>JAPQVY010000156.1:46925688-49743188 GCA_028535165.1 Quercus tomentella
TTTGATTCTTGGATGGGTTTTGATATGGGTTTCTTCTATGGGTTTGATTCTTGGAGATTACAATGGGTTTGATTCATGTAATGGTGGGTTTTGGTCCCAGTGTGGTAGGTGTTTGGCTTGGTGGCAGTGGGTTGTCTTTGGATTGGTGGTGGTGGCAATGAGTTATGTTAGTAATTTGCTGGGTTGATTTGGGCGATTTTGGTAAATATTTGTTGTGATTTTGGTATGGATTTGTTGTGATTTGTTAGGTTGATTTGGGTGGTGCAGCAATGGTAAGGTGGTGGGTTTAGGTGGTGGTTGAGTTGTTGATGAAAGTGGTGGTGGTGGTGGTGGTGGTGGTGGTGTTGTGGATGGTTGGTAGGTGGTGGGGTGGTTGGGTTTGAAGGGTGGTTGTGTTGGGTTTTGGGTTTGTTCACGGTGTTGAGAGAGAGAGAGAGAGAGAGAGAGGGAGAGGCAGAGATAGAAATTAGAGAGAGAAGATATGATTTTGGGTTATATATATATATATATATTATTGGGTAGATATATTATTTTAATGTATTGTATAGAAAAATAAAAGTTGGGATTTTAAGTATGTTGTAAAATGATATGGTATGATTGATAAAATAGTTTTTGAGATGGTAAAATGGAATTTTTTAAAGAAATCGGATGCGAATGCTCTTACAAAGGCAAGGGGTATAGATTTGATGGGTTGGGGTCCTTAAGTCATAACAAAGTGACCATTACACTGAAGCAACTAGAATTCATTTTGTTATTCAAATTTTAAATTTTGGATCTGGTATTAAATATTAGGTTGAACTTAATCTTTAATTTGATAGACCTTTAAATTTTTTGAGAGATAATTACAATATACTGCTAAACCCGCCGCTCGAACTCTTTCCCTCTAGACCCCCAAGCACTTTGTAGAGTATCTTAATAATAAAAGATAATCCTTAGTTGGTAATTTGACAATTAAATCATACGTGCAAATACCAACAGGGGCTTGGTTGAGTGGGTAAGGTTCGTTCACTTCGTGCACCACACCTAGGTTCGAATCCCACTGCCCGCAGGAGTCCGTTGGTGGGCATCCTTAGTGGGGTAACTCTCCACACAGAGGTACAGGCGGGCCCTCGAGATCGGGCTACCCCGTCCGAGGCCTCTGACACCTTACTTGGGGGTGTAATATAGCCATAAAGGCCCCTATTTTCGTTTCTCAAAAAAAAAAAAAATCATACGTGCAAACGTATAAGATACTATCGTTGTTTTACAATTTTACGTCATCAAAGTATACTTGGATGAGCTTAATTTTATTGACGTAAAATGTTTAAGGATGGACTCCAAACTTTGAGGTTTAAGAAAATATTTTTAAATGATATTTTTAAATTTAAATATTAATTCAATAATATTAATTAAATTTTTTATTATAAATTTTTTTATTGAAATTTAAGATAAATTGCACTTTGTATAGGACAATTACAATGTCCCTTGTTTGTTTAAAATGTAGCAAGGTTCCGTCTAATTTGTTCGTAATGAGCATTTTATCTCATCTGTATGTATTTTCCTTTAAATTAAAATAATCTTTTGTTTTCATATATAAAAAAAAAAAAAATAAATAAATAATCTTTTATTTTGGGAAAAATGTGTTTGGACCCACACAATAATAACCTTAATGCTCGTAAATTAAAACCACAAAACATGCCCAATATGAAAGATCAGTAAAGTTGTGCTATGTGTTTGTTAGGGATGGCAATGGAGCGGGGCAGGGTGGGGCCGGAGGATGGGATCTTCGTCCCCGCCCCGCATGGTTGTTGCCCTTCCCCGTCCCTGCCCCGCCTTAGGGTGCAGGGCATACTACCTTGCCCCATCCCCGCCCCTTGGGGTCTCGCGGGGACCCGCCCCACCCGGCCTCTAATACAATTTTATATATATAAATAAATTTTTTGCTACAATAATACAAATCACAACAAAACAAAATGTTTTGAAATCCAAGCATTTAAATAAACCAAGTACTTAAATAGTTTAATACGTAACAACATAATTCAAAATTTCTTATAACAAAATAAACATTGTCTTTGCATGAACAAAATCATCAAGGATAATTGACTAGTTCTTTAACAAAATAAACATAACAAAATAAACATTGTCTCATAACAAAATAAAAATTGACTAGTTCTTTAAGAATGATTGTCTCATACCTACTGCCTACTGGAAGCACTAAGTGAGTAAGTGACCAACCTTTTTTTTCCTTTCAACTGTGCTCCTTTAATAGCTACAAACAAAAATACTAATTTTAGATAGAAAAAAAGAACCAAAATTCAAACTAAAAAAAACAGATTTAAGAAAGACTAAAACAAAAGGAATGAGATGAACCTAAAAAGTAAAAAGCAACGTCTTGGACTTGGAGACTTGGAGTGGAGTTTGGCTTAAATTGAAAAATGTGTATAGGCTATAGAGAAGGGAGAAAGGTCAGTGGCAGTAGCAGTAGGTTTAGAATAAAAAATATTTTATCTAATGTCTTGTGTTTCACTTTAAATATTAGTGATTTAGGGTTTACTAAATTTACAATTATAGTCCTTATTAGTGCTGGGTGGGGACGGGGCGGGGTGGGGATAAAAATACTAAACCCATCCCTGCCCCGCCCTGGGGTGCGGGGACAAAATATTGCCCCATCCCCGCCCCACCACCTTTGCGGGGCGGGGAAAACCCGTGTGGGGTGGGGCGGGCCAAAGTGGGATGGGGCAAAATTGCCATCCCTAACGTTTGTTATTAGGGGCATTAAGGTTATTAGTGTGTGGATCTGGACATATTTTGAAAAAAATAACAAGTTACAACAATGTTTTCATAAATTTGACGTAAAAGTACTTATGGAAATTGGTAAAGTGCTAATTATAAAAAGATAAGGGGAGACATTGTTACGTTTTTAAAATCAAAGTGCTCATATTATATTTTCCTCAAATTTATTCTTCATGTATTTTGAGATGCAAAATCATTAATAAAATTTTTGTACTAAGATTTTGCTACGATCTTTTTTTTAATTGATAATATGGGTTATCCACACAATCTTTTTTTGACAATCAAGTTTAAGTTTCATTAATTTTAATTTTGAAAAAAAAATACTTTTTTTTTTTTTGTAGGAGCAACTTTATTACATATTGTTAGTAAAAATTCTATACCAATGCATTTGGATATAAATTTAGTCATTTTATATAATCAAAAATTGTTATATTACATGTTTCAACGTCATTTTGTTTGTTTTCATTGTTATTTTTTTTTAAATTTAATTATTTGCTAACTTCTTTTTATAAATTTCTTATTCATTTGTAAGATTTTCATCTAAAATTTTAATTATAATTTTTATCTTTCTAATAATAAACTTATCAAGATTTAAAATTCAATTAATCTCTCTCTCTCTCTCTCTCTCTCATCCAAATTGCATTTGGAAAAGAAATATTGATATCCAAATAAATATTTACATACAAAAGAAACATTATATATAATATAATAAGAATAACATATAATTTAAAGCTTAAAATAATACAAACTAATTTATGATTTCAAAAAATAAATACAAACTAATTTATCAAAATCATTGTAGCAACTTCACTAAACAATACTGGGAAATTATTGTGTACTCCCGGAGTACCATAAATGCGTACTCCCTCCTCTCACATGAATGATAGATCCCACTAATTAAATTCATGGTAGGACCCACCATTTATGTGAGAGGAGGGAGTACGTATTTATGGTACTCCGGAAGTACCTAATAATTTTCCAACAATACTAGCATTATCAATGAGCTTTACGATGAGTTTCTTTTTTTATTTTGGGTTCATTCAATGTCATAATTTTTCATCAAGATGATATAAATATGTAATAAAAGCGATTTATATATGAAAAGCCCATTTTTTTATGAAAGTTTTGGGGTAGAACAATTAGAGAAAGAGAGACAAAAACAAAGAAAATGGAAAGATAAAGTAGTATAATGAAATTTATTATAAATAAATAGTATGAGCATACCTTCTGAATTGAGTGATTACTTCCTTTAAAGGCCATTTTCAGGCTCTCCTCTCTTTTTTTTTTTTTTTTTTTTTTTTTTTTTTTTTTATTTCACAATTTGAAGAAAGAGAAAAGATAATAAGGATGGAGAGACATGTAGAAGGAAATAATTGATTCTTATTAGGAGTATAAATTTAGCGGGAATGTGGGAGTAGATCTGTTCAAGAGAACAGAGAGAAAACAACAAAAAATTTCAGAATTTGAAAAAGAAAGAGAAAAGATGATAAGGATGGAGAGACATGTAGAAGGAAGTAACTGTTTGTTATTAAGAGTATAAATTTAGTGGGAATGTGAGAATAGATATGTTCAAGAGAAAAAAGGGAAAACACAAAAAAAAAAAAAAAAAAAAAAATGGTATGTAACTTCTTAACTACTTTTTTAAATTTATTTAAAATTTAGGAGTTTCGAAATTTGTATTTTACATGTCTAACCCTATTATTTAAATTTTCTAAACAAGTGAATTTGAGAGTACTTAAGACATACAAAAGTAGGAGTCCAAATAGGGAAAACCCCTTTAAATAGTAGTATAAATAATTACTAGTATTTAGTTGCTTTTTTTATTTATTATAAAGTATTTAGTTGCTTATTTGTAGGGGTGTTCACCAAACCGCAAAAACCGCATCAAAACCACCCGCAAAATAGCATAACCGCACCGCACCGCAAGTAATAGTGCACCACACCACATGGTGTAGTGCGGTTTGCGGTTTTATAATAAGAAAACCGCACAAACCGCACCCTCTTTATATATTAATATATTTAATTATTTTTAATATTAAATATATTATTAATAGTTTAATAACCCTAGTTTTCAAAAAAAAAAAAAAGTTTGATAACCCTAGCAAGTGTTGATTAAGAAAGCCAGTCCAAAATAAAGAAAAACTAGCTCAATAGTTTAA
Source organism: Quercus tomentella (assembly GCA_028535165.1). Lineage (NCBI taxonomy): Eukaryota > Viridiplantae > Streptophyta > Magnoliopsida > Fagales > Fagaceae > Quercus > Quercus tomentella. Next base: position 46,930,620 of record JAPQVY010000156.1, read on the forward strand.
AACTTGGACCAAAATAAAGGGAAAAATTAGTTTTGGGCTGGGTAGAAAAAGCCTAAAATTTGAAATATATACCAATTTCAAATCATTCAAACCGCATCTTATACACTGCACCGCATATGTGACCGCAAAAATGAGGTGCGGTGCAGTTATGGTTTTGGCTAAATTTTAAACCGCACCGCACCACACCGCATCGCACATGTGACCGCAAAAATAAGGTGTGGTGCAGTTATGGTTTTAGTTAAACCGCACCGCAAAGTGCGGTGCTAAAAATGACCCAAAACCACACCGCACCGCACCGCGAACACCCCTACTTATTTGCATAATGTTTATCAATAGACAATAGATGTAGTTTTTAGGTAACTCTTACATTAAATGTGTGACAAAACTAATGTTGATGCTAGCTAAGTTTTCTTAATGATATTTTTGTTTTCTTCTTAAAAAAAAAAAAAAAAAAAAAAAAAAAAAAAAAAAAAAACAAAAAAACTATCTTATTTCTAAATAAGCTAAAAGTTAGATTATATGCCCAAAATAAAAGTTAGACAAAAAGGCAAAAATCTATTGTTTTTAACTCTTCCCAAACACGTCTCCACTTATCCAAGTAAATATAGATTTAAAAATATAACTTGATAAATAATATTAAATAGGGTTTGGCTTACTTTTAGTATTTTTTTAACTGGAATCTCCTTTTATTTTAATGAGAAATTGCCACATCACTTACTAACTAAATAAAAGGTGGAGATTAAAGTTCATTACCACTTACTATTGTGTATTTAAAATAAAAGGAGATCTCCAGTTAAAAAAATACTAGAGGTAAGTCAAACCTTATTAAGTATTAACTAAATCAAGATCAATTTTAGATACATAATAAAATATTATGACATAAGCATAGTGTGGGATACAGAAATTTAATAAGGTAATAATGCCACGTGGCATACCCAAGGCCGAAAAGGCCAATACAGTTCTGAGGAGTCCATACACTTGGACGGTAAAGCCGGAGAGGCGAGCCATGGCCACGTTAATGGCACATTACCAGAGGGGGCCACATTGTAGAGGAAAAGCTTTAGTGAAAGGGCTAACCCTGACGTGATTGGAGAGATGGTAGTTGCCACCACATTTAATGCACCCCTCACCTCACCAAACCCCTTGGCCACATTTATGTGGAGAAGACCACTGAACAGTGTTGTCTTGGTTGCCGCAACTCATAGAAGACTTGGGAAGGTGTCTGATGGGACAAGCATTCGAGTAGTGGCCTGCATAATTAACAAATGAAAGGCCAAGATCAGCCAAAAGAGGCTATATAATGTGAGAGATCCTCCAAGGAGAAGGAGGAGGTTCATCTGAAAATCTGTAGAAAAAACATTGTAGCACAAAAAACTGAAATTGTAATCTAGTCTAAGAAGAATATATTCAAGAACTACTCTCCCCGGACTTTGCCAAGGAAGGATTTCTTCACATAAAACCTGTTTTTCTTTGTTTTATTTCAATCTTTAATCCATTGTGGGCGTTGTCCAACTCACTGAAACCTAGTTTTCAACCCACTCTCTAAAAATTCTTTATATTGGGCTCTTTGGGCTTTAATCCTGTTACCTTGTGGGCTTAGGATCCAAAACCTACTCCTACAATTGGCACCATCTGTAGGAAATGCTTGAATTTTTTTTTATTGAGATCAACATTTAGCTATGGTGGGTTTAGGTCCCAACCGGGAAGAATCTGTTGGTTCCCAGCGCCAAGATCATTTCTTCAACCTTAAATGTAGGAGAGATCGTGAAGTTAGTGTACATACTACTCAAACTAGCAAGAGCCAGTCTCGAAGTAGGAGTCACGTCTCTTATGAAGAGAATACTAGAAGCATGCAGTTGGAGATTGACTGTTTGTGGAGGAGGTTACACTACGAGCGATGGAGAAAGACTCCTTCAAGCTCTGACCCTTCTTCTGATGACGATGGGGATGATAGCTATAAGCCTAGGATAAAGACTCCTCCCAGTGAGTCCTTTTCGTATGATGAGGATTGCTGCTATAAGTGTAGGAATAAGAGTCCATCTCACAAAGGTCTGGGCAGCGATGTTATGAGCAGGGCTTTTAACCAGATCTCTAAATCTCCTTTTACTTGTAGGATTGAAGGTGGGAAGCTCCCTCAATGGCTTACTCAGCCAGCGTTCACCATGTATAATGGCAGAACGGATCCTGTGGAACATGTTAGCCATTTCAATCAGAGAATGGCTGTTCACTCAAAGAATGAGACTCTAATGTGCAAGGTGTTCCCATCTAGTTTGGGGCCTATGGCCATGAGATGGTTTGATGGTCTATAGGAAGGTTCTATTAACTCCTTTAAGGAGCTTACTAGAGCGTTTAGGGCTCGTTTTGTTACTTGCAGCAGAGTTCCTCGGCCCTCAGACTCCCTATTGTCTATGACTATGTGAGAAGGGGAAACCCTGAAAACGTATTCCGATAGGTACTGGGAAATGTTTAATGAGATAGATGGGAACTTTGATGATGTGGCTATAAGGACTTTCAAGGTTGGCCTACCTGCCGAGCATTATTTGAGAAAATCTTTGACAAGGAAGCCTGTTAGGAATGTACGTTAGCTCATGGACCATATTGACGAGTATAAACAGGTCGAAGAGGACCAACAATAAGGGAAAGGGAAAGTCGAGGTGGTCCCACAGGATAGAAGGGATTTTAGGTCGGATAGATACAATAGCCACTGGCCTTGAAGAGATTTTGCTGGGCAATCTAGATATACTGCTTCTCAAGTGGTTAGCACTATGTTCCGACAGCTTGTACATCAAATCTTGGAAAAAATTAAGAGTGAGTTGTACTTTAAATGACCAAACAAGATGGGGGGAGACCCCACGAGGCGTAACCAGAACCTTCACTACCAATACCACTAGGAGCAGGGGCACATTATAGAGGATTGCAGGACGTTGTGGAGTTATTTGGAGCAATTGGTTAAGAATGGGAAATTGAAGCAATTCTTGCATCAACCCAACAGATAGGGTGGTCAGTTAGGGTTGGGAGCTTAGAGAGATGCTTCAATAAGACTACCTTTAGGTACAATTAGTGTCATTCTTGCCACTCCAGGAAGGACTGGTTCTTAGCCATCCAAGGTGATGTCTATAGCTCGGCCGTCTACAGAGGACTCGCCCCCAGATTCGAAGAGGGTAGAGTGGTGGCCCGACCAGCTTTGAACTTTTCCGAAAAGGATAAAGTTGGAACCTTGCAGCCGCATAATAATGCCCTGGTAGTTACTTTCAGGATTAGAGGGTATGATGTGAAGAGGGTGTTGGTGGATCAGGGTAGTGGTGCAGAGATCATGTACCCAAACCTATTTAAGGGGTTGAAACTGAGGCCCGAGGACCTGGCCTGTTATGACTCCCTTCTGATAGGGTTTGATGGGAAGATTGTCTTTCTGAAGGACTAAATCAGGCTACTTGTTCAGGCAGGGTCAGAAGTCGTGGAAGTAAACTTCATCGTGGTAGATGCATACTCCCCCTATACTACTATTGTGGCAAGACCTTGGCTTCATGCCATGGGGGCTGTGTCTTCCACCCTATACTTAAAGGTGAAGTATCTGTTAGGGGATCAGGTTGAGGAGTTGGTTGGAAGCTAGTTTATGGCTAGGCAGTGCTTGGTGGCTACAATTAGACATTAGACCGGAGGTAAGTCCTCGGCTTCTGCCGAGCAGGGCTTATAGCAATCATGGGTGCCAATGCGGTTTACAGACATGGTGGTAGAAGAGGCAAGGTGTGAGGAGTTAGAAAAATTTATTATTGGTGATAACGAGGGTAAGTTCTTCCAGGTTAGAGTTCAGTTGTCTCTTTAGGAGAATGAAAAGTTGATAGGGTTTCTTAGGAGAAACATTGATGTGTTTGCATGGAGTGCTTACGAGGCTCCTAGGGTTGACCTAAATTTTATTTGCCATCATTTAAATGTCAATCCCTCTGTCATCCCCAAAAAGCAACCACCTTAGTGCTCATCTAAGGAACATTCTGATGTTGTCAAGGAGAAGGTGGTTAAGCTCAAACGGGCTAGCACCATAAAGGAAGTTTTTTTTTACCCTGTCTGGTTAGCCAATATGGTGGTGGTGAGGAAGAAATGTGGGAAGTGACGAGTATGTGTAGACTTCATGAATTTAAATAAAGCTTGCCTTAAGGACCCCTTCCCTATGCCTCAAATAGATCAATTAATGGATGCAACTGTAGGCTATTCTCAGATGAGTTTCTTGGATGCTTTCCAAGGATATCAAGGGAAAACTGCTTTCGTTATGCCTACTGGGAATTATCATTACAAAGTTATGCCTTTTGGATTGAAGAATGCAGGGTCTACTTATCAGAGGATGATGACCAGGATGTTTGAACCTTAACTGGGCAAAAATATTGAGGTCTACATAAAAGATATGGTGGTAAAGAGAAAAGTAGAGTCTGAGCATGTAAATGACCTTGGGAATATTTTTGAGATACTGAGGAAACACAAATTGCGCCTTAATGCTTCTAAGTGTTCTTTTGGCATCGACTCTGGCAAGTTTTTGGGTTATATGGTCACTCATCGCGGAATTGAGGTTGACCCTAATCAGATTATAGCAATTAACAACCTACAGCCTCCTCGGAGTCCCAAAGAGGTCCAGAAGTTAACAGGGATGACTGCTGCTTTGTATCAATTCATTTTGCGGTCAGCAGAAAGGTGCAGGCCCTTCTTCCAGTTGTTGCATAAGTGGAAGGGGTTTGAGTGGACCAAAGATTGTGCCTTGGCCTTCCAATAGTTAAAGGAATATCTTTCTCGGCCACCCATTATGTCTAGGCCCGAGGAGGAGGAAGTTCTATTTACTTACATTGCTGTAGCCTCACATGCGATGAGCCTGGTACTAGTACAGGTCGATGATGGTGTGCAGAGGCCAGTCTATTATGTGAGCAAATCATTGTATGAAGTTCAGGTTCATTATCTACCATTGGAGATAGCCATTTTGGTAGTGGTGCATGCTACACGGAAGCTTCCTCATTACTTCCAAGCTTTCACCGTTGTGGTTCTCACCTAGCTTCCTCTTCAATCATTGCTTCGGAGAGCTGACTACACAAGGAGGATTGCAAAATAGGGAACGATCTTAGGAGCTTTTGATATCAAGTATATGCCTCGCAATTCTATTAAGGGCCAAGTCCTTACGGATTTAGTGGTTGAGTTTACTAAGTCTCCAATGGGGGAGGACAGGGAAAAGCAATGCATGGACAAAAAATCAATTGGCGTGGTCTCCCCACAAGGGCCTTTATCCTAGAAGGTGTACGTTGATGAGGCAATGAATCTAAGGGGATCTGGAGTGAGGCTAGTTGTGGTATCACCTGAAGGGGTGAATATTGAGAAATCCTTAAGGTTGAGCTTCTCAGCCACGAACAATGAGGCTGAGTATGTGGCTTTGTTGGTAAGAATGGCTATGGTTCAGAAAATTTGAGGAAGAGTAGTGTAGTTATTCTCAAATTCGAGGTTGGTTGTAGGCTAGGTTAAAGGAGAATTAGAGGCTAGGGATTCGAGAATGCAAGATTATTTAAATCAGGTTAAGCACCTGCAATTAGGGTTCGGGTCTTTCACCTTATAACAAATCCCTAGAAGCAGAAACACGCATGTAGACTCTCTTGCCACTCTTGCAACCTCCTCGGTGCAGAGCTTACCTTGAGTTATCCTGGTTGAGGATTTGTGTAGGCCCACTGAGATGGAGAGAGGGAAGGCTCAGATTCATCAAATTAAGTTAGGGCCTAGTTGGATGGATCCTATTGTACTGTTCCTTAAAGAGGACATCTTGCCCAAGGAGAAGGGTGAAGTCGATAAAGTGCAGAGAAAAGCTCCACAGTTTTGGTTGTCCGAAGATCAAAAGTTGTACAAGTGATCTTTTTTGGGCCGTATTTGCTATGCATTCATCCTGAAGCAGTAGAACCACTCTTAGAAGAGTAACATGAAGGGATTTGCGGAAGTCATACAGGAGGTAGATCATTGTCTCACAAGGGCCTTACTCAGGGATATTGGTGGCCAAATATGCAAAAGGGAGCACAAGAGTAGGTGAAGAAGTGTGACCAACATCAGAGATTTGCTCCAAACATTCATCAGCTAAGGGGCGTCTTTAACCCTTTATCTAGTCCCTGGCTGTTTGCTCAATGGGGCTTGGATATTGTAGGGCCTTTCCCTAAAGCAGTAGAAAATAGGAGATGACTTTTGGTCGGCACTGACTAGTTCACCAAGTTGGTTGAAATGGAGCCACTAGCAAATATTAGGGACGTGGATGCTAGGAGGTTTGTGTGGAAGAACATTGTCACTCGATTTGAGATCCCTCATACCCTCGACTCAAACAATGGGCTTTAGTTTGATAGCAAAGCTTTCAGAAGGTACTGTTGTAATTTGGGTATTAGAAATAGATACTCAACTCCGGCTTATCCACAAGGGAATGGACAGGCTAAGGCTATCAATAAAGTCATAGTGAATGGACTCAAGAAGAGGTTGGATGATGCCAAGGGTAAATGGGCAAAAGAGCTGTCACATGTTCTTTAGACATATCAGACTACTCCTCGTAGGTCCACAAGGGAAACCCCCTTTTCAATGACTTATGGAGTTGAGGTTGTGATTCCTTTTGAGACTGGATTCCCAATGCTGGGGACAAGCTTATTCACTCCAGACAGTAATGATAACTTACTAGAAAAGAGCTTGGATTTAATTGAGGAATGGAGAGAAAGTGCCATTGTTCAATTAGCATATTATCAGCAAAAACTCAAATAGGGATATGACTCAAGGGCGAAGTCAAGACCGTTAGCCCTTGGGGACTTAGTATTAAGAAAGGTTGTGGGTACTGCAAAAAACCCAGTATAGGGAAAGTTAGGGCCCAATTGGGAAGGGTCATACCGTATCACCTCGGTAGCTGGTATAGGTGCATACTTCCTAGAAGACCTGGACAAAAATATTGTACCACACCCCTGGAATGTAAATTACCTACGAAGGTATTATTATTAATGAAAGGCAATTCTGCCATGTTTTTGTTAAAGTTATGTGTCATGTTGGTTACTTATTTGAATATTAAACAGAACCTTGGTCATGCTTGGTTCCTCGGACCACATACCTTGAGTAAATTAATATTCTTGGTTACTTGTTTGAATATTAAACAGAACCTTGGTTATGCCTGGTTCCTCGGACCACATACCTTGGGTAAATTAATGTTCTTGATTATTGGATTAAGTATTAAATAGAACCATGGCCATGCCTAGCCCTTCAGACCACAGGCCATGGGTAAATTAATATTTCTTGAGCAAATATCCATGTGTTAAATAGAGTCTCAGCTATACCTGGTCCCTCGGACCACATGCCTTGAGTAAAATAACACTTCGCAATTTCACTAGGGATGGGACCTCAGCATATGCATCATCATGAGAAAATGAGGACTCATCTTGGGTTTTGGTTAAAGGATTTTGAAGGTACATTCATAAGGTACTCTTAAAATGAGAGACCTCAAACACCCCTTTTTTCTACTAAGTGTTTTTCTTGTCTCTAAGGACTTAGACATTACTGTTGATTATACAATTTTTAGTACCAACACATAGTTATTTTTCTCACTGTTTATATGGACTTAATTTATTTAAATTAACAAAAATTCATTACTATTAGCTTTTGTTAAAGTATGGGTGTTCACCCTTAGAAGCATCATCAATTTAACCTTTCAGCAAAGGACAAAACAATAACTACAGCTAATCAGAGATAAATATTGCAAGAAAAACAAAGGTTCATAAAGCAAAAGTTAATGTCTTTTCATTGAACAAAAGAAAAGATACATCATAAATAGTGGCAAACTGCCACAACAAAAAAGAAGTACAAAAAAAAAAAGAAAAAAAAAAAGAGAGAAAAATCCTAAGCTAAGCCTTGGCTGGAGGAGGGTCTTCTTTGCTGGCTAGTTAGGAAATAGGAGGATCAGCAGCCTTGCCCAAGCTGGCCTTCTTCTCCTGGGCCACGGCTTGAGGCTTGACCAGCTCGGACCCCTTTGTCTTAGGAGCAACTTCCTTGCCTCGGTTAGCCTTTAGGCCCTTAGCCTCTGGCAGAGCTTTAGCTTCCTTGCCCTTGGCCACTTCCACCCCTTGGCCTTGGTCTCCAACTTTGCCAGGCCCTTTGGAGGTCTCAAGAGGGGGAAGAAAGGCCTGGGTGCTTGGAAGCTGCTCAGGGGCAGTTGTTGCAGGGGCTGCATTTGCTTCGAGGCCCAGAAGTGCTACAGGAGCTTCTCGGAAGTTTGGTGGGTAATAAACGTTTTTAGCCTTCCTCCACTCCGAGGCAGCAGGAACTCCAGCTAGGTTCAGCACCTTGGTCCACACCTTTTGGTAGTAGTCCCTACACACCTTAGCCAACTCTTCAGTCAGGCGGGCCTCGGTCTCCTGCACCTCAAGGTCATAGAACTTCTGCTCTGAAGCGTCTGCAGTTGCCTTAGCTGCCCGAGCAACTTCCTTGGCCTTCTTTAGCTCTGCCTTCAGATCCACGACCTCTTGTTTGGCCGTGGCCAGCTCTATCTCAGCATAGTGGAGCTTCTTACATTGCTCCTCAGCTTGATCTTGAGTGTTCTTAAGACCAGCCTCAGTGCTCTTCCTCCCCCGCTCCTCAGCAACCTACTTCATACCAAGCTCCTTACTCTTTTGCTCTACGGTGCCTAAAGCTTTGTTGGTCTCTGCGTGAAGATTGTCCGCGTGCCTAGCCTCATTTCTGGCATCTTTCACCCATTCCTCGGCCACAAACACCTCCTGGATGGCTTGCACAAAAACGATAAAGGAATGCTTTGTCAAATAAGAAAAGACAACCCAGCATGAAGTTATTAAGGAGCGTCAAGAAACTTACCAAGGCTAAGTCCCTCTTCAGGGATAGGAAGAGATCCTACTGCCTCACGTTCTTCAAAGCAACCATGTCCTTTGGCAGCAGGAGGAACTGCTCCAAAGTGTTGGCAAGGTAGTGGGCGTTCCCTCTCTGGAATTCTCTGATGGTGGAGTTCCATGGTATGATTGCCCTGTCCAGCTCTAGTTGAAGGTTACACGTCAAATTCGAAGGGCACTCCTCGACCATGTGTCGATCCTCCTTACTCTTGACCGAGGAAGCCCTCCTCTTTCCCTTGGCTAGCTTTGGGAGCTTTAGAGGAACCTCCTCATTGTAGGGGACCAACTCCCATTCCTCGACCACCTCCTTGTCCTTCTTCCTCTTTTTCAGATTGGCAGGCGCAAAATGGGTTAATTGAAGGAGTAGGAGCAGGAGCAAGAGGGAGTTGAGACCCCGAGGCGTCTTTAGGTGTCGACTCTTTGGCCCTGCTTGCAAGGAGTTCACGGAGACCATTCTTCCTCTCCAGTGGCATTTCTTTTTCTTCTTCTTCCTTTGAACCGCTAGCTATGCGCGTAACGATGAATCAGGAAGTACAAACACTTGAAGATCTGTCAAGCTCGTCTTCCGAATCTAAAACCTGAATCACAGGCTCTCCCTGCTCCTCTCTCCCTTCCTCGAGTATAAATTGGTCTATCTCCTCCTCGAGTGACAGGCGTGAGAAAGCTATCTCTTCTCTTGAAACTGCTTCTTCACGAGGAAAACGATGGGAGGGCAGCTCGACTTGCACAGTGCCTTTTTGGACTAGGAATTCGGGCACTGAAACGTCAATCCAAGCCAACCGAGGATCACCCACTCTAATCGCGTTGCCCATGTCTTGAAACTTATCAGACAGGGGTGCGAAGTCTAGGATAAGGTGGACAGCTCTCAATTGTCTGTCCTCGCTCACAAACAACTTGGATCTTAGGACCCTATTAAGATTTGGAACGTTGATAAAGTTGAGATTGGGAGCCATGTATCTTTTATCTGCGGAAAACAGCTGAGAAGTAAAACCATAGTTAGAAAAATGAGTAATCAGTCAGAACCACAATTAGAAAAACGAGTCATTAGTCAGAACGAAACAAAACACTAAAGGAATGAAGAAAGAAGTAAACCACAAAACTAATTCCCTTGTTAGAGGACCTAAACCTAGGGTACCCTACCTGGTGCTCCCTCCTGGATTGGGCAGTGAAGATCGTCATGCCATTCACCCGAGACGATTAGAAAGTCATCTTCCATGCCCCTGTTGGATTTGGGGAGACACGAGATGAGCTTGACGTCAAAAGACCTAAACTTAAGATAATAGGCAGAGTCTGCAAGCAGATGACAATCGTACATCCAAACAACGTCGTGCCAGGTGAGGCCCAATCCCATTTGCTCATTAAGAGCATCTACACTACCTAAGACTCTAAACAGGTTGGGTGCACATTGGCGAGGGCAAATCCTATGGGCGATTAACTAGTCCCTGGTCACTTTACCCATGGGGAGCCTCATTCCCCCTTCTATGAAGGCAATCATGGGAATAACAACCTCCCCCTCCTTTCTGAGGGCATGCTACTCACCTTGAGGGCAATACCGCAAGGAGACACCCCTAGGGAATGTGATATAGGGCCCTAAACCCCTCCATACCTGCGGAGGAATCTACTAAATAAGAAAACCTACCCATCTAAGTAGAGTAAGGAGAAGGGAAGGAAATTTTTGTGAAGAAGAAACAGAAAACAGAAGGCCGAGGAGAAGAGAACTTAATAATAAAGGAACTTATGAAAATGATGGCAAGGGTCACTTCAAGAGCTTCTTGAAAGTTTAAAGATTTGGAAAGTGGGAGAAATGAATCCCTTAGGTGCCTTATATAGGAGGCGGAGTTAGGTGGGAGTTATCTCGCCCAAATTTCGAGGAAAAATACCAACCGTAGGATCTCCATCTCAACGTAGGACGTGGGGGACAAGGCGCCGCATGGAGCATTTAATGAGACGTTACGGACTCCGAAGCGCCAAGAACGGTTACAGGGCATGCGAAGTGATGTTCTCATATGGGAAAAACAAAGATGCATGTGGAGCCAATCACCCAAGATCAAAACCCCATTTTTCTCCTTGGATAAGAGGGAGAGGGGCTATTGTGGAATATAGAAATTTAATAAGGTAATAATGCCACGTGTCAAACCCAAGGCCGAGAAGGCTAATACAGTTCTGAGGAGTCCATACGCTCGGATGGTAAAGTCGGAGAGGCGAACCATGGCCACGTTAATGGCACATTACCAGAGGGGGCTACACTGTAGAGGAAGAGCTTCAGGGAGGGGGTTAGCCCTGACGTGATTAGAGGGATGGTAGCTGCCACCACATTTAATGCACCCCACCAAACCCCCTGGCCGCATTTATGTGGAGAAGACCCCTGAACAGTGCTGTCTTGGTTGCCGCAACTCACAGAAGACTTAGGAGGGCATTTGATGGGACAAGCACTCGAGTAGTGGCCTGCATAATAAAAAAATAGAGGGCCAAGATCAGCCAAAAGAGGATATATAATGTGAGAGATCCTCTAAGGAGACGGAGGAGGTTCATTTGAGAATTTGTAGAAAAAACACTATAGCACAAAGAATTGAAATTGTAATCTAGTCTAAGAAGAATATATTCAAGAACTACTCTCCCCGGACTTTGCCGAGGAAGGATTTCTTCGCATAAAACCTATTTTTCTTTGTTTTATTTCAATCTTTAATCCATTGTGGGCGTTTTCCAACTCACTAAAACCTAGTTTTCAGGCCACTCTCTAAAAATTCTTTGTATTGGGCTCTTTGGGTTTTACTCCTGTTACCTTGTGGGCTTAGGATCCAAAACTTGTCCCTACACATAGGATAAAGATAAAATAAATTTTTTAAAAAGGAATTTTATTTGACTTTGGATAAGGTCATTGAGAGAGGGGGGGGGGGGGGGGGGGGTTAAAATTCGAAAGTGTGTATGGTGGGCTAATTTCAGCCAATCCTACTCTAAGCAATAAAAAACGTGGAATCAATCGGAAAATTCTTAGATATTTTCGGAGTACAGTGAAATGATGCTCATTCCTCTCATATTTATAGTGGACCACACCATGAATTTGAGAGAAGGGAATATCATTCTCCATACTTTGGGAGTACCTAAAAATTACTTGAATCAATCATAGAGGTAGAGCTTTGTTGATTCTCAAAAAAATTAAAAATTAAAATATCATAGAGCTTAATTTGTACTAGAAAATATTAAAAACTAGTCTCTAACCCGTGTGATGCATGGGAAAGCTGCTAAAAATGAGATCAACTCAAAAAAAAATATATATATATATATATATATATTGGATCCAAAGCAAGTTACAAATTGTCAAGCTTTACAATTAGAATCATTTGCAAATTAGACTACAAAATTGGGTAAAAGAATTAATTGCATGTTACAAACTGTCCAGCTTTTTATTGTTATCAAAATCACTTGCATGTTCTAATTTGGTCTTAATGGATCAAGTGCAAATCCTTCATCTTGATATTCCAGTATCAAGATAGATGATATGTTTTTGACAGGTAAGAATTAAGATAAATAACAATTACACATATCCACATAACTCCAAAAAATAAAAATAAATAATCATTTATTGAAGAACCTCAAAAATGTAAATTTTGCCTAACAAAACATCACATATAATGCATAAGCACATGTCTACGTAGCTTTTGAATCATCCAAGTGTAGCAACATTAGAAACAACCTTTAGGCTTCTACCCTTTTTCAAGTGGATCCTAAACAAAGTCCTTTTTTCCTTCTCAATTCTTTTCATCATTCTACAACATAAAAATCACAATCAACACGTCTACATCTCATAAAATCCATAAGCCTTTTTCCTTTTTTTTAGAAAAAATTTCCTTCACCCTCCTTAGTTTGACTAGAAAAGTTAAAAATTATAATTTAAAACTAAAAAGTCAAAGTTTACTTCTTTATAGTGTTTCACATAGAGTAGATACAAAACCGAGCTTTTAATAAGAGTTCAAGTTAATTTCAAAACACAAATAGGTCGAGTTCAATATGATGAAGCAAGAACCTTTGAGAATGAAACTATACATACTTCAAATAATTGGAAACTTGTCAAAGCATAATCTTAGTCATAATTAGAAAGACTTTTATCATGAATGAACTCTAAAGTCTAAACTACCAAATAAATTGAGTGGCATCATATTAGGATGATAGACTATCATACATTAATTTTTTTTTACTTAAAAAACATTCCATTGACAAACTGAAAGAACTCAAATAAAACTTTCATCAACAAATTCAGAACTATTGATTCAAAACCTAACGATAATCATTCATGTTGACTTCTAAAAGTTCTACAAAATGACAATGTTACAATAGCAAAAAAACAAACAATGTCACCAAGATACCTGAAAAAATGATATACAAAATGCTAAGCACACTACCAAAGTAATAAAATATAAAGGTAACAGTAATACCTTGCAAATAATCTGTTTGTTTCTTTAAAGCTCCTATAATTCTTGAATAGGAATGGATTTATAAAAAAAATATTATATTACTCATTGAAATTTCTTAAAAAGACACAAATGGATTATCCACTATATAAAAAAATTATTAATGTGAGCATATATCATATACATTTAAAAAAAAAAAAAAAAAAAAAAAAAAAAAAAAAAAAAACTGAAAATCTTCAAGACAAAGTAAGCTAGAGTCATATTTATTTCAATTTTTTTTTGGGCCAGTGTTAGATTGCTAACCTTGCTATAAAAGATAGATGAAAAAAAACAAATTGAAGTCATATGGACTTACCCCTCTATGTGCAAGAGCAATGGCCGTGATAGTTGCAATTGACCACATATATGAGACAAATAACTTTTCATTAAGCAATACCCATCAAGGTTTGCAGCAAGAAAGAAGTCCTCAATTTAGAGATAAATAGCAATACAGAAACCCCACTTACTTTGCCTTGAAATAATATTTCATTAAGACCAAGCCATATGTAACTGATAGTAACACCAAAGGCCAGGTGAACATAAAATATACCAAACAAATGAGGGTTCCTTGTTCATGAAAATTGTTCCTTAAGGCTTCTAATTCAAACAAACATTTGGCACTAAAGAACAATACTTTTTACCAACCAAATTACTTTTGACTACCTAATTAAAGTATGTGAATAAAATACACAAAAGAGAAAATAAATGAAACACATTTATTTTGCTTTCTAATGATTTACAATCAGAAAATAAAATTGTTGGAAGCAAACCACATGTAAATAGGGAAAATATAAAGAACATAAGAAAAACTATACTTAACATGGAATTGCACATTTCCATCATAATGCAAATCACCTTAATGAATTGTTTATCAAATCCATTATTTCACTATGTTCGAAGTAAAGACATATTTAGTCTCTAAAATATAAAATAGCTCAAATTGTGACAAATCCATTATTTTTTCTTTGTTTTTGTTTTTGTTTTTTTCTTTTTTGGTTCTAAATTGATGAATCAGAGAGAATATGGTATTATTTGAGTTCAATAGGATCAATTATAGGCTTCTAAATATTTTCAAGTTATTTTGGATTTGAATTGTAACATGGAACCAATAAAGTAGGGAGAATTGGATTATGTAGTAGACTCTAGCTTCATTATTTTCCTCCAATTTTCATGATATTATGCAAATTCTAAAGTAATTTTAAGGTACAAACTTTGCTTCATATTACATGAATGATATTATAGGTAGGTTATATGGCAATTTCAAAGTAAATTTAGCATTTGATGGATTAAACCTTCATTGAAACAAATCTACTTGTAGTTAGTCTTAAATGAGTAATTTCAAGATGATATTTTTCTTCCTTATTTTTGGATTTTGGTAGCAAAATTTGACTTTATCTGGATTTTATTGGTTAATAAACATTCTTTCATCTAAAGAAGAGATTTAATATCAATTCATGTGTGTATGCATGTATTTTTCACAGTACTATTCTACATACCCACAAAAATTAGATAAAGAAGTAATAAAAACAATGGTAAACTTGAGATGAAATAATAATTAAACTAAACATAAAACCAAGCTTAATCATATCCCAGAAACTTAAATTAAATCCAAACACAAACAAATGACTCACAAAAACATCAAAGGCATGCCAAGGATGCTCATCTAATAAAAGGATAGGAAATATCATTACTGTCCCAAAAGATGAGCATCAAGTATAGTATAAACCTTAACTTGTATTATTCATTCAAGCCATCACCTTCTTTTGGGTGCAAAACTCCTTACACAAAACACAACAAAGGGGGAAATAAAGAATTGCTAACTCTGACTTACCGCATCTTGCTCACTCAATTCAGCAACAAATTCTGGCATCATTCCTATAGCCAAAAGCTTAGCTGGAATTCACGGTTAAGTAAAACATCTAGTAACAGCCCAAATAAATCTTATCCATAAAACTAAAATTGACCTTGGTATATTATCAATCCAAAGAATCAAACCCATATAAGCCATTCAGGCAATCAAATCCAACACAGTAGTTACTTTCGTACTTTAAAAATAATCACTTTTCCACTAAGTAACCCCTGAACTCACAAACTTGATGCAATTTTCAATCTACACATATAAAAATTCAATCTAAAATGCCAGATGGATTTTCTCGCAGCCAATAATTGAAATTAATAAAACCCATTATGAGCTCCAAACCCATCAATCTAAACTAATCATTCAAAAGAAACACTCCCAAACGAAACCCTAAATCATATTTAACAACCAAAAATGAAACCCTAAATTATAGAACAAAATAAAAAACTTATCGGTAATGTTTGCGGAGAGAATTTGGTTTGATGGTAAAGTCTCAAAATCAAAAACTTTCTGCCACTAAAGGAGTAGGAAGCTAGCGCTTATGGACTATAGTTTAGGGGTTTGAGAATTGAGAGAGGCAGGGAGAACGAAAGAGGCAAAGAACCAAAAATGAAACCCTAAATCATATTTAACAGCCAAAATTATAGAACAAAATAAAAAACTTACAAGTAATGTTTGCGGAGAGAATCTGGTTTAATGGTAAAGTCTCAAGATCAAAAACTTTTAGCCACTAAAGGAGTGGAAGGCTGGTGCCCGTGGGCTATGGTTTAGGGGTTTTAGAATTGAGAGAGGCAGAGAGAACCGAAGAGGCAAAGAGGAGAAGGCAGAGTGTATATATCAGGTTCAGGTTTTAGAAAACCCCTTGCGTTTATGTTTTTTTTTTTTTTTTTTGGGTTTATGTTTTTTTTTTAATATTGTGATAACGTGGAAAATTGTGGGAGCTTCAAAGGTTTTAATTATATATAGATGATAAACGTGTACATAAAGGCCACCATGGTCATCATCATGTACCAGCCTTCCTCTCTCTATTTGGAAATCAAAACAAGAAAAATAAAAAGAATATACACTAATAATCCATTCATCCCTAAGCAAAAACTCCCATTAGAAAGACTGTGCACGTACAACACCATTTATTGGAATCCAACCCTAATCTAATTGTGAGGGATTCCATTTAAGAGACTATCGAGTAGAGGCAGCTCAACAGTAGAAGCAATTGATGCCATTGCCTAAGGCCCCCGAGTGATAGAAGGCCCCCAAAATCAAGCCCCAAGTCAACAAAATTTAAAAATATAATCTCAAATCTTAGTCAATACTTATCCAATACTATATTTTAACAACAAAGACCGGTAGAAAAAACTTTTGGAATTATTAATTATCTTGGAGAGTAGTATTACAATGACTACACTCTTCTAGTGGTTGTATTACAGTGACTACACTCTTTTAGATTTATCGTTTTGTTCTTTTTTATTTATTTTTAATTCATAAATTCTTATTTTAAAATATAAAGAAAAGTCTAACACTAGCTACATAATTCGTTGTTTCTTGGTCCAATTAGGCGTTATTTAATCTTTATTTTTTAAAAAGTATTTATTCTATTTGATTTTATTAAATAAATCTGTGAATTTCGTATAAAAAAATTGAATACAAAAACTCAAAACAGATCTCTAGATTAATTTGTCACTAGCAATAAAAAAAAATATAACTAAAAATTCAGCTAAAAATCTTGTAGATGAACAATAAATTTATAAAACAGAGTTAGAAGATAATAATGAAATAATTGCACTTATTATCAATTAAAAAGAATATTTTAAAAGAAGTTTGATACAAAAACTTAATTAATAATTTTGCATCTTAACAAGCAAGAAAAATAAAATTTAAATAAAAATATTTTATATAAAGTTAATAATGTAAAGTAGATATTTAAATAGTAAAAAAGACCCCATTTAAAAGTTTCACTTAAGGCCTCAAAATACGTTAGGCCGGCCTTGTCGATTACCCTCAATTATCTCAATAACTTCCCAATGCACAATACAAAACTACTTCTTTGCTCCTTACACCACAATTTCTGTGTCTCCCTCAACAAAAAAAACTCGATTATATTTGACACAAGAGGAGGGGGGAGGCTACCAGGACCTAATCCTCGTCTCCCTAACATTGGTTCCACCATCGTAATGCTATTAGAGATGCTATTGGAGTTTGGAGAAACAAAAAGAGGGATTGCTGAAATTTCTTAATCAATGCTTCTGGATCATTCTATCCCAATTTGATTTGTACCCCATTTCTTAATTTCCACAATGAGCCGGTTGTTATAGAAGCTAGTAGCAAACGCTATAACCCACATATATTGTGAGAAAAATGTTTTATGAAATTTTTTCGTAAGATCACTATTTGTAAACTATCTTGTTTCTCGTAGGCAGAGCCCTGTTGCTTTTGTATTAAGAAATCCTTTCCAAGATTAATAATAGGGGTCAGTGGTATGGGGTTTCAAATTTCAACTAACTTTCAAAAATGAATTTGGCAATGTATGTTTCAAAATGATCAAAAAGCCACGCTTCCAACATTAGTGTCTACATCATGACCGGCAACATGCGCACATGTTTCCTTAATTTAATATAATATCTAATATGATATATAGTTACAAAAGCCTCTACTGATGCTCTGCTATTTGTCAAATTTGCAACACCTACTATTACTAGGACAAACTATGCCACATAATTAATTTGATAATTATTTAAAATACAAATAACATATAAAATTAGTACAAATAGGAAAATTGACTAAAACAGTCCAATTAAATGTATTTTTCATATAATAATTTTCACAAGGTAAATAAGAAGTATCAAATCCTAAGCAAACATAGATATTGAGTTTCTCAATTCCTGAAAGTATAAACTATGATTGCAAATTACACATTATTTCTTACAACACACACATATATATCATATATATTTATATAACTTGACCAATTTATCAATCTTTATCCCAATATTCTAGATCAAGCCCAATACAAATGATCCATACATCTATCCATAAATAAATTGCTAGAAATTGGATTGGATTTGATCCAACCCATAACCCATGGCCCGTGGATTGTCCACATGGGTTATTAAATAAGTGAGTTTAAATTAAAACTAATTGATCTTGATATGACTTGTCAAGATTATTAGTAGAGTAATTTAATTAGTGGTTGAGTATTTTTAGGGATCACTCATCTAATAGTGGGTGGATTTCTACTAGTATTTAAAATACTCTTATAACAGTCAAATAACTAATTATCTGAGAATATTGAGAACATACATACAGTTTTGTGAGTGCACTCTCAAATAAACTCTCTCTCTTTAGGGACACAATCTATAGTGCCTAGAATTCGGAGCATGGAATATATAGGGAGACTCTTGTAGCCTCTCTAGTGACTTGAATGTGTTCCTAAAGGTGAAGAGATTGTAAGGACAAGTTTGTAAAGCAAGCAAATAGCACGATCTTGCAAGTAGGTGATCCTTTCTACAAAGGTATGTGCCCATAGGGCTCATCTAATTTATTCAACATTGGTATCAAAGTTGATTTATGCTTATTTTCACACTTGAATGATACCATGATCTCTGAAAAATTTTATATGCATGCTAAAATTTAAAAATTTTAAGTATTTTAAATTTTCAAATATGTATTTTTTTTAAGACATGTTATGGCATGTAGAGAGGGGAATAAAAAACTCTAATTTTTGAAAGTTCATATGGAGTCTAAAAATTGCAAGCCAATTTTGACTCAAGAAAACTCATCTTTTGTCAAAAAATTTTAGGGATAATTACACTTTACTTCCTTGAAGTTTGGGGAAATAACGCTTTGCCCCAAACTTGAAGTGAAAAAACACCTCACCCCCCCCCCCCCCCAAACATCCAATTGACAACACTTTGTTAAATTAATATTAAAAATTTTGTGTGCTAACCCACTATTTGCGTAAGTGCAGGCTTCCAAAATTATCTTATTTCATAATTAAAAAGAATTTTTTTAAAATTTTTAATTAAAGCCTATTTTAAAATATTTAGTGTGAATTTTGCTTTTTTTTTTTCTTTTTTCAATGGGCTATGGAGATATTTACCGTTGCAAGTTTAATTCTTTATTTATTTATTGGTTGTGTTCCTAAACTTTCTCCTTACATATTTTGTAAATTATGTTTGTTTAGAAGACATCATAAACTATGTTAAAGACATGTTTTAAGTATAAATTATATATGTGTATGTAGTGGTGGAGCTAGAAAATTTTTTTAGGGTGGGCCAAGAAAAAAATATTAAATTCAAAAAATAATACACGCACGCACACATACACATGTGTGTGTGTGTGCGCGCGCGCATTTATACTTGATGTAAAATACTTTGTAAAATGTAAGAAAATAACATTTTTTTATTATAAAGAAAATAACATATGTTAAACCATGTTACAAACATATAACATTAATCAAGTTTAATGTACCAAATAATGTGTTAAATTAAATGAACCTATATTATGATAATAATAAAATAAATAAATAAAACCCAAAAATATAATGTATTACTAGAAAATAATAACCTATAACATGTTTTTTTAAAAAGACGATGCTAGTAACATTTTTTTTTCTCTCTTTTTAATTTCATTTATAAGTTTTCAAAATACATTTTATTTCTATAATCACAAGCATATCAAGCAAACACATCGATTTATGTATTTGTTGTTTTGTTAGGAATGAGATGTAAGAATGGTAGATAGAGTTCTTGGATACATTAAGCTCAATATATTACATCAATTCTGCACATCTAGCTTTGATTTCATCATTTCTTGCAATTTTGGGCATTCTGCTCTGCTCCTCGATTAGAGATAACATAAGTAAAAAGTGGACAATTCAAGCGGGTAAAATAATTTATATAACATGATAGCTCATCATCCTAGTTGAGACCTAGGAATCATTATTTATGGGAAGGTTCTTAAATGGCATTGACATTGTGGCAATAACAAAATATCCCAAAACCTTAAAACGACAAAAGAAACCATGAAACCTCTAAAATGACCAAAATATACATAAATCTCTAAAATGACCAAAGTACCCTTAAATACTTCAAAATGACCAAAAATACCTATAAAACCTCTAAAATGATTATTAAAAAAAAAAAAAAAAAAAAAAAAACCCATGAAACCTCTAAAATGACCAAAATACCTTGAGGGTACTTTTTTCATTTTAGATATTTGGTCGTTTTAGAGATTTTGGGGTATTTTGGTCATTTCAGAGGTTTAGGGACATTTTGGACATTTTAGAGGTTTTAGGGGTATTTTGTCAATTTTAGATATTTTGAGTGTATTTTGGTTGTTTTTATGGGTTTCGAGGTATTTTTGGTCATCTGGAGTGTATTTTAATTATAAGAAAAATTCAAAACACTTTAATTAAAAAATTTAAAGCAATAAATTTTAATTATGAAATAAGATAATTTTGGAAACCTGCCCTTAAGCAAATGGCAGGTTAGTACACAACATTTTGAATATTAATTTAACAAAGTTTGATCAATTAGATGTCAGGGGGAAAATTGTTTTTTCCCTTCAAGTTTTGGGTAGAGTGTCATTTTCACAAACTTTAAGTGTCACACCCTGATCTAGGATGGATCGGCATGCTAATATCAAGTCTGATATTAATACAAACCAACTACAAAAAGTATAATTTAATTTCATTATTATTATTATTATTTATTTTTATAATCTTAGTAGAACTAATAGGTCAACAAATTATACTTCGCTACTGTGTTGATTTTTGCTTGGAAATTTCTTAACATTATAAAACATACTCCTTATCAACTCAAAATATACAGATAAGCTTGTTTGCCTACAGGAAGTGATTATAATTAGAGCATCTTTAACCTGTTTATACAAAACCATAATATCATATGGATAAAATAATCCTAATATAGCGGAATACTATTTATACATATACATCACTTTTGCTATATACACACACACACAAAATAGTAGGGAGACTATATAAAACTAGCTATATGTACAAAAACACTGCTTCTCCATGTTGAGGTTCTTAGGGCTGCACTAAAGAACTTCCTACAAAACTAAGCAATCAATTTGCTCAGGTAAGGGAGGTATGACATGAAGATTTAATAGTATGCCTCGATGTATGATAAACAAAATATTTCCATGTGGATATGACTTGCTTATAAATAGTTAATGCTAAAAGGATTTCATGAGCTTTTTGAATATATAAATATTATATTGATGAACATAGTATCTGATAAACTGCAAGGCACAATTTACTGCTTAAATTTGAACATATAGCATGATTCCATTATATATAAACATAACATGTTCACCGATCTATTCTGAAGAAAAACATACTCATTCTGTTGCATAATATAGCAAAACTATATGGAACATGTAACTGTACTTTATCTTTGAAATTTGGCCTCTTGTGACCTAATGGTTACTAGTCTTCAAAGATCCGAAGATCCTCTTGTGGCATTACTGCTTACCAGTCTTTAGAGACCCTTTGATCCCCTTATGGCCTAGGTTACCATGTCTTTAGGGAATACAGCCCCTAGTGGCCTAAAATGTTGCTGGTCTTTAAGGAATAGAACCCCTCGAGGCTTAAGGTTGCCAGTCTACAAGGACCACTGTCCCCTCGTGGCACTATGGTGTCAATCTTCAAGGCCATCGCACTCAAAAAATTTTCTTTGTTTTTAAAATAAATCATGCATTTATCTTTAAATCTCCCTCTTGCCTTACTAGGCTTAGAGTTCATAGCATATCCACACTTGGTTTCTAAAAAACTGTCATAACTAAAATCTTGCTAAGTCTATTTTTGGGCATAATATTCTTCTGTAAAAGAGTATCAATTCTAATTTTAGTAAAAGCATTGATAAAACATACATACATATACTATACTGAAAACATGAACTATTGATTTTCATGGCATATCCCTTACCTCGATTAGTAGCTGTATGCCAAGAGTCTCAAGCAGTGTATGGACCTTCCCTATGCTTTCCTGCTCCTAGAAATAAATAATAAGAGCTAATTAACACTTAACTTAAAAGTCTTAGCTTTTCATTTAACTCCAAGTTAACTAGTTGTTCTTAGCCCTTACTAAACCCCACACAATATGTTCAAAGCATCCCAAATGCATATAGAACATCCAAAGTGCAATACAATCAATTATACATCTGCTTCTTAACAATTACAATTGCACATGACTATTAAGAAAACTAGAATTTTAAAACTTTACCCACTTAATTTAGAAACTTTAAACATACTCATATATTCACTTATGTATACAAAGCACATTGGCCACTTTCATGTTCAACATAGTAATTTAAACTATCAATTTCATATATCCTAAAGGAGAATTCCCTCAAATTAGAAGGTGAATACAAGTGAATTTGGTAACTAAGGGAATATAGCCATAATAGTTCCTATTCTCATGTACAAATGCAATATAAATTATTCATATGGACCAACTTCTTAAGGAACTAAGGTACATAGGAAGAAAGTACTAAATTCTGTTTCTTTCTTTTAGAGCCTACCAAACCTATTTGACATTCCTTAATATTCATATACCATGCTACAACCTTATGTGCAATCCTAACATTATCAACTCAAGCAATATGTGCCGTGCAATACCAAGGAAATAAACCAATCATTGTTATGATTAGTATGAAATCCACACAAGGTCCATCCTTACAAAGCAAATTAATCTTTGCACATATAACTTAAACAAAGCTCATCAACTTAACCCTAATTAAAAAAAATACATAACTGAAAATTTATTGTGAACCCTAAGAATTTTAAGGTTGGAAGCAAATAATCCTACTATTTTCTTACCAAAACTTAAATTCTTGGAAGGGCTTGAGCTAAATCACCTTACCTTGAAGATTTTTTGGTGAGTAATCAAGGAAAATAGAGGAATTTCTCCTTTGATATTGCTGAAACCAAAGTATGAGAGCTTGTGTTTCTAGTTCTTCCTTAATAGGAATGAGAGCAAAATGATGTGAAAATTTTTGATTTGTTTGACCAGCTAGGAGATTAGTGGGGTGGGGTTAGGTGGTTATTAATGGCATTGCTATATGTCTCACATGCATGGCAAGCAAGGTAAGTGTCCTAACAAGATTGGTCCAAGTATTGGTCTTTGGGTTTAAGAGGATAACATGTGTCGAATTTCAATTGGTTGCATGTATAGGTGAAATTACCACTATATCCTCCTCTTGACTACCTATTTACAACCTTAACCATGTTATAATATATCAAGCATCACACCTAATTACTATATACCTATATTAAGGTATTTTACTATGTTACCACATACATATAAATATATATAACATAGGTATTACATTATTGTAACTTATATACCATACCATTAATTAAGCATCTTGTCTTCTAACTTGACTTTTAAACTAACTTACTTAGGATTAAATAGTTACTAAGCATATATCACTCATGCTAAATTAATTTAATATCCTAATTGGTGCGTGGCACCACATTAAGGAAGGGGAGTGCAATTACCCCAAGATTCAATAATGCATAATATAAACAAAAAACATAAACAATATTACGAACATAAACATAACAATAAACATAAAAATAAACATTTGAAATTCTAAAAGTATAAAGTGAAAGGGCAGACTATTCCAAGATAG
This sequence comes from Quercus tomentella, assembly GCA_028535165.1. Taxonomy (NCBI): domain Eukaryota; kingdom Viridiplantae; phylum Streptophyta; class Magnoliopsida; order Fagales; family Fagaceae; genus Quercus; species Quercus tomentella. The sequence goes on from JAPQVY010000156.1 coordinate 46,954,453, forward strand.
AGAGATGGAGTCGTCACTTGGTTTTGTGTAAGTTGAGAACCATTTGACCATCATATGCAAAGGAACTAGTTTAAACTATGTCTGGAGTTATGGTATGTTCCGATGAAGGTGTTAGGTACCTAAGATTGTCTGGCCACATGGTTAACCTTCACATGTATTGTTAGATTCTGTATTAGTAAATTCATTATTAAACATAGTACCATATTAACTAAAAAAATAAAATAAAAAGAGAGTAAGGAATGTGATCATCAACTACTTGAATGCTTGCTTGATACCGTGTGATGTTACTACCTTGATATGCTACCTGCCCTTAGATAAATGATTGAGAATGCCATGATAAATGAATGCTAGGCTTTTGGGATAATATGTCATGTTGTGTGTTTAGATGAATGTTAGTGTGTGAGTGTGTGTGAGAGTTTAAAATAACCTATTAGAAGATCCTTTGATGGGATTAAGATTTCGAACACAATGAAAGGAAACCGACCTACGGGTCAAGTGGGGTTGGGTGTCTAATACCTTTCCATCCCTATACCTAAAATTTGGACACATGCTCTGGTAATTAACTAAAAAAATAAAATAAAAAGAGAGTAAGGAATGTGATCATCAACTGCTTGAATGCTTGCTTGATACTATGTGATGTTACTACCTTGATATGCTACTTGCCCTTAGATAAATGATTAAGAATGCCATGATAAATGAATGCTAGGCTTTTGGGATAATATGTCATGTTGTGTGTTTAGATGAATGTTAGTGTGTGAGTGTGTGTGAGAGTTTAAAATAACCTATTAGAAGATCCTTTGATGGGATTAAGATTTCGAACACAATGAGAGGAGACCGACCTACGGGTCAGGTGGGGTTGGGTGCCTAATACCTTTCCATCCCTATACCTAAATTTCGGACACATGCTCTGGTAAATATCAGTCCTTCTACAATGGTGCTATATATATGGTTCCTAAACCTAATTTAGGTGGTGACTCCATTTTTACCCTCCACCTAGTCCATCCTAGGCTGAGGCGTACTTCCCATGAGGAATCCACTCGTCTTAGGCACTTGCACTGATATCATGGAAGCCTGAAGAAAACACACACAATACTCTCTTTGATGGAATAGAAACCAAACTAAAGTTCAAATTCATGAGAGCTCCCTTGAATCCACAAGGTGATAGGGTTCTGGAATCCATAAGAGAAATAAATAGACAAAGTCTGTATTTTTATTAATTTCAAAAAATGAATTACCTTTGGAGTCTACAATGCGTTTAAATAGTTGAAAAAAAAACCTAGGATGGCTAGAAAACCTAAGGTGGTTAGGAATCCCTAAGATGGCTACGAAAGCATATAAAATCCTAATTTGACTTAACAACATTAAAAATACATAAAACAAGGAAATAAATACCCTAAACCTAAAATAATAAAAATTATATAAAAATACCAAAAATAATAAATTATAATAATTAAATAGTAAATTGTGTCCTACATCAGACCCCTACACTTGAAACAAACTCGTCCTCGAGTTGATAGTCGAAATTTGAAATCTTCTACTGCAAATAAACAAATACTTTGAATGCTTTAATAACTTGATCTGATTTTGAAACTTGAATTGTTCATAAAGTGTAGAATAAAATCTCTTCTCATCTACCTTCAATTTATTTGCAACATCAATCAACAAAGGGTTGATAATAAAATTATAATTTTCTACTCCAAGAAAATCAACATATTGTATGGTCATCTTCAAAAAATCAACTGAAACCTGGGGATTGTGAGTTGTGGACTCGTCCTCATATTTGACTTCAATTGGATCTTTTGCAATATTCTCGATAATTACCATATCTTGATTTCTGTCATTATCCACAATCAACTCAACCTTCTTTTTTTTATATCTCTTCATCAAATTTTTGACAAGTGATATCTTCAAGCTTCAATTCAACAACTTGTTGCAATTCTTGATCTTTTTAACCACTTCAAAATTTTCTTTAGAAACTAGCTGCTTCTTGTCAACTTTCAAACTCTTGTCTTTTCTTGACACATAGACTTCGCTATGATAATTTTGGTTTTGTGGTTGACCTTTCATGTTTTGAACATATTGCTTTTCATATGAATATATAAATTTATAATCAATACTTGTGTAATCTAGTATATCATAATAGTCATTAGGAAACCATAAATCAATTAATACCCTTTTCATTCTTTTCCAAGAGTGAATTAGATGCTTACCTCGATGCTTTCAGTCAATTTGAATGTCTTCCGACCATTCCTCTATTTCATCGTCCAATTTACTAGATGCAAGCTATACTTTTTTTTCATCACAAATCTTCCAAAAATTAAAATACTCTTCCAAATTAATAAAATCCATCAAAATGGATTTTTCTTGTAGTTAGTGTGTCTATGAATATATTGATCATTGTTGTTGTGAGATAATTTCCTAGCAATAAGAGTAGCAATTCCTTGCAGGATTTCGCCCACAATTTGCTGTCTCTCTTCACGAAATTGGTGGAACTCAGCCTTAGTGTGAACTACGTCTTCAACTTTGCTATTGTGGTTGTGGTGGTTACTGTCATATCGATTAACTATCAGATCAAGGTAAGTCAAGACTCACACTTCATTTTTATCATATTTTTTTTTGCTTAGCTAAAAAAATGATAAGAATGAGGAGTTGGAATTTTGTCCCTTAAGCAAGTCACAAGTTGCGTATAAGAAGTCTGCTCTTTTTTTGACACATGTCCATATACATGCAAATATCTCGCGGGAGCAAAGCTCTTCAATTAGCCACAATAACTGAGGAGTGCTCTACCCAATTATAATGTAATTCCAAAAATACATGAAAATTAAAGTAGATTTAATATGGAATTAAGCCAACAAAAATATGAAAATAAAACCATTATTGAATCATATCATGTGATAATGAATTCAATTACAATATGGTTTCAGACTGATTTTTGGTCATTTTTAGGTTTCTAGACGATTTTGATCAATTTTTAGGCTTTGGGGTTATTTTGGCCATTTTTTAGGTTTCGAGGGTATTTTTGTCATTTTTAAGGTTTCGGGGGTATTTTGGTCATTTTTTAGGTTTTGGGATTATTTTGGTCTTTTTTAGGCTTTGGGATTATTTTGGCCAATTTTTTAGGTTTCAGAGGGATTTTGGTAATTTTTAGGTTTTGGGGGTATTTTGGTCATTTTTTGGATTTCTGGGGTATTTTGGTAATTTTTTGGGGGTATTTTAGTCATTTTTTGGGTTTCGGGGGGTATTTTGGTAATTTTTTGGGTTTTGGGGGGTATTTTGGTAATTTTTAGGTTTTAGGGGGTATTTTTGGTAATTTTTAGGTTTTAGGGGGTATTTTGGTCATTTTTTGGGTTTCGGGGGTATTTTGGTCATTTTGTAGGTTTTGGGGTTATTTTGGTAATTTTTAGGTTTTGGGGGTATTTTGGTCATTTTTTGGGTTTTGAGGGCATTTTGGTAATTTTTAGGTTTCGAGGGTATTTTGGTCATTTTTTTTGGGTTTTGGGGGGTATTTTGGTAATTTTTAGATTTTGGGGGGTATTTTGGTAATTTTTTTGGTTTCGAGGGATATTTTGGTCATTTTTTGGGTTTTGGGGGTATTTTGGTCATTTTGTAAGTTTTGGGGTTATTTTGGTAATTTTTAGGTTTTAGGAGTATTTTGGTCATTTTTTAGGTTTAAGGGGTATTTTGGCCTTTTTCTTTTAAGGTTTTAGGAGTATTTTGGTTATTTTTAAGTTTAGGTGTTATTTTGGTTATTTTTTAAGTTGAAGGGGTATTTTGATAATTTTAGTGGTTTTGGGGCATTTTAGAGTTGGGTGATTTGTAGAAATAATAGTTGGATCATAATTGGATCTAATTGGGTACCCAATTAAAATCTAATAAACATTAATATTAATTGGGTTTAATTGGGTTAATACTCATTTAACCCAATTAATAATTAGGTGGGTTTGGGTCTCATTTAAGTGGGCGGGTTTGGGTGGACAAATGAGTTTGGGTTGATTTTGCCACCCTTAGTTTCAGTTAATTGGTAAAATTTTTTATAGTTGAATAAAAAATCAGATAAAAAAAAAAAATGAAAATAATAGCGACAGTGGTATTTGAAATTTTTTCATAGCAAAAAATCCAAAGCCTAGTGCTACCTGTCGTCTTCCCAAACGGAAGAGGCTAGCGAAGTTGGCGACACGGAATGAGCACTGTTTGGGTGGGTGGCGGGTAATCAAAATTACTTTATCTCAACCAAAAGAAAAAAAAAAAAAAAAAAAAATTGCAAGAAGAAGAAGAAATAATGGGGGATCTGTATGCCTTGGACTTCGATGGCGTTGTCTGTGATAGCTGCGGAGAGAGTTCTCTCTCTGCTGTCAAGGTCCAGAACTCTCTCTCTCACATAAATTCTTTGTTTATTTTCTGAGAAATCAGATACAATAAATTTTGACCATGTACTTTTTTTTAGTTACTTATGTTTTTTTTTTTTTTTTTTGAATGTTTGTAGGCTGCTAGAGTTAGATGGCCTGCTTTATTTGACGGCGTGGATTCAACCACGGAGGATTGGATTGTTGATCAAATGTATAAAGTGAGTGAGCTCCTTTGCTTTTATTGATTTTTTTTTTGTACTTTTAATTTATATCCATGCATTATTTAGCTGGAAAAATAAAAATAAAAGAAACTTTAAATTATCTAATTCTACTAGAATTTGAGTTTTTTTTTTTAAGTGGGTGTTTCGGTTTTAAAGAATAAATAAAGTTCATTCTTTGATTCCACAATTGGGTCAGTCCCAAACTTATGAACTGCTTCAATTGAAACTCTTCTTTGTCTTTTTAGTTTTATTCATTTATGTTATTTTGGACAGTAACAAAGTAGTTAAAAAAAAAATAAAATCAAGAAAATCATTGATAAAACTTTGTATTTCACCCAGGTAATTAGCTTTGATGTCTGGCAATCATTTTCTCACTTTAAACAAAGATTTCTATCTCTATCCTCTTTGTTCAGTGATTGCCAAATTGATTTCCTGAACAATTCCTAGGTGAGACCCAGAGTTTAATCAATGGTTTTCTGTTTTTCTCTGCTACACTATCACTTTGAATAAAGAAAATGAATACTTCCTCACACATGTTATGACAGTTAACTATGTGTTGTGGAAGTTTTTATCATCAATTTTAAGAAGCTTTTTATCAGTGCTTCACATCAAGGTCTTGTATATAAGTGCTCAATTGGCATACTTTGAAGAATAGGACATACTCATCAATTTGTGTTTGTAATTATGGAAACTTCTTTAAGAACAAGAGGCTAGTACTATTAAAAAAAATTTCTTTATTTTTTTGAAATGTAAAAGATGAAAAATCCAATAATTGTGATGTCCAAATTGAGTCATGTCTTATACCATGGCAGGTGCGACCTGTAGTGGAAACTGGATATGAAAACCTCTTACTTGTGAGGTTATTATTGGAGATGAGAATACCTTCCATCCAGAAGTCCACGGTGAGTATATATCCACTCAATTCTGACATGAATTATTCGTTGCATATGGAAACTCATGTTATCATTTCAGATTTATTATTGATCACATTAGCGCCAGTCTGCAAATATCTTAGACTGGGTATGATGATCATGCTTCTATCTGCTAGGTTGCAGAGGGACTCACAGTTGAGGGTATATTGGAGAACTGGTCAAAGTTAAAACCTGTAATTATGGAAGAATGGGCTGAGAATAGAGATGATCTGGTAGATCTTTTTGGAAAGGTCAGGGACGAATGGATGGAGAAGGACTTGGCAACTTGGGTTAGTGCAAATAGGTAAGAGATGGGATCAATCATGTAACACATGATGCACAAAAAGTAAAGCAATAGAGATATGGTACCTTTTATATGATATTAAGTAAACATAAATACAATTTATAGCCCCGCCCCAATTTTTTTGAAGACTTTATAGGAGCTGTTTAAACTTTTTGAAAAAAGTTGTGGAGATATTGTACAAGGAGGCAATTCTTTTTAGAAATGAAGCATACTGGTTATACTTAAATATAAGCATCTGTTGGATCATAGGCATTTTTTGACAGAGCTTTCTAAATTTGTGTTTTGAACCATTTTGGCTTTTATGCTAGTGGTGTTGGCATGCTTTATGAGGTTATTGGAAGTTGCATTCAGGGGATAATCTACAACTTTGGTAATGCCTTTTAAAGAAATGAAGCATACTGATTATGTTGGAAATGTATGCAAGTTGGATAATTGGCATCTCTTCTATGAGTTTATTGAGATAAGTTTTCCTTTTTGTAGTCTATTTATTTTATTTTTAATAATGCAGAAAATGAATACTAATGAAATATCATTATATGCATGCAAGTGTATGCTGGCTTTTGTTATATCAAATTAGATCATTTCATGTAACTATGTTTGGCTACTAGTATATGATAGTGATGCCAAGTGCAGTTAAGTGTGTTGGGGGTGTGAGTAGTACTAGGATGGGTGACCTACTGGGAAGTCCTCATGTCGCACCCCTTTCTTTCTTCATTCTGCAGCTAAGGGGAAGATTTTTACATTGGATAATTTGAAAAGGAGGAATATTTGTGTTGTGAGGAATCTGTGAATCACTTGCTTATTCATTGCACCTGTGCGACTAGCTTATGTTCTTTTGTATTATGCTTGTTTGGTGTTTCTTGGGTGATGCCAAAACTAGTGGGGGAGTTGCTGGAATGTTGGAAAGGGGGTTTCGGGTGTTGTTGAGCTGTAGTTATTTGGGGGGCTATCCACTATGTCTCATGTGGACTGTTTGGAGAGAGCAAAATCATCGCATTTTTCAGGGTTAGGAACATTCCATTCTGGACATGAAACGATTTTTCTTGCAATCTTTGTATGATTGGATGTTCATGATGAGTGGTCTTTCCTTTTCCTTGCTGGTTGAATTTTTGGATTTGTGCTTGTTTTGCTGATTTTACTAGACTGTCATAATATACTTCCTGTGTACTCAGAGGCTAGCATGTAAAACTGTTTCTGTTTTAGTAAATTGCATCCTTACATAGAAGTGAAGCCATGACAAGCTGAGCCTAGCATACGCTTGCTAAATTTTAGAAAGTGGATTAGAACTGTAAAGCCTAATGGAGTTCTAGTAGTCTGCACCAAATTTTCATATTATAAACCACGTCACATAAATATTTTACTACTCTTGTCCAAAGAGATCGCCAAAATTGATCTTTTGATGCGTTTCTCCAGATTCTATCCAGGTGTTCCTGATGCATTGAAATTTGCAAGCTCAAGGTTGTATATAGTGACCACAAAACAGGTATGGTATATTTCTTTTTCTTCCTTTCTTTATTTATTTTTTGATAAGGGAGACACTACTTTTGGCATTAGAGCCATTCCAATGCCTCATATTTCTGTTTTGGATTGACCTTCCTATTTGTCAAGACATAAACTTGCAAGTTTCATTCTTAGAAAAGGTAAATTTTTTTTTCATGTGTCATCTACCACTCTCTCTTTCCTATTTCAGAGCCGATTTGCAGATGCTTTACTGCGAGAGCTTGCAGGAGTAACAATACCGCCTGAAAGAATATATGGCCTTGGAACTGGGTTAGTAAGAGTTTTCTTTCTATGGCTTAGGAAATTGTTTGTATTTCTTTGACGCTTGGACAGGTTTTTATGTCCTTTTTTGATTTCATCTTTTTCCCTTCCCTGGTATACTAAATACTCTTTCCAGTCCCAAGGTAGAAGTGCTGAAGCAGCTTCAAAAGAAACCAGAGCACCAAGGACTGAGACTGCAGTAAGATATTTTGCTGCTTAAATGGTCTGTTAAATAAAACACATGAAATGCAGTTTTCGATTGTAATAATCTTATTGCTTATGTACTTGAGCACCTCATTGCTATTTGTCTGCAAATGTTCAACTGATCTGAAATCAATCCCACTCTATTTTAACCAGCTTTGTGGAAGATCGACTTGCAACCTTAAAGAATGCCATTAAGGAGCCTGAACTAGATGGGTGGAATTTATATCTAGGTACTCTCTCTCTCTCTCTCTCTCTCCTGTGATCAGTATCCCATGTATGGTTTCTATATTGTGAATTATTTTGGTAAAATTGTTGGGGGGGTTAAAATGCTAAGCTGGATTACCTGGAGCAGGGGATTGGGGGTACAACACTCAGAAAGAGAGAGAGGAAGCGGCTACCATTCCAAGGATTCATCTTCTTGAGCTCTCTGACTTCAGCAAGAAGCTGAAATAGCTGTCTCTCACTATATTGTGTCCTATTGAATTATTGATTATCAATTTCACATAGATGAATGAAAATCTTACTGTATCACTCAAGGTATACAACAAATAAATTCAGAAATTCTTTCTCCTTTCTATCTTGAGGAACTGTTGGTTAGAGCTATTTGAATCCACAATAAAGGAACTTTGTATTAGAGAGGTTAGCAGGATTTATGTACTAAAGGTTAGTGGATTTTATTCAGCCAAAAAAGGGGGTGGGGGGTGGGGGGGAATGTTAGTCGATTTTGGTTCTGGTCATTCACCTGATTCATGGTCCTATGAGGGAATTGTAATATGAAGTCACCAATGTCATGTAGCATGTATGCCATGTAATAAGCTAAATATATATATATATATATAGATAGATAGATAGGTATAGGCAAAGTTGAGAGAAAATCCAATTAGGTTCTAAATTGGATTCCAATTGTTGTCTAATTTTGCACCATGTGTCCTATGTAAGTTTTTAAAATTTTTGTTCTAGGAGAGTTAATGAGGTGCAAAAGATGAAGAATCTAATATAAATAAATCATAAAAAACCCAATAAAAAAAAAAATTTGAAAGAGTAAACTCGTGTATATATACAAAAGAAATTAAAAAAATAAAAAATAAAAGAGAGAGAGTATAATTTGGATCCGTATATATGTATAATTGTACCGTGCATATGTACGGGTTATTTTATTTTATTTTATTTTTTTGGTGTAGGCTAGTTTCAAATCCAAAAATTTTATTTGATAATAAAAAACTTTACTGGTTAAGCTAAATTTAATTTACCCAATACCACATAATTCATATACGCATTTAGTTATTTAGCAAAAAAAGAAAAGAAAATATACCCATTTTGTTTTTATCACACGAAGCGTTTGGACATCAATTTGAAATGATAGAATGTTGTTTTACTATGCTGATTAACATGTCTTGTGTGATATGAAGCCAATCTTGAGTAAATTACCATCGATTTTTGTAATCAAATATATTTAATTCATAATTCTATTTCATAACATTGGATCAAATAAAAATAATTATTTTCAAACGGAAACTGAGTATGAAATTATGATCTTTAAAATTATTTTAAAATCTCTTCGGCCTTCAAAGCTTCAAAAATTCAGACAAGAAAGTCCAAATCTGCAATGGCACTTGTATTTGGATTATGAAAACACTTTTCTGATATCTTTACCGTCTAGAAAGCTCCATATTTTGCCCCTAAACAATCTACTATTGTATATAACAGTAAGATATCAATGTCAATAGCCTTGTAGTTCAGTAGTATTGCCGGAAACTTGGATGAGCCGTTAAAAACCTTGGCGAATAATTATGCTTTTTCTACCGATTCTTTATGAGGGAATTGTGACTTTGTGTTTTGCTTGTGGGAGACTCGGCCATAAGAAAGAAGCCTGTCCTATGTAAGCTGCTACATCTTCCTCTTCCCCCACTGATATGGGTGGTCTCAATGTCGGCTATACTTGGGGTCTATATGTAGCTGTTTGTGAAGTAGAAATTGATTTTTTGATTTTTGATTTTTAAAAAGGAAAGTCTTTTTTATGTATAAAAGACTCAAAATAGATAAATATAATATAATGAATATGCTATTTTATGTGGTTTGTCTTGCATTAAAGTAACCATTAGTATTCACATGAATCACACTGTAATTTCCATGATGGTGTCAAGTATTATCATGTCTGTGTGCATATTTGTGTGAGTGCTGGTTATGTTACCCCCTTAGACTTGATTCCTAGTTTCATCACAGTATGATCTTCATCACTGTATGGTATGATACATCATATTGGAAAGCTTATGCTGTATTTATATCATGCTTTCAATTGAATCTTGTTTTTGGTCTTGATAAAATTTATAGGAGATTGAGCTCTTGCAGTCTTCTTTATTTATTTATTTATTTATTTATTTTTATAAAGAATTTCAACCTATGACATCCGCTCCTGATGATATCTTTTTATTATCAGATCAAGACACCAATCAGTTTTTGGTGTAGGCGGAAATTGAATTCCAGATTTCTTATTTAACTATTAGAGACTTTACTAGTTGAGCTAACTAGAATCATGAGCTCTTGTAGTCTTGTTAGCCTAGTTATCAACAAGGAAGTCTGCAATTACTGCAGTCAACAACTGTAGAATGCACTCACAAGAAGCACGCCTCACCATTTGCTACTATAAAAGTGAAATGACTGTGTTTTTGGCCTGTGTTTGTTAAAGTAATTGAAAATGATCATAAAAAATATTTAGTTAACTTTGAGGTATGTTGAAACACTTTCTTTAAGATAATAATTGCCTCCACTCGAAAGAGTTTGTTGTCGAGCTAAATGCAATTCACCTCTAGGATACCTCACATTTACCTATTGTAGACAAATCTGAAATTTCCTTTTATGAGAATTTCTTACAAAAAGGATACACCAAATCCTCCAAATGCAGAAAAATATGAAATTTCCATTTATGAGAATTTCTTACAAAATTATGTATTTCACTAAAATTCAGGGCCCATAAAGAATTATGACTCTTCATTATAATTGAAACATTTTCTTAAAATTATGACCTTTGAAAATAATTGATAACCTTTTCTTTAAGGTAATAATTGCTTCCTTGAAAGAGTTTGTTGTTGAGTTAAATGAAATTCACCTCTAGGATACAACAAATCCACCAATTGCAAACATTTTTGAAATTCCTTTTTTTTTTTTTTTTTTTTTTTTTTTTTTTTTTTTTTTTTTAAATAAGAGTAATGCTACATCAATAAAATTTTCACAATAATTTTACAAAAAATCCTACGTGATAAGCTGTTACTGATTCTAATTTGTACCCAATATTGACATCACTTTTTACACACCAATAATAGATTTTCTCATAAGATTTATTATAAAAATATTATGGATATAGCATTACTCCAAAATAATTCTAGGCCCTCTACCATAATTCTTGACCCCTTAAAAAAAAAAAAAACTTAAATAACATCAATAAAAATCAGCCCAACTAGCAACAAAATAACCTAAACAAAAATAAGACTAGACCAAACAACAAGTGAACAAATTATTCAACAAAAAAACCGTTAAAAAAAAGAAAGATAAAGTCTCTTAATCATTCAAATTTGTAACTCGTTCACCCATTCAGTAAAAACAATCCATAATCGGTATCAAGAAAAGTGATGAATCCTGTGATATCAGTGGACTGAAAGTGCCGGGCCTTGATGAATTTGTGACTGAATCCTGAGAAAACAAACAGAAAACTCAGAGAAGACCGGTGGAAGCCGGCCAAGAATTCTCCGATGGTGAAGTTAGCCTTTTGTATGACTTCGTAAATTGAAAGTCTCAGAAAAACCGAATCCCTTACTCTTTCACTGGCGTGTGTTTATATAGTATGCGGAGAGCGGTTACCTGTTTGGTAACCGTTCCTATTGTTGGGGAATCCAAAAGGCTCGGAGGTAACTTCCATAACTGACGTAGAAGTTAGATTATTCAAGAAGTCTGCACTTCACAACGGTTGGACTTGACTAGCGACGGTACACTCTTCCACTCGGTGGAGACATGGTGTAGTAGCCTCCCTCGTCCTTTAGTCCGTCCTTTACGGATGGACGGACGATAGAAAGCTAATCTGTCCTTTAAGGACAGACGGACGATAATAAGCCTGTCTGTCTTTTAAGGACAGACGGACGAGGAGCTTGGCAAGGATTTCCCTTCTTGTCTTTCCTTTGGACGACGCATATGGACGGGAAACGACTTGCGAATTTTCGTTGCACATCAGTTGCCCCCTCGTTCATATGGGTCGTCTAAGGAGGCGGATGACCAGGCGTTGCTTCCCAAAATGTGTGTATGTCGAGGTGCCACATGTCACCTTCTTATTGGCGATGAGTCTCGTCGATTCATTTTTTCGAGGTTAATGCCACGTGTCATTTCCTAATTGGTTGTGTTGTTTTATATGCCCAGGTCAATCTTCTATAAATAGGGGAATTCCTCCGTTGCCCTCTACATTTCTAAGATTTTTTTCTTTGACATTCCTCGTCTAGAGCCTCGTCTAGGAATTTCCTTGCGTCCGTAGCCTTCATTCGTCTTAGAGCCAGGTATTCCCTCTTCTCTCGTCTTTTAGGTTTTTTGATCTTTTCCAAAAAATGTCGTCTAGCGACAGTCTAGAAAAGGCCATAGACGAGTACCAGTACGAAACTAGTACAAATTCTAGTGGCTCTAGTAGCAGTGATGGGGGGAACTCTACGGACAAGGAGTATGTTTCCGGCGTCCCTGGGTTTCCCTTAGAGGCCATACAACAAGAGATTAGGAAGGCCTCGGGGTCCCAGGTAGGTACCTCGTCCAACATCTCCCCGTCCGGTTCTCCGTCTGTCCCTTTGGACGAGGGGGAGGTAACCGTGTTCAGTTGTGCGATAGATATACCTTCTAAAATAGACGAGCAAAGGTTAGATAATTTGAGGGCATGGTACCAGATCTCAGACGAGCTTAACCCTAGGTTGCCCGTCCGTGGAGAATGGTGTTGTGATCCTCGTTTTGGGATAGGCGTCTATGAGGCCTATCTTCTTGGGGGTTTGAGATTTCCTTTAAATGCTTTCATTAGGGAATTACTAGTTAGGTTAGGTTTGGGAGTATGTTAGTTTAATCCTAATGCATGGAGATTAGTCATCTCTATGCAAGTTCTATGGAGGGAGGTGTTTGGGGGGGACCATCCTCTTACGGTGGACGAGTTCCTTTACTGCTATAAACCCTCCGAAATTCACCAATCCCTTGGCTTTTACCAGTTTACTGCCAGGGGCAAGGATTGTAGAATGATTAGGTCCCTACCCTCGTTTGATAGAAAATGGAAGACGGAGTTTTTCTTCGTCTCCGGCAACTGGGTTGGAAATCCTTCAGACGTTGGCCAGGACACATTTGGCCATTATATTGGGGACCTAGGGAACCTTCGTCCTTAGAGTAAGTTTTAAGTTTTTTTTTTTTTTTTTTTTTTTTTAATTAATTTTTTTTTTTATATATTCTAACTCGTTCTTTTACAGCTGTTGGGCGTCCCTCTCTTAGCAAGTTTCACCATGATCGCGTCCATAGAGCTCGTCTACACGCAGATAGGAGTTTCCACTCTCTAGTGACGCTTAGACGACTTGCTAAGTGGGGATTTGGTCCTAATCCTTCTGAAGAGGCACTTGCGCACGAGATAACAGTAAGGAGAAGTAAGTTTCTAACTCAGGACGTCTTTTACACATTTTTCCTTTTTGTGTTAGTTCTAAAAATCCTTTTTTTTTTTTAGGAATGGCAACAATGAAAGGTAATAAGGGAAAAGAGGTTGCTGGCGAGGGGAATCGTCCTGAGGCTGAGGACGCTCGTCCTGATATTGTATCCCAGATTCATCCGTCTACTAGGGACAAAAGAAAGTCCCTACCAAGGAATTTGGACTTAGGGAGTCTCCCTAGCCGTCGTGACAAAAGAGTGAAGCATTCATCATCCAAGGTGACCAAGTCTATCCTGCCCCAGCCCAATCTCACCGTCCAAGCAATTGATGTGGACGTCTCTCCACCTATTGAGACAACCTCGTCCAAGACACCTCCTAGGACGATCACATCTGTCTCGTCTCAGCCTCCTCCGAGGGTATCCTCGAACATAGTTGAAAATGAGGATTTGGCTTGGCAACGTTTCCAGGAAGCTGTGAAGGATGAAGACATACATGCCTGTTATGACATGTCTTTAAAAGATTTTGAACATTCAGGTGTTCATGATCTCTTTAAGGTAAATTTGTTCTTGTCTTGTCTTTATTATTTTGTAACCTTTTGGTCGTCTAACCAAGCATTTCTCTTTTGCAGGCCATGTCTAAATTCATCGCAGCGTCTAGATAAGCCACTGAGCTAGACAAGACGAGGATTTTACTGGAGACGACCATAAAAAATGTGAGGGATGAGAGCAAGAAATGGGCTGGGATAGCTGCTGAGGCTAAGGAGAAGGAAGCGGGGCAACAAAAGTTGATCGCGGAGTTGAGAGCTGATATAGTGGAGAAAGATACTCGTCTTGATCATATTCAAAAGAAGAATGACGAGTTGAGTACTTCCCTCTCCAAGGCTAAGGAAGATGCCATTGCGGAGTTCAAAGCGTCCAAAGCATTTACAGACTTGTTGGATCGCAATTATGCAGCGGGTTTTGAAGATTTCAGGATGGACTCTATTGAAAACTTCCCTGAGGTGGACTTCAGCTCCATCAAGCTTAACTTGAACGCTGCTACCAGCTCTCTTCTCCAAACCAGCTCCAAGGACGTTAATATTGAAGACGATGCCTCTACCCAGCCATCCAATGCCCCCCTTGCTTAAGAACAAGTTTTTACACAATTTTATTTCCTTATGTTTGATCCTTTGTTTTGGGATCTTTTGATGTAATTCAAATACACTAAGCTCGACCACGGTTTCTGGGACGAGTTATTGAACTTGTTCTTCATAAGGGTGTTTGGACGTTGGTTGTCCGCCCTTCAAACAGTAGAATGGATGTTATTTTTCTTTCATATATGCATGGACGAAATTTTTCATAATTGACTTGTCCATGTTTGATGTATGTTTTTAAACCATTTCTATTAAAATTCCAAGGGTAATTTCTCGTCCTTAGATTTTTTTTTTTTTTTTTTTTTTTTTTTTTTTTTTTTTTTTTTTTTTTTTTTTAACTTTGTTATGCACCCTGATCGTCCACGGACTTATGGACCCTGCCCGTCCGTGGACTGGGTTTTGGCTCAAAAACTCTTGTCTATGGACTTTACTGTTTATGGCCTGGACGTGCATTATGCCTCGTCCTTCATCCAGATTGTTTAGGGGCTGGACGTGCATTTTGCCTTGTCCTTTATACATGAGTTTCCCCAGGGCCTTAGCGAGTTATGGTTCTCCCTCGTCCTTTGATCTGGACGAGGACGCCTTTATCTTGTTTTCACCCTTATGGACGAATACGCCTTGGGCTCGTTATAGGCTCCACCTTGTCCTTTGATTAGGATGAAGGTGCCTTAATCTTGCTTTACTCTTAGGAAAGCTTTAGACGTTACATCTCCGCATCCAGAGAATTTACTCGTCATATTGACAATTAAAAAAGATTTTGTTCTTGGCCACCCTGTAGGTTAGCTTTGAACGAGAATGCCATGGAAATCTGAAATTCACACAACATTTTGTACATTACACATATATCATTTACAGATAAGGCACATACATGCTAATGCCTTTTATTTAGTAAGTACTCCATAACTTCATCCACAATCATGATAATAACCACAACATAAATAACAAAGCGATAGTATCAAACACAGAATTAAACATAAGTAGAATGTAATAGAGTAGCAAGCTCCAAGATCGTCCACAGTGATACTTATTCAGGCTCAATTTTATTGGTAGTACCTCCTTAGGTGCTCCACGTTCCAAGGATGTTCTAGCTTTCTCCCGTCTAGGGCCTCCAGGTAATAGGATCCTTGTCTTTTAAAGTTGATGACTCTATAGGGTCCTTCCCAATTGGGGCCCAATTTCCCATGAGCTGGGTTTTTGGTTGCCAAAGAGACCTTCCTCAGGACGAGATCTCCTATGTTAAAACGTCTTGGTTTCACCATTGTATCATATTGCCTAGCCATGAGGTTCTTGTACTTCGCTGCCCTGTGCTCTGCTTCTGTCCTTACTTCGTCTATAAGATCGAGGTTCAAACGGAGTTGCCCCTCATTATCCTTCTCCTGATATGACATCACCCTATGGTTAGCCATGTGCACTTCCGCAGGTATAACTGCTTCGCTTCCATAGGCTAGGTTAAAAGGGGTCTCCCCTGTAGGGGTCCTCATCGTCGTCCTGTATGCCCATAGGACACCTGGTAACTCATCTGGCCATACTCCCTTTGCCCCTTCAAGACGAGTCTTGATGATTTTCAGCAAGGATCGGTTTGTAACCTCAACCTGACCGTTTGCCTGTGGATGGGCGGGGGAGGAATAATGATTTTGGATTCCGAAGTGCTGACAAAAGTCCCTAAAAAGGTTGTTGTCAAACTGTCGCCTGTTGTCAGATACTAGTACCTTGGGTACTCTAAACCTGCACACTATATTTTTCCAGACGAAGTTCTTTACATTCTGCTGTGTAATGCTTGCCAATGGTTTTGCTTCCACCCACTTAGTGAAATAGTCAATCCCTACCACTAAGAATTTCATCTGTCTAGTTCCAAGTGGAAAAGGGCCCAAGATATCTAGGCCCCATTGAGCAAAGGGCCATGGGGCCATCATTGGGGTGAGATACTCTGATGGTCGTCTGCGGACATTACTGAATCGTTGGCATTTGTCACACGCCTTGACATAAGCTTTTGCATCCACTTGAACAGTTGGCCAGTAGTACCCTGCACGGACGACTTTATGGATGAGCGATCTGGCTCCTGAATGGTTTCCACAGGCTCCTTCATGAACTTCCTTCAGCACATAGTTCGCCTCATCTGGGGCCAGACACCTGAGATAGGGTTGAGAAAAGCCTCTCTTGTACGTCCATAAGGACATACCTGGCTGCTCTTATCCTGAGTTTTCTAGCCTCATCTTTTCCTTCTGGAAGTCTTCCGTCCTTCAGGTACAACACAATTGGGGTCATCCAATTTTCTTCATTCCCTATTTGCTGCACTTCCGGGAGATCTACACTTGGGACGTACTGAATTTCATCATACTCGTCCATTGCTCCAGTTGCTGAGGCTTCCTTCGCTAAGGTATCTGTTTCTACATTCTCCTCCCTTGGGATTTGAATGAAGTTAGCTTCCTTGAATTTCTTCACAAGCTGTAACACCCTCTCCACGTATTTTTTCATTCATTCTTCCTTCACCTCATATGTCCCATTTATTTGGCCCATGACCAATTGAGAGTCTCCCAGGACGAGCACTGATTTTGCTTCTACAGACTTAGCCAATTCTAACCCTTTGAGTAGGGCTTCATACTCAACTTCATTGTTAGTTGGTCGGTATTGCAGATGGACTCTATGCTTCAACTTATCTCCTTCAGGGGATTGCAAAACCACCCCTATTCCTCCTGCATGCTGCATGGAAGAGCCATCTACATGGACCACCCACTTTTTATTCTCCATCACCTCTTCATCATCGCACCTTGGCGTGAACTCCGCAATAAAGTCTGCCAGGGCTTGAGCCTTTATTGCATGTCTTGGTTGGTATCGGATGTCAAACTCGCTGAGTTCGACCGCCCATTGGATTAGACGTCCTGCGGCTTCCAACTTGTTCATGGCTTTCTTAAGCGGGTGATCTGTCATAACGTTGATTACATGGGCTTGGAAGTAATGTCTTAACTTCTTGGAAGCCGTGATGAGTGCGAAGGCTAGCTTTTCTATTAGCGGATATCGTCCCTCCGCCCCCCTCAATGCCCTACTAGTGTAGTATACTGGCTTTCGCATTTTTGCTTCTTCCCTTATCAGTGCTGAGCTCACGGCATGCGGGGTCACCGCCAGGTATAAAAACAGTTCTTCTCCCACCACGGACGAGCTCAGCAGCGGGGGCGTAGCAAGGTACGTCTTCAAGTCTTGGAAGGCTCTTTGGCACTCGTCCGTCCACTCGAATGCTTTCTTTAGAACTTTGAAAAATGGTAAACATTTGTCAGTAGCTTTAGAGACAAACCTGTTGAGGGCGGCAACTCGTCCGGTGAGAGACTGAACTTCTTTGATACTCTGCGGAGGCTTCATATCTAGAATTGCCTTGATCTTTTCCGCGTTTGCCTCGATCCCCCTGTGTGAGACCATGAATCCAAGAAATTTTCCTGACGCTACTCCGAAAGCACACTTGCTGGGGTTCAGCTTCATACTGTACCGCCTGAGTGTATTGAAGGTTTCTTGTAAGTCGTCCAGATGTTTACACTCTTCTAAACTTTTTACTAACATGTCATCCACATACACTTCAACATTTCGCCCAATCTGAGGACGGAACATGTGATTGACCAGTCGTTGATACGTTGCTCCAGCATTTTTCAAGCTGAAGGGCATTACTTCATAACAGAACAAGCCTTGGCTAGTAACAAATGATGTCTTCTCCTGGTTAGCCTCGTCCATCCGTATCTGGTTGTAGCCTGAGAAAGCGTCCATAAAACTAAGTAGTTTGTGGCCTGCGGTAGAATCCACCAGTTAATCAATGCGTGGTAATGGATAGCTATCTTTGGGGCAAGCCTTGTTCAGATCAGTAAAATCTACACACATCCTTCACTTGCCGTTCGCCTTCTTGACCATTACTACGTTGGCCAACCAATCTGAATAGTACACTTCTCGTATAAACTTCGCTGCCATCAACTTTTGAACTTCGTCTTTAATAGCATTGTGTCTCTCAGGAGCAAACACTCTTTTCTTTTGTCGCACTGGCTTTGAGGAAGGACATACGTTCAAGCGGTGGGTGATGACATTAGGATCTATACCAGGCATATCCTCATGACTCCAAGCGAATACATCTATGTTTTTCCTCAAAAACTGGACGAGGTCCTCCTTTATCCTTCCTTCTAGATCTGCCCCAACCCGAGTACACCTCTCAGGGTTTCTTTCGTCTAAGGGAATATCTTCTAACACTTCAATGGGTTCTACCACGACCCTCTTTTCTTCAATACTCATGGTCTGTACTTGCTCATCCGTGGCCAACATGGCTAAGTAACATTCTCTTGCTACTAGTTGATCTCCTTGTACCTGTCCTATTCCATAGTCTGTTGGAAACTTGACTGATAGGTGGTAGGTGGACGTAATTGCTTTCCAACTATTTAAAGTTGGCCTCCCAATTATGGCGTTATAGGAGGACGAACAGTCTACCACTAGGAAATTCACGTCCTTGGTGATTTGCTGTGGATATGCCCCCACTACCACTGGTAATGTAATAGTACCCACGGGCTGCACCTTCATTCCACCAAAACCTACTAGTGGAGAATTCACCGGACGAAGACGGTCTCGTCCTAACCTCATTTGCTGAAAAGCTGGAAGATACAAAATATCTGCCGAGCTTCCATTATTAACTAGTACCCTTCTGGTTGTGTAATTAGCGATAAGCAAGGTAATGACAATAGCATCGTCATGAGGATGGTGGATTCTTTCAGCTTCTTCTTCAGTGAACGTGATTGCTTGTTCGTCCGTGTTTCTATCTCTGGGTGGTCGTCCAGAGAGTTGGACGCTCTGCACCACCTTTAGGTATGCTTTCTTGGACTTGGACGACTGGCCTGTAGAGCTCCCTCCAATAATAACTCTGATTTCTCCGAGAGGTGGCCGTGATGACTCTTCAGCTTTTCCCTTGACTTTTTCGTCCTTGTGGTCTCGTCCAAGGAAACTCCTTAGCTTCCCCTGCCTTATAAGATTCTCAATCTGCTGTTTTAGGTCAAAACACTCGTCTGTATCATGCCCATGGTCTCTATGGAAGCGACAATACTTATTTCTATTGCGCTTGTTTGGATCTCCCTTCATTTTCTCTGGCCACTTCAAGGAAGGATCATCCTTGATTTGCATTAGGACTTGATCGAGTGGCATATTCAACGGCGTATACTGCTGACTTCGTGCTGAGGGGCCTGCCTTCCTGTCTCGATCCTTCTTGTCTTCCATTCGTCCCTTTTTAAGACGAGGACCTTGTTCTGAATGGCGAGTGGGGTTTGCATCCATTTTCTCAACTCTCTTCCTCTTCTTGGCTATGATGGCATCTTCCGCATTCATAAAATTCTGGGCTGAATGGACGAGTTCAGCCATGGTCTGAGGCTCTTGCTCATATAGCTTGTGGATGAACAAGTCAGAGTGAACCCCATTGTGGAAAGCCGCTAGAAGGAGCTTGTCATCCATCTCGTCCACTGCTAAGGCTTCCCTGTTGAATTGCGTAATGAAGGACCTCAAACTTTCATTCTCCCCTTATTTTATGGTCAGCAAACTAGACGAGGAACGCTTGTGCCTCTGTCCTCCGATGAAATTGTTGACAAATAACTTGCCTAACTCCTTGAAGGACGTTACTATGCTCGGAGGTATTTTGCTGAACCACACTCGTGCGGGTCCTTTAAGGGTAGTAGGGAAAGCTCTGCGCATTATTTCATCCGGAACCCCTTGAAGGTGCATTGTAGTTTTGAAGGTGGCAATGTGGTCAAACGGATCCCGCATCCCATCATATGAATCTAAGGAAGGCATCTTGAACTTGGGTGGCAAAGGGTGAGCATTGATGGAAGGCACAAAAGGGGAGTCAGTTCTGTGAACCAAGTTTTCTACAGGGTTTGTCCTCTTCATATTCTCCTTCATCTCATCCATAGTTCTTCTCATTTGATCCATCTCCCTTTCCAAGTGAGGCACCCTCCTTGAAGGGGTACCCCTTGACTGGCTTTCAAACTCGACATTCCTTCCATCTTGACTCTGGGCCTGTCCTCCAATGTTCTCATCGCGACGCTGTCTCCTTATGTTAAGTTCTCTAACCAACTCCTGGTTCTGGCAGGTCAACTCCGCCATAGTAGCAGCCATGGATTGCACGTGTTGGATAGAAGGTGGTTGTACGGTAGGCACCGACTGACGGTCGCCTCTGCTTTCTTGAGGGCCTGGGCTAGTAGCCCTTGACCTTGTTTGGACCATTTCAGTCCTTTTTTCGGAGAAAGAAATCGCAGAATCCAACAATGGAGTTCAAACGTTATTCTTCCCCACAGATGGCGCCAACTGATGAATCCTGTGATATCAGTGGACTGAAAGTGCCGGGCCTTGATGAATTTGTGACTGAATCCTGAGAAAACAAACAGAAAACTCAGAGAAGACCGGTGGAAGCCGGCCAAGAATTCTCCGATGGTGAAGTTAGCCTTTTGTATGACTTCGTAAATTGAAAGTCTCAGAAAAACCGAATCCCTTACTCTTTCACTGGCGTGTGTTTATATAGTATGCGGAGAGCGGTTACCTGTTTGGTAACCGTTCCTACTGTTGGGGAATCCAAAAGGCTCGGAGGTAACTTCCATAACTGACGTAGAAGTTAGATTATTCAAGAAGTCTACACTTCACAACGGTTGGACTTGACTAGCGACGGTACACTCTTCCACTCGGTAGAGACATGGTGTAGTAGCCTCCCTCGTCCTTTAAGGACGAAGGGACGGCAATAAACTCGTCTGTCCTTTACAGATGGACGGACGATAGAAAGCTCGTTTGTCCTTTAAGGAAAGAAGGACGATAATAAGCCCGTCTGTCTTTTAAGGACAGATGGATGAGGAGCTTGGCAAGGATTTCCCTTCTTGTCTTTCCTTTGGACGACGCATATGGACGGGAAACGACTTGCGAATTTTCGTTGCACATCAAAAAGTATTGTGGTTGTGAGTTCTCCTTGGTAGTGTAGTAGTTATGTATTTGTGTCTTTTTTTTCTTTTGTGACTTTCATATATTCAAGTTATCTCTTTCTTAGATTTTGTATAATCTAAATTTCTTTGTGACCCTAAATGATAGGCCAAAAACGTATTGACCCCCTTGTGATGAATTAATCGATTAATTAGCCAAGTTTATTAATTAATCAAATTAACATGCAAACGTGTGGTAGCACAAACAAATCACCAATTAAACTAAATGCAGCGGAAATTAAATTGACACGGTGATTTGTTTACGAATGGGGAAAACCTACACGGCAAAAACCCCATCGGGTGATTTTAAGGTCACCACTCCCGAGAATCCACTATTATCACAACAAGCGGTTACAAGTAAAGAAATCCTAGTACCTTATACCAACCTACAGTTGAACCCTTACCCCAATACTCAATTGGACTTGTTCTGTAGTAAGAATCTCTCCTTGTATTGCACGGCTCCCAGTACGTGACTAACCAATTGCGCGGATCCCAGTACGCGACTTCAATCACCAACTAGAGAAGGTTATTGGCTGTAAAGTTCTTCAGTTCATCCAGACGATGAAGATCAAGAAGCTTTTTGGTTACAAAACCCTACGGTGCAAAAACACAGCAGCTTTTTCACAAGAAAGATGAACTAGGGCAAATTCTGTCTCCGGTCACAATTTTCTTGAACAAACTTTGCTCAACACTTGTGCAACTTGTGTCACCTTGATGGCCCTTAAAATAATCCTTTTATATGTCTAGGGTTGTGAGAAAAGAAAACCCAAACACATAATCACGGATTAGAATCAAAACAGAATTGAAACTTTGTTTTTCATAAACCTCGACAGATGCCCTATCTGTCAAGCTGCTGTCAAGCCACGGGCTTCAACAACTCTTCAACGCTCGATAGATGCTAGATGTTGAGCTAGCTGTCGAGTTTTAATGAACAACACTTTTCACACTTGAATCTTGGACAGACTTGCATGGCTTTAATACTTGAACTTGAAACATGGTTACTTGAAGTATTAAATACATCCTAGATCTACCCAAATACAAGTAAAGTGCGTTTTCTCAAAGGATTAGCCAATTAAATAAAATAGTGACATATGTTCCTAACAAGTGACTCACATATGTCCTAACAATCTCTCCCTTTGACAATCCGTGACAAAACCACAACTAACAAATGAGATATGAGAGAAGTCATAAATCACTAAACTCATATTCACTTGTTGAATACAATAAAATCTATCCTAAGACAAACTCTTGAAAAGCTTTGCAAGAAGAGAGTTTATGGCAAGTAGACTTTGACAACCTACATTTCTGAAACACTTTAAACAAAACTCATCAAGGCATCTTAGTGTGAAATAGAAATAATAGATTGCATACATAATATATGAAATATGTGTATAAAGAAAGAAAAGTAACAACACATGGAGAGATAGGTGAAAAGAAAAACACATCACTATATAAGGAATATAAGAACAATGTATCTAAAAAGGAGAAAAGAAAAAGATACATAAAATCCTCACTACATCCCTCAATGTGCACTCTCCTCCTAACAAAAATCTCCTATACTAACCCTCCCCCTAACTATGACTACTCTCATAACCAAAACTACTCCCCAATTTTGTCACAACTGACAAAGGGTAAGAGTGTCAAGTAGACATCTCGTCAATGCTGGAAGAGCTAGCATCTCCATCCTCACTATCATCATTGTCGTCAGAGTCGTCATCGTCCTCGGATGCCTCGAGAGTAGGAGAGGGAGACTCCACAAAGCCACAAAGGCGAGCCTGCCGTCTAGCAATACGACCTATATGGGTGTTCACCTGATACAACTCAGTAGATAGTGTATCAAGGCGAGCATCCATGCGTTGAAGCTGTGCCATGATTGCATCCAGAGTCACACTTCCCGCTGAAGTAGAGGGAGCAGAGGTGGATGGAGTAGAAGGAGTGGGAGGAACTGCCGAACCAGACCGCCTCGAATGAAACTGCACCTCGCTCTGTTTAACGGTAGCGGCGTCAATGGCACACATAACGTGAAAGTGGTCAAAAATGAGAAAGGGAACAAAAAAATGGCGTAAGATCCTCGTGATAGCGGAGGGGAAGATGAGCTTATCACGGGACGCCATATCCCTATAGACATCTATGATAGAAAGAATGAAATGAGAGGGAAAATCTATAGTAAGATACTCTATCAAAGAAAGCAAAAATTGAGCGCGGGGCTCGGTAAAGTTATAATGAGAAAGGGGATGAAGAACAAAAGTCATAACCATGTTCAAAAATCGAGGGCCTTTAGCAAAGGCCGAATAGTAAGTGAACTGCTGCTCACCCCAATTAGAAGGGCGCTCACAGAAAGAGGAAATAAGCTTGTCTTTGGACACAGTCCTTAGATGCTTACAATCGGGGTAGTCAGGATGCTCTACCCTCGGGATACAGAACACATCGGATACCAAATCCGGTGTGACCACTATATGCGTACCTCGAATGCGAGTGACAAAAAGAGGTATAGAATAATCAAATCCATGCATGTTGGAGTAAAACTCCTGGTTCAGCATGGATGGACAGGTGACCGGGACGTCACACAGTGACTCCCAACCCCGACTGTGAATGACAGTGGGTAGGTCAGTGTCGGAGAAGTCCGACAAAATGACTTGGCGTTCCGAATGAACGCCTCGTCTAGAGAAGTTCTCTGAGACTTCCTTTTAGGCTTGCTCATCACGGAACCGAATAGAAGAGGTGGTGGGATCAGAAGAAGAAGATGCCTCGGAATGAAGAGGGTTCTGGGACGGAGCAGACTTACGTTTTGGTGCCATGACGCACTAACGTAAACTAGAAAGTGAGGGGGAAAGAAAGAACACTCAGAAAAGCCCTAAAACAGTTCAAATATATAACAATATATCTAATGTAAAGGACGTATGCATGAAAATGCATGAGCATGTGATATGCAATAGTAATAGCATCATGGGCTCAGCCTAATCCAATCCTACCAGCACACAATCAGTTTAAAATATATAACACACATCTAAATGCATGAAAATATAGTTATAATGCACATGATATGCAATGTATGAAGTTTTTAAGATCAAATCTTCAAAATCCATCTCAAAAATTTTGCAAAATCCTCTTTGATTTTGAAAAACCCCAAAATTTTCAAAATTTTCAAAAATCCCAAAAACTTAAGTTAGAAATCATGAAATGCATGAATATGAGGGATTAAGACACTTACCAAGTTAAGAATAACTTGATCTAGGCCGAAAACACCTTGAGGAAGAGGTTTGAAGTGAGTGAGAGAGGTTTGGGAGGTGAAAAGACACGGATAGATCGAGAGAGATCGAGGATAATGAAGATCGGATCGCACAGACACTATATATAGGAGTTCAGTAAATCTTGACAGATAGCAGGTGTCGAGAGGTATCGAGCTTTAAAAAGCTTCGACAGATGCAACTGTCGAGTAGGTGTCAAGAGGTGTCCACAACAAAACAAGCTTGATGGGTCAAGGTAGCTGTTAAGGAGCTATTGAGGGGACATAAACTTTCTCGATCGATCCACCTAGCTATTGAGAGGTGTCGAGATCGCGATAAAAAGCAACTAAAGAGCTCGATAGATAAGCCAGGTATCGAGAGGTGTCGAGGAGCTATCGAGATTGCTTAAAAACAGTTTTTCAAGAAGAGAAAAACACGGATATGAATGCAATCAAACATGCAACTCAACCAAGGATCCAACCAACATTTTGAACACTCAAAATCATCTCTCAACAATAAAAAATTAAGCAAATAGATCCCAAAAATACACACACACACACACACACACACACACACACACAACAAGTCTAACCAATTTTATATTTCAAAAACAAGTCAAGACAGTTTAGCGAACATACATTAACACATGTAAACCTTGTGATGGTCAAATCACATTGTACCTACACATGTATCAAGAGTAGCAAAGAATATTGCGTGTTGTGTGTAAAAAACATCGCAAGATTGCATAAGTGTATACATGTTATGACGATCTGAGATATGAGAAAATCACTTTAACTCACACACAATCATAACTATTTGATGGGGACTATTACCTTCGAGGTACATCCTATAACTCCCACATTTCCTAGAATACATGCTTGCAATCATATATAAAGCATTTTTATTCTTTTTGCTTTTTATTTTCTTTACATATTTTTCTTTTTAAGCAAATCATGCATGGGCATATAAGAGAAAGAAAAGAAATACCCAATTATGTTAAGCATTTGACATTCCAATTTTGTTATGCCGAAGCATACAAATGTCATTGACATTGCACTTTTGCTATGCCGAAGCATACAGATATCATTTCATGATTGGCGGGCAACAATGGTGAGATGGTTATTTATGCATTTCTCTTAGGATTTTCTAGTCCTTCCCGTCAAAAAGAGTGATATGGGTGTTAAGTACAAGAGATTACTTAATCTTACTCATCACAAACACGAGCCATAAAGCTCACTTGCTTAGTTGTGCATAGAGATGCTCATCTAAGCTACAAGAGATACAAAGTTTAGAAAATTTTGTTTCAATGGCCATCCAAGGTACACAAGTACCAATGTACACATACACACACTGTTTTTGTTTTTTTGTTTTTTTTTTTCTGATTTTTTTTTTCAATTTTTATTTTTTATTTTTTATTTTTATATGAAAAACAAAATAAAGCAAAACTGAAAAATAAACAAACAAAAACATGTTAAACAAAACAAAACATAAAACTAGATGCAAATGCATGAGGAGAAAGGAGGAGAGAAAGAGATCAATCCATGGAGATGACACCGATGTTTTGATGAAGGAATTCAAAATGTTTGTTATCAAGAGGTTTGGTAAACAAATCAGCCTTCTGATCATCAGTGTGAATAAACTCAAGAGTGAAAGTACCATCTTCTACAAGCTCCCTAATGAAGTGATGTCGAATCTCTATGTGTTTAGTTCGAGAATGTTGAATCGGATTCTTAGAGATGTTGATGGCACTGGTATTGTCACAGTAGATGGTAAAATGCTCTTGACAAATACCATAATCATGGAGGAGTTTTTGCATCCATAGGATTGGGTGCAACAGCTATCGGCAGCAATGTACTCAACTTCGGCAGTGGATAATGAGATGGAGTTCTACTTTTTGCTTATCCTGGAGACAAGATTATTACCCATATAAAAAAAACCCCCCGATGTACTCTTTCTATCATCAGCATTCCCAGCCCAATCAGTGTCAGAATACCCAGCTAAGACATCATTTGTGTCCTTGCTATACCACACACCAAAGTTAGCAGTGATTTTGACATACTTTATGATTATTTTCAAAGCAATCACATGAGACTCTTTGGGATTAGCTTGGTATCTAGCACACACTCCCATACTGTAACTAATGTCAGGTCTACTAGCAGTAAGGTAAAGAAGACTACCTATCATGCTTCTATAAAGATATGAATCAACACTTTTACCTAACAAGTCAACAGTGAGTTTAACATTTGGACTCATAGGGGTTCTAACAGAATTAGCAGATTCTAAACCAAACTTTTTCACAAGATTTTTAGCATATTTAGATTGAGAAAGGAATATACCTAAATCTTGTTGACGAATTTGCAATTCAAGGAAGTGAGTCAGCTCTCCAATCATGCTCATCTCGAACTCGGCTTGCATGAGTTTTGAGAAGCTATGAGCAAGTTCATCCTTAGTTGACCCAAAGATGATATCATCAACATAGACTTGAGCAACTATCAACTCGCCATCTTCTCTTTTGATGAAGAGAGTCTGATCAACTTTTCCCCTTGTGAACCCATGTGATACCAAGTATTGTGTGAGATGATCATACCAAGCTCTAGGGGCTTGCTTTAAACCATAAAGTGCCTTCTTGAGGTACAACACATGATCTGGAAAGTGTGGATCAATGAATCCTTTTGGTTGAGCCACATAGACATCTTCTTTAAGTAGCCCATTCAAGAAAGCAGTCTTTACATCCATCTGATAAAGCTTGAACTTTAAGTGACATGCTAGGGCAAGGAGAATACTGATGGACTCCATACGGGCAACTGGGGCAAATTTTTCATCATAGTCTACTCCTTCCATTTGTGAGTATCCTTGAGCTACAAGATGAGCCTTGTTGCGGATCACATTACCCTCATTAGTCTTATTGCATAATATCCACTTTATGCCAATGATGTGCTCACCTTCCAGTCTAGGTACTAGAGTCTAGATATCATTCCTCTGAAATTGAAGTAGTTCAACATGCATTGCCCCAACCCAGCTTTCATCCTGAATGGCTTCCTCAACTTTAGTGGGTTTAACCTGTGACAAATAACAAGAATAAGACACAAAGTTAGCAACACATTTATCAACTGTTCGCTTTCTTAATGTGAGTTCATTCATGTTTCCCACAATAACTTTAGGAGGATGAATTAATTTAATCCTAGAAAAAGGTCCTTTCTCTTCATGGGATTCAAAATCTGGTGAAGTGGGTATATCTGCAGAATCTTCCACAACACTAGGAGTACCGGGAGTACTTAGAGATGCAGGTTCTTGTTCAACAATTTCTTGAACTTCCTTGGGCTCAAGAGGACGAATTTCTTTAGGGAGTTCCTTATTACCTTAGAACCAGAATCTGAAGACTCATCAATAACAATATTCACTGTTTCCATAACCTTCATAGTTCTTTTATTGTATACCCAATAAGCCTTGCTTGTAGAGGAGTATCCCAGAAATATTCCTTCATCGCTTCGGGAGTCAAATTTTCCCACATTCTCTCTATCCTTGAGGATGAAACAAGTACTTCAAAAAATTCTGAAATACTTCACATTTGGCTTTCTTCCTTGTCTTCTTGGTATCGGGTCTAAAGTACACCCGATTAACCGTATGATATGCAGTGTTAGCGGCTTCTCCCCACAAGTTTCTAACCATATCCTTGTTGTACAACATGGCTCTGGCCATCTCTTGAATAACCTTGTTCTTTCTTTCTACTATACCATTCTGTTGAGGAGTAATAGGAGTAGAGAATTCTTAAGATATACTTGATCTTGTGCAAAAGGACTCTATATACGAGTTCTCGAATTCTTTACCATGGTCACTTCGAATTCGATCAATCTTCAGGCTCTTTTTATTCTGCAATCTTCTGCATAAGGCTTCAATGTGCTCAGGAGCATCAGACTTGGATTGTAGGAGAGTGACCCAAGTGTACCTAGTGAAGTCGTCTACCACAACCATTGTGTATCTCTTACCACCAAGAGACTTGGTTCTAGTTGGACCCATAAGATCCAGATGTAGAAGCTCCAATGGTCTAGATGTAGCAGATGTCTGAGCGCCCGGATGCTTAGCTTTTGTTTGTTTCCCAAGCTGACGTGGTCCACACACCACATTGCTCACTCTACTAAGCTTTGGTATCTCCAAGACTGATTCATGCTTAGATAAAATTGAAAGATGTTTGTAACTAGCATGTCCCATCCGTTGGTGCCATATATCTTCATTTGGCAAACGAATGCTATTGCACATAATATCAGCATTAGGAACCAATCCATAACAATTGTCTAAAGTTCGAACACCACTTACGAGTTTCTTTCCAGACTCATCCATGACAAGACACTTTCCCTTTGAGAATAGCACCATGAAGTCTTGATCACATATCTAACTTATGCTCAACAGGTTCACTCTCAGACCTTCTACATATAGAACATTTACAATGTCCCGCAGTCCAGGTAGAGAGATGATTCCCTTTCCTTTAATCTGTGATTTGCTCCCATCACCAAAAGTGACATTGCCACCTTTCTCAGACTCGAAAACCTTGAAGAAAGATTGGTCTCCAGTCATGTGTCTTGAGCAACTGTTGTCAAGGTACCACAAACATGTGTCCATAACCTTTAATGCAGACTTCATCATAAAACACACTTCGTGGTTAGATGACAGATTAGTGGGAGTGATGTTTTCTCTCATCTATCTTTTACGAGCTAAACCTTTAATTTTCACTCTTCTCAGACGAACTCCTTTGCACATTTTCATTATGAGACAGTCTAGTTTCTTCTTAGTCAAACTGAGATCCTTTCCAATAGTCATCATAATAGAATTCAAATAACTTTTAAACTTGTATTTTTTGATACACTCAAACAAGAAGAGATTAGAAAAACAAGATGTATTTAAAAATAAAGATCTCTTCAAGCTGGTTGCAGCCATGACAACAGGGATCAATGGATCACATAGCAAAGATCAACCCTAATCAGAGTGTGCTTGCTCTGATACCACTTGATAGGCCAAAAATGTATTGACCCCTTGTAATGAATTAATTGATTAATTAGCCAAGTTTATTAATTAATCAAAGTAACATGTAAACACGTGGTAGCACAAACAAATCACCAATTAAACTAAATGTAGCGGAAATTAAATTGACACGGTGATTTGTTTACGAATGGGGAAAACCTACACGACAAAAACCCCACCGGGTGATTTTAAGGTCACCACTCCCGAGAATCCACTATTATCACAATAAGCGGTTACAAGTAAAGGAATCCCAGTACCTTATACCAACCTACAGTTGAACCCTTACCCCCAATACCCAATTGGACTTGTTCTGTAGTGAGAATCTCTCCTTGTATTGCACAGCTCCCAGTATGTGACTAACCAATTGCGCGGATCCCAGTATGTGACTTCAATCACCAACTAGAGAAGGTTGTTGCTTGCAATGTTCTTTAGTTCATCCAGACGATGAAGATCAAGAAGCTTCTTAGTTACAAAACCCTACGGTGCACAAACACAGCAGCTTCTTCACAAGAAAGATGAACTAGGGCAAATTCTGTCTTTGGTCACAATTTGCTTGAACAAACTTTGCTTAACACTTGTGCAACTTGTGTCACCTTGACGGCCATGAAAATAATCCTTTTAAATGTCTAGGGTTTCGAGAAAAGAAATCCCAAACACATAATCACAGATTAAAGTCAAAATAGAACTGAAACTCTGTTTTTCATAAACCTCAACAGATGCCCTATCTGTCGAGCTGCTGTCAAGCCACGGGCTTCAACAGCTCTTCAAGGCTCGATAGATGCTAGTTGTCAAGTTTTAATGAACAGCACTTTTCACACTTGAATATTGGATAGACTTGCATGGCTTTAACACTTGAACTTGAAACACAGTTTCTTGAAGTATTAAACACATCCTAGATCTACTTAAATACAAGTAAAGTGCGTTTTGTCAAAAGATTAGCCAATTATATAAAATAGTGACATATGTTCCTAACAAGTGACTCACATATGTCCTAGCACTAAAAATTCCATAGATTCTCTCAATCATTCTATTTGCTAGTATTTATGTTACTTTATAAACCCATAAAAGGCTTTGTATACTTTCAATGTTGGACTTGTCCTAAAATGCAACTCACTTTCTTCCTTCATTTACACACTAATTTCGTAACAGTAATTATGAGAATCAACAAGCATTAAAGGATCCATTTCATGTTCTAGTTGGGCCTATTACTAGAGCAAGATCTAAGAAGATCAAAGAAGCACTTAATGGGCTAATTCAAGAGATTTGGGATGATTCTAACATAGTACATTCCAAGCTTGGCCCAAAGGAAGATGAAGGCGTAATAAATTTAATCTAAGCTATGAAGGGCTAACCTGGCTTAATTGGGAGTGATTTATGGTGTGGATTAATGGCTGATTGATTTTCCAGCTCCATACCAATTAATAGATATTTTTCCTATTCTAGAGCTGCTAATTTCAAACCAAATCCACCTTAATTTTAGGCTTCTATTATTTAGAACTTTTTTTATAGCTATTTTCCTATTTTGGAGCTCCTAATTTCAGACCAAATCAACTTTAATTTAGGCTTTTATTATTTAGTACATTTTTTATATTTTCCTATTTTCAGTCATGTCTTATAAATAACATGCACTCATTGTAATGGAGGATAATTGAATAAAAAATCAGAAAAACGTGAGTTTTTACTTCTTCTCTTGATTCTTCAAGAACTGTGAACTTATCAGAGATTCTTCTTTGTGGCGTTAAAATTTTATCCCTTCAGTTTGTGATTCAGTTATAATCATTGGGTCGGGGTCTGTTACTTATACCTTTGGTTTGCGTTTCATTTATAAACGTTGGGTCAGGGTTTCTATCAAAATCTAAAGTTTACCTTTCTTGGGCAAGTATTCCAATATTATTTGTTGGGTCTCAAAGCCTGTCGATTGAGGTTCGCATCAGTTATTCATTGCTGTTAAGCTATACAGGTTGAATGTTGTGAGTTCCAATTAGTTCAACTGGTAAAGTCTCTAATGGTTGAATAAGAGATTTTGGGATTCAATCATCGCTTACATCGAAGACCGATTAGTGTCTTGGTTTGATGATAAAGAGTTACTATCAGGAGTGGACGCCATAAATTGAAACTCTCTCTCAAAAAAAAAAAAAAAATAGTAGCTGCATGTTTTCAAATCAAATTGTTGATGTTTTGGTTTGGTTACCTTATAAAGAAGATGTGCTTTTGCCATCAATTTACAATATGCAAATATTTCCAAATATGCATTTGATATCAAGCAAAATAAACAAGAATGTCTAATAGGGGATCCTCGGTCCTGCTATAAAACACTAGTCACCAATCTTCAATTTTCAGAACTGGAACAATGGAAAAGCATATGTCTCTTATTTATTACATTTCCACCATTTTCATAGTCACCATGAGCTTATTATGTAGGGCCACCACTGAAGGTAGAAAGGTAACTATCATCTACAATTTCCGGAAAATTAGTCCTCTTTTTTTTAATGTCTAATACAAATACATTGGCACCATATTTGGTATAAATGAAACACGAACACGGCAGCTATTTTACCCACTATAGATCAGGAGCCTGAACTTCGAAAGCCTCAGCAGTTATGTGCTGGCAAGGCGTACGGCTCGGTCACTATCTAACCTAAAGATGGAATGTGAGCCTAGGGTACAGCCGCAAGTTTACCCGCTATAGATCAGGAACTTGAACTTTTGAGTGACTTGGTAGCTGTGTGACGACGTCGCGTATGGCGTGGCCGCTATCTAACCTAAAGATGGAATGCGAGCCTAGTGCGCAGTCGCTAGTTTGCCCATGGTACAACAGGAACTTGGACTTTTGAGTGACTTGGTAGTTATGAGATGGCGAGGCGTACGGCGTGGCCACTACTTATCCCCAAGTCGGAATTTGAGCAAAAGGCGCGTCCGCTAGTTTACCCACTGTAGCATGTGAGCCTAGGGCGCGGCCGCTAGTTTACCCACTATAGATTAGAAGCTTGAACTTTTAATGACTTGGTAGCTGTGTGATGGTGAGGCGTATGGCGTGGCCACTATTTAACCCAGAGATGGAATATGAGCTTAAGGCGCGGCTGCAAGTTTACCCACTATAGATCAGGAACTTGAATTTTTGAGTGACTTGGTAGCTATGTGATGGCGAGGCGTACGGCGCGGCCGCTATATAACCCCAAGATGGAATGTGAGCCTAAGGTGTCGCTGCTAGTTTACCCACTGTAAATTAGGAATTTGAACTTATAGGTGACTTGGTAGCTGTGTGATGGCGAGGCGTAGGGCACGACTGCTATTTAACCTAAAGATTGAATGTGAGCCAAGGGCACGGCCGCTTGTTTACTCGCTATAGATCAGATGCTTGAAGTTTTGGCACCTTAGTTGCTGTGTGATGGCGAGGCATATGGCGCGGCCGCTATTTAACCTAAAGATCGAATGTAAGCCTAGTGTGCAGCCGCTAGTTAATCCATTGTAGATTTGGAGCTTGAACTTTTAAGTGACTTGGTAGATGTGTGATTGCGACGCGTACAACGTGGCAACTATTTAACCCAGAGATGGAATATGAGCTTAAGGCGCGTTCGCTAGTTTACACACTGTCGATCAGGAACATGAACTTTTGAGTGCCTCGGTAGATGTGTGATGGTGAGGTGTATGGCGCGGCCGCTATTTAACCATGAGATGGAATGTGAGCCTAGGGCGAGGCTACAAGTTTACCCACTGTAGACTAGGAACTAGAACTTTTAGGTCACTTGGTTGCTGTGTGATGTCGTGGTGTACGGCGCGGCTGCTATTTAACCTCAAAATGGAATGTGAGCCTAGGGTGCGGCTGCTAGTTTACCCTCTGTAGATCAGGAATTTGAACTTTTAGGTGACTTGGTAGCTGTGTGATGGTGAGGCGTACGGCACGGCCACAATTTATCCCTGAGTCAGAATATGTGCTTATGGCGCGTCCGCTAGTTTACCCACTGTAGCATGTGAGCCGAGGGCGCGGCCGCTAGTTTAGCCACTGTAGTTCAGGAATTTGAACATTTAGGTGACTTGGTAGTTGTGTGATGGTGAGGCATACGGCGCGGCCGCTATTTATCCTCAAGATGGAATGTGAGCATAGGGCGCGGACGCTGGTTTACCCACTGTGGATTTGGAACTAAAACTTCCAGGTGACTTCGTATCTGTGAGCCTAAGGTGCCGCTACTAGTTTACACAATGTAGATCAGGAACGTTGATCAGGAATTTGAGCCTAAGGTGCCGCTGCTAGTTTACACAATGTAGAACAGGAATGTGGATCAGGAATTTGAGCCTAAGGTGCCACTGCTAGTTTACACAATGTACATCAGGAATTTGAACTTTTAGGTGACTTGGTAGTTGTGTGATGGCGAGGCGTACGGTGTGCCCGCCATTTAACCTCAAGATGGAATGTGAGCATTAGGCACGGCTGCTAGTTTACCCGCTGTAGATCAGGTGCTTGAAGTTTGGGTGCCTCGGTAATTGTATGATGGCGAGTCGTAAGGTGCGGCAACTATTTCACCTAAAGATGGAATGTGAGCCTAGTGCGCGGCCGTTAGTTTACCCGCTGTAGATCAGGCGCTTGAAGTTTGGGCACCTCCGTAGCTATATGATGGCGAGGCATATGGCGCAGTAGCTATTTAACCACGAGATGGAATGTGAGCCTAGGGCGCGACCACTAGTTTACCCACTATACATCATGAAATTGAACTTTTGAGTGTTTTGGTTACTGTGTGATGGTAGGACATACGGCGTTGACAATATTTATCCGCAAGATGAAATGTAATCCTAAGGTGCAGCTACTAATTTACCCACTGTAGAATGTGAGAATAGGGCACGGCCGCTAGTTTATCCATTGTAGATCAGGAATTTGAACTTTTAGGTGACTTGGTCGCTGTGTGATGGCAAGGCATACGGGGCAGCTGTTATTTAAACTCAAGATGGAATGTGGGACTAGGACACGACCGCTAGTTTACCCACTGTAGATCAGGAGCCTGAACTATGAAAGCCTCGGTAGTTATGTGCTGGCGAGGCGTACGACTAGGTCACTATTTAACCTAAAGATGGAATGTGAGCCTAGGGCATAGCCGCAAGTTTACCCACTGTAGATCAAGAACTTGAAATTTTGAGTGACTTGGTAGCTGTGTGATGACGTCGCATATGGCGCGGCCGTTATTTAACCTAAAGATAGAATGTGAGCCTAGTGCACGGCCGCTAGTTTGCCCATGGTACAATAGGAACTTGAACTTTTGAGTGACTTGGTAGTTATGAGATGGCGAGGCGTACGGCGTGGCCACTATTTATCCCCAAGTCGAAATTTGAGCTTAAGGCGCGTCCGCTAGTTTACCCACTGTAGCATGTGAGCCTAGGGCGCGGCCGCTAGTTTACCCACTGTAGATTAGAAGCTTGAACTTTTAAGTGACTTGGTAGCTGTGTGATGGTGAGGCATATGGCGTGGCCAATATTTAACCCGGAGATGGAATATGAGCTTAAGGCGCTGCTGCAAGTTAACCCACTATAGATCAGGAACTTGAACTTTTGAGTGACTTGGTAGCTATATGATGGCGAAGCGTACGGCGCGGCCGCTATATAACCCCGAGATGGAATGTGAGCCTAAGGTGCCACTGCTAGAAATTTGAACATTTAGGAGACTTGGTAGCTGTGTGAGGGCGAGGCGTACGTCACAGCCACTATTTGTCCTCAAGATGGAATGTGAGCTTATGGTGCGTCGACTAGTTCAACCTCTGTAGACAGGAACTTGAACTTTTGAGTGACTTGGTTGCTGTGTGTTGCCTTGGCGAGGCATACAGAGCGGCCGCTATTTAACCCCGTGATGGAATGTGAGCCTATGGTGCCTATGTTACTTTACCCATTGTAGATCAGGAGCTTGAAGCTTGTGTGCCTCGATAGTGTGTGATGGCGAGGCATATGGCGCGGCCGCTATTTAAATTAAAGATCGAATGTGAGAATAGTGCGTGACCACTAGTTTAACCACGGTGCATCAGGAACTTGAACTTTTGAGTAACTTGGTATATGTGTGATGGCGAGGCATACAAAGCGGCCGCTATTTAACCTAGAGGTGGAATGTGATCCTAGGGCGCGGCCACTAGTTTGCCCACTGTAGATTTGGAACTAGAACTTTTAGGTGACTTGCGTGCTGTATGATGGCGAGAATTGCGCGACCACTATTTAACCTCTATATGGAATGTGATCCTAGGGCACAGCCACCTGTTTACCCACTGTAGATAATGAAATTAAATTTTTTAGTGTTTTGGTTGCTGTGTGATGGCAGGGCGTATGGCGTAGATAGTATTTAACCATAAGATGAAATGTGATCCAAAGGTACGGCTGCTAGTTTTCCCATTGTAGTGTGTGAGCCTAGGGCGCGGCCGCTAGTTTATCCACTGCGGATTAGGAACTTACACTTTTAAGTGACTTGGTAGTTGTGTGATGGCAAGGCGTGCGACGCGGCCGCTATTTAACCTCAAGATGGAATGTGGGCCTAGGACGCGGCCGCTATTTTTCCCACTATAGATCAAGAGCGTGAACTTCGATAGCCTCAGCAGTTATGTGCTGGCGAGGCATACGACGCGGTCACTATTTAATCTAAAGAGGGAATGTGAGCCTAGGGCACGGCGGCAAGTTTACCCACTATAGATTAGGAACTTGAACTTTTAAGTGACTTGGTCGCTATGTGATAGCGAGGCGTATGGCACGGCCGCTATTTAACCCCGAGATGGGTTGTGAACCTATGGTGCCGCTGTTAGTTTACCCAATGTAGATGACGAATTTGAACTTTTAGGTGACTTGGTAGCTGTGTGATGGCGAGGCGTATGGTGCGGCTGCTATTTAACCTCAGGATGGAATGTAAGCCTAGGGCACGGCCGCTAGTTTACCCGCTGTAGATCAGGCACTTAAAGTTTGGGCACCTCGGTAGCTGTATGATGGCGAGGCATATGGCGTGGCAGCTCTTTAACCTAAAGATGGAATGTGAGCCTAGTGCGCGGCCGCTAGTTTAGCCACGGTACATCGGGAACTTGAACTTTTTAGTGACTTGGTAGCTTTGTGATGGCGAGGCGTATGGCGCGGCCACAATTTATCCCCGAGTCAGAATATGAGCTTAAGGCACATCTACTAGTTTACCCACTGTAGCATGTGAGCCTAGGGTGCGGCCGCTAGTTTAGCCACTATAGATCATGAATTTGAACATTTAGGTGACTTGGTAGCTGTTTGATGGCGAGGCGTACGGCGCGGCCGCTATTTATCCTCAAGATGGAATGTGAGCATAAGGCGCGGATGCTGGTTTACCCATTGTAGATTTGGAACTGGAACTTCCAGATGACTTCGTATCTGTGTGATGGCGAGGCATACGACGCAGTCGCTATTTAACATCAAGATGGAATGTCAGCTTAAGGCGCGGCCGCTAGTTTAACCATTGTAGACCTGGAACTTGAACTTTTGAGTGACTTGGTTGCTGTGTGTTGGCTAGGTGTGCAGCGCGGCCGCTATTTAACCTCAGGATGGAATATTAGGCTAGGGCACGGCCTCTAATTTACCCCCTGTAGATTAGGAGCTCGATGTTTGAGCGCCTTGGTAGCAATGTGATGGTGAGGCGTATGGCGCGACCGCTCTTTAAACTAAAGATTGAATGTGAGCCTAGTGCGCAGTCGCTAGTTTACCCATTATAGATCAGGAACTTGAACTTTTGAGTGATTTGGTAGCTGTGTCATGGCGACACGTATGGCATGACCGCTATTTCACTTAAAGATCGAATGTGAGAATAGTGCGCGGCCACTAGTTTACCCAGAGTACATCAAGAACTTGAACTTTTGAGTGACTTGGTAGATGTGTGATGGTGAGGTGTAGGGCGCAGCCGCTATTTAACCTTGAGATGGAATGTGAGCCCAGGGCGTGGCCGCTAGTTTATCCACTGTTGATTAGGAACTAGAACTTTTAGGTGACTTGGTTGCTGTATGATGGCGAGCCGTACGACGCGATCGATATTTAACCTCAAGATGGAATGTGAGCCTAGGGCGCGGCCACCTGTTTACCCACTGTACATCATGAAATTGAACTTTTGAGTGTTTTGTTTGCTGTGTGATGGCAGGGCGTACGGCATAGACACTATTTAACTGCAAGATGAAATGTGATCCTAAGGTGCTGCTGCTAGTTTACCAACTGTAGGATGTGAGAATTGGGCGTAGCCGCTAGATTAGAAACTTGAACTTTTAAGTGACTTGGTAGCCATGTGATGGTGAGGTGTACGGGGCGGCTGCTATTTAACCTCAAGATGGAATGTGAGCCTAGGGCGCGGCTGCAAGTTTAGCCACTGTAGATCAGGAATTTGAACTTTTAGGTGACTTGGTAGCTGTGTGATGGCAAGGCGTACGGCGCGGCCGTTATTTAAACTCAAGATGGAATGTCGGCCTAAGACGCGGCCGCTAGCTTACCCACTGTAGATCAGGAGCTTGAAATTTTGAGTGACTGGGTAGCTGTGTGATGGCGAGGCATACGACGTGGCCACTATTTATTCCTAAGTCAAAATATGAGCTTAAGGCGCGTCCGCTAGTTTACCCACTATAGCATGTGAGCCTACAACGCGGCCGCTAGTTTACCCACTGTAGATTAGAATCTTGAACTTTTAAGTGACTTGGTAGCCATGTGATGGTGAGGTGTACGGGGCGGCTGCTATTTAACCTCAAGATGGAATATGAGCCTGTGGCGCGGCCGCCAGTTTACCCCCAGTAGATCAGGAAATTGAACTTTTGGGTGACTTGGTTGCTGTGTGATAACAGGGCATACGACACAGACACTATTTAACCGTAAGATGACATGTGAGACTAAGGTGTGGCTGCTAGTTTACCCACTATAGCATGTGATCCTAGGGCGCGGCATCTAGTTTATCCATTGTAGATTAGAAGCTTGAACTTGTAATTGACTTGGTAGCTGTGTGATGGCGAGGCGTATGGCATGGCCACTATTTAACCCAGAGATGGAATATGAGCTTAAGGCTCGGCCGCAAGTTTACCCATGGTAAATCAGGAACTTAAACGTTTGAGTGACTTGGTAGCTGTGAGATGGTGAGGTGTATGGCACGGCCACTATTTATCCCCGAGTTGGAATATGAGTTTAAGGCGCGTCCGCTAGTTTACCCACTTTAGCATGTGAGCCTGGGGCGCGGTTGCTAGTTTACCCACTGAACATTAGATGTTGAACATTTAAGTGACTTGGTAGCTGTGTGATGGCGAGGCGTATGGCATGGCCACTATTTAACCCAGAGATGGAATATGAGCGTAAGGCATGGTTGCAAGTTTATCTACTGTAGATTAGGAACTTGAACTTTTGAGTGACTTGGTAGTTGTGTGATGGCGAGGCGTATGGCGCGGCCGCTATATAACCCCGAGACAGAGTGTGAGCCTAAGGTGCCCCTGTTAGTTTACCCATTATAGATAAGGAATTTGAACTTATAGGTGACTTGGCAGCTATGTGATGGCGAGGCGTACGGCGCGGTTGCTATTTAACCTGAAGATGGAATGTGAGCCAAGGGCATGGCCGCTAGGTTTCCCACTGCAGATCAGGTGCTTGAAGTATGGGCACCTCGGTAATTGTATGATGGCGAGGCGTATGGCGTGGCTGCTATTTAACCTAAAAATCAAATGTTTGCCTAGTGCGCGGCCGCTAGTTTTCCCACAGTACATCAGGAACTTCAACTTTTGAGTGACTTGGCAGCTGTGTGATGGCGAGGCGTACGGCGTGTCCCTTTTTTAACCTTAGGATGGAATGTGAGCCTAGGGCACATCCGCTTGTTTACCCGCTATAGATTAGGAGCTTGAACTTTTGAGTGACTTGGTAGCTGTGTGATGGTGAGGCGTACGGCGTGTCCGCTATTTAACCTTAGGATGGAATGTGAGCCTAGGGCACATCTGCTTGTTTACCCACTGTAGATTAGGAGCTTGAACTTTTAAGTGACTTGTTAGTCTTGTGATGGCGAGGCATATGGCGTGGCAACTATTTAACCCAAAAATGGAATGTGAGCCTAAGGTGCCGCTGCTAGTTTTCCCACTATAAATTAGGAATTTGAACTTATAGGTGACTTGGCAGTAGTGTGATGGCGAGGCGTACGGTGCAGCCGCTATTTAACCTGAAGATGGAATGTGAGCCAAGGGCACGGCTACTAGTTTTCCCACTGTAGATCAGGTGCTTGAAGTTTGGGCGCCTCGGAAATTGTATGATGGCGAGGCGTACGGCGCGGCCACTATTTAACGTAAAAATTGAATGTGAGCCTAGTGCGCAGCCGCTAGTTTACCCACAGTACATCTGGGACTTCAACTTTTGAGTGACTTGGTAGTTGTGTGATGGCGAGGTGTACGGCGTGTCCGCTATTTAACCTTAGGATGGAATGTGAGCCTAGGGAACATCCGCTTGTTTACCCACTATAGATTAGGAGCTTGAACTTTTAAGTGACTTGGTAGCCTTGTGATGGCGAGGCGTATGGCGTGCCAACTATTTAACCCAGAAATGGAATATGAGCTTAAAGGGCGTTCGCTCGTTTACCCACTGTAGATCAGGAACTTGAACTTTTGAGTGCCTTGGTAGTTGTGTGATGGCGAGGTGTACGGCACGGCCGCTATTTAACCTCAATATGGAATGTGAGCCTAGGGCATAGCTGCTTGTTTACCCACACTAGATCAGGAATTTGAACTTTTAGGTGACTTGGTTGCTATGTGATGGCGAGAAGTATGGCGCGATCGCTATTTAACCTCAAGATGGAATGTGAGTCTAGAGTGCGGCCGCCAATTTACCCCCAATAGATTAGGAAATTGAACTTTTGAGTGACTTGGCTGCTGTGTGATGACAGGGCATACGACACAGACACTATTTAACTGCAAGATGAAATGTGAGACTAAGGTGCAGCTGTTAGTTTACCCATTGTAGCATGTGATCCTAGGACGCGGCATCTAGTTTATCCACTGTAGATTAGAAGCTTGAACTTGTAATTGACTTGGTAGCTGTGTGATGGCGAGGCGTATGGCGTGGCCACTATTTAATCCAAAGATGGAATATGAGCTTAAGGCTCGGCCACATGTTTACCCACTATAGATCAGGAACTTGAACTTTTGAGTGACTTGGTAGCTGTGTGATGGCGAGGCATACGGCGTGGCCGCTATTTAACCCCGAGATGGAATGTGAGCCTAAGGTGCCGCTGTAAGTTTACCCACTGTAGATTAGGAATTTGAACTTTTTGGTGGCATAGTAGCCGTGTGATGGCTAGGCGTATGGTGTGGCCACTATTTAACCCAGAGATGTAATATGAGCCTAAGGTGCCACTGCTAGTTTAACCATTGCACACCAAGAACTTGAACTTTTGAATGACTTGGTCGCCATGTGATGGCTAGATGTGCGGTGTGGCCGCTATTTAACCTCAAGATGGAATGTGAGCCTAGGGCGCGGCCGCTAGTTTACCTGCAGTAGATCTGGAGCTTGAAGTTTGAGCACCTCGGTAGTTATGTGATGGCGAGGCATATGGCGTGGCCGCTATTTAACCTAATGATCGAATGTGAGACTAGTGAACGGTTGCTAGTTTACCAATGGTACATCAGGAACTTGAACTTTTGAGTGACTTGGTAGTTATGTCATGGCGAGGCATACGGTGGGACCGCTATTTAACCTCAAGATGGAATGTGAGACAAGGGCGCAGCCGCCAGTTTACCCTTGTAGATCAGGAAATTGAACTTTTGAGTGACTTGGTTGTTGTGTGATGACAGGGCGTACGACACAGACACTATTTAACTGCAAGATGAAATGTGAGCCTAAGGTGCGGCTGCTAGTTTACCCACTGTAGCATGTGATCCTAGGGCGTGGCAGCTAGTTTATCCACTGTAGATTAGAAACTTGAACTTTTAAGTGACTTGGTAGTTGTGTAATGTCGAGGCGTATGGCGTGGCCACTATTTAAGGCACGGCCACAAGTTTACCCACTGTAAATCAGGAACTTGAACTTTTGAGTGACTTGGTAGCTATGTGATGGCGAGGCGTACGGTGCGGCCGCTATTTAACCCCAAGATGTAATGTGAGCCTAAGGTGCCGCTGCTTGTTTACCCACTGTTGATCAGGAATTTGAAGTTTTAGGTGACTTGGTAGCTGTGTGATTGCAAGGTGTATGTCGTGGCCACTATTTAACCCAGAGATGGAATATGAGCCTAAGGTGCCGCTGCGAGTTTACGCACTGTAGATCAGGAATTTGAAGTTTTAGGTGACTTGGTAGCTGTGTGATAGCGAGGCATATGGCGTGACCGCTATTTAACCTCAAGATGGAATGTGATCCTTGGGCACGGCCGCTAGTTTACCCGCTGTAGATTAGATGCTTGAAGTTTGGGTGCCTCGGTAGCGGTGTGATGGCGAGGCGTACAGCGTGGCAGCTATTTAAACTAAAGATTGAATGTGAGCCTAATGCGCTGCCGCTAGTTTACCCATGGTACATCAGGAACTTGAACATTTGAGTGACTTCGTAGATGTATGATGGCGAGGCATATGGCGCGATCACTATGTAACCCCAAGTCGGAATATAAGCTTAAGGAGTGTCCGCAAGTTTACCCACTGAAGAATGTCAGCCTTGGGCGCGGTCGCTAGTTTACCCACTGTAGATCAGGAATTTAAACATTTAGGTGACTTGGTAGTTGTGTGACATTGAGGCGTACAGCGCAGCCGCTATTTATCCTCAAGATGGAATGTGAGCACAGGGCGCGGCTGCTAGTTTACCCACTGTTGATTTGGAATTGGAACTTCCAAGTGACTTCGTAGCTGTGTGATGGTGAGGCGTACGACACGGCCACTATTTAACCTCAAAATGGAATGTGAGCTTCAGGCGTGTCCGCTAGTTTAACCACTGTAGACCAGGAACTTAACTTTTGAATGACTTGGTTGCTGTGTAATGACTAGGCGTTTGGTGCGGCCACTATTTAACCTCAAGATGGAATGTGAGCCTAGGGTGCGACCACTAGTTTACCCGCTGTAGATCAGGAGCTTGAAGTTTGAGCGCCTCGGTAGCTATGTGATGGCGAGGCGTATGGTGTGGCTACTATTTAACCTAATGATCGAATGTGATACTAGTGCGCGGCCGTTAGTTTACCCACAGAACATCAAGAACTTAAACTTTTGAGTGACTTGGTAGCTGTCTGATGGCGAGGCATATGGCGCGACCTCTATTTAACCTCAAGATGGAATGTGAGACAAGGGTGCAGCCGCTAGTTTACCCCTTGTAGATCAGGAAATTGA
Source organism: Quercus tomentella (assembly GCA_028535165.1). NCBI lineage: Eukaryota > Viridiplantae > Streptophyta > Magnoliopsida > Fagales > Fagaceae > Quercus > Quercus tomentella. The sequence goes on from JAPQVY010000156.1 coordinate 46,997,464, forward strand.
ACTATTGAGTGACTTGGTTGCTGTGTGATGACAGGGTGTACGACACAGACATTATTTAACCGCAAGATGAAATGTGAGCCTAAGGTGCGGCTTCTAGTTTACCCACTATAGCATGTGATCCTAAGGCGTAGCAGCTATTTTATCCACTGTAGATTAGAAGCTTGAACTTTTAAGTGACTTGGTAGCTGTGTGATGGCGTGGCGAATGGCGTGTCCGCTAGTTTACCCACTGTAGCATGTGAGCCTAGGGCGCGGCTGCTAGTTTACCCACTGTAGATCTGAAATTTGAACATTTAGGTGACTTAGTAGTTGTGTGATGGCGAGGCGTACGGTGTGGCTACTATTTATCGTCAAGATGGAATGTGAGCAGAGGGCGTGGCCACTATTTTACCACCTGTTGATTTGGAACTGGAACTTCCAAGTGATTTCGTAGCTGTGTGATGGCGAGGCGTACGGCGTGGCCGCCATTTTACCTCAAGATGGAATGTGAGCTTAAGGCGCATCCGCTAGTTTCACCACTGTTGACCAGGAACTTGAAGTTTGAGTGCCTCGGTAGCTATTTAACCTCAAGATGGAATGTGAGCCTAGGGGGTGGCCGCTAGTTTACCCACTGTAGATTAGGAGCTTTAAGTTTGAGTGACTCGGTAGCTATGTGATGGCGAGGCGTATGGCGTGGCCACAATTTAACCTAAAGATTAAATGTGAGCCTCGTTCGCAGTCACTAGTTTACCCACGGTACATAGAAACTTCAACTTTTGAGTGACTTGGTCGTTATGTGATGGCGAGGCGTACGACACGGCCATTATTTAACCTCGAGATGGAATGTGAGCCTAAGGCGCGGCCATTAGTTTTTCCAATGTAGATTAGGAGCTTGAACTTTTAAGTGACTTGGTAGTAGTGTGATGGCGAGGCGTACAGCGTGGCCACTATTTAACCCAGAGATAGAATATGAGCCTAAGGAGCGTTCGCTAGTTTACCCATTGTAGATCTGGAACTTGAACTTTTGAGTGCCTTGGAAGATGTGTGCTGGCGAGGTATACGGCGTGGCCACTATTTAACCTCGAGATGGAATGTGAGCCTAGGGCGCGACTGCTAGTTTACCCACTGTAGATTAGGAATTTGAACTTTTAGGTGACTTGGTAGCTGTGTGATGGCGAGGCGTATGGCGCGGCCGTTATTTAACCTCAAGATGGTATATGGGCCTAGGACGTGGCCGCTAGTTTACCCATTATAGATCTGGAGCTTGAACTTCGAAAGCCTCGGTAGATATGTGTTGCCGAGGCGTATGGCGCTGTCATTATTTAACCCAAAGATGGAATGAGAGCCTAGGGCGCAGCTGTAAGTTTACCCACTGTAGATCAGGAACTTGAAATTTTGAGTGATTTGGTAGCCGTGTGATGGCAAGGAGTTCGGCACGGCCGTTGTTAAACCCCGAGTTGAAAAGTGAGACTGTGGTGCCGCTACTAGTTTACCCAATTTAGATCAGGAATTTGAACTTTTAGGTGACTTGGTAGCTGTGTGATGGTGAGGCGTACGACGTGATCGCTATTTAACCTCAGGATGGAATGTGAGCCTAGGGCACGGTCGCTAGTTTACCCGCTGTAGATCAGGTGCTTGAAGTCTGGGCGCCTCGGTAGTTGTATAATGGCAAGGCGTACAACGCGGCAACTATTTGAACTAAAGATGCAATGTGAGCCTAGTGCGCAGCCGCTAGTTTACCCACGGTACATCAGGAACTTGAACTTTTGAGTGACTTGGTAGTTGTGTGATGGCCAAGCGTACAACGAGGCCGCTATTTAACCTCAGGATGGAAAGTGAGCCTCGGGCACGGTTGCTAGTTTACCCACTGTAGATCAGGAGCTTGAAGTTTGAGTGCCTCGGTAGCTATGTGTTGGCGAGGCATATGGTGCGGCCGTTATTTAACCTAAAGATCGAATGTAACCCTAGTGTGCAGTCGCTAGTTTATCCACTATAGATTAGGAGCTTGAACTTTTAAGTGACTTGGTAGCTGTGTGACGGTGAGGCATACGACGTGGCCACTATTTAACCTAGTGATGGAATATGAGATTAAGGCGCGTTCGCAAGTTTACCTACTGTAGATCAGGAACTTGAACTTTTGAGTGCCTTGGTAGCTGTGTGATGGCGAGGTGTACGACATGGCCGCTATTTAACCTTAATATGGAATGAGAGCCAAGGGCGCAGTTGCCAGTTTACCCATTGTAGATCAAGAAAATGAACTTTTGAGTGACTTGGTTGCTGTGTGATGACAGGGTGTACGGTGCCAGAACTATTTAACCGCAGGATGAAATGTGAGCCTAAGGAGCGGCTGCTAGTTTACCTACTGTAGCATGTGATCCTAGGGCGTGGCAGCTAGTTTCTCCATTGTAGATTAGATGCTTGTACTTTTAAGTGACTTGGTAGCTATGTGATGGCGAGGCGTATGGCGTGACCACTATTTAACCCAGAGATGGAGTATGAGCTTAAGGCGCGGCTGCAAGTTTACCCACTGTAGATTAGGAACTTGAAATTTTAAGAGACTTGGGAGCTGTGTGATGGCGAGGCGCATGGCGTGTCCGCTAGTTTACCCATTGTAGCATGTGAGCCTAGGGCGCGGCCGCTAGTTTACCCACTGTAGATCTAGAATTTGATCATTTAGGTGACTTGGTAGCTGTGTGATGGCGAGGCGTACGGCGTGGCCGCCATTTATCCTTAAGATGGAATGTGAGCATAGGGCGCGACCGCTATTTTACCACCTGTTGATTTGGGACTGGAACTTCCAAGTGACTTTGTAGTTGTGTGATGGCGAGGCATACGGCGCGGCTGCTATTTAACCTCAAGATGGAATGCGAGCTTAGGGCGCGTCCGCTAGTTTAACCACTGTTGACCAGGAACTTGAAGTTTGAGTGCCTCGGCAGCTATTTAACCTTAAGATGGAATGTGAGCCTAAGGCGCGACTTCTAGTTTACCCGCTGTAGATCAGAAGCTTGAAGTTTGAGTGCCTCGGTAGCTATGTGATGGCGAGGCGTATGGCACGGCCGCTATTTAACCTAAAGATCGAATGTGAGTCTAGTGCGCGGCCGCTAGTTTACCCACGGTACATCAGGAACTTCAACTTTTGAGTGACTTGGTCATTGTGTGATGGCGAGGCGTACGGCACGACCGCTATTTAACCTCGGATGGAATGCGTGTCTAAGGCCCAGCCACTAGTTTATCCACTGTAGATTAGGAGCTTGAACTTTTAAGTGACTTGGTAGCAATGTGATGGCGAGGCATACGACGTGGCCATTATTTAACCTAGAGATGAAATATGAGCTTAAGGCGCGTTCGCTATTTTACCCATTGTAGATTTGGAACTTGAACTTTTGATTGCCTTGGTAGATGTGTGATGGCGAGGTATACGGCGCGGCCGCTATTTAATCTCGAGATGGAATGTGAGCCTAAGGCGCAACTGCTAGTTTGCCCACTGTAGATCAGGAATTTGAACTTTTAGGTGACTTGGTAGTTGTGTGATGGAAAGGTGTATAGCTCGGCCGCTATTTAACCTCAAGACGAAATGTAGGCCTAGGACGCGGCCGCTAGTTTAGCCGCTGTAGATCTGGAGCTTGAACTTTGAAAGCCTTAGTAGATATATGCTGGCGAGGCGTATGACGCTGTCACTATTTAACTTAAAGATGGAATGTGAGCCTAGGGCACGGCCGCAAGTTTACCCACTGTAGATCAGGAACTTGAACTTTTGAGTGACTTAGTAGCAGTGTGATGGCAAGGCGTACGGCGCGGCCGCTGTTTAACCCCGAGATGGAATGTGAGCCTATGGTGCCGCTGCTAGTTTACCCAATTTAGATCAGGAATTTGAACTTTTAGGTGACTTGGTAGCTATGTGATGGCGAGGCGTACGACACAATCGCTATTTAACCTCAGTATGGAATGTGAGCCTAGGGCAAGGCCGTTAGTTTACCCATTATAGATCAGGTGCTTGAAGTTTGGGCGCCTCGGTAGCTGTAGGATGGCGAGGCGTACGGCGCGGCAGCTATTTAACCTAAAGATGGAATGTGAGCCTAGTGCACAGCCGCTAGTTTACCCATGGTACATCAGGAACTTGAACTTTTGAGTGACTTGGTACCTGTGTGCTGGCGAGGCGTACGACGTGGCCACTATTTAACCCAGAAATGGAATATGAGCTTAAGGCGCATTCGCTAGTTTACGCACTGTAGATTTGGAACTTGAACTTTTGAGTGCCTTGGTAGATGTGTGATGGCGTGGTATACAGTGCGGCCGCTATTTAACCTCGAGATGGAAAGTGAGCCTAGGGCGCAGCTGCTAGTTTACCCGCTGTAGCTCAGGAATTTGAACTTTTAGGTGACTTGGTAGCTGTGTGATGGCGAGGCGTACGGCGCGGCCGCTATTTAACCTCAATATGGAATGTGGGCCTAGGACGCTGCTGCTAGTTTACCCGCTGTAGACCTGGAGCTTGAACTTCGATAGCCTCGGTAGATATGTGCTGGCGAGGCGTATGGCACTATCACAATTTAACCTAAAGATGGAATGTGAGCCTAGGGCACGGCCGCAAGTTTACCCACTGTAGATTAGGAACTTGAACTTTTGAGTGACTTGGTGGCTGTGTGATGGCAAGGCGTACGGCGCGGTCGCTGTTTAACCTCGAGATGGAATGTGAGCCTATGGTGCATTGCTAGTTTACCCAATTTAGATATGGAATTTGAACTTTTTGGTGACTTGGTAGCTGTGTGATGGCGAGGTGTACGATGCGATCGCTATTTAACCTCAGGATGGAATGTGAGCCTAGGGCACGGCTGCAAGTTTACCCACTATTGATTAGGAACTTGAACTTTTGAGTGATTTGGTTGCTGTGTGATGGCTACGCATACGGTGCAGCTGCTATTTAACCCCAAGATGGAATGTAAGCCATGGTCGTGGTAGGCAGTTTACCCCCTGTAGATCGGGAACTTGAACTTTTGAGTGACTTAGTTGCGGTGTGTTGGCGAGGCGTATGGCGCGGCCGCTATTTAACCTCGAGATGGAATGAAAGCCAAGGGCGTGGCTGCCAGTTTCCCCACTGTAGATCAGGAAATTGAACTTTTGAGTGACTTGGTTGCTGTGTGATGACAAGGCATACGGCGCTGGAACTATTTAACCGCAAGATGAAATGTGAGCCTAAGGTGCGATGCTAGTTTACCCACTGTAGCTTGTGAGCCTAGGGAGCGGCCGCAAGTTTATCCACTGTAGATTAGGAGCCTGAACTTTTGAGTGACTTGGTAGCTGTGTAATGGTGAGGAGTACGGTGCGGCCACAATTTAACCCATAGATGGAATATGAGCTTCTAGTGCGTTCGCTAGTTTACCCACTGTAGATTAGGTACTTGAACTTTTGAGTGACTTGGTTGCTGGGTGATGGCGAGGCGTACGACACGACGGCTATTTAACCTTGAGATGGAATGAGAGCCTAGGGCGCGGCTGCCAGTTTACTCACTGTAGATTAGGAACTTGATCTTTTGAGTGACTTGGTTGCTGTGTGACGAGAGGGCGTACGACGCAGGCACTATTTAACTGCAAGATGAAATGTGAGCCTAAGGTGCGGCTGCTAGTTTACCCACTGTAGTACGTGAGCCTAGGGTGCGGCTGATAGTTTATCCATTGTAGATTAGGAGCTTGAACTTTTGAATGACTTGGTAGCTGTGTGATGACGAGGTGTACGGTGTGGCCACTATTTAACCCAGAGATGGAATATGAGCTTAAGGCACGTTCGCTAGTTTACCCACTGTAGGTTAGGAACTTGAAATTTTGAGTGACTAGGTAGCTGTGTGATGGCGAGGCGTACGACACAGCCGCTATTTAACCCCGAGATGGAATATGAGCTTAAGGCGCGGCCGCGAGTTTACCTACTGTAGATCAGGACCATGAGGTTTTTAGTGACTTGGTTGCTGCGGGATGGTGATGCGTATGGCGTTGCCACTATTTAACCTTCAGATGGACTGTGAGTGTAGGGCACGGTCGCTAGTTTACCCACTGTAGATTAGGAACTAGGATTTCTAGGTGATTTGGTAGCTGTGTGATGGCAAGGCATACGACGCGGCCACTATTTAACCTGAAGATGGAATGTGAGCTTAAGGAGCATCCACTAGTTTAACCACTGTAGATCTGGAACTTGAACTTTTAAGTGACTTGGTTGCTGTCTGTAGGGAAGAACTTGGCCAAATTTTAAAGGAGTTACCAAAGGTAAGTGAAGTCGCCACCAATCATTGGGTTTTTCTATGGTGTGATTGGTCACCTGTTTCTAGTTTATTTTATTACCGATCCTTGGCTAAGAAAAAGGGCATTTTTCCTAATCTATTGTGGATGGTAAAAAATCTTGATTCTTGAGTCCTGAAGTTTGGTTACGTGTGGGGAAGGTGTTAGGCACCCCACAACGCATGTCCAAGGACAGTCATTTGTTGTGATAAAACCTTAATTTTTGTAAATTATCAGTAAAACATGATTTTGGCATTGGCTTTCGGGGCTTTGCATGCATGGGGGCTTTGAGGTTTGGCTTTTGAATGGGTGTGGTCCTAATCTATGCTATCCTAAGGCATTCAGGCAATGTACCAGATTTCCATGACGAAAATTTAGCGACATGTCACCTTACTTTCACGGCGGAAATTAGGTATCGCTTTGCCTTAGGTGACATGGACTGTGACAATCACACCGGAAGGGGCAAGCATGTATATATATACATACATCATGCACAATGCTAGCACACAGAGCAAAAAAGTAAATGCCTACATCCCTAGAGCATGGCCCAAAATATAGGTGCAGGAAAGTAAACAGGGGTTGTCATACTCTAGAGATGAGGGCGAATGGTACATGACATGATATACCTAATACAACTCATCTAAGAGAGAAAGGAGGGAGGAATGAGGGGGATCTAAAATAGTACATAACCAAATGGGAAAAGCTAGACCCCTAAATCTACTAAACATTGCCGCTTGGTTTATATCGACATGCTTGTGTTCGCATCATTTTTGCTTACACCTGGGAGACCGTGCCCTAGCTCCATGTGTCCTCGCTCCATGTGTGTACATGCAAAGGCACCTAAAACTTCTAATGTATTCAAATTAGAGATCATCTTAAGACAATGCTCCCTAACTGAAGTGCCATCAATCATTTTGGTATTATAAATTTACCTTATAGTTTCTTGCCTTGCAGAACGGCCTTGCTCCCCAAACATCTCTTTCAGATTTACGCTCTGTTTGTTTCGTTGGAAAACCTTCTATAAAGATAGTTTTCCACATTTTCCATTGTTTGGTAGCACAAAAAAAACCTGGTCAATGGAAAACTATCTTTGATCAATGGAAAACCCTAATAAAAATAAAGCTTATTTTCTATAGGTTGTTATCCAAAATATTTTTTTAGAAAACAATCTCTCTCTCACGCATTGCATCTCCTATAAATATCATATTCATCTATAGTCATGGGAAACATAATTTTTTGGCACCTTCTCTCTCTCATGGTAAGTTTTCTCACTTTTTCTCTCTTCCCTTTGCTTTTTCTCTCCTCACACCTTCACTGTCCCTAACTCTGGTCTCTCCTCTTCCCATAGATCTCTCTCTTTAACTATCTCTCTTCTCTCTTTTCTCCATGTTCCTCTTCCTCTTTGTAACACAATTCTCTGATTAGCTTTTTTTTTTCCTTCACTGATCGGTCAATAGCTCCAACTTGCAAAGGAGAACAAATTTGCAGTGGTAATTATTTCATTCCTCTCTACCAAAATCCCAAATCTTTGCTTTGAATTTCAAGCTCAATTTTCTTTTTTCTCTAAGAAATTTTCGGTATAATGGATTCCAGGCAGAAGTTACTTTTCTTTCATACATAAAGTGCAAAAAAAAAAAAAAAAAAAAAAAGAAGAAGAAGAAGAAGAAAGAATGAATGAAGTAAAAGATGAAAATTTTAGACATAGTACCTATATTGCTTTAAATTGCTTTTACATGGGACAATCTTTACCGTGGACTAATAATATTGTTATATAATGAATGATAATTGTTTAGGAGAATTGCATTTGTTGGCAAATACTTTTTTTGTTGGCAGATACTATGCAATGATGATATATTATATAGTACATTATGTAAATACATAATTTAGAGTAATATTGAAGACTTGTAGTTGACCATAGTAGACAATTAGTATACCAACAAAAAGAGTAGACAATTAAAAATTATTGTTATTTATACTTATTGAAAATGTATTCCCCTGTCAAATATATATATATATAGACAAATGGTTGATATATGTGAGTGTGTGTGTGTGTGTACCTACGTTACTGTCTATATATATGAGCAAGATGAGTGGTAAAGATCATGAAAATTTGACAACTAATTAATTTTAATTGTATCTATTGTCAAAATTTTAGTATGAAAACCAAATTTATTCTTGGTTTTTTTTTTTTTTTTTTTTTTTTAATTTATAATGATTATATTAGTTAGTTTACATAATATACATGTTTTAAATTATACAAGAAATATTTTTAAAAAATTGCATACCATACACCAGAAAATATTCTCAAGCTCATTTTCAAGGTCGTTACCAAACGCTGGAAAATGAGACAGTTTTCTAGAAAATGCTATTTGGAAAATAAACCATTTTCCAGAAAATGTTAATGCTGAAACAAACAGAGCGTTAGCATAATGTTTGAAGCTAGTAATACATCCTACATTTGATGCTGTAGAACATTTGAGATAGATGCTAGGATATAGCACTTGGCCATCTCATTAGATTTCTGCCAACGATCATATCGCTGTTTTTCCTCAAGAGGAGCATCTAATGATGGAAAGCTAGGACATGGTTTGTATTTGAGCTCTTCAGCAGTAAGAACAATGTCCAAATTTCTTTTCCAATCAACATAATTGGATCCAGTTAGTTTGTTTTGATTAAGAATAGCAACAAGTGGGCTAAATGATGCCATGATTAAATTCGAAAACAATAAACATGAATATAATAAGTAAATTGGACATTATCAATTTAGCATATAAACATATAATATGTAACCTTAATAAAACCATAATATAATGTATGCAACAACAACCCAATCTGTCTATAATTCCTTGGTAGCAAGTATATTATAAACACCACAATTGATTGAGAATTATTCTCATTATTAGTGCTATCATGATAACTCTTATCAAACACTAATAATATGCCGTTTTACCCTTAGCCTCTAAGTAATAATGACATAGCTCATTTGGGAGGTTACAATTACACTTAGTCCAGTATACACCATTATATAGAATCATGTGTAGCCACATTTCATCTCCCTTATAGTGTTTAAAACTTATAGTACCATGGAACAAAACACCCTCCTTTGGGATCACGAGGCATATACGCCAAGATGAGGTGCTTGTCCATACTACTTTAAACGGGTAAGCTCAATCTTGTAGTACTATGAAGGAAACACCCTCCTTTGGGATCGTGAGTCATATACACCAAGACGATGGGCCTGTTTGGATAGGCTGTTTATAAACGTGCGTTTTAAAAACGAGCGTTTTTAAAACGTGCGTTTTGAAAACATCATTTTAAAAACCACAGATAAGCGTTTGGTAAAAATGTAAAAATATGCGTTTTTTATTTTTAAAGCTACATTAAATGTTTGGATAAGCTGTTTTAAAAATAGTTGTTTGGAGTGTAAATTCCAAAAAATGACTTAACTATTTTGTTAAGGCTATTTTGTCATTTTTCCTTTAATCAGTGTTTTTTTAATTATTATTGAAAATATGTAATTAAGCCTGACAATTACATTAATAATAATAATAACAATAATGATGTTATCGTTGTTGGAATCATGGAGAGAAATTTATATAATTTAAAATTGAAAAAAAAAAAAAACCCGACAAGAGGAAGATATTAAAATGATTAGAAAAATAATTATATTAAAATAATTACTAAAAAAAATAAGCAGAGCTAATTGGTATAACTCAAGGGAATCAAACAAGTATTAAAGTAAATTTAAGATCATGAAATAAGTAGAGCTTATCAAAGTCATTGACAAAGAGTTGAAACTTGAAAGTTGAGGTAGATAATGTTGTCATTAAGTCATCAATTTTTTTTTAAGATAAACAAGTTTTGGCCCCAAGGAAGAGAGTAGTGACCTCCACTTCATGAGGCAAAGGTCCCTAACTAATTATGCTACTCCATTCGGGTTGTCATTAAGTCATCCATATAGTTTCAAAAAAGTGGGTATTAAGGTTGTCATTTTTTTTTATCAATCCCGTCAAAGAATCTATACTTCTACCAACAATGGTAAAGTTTTTTTTCCAAAATCTCTTAACAGCAATGACAAATATCTGATATTATTTAACTAATGTACAGAATATATAGTTTATTATAATATATATATTTTTGATAACCAGTATATATATATGCTATTGTATTTTTTTTTTTTTTTTTTTTGGAGTTAAAGAGTAGTACTATAACACAGTTAAAGGGAATAATATCTATAGGCCACGTGAGTGACATGACCATTTGGATGGGTAAAAAGTGAACTTGAAGGCTTGTCTTTCTCACTTGCCATCACTGACCACAAGTTTCAAAATTTTGCATTGAGATTCACAGCCGGATAAAACAAAGAAAAAGAAAAAGTGGGGGAGAAGGAACTTGCTAGAAGTAAAAGAAGGAGAAGAAGTTCATGAGGTAGCATCAGGGAAATGAGAAGAAGTAGCAGCTTGATTGATCTGCAACGACAGGTGAAATTTTTTTTCAAAGATTCACAAAAGCCTCAACTGCTTCTTCGATTTTTATTCTTCTTCAAAGACCTTCAATTTCTTAGAAATCCGGTATCCAAAATTCGGAATTCGCTCTGGTATTGCCAGAATGACTCCGGTACGGCCGGTATTTAAACCAGAACGGAATACTAGCGTTCCTGTACCAGCCAAGGTTCCGGTACGGTATACATGGGGGAAGGGATAAAGCTGGTATTTCCTATCGTATTGGCGCTATTTTTATTTTCTGAAGAAAAAAATAGCGGTTAGCCCATTTGCGTCTCTGGAAAAGCAAAGCTTTGTAGTGTTTTGTAAATGTGAAAAATCTGGATTTTGAAAACGCAAACGTGCTGAGTTTGTGGAGCCAAACGATTTGGCAAATCACGTTTTGTCTAAAACGCGCGTTAAGGTTTTGTGAACAGCCTATCCAAACGGGCTCGATATGCTTACCCACACTACTATGAACTGATAATGGAGTCCGTGAGATCCAACCCTTGTATCTCTCTCCCACTAGATGTTTTAAATTAAAGGTTTTTAATTAGTAAACATGTGTAATCTCATCACACATAGCCTTGCTCTTTATCCATGTGAAAACACTTAGAAAAAATTCTGAATTCACAGTTTTCGATCAATCGAATGTGAATCTCGATCGATCAAAAAAATTAAAAAATTCATACTTGATAATCTGCCTGGCTCGATTGGTACTTGATTGCTGCTCAATTGATCGAAAAAGAAAATTCGGTCGATCAACTAGCAATCAAATCAAACAGATTGGTCACTGTTTCACTCAATCGATCAAATCTCGTGAAACTTGAATTTTCCAAAAATTTCTAAGGCAGTTTTCAATGGTTTTTAATGAACAAACAAGCATCATATGAGCATAATAGACAGAGATTGATATCAAAATTGAATTCCAATGATGCTATAGCCTTAAAGTTCAATGATATCAAAATTGAATTCCATTGATGCTATAGCCTTAAAGTTCAATTTAACATACTTAATATCAAACTTAAACAACACTATAACATCAATATCAGTTTTTATCAAACAATAATTTCAACAACCAAGCAGAAAATTAATTGTATAATCTTCTAACAACATGAAATTTCTATCTCTAATTCCAAAACTCACAAAACATGTTATATAGATTGGAAATTGAAGACCGCTCTGATACCATTTGTAGGATAAATACATGTTTGTATCGCATACAAAACATACGCAGCGGAAAATTAACAGATCTACTTCATTCGCAATTGATAACATGTACTATGTAAATTTTAGAATATAAGAACAAAAGTGTGTACCTTGGTGCAGTGAAATTCAAAACCAAAGATTAGAAGTACTTAGGAACACTGTTAATCTTCACTTCAATTCCACTTATGCCCAAGAAATGTGGTCTCTCAATCAGTTTATATGAATGTGTTCAAGGGAGAATAAGAGAGTGTCCAACACTCACATACAAACCATTTCATTCTCTTACAAAATACTATATGTTTCTCTCCTTATAACTGATTATCTAATTGGGCTAGCCTTTGGGCCTTTCCAATTGGGCTTTAGTATGTGGCTGGGAATGGGACCAAAAGGGAACAAATAAGACACTAGCTCCAATGGGCCTTGGGCTTTTCTGTCAACTCTTGACAATTCCAAAGTTACCATTAATTATATTTAATACCACTATATAAATATAATTGCAATCTAGGCCTTATTAATAAATTATATCCCAAGACTTTATTGTACATGCAACCCCTTCATAAAATATTCGTAGTAATACAAAGTCATAAAAGTAGACTGCCACTTTGAAGATTACTACATCTTAATCCTTGAGTACCCGGTTTAATCTTTTAAGTTATTCATCATATATTTATAAAATCCAATTTCATAAATATATACTTAAGCAACTCTTTACTAAAGTGGTTAAGCCTAACACTCTAAATAACCGAATCCACTAAACTTATTTCAAGGGAATATTTTATATCTCTGTTAAGAGATTATGAATTTCATCTTGAGAATATTTGTTCCATCAACACTAAATGTGGCTGCCCAGTATACTGAGGTTTTGATCGTGACTTTAGATCTCCCTCTTAATAAATCAAAGCAACCTACACTTCATGATTAGGTCCATTATTCTCTCAGCACGAAGGCCTTGGCCTAACTGATAGCCAAATTTGAGCATCTCCTTGGCAGCAATTAAAGTAGCGAAGGGCCATGCTGACTCAAGTTCTGAAGTTCTGGAAATCATGGAGAGTAGCTCAAAAATGTGGAAAGTTGCCTCTGGAAAGGCATTAGCACCAATGTAGGGGATAGAAGTCTCCTTGAAGATGGTTAGGGCTCTTCAGCCATAATAGTGATCAACTAATCCTCCAGTGAAGGGTAGAAGCAACTACACCTGTGGCATGTAGCCAAGGCCTCCCTAGGAGCATATTATATAGGGAATCCACCTTGATGGCTTGGAAGTTGACCATGAAAGACCTGGGGCCAATTCCACTTGCTAATTCAATCCCACCTTGCACTTCTCGAAGAGTGCCATCAAAGGCTCTGATGATCATGGTGGTAGGGCGAATAAGAGAAGTATCCACATTCAGGAGCTCTATTGTAGACATGAGGCACATATTCAAGGCTAATCCATTGTCAATTAGTACTCTAGAGACGATCATGTCTTCACACTTCACCATAATGTGCATGGGCAAAGTATGCTTTCTACTCTCTGGTGGTAGTTCATCATCTATAAAGGAAATTTGGTTGGTGGCCAGCACCATTGAGACCATACCCTTAAAGGAAGATTTTGTGACACTTGTAGAAACACATGCTTCCTTCAAGACTTTCAAGAGAGCCTCACGATGGACATCGGAGGATAGCAACGGTGCTAAGATAGAAATCTGAGCTGGCGGCCTATTTTGCTACTGAATCACACTGTATTCTGAGTTTTTGATAATTTTCAAGAATTCCTCGACTTCTTCGGTTGTAACCCTATTCCTGATGGACTCGACTGTACTCTTATCAATCTCTTTCCTTCTCTTTTCTAGCTCCTCGAGAGTATAGCAGCGGCCACTCCTAGTAAGCCCAGAGAGACCTAAAGAGATATTGGAGCAGACCTCCTCTTTTCCGGTTCGAGTGGAGATCAAGGACACATCATATTTCCATGGGACACGGTGGCTATCTTCATAAGGGAACAGCTTCGGCATGCGAATGATGATGCCCTCCTAAGTTTGCAAATTGGGCGCTATGGAGAACATTTTCAGACTAATGACCACCGAACTTGGTAAAATGGCTTTGAGGGCCTTTGAATTGGACACCCCAAAGATTCCAGAGGTAGGCCTCGGCAGAATAAGAGGATTGAAACCTCGGATAGCAGGAATAATAGCGGTTCCCTCCTAAACTGATGATGAAGCTGGCCCTGCAATCGCAGGCAATGCAAGAACCAGAGGAGTAAATCCCTCGATGGTTAATGGGTTTTGCCATTTTCCTGAATCTGATGACTCTGGATCCACAGGTGATTCTAAGATCTCCTTAATGACTACTGAAGAAGGAGGTACTAAAGTAACCTTACCGAGGCGTTTCTGTAGATATTCGTCCCAATCTTTCCTTGATCCAACAGATACAACATTGCTGCTGGTTCCTAACTGGGTAGCTAGAGGACATAGGTTGGCTGCCATGCAATCATCTCTTCGTACAATTTCCCTTTCAATCCTGATAATACCACGATCGGCTAGACTCTGAACCTATGTTTAGAGCACTCTAAAATCAAACAAGGCATGCCTGTCTCCATTGTCGCAAAATGAGCAGATTCCCCAATCAAATCTTAGGGTTCCCATACCCTTAAAATCAAGGTGGCTCTCTTAGACCAAGGCTCGGAGCATGGCCTTCCATGGGAATGACGATGAGGAGAAATTTGGGACCTTTTCATTCACTGTGATAATGGCGTTTACATTCCCTTCCTGATGGGGAGGCAAAGGGTTAGTGATGATGTTCGAAGTGGCTGCATTATCGAACTATATCAACTTGTTGTCAATGAGATCCTGGACATGGTCTCTCAATTAGTAGCATTCTTCTAGAGTATGCCCCTCAGCCCTAAAATGGTGTTCACACTTCTTGGACGAATCAAAGACAGGTGATGGAAGGGGCCTTCTCTGGGCCTGGCAAACATCGAGGTCACTAGCTTCCTTTCTAGCAGGTAAGCAAAGAGATTTGCCATAGGCATAGGTAATGGAATGTACTTCCAGTTTTCCCTCCTGGGGGGACGAGGTGGGTCTGGCCTCCCTCTCTAATTAAAGGCTTGGTTAGGTGCTTGAGTAGACTGAGCCTATTGCTGATAAGGTCTAGCAACTGGGGTTGCATAAACAGCAGTAATACCCCTAGGCCTTTCTAATGCATTGTCGACCATGTGCACATCGGCTTCCTTTGTCTTGTGGCCAGTCATTTTCTTGACTTGTTGTTCAACCATGGAACTCAAGGATTCAGAATCCATGATCCTCTTGCTCCTAATACCCTTGTCAATATGTTCCCCAATAAGGATGAGTCTCGCGAAATGAGTGACTTGGGTGTTGATCATCTTCTCATAGTAAGGAGGCTTGAGGTTGTCAATGAACCATTTGATCATCTCATTTTCCATTATGGGGGGTTGCACTTGTGCGGCTAGCTCTCGCCACCTTTGGGCATATTCTTAGAAAGATTCTCCACTCTTCTTCTCTGTTCTTATACGGACCATGCGGTCGGGAGCTATCTCGGAGTTGAACTGATTGTATTCTAGGAAAGAGTTGGCCATTTCCCTCCAACTAAAGGTCTTTTCCAATCTCACATACCATGTGGCCGTGGGGCCGGTCAAACTATCAGGGAAAATCTGACAAAGCAGAGGGTGATTATCCCCATAGGGAGCCATCTTTTTACAAAACATGTGCAAGTGCGCGCAAGGGTCTCCCTTACCATTATACTTGACGAACTCTGGTGCCTTAAACTTGGGAGGCATAACGACTTAAGGGAAGTTGGTTAGACTTTCTAGATCAACACTTCCATGGACGCTGGTGCTCTCCATGATACGGAGCTTCTTAACTAGAGTTTCCACTTGGCTCTTGACTTGGACGATCCCAGATTTGGGGTTTTTGTTCTTAGAGGGATTTGTTTCTTGGTCATTGCCTTGAGGCGGTATATTGTGGCCCTGATCTTATTCTGGTGGGTGCTGATTTTCATTCTCGGTTTGGGGACCTCCTTGACTATGACCGGAAGACTTTTGTCCTCCTCCTACAACTAGCTATTGACCATACGCATCAATTCTGACATTTCCTCTTTCATTTGAGCGAACTCGACAGGACTCACTTTGGGAGTCGAATGCCCACTGGTAGACATCTCTCTTGCACGAGACCTAGTGATGATGGGATCATGAGGTGGTGGTAGCTTAGACTGTTTCCTTTTAGCAATTTTTAGCAATTGTTTGATCTTGAGAGTGAATGGGACATGACAGAAATGGGGTGCATTTGACAATGTGGAAACACAACACCAAAATCAAGTTAGTTTATGTCCTTGTTATTTAACATGCACCTATCATTTTCAGAAAAATTTGGCTTTGCACCCTTGATTGGGTGTTTATCATATGAGTTTTTACTATGATGCAAGATTAATGCACAAGATTAGCAAGTAACCGAAACTTTCATGATATGCTTGGTAATGCGGGACGGACCATTCTTTAGATTACATGCTTGTACAAGATTTGCTTTTACAGCGCTGGGTTCATCGGCTCCAACAGTAGGCCTTTTACAATATAGGTAAATGTGATTCTGAGGAAAAACTTGGCTCTTGACGATGTGGACTTCTCAGGGAAGCTCTTGGCAACTTGAACCTCCTAGCAATTTGAACAGCATGGATCTCTTGGACCTTTAGATCTCTTGAGGGAGAGTTTGGACTCTTGACATCTAGGACCTTTTGGCAACTTGCACTTCTTGGCAATTTAGACAGCATGGATCTCTTGGACCTTTGGATCTTCCTTGGGAGAATTCTTGAACTCATGATATCTTGGGATTCTTAACAGTTTTTCGGCAGCATCTCCTCCTGGGGAGTTTTGGCTACTTGTCACAAATTTTATCTTTGCACGATTAGGTGATAGGACCATTTAGTGTATGCATGAATGCCCTTGTAGGGTTGTAAACCCTTAGGGATAGGGTATGATCTAGCATGTATAAGCAACGGGGTTGCTTTTCCTAGGGATTTAATCATGGATGTCGTGCAAGCAGGATAGAAAGAACTTGGCCTGTTACAAGTAAAAAGGGCGCACCTGTTACAAGATACTTTCCCCTAACCTCTAGCCCTATAAGGGTATCCTTTCCTAGGCTTGGATGTTCACTTTTTGGGCATTACCTAGTCCTCATGGGCTTTGGGCTTGATCTAGTCCTTACGTGTTTGACATAACTAGGCCAACTATATGCAAAGGCTTAACTAGTAGGTTGTTCCTATCCTAGGGGGACTCAATCGCCATACCCCTCCTTTCATAGAAGTTGTAGGGTAGGAAGGATCGAGGGGGCCTTTTAAGCTACTCCTATCCACCCATGGACCCAGAAGTGCCTATAAAGTTAGCCCCAGATCTAACTATGGGTAACACTTCCGATGTTTTGTATCTGGGCATCTATAGATGGGGTGATGAAATCCCTAAAGAGATGTGACTACGCCAGTAGTGCAGACCCCAGGTTCGGCTCAAAAAGGGTGTTGATGTGATGCAATACTTAATGAAAGGGAAAGACTTGTTCAAAGCACAGTAGATATACATATGAAAGCAAATAAAGGTGTAGTGGAAATTAAATCTTGCTACCCTCTGTTTGCATGTGAAGGAAAGCAGTAAAGCATGTGAGGAAAGCTGTAAAGCCCCACGAAAATGCCTCACACCTCTTTTTGGAAAACACTTTTGCTCTTTTAAAAATAGTCTACTAGGATATAGTAGAAGCCTTTTTCAAAAAGGAAAGCCTTGGAGGCTAATGCCAATTTTCGTGTTTTTGAAAGCCAATGTCCGAAGATTATGGTTTTATCAAAAGCTTTAAAGGCTAAACTCTCATCGATCCCCAGTAAAGTTGCCAGTCTGTCGACGCCTGGGCCTCAAATGGTTAGAAAACTGCCGGGCCTTCGTTCGACCACCTGTCGTGGTGACACTCCCATGTGTGTGGGGCCTGTTAAAGGCCCCTCTTGATAATTGTTGGTTCATGTGGAGATTCGGGTGCTCTCTCTCTCTTGGGAGGAAGGTAGGTCTACCTTTGGAGGTGTGGCAGGAATCTTGGCCAAATTTTAGGTGATTACCAAAGGTAAGTGAAGTTGCCACCAATCATTGGGTTTTTCTAAGGTGTGATTGGTCACTTGTTTCTAGTTGATTTTATTACCAATCCTAGGCTAAGAAAAATGGCATTTTTCCTAATCTAATGTGGATGGTAAAAAACTCTTGATTCTTGAGTCCGGAAGTTTGGTTACTTGTGGGGAAGGTGTTAGGAACCCCACAACGCCTATCCAAGGACAATCCTTTGTTTTGATAAAACCTTAATTTTCGGAGATTGGCAATAAAAAACATGATTTTGGCATTGGCTCTCGAGGCTTTTCATGCATGGGGGGTTTTAAGGTTTGGCTTTTAAATGGGTGTGGTCCTAATCTATGCTTTCCCAAGGCATTCGGGCAAAGTGCCAGATTTCCACCGCGAAACTCCAATGACATGTCACCTTACTTTCATCGTGGAAATTAGGTATCGCTTTGCCTTAAGTGACATGCACTGTGACAATCACACCGGAAGGGGCAAGTAGGTATATATATACATACATCATGATCAATGCAAGTACACAGAGCAGGAAAGTAAATGCCTAAATCCCTAGAGCATGGCCCAAAATATAGGTGCAGGAAAGTAAACAGGGGTCGCCATACTCTAGAGATGAGAGCGAATGGTACATGGCATGATATACCTAATACAACCCATCTAAGAGAGAAAGGAGGGAAGAAGGAAGGGGGTTTAAAAGAGTACATAACCAAATGGGAGAGGCTAGACCCCTAAATCTACTGAACATAGCCCTTGACTTATATCCACATGCTCGCATCCTCCCCCTTTTTGCTTGCGCCTGGGAGACTATGCCCTAGCTTCATGCGTCCTCGCTCCATGTGTGTACTTGCAAAGGCAAAGACAAGAAACTAGCAGTCAAGCAATGGAAGGAAAAGTTGCAAAGAGCATATGAAAGTGGCATAAAGCAAATAAGCATGATAGACATGGCAAGCAAAGAAACAAGAAAGCAAGCGAGAAGGCAAACAAGTAAGAAATTAAACAAAAGGAGGTGTTCATGAGGGACAAATGTAGGTTTGGATCGAATGTCCATAACTTCGTTGTGTTGAAGCATGGATGACACACTAGCAAGCAAGACTCATGCAAGGACATGTGAGCAAGCGTGCAAAGACGCATAAAAAAGCCAACTGGAGGCGCGAACAAACATGGTAAGCATAGCATCACACAGAGTAGAAAGGGAAGGGTATGTACGAAGAAACCCGGCATCTTTTCCTTCCATTGCTTGTTTACTGGTTTTTTGTCTTTGCCTTTGCATGTACACACATGGAGCGAGGATGCATGGAGCTAGGGCACGGTCTCCTAGGCACAAGCAAAAAGGGCGAGGATGCGAGCATGTGGATATAAGCCAAGCGGCTATGTTCAGTAGATTTAGGGGTCTATCCTCTCCTATTTGGTTATGTACTCTTTTAAACCCCCTTCCTTCCTCCCTCTTTTCTCTTTTAGATGGGTTGTATTAGGTATATCATGTCATGTACCATTCATCCTTGTCTCTAGAGTATGGCAACCCCTGTTCACTTTCCTGCACCTATATTTTGGGCCATGCTCTAGGGATGTAGGCATTTACTTTCCTGCTCTGTGTGCTTGCATTGTGCATGATGTATGTATATATATATACCTGCTCGCCCCTTCCGGTGTGATTGTCACAGTCCATATCACCTAAGGCAAAGTGATGCCTAATTTCCACCTCGAAAGTAAGGTGACATGTCGCCGAATTTTCACTGTGGAAATCTGGTACTTTGCCTGAATGTCTTGGGAAAGCATGGATTGGGACCACACCCATTCAAAAGCCAAACCTCAAAGCCCCCTATGCATGCAAAGCCCTAAAAGCCAATGCTAAAATCAAGTTTTTTATTGCCAATCTCCGAAAATTAAGATTATATCAAAACAAAGGACTATCATTAGACAGGCATTGTGGGGTGCCTAACACCTTCCCCACACGTAACCAAACGTCCAGACTCAAGAATCAAGATTTTTTGCTATCCACATTAGATTAGGAAAAATGCATTTTTTTCTTAGCCTAGGATTGGTAATAAAATCAACTAGAAACAGGTGACCAATCACACCTTAGAAAAACCCAATGATTGGTGGTGACTTCACTTACCTTTGGTAATCACCTAAAATTTGGCCAAGATTCCTACCACACCTCTAAAGGTAGACCTACCTTCCTCCCTCGAGAGAGAGAGAGCACCTAAAGCTCCACGCAAACCACACAATTATCGAGAGAGGCCTCCAACGGGCCCCACGCACGTGGGAGCGTCGCTACGACAGGTGGTCGAATGAAGGCCTAGCAGTTTTCTAATCGTTCGAGGCCCAAGCGTCGACAATCGTTACAACATCACGATCATTTTGATAAAATGAAATTAAGGATCTAATGGCCACAATTAGGATGTCTATTTCCAATGTGAAATTACTTTTTTACCCTTCATGTGAGGTTAAATGCAGATTGCAAAATGACGTGTCACAATATATATATATATATATATATATATATATATATATATATATATAATACTTAAAAAATCTGACATTATAGGGAGCCACTTTTTTATTTTAAATTAATGGGAAATACTAAATATATGTATCTAGATCTACGAAGTTACTACAATCAAGATAATTTAAAAAACAGATAAATCTAGGTACATTAAACAAAAAAACAAAAATTGTATTGTAATGTAAATGTAAAAGTTTAAATTTAAATTACTAGTCATAGTCATTTTAATGTTGCCATAAGTGAAGAAATAATTTGCACATTCAATTAATAACACCAAATCAGAAAATAATATCAATAATTAAAATGATTTACATTATCTAAAATTTTAAAAAATGATAGAATTTATGCAATAATTGAACAATGCTAATAGAATAATAGAAATGCAATAAAAATTATAAGTATTTAGACCTACAACAATCAAGATAATTTCAAAAATAATTAAATAAAGGTACATAAAGAAAAAGAAAAAAATTTTATCGCAATATAAATGTAAAAGTTTACATATTAATTACCCGGCATAGCCATTTTAATGTTGCCATAAATGAAGAAATAATCTACACAATCAATTATGAACACATCAATAAATAATATCAACAATCAAGATGAAATGCATTATCTATAATATTTATAAAAAAAAAAAAAAAAATCATAGAATTTAAGTAATAATTGAGCTATGTTAATAGAAAAACAAAAACACAATTAAGAAAAGAAATAAAAAATCTACTTCTTCTCACATAAAGGTAATTCTTCTCATAGAAAAAGCAAAATTCTTCCTTATATTAGTTCTTCACTTAATAGTAGAGTAGAATAAAGTTGTAGTTGAGTTTTAGTTTAACTCAATTTCTATTAGATTCAAACTTACATGCTTATCTGATAAAAGTTTTCTTATGCGGATTATCAAAATAACAAAAAAGATGTTTTTGTTTGTGATAATAAAGTTATTCGTGTAATTTTGAATTGATATGTACTCTTTTTTTTTTCTTTTTTGATTTGTACGTTGTTATCAAATTTTTTTTTTTTTAATCAATCTTATTTGATTTGCATTCCTAAAAAGTTGATAAGAATAAAAAGAGTGGTGTTATTTAAAATTAATTTGTACTACTAATAATAGGATTCCATGTTTGGGTTTTATCATTTTATATACAAAAATAGCCTCCAATTTTAGATACTTATCCATATCCCTTAAAATTAGGCAATTTCATCTCTCTTTATTCCTTTTGACCGGTGAGTCAGTTACTAAAATCAAACATAAATAAATACCTCTCAGGAGTAGTCCTTCCTACAAGGTAGTTCTATTAGTGCTTTTTTTTTTAATCGTTTTATTGCTCATATGATTTTGATTGTTCTATATGATTTTTAGTTCCTTCTTTCTCTTTTATTTTATTTTTTTTGAAAATTTTGACACTAAAAAAAAAAAGCTTCCTCACACGTGCGAAGTGCGTGTGGTGAGGCTAGTAATAAAATGATTATATGAAGTATTTAAATTGTAATCTAATTAAGATTTTTATTTACTTAAAAATTATTGAAGAATATAAGAACAAAAAAATAATATCTATTTAAAAAAAAAATAATATTACAAAAAAATCTGCTTTGTACGTTTATATCATTTTTTTTTTTAATTCTATCTTATCTGATTTGCTCTCTTAAAAAGTTGATAAGAATAAAAAGAGTGATGTTATCTAAAAATTAATAATAAAAGGATTAGATAAAGAATTCGAATAGTAATCAAATTGAGACTTTTATTAATTAACTTAGAAATTGTAGGAGAAGAAGTCAAGAACCAAAAAAAAAAAAAAAAAATCTATTTTTTTAAAAGAGTGATGTTATCTAAAAATTAATAATAAAAGGATTAAATAAAGAATTTGAATAGTAATCAAATTGAGACTTTTATTAATTAACTTAGAAATTGTAGGAGAAGAAGTCAAGAACCAAAAAAAAAAAAAAAATTCTATTTTTTTAAAAGCCTCTCTCTCTCTCTCTCTCTCTCTCTCTCTCTCTCTCTCTCTCTCTCTCTCTCTCTCTATATATATATATATATATATTTATATATTCCCAACAAAAATTGTATGTTTAACTGTGATTTAGACTCTGAATTTATAAACAATGAATTATTTATGATTTTTAATTAAATTGACACCTTTTCTAAACTTATATGAATTTTTAAAATAATTTATAACCTTTAAAAAAAAATTTATTTTATACAATTAGTTATTTTCATATCAGAAAATAACTTCCATAATCTTATTAAACTAAAAGGTAACCACCATATATTTGATCATTTTTTTATTTTTTATTTTGGATACATCATGAGTTGAGAGTGTGAGAATTTAGACTCTTCATGACTTTGTTAGAAATATTAAAAAGTACCAAGTGAGCTATATGACTTTTGACACTGCTATTATCCTACCACACATAGAAGTACTAAGTGAGTCACAATGTGCACATTTGTGTTTTAGAGTTACATGCCCATAGATATTCTCAATATATAATTTAATTATTTTTTAGTATTTGTGTTACTTTATAAACACTCAAAATTTTTGGGAAACTTTCAACATGAGACAAAAACACAAATCTAATAACTTCTTTCTACACCATAATCTATAATATAATTCTGTAAAGTGTCATCATGGCCCATACATTGTTGTGATTGTAGAAGCTTTCATGGTTTTAAAGAAAAATATAGATGTCTTACAGAACTTGTTCATACAACGTATTGTGACATAAATGCAAAATTTTAGTCAACCAAACAAAAAAATCATCCACGTCAATTTGTCTAAAATTATGCATATTTTGTCTACAAATACAGGGCCCTTGTTAATTTACACAGCTACTTTCATGTGTACACACATTTTATTCATTTCTCAATTCACCTTTTTAATTGGTGTGTGTGAGTGATGTAGATGTTTTAAAAAAGTGGTGTATAAACTAAAAAATATAAGGATATTATACTAAAATAAATAGAAATTTTTGTAATGAATTGACCATGCGAATGTTCTTGGTCAAATCTATATAAAGCATTTCCTTATTGTTTGTGACCTGCAGCCAGCATTGCCCACCTATATATAGGAGCATGCACATTAAATACTAAAAATAAAACCTAAATGAATAATATAAATAAATAATAATTGCTTGATGCATTTCTAACTATGCATTTCATATCAAGCAACATAGACCTGAAGGTTTAATAGAGAGGGACTTTAAAAACTCAATCCTGGTAAAAAAACGCTAGTCACCAATCTTCAATTTTCAGAATCGGAACAATGGCAAACCAAGCTTCTCTAATGTTTTATTACGTTTCCACCATATTCATAATCACCATGAGCGTGCTGTGCGGGGCCAGCACTGAAGAGAAAAAGGTGACTGATCATTCACATTTCTGGAAATTCAGTCTTCTCTTTTATTTGAGATGTCTAGTTAGTTACTCCTTTTGATGATAATGCAGGCTCACATTGTGTACATGGGTTCACTTCCAAAGGGGCAATACTCACCATTGTCTCACCACCGTAGTATGCTACGGCAAACCGTTCAGCTGGACAGGTAATATCTCTTATTTTTCAAGCTTACCTAAATCATCGATAAGCAATTCTATTCATCATTTCTCTCTGTGTGTCTACGTGTAGTTCTGTAGAAACATCATACATCAGAAGTTACACAAGGAGTTTCAATGGATTTGTCGCAAAGCTCACGGATATCGAAAAGCAAAGGCTTTCTAGTGAGTGCTGCAAGATTTAGACTTCATCATTGTCAAAATAGTTACACACATTATATTACATTATTGTCAAGATAATAGGATAAACTATGATATGCAGATATGGAAGGTGTCATCTCCGTTTTTCCAAGCAAAACTCTTCAACTTCACACAACAAGATCATGGGACTTCTTAGAACACCAAATAACTCCCACACGGAATGACCAATATGAGAGTGATATCATAATCGGATTTCTAGATACTGGAATTTGGCCTGAATCAGAAAGCTTTAATGATAAAGGTTTTGGTCCTCCTCCCAGCAAGTGGAAGGGTGTTTGTGAAGGCGGTGAAAATTTCACATGCAACAAGTAATGTTTTTTACTTTGACTATTGTTTTGCTAACACATTTTGCCACCAAACTCTCATGAAAAAATTATCACAACTACATATCTTGAAAATTTAATCATTAGACTATATGTGATATATACATACATATATATATATATATATTTTTTTTTAACATACATAACAAATTTTGTACAAATCAGAAGTTATTTATTATTCAACCCTTAAACTTGTTTTTTATAGATAATTTAAGATTACAAAAACTTGAAATTTAAATATTTGATTAATGACATAATATTCTTGAAATTTTGTAAGCATGAAGGATATAATAATACATATAATCTAATAGTAGATATATAAAAATTCACATCTAAAAAAAGATATAAAAAGAGTTTGAAGTCATTGCCTACAAACTAGTTTTTAGGCAAATTTTGTTCTTGTTCTACTAGATGCATTCTAAAAAAACCTAATTGCCTACATAAAGCTTTTCACTGCATCTATTTTATCTTATATATGTTAAAGGGGTGTAGCAAATTAATTCCAATCTTAAAAATAAAAAAAACAAAAAAAAACAAACAAACAAATTAATCCCTCTAACTCATACGGAACCTAAACATAATAAATTCCACCAAAATAGTTTGAGATTTAATATGTTACCTTTACAAACATTATAGTTTAACATATTACTTTTATACTTGTCCCAAAAAAAAAAAAAAAAAAAAACATTTTACTTTTATAATTATAAGGTTAGTTCCTTCTCAAAAAAATAATTATAAAGTCAGTTACACGCTTTAATTATAGGGTTTAAAATGTAATTTCCTTAGAAAATTAGTGTTAGATCTATGAATACTTTTATGAATCGCTGTAGTATCATACTTAACATGGATATGCAAATGACTAGAACAAGTGAAAATCATCATTGATAATATAATTGTCATGTTACAGCAAGATAATTGGAGCTCGATATTACGGTGCCTCACGGTCGCAATCGTCTCAGTCTGCAAGGGACGATAATGGTCATGGATCTCACACTGCCTCTACAGCAGCAGGGAACATATTAGACAATGTTAGCTTTTTTGGACTGGCAAAAGGTACCGTAAAAGGAGGGATTCCCGGTGCGAGGATTGCAGCATATAGAATCTGCCAACCGGACGGGTGTTATGATGAAGATATCTTGGCCGGTTTTGATGATGCAATTGCTGATGGAGTTGACATCATTTCAATTTCAGTAGGAGCAGGAGGACAAGCTGAAGCTTCTGATTTCTTTATGGATTCCATTGCAATTGGTTCTTTTCATGCAATGCAGAAGGGGATATTAACTTCTCAGTCTGCAGGCAATAGTGGTCCTTCCTATGGATCAACCACAAGTGTAGCACCGTGGTTGATTTCTGTAGCAGCAAGTACCACAGACCGTCTGTTCGTAGACAAGGTTGTCCTTGGTGATGGTAGAACACTAGTTGTATGTATCAACACTCCTAAATCTTCTTGAATTAAGCAATAATTTTATTGTTATGTATCCTAATGGCCTTTCCATAATCAGGGAAAATCAATCAATTCTTTCGCATCACCCACAACCACGTTTCCTCTACTACATGGAACACAAGTTTCAACTCGGTGCTCTGTAGATGAGTCAATGTAGATTTTGATGCCCAAAGTCTTTCCAATTTCAAAATTTTCTTAACAAATATATAAAGGAAAATTATAAAGTCCCTTTGCATTTCAGGAACTGCAAACTAGGGTGTCTAGACAAGACAATGGTGACGGGATCGTATGTGCTTTGTAATTCGAATGTTGGAGATTTTGAGGCTTACAATGCTGGTGCACTAGGGGCGGTTATGAGAAATGAACCATATGTAGATGTTGCTGATATTGTTGCATTACCTGCATTGCTATTAAACGCTACAGAGCATGATTTAGTCTTGTCCTACGTGAAATCCAATGCGTACTATTTCTTATAATTACCCATTTTTGTTATACGTTCGTTGGAGTTGCTTCCTTTTTCTGACTAGTCCTTATGTTTTATTTTATAGATTCCCTAAAGCAAGCATTTTGAAAAGTGAAACTATAAATGATACGGAAGCTCCTACCATTGCTTCATTCTCTTCACGAGGACCAAATTCTATTACACCAGATATTATAAAGGTATATGATTGTAACCTACATCTCTTAGTCTTTCCTACAAGTCTATTTATGACATTTTGCTCATTTGGCTAAGTGTATTGCAGCCTGATTTAAGTGCCCCAGGGGTGGATATCTTAGCTGCATACTCCCCACTCGCTACACCCTCGTCTAGTGGTAGTGATCCAAGGCGTGTTCACTACACTATTATGTCTGGAACCTCTATGGCTTGCCCCCATGTTTCTGGTGCAGCTGCCTATGTCAAGGCATTTCACTCTGAGTGGTCTCCTTCAGCCATCAAATCTGCTCTTATGACTACTGGTAATCTTTCAATCCTAACAAAAATCTCCATAATAGCTCTTACATCTTTTAAGTTAATATTTATGAAATGTTAAATTTTATCTGCAGCTTACCCCATGAGTGATGCCAAAAGTCTGGGTGGTGAATTTGCCTACGGATCTGGGCTTGTATTTCCAGTGCTAGCTGCTCGTCCAGGACTTGTTTATGATGCTCTAGAAGAAGACTACATAATAATGCTTTGTAGCATTGGCTATGATGCAAAGAAACTTCAAATCTTATTAGGAGATACTAACCCTGCTTGTCCTACAGTCACTGCATCACCAAAGGATTTTAATTACCCTTCAATGGCAGCTGAGGTTGCTCCAGAAAGGCCTTTAAATATTATGTTCAACAGAACAGTTACAAATGTTGGCTTCGAAACTTCCAGTTACAAGGCAAAAATAGTCACAAATTCAGAACTTAGTATAAAAGTGGAGCCCGAAGTACTCACATTCAAGGCCGTACATGAGAAGAAATCTTTTGTTGTATCTGTCAGTGGTAGTGTGCCAGTTAACTCAAGGCTATCCGCATCACTGGAGTGGTTTGATGGCATTTACAGTGTGAGAAGTCCAATTGTTTTGCACGCCCAAAGCGTTAGAGCCTAATTGGAATAGAATCATTATAAGCTTGCCATAACAAACTCCGACTTCTACAAATAGGTCATTCTTCCTTTCAATAAAATTTTAATGTAAAACTCAAGCTATTAGTGTCACACCCCAAACCCAAAAGGGTTCAAAGCATGAGAAAAACATCCCAATGGTACCTGTAGATTTTTTCCTTTTTGGCAAATCAAACTATAGGAGATCTTTATTTTCCTTTCTTTTCCAAAGAATAAGAATATATAACCATACTAAAATCTCCACATTACAAGTTAGAGCTCTATAACACATATACGAACAATAACTAAAAATCATGTGCCTCCACATAATACATGAATATATTACAAAACTTTGATTAAATTACACAAAGTCACAATCTTATCGAGAATAAGGACCTTAACATCGAGTCTAGGCCTACCACGCCAAGGGCTAACAAGCCTCAAGCGATCCACCTCCAATAGGATTAATTAAGGTCTCGTTGAACATAGCAAGATCAAGTCACCAATCATTTACAGCAAAAATCTCCAAATTTAACATAGCACTCTAATCCTCACCAAAGAAGTAAGCTCCATACCCAAGGTAAAGCTAATAAATTTGAAAAACTGTTAGAGGGTGGGATGAGCTAACGCCCAGTAAGTAGCATAAATGCAAGTTTCATGATAATGAATAGTTTACAAAATATGTTTAGTTTGGGAAATTGCTAACTGAATACTGCAAGATCATTTTCAATAATAATGTAACAAGAATGATTAAATGATGAAACACAAAGTTTCTCAAAATAATACCATGAAACTATATATTATAATCTGTGAGCACTAATAATATAATTCCAAAGCCATAAAATCCAACATACAGTAATTTATCACAAATATACCACACTACCACATAGACCGGTCAGGGGATCCACCCATTCACAACTGGCATGATATTGTCCTCTTTGGTATGTAGACTCTTGACCCTATGGACAGCGGCCCCACCCATGCCCTTAAGGTTTTTCTCTCCCCCATGGGCAGTCGAGAGAGTGCGTCAAATAGAACCTCTCTTGCATATGGTCTCTTGGCCTCATGGGCAGCAGCCTCACCTACATACAATCAAGGAACCTCTTCTCCCCATGGGCAGCAGAGAAGAACACACATCCAAAGTGAAAGGGCACGGATCTGGATTTGATTCCATTGTCACAAAGACTACAGAAATCAAATCGGGAAATCACACATGGCATGGTGTTAAAACCACATAAGCTCACAAGTTACATTACTTTGAAACACATAGTTCATATCTAGGTAGTTTCAAAAAAACCTTAAATAATTTAACTTCTACAAAGTTTGTAAGGTTTTCAACTTCATTCTAGTCAAAAAGATTTTCTATCAATTTCCCTCATAACAAGACAAGATAAGCATCTTTAAATTTTCTAATATACCATAAAATCCATAATTTCCCTATCAAAGATTAAATAAAAGATGCTCATTTTTCCATATCAACAATTCATGCATTTCCCCATGTGCAATATCAAATATGATGCATTTATATATATATATATATATATATATATATATATATATATATATATTAAGGTTATGACACAATAGTTTTTAGGAAAATATAGTTTCCATAAGTAGTTTCCAAAAACGAGTCTAATCCAAAAACAACATTTATACAACATGGTTATTTTTCAAAATCCCATTAAAAAGCAACTTACCTTGCAATCCGCAGAAAGCCTAATTTTCCAAGCTCCAAAGGAGATTAGCTAGAATCTCAACAATATCAAGCAAACCTAACACAATAAGCATAAAGTTTAAAATTGTATCTAGCTACAGTTTAGGAATTGCCAAATAAGCACTTAATTAGGAAGCCTAGTATTTAACCTCATCAATAATAATATATTCCACTTCCAAAATTTCTCAACAAATTGATTCATAAGGCATAAACTCCAATTTATAAAGTTAACCCATTTAATATCATCTTCAACATTATGACTAGCTTCCATAAAAATTACACTACATCAATAAGAGACCCATGAAAGGAAAATCAAAATATCCTCCAAGACAAGAAATTTAGAACTTCAGCTAACTCCAAATAAACCCAATAGCAATGGAAAAATTGGATTTACCAACCATCACAAGTTATAACTCAAAACCCCCAAATTTTCCACCATACATAAACCTTAGGTCGTCATCATTAGCACAAACCATAAACCCACTCATCAAATAATTCCCCCAATACAAAACCCATACATATAAACACATAAATATTACTTTCAATGCTCATAAATCACATGGATATCATTATTAAACCTTAGATAAAAATAACCTCAAGCAAAAGCATATAAACCCACCAAAAAGATTAGAAACTTTTACCTCAAATAAAAGATGAAGATGCTTAGAGGTTCTTAAGGATTTTCTAGTGACATTGCCGGAAAAATGATGGTGGAGATGGTGGTACGGAGGTACCAGTGGGAGAGGATGAGCAAGTGATAGACAAGAGTGTATGAGAGAAAAGAAAAGAAAGAAAAGAAAATAAGAAGAGAGTTATGGTCGGCCAAGAGGATAAGAGCCAATGAGTGAGATGTGTGGTGGGGGTTAGTGTGTTAGGTGGGGCACGTGTGGTCCCAAAAAATCTGACCATTACTTTTTTTTTTTTGACTTGCTGGGACATTACAATTAGTGCAATAAAGATTCTATTCATTTTTTGCAAATGGATATTCGTTCATCAGTTGATTCCTTTTTGTAAATAACAGAAATATTCATATGGTTTGGTCAAAGCTAGAAAAGATAAAGAACTAGGAAACATAAGTGCGGATTCGAGTTCGGGTGGGGGTGTAGAGTGGCGACTCGGTAATTTTTGAAAAAGTAGAGTGCAGGGGATAAGTTTATTAATAAATATTAAATATATTTTTATTTTTATTTTCTATATATTGCTAAGCATATTTTTTCATATAATGATAAACATGTCCCAATTTAAGAGTAATAATAGATAATGAATCTTTGGGATCAGTTTAATATTTATAGTCGATATTTAGGGGGGTAAATTTTGCAAAATAATATTATTTTTTAATGATAAGTAATTATTTAAATTGATACGATTACCAAATTATTTGGGAATTTTTTTAAAAAATAAACAAATAAGACGTGAAAAGGGAACAAAAAGGGAAAGAAAACACTACCGAGTCCAACAATGCGATTTGTCATATTTTTTTACTTTATTATTTTTTTTTTTTAACTCTTATTTCGGCCCAAGTCGGACCGATTAGGGGCTATTTCAGCCCGTTTCGAATTGAATCAGTCCGTATCAAGCTGAATTGGAAATCGAAAAAAAATAAAAATAAAAATAAAGTCACGAACGAGTCGGACATAAGACATTATTGTATTGATTGAATCATTAGTGTAGTCTAGGATTCAGTTGTGCATCATTATAGTCCATCCTGCCCCGGATTTAACAAAATGGTGGACCATTGAGCACAAGAAAGATGGACCTTACATAGAAATGTAACAAAATTTACCACAATGGATACTGTAGAATTGGCCTCTTTGTGTCAGAGCGTTTTACCCCGATTTGCTTATATTACTTGTGCTTATAGGTTTGTGATTGTATGCTAGAGTGAAAAGTGTTGCACTGATCATTAGGATTTCTTAAGGTGTGATTGGTCACCTAAATTTAACTTGAGTTTTCCTTAGAATGTCTATCCTAGACTAGGTTAAATTATGTCTCATTACAAGAACATTAGTTCAAGAGTTTTTCAAGAGTTTTGTTATGTGTGGCGAAGGTGTTAGGCACCCCATGATACCCAATCGAAATCAATACCTTACTTTGATTATTTTTTCCAAGTTTTGTGTAATGTAATATAAACACAATACTTGACTATTGTTGGGGTTATACATTCTATGATATTATGCAAGCATCATATTTGGTACATGAGGAATGATATCAATAGTTTTGGTATAGAGGAAAAAAAAAATTTTTTTGAAACCCAAAATAATAAACTTTTCGAGGTGAAAATGAGAGATATTTTGTTCCACCAGAGAATTTTTTATTTATTTATTTTTTTTATTTCAAAGAAATTGTATGATACAGCGAGAAATCATTTTGAGGATTTAATGATTCATAATAGTGGATTCGTCCCTTCTTTTCATTTTGAAAATGTTTGAGCTAGAAAAGAGTTATATTCAAGAATGGACTTAAAAGTTCACTTACGTAAACTTTGAGAAGACCCGTTTAGACCCAAAATAAATTATGCAGTGAATTTATCACTATATTTCAATTAAACTAATCAAGTGATCAAAAGTTTAGCAATTTATATCACAATTATAGAAAGCACTAAATCTGAAAGTGAAACAATAAAAACAGTAACTGCATGCAGATTTGGTGACGAAGTGAAAAAAAGATGGTGAACATCTCCAAAGGAAAAATCACCACGAGGGTAACACACTCTAAACAAGGCAATTCGCAATATGAATATGTGTTAAAATTTGTTGTTACAACTAGTAGATGAACTCATTACTGCAACCCCCACAATAGTTTCGGAATGACCAAAAATTTTGGTAACCATGATTTACAAATGTTGCACCTTGGAGAGATTTGACACCACGGGGACGCAATGGGATGAAAGACTGGATTCATGATTTAGTCATACCGACTAACAAGAATATGGCTCTCTATACTCAAAGAGATAGATTTCACTATGCTTCGAGAGACATCATAATTTAGAAATGTTGCAGTGTTGTAATTATTACAATGACATTGTGAGTCTTGTGATTGAAATTTTGTGGAATAAGAAATTGTTATAAATTTTAAAAGTAATTTGTTAGATGAAGTGTGATAGTGTCTGTCAAATTCAATCCATTACAATATACTTGGAAATTTTGAATTGAATGAAAAAAAAATAAAAAAATTTCTAGTTTTATCCTTGTGACAAATTAATTAAACCATATTTTTTTCAATTTTACCACTTCAAATCCCATATTTTCGTTATTGTGTCGAACACTTAGAATTTATAAAACACTTAAAACCATAGATTGCGTTTTGTTTCACACAATAATAAAAGCAAGGGCAGCTCCACTTGATTCCCAGAGGTTCAAATGAACTTCTAAAGTGGCAAAACGTTAATAAATTATATATAATTTTTTTTTTTTTTACCTCCTAAAATAAAATTTCGAATACCTTGACTCTAATTTTTTTTTTAACCCAAATGAAATAGGCTTGAATATGATTTTTTTAACGATATCTTGGCCTTTTTAAATATATTAAAAAAAAAGAAAAAAGAGAACACAAAAGTAGAAATTTGTTAAGATTAAACTTTAGAAAAAAACTATTTAGATCTTAACAAATTTGAAATAAATCAACCAACGGAAGATCAATGGGTGAATGGTTGTTTGACTATATACATTGAAAGTGATGTAACTCGTAGGATTGATAATGAAGATATCATGCAACGATTTCAAAATAACAATCCTCATAAAAAACAATTGTAAAATTTCATGTGTTTGGGTTTTTGCTTTTTGTTTTGTTTTGTTTTGTTTTGTGTTTAATGTCGATATATTCAAGTTTTCTTTTGTTTTAGATTTGGTATAATTTATGTTTCTTGTTGACATTCAAGAACCGCCACTGAATAGAAGTAGGGTAAAATATGACAGCTTTAGAAGTATGTGATTTAATTTGTCATGAGGATAAAACCATAGGATGGCAGACGAAACTAAAGTTAATACTCTACGTCTCTACCTACCTCAGTGAACCTATCTCTGAGACGAGTGGTTGATAATGATCTATGAAAACTGTGTGGCAAAGCAGCTATGACAAACATTCATGTACAGAAAAATGTGATTTGGGATGATGATTTCAAAGAGCTTTGAGACCTGTAGGCGCCAGCCTATAATGTCGAACGAAAAACTGACCATGAACGTTTTAGAACTTTTCCTAGAGTGGCATGGAAGGTGCGAGGAACACTTAAATCTTCCAGGGATGTCAGATAAACAAGTGCAGGAATATGTGGAAGAGTACAAAGAAGTAAATATGTAGAGGCCAAGCACAGTGAAACAGTCAGACATTAATGGACACTGCCGATGTTGCACAGACACTGACACGGTACGAATAAGATACCGGTACGGGTACGGGGGTACGACAATTCTTGAAATACAAGGTACGATATGTCAGGGGCATGGAAATTAATTAATTAATTAATTAATATATTTAGATATATTTTTAGAAAATATATGTTTATTTTAGAATCTAAATTAAGTAATAACAACAAATAAGTACAATAACACCATAAAGATGTTGTCTAAAATACAATTTTTGTTCCATTACTAAACCTATAAGATAGATAAAACCAAAAAAAAAAAAAAAAAAAAAAAAACCAATAAATTAAGTAAAAAAAACACGTGTAAATAAGGAAACCCAAAATATAACACGCGTATAAATAAAGTTAAACTATTAAAAAAAAAAACAAAGAAAGAGAATCAAAAGGCCAAAAGATAGAGAATCCAAAAACATGCAATAAGAGAAACGGCGGAGGGAGAGAGAAGGAGGTTTAGGGTTGCCAGAGGCTGGAGGGGGTTTCGTTGTCGCCGATCTACTCCATGAAGGCACACCGCACAGATCAGATTAGAGATCAATTCAGAGAGAGAAATGGTAGAGAGAGAGAGAGAGAGAGAGAGAGAGAGAGAGAGAGAGAGAGAGATGGCAGAGGGAGAGAGAAGGAGCTTTGGGGTCACCAGAGGCCGAAGGGGGTTTGGTTGTTGCCGAGAAGGCACACCATACAGATTATATCAGAGAACTAAGGGAAAGAGAGAGGCGTTGGTCTAGATCCTGTTCTTTCTCTCTCTCTTTTATTTATTTATTTATTTTATTTTAGGTTTTGCCATGTCTAGGACATTCTGGCATGTCGCAACCATGCTAGCGGCGTACCAATATGCCTCAGGTATGAATTTTAGGCGTGTCTTACTGTGGGTGCAACACGTTGGAGGGGAGTACGCCTTGACTAAGTGGACCGGGGTAGAGAAAAAGATGTTGGAGTTGCCATCTAGTTTAGGTATAGGAACCATATATATAGCGTCCTTACATGGAAGGACTGGTCTTACATGGCATCAATCATCCCAAACCCTAACATACATATATCATGGCAACTTATATCAAGCCTAGTATACATCTATCATGCATATCTCATCCAAGATAGCAAACAAACAAGATATCCAAGGGCAGAAACATAGACATGGCAGCAAGGTATTAACGTTAAATATGATCCAAACATTTAAGCATAGTATCAAAGCACCAAACAAACATATTCACTATATTCATCATCCAAAATGCATGTCCATGTGAATGCATGACTTACCTCATTGCATCACAGCACCTATGCATTAATGCATGATCATGTGAATGCTTGTTTATGGTATATTAAAGAAAACATTAAAGGGAAACCCTAATCTAACATATGAAGAACAAACAAACAAAAAACAAAGTAAAAATATATATACATGTGAAAACAAGCTAGAACAGAGGTGTATTAAACAAAAGAATTAAAGAAACAAAAGCAGAAAAGGTAGAATTAGGGTTTTTGGGCTTGAGTATGTGTACGCATACATAAGGCCTACGTACGCAGCCCATCTGTATGCATATGTATACACGCCTCAAAACCCTAACCCAGAAACAGAGAAATGCAGAAAACAGAGTAGAACTTAAAATGATAAATCTAACAACCAAACATGCTTTAAAACAGAAAGCTAGAAAACCTAAACTTAAACAAACATGTTATATCACAAATAAACCTAGAAAACAAAGAAACAATCAGAATTAAAATAAGAAAAGAAAGGAAAAAAAGACTTAGAACATATACCTCAAATACAAAGCCCTTGGATTAATTTTGATCACTCTATCAAATCTATTCACAATCAAACAAAATTGATTAGTAAACTTCAAAACTCAAAGATCAACACCAGAAAAGGTCTCAACCAAAAGAAAATTGACTTGAGGATGCTTTGTGAAAAACTCCCTCTTTGATTCATTATTTCTAGTGAATCTTAGGTTTTCCCTTAGGATTTTATGTGTGTTTTGAAAACGTACCATGTATGGCTTTTTATATTGAGAAAATGCGGGTTTGGAACAGCTCCCAAACAATGTGGGATTCATTCCAAACCTTAGTTTTAATGTAGAAAACTTGTCTTTCATAGTTTCAGGAACCCTAACATGTGTACGCATGCCCGTTTATGCATATGCTTGCCTGTTTATGCGTATGCATGCATGAAGCTTGCGTACGCAGATCTGGAGCATGCGTACGCATACGCGTGTCTACGTACGCATGCCCTAGGGTTTTCGTGGCCTTTATTTTCTAAAAATAGTTTTATTCAGCTCATAAAAGAGTTATATTTTCCATAAAAACCTTCCTCAAGTAAATTTTAATCTGATCAAGCCCTAAACCAACCTTAGGCTTTAGAATTTTACCATCATTGGGGAACGGGGGTTCGAGTCGTAAAGGGTACAAAATGTGATGTTTACATTTACCAGTAACCGTGTCCAACACGTGTCGGACATAGGTACCTGGCCAAAATCACCGTGTTTGTGCAACATAGCTGCCACTGCCAGAAATGAAAGTTCAAAATCGACATGGATGGACCAAGATGGTACAAGTATTTTGGGACAACTAGATGGTGCATGAGTTTGAAAAGATTAGGGCAGTTGGTTGCAATTGTTAGAGCTCTAAAGTTTGCAAATGAGGTAGGTGTAAATGAGATTATGATAAATACTAGCACACACTATTTATTGCACACAAACACACTTTTTTTTTTTTTTTTTTTTGAGAAAGCACAAACACATACTTTTAGTGCAATAGCAATGTAAAATAAACACCACCCATGAGATTATATTATAGTTACATGAGTTATATATTCGAGCATAGCGCAATAGTAAATATGAAATCAATTTTTATCACACAAATCATTTTAGATAATAATCAGGTCGAATGTCTCTTTTCTATTGTATAAACTGTCATTGAATTTTTTCACTACATATTGTTGAGGCCCATTTTTAACAAAGAGCCTAACGGCAGATAAGCCCAACGATAGGGAAAGATGGAAGGGAAAGGAAATGGAAATAGGTAATAAGCCAAATGAGCCAACGTGATAGGAATAATAGCCAACAAGCCCATAGGCACAACAAGAGGTAAAAGCAAAGTAAATGGGCCAAGGAAGCCCAAGGAAAGAGGTAATAAGCTTAATGGGCCAACATGGTAGGAATGACAGCCAATAGGCCCATAGGCACAACAATAGGTAAAAGCAAAGTAAATGGGCTGAAGAAGCCCAAGGAAAGAGGTAATCAGCCTAATGGGCCAACATGATAGGGATGACAGCCAATAGGCCCACAGGCACAACAAGAGGTAAAAGTAAAGTAAATGGGCCGAGGAAACCCAAGGAAAGAGATAATTATCCCAATGGGTCAACATGGCAGGAATGGCAATCGGCAAGCCCATGGGCACAGCAAGAAAGGAAGTAATAGGAGTAATGTCCATGCTGGTGAAGAAATAAGAGAAGGATGTACAAGCCTGAGAGCCCACACATTTCATGCCACGAAGGGTAAGCACTGACACAAGAGACACATAGCAAAATGAGACATGGCAAGAACGGCAGAAATGGCATGGGATTGAAAGAAGACAGATGTAATGGGTAATGGAGCTCGCATACAAGGGCCAGAGCACCACCTACCTATAGCCAGCCAATACAACAAAGGTGGGCCAGCAATTAAAGGTCTCAGAGGGTGTGGTTTGGTGGTGGGGGGAAAGGGGTCTATTTTGGGGTTCCTGCCGAGGCTCTTTTGTGAAAAATGCCTTGCAGGGATGGCATTTCTCCCAAAAGAGGGAAGCAAAGGGGTTGGACCACCTGATGCATGCCATAGAGGTAGGTAGAGAGAGAGAGAGAAAGAGAGAGAGAGAGAGCCTCCAATCCTTATCCATTGGGGCAAGGCAGGAAAGGTGAGAGGGAAAAACAAAAACAAGTAAGTTTTGTCCTGGAATGAGGAGTGGTGCAGCAAGCACACTCTGGGAAGTGGTAGTGGCCGGGTGTTGCTGCTCGCTTTGGCAAGAAGGCCTAATAACAAGAAGAAGCCCAACAATATAAAAGAGGTGAAGGAAGAAGAATTAGCAAAGTAAAAAAGAACCATTAAGCCCAAATGGTAGGAATAATGGTCCATTGGCCTATGAAATAGAAAAAAGGGCCCTAAAGAAAGAAAATGGGCCCAAGGGAGCCCAAAGAAGGAAGTAGCAAGCCCATGGGAATCATAAGAAGTAGAAAGCAAGCAAAGATGGGTCAGAGGAGCCCAAAGAGAGAAATTAGTAAATGGGATTGGTGCAAAGGCCAACAAAACTCAAAAGTAAAGGATATGTTAATTGGGCAGGGGAAGACCGAAAGATTTAGCAAAAGCCCATGGGAATGTACGAATGAGATAGGCCAAGGATGCCCAAAGGAATGAAGCAGGCCGGGGATGTCAAAAGGAATAAAATGGGTTGAGGAAGCCCAAGATGATATAGAAATTGACCCTGCATAAATACTAGGGGATGTGAACTAAGAGAAGGAATAATACATGGCAGGCCCAAAGGAGGTCCAGCAAGCATAAGTTAAGCGATACCACAACAAAAGCAGTGCAATGGCATGGCAAGAACACCAATTGACCCAAAAACCAAAAGTAAAAGGAGACAGGGGCTGAATTAAAGAAGAAAGAGCCCATGCCTAAGCAATACCCAGCCCAAAGAAGAAACAAGATGCAAAGAATGAATACCCAATGACCTATCCATGCCACAAAGAGTTAAAAATAAGCAACAGAATGCGCAGCAAGACCAGACAAACCCGCAGGAAATGGCAAATGCATGAACAGCAAACAAACCATTGACTCATATTGGAGTGGAGCACGCACAGGGCCCTAACACCACCCACTTGTACCCAGCCAATATAGGGGCGGTGGGCCATGGGTTAGAGGTAAAAGAAGGTATGGTCTAGCGGTACGGAGAAGGGGGAAGTCTATTCTGGGATTCTCGCTCAAGCTCTTTTGGGGGAGATGTCCTGCTAGGATGACATTCCACCCAAAAGAGAGAAAGATGAGCTAGAATCATTAGGTGCATGCCATAGGAGTTAGTAAGGGAGAATACCCAACCTTTATCCGGATGGGAATGCTATGAAAAGCAAGAAAATAAAACAAAACTCCCTTTGTCTGGGAGTGGAACGTGGCGTAGCCAGCACAGGGTAGTGGTGGTGGCTGAGCAGCTAGCAAACTAATGGGTGGCCCAAGTAAAATGGTAAATCTTATCATAGCAGGCAGTATAAAAAGGCCTTCGTTGTGCATAGTAAGCAACAACAGGAGAACAAGGAAGAATAGTAGGAAACATTGAAAGAAGAGAGAAATAGAAAGTAGAGAAAAACAGAGAGGATAAACAAAAAGAAAGAAAATAAGAAACTAGGAAGTGAAGTGAGAAAAACAAAAGTGTAATAGGTCATGCACTAATAGGCTACTCCCTTTTCTCCCTCTCAATAGCCTACGCTCTAGCAAGTTAAAGGATTTGAGATTAAGCCACTTAGGTCCATTCTTTCAAAGTAGGCAATTTTTGTGGTAGGATTTCCCTATGAGATTGCCCACATTGGAGATTGGTTCCCTTCTTAGACTTAAATCTGCTAAGGAGCCAAGTTTAGCAGACTAATGCCCTTCCCCTCTTTTATTATGAT
This sequence comes from Quercus tomentella, assembly GCA_028535165.1. NCBI lineage: Eukaryota > Viridiplantae > Streptophyta > Magnoliopsida > Fagales > Fagaceae > Quercus > Quercus tomentella. The sequence continues at coordinate 47,036,765 of JAPQVY010000156.1, forward strand.
TGTTTAAGCATTAACATTATTCTTTTCAATATTGCTAACTTATTTCTGCCATACTCATATTATCACGTTTTTCTTGTTGCAAAGTTGTTTAGATATTATCTTTGGTTGGTAGCAAGCATTTTAGTTAGAATACCTCCTTTTATTACCATGTTATATTATGTCTCTCCTACCATAACGTTTTTATGACAGCATCCCCCACCGTGGACACGTGATCAAGATCTCTGTAAAGGGGACCTGGCTTGTGCACGAGCAGGCTTAAGGTGGGTTTCAGCTGAGCCAATCCCGACTCTCCTACCCCAGAACTATTGTTTAGTTTCCTTCCTCTTGTTTAGTTTCCTCCATGTAATTTCCCTTGCAAGGGATGATGTCACAAGAAAGTATTATAGTGCGTTTCTATATTTAAAAAAAAAAAAAAAAGTAATGAAAACTATGTAGTATTAGCAAAAACATACTGTATCGTAATCATAGTAATAACCATAGTAGATGTAGCATAATAGATTACAAACCCAAAATATATAAGTCATGTCAAACTTATCAAATAAGTGCTAGAGAAAATAAGGAAGTGTACTGGGTAGGATGAAAAGGGGAAGAAGATGAGCATAGGGGAAGGAAATAAACAGGGAACTACACAATGTAATAAGTCTCATCAAAGGCCTGAAATGAAGGTCTAGTCTCCAAAGCGGCTAGGGCCAGCAACACCAGAAAGAAGGCGCTCGCGACGTGCCTCCAAGTCTGCTACCTCCTTTTTCAAAATCTCGATAAGAGCATCTATGGCATCCACTGCAGGCTGAACCTTCTTCGTAAAGAAGGCTTGAGTAATCTCTCGCAGGTGATCTAGCAAGAACTCCACAGCAAAGCCAACTCTGATCAATTCCTGAATTGTAGCCCTCCATTACAGAATCCTCTCAGCAGACATAATGTCAATGAAGTTATGCTCGATATCGTTCATCACGCTCCCCAATAGTTTAAGGAAGTGCTCCCTCATGGATTGGCCAAAAAGAAACCCCTGCATTTAGTCCCCAAGGCTATTGTATACTGCCTCCAAATGAGAGATACACTCCCTAAGGACCTGGAAGCCATGTAAATCAATATAAGGGGACCTAACACCCTAGAAATCTGTAGGATTAAGGTCGTTGGTCTTGGGCTGGTCAAACTGAATGAAAAAGGCAGCAACCTCACTTCCTAGATCAGGAATTGTGGCAGAACTGCTGCTAACCTCAAATTGAGAGGATGGAGCCACCTCAACAAGAGTTGGACCTAGGAAGAAATGTGAAATATAGCATGAGGGATGGACAAAGAAAAGGAATGGATTCGTAATGAAGATTAAAGAAGATATACGAGAAAGGAAAAAAAATACCTAGACCTGTAGGAGTGGGGGCTACAGGTGTGGCAAAAGTGGAGGCTGTAGGAATCACAGTGTCTGCCGCAGTCTTAGGCTCTTCAGGAATATCTATGGCTAAGGAAAATCAATGTGCAGAACAATCAGAGAATTATACCAGGAAGTTACCAAAAAAAAAAAAAAAAAAGAGGAAGAAAGAAGAGTGAAGATCTGATAAGGGCAAGGGACACATACCCGTGGCCTCAGTCCCACGCTTACCACCATCATGCTCGTCAGAAGTAGAGACCCTCTTCTTCGCGACAAGCTCGTCCTTAGAATCCTCAAGAACCTCCTCAGATCCCTCATTAGAAGAAGAATCTACATAAAGCCCACGAGTGGCAGAACTGGGAATAGATGAAGGAGTGACCACCACGGAGGAGCCATCCTTTACGGCCTGAGAGAGGACAGCGAAGGGATTACTAGTAGAGATGACAAGAGGAGTAGCAGGAGAAGCACTGTAAGGTTGAATTTATTCAACCATCTAATTGGCTTTATTCCGTGCCAAATTTGCTTGTAATTCAGCATTTAGTAACCCTGTATTTAGGTGGGTTTGATGTAAGGGTAGTAAGTGAGATAGAGTGAAGATTGCTCAAGAGTGTGCAAGAAAACAGAGACTCGCGGCTGGGACTCGCGGGTGACTCGTAGCTTCAAGCCGCCAGACGCAGCACACGTGCCAAGCATGCTGGAAGGTGAACAGTCATGCCAACTGGAGCACTACAGGACAAAACAGGACAACTGGCCATACGGTTATCTCGCGACTGGATCTCGCGACTTGGTCAAGACGCGAGGTCAAGTCGCGAGCCACCCCTGTTTTGTAAAACCTGACGTTTCACATTCCTCTCCCACTCTAGTATAAATACCCCTTTTACCCACGATTGAAAGAGAGCTTCTAGAGAGAATTTTGAGAGAGAAACCCTAAAGAAAAACAAGATTGATTCACCCACAATCTATACCTTAGAGTCTCTCCAAATTCCCCAACTCTCTTCCTCTCCATTGTCAAATCCTTGAGAGGCATTATACCAGACCTGGTTCTCACCATCATCATCACTGTGAGACAGTTGTTTGGATTTCTGGGAAGCAGTTAGGAAGGAACCAATCTTCATTGGTTGATGCTATGGTCTAGTAGCGGAATCCGGGAAGCTAGAAAAGAAAAAGGTTCGGCGCAACCTCGTTGGAGCAAGAAGCTTGGAGGGCTTAGGTGCACTGGGTAGATTAGGCTTGGAGGGTTTATTGCTGTCCTTGTATCCCAACTACATTTTCTAGTGGATTATTGACCGCTTGGAGGGCGGCGGAGAGGTTTTACGCCGAGGGCTTCGGTTTCCTCTTCGATAACACATCGCGTGTTGTCTTTGTGTTTGCATCTTCCTTCCTCTCTATCTTTGCCTTTTTATTATCTGCTGTGGATTTTATTTTGTTATGGCTTAGATAGTTTTTAACCAATTTCATATTATAGCATATGTTAAGTTTCCGCACACTAGTTGTTTGACATATTGCTTGAATTGGTTAAGTTGTAAGTTGGGGGTCTAAACGTTCAAAGGTGTTTTTACATGTTTTTGAACTTTCAAGCACTCCCAGTCTAAGGTGCACCAGCAGGAGTGAATCCTTTCTAAGGAGTGGGAGTTTCGGCTAGAATAGGAGCAAACTCACCAACCCTCTCGGTCTAGGCACTTTGCTCAACAGGACTAGGTTTGGGAGAAGGAATCGAGGCATCGGCAAGAGCTCCCTGTGCAGCAGTAGAAGCAGAGGACATGGCCTCAACCATAATGTCCACCCTATCAAAGAAACCCTCCATGGGTGTGCCCATGGCAACAGAAACCTCCTCACTCGTGGGGTGATAAACAAAAAGGGGCTCGGGGTCAGTCTAAAAGAATAAAAAAAATTAAAAAAAAAATTAAAAAAAAAAAAGGAGAAAGAAAGAAGGTGGATGTTAAGAGTAGAAAAATAAGCATGCAAAAAAAAAAAAAAATGACGAATGATGATGAAAAGGGAGGGGGAACACATGGTAACACATGGCAATAAAAATGCATAAAGGGGAGGAATGTACCTCCAACTCGGGCTCGTCAAGTAAGATGGGGTGGGTGGCAAAAATGTCCTCCTTATGCTTAGACTGCCAAAAAGTGATAAAGAAAAAATATATAAGAAAAGGGAGATAAATAAGTATGCATGTGGAGTTGGCCGTAGGAAGGCCCTATGAATGAGAAAAAAATAAAGAAGAAGCAAGGTTAGAGATAACATACTCTCCTCTCAGTAGTGGTGGATGGAGATGGGGGAGATGTCTTTCTCTTGTTGCCGCGGGTCATGCTAGAAGGAGGAGCATCTGTGGATGGCCGTGGAGTGGAAGGCTTGGGCTTACCTGTAATAGGCCGCCTGTTGGAACGGGTGCAAGTAGAAGGAGGAGGAGAACCCTTAAGAACGCTATTAACAATAGGAAGAAGGCCACCTTCATAGGGAACAATATCAGAACAAGTCTTAAAAGAATCATCACCTCTTTTGGTAGACTTGGGCATGGCAAACCGAGACATCGAGCCCTTCTTCATAGGCGTAGGAAGGCTCACCCCCTTCACCTTCTTCTCCCAACCCATGGGGTACTCACCAGCATACAAGTACCATTCCTTTTCCTTTACCTGCCACTCAAATATAGCAGACCGACTCTGCTTCCTAGCATACGCCACCATAGACTTGGTGGGAAGTAGTAATTGAGTGTTGGTAAAAATGATAGCATGAAGACCATTAGGAGGAATGAGAGAAAAGCCACAGCTGCCCAACAATTCCTTCTCAAATGAAGTCATTATAGCCTACCAATACACATGCATCGCAGCTGTGCAAAGACCCTCTCTCTGTGAACTTGGAATAGTGACTGCTGTGAAACGTCTACTCCAAAACTTAAAAGCACTAGGCCGCAAGAATGGTTGGATAGAAGTAGTAGACTCTAGGATGGCGAAGAAATCATCAGGTATGTCCTGGTCCAACACAAACTGCCTCCTCACTCTATTGGTAGAATGGTGCACAAATCGAATGCCCTCATCAACAAGGTAAGGCAGCCACCCAATATTAGTGGCTACCAAGTATGTAACTCCCCTCTCATCAAAGGCAGTTAACGGGGTGGTGGTCCCAGTAACGTCAGCAAAATGGCCCTTAACTGAATCGACACATGTGTAACCATTGCCCAAATTCATGTATGCTCTTCAACAAAAGCCAACTCCTTTATCAAAGAACTCTACGGCAGGATGCCCAAATGGCTTCAACCAAACCAAGCGGTAAGCCGACAAAAAGTCAGATACAAAACGACAACAAAAATTAGTAATAACCTTCGGACATGAATGGTACTTCTCTTTGGCAAAATGGACGGACTTGCACTTAGCCAAGTGCTTAGCACAACGTTCCCATAGCAGATGTTGCAAAATGGTACTATGGGCAGAAGTAGTAATTATGTGGTAGGAACCTGCCTACTTCTCATCACTCTGCAAAATATCTAACTGCACATACAGATGACCCAGAAACATAGGGGCCAATGGCGGACTCACCCCGTCAGAAATCTTTATGGCTAATCAGAAATAAAGAGGTTTTACAGCATAATAAGGGTAAGAACCAAAGATGAACTTACAGAGCCAGAATGAAACGAAGGCCGCACGGTAAACTACGTTATAAGCCTTGGAGAAAGCCCCAACCCAATGTGACAACTTTGCGTTCCCATTCATCCCTTTCTTTAACTCGGCCTCTACGGCCTCCTCCTTAGGAGAGAGTTCCATATCACTTGGGTCCACATCGCTGAGAATGGGCAACAACAGTTGATTTTCCATATCCTCCAAGGTTACAGTGATCTCGCCGCAAGAAAGGAAGAAGGTATGGGTAGCGGTGACCATCGGCGAACCAAATGACGAAGATTGAATAAGTCCCTATAGTTGGACAAGCAACGTGATGAGACAATTGCCTTCAACATGCCAGCTTGCTGCAATGCTGCCATGAAACCTATATTGGACAACTCTTCATCTACCCACTCCTTTCAACCCAAAGAGGTACCCGACCTAAATTCAAAGAGAATAGGCATAGGGAGTGAGGTGCCTTGGTGTATATCAAGATCGGGGATCGAGGAAGTCAAAGGAGCCTAAGATACCTCTGTGTCACGTCAGCAAATGGAAAGCCACATGCAACCCAGCGACAGAGGCAAGTAGTCACCAGGTACTATTGGAAAATGAGTGTGGGTGTCGTACCACGGATCAATGAGGGGAGCGCACTTGCTATTTGGGTCATGACTCCCTTCTTCCTCCTCGAAGCGTTCTGATTATGAGAGATGAGCATTTTCACTTGCGGTTTTGGTGGCAATTTCCTCCCTTTACGGTGGGAAGAACCCTCGCCTTTCGCCAGTATTAAGATGGGATATTTGGTCGGAATAGATTGGTAAGGATGTTTAAGGAAGAAGACACGGTGAAAAAAAAGGGAATGAAAAGACGTTCTGTGCGAATGATGGGAAGGGATTAAGTTTAAGTACTAATGACAATAAAGATGATGTGAAAGGATGCAATGGGTTAGCCATCAAAAGAAGCATCGTATTAATGAAGCAAAAGCTGTGTTTCAGAATAAATGCTAAACTGGGAAATTCGAAAAGACAACACAGTTCACAGCAAGAAAGAAAATAAGGCGGGGCCTACTGTCCGAAAAAACTCGCAAAAAAAAAAAAAAAAAAATTTATTCGCATGTGAACTGCAGGAGCAATTCATATGCTTAAGGGGCTGAATGTTAATGCACACTTTGGCAAGAAGGCCCAATAATAAGAAGAAGCCCAACAATATAAAAAGGGTGAAGGAAGAAAAATTAGCAAAGTAGGAAAGAACCATTAAGCCCAAATGGCAGGAATAATGGTCCACAGGCTTATGAAATAGAAAAAAAGGCCCTAAAGAAAGCAAATAGGCCCATGGGAGCCTAGAAAAGGAAGTAGTAAGCCCATGAGAATCACAATAAGTAGAAAGCAAGCAAATATGGGTTGGAGGAGCCCAAAGAGAGAAATTAGTAAATGGGATTCGTGCAAAGGCCAACAAACCCCAAAAGTAAAGGATATGGTAATTAAGATGGGGAAGCCCGAAAGATTTAGCAAAATCTCATGGGAATGCAAGAATGAGATGGCCTGATGATGCCCAAAGGAATGAAGCGGGCCAGGGATGTCGAAAAAAATAAAATGGGCCAAGAAAGCCTAAGATGATATGAAAACTGACCCAGCAGAAATACTGGGTGACGTGAATTAAGAGAAGGAATAATTCATGGCAAGCACAAAGGAGGTCCAACAAGCACAAGTTAAGCGATACCACAGCAGAAGCAGTGCAATGGCATGGCAGGAATACCAATTGACCCACAAACCAGAAGTAAAAGGAGACAGGGCCTATGCCCAAGCAATACCCCGCCCAAAGAAGAAACGAGATGTAAAAAATGAAGACCCAATGACTCATTCACGCCACAAATAGTTAAAAACAAGCAGCAAAATGCGCAGCAAGACCAGACAAACCCACAGGCTATGGCAAACGTATGAACAGTAGAAAAGCCATGGACTCATATGGGAGTGGAGAATGCACAAGGCCCAAGCACCACCCACTTGTATCTAGTTAATGCAGAGGCAATAGGCCATGGTCTAGCAGTGGAGAGAAGGAGGAAGTCTATTATGGGATTCTCGCTCAAGCTCTTTTGGGGTAGATGTCATGCTGGGATGACATACCACCCAAAAGAAGGAAAGATGAGCTGGAATCACTAGGTGCATGTCATAGGAGTTAGAGAGAATACCTAACCCTTATCCGGATGGGAATGATATGGAAAGTAAGAAAATAAAACAAAACTCCCTTTGTCTGGGAGTGGAAGGTAGCGTAGCCAACACAGGGTAGTGGTGGTGGCTAGGCTGCCAGCAAACTAGTGGGTGGCTCGGGAAGGACACCCACAATAGGCCACAAGCAGTTAAGGGCAGACAATATAAAAAGGCCTTAGCTGTGCATAGTAAGCAACAATGGGAGAACAAGGAAAAACAACAAGAAACATAGAAAGAAGAGAGAAATAGAAAGAAGAGAAAAACAAAGAGGATAAACAAAAAGAAAGAAAATAAGAGAGTAGGAAATGAAGTGAGAAAAACAAAAGTGTTATAGGGCATGCACAAATAGACTACTCCCTTCTCTCCCTCTCAATAGCCTACTCTCTAGCAAGTTAAATGATTAGATATTAAACCACTTAGGTCCATTCTTTCAAAGTAGGCAGTTTCTATGGCAGGATTTCCCTAGGAGATTGCCCACGTTGGAGATTGGTTTCCTTCTTGAACTTAAATCTGCTAAGGAGCCAAGTTTAGTAGACTAATCCCCTTCCTTTCTTTTATTATGATTGTTTAAGCATTAACGTTATTCTTTTCATTATTGCTAACTTATTTCTGCCATACTCATATTATTGTGTTTTTCCTGTTGGAAAGTTGTTTAGATATTGTCTTTGGTTGGCAGGAAGCACTTTAGTTAGAATATTTCTTTTTATTACCATGTTATATTATGTCTCTCCTGCCATAACGTTTTTATGACGACTTCCCCTGCCATGGACACGTGATCAAGATCTCTGTAAAGGGGTCTTGGCTTGTGCACAAATTGGCTAAAGGTGGGTTTCAATTGAGCCAGTTCTAACTCTCCTACCCTAGAAGTATTGGGCTACAGTACGATAGGAACAGTCCAGCCTAGAATACAAAAAGGCCCCACCACACTAGGCAACCAACAGGTTAGTGGGCAGTCCTGAAAGGATGCCCACAAGAAGCCACAAATAGTTGGTGAAGCCTTAGGGACAAAAGGGAGAAATCCCATTGAATCAATCCATTATAAAAGGGAGCGGTAGCCATAGAAATTAGGAGGAGGAAAAACTTAAGAGAACAGCAAGAAATAGAGGGTAAAAAGAATCAAAAGAAAGAAAGAAAGAGGTAGAAAGAAGAATAGAGAAAACAAAATAGAAATAGGAGCATGCATCAATAGACCATCTTTTCTCTCCTCTTAATGAACCCACTCATTGTGACTTTATAAGTCGTTACTTATAACCACTTACGCCCTTTCTCCAGCACGAGTAATTTCAATGGCAGGAATCCACAATGAGGTTATCTGTGTCAGGGTTTGGTTCCCTTTTTGAATCTGTTCTTGCTGAAAGACTCTACCTAGGACTGGGAGAGTGAATTGACATTATTATGCTTCCCTAAAATTGTTGCCATTGTCCTACCATGGCTTCTTTTAATTTGTTTGAAATTTACGTTACTATGTGTTTTGCTGTAGTGATTCATCCTACTAGTTGTTCTGCGATAGAACATTTTATTTTATTTTTATTTTTATTTGCTATAGTACATTTTTAATTTTTTATATTTGCTGTATCAACTGTTCTGTTGTAGTACATCTTTTTTATTTGCTATATCAATTGTTTTGTTGTTGAACTTTTTATTTTTTATTTTTATTTTTATATTTGTTGTATCAGTTGTTTTGCTATAGCACCTTTTTTTCTATATTTGCTATATCAGTTGTTCTGCTGTAGTATTTTTTTTTTTTTTATTTGTTGTATTAGTTGTTTTGCTATAGGATTGATTATTATTTTGCTAAATCAGCTGCCCCGTGGTAACATCATCTGATATACCTGTTGTATGGTTTGTTCTACTGTTATTTTTTTATTATGTCTGGTACTCTGCTGTGACACCATCTGTTGCATTTGCAAGGACGCCTAGCCTGCTGCAGTGCTTTCTGCTTTGTCTAAGCATTGGACATGTCTAACTTGCGCACAAGCTGGCCTATAGTATAATCCTACTAGGCCAGTCCCAACTCCCTTACCTATTAGTTCACAGACCTAGGTGTAGCAGAATGGGTTTTGGCCCATTGACGCAAAAGGCCCCCCCACATTTAATAGATTATTTCTATTTTTGGATTTCTTGTAATGATCTACAAGGATTCCCTGTTTGGGTTTTATCATTTTATATACCAAAATAGCCTTAAATTTTAGATGCTTATCCATATCCCTTAAAATTAGGCACTGTCATCTCTCTTTATTCCTTTTGACCAACGAGTCAGTTACTAAAATCAAACATAAATAAATACCTCTCAAGAGTAGTCCTTTCCTACAAGTTAGTTCTATTAGTGCTTTTTTTTTTAATCGTTTTATTGCTCATATGATTTTGATTGTTCTATATGATTTTTAGTTCATTCTTTCTCTTTTATTTTTTTGGAAAATTTTGACACTAAAAAAAAAAAAAAAAAAAAAAAAAAGCTTCCTCACACGTGCGAAGTGCGTATGGTGAGGCTAGTAATAAAATGATTATATGAAGTATTTAAATTGTAATCTAATTAAGATTTTTATTTACTTAAAAATTATTGGAGAAGAAGATAAGAACAAAAAAAATAATATCTATTTTCTAATTTTTTTTTTTTAAAATCTGCTTTGTATGTTGATATCAATTTTTTTTTTTTTTAATTTATAAAATTCTATCTTATCTAATTTGCACTCTTAAAAAGTTGATAAGAATAAAAAGAGTGGTGTTATCTAAAAATTAATAATAAAAGGATTAGACAAAGAATTCGAAATGTAATCAAATGGAGACTTTTACTAATTAACTTAGAAATTATAGGAGAAGAAGTCAAGAACCAAAAAAAAATATATATTTTTTTTTAAAAACCTCTCTCTCTCTCTCTCTCTCTCTCTCTCTCTCTCTATATATATATATATATATATATATTCCCAACAAAAATTGTATATTTAACTGTGATTTAGACTCTTAATTTATAAACAATGAAATATTTATGATTTTTAATTAAATTGACACCTTTTCTAAACGTATATGAATTTTTAGAATAATTTATAACCTTTCAAAAAAAATTATTTTATACAGTTAGTTATTTTCATATCAGAAAATAACTTCCACAATCTTATAAAACTAAAAGGTAACCACCATTTGATCAAAAAAAAAAAAAAAATTTGGGATACATCAAGAGTTGAGAGTGTGAGAATTTAGACTCTTCATGACTTTGTTAGAAATATTAAAAAGTACCAATTGAGCTATATGACATTTGGCACTACTATTATCCTACCACACATAGAAGTACTAAGTGAGTCACAATGTGCACATTTGTGTTTTAGAGTTACATGCCCATAGATATTCTCAATATATAATTTAATTATTTTTTAGTATTTGTGTTACTTTATAAACCCTCAAAATTTTTGGGAAACTTTCAACATGAGACAAAAACAAAAATCTAATAACTTCTTTCTACACCATAATCTATAATATAATTTTGTAAAGTGTCATCGTGGCCCATACATTGTTGTGATTGTAGAAGCTTTCATGGTTTTAAAGAAAAATATAGATATCTTAGAGAACTTGGTCATACAACGTAGAATGACATAAATGCAAAATTTTAGTCAACCAAACAAAAAAATCATCCACGTCAATTTGTCTAAAATTATGCATATTTGGTTTGTAAATACAGAGCCCATGTTAATTTACACAACTACTTTCATGTGTACATACGTATTTTATTCATTTCTCAATTGACCTTTTTAATTGGCATGGATGTTTTAAAAAGTGGTCGTATAATCTATATAGTATAAGGATATTATACTAAAATAAGAGAGCGTTTGGATTGGGCTGAAAGTGGCTGAAAGTTTTGTTGCGTTTTCAAGCTTTTTTTTTTTTTTTTTTTTTTTTTGTTCCAGCCGCATTATTTGACCAAGTCAACCGTGAACAGTGCACCCGTGCATTGTTCACGGACCCACAAATTCCACTTTTCAGCAACTTTTTCATTAAAAATGGGTTCAACGACACTATTCACACATTTAAAAATTATTTTACTACAGTGTTTTCAGTTTAAGTTTTCAGTTTCAGCAAAAATAAGCTCAATCCAAACGGACTCTAAATAAAAAATTTTGTAATGATTTGACCATGCCAGTGTTCTTGGTCAAATCTATAAAAAGCATTTTCTTATTGTTTGTGACCTGCAGCCAGCATTGCCCACCTATACATAGGAGCATGCACATTGAATACTAAAAATAAAACCTAAATGAATAATATAAATAAATAATAATTGCTTGATGTATTTCTAACTATGCATTTCATATCAAGCAACATAGACCTGAAGGTTTAATAGAGAGGGACTTTAAAAACTCAATCCTGGTAAAAAAACGCTAGTCACCAATCTTCAATTTTCAGAATCGGAACAATGGCAAACCAAGCTTCTCTAATGTTTTATTACGTTTCCACCATATTCATAATCACCATGAGCGTGCAGTGCGGGGCCAGCACTGAAGAGAAAAAGGTGACTGATCATTCACATTTCTGGAAATTCAGTCTTCTCTTTTATTTGAGATGTCTAGTTAGTTACTCCTTTTGATGATAGTGCAGGCTCACATTGTGTACATGGGTTCACTTCCAAAGGGGCAATACTCACCATTGTCTCACCACCGTAGTATGCTACGGCAAACCGTTCAGCTGGACAGGTAATATTTCTTATTTTTCAAGCTTACCTAAATCATCGATAAGCAATTCTATTCATCATTTCTCTCTGTGTGTCTACGTGTAGTTCTGTAGAAACATCATACATCAGAAGTTACACAAGGAGTTTCAATGGATTTGTCGCAAAGCTCACGGATATCGAAATGCAAAGGCTTTCTAGTGAGTGCTGCAAGATTTAGACTTCATCATTGTCAAAATAGTTACACACATTATATTACATTATTGTCAAGATAATAGGATAAACTATGATATGCAGATATGGAAGGTGTCATCTCCGTTTTTCCAAGCAAAACTCTTCAACTTCACACAACAAGATCATGGGACTTCTTAGAACACCAAATAACTCCCACACGGAATGACCAATATGAGAGTGATATCATAATCGGATTTCTAGATACTGGAATTTGGCCTGAATCAGAAAGCTTTAATGATAAAGGTTTTGGTCCTCCTCCCAGCAAGTGGAAGGGTGTTTGTGAAGGCGGTGAAAATTTCACATGCAACAAGTAATGTTTTTTACTTTGACTATTGTTTTGCTAACACATTTTGCCACCAAACTCTCATGAAAAAATTATCACAACTACATATCTTGAAAATTTAATCATTAGACTATATGTGATATATACATACATATATATATATATATATATTTTTTTTAACATACATAACAAATTTTGTACAAATCAGAAGTTATTTATTATTCAACCCTTAAACTTGTTTTTTATAGATAATTTAAGATTACAAAAACTTGAAATTTAAATATTTGATTAATGACATAATATTCTTGAAATTTTGTAAGCATGAAGGATATAATAATACATATAATCTAATAGTAGATATATAAAAATTCACATCTAAAAAAAGATATAAAAAGAGTTTGAAGTCATTGCCTACAAACTAGTTTTTAGGCAAATTTTGTTCTTGTTCTACTAGATGCATTCTAAAAAAACCTAATTGCCTACATAAAGCTTTTCACTGCATCTATTTTATCTTATATATGTTAAAGGGGTGTAGCAAATTAATTCCAATCTTAAAAATAAAAAAAAACAAAAAAAAACAAACAAACAAATTAATCCCTCTAACTCATACGGAACCTAAACATAATAAATTCCACCAAAATAGTTTGAGATTTAATATGTTACCTTTACAAACATTATAGTTTAACATATTACTTTTATACTTGTCCCAAAAAAAAAAAAAAAAAAAAACATTTTACTTTTATAATTATAAGGTTAGTTCCTTCTCAAAAAAATAATTATAAAGTCAGTTACACGCTTTAATTATAGGGTTTAAAATGTAATTTCCTTAGAAAATTAGTGTTAGATCTATGAATACTTTTATGAATCGCTGTAGTATCATACTTAACATGGATATGCAAATGACTAGAACAAGTGAAAATCATCATTGATAATATAATTGTCATGTTACAGCAAGATAATTGGAGCTCGATATTACGGTGCCTCACGGTCGCAATCGTCTCAGTCTGCAAGGGACGATAATGGTCATGGATCTCACACTGCCTCTACAGCAGCAGGGAACATATTAGACAATGTTAGCTTTTTTGGACTGGCAAAAGGTACCGTAAAAGGAGGGATTCCCGGTGCGAGGATTGCAGCATATAGAATCTGCCAACCGGACGGGTGTTATGATGAAGATATCTTGGCCGGTTTTGATGATGCAATTGCTGATGGAGTTGACATCATTTCAATTTCAGTAGGAGCAGGAGGACAAGCTGAAGCTTCTGATTTCTTTATGGATTCCATTGCAATTGGTTCTTTTCATGCAATGCAGAAGGGGATATTAACTTCTCAGTCTGCAGGCAATAGTGGTCCTTCCTATGGATCAACCACAAGTGTAGCACCGTGGTTGATTTCTGTAGCAGCAAGTACCACAGACCGTCTGTTCGTAGACAAGGTTGTCCTTGGTGATGGTAGAACACTAGTTGTATGTATCAACACTCCTAAATCTTCTTGAATTAAGCAATAATTTTATTGTTATGTATCCTAATGGCCTTTCCATAATCAGGGAAAATCAATCAATTCTTTCGCATCACCCACAACCACGTTTCCTCTACTACATGGAACACAAGTTTCAACTCGGTGCTCTGTAGATGAGTCAATGTAGATTTTGATGCCCAAAGTCTTTCCAATTTCAAAATTTTCTTAACAAATATATAAAGGAAAATTATAAAGTCCCTTTGCATTTCAGGAACTGCAAACTAGGGTGTCTAGACAAGACAATGGTGACGGGATCGTATGTGCTTTGTAATTCGAATGTTGGAGATTTTGAGGCTTACAATGCTGGTGCACTAGGGGCGGTTATGAGAAATGAACCATATGTAGATGTTGCTGATATTGTTGCATTACCTGCATTGCTATTAAACGCTACAGAGCATGATTTAGTCTTGTCCTACGTGAAATCCAATGCGTACTATTTCTTATAATTACCCATTTTTGTTATACGTTCGTTGGAGTTGCTTCCTTTTTCTGACTAGTCCTTATGTTTTATTTTATAGATTCCCTAAAGCAAGCATTTTGAAAAGTGAAACTATAAATGATACGGAAGCTCCTACCATTGCTTCATTCTCTTCACGAGGACCAAATTCTATTACACCAGATATTATAAAGGTATATGATTGTAACCTACATCTCTTAGTCTTTCCTACAAGTCTATTTATGACATTTTGCTCATTTGGCTAAGTGTATTGCAGCCTGATTTAAGTGCCCCAGGGGTGGATATCTTAGCTGCATACTCCCCACTCGCTACACCCTCGTCTAGTGGTAGTGATCCAAGGCGTGTTCACTACACTATTATGTCTGGAACCTCTATGGCTTGCCCCCATGTTTCTGGTGCAGCTGCCTATGTCAAGGCATTTCACTCTGAGTGGTCTCCTTCAGCCATCAAATCTGCTCTTATGACTACTGGTAATCTTTCAATCCTAACAAAAATCTCCATAATAGCTCTTACATCTTTTAAGTTAATATTTATGAAATGTTAAATTTTATCTGCAGCTTACCCCATGAGTGATGCCAAAAGTCTGGGTGGTGAATTTGCCTACGGATCTGGGCTTGTATTTCCAGTGCTAGCTGCTCGTCCAGGACTTGTTTATGATGCTCTAGAAGAAGACTACATAATAATGCTTTGTAGCATTGGCTATGATGCAAAGAAACTTCAAATCTTATTAGGAGATACTAACCCTGCTTGTCCTACAGTCACTGCATCACCAAAGGATTTTAATTACCCTTCAATGGCAGCTGAGGTTGCTCCAGAAAGGCCTTTAAATATTATGTTCAACAGAACAGTTACAAATGTTGGCTTCGAAACTTCCAGTTACAAGGCAAAAATAGTCACAAATTCAGAACTTAGTATAAAAGTGGAGCCCGAAGTACTCACATTCAAGGCCGTACATGAGAAGAAATCTTTTGTTGTATCTGTCAGTGGTAGTGTGCCAGTTAACTCAAGGCTATCCGCATCACTGGAGTGGTTTGATGGCATTTACAGTGTGAGAAGTCCAATTGTTTTGCACGCCCAAAGCGTTAGAGCCTAATTGGAATAGAATCATTATAAGCTTGCCATAACAAACTCCGACTTCTACAAATAGGTCATTCTTCCTTTCAATAAAATTTTAATGTAAAACTCAAGCTATTAGTGTCACACCCCAAACCCAAAAGGGTTCAAAGCATGAGAAAAACATCCCAATGGTACCTGTAGATTTTTTCCTTTTTGGCAAATCAAACTATAGGAGATCTTTATTTTCCTTTCTTTTCCAAAGAATAAGAATATATAACCATACTAAAATCTCCACATTACAAGTTAGAGCTCTATAACACATATACGAACAATAACTAAAAATCATGTGCCTCCACATAATACATGAATATATTACAAAACTTTGATTAAATTACACAAAGTCACAATCTTATCGAGAATAAGGACCTTAACATCGAGTCTAGGCCTACCACGCCAAGGGCTAACAAGCCTCAAGCGATCCACCTCCAATAGGATTAATTAAGGTCTCGTTGAACATAGCAAGATCAAGTCACCAATCATTTACAGCAAAAATCTCCAAATTTAACATAGCACTCTAATCCTCACCAAAGAAGTAAGCTCCATACCCAAGGTAAAGCTAATAAATTTGAAAAACTGTTAGAGGGTGGGATGAGCTAACGCCCAGTAAGTAGCATAAATGCAAGTTTCATGATAATGAATAGTTTACAAAATATGTTTAGTTTGGGAAATTGCTAACTGAATACTGCAAGATCATTTTCAATAATAATGTAACAAGAATGATTAAATGATGAAACACAAAGTTTCTCAAAATAATACCATGAAACTATATATTATAATCTGTGAGCACTAATAATATAATTCCAAAGCCATAAAATCCAACATACAGTAATTTATCACAAATATACCACACTACCACATAGACCGGTCAGGGGATCCACCCATTCACAACTGGCATGATATTGTCCTCTTTGGTATGTAGACTCTTGACCCTATGGACAGCGGCCCCACCCATGCCCTTAAGGTTTTTCTCTCCCCCATGGGCAGTCGAGAGAGTGCGTCAAATAGAACCTCTCTTGCATATGGTCTCTTGGCCTCATGGGCAGCAGCCTCACCTACATACAATCAAGGAACCTCTTCTCCCCATGGGCAGCAGAGAAGAACACATCATCCAAAGTGAAAGGGCACGGATCTGGATTTGATTCCATTGTCACAAAGACTACAGAAATCAAATCGGGAAATCACACATGGCATGGTGTTAAAACCACATAAGCTCACAAGTTACATTACTTTGAAACACATAGTTCATATCAAGGTAGTTTCAAAAAAACCTTAAATAATTTAACTTCTACAAAGTTTGTAAGGTTTTCAACTTCATTCTAGTCAAAAAGATTTTCTATCAATTTCCCTCATAACAAGACAAGATAAGCATCTTTAAATTTTCTAATATACCATAAAATCCATAATTTCCCTATCAAAGATTAAATAAAAGATGCTCATTTTTCCATATCAACAATTCATGCATTTCCCCATGTGCAATATCAAATATGATGCATTTATATATATATATATATATATATTAAGGTTATGACACAATAGTTTTTAGGAAAATATAGTTTCCATAAGTAGTTTCCAAAAACGAGTCTAATCCAAAAACAACATTTATACAACATGGTTATTTTTCAAAATCCCATTAAAAAGCAACTTACCATGCAATCCGCAGAAAGCCTAATTTTCCAAGCTCCAAAGGAGATTAGCTAGAATCTCAACAATATCAAGCAAACCTAACACAATAAGCATAAAGTTTAAAATTGTATCTAGCTACAGTTTAGGAATTGCCAAATAAGCACTTAATTAGGAAGCCTAGTATTTAACCTCATCAATAATAATATATTCCACTTCCAAAATTTCTCAACAAATTGATTCATAAGGCATAAACTCCAATTTATAAAGTTAACCCATTTAATATCATCTTCAACATTATGACTAGCTTCCATAAAAATTACACTACATCAATAAGAGACCCATTAAAGCAAAATCAAAATATCCTCCAAGACAAGAAATTTAGAACTTCAACTAACTCCAAATAAACCCAATAGCAATGGAAAAATTAGATTTACCAACCATCACATGTTATAACTCAAAACCCCCAAATTTTCCACCATA
This sequence comes from Quercus tomentella, assembly GCA_028535165.1. Lineage (NCBI taxonomy): Eukaryota > Viridiplantae > Streptophyta > Magnoliopsida > Fagales > Fagaceae > Quercus > Quercus tomentella. Next base: position 47,054,296 of record JAPQVY010000156.1, read on the forward strand.
CATAAACCTTAGGTCATCATCATTAGCACAAACCATAAACCCACTCATCAAATAATTCCCCCAATACAAAACCCATACATATAAACACATAAATATTACTTTCAATGCTCATAAATCACATGGATATCATTATTAAACCTTAGATAAAAATAACCTCAAGCAAAAGCATATAAACCCACCAAAAAGATTAGAAACTTTTACCTCAAATAAAAGATGAAGATGCTTAGAGGTTCTTAAGGATTTTCTAGTGACATTGCCGGAAAAATGATGGTGGAAATGGTGGTACGGAGGTACCAGTGGGCGAGGATGAGCAAGTGATAGACAAGAGTGTATGAGAGAAAAGAAAAGAAAGAAAAGAAAATAAGAAGAGAGGGATGGTCGGCCAAGAGGATAAGAGCCAATGAGTGAGATGTGTGGTGGGGGTTAGTGTGTTAGGTGGGGCACGTGTGGTCCCAAAAAATCTGACCATTACTTTTTTTTTTTTTGACTTGCTGGGACATTACAATTAGTGCAATAAAGATTCTATTCATTTTTTGCAAATGGATATTCGTTCATCAGTTGATTCCTTTTTGTAAATAACAGAAATATTCATATGGTTTGGTCAAAGCTAGAAAAGATAAAGAACTAGGAAACATAAGTGCGGATTCGAGTTCGGGTGCGGGTGTAGAGTGGCGGCTCGGTAATTTTTGAAAAAGTAGAGTGCAGGGGATAAGTTTATTAATAAATATTAAATATATTTTTATTTATATTTTCTATATATTGCTAAGCATATTTTTTCATATAGTGATAAACATGTCCCAATTTAAGAGTAATAATAGATAATGAATCTTTGGGATCAGTTTAATATTTATAGTCGATATTTAGGGGGGTAAATTTTGCAAAATAATATTATTTTTTAATGATAAGTAATTATTTAAATTGATACGATTACCAAATTATTTGGGAAATTTTTAAAAAAATAAACAAATAAGACGTGAAAAGGGAACAAAAAGGGAAAGAAAACACTACCGAGTCCAACAATGCGATTTATCATATTTTTTTACTTTATTTTTTTTTTTTAACTCTTATTTCGGCCCAAGTCGGACCGATTAGGGGCTATTTCAGCCCGTTTCGAATTGAATCAGTCCGTATCAAGCTGAATCGGAAATCGAAAAAAAATAAAAATAAAAATAAAGTCACGAACGAGTCGGACATAAGACATTATTGTATTGATTGAATCATTAGTGTAGTCTAGGATTCAGTTGTGCATCATTATAGTCCATCCTGCCCCGGATTTAACAAAATGGTGGACCATTGAGCACAAGAAAGATGGACCTTACATAGAAATGTAACAAAATTTACCACAATGGATACTGTAGAATTGGCCTCTTTGTGTCAGAGCGTTTTACCCCGATTTGCTTATATTACTTGTGCTTATAGGTTTGTGATTGTATGCTAGAGTGAAAAGTGTTGCACTGATCATTAGGATTTCTTAAGGTGTGATTGGTCACCTAAATTTAACTTGAGTTTTCCTTAGAATGTCTATCCTAGACTAGGTTAAATTATGTCTCATTACAAGAACATTAGTTCAAGAGTTTTGTTATGTGTGGCGAAGGTGTTAGGCACCCCATGATACCCAATCGAAATCAATACCTTACTTTGATTATTTTTTCCAAGTTTTGTGTAATGTAATATAAACACAATACTTGACTATTGTTGGGGTTATACATTCTATGATATTATGCAAGCATCATATTTGGTACATGAGGAATGATATCAATAGTTTTGGTATAGAGGAAAAAAAAAAATTTTTTTGAAACCCAAAATAATAAACTATTCGAGGTGAAAATGAGAGATATTTTGTTCCACCAGAGAATTTTTTATTTTTTTATTTTTTTATTTCAAAGAAATTGCATGATACAGCGAGAAATCATTTTGAGGATTTAATGATTCATAATAGTGGATTCGTCCCTTCTTTTCATTTTGAAAATGTTTGAGCTAGAAAAGAGTTATATTCAAGAATGGACTTAAAAGTTCACTTACGTAAACTTTGAGAAGACCCGTTTAGACCCAAAATAAATTATGCAGTGAATTTATCACTATATTTCAATTAAACTAATCAAGTGATCAAAAGTTTAGCAATTTATATCACAATTATAGAAAGCACTAAATCTGAAAGTGAAACAATAAAAACAGTAACTGCATGCAGATTTGGTGACGAAGTGAAAAAAAGATGGTGAACATCTCCAAAGGAAAAATCACCACGAGGGTAACACACTCTAAACAAGGCAATTCGCAATATGAATATGTGTTAAAATTTGTTGTTACAACTAGTAGATGAACTCATTACTGCAACCCCCACAATAGTTTCGGAATGACCAAAAATTTTGGTAACCATGATTTACAAATGTTGCACCTTGGAGAGATTTGACACCACGGGGACGCAATGGGATGAAAGACTGTGGATTCATGATTTAGTCATACCGACTAACAAGAATATGGCTCTCTATACTCAAAGAGATAGATTTCACTATGCTTCGAGAGACATCATAATTTAGAAATGTTGCAGTGTTGTAATTATTACAATGACATTGTGAGTCTTGTGATTGAAATTTTGTGGAATAAGAAATTGTTATAAATTTTAAAAGTAATTTGTTAGATGAAGTGTGATAGTGTCTGTCAAATTCAATCCATTACAATATACTTGGAAAATTTGAATTGAAAGAAAAAAAAAATAAAAAAATTTCTAGTTTTATCCTTGTGACAAATTAATTAAACCATATTTTTTTCAATTTTACCACTTCAAATCCCATATTTTCGTTATTGTGTCGAACACTTAGAATTTATAAAACACTTAAAACCATAGATTGCGTTTTGTTTCACACAATAATAAAAGCAAGGGCAGCTCCACTTGATTCCCAGAGGTTCAAATGAACTTCTAAAGTGGCAAAACGTTAATAAATTATATATAATTTTTTTTTTTTTACCTCCTAAAATAAAATTTCGAATACCTTGACTCTAATTTTTTTTTTAACCCAAATGAAATAGGCTTGAATATGATTTTTTTAACGATATCTTGGCCTTTTTAAATATATTAAAAAAAAAGAAAAAAGAAAAAAAGAAAAAAGAGAACACAAAAGTAGAAATTTGTTAAGATTAAACTTTAGAAAAAAACTATTTAGATCTTAACAAATTTGAAATAAATCAACCAACGGAAGATCAATGGGTGAATGGTTGTTTGACTATATACATTGAAAGTGATGTAACTCGTAGGATTGATAATGAAGATATCATGCAACGATTTCAAAATAACAATCCTCATAAAAAACAATTGTAAAATTTCATGTGTTTGGGTTTTTGCTTTTTGTTTTGTTTTGTTTTGTTTTGTGTTTAATGTCGATATATTCAAGTTTTCTTTTGTTTTAGATTTGGTATAATTTATGTTTCTTGTTGACATTCAAGAACCGCCACTGAATAGAAGTAGGGTAAAATATGACAGCTTTAGAAGTATGTGATTTAATTTGTCATGAGGATAAAACCATAGGATGGCAGACGAAACTAAAGTTAATACTCTACGTCTCTACCTACCTCAGTGAACCTATCTCTGAGACGAGTGGTTGATAATGATCTATGAAAACTGTGTGGCAAAGCAGCTATGACAAACATTCATGTACAGAAAAATGTGATTTGGGATGATGATTTCAAAGAGCTTTGAGACCTGTAGGCGCCAGCCTATAATGTCGAACGAAAAACTGACCATGAACGTTTTAGAACTTTTCCTAGAGTGGCATGGAAGGTGCGAGGAACACTTAAATCTTCCAGGGATGTCAGATAAACAAGTGCAGGAATATGTGGAAGAGTACAAAGAAGTAAATATGTAGAGGCCAAGCACAGTGAAACAGTCAGACATTAATGGACACTGCCGATGTTGCACAGACACTGACACGGTACGAATAAGATACCGGTACAGGTACGGGGGTACGACAATTCTTGAAATACAAGGTACGATATGTCAGGGGCATGGAAATTAATTAATTAATTAATTAATATATTTAGATATATTTTTAGAAAATATATGTTTATTTTAGAATCTAAATTAAGTAATAACAACAAATAAGTACAATAACACCATAAAGATGTTGTCTAAAATACAATTTTTGTTCCATTACTAAACCTATAAGATAGATAAAACCAAAAAAAAAAAAAAAAAAACCAATAAATTAAGTAAAAAAAACACGTGTAAATAAGGAAACCCAAAATATAACACGCGTATAAATAAAGTTAAACTATTAAAAAAAAAAAAAAAAGAAAGAGAATCAAAAGGCCAAAAGATAGAGAACCCAAAAACATGCAAAAAGAGAAACGGCGGAGGGAGAGAGAAGGAGGTTTAGGGTTGCCAGAGGCTGGAGGGGGTTTCGTTGTCGCCGATCTACTCCATGAAGGCACACCGCATAGATTAGATTAGAGATCAAATCAGAGAGAGAAATGGTAGAGAGAGAGAGAGAGAGAGAGAGAGAGAGAGAGAGAGAGAGAGAGAGAGATGGCAGAGGGAGAGAGAAGGAGCTTTGGGGTCACCAGAGGCCGAAGGGGGTTTGGTTGTTGCCGAGAAGGCACACCATACAGATTATATCAGAGAACTAAGGGAAAGAGAGAGGCGTTGGTCTAGATCCTGTTCTTTCTCTCTCTCTCTTTTTTTTTTTATTTTTTTTATTTTAGGTTTTTCCATGTCTAGGACGTTCTGGCATGTCGCAACCATGCTAGCGGCGTACCAATATGCCTCAGGTATGAATTTTAGGCGTGTCTTACTGTGGGTGCAACACGTTGGAGGGGAGTACGCCTTGACTAAGTGGACCGGGGTAGAGAAAAAGATGTTGGAGTTGCCATCTAGTTTAGGTATAGGAACCATATATATAGCGTCCTTACATGGAAGGACTGGTCTTACATGGCATCAATCATCCCAAACCCTAACATAAATATATCATGGCAACTTATATCAAGCCTAGTATACATCTATCATGCATATCTCATCTAAGATAGCAAACAAACAAGATATCCAAGGGCAGAAACATAGACATGGCAGCAAGGTATTAACATTAAATATGATCCAAACATTTAAGCATAGTATCAAAGCACCAAACAAACATATTCACTATATTCATCATCCAAAATGCATGTCCATGTGAATGCATGACTTACCTCATTGCATCACAGCACCTATGCATTAATGCATGATCATGTGAATGCTTGTTTATGGTATATTAAAGAAAACATTAAAGGGAAACCCTAATCTAACATATGAAGAACAAACAAACAAAAAACAAAGTAAAAATATATATACATGTGAAAACAAGCTAGAACAGAGGTGTATTAAACAAAAGAATTAAAGAAACAAAAGCAGAAAAGGTAGAATTAGGGTTTTTGGGCTTGAGTATGTGTACGCATACATAAGGCCTACGTACGCAGCCCATCTGTATGCATATGTATACACGCCTCAAAACCCTAACCCAGAAACAGAGAAATGCAGAAAACAGAGTAGAACTTAAAATGATAAATCTAACAACCAAACATGCTTTAAAACAGAAAGCTAGAAAACCTAAACTTAAACAAACATGTTATATCACAAATAAACCTAGAAAACAAAGAAACAATCAGAATTAAAATAAGAAAAGAAAGGAAAAAAAGACTTAGAACATATACCTCAAATACAAAGCCCTTGGATTAATTTTGATCACTCTATCAAATCTATTCACAATCAAACAAAATTGATTAGTAAACTTCAAAACTCAAAGATCAACACCAAAAAAGGTCTCAACCAAAAGAAAATTGACTTGAGGATGCTTTGTGAAAAACTCCCTCTTTGATTCATTATTTCTAGTGAATCTTAGGTTTTCCCTTAGGATTTTATGTGTGTTTTGAAAACGTACCATGTATGGCTTTTTATATTGAGAAAATGCGGGTTTGGAACAGCTCCCAAACAATGTGGGATTCATTCCAAACCTTAGTTTTAATGTAGAAAACTTGTCTTTCATAGTTTCAGGAACCCTAACATGTGTACGCATGCCCGTTTATGCATATGCTTGCCTGTTTATGCGTATGCATGCATGAAGCTTGCGTACGCAGATCTGGAGCATGCGTACGCATACGCGTGTCTACGTACGCATGCCCTAGGGTTTTCGTGGCCTTTATTTTCTAAAAATAGTTTTATTCAGCTCATAAAAGAGTTATATTTTCCATAAAAACCTTCCTCAAGTAAATTTTAATCTGATCAAGCCCTAAACCAACCTTAGGCTTTAGAATTTTACCATCATTGGGGAACGGGGGTTCGAGTCGTAAAGGGTACAAAATGTGATGTTTACATTTACCAGTAACCGTGTCCAACACGTGTCGGACATAGGTACCTGGCCAAAATCACCGTGTTTGTGCAACATAGCTGCCACTGCCAGAAATGAAAGTTCAAAATCGACATGGATGGACCAAGATGGTACAAGTATTTTGGGACAACTAGATGGTGCATGAGTTTGAAAAGATTAGGGCAGTTGGTTGCAATTGTTAGAGCTCTAAAGTTTGCAAATGAGGTAGGTGTAAATGAGATTATGATAAATACTAGCACACACTATTTATTGCACACAAACACACTTTTTTTTTTTTTTTTTTTTTGAGAAAGCACAAACACATACTTTTAGTGCAATAGCAATGTAAAATAAACACCACCCATGAGATTATATTATAGTTACATGAGTTATATATTCGAGCATAGCGCAATAGTAAATATGAAATCAATTTTTATCACACAAATCATTTTAGATAATAATCAGGTCGAATGTCTCTTTTCTATTGTATAAACTGTCATTGAATTTTTTCACTACATATTGTTGAGGCCCATTTTTAACAAAGAGCCTAACGGCAGATAAGCCCAACGATAGGGAAAGATGGAAGGGAAAGGAAATGGAAATAGGTAATAAGCCAAATGAGCCAACGTGATAGGAATAATAGCCAACAAGCCCATAGGCACAACAAGAGGTAAAAGCAAAGTAAATGGGCCAAGGAAGCCCAAGGAAAGAGGTAATAAGCTTAATGGGCCAACATGGTAGGAATGACAGCCAATAGGCCCATAGGCACAACAATAGGTAAAAGCAAAGTAAATGGGCTGAAGAAGCCCAAGGAAAGAGGTAATCAGCCTAATGGGCCAACATGATAGGGATGACAGCCAATAGGCCCACAGGCACAACAAGAGGTAAAAGTAAAGTAAATGGGCCGAGGAAACCCAAGGAAAGAGATAATTATCCCAATGGGTCAACATGGCAGGAATGGCAATCGGCAAGCCCATGGGCACAGCAAGAAAGGAAGTAATAGGAGTAATGTCCATGCTGGTGAAGAAATAAGAGAAGGATGTACAAGCCTGAGAGCCCACACATTTCATGCCACGAAGGGTAAGCACTGACACAAGAGACACATAGCAAAATGAGACATGGCAAGAACGGCAGAAATGGCATGGGATTGAAAGAAGACAGATGTAATGGGTAATGGAGCTCGCATACAAGGGCCAGAGCACCACCTACCTATAGCCAGCCAATACAACAAAGGTGGGCCAGCAATTAAAGGTCTCAGAGGGTGTGGTTTGGTGGTGGGGGGAAAGGGGTCTATTTTGGGGTTCCTGCCGAGGCTCTTTTGTGAAAAATGCCTTGCAGGGATGGCATTTCTCCCAAAAGAGGGAAGCAAAGGGGTTGGACCACCTGATGCATGCCATAGAGGTAGGTAGAGAGAGAGAGAGAAAGAGAGAGAGAGAGAGCCTCCAATCCTTATCCATTGGGGCAAGGCAGGAAAGGTGAGAGGGAAAAACAAAAACAAGTAAGTTTTGTCCTGGAATGAGGAGTGGTGCAGCAAGCACACTCTGGGAAGTGGTAGTGGCCGGGTGTTGCTGCTCGCTTTGGCAAGAAGGCCTAATAACAAGAAGAAGCCCAACAATATAAAAGAGGTGAAGGAAGAAGAATTAGCAAAGTAAAAAAGAACCATTAAGCCCAAATGGTAGGAATAATGGTCCATTGGCCTATGAAATAGAAAAAAGGGCCCTAAAGAAAGAAAATGGGCCCAAGGGAGCCCAAAGAAGGAAGTAGCAAGCCCATGGGAATCATAAGAAGTAGAAAGCAAGCAAAGATGGGTCAGAGGAGCCCAAAGAGAGAAATTAGTAAATGGGATTGGTGCAAAGGCCAACAAAACTCAAAAGTAAAGGATATGTTAATTGGGCAGGGGAAGACCGAAAGATTTAGCAAAAGCCCATGGGAATGTACGAATGAGATAGGCCAAGGATGCCCAAAGGAATGAAGCAGGCCGGGGATGTCAAAAGGAATAAAATGGGTTGAGGAAGCCCAAGATGATATAGAAATTGACCCTGCATAAATACTAGGGGATGTGAACTAAGAGAAGGAATAATACATGGCAGGCCCAAAGGAGGTCCAGCAAGCATAAGTTAAGCGATACCACAACAGAAGCAGTGCAATGGCATGGCAAGAACACCAATTGACCCAAAAACCAAAAGTAAAAGGAGACAGGGGCTGAATTAAAGAAGAAAGAGCCCATGCCTAAGCAATACCCAGCCCAAAGAAGAAACAAGATGCAAAGAATGAATACCCAATGACCTATCCATGCCACAAAGAGTTAAAAATAAGCAACAGAATGCGCAGCAAGACCAGACAAACCCGCAGGAAATGGCAAATGCATGAACAGCAAACAAACCATTGACTCATATTGGAGTGGAGCACGCACAGGGCCCTAACACCACCCACTTGTACCCAGCCAATATAGGGGCGGTGGGCCATGGGTTAGAGGTAAAAGAAGGTATGGTCTAGCGGTACGGAGAAGGGGGAAGTCTATTCTGGGATTCTCGCTCAAGCTCTTTTGGGGGAGATGTCCTGCTAGGATGACATTCCACCCAAAAGAGAGAAAGATGAGCTAGAATCATTAGGTGCATGCCATAGGAGTTAGTAAGGGAGAATACCCAACCTTTATCCGGATGGGAATGCTATGAAAAGCAAGAAAATAAAACAAAACTCCCTTTGTCTGGGAGTGGAATGTGGCGTAGCCAGCACAGGGTAGTGGTGGTGGCTGAGCAGCTAGCAAACTAATGGGTGGCCCAAGTAAAATGGTAAATCTTATCATAGCAGGCAGTATAAAAAGGCCTTCGTTGTGCATAGTAAGCAACAACGGGAGAACAAGGAAGAATAGTAGGAAACATTGAAAGAAGAGAGAAATAGAAAGTAGAGAAAAACAGAGAGGATAAACAAAAAGAAAGAAAATAAGAAACTAGGAAGTGAAGTGAGAAAAACAAAAGTGTAATAGGTCATGCAGTAATAGGCTACTCCCTTTTCTCCCTCTCAATAGCCTACGCTCTAGCAAGTTAAAGGATTTGAGATTAAGCCACTTAGGTCCATTCTTTCAAAGTAGGCAATTTTTGTGGTAGGATTTCCCTATGAGATTGCCCACATTGGAGATTGGTTCCCTTCTTAGACTTAAATCTGCTAAGGAGCCAAGTTTAGCAGACTAATGCCCTTCCCCTCTTTTATTATGATTGTTTAAGCATTAACATTATTCTTTTCAATATTGCTAACTTATTTCTGCCATACTCATATTATCACGTTTTTCTTGTTGCAAAGTTGTTTAGATATTATCTTTGGTTGGTAGCAAGCATTTTAGTTAGAATACCTCCTTTTATTACCATGTTATATTATGTCTCTCCTACCATAACGTTTTTATGACAGCATCCCCCACCGTGGACACGTGATCAAGATCTCTGTAAAGGGGACCTGGCTTGTGCACGAGCAGGCTTAAGGTGGGTTTCAGCTGAGCCAATCCCGACTCTCCTACCCCAGAACTATTGTTTAGTTTCCTTCCTCTTGTTTAGTTTCCTCCATGTGATTTCCCTTGCAAGGGATGATGTCACAAGAAAGTATTATAGTGCGTTTCTATATTTAAAAAAAAAAAAAAAAAAAAAGTAATGAAAACTATGTAGTATTAGCAAAAACATACTGTATCGTAATCATAGTAATAACCATAGTAGATGTAGCATAATAGATTACAAACCCAAAATATATAAGTCATGTCAAACTGATCAAATAAGTGCTAGAGAAAATAAGGAAGTGTACTGGGTAGGATGAAAAGGGGAAGAAGATGAGCATAGGGGAAGGAAATAAACAGGGAACTACACAATGTAATAAGTCTCATCAAAGGCCTGAAATGAAGGTCTGGTCTCCAAAGCGGCTAGGGCCAGCAACACCAGAAAGAAGGCGCTCGCGACGTGCCTCCAAGTCTGCCACCTCCTTTTTCAAAATCTCGATAAGAGCATCTATGGCTTCCACTGCAGGCTGAACCTTCTTCGTAAAGAAGGCTTGAGTAATCTCTCGCAGGTGATCTAGCAAGAACTCCACAGCAAAGCCAACTCTGATCAATTCCTGAATTGTAGCCCTCCATTACAGAATCCTCTCAGCAGACATAATGTCAATGAAGTTATGCTCGATATCGTTCATCACGCTCCCCAATAGTTTAAGGAAGTGCTCCCTCATGGATTGGCCAAAAAGAAACCCCTGCATAAAGTCCCCAAGGCTATTGTATACTGCCTCCAAATGAGAGATACACTCCTTAAGGACCTGGAAGCCATGTAAATCAATATAAGGGGACCTAACACCCTAGAAATCTGTAGGATTAAGGTCGTTGGTCTTGGGCTGGTCAAACTGAATGAAAAAGGCAGCAGCCTCACTTCCTAGATCAGGAATTGTGGCAGAACTGCTGCTAACCTCAAATTGAGAGGATGGAGCCACCTCAACAAGAGTTGGACCTAGGAAGAAATGTGAAATATAGCATGAGGGATGGACAAAGAAAAGGAATGGATTCGTAATGAAGATTAAAGAAGATATGCGAGAAAGGAAAAAAAATACCTAGACCTGTAGGAGTGGGGGCTACAGGTGTGGCAAAAGTGGGGGCTGTAGGAATCACAGTGTCTGCCGCAGTCTTAGGCTCTTCAGGAATATCTATGGCTAAGGAAAATCAATGTGCAGAACAATCAGAGAATTATACCAGGAAGTTACCAAAAAAAAAAAAAAAAGAAGAAGAAGAAAGAAGAGTGAAGATCTGATAAGGGCAAGGGACACATACCCGTGGCCTCAGTCCCACGCTTACCACCATCATGCTCGTCAGAAGTAGAGACCCTCTTCTTCACGACAAGCTCGTCCTTAGAATCCTCAAGAACCTCCTCAGATCCCTCATTAGAAGAAGAATCTACATAAAGCCCACGAGTGGCAGAACTGGGAATAGATGAAGGAGTGACCACCACGGAGGAGCCATCCTTTACGGCCTGAGAGAAGACAGCGAAGGGATTACTAGTAGAGATGACAAGAGGAGTAGCAGGAGAAGCACTGTAAGGTTGAATTTATTCAACCATCTAATTGGCTTTATTCCGTGCCAAATTTGCTTGTAATTCAGCATTTAGTAACCCTGTATTTAGGTGGGTTTGATGTAAGGGTAGTAAGTGAGATAGAGTGAAGATTGCTCAAGAGTGTGCAAGAAAACAGAGACTCGCGGCTGGGACTCGCGGGTGACTCGCGGCTTCAAGCCGCCAGACGCAGCACACGTGCCAAGCATGCTGGAAGGTGAACAGTCATGCCAGCTGGAGCACTACAGGACAAAACAGGACAACTGGCCATACGGTTATCTCGCGACTGGATCTCGCGACTTGGTCAAGACGCGAGGTCAAGCCGCGAGCCACCCCTGTTTTGTAAAACCTGACGTTTCACATTCCTCTCCCACTCTAGTATAAATAACCCTTTTACCCACGATTGAAAGAGAGCTTCCAGAGAGAATTTTGAGAGAGAAACCCTAAAGAAAAACAAGATTGATTCACCCACAATCTATACCTTAGAGTCTCTCCAAATTCCCCAACTCTCTTCCTCTCCATTGTCAAATCCTTGAGAGGCATTATACCAGACCTGGTTCTCACCATCATCATCACTGTGAGACAGTTGTTTGGATTTCTGGGAAGCAGTTAGGAAGGAACCAATCTTCATTGGTTGATGCTATGGTCTAGTAGCGGAATCCGGGAAGCTAGAAAAGAAAAAGGTTCGGCGCAACCTCGTTGGAGCAAGAAGCTTGGAGGGCTTAGGTGCACTGGGTAGATTAGGCTTGGAGGGTCTATTGCTGTCCTTGTATCCCAACTACATTTTCTAGTGGATTATTGACCGCTTGGAGGGCGGCGGAGAGGTTTTACGCCGAGGGCTTCGGTTTCCTCTTCGATAACACATCGCGTGTTGTCTTTGTGTTTGCATCTTCCTTCCTCTCTATCTTTGCCTTTTTATTATCTGCTGTGGATTTTATTTTGTTATGGCTTAGATAGTTTTTAACCAATTTCATATTATAGCATATGTTAAGTTTCCGCACACTAGTTGTTTGACATATTGCTTGAATTGGTTAAGTTGTAAGTTGGGGGTCTAAACGTTCAAAGGTGTTTTTACATGTTTTTGAACTTTCAAGCACTCCCAGTCTAAGGTGCACCAGCAGGAGTGAATCCTTTCTAAGGAGTGGGAGTTTCGGCTAGAATAGGAGCAAACTCACCAACCCTCTCGGTCTAGGCACTTTGCTCAACAGGACTAGGTTTGGGAGAAGGAATCGAGGCATCGGCAAGAGCTCCCTGTGCAGCAGTAGAAGCAGAGGACATGGCCTCAACCATAATGTCCACCCTATCAAAGAAACCCTCCATGGGTGTGCCCATGGCAACAGAAACCTCCTCACTCGTGGGGTGATAAACAAAAAGGGGCTCGGGGTCAGTCTAAAAGAATAAAAAAAATTAAAAAATAAATTAAAAAAAAAAAAGGAGAAAGAAAGAAGGTGGATGTTAAGAGTAGAAAAATAAGCATGCAAAAAAAAAAAAAATGACGAATGATGATGAAAAGGGAGGGGGAACACATGGTAACACATGGCAATAAAAATGCATAAAGGGGAGGAATGTACCTCCAACTCGGGCTCGTCAAGTAAGATGGGGTGGGTGGCAAAAATGTCCTCCTTATGCTTAGACTGCCAAAAAGTGATAAAGAAAAAATATATAAGAAAAGGGAGATAAATAAGTATGCATGTGGAGTTGGCCGTAGGAAGGCCCTATGAATGAGAAAAAAATAAAGAAGAAGCAAGGTTAGAGATAACATACTCTCCTCTCAGTAGTGGTGGATGGAGGTGGTGGAGATGTCTTTCTCTTGTTGCCGCGGGTCATGCTAGAAGGAGGAGCATCTGTGGATGGTCGTGGAGCAGAAGGCTTGGGCTTACCTGTAATAGGCCGCCTGTTGGAACGGGTGCAAGTAGAAGGAGGAGGAGAACCCTTAAGAACTCTATTAACAATAGGAAGAAGGCCACCTTCATAGGGAACAATATCAGAACAAGTCTTAAAAGAATCATCACCTCTTTTGGTAGACTTGGGCATGGCAAACCGAGACATCGAGCCCTTCTTCATAGGCGTAGGAAGGCTCACCCCCTTCACCTTCTTCTCCCAACCCATGGGGTACTCACCAGCATACAAGTACCATTCCTTTTCCTTTACCTGCCACTCAAATATAGCAGACCGACTCTGCTTCCTAGCATACGCCACCATAGACTTGGTGGGAAGTAGTAATTGAGTGTTAGTAAAAATGATAGCATGAAGACCATTAGGAGGAATGAGAGAAAAGCCACAGCTGCCCAACAATTCCTTCTCAAATGAAGTCATTATAGCCTACCAATACACATGCATCGCAGCTGTGCAAAGACCCTCTCTCTGTGAACTTGGAATAGTGACTGCTGTGAAACGTCTACTCCAAAACTTAAAAGCACTAGGCCGCAAGAATGGTTGGATAGAAGTAGTAGACTCTAGGATAGCGAAGAAATCATCAGGTATGTCCTGGTCCAACACAAACTGCCTCCTCACTCTATTGGTAGAATGGTGCACAAATCGAATGCCCTCATCAACAAGGTAAGGCAGCCACCCAATATTAGTGGCTACCAAGTATGTAACTCCCCTCTCATCAAAGGCAGTTAACGGGGTGGTGGTCCCAGTAACGCCAGCAAAATGGCCCTTAACTGAATCGACACATGTGTAACCAGTGCCCAAATTCATGTATGCTCTTCAACAAAAGCCAACTCCTTTATCAAAGAACTCTACGGTAGGATGCCCAAATGGCTTCAACCAAACCAAGCGGTAAGCCGACAAAAAGTCAGATACAAAACGACAACAAAAATTAGTAATAACCTTCGGACATGAATGGTACTTCTCTTTGGCAAAATGGACGGACTTGCACTTAGCCAAGTGCTTAGCACAACGTTCCCATAGCAGATGTTGCAAAATGGTACTATGGGCAGAAGTAGTAATTATGTGGTAGGAACCTGCCTACTTCTCATCACTCTGCAAAATATCTAACTGCACATACAGATGACCCAGAAACATAGGGGCCAATGGCGGACTCACCCCGTCAGAAATCTTTATGGCTAATCAGAAATAAAGAGGTTTTACAGCATAATAAGGGTAAGAACCAAAGATGAACTTACAGAGCCAGAATGAAACGAAGGCCGCACGGTAAACTACGTTATAAGCCTTGGAGAAAGCCCCAACCCAATGTGACAACTTTGCGTTCCCATTCATCCCTTTCTTTAACTCGGCCTCTACGGCCTCCTCCTTAGGAGAGAGTTCCATATCACTTGGGTCCACATCGCTGAGAATGGGCAACAACAGTTGATTTTCCATATCCTCTAAGGTTACAGTGATCTCGCCGCAAGAAAGGAAGAAGGTATGGGTAGCGGTGACCATCGGCGAACTAAATGACGAAGATTGAATAAGTCCCTATAGTTGGACAAGCAACGTGATGAGACAATTGCCTTCAACACGCCAGCTTGCTGCAATGCTGCCATGAAACCTATATTGGACAACTCTTCATCTACCCACTCCTTTCAACCCAAAGAGGTACCCGACCTAAATTCAAAGAGAATAGGCATAGGGAGTGAGGTGCCTTGGTGTATATCAAGATCGGGGATCGAGGAAGTCAAAGGAGCCTAAGATACCTCTGTGTCACGTCAGCAAATGGAAAGCCACATGCAACCCAGCGACAGAGGCAAGTAGTCACCAGGTACTATTGGAAAATGAGTGTGGGTGTCGTACCACGGATCAATGAGGGGAGCGCGCTTGCTATTTGGGTCATGACTCCCTTCTTCCTCCTCGAAGCGTTCTGATTATGAGAGATGAGCGTTTTCACTTGCGGTTTTGGTGGCAAGATCATTGGTGGCAATTTCCTCCCTTTACGGTGGGAAGAACCCTCGCCTTTCGCCAGTATCAAGATGGGATATTTGGTCGGAATAGATTGGTAAGGATGTTTAAGGAAGAAGACACGGTGAAAAAAAAGGGAATGAAAAGACGTTCTGTGCGAATGATGGGAAGGGATTAAGTTTAAGTACTAATGACAATAAAGATGATGTGAAAGGATGCAATGGGTTAGCCATCAAAAGAAGCATCGTATTAATGAAGCAAAAGTTGTGTTTCAGAATAAATGCTAAACTGGGAAATTCAAAAAGACAACACAGTTCACAGCAAGAAAGAAAATAAGGCGGGGCCTACTGTCCGAAAAAACTCGCAAAAAAAAAAAAAAAAAAATTTATTCGCATGTGAACTGCAGGAGCAATTCATATGCTTAAGGGGCTGAATGTTAATGCACACTTTGGCAAGAAGGCCCAATAATAAGAAGAAGCCCAACAATATAAAAAGGGTGAAGGAAAAAGAATTAGCAAAGTAGGAAAGAACCATTAAGCCCAAATGGCAGGAATAATGGTCCACAGGCTTATGAAATAGAAAAAAAGGCCCTAAAGAAAGCAAATAGGCCCATGGGAGCCTAGAAAAGGAAGTAGTAAGCCCATGAGAATCACAATAAGTAGAAAGTAAGCAAATATGGGTTGGAGGAGCCCAAAGAGAGAAATTAGTAAATGGGATTCGTGCAAAGGCCAACAAACCCCAAAAGTAAAGGATATGGTAATTAGGATGGGGAAGCCCGAAAGATTTAGCAAAATCTCATGGGAATGTAAGAATGAGATGGCCTGATGATGCCCAAAGGAATGAAGCGGGCCAGGGATGTCGAAAAAAATAAAATGGGCCAAGAAAGCCTAAGATGATATGAAAACTGACCCAGCAGAAATACTGGGTGACGTGAATTAAGAGAAGGAATAATTCATGGCAAGCACAAAGGAGGTCCAACAAGCACAAGTTAAGCGATACCACAGCAGAAGCAGTGCAATGGCATGGCAGGAATACCAATTGACCCACAAACCAGAAGTAAAAGGAGACAGGGCCTATGCCCAAGCAATACCCCGCCCAAAGAAGAAACGAGATGTAAAAAATGAAGACCCAATGACTCATTCACGCCACAAATAGTTAAAAACAAGCAGCAAAATGCGCAGTAAGACCAGACAAACCCACAGGCTATGGCAAACGTATGAACAGTAGAAAAGCCATGGACTCATATGGGAGTGGAGAATGCACAAGGCCCAAGCACCACCCACTTGTACCTAGTTAATGCAGAGGCAGTAGGCCATGGTCTAGCAGTGGAGAGAAGGAGGAAGTCTATTATGGGATTCTCGCTCAAGCTCTTTTGGGGTAGATGTCATGCTGGGATGACATACCACCCAAAAGAAGGAAAGATGAGCTGGAATCACTAGGTGCATGTCATAGGAGTTAGAGAGAATACCTAACCCTTATCCGGATGGGAATGATATGGAAAGTAAGAAAATAAAACAAAACTCCCTTTGTCTGGGAGTGGAAGGTGGCGTAGCTAA
This sequence comes from Quercus tomentella, assembly GCA_028535165.1. NCBI lineage: Eukaryota > Viridiplantae > Streptophyta > Magnoliopsida > Fagales > Fagaceae > Quercus > Quercus tomentella. Next base: position 47,071,096 of record JAPQVY010000156.1, read on the forward strand.
CACAGGGTAGTGGTGGTGGCTAGGCTGCCAGCAAACTAGTGGGTGGCTCGGGAAGGACACCCACAATAGGCCACAAGCAGTTAAGGGCAGACAATATAAAAAAGCCTTAGCTGTGCATAGTAAGCAACAATGGGAGAACAAGGAAAAACAACAAGAAACATAGAAAGAAGAGAGAAATAGAAAGAAGAGAAAAACAAAGAGGATAAACAAAAAGAAAGAAAATAAGAGAGTAGGAAATGAAGTGAGAAAAACAAAAGTGTTATAGGGCATGCACAAATAGACTACTCCCTTCTCTCCCTCTCAATAGCCTACTCTCTAGCAAGTTAAATGATTAGATATTAAACCACTTAGGTCCATTCTTTCAAAGTAGGCAGTTTCTATGGCAGGATTTCCCTAGGAGATTGCCCACGTTGGAGATTGGTTTCCTTCTTGAACTTAAATCTGCTAAGGAGCCAAGTTTAGTAGACTAATCCCCTTCCTTTCTTTTATTATGATTGTTTAAGCATTAACGTTATTCTTTTCATTATTGCTAACTTATTTCTGCCATACTCATATTATTGTGTTTTTCCTGTTGGAAAGTTGTTTAGATATTGTCTTTGGTTGGCAGGAAGCACTTTAGTTAGAATATTTCTTTTTATTACCATGTTATATTATGTCTCTCCTGCCATAACGTTTTTATGACGACTTCCCCTGTCGTGGACACGTGATCAAGATCTCTGTAAAGGGGTCTTGGCTTGTGCACAAATTGGCTAAAGGTGGGTTTCAATTGAGCCAGTTCTAACTCTCCTACCCTAGAAGTATTGGGCTACAGTACGATAGGAACAGTCCAGCCTAGAATACAAAAAGGCCCCACCACACTAGGCAACCAACAGGTTAGTGGGCAGTCCTGAAAGGATGCCCACAAGAAGCCACAAATAGTTGGTGAAGCCTTAGGGACAAAAGGGAGAAATCCCATTGAATCAATCCATTATAAAAGGGAGCGGTAGCCATAGAAATTAGGAGGAGGAAAAACTTAAGAGAACAGCAAGAAATAGAGGGTAAAAAGAATCAAAAGAAAGAAAGAAAGAGGTAGAAAGAAGAATAGAGAAAACAAAATAGAAATAGGAGCATGCATCAATAGACCATCTTTTCTCTCCTCTTAATGAACCCACTCATTGTGACTTTATAAGTCGTTACTTATAACCACTTACGCCCTTTCTCCAGCACGAGTAATTTCAATGGCAGGAATCCACAATGAGGTTATCTGTGTCAGGGTTTGGTTCCCTTTTTGAATCTGTTCTTGCTGAAAGACTCTACCTAGGACTGGGAGAGTGAATTGACATTATTATGCTTCCCTAAAATTGTTGCCATTGTCCTACCATGGCTTCTTTTAATTTGTTTGAAATTTACGTTACTATGTGTTTTGCTGTAGTGATTCATCCTACTAGTTGTTCTGCGATAGAACATTTTATTTTATTTTTATTTTTATTTGCTATAGTACATTTTTAATTTTTTATATTTGCTGTATCAACTGTTCTGTTGTAGTACATCTTTTTTATTTGCTATATCAATTGTTTTGTTGTTGAACTTTTTATTTTTTATTTTTATTTTTATATTTGTTGTATCAGTTGTTTTGCTATAGCACCTTTTTTTCTATATTTGCTATATCAGTTGTTCTGCTGTAGTATTTTTTTTTTTTTTTTTTTTTTTTTGGTTGTATTAGTTGTTTTGCTATAGGATTGATTATTATTTTGCTAAATCAGCTGCCCCGTGGTAACATCATCTGATATACCTGTTGTATGGTTTGTTCTACTATTATTTTTTTATTATGTCTGGTACTCTACTGTGACACCATCTGTTGCATTTGCAAGGACGCCTAGCCTGCTGCAGTGCTTTCTGCTCTGTCTAAGCATTGGACATGTCTAACTTGCGCACAAGCTGGCCTATAGTATAATCCTACTAGGCCAGTCCCAACTCCCTTACCTATTAGTTCACTGACCTAGGTGTAGCAGAATGGGTTTTGGCCCATTGACGCAAAAGGCCCCCCCACATTTAATAGATTATTTCTATTTTTGGATTTCTTGTAATGATCTACAAGGATTCCTTGTTTGGGTTTTATCATTTTATATACCAAAATAGCCTTAAATTTTAGATGCTTATCCATATCCCTTAAAATTAGGCACTGTCATCTCTCTTTATTCCTTTTGACCAACGAGTCAGTTACTAAAATCAAACATAAATAAATACCTCTCAAGAGTAGTCCTTTCCTACAAGTTAGTTCTATTAGTGCTTTTTTTTTTAATCGTTTTATTGCTCATATGATTTTGATTGTTCTATATGATTTTTAGTTCATTCTTTCTCTTTTATTTTTTTGGAAAATTTTGACACTAAAAAAAAAAAAAAAAAAAAAAGCTTCCTCACACGTGCGAAGTGCGTATGGTGAGGCTAGTAATAAAATGATTATATGAAGTATTTAAATTGTAATCTAATTAAGATTTTTATTTACTTAAAAATTATTGGAGAAGAAGATAAGAACAAAAAAAATAATATCTATTTTCTAATTTTTTTTTTAAATCTGCTTTGTATGTTGATATCAATTTTTTTTTTTTTTAATTTATAAAATTCTATCTTATCTAATTTGCACTCTTAAAAAGTTGATAAGAATAAAAAGAGTGGTGTTATCTAAAAATTAATAATAAAAGGATTAGACAAAGAATTCGAAATGTAATCAAATGGAGACTTTTACTAATTAACTTAGAAATTATAGGAGAAGAAGTCAAGAACCAAAAAAATATATATATATATTTTTTTTTAAAAACCTCTCTCTCTCTCTCTCTCTCTCTCTCTCTCTCTCTCTCTCTCTCTCTCTCTCTCTCTCTCTCTCTCTCTCTCTCTCTCTCTCTCTATATATATATATATATATATATATATTCCCAACAAAAATTGTATATTTAACTGTGATTTAGACTCTTAATTTATAAACAATGAAATATTTATGATTTTTTAATTAAATTGACACCTTTTCTAAACGTATATGAATTTTTAGAATAATTTATAACCTTTCAAAAAAAATTATTTTATATAGTTAGTTATTTTCATATCAGAAAATAACTTCCACAATCTTATAAAACTAAAAGGTAACCACCATTTGATCAAAAAAAAAAAAAAAAAATTTTGGGATACATCAAGAGTTGAGAGTGTGAGAATTTAGACTCTTCATGACTTTGTTAGAAATATTAAAAAGTACCAATTGAGCTATATGACATTTGGCACTACTATTATCCTACCACACATAGAAGTACTAAGTGAGTCACAATGTGCACATTTGTGTTTTAGAGTTACATGCCCATAGATATTCTCAATATATAATTTAATTATTTTTTAGTATTTGTGTTACTTTATAAACCCTCAAAATTTTTGGGAAACTTTCAACATGAGACAAAAACAAAAATCTAATAACTTCTTTCTACACCATAATCTATAATATAATTTTGTAAAGTGTCATCGTGGCCCATACATTGTTGTGATTGTAGAAGCTTTCATGGTTTTAAAGAAAAATATAGATATCTTAGAGAACTTGGTCATACAACGTAGAATGACATAAATGCAAAATTTTAGTCAACCAAACAAAAAAATCATCCACGTCAATTTGTCTAAAATTATGCATATTTGGTTTGTAAATACAGAGCCCATGTTAATTTACACAACTACTTTCATGTGTACATACGTATTTTATTCATTTCTCAATTGACCTTTTTAATTGGCATGGATGTTTTAAAAAGTGGTCGTATAATCTATATAGTATAAGGATATTATACTAAAATAAGAGAGCGTTTGGATTGGGCTGAAAGTGGCTGAAAGTTTTGTTGCGTTTTCAAGCTTTTTTTTTTTTTTTTTTTTTTTGTTCCAGCCGCACTATTTGACCAAGTCAACCGTGAACAGTGCACTCGTGCATTGTTCACGGACCCACAAATTTCACTTTTCAGCAACTTTTTCATTAAAAATGGGTTTCACGACACTATTCACACATTTAAAAATTATTTTACTACAGTGTTTTCAGTTTAAGTTTTCAGTTTCAGCAAAAATAAGCTCAATCCAAACGGACCCTAAATAAAAATTTTTGTAATGATTTGACCATGCCAGTGTTCTTGGTCAAATCTATAAAAAGCATTTTCTTATTGTTTGTGACCTGCAGCCAGCATTGCCCACCTATACATAGGAGCATGCACATTGAATACTAAAAATAAAACCTAAATGAATAATATAAATAAATAATAATTGCTTGATGTATTTCTAACTATGCATTTCATATCAAGCAACATAGACCTGAAGGTTTAATAGAGAGGGACTTTAAAAACTCAATCCTGGTAAAAAAACGCTAGTCACCAATCTTCAATTTTCAGAATCGGAACAATGGCAAACCAAGCTTCTCTAATGTTTTATTACGTTTCCACCATATTCATAATCACCATGAGCGTGCAGTGCGGGGCCAGCACTGAAGAGAAAAAGGTGACTGATCATTCACATTTCTGGAAATTCAGTCTTCTCTTTTATTTGAGATGTCTAGTTAGTTACTCCTTTTGATGATAATGCAGGCTCACATTGTGTACATGGGTTCACTTCCAAAGGGGCAATACTCACCATTGTCTCACCACCGTAGTATGCTACGGCAAACCGTTCAGCTGGACAGGTAATATTTCTTATTTTTCAAGCTTACCTAAATCATCGATAAGCAATTCTATTCATCATTTCTCTCTGTGTGTCTGTGCAGTTCTGTAGAAACATCATACATCAGAAGTTACACTAGGAGTTTCAATGGATTTGTCGCAAAGCTCACGGATATCGAAAAGCAAAGGCTTTCTAGTTAGTGCTGCAAGATTTAGACTTCATCATTGTCAAAATAGTTACACACATTATATTACATTATTGTCAAGATAATAGGATAAACTATGATATGCAGATATGGAAGGTGTCATCTCCGTTTTTCCAAGCAAAACTCTTCAACTTCACACAACAAGATCATGGGACTTCATAGGTTTACAAGAAAATGCCACGCGGAATGCCCAAGCTGAGAGTGGTATCATAATCGGACTTCTAGATACTGGAATTTGGCCTGAATTAGAAAGCTTTAATGATAAAGGTTTTGGTCCTCCTCCCAGCAAGTGGAAGGGTTTTTGTGAAGGCGGCGAAAATTTCACATGCAACAAGTAACGTTTTTTACTTTGACTATTGTTTTGCTAACTCATTTTGCCTACAAACTCTCATGAAAAAATTAACACAACTACATATCTTAAAAATTTAATCATTAGACTATAAGTTTTTTTTTTTATGTTTTTAACATACATATCAAATTTTATACAAATCGGAAGTTATTTATTATTCAACCCGTAAACTTATTTTTTATACATAATTTAAGATTACGAAAACTTGAAATTTAAATATTTGATTGATAACATAATATTCTTAAACTTTTTAAGCGTAGAAAATATAATAATACATATAATCTAATAGTAGATATATAAAATTTCACGTCCAATAAAAAAATATAGAAAGAGTTTGAAGTCATTGCTTACAAACTAGTTTGTTGGCAAACTTTGTTCTTGTTCTACTAGATGCATTCTAAAAAACCTAATTGCCTACATAAAGCTTTTCACTACATCTATTGTATCTTTTATATGTTAAAGGGGTGTAGCAAATTAATTCCAATCTTAAAATAAATAAATAAATAAAAATCCCTATAATTCATACGGAACCTAAACATAATAAATTCCACCAAAATAGTTTGAGATTTAATATGTTACCTTTACAAACATTATAGTTTAACATATTACTTTTATACTTGTCAAAAAAAAAAAATTACTTTTATAATTATAAGGTTAGTTCCTTCTCAAAAAAATAATTATAAAGTCAGTTACGAGCTTAAATTATAGGGTTTAAAATGTAATTTCTTTAGAAAATTAATGTTAGATCTATGAATACTTATATGAATGGCAGTAGTATCATACTTGACATGGATATGCAAACGACTAGAACAAGTGAAAATCATCATTGATAATATAATTGTCGTGTTACAGCAAGATAATTGGAGCTCGATATTACGGTGCCTCACGGCCGCAATCGTTTCGGTCTGCAAGGGACTCTGATGGTCATGGATCTCACACTGCCTCTACAGCAGCAGGGAACATAGTAAACAATGTTAGCTTTTTTGAACTGGCACAAGGTACCGCAAAAGGAGGGGTTCCCAGTGCGAGGATTGCAGCATATAGAATCTGCCAACCGGACGGGTGTTATGATGAAGATATCTTGGCCGGTTTTGATGATGCAATTGCTGATGGAGTTGACATCATTTCAATTTCAGTAGGAGGACGAGGAGCTTCTGATTTCTTTAACGATTCCATTGCAATTGGTGCTTTTCATGCAATGCAGAAGGGGATATTAACTTCTCAATCTACAGGCAATAGTGGTCCTTCCTATGGATCAACCACAAGTGTAGCACCGTGGTTGATTTCTGTAGCAGCAAGTACCACAGACCGTCTGTTCGTAGACAAGGTTGTCCTTGGTGATGGAAAAACACTAGTTGTATGTATCAACACTCCTAAATCTTCTTGAATTAAGCAATAATTTTATTGCTATGTATCCTAATGGCCTTTCCACAACTAGGGAAAATCAATCAATTCTTTCGCATCACCCATAACCACGTTTCCTCTACTACATGGAGCACAAGTTTCAATTCGGTGCTCTTTAAATGATTCAATGTAGATTTTGATGCCCAAAGTCTTTCCAATTTCAAAATTTTCTTAACAAATATATAAAGGAAAATTATAAAGTCTCTTTGCATTTCAGGTACTGCAAACCAGGGTGTCTAGACAAGACAATGGTGAAGGGATCGTATGTGCTTTGTAATTCGAATTCTGGAGATTATGAGGCTTACAATGCTGGTGCACTAGGGGCAGTCGTGAGAAATGAACCATATGTAGATGTTGCTGATATTGTTGCATTACCTGCATTGCTATTAAACGCTAAAGAGCATGATGTAGCCTTGTCCTACGTGAAATCTGAATCGTACTATTTCTTATAATTACCCATTTTTGTTATACGTTCGTTGGAGTTGCTTCCTTTTTCTGACTAGTCCTTATGTTTTATTTTATAGATTCCCTAAAGCAAGCATTTTGAAAAGTGAAACTATAAATGATGCGGAAGCTCCTACCATTGCTTCATTCTCTTCACGAGGACCAAATTCTATTACACCAGATATTATAAAGGTATATGATTGTAACCTACATCTCTTAGTCTTTCCTAGAAGTCTATTCATGACATTTTGCTCATATTTGGCTAAGTGTATTGCAGCCTGATTTAAGTGCCCCAGGGGTGGATATCTTAGCTGCATATTCCCCACTCGCTACACCCTCGTTTAGCAATAGTGATCCAAGGCGTGTTCACTACACTATTATATCTGGAACCTCTATGGCTTGCCCCCATGTTTCTGGTGCAGCTGCCTATGTCAAGACATTTCACCCTGATTGGTCTCCTTCAGCCATCAAATCTGCTCTTATGACTACTGGTAATCTTTCAATCCTAACAAAACTCTCCGTAATAGCTCTTACATCTTTTAAGTTAATATTTCTGAAATGTTAAATTTTATCTGCAGCTTACCCCATGAGTGATGCCAAAAGTCTGGATGGTGAATTTGCCTACGGATCTGGGCTTGTAAATCCAGCAGAAGCTATTCGTCCAGGACTTGTTTATGTAGCTCTAGAAGAAGACTACATAATAATGCTTTGTAGCATTGGCTATGATGCAAAGAAACTTCAAGTCTTATCAGGAGATACTACTTGTCCTAATTTACCAGTCACTGCATCACCAAAGGATTTGAATTACCCTTCAATGGCAGCTGAGGTAGTTCCAGCAAAGCCTTCCAATGTTACGTTTCGCAGAACAGTTACAAATGTTGGCTCGGCAACTTCCAGTTACAAGGCAAAAATAGTCACAAATTCAAAAGTTAATATAAAAGTGGAGCCCGAAGTACTCACTTTCAAGTCCCTAAATGAGAAGAAATCTTTTGTTGTATCTGTCAGTGGTAGTGTGCCAGTTAACTCAAGGCTATCCGCATCACTGGTGTGGTCTGATGGCACTTACAGTGTGAGAAGTCCAATTGTTTTGTACGCCTGAAGCGTTTGAGCCTAATTGGAATAGAATCATTATAAGCTTGCCATAACAAACTCCGACTTCTACAAATAGGTCATTCTTCCTTCCAATAAATTTTAATGTAAAACTCAAGCTATTAGTGCAATAAAGATTCCATTCATTTTTTGCAAATGGATATTCGTTCGTCAGTTGATTCCTTTTTGTAAATAACAGAAATATTCATATGGTTTGGTCAAAACTAGAAAAGATAAAGAACTAAGAAACATAGGTGCGGATTCGGGTTAGGGTGCGGGTGTAGAGTAACTGCTTGCTAATTTTTGAGAAAATAGAATGCGGGGATACATTTATTAATAAATATTAAATATATTTTTATTTATATTTTCTATATATTACTAAGCATATTTTTTCATATAATGATAAACATATCCCAATTTAAGAGTAATAGTAGATAAGGAATCTTTGGGATTAGTTTAATATTTATAGCCGATATTTGGGGGAGTAAATTTTGCAAAATAATATTATTTTTTAATGATAAGTAATTATTTAAATTGATACAATTACCAAATTATTTGGGAAATTTTTTTATAAATAAACAAATAAGAAGTGGAAAGGGAACAAAAAGGGAAAGAAAACACCAGAGTCCAATGATGCAATTTATCGTATTTTTTTACTTTTTTTTTTTTAACACTTATTTCGGCCCGAGTCGAACCGATTCAGGGCTGTTTCAGCCCATTTTGAACTGAATCGGTCTATATCGAGCCGAATCGGAAATCGGAAGGGAAAAAAAAAAAAGTCACGGACGAGTCGGACATAAGACATTATTGTATTGATTGAATCATTACCGTAGTCTAGGATTCAGTTGTGCAGCATTGTAGTCCATCCTACCCCGAATTTAACAAAATGGTGGACCATTGAGCACAAGAGAGATGGACCTTACATAGAAATGTAAAAAAATTTACCACAATGGATACTGTAGAATTGGCCTCTGTGTCAGAGCATTTTACCCCGATTTCTTATATTACTTGTGCTTATAGGTTTGTGATTGTATGTTAGAGTGAAAAGTGTTCCACTGATCATTGGGATTTAAGGTGTGATTGGTCACCTAAATTTAACTTGAGTTTTCCTTAGAATATCTATCCTAGACAAGGTTAAATTATGTCTCATTACAAGAACATTAGTTCAAGAGTTTTTCAAGAGTTTTGTTATGTGTGGCGAAGGTGTTAGGCACCCCATGATACCCAATCGAAATCAATACCGTATTTTGATTATTTATTCCTAGTTTTGTGTAATGTAATATAAACACAATACTTGACTATTGTTGGGGTTATACATTCTATGATATTATGCAAGCATCATATTTGGTACATGAGGAATGATATCAGTAGTCTTGGTATGGAGGAAAAACAAAAATAATTTTTGAAACCCAAAATAATAAACTATTCGAGGTAAAAATGAGAGATATTTTGTTCCACCAGAGTATTTTTTTTTTTTTTTTTTAATTTCAAAGAAATTGCATGATACACCGAGAAATCATTTTGAGGATTTAATGATTCATAATAGTGGATTTGTCCCTTCTTTTCATTTTGAAAATGTTTGAGCTATAAAAGAGTTATATTCAAGAATGGGCTTAAAAGTTCACTTACGTAAACTTTGAAAAGACCCGTTTAGACCCAAAATAAATTATGCAGTGAATTTATCACTATATTTCAATTAAACTAATCAAGTGATCAAAAGTTTAGCAATTTATATCACAATCATAGAAAGCACTAAATCTGAAAGTGAAACAATAAAAACAGTAACTGCATGCAGATTTGGTGACGAAGTGAAAAAAAGATGGTGAACATCTCCAAAGGAAAAATCACCACGAGGGTAACACAATCTAAACAAGGCAGTTCACAATATGAATATGTGTTAAAATTTGGAACAATACACTAAGAGACGTTACAACTAGTAGATGAACTCATTATTGCAACCCCCACAACAGTTTCGGAATGACCAAAAATTTTGGTAACCATGATTTACAAATGTTGCACCTTGGAGAGATTTGACACCACGGTGACGCAATGGGATGAAAGACTGTGGATTCATGATTTAGTCATACCGACTAACAAGAATATGGCTCTCTATACTCAAAGAGATAGATTTCACTATGCTTCGAGAGACATCATGATTTAGAAATGTTGCAGTGTTGTAATTATTACAATGACATTGTGAGTCTTGTGATTGAAATTTTGTGGAATAAGAAATTGTAATAAATTTTAAAAGTAATTTGTTAGATGAAGTGTGATAGTGTCTGTCAAATTCAACCCATTACAATATACTTGGAAATTTTGAATTGAAAGAAAAAAATTTTCTAGTTTTATCCTTGTGACAAATTAATTAAACCATATTTTTTTCAATTGTTCCACTTCAAATCCCATATTTTCGTTATTGTGTCGAACACTTAGAATTTGTAAAACACTTAAAACCATAGATTAGGTTTTGTTTCACACAATAATAAAAGCAAGGGCAGCTCCACTTGATTCCCAGAGGTTCAAATGAACTCCTAAAGTGGCAAAACATTAATAAATTATATATAATATTTTTTTTTACCTCTTAAAATAGAATTTTGAATACCTTGACTCTAAATTTTTTTTTAAACCCAAATGAAATTGGCTTGAATATGATTTTTTTAACGATATCTTGGCCTTTTTAAATATGTTTAGAGAGAGAGAGAGAGAACAACAAAAGTAGAAATTTGTTAAGATTAAACTTTAGAAAAAAAAGTATTTAAATCTTAACAAATTTGAAATAAATCAACCAATGGAAGATCAATGGGTGAATGGTTGTTTGACTATATACATTGAAAGAGATGTAACTCATAGGATTGATAATGAAGATATCATACAACAATTTCAAAATAACAATTTGCATAGAAAACAATTGTAAAATTTCATATGTTTGGGTTTTTGCTTTTTCTTTTGTTATGTTTTTTTTTTTTTTCTTTTTTTTTTCTTTTTTTGTGTTTAATGTCGATATATTCAAGTTTTCTTTTGTTTTAGATTTGGTATAATTTATGTTTCTTGTTGACATTCAAGAACTGCCACTGAATAGAAGTAGGGTATAATATGACAGCTTTAGAAGTATGTGATTTAATTTGTCATGAGGATAAAACCATAGGATGGCAGAAGAAACTAAAGTTACTACTCTACGTCTCTACCTACCTCAGTGAACCTATCTCTGAGACGAGTGGTTGATAATGATCTATGAAAACTGTGTGGCAAAGCAGCTAAGACAAACATTCATGCACAGACAAATGTGATTTGGGATGATGATTTCAAAGAGCTTTGAGACCTGTAGGCGCCAGCCTATAATGTCGAACAAAAAACTGACCATGAACGTTTTAGAACTTTTCCTAGAGTGGCATGGAAGGTGCGAGGAACACTTAAATCTTCCAGGGATGTCAGATAAACAAGCGCAGGAATATGTGGAAGAGTACAAAGAAGCAAATATGCAGAGACCAAGCACAGTGAAACAGTCAGACATTAATGGACACTGCCAATGTTGCACGGACACCGACATGGTACGGATACGATACGGGTATGGGTATGGGTATGGGTATGGGAGTATGACAATTCTTGAAATACAAGGTACGACATGTCAGGGGCATGGAAATTAATTAATTAATTAATATATTTAGATATATTTTTAGACAATATATGTTTATTTTAGAATTTAAATTAAGTAATAGCAACAAATAAGTACAATAACACCAAAAAGATGTTGTCTAAAATACAATTTTTGTTCCATTACTAAACCTATAAGATAGATAAAACCAAAAAAAAAAAAAAAAAAACTAAAATATAACACGAGTATAAGTAGAGTTAAACTATTAAAAAAAAAAAAAAAAACAAAGAAAGAGAATCAAAAGGCCAAAAGATAGAGAACCCAAAAACATGCAAAAAGAGAAACGGCGGCGGGAGAGAGAAGGAGGTTTAGGGTTGCCAGAGGTTGGAAGGGATTCGGTTGTCGTTGATCTACTCCAAGAAGGCACACCGCACAGATCAGACCAGAGATCAAATCAGAGAGAGAGAGAGAGAGAGAGAGAGAGAGAGAGAGAGAGAGAGAGAGAGAGAGAGAGAGAGAGAGAAATGGCAGAGGGAGAGAGAAGGAGCTTTGGGGTCAACAGAGGCCGAAAGGGGTTTGGTTGTCGCCGAGAAGGCACACTATACAGATTAGATCAAAGAACTAAAGGAAAGAGAGAGGCGTTGGTCTAGATCCTGTTCTTTCTTTCTCTCTCTCTGTCTTTTTTTTTTTTTTTTTTTTAAGTTTTGTTTTAGGTTTTGCCATGTCGAGGACGTTCCCGCATGTCGCAACCATGTCAGTGACGTACCAATACGCCTCAAGTATGAATTTTAGGCGTGTCATACTATGGGTGCAACGTGTTGGAAGGGAGTACGCCTTGATTGAGTGGACCGGGGCGGAGAAAAAGATGTTGGAATTGCCATCTAGTTTAGGTATAGGAACCATATATATAGCGCCCTTACATGGAAGGACTGGTCTTACTATCAGAGTATGAGTTCGGAGTTTAGGTATGGGGATGGAAAGTTGTTAGGCATCCAACCCCACCTAATCCGTGGGTCAGCTTCCACTAATTGTGTCTTACATCTTAATATCATTAAAGGCATGTTCAATATTGCCTCCTAAACTCACACACACATTAACATTCATCTAACAATCAGCATGGCATCAATCATCCCAAACCCTAACATACATATATCATGGCAACTCATATCAAGCCTAGTATACATCTATCATGCATGTCTCATCCAAGATAGCAAACAAACAAGATATCCAAAGGCAAAAACATAGACATGACAGCAAGGTATTAACATTAAATATGATCCAAACATTTAAGCATAATATCAAAGCACCAAACAAAAATATTCACTATGTTCATCATCCAAAATGCATGTCCATGTGAATGCTTGTTTATGGTATATTAAAGAAAACATTAAAAGGAAACCCTAATCTAACATATGAAGAACAAACAAACAAACAAACAAAGTAAAAAAAATATACATGTGAAAACAAGCTAGAACAGAGGCGTATTAAACAAAAGAATTAAAGAAACAAAAGCAAAAAAGGTAGAATTAGGGTTTTTGGGCTTGAGTATGTGAATGCATACATAGGGCCTGCGTACGCAGCCCATCTGTATGCATATGCATACACGCCTCAAAACCCTAACCCAGAAACACAGAAATGCAGAAAACAGAGCAGAACTTAAAACGATAAATCTAACAACCGAACATGCTTTAAAACAGAAAGCTAGAAAACCTAAACTTAAACAAACATGTTATATCACAAATAAACCTAGAAACAAAGAAACAACCATAATTAAAATAAGAAAAGAAAGGAAAAAAAGACTTAGAACATATACCTCAAATACACAGCTCCTTGGCTTGATTTTGATCGTTCCCCTCAGTCAAACCTATTCACAATCAAACAAAATTGATAAGTAAATTTCAAAACTTAAAGATCAAGACCAGAAAATGTCTCAACCAAAAGAAAATTGATTTGAGGATGTTTTGTGAAAAACTCCCTCTTTGATTCATTATTTCTAGTGAATCTTAGGTTTTCCCTTAAGATTATATGTGTGTTTTAAAAAGGTACCATGTATGGCTTTTTATATTGAGAAAATGAGGGTTTGGAATAGCTCCCAAACAATGTGAGATTCATTCCAAACCTCAGCTTTAATTCAAAAAACTTTCCTTTCATAGTTTCAGGAACCCTACATGAGTACACATGCCCGTTTATGCGTACGCATGCATGAAGCTTGCACACGCAGATCTGGAGCATGCGTACGCATACGTGTATCTGCATACGCATGCCCTAGGATTTTCATGGCCTTTATTTTCCAAAAATAGTTTTAGTCAGCTCATAAAAGAGTTATATTTTCCATAAAAACCTTCCTCAAGTTAATTTTAATCTGATCAAGCCCTAAACCAACTTTAGGCTTTAGAATTTTTCCATCATTGGGGAACGGGGGTTCGAGTCGTAAAGGGTACAAAATGCGATGTCTACACGTACTAGTACTTGTGTTCGACACGTGTCCGACATGGGTACCTGGCTAAAATCGCTATGTTCGTGCAACATAGCTGCCACCACTAGAAATGAAAGTTCAAGATCGACATGGATGGACCAAGATGGTACAAGTATTCTAGGACAACTAGATGGTGCATGAGTTTGAAAAGATTGGGGAAGTTGGTTGCAATTATTAGAGCTTTAAAGTTTGCAAATGAGGTAGGTATAAATGAGATTATGATAAATACTAGCACACACTATTTATTGCACATAAACACACCTTTTTTTTTTTTTTTGAGAAAGCACAAACACATACTTTCAGTACAATAGCAATGTAAAATAAACACCACCCATGAGATTATATTATAGTTACACAAGTTATATATTCGAGCATAACGCAATAGTAAATATGAAACCAATTTTTATCACACAAATCATTTTAGATAATAATCAGGTTGAATGTCTCTTTTCTATTGTGTAATCTATGATTGACTTTTTTCATCACATATTGTTAAGGCCTATTTTTAACGAATAGCCTAACGACAGAAGAAACCCAACAATAGGGAAAGATAGAAGGGAAAGGAAATGGAAAGAGGTAATAAGCCTTGAAAGTTCAATTAGTGTATAAACACCCTTGAACGTTTAAACCCCCAAATACAAAATAACCAATTTAAGCTTTATGACAAACAACAAGTGTGCGGAAAATGAACACAAGCTGTAAACAGAATTGGTAAACAATCTAAGCCAATTAAAATCACATCCACAGCAGAAAATAAAAGGCAAAGATAAAGGGAAGAGAGATGCAAACACAAGGACAACACACGATGTGTTATCAAAGAGGAAACCTAAGCCCTCGGCGTAAAACCTCTCCGCCGCCCTCCAAGCGGTAAGTAATCCACTAGAAAATGTAGTTGGAATACATGAATAGCAATAGACCCTCCAAGCCTAATCTACCCAGTGTACCTAAGCCCTCCAAGCTTCTTGCTCCAACGAGGTTACGCCGAACCTATTTCTTTTCTAGCTTCCCGGATTCCGCTACTTGACCATAGCATCAACCAATGTAAATTGGCTCCTTCCTAATTGCTTCTTAGAACACCAAATAGCCCTCTCACAGTAATGGATATGATGAGAAAAGGTTTTGGTAAAAGACCTCTTAAGGGTTAGACAATGGAGAGGAAGAGAGTTGAGGAATTTGAAGAGATTCTTATGTAAAGATTGTAGATGAATCAATCTTGTTTTACTCTAGGGTTTCTCTCTTAAAAATCTCTCTGGAAGCTCTCTTTCTTTTGTGGGTATAAGGGGTATTTATACTAGGGTGAGAATGGAATGTGAAGAGTCAGGTTTTTCAAAACAGGGCTGGCTCGCGGCTTGACTGAGTCGCGAGATCTAGCCGCGAGATAACAGAACGGCCAGTTGTCCTATTTTGTCCTGTAGTGCTCCAACTAACATGACGCTTCAACTTCTGGCATGCTTGGCACGTGTGCTGCGTCTGGCGGCTTGCAGCCGTGAGATCCAGCTGCGAGACTCTGTTTTCTTGCACACTCTTGAGCATTTCAACACTTTATCTCACTCACTACCCTTACAACAAACCCACCTAAATACAGGGTTACTAATTGCTGAAATACAAGCAAATTTGGCATGGAATAAAGCCAACAAGATGGTTGATTAAATTCAACCTTACAATCTCCCCCTTTGGCTATTCCGTGACAAAACTCTAAAACAGACTCTAGACGTAACATGTGAGTTGGGAACAGTTGAACAAAACTCACTCACACCTAACTCTAGAAACTGTGAAGCTCTTGAATCATATGAACATGAAACTCTTGAAACACAACAATACACCTTGATCATTGTATGCAGAAAAGAATGAAACGCATATGAAACAAGCAATATGTGATCAAGCAAAGATAGAGTTAAGAAACAAACCATGGCTTGATCAACCAAGTAATCACTACAAGGTAGTGACCACAATGCTCATTCACACTTGGAATGAACACTTGAACAAACAAGCTAACAAGCTCAATGCAAGTCACTTGCATGCCCAACACTCAACCAATGCACAATACACTAAGTATATGCATCTAGGAACAATCCTACAAAGGCACACGAGTGACAGTAATTTAACAAGAAAATGCATGACATTTAGTTAGAAGTACTAATTTAACAAAACATAAAGGCTGCATAAAGCATGGTACAGACCATAAAGCCTACAGATAAAGAACATAAACCCTAAAAGCTTACAGAAGCAACATGGGTACAAATCACATTATATACTGAAAAAAATCAATATATATATATATATATATATATAAAAAAAGTAAACCAAGTTTCAAAAACATCCATGAGTTATGAGTTTAAACCAGACAATAACCATAACCACATTATACCAAACCTATAGTAACAACAATTATCCACAACACAATCCTATAAGTTAAAAGGTAAAACCAAAACAAAAGTACGTGTGATGTAACTCCCCCTATTACTATGCACACTGCACACTGCACACTTCCCTTTGAACTTTCTCCCCCTTACTGTATGCTCTCCCCCTTTTTGGCACGAATAGCTAAAGACTGTCATCTAACTTTTGTTGAATATCTTCGAGCTGATTCTCCATGGTCTCGAGTCGCATTTGGACATGGTTGTTGGTGGAGTAAAGAAGTGCCACCATTTCCTCAATGCGCTTCTGAATACTTTCAAGCAAACTACCAAATCTATCAGGCATGCCAGTTTGTTGAACTTCAAGGATGACATGCGAAGTAGGTGTGGTAGCTACATGTGTCTCTGACTCAGGAGTAGACGGAGTAACCGGAGAGATGTGTGCACTCTTTGGTGTTTTAGAGGAATGACTTTTGCTGGCTTGTAGAGTGAACATGGAAATTGGACGAAGACGGGTCATCATTTTTCCATCTGAGGGAGGATTAATACCTTCACGAAGAATGAACTTCATGATGAGACTACAAAATGGAATACATCCTCGTGCTGCTGATCTAACTGCGGTCTTCCTTATAGTTTGAAAGATGTGGGCACAGATATCAATGGGGGCTCCTGTAATAAGGTCATAGAGGAATTGAGCTCTTCCAAGATTGATGAAAGTTGTGTTGGACAGCGGGTAAAGATTGGAGAACATGATCAGCTTTAGTGTGGTCAGCTCAGGTGCAAACTTGGCAGTGCTTATGGATGTGCCTGTACTAGAGACTTCACGGTCAGGTCCAAGAACTTGTAGAATGTCTTGAGTCTCTGGGGTTCGATCATCATACGAAGTTAGATCCACATTTGTAGGTCTAGTGATGCGGAGAATTTTGGCTATGGAGTTCAGGGTGATGATAAATTCCTTTCCTCTTACCCAGCAAATTAGTTCAACTCCAAGGTCACTTGTATTAGAATAACATTCCTTAACCAATTCATCCATTGGGTCTTCAAAATTCCCGAATAAGTTTGCCCAATCTCTTGACTCAAAGATCTAAGGGACAAAAGTGGTCCCCAAGGTGTCAAACTCAACAACACGTTCCACTATAGGAGATGCCCTGTCAAAGATGTTTGAGTAAATGTGTGATGTAAGCGGAGTTCTAAACCTCTCACAATTGGAGTCTTTAGATGACTAAAATGAAAGTCGAGTCCGTTTAGCAACCGGGAGTGATGGATCATCAGTTACAATGTCTTTGCCTTTAGAGGATCGTCGAGACATCTACAAGAGATCAGGCACACAGCAAAGAACCAAAAATAGCACCACAAAGGACAAATATCAACTGGATTAAATTCAGATAAAAATGTGAACCAGAGATATCTCACACAATCACAAACATAAGTCGGGCAGTACCAAACAAAATCATAGGAAACATTGAAGTATTGAATGAGGCAGATGCACCAAAATGGTGATTGTTCAAGAGATCACTGAATAACACAAAGTCACAAATAACTATCATTGAGACAATCTACCATGAGCATGATATGCACAGATCAAGCACAGTAGAGAATAAACGAAAGATAGCCCAAAATAGACCACAGTAATACAGGAACTTGTATAAAACAGCAGTATTATAAGATAAACAATCCAAAGCCTCAGACATTCTAACACATCCAAACTCACACACGGAGTAAAACACAGAAAAATACCAAACCCATAAACCAAATGAGTATGTAAACCAACAAAAACCAAAGCACATAACAAAGATTAGGACAATGTGACTAATAATAAGATAGCAGATGAAATCAGCAACAAAAAAAAAAAAAAAAACACCCAACCTTAAACAACCAAACCCAACAATCTAAGTGAAAACATGTTCGAACACATTATAACCCAAAATACAGTGACAACTCAAAAAGCAAGAAAATAATACTCAAAACATAGAAAATGAAGTGAGGAAGAGAAGACCCATACCTTTTTTTGATGGTTTTGAGAAGAAATGAAACACAGATGGAATTTGAAAATGGTGACATGGAGTGTTTGGGTAAGAACCAGTTGAGAAAGAAAATGAATAGTCACAAAAAAATTCGAGGGAAAAAATGAAAAATATTTTAAAACTGCCCTTACTGTGCAAAAACATGTGTTTTTCGCGGTTGAGGTAAGCCGCCAGAGAGTTGCCAAAATAACCCGCCAAAACACTTCAAAACAAAAATTTTGAAAAATTTGCTAAGTGTTTTTCGCGACTGGAAGTCTCACTCGTGAGGGAGTCGCGAAATGAGCTGCGAAAATCTCTGTGTACCCCTCGCGACTAGACCTTCCACTCGCGAACAAGTCGCCAAAACTGACCCACGATCTCGTGACTGTGGCATGTGACTTGACTTACCCGCGACTGAGTCGCCAAAACAGAGCAACACTGGTTTTTGAAATTTTCAGTTTCTGAAGAACAAAATACTTTCCAAAAACAACTAAAACTCAAAAATCTTTTTGTGTTTGAATCAACAAAGATTGAGTATGTGAAAACACATTTTATCAAGTACAATCACACAAATGAATATGGCATTCATTGAACATAAACTTGTGTGTTGTGTGTGGGTATCAACATTGAGATAGTCCTTAGTCTAATGTGAAGCTTCAATGATCAATTCAACCAAGGCATACACAATTAGCACTAGATCATGTGACCCATCTCAATTATAGAAGTATGCATGTATGACCTCCCACAAGACTTGAATATATAATGTGAAGTTTTACATTTGACTCCACTTTCAATCAAAACATTTGATCTTTTTGATCCTTTTGAGATAATCACCTCTCATTGTGAGAGTGATATTTGATATTTCACCTTGATAAAATAGCCTTTGGCTTTTAGAATAATCATTAACTTTAATTTTTGGTCGTTTTCCCTTTTTCCTAGTCGAATACTAGTATGTGCGACAGGCTTTTACAGCTCAAAATCTCTTTTTATTTGGAGATTTACATTTGGTGAGCTCTTTTTAGCAAAAACAAAAATAAAGAGTGGGAAGATATATAGGCACAAGTCTATGCATGTCTCAAGATCAACATAACCATTCACTAATCATTCATGACAAGTTTGAAGATCTATTTACAACAGTCACATAGATTTCAAGATTTCTTCCACAGTGATAAGAGTGCAAAGGAACAAGCTATGCTCATAAATGCACAAAGCCATTAGCACAAAGGTACAAGGTAAAACAAGTTTTGAGACAAAAGTCAACAATTTCAATCAAACTTTTCGATTTTCTACTTTTTATGTGGTTTTTGGATTTTTGACACATAAGAAGGAAAAGATTGAACAAAAACAACAAAAATGAACGAAAGTATGCAAAAGCAGACAAACACATTTTAACTCACACAATCAATAAGCAAACAACCAAACAAAGTCGCAAAGTATAGGAAGTATTGATGCATGGAAATGTTGTAATGCTTATGCATGAGTACCCTTTTTCACCCACACGTCACTTGCGTTTAGGGTGATTTCCTTATAGGATTGGGTATGAGAGTTAGGGCTTTCAAACCTTCGTGTGAAGCTTTCCAAGCAGTTGGTGAATGCACCAATCATCTTCATCACGTCCATCATTCCGGGATCACCATTTTGATCTCTTGATGGTTCAACAGCCCAATTTCTTTTATCATTTCTAGGTCCTCGTGACCTTTGAGGAGTTGCACTATTCATTGCTCTCAACTTTTGACAATTTGGTCAAGTATGCCCTTGAAGTCCGCAGTGATGACACACATAATTTGATCTAGGACCTCTTTGTGGTCGTAGACGAGACTTGGCTCGGGATTCAGACCTGCCCACAAATTGATTACGGGGATTCAATAACCGTTGGTTCTCCACATTCCTCTTCTCCTCCATCTTGGGCTTCTCAGCAGTAGGGCCAACTTCAAATGGCTCTTTGGCCTTTATAAACTTCACTTCTTTGGTGAGATTGCCCGATAAGCTACTCCCTCCGGTATATCCCAACCCGGATTTGTCTGAAAAATGCTTTTGGGATGAAATAACATCATCTAGCTTCTTGGTGGAGAACCTCTCTATCTTGACATTTGCTTGCACAACCTCTTGCTCAAGAAATCTCACTTTTGTGTAGGCTTCTGACAGCTCACCATTCAGTGTCTCTATCTCACATTTGGCCTCCTTATAACGAATTAGGAGACTTTTATAGTCCTCCTCTGCCTTCTTCATCTTTCTCACAACTGCCTTGGCCACCCTTGTGTACTCACCCGACTTCTCCAGGAGTGAGTTATAATTCTCTTGAAGATTGGTTGTGCTTTCATCTTCTTCTGCATTTGATTCTTCCACAACTCCCAATGATTCTTCATCACTATGTTCTCCAAGCTCTTGGACAAGTAAATTCAACTCATCTGAAGACTCAACATGGGCAATAGTCATAAAAGCAGAGTAATTCCCTTCTTCGTCATAGCTTTCCTCAGAATCAGAGTTGGATGAATCCGAGTCACCACATCCTCATCCGATGAGTCATGGACTTCCACCTTTTCATTAATGGTCTTAAGAGTAAGAGATTTGCTTTTCCATTGAGTGGGCAGCAACATTTCATACGTCTGAAGGGAACCAATCAGTTCTTGGACTTTGATGTCATCAAGGTCCTTGCTCTCTTCAATCGCTGTCACTTTGACACGAAAGCTTTCCGACAATGACCGAAGGATCTTCCTTACTATTTTAGAATCCTCCGTTTTCTCCCCTAAATTGAACTTGCTGACAACCACCTCATTCAGCTTGCTATAGAAAGAGTCAAAGGACTCATCCTCACTCATTTTAAGCTCCTCAAACCAAGTGGTCAGCATTTGCAGCTTGGTGTCTTTTACTTTCTTCGTGCCTTCGTAGATGGTCTCCAATATCTCTCATGCTTCTTTGGCAATGGTGATGTGAGAGATCTTGTAAAACTCATCTGGAGACACACCACAAAAAATCGCATTAAGTGCTTTACTGTTAGCATTAGATGCGGCGAGTGCTGCCTTATCCCATGTGGATTTGGCTGCCTTAGGCCTAGTCCAACATATATCAACAGCATCCCAAACCAATTCATCAATGGAACATAAAAATGCTCTCATGCGAACCTTCCAAAATGCATAATTACTACCATCAAAATATGGAGGTGCATTTAGGGATTGAGATCGGTCCATATTAAAAAGGGGTCAAGGATCACACTATGGTAATGAAACCAATAACAGTGTACCCGCTCTGATACCAATTGAAAGTTCAATTAGTGTATAAACACCCTTGATCGTTTAGACCCCCAAATACAAAATAACCAATTCAAGCTTTATGACAAACAACAAGTGTGAGAAAATGAACACAAGCTGTAAACAGAATTGGTAAACAATCTAAGCCAATTAAAATCACATCCACAGCAGAAAATAAAAGGCAAAGATAAAGGGAAGAGAGATGCAAACACAAGGACAACACACGATGTGTTATTGAAGAGGAAACCGAAACCCTCGGCGTAAAACCTCTCCGCCGCCCTCCAAGTGGTAAGTAATCCACTAGAAAATGTAGTTGGGATACATGAACAGCAATAGACCCTCCAAGCCTAATCTACCTAGTGTACCTAAGCCCTCCAAGCTTCTTGCTCCAACGAGGTTGCGCCGAACCTATTTCTTTTCTAGCTTCCCGGATTTCGCTACTTGACCATAGCATCAACCAATGTAAATTGGTTCCTTCCTAACTGCTTCCCAGAACACCAAATAGCCCTCTCACAGTAATGGATATGGTGAGAAAAGGTTTTGGTAAAAGACCTCTCAAAGGTTTGACAATGGAGAGGAAGAGAGTTGAGGAATTTGAAGAGACTCTTATGTAAAGATTGTAGATGAATCAATCTTGTTTTACTCTAGGGTTTCTCTCTCAAAAATCTCTCTGGGAGCTCTCTTTCTTTTGTGAGTATAAGGGGTATTTATACTAGGGTGAGAATGGAATGTGAAGAGTCAGGTTCTTCAAAACAGGGCTGGCTCGCGGCTTGACTGAGTCGCGAGATCCAGCCGCGAGATAACAGAACGGCCAGTTGTCCTATTTTGTCCTATAGTGTTCCAGCTAGCATGACGCTTCAACTTCTGGCATGCATGGCACGTGTGCTGCGTCTAGCGACTTGTAGCCGCGAGTCACCCGCGAGATCCAGTCGCGAGACTCTGTTTTCTTGCACACTCTTGAGCATTTCAACACTCTATCTCACTCACTACCCTTACAACAAACCCACCTAAATACAGGGTTACTAATTGCTGAAATATAAGCAAATTTGGCACAAAATAAAGCTAACAAGATAGTTGATTAAATTCAACCTTACAAGCCTAATGGGCCAACATGACAGGAATAATAGCCAACAGGCCCATAGGCACAACAAGAGGTAAAAGCAAAGTAAATGGGCCAGGGAAGCCCAAGGAAAGAGGTAATAAGCTCAATGGGTCAACATGGTAGGAATGATAGCCAACAGGCCCATAGGCACAACAAAAGGTAAAAGCAAAGTAAATGGGCTGGAGAAGTCCAAGGAAAGAGGTAATAAACCTAATGGGCCAACATGGCAAGGATGACAGCCAACAGGCCCATAGGCACAATAAGAGGTAAAAGTAAAGTAAATGGGTCGAGGAAACCCAAGGAACAGTGG
Organism: Quercus tomentella; assembly: GCA_028535165.1. Taxonomy (NCBI): domain Eukaryota; kingdom Viridiplantae; phylum Streptophyta; class Magnoliopsida; order Fagales; family Fagaceae; genus Quercus; species Quercus tomentella. The sequence goes on from JAPQVY010000156.1 coordinate 47,094,322, forward strand.
CGACGCTACATTTGGTTCAGGGTGTTCCCAGGAACACCCTAACCTCTGAAGAAAAAAAAAATTATATGTAATAATTTAAAATTTTTTGTTTATCTACCCTTAAAAAAAAAATGAGGAACACCCTCAAAAAAAATTAGGAACACCCTCAAACTTTTTTTATGCCAAACAAACTTTGAACTAAAATCTAAAATAAAAATGGTAACAGAAAAAAAAAAAAAAAAAAAAAAAAAAAAAAAAAAAAAAAATTGTAACAGAGAATATGTGAGAATATGTGAGAAAATGATTCTGAAATAAGAAATATCTCTTAATTTGGGCGAGGAGCCGAACTAGGCTTTGGAGGAAACAGAGAAAGAGAGGAAACTACAGCTCTGCCGCTGCTTCTTCTTCAGAGTGAGAGAGAGATTTGAGCCATTTGTTTAGACTTTTTAGATAAGGAGAGGAGAGGACAATCCTTTTAAAAAGTTTGGTATAAATGTGGATGGATATCCTTTGGCCACGTTGATGCTTAGGTGGGGAGGCAGACCACTTTATTCTTTTTTTTTTTTTCTTTTTTTTTTCTTTTTTTGGGATGAGAAATACGTTTGTGATATGGCTTATGTGGGTTTGAGGGGTCAATCAAAGGCCAAGAGTTTGAATTATTTGCACTTCGTACACCGGTAAGGTTATTGCAATATTCAAGACAAGCATAATATATTTTTATAATAAATACCATTTTTTTAGAAGAAATATTTAGATGTGAAATTATATTAACATAGATAAATATTTTTAAATTAAATAATGATTTTGTTAAAAATACTGAAAATTATATACGATTATAAAACTTTAAAATCGTAACCTTTTTTTTTTGGTAGTTTGTTTAGGTTAACTTCTTTTTCTTCCTCTAAAAAAATGATAATTTATTTTTCTTTTAATTTGAGTTAAATTTAACATGAAAATACTTCTAAAATTTTATATCTTATTTTTAGTAAATATCAGTAGCTATATTCTTATTTATTTAATTTTATTATTTTTTATAATTATTTATTTATTAATTAAATTATTTATGATGTCACTGGTTTGACCACCGGTCGGACTTCAGTCTGACCAGAAAACCGGTAACCAGTCATTTTTTCGGTTCTTTTACCGTATCGGTTTTTAAAACCATGGTGAGGGGTGGATGGGGGCATAGGGCTGGGGTGAGATATTTGAATTGGGGGAAATAAATGCACATGGGGTGTGTGCTAGTATAACTAATAAACAATTATTTAATTAACCAATAATTAATTGGGGGAAGCAATTAATAAATAATAAATAATAATTTAATTAACTACATTATAAAAGACAAACAAATTAAATTATGTTATGCTAAACAACAATTAATAATTTTATAATTAATAAAACAACAATATAACAAATTATAGTTTATAAAAGACAAACAAATTAATGAAACAACTAAACAACAATAATTAATAATTTTATTAATATTTCAAATGAACTTATAGTTTATTGTTTATTCTTTTGCTAGAATTATGGATAAATATTTGATAAGAAAACCATGTACCCAAGGAACACCCTGAGAAAAATTCCTGGAGTCGCCACTGCCAAGGAAAGAGATAATTAGCCCAATGGGTCAACATGGCAGGAATGACAATCAGCAGGCCCATGGGCATAGCAAGAAAAGAAGTAATAGGAGCAATGTCCATGCCGGTGAAGAAATAAGAAATGGTAGTACAAGCCTGAGAGCCCACACCTTTCATGCCATGGAGGGTAAGCATAGACACAAGAGACACATAGCAGGATGAGACATGGCAAGAACGGCAGAAATGGCATGGGATTGAAAGAAGACAGATGTAATGGGTGGAGCTCGCATACAAGGGCCAAAGCACCACCTACCTATAGCCAGCCAATGCAAGAGAGGTGGGCCCGCAATCAAAGGTATCAGAGGGTGCGATTTGGTGGTGGGGGAAAAGGGGTCTATTTTGGGGTTCCTGCCGAGGCTTTTTTTGTGAAAAATGCCTTGCAGGGATGGCGTTTCTCCCAAAAGAGGGAAGCAAAGGGGTTGGACCACCTGATGCATGCCACAAAGGTAGGTAGAGACAGAGAGAGAGAGAGAGAGAGAGAGAGAGAGCCTCCAATCCTTATCCATTGGGGTAAGGCAGGAAAGGTGAGAGGGAAAAACAAAAACAAGTTTTGTCCTGGAATGAGGAGTGGTGTCGCAAGCACACTCTGGGCAGTGGTAGTGGCTGGGTGTTGATGCCCGCTTTGGCAAGAAGGCCTAATAACAAGAAGAAGCCCAACAATATAAAAGAGTTGAAGGAAGAAGAATTAGCAAAGTAAGAAAGAACCATTAAACCCGAATAGTAGGAATAATGGTCCACAGGCCTATGAAATAGAGAAAAGGGTCCTAAAGAAAGCAAATGGACCCAAGGGATCCCAGAGAAGGAAGTAGCAAGCCCATGGGAATCGTAAGAAGTAGAAAGCAAGCAAAGATGGGTCGGAGGAGCCCAAAGAGAGAAATTGGTAAATGGGATTGGTGCAAAGGTTAACAAACCCCAAAAGTAAAGGATATGGAAATTGGGCTAGGGAAGCCCGAAAGATTTAGCAAAAGCCCACGGGAATGTAAGAATGAGATGGGCTAAGGATGCCCAAAGGAATGAAGCGGGCTGAGGATGTCGAAAGAAATAAAATGGGCCGAGGAAGCCCAAGATGATATAAAAACTGACCTTGCAAAAATACTGGGCGACGTGAACTAAGAGAAGGAATAATACATGGCAGGCCCAAAGGAGGTTCAGCAAGCACAAGTTAAGTGATACCACGACAGAAGCGGTGCAACGGCGTGGCAGGAATACCAATTGACCCAAAAACCAAAAGTAAAAGGAGACAGGGGCTAATTAAAGAAGAAAGGGCCCATGCCTAAGCAATACCCAATCCAAATAAGAAACGAGATGCAAAGAATGAAGACCCAATAACTTATCCACGCCATAAAGAGTTAAAAATATGCAGTAAAATACGCAACAAGACCAAACAAACCCGCAGGAAATGGCAAATGCATGAACAGCAGACAAGCCATGGACTCATATCGGAGTGGAGCACGCATAAAGCCCAGGCACCACCCACTTGTACCCAGCCAATATAGGGGCGGTGGGACATGGGTCAAAGATAAAAGAGGGTATGGTCTGGTGGTATGGAGAAGGGGGAAGTATATTCTAGGATTCTTACTCAGGCTCTTTTGGGAGAGATGTCTTGCTGGGATGACATTCCACCCAAAAAAGGGAAAGATGAGTTGGAATCACTAGGTGCATGCCATAGGAGTTAGTAAGGGAGAATACCCTACCATTATCCGGATGGGAATGCTACGGAAAGCAAGAAAATAAAACAAAACTCCCTTTGTTTGGGAGTGGAACGTGGCACAGCCAGCACAGGGTTATGGTGGTGGTTAGGCAGCTAACAGACCAGTGGGTGGCCCAAGAATGACACCCACAATAGGCTAAAAGCAGTTGAGGGGTAAAATGGCAAATCTTATCATAGCAAGCAGTATAAAAAGGCCATAGCAATGCATAGTAAGCAACAACGGGAGAACAAGGAAGAATAGTAGGAAACATATAAAGAAGAGAGAAATAGAAAGCAGAAAAAAACAGAGAGGATAAACAAAAAGAAAGAAAATAAGAAAGTAGGAAGTGAAGTGAGAAAAACAAAAGTGTAATAGGGCATGCACTAATAGGCTACTCCCTTCTCTCCCTCTCAATAGCCTACTCTTTAGCAAGTTAAAGGATTTGAGATTAAGCAACTTAGGTCCATTCTTTCAAAGTAGGCAATTTTTATGGCAGGATTTCCCTGTGAGATTGCCCACGTTGGAGATTGGCTCCCTTCTTGGACTTAAATCTACTAAGGAGCCAAGTTTAGCAAACTAATCCCCTTCCCATCTTTTATTATGATTTTTTAAGCATTAACATTATTCTTTTCAATATTGCTAACTTATTTCTACCATACTCATATTATCGCATATTTCCTGTTGCAAAGTTGTTTAGATATTATCTTTGGTTGGCAACAAGCATTTTAGTTAGAATACCTCTTTTTATTACCTTGTTATATTATGTCTCTCCTACCATAACATTTTTATGACAGCATCCCCTGCCGTGGACACGTGATCAAGGTCTCTTTAATGGGGACCTGGCTTGTGCATAAGCGAGCTTAAGATGGGTTTCAGCTGAGCCAATCCCGACTCTCCTACCCCAGAACTATTGTTTAGTTTCCTCCAAGTGATTGCCCTTGCAAGGGATGATGTCACAAGAAAGTATTGTAGTGCGTTTTTATTTGTATAAAAAAAAAAAAAAAAAAAAAGTTATGAAAACCATGGAGTATTAGCAAAAACATATTGTATCATAATCATAGTAATAACCATAGCAGATGTATCATAATAGATTACAAATCCAAAATATATAAGTCATGTCAGACTTATCAAATAAGTGCTAGAGAAAACAAGGAAGTGTACTGGGTAGGATGAAAAGGGGAAGAAGATGAGCATAGGGGAAGGAAATAAACAAGGAACTACACAATGTAATAAGTCTCATCAAAGGCCTGAAATGAGGGTCTGGTCTCCAAAGCGGCTAGGGCTAGCAACACTAGAAAGAAGGTGCTCGCGACGTGCTTCCAGGTCTGCTACCTTCTTCTTCAAAATCTCGATGCGAGCATCTATGGCGTCCACAGCAAGCTGAACCTTCTTCGTAAAGAAGGCTCAAGCAATCGCTCACAGGTGATCCAGCAAGAACTCCCCAGCAAAGCCAACTCTGATCAACTCCTGAACTGCAACCCTCTACTACAGAATCCTCTCAATAGACACAATGTCGATGAAGTTATGCTTGATATCGTTCATCGTGCTCCCCAATGGCTTAAGGAACTGCTCCCTAATGGATTGGCCAAAAGGAAACCCCTACATGAAGTCCCCACGGCTATTGTATACTGGCTCCAAATGAGAGATGCACTCCCTAGGGACCTGGAAGCTATATAAATCAACATAAAGGGACCTAGCACCCTAGAAATCTGCAGGATCAAGGTTGTTGGTCTCGGGCTAGTTACACTAAATGAAGAAGGCAATAGCCTCACTTGCTAGATCAAGAATTGTGGTAGAACTGCTGCCAACCTCAAACAAAAAGGACGGAGCCACCTTAACAGGAGTCGGAACTAGGAAGAAATGTGAAATATAGCATGAGGGATGGACAAAGCAAAGGAATGGATTTGTAATGAAGATTAAAGAAGATATGCGAGAAAGGAAAAAAAAATACCTATACCTGTGGGAATGGGGGCTACAGGTGTGACAGAAGTGGGGGCTGTAGGCATTGCAGTGTCTACCGCAGTCTTGGGCTCTTCGGGAATATTTGTGGCTAAGAAAAATCAATTTACAGAACAATCAGAGAATTATACTAGGAAGTTACCAAAAAAAAAAAGAAAGAAAGAAAGAAGAGTGAAGATTTAACAAGGGCAAGGGACACATACCCATGGCCTCAGTCTCATGCTCACCACCATCATCCTTATCAGAATTAGAGTCCCTCTTCTTCGCGATAGAATCCTCAAGAACCTCCTTAGATCCCTCATCAGAAGACAAATCTATATCAAGCCCACAGGTGGCAGAACTAGGAATAGATGAAGGAGTGACCACTAAGGAGAAGCCATCCTTTACAGCCTGAGAGAGGGCAACGAAGGGATTACTGCAGAGATGACAAGAGGAGTAGCAGGAGAAGCACTCCCAGTCTGAGGTGCACTTGTAGGAGTGACTCCTTTCTAAGGAGTAGGAGTCTCAGCTGAAATAGGAGCAAACTCACCAACCTTCTCGGTTTAGGCACTTTCCTCAATAGGACCAGGTCTGGGAGAAGGAATCGGGGCATTAGCAGATGCTCCCTGTGCAGCAGCAGAAGCAGAGGCCATGGCCTCAACCATAATGTCTGCTCCATCAAAGAAACCCTCCATGGGTGTGCCCATGGCAGTAGAAACCTCCTCACTCGTGGGGTGATAAACAAAAAAGGGCTCGAGGTCAAACTAAAAGAAAAAGAAAAAAAAAAGAAAAAAGAAAGAAAGAATGAGGGCAGATGTTAAGAGCAAAAAAATAAGCATGCAAAAAAAAAAATGATGAAAAGGGAGGGGGAACACATCGTAACACATGGCAATAAAAATGCATGAAGAGGAGAAATGTACCTCCAACTCGAGCTCGTTAAGTAAGATGGGTTAGGCGGAGGAAGTGTCCTCCTTGTGCTTAGATTTCCAAGAAGTGATAAAGAAAAAATATATAAAAAATGGGAGATGAATAAGTATGCATGTGGAGTTGGCCGTGGGAAGGCCCCATGAATGAGAAAAAAATAAAGAAGAAGTAAGGTTAGAGATAACATACTATCCTCTCAGTAGTGGCGGATGGAGGTGGTGGAGATTTCTTTCTCTTGTTGCCGCGGGTCATGCTAGAAGGAGGAGCATTTGTGGATGGCCGTGGAGCAAAAGGCTTGGGCTTGCCTGTAGTAGGCCGCCTGCTAGAACGGGTGCGAGTAGAAGGAGGAGAACCCTCAAGAACTATATTACCAATAGGAGGAAGGCCATCTTCATAGGGAACAATATCAAAACAAGTCTTAGAAGACTCAACACCTCTCTTGGTAGACTTGGGCATGGCGGACCGAGACACCGAGCCCTTCTTCACAGGCGCAGAAAGGTTCACCACCTTTACCTTCATCTCCCAACCCGTGGGGTACTCACCAACATATAAGTACCATCCCTTTTCCTTTGCCTGCCACTCAAATATAACAGACCGACTCTGCTTCCTAGCATACGCCACCATAGACTTGGTGGGAAGTAGTAACCGAGGATTGGCAAAAATGATAGCGTGAAGACCATCAGGAGGAATGAGAGAAAACCCACAGCTGCCTAACAATTCCTTCTCAAATGAAGTCATTATAGCCTGCCAATACCCATGCATCGCAACTTGTGCAAAGACCCTCTCTCTGTGAACCTGGAATAGTGACTACTGTGAAACATCTGCTCCAAAACTCAAAAGCACTAGGCTGGAAGAATGGTCGGATAGAAGTAGCGAACTCTAGGATGGAGGAGAAATCATCAGGTATGTCCTGATCCAACCCAAACTGCCTCTTCACTCTATTGGCAAAATAGTGCACAAATCGGATGCCCTCACCAGCAAGGTAAGGCAGCCACCCAGCATTAGTAGCTACCAAGTATGTAACCCCCCTCTCATCAAAGGCAATTAATGGGGTGGTGGTCCCAATAGTGTCAGCAAAAGGGCCCATGACCGAATCAACACATGTGTAACCAGTGCCCAGATTCCCGTATGCTCTCTAACAAAAACCAACTCATTTATCAAAGAACTCTACGGCAGGATGCCCAAATGGCTTCAACCCAACCAAGTGGTAAGCCGATGAAAAGTCAGATACAAAACGACCACAAAAATCAGTAATAACCTTCGGACACAAACAATACTTCTCTTTAGCGAAATAGACGGACTTGCACTTAGCCAAGTGCGATGCTGCAAAATGGTACTATGGGCAGAAGTAGTAATTATGTGGTAGGAACTCGCCTGCTTCTCATCATTCTGCAAAATATCTAACTGCACATACAGATGACCTAGAAACATAGGGGCCAATGGCGAACTCACCCCGGCAGAAATCTTTATGGCTAATCAGAAATAAAGAGGTTTTACAGCATAATGAGGGTAAGAACCAAAGATGAACTTACAGAGCCAGAATGCAACGAAGGCCGCATGGCGGACTACATTAGAAGCCTTGGCGAGAGCCCCAACCCAATGTGACAACTTTGCGTTCCAGCTCATCCCTTTCTTTAACTCGGCCTCCACGGCCTCCTCCTTAGGAGAGAGTTCTATATCACTTAGGTCCACATCACCAAGAATGGGCAACAACAGTTGATTTACCACATCCTCCAAGGTTACGGTGATCTTGCCGCAAGAAAGGAAGAAGGTATGGGTAGCGGTGTACCATCGGCGGACCAAATGATGAAGATTGAATAAGTCCTTATAGTTGGAAAAGCAACGCGATGAGATAATAGCCTTCAACATGCTAGCCTGATGCAACGCCGCCATGAAACTCGTATCGGACAACTCTTTATCTACCCACTCCTTTCAACCTAAAGAGGTACCCGACCTAAATTCAAAGGGAATGGGCACAGGGAGTGAGGTGCCTTGGCATATATCAAGATCGAGGATCGAGGAAGCCAAAGGGGCCCAAGATACCTCCGTGTTGTGTCGAAAAATGGAGAGCCACACGCGACCCGACAGTAGAGGCAAGTAGTCACTGGGTACTACTAGAAAATAAGTATGGGTGCCATACCACGGATTGATGAGGGAAGCGCACTCTCTGTCTAGGTCACAACTCCCTTCTTCCTCCTCGAAGCGTTCTGATTCAGAGAGATGAGCGTCTTCACCTGAGGTTTTGGTGGCAGGATCATTGGCAACAATTTCCTCCCCTTACGGTGGGAAGAACCCTCGCCTTTCGCCAGTGTCATGATGGGATATTTGGTCATAATATATTGGTGACGGTGTTTGAGGAAGAAGACATGGTGAAGAAAAAAGGGAATGAAAAGGCGTTCTGTGCGAATGATGGGAAGGGAATAAGTTTAAGTACTAATGACAATAAAGATGATGCGAAAGGATACAATGGGTCAGCCGTCAAAAGAAGCATCGCATTAATGAAGCAGAAGCTGTGTTTCAAAATAATTGCTAAACTAGGAAATTTGAAAAGACAACACAGTTCATGGCAAGAAAGAAAATAAGGCGAGGCCTACTGTCCGAAAAAACCCGCGAAAAAAAAGAAAAAGAAAAGAGGAAAAGTCTTTTTATTCGCATGTGAACCGCAGGAGCAATTCATTTGCTCAAGGGGCTGAATGTTAATGCACACTTTGGCAAGAACGCCCAATAACAAGAAGAAGTTCAACAATATAAAAGGGGTGAAGGAAGAAGAATTAGCAAGGTAAGAAAGAACCATTAAGCTCAAATGGTGGGAATAATGGTCCACAGGCCTATGAAATAGAAAAATAGGGCCCTAAAGAAAGCAAATAGGCCCAAGGGAGCCCAGAGAATGAAGTAGTAAGCCCATGGGAATCATAAGAAGTAGAAAGCAAGCAAAGATAGGCTAAAGGAGCCCAAAGAGAGAAATTAATAAATGGGTTTGGTGCAAAGGCTAACAAACCCCAAAAGTAAAGGATATGGTAATTGGACCGGGGAAGCCCGAAAGATTTAGTAAAATCCCATGGGAATGTAAGAATGAGATGGCCCGAGGATGCCTAAAGGAATGAAGCAGGCCAGGGATGTCAAAAGGAATAAAATGGGCCAAGGAAGCCCAAGATGATATGAAAACTGGCCCAGCAGAAATACTAGGTGACGTGAATTAAGAGAAGGAATAATACATGGCAGGCACAGAGGAGGTCCAGCAAGCACAAGTTAAGCGATACCACAGCAGTCCCTCAAAAAAGAGATTCGGGTACCTTTTGGGGCACCTCTCTTTTTGGGTAAGTGGTATGGAGTCGCCACTTATTTTTCTTTATACAAAAATATAAGAAAAAAAAATACTAATTACAAAATACATGACTAAATAGTTCCATTCATTGATTGAGTAAAAATTACATATCTGGAAAATTGAAAAGTTACATAGCTTTGGGACCTAGTTACAATCTACCAAATATTCACATGGCTTGTTGTCCTAGTTACATTCTACCCAAAACAAATGAAGACAAGGCTAGATCTACTAAACCAAAAACCTAAATTTGAAGGCTAGGTTACAGAATGGGAAGGTGTTAGGCATCCAATCTACCCAAACAGAGTCTGGTCTTCTGGACTCTTGTGACCAATGTACTATGCTATGCATGTCATGCACGATATGTTGAACATGTGAATGAAAAATTAAATCACACAAATTTATGTATGGATGAAATCTCTTCTTTTTGTTAAAAAAAAAAAAAAAAAAAAAAAAAATCAAATTTGTTTTTATTGTAAAAAAAAAAAAAAAATGATTTTGATTTGTCAAAATATTAGATCTGCTTTATGGGATGTAAAAAAAAAAACGTTTTTTGATGATAAAAATTCAGATTTGTTTTGTTAAGAAAAAGTGATTTTTGATGATAAAAATTTAGATCTGTTTTACTATATATTTTAAAAAAAGATTCTCTAAGAAGAAAACTTCACTCATAATCTAAAATTATGCAATCATGAATTAAAATAAACACAAACACAGCAATACATAATCTCTTTCTTTATTTCAACAATTTGCATGTATTAAGAAAATCAAATTTGAGAAAAATTTAGATTTGCTTTTCATAAAGATGCAAATCCCTTTGTGTTTGAGAAAACTCAAATCTACATCTTAAGAAAGATGCAAATCAGTTTTTGTATTGAGAAAAAATTCAGATCTACATCTTATAAAGATGTAGATCTGTTTTGTTTTAAAAAAATTCAGATCTACATCTTATAAAGGTGCAGATCTGTTTTGTTTTAAGAAAAATTCAGATCTACATCTTATAAAGATGCAGATTTGTTTTGTTTTAATGAAAATTCAGATCTACATCTTATAAAGGTGCAGATCTGTTTTGTTTTAAGAAAAATTCAAACTACATCTTATAAAGATGCAGATTTGTTTTGTTTTAATGAAAATTCAGATCTACATCTTATAAAGATGCATATTTGTTTTGTTTTAAGAAAAATAATTGTTCACATGCAAATTTATTGACATTCAAGAAAAAGATTATAACAATCATATAGAAAATATCGTGCTTTAAACAAAAAGACAATTTACAATTCATAGATATTTGAAAAAAAAAAAAAGAGATATAATATGTACCATCACATCACAAGAGAAGGGTGAAAAAAACAACCTCTTGCATGAGCACAATTTGTTCTTAAGAGGATGTTTTAGGGTGCAAAGAAATTTGTTCAATTCTCTTTGAAACCTAAAAACCCTAATTTTGTAGCAACACTCAGAGAGAGGATCAGAAAATATGTGTGGTTTGAAAGTAAAAAACGTATGCCTCTCAAAGCGTAAAAACAAAAGGTAGTGAATTATGAGGTTCAATCTCTATTTATAGAGCTCAGAGGACTCTAAAAAATAAGTACAGATGATTAAGGTTTGAATTCAGATGTATCCTTCTGTGAAAATGTCGAAAAGGGTGTGTCTTATCGTCACCTAAAGGCCGTTAGGCCAAAGCCCACATGATGGCAATTCGGCACTCTAAATGTTCTGTTTGGCCCCCCAAAAGTGCCGAATTGGCTCTTGGAGGCCGAACGCGCTTTCGTGTTCAAGTGTCATTTAGACTCTCCTTCTAGGGTTTTTTGGCCGGTCCTTGTACCTAGACATATTTTCAACCTCCGTTTATGATTTTTTGCTCTTTTCTGGATATTCAGGCTTTTTTAAGAGTAATTATCTTGAAGATAAATACCTTAAAATAAATCTTAATAATGTTCAGATTATCCCCAATTTTGTTGTTATCCAATCATCCCTATTAATCCCATGCATGCATCCCTATTTTAAACACTAATTATCAACCAATCACAAAATTATTTAATTAATTTTTATTTTTTAACCAATCAGAATTAATTTAAATTGATCATGTGTGGTCAATTCTACCTAGACACAATGCATGTTGACCGTGCAAACTTCATCATACGATATCTTTCGATCCGATGGTTCGATTCAGAAACTGGAAACACCGTTGCGACCGTTAGAATCTTAAGATCATTTTTATGATATGCAATAAATGAATTAATACATGTAATGCAAAGGCAAAATGATGCATGTGATGCAAGAATAAAATGATGCATGGATGGTCACTCCAGTCATCTTTCTTGATTAAATCATGGGTGCAAAATCGAGTGTCTACGGCATGGCAGGAATACCAATTGATCCACAAACCAGAAGTAAAAGGAGACAAGGCCCATGCCCAAGCAATACCCAGCCCAAAGAAGAAACGAGATGCAAAGAATGAAGACTCAATGACTCATTCACGCCACAAAAAGTTAAAAACAAGCAGCAGAATGTGCAGCAAGACTAGACAAACTTGCAGGCAATGGCAAACATATGAACAACAGACAAGCCATGGAGAATGCACAAAGCCCAAGCACCACCCACTTGTACCCAGCTAATACATGGGCAGTAGGCCATGGGTCAGAGGTAAGAAAGGGTATGGTCTAGCGGTGGGGAAAAGGGGGAAGTCTATTCTGGGATTCTCACTCAAGCTCTTTTGAGGTAAATGTCATACTGGGATGACATACCACTCAAAAGAGGGAAAGATGAGCTAGAATCACTAGGTGCATGTCATAGGAGTTAGGGAGAATACCCAACCCTTATCTGGATGGGAATGCTATGGAAAGTAAGAAAATAAAACAAAACTCCCTTTGTCTAGGAGAGGAACAAGGCACAGCCAGCATAAGGTAGTAGTGGTGGCTGGGCTGCCAACAGACTAGTTGGTCGCTCGAGAAGGACACCCACAACAGGCCAAAAGTAGTTGAGGGGTAAAATGGTAAATCTTATCATGACAGGCAATATAAAAAGGCCTTAGCTGTGCACAGTATGCAGCAATAGGAGTACAAGGAAGAACAGCAGGAAACATTAAAAGAAGAGAGAAATAGAAAGAAGAGAAAAACAGAGAGGATATACAAAAAGAAAGAAAATAAGAGAGTAGGAAGTGAAGTGAGAAAAAAAAAAGTGTGATAGGGCATGCACCAATAGGCTACTCCCTTCTCTCCCTCTTAATAGCCTACTCTCTAGCAAGTTAAATAATTCAAGATTAAGCCACTTAGGTCCATTCTTTCAAAGTAGGCAATTTCTATGGCAGGATTTCCCTATGAGATTGCCCATGTTGGAGATTGGTTCCCTTATTAGACTTAAATCTGCTAAGGAGCCAAGTTTAGTAGACTAATCCCCTTCCTTTCTCTTATTATGATTGTTTAAGCATTAACATTATTCTTTTCATTATTGCTAACTTATTTCTGCCATACTCATATTATCGCATTTTTCCTGTTGCAAAGTTGTTTAGATATTATCTTTGGTTGGCAGGGAGCACTTTAGTTAGAATACCTCTTTTTATTACCATGTTATATTATGTCTCTCATGCCATAACGTTTTTATGACAACTTCCCCTGCTGTGGACACGTGATCAAGATCTCTGAAAAGGGGACCTGGCTTGTGCACAAGCTGGCTGAAGGTGGGTTTTAGTTGAGCCAGTTCCGACTCTCCTACCCTAGAACTATTGGGCTACAGTGCGATAGGAACATTCCAGCCTAGAATACAAAAAGGCACACCACACTAGGCAACCAACAGGTTAGTCGGCAATCCTGGAAGGATGCCCACAAGAAGCCACAAACGGTTGGTGAAGCCTTAGGGACAAAAGGGAGAAATCCCATTGAATCAATCTACTATAAAAGGGAGAGGTAGCCATAGAAAGTAGGAGGAGGAAAAATGTAAGAGAATAGCAAGAAACAGAGGGTAAAAAGAATCGAAAGAAAGAGGTAGAAAGAAGAATAGAGAAAACAAAACAGAAATAGGAGCATGCATCAATAGACCATCTTTTCTCTCCTCTTAATGAACCCACTCACTGTGACTCTGTAAGTCGTTACTTATAACCACTTAGGCCCTTTCTCCAACACGAGTAATTTCAATGGCAGGAATCCATAATGAGGTTATCTGTGCTGGGGTTTGGTTCCCTTTTTGGATCTGTTCTTGCTGAAAGACTCTACCTAGGACTGGGAGAGTGAATTGACATTATTATGCTTGCCTAAAATTGTTGCCATTGTCCTACCATGGCTTCTTTTAGTTTGTTTGAAATTTACATTACTATGTGTTTTGCCACAGTGATTCATCCTACTAGTTGTTCTGCTGTAGAACTTTTTTTTTTTTTTTTTTTGTATTTGCTATATCAACTGTTCTATTGTAGTATATCTTTTTTATTTACTGTATCAATTGTTTTGTTGTAGAACTTTTTTTTTATTATTATATTTGATGTATCAGTTGTTTTGCAGTAGCACCTTTTTTTCTATATTTGTTGTATCAGCTGTTCTGCTATAGTATCTTTTTTTTATTTGCTGTATTAGTTGTTCTGATGTAGGATTGATTATTATTTTGCTGAATCGGCTGCCCCGTGATAACATCATCTGATATACCTTTTGTATGGTTTGTTCTACTGTTATTTTTTTATTATGTCTGGTGTACCAGATACTCTACTGTGACACCACTTGTTGCATTTGCAAGGATGCCTAGCCTACTGCAGCACTTTCTGCTCTGTCTAAGCATTGGACATGTCTAACTTACGCATAAGCTGGCCTATAGTATAATCCTACTAGGCTAGTCCTAACTCCCTTACCTATTAGTTCACGGACCTAGGTGTAGCAGAATGGGTTTTGGCCCATTAACACAAAAGCCCCCCCCCCCCCCCCCCACATTTAATTTGCGACTCCGCTAGGGAGATGGGAAACAGACAGGGAAGGACAAGTGAATCCTCGCGAGCCATGCCTCGAAGATCTAAGACGATGCGGAACATGAGTGTTGTACCATCACAAGTAGAGTCTCAACCAGCTACCCCATGCCATCCCAGCTAGGCAGAAGGTGTTGTTGGTGTGGGTGTTATGCCACAACAACAGCAAAGGAATCCAATAGACAATGCCAACCTTTTTCATTGAGGTGATGCAATCAATGTAGCATACCTAACAACAGCTGGTAAAGGAAATTCATCAGCTAAAGTCTAACAAGACTAAAGAAAATGGTAGTCAGCACGACCCTTAAAACGTAGTTGACAAAGAGGAAACCCCGAAGGGCGAATGCCACTACAAATAAAAATGTATATTAGCGACCAAGAATTTATGACGGACCCAAAAAGCCCTCTCAAAAAATCTTATTTGTGATGGCAAAATAAAGCCCTTGCAAATACTTGATAAAATGTGAAATATTTGTGACCAACAAAAAAAGCTGTCGCAATAATGTGTTATAGCCGTCACAAATGCTAATATTTTGGAGGGAAATTTTCCCTCCACATTATTTGTGAGGGACAATTAAAAATCTCTTGCAAAAAGTGTATTATTTGTGACGGTTAAAAAAATGCCGTCACTAATACTAAATTATTTGCAAGGGCTAGGATCGACCTTCACAAATAATCATTAAAATATAAAAAATTTTGGAGGGAAATGTTCCCACCAAATTATTTCCGAGGGACAACAAAATTTCCTTACAAAAAGTTTATTTTTTGTGTGAGTTAAAAATATACCCTCACTAATACTAAATTATTTGCGAGTGCCACAATTGGCCTTCGCAATAATCATGAAAATATTAATTTTCTTTGGAGATAAAAGTTATTCTAAAATTCCAAGAATATAATGATTGGTGAAACATAAAGTGATAGGAAATTTGTATTCAAAATTATGCCTATTAAAATTCATAATATCTTGTTTTTCATCTCTGCTTTTCAATTAGGCCACCAACTTATAGATGGTTTGCTCAAATTCTTTGAAACCTTTGGACTCAGCTTGACTTTGAACTTCATAATTCTAATTTATCCATCATTTTCTATCTGTGTAATTAACCACTACAAGAACTACATGATCACTTCTTTGGAAAGTTGCATGAACTAGACTATAGTAAAAATGTTATTTACATATCCACAACACATAGAGCAATCAGTGAATGCCAATCAATCATAGTATTGGGAAATAAGATGAGCAAAAAAAAAAAACCTCAGTTTTAAAATCAGTGCAAGGCAATTAAGTGGTGAGAATTGGAGGCAGTAATTTAGACTTGGATCCAAGAACTTTAGCCTTTGTGTCTGGGAAGAATTCTATCCCATGTAGCACTTTGACCTCTCATTTTTTAGTGATATGAATGGGATAACTGAGCAAATGACCTGGCAAGTCATGGTTCAAGCTCAGACAGAGTCAAAATAGATAGTATAATCACATATTAAACTCAATGGGGTCAATGAAAGCATTCTATACTAGGGTAATAACCTTAGAGAATTAAGAAAGAGAGCAAGAGAGATAACTGCCCGTACCTTGTCTGTAACTAAATTTCTATTTCAATAAGCATCCTTAGTATTATGCACATGGATAACTAATCTGGATGAAGCCAAATACGGTGATGGAGTGGAGGCTGTAAGCCTTTGAAGTCACTCGATTATCATATTCTCAACACCATTCCTTCTCCAATCTATATCATCATCCTCATTTTCTTCTTGCAGCACATTTGCATTACAATGTAAATTTTCTTCTTCTTGGTATGGCTTTTCTTCATCTGATGGCATTTCATAAAGGTTTCGTGGTTTAGTTTCAATCACAACATTCCCTGTGGGATCTTTTATTCCATTAACATAGTAAACTTGAGTTGCTTGACATGCTAATACAAATGGCTCTACGGTTTTCAACTTTCGTGATGTATTAACAATAGTGGTTCCATGCGGATCTCTCTTATAACCAATTCCTTCATGAGATACATCATACCAATCACATTTAAACAACACAACTTTGTTCCCTTCAGTATATTGAAGTTCAACAATGTCTGTTAGTTGTCCATAATAAGGCACATTGCAACTTTGATCCTCCCCTCTCACCATAACTCCATTATTTTGTGTTCTTTTACTTTCATCACATTGATTTGTATGAAATCTGAACCCATTAACATTGTAACCAAGATAAAAAATAGCCCTTTTCTTAGGACCCCGAGCTAATGAAAGCATATGCCCATCAACTTGCCTTGTATTATATAAGTCGGTGATCTACAATAAAACCTAAATAAGGTTAAACTCAAGTTGTAGTAGTTAAAATATAAACAAACATACATTTTCAAAATAAATTACTATCTTACTCTTTTTTCAAACCACGCAATAAATTTTTGTCTATGCACCCTGTCAATGTCGAGAA
Organism: Quercus tomentella; assembly: GCA_028535165.1. NCBI lineage: Eukaryota > Viridiplantae > Streptophyta > Magnoliopsida > Fagales > Fagaceae > Quercus > Quercus tomentella. Next base: position 47,111,192 of record JAPQVY010000156.1, read on the forward strand.
CACCTGCATTTGTAAGGATGTTCTTATGTTCTCTGCACACAGTTAAATATCCTAATCAGTTTTAATATCATATTATGAGAATATCAAAAAGGTAATTTTTGTGAAGATCATCTTACTCAACAAATCGGTCAGCGTCGACACAATTTTGAAGGACATAAAACGTTGCTGCATTGTGAAGATCATCATTCAACTCACACCTTATTGCTTTCCCTAAATGTCGTCCAAGTGTTGAGAATATGGACAATTGAGAGGTATTTGCACATGCGGAAGTACCTCCATCATAATTTCGCTCTACTCGATTAAATTTGGTTTCTATTCCATGTAAATAGCGAGAACAAAATGTTAGACATTCATCCGCTAAATACTTTTTTGCAATAGACTCTTCTGCGTGTGCCTTATTACGAACATAATTCTTAAGCTTGTGCAAATACCTATATTTGAAGGCATAATATGAAATATATCAAAAATAAAATACTAGTGAGCAATTGTAATTTAGATTATAATGAAATTTTGTAAACTTTATCTCTCAACTGGATACATCCATCTGTATTGCACTGGACCTACAACTTTAGCTTCCCAAGATAGGTGAATGGCCAAGTGAACCATTACAACAAAAAAAGAAGGTGGAAAAAGTTGTTCTAATTTACAGAGGGTTATTGCAATTTGGGTTTCAAAACGATCCAAATCATCCACTCGTAACACTTTAGAACACAATTCTTTGAAAAAGTTACTTAACTCAGTCAAAGCATCAAATACTTTTTTAGGTAAAAAGTCACGCACTACAAGTGGAAGTAATCTTTCTAGGAAAACATGACAATCATGAATCTTCATACTAGAAAATTTTCTCTCCTCAATATTCACACTTCGAGATAAATTTGCAGAGTAGCCATCTGGAAATTTAAGATTTTTTAGCCATAAGGATATGGCCCTTTTCTCATCATTTGACAGTGTATAGCAAGCTGGGGGTAGCTCTATCTTCCCATTAACCTCTATGGGGTGGAGCGTATGTCGTATGCCCATTTCTTTTAGATCAAGACGAGTGCTTAAAGAATCCTTCGTTTTATCTTTAATATTCATAATTGTCCCAATCACACTGTCAAATATATTTTTTTCAACATGCATCACACCCAAATTGTGACGTAACAAAAGTGTTCTCCAATATGGCAATTCAAAAAAAATGCTATGCTTCTTCCAATTATGAAACTGCCCATGCCCTTCTAGAAATTGCTTTTTATGCCCTTTTCCAAATATAATTGGCTTTAATGGACGAATTTGTTTTAACACATCATCACCATATAACCATTTGGGTGCTGTCTTCCTTTCTTTTTTACCATTAAATTGTGACTTCTTATTACGCCATTTATGGTCTAAGGCCAAAAAACGATGATGTCCCATATAACATATCTTATATCCATTTCCTAACCTGCAATGAGTAGTCTCATTATGATAACAAGGACACGTCAAATTTCCCTTTGTACTCTAACCGGAAATAACAACATATGCAGGAAAGTCATGGATAGTCCACAACACTACTGCTCTCATCTGAAAGTTCTCCTTTGTTGAAGCATCATATGTACACACCCCATCTTCCCACAATTCTTTTAGCTCATCAATCAATGGCCTCAAGAATACATCAATGTCATTCCCAGGACCCTTTGGGCCTGTTATAAGTAATGACATCAATGAGTAAGGCTCTTTCATGCACATCCAAGGGGGAAGATTATATGGAGATAAGATAATAGGCCAAACACTGTATTTAATACTCATATTTCCAAATGGGTTAAACTTATCTGTAGCTAGTCCAAGCCTAACATTACGGGGATCCATTGCAAATGACTCATGAATTTGGTCAAATTTTTTTTCAAGGCTTCACAATATGCTGGATGTCATAACACTCCATCATTAACACGTTTTTCATGGTGCCATTTCATATCCGCAGCAGTCTTTGTTGACATAAACAATCATTGTAGCCTTGATTTAAGTGGAAAATACCGCAAAACCTTCCATGGTACCTTTTTATTTTTCCTTTTACCACCCTTATTTGGCTGTCATCTTGAAAGTTTACAAACTGGACATTGAGTCACTTCTGAATACTCCTTTTAATAAAGTGCACAATCATCTTTGCATACATCTATCTTCTCATAATGGAGGCCTAGATCGTTGACAATCTTTTTTGCCTCATAGTTCGAGCTAGGTAGTCTCTCACACATAGGAAATGTATCCTTTAACAGCTCCATCAACATACTAAAGGACTTGTTGCTCCATTATGATATGCACTTTATGTGCAATCACTTGACTATGAAGGACAAGCTTGAATACTTTTCACAATCTGGATACAAAGGCTGTTTAACCTCTTCCAACAATCTATAAAATTTCTTTGCATCTCCATTTGGCTCTTGTGGTTCATTTCCACTTGATTCCTTGCCACGCACCACTTGTGGATAAGCATCCTTGATCATATCAAACATATCACCATATAGCATACCATCATCATCATCACCTTCCACTTCACTATCACCTTCCTCTTCACTATCACCTTCCCCATGAAGGTACCAAGTAGTATAATCTCTCCTTATACCCCTAAATAAAAGATGATACTGGACCTCATCCCGAGTCCTACGATACCTTTTGCTACAATCAATACATGGATAGTTGATTATCATATCTCCATCTGTTGAATGTTTAAATGCATACTCAAGAAAGTTTTCAACTCCATTAATATACTCAGTGCAAGATCTAGTAGGAAGATGCATCCAAGATTTATCAACCGTCATTTTATCTACACCATTTAAAGCATTGTATTAATCATAACTAACATTTAGGGGTGTGCAGAAAACCCACCGACCCGCCAAACCCGACCCGACCCAACCCGACCCGCCGGGTTGGGTCGGTTTTTCAGGCTTGGTGGGTTGGGTTGGGTTACAAAATTTTTTTTTATAGCAGGTCGGGTTGGGTTTGGGTCATAAAATTACAAACCCGCCAAACCCGACCCGACCCACCAACCCACCCATATTTAATATATATTTAAAATATATTATATATTTAATAATTTTTTTTTTAAAACCAAGGCACTTATATATAAATATATATATATATAATTTTTAAAAAAAACTAGCTGTAGAACAGCACTTCCTCGGTTCCTCCTACTAATACTAATTTAATATATATATATATATATATAATATTATATAATTAATAATTTTTTTAAAAATAACCAATTCTTCCTATCTTATATAAAAGCTAATTAGGTCACACAAACCCTAATAAATTACTATTGTTGTTTAGTCATTAGTGTTATTTGCCTTTAAGGAATTACATTAATACTAATCTTTGAGTTTTTTTAATATATTAATATTTATATTTTTTTCTACTCAATTTAATAATAATAATAATAAAAAATTTGTCAAACCCATGGGTTCAACCCGACCCAACCCGACCCATGTGGGTTGGGTTGGGTTGGGTTGAATTTTTTTTGACCCACCATGGTGGGTTGGGTCAAAAAATTCCCTTAACCCGACCAAACTCGACCCATGCACACCCCTACTAACATTGATGGTGCAGATAGTAAATATTCATAAGTCAATTTTAAACAAACATGAACTAAGTTTCATACCGGATTGGAACAAAAACCACACTCTTTACCGCTTCTTCAACAAATGTTCTGCAAACAATATTAAGGCCTGCAAATTGCAAAGAAAATCAATGCTTATGCTTCAACCATCTTGTAAGAAGCAACAACATACAAGCAATACAGGTCCCATACAGGCTCAAATATTGATTCAAACCACAAAACCACGTGTGTTTTCTTCCTGAACTTCCACTAAATCAAGTCAGGGTGCATATAAAACATAACAATCTTTGTAAAGCATGTCCTAAGTCAAAGGTTATATAGAACCTTTAAAGGAAGAAGGAAAAAGAAGTTGGTGCTTTTACTACCAAGATTCACTCTAACAGCATCCATGTAACAATAGTTTCGTATTCCTGATTGTGTAGCCCACAAAAGGCACTAAATTCAAGACTGAATTGAAAGTAAATTTAAAAGAACTAGTGGATCGTCCTAGGAACCATTAGCTACTTCAAAAGAGTGTTGGACAACCATGTTTATTCAACTCAAAAGAAGGCCAAGAAGTTTGATACCTGTATACCCAATATAGAGGCCTAGGAGGCTAAGACACAAAACACTATGCCACAGACCAATATAAAAGTCCCCGAACACAAAACACTATGTCACACATACATCAATGCATAAAAAAATACCTAGATATTGCTAAAATCAATGAATTAGCTCATCATATTTAGCAATATCTTCTATGGTTCTACTCAGTGTGTTTTCATTGGCGCCCATTATGAATTACAAAACACTTTTTTTGCAAAAAAGATACTACAGCTTATTAAACCAGAATGCATTATTAGTGAATATTTCCCAGGGAGAGGAAAAAACAAAGAAACAGATAAAATAAATACAAAGAAGAAATTAAAATGGAAAAGTTTTACAGTCTCTTCAAGTTGCTTAAATTTCCTAGGTTTTCAGGAAGATGTCCATCAAGCTGATTAGCTTCCAAAACCCTATAAAATGCAACTTAAACTGTAACCCAGGTTGTACACCATTCTTCTTTTTATTAAGCAATAAAATCTACGTAAAGACTTACAGCTCCTCAAGTGAACCAATCTCACCAATTCCCTTAGGAATTTCACCACTTAACCGGCTTCCTAAAAAGGACCTGCAGAATACCAATTGTTAGGAAATGACCAACCTGTTGACCCCTTTGGTCAACAACTATATGGCAAATAATAAAGGCTTTCATAGATACAAATGCAAAAAATAACTTATAGAATGACAAGAGGGAGCTGAGAGAAACTAGAAGGAATTGATCTACTAATGTAGTTGAAACTAAGATCACTGTTAAATGAAAGAAACATCATTTGGTCTTTCTCAATTTCGAGGTCATAAGACAAAAAGGCCAATCTTTGATGAAGTCAGGAGTCATAATGTACTATCTACTACCCTAAGGAAATGTTTAGGCTGAGTCTCACTCATTTGAGTTCTGGGTATGCATTTGAAAACCTAGGTACATCTTTTCAGCAAGCAATAATCTGTCGTGAGCCATATTTGTGATTCAAAGAGAAAAGAAAGAAAACTGTAGATTCAGAACATGGGAACAAACAAAAGTAGATTCCATAGCTAACCTCAGAATCAAACATGCATCAAAACCCTGCTCCATCTATTGGTCCCTGACCTTTTATGCGGTCTTGGTCGCATATTGTTGTATTTTTACTACGTACATATTAGTAGCCATTGCTCAAAAATTATTGCAACCCTTTTTAACAGATCAAGGAGGACTTTGGGGAATTATTTGAGAAGATATTGCTTGAAAAGGCTAAATTTGAGCCACAGGTGAGTACTCTTTTCAGTTTACTTGTGTGTTTGGTTATTAGCCTGTATATTACTGATTGAGTATATGGGTTGAAGCAAATGGAATATATGGGTTCCACTAACTCTTTGAATGCAGGGAGCAACAAATACAGTGAAGGTGGAAGTAGATTCAGATGCAAAAAAGACATCGCAAAGTACCAAAAGTGCAGATAAGTCGCAAAGTACCAAAAGTGCAGATAAATCGCAAAGTACCAAAAGTGCAGATAAGTCGGAGGCAGCTATGAATCCAAAGAAAAGAGATGCTGTGGTAAGCCCTGTTAACGTTGCAATCCTTCTCCCCCACCCCACTTTTTTCTCTTTTCTTGCTTTATATTTTTGATTTTGGGGTAAGTTCTGTTTATGGATCCTTACTTTTTGTCTTTAGAAATATAAGTTTGGGATTATGTAGAGTTTTATGTGGTCCTTCCTCATCCCCTTGGGACCAAAACTTATAAAAAGAGCTTATGATTATGTCGAATTTTAGATGTCCTTCCATAATAAACATCTTTGTTAATTGATTATGTTATGTTCTGTAAATTGAATCAGAGGAGTTTTGACAAGTCTTGGATTTATCTATGGGGATCTAATATCTTTAACTGAGTGGGAGCTGTAACTATAAGTGCATTTCAAGCGTAGGCATATCAAGTTTTTATCATTATTGTTGTTATTATTATTATTATTATTTTGATAAGTTCAAGTTTTGAATATTATTACTTATCAAACAAACATAAAGTTTTAATTTAATATCAATGCACATAAAGACTCTGAGATTATTCTCTTAAATATAGAAAAAAAAAAAGCATAAAGACTTGGAGAAAAGTTCTTTAAAATTCATATAATTAAGAAGTATTAGACTTTCATGAAACAAGCAAACTATTGATTGGATATTACTGAAAGCTTATACCTAGCCTTGAAAACTATTGACAGGGAGTGCTAGATAAATTCTTTTAGAAGTACAATGATTTAATGATTTTCTATTGGCCAAGAGCCTTGTGGTTTGGTGGCATTGCGAATCTAGGTTCAATCCCTCTCCTGCACTTGTTGTAAGCCAAAAAAAAAAAAATTTGATAATTGAAATTGATCAGAGAAATTGTTGTTTTATATTATTTATATTGCTAGTTGTCCCAAAGGCATTAATTCTTAGAAAATGGTGAATTTAATCATTTAATCTAACAATATTCTTCTAATTCTTTCAGGTTGTACCACCATATAAGTTATTAATGGCTGAATCTCTGAATCACCATAAAATTTATATTAGAAATTTAGGTATTCCTTTTTTCAATATCACCTAGCAGACACAGATATTGAGATATATGTATTATATTATGTCATTCATGTTCGGTAAGTTCAAGTTCAGACATTTCTTAAGCAGACACAGTGAAAACCATATTATATTAATATAAAAATAAAATAAAATACAACCATATCCATCAAAAGCCTTTCCAATTTTAACTGTGACAAATAAATAAATAAACAAATAAAAATGAAATTCCCTCGGGTCCAATAACTACTTTCTCTGAAATCATAAAAGACTCACCGAGAGAGAGTTGGTAACGCCGACGCCGGAGAAAGCGGAGACGACGGGCCTGCCGCAGCTGGCGGAGAAATGGAAACGGCGTCATTTGGAGAGAGAAGCAGTAGCGAGAGACGAAGGTGGTGGTGGTGGTGGTGTGTAAGTGTAAGAGGGAAAGATAGAAGAAGAAGAAGAAGAAGAAGGAGGAAAGTGATTGGGATAATGGAGAAGAAGTGAGTTAGGCCATGGCGTGAGGAGTTGAGAATTTGATAGAGAGATCTTTAGTCGCTTTTCTCTTTTGTTTTCTTTGGGTGTCTTGCCGCGCGGTTGTGTGTTGTCAGTCGGCGTGAGTTGGGAGTGTTAGAGGGAAAAGTGAGAAACTTTAGAGGGAAACACATCCAGTAGATTAGGCAAATTTTTGTGAATGAACAATAACTTTTACCTTTTAACTACCCACTTTTTCAAATACACTTTCCAACAGATTCTCTATCCCATTCTCTATCTCATTTAAATATTATTTCTTTATTCATTATTTATTCTTTTTTTAACAACTACCCATCTTCCAACATTTTTTTTATTCAATACCTGATTATTATAATTAAAAAAAAAATTTGAAGAATGAATAGTAGCCCATCAGACTTGATGAGCTACTATTCATGAGCAAAAAAAAATCCGGGTATAGAGAGTCCATTGGAGACCTATTTTGTGGGTTTACTCTCTATAATAGAGAGGATTTTGTATTTAGCTCTCCTGTTGGAGATGCTCTTAGAGGGAAAAGTGAAAAAAAATTTGAGGGAAGGGGGAATTGATGGACATGTGGCGCTAAGGTTTAAGAAATTTTAAGAAATTTGATTTTAAAAAAAAAAAGTTTTATAAGAAATTATATAGTGGTTTTTTTTTTTTTTTTTTTTTGAAAAAAAAAAATTATATAGTGGTGTTGGGCATGGAGTTGTCTTTCTTTTGGTCTTAATGGCCCTCTGTGGTGTTTTATTTGGGACTACACTGCACGTAGTGAATGTCCCTCCTACGTTAGTGTATGCACTAGTTTACTTTGTATGACTATATTTGGCATTTAATAAAAGATTTCTATAGCTCAGAAAAAGTTTTATAAGAAATTGCATGTTATAAGAAATTTTTTTTTGTTAATTTAAATTTTAGAATATATGTAGCGGCATGTGGTTTGAAGCTTATAAGGTTTAAATTTTAAACAATTAGTATAATTTTTTATAATAAACAAGAATAAATAGGAGTATGTATATGAAATACATAGGTTAATCAATGAAATAAATTAGATATAATTCATAAATTGAATAGCTTCCCCGAAATTAGATAATAAAAAGGATTATATGTCATATGTTAAAAGAACAATATGAAAATTTTCCACAATGAGCTATATCAAATACTATAAAAGAAAAATATAGTTCAGCTATTAAATATTAAAACAAATGATGGGTTTGCTTATATGTAAAAATGGTTTAATTTGAACTCAATCTAGTTGTTCAATAGCAACCTAACCCAATTTTGAAACCCTAAAATGTTTCAAAAAAATGTTACAAATGTGTTAAATCACCAATTATAGATTAATCTCTCTCTCTCTCTCTCTCTCTCTCTCAAAAATAATAAGTTGGTATTATTCTTCAAATTAAGTATTTAATATTGCATCAAATTAACCTTGATTTGATTAGTATAAAATGCATGAATTTTCGTCTTAAGCCCCAAATTATGTTGAGCCACCTCTACATGAATTTTCATCTTAAGCCCCAAACTTTTGAAAAATCTCTTTTAACGACAAGATACTAGTAGGCATCCCATGGATCACACATAAGAGTGACCAAGGTAGCCCTCACACATTGAGATTTTTATTTTATCTCGACATTAACCCTCGCTAGCCATGGGTTTTTTAAAAAGAATTTAAAGTAAGAACATTTTCCCCCTCTAAAATGAAAACCATTTATATCTAAGCACGCGTGTAAGTGCGCAGTTTGGGTCATAAGCCCAAGAAGTAATAGGATTAAGACCCAAATAACCCAACACAATGAATTTGTAGAGAGTGGGCCAAAAACTAGGCTTTAATGAATTGACCAACACTTACAACGGATTAAAGGTGGGAAGTAAATAAAGAAAAACAAGCTTCATGCAAAGAAATCCTTCCTCGGAAAAATCCGAGGAGAGTAGTTCTTGAATATATTCTCTTTAGACTTGATTACAATTCCAGTTCTTACCATGCTACAGTATTTTCTCCACCGATTCTCAGATCCTCCCTTTCCTCTGGAGGGTTTCTTACGTTATATAGCCTCTTTCTGTTGATCTTGGCTCTTCATTTGTTGATCACGTAGGCCACACTCAAGTGCTTGTCCCATCAGACATTTCCCCAAACCTTCCGTGAGTTGCAGCTACCTAGATAGTATTGTTCAGGGGTCTTCTTCACATAAATGCAGCCAGAGGGTTTGGTGGGGTGCAATAAATGTGGTGGTAGCTTCCATCCCTTCAAACATGACAAGACTGACCTCCTCCTTGAAGCCTTTCCTATACAGTGCGACCTCCTATGGTAATGTACCACTGACGTGGTCAAGAAGCACATTACATATAGAGAACTTGCTGGGAGCATCATTGGTTGGTATTTTCTAATTTCAATTCCATTTTTTATATTAATATTAATATAAGAAAAGAAACAACCGTAAGTGAGTGAGTGACATCAACAACAAGAATATTTTAAAGAAAAGATTAAAATTTAAAATTGATTCAGGTCAGCTTTATGTTTATGATAGACCACTACTTAAATTTGTTGGTTAAAAAAAATTTAATTTGATATCCAATAATTGAGAAATCTAGAAAAAAGAAGGAATTTAGATTTAATTTTTATAGAACTATTATCGATCTAAGGTAACTCCTATATTACACATGCATATAAACAATTCAATGGCAAAAGGTATCTTATGTATTGAATATAATTGTAGAGTTAATATATTATGAGATGAAAAATGCATATATTCAATAAATAAAAATTATTACTATTGAAAAGAGGTTGTTATTTGAGAAGAGAATCTTATATGAATCGGACGTTTATGCCCCATTACACTAAATACAACATCATTTTGATCGAAGAAGCTGTAAGCCTTAAGGAAAAAAAAAAAAGGAAAAAAAAGAGAGGAAAGTTAACCTTGGATCAAGTTTTATAATGCTATAAAACTCAGCATTATTTGTAGTCACCGACCCTAAAAGGTCAATCAAAAAATAAATCATAGCCATAAATAAAAGTATACGATTTATTCTTAGAAACAGTACTAAAAAATCAAGGTTTTTAGACCCGGATCGTTCATTGAACCGTAAAAGGGAGAGGTTCAAGGTTTTTGAGGTCGAACCGTGATGATGTCATAATTAATTTAATATAAATAAATATATTAAGTTAGTATAAATAGAAAATTTAACTAAAATAAACCAAATAAATATAAAGATCATCTTTCAAATGTATTTTTCATATCACAACTTTCATTATAGTATTTCAAAAAATAATGCTATATTATCAATTGTTAAACAAAATAATAATAATAAAAAGAAAAAAGAAAATTATTTATTTATAATATACTATCAAAGCAAGATTTTGCATTATAAATTAAATAAATACTTACAACATTGTACACTTTCATGTAAATATGTATAATATTGTACACTTTTTATAAATATATGCAATGTGTTTTGTGCATTTTTTTTTAATCTACAGTAACATTTACAATGACAGTACAAAGGTAGTAAGTAAAGTTGTGGGAATTGGTGGGATTTTATCGTATGAAGAGGCAATCAAATCAAATAAGTTTAAAAAAATTTACAAACCAATTGAAAGGTGAAGAGGTAGCCACGTGTCAAACTCTTCACATGGGGAAAGGGAGAAATTATTGGAACCTCCGGGAGGACCACTGATGTGGTCCTCCCAGGTCCCAACACCCAATTAAAAAGCGCCACCTAGCCATTTTTTCTTACTCAGCTCCACATCACCACTGATGCCATTAACTTAACTATGGTTAGAAAATCAAACCAAGGTTAAAAACTAAGCTCTACTTACCCACTTTCCCACAGCCGGATTTAACCCAAAATCAACTAAACAAATTAAAAAAATTTCTCAAACACAACTCTATCTGCCTCTTTCTCAAAATCAAGTTGCCAAGCATCTTCAAATGTCTGCGGCGGCGAAATTCAGTGAGAAGGGCCAATCATTGGCCCTAACAGGAGGAAGAAGACCATCACAATCTTCCACCTCTTCTTCTATTACAAAAACCGTCTGCTTTTGTGCAATTTGTAAATCTCATCAATCGTATTGGTTTGCGGTTAATATTTCCTTCAAAGCTGAAGAAGAGTTGGAGAGCAGGACAAAGGGAAGAGACCCAGATGAAGAAGACTTGATGGCCCGCTTCTGTGGACGTCGTCATCACCACTTCGATGGCGTGACTTATGGTAAGTTCCCAACCCTTGAACATGATATCCAACCTTGCTGAAAACACTCTGTGATTATGCAGGAGATGCGGAGCCCAGATGGGTGGCCCGTCGGATTTGTGTAGTGGAACCAGGAAATGTCCTCAGAAACCATCACCGGTGGCAACAACAACAGCGATCCAAAGCTTCACGAATTCCTTGTGACGAGTCCAGAGTTGTGAGGACCCGGTAATGCCAAATACGATGTGTTTCAATGACAACTCCTCTTCTTTGTCCTTCTTTTCCGTTTCGGAAAGGCTGGAGATGTCGAAAATGTCTTGAAGGACCACTGATGAGATGAAGGCATACAAGTGTTTTAAGTTCTTTTCAATTTTTAATGTGAGGAAGATTGTGATTGTGAGTCATTTAGTTGCTGGGTTCCACGATTTTTGCATTTGAACATTGTTGTTGATGCTGCAAAGATTGATGTCCCAAAGTTTTAAATAAAGATTATATTAGTGGTATTTGGTTATGGGCAAGATTGTACTAGTGGTATTTGGTTGTAGGCTTGCTGCTAACTTAGAGGAATTGGTTCTGATGTGAATTGTTTATGTGGTTTCAGTATAGTTGTTCTGATGTGAATTGTAGCTTTTAGTTATTGTATTTGTAAATAATTTTTGTGTTTATGGATGAGGTTCATCTTTTTGTTTTGGTGTTTGGATCTCATTGTAAATTTTGTTCATTTTGACAATAAAATTTCTCATTTGGTAGACTATTAGTGATGTTTTTTTGAGAGAAATGTTAGAAATTTTATTGACATAGAGCTATTTTATTACAAAAACTTTGGCCATAAGCATCATGGGTAGCACATGAAGGCCACAACAAGTTACATTACCACCCAATGTTACATTTGCCAGGGCCAAAACAATGAAAGAAAAAACAGAGCCTAGCTTTGGGACCTAGGCAGCGAGCAGATGCGTTGAGAAACAGAAAAACCAACACTTTTTTTTTAGTCAAATGTTAGCTGCATCTTCAGTAACATTCCCCCATTTTTCTTGCATCCTAGTTTGGTTTATTGAAGGATGAGCAAAGGAAAAAAAACAACCCAATTGTCCTAGAACATCTACCAGCTGCAGCAACATCTCCAATACATTTCTAGAAAAATAAAAATTTTCAGACCATGTTTTCGGCTGGGTTTGCCCAATATCTTCTCTGGAGAGATATTGGGGAAATAGGGTGAGAGAGAGAGAGAGAGAGAGAGAGAGAGAGAGAGAGAGAGAGAGAGAGAGAGAGAGAGAGAGAGAGAGGAGAAAAAGGCAGATAAAGTTATGTTTGAGAAAATTTTGAATCTATTTAATTGATTTTGGGTTAAATTCGGCTGTGGGTAAGTGGGTAAGTAGAGCTGAGTTTTTAACCTTGGTTTGATATTCTAACCATAGTTAAGTTAATGGCATTAGTGGTGATGTGGAGCTGAGTAAGAAAAGATGGGTAGGTGGCGTTTTTTAATTGGGTGTTGGGACTTGGGAGGACCACATCAGTGGTCCTCCAGGAGGTCCCAATAATTTCTTGGGGAAAGGTTAGTGCCTGCTAGCCAATGTTAGAGTGATAGACACTCATTGAAAAAGAAAAAGAAAAAAAAAAAAAACTTGGCTATTGGTTTTGGGTTCTAGTGACTGGTGTCTGGTGATAAAAGAAGAAAGAAGGAGCAAAACGGAAAAGAGGAAGAAGGAAAATGCGGATGAGGAAGAAGAAAAAAAGGTTTGTGCTTTTCATTTCATTTTATGTTGATCTATTAGTGTGTTTTGGTAGTCCTACGACCCCCACGCCCATACCATACAAAATAACTTCTAGTATTAGGTAGTAGGTACGAATAGAAATCGATACGGGATCTCTTCGTCATTTTTATTACAAGTCCACCCTAATCCCTCCATTATAATGAATCATCTCCCACTTTTTAAATACAAATATTGTGAAATCTAGAAAAAAGAAGGAATTCAGATTTAATTTTTCCCATTTCAGCTGTAATTATTTAGAATGGCATAACTGACTGGTTTAATTAAATCTCATCATATTATATATTTAAATTTTGTCTTCTCCTTTTAACTTTTTGATTTTTTTTTTTTACCAAATAATAAATTGGAATCGTTATTATTAAAAAAAAAAAAGTTATATCTACGAGTAATGCTAAATAGTTTTTCTTTTTGAGTAAATACATGTAATTGGTGTGATAGTCCGTAGTGAATCTATGTATAAATAATGATACTCTAATCATGACAATCATTATTTAAAAACTATAGTAATTATAAATTATAAATTAATGTGTATAGTTATTATTATTTAAAAAAAAAAAAAAAACTATAGTAATAACTTATTATAGTTCAGATTTAAGATTACACAGTAAAAATAAGTTTCTTCGTTTTCACTGTGTCTCACATTTAATACCAAACCCCACACACACCCACACAGAGAGTGAAAGAGCTTAAGCTCGTAGCAAAGTAGCAGCAACGTTCACCTCTCTCTCATTTCAGTTTAGTTGATATCACAGAGCAAGAGAGAGAGCTAAAAAAAAAAAATACGGAGTCAGTGTAGAAAAAAAAAAAAAAAAAAAAAAGAGCGAAGACGCAAAGAGAAGCATCCAAGGAGCGCTTATCGTGCTTGTACTTGCTTGTCATGTCTGCTTTGGGATACAAATATGTCATGTATAGTAATTGACATGCCAGCAGCCAGCAAAGCAGCTCAGCATTGCCAGCCAGCCCACGCATAAACCAAAACAACAGCTCACTTTTTATAAACCGTTAACTCAACTTAATATTCAAATCAACGGTTTATAGGAGAGTAAAAACTGAGCACTCCACTCAGTGATATGACTGAACACTGAAAACTGATTTCAGTGGCAGTGTGAGCTGTGTCACTTGTAGCACAAATATAATAACACAAAATTGAATCAACGGTTATAAATTTATAATTCAAAAATATCAAACCCAATCTAACGGTGACAATTACACTCTACGTATTAGAATATCTCTCCATATCTCTAATGGCTCTCTTCACTCTCTTGACTCTCTTCACTTTTCACTTCGGACTCAGTCTCAAAGTTCAGAGTGAATGCTCCTGTCCGTGGTCATGGGACTCAGTCTGAGTTCTCTACTTGCCTCTCTCAAACTCTCATAGTCTCAATCCTCAAACCGATTCTCCAAATCCAAACCCTAGCCGCCTCCAATGCCATAGCCCACTCCCCTCTTCCCCTCCAATGCCTAGCCGCTGCCGCCGCTGTCCACTCCTCTCTCCGTAGCTACCGCTGGTGTCAGTACTACTCTGTTTCTCTGATCTTACTTTTTTGTTAGTGTCGTTGGTTTCATACTTTCATTTGTTATGGAAACCCAAAGTTAAAATCAGTAAACCCAAAGATTTATAATATGAAACCCTAACCCCTTCCTTCTTGGTTTCATTATAGTCAGACACGGAGGAGAGAAGAGAAATAGTTCGTCCACTGCTGCCTCTTCACTGCCGCTCGATCACTACCGCCTATTTTCTGCTGCCTCTTGAAGATTAGCCAACTTAGATCGGTTTTAGATTTGTTGTTCTAATTAAATTTGTCTTTTTCCATGTTCTTGATCTGTTGTTGTTGTTGTTCTGATTTTAGATTTGTTGTTCTAATTAAATTTTTTTTTTTTTAATTTTAGATTGTGTTACCATTACACTTGGGAGAGAGAAATGAGCTCGGTTGAGAAGGGAAAGAGTGAAGAAAAAGGAAAGGAGCTGATTTTTTGGGTCTGCTCTCTCAAAAATGACTTTGTACTTAATTGTTTGTACTAGAGATGCTCTTAGTATTATTTTTTTTCAATATCTAATTTATGGTTTATATTTTATTTTTAATGGGTTTTGTATATGGATATAGGATCTTTGAATAAACTTTCAGATGTTTCCTAAAATATTTCCTACTCTAATTTTTATTTATTTTTTATTTTTCTCTTTGCCGCTACTTTCCATAATTTTTTCACTCTTTGTCGCTACTTTCTGCTAAAATTTTCCGCACAAATCCTGCTATATATTTCTTGTTTTTTCTATGCCTCCAGTTCATCACAGAGAGGCTAGAGAACGAAACCAAAGACAAGGGTGCTAGGTACTGATTTATCCCCTCCAGTTTTATTCTTTGCGCCTCTAATTTATATATCTCCCTCTCTATTCCTAATTTCATATTTTCGTTTTCTATTTGTAGATTTGCTCAATCTTTTATAGCTTTTGGTGATCCATCAATCAAAGGTACACATCTAGAATAATATTTTACTATCTATATAAATAAGACCTACTTTAACTTTGAATAAACTAATGTTACAAGGAAGACTAGCTTTACAAAATCAATCTTAAGAATTGATGTGATAGAATAGTACGTTTGGTTTATTTTATAGGTATATAATTTTTTGAATTCTATGATATCTTTTTGTATTGTAATATAATGAATTTCTTTTTGTTTCAATTTATCAATGTGATAGGATGATAAGCATGTATTTAGTTTTGAAAAAATTGTTAGTTATATTTTTTTTTTCACAATAATGTCATTGAAGTAAAAGCTTTGTGAGTTAGGTAGAGCTGTGTTTCATGTGTAATTTCACATTAATATTCATAATTGCTAGTGTTCTTTATTTTTTGTGACCGCATTAGCAAATTTATATTCTACTTTCATTGTGTTGTTTACAAATGTTAGTTTTTCTAATAGTAGGTAGGCATGGCAAGGAAAGGTAAGAGGAAAGGTAAAGGCCTTAGTGAGTCTCAAGACTCTCAACTACAAGAAACTCAGTCAACTAGGCCTTCCTTTGATCATAATGAAGTTTCTGAGCAGGAGCTCTTACAAACTCTACATCCATCATCTGAGCCTCAAACTGATGAAGGAGCACATCAAGCCTCTAATTCCATTTTAATAGGTAGTATTACATTATATACCTTTTTTTATCGCATTTACTTAAACAATTGACATAATTCTAGATAATTATGTCAATAAATACACGTTCTTTATCAAATTTTTATTATTATTTGTTTTATCAATAGGTACTAATGCTGGATCAAAAAAGAGGGGTCGACGAAAGGCTAAAGGCGTCAATGCTGGAGATGGTGAAATAGAGGTTGAGATTTATGATGGCAAGTGAGTGACTTATTGCTATGTTGGTTTATTGAAATTAATTATGGTATCATAGCTATATGTTATTGTTAACATGTTTGATTTCTATTTTCAAAAATATTACACCAAAAGCCACTCAAGAGATTACCATTCTTTTTCACCAAAAATTTAATGGAGCTTGGATAACTTTTATAGAATACCCAAATTCTGAGCTAGAGACTTTATATGCTTGATATAGAGCTCAACGCTTTAAGCATGAGTAGCCTGATGAGGAAGTCAAGAAGGCATTTATAGAATCAGTGAAACACTGCTATTCTGATTGGATGTTTCGCATTAGAAATCCTATTTTTCAGAAGTACGAAGCGAAAGAAGATTGTTACAAGAATGGTCTGTCCTTCATTCCTACACCTTTTTGGAAAGAGATGGTGGATAAATGGATGAAGGGAGATTGGGGGGTGAGTATAAATGAAATACATGGCATAAATTCTCTCACTCTCTCTCTAACCATTATTTGTTAATATTTTCATAGAAACTAATATTTTAGTGTATGAATTATGCATGCAGGAGACAAGTTTGAAAAATAAGGACAACAGAAATAAGTCTAAAATTTTCTCCACTACAGGTTCTGTACCAATGGCCAAGTACAGATATGAAATGGTATATTATACTATCATCAAATAATTTTACATTTTATTGTGTATATACATAGTTTAATAACTTTACCAATGTTTTTTTATTCTTTTAAATATTGCAGTATCTTGAGACGGGCTCTGAGCCTAGCCCCATTGATTGCTTTAAGAAATTTCACACAAAGAAGGGTGGCAAAGAATGGGCAACTGATCATGCTAAGACATTATATGTATGCAACTTATACCAAAGTTTTAATTTTTTTATCAACTTTAGTTTTTTGTTGTTGTTTTGATTATCCACATGGTTTTTATTTATGTGTAGGAAAAAAAGGATGCCATAAAGGCCGAAGCTGTTTCTGAAGGTACTAAGACAAATGATTATTAGATCTTTCGTGAAGTGGTTTGTGAACCAAGTCATGGTCGTGTTCTTGGCATGGGAATAGGTATTAAGGCTAAGGATGTGTACGGCTTAACATCATCTAGTAAAGGTTGTAGCAAACGTTGCAGAGAAGATTTTACAAAAGAAAAAGAAGATTTGGCCGTCTACTATGCAATTACACAGGTAAGACAGCCCGTCTACTATGCAATTTACACCTTTTTTGCCCATAGTTCGTCTCACAACTATCATGTTACCATTTTTTAGGCAGTGGTCATGATGAAGGGTTTGATGGGACGGTGCCTCAACCATGAGACGGCCCTGGATCGTGTAAGGGCGAAAGCGGAGCAGACGGAGGAAGAACTTCTTCAGTTGCAAAATTGGAAACCCAGGATAGAGAAGAAGCTTGAACTTTCGGAGAAGGCAAGGAAAAGCCTTGAACAGGTGACGGAAGAGGCGAAGAAGGCTATAGAGGGTAAGGACAAGGAGATAGAAGATCTGAAAAATGAAGTCCGTCAGGCTAAGGACGTTGCAGTTCGTGAGTACCGTGACTCCGACGCCCTAATTACTGAGCTAGGCGACTCTTTTCATCAAGGATTCATAGATGCCATCCGTCAGGTCAAGCAATCGTATCCGGACTTGGACTTTTCAAAGTTCAAAGTTGAAGACCCAGCTCAGACATCCGTCGTGCCTGGTGCTTCAGAGGATACAGATGACCTCTTTGCTGATGTCGATGGCCTTGGTGACGGGGAGTCAGCACCAGCAAGAGTTGAACAAGCTAAGCCTGATGCGGAAACGGTTTCTCAGTCCGTCGTCAATGAGGACAAAGCCCAGTAGCTAGATTTTTCTTTTTCATGTATTTTGGGAACAATTATCATCCGTTGTTGATGATATGTAAACATTGCCTTTTAATGGCCTATTTTTTGTTAAATGCATCCGTTCACTTTGCTTTATATGTTAAATGTTTTTTTTTTTTTTTTTTTTTTTTTTTTTTTTTTTTTTTTGAATTCTGTCATTATTTGACCTATTTGCATCCGTCCAGTTAGTATTGGATCCGGCATGCATACGTATATTTTTGATCCTAAGAATTTATTCTTTAGTAATCCGTCTATTCGTCTACTTTGGACTAGACTCGTTACCCTTGTAGAATGATCCGTCTATTTAGGACTCCAAATTGTCATCTTCCTGGGATTATCCGTCCACCTTGTGGACTTTATTTTATATCCGTCCATTTTGGACTTTGAGTGGCCATTCTGGTAGGATGACCCGTCCACTTTTGGATTTAAAGTTGTCATCCGTATAGGATGATCCGTCCATCTTTGTGGACTTTATTTTGTATCCGTCCATTTTGGACATCAAGTGGCCTTCCTTGTAAGATGACCCGTCCATTTTTGGACTTCAAGTTGTCATCCGTATAGGATGATCCGTCCATCTTGTAGACTTTATCTTGTATCCGTCCATTATGGACATCAAGTGGCCTTCCTGGTAGGATGACCCGTTGTCATCCGTATAGGATGATCCGTCCATCTTTGTGGACTTTATTTTGTATCCGTCCATTTTGGACATCAAGTGGCCTTCCTTGTAAGATGACCCGTCCATTTTTGGACTTCAAGTTGTCATCCGTATAGGATGTTCCGTCCATCTTGTGGACTTTATCTTGTATCCGTCCATTTTGGACATCAAGTGGCCTTCCTGGTAGGATGACCTGTCCACTTTTGGATTTAAAGTTGTCATCCATTTAGGATGATCCGTCCATTTTGGACATCAAGTGGCCTTCCTTGTAGGATGACCCGTCCACTTTTGGACTTCAAGTTGTCATCCATTTAGGATGATCCGTCCATCTTTGTGGACTTTAGTTTGTATCCGTCCATTTTGGACATCAAGTGGCCTTCCTTGTAGGATGACCCGTCCACTTTTGGACTTCAAGTTGTCATCCGTATAGGATGATCCGTCCATCTTGTGGACTTTATTTTGTATCCGTCCATTTTGGACATCAAGTGGCCTTCCTCGTAGGATGACCCGTCCATTTTTGGACTTCAAGTTGTCATCCGTATAGGATGATCCGTCCATCTTGTGGACAATATAATAACACATCCATGTAGAAAATCAAAATTGTATTTGATTATTATTCTTAATAGAAATGCGTAAGGGAAAAGTGCCTGCCCCCTTGGGCTTAAAAAGGCACGACTAGATTGTAGCAAAAAATAACTAAAGGAAAATTAATAATTAAAAACTTCAGAAAAACTGGTTGCCGTTCGCCATGTTACTATTACTGGTAGTACTTTCTCAAGTGCTCGGCATTCCATGGATGTGGTAGCTTCTCTCCATCTGTCGTTTCCAGGTGGTAGGTTCCTTTTCTTTTCCATGACGTAACTCGATAAGGTCCTTCCCAATTGGGGCCAAGCTTTCCCTGTGTAGGGTCTCTAGTTGCACCCATGACCTTCCTAAGTACGAGGTCTCCTACTTGGAAGTCTCTGTGTCGGACCCGGGAATTGTACTGTCTGGCCATGCGATCCTGGTATCTAGCGATTCTTTGCTCCGCCGCCGACCTAACCTCGTCTATCAGGTCCAGCTGTAGCCTCATTGTTTCGTCATTCCTGCTCTCGTCATGGTTGTGAACCCTGTAACTTGTGAGCCCAACTTCTGCCGGGATGACCGCCTCGCTCCCGTACGTTAGTCGGAATGGCGTCTCTCCTGTTGGTGTCCTCGCCATTGTCCTATATGCCCATAGTATGCTTGGCAATTCTTCGGGCCATATGCTCTTTGCCCCCTCGAGTCGAGTCTTGATAATCTTAAGCAGGGATCGGTTCGTGACTTCAACCTGGCCATTAGCCTGAGGATGGGCGGGTGATGAGTAGTGGTTTTTTATTCCAAGCTGTGAGCAGAAATCCCGGAAGTAGCCGTTGTCGAACTGCCTCCCGTTATCTGAGACAAGGACTTTAGGAATACCAAACCTGCATATGATGCACCTCCAGACAAAACTTCTAATGTTCTTCTCTGTAATGGTGGCCAAGGCTTCCGCTTCTACCCATTTTGTGAAGTAGTCAATACCCACTACCAAGAACTTCAGTTGCCTTATCGCCGTTGGGAAAGGTCCCATGATATCTAGTCCCCACTGAGAGAACGGCCATGGAGCCGTCAAAGGGGTTAGCTCCTCGGCTGGCTGTCCAATAACATTGCTGAATCTTTGGCATTTGTCACAGCTTTTGACGTAAGACTCGGCATCCTTCTGCATGGTCGGCCAGTAGTACCCAGCTCGTACCAGTTTGTGCACCAACGACCTCGATCCAGAATGGTTCCCGCATATCCCTTCGTGTACTTCCCTCATTACGTAGTCTGCCTCTTCGGCACCCAGGCATCTTAGATATGGACGGGAGAAACCTCTCTTGTACAGAATGTCTTTTATCAAGACGAACCTTGCTGCTCGGACCTTTAGCTTTCTTGCTGCCTCCTTCTCATCTGGCAGTAACCCGTTCTTCAAGTATGAAATTATCTGTGTAGTCCAGTTACTTTCGGAGCGTATCTCCTGCACGTTGCCAGGGTCTATCAGTGGAGAAAGTTGAACAAAAGAAAGTACATTACCCGGTGTTATCATGTGTTCTGCTGAAGCGGTTTTGGCTAGCCTATCGGCGAGCTCATTTTCTCCCCTGGGGATTTGTATGACCTTGGCTTCTAGCCCGTCGATTCTCGCCCTTACTTGATCAAGATATCTCTTCATCCTTTCCCCCTTGCATTCATAATCTCCGTTTATTTGATTGGTCACGACCTGAGAGTCGCAGTAAACGGCTACGCTCTCGGCTCCAGCGGCTTTGGCTAGGTCAAGGCCTGTTGCTACTGCTTCGTATTCCGCTTCATTGTTGGTGATGGGGAAGTCGAGATGGACCATACATTCAATCTTGTCTCCTTCAGGTGACAGCAATACGATGCCAGCTCCCCCGGCTCGCCGATTGGATGATCCGTCGGTATATATGCTCCACTGAAGGGACTTTCCTACCCCCTTGTCTTCGTTACGAGTAAATTTCGCTATGAAGTCGGCTACGACCTGTCCTTTAATGGCTGCGCGTGGACGGTACTTGATATCAAACTCGCTCAATTCTACCGCCCACAGCGTTAGTCGACCTGCAGCTTCAGGATTACTCAATGCCCTCCGCAAGGGCTTGTCGGTCATTACGTTCACGGTATGGGCTTGAAAGTAGGGCTTGAGCTTGCGAGCCGCCGTGACTAATGCAAAAGCGAGTTTCTCCATAGGTTGGTATCTTTCTTCGGCTCCGCGGAACGCCCGGCTGGCATAGTATACGGGCTTCTGTATCCTATCCTCTTCTCTAATTAGGGCCGCGCTGACTGCGACGGGGGAGACGGCCAAGTAGAGGAAGAGTTCTTCACCTGGTTGCGAGGGACTCAGTAGGGGTGGTGAAGATAGATATGCTTTCAACTCCTCGAATGCTCGCTGACACTCGTCCGTCCACTCGAAAGACTTCTTTAACGTGCGAAAGAAGGGCAAACACTTGTCCGTGGCTCTCGACACGAATCTATTTAATGCCGCTACCTTGCCGTTAAGGCTTTGTACTTCCTTCACATTTCGCGGGGGGCCCATCTCTATTATGGCTCGGATCTTGTCCGGGTTAGCCTCAATCCCCCTTTGAGATACCATGAATCCTAGGAATTTTCCCGCCGTTACGCCGAATGCGCACTTTCCCGGATTGAGCTCCATGTTATAAGATCGAAGCGTACCGAATGTTTCCCTAAGATCCTCCAGGTGGTCTTCTTCCTTCCGGCTCTTCACTAACATGTCATCGACGTAGACCTGGACATTCCTCCCGATTTGCTGCGCGAACATCTTGTTCATCAGTCTTTGGTACGTTGCCCCGGCATTTTTTAGGCCGAATGGCATTACTTTGTAGCAAAAGAGTCCTTGACTGGTCACGAACGAAGTCTTCTCCTGATCTGCCTCGTGCATGCGAATTTGGTTATAACCCGAGAAAGCGTCCATGAAGCTTAGTAACTGGTGTTGAGCCGTTGAGTCTACTAGGACGTCGACCCTTGGAAGGGGATAGCTATCTTTGGGACATGCTTTGTTAAGGTCGGTGAAATCCACGCACATCCGCCACTTGCCGGTCGCTTTTTTCACCATTACTACATTCGCCAGCCAATCGGGATAGTAGACTTCCCTAATAAAGCTTGCCTCTTGTAGTTTGCGGACTTCTTCCGCTATTGCTTGGTCTCGTTCCGGAGCGAACACTCTCTTCTTCTGTCGGACGGGTGGAAAGGAGGGCAATACATTCAATTTATGTACCATGACTGAGGGATCGATTCCTGGCATGTCGTCATGACTCTAGGCGAACACATCTTGATTGCTCCTTAAGAAAGTTATGAGTTCTTGACAGATTGCGGGTTTGGCGAGCGTTCCGATCTTGGTTGTACGGTCCGGATTGGAGCCGTCGAGTATTATCTCCTCTAGCTTCTCTGTTGGTTCTACCACCGTTCGGTGCTCTTCTATGTTCAAGGCCTGGATTTGTTCTTCCAGCTCCATCATAGCCACGTAGCATTCCCGTGCGGCCATTTGACTTCCGCGGATCTCTCCTGCTCCATAATCCGTAGGAAACTTGATCATCAGGTGGTAAGTTGATGTCACCGCCTTCCACGAGTTGAGCGTGGGTCGTCCAAGGATAGCGTTGTAAGCGGACGAACAATCGACCACCAGGAAGGTTACGTCCCTGGTGATTTGTTGGGGGTAATCGCCTACCGTCACTGATATCGTGACCGCGCCCAATGGGAATACCCGACTTCCTCCGAAACCAACGAGCGGGGCATTCGTCGGTATCAATCGCTCCTTGTCAATCCTCATTTGCTGGAACGCCGGATAGTACAAGATATCTGCTGAGCTGCCGTTGTCGATCAACACTCGGTGCATGTTGTAGTCTCCTACCCGCATGCTGACGACGAGGGCATCATCGTGTGGATGGTGTAGGCGTCGTGCGTCTTCTTCTGAGAACCTGATAATGGGACCTTCTCTTCTTGCTATCTTTGGGACGGTGCCCGTCAGCTGGATGCTCTACACCATCCGGAGGTACGTTTTGCGGGCCTTTTTTGAAGACCCGGCTGCAACTATTCCTCCAATTATCATCCTTATGTCCCCTATGGGAGGTCTTGGTCGCTCGTTCTCTCGTCGGGGGTGTTGTTCTTGCGGGGATGGATCCGTTCTCTCCTTACTGACGAACTTTTGCAGCTTTCCTTGTCGGATAAGGGCTTCAATTTGCTGCTTCAAGTCGTAGCAATCGGCTGTGTCGTGACCATGGTCACGGTGGAAACGGCAATATTTGTCCTTGGGTCGTTTATTGGGATCACTCTTCAGCTTTCCCGGAAACGTCAGGGCTCCTTCGTCCTTAATCTGCATTAGGACTTGGTCTATCGGGGCTGTTAACGGGGTGAAACTTGTGAACCTTCCGCCCATGGGTTTAGGGCGTCTCTCCTCCCTTTGGTCTCCCATCTTGCCTTTCTTCCGCCCCTGGTCCTGTCGGGGGTCTTCCTGTCTGTCTCTTTTCTTAGGCCTATCTTCTCGGGCTAATAGTGCGTCTTCAGCGTTCATGTACTTGGTGGCCCTGTAAAACACCTCTGACATAGTCTTCGGGTCGTTTTTGTATAGGGAGAACAAAAACTTACCCCCCTTCAGCCCATTCGTGAACGCTGCTACCAGTATCTTGTCGTCGGCTTCGTCGATCGAGAGCGCCTCTTTATTGAAGCGTGATATGTAGGCCCTTAATGTCTCCTCCTCTCGCTGCTTGATATTCATTAAACAAGCTGTGGACTTCTTATACCGATGTCCTCCAATGAAGTGCGTAGTAAACTGAACGCTTAGCTCCTTGAAAATGCTGATGGAGTTGGGTGCTAGCCGGCTAAACCAAATCCTCGCTGCGCCTTTTAGGGTTGTAGGAAAGGCCCTGCACATAATTGCGTCTGCCACTCCCTGAAGGTGCATCAGGGTCTTGAAGGTCTCTAGGTGATCTAGAGGGTCCTTGACCCCGTCATAACTATCCATATTTGGCATGCAGAACTTACTTGGCAGGGGGAAGGAGTTGACGGTTGTCGTAAATGGCGAGTCAGTCCGGTTGACAAGGTCGTCAAGATTACTAGACACTCGTCCCTTGAGAGCGTTCATCATCACTTCCATCTGTTCCTTCATCGCCTGCATCTCCGCGATAATGGGTGGTGGAGCCGTATCTGTCAGAGAAGGAATGCTAGTGTCCCGTCGCTCTGGTCTGCTTGGGGCGTTGCTCTCCTGTGGTCCTTCGTGATTCCTTCTTTCAGCGCTGGTCCCTTCTTGATCCGCTCCTTGGTTATTGGTCGCCGCATTTTTTTGGTTTAGCTGCTCTTCTAGGTCGTGGTTTTGTTTGGTGAAGCGCTCCACGGCTGTGGCGAGCGTCCTGACCTGTCTCTCAAGAGCAGTCGTAGGGCCTTCTTCTTCTTGAACGTCGTTAGTGGTCGCCATCGAGCGAGTGAGTACCATGTAACTCTTTTGTCTTAGGAAGTGATAATGTGCTACGAGCGCTTCCCACAGACGGCGCCAACTGATGATGCCGAAAATATCACCAATAGGTCACACAGCACTCACGACTCGAAGCGAACCTGCACAACGAAAACAATCGAAAGAAGACCTTAGAGAGCACCGGTGTGGTGCCGGCCAAATACTCTCCGAAGGTCAAGTTAGAACTATTCTCACAACTCTAGAGTGCTAGAGAGGGTAATTAACGCGTACCTTGATTTGCGAGGGTATTAAGGCTTTTATAGTAGTAGAGAGTCGGCTTTTCCTTCTTGGTGTCCCAGTCTTTTCCATATGGGACTCTACTTCAAGTCTTTCTGAGCGTGGTGAGCAAGGTTTTCCTTATAGAGGAGATCTATTTTCAGCGTGCGTGTCTTCTAGAATCACCCTTGTACTCGGAATTCCATATTGGAATTCTAGGTCGTATCTAGGCAATGAGCGATAGAGATCTTAGATCATGGGCCCTTACTGTGCCCTTCGGCGATTGGCCTTCGAAGATCGTTGGATCATCTTTATACTGGCCCAACAGTTCCTATCTGTCAGGCCCATTACCATAGGCCCGTCAGGCCCATATTTTATCCTCTTCATAGTATATGATGATACGATATATATATATATAAGGTAATCACCATCGGATCATTTTTTTTGCGGGTTATATCAAGAGTTGAGAGTGTGAGAATTTGGACTCTTGATGACTTTGTTAGAAATATTAAAAAGTATCAATTGAGCTATATGACTTTTGGCACCACTATTATCGTATCACACATAGAAGTACTAAGTGAGTCACAATGTGCACGTTTTTGAGTTACATGCCCAAAGATATTCTCAATATATAATTTAATTATTTGTTTGTATTTGTGTTACTTTATAAACCCTCAAAATTTTTGGGAAACTTTCAACAAGATTTTCAGACCCGAATCGAACCAGGAGGTCGAACTGTGAAAACTGGAAATCGGGATGAAAACCGATTTTTTAAGCATAAAGAACTGGATTTTTTGTTAATTCTGTGAACCCCTAAAACCGGGGTTGGACCGCACGAACCGATGGCAAGAAGAACCGTGAACCCCTTAGCATTTTTTTTTTAATATATAAAAACAACTTAACACAATTTTATTCTACTTAATTAAATAATCCATCTCTTACAAGGAATAAAAAAAAATTATAATTAAAATCCTTCAAAGATATCCAACTTTACTTCAAAAATTAATCATAAATTTTAATGTTTTCATGGTTATTATTTTATTTTATTAACTTTCTTATTTAATTATTAAATATATGCTTGAAAATCATTAAATTTCCCTCACAGATATAGATATATTGTCAATTTTGCTAGTTTTATAAATTTAATATCTATATTTAGACTTTAATTAATTATTAAATTAATTATGACGTCATCACGATTCGACCTCAAAAACCTTGAATCTCTCCTTTTTACGGTTTAATGAACAGTCCGAGTCTGAAAACCTTGACTTTCAACACAAGTCAAGTCTTAAAACACAAATCTAATCACTGCTTTCTATACCATAATCTATAATATGATTTTGTAAAGTGTCATCGTGGCTCATACATTGTTGTGACTGTAAAAGCTTTATGGTTTTAAAGAAAAATATAGACGTCTTAGAGAACTTGGTCATACCACCAACTAAAAAGTGAATTGAGAAATGAATAAAATATGTTTGTACACATGAAAGTAGCTGTGTAAATCTACATGAGCACCGTATATGTGGACAAAATATGCATAATTTTAGACAAATTGATCTGGGTAGTTTTTTTGTTTAGTTGACTAAGATTTGTACGAATTGACCATGCGAATGTTCTTGGTCAAATCTATATAGAGAATTTCCTTACTGTTTGTGACCTGTAGCCAGCATTGCCCACCTATATATAGGAGCATGCACATTGAATACTAAAAATAAAACCTAAATGTATAGTATAAATAAATAATAACTATGCATTTCATATCAATCAACATAGACCTGAATGTTTAATAGAGATCCTAGTGAAAAAAAAACGCTTGTCACCAATCTCGAATTTTCAGAATTGGAACAATGGCAAAGCAAGCTTCTCTTATGTTTCATTACGTTTTCACCATATTCATAATCACCATGAGCGTGCTGTGCGGGGCCAGCACTGAAGAAAAAAAGGTGACTGATCATTCACATTTCTGGAAATTCAGTCTTCTCTCTTTTCTTTGAGATGTCTAGTTAGTTATTCCTTTTGATGATAATGCAGGCTCACATTGTGTACATGGGTTCACTTCCAAAGGGGCAATACTCAGCATTGTCTCACCACCGTAGTATGCTACGGCAAACCGTTCAGCTGGACAGGTAATATTTCTTATTTTTCAAGCTTACCTAAATCATCGATAAGCAATTCTATTCATCATTTCTCTTTGTGTGTCTATGTGTAGTTCTGTAGAAACATCATACATCAGAAGTTACACTAGGAGTTTCAATGGATTTGTCGCAAAACTCACGGATAGCGAAAAGCAAAGGCTTTCTAGTGAGTGCTGCAAGATTTAGACTTCATCATTGTCAAAATAGTTACACACATTATATTACATTATTGTCAAGATAATAGGATAAACTATGATATGCAGATATGGAAGGTGTCATCTCCGTTTTTCCAAGCAAAACTTTTCAACTTCACACAACAAGATCATGGGAATTCATAGGTTTACAAGAAAGTGCCACGCGGAATGCCCAAGCTGAGAGTGATATCATAATCGGACTTCTAGATACTGGAGTTTGGCCTGAATCAGAAAGCTTTAATGATAAAGGTTTTGGTCCTCCTCCCAGCAAGTGGAAGGGTGTTTGTGAAGGCGGCCAAAATTTCACATGCAACAAGTAATGTTTTACACTTTGATTATTGTTTTGCGAACAAACTTTGCCTACAAGCTTCCACGAAAAAAATTAACACAACTACATATTTTGAAAATCTAGTCATTAGAATATGTGTTTTTTTTGTTTTTAACATGCATGTCAAATTTTGTGCAAATCGAAAGTTATTTTCTATTCAATGCATAAACTTGTTTTTTTATACATAACTTAAGAGTACAAAAACTTGAAATTTAAATATTTGATTGATGACATGCTATTCTCAAAATTTTGCAAACATAGAGGATATAATAATAAATATAATCTAATAGTAGATTTATAAAAATTCACATCCAATAAAAAAATATAGATAAAAGTTTGTAGTTACTGCCTACAAACTAGTTTGTATACAAACTTTGTTCTTGCTCTACTGGATGCATTCTAAGAAACCTGATTGCCTATATAATGCTTTTCACTGCGTCTATTAGTGTATCTTATATATGTTAAAGGGGTATAGCAAATTAATTTCAATCTTAAAAAAAAAAAAAATAACAAATTAATCCCCTCAACTCATACGGAACCTAAACATAATAAATTCCACCAAAATAGTATGAGATTTAATATGTTATATTTTCAAACATTATAGTTAAACTTATTACTTTTATCATTATAAGGACAGTTACATGCTTAAATTATAGGGTTTAAAATGAAATTTCTTTAGAAATTTAATGTTAGATCTATGAATACTTTTTATGAATGGCAGTAGTATCATACTTGACATGGATATGCAAACGACTAGAACAAGTGAAAATCATCATTGATAATATAATTGTCATGTTACAGCAAGATAATTGGAGCTCGATATTACGGCGGCTCACAGCCGAATTCGACTCAGTCTGCAAGGGACGCTGATGATGGTCATGGATCTCACACTGCCTCTATAGCAGCAGGGAACATAGTAAACAATGTTAGCTTTTTTGGACTGGCACAAGGTACCGCAAAAGGAGGGGTTCCCAGTGCGAGGATTGCAACATATAGAATCTGCCAACCGGACGCGTGTAATGAGGAAGATATCTTGGCTGCTTTTGATGATGCAATTGCTGATGGAGTTGACATCATTTCAATTTCAGTAGGAGCAGTAGAAGCTTCTGCTTTCTTTAACGATTCCATTGCAATTGGTGCTTTTCATGCAATGCAGAAGGGGATATTAACTTCTCACTCTGCAGGCAATGCTGGTCCTTACTATGGATCAACCGGAAGTGTAGCACCGTGGTTGATTTCTGTAGCAGCAAGTACCACAGACCGTCTGTTCGTAGACAAGGTTGTCCTTGGTGATGGAAGAACACTAGTTGTATGTATCAACACTCCTAAATCTTCTTGAATTAAGCAATAATTTTATTGTTATGTATCCTAATGGCCTTTCCACAATCAGGGAAAATCAATCAATTCTTTCACATCACCCGCAACCAGGTTTCCTCTACTACATGGAAAAGAAGTTTCAAGTCGGTGCTCTGTAAATGATTCAATGTAGATTTTGATGCCCAAAGTCTTGCCAATTTCAAAATTTTCTTAATAAATACATAAAGGAAAATTATCAAGTCTCTTTGCATTTCAGGTACTGCAAAGAAGGGTGTCTAGACAAGAAATTGGTGAAAGGAAAGTATGTGCTTTGTAAATCGAATTATGGAGATTTTGAGGCTTTCGCTGCTGGTGCACTAGGGGCAATCGTGAGAAATGAACCATATATGGAATATTCTGATGTTGTTGCATTACCTGCAGTGCTATTAAGCGCTAAAGAGCATGATTTGGTCTTGTCCTACGTGAATTCCGCAAAGTACTATTTCTTATAATTACCCATTTTTGTTTTACTTTCGTTGGATTTGCTTCCTTTTTCTAACTAGTCCTTACGTTTTATTTTAAAGAAACCCTCAAGCAAGCATTTTGAAAAGTGAAACTATAAAAGATGCGGAAGCTCCTACCGTTGCTTCATTCTCTTCCCGAGGACCAAATATTTTTACACCAGATATTATAAAGGTATATGATTGTAACCTACATCTCTAAGTCTTTCCTACAAGTCTATTTATGGTATTTTGCTCATATTTGGCTAAGTGTATCGCAGCCTGATTTAAGTGCCCCAGGGGTGGATATCTTAGCTGCATATTCCCCACTCTCTACACCCTCGTATAGCTTTGATGATCCAAGGCGTGTTCACTACACTTTTTTAACTGGAACCTCTATGGCTTGCCCCCATGTTTCTGGTGCAGCTGCCTATGTCAAGACATTTCACCCTGATTGGTCTCCTTCAGCCATCAAATCTGCTCTTATGACTACTGGTAATCTTTCAATCCTAACAAAACTCTCCATAATAGCTCTTACATCTTTTAAGTTAATATTTCTGAAATGTTAAATCTTATCTGCAGCTTTGCCCATGAGTGATGCCAAAAGTGTGGGTGGTGAATTTGCCTACGGATCTGGGCATGTAAATCCAGTGGCAGCTGTTCGTCCAGGACTTGTTTATGAAGCTGCAAAAGAAGACTACATAATAATGCTTTGTAACATTGGCTATGATGCAAAGAAACTTCGAGTCGTAACAGGAGATACTAACACTACCTGCCCTAAATTACCAGTCACTGCATCACCAAAGGATTTGAATTACCCTTCAATGGCAGCTAAGGTAGTTCCAGCAAAGCCTTTCAATGTTACGTTTCACAGAACAGTTACAAATGTTGGCTCGGCAACTTCCAGTTACAAGGCAAAAATAGTCACAAATTCAAAAGTTAATATAAAAGTGGAGCCCAAAGTACTCACTTTCAAGTCCCTAAATGAGAAGAAATCTTTTGTTGTATCTGTCAGTGGAAGTGCTTTGCCAGTTGATTCAAGGCTATCTGCATCGCTGGTGTGGTCTTATGGCACTTACAGTGTGAGAAGTCCAATTGTTTTGCACACCCAAATCGTTAGAGCGTAAAGGAATAGAATCATTATAAGCTTGCCATAACGGACTCCAACTTCTACAAATAGATAATTTTTCCTTCCAATAAAATTTTAATGTAAAACCCAAGCTATATATCAGTGCAATAAAGATTCTTTTCATTTTTTGCAAATGGATATTCCTTCGTCTGTTGATTCCTTTTAGTAAATAACTGAAATATTCATATGGTTTGGTCGAAACTAGAAATGATAAAGAATTCAAACAAGTTACCATCATAAGACATTATTGTATTGACCGAATCGTTAGCGTAGTCGAGTAGTCAGTTGTGCAGCATTTTAGTCCATCCTGCCCCGGATTTAACAAAATGGTGGACCATTGAACACAAGAAAGATAGACCTTACATAGAAATGTAACAAAATTTACCACAATGGATACTGCAGAATTGGCCTCTTTGTGTCAGTGTTTTACCCCGATTTGCTTATATTACTTGTGCTTATAGGTTTGTGATTGTATGTCCGGGTGAAAAGTGTTGCACCAATCATTGGGATTTTTTAAGGTATGATTGGTCACCTAAATTTAACTTGAGTTTTCCATAGAATATCTATCCTATACTAGGTTAAATTATGTCTCAATACAAGAACATTAGTTCAAGAGTTTGGTTATGTGTGGAGAAGGTATTAAGCACCCCATGATACCCAATCAAAATCAATACCTTATTTTGATTATTTTTTCCTAGTTTTTGTAATGGAATATAAACACAATACTTGACTATTGTTGGGGGCATACATTCTATGATATTATGCAAGCATCAAAGTTGGTACATGAGGAATGATATCAGTGGTTTTGGTATAGATGAAAAACAAAAATAATTTTAGAAATCCAAAATAATAAATTATTCGAGGTGAAAATGAGATAATTTGTTCCAGCAGAGAATTATTTCAATTTTTTTTTTTTTTAATTTCAAAGAAATTGCATGATACACCGAGAAATCATTTCGAGGACTTAATGATTCCTAATAGCAGATTCGTCCCTTCTTTTCATTTTGAAAATATTTGAGTTGGAAAAGAGTTATATTCAAGAATGGGCTAAAAAATTCACTTATGTAAATTTTGAGAAAACCCGTTTAGACCCAAAATAAATTATGCAATGAATTTATCACTATATTTCAATTAAACCAATCAAGTGATCAAAAGTTTAGCAATTTATATCACAATCACAGAAACGCTAAATCTGAAAGTGGAACAATGAAAAAAGTAACTACATGCAGATTTGGTCGCGAAGTGAAAAAAAGATGGTGAACATCTTCAAAAGGAAAAATCACCGCGAGGGTGACACTCTAAACAAGGCAATTCACTTTATGAATATGAGTTACAATTTGGAACAAGAAACTTCTTAGACGTTACAACTAGTAGACGAACTCATTATTGCAACCCCCACAACAGTTTCAGAATGACTAAAAACTTTTGACCAACTTTAATGCACCATGATTTAGAAATGCTGCACCTTGGAGATTTTACACCACGGTGACGCAATGGGATGAAAGACTGTGGATTCATGATTTAATCATACCGACTGACATGAATATGGCTCTCTATACTCATAGAGATGGATTTCACTGTGCTCCCAGAGACATCGTGATTTAGAAATGTTGCAGTGTTGTAATTATTACAATGACATTGTGAGTCTTGTGATTGAAGTTTTGTGGAATAAATATTGCAATTACATTGTGAGTCTTGTGATTGAAATTTTGTGGAATAAGAAATTTTTATAAATTTTTAAAATAATTTGTTAGATGACGTGTCAAATTCAATCCATTACAATATACTTGGAAAATTTGAATTGAAAGGAAAAAAAAAAATTCTAGAGTCAAACTTGGACAAAGTTGACAAAAATCTCCGAGTGACTTGGGTTTGATGTAGAAACATGAAAAATATTGTTTTGAGATGATTCTGACCAACTTTGACTTTCAGTTAACCTAGGGTTGACTAGGGGCGTTTTGGTCATTCTGACCTAAAATGGCACTTTGATTGCTCCGATGCCCGAATGTGTTGTGCCACATTAATCTAGATGCTTCTGCAGCCCCAAGGAGAAAACTTAATATTTTTTTGGAATTTTCAGGATCTGGAATGCAAATCAAGGGCGGACAAAATACAGTTTCTGTAGTTGCGCCTTTTTTATCTAACATCTCAATTGCAATGAGAGGTATTGGATAAAGAACAGAATTCCGCATTTTGTCGCCCCCAAATCGTGTGCAAAAATTGGACTGTTCATGGGCCAAAACCGATCTTTCCCTGATAAGGTTGAGCCCCAAAGAGGATCTGATCATCTCTAGGTCTTTTCTTCTCAATCTAATAACATAGACGATCATGCAAATGTTGGATACTATGAAAACACACAAGAAAAAAAAAAAAGGAGAAATGCTAGGTAGACATGAGAAACTATGCATATTAAAACAGAAGATTTTGGGAGATTTAAAACATGGTGATGATGCAACTTTGATTTAAAGGGGAAAACTTAAAGAAGGAGAGTAGTTTTGAAAATATGGGACTAAACGAGCACCGTCAAATTGAATCCCGAGAGAGATACTTTGAAAAAACTTGACATTTTGAGATAAAAATCAAGACTAAACGATTGCCATCGATTTGAATCTTGAGAGAGATATTTTGAAAAACTTGACATTTGAGGTAAAAATCAGGACTAAACAATCGCCGTCAAATTGAATCCTGAAAGATATATTTTGAAACATTTGACATTTGAGATAAAAATCAGGACTAAACGATCGCTGTTGAATTGAATCATGAGAGAGATATTTTGAAATATTTGACATTTTGAGAAAAAAAAATCAGGACTAAACGATTGCTATCAAATTGAATCCTGAGAGGTAGATTTTGTAAAACTTGACATTTGAGATAAAAATCAGGACTAAACGATTGTCGTCAAATTGAATCTTGAGAGAGATATTTTGAAACACTTGACATTTTAAGAAAGGGGTTCCTACACCATGGAAGTGTGGAAAAGGTTCCTACGCTAGGAAGGCGTGGAAAAGTTTTATCGAGAGAAACATGTCCAAAGACTACCTAAAGGCAAAGGTGTTTGAAAGAGACTTTCTAGGGGCTACTTGAAGTTGAATGTGTTTCAACGAGAGAAACTAGTCCAAAGACTACCCGAAGGTGAAAGTGTTTGAGAAAGAGACCCTCTGGGGGCTAGTTAAAGCTAATATGTTTCATTAAGAGAAACTGGTCCGAATACTACTCAAAGGTGAAAGTTTTTGAAAGAGGAGGGCTAGATAAAGCTAAAAGTGTTTCAACGAGGGAAACTAGTTCGAAGACTACCTGAAGGTGAAAGAATTTGAAAGAGTTCCTCTTCGGCTAGTTAAAGCTGAAAGTGTTTTAATGAGAGAAACTCATGGATGGGACATACCCAAAGTCTGCAAACAAGAATGACCAATTGACTATCAGAAAGTTGTCCACTAATTACATTATTTGTGGGGAGAGGCTTTACAAAAGATCATATGATGGAATTCATCTCTTTTATGTGATTGCCAAGGAAGCACAGCAAATAATTGAACAAGTTCATAAGATAGCATATGGGCCACATATGAATGCACACATGTTGTCACAAAAAATAATGAGACAAGGTTATTACTAGACCACTATGGAAGTAGACTGTGCAGCTCATGTTCAAAAGTGCCATCAATGCTAAGTCCATCTAAAGCACATGCCACATATGCGATTACATACCATGACTTCACCCTGGCAGTTCTTTACATAGGGAATTGGTATTATTTGGAAGATTCACCCAACAACATCTAATGGCAATGAGTTTATACTTGTTGCTATTGATTACTTCACTAAATAGGTGGAAGCTACCTCATACAAGGTTTTGAACTCGAAGAAAGTTGTTCAGTTTATTCAAACTAATGACAATGGGTTGCATTTCAAGGGAGAAATAGAGAAGCCGCTCTGACAATTCAATATTCAACACCACAAATCCTCCCCCTGTCGTCCTCATTACTAATGGAGCAGTTGAGGCTGCCAACAAGAATATAGGGCGAATCCTGAAGAAGAGTATGAAGAACTACAAGGACTGGCAACTACAATTACCCTATGCACTTTGGGGGTATAGGACATCAGTTCGATCTTCCACAGAAGCCACTCCTTACTTATTGGTGTATGGGATGGAAGCAGTCCTTTCCATTGAAATGGGTGTCCGTTCATTGAGAACAGTACTGGAGAGTGAAATCCCTAAGGTAGATTGGTTGCAAAGTAGGTATGACCAATTATGCATGATGGATGAGAAGAGACTCAAGGCCTTGTATCACATTCAAGGTTATCAAAGGAGGCTTAGGAAAGCTTTTGACAAGAAAGTAAGAGCTAGAGATTTGAAGTTGGGGGATTTAATGTTGAAAGAGATTCGAGCCCCAGTTCAAGATACAAACGGGAAGTTCAAGCGAAATTGGGCATGTCCATATATTATCGAGCAGATATACTCTAAAGGAGCAGTAAGGTTGATGGACTTAAATGCAAACCCTTTTACTGAGCCAACCAATATGGATCAATTGAAAAAATACCATGTCTGAGGTGTTAGTTTGAAAACACCACATCTAAAGTGGTTGTAAATTATGTTATTTCCCTTCTTAGGTTCATAAAAATTAAAAAATAATAATAATAATAATAATAATAAATAAATAAATAAAACACCCGAAAGGGTGACCTAAGCAAAAGTTAAGGCAAATAAAAAATGAAATACGTGATGACCTGATCCTTCTACCAAGAAGGTACGTAGGCAACCATGTGTTGGTCTAGTCACAACTTCCCCAAACCCACCATTTACCCATTAAACCAAAAAAAAAAAAAAAACTTTCAAAATCTAACCATTCCATTAAACCATGCCATTACACAGAAATCAAAACCCCAAACCAAACCATAAAAAAAATAAAATAAAAAAACCCTAAAAACCTAAACCCTAAATAGAACCCTTAACCCGAAAGTCCTAAATAATTCTTAAACCTATGAGTTTCACATCAACTTTTAAAATAAACATGTTCAAAGCCAAAAATAAGAAGATCATTTTATCTTTAGTCTTTTCTCCTTTGGCTATTTGTTGGTTCCATCTGTGCCAAGTACTTTGTCATCGTTGTCCCTCATATTAAACTCATAGTTGTCAGCCTCATGTCTTTCTCGATTGTCTCTAAGAAATTGTTTTCTCATAGAAACCATGTCAGCCTCCTTGTCCACAATCTTGTTCACTAACCAGTTAGAATATTCTGTGGTCATCCTGTGAAAGTGAACCTTCACAAAAGATTGATCCACTCGGTTAGCCATCTCCAAGCCCAATAACATGTTCCTTATAGAAGTAGGATTAGTGTCCATAGGAGTGAAAGGTTTTCTTCCTTTTCCACCAGAAAGTTGCCCTCCTTAATCCAACTGTGAAGATGTGATCTGATCCTAGAGATCGCAACAAATGAGGTGGGCACTTCCACCAATAATAATTCCATTGAATTGAGATACTGGATTTCTTGTTCAGAAATTTCACTCGATCGCTTTCAATTTGACACTCGGTTTTGAGGACAGTCCTATTGAGGAAACTACTAGGACCATAATTAGCAATAGTAGACTGGGCAATCATGTCCAGTCTTTCCATCAGCCATATCTACAAAGTCAAGAGATTCCCAAGAAAGTTTTATGACTCTCCACCATGAAATACAGAGTCCAATCCTAAAAGAGTTTTTGTTAAGATCAGAGAAGCAGTATTATCACCATCCTTAATTTGACTCACAATGCCTATGACTCGAGCATCCGCAAAACCGGGCCTTCCGGAGCAAAGCAAAAGTTTTCCCATAAAGCAAAGCCAAAATTCTTCTGCATGTTGTTAGTCACTCCATGAGTACATTTGTTAATTAGTCTTGAAAGAATTGCACGAAGATTCACCATGTGCCCTTCAATCATGCTACTAGTAATTGAAGTAGGAAGTCCTAGAGCATCAGACAAAATCTCCCTATGTCTGGGATCACAAGAAACTGCTACGGATTTCTTGCTAGGATCATAACTTAGAATAGCTGAAAATTCTTCAATTGTGGGACAAAGTTCAGCTGTTTTAAAGCGAAATACATGATCTTCAGGATCCTAGAACTTCACGGCAACACGGAGGAAATCCCATTTGATCTTGACATTCCTTAAGGCCTTGATTCCCTCTAGCTTGTAGCCCGTAACATTGGACTTAGTACTAAAATCAAAGCTACGAACCCATCTATTGATATCATGAATGGTTGAATGAGGAAAATTTTGATTCTTAGCCATGGGTAACTCTTGCATGTGATTATTATTGCTTGATAACTTTGATGTAGAGATTTGCTTGCAGGTTAGATGATAAAATAATCTACCTTAATCCTAGACTAGGTTTAAATAGGTTTCCTGAGTTTGTAGTTGTCTCGGAAAGTGTTTCATGGTCTCAAACGGAGAAAATGTTTTTCAAAAAACTCTAAAATACAGAAAACACGCTAAAAAAAGTGATGAATTAGTGCAAAATTGGGCGTGCATGTTAGCACCTTAATGTGCTAGTCGGCACTCCAAGAGTGTCGATTGGCATCCAACCTAGCTAAGGCCTGTTTACCCTATTTTGTGTTTTCCAACAATTAACAGGTTTGTGTTGACTCACTTTTCACTCAAAAATAAATAAATAAATTGTGCAATAAAGTTTTCAAAATTTTGCATGGATTGTTAAACTTGGGCATTTAGACATGCCTTATTCATTTCTTTTCAAAAAAATCAATCAAAAAATCACCCGCATAACTGTTTTCAAAAAAAGGGAAGAGAAAATTAATCAAATCAGTATTTTTCATAGTCATGCATTCATCTCTTAAACTAGGGGCATTCAGCTATGCCTTACCCCCTTTTTTTGGAACAAATAAAAATCAAACATCTCTTTTCAAAGAAAAGAAAAAGAAAAATTCTTTTCAAAAATAAAAGGTCATCATGCACAAGTTTTCAAACTAGAGGCATTCGATCATGCCTCATTCATTTTCAAAAAAAAAAAAAAAAAAGATTATCATCATCATCTTTTCAAAAAAAAAATCAATCAAGATTTCCAAAAATCATGCATCCATTTCTAAACTAGGGCCATTCAGCCGTGCTTCATTCAAGTAAGTGCTAATCCCATCAGAAGTGGGTAGATAAGTTCAAATTGTTTACTACAAGACTTCATCAGGTGAATTTACACATTACACCTATGTGTGGTGTGCACGCTATCCTCTCGATCTCTCCTATGTTCAAGATTAAGAAAATCATCTTGTCGTTGGGACCCCGTGGACTCTTGCTGATGGGGACCTGATCCTACCATAGTTAACCGTTGCACTCACTATCACCAAAGTTAACTCCCCACAGACGGCGCCAATTGTAGGGACGCGTTTTTGGATTCTGGCCCAATGTATGATTAGATCCAAACCCAATAAGCCCAATACAATGAATTTGTAGAGAGTAAGTTGGAAAACTAGGCTCTAATAAATAGGACAACAGTTAGAATGGGATTTCAAAGATAATCAAACAAAAATGGACTAGAGTAATCTAAGTAAATTTGTCCTCAGAACAGTTCGAGGATGTATGTTCTAGTATATATTGATTGGAAATAGTTACAAATATGGTTTAAGCTGCTATAGTGTTTTCTCTTACAAATTTCCGATCCCCTTCTCTCATTGCTCCCTTCTCCTTTTATACTCTTTTCCTTTTTGTCTCTACCTTCCACGTGCAGACCAGATGATGGCTGCTTGATACTTGTTCCATCAGCCCCCTCTTGAAATCTTTAGGTAGTAGCTATAAGGCTTAAAACCACTGTTCAGGTATCACCTCCACATTAATGCAGCCAGAGAGTTAGCTGCAGAGTATTTAATATGATGGTAGCAACTTTCTCCTTAGATATTTTAGAACTCCCCTATGTCCTTTGTTTCTGCAATACTTATCCGTACCAACAGAACTTCCTGGAACATTCACTCGAACGGCAGACCACCTCTACGGACCTCAACTTTGGTTAGCCAAGGAGGCATTCATCCTCGGCACAACCCCCTGGGCCGTTATGATCAAAACTTACTTCTTCATTTGCTAAAATGGGCTCTCTTGACAATGTTTACCCTCCTCGGACGCCTTCCAGTCCTCAGCTTGGGCCTTAGGCCCATTATATACATAAATAATGAGCTCTTGGGCCCAATACCCCTACACAAGTTATTAACCTTTACCTAAAAATATAGAAGAACCTCTGAACATGCACATGAGCACGTGCTCAGAGGCTAGTGTGTGTGATTTCATGGTGAATTTTAGGTTACCAGTGCAATCAAGCTTATTTTGCATTTTTGAAAATGAAAATTCATTCTTCTCTGTTTACTTGGTACTAATTAACTCAGATATTCATATAATTTAACTGAAACTGAAAGAATTACATTCAAACAAGCCAACATCATATAAGAAAAAGGATACTTCAAGATTAGAAATTTTTTATCCTTCTTTAACTTCATTTTAAGGCAAATTTGTTCACTTATTAGACCCCATATTTTCAGTGTAAAACATCATATATGT
This sequence comes from Quercus tomentella, assembly GCA_028535165.1. Classification (NCBI taxonomy): domain Eukaryota; kingdom Viridiplantae; phylum Streptophyta; class Magnoliopsida; order Fagales; family Fagaceae; genus Quercus; species Quercus tomentella. Next base: position 47,150,492 of record JAPQVY010000156.1, read on the forward strand.
TTGAAAACGTGTTTTGGAGATGGATGTGACTTGGCGTGGTGGGTATGTGGTCGTGATTTGGGGGTAGAGAGAGGTGGTATTAGTGGTAGGGTGGGAATTTAGGCCAAGCTTCATGGCAGTTTGAGAGTAGAGAACTCTCTCTCATCATGTCATCCTTTTGGCTCTCCACTAATCTAAACACTCTGCTAATGTTCCACTTTCGCACACACACTCTCTCTCTCTCTCACTCCCCATTCCTAAATCAGAAATTCGAAGCAAACAATAGCTAGGGCTAAGCAAAGACCAGCTCAACCCAACCCACCCACCCAACTCGAAGGGTTGAATGGATGATCGGGTTGGGCTTGGGCCAAACGTTTGGTTTTGCTTCGAGTCTCAGGTCCAACCTTACCCACCTGATTAAATAAAAAAATAAAAAATAAAAAAAAATAAAAAAAACTGATCAATTTAGTTCATCAGAGAGAGAGAGAGAGAGTAAATATTGAGGCAAACCATTTAATTGAGATATGGAAAATTTTGCGAAAAAGAACACGAAAGGAGAAACAATTACAGTAGATATTTTCATTTCTTATAATCTCAAAACAAATCTTATATAATATCTTGACACATTTGTAGACGGTTTATTAGGAAAAAATTTGTCACATAATATAGGGAATTATATTAGGGAAATTGAATATGAAAAAATTAGCAACATTTTTGCTGCCATAATGGGTTTGGAAGAGCCTAGATCATAGAGAGTAAGATTGTTGTTATGGATTTGTTGTCATAATCAATAATAATCAATATTAAATATCAAAAAAAAAAAATTGTTTAAATGGAAAGAAATTAATGTTTTTTAAGGATGTATGATATTTGTTTGAACGTATAAAGCATTGTAATCAGTCAAAAAATGGTAAAAAATGATAAAAATGGAATGAGAAAGTTAAGGAGTAATATTGGTAATTTATGGACATATGTATTTAAGAAGAAAAAAAAAGTGGGTCTGGATTAGGTCCAGTGCTTCCAGTGCACTAGACCTGATCAGATTGTGACACGTGTTACCATCTCAACGAGTCCAGTGCCATTGGACCCAAACCGCTCTCAAAAAAAGTAAAATGTTATATTCTTATATTCCAAATATAGTGTTCTAAACAAATTATTCCTAATATATTTCTTCTACTTAACTTACAACGTTTTATCAATTATTTGTAACCATAACCATCATTGCAAAACTTTTGAAAATTAAAGTTTTCTTGTGAGTCATGTCTTCCTCTTCCTCTATTAAACCTTGATTCCAAATTTGAATCACATTTTGAATTTGGTCACTCATGACTTAGGAATTTGGCTAAACTAGATTGTCAACGTTCAAGTCAAACCTAAATGCATTAGTTGATGAGAAAATCAAGCAATCTAAATGTATTCTAAGAATTAAAACTTATCCTAATAGGAATGTATTTATATGTGCTAGTTTCCTCTTTTTTTTCTTTTCTTAGAGTATTTTTATAAAAATTATAATTTCAATTAAAATAGTCATTTAAGTAATTGATAGCAAGGAAAAATGTCCATACACCCTTGAACTTCAAACTAGTGACCAAGACACCACTTAAACTTTTTTATTAGCCAATTTATTCCCTAAACTATACACACCTGCCAAATCAATTCTCCAATTAGTTTCACATTAAAACACTAACAGAATAAGAGCATGTTAGAAGCACATGACCTTTAAGAACTAACTAAATCACTATTTACATGATAGAAAAATGAGAGAGACAGTAGAACCACCAGAGTTGATGTCTTGTGAGGATATTCCCTTACTGTCACGCAATTCATTTTCTTCAGCTCGAAGGTTCAAATCCTGATACCTAGTTGATGTCTTGTGAACCTGTTTGGCCATCTCTGAGATTTTAGGCTGCCCCAGAGAGTCATTAACACTGACAAGCTTCCTTTTATTAAAAAAGCTTGGATTAGAGATGTCGTTTCTCATTGTATCGGATACACTCTTGCTCTGGCTTTTGGTGTTGTCTCCAAAGGCATGTCCAATTCTAATCTGCATTGGCCACCATTTTATTGATAAAATTATTTCCGCAGAGTATTTTGAGGGTTCCCTTCTGACAATGTGAAGATAGTCGCGTTTTTGAGAATGTTGAAGTTGTCATGAATATCGTGTTGTTGATGATGATTTCTCTTCCATGTGAGTCTGAAAGTTTACCAGTCTGAATAGCTAGAGACAAACTATTTTGAGCCAGAAAATCAGCTTTATCTACGTTTTCAAGGAAGGCAATGGACAAGGGTTTCTTGGTTAACTCTTCAGCAAGACAATCAACAAGAGTTTTCCCCCTGAACTTTATATCATAATCATTCATTTCTCGCTGACCAAAGATTGTGTTTAAATTAATCATCCCATCTTGGGAACTCAGATCCATAGACATAAAATTTTCCTGGCTTCCATGTAATTTCTCAGCAAGGGCAAGAGCTATTTTCTTCTTACCAAGCCCATCTGGTCCAACAAAACTAAACCATATATCTGCTCTCAGACTTGCTCCATGGCGTTTTTTACTTCTTGTTTGGTAGCAGGCTATTGTTTGGCTAATAACACAAATAGCGTCGTCTTGCCAACCAACTCTCACAGTCAATTCTAGTGTCTTCAGGTATGAGTCAGTACTCTCAATAGTGTCTTCAGGTATGAGTTGTCCGATCTTTGTTGGAACTAAGATCCAACACAAATAGCTTCGTCTTGCCAACCAACCCTCACAGTCAATGCTAGTGTCTTCAGGTATGAGTCAGTACTCTCAATAGTGTCTTCAGGTATGAGTTGTCCGATCTTTGTTGGAACTAAGATCCAAGCTTTTCCTCTAGTGGTTCTCTCTCTCTCTCTCTCTCTCTCTCTCTCTCTCTCTCTCTCTCTCGTGTAAATAGTGATTTAGTTCATTTTTAAAGGTCATGCTTTTATTCCATTATTGTTTTAACGTGAAAATAAATGGAGTATTGATTTGGCAGGTATGTATAGTTTAGGGAGTAAATTGGCCAATAATAAAGTTCAGGAGGTGTCTTGGCCACTAGTTCAAAGTATAGAAAGTATTTGCACATTTTTCCCCACATATAAACTCCATGATTTTGATACTTATAGCTTTTAACTCCTCATTATCGTCAATCTGCCATGTTGACTATTCACCCATTAGTTGCTCAATTCAATGAGCATTGAAATGCTTTTCATACCCAATTCAATAGCCAAGAATTATTGTGCTTATTATCAAACATTTTAATACATTACTATTATGATAATCATGCAATTTTACAAGAAATTATTAAGCCCACTGAGAGAATTGCTAATGTGGCCCTTCCAACCAATGAAATAATGACACTTATACAAATATGTGAGTCCGATTCGTAATTAGCACAATAATTAAAAATAAAAATAAAAAACCACTTGGTGATGTTACATTTGCATAAATGGCAGCGTTTTATTGGTTAGAAGGTCCATTGGGAGTGGACCTAATAATTTCTCCAGTTTTACAACTCATGTACTAAAATTTTGAAATTCATTTGAAACCTGAAATTAAATGGAAAGGTCATGCATGAGTAATATTAGTATTTATGTTAAATTTAGCTATAATTAGTTTAGACATTTTGATATTATTGCAGGTTGTATATTGGTAGTATATTACATAAATAGAATTGTCACATTTGGAAATGACATGGCATGATCAATATTAAATTTAGCTATAATTAGTTTAGACTTTTTCAAATTATTGCAGGTTGTATATTGGTGGAACATTGCATAAATAGAATTGTCACATTTGAAAATGGCATGACATGATCAATATCGAATTTATTTAGTTATAATTAGTTTAGACTTTCTGATATTATTGCAGGCCATTTGACTAATAGTATATTACTTAATACAGATTTTGATTAATACACCCTTAAAAGATATTGTTTTTATTTATTTTTAAAAAAACATGTAAATTACATATTTGGTCTCTATCCTTTACATCATATTTTTATTTGGTCTCTAACCTTTCAATTATGTCAATTTGGTCCTTAACCTTTCAACATCGTATCAATTTAGTCCCTGCTATAACTATTATCTCTTGGATGAAAATTGCTAAATTAGCAAATATCCAAAATAAAATATTAGTTTATTGCCACATCAAAATAAACTAAATTTTTATTTTGGCCGTTTGCCACTCAGTAATTTTCATCCAAGAGATAACAGTAAAGACTAAATTGACATGGTATTAAAAGGTTAGGGACCAAATTGACGCAATTGAAATGTTAGGGATCAAATTGAAATATGATGTGTAAAAGATAGAAACCAAATATGTAATTTACCCACACAAAAAAAAAGAGACCCGACCTAGACCTGACTTACCTGCCCTAGACCCAGCCCGAGTGTGCAGGTTTCGGGTTAATGAGAGTTTGGGCCAATTCTATCAGGTTGAGTGAAGATCGGATTGGGTTCAGACCCAACCCAAACCATGCTTAGCCCTAACAGCTATCAAATTGGAATCGCATAAATTAATAGTGGGTAGCGTGTATCCATGAACGCCGCACCACCACCATGAATGGGTATCAGTATTTTTGATACTTTTAGTGGTATTAAGGACAAGAAGTGTGCTCGCTTTGAGTTCGTCTTCGATTATATTAAGGTAATTTCACTTTGGGTTGCAAATTGAAGTGGGAGATGGCAAATATGGCATTTCCTTTTCGGTACAAATTGTGAATGTTCTCACTTATTGTTTGGTGTATGGACAATTGTAGATTCTAGACTTGGAGGAGTCAATTTCAAAGATGAGATGGAGTTTTAATGGGTATTTGTATTTGTTATTTTTCGCCGATGCCATCACTTGACAATACCACTAGCAAGACCTTTTGACTTTGCTAAACCTTGTATGGGATTTGAAGAAGACAAGGAGGTGTTCGTGGATACCCCACTTTGCTAGTGCCAGAGGCTTTCTTTGATTTTGTAGGTTGCTGTGTTTGTGTGTGTTTTTTCTTGAATTTGTGTTTGAGGAGTGTTCTTTGGGTTTGGATTGGTGGTGTTCAGATCTATTGCCCTTCTCTCTTTGGATTTGTGTGAATATGAAAATTTTATTTAAATTGATTGGCTCAAAATCATTCTTATGAAGAGGATGAATCTTCTTGAGCCAAAGCTTCAAAGTTTTACAAATATGCTTTTAGATTTTCATTGTTCTGTTTTTGGTTTTTTTTTTTAACGGAGAAAGTGATGAGGTGGGTTATGGAAGCCTAACAGACTTTATCTTAGGTGAACAAAGTGTCAAGTGTCAAGTTTTGAACCACAGGTAGGTAAGGTGAAAACGGGTATTGTAATTTGCTCAAAAACCATACACTATCATACATTGCTGTTATCTAGTCATATGCATCTACTCGTTGAAAGATTTGGTTCGTGTATATAATTGTAAGAGCCAGTTATGCTCGGGTAAGAACACATAATCTGATGACCAAAATCCTAAACTCCATAGAAGGAAAATGAAATGCTCCGTTTGCGCACTAAACTATGATGCATAACAATGGAACCAAGAAGCAGATTGAACAGAAGTTCACAATAAATGATATCTTGAATGTGTACATAGGTCAACAAGATGTAAAAAACAGAAGAGGGAGGGGGATGAAGATTTTTTTTTTTTTTTTTTTTTTTTTTTGATAAATAACATAAGAACTTTTTATTAAAGAATAGCCAACCCAAGTACACTGGAAATGTACTACAGTGGCAGAAATTAAGGATGAGGAGATGAAGATGCTACAACCAGAGACTGTAAATTTAATGAAGAAATGCATTAGTCAATTATGTAGTTGTGTGCCAGAAAGATTACCAGTCAACTATAACTCTTCTTTCAATTCCTTTCCATTCTCAGTGGGATTAGTATTATCAACCTTGTTTTTCTCATTTTGGAGCTCTGCAATAACCTCCTCAAAAGGAGGATCTCCAGGCCTTCGAAAAGTTTGATCCCCAATCTTGATCTCATATGCCTCTGGTTGGTCCAGCAAAAACTCCCTCAACTGGGAAAATAGCAGGTAAGGATGTGAGTATTATGAGAACACAAATATCAGAAACTCAAGATAGACAATAATTAGACAGAAAGGAGAACACAATAATTTGAAAGGAAGCAAACCATTATTCTAGCCCAAAACACATGCAACAGTTGAGGCTGGATTTACATATTCATATTGCCACAAGTTAGTTCTTGTTAATGACAAAGATCATTCGTTGGTTTATTACGAGAAAAAGAAACAAAAAGATCATATTTCCTGAATTGGCATTCGCCACTTGACTCATAGAAGAGACACAATTGCTCTTCTCATATTTTACACAGTGGAAAGACTTGTACTCTTCAAACCTCATCTCTCCAGCCCCTCTTTGGAGAAGAAAACAATATCAAGAGGAAACAATTGCTGAAGATTTTGTTTATATTTGTGAAAAGAATATCCCAACCCCAAACCCCCCCCCCCCCCCCCCCCCCAAAAAAAAAAGTGCACCACATCTAACATTGATGAGAAAGTTTTCACTGGAAAAAAAGTTACAAAATAACTAACCATTTGTATTAAGGGAAGTAAACCATACCTCGGTTGTATCTTGGCCTCTTTCAATGGTGAACAAGATTGTGCCCAGATCAATACCCATTAATCTTGCCCCAATACCTCCAGTTTTCAGAACTTTTGTCCATTTCATAGCAGTGTCAGCTACCATATCCTGATGAAAGCAAGAAAAGAACACATCAGTTGAATCCATAGCACAAGCCTCCTTCCATTTCCTTGGTAACTCAAAAAAGACTACAATATTAAAAATACATTCATTTTTCCAACAATTTAGCATCTGAAACAAAGACCAGCAAAAACAAAAAAAAAAAAAGCCTCCAATTCATGGTTCCTAGCTTCCAACAACAATTTTTTCTTTATAAGGAGTCGATTTCCAAAATCGGGCACCCGGAAATTCTGAAAATGTTTACAACCAGTGATATATATATTAGGCCATTACCACATCCCACTCCATCCTCCTCCTAGAAAATTTCAACAGTTCCCACTTCAAACTTAAAATCAAATCAAAGTTTCATGCTTTTCTTTGAGTTAACCTGTAATCCAAATCATCTTTAAAATATATAACAATATTCATTTGGCTGAAGAAAAATTTACAAACCCAGTTTCGTTCTCAAAAAGCTTTCAGTAATTAGCTCAAACCTGTGCTCAAATTATCAAACTCAGTTGGCCAAAAGATACATACATTATATTATATTCAGTGACTTTCACCATAGTAATCCAAGAAAGAAATAACACAGACAAACCAAACCCAGATTGCATTACCTCAGTCGGGGGAGACCGGAACCGGAGCTTAACGAGTCCAATTGACGACCCGGAATGCGGATTCATCATCTCGGCCTGGATATCAGCGTCTGACATCTTCCACAAATCGGAAGGCCGGAGATCGGACTCATCACCAGAGGACGTGGATTTCTTGCCCCACTCCTTCCACCCCTCGTCCTCCTCGTCGTCGACAATGTCGTCAAGATCGTTCGTTACTTGGATCCTTTGCTTCCTCGGGCCCGCTGCCTCGGCGTGGCGGACCGGTTTGAGGTTTTGAGAAAGGAGGAAGGGGAGAATGAGGAAGAGGAGAATGGTTATGTATTTCGCCATGGGTTTGCGGGGTTTTGCTAGTGTGTGTGAAATTGAAAGAATGAAAAAATGGGGGGCTTTTGTTTTTGGGGTATATATATATATAGGTTTTGAAATGGCCACAACTATTTAAATACTTTGAAAAGTTGAGGTTAGGGTTTTTTTTCTAAAATAACTATAAAAGTCAAACTATTTTATTAGTTAGTCAAGGTTTTGAAATTATTTTAATATTTAACAAATCGAGTGTAGAGAACTCGATTTTGTTCTGAGAAATTGCACTTGGAACTCGAGTGTGAGACTCTCGAGTATGGAACTCAAGTGTGAGACGCTCGATTTCCAAGTGCAATTTCACAGAGCAAAATCGAGTTCTCTGCACTCGATTTGTTAGATACCAAAATAGTTTCAAAACCTTGACTAACTACTAAAATAGTTTGAGGGATTTGATTATTTTGGAAAAAAAATCTGAGGTTAGGAGTGATATTGGGCCGGGCCGGGTCGGGTTCATTGTGACCCGCAACCCGACCAAATAGAAATTGGGTTTGCCTAGCTAAAACCTGACCCAACCCCAAAATTCAAGTCTATTATCGGGTTTCGAGTTGGACAGTTTTTTTTTTTTTTTTTTTTTTTTTTGCCAAATTGGAAAGGTTTTTTGTACTCAACCCCAAAAAATTACTTACTCTATTACTCTATTTAAAATTTGTCATGGTTTTATTATTATTTTTAAGCTTCTATGTTGGAAGGATCTCCACTTTTTATGATAATAAATATTAATGTCTTTTTCTTTAATTATCAAGTTAATGTATATACTTAGGCAATATTTTTTTGAAATTCTTTTACTAATTTAGGGATTGACATTAATGTGAAAAATTAAATTCAATAATTTATTTATTGTCATATATGCTTAATGGTCATGATTTCTTGATTAGGCAACAAACTTTAACAATTTTTTTTTTTCTTTGTGTACATCTTGACCCGATTCTCATTGACTGAGAAAATAAATTTTACCATTTTTGTTTACATTAGTACTAGGGCTTAGTTCGGAAATATACTTTCCAATAATAAATAAGATCCTTGGTATAATTAGGACAAAAAAAAAAATTAAACAACAATTTGACTTTCACTATGGAAAAGATTATCGTTAGAGTTATTCCTTTTTTGTGAAATCCAATTAGTTTATCATCATTCTAACCTTCATTTGGATGGAAAGTATTTTCACTATTGGTATCATTTAGGCTTTGCTTGGGAGGAGGGAATGGAATGGAATGGAAAGGAATGAAAAGAATCATTTTACAATATTCTTCCCTTCCCTTATTTGGGAATTTTAATAGAGGGAATGGAAAACTCATTCCCTTGTTTGGAAGTTTAAGTAGGAGGGAATGAAATGGGTAGGAAGGAACACTCATTCCTCTCTGTTCCCTTAAAACCTCAAATTTTCATTCCCCCCGAAATTAGGAGGAATTGAAGAGAATGAAATTAGATTTAATGATTTTTTTTACTAAAACTCCCAAAATACCCCAGTATATTCAACTCTTTATTTTAAAATAGGGGTCTAATAGTAATATTGTCATAAAATGATTCCATTCCATTCCCTCCATGTTGCTCCCAAACAAGATTACTTACATTCCATTCATTTTCATTCCTTTATTTTAAAACATCCAATCAAGGTTACTTAATTCAATTCCATTTTATTCTTTTCCATTCCTTTCCCTTACTTAAATACATTCCATTCTATTCCATTCCTTTCCATTCCATTCCGTTCCCTTATGAACTCTCAAGCGAAGCCTTAGGAAATTATGCTACAATAAACCAAATTATGCTAAAAATTATATTTGGAAATATAGCAAGAAAATATCATTACAATTTAAATAAAAGCAATACATAAAAAACAAAATTTGACATTAACAGTAACGGAAAAGATAAAAAAAATAAAAACCAATCGGGTCGGGTTGGATCGAAGATTGACCTGAACTTGAGATAGACCCGAATATTGGACCCAAACTTGACCCAAGCATTCATCCAATCCACCCAAGACCCTTCAGGTCGGGTCAGTCGGGTGGGTCAAGTTGGCTAGGTCTATGCTCAACCCTAGTTGAGGCATGTGTGATATGAACCTTCTAGTTCTAATTGTTGTTTTTTATTCTTTTAATAAATATGATAACATTATATCACATAATATGATGATTATTCTTCACATCAAACTTTAAATACCAGATCTCTTATTTAATGACAAAAAAAACTCTTATTTGACCACAAAAAACTTCATCAATTGCAAAGTTGAGGCATATGTGACATGAACCGTTTAATTGATCATTCATTTTAGCTTATGCAAAAGTCACGGTCTATTTTAGAATAATAACTTTTCTTTTTTGTTAAGCATTTTTTAAAAAAAAAGTGTTACGTCTACAACAATTTTACAACACTTTTGCAACAATCATAAGTGGTAAGTTGTTACTGATTCTAATTTAAACTCATTACTGAAATTAATTTTCTACCCATCAGTAACAACCTGCCACTTATAATTTGTTGCAAAAGTGTTATGAAAATGTTGTGGACATAAAATTTCTCTTTTTCAAAATACCCACTTCTGATTATTTATTTTATACTATATTTTATTAAAATATCAATTATTATTATTATTTTTAATTGTTTCACTCTCTTCAACACACGCAATCACCATCTACTTTTTTTCTTTTCACCCTTGAGAAACACAAAATAATAATAATAATAATAATAATAAATAAAAAAAATTATTTTGCATAAGCTATAGTGACTTATATATTTGCACAAGCACTATAGTTTGTAGCAAAATATGATTATTTAGCACACTATCAGAAACTTTCGCATCAATGGTAATTGCTCTCTATCTCAATCAAAACAATAAAGCTCTTCTTTACTTCAGTTGTGCCAAATATTTAATTTATATATATAAATATAATAATTATTATATATGGCAATACTATATTAAGCCATTTACGTATTTAGCACAATAAAAATATTAGTTATGTATGTAAATACCATTTTAACCATTATTTAATTATATTATCATATATAGTAACAATAATATGAAGCCCTCGGCTCATTTCTCGTTTGGGAAGAAGAAAATTAATGAAATAAAAAGGAATTAAAAATAATAATTCTAGAATATTTTTCCCGTCCTTAGTTTGAGAGTTTTAATGGAAGAAATAGAAATTTCATTCTTTTGTTTGGGAGTTTAAGTAGGAGGGAATGAAATAGGTAGAAGAGAATACTCATTCCTCTTGGTTCCCTCAAAACCTCAAAATTTTATTCTCCTCAAAATTGGGAGGAATTGGAGGAAATGAAATTAGATTTAATGAATTTTTTACTAAAATTCTCAAAATACATCTATATATTTAGCCATTTATTTTTAAATAGAGGTCTAAATGTAATATTGAAATAAATTATTCCATTCATTTCCCTTTATGTTACTCCCAAATAATATTACTTACCTTTCATTCCATTCATTTCTTTTCCTTTTATTTCCCTTAATTAAATACATTCTATTTTATTCCATTCTATTCTATTATGATCATCCAATTCCATTTCATTTCTTTATGAACTCCCAAACGAAGTCTTAGATAGGGATGGCAATTTTCCTCGCTCCGCTTAACCTGCCCCTCCCAACTTCGCCCGTGCGGGTTTTCCCCATCCCACAAAGGTGATGGGGCAGGGATGGGGCAAGATTTTAACCCCACACCACGGGACGGGGCGAGGATGGGTTTAAACTTTTTAGACCCACCCCTCTCCGTCCCCGCCCCGCCCCACATTGCTAAGGATTATAATTGAAAATTTTTCATACCCTAAAACCCTACTATTTAAACAAACATATCAATATTAGCTTATTTTATTCTACCCAATGTGGTTCTCTACCTTTATTTTGTTATGTGTTATACTATGAGATTTTTATTTTATTTTTTATGATTGTCTTGTTAAACACTCAGGGTACGTTTGGTACACTGAATGTAGATTACATTAGGAATAGTAATCTTTATTACTGGGAATAGAAGACATTGTAATGGAATAACTATTATTATTCATAAGTTTGGTTGTTACATATGGAAAGCTTGTAAAAAATGATGTATAAGGAAACTTTATATTTTTGGAAATATATTAATTTCAAAACCTATTATATATACTAAGAAATAGCTATTACATCCATTTTAAAGAGGAATAGCTACTCTTCAATTTAAAGAATAGTCATTCCAATGTAATAACTAATACATGTAATAAAGATATAACCAAATGACCGAATTGCTATTACACATGAATAACTATTCCATTACAGGAGCTATTACAGCATACCAAACGTACCCTCAGATATATTATTCAATTTTTTCTAAAAATTGATTTGATTTGATAAGATAAATTTAGCTGTAATTTCAAGTATATTTTTATTAATGAAATAGGTTTCATTAAAAAAAGTGTACTAGTTGTAGGGCAAATTAACAAAAAGTAAAGTTTTACGGGATGGGGCGGGGTTTCGCGGGGCCCCAAGGGGCGGGGATGGGATGAAAAAGCTTTCCCTATCATGCAGGGCGGGGCGGGACGAGAATGGGGCAAGACAAAACCATGCGGGACGGAGACAAAGACCCCATCCTGCAGCCCTACCCCGCCCCATTGCCATCCCTAGTCTTAGAGAGATAAGTGACATCATCTTATTGGAAGCTAAGTTAGTATAATTATCCAAGCCACAGAAATAGTTCACGTGTGTCTATTCAAGAAGAACATGTGACGCTCATGTGAATATTTATGATAATCTCCCACAGGGAGTAAAATGGAATTTTCTTTGTGTGAAGATAATAAACAAAGCACATGACAGACAAGTGAATAGGAGTGGTTACTTTGTAGTTTTCTGGAGAAGTTTTAGGCTGCGTTTGAATTGACTTCAAAGTGATTCCGGAAATGATTTTCCGGAAAATAGGGGTGTTTGGTTGTTACTTCAAATTCGGTCAAACTAAAAAGCATTTCCAGTTGACCGAATTTGAGAGCCAAAACAACGGAAATGATTTTCCGTTTCTATTTTCACTTCAAAGTACTTCCGGCCTTGGAAAATAGAAGAGAGAGAAAGAGAGAAAGAATCGATTGCGACATCACCGTCCGCCGACATCACCGGCTAGCGCGGTAGTGCCGATCGCGATCGCAATCGCGATCTCTGCTTCGATCTTCGCGCGATGCGTCGATCTTCGCGCGATCGCGATCGCGATCGACGCATCGCGCGAACACGTCGATCGCGATCGCGAACGCGTCGATCGCGATCGACGCATCACGCCGCCGATCGCGATGCGCCGACCACTCCGATCACGATCGTGCCGATCGCGATCTCTCCGATCGCGATCTCGCCTTCGTTTGTCCGGATTTGATGATTTTTTTCTGGGTTTTGTTTGTGTTTTGATGAATAAATGATATTATATAATCGTTTGGTAACCAAGAAAATGTGAGAAAATGTGAGCAACAAGTAGAAAATGTGAGAAAATGTGAGCAACAAGTAGAAAATGTGAAAATGTGTTTTCTATGGTATTTTCAAGAACACAACCAAACATCAGAAAATATTTTCCGAAACATTTTTTGAAATGCAACCAAACACATGAAAACATTTTCCTTTCCGGAAATACTTTTACACGAACCAAACACAGCCTTAGTCAAAAATTAAGCAAATGGGTTAGTCGTGATACAGGCATACAGAACCTGCCATTGTTAAGACTAATGTATAAATAAAGTAAGATTTCTTTGAAATGGACAAGCACACTCATCCATCAAACTAGAGAGATCAATTCTCTAATTCCCGAAATCCAGAGGTTATCTATCCATGCTTGTAAGTGCCTCAACTCCTAACATGAATTAGGAGTAGGCCTGTTAACTTACTTTAACCCTGTAATATGGTTACTAATACTATTATCAATAAAGTATCTATTGTGTTTCATTGTTCTTATTGTTAACTTGTGCATTTCTCAAAAAAATCCTATTGAGTTCTATAGTTACCAAACTCAAATCCTCTTTGAGCGAAATGTGCGAGGTGTTTTAATCACTGCAAGTGGATAGAAAAATTGGTTTCTACTCAAACAACTTCTCATGTAAATGTTCTTTCTCTTCCATATATTTTCTCGTCTACCATTAAGAAAGGCATATGTTAGAAGGTTTGATGTTGGGGGATTGTTTGACTAGAGAATTAGTCACACCAAGTTCTAATCCAAGTAGCACAAATCAATCTTTAAGAACATTGTTTTTGTGTGATTATATATCATTGTGAGATTGTTCCATAACTCTTTTCTATTTTTTGTTTTTTGGGATACTTATACTTTGTCAGTATTCATGTTACTAAGGTGACGTGGCTTGTTTGTAAACCCTACACATTATTTGACATGTTTTCATCACATGCCTCACTAATATAATTTGCTTTAAAAGAAATTCTATTTCTTAAATTCCAAGAAGTTTAAATTATTAATTTGATTAAAACTCTATTACCGATCATTTCAAAAATAATAATAAAATAAACTAAAAACTTTCATTATTTATTTTAAATTATTTTAACAATTTACATTTTTTTTTTTTGGTTTTTATGAAAAATTTTGGTCTTATAGAACATGTTTCCACAGCATCACTTTGTTGAAGTATTAGTCTTATATTTCTATAGTATTATTTTAATAAGTTACAAATAATTAGGCCAAAACATCATTTTAAAAAGTAAAGGAAATGGACAACAATGTTACAAGCACAACAAATTTCATAATTTTTTTCACAATTTGTTGAGGTGGCAATTTGTGATTAGTGTAACGTCAATTTCATATTTGATCATTATTAATATTACTTTTGTAGTACATCAATCACAAATTACCATCTCAATTGTAATAGAAAATATTATGAAATTTGTTAAATCATGCATTTATTGGAAAGAATATGTAAGCCTTACTCTTCAGATGACCAGGAAAAGTGTAACTACTTAAATGTCTTGTTAGAACTTGGTAACTTTGAGCCAATTTAGCCTTTCCAATCTGGTGAGGGGTGGCGCATTTCATAATTGCTGCGTGTTTTGGTTTCCATTTTCTTCACATTTTATTCCCTTCTAATTTCGTGACAAAAGACATGTTGAGTGTGCGTTTGAGATGAGCTGAATTTTTCAGTTTATCTTTATTTTCAGCTTATTTTTGCTACTATTTATAAGTTTTATTGCACTTTTTTATACTATTCATAGGTCCTACTGTACTGTTCAACTTATTTTTTAAACTTTTTTCTACACTTTCAGTAAAAAAAATTCAATTTCAATTAAATAAACTATTTCAAATGGATACCGAAAGAAACTTTAGTTAAGGAAGCATCAAGTGGGTCCCACTACATTGGGTTGTAATAAAAACTAATAAATAATCTTTACTTGAATATTGGGTGATTCTCTGGAAAAAATTTATCGATTCCAATAAAAAAACCAAACCTTAACCAATGCACTTTGGGTTCATTAGCCAGACCCAAAAAATATAAAAGGACCACGTGAATGGAAATTATCATTTAATTATAATCGCATTGCTTTGGACCATTCTTGATTACTTATTTCTAATTTTTTAGTATTTTACACATAAAAAAGAGTCTAAATTAATATAATTAATTCTATTAAATTTATAAGCTGATGTGACAATAAAAGTAATTGTTGAATTTCAGTAACACCATATACTATACAATAAAAGTTAGACTTAGACGCCGTGATTACGCCAAGTTGCTTCACCAAATTGCAGATTTTTTTTTTTTAGATTTTTAGATTTTTCAAAAAATTCATTCACTTAAGTTTTTAGATAAAAACAAAAAGTTTTTGATCTTTATCAACTTCTTTAGATAAAGTAACAATAAATGTTCTAATGAACTTCTTCTTCTTTTCTTTTTCTTTTTTAATTTTTTTTATAAAGTAACAATTTTACTAGCTTACATTAGTATTTTTTTTTTTTTGGAATAAACATTTATCCTACATCATCTATTTCCTAATAATAAAGTAACAAATTTAAAAGTATTATTTTTTCTTCTCAATTTTTTTTTTCTTTTGGAATAAACAACAAAAATATAATAACAATCTAATAACATTAACTATTTTTTGGGATAAAGTAAAAAAAAAAAAAAACAAAAACTAATATGTAATTAACATAAACTTCTTAATTACGTAAACTCTTTTTTCTTTCTGTTCATATCAAGTTATCAACTTCTTCACAACTTAAAATTGTCTAATATAAAAGTGGGAGTATATATACGATTTTTTGATATATTCTTTTCTTCTCATACTTACCTTACCTATGAAACTTGCATGTATGTATTTGCCTTCCTTTTTTTTTCTTTTTTCTTTTTCCATAAAATTCCCTTCTTTATTTATTTATTTTCTTTCATCAAATTGAATATGTTTTGTGTGCAGGTTGCCTTTTGTTTAAGTTATTTTTGTTAACTTTGATCTAATTTATATGCTTATTATGGTCTTCAAAATCAATTGTAAAAACAATGGATATTTAAGGTGATGTGAAATCCCCATGGCTTCGTTATCTCCCCCTTGCTGTCAAAGTTAATTCAATTTTCATGTGAGTATCTTTACTTTAACTCTAATTCCAGATTTTTTTTAATGATTAGAAATTAATATTGTTTTTAATTATTGAATTCAGAGTTTCTTTGTATCTATATATTTATGTGTGTGTTATTGTGAATTTTGCTTTAAAATTTTTTTTTTAATTTTATAAATTTGGGTAGCTTTAATTTGTAAATTCGAGATGATTGCTTGGGGTTAAAGTAAAAATATTAGGTCAATTTTAATCATGATTGGAAAATTATTAGGTACTCCCGAAGTACCATAAATGCGTATTCCCTCCTCTCACATGAATGGTGGGTCCCACCATGAATTTAATTAGTGAGACCCACCATTCATATGAGAGGAGAGAGTACGTATTTATGGTACTCTAGGAGTACACAATAATTTTCCTTCATGCAATAGTAAGGTGTTAGATGTTGATATTAATTTTATGCTTATTTACATAAATTAACATTAACATCTTTGCATGTTTAGTGTTGATATTAATTTAACACTTTGAGATGCAAGTGCTTCATTATAATTAAATATAAATGTTATTATGCCGGTATGTTATAATTATTATTTGTTGTTCCTCATCCTACTTCACCTTAATTGTTATTTGAATAAGTAAAGACACATTTGGTAGACGGTAATTACATAGGAATAAGAATGGATATTGTTGTAATGATTATTACTATTCATTTATTTGGTGACAACACAATAATAGAACCTTGAAAACAATGGAATGAAAACATTTTAAATTAAACTTAAGATATATTTTAGGAAATATCTTACTCATATAATTATATTTCCTAAAAAGTAATATTTTTTTAAATTTGAAAGAGATATTAGTTATTTTTTATGATATTTTTTTTCATAATTGTTATGTGCATATGAAAATTTTGCTTATTTAGAAATATATTAATTGTAGAAATTAATGCAAATACTGAGAAATAACTATTACATCCATTTTAGAAATGAATAGTTATTCCTTATTTTAAAGAATAGCTATTCATGAAAAATGACTATTTATTGTAATAAAAACATGACCACACTACTTAATAGCTAAATCATAAGAATAACTATTACCTTACAGTACTTATTACAATTTACCAAACATGCCCTAAAAGTTATATCTTAGTCCAACCAAGTATAGCATTTCTCTTCAATCATTAATTAGTGTTTCTCAATAAAATTATTCATGTTATAAGTTTATGACCAAAACCGTGCAAAGCCCGGCCCGTTAACTACTAAAAGCTTTTAAAAAATTTAAAACTTGCTATAATCTTTAAAATATTTTTACTATTTTATTTGTTATTAAATTTAATTATATTATCAAAAAAATTTATATATTTTTAAAAATTTATATATAATTCATTTATCAAGCCATGCATCACACGGACATAATACTAGTAATAAATAAATAAAAAGGCAAATTTATCCTTATTAAGCTTCATTTCATGGCAAATTTGTTTACTTTTTCAGTGTAAAACATTTTTTTTTATAAGTATTTTCCCCACTTTCAGATGTTTGGAGCAACTAAAAGATTTGGTCAAAACCAAAGTACCAAACACTTTCTGCTAAGCAAGAATAACTCGGGTGAGCCGTGAAGGGACTGAAAATGGTTTACAAAGTCTCACAACCCACTCCCCTGCCAATTCTTTTGTTGTGCAAATCCCACCACCAGAGCAGTTCATCACAACCGAGTCCCCCACCAATTTGTCTATTTCGCAAAGCCCCATCCTTTCCAATCGCTAATCAACAACATATCTTGCCAGAACATGTATCTTGAATTCCTGATTCTTGGATTCTGATTCAGTGCTCTGCCTCCACCTGCAATTTGGTTACTAGTCCTAATAAATCTCCGTCACTTACTGTAACTTTGAGAATTGTCTATCAACTGATGTGTTTGGGTCCTAATTTGAGTGCTAAAATCTAGTATGCTCGTAATTCTGCGTATGATTGAAACTTGACATTTTCTTATTGTTTTCTTTGTGGTAGAGGTTATGCGTCGTTTTTCTTAAAGGATATTTTGAAAACGTATTTTGGAGAAAAATTGTGACTTTGGTGTGGTGGGTATGTGGTCGTGATTTGGCAGTAGAGAGAGGTGGTATTAGTGGTAGGGTGGGAAATTGGGCTGGTTCATGGCAGTTTCAGAGGAGAGAAGCAAATGGGTGCATTTGATACAAGAACAATTGCTATTAATACAAAAAGTAAAAAGTTGTAATTAAATAGGTTCTATTGATTGTGATGAAAAGCAAATCCTGGTGGCTAAGGTAATATATCTGCATATTTATTCTCTGCGTCATTAAATAAATCAGTTGTGTGATATAAACCTTGGTTCCCACTCCCCTGTGTGTATGTGTGTTAGTCTATGTCTTTCTCTCAAAAAAAGCAAAGAAGTGGGTTATCCCACATTGCCTAGTTGTGTGTCCCTATACAGGTTTAAAGCCTTCACACAACATTCAAGAGTTACCGGCTTTTGTATGTTGTGAGTTGTGTGATATTAAACCTTGGTCACTCCCCTATGTGTGTGTGTTAGTCTATCTTTCTCTCCAAAAAAAAAAAAAAATCATATACACTATCATACATTGCTGTTTAGGGTGTATAATTGTAAGAGCCATTTATGCTCAGGTAGGAACATATAATCCGATGACCAAAATCCTAAATTCCGTAAAAAGGAAAACAAAATGCTATGTTTGCACTAAACTATGATGCTTTACAATGGAGACAAGAAGTAGACTGAACAAAAGCTCACAATAAATGATATCTTGAATTTGTATATAGGTCCACAAGATGTAAGAAAAGAAGAGGGAGGGGAATGAAGATGCTACAACCAGAGATTGCAAATTTAATGAAGAAATGCACTAGTCAGTTATGTAGTTGTGTACCAGAAAGATTACCAGTCAACTACAACTCTTCTTTCAATTGCTTTCCATTCTTAGTGGGATTAGTATTATCCACCTTGTTTTTCTCATTGTGGAGCTTTGCAAGAACTTCCTCTAAAGGAGGATCTCCAGGCCTACGAAAAGCTTGATCCCCAATCTTGATCTCATATGCCTCTGGTTGGTCCAACACAAACTCCTTCAACTGGGAAAACACAAATATCAGAAACTCAAGATAGAAAATAATTAGACAGAAAGGAGAACACAATAACTTGAAAGGAAGCAGGCCATTATTCTAGCCCAAAACACATGCAACAGTTGAGGCTGGATTTTTACATATTTATATTGTCATAGGGAAATTTGTTCTTGTTAGTGATAAAGATCATTTGTTGGTTTATTAAGAGAAAAACAAAACAAAAAGATCGTATTTCAGGAATTGGCATTTACCACTGGACTCATACAAGAGATACAATTGTGCTTCTCATATTTTTTAAAGTGAAAAGACTTGTAGTCTTCAAACCTCATCCTCCCCACCCCTCTTTTCGTGGAGAAGAAAACAATTGCTGAAGATTTTGTTTATATTTGTGAAGAGAATATCCTACCCCAAAAAAAAAAAATGCACCACATCTAATATTGATGAGAAAGCTTTCACTGGAAAAAGTTACAAAATCTCTAAACTTTTTGGATTAGGAGAATTAAACATACCTCAGCTGTATCTTGGCCTCTTTCCATGGTGAACATGATTGTGCTCCGATCAACACCCATGAATCTTGCTCCGATAGCTCCAGTTCTCAGAACATTTGTCCATTTCATAGCAATCTCAGCTACCATGTCCTAATGAAAACAGGAGGAGAACACATTTTACCATCAGTTGAATCCATAGCACAAACCTCCTTCTATTTTCCTTGTAAAAAAAAAAAAAAAAAAACATTCTTTTTCTTCTTTCTTTTTTTCTGTTTTAAGCCATCCCCTTCAATTTTTTCTTTATAAGGAGTCAATTTCCAAAATTGGGCACCTGGAAATTCTGAAAATGTAGCACATCCCACTCCTTCATCCGCTTAGAAAATTTCAAAATTTCCCACTTCAAACTAAAATCAACTAAAGTCTCAAATTTTTCTTTGAATTAATTTGCAATCCAAATAATATATTCATCTAGCAACTCATTACTCACTAAATTCACATATCTAAAGAAGAAAATTTTAAAAACCCAGTTTAGTTCTCAAAAACTTTCACTAGTTAGCACAAAAATTCATAAACCTATACTCAAATTATCAAATTTAGTGGCCGAAACATACGCATATATATTCAATGACTTTCACCATGGTAATCCAACATAGAAATAACAAAATGAAACAAAACCCAGATTGCATTACCGGAGTCCGTAGAACGCCGAGCCGGAGCTTAACGAAACCTATTGACGGCCCAGAATGCCGCTTCATCATCTCGGCCTGGATTTCGGCCTCCGACATCTTCGACAAATCGGAAGGCCGTAGATCGGAGTCAGCAGAGGGCGTGGATTTCTTGCCCCACTCCTTCCAGGCCTCGTCCTCCTCGTCGTCAACGACATCGTCAAGATCGTCCGTTATGTGGATGCTTCGCTTCGCCGCGGCTTCGGCTTCGCGAACCGGTTTAAGGTTTTGAGAAAGGAGGAGGAGGAAGAGGAGAATGGTTATGTATTTCGCCATGGGTTTTGGTGGTTTTGTGTGAGAAATTGAGAGAGGTTGGGGTTTTACTGTTTTAGTTTTGAGTATATATAGGTTTTGAAAGGGAGTGAAAAGTGAAAAATTTTTAAGCTGCGCACTAGCGGTGCATTGTAGAGTTAAGGCATGTGTGACATGAACCTTCTAATTGTTTTGTGCTTTTTTTTTTTTTTTTTAATAAATATGATTGAATTTTAACATGAATTCTTGAATATCCCATCTCATATTTGGGGAAAAAAAAATGGTGGCCAATTAAACTAATTGGAATACATGTTTTGTACCTTCTTGACATAAGCATTTATTTTGTATTAATGAGTATAGATAATAAGTACACAACTTTTTTCATAATTGTTGATATTGTTTACTGGGAAAATTCGACTTATAAGGGAGAGTGGTCATAATTAGTATAGATAGTAGGTACACAACTTTTTTCATGATTGTTGATATTATTTACAATTGTGGCTCCACTTATAAGTGAGTGCGGTCATAGTACCACTTGGTTTTTCAAATAACAATTGTACTTACAAAAAGAAAATTATATAAATAATTAGTTTTACTCTAATATATTTTGTATAATTACAAAAAGTTGTTGACCAACCCAACTTGAGAATCTCAACATTTTGAATTAGAATAATGCTACTATTTTTTTCTATTTATGATTTCAAGTATCTTTGAAAACCATTTTTATTCTTTTTGGCTTCTATTTTTCAAAACAAAAAGTTATTGACCACCCTAACCTGAGAATCTCTAAATTACTTTTCTTTTTTTCTTTTTTATAATGTATCCATCCACGCAATACACTGGTTATTGCCTAGTTCAATAATCTTGGAAGTTGAATAGGACAAAACAACCGAGTCGTTCACCATGATGTCATAAATTTTTTTATTTTTAAACTATAATGAAATAATTTTATTCATAAGTATATCATTAAAGTAATATAATTAATATAGCTTGAATATTAGGATGTTAATAAATAAATTAATATAATTAAAATAACATAAAAATTATTTAGCTTGACAATTATTAGGGTGTTAATACACTTTATTAGGTTTGAAATCCACATTATTGGATTTAAAATTTTGACAATTTTATGTTAATTGGAACAATAAGATGACAAACATATATATTCTCACTAATAGAATGTTTATTTTTGGGTAAACTACATATTTGGTCCCTATTTTTTACATTATATTTCAATTTAGTCTCTAACCTTTCAATTATGTTAATTTGTTCCCTAACCTTTTAGTGTCGTGTCAATTTAGTCCCCGCCATTATCTCTTGCATGGAAAAATCTGATGTGTCAAACAGCTTAAATAATATTAAAAAAACAATTGCCACATCATTTGCCACTTGTCAAATCTTTAAAAACAAAAAAAAAAACAAAAACAAAAAAAAAAAACAAAAAAAAACACTCAATAAGTAAGTGCTAAAAGAATCTGAGGTTACCTTAAGAGTTTTCACAAAAGGGTCAAATTGGAAAACTAGATATGGTGAATGAAATTGGGGCTCTCCCTTCTACCCAAAAATCTGCACAATTAAAAGGGAACCTTAAGGATGAACGAAAATGAAAACAAAAATATAAAATTTTTGTTAATAAATGGTTGACAACCAAAAACAAATTTGGCAATTTATGTCTTCCAACCATGGAGATAATTTTTTTTTAGAAACCCAACCGAGGAGATGATAAATGATTATTTTTGGGATTTTATGAATTTATAGCTACTTAGAAGGCACTTTAGAAGAGTATTGATCTTGGCCCAGGTAAATGTTAAAGCTGGTAAAGCTCCATAATTTCTGCCATAGACAAATCGCAACAAAGACCAAACTTAGATTACCAAAAAATTTTAATCATCTCCTTAGCGTCTCACCTTTCTCTGTAGAGGACCAAAATGTGAAGAACTCGTGACTTAGGGATTTTTTTTTTTTTTTTTTTTTTTTTTTTTTTTTTTTTTGTTTATTGAGGAAAGGGAATTTTTTTGTTGATAGACTTGAGTTAGGGATTTTTATCCCAAAAGTTACTCTTTTTGTTCTTGTTCTTGTTCTTGTTGCTTTTTTTTTTTTTTTTTTTTTCCTAATTTAAAATTATGTTGACAAATTAGTCTAAGTCGCAGTTGATGTGGCAAATTTTCATTTATTTATTTAAGCTATTTGACAGGTCAAACTTTTCCATCTAAGAGATATCGACAATGACTAAATTGACATGGCATTGAAAGGTTAGGGACCAAATTGACACAATTGAAAGGTTAAAGACTAAATTGAAATATGGTGTAAAGGATAGAGACCAAATACGTAATTTACCCTTTATTTTTCAATAAAAAAATGTTTATGTAATATAATTTTATTAGAAAATGTGAGATGTTGTATTTATACCTTGTTAAAATTAATGAAGAGAGAAAGAGAGATAACTTATTGTCGATCCCTCACGGCAGTAAACCACCCATCGTGGCGGCACAAGTGCTAATGGAATGAGTCAATTTTAACCTATTATTATCAAAGGTAAGTGAAGTCATCACCAATTATTAGGTTTTTTCTAAGGTGTGATTAGTCACCTGACTCTATTTACTTTTATTACCAATCTTAGACTAAGGAAAAAGGTCATTTTTTCCTAATCTAGCATGGACAAGTAAAAAAATTTTGATTCTTGAGTTCAGAAGTCTAGTTACGTGTGGGGTAGGTGTTAGGCACCCTGCAACGCCTGTCTGGAGACAACCCTTTGTTTTGGTAAAACCTTAATTTTTGGACATTGGCAATTGAAATAAGCTATTGGCATTAGCTTTCAGGGCTTCAAATGAATTAGGCTTTGAGGTTTGATTTTGGAAGGGGTGTGGTCTTGATCAACACTTTGCTAGCACATTTGGAATTGTTGCCAAATTTCCATGATGAAATCTGGCAGCATTTCACCTCAAGTGCGTCATAACTCACAAAACACTATTCTCACCAAGTTTTCGCAATGAGAATACGGAAACAATGGTGCCCAATCAACAATTTTTTGAGAAAATCTTGATTGATTTGTCCACAATACCAGCCTAAGCGCCAACCTTAAAGATGCCATCATCAAGTAAAAGAACTGTTAGATCCAAATAAGGGCATCAGACAACTATGGTTAGGACATTACATCCATTGAATGAGCTAGAATTTTTTTTCCCCAGTGGGAGAGAGGGCATTAGTAAAAAAAAAAATTAAAAAATTATTACATGGATGAGGGAAATTTTTAAAAGCCAAGGGTCCCCCAATAATCATGCCGATCATATCATATAGGAATCCTCAATTAAAAATTTTTAAAAAAATAAAAAACACTAAAATTAAAAGCCTCAATAACAAAAATAAAAATTAGCCTAAATAATAGAAAAAAAAAATAGGCCAAACAACACCAAATGAATAAAATCTTCAAAAAAATCATTAAAAAACAAAAATAAAAAATAAATACCCCAAATAATTCATATTCATAAGTAGTTCAACTCATGTCTTAAAAATATTCTTATATTTCATTTTTCCTTAAAAAAAATAATATCATCATTTCATACTCTCTTTCACTTTATTACTCTCATCTCAATATTCTTAGTTCTCACTTTATCTCTCATTAGTTCCTTTGTGCTTTTTAATTTTGTTAGTAAAAGGAAATTGTGTGCACCAAAGACAAGTTTGCTAGGCCAAACTGCTATTTGGGCTCACAACTTATTTGTATGGTGGGTCTGTGTATCCTACTTTGGATTGTCCTAGATTTAGAGACTCAATGAGATCACTTTTCTCTCTTTCTCTACGTTTCTTTCTCTCAGACACTCTTTTTCTCTCTCTTTTCTCACCACAAAATTGCATCCCCCTCCCATTCTTTAGTTTCTCCTATTTATAGCCAATCATTAATGGGGGGGATTATCATTATCTTTTAACTAGTGCAATGAGAGGTCCAATGTTGATAAATTTAAGTGGATGTTTAGGTATGAGTGGCTTTGGAAATGGTTCCCACTGCAGCGAGCGTTTTCGGCAGCGAAGTTTCCTAAGGTTCTGCCGAGCACTCAAAGGGCGATGTGACCGAGCATGTGTATATCGTCCGGGGATAACTTTCCGAGTAGTATGTGAGCGAGGCATCCGCGGTCCGCTTTCCAAGTATTCGGACAACAACCAGCTTAGACTCGTAGTTATTGTGGGCTTGGGTCGAGATCCTTAATGGTATGGAGGTTGGATCCCCGGGCCATATTATTGATCCATGGCCCAAGGCCCAAATGGACTTGGGTGCTAGGGGCCATACATTAGCCCCCCCTTGATTCGTGCTCGGGGCTCGAGGGCGAATCAAGGAATGCATTGGACAGTAGTAACCTGGGAAGATCAATCAGCAGTTACTTTAACGGTTGAGAGACTTAATTAAAATGCCCTCAAAAGACGCGCCGCATCTGACGTTTGGCTAGGCCACCACTATTAACTGAAGGTTCGTGAACCAAGGCGGCACGCGTGTGGCATTTTGGGATGGGATTTGTGGAGTTTCCCGCCTTTGAGGTATTAAATAACATTTATTCTATCCCTTTCAGCCCCTATAAATAGTTCGTTCTGAATCATTTCCCCACTTTTACATTCCTTGCTCAAAAATTTTCCTCTCTGCCAAAGTAAGTTCCTCTACCTTTCTATCTTGTTTTAATATCTTCCTTCAATTTCTAGAGTTTAGGATGGGTTATGCTCATCTATTAAATACAAAGGCATCCTTAGCCACTTTTAGGCAGACATTCAACATCCCTGAGGATGTGAATGTGGCGCATTGCCATGAGAGTGAGATTGCTTTCTATAGGCACTCCAGGCCGAACACTGCCTTCTTCCCTTTAATGGCAATTTTGGAGGGTGGGGTTAGGTTTCTAGTGAGCCCGTTCTTGCTTACCACCCTTAGATTTTACGGTTTGAGCCCCGAGCAGCTTCCTCCCAACTTTTACCTGGTGGTTAGTTGCGTTGATAGGTTGAATCAGTTGTACGGTTTGGAGTTAAACCACCATGACATAAACTTCGTGTACAGTCTGTGCGGAACTAAAACCGCCCACTATTATTTAAAAGTTAGGGATTACCGGGTACATCTGATCTCGTGCTTACCCAATTCAAACAGAAACTCTGCCAAGGAGTTTGTCTGGGTGAATGGCAACTGGTTTGCCGGTGAGATCCCTTGTCCACTTTCACCATGCGAAGTTGGTTCGTATTGCATAACCGTCTACCTTATTTCCCTTTTTGTTTACTTTCACTTGTCTTATTCATCCAGAAACTGATTTATTGTGTTCCTTTGTTGCAAACGGCAAAGAATTCGTCCCAGACCTTAGGGTGGTGCATGTTAGGGACCTGAATTTTATCCTCAGGTCCAAGATATTTGTTCATATTGACGGACAACTCTAGGCATCACACCTTGTACTCAGCTGCGTCCCTGTGTACAAGACTTGGCAGGCCTTTAGTCAAGACTTATTGTTGGACAGTCCGCTGCTGTCCTACATAGACGTGTGGCACGCGAACTTCCTCAATCCAAAGCTGACACCTGGTGAAGCCCAGGAACTTGGTCCGTGTTATATAACTGTAGAAGACCGGGCCTCGATCAGGGACGAATCTGCTGAGCTTGTTTCTCAGAGTCGTCAGGAGCACGTTCCCGTTGAGGAACAGGAAAATCTGATCCACCTCGCCGAACAACAAGAAGAAGCCGAGGCTAACCCAGACGCCGAGATGGTGACTAGGAGGAAAATGACAGTTAGCCGATTTTTGCCTGGCTCTCAATCTTCTATCGAGCCTCAACAACCCCAGGGCAAAGGCCGAGCACTTCCTCCCCTTTCCTCCAACCTTGCAAAAAAGAAACAACGCGTTGATGACCAACCGTCTAAGGCCCTAAGTGATCCCCCATTGAAGACTCCACCTCGGCCGACCAGTAGGATTACAATCCGGGAGCCAGTTGTCAAATCCCCCGCTACCGCTCAAGCTGGCGGGAAATCAGCATCCTCCTCCCAGCCCGTAATCCTTTGGCAACCTACCTTCAAGCTTGGGAAGGGGCCTTTGTCAACCACGGCCAGTGCGATAGTGTGGGAATAGGGGGAGAGGGGTAAGGTAGCACAGAGCTTAGTGCATGGTTTGTTGCTGTCCGAAGACGTTCGCTTCTTTCAGAAGGGGACGAGGACTCGCTGGTGAGACGGTTACAATGGCACACCATTGCGGTAATCTCTTTTGCACTCCTTACTCATTTACTTAAATACAAGTAGTGCTCTCCTGTTTTAACACTTGTTTTTGCATTACCAGTCTGCACAGATGACCCACATCCTCGACGAAAGATTGACGGAGCTCGCCGAGGATGCCGAATGGGAAAAGGCTTTAAAAGATGTTGCTAATGACAACGCAAAGGAACAAAGCAAAGCTGCCGAGGCCGCGGAGAAAAGAGCTCAGTCCTCGGAGAAGGCTCATTAAGTGGCGGAGAAGGAAAGAGTCGAGGTGGAAAACCGGCTGGAGGGTGCAGAGCTGAAACTGGCAGAGTCAAATAGCCTCAACTTGCCCAAGCCGACCAGATAGCCGACCTAAAAGCTGCCCTTGAAGCTTGTGAAAATAAGTGGTATGACGAGGGATTTGCCGATGCCGAGAAATCCGCAGAGCCAGTTATACATCAAGCTCGGCTTCATGGGTTTGGAGAAGGTTGGCTAGTTGCCCTCCAAATGATGGGAGTGACCGAGGACTCCCCTTTGAGAGATCCAAGTCAGATTCCGTACCCGGCCCCTCCTCTTTCTTCCCAAAGTTAAGCAGACATAGCAGACGAGGAGGAAACTACCAGTATGAAGGAGCTGGTCAAAGAAATTAATGCCCATGCTGATCCAGGAGTTACCAGCACCCTCCATGCCGCAGATGACGGGCAATCCCAACAGCCACGGGCCGAGGATAATGTTACTCCACCAGCTGATGAAGCAGTACAGCCCCCAACTACCGATCCATCCGTTTAAAATTAGTCTCTTTTGCTTGCCTTTTTCTTTTTCTTTTACTTGCTTTAAGGTTTGCCTAGGGTCACCGGGTTGTGGTGACCGAACAATTTATTTATTTCCTTTTGGACTTATGGTTTTACTTTCATCATTTTCATTTGCACTAAAAGGTTTGCTTCTTGACTTAAACATTTATACATGGAATTTATATTGAGGCTTTCACCTGTCTGGCAATTGAGAACAAACTGAGGATATGCTTCTGCCCTTAATGTTTTTAATTTAAAGTTTCCGCTTGTCCGGTGAGGGGAGTCTCACTGGGCACAAATTCCCATCCTTAGAGTTTCTCTTTATTTGAGGAATTCACCTGTCCGGGGATAGGAGTCAAACCGGGCACAGGCTTAAGGTTTCCACCTGTCCGGTGATAGGGATCGAACTAGGCATAGGTTCTTGTCCTTAGAATTTTTTGTTAAGGTTTCCACCTGTCCGATGATAGGGATCGAACCGAACACAGGTTTCTGTCCTTAGAATTTTTTGTTAAAGGTTCCACCTGTCCGATGATAGGGATCGAACCGGGCACAGTTTTCTATCCTTAGAATTTTTTTGTTAAGGTTTCCACTTATCCGGTGATAGGGATCGAACTGGGCACAGGTTTCTGCCTTAGAATTTTTTTGTTAAGGTTTCCACCTGTTCGATGATAGGGATCGAATTGAGCATAGGTTTCTGTCCTTAGAATTTTTTGTTAAGGTTTCCACCTGTCCAGTGATAGGGATCGAACCGGGCATAGGTTTTTGTCCTTAGAATTTTTTGTTAAGGTTTCCATCTGTCTGGTGATAGGGATTGAACCAGGCACAAGTTTCTGCCTTAGAATTTTTTTGTTAAGGTTTCCACCTGTTCGGTGATAGGGATCGAACCGGGCATAAGTTTCTGTCCTTAGAATTTTTTGTTAAGGTTTCCACCTGTTTGGTGATAGGGATTGAACTGAGCACAGGTTTCTATCCTTAGAATTTTTTTGTTAAGGTTTCTACCTGTTCAGTGATAGGGATCGAACCGAGCACAGATTTCTATCCATAGAGTTTTTGAATAAGGATTCCACCTGCTCAGTGATAGGGATCGAACTGAGAAGCAGGCTTCTGTCCTTGGAATTTTTGAATAAGGTTTCCACCTGCTCAGTGATGGAGATCAAACCGAGAAGCAGGCTTCTGTCCTTAGAGTTTAATTGACTGCTTGAATCTCCACACCTTCCTCCGCGTTTAACATCCGGATGTACTTAAACAAGTAGAGTTGGTCGGGCCTGCACAAACAAATTACATCGTTATCATATTAGTTAGTATAAAGTACATTTTTCCGTGCATGAACGGTTATTGATAAAACTTCTTAAGATTATAAGCATTCCAAGGCCGAGGCAACGGTATCTCGTCCATGTCTTCTAGATAATACGCTCCTACACCTGCAATGGTTGTAATTCTGTACGGTCCTTCCCAAGTTTGGGCTAGCTTCCCGGCGTTTGTATCTCGCATGCTTCCTACTGCTTTCCTCAGTACCAGGTCTCCGGCATTGAATTCCCGCACCCTTACATCTTGGTTATAACGTTGGGCAAGCTTTTGCTGATACTCAGTTAGTCGTATAGTCGCTGTATCCAAGTATTCTTCAAGTAAATCGAGATGCTCCACCAGCTGACTGTCATTCTGAGACGTGTTGAATTCTGAAACTCGCGCGTACACAAATTGACCTCGGCTGGTATCACGGCCTCCGCCCCGTATGTGAGAGAGAATGGGGTCTCCCCCATAGACCTCCGAAGAGTTGTCTCGTATACCCACAAAACATTGGGTAGTTCCTCGGCCCAGTTACCCTTTGCACCTTCCAGTCTTCTCTTCAAGCCGTTCACGATTACCTTGTTCACGGCCTCGGCCTGGCCATTACTTTGGGGATATGCTGAAGAGGAATATCTGTTCCTGATATCGAGGTTGTTGCAAAATTCACGAAAAACTCTGCTGTTGAATTGCAATCCATTATCCGATATAAGGGATTCGGGTACCCCAAATCTGGTGATTATATTCTTCCATACAAATTTCTTCACACCCACGTCCCGGATATTAGCCAGAGCCTCTGCCTCCGCCCATTTGGTGAAGTAATCGACGGCTACCAAAACAAATCTTCGATTGCCCAACGTTCGGGGAAATGGTTTGAGGATATCCAACCCCCATTGTGCGAAGGGCCAAGGACTACTAATCTGGTTCAAATGGCCTATAGGCTGGTGAATCAAAGGGGCATGCTTCTGACATTGGTCACACTTGCAAACGTATTCCGCGGCGTCCTTCTGCATTTGGGCCATCAGATTCCCTAAGTCATTGCTTGGTGCGCCAATGATCATCCTCCTACGTGGCTACCGCATATCCCTTCATGCAGCTCAGCCAAGAGTTGGCCTACTTTCCCTGGGTGCAAGCACAAAAGATACGGTCCCCCAAATGACCTGTGATAAAGCTTCCGGTCTTTAGACAACCAATACCGGGCGGCTACCCTGCGGATCTTGTTGGCTTCCTTCTCATCGTCCGGGGCTCGATCGTCGGCTAAGAAGTCAATGATGGGATTCATCCAGCATGGCTCAAGTGTCGCGACTGTTGTGACTTCGACCCTCGCAGCCCCCTCATCTCCCGCCACCTTAATGCTAGGCTCGGGGACAAGTTCCACTCTGATTAGTCAGGGAATTTCCTCGGCAATTGATGATGCCAGCGTGGCGAGAGAGTCGACATGTCTGTTCTGCGCTCGGGCCACTTGGATCACCTTCACCGTACAAAAGTTACTCATGGCCTGCTTTGCCAACTCTAAGTATACTTTCATCCGAGGATCTCGAGCATCAAAACTTCCCTACACCTGGTTAACTACCAGCCATGAATCCGAATAAATTTCCACATCCCAGGCTTCTAACCTTGAGACTGCCCTCAATCCAGCAAGCAAAGCTTCGTACTCTGCCTCGTTGTTGTAGGCGTTAAACCCCAACCTGAACGAATGCTCCAATAGAATACCTTTCGGGGTAATTATGACGATCCTGACACCGGCCCCTTCGGTATTGGAAGCACAGTCCACATGCACCTTCGATGGGCGATGCTCCAACTGACAGACCATTTTTCCTTTAGGAGAGAATTCCGCCACAAAATCAACTAATACCTGCCCTTTTACTAAACTTCTCAGCTTATACCTTATATCGAATGCCCCGAGCCGTTTCCCCCACTTAGCTATCCGCCTCGTGAAATCAGATCTTTTCAATAATGACTGTAGGGGGTATTCGGTCAACACATACACGGTATAAGCCTGAAAGTATTGGGGCAACTTCCTGGTGGCATGTACTAGGGCCAACACTAACTTTTCTAAAGGCAAATATCTAGCCTCTGCGTCGACTAGGGTCTTGCTAATATAATACACGGGTTGTTGTACTCCCCGGTCTCTTAAAAGCACAGCACTTACAGCATGGTCGGATACCAAGAGGTACATGAACAGTTCTTCTCCGGGCTCTGGTACTGTCAGCATCGGTGCCTGCATTAAGTATTCCTTGAGATCCTAGAAAGCCTTTTCACATTCATCATCCCACACTGAAATCCCTTCCACTTTTTTAAAAGCTGATAGAATGGACGGTAGCAATCCAAGAATTTTGAGATGAATTGATTAAGAGCGGCCAACATCCCAGTCAACACCTGTACTTCTTTCGGGTTGCTCGGTGACCTGAGAAGCTTCACGGCCTCAATCTGGTCAGGGTTAACTTCTATCCCACGGCTGGTGATCAAGTACCCCAAAAATTTGCCAGCCCTCACTCCAAAGGCACATTTTTTCGTGTTAAGGCGCAATTTATGTTTCCGCAATATCTCAAACACCCCCTGAAGATCCTCTACGTGCCGTGCCTCTTGCTTGCTCTTTACCACCATGTCGTTAATATACACTTCAACCGAATGCCCAATTTTATCCTGAAACATCCTCGTCATCATTCGCTGGTATGTTGCCCCAGCATTCTTTAGCCCAACGGGCATCACGGTGTAATGATAATTAGCGTCGGGGGATATGAATGTCGTTTTCTCCTGGTCTTCGGCAGCTAGGGCAATCTGATGGTATCCTTGAAAGGCATCCAGGAAACTCATCCTCGGGTGTTCGTAAGTAGCGTCTACCAATTGATTAATTTTTGGCATAAGAAACGGGTCCTTCGGGCATGCTCGATTTAAGTCCGTGAAATCCACATAGACCCTCCATTTGCCGTTCTTTTTTCTGACGACCACGGTATTTGCCAGCCACTCCGGGAAAAAGGTCTTCTTTATCGCTCCCGCCTCCTTCAACCTTTCTACCTCCTGCCTTACCACCTCAACATGGTCTTTGGCTGATCTTTTCGGCTTCTGCTTCTTCGAGGGATACGAGGGGTCTACATTAAGCTTGTGGTCGATAAACCCGAGATCAACCCCGAGAACTTCATAGGGGTTCCAAGCTAAGACATTTATGTTTTGAGTCAGAAACAACAACACTTAAACTCTATCCTCATCATTCATACTCGCTCCAACCTGAAAATATTTATTAGTATCCGGTAATATCTTTACCTTTACTAGCTCCTCGGCGCAGCCAGCCCCCATTCCTTCTCGGGGCCCCTGTGATTGCTATAAAGGGACTTTCCGAGATGCATCTTCCCACCTCACCTGCTCCTGTTTGGACTGCCCAGTCCCCTTGTCTTTCACTAGTTGTCCGGTTGTTTCTCCTTGATTGACTTGATTCCCCTACTTCCAATTAACTACGGCAATAAGACACTGTCTTGCCACTTGCTGGTCTCCCCTTATCACGATGATACCTTGCTTGGTTGGAAACTTGATCTTTACATGCAGGGTAGACAAGACAGCCCTTATTGAATGGATCCACGGTCTCCCCAGGATGGCCGTATACGGGGAAAATGAAGTTACTATTGTAAATGTCACTACCACCTCTTTCCCTCCCATAATCACGAGAAGTGAAATTGCCCTTCAGGAACCACTACTTTACCATCGAACCCAACCAAGGGCGAAGTGTGCCTCATCAGGTCCTCTTTCCTCAGTCTAAGTCCCTGAACAGATCCAGGTACATTACGTCAGCCCCGCTTCCTTGGTCTACCATTATCCTCTTTACTAAAAAGCCACTTATCCGGGCCGTGACCACTAATGCATCATCATGTGGTTGGATCGTCCCCTCCAAATCGTCATCGTCGAATGTGATAGGTTCCCGTGCAAACTTCATCTTCTTACCCGGCGACTGTACGTCCGAATTACCCTCTATTGGTACTACTGTCAACACTCCTTTCCTTCTTCCTGCAATGAGCTTTTCTAGGGCAGCATGGATAAATTCAATCACCCCTACAGGGGGTGGGAGAGGGTTTCCCCTTTGCCGAGCATCTTGCCCCGCGACTCTGTCCCTCGAGTCCAGCACGAATTCCTTTAAATGCTCGGGCTTGACTAATTGCCCGAGGTGATCCTTCAACACCCGGCATTGTTTGGTAGTGTGACCTTTGTCCCGGTGATTGGTGCAGTACAGATTCTGATTCCTCCTGGATGGGTCCCCTCCCATCTTGTTCGGCCATCGAAAATACGGCTCATGTTTGATCCGGTCAAGAATCCTATGTACCGGTTCCTTAAATGTCACATTCACTTCTCCCATCTATGAGGTCGATTCTTGAATCGTCAGACCCCCCCGGGATCTGAACGGAAAACCAGTTTGCCAGGGACGATTCGTCATTGGTGCTTTGCCTTTGCTTTGCAGCCGGTCATCCTATAATCGTTTATATTCCTCAATGCATCTCATAAGCTGCCTCATGCCTTCGGGAGGCTTCTTGGTCAATGACTCTCGTAGCCCGGAGTCCTCGAGCAACCGCATCCTAAAAGTGCTTGCTGCAACCCTTTCGTTATCCCCACCTATCTCATTGTATAGCTCAAAATACCAGCTAGCATAACTACAAAGGGTCTCTCCCACCCTCATTTTCATGGACAAAAGCGCATCTACCGGCTAAGGTACTCGGCTACAGGTCACAAACCGAACGCTAAACTCCTGAATTAGCTCAGAAAAACTACGTATGGATCCTTTCCGTAACCCGTTAAACCACTTCAAAGCAGTTGGTCCCAGACTCGAAGGAAACACCTTGCACATCAGCGCGTTGTTATGAGTATGCAAAGACATCATCTGAATATAATGACTGACGTGCTCTACTAGATCAGTCTTCCCGTTATAGCAATTGAACGGTGGGCAAGTAAACCTGTCCGGCATTCTGGCCCACTCGATTTCGTCCGAAAACGGGGACTGAGCTGTTTTTCGTAAAGCGCGACTCATAGCATCCATGGCGACATTTCGAGGCTCCCTCTCCTCCGGGGAGACTGAGTTCCTAACTTGATTCTCCTGAGAACGTGAGCGATCTCAGCGTTGCCCTGATTCACGGGAGAGAGACCAGTTCCTATATCGTCGAGATCCCCGTGAATGTGAACGGTCTCGATACTGACGGGATTCCCGGGAATGTGAACGACTTCACAGTATCCTTGATCTGGACTGATTAGATCCCTCCCCATATCTATTTCCCCCGTTGCCGACCTCCCATTGTTGGTAAACTCTGTCTCTTCTCCGACGCCTACCCCTTACCTCCAGCTCCAAACCCCTGACTAGTTTACGCAGCCGTTCAAGCTCTTCATCTCGTTCCTCCCTCTGCCTATGTCCCGTAGCGCCAGAGACTGTTCGTTGGGTTTGGTATGATCCTTCTCCCGTGCCGGACATTTCTTCTCATTGGTCGTGCTCCCTATCTTCTCGTTCCTTCTGTCTGCGCTCTCGCCAGCTAGACCCCCAAGAAGATCCTACAGATCCACTTTTCGCATGACTCCCCAAATGCCTTTCAGACATTTTTCCCGAGCTCGAGTCCCTCTAGAACCATAGCGTTGTAGGAGAGCCCCACGGTGGGCGCCAATTGTGTGCACCAAAGACAAGTTTGCTGGGCCAAACTGCTATTTGGGCTCACAATTTATTTGTATGGTGGGTCTGTGTATCCTACTTTAGGTTGTCCTAGATTTAAAGACTCAATGAGATCACTTTTCTCTCTTTCTCTACATTTCTTTCTCTTAGACCCTCTTTTTCTCTCTCTTTTCTCACCACAAACTTGCATCCCCCTCCCATTCTTTAGTTTCTCCTATTTATAGCCAATCATTAATGGGGCGGGGGGGGGGGGGGGGATCATCATTATCTTTTAACTAGTGCAATGAGAGGTCCAATGTTGATAAATTTAAGTGGATGTTTAGGTATGAGTGGCTTTGGAAATGGTTCCCACTGCAGTGAGCGTGTTTGGCGGCGTAGTTTCCTAAGGTTCTGCCTAGCACTCAAAGGGCGATGTGACTGAGCATGTGTATATCGTTCGGGGATAACTTTCCATGTATTATGTGAGCGAGGCATCCGCGGTTCGCTTTTCAAGTATCCGGACAACACCCAGCTTAGACTCGTAGTTATTGTGGGCTTGGGTCAGGATCCTTAGTGGTATGGAGGTTGGATCCTCGAGCCATATTATTGATCCATGGCCCAAGGCCCAAATTGACTTGGGTGCTAGGGGCTGTACAGAAATTATAAAACTTCATATATTTGCATGTTTATTTTTATGGTGATATATTCAAGTTTTCTTTATATTAGATTTTGTATAATTTAAGTTTCTTTATACTACCCTATAAAAAAAATTCTAGAACCATCACTAATTGTTTATTATGATTAGTATGTAATAAAAGTGATGTTTGTATTAGTAATGAACCCAAGTAAAAGTATTGTTCCAATTACAAATAGGCATTGTCAATTAGAATATGTGGAAACTTAATGGATTCCCTTGTTAAATATATTAGCAACGCAATGTGTTATACCATATTGTATATGCTAGAGTGAACGCGAATTGGGAAGCATAGAATAGGAACATCGAGAACACGAAAGTTACGTGATTCAGCCTTGTCAGCCTACATCCATGGAGGAATCCCTTAAGGGTTACATCTTTATTGTATAAGAGTGTAGTACAAAAACTTGTGTTACAATGAACCCTAACATGAGTATATATAGGCGACTAAACCCTAGACTACTAGTACAAGCAGGAGTGGGCTTGGGCCTATTACATTAGGCTAATATGTCTAATATATCTCTAACACCCTCCCTCAAACTCAAGGCGAAAGCTTGATGAAGGCTTGAGGTTGGATAAGCATAAGAAGATCTCTTGGAGATGTCTTGAAGAATGCCTTTGAAGAAACCACAATGAATAATGTGCCAATTGACCAATTTCAGAGTTTTAAATGAAGAAACAGAGTCCAAAATTGGAATCTACGCGAAAAACTGAGCAAGATAGGTTTTTTCGAAAATTTCGACTTTTGGTCAAAGGTCAACGTAAAAAGTCAAAGTCAATGGATATAAGGTCCGGGTCATGGATCGGCAGCAGATCCGCTGATGTCATCCTATGACGTGTCGCTAACGTGGACGTGTTTGCGTGGCTACTGACGTGGAGTGATGACGTCAGGATGACATCAGCAGAAGGTTGTCGGCGCGTGTAGCGCATGAGAGTAGTCCATCGGCGCGTGGAGGAGAGTTTAGGAAAACCTTCAGTGCGTGGAGGCGCATGTAACACTTGATGACCTCTAAATTTCTCAGGTTTGCAGATTAGCGAGCTACAAGGCCATCATGGCAACACGTGTAATCATAGGAGGATCTGTACTTGAGAAATCCGCAGCAGCGCATGAAAAAGTTGGTCGAAATGGTGTCGGCGCGTAGGGGCGTGTGCAGTGTTCTATGGAGACCGAACTTCTGGGTTTTTCTCGCGAGAGGCCGTGGGGCACGTTTGTTTGGTTGGTTTTGTTAGGTGAAGGCTTGATGTGCACAAATATGAGAAGTTAAGTCACTGCTTGCTTGGTTGTGGGATTTTGACACAGCATAAAGCCATGGTGGCTGCGAGACGCTGTGGAGTCTAGATCTAGCAGACAAACATGTGTGACTTCAGATGGTGGTGTGCATGTGAGAATCTTCTTTGCTGTGAAGAAATGTTTATTTGATGTCAAGAACGAAGTTTGGCTCTGATGCCATGTTAAATATATTAGCAACGCGATGTGTTATACCATGTTGTATATGCTAGAGTGGATGCAGAAGGGGAAGCATAGAGTAGGAACACGGAGAACATGATAGTTACGTGGTTCTGTCTTGTCGGCCTACATCCACGGAGAAATCCCTTAAGGGCTACATCTTTATTGTATAAGAGTATAGTACAAAAACCTGTTTTACAATGAACCCTAACATGAGTATATATAGGTGACTAAACCCTAGACTACTAGTACAAGTAGGAGTAGGCTTGGGCCTATTACATTGAGCTAATATGTCTAATATATCTCTAACAATCCTAAGGAAATCAGTTGACGAACTATTTTAAGAAATTTTTTATAAAAAAATTAATTATTTATTTTTTTGACAGTACTCAATAATTACCGCTCAAGCAACACTTTTTTTTTTAAAATATTCTTCAATGGTTAGGCCACAAGACCAATCAAAGCACCCAGTGGCGGAGCCACGTTAAGACCGAGGGGAGCCTTGGCCCGCCCAAAATTTTTCAAAATTTTCAAATATATTTGCACATATATGAGTTATTCAGAAAATTGAATTTCTTTCTCAAGTATGTAAGCCTACTGGCTCCCCATTTCATTAAAATTTTGATCTATATTTATATAAATAGGATTAATAGAGAAGGTTTTTAGTTTTTTTCCATTACTCATTAGGAAAAGAAAAAGAAAAGAAAGCAAAATATATATATATATATATATATATATATATATATATATATATATATATCTTGCTTACTGCAGTTTGCCATGGTTGGAGGAGTGAGGCAAGCAGCGGAGGTAGTAAAGTGAAATCTTTTCTAAATAAAATTACACAAAACTCAGCTAGTTGAGAAGATAAAGCCTTTGATTGCAGATACTTCAGTACAGAGGCAAGCAGATCAGATCGCCCAAGTTATTTTCACCCTTTCTTCTATCTCTTTTTTTATCATTGTTTCCCATTCTCTTGTTTTTCATGTTTTGTTCTCTTACTTTGACACTGATTGAGTGACTGATATATATATATATATATATTTTACAGAACACCTACTTTTAAAACTAGTTGCTCACGATTCACGAACCTAGAGATCTGTGGTTTTGATATTATAATAATAATAATAATAATAATAATAATAATTCTATAACATTTTTACAATAATTTCATAACAAAATTTATGTGATAATTTATTATTTGTTCTTATTTGAGTTTACTACTAACATTATTTTTACTTACCACTAACTGTTTATCTTTATTCTTAGAATTTATTGTAAAAATATTATATTAATAGCATTATTAGGGTCCGGTTAATATATGCCCTTAAGACATATATTAACAAATGACAAGTAGTTGAACCCAAAAAAAAAAAAAACCAAATGACAAGCTGGCCCCCCAATGACAAGTTGCTGGCTCCGCCACTTAAGCACCAACCTTAAAGATGCCATTATCGAGAAAAAGAACTGTTAGATCCAGGTGATTGCATTAGACGACTAGGGTCACGACATCACACACATTAAATGAGCCATTTTTTTCCCCCAAGAGGGAGAGGGGGCATTAGTAAATTCATTTTTTATATATAAAAATAAAAAAAGAATTATTAGATTGACGGAAATTTTTAAAAGCCATGATGACCAAGACCCCCTCCCTCCCCCAATAATCATGCTGATCCAATATCGGATAGGGATCCTTAATACTACTTTGTCAAAGGTTAAGAAAACACCCTTTTTTCTTTCTCTTTTTTAATCTTGATTGGTTTGACCATAAGACCGGTTGAAGCGCCAATCTTAAAAATGTCATCAATTGTAATTGCTCTTTAACTCAATCAAAACAATAGAGCTCTTCTTTACTTCTATTGGGCCAAATATTTAATTTATATAAATAAATATAATAGATATTATATGGCAATACTATATTAGCTATATAAGTAAATTACTATTTTAGCCATTTTTTTATTATATTATCTTATATAGTAACTATAATATGAAGCTCTTAGAGAGAGACAAGTAGTGTCATCTTATTAGAAGCTAAGTTAGTATAATTACCCACAACACAAAAATAGTTTACATGTGTCTATTCAAGAAGAACATGAGAAGATAATCTAAATATTTATGATAGTCCCTCAGAGTGAGGAAAAGGGGCTTTTCGTTTTGTATTAAGATAATAAAAAAGCAGGTGATAGACATGTGAGCAGGTTACTTTGTGATTTTCTGGAGAAGTTTTAGTCAAAAATTAAATAAATGAGTTAATCATGATGTGACAAGTGGCATTAATAACATTTAAACGTAAATAAGGATAGGTTTTTTTCTTCTTCGAAGTGGACACATATTATCATCCATCAAACTAGAGATTTCTATACTTCCATTCTCGGAATCGAAGTCTATCTACTCATGCTTGTAAGTGCGTCAACTCCTCCCCCCTCCAAAAAAGAAAACAAAAAAAAAAAGCCATCACTTCAGTATCAATTTAGCATCTGAAACAAAGACCAACAAAAATAGGAATAAAAGCTTCCAATTCATAGTTCCAAACTTCCAAGTGAACAAAGTTTTCTGAAAATGTATACTCATCAGTCCATTCTCACAACAAACAAAATATTCAGAATAGCAGCTTATCAAAAAAAAATTAGGATAGCAAACCAGTGACGTATATCAAGTATCAACACATCCCATTCCAAAAAAATTTCTAAATAACATAATTTTAGGAAAAATTTGCTAAATAGTATTTGACCAAAGTTATTTAATTATGTAGCATCTTTTTCAAACTCAAGTTGGTCAAACTCAAGTTCCAAGTGAAACTCGAGTTTACCAAACTCAACTTCCAAGCATTATGTTTGATCAAATTGTCATAATGCTTGGAACTTGAGTTTGGTAAACTGGGGTTTCACTTGGAACTCGAGTTTGACAAACTCGAGTTCCAAACAGATGCTACATAATAAAATAACTTTGAACCAATGCTTTTCTCCTAAATTATTCATAAAATTATGCTATTTGGAAAAAATGACCATCCCACTCCATCCTCTTAGAAATTTCAAAAAATTTCCCACTCCAAACCTAAAATCAACTCAAAAGTCTCAAACACCCCCCAACCAAAAAAAAAAAAAATATATATATATATATATATCAAACTTTTCTTTGAGTTTATTTTTAATCCAGATATCCTAAACCTGTAACAATATTCAATTGGCTAGTCATTACTCACTAAATTTGCATAACTTAAGAGATAAACAAAGAAAAACAGAGTATAAAGTTTGAGCCCACTTTCACTAATTAGCTCAAACACTGTTTCTTAAAATAAAATAAAATAAATAAATAAAAAACTAATAAACCTATACTCAAATTATCAAATTCTTTGATGAAAATGAAATTGTGATGTAGAAAATATTGTATGTCTATGGGCTTCAATTAGCTCAACTAGTAAAGTATCTGATGGTTGAAAAAGAGATTTAGGGTTCAATCATCACCTAATCCAAAAACCGATTGGTGTCTTGGTCTAATAATATAGAGTTATCATCAAGAGTCGACGCCATAAGTTGAAACTCCCTCCCAAAAAAAAAATTGTATGCTTTATCTCAAAAGATGAGTTTTAGGAAGGTTTTACCATTGTTTTTAACATAAATTAAAGCCCCAAAATGAGGCTTTGTTTAGACTATCCAATGCTACTTCCTTTGGTTTACTGATGGTTTCTCTTTTAGGATAGTGTGCAGGCGAGTAGAATGAGACTTCAAACAAGTTCAACTGCATTAAATATCATTGAAGATGAGAGAGGCGCAATATATACTTATGTGAGTTTAGTTTGACGGATGCTCAAGCAACACTTTTTTAGAAAATCTTGATTGGTTTGGCCACAAGACCAGGACATCACATCCATGATCCATTGAATGAGCCATAAATTTTTTTTCCCAGTGGAATAGGAGGCATTAGTAAATTTCTTAAAAAAATTATTAGATAGATGAGGGAAATTTTTAAAAGCATAGGGGACCTAAACCTCCTCCCTTATGCAATAATCATGTCAATCCAATGTCGGATAGGAATCCTCAATACTAGTTTGTCAAAGGCTTAGACAAGACAACACTTCTTTAGAAAATCTTGATTGGTTTGGCCACAAGATCAGTTAAAGCGCCAGCCTTAAAGATACAATCTTCGAGTAAAAGATTTATAGGGCATCTTTATTTTTTAGGGGTCTTTTTTATAAAAAAATAAAAGAAAGACAAATGAGAGAAATTTTTAAAAGCCAAGAGGGCCAAGATCCCCTCCCTTCCCCAATAATTATGTTAATCCAATATTGGATAGAAATCTTCAATACTATTTATGTTACCACCATTGGGCACATGATTTCAATAGGACCTTCTCTAAGGCTCACCAAGCCTGTGCCCATTGTTATTCCTATTTCAATCCCTTTAAAAACAAATAATGAAAAGCTTTTAATTAATTTTAAAAAACTTTTAATGATAGATTTTAATCAAAAGAATATTTTAAATACTAAGAACACTTTTGTGTATGGATTCTGCAGGAACAGGTAATCCGAAGACATTTTAAAGTCCATGGGCCCTATCCGGGGATGATTAAAGACCCATTCGCGTGTCAACCCAAGTTTGACATGTGGGCTAACACTGAGGAAGAGGGACATCAAGACCACTCAGAACCAGGCTAAACTTAGAAAAAACAAGTCCGAGGAAAGGAGGCTACTAGACCCGTCATCCAAAGAGCCCGAGGAGCAAACGCACCTCGAAAGAACCATACTTAGCTCCTTGCACCAGAGA
Organism: Quercus tomentella; assembly: GCA_028535165.1. Lineage (NCBI taxonomy): Eukaryota > Viridiplantae > Streptophyta > Magnoliopsida > Fagales > Fagaceae > Quercus > Quercus tomentella. The sequence continues at coordinate 47,191,969 of JAPQVY010000156.1, forward strand.
GTGAAGCACCATGGAAGAGGTTAGAGTCGTGCAAGCAACGGAAAAGGGAAATATCTAGGAAGGTGGCTATCACCTCCGCATTCAATACTCTGCACCAACTGAGCTAGCCGCATTTATGAGGAAAAGACACCTGAACAATGACTCAATAGCTCACAACTCTCTTTACCACCTCCAGAAGGGTCTTGATGGGACAAGCATCCGAATTGTTCCCTTGAAACGTACAGATGGAGGGCTAAGATGCAATGGAAAAAGGGTTGTATAAGGAAAGGAACCCCTCTAGAAAAAGGGAGGAACATTCCACAAACGAAGAGAGAGAGAGAGAGAGAAAAACTAAAATTGACGGTATAGGAATTAGTTTTGATTGTTAATGAACAACCCCTCCTCGGACCTGCTCGAGGAATAATTTACACTGAATTTGTGTCTCTTGCGTTCATATTAACTGTGTTAGTCTTGTTGCTCTCAAGCCTGTAATTATTTAGCATTTCAGTTGATTCAGAAAACCCATTCTCTTACAAATTTATTGTATTGGGCTTAAAGTACTGGGTTCCACTGTTCTAAGTGGGCTTGGACCACTTTTCTAGTCCTTACAGATTCTTTTGTTGATTGGGATTAAAAGTTTTATGAAACAAATTATTAGTATAAAGAGAATTCTTTGACAAGTATTATAAACTTATAAAGTCCTCTACAGGATAAGATTTTGATTGAACATTTGAAAGCAAACAATACAATACAAAGAATGAAATGGAGTTTATCTATAAATATATTGAGGAAATTTGAGTTTAGAACCATGAATAATTCCATAACATATCCAATTCGTTTTTACGAAGAACAAAACCATTTTAACTAGTATGTGTTGTATTCTCTAGCTTTCTCGTCATTGTTTCTACTCCTCTGGTGTTGTGAGAGTTTCCTACACAGTTTGTTGGAAACCCAAGTTGATAGAGAAAGCGCATAAAACGCCAAGGAATTAGAGACGCTCCTTACAACGACTGTGATTGATGGAAAAAGAAAAGATGATTGTTAATTATAATTAGCCTGCAACTGCGAGCACTGCACATTTAATTATAATTTCTAAAATAGAAACAACAGTAATATATATAGAGTTCGCTATATGACATGGACTGCACAGCTCGTTCATGATGGAATATGCATCCCGTATTGGTGTGTTACAAGGACTAGTTCGTTCATGATTCGAGGACTTGGTTTAGTTTTACCGTAATATAATTGTAGAATTTAACTCATCTTTAGTCATCTGATTACGAATCTCCTCAGACAATATATCTGTGGGCCTATCTACTAGTCTTGTGCTGGACTATGTATGGAACTTTAATATGATACTTTCGGGGACGGAGCCGGGATGGAGTTGGGACTTCAAGTTAGGGGTGACGGTTCTGCTGCTTGCTACTTTGTTTTTGTTGCATGCGTGCTAGATAAGGAATATATATATATATATATATATATATATATATATATATATATATATATATATATATATATTGTTTAAAACTTTTTAAAGTGCCAGGTTGTTTGTTTTGAGTAAAATAAGTTGATTGGGCCTAATTTTTTTTAGCTTGACTATTGGTAATTTTTGTTGTTGGGCTCTTATATTTTGTTTTGGATTTAATTTTTTTTTTTTTTTTGAAAGAGAGTTTCAACCTGTAGCATCCGCTCCTAATGATATTCTTTATCATCAGACCAAAACACCGATTAGTTTTCGGTATAGGCAGGGATTGAACCTCAAATCTCTTATTCAACTATTAAAGACTTTATCAGTTGAGCTAATTGAAACTCACTATTAATTTTTTTTGGCCTTTAAAAGGTGGAAAATAATAAAACTACAAAAATTAACAAATAGTTAATGTGGTAAGTGGTTAGAGCATTCTCATCAAAGATTGCAAATATTTTAACATTTAACATCTCAAAATCCTACTTTTTCAATTTTAACATACCATTTTATAATACACCCAACATCAAACATTCTATTTTCTTTTTACAATTTCATTTAAATAATATTATTTTTATTTTATCACTGTGTCTCTCTCTTTCTCTGATGAAACCCACCACTTTCTTCTCAGTCCAAACAACCCCAGTCACAGCCACACCCATGGCTAGCCACTACCAACCACCACCACCATAAAAAAATATAAAAAAAACCACCAGTCGGCAGCCACCACAATCCCCAACCACCAAAATCACAAACCTAAACCCACAACCTCATCACCACCCAAACCCACATCCTCATACCACCATCAACCAGAAAAACAAAAACAAAAACAACCTAGATGCAAATCCGAACCACCATCAATGCCACCCACAACCTACAAATCCGAACCCCACCACCGTAGCCCAGCCTCACCCCAATACCAACAGCTACCACAAAACCCACCACCCAACCACCCACTATAAAACCCACCACCCACCCACCTCGATCTCAACCCCAACCAAAACCCACCACCATCCACCTACCCCAATCTTAACCCCAACCACAAAACCCACTAACATCATATCACATTCGCCAAAATCAAATCCCAAAATCAGCCACACTTGCCGAACCACTGTCGCCCAAACCCATGAAATCAACCCAGACCCACGAAATCACGAACAAGGACGATCCACCACCACCCACGAAATCAACTCGTCCTATGGAGAGATAAGAAAGATCAGTAGTCAAAGAAAGATCAACAACCGCACCAGCTCGTAGAGAAAGAGAGAGGAAAGCAGAGAGTTTGAGACTGAGATTGAGAGCGTATGGTGGTCTGAGAAGGAGAAAGAGAAAGAGAGAGGAAAGCAAAGAGTGAGAGAGAGAAAAAGAAAAAAATATTTAAAAACTCTAGTATCTTGCTATAGTAGGATCTCAAAAATGAGATTCTACTATAGTTGGGAGCTAAATTTTTTAAGATTTAGCATGTTTGATGTAAATGGGTTTTTATCATTTGAGGTGCTAAAAATGCTTAAAAATAACATTTAGCATTTTTAGCACCTTTGATGAGAATGCTCTTATTGGTAAGTAAAAAGTAATATAAGTATGCAAACCAATAAAGCCACATTAGGTAGACTATAATGTTGATTACATAGGAATAGCAATAGATATTACAAAGAATATAAGATGCTATAATGTAATACTTATTACCATTCATTTGTTTGGTGACAATACAAAATTAGAACCCTAAAGACAATGGTATAAAAGCATTTTAAATTAGATTTTCTAAAATACCTTTATTATAAAATTACAAATACACTTTTAATAAAATTAGTTTAACAAACCAATCTTGAACAAAGGATCTCCAATAAACCCAATCTCTCTTCTTCTTCTTTTTTGTAAATAAAATTGATTTCATTCCAATGTATTAAAATTAAGAAGTAGCTATATCAGTGATCAATCGGACTTTCAAAAAATCTTGTGGGTCTTCAATCAAGTGTCCCATAGTTGTAAAATTTGACCAACAAACTACAATATTACTTGAACAATGGCAAGATTCTCAATCTTTTCAAAGGCCTCAATCTTGATTCAATATTTGGTTTTGCTCTTAATCCAACATTAGGTAATTTGGTATAAATCTTTCCTTCCAAAGACTTTCAAATATCCAAACTTAAACTTATTTTCAGAGTTACCTTCCCTTTTATGGTGATATTCTACCAAAGCTTCCACTAGTTTCAAATCTTCAACAGGAGTCCACGCACTTTCGTTTAAAGGACCTTGAGAATTAAGTGTATTTAATTCCATATCTAAAAAGACAAGACAAATTATAATGCAGCTAAAGTACTAACAATCAAAATTTGAAGTTGATAAATAAAATATAAATAATATACAAAAGCTTGAATCCTATACATATCAAATATGAACATATTGTAACAAAACTACTCCAATAACATAATAAAACCATTCCAGTAATGTAAATTTACAAGTAATAAATAGGCATATTTAAATATAAGTTTGAATCCTATACATCTTATATATACAGGGACGGAACCAAGATTTGAACCTAAGGGGGGGCCAAAGCATGAACCAAAAAAATTTCAAGTGACATGGTTTATTTAAAAAAAAAAAAAATCATGCTAGACAGAACAATTGGACTTTATTACCTAAATATTTAAGTCAAGAAGGAAATAATATGAACCAAAAAAGTTGAAAGTTACAATATGATATTCTAACCTTTTCAAAGAAGAAGAAAAAAGAAAAGAAAAGGACTTCGGATCTTCAGATTTTTGGTAATTAGAATTAATATGTTGATTTTATCACGTTGACCAACTCACCAATATGATAAACCCATACTTTTGGATGCAACTGAAAATCACACTAATGAAGTTTTCAAAACTTTGTTTGAGGATTTTAAAAATTAGGATATTAAGAGTTGGTAATGCTATATCATCAATATTGGCTTCTAAAAAAATTTTGCATTTTACCTTTTGAAAAAAATTTCAATATTATAATTGACTTTCCCATAATTTATAAATCATTTAAAAAGAGTCATATAAATTATTGTAATCCCCGTAAGGGAATTTTTTTTTCCTATGAGATGTTTTTGGTTATGAATTATTGAATTATGACATTGGTAATTTGGGGATTTTTTATTGTGTTGTATTTGGACTATGGTGGGGCCACGGGACCAAAGAAAAGGTTAGGTGATTAGTTTCTTTTGGGCTATTTGGACCAATCCAAAAATTTGAAGGGGCCAACTATAACAATTTCACACCTAAACTCTAAAATATGAGTCATCCTATATACTACTTAAATTTTTCAAAGAAATTGGGGAGGGGGGGGGGGGGCATGCATACTTTTTTTTTTTTTTTTTTTTGAGAAGACATACATACATGGCATATATATATATATATATATATATATATATATATATATATATATATATGCCATGTAAAATTTATTATGAAGTTATTGTGATAATTTTATAGATGTAACATTACTTGAAATCCTAAGTACCACCCAATATAAATTTAAAATCTTTTCTTTTCCTCTTTTTTAATTCCCTCCCCGTCCTCACCTGTCAACAATGGTTACAATAAGACATCATCTCTATCATAAACTTTATTATTATTATTATTTTTTTTTTATTTCCCCAAGGCTCCCACATAGAGCATGTTATTAGGTGAAGAAATAGGAATTCAATTATTTTTGTAAGGAATGGCTATTTTCCATTTTAAAGAATAGTTATTTATAAAGAATGATTATTTATTGTAATAAAAATATAATCAAATAACTGTATAACTAAACCATAGAAATAGCTATTATATTACAGTGTCTATTATAGTCTACCAAACGTACTCTAAGAATTTGCTACCTTAACAGTTTGTAAAAATTTTATAGAAACATTTTTAGCTATAACATTGCTCTTAAAAGAATTAATGGCATTGTTAAGAGGGCAAAGTGTAATTTTATTGAACAAAATTACTAAAATTAGTACCTATTAATGTACTACTATTTTTATTAGAAAAAATTTGGAGGGGGGTCATTGCCTCCAAGTCAGGGCCAGCTCAATGAATTTGGGGGCCCTAGGCGAAATCTTTAAATGGGGCCTTTTATTATATTTAATTATAAATTCATATATTTTTTTCAATTAAAATTTATTTTTCTTGCTTTTTGAGAGGCAAAATTACTAATTAAATTTTTGCATTCAAGTTCTGCTAACATTTCCTTTTCAATTGGTAATATGGCTAATCTACTTAATCTTTCTTGTGACATAGTTGATCTTAAATAGGATTTTATTAATTTTAATTTTGAAAAAATTATTTATTCAGAAACAACTGTAACAGGTATAGTTAGTAATATTCTGAAAGTAATACATGTTTGGAAAAGATTCTAGCCTCTTTATATAATTTAGTACATTAATTGGAGAGTTTTCATTTATTTGCAAAACTTCTTTTAAAACTTTTAGTTCTAAAAATAAATCTAAGCCATCAATATCGGAATAAGTTTCATGTGTGAGAAAATATTCAAGATCAAGACAATTTTTTTTCAAACTATACAATTTTTTGATGGGATATTATATAATATATTATTACTATTTGGGGGCCTCTTTATCAGTGGGGGCCTTAGGCCACTGCCTAAGTGGCCTATAGCTTCAGCCGGCCCTGCTCCAAGTCCATATCTAACTACGTCCCGGGGCGCTTTCACGTCACTTTACGTAAAAAAAATTAAGAGGTATTACGAGATTGTTAACAGAACTTGTGTTAATTATGCTATCTATCATTCTATTTTAAAAAAAAGTACATTTTATTTTCCGTGGCTAGTTGCAACATTTGAGTAAGTTTTTTATATGTTATCCAAAAACATTTTAGAACGTTGATTTGTTTGTATTCCTGTGGATATTGTAGGAGAGATTAGAATCATTCTTTTTATTGTTGGGGAGCCAAGAGCAACGACTTCAATAGTTCTTAGTGTAACTGGAGATCTTGACCCATTCAATATTCGACCTTTCGTACCACCAAGGACCACTTCTCATAGAAAAAGTTCCACACGACACGAGAGTTGAATAAGAACTGGAGGATCACTTCTCATAGAAAAAGTGCTACACGACACGAGAGTTGAATAAGAACTGGTTTGGTAATCACACAAAAAAAAAAAAATGGAAAAGAAAGGAGTAAGAACTGGATATTTGATATTTCAATCATTTTAATCTGGGGGAGATATTGCTTGAAGATTTTTTTTTTTTTTTTGGTTTAAGACGATTTCATTAACAAATTAAGAAAAAACAAAAGGAACAGGACACAGCCTGCTCAAATAAAAACCATTACAATCATCCTAATAAGCCTTAAGAGCATTCACAGGCGGGCTCTCATAGGAAACGAAATCAATTTCTTGGCTAATGCTCATCCTAGCTAGGCTGTCTGCACAATGGTTCACTTCTTGATAGCAGTGCTTGAAAAGAATCCAGTGAAAACGGGAGATCAGCAATCTGCAGTCGTCCAAAATAGGGGATATAACATTGTTTACATAATGATCATTACTGATAGCATCCACAGTAGCCCTTGCATCAAGTTCAACAATGACAGAGTCTATGTTAAGATTGCAGCATAACATAAGGCCCTCCCTTAGACCCCATAGTTCAGCTATAAAGCTGTTTGTGGCTCCTATGCGTCTGGTGAACCCCGCAATCCAATGCCCACACTCATTCCTTATCACTCCCCCACATCCAGCCACACTCGGATTGCCACATGTCGAGCCATCCGTATTAAGCTACATCCACCCAATCGAAGGCTTTTCCCATCGGATTCTCTGAATAGTTCTGTGGATCGGTACTCTAGGAGAGGCAATACAGTGCATGAATTCAGCGACTTGGTTTGTAATAAATGAGCCTAAATGTGGATTCAGCCTCTTCCTTTGAAAAACAAAATTATTTATGCTTTTCCAGATATTCCAAACAGTAAAAAGGAACCTGATTTTCCACGGCAACCTCATGGCTACACTCGTATTAGCCCCCATATTCGTATGATTTCCATTCCAGTGAAGCCAGTCTAGCAGCCCACTGTTCCAAAACACCTGATTTGCTTCTGTAATCCCCAACTTAGACCACACTAGTTTAACCCAAGAACAGTCACGAAGAGCGTGAAAAACTGATTCCGGTGCCTCTTGACAAATGGGGCACAGATCTTCTACATAGACACCTCTCTTCATGAGACAACTCCTAACCCCAATACTATCATGGGCACACATCCAGAGAAATGTTTTAATTCTAGGGAGGGTATTTGCTTTCCAGATCCAACCAACACTGAAATCCGCATTCTCCTCATGCCCCATCGCAATCCTATAGGCACTTTTCAAGTTAAAAGTACCTTGAGGAGAATCAACCCATGCGAGTTTATCCCTTCCCCTACTTGTCATCGCAAAAGGAGTGGCTTGTATCAACATCTTAACATCCGATGGCAACTTGAGTCTCCATCACCACTAGAATTGTAGGGTCATGATTCTGCACCAATTCTCGAACATACTTTTGAAAGGAGGGCTTCAAAGCACCCCTACAGTTCCATACTATAATATTCATTAAAAATACAAGGGCTAGGGAGGAGCATACATTAGCAGGAAGCATCAACTTCGCCTCCATCCTTAAATTTCACCTGATCTCCAGACTCATCTCCTTTGTCTGGTCTTTCCCCAGTACCATTGTCAGGTTCTGCTGAAAACCCCCCATTTTCATTCCCTGTGAAGACACTTAAAAGTTGAAGGCCACAATTGGTTGAAACACTTGAATCATCACCCCTATTTTTAGATGCATTCATTCCAACATCAGAATAGCCACCTCCATCAGGATCGGTGCATCTAATAAGAGTACCCACCACAGAATTTTTGCTTCCCTCCAAGCTTTCCTTACACTCACCCTCCCTGGTTTCCTCAAGCAGCATTGAAACACCCCGTGGCGAGTATCGGGTTGGCACATGTTTATATTATACTTCTAGGCCTTTTTAACCTCTTTATTTAGTTACATTGAACTTGCAAAGTTGAAATTTAATGTTATTCGTGGAGATCTTCATTACATGTACTCCTGACCCTCTAAATTCAACTCAATAAAAAATGATAAAGGTAACTCAATATTGTAATACCCCAATTTGATTGATTGTGTGATATGTGTAGGTGTGTGATGAGTCTCACATCGGGTATTTATTAGGTAGATCTAGGCTTTATTAATAACTACAAAGAGCCTCAATTGTGACTAGTCCTTTTGAGGTATAGCACAAATGTGACTAGCGTTTTTCCTTAGATCGTTACATATGGTATCAGAGCCGGCCTGGTAATCCCGTGTAGGCTCGGAGACACTACTCCACAAAGTGGGCCCTAACGAGGATGTTAGGGATTTAAGTGGGGGAGATTGTGATACCCCAATTTGATTGATTGTGTGATGTGTGTGGGTGTGTGATGAGTCCCACATCGAGTATTGTGACTAGTCCTTTTGAGATATGGCACAGATGTGGCTAGCGCTTTTCCTTAGGTCGTTACAAATACAATATCAATTTGTTGGAGATTAGCTTCCTTAATAAGCTAACTCATATATTCAGCAAAAAAAAAAAAAAAAAGCTAACTCATTATTTTATTATTGTTAGAGTGTTATTTAGCATACTATCAAAAGCTTTCCCATCAGTTGTAATGAATCTCAATCTCAATCGAAACAATTGAATTTTTTAGTTGGAAACTAAGTTGGTATAATTACCCAAGCCACACAAATAGTTCGCATATGTCTATTCAAGAAAAACATGTGATGATCACGTGAATATTTATGATAGTCCCTTACAGTGAGTGAAAGGGACTTTTCTTTGTGCAAAGATAATAAACAAAGTGCGTGACAAGCATGTGAATAGGAGGAGTTGTGGTTTTCTTGAGATGTCCAAAAATTAAGGAAATGAGTTAATTGTGATGCAAAACTTGGTGTTGTTAAGATTTATGTATAACCACCACCGCGCACCCTTTTCGCGATGGTCACTCCATAAATATTAAATAATTGTAGGGTATGGGAGGTAAGGGCCAAAGTTCAAGTCTCCAGGAAGGAGCTTCACACACATATACACCTAGATTAGGCTTCTTGTATATAAATAAATAAATAAAAGATTTATGTATAACCACCGTGCACCCTTGTGCATAATGGTCACTCCACAAATACAAAGTTCTTGAAGGGTATGAGGGAGTAAGAATCGGGGTTCAAATCTTCAAGAAAAAACTTGACACACATATATACTTAGATTAGGCTAAAACAAAATTTCTATCTTGTATATAAAAATATATATATATATATATATATATATATATATGTATAAATAAGGAAAGCTTTTAATGGGGTACTTTTACTTGATCAATATTTTTTTTATTCACTAAAATATTACAAACACCAAACACTATAAAATGTGTAAAACAAGCGTAAATAATAATTTTGACATGCTTTTTTTTTTAAAGGAAGTCTACTCCCCAACAACTATGTACATGGATAGCTTACATAAATATCATCAAAAGTTAGATATTTAGCATAGATAGTTCGATATGTAGGGGTGTTCATGAAATCACTCGGGCTACATAATCGCACATAAACCGACCAAAATAGCCCACAAAATGGAGTAACCACACCGCATTGCAAGTGGTATTGAAAAAACCACACCTATTAGTATATATGTTTTATTTTATATTTAATATAGATTTTATAAATACTTTACATATTTAACATGTATTAAATAGATATTTAGCATAGATTAAATATACTTACTATATATTTAACATATATATATATATATATATATATATATATGTATATTAAAAAATATATATATGAAAGCCAATGGCACCGCACCGCATGATGACCGATCTATTAAAATGTTGTACGGTGCTAAATATGCTTTCATCATATGGCTGATGGCTCACTATTATAATTTGCTTTAAAAGAAATTCCATTACTAAAATTCAAAGAAGTTTATATTATTAATTTGATTTAAACTCTATTACCAGCCATTTCAAAAAGATTTTTAAAAAATCATTACTTATTTTAAATTATTTTAACAATTTACATAATTATCTGTTTTAATAATAATAATAATAATTGGTCTTATGTAATATGTGTGTTACTGTTATTTGGATCCGCGATCTTTGAATATCTTACTATTACTTCTTTTCTTTTCTTTTTTCTTTTTTTCTCTTTTTGAGGAACAGTTAAAATGATTCATTAAGGGTCTGTTTAGGATCCGCTTTTTTTGTTGAAATTGAAAATTTTTTGCTGAAAGTACTGTAAATAAAGATAAAAATTAGCTGAAATAGTATAGTGAAACTCATAAATAGTATAAAAAAGTGTACTGAGACTCATAAATAGTAACAAAAATAAGCTAAATAGTAAAATAAACTGATTTTTTAATTTTTGCCAAACACAAGATAACAAAATAGTACAAAATTAGGTATAAAGGACACTTTTCAACTTCTTTGATGCCTGGAATGAACGTAACAAAATTGAAATTGTTTTCCTAGATCTTATGACTACTGAGACTAATATCTTGGACTACTCAACTTTCTCTCCTCTCTTAAATTATAACCTATTTTTTTCCTCCCCTGTTACACATCACTAAAGCGTGTTACTTGAGTAAAAAAAAAATCATCTTAAACATAAGCGACAAATGTATTTTTTTTTTAAGGATAATTTTTTATATGCATCAATCACGTTAGATTTCACTTAGTTGGTTCAAGATCCAATATTCATACAAAAGGTAAGAGATGAGGACTTTTAGTGGGATAAGAATTTTCTCTATTTGCTATATTGGACAAAGGACTTTTCATGAATAAGATTTATTTTTCACAGATTTAAAGATGTATGTAACGCCACCTTATTTAATAGTGGTTATAAATTTATATGTTTTTGTATAGTATTCTAATTCTTGCTGTTTATATAATCAAAATAATAATATTTTCTTTTATAAAGTAAATTTCTTGTTGTTTTTAATTAGTCTTTTTCTCTAAGTAGGGGGCAGCGTTACTAATGCTTCAGAGGGTTCAAATGAACCCCTGATCGGCATTTAAAAAAAATATTATATGTATAAAATATTTTTTTAATAGTTTAATTTACCTTTAAAAATGTTTTTGCACACCCTGACTTAAATATTGCAAGCTTTGACATAAATCAGTGCAACTCAAAACTAAACAACACAAATCAGTCCATCCCAAAATCATAGTGTATTATTTATATATATATGGATGAGTGTGGCTCTTTGGGTCAATAATTAATACAATGCACGTTGGTTGAGTTTTGTCATTCAGTTTAAAATAATTTTATAAAAAAAATAGATAATGAAAATTGCATAAGAATATAAAATTTTATACAAACTTTACAAAATAAAATGGTTACACCTACCCACATTAACAATAGATATTAAAAACTCATAATGATGTCAAAATATGAAAACTTGTAGAAAGAAATAGTAAAATATCATGTATTTGTGTGATTTTCTTTTGTCGATAACTCAATATATTCAAGTTCTTTTTTTATTAAATTTTGTTTAATCTAAGTTTCTTAATGAACCCCTTGAAAAGAAATCCCGAAGCTGCCACTATCTCTAGGTTCAAAAAAAAATATTTAAAAAAAAAAAAGAATAATGCTAGAATCACAATTTTTGTCACAACTTACTCACGACTTGCTACGTGAACTTGTCCATCTTTGAAAACTTTTGTGTTATATTATGAATTATAACAGCTCAACCACCAAACTGTATATTCTTACAAGTCTACACCATTTATAGGATAGGAAGCTCTAAAATAGTACTTTTTAAACTTATAATATAGTGTATAAAAAATATAAAAATATAATAACACGTATGTAAAAGATAAAGAATTAATTGTCAAAATGTAAGAGGTTGTATCTTCACAATGTTTACACCATCAATATGTATAGAGCTTATCCAAGGGAAGAGAGTTAATGTAAGACTAGGAGAAAATTTGCACTGAGTGATGAGTTCTTTTGGAAGGATTGGGGCTCGTTTGGTAATGTTATTTGTATTTTTTGGAAATACGTGTGAGTGAAAAAGTGTGTAGAAATACGTGTAATGTTGTTTAAAAACTGAAAATTGTTGCTCAAAATCCCATACCAAACAACCCCTAGAACATTGGAAAATACATATTGAAAAGGTGAAGTAGTTTCTAAAGGAAGCTAATAGTAAAAGTGATTAAAATTGTAAAACTTATAAAGTTGTGTGCTTGTTAATGTGTTGGAGGGAGGAGAGATGGGGAAAAGACTAAAAAATGTCAAATAATTAAGTAAATTTGAATGAAACAAGCAGTGAAAGACACGTGGGGGCAGTTAGTTTCATTTGGAGGGGTCAGCTCTAACAAAAATTCTATAGAACGTATTTTTTAGCAACTATAATATATTTTAAAACATTTTTGGAGAGGGGGGGGGGGTGTGGGAGACTTAGGGCCCGTTTGTTACCGTTGTTTAAATAACAGTTTTCAATGCTTAAACAACATTACACATATTTTCACACATTTTTTTACCCACACGTATTTTCAAAAAATACAAACAACGTTACTAGAACAACATTACCAAACGGGGTTTTAATTACATGAGCGGTAAAAAAGGCATGGCTATCATAATGTCCATGTATTAAAACCTTTGACCAAAGAACAGTAATGGTTGGTCATTGAATTGAGGATTAAAAGCCAATAAGTTACTAGTTGTTTGAACTTTGAACTTATTAATATGCTCATTAAAATTGAGCAACTTTTTAATGATAAAAATTATTTTTTCTTTTCCACACAATTTTCTTTGGCTGGGTAAGTAGGCCGTTTCTCAACCACCAAAAAAAAAAAAGCAGGCCTTAATCTATCCAGTCAAATGGATAATAAATGGTAATCATACTGAATCAAATATGGTAATGTTAAAAATAATGGAAAATAACTCTCAAATGAATACAAAATTATTAGAAAAAAATGATGATATTACCATTTTGATTTAATTTGAAACCAATATGTTATCATTGAAAATAAATTGATTTCATTTTTTTTACTTAAATAAGAATTTAATCATTAATTAAAATATAACGAATTTATAATGATTTTATAAAAATACTCCAACATTAAGTAAATAAGCTACCAAAACATAATTATGGCCAAACACATATACTAATCTACTTACCGAAAAAGGAAACTTGTTTTCATTTTTTGTGTTAAATTATGAATTACACTTTCTAATTTTGACATCTTTTCAATTTAATAATTTGTATTTTACATTTATATTATTTAACTTCTATTTGTCTCCAATGTGGTCCTTTCATTTAATCAGCACCATTAAGTCCACCAAAACACCTTTATTTTTACATTGTGAAATATTAAAACTAATAGCTAGAGAAATTGGAAAAAAATAGAAAAAAATAATTATATTGAAAAGAAATAAAATTAAATATGGATTGAAAATATGTCAGATTTATAGGATATAATTTATAATTTACTACTATTACCCTACTTCTACTCCATAAAATTACACAAATGCAATTTGTTATTCTACACCATTGTCTGATTTCCTTTAGTATTTTATTTTGATAAAACATACTCATAGACTATAATAAGTACAACAATAGTATGGGCACATTTATTTTCACACCTAATTTCATAACTTGTGATTATAAGTGGTTGACGAAAAGTGATTAATCTAATATATATATATTTATATATTTTGTGGAAGAAAAGGTAAATTTCATTCATTTGAGATAAATAGTTACACATTCTCTTCGACAACAATATTCACCACACTAAAATGTCTATTATATCAAGTTTTAAACAACAAAATTAGGATAGAAGGATTAAACTCAATATCACATCTATAAATTAAAAGTTGTTGTAATAATAACTTAAAAGTGATAAATTTTTCAATTTCAATAGAAGCATTAATACCTTATTACATTAGGAAAATTTGTTAAAATAATTTAAAATGAAGAAATCGTTGTAATAACTTGATATCATTTTTTTTTATTCTATTATAATGAAAATTTCGAAATGATAACTTATTGCAACGAGGTTATCATTGCAATAACAAACACGAAGATATATATATATATATATATATATATATATATATATATATATATATATTATTACAAGATATTTGAAGCATAAATTTTTTATTACATGACATATATATATTATTGTATTAAAATTATCATTTATTTAAATTTTATTTCAAATAGTATCAACTCATAATGCCTCTACATATTCTTTCTTGCAGTGATTGGAAATACAAAATGGATAGTCCTCAATCCAAACAATTTCAAATTGGCTACCATTTATTGTAATAAGTAATAACTAAAGTCTAAGATATAAGTAAAATAAAGAAAAGAAAAGAAAAAGGAATGTCACATCATGATACCGTGGAACCAGTGCATGCATCTGACCGTTAATCCATCTCATCTGACCAACTTGCAGTCACATACTTTCCTGAATGCTTAGCTATTCCAGATTTTCCCTAAACTTCCCCAAACAAACGAAAAAAAAGAGTTGTATTCTCTAGATTGGTGAACATATAAAATGAATTAATCACCGTGACCCAATAATCTTCTTCCAAAAACGTTATAAAAAGGTTAGTACCACTACCACATACGACATACCTAAACCTCTTTCTCAATGTCCACTTGTTGACTCACTGCAAGTGCAAGAGCAGCCAGTTCTTATTGCTACTGTACTTGTTCAGTGCTTGTATTTTTGTCTAGAACCTCTGCATCAATGGCTGCAGCTTTAAGGAGCTTGTTGAAGAAAAGATTCGTTGCATACAATGGTTCTATGACTATGATGCAGAGGACACTCTCGTCCCAAACTGTTTTTGATTCTTCCCCTTTTGTTCAGAGAATCAGAGATCTCCCAAAGGATCTTCCAGGAAACAATATCAAAAAAGAAGTTTCTCAAGTAATTTCTCTCTCTCTAGATTTTGTAGAATTTCAATATTATATGTAGCCTCTGGTTGTAGAACCTTAGCTTCTTTTCTTCACCTTTTTTTTTTCCTGACCTTTTCGTGTTGGTTTAAATTAATGATTTCTAACTTTTAATAAATAAAAAGTTAATGATTAAAGTATTATCATTTTTGCTTCTGCATTTTTCTTCTCAAAAAAAGAAAAAGAAAAAAGAAGAACATGTTGAATCTTAGATTTATTAATTGAATTCCACTACTGATTTGTATAAGCTGTGTTTTTCTCTCTTTTTTTTTTTCTTTTTTTTTTCAAATACACTTAAGGTCTGCTTGGATACAGTTGAAAATTGAAACTGAAAAACACTATAGCAAAATAATTTTTAAATGTGTGAATAGTACCGTGAGACCTATTTTTAATGGAAAAGTTTCTGGAAAGTAAAATTTATGGGTCCATAAACAATACACGATGTGCATTGATTAACTGATAAAGTAAGAAAAGTCTAACTTTATGGCTACTGTTCATTAAACAGTATATAAATAGTAACCGCAAATCTTACAAACGCGTGAAAAAAAAAAAAAAAGAGAAAAACGCAGATGCAGAAGTCGGTTTTCAGCCCACTCTAAACATAGCTTTAATGCACTGGTCAATATAATTATACTATATTGAATTTGTTTTCCTGAGGACAGCTTTTTCAATTCATACGTTACCAAAAAAGATATATATATATATATATATATATATTTTTTTTTTTTAATAATCTCTATCCAAGGTTGAAGGTAACCTGAGCCGGCGATTGACCGCCACTTAAGTTCTGCCCCGTCATAGGGCTGTTATTTTAGGCTTACTTTTTGTGGTGTCTTTCTGACTTTTGTGTGTTAATTTAAAGGGGTTGGCTTATTTTTAACTGGAAATATAATTTTGTGTTAAATATACAATTATTAGTGATAGTAAGTTTTAATTTTCACATTTTATTTAGTTAATGAGTAATGTATCAGTTTCTCATTAAAACAAAAGGAGATTCATTTAAAAAAGATAATGGAAGGAAGTCAAACCCACTTTAAAGAAAAGTATATAATTATGGGTCATGCGAACAAGTGCCCTTAGGGCAATGATTAATAATTTATTTTAAGAAAGTTTTGACATTACTTTTATAGGAAATGAAAAAAACTGTCAAAATATTAATTATTTTTTTATTTTCTCATATAAATTTTCTTTAAATTAATTATTAACCAATTTAGACATCCATTCACATTTTCCTATAATTATTACTAACAAAAAGGTTTGGTGGCACACGGGAAAGCAAATCCAAAAGAGCAATTCCCAATTCCCTCTAACCCGACAAAATCCGGTATATAATTGATTCGCTTATGTAAAAGTGACTATGCAGTACCCACAATCGATTATTTAACGTGATTAAATGAGTGCCATTCTCACAATTGTTTCAGATCGTGAGAGTTAGGGGATCATGGGCACATGGGTCCAGCCAAGAAGAAATCACGATTCACACTTCCCTGTCCCCAAGGGTCTAATTAAATTACTAAAAATGATTTCTTTAAATGTTAAGGTCTTACGGTTAAAATAGAAACACTCAAATTTAGAAAATTATATTAATTTATAGTGTGCTGCTTCGCAACATATTGGTCTCACAAGTGGGTGTGTGAAATCTACCAAATGTAAGAGAAATACTGTACAAAAAGTCGTCTCACAAAATACTTTCTCCCGAAAAATGTTATCTTCTAATTTATGGTCGTTAAGATTTTTTTTTTTTTGGTTGTAATGCTTAATTTTTTTAAAATTTTTTAACGTGGTCTATTTTTTTATTTATATCAATTAATTTTTATAAATTAATTTCATTTTCGATTTTGTCCTTTAATCTAATCCAATTAAAAAAGAAACACCCGAATTTAGAAAAATTATATTACTTTGTAGTGTGCCACTTCGCTAAATATCAGTTTGACGGTCTCACAAGTGGGTGTGTAGGATCTACCAAATGTGAGAGGAATGCTCCACACAGCCATTTCACAAAATAGTTTCTCTCCAAAATCTAATCTTCTAATTTTTATTATTTAATATTTTTATTTTTTGTTATAATACTTAAATTTTTGTTTAATTGTTTAATGTTGGTCTATTTTTTATTTATATTAATTAACTTTTCTTTCATTATTGTAATTTAATTTTGTCTCTCAATTTAAAATCCCAGGCTCCTACTGCCTCATATACTATCCAGATTCTACAATTTTTTTTTTTGGCCATATAAAAAATTAATAAGAGTTAAGGTCCACTTGCTAGCTAGATTCATTTTATCATGAAAAGGGATTTTGTGGTGGGGGAGGATTAGGCTCCTGGTGTATTCGAAAGGTTAGAGTCATTTATTTTACATTAAAGTGGGTTCCACAAAGGAGAGTGCCCTTCACCAATAAGCAAAAAGTTGTGCAGCCAGCAAGAACAAAATTGCTCTTTGTTCTCATGTCTGCATATAAGAAATGGACCCAATTGTTTTATAGTTTCTCTTATGCCCTTTACAAATAGTATGGCCTTTTGCATTTTATGTGTAAGGGACGGGTCACAAAAGGGTGCCACCTAAATATGTGGCGGTACGTATTATTAATTGAGAAGGCTAGGCCAATCTCAAATAAATGGCTTTAATTTGCAGAAAGAACTCAGCCAAGTGTGAATAAGTTTTGTATTCTGTCCTAATGTCACATGTAAATGATGTTATCTTTGAACGTCATTATCCAAATTCTAGTTGCTAGAGTGTGCATTTAGCCAACCTAATTGCTTTAGATGTTGGACAAAAAGTGATTTTAACTAAACAAGTTGGCAAATCTATTTAAGTCCCTAATGATAGAAAATTGGATACACAGTTAAAAGATTATGAAGCAATTAAAAATTGCCCTTAATTAAGCCTTATTTTTTCCCCTGTTTTTGCATAACTCACCAGGATCTAATATGCATGGCATATTAAACTTTTGCACAAGTTTTGAGCCAGATCTAAATTGTATTCAAATTTTGGTTTAGAACTAACATGGCAAAATTATTTTTTACGTTTATATTTTCCCTGATTATGAAAGTTCTTTTTACATTACACACACCTTTGCTTATGCCAGACATATACATAAATAATTTTCAAGATACACCTTTTGCTTATACAAGATATATACATAAAGATAGAATGGTGAGTGTTACTCTTGTTTTTCTTGATCAATTGATTTTGTCTTTTTTTTTCCCAGACAAATAATAATAATAATCTTTATTCAGCATAACCAAACAGATACCTTCAAGGTTTCATCCAAATTAACATTGATTCCCCTGCCCTAAAGGGAAAAAAAAAGTAGTGTCTAAACTAATTTTCAATGACTTGGTTGGGAGATACAAAGCTCTAATTATCATTTTAGAAAACAAAATCAACAAATAAGAGTTTAACCAAAAAGAAAGTTAATAGGAATGTGTGCTATTGAAGCTGCAAGAGTAGAATGGATTTGACCAAACTTAATTGAGTGACATTGATATTTGTTGTGATTTTAATCCTTATTCCTGACCATTGGCATTGAGTTATGCTTGTCTTATCTAATAGAATGAAACCCTTTTTTTTATTTTTTGTTACCAACTTCAGCTCATTGGCCGAACTCCTCTTGTATATCTTAACAAAGTCACTGAAGGCTGTGGAGCTTATATTGCTGTCAAGCAAGAAATGATGCAACCTACTGCTAGCATCAAAGACAGGTATCTTCTTTCCTCCTCATAATCATAGATTTACTAGCATATATTTCTTGTTATTACAGTTTAAAACACATATTACTGACTACATTTTTATGATTAAAATGTATAATCGTTTTGTTTATTTCTGTTCATAGAGCAGCACATGCCATGATTGTGGATGCTGAAAAGAAAAACTTAATTACCCCTGGGAAGGTTAGCTGAATATTTAACTTATTGATCTCTTTATTTTTGCCTTGTTATCAGATATTTTTGTCTTAAACTTATACTGCAGCTTCAGGTTTGTCTAATTTAGTATAAATGTTATGTTAGACAACTCTGATAGAGCCCACGTCAGGAAATATGGGGATCAGTATGGCATTTATCTCAGCCCTCAAAGGATACAAAACGGTTCTAACCATGCCCTCTTACACAAGCTTGGAGAGGAGGGTAACTATGAGAGCATTTGGAGCTGATTTAATTCTCACTGATCCCACCAAGGGGATGGGGGGAACAGTTAAGAAGGCATATGATCTTTTGGAATCTACACCAAATGCTTTCATGCTCCAGCAATTTTCAAATCCTGCCAACACCTTGGTAACTAATCCTGCCTTTAATTCTCTCCTGCAACTGAAAAGTCTTTATTGGCATCATGTAGGATAAAATTTTCTATGCTACATAATTATCTTAAATTATATATAGTTTAGAATCAGTTCAAATCAGGTATATACATTATTCATCCTCTCCTGCTTAGTGGATGGTGGATATGTGATTGACCTCAAAATGGAAAACAGGTGCATTTTGAAACTACAGGTCCTGAGATATGGGAAGATACAAATGGACAAGTTGACATTTTTGTCATGGGAATTGGTAGTGGAGGCACTGTCTCTGGGGTCGGACAGTACCTTAAATCCCAAAATCCTAATGTAAAGGTAATGATTCATGCTTTGCCCACATTCACCCTTATAATTCTGTTTCACTCCTTGTTAATATTTTAGTTGATTTCTTGTAGATATATGGAGTAGAACCTGCAGAAAGTAACGTATTGAATGGTGGTAAACCAGGTAAAATTCATGCTATTTTGTTTCTTATCTAGTTCCTTTTTTTTTTTTTTTTATAACCTCTGAAGAGAACAAAGTTGGAAAATTTTCAAATTTATCTTTTTTTCATCCAGCTGATATCTAATAATGGAAGACTATAAAAGTAATGAAGATACAGACTTTGTAACTTTCAAGTTTATCTATGCCTTTGTAGATACATTGTCCTGGTAAGAGAAGTTAACACTCTAATATTGTTGAAATTTTGAATCAGGTCCTCATCAGATTACTGGCAATGGGGTTGGGTTCAAACCAGATATTTTGGACATGGATGTAATGGAAAAAGTTCTTGAGGTAAGTGTTGTTGGTGATGCTGTTAGCAATGACAGAAAGAATTTAAAAAGAATATAGTATTGTTGCTAGTAGTTTTGGTTTTCCTTAAATGTCATGTTGAAACTTATCTGGTAGGTTAGTAGCGAAGATGCAGTAAATATGGCCAGGGAATTAGCATTGAAGGAGGGACTTATGGTAATTGCTCAAATAACTCTTTGAATTATATCTATCTCTACACTTTCATGGGTGCTCACAACTTAATTATATCAACTGATGTTACTGGAGGACTCTTTCTGTGCTTCAGTAACATCTTTTTAGTACCCCCAGATGGAACCAAAAAGATGACATCTGGAATGCTATTACACATTTTATAACTTCGATCGTCCTGGTTAAAACAGGTAGGAATATCATCTGGAGCCAATACAATTGCAGCACTCAGACTCGCTAATATGCCAGAGAACAAGGGCAAACTTATTGTGGTAATAAGAGAAACATATATATATATATGTATTGTAATTCCATTTGGTCTTTATCAAGTTATGAATACCCTTTAACTATTTTCATCAGAGCCAATTGATTTTGCATAAGACAGCTTCAGGATATGCAAATAAATTATAAAGATCAACTTTGTCTATTATCTTAATACATGAAATGTGAATAAGGTTATGTTCTGAAAAAACAATTCTGTTTCCAAAATTCATTTCTCTACACATCACCAGTTTTGGTTGTGAAAAAGCTTCTAATTCAATCAACACGAGCAAATGGTGTTGTTTATTATCAGCATCTCTAGTGTTTATGTTCTTACGTAACCAATTTGATTCAAGTATTAATGCACATAAATGGCTGTTGATTGTTTGAATTTCAGACTATTCATCCAAGTTTTGGGGAGCGATACTTGTCATCTGTCCTGTTTGAAGAGCTGAGGAAAGAAGCTGAAAACATGCAACCAGTTTCAGTTGACTAAAGCTTTTGATTGGCTTGCTCAACAAAAATGGAAAGCTCTCTTGTGGAACTACAATACTACATGCAGCAATGTATTTTCTTTTTAGTTTTTGGTAGTGGGCTAGAACTTTGTGTTGTTGTAGCATAATAAACAACTGAGGTTGATATCAAATACTATGTACTAAAACTTAGGGTCTTACATGTGTACTTGAGTCATGTGGTTCAATACTTCAATATTTGTGTTGCATGTTGTTTTTGTCGTATAGTGTACTATAAACATATTAAAACATGTTGTTTTAAAAAGTTTTAATATACTGCCATTCAAATTCTATAACAAAAGTTTCTCAACAACAATAATAATAAAACCTTAATCTCAAAATTTTTAGAGCAGTTATAAATCCTCCACTGAATTTCAAAAATATTACAGTTAAAATTTTATAACGAAAGTTTTTAAAAATTTAAATGAATTTTCATTATTTATGTTTACATCTACTATAATTTATTTTGTTTAAATAATAAAAAAGTTAAGTTTTTACATTTTGTTTCCTCCATGTGACTTAAGTATTATAAGATACATTAAAATATGATATAAAATACATTGATACATAATATGGAAGTCCTGATTTGAAAAAAATGAAATTTCCCTACATTTCAAGAAAAACTAGATGCTAAATGTAAAGAAATGATCTGAAAGATCTCCTTGGGTTATCTTCACAAGGCCTAGCCCACAACAATACCTACCTACCTCATGTCCAATGAGAAATGACCAATCTAGTAGCAATATCTGAAGAAGAGGTGGAAATTAGTGGATTCATGATAATTATGGATTTGTTTGATATTGTTGTAGGAAGTAGATTTTTTTTTTCTTTTTTTGAGAAACATAGGAAGTAGAGTTTTAGTTGTAAAGTTCCTTCCATTAAAAGTTTTAACTTAAAAGAGTTTTGCGTTTATAGTGTTTGGTAAATTTAATGATTAAGTGCTTTAAAATGGTTGTCTTTATTTGAAAATCAAAATTGCTACAGAGTTTTTAAATGTAAGACATGACAAAAGGGAACATAATAAAAGTGCTTTGTATTTTCATTCTTGAATTCAATTAATGGTTATTCCTTTTTCTTTTTTTTTGGAAAAAATTACAAAGTTGGTCCTTGTCCTATATATCATTTGTCAACTTTTTCCTTAATCTTTCAATTGTATTAATTTGGTCTCTAACCTAACCTTTATCAATTTAGTCTTTGTTGTTATTTCTTAGATAAAAAAAGTTAATGTGTAAAACAGAATAATAAAAAATTAATTTCCATACCACATCAACTACTAACTACACCACTATGTCAAATTTAGGGAGTATTTGGTACTATTATTTAAACAACATTACACGTATTTCCACACATTTTTTTACTCATACGTATTTTTACAAAACAACAATACCATTACTAGAAATCTTTTACTGAACAGGCCCTTAAAAACAAAAAAAAAAATTATGTTGGCACGAGTTCAAAGTTAAAATTTTATAATTTCTCAAGAAAAAGGCCCACAAAAATTCCCTCCAATTTCAAAATTTTCATAGTCCAATTCCACTGAGACTATGGCAGAGACAACGATTACGACTAGCATGAAGTTCAAGAACTTGACGGAGATGTTGACGGTGGATATACAAGGAGCAGACAACCTAGGTGATACTACATAAAAATCCCAGATTCAAAAAACCGTCCCCAAATCCAAAAAAATAAATAAGAAAGTAACCGTGTGATGCTTCAAACTAATTAACCAACAATTAACATCCAAATTTATAGTCTATTTTCAAAATCCATCAACCAAAACACATAAAGATCAGAACCTTAACTAAGTCGCCGATACTCTACTAAACCATTGATTTATGGCCTATATCAGAAACTGGAGTGCCATTGCTATAATCTTCTAATTTAGAAGAGCTAATACTGGAAATAACACTTTCTTCTTCTAATGCTTCAGGAGCATCTCTATTAGAATTTGGGGACTGCATTTGTATGTACTTGGATGAATCTTCCAATGATGAATCTGATGAAGATGAAGACGACGAAGAGAAGGCCCTAAATCTTGTCTCAATTGAGAGTGAGAGTGAGGGTGAGGGTGAGGGTGGAGAAAGTATACCATATTTCAGTAATACTAAGTCAACTTTAGATTCGGTGTTTCATGGCCAATAAATGATTGACATCTGTCCAAGAAAAGCCACCTCAGTTTACTCCACTAACTCAATAAAAAGACAATCTTGCTCCTGAAAAAATTTTAGAACACGCCACTTATTACTCTCTGTCTTTACCGTCCTTCCTCGTTCAAATTAAATTCCCAAAATCAAACCCAAATTTTTTTTGAAACAATGGCGCTTACTCTCTCCTTCTTCCCTTTCAAATCTAATTCCCAAAATCAACCATTACTCTCTCTCTCTCTCTCTCTCTCTCTCTCTCTCTCTCTCTCTCTCTCTCTTACCCAAACTTCCTTCCATCCATAATTGCCTCTTCCATTTTCTTGTCGCCTCGCACTGCTCTTCCCCCACCTACGGTGCGAGTTCTCTTAGTCACTACCGAGCATCACCAATCCAACCAGACCGGCCTTTATATCCTCTGAAAATTGCCTTTGCTCTTTTTTCTAGCATCACCGTCAGTTTGGAGAACCTGCCCACTTTCACTCACTGTTTCCGACACCCAACAACGCAAATTGGTAATTTTCCTTTTTATCTGTTTCTTTTTTAGTACTTCTTCACATCTTCTTTTTTCATTTTCTTCTTATTTCTTTGCAACTACAGATAGCTTTTTCACTTATCACAATTTAAAATTTTAAAAAAAGGAACATTTTAGTGTGGAAAGTAGATAGATAGGAATACTAGAACCTAAAACATGTTGTATATTTGATATCTTGAACATGATATATATTTATTTCTAATATATATGCCCAGCTTTTGTGAAACAAAGAGTTGAAAAACTCATTAGGATACTGAAACTGGTCTGTATCTCTTTGAATTTGGCATTGATGCGGGAATGTGATGCTTCTATTTTGTTTGGTTTGCTAAAGGAATTGATTCCAATAAACTGTCTCATTCTAATAGTCTACACTAAGGTTTTTAATCTATCTCTTCCTTTGTCTTTTCTTAATTTAAGTCCCTGGTTGTGTTATTATGAAATTATGAGTTCTATTTGTTCTGTTTGTTCAATTTGTTCATTCAATATTCTTTTTTCATGATTAGGCTAGACTAGTGATGGATTTTTAAGAAAATGCTCTTGATTCAGTTGGTGACAATGATAAAAGTGAAAATCATGAGAATTTAATTTTGGAGGAATACTTTGAAATTAAACTTGGACTTCCAGTGAGTTCCAAAGAAGAAGCATATAATCTTTATAATAAATATGCTTTAAACAAGGGGTTTAGCATTTGAAAAGGAGTTACACGAAATGCTGTTGGTGTTATTGCTTATTAGGCATGAGAATTTATGTTCGAAACAAGGTTATAAAGAGTTTGAAGACTCTTTTGATTCTAAAAAGTATAATAAATTAGATGCAAAAGTATAATAACTTTGCTTGTTAAGTTTATTTGTTACTATTTCCTCTCTTTTTTTAAGGATATGTTCAATCATCATTCATTTCCTTGGAGATGTCTATTGCTTATCTCATATTTAACTCTACAAGAATGCATCAATAAATTCAAGTGAAAAAAAGCAACTACTTCACACGCTCCTCAAGCTAGTTCTATGAGACATGGTATGTCAATACTACTATTTTAATCATTCTATTTCTTAGCTTTAACCACTCTTTCCTCTTTTTCTTAGGAGATGTTCAATCATCATTCTTTCCCCTGGAGATTTCTATTGCTTATCTAGTTATCCCATATTTGGTTATACAAGAATGCTTCAAGAAAGTACCTTAATGTCACCCTTGAGCTAGGTACATTCTGTTAATTTAAACTTTTTACATTAGGGAGAAAAAAACATGACCTATAACATGTGCTTTTTTTTTTCTTTCCCAGGACCCTACAACAAGTTGGTGAAGTATGATGGAGAACTTTTTTGGACAATTTTTTGATAGCAAACTACACAGTCATATCCACAACTAGCGGATAAGATTTTTGGACGTGTTTGACTTGAGTCTTCTTTTAGATAGTATGTCTAACAATTTGAACAATTGATAACACAACTTGTATCAATTCTTTTGGATGCTATTTGTAACTAATGAAACTACACAACATGTTAGATTCAATATTTGTATATTTAGTGGTAAAATTCATTAGTGCAACTTGTATCAGTTCTTTTGGATACTATTTGTAACTAATGAAGCTACACAAACATGTCAGATTCAATATTTGTATTTTTAGTGGTAAAATTCATTAACGCAGATGCTGATAATTTTTAGTGGGTGAATACAAGTCTTACCATTTGGACAATTTGCAAATAGTCTTGGAGATGGCTTTGGTGTTTTCATTTTCTGTTGTTTAATTTCAACCTCTTACAAAGGACTTATTTTGTTCAATATAGGCAAAATATAATCATTTTGAGATGAACTAAATACATTGATGTGCTCTCTAATTTGTGTTGGCAACGTGTTTAGCACATTCAATTTTCTTTTTCTTTTTTTTTCTCAAATCCTACAATTATGATCAATTTGCAAAGCAATTTATACATCAATTTTGAAATTGAGCTTTATGGGTAAACTTATATGCAATCATAAAATTTTGCTCAAAACTACATTACCATCTTTACTTTAGATTTTTTTCCCTCTCTTGTTAGGGTAAAATCTACCTCTTTATAAGTTTATATAATGTAGACAACTCAGACATGCTTTACTATATCCTAATTGGCTTAAAGATAATATTTGCAAATTGGCAATTACAAGTATAGAAGCTATTTTAAAGAGAATACACACATCATCTTAGCTAACATAAATTTTCTGATCCTTGACTACAAATGTTCCATCATTACAAATACAATTTATGTTTCTTGACTTCAAAGTTAAGACACTTGATTCTTGTATCCTCTGCATAAGGCATCAAGAATCCCTAGATGTTGGGCATATATTAAATATTTGTAAACCTTAGTCTTGTATCCTCTGCCAAAAAAAAAAAAAAAAAAAACCAGAATTGTTGTCCATCATACTTCATAATCTCTTGGTTGAGTCCTAAAAAAACATGATGTTAGGGGAAAAAAGGTAGAATTGTTTTAAAAAAAAATTCTTCTATTAAACATTTAAAAATATAGAATTTAAACTCAAGTGTGACAGTAAAGTACTTTTCTAAAGCATTCTTGTAAAGCCAAACATGGGATAATCTATTGAAAGATTACAAGCTTCCTCTTCAGAATTCACTTGTAGTTTCATTGCATCCACCCAATACTACATTCTCGAAATTTTCTATTTTACCATTGTCCACTTCTGCATCAAGAACCTTTTTAAGAAAAATCCATTAGTAGTCTAACCTAAAAATAAAAAATATTGAATGAACAACTTAAAAATAGGTACAAAGAGAAAAATATATTGAATACATATACCTTAAGACGAAACCTTTAGGAAGACACTATTTGACATAATCAATTCCTTTAACAACCTACCACAAACTCGAGAAAAAAAATCATTATAAGGAAAGAACCAAAATCTGAAAATTCCAACGGTGATCAAGAAAACTAATATGCAATTGAGCAATTTTAATTATTGGAATCAATTACTTCAGCAAACCCAATAGAACAGAAGCGTCGCATCCCTACACCAATGCCAAATTCAAATAGATACAGACCAGTTTCAATTTCCTAATGAGTTTCACAAAAGCTGGACATATATATCAAAAATAAATATATATCTTGTTCAAGATATCAAATATACAACATGTTTCAGGTTTTAGTATTCCTATCTATATACTTTCTACACAAAAATGTTCCTTTTTAAAAAATTTTAAATTGTGATAAGTGAAAAAGCTATCTTTAGTTGCAAAGAAATAAGAAGAAAATGAAAAAACAAGATGTGAAGAAGTACTAAAAAAGAAACAGATAGAAAGGAAAATTATCCATTTGCGTTGTTAGGTGTCGGAATCAGTGAGTGAAAATGGGGCGGGTTCTCCAAACCGACGGTGATGCTAGAAAAAAAGAGCAAAGGTGATTTTCAGAGGATATAAAGGCCGGTCTGGTTGGACCGGTGATGCTCGGCAGTGACTAAGAAAACTCGCGCCGTAGGTGGGGGAAGAGTAGTGCGGCGACAAGAAAATGGAAGAGGCAATTGTGGATGGAAGGAAGTTTGGATATGAGAGAGAGAGAGTAATGGTTGATTTTGGGAATTAGATTTGAAAGAGAAGAAGGAGAGAGTAAGTGCCAGGGTTTCAAAAATTTTCAAGGTTTGATTTTTGGAATTTAATTTAAATGAGGAAGGACGATAGAGACAGAGAGTAATAAGTGGCACGTTCTGAAATTTTTTTCAGGGGCAAGATTGTCTTTTTATTTTGAGTTAGTGGAGTAAACTGATGTGGCTATTTTTGGACAAATGTCAATCATTTATTGGGTATGAAACACCAAATCTGAAACTGACTTAGTATTACCGAAATATTGTATACTTTCTCGTGAGGGTGAGGTAGATGGAGATGTAGTGATCTAACAAGAGAGAGAGTTTAGGGATTTTACAATTTTTCTCCAAATGAACTCACGTGGGAACATCAAATTTGGTTTTTTTATTTATTTTTATTTTTTATTTCTTAATTTGACATGGTGGTACAGTTGATAGTTGATATGACAGGAAAAATCATTTTCTATTACTTCATTTGATACATCGGATTTTTCCATCCAATGAGATAACGGCAAGGACCAAATTGACACAATACTGAAAGGTTAAAAACCAAATTAACACAATTGAAATGTTAGGGACTAAATTAAAAATTGATGTAGAAGATAGGGACTAATTATATAATTTACCCCCTTTTTTATTGTTATAGTTAGTACTCTCTCTCTCTCTCAAAATATGAGTGGGCACTGGTATCTAAAAAAAAGTGGGCATTGAGTTTCATTTTTTTTTTTTTTTAAATAAGCAATTGACATTTGTATCAATTCATTATTTCAATTAAAAGCTGAAAATAATGCACTAAAAAAGGTTTAATGCTTAAATTCAAAATTCCAATTTTAGCTTATCTTTGAGTTTTAAAGAAAGCTTCTTGCAAAACTATCAAATATGTGACAATTTTTGCTAAAGAATCTAAAGGTAGTGTTTGGTTAGGATGAAAACCAGTTAGATAAAATATATGAAAAAAAAAAAAAAAAAAAAAAAAAAAGCGGGGAGAAGTAGTATTTCCCCTTGTTTGGTAAAGATAAAAAATAGAGGGGAAAATAGGTGGTTCTAAGGTGTTTTTTGTCGAGCCCACCAAAACCCAATCTCTCTAACTTGAGGAGAAAATGAAAAAGAAAATGGGGCTTTGAAGTAATGCCCTTCTAATAATGTTAGCCACTAACCACTATTTTATTTTTTTCTCCTTATTTGGTCTTCTTAAAAGGGTAGAAGAGTAAATTTCTAAATATTTTTTTTTTTTCATGATCATTTTTTTTTCTCAATAAAAAAAGAAAAAATTATATTAATTTTCTATCATTTCACTTCTCTTAACCAAACACACATGATGGAAAATTGAAATCTTTTCTATTCTCCTAACATTTTCCATCATTTCCTTTTATCCTCTCAACCACGCAGAGACTAAGGCCCTTGATATAACCAAACAATACATTATGATATGATTATTCTTTCCAATAACATAATTGTCCAATTTTTTTGTTGATTTTTTTTTTCTTTTGAGCTTTGTTAGAATCATCTACTACCGTCGGAACCCCTCCCCTCCCCTTCAACTCGAGGTATTTGTTGATCTTTAAGACTAACTCTTGCTGAGACTAATTTCCTTATGCTGGACCCTGAAACATAGGCCAACCTCTTCTAAGAAAGTTAATTCGAATGTGCTGGCTAGAATGAAAGCTAGGCAGGCAAAAGAAGCTAAGAGTGTATCTAGTATGGCGGAATTTTCTTGTTGATAATTTGTGGGCATTAATCAAGGATTATAACCTTGTTGTAGTCTTTTTAATGGAATTAAAGTTATATTTTAAGGGATAAAAAGCAATAGTTGATCAGATAGGTTTCAACAATTCAATAATTGTTCCAGCCAATGGTTTGGCTGTGTGTTTGTTTGGGAAAAAAAAGGGTTTCATACGATGGTTACCCTTGAAAGTAAGAATTTTATCAATGTAAATCGTGATTTCCAAGCCCCAATCAACTATGGATGTTCACGGTTATGTTTGGGCCTCACTCAAAATCTTTTCTAGGAGTCTTGGTCCAAATTGCAGGGGCTTTCTCTAGGCCATGGCTCTGCCCAGGTAAATTTGATAATAGGACCCTCTAATAACTAAAAAGAAGCAAAATAACTAGGCTTATATAATCAAGATTCAAGAATACAATCAAGAATGGGCCTACGAAAATGAAGTATACTCAACTATTTTCCAATTCTATATATATATGCTGAACATGCTAAGCATGTGCTTTGGTTATAAAATTTTCTAAAACAAAATCAAGTATGTGAGCAGAGTTAAATACTTAATAGAAATGAAAATGGTAAACGCGAGCAAAAATAAATATAAAACAAAAACAAAAAAGAAGAAGAAGAAGAAGAAAAAGAAAAAGAAAAAGTATAAAGCAAGAGGAATGGTGATTATCAACATTTTGGGAATGTTTTACTCTCATGAAGCCAATCTTTTTTTTTTTAATCTTTTTTTTTTTTTTTTTTTTTTTTTTTTTTTTTTTTTTTTTTTTTTTTTTTAAAGATGCAATAGGATTTGAATTTATAGAATCAATTCTATGGTGATTATTCTTTTTTATCTTTTGATGAGTATGATGATTGTTCTATATCATACTTTATTAGTTGAACTAACTAGAATTTTCGTTTATAATTTTATCTAAGAGTTTATATATTAAAAAATAGTCTTCCAACTTTTGATGATACTATTCTACTTCTTGCTCATGAGGGTCTTGAAAATCTCATGGAATGGAGGTACTAAAATAGGTTTGATTTTGAAAGTTATATGACAGAACTGACTATGTAAAAGGGTAGCAATTTAACATTGTGTGAGAGTGCCCTTTTCGTGACACTCAGGCCCAAGGATCCCGGGCCTAAATAAAAAAAGGGGATTTGGTGAACCGGGCCTTGACTCACCGCAGCTAACGAGCTGTTTAAGAATCAAGTGGAATACAGAGGATGCTCCTGACAATGTAAAAAAAAATAACAAGCAAGGATATTCGTATCGAGGAATGCCAAAAGAAATTAACAAGGTAAATTCAGAAGGAAAGAAAAAACAGGATTAGCAAGGCGATAAAAATTAATGCTGAGAGGATCCTGAGAAATACGAAGTATATTTCATTAATATTGTCTGTTTGATTACAGAAAGCTCACTAAGATGTGATACAAGGTTCAATCAAGCTCAAAAATTACAGCCTTGAATGGCTATTTCAGCCTTCAAGACTTGCAAAGTTTGATTCTCATTGAATCCGAGTATGTGCAATAGTGGCTTTTACAGGATACCGGGAAGCAATGTTTGTTTTTCCCTTAGTATTTTCTCTTCACCACAGATTTTACTGATAGTTTTTCTAGAGAATCTCTTCCTTTTTTGTGTTTCTCTCCTTTTTCCGCTGCCTTTTCTTCACAACCCATCCCCTCCTTTTATAATGGAGTTTTTGGTCTTCCCGGGGAACCGTTGGTTCCCCTGTTTTACCCTTTTGCAAACAGAGCACGTCTTGTATCCATCATCTTGGTAAGTCCCATTTCCGTTTTTTCTCATTCTTTCCTTCTTTCAGCTCTGATTCTTTTGAAAGTTCCTGGTTGGCCATCTTCTTTGGGATGTGCTGAGGTATGCCCTTCTCGGCATCCCCGTTTCTGGCGTTTTCCACTTTTCCCTTTTCTTTCCCATCTAGGCGGAATCCTGTTCTACCATTTTGAAAGCCGCTTGTTATCATTCTTTCTTTTATGCTTCTCCGTTCTGGTTCCTCGAGGCTTTTTCTGTCTGTGCCATGAGAGGTCGCTGGCGTTTGCGTTCTTTTTTTTTTGCTTTTGTTTCTTGTTTTCTTCTTCTGTCTTTTTTCTTTCGAGCTGTCCTAGTCTTCCTTTGTCTTTGTGCCTGAAGGGATCCGCGCCTCTTGATGGTTCCTGAGGATCCTTGCTTCTTATCCCTTGCCATGGTCCTCTTTTTTTTGGATGCTTCTTTGTCTGGGCTTAGAGATCCCCTGGGCCTTTTATTCCTTCATGGGTCTCCTACATCTGTTACTTTGGGCTTAGCTTGATTTTTCCTTTTGGGCTTGACTTATTCTTTTGGGCTTCCTTCACTATGATCCTTTTTAGACCTCAACATTTAGCCCCCCGAGCTCGTGGGTTGTCTGAAACCCACGCGTGAGTGATTTAGATTTTCTAAGATTTTCGTAGGATCCCCTTCTTCAACTTCTTCTGGGTTCCCTTCCTTTTTACTTGGGATCCCGGCCCTTTTCTGCTGCTTTTGGTCACCTCCCTTTTGCGTGTCGCGTTCCCTTATAATCATTATTTTTTGCAGTTTTCTCTTTGCACGGGACGTGGCAGTTGAGTATTTGAGGTAAAACTCCTCTACCCACTTTTCTCGTTTCCCATTACTTCTCATTAATAACCGTTGATTAATCCCTTCTTCAAATTAAATTTTTTGGCAACTGGCACGTCTTTCCATACACTGTCTTCCCCAACTGCTATTTGCGCCTTTATTGTAGCCGTTTCATCTTATCACTTTGCTTCTCTGAGTCTTTCATTCTTTGGGTTTTTCTTTCTTTTTCTCTTCTTCTCTGTTACTCTGGTCTTTCCCCTTTTCGCACTTTCAATCTCTTCTCTTCTCATTGTATGTGTTGTTCCAATGGCTTCTTCTTCTTCCCGAAAGAGGAGAGAGCATACCCCCAGTCCTTCTGAGGGCGAAGGTTCTTCTGGTTCTGCTCCAAGCGATTCTCGCGAGGTTACCGAACGTCCGGCCTTCCCTTTACGGGATCCTTGGTATTCTCTCAGTTCATTTTTCCCTCATGTATCTCATGGTGAGGCTCCTCCATCTCCTCATGCTTGGATGTTTTCTGGCCAAGCGGGTTTCGCTGGTTCCGCCTAGGTTCCTGACCCTAGAGAGATTTTTGATCTTCAGATTAGACAAGGAATTCGAGAGGCGGTTCCTATCTTCTTTGATTTTGTCCCGGGAAAGATTCAGGGCTGGCCTATCTGGGTAGACAAGGAACTGTCTGATGCTGAGTTTGTGGGTCGCTTGGAGCGCGCCGGTATCCTAAAGGCGGTGGGTATTTCCAGAAACCTTGAGGGCTTCAGAGACGCCAAAGGGCTCAGGCATCCGGTACGTCGTTGGTGCCCTTCCCTTCATACTTTTTTCTTTTCTGCTGGTGAATTGACAATTACCTTGGAAGATGTGGTTAATAACTTCCTTCTCCCGGTATTTGGTGATGAGAGCCCCTTTGATATTAACCTTTCTGGTGAGGATCTCGTGGTAGAAGATAAATTGTTTGGTCATTTTGGTGGTCGTGCTGCCTCTTCTGGTGGTAAGCCGGCTAGGATGGGGAGATGGGTGATGACCCTCTCTCGTGAGAAAGATAAGGAAGTGAGGTGGGCCGGTTTTCTAGCTTTTTGGCTTAGCAAGTTCTTGTGAGTTTCCTGGGTACGGAGTTAAGTCTTCCTTTTTTCCGTTAGCAATCAAGTTGGCTCGAGGTACCCAATATCCTTTGGCCCTTTTATTTTTGGGCCATGTTTACTCTCAATTGGACCAGCTTCATGGAGATGAGACCGAGGGTGATTCTTGTTATGTGATTACCTCATCTCTTCACTGTGCTATCCTTCAGATTTTCATGTAGGACCGTTCTGCAGCTACTTTGGCCAAGTGCAGGAATTTGAAATTTGTGAAGGACAAATTCCAAGGATCCCCCGACATAGTGAAGGGTCTTTGTGTCAATTCTATTGATGCCTTTCCCATTATCTTTCGTTGGATTAGCTTGAAAGGTGGTGGCCTTAATCTTGTGGAATTATTTGACCAAGCAGGGAACTTACATTGGAGATCCCCTCGTGAGTTTGGCCCTGGCTTTGCGTGTGATTCTGTATTGTCTTCTTTTTTATCTTCTACAGGTAATACCTTTGACTTGCGTCGTGGTGATGAGGGCAGTCTGGCTTATCTTGCCTGCATTAGCCCCTCTTGGCTTCCTGTGCCTTCTTCAAGTGGCCCAAAATATACTCATTATTCAGCACACCGGGTGCTCCGACAATTTGGTTTTGATCAGGACATCCCTCTAGTTTTTATGGACGTGGTGCCGTTCCTTCCTTCTTTGGATCCTTTCCTGAGGCTGCAGGCCTTTTCTTATTGGTCACGGAGGAGCCCCCAATTTGTAGTGCCTAGCTCCCAGAGAGGAGTCTTTACTTCTAGTGGCTATACCAGTTATTGGAGAAGAGTACAGAAGTCTTTCGTTGACTATGTTGGCTCCGGTACAGTTCGGGAAACCCCGAATCTTAGCATTGTTTCTGCTCCGACATCCAATAGGCGTTTATCCCTTCCTACTGCTGGGATTGTTTCTGCTGTTGCAAGCAGCAAGACTGGGTTTGCAGAGTGGCATGCCTCCAGGGGAGGTTGGGTGACTTATGGACAGGATTTTCCTGAGACTTGGCTGGGTTATAGTCTCATCATTGGCACTTCCTCTAGAGTGCCCATCAAGAAAGGTGCAGTGGAGACAATAGGTGCTGCCACTGCTCCGAGTAAAGGTAAGGATGTCAGGCCGAAGAAAATGAAAGCTGTTGATGTTGATGAAAGTACAGGGGGTGTGGAGATAGGTTCTGAGACAAAAAGAAGAAAAACTGGGAAATCTCAAACACACTTGGCATCTCAGGAAGGCAAGGATGTCAGGGAACCTTTGGCTTCAAGGACCCGGAAGAAGACCAAGGTAGAGTCTTCTTTTTCCCAGGTTCCTATGACTGCTTCAGTCCATGGTTCTTTAGGATCCTCTGGTTTTGTATCCCAGCCTCCTTTAGGACCCTCTGGGCGTACTCGTAGTAAGCAAAAGACTTCTAGAGAATCTGTAGAGAGAGAGAGAAGGGCAAGACTTCTTTCCTTCTTCTCTCTTTTTCATTTGTTCACCTTGTTGCACTTATTTCTATTTTGCTGACGAGTGGTGGTTTCCTTTGCAGTCCAAGCGCAAGTCTGATTACAAGAAAGGAAAAAGCCAATCTTCTGGTGACGACGTGGTATGTGTGCCCCCCCTTTTTTTTTGTTCTCTCCCTTTTGTTCTGACATTGTGTTGTTAGCATTACCCCACTGTTTTTTACTTGGCACTGCTTTTTTTTCTCTTCTTCTTCCTTTAAGTGGAGGTATCTCCTCCTATGACCGGCAAGGCTCTAGGAGAGGAAACTGTCACAGCTCTTTCTGTTGCTTTTCCTACTGTGGGGGAGGAGCCCCCTACTGGTGGTCTGGCTGAGGAAACCGGGCAACCGATGCAGGGTTCCCAAGACTCTCAGGATCGCAAAGCCTCTAGGATCCCTTCATCTCAAAGTCCCCATCTTGAGCGCACTCCTAGTCCCATCAGGACTGTGTTTCCTCAAACCTTGTCAGATAAAGGCGCTTTGGGAGACACTCCTTTATTCAAACGAACAGGTGAGCCTTGTTTCCTTGAAATAGCATTATATCTCTATTTTCTTTTCCAGTTTTTTTTGAGTTCCTCCTTTTCTTTCTCCTTTTAGGTCAAACCAGTGAGAAATCCGCTCCCAGTGTTGCCTCTTCTTTAGAATCAGAAAGCTCGGAAGGTGAGTGCGAGCTGCTCCCATTGTGTTTCCTTTTCCTTTCTTTCCTTCCCTTCGCCCTTCTCTTTTTTTTTTTTTTAATTATGGCGAAGCCCCCTGCATCTATTCCTTCCTTTAGCCACTTTGCCATTGGTTCTTCACCCTTTCTTCAACTTGCCTTATGTTCTTTCCCAGAATCCTCGGGGAAGTCAGGGGATCAAGAAGAAGAGGCTCTGCCCCAAGAAGCCGGTATTGGTTTGTCCTTCTTTCTCCCCTTTTTTTTTTTTTAAGAATAAATCTGTTCTTCCTTTTCTTTTCTTTTTTTGAATATTGATACAGGCTTTGCAGATTCTGAGCCTGTTATCCCTAAAGGAATTGCGAGACCCGTTCAAATTGCTGACCTTCATCCAGAGCAAAAGGCTGCAAGTCCTCCAATCTCTGCAAGTGGTGACACAGCGATGGGGGACGCCTCGAAAATGGCTGCCTCAGATCTTGATTCAAGGCTTTCCTCCTTTCTAGCTCGCTTTGATCTCTTGGAATTTAACAGTCTTCCTGCCAGCCATTTCCATGTTTTTGGGTCTTCTTGTGGCAGCTTCCTGCGCTTCTCTGTTCCTGTTGAAGGCCTGCCGCTGTTAGAGAGTCTGCTCAAGAGTCACGGGGATTTCACCAGTGGCTTCAGGGGAGGCGTTTTTCTGGGCAATATTTTGATGGAGTTTCTATGTGCTGTGCTGGTTTCCCTGAGGAATTCTTCTGTAGATTCTTTGTCTGAAGAAAAGCTTCTGGAGTGGAGAGGGGTGGTCCAAGACCTTCTGGAGGCCAAGTTCAATTTGTCTTTTCTGTTGGATCACTTGCGCCTGTTGGCCCATATGCTGTTTCAGAGGCAATCATCCAAGAGTATAGACACTGAGATAGCTGCTGCTGAGGAAGCTTTGGCTCATGCTCACAAGGTTTTACAAGACTTGAAGGTCAAGCGGCAGAGGATCCTTTCTACTTCGACTGTGCCTGTTATTTCTCCGGATGCCTCCCTGTTGGCCGGCCTCATTCCTTAGCTTACTTTAGATTTACTTAAACAATTTGGGGTTGTATAAGCTTTTTTTTTTTAACATTGCTTTCCTCTTTGTTTCTTTTTTTTTGTGTTTCAAAACTGCTTCTCATTTCTTAGTATGTGAATCTGCCTTTCTCTTTGATATATTGCCTTTTCTTTTCAATGACTTTTCTCTTTTCTTTCCTGAGTCCTGGACCATGGTTTCCACAGGCTTCATTGTAAGTTCTGGTCCAGGTACCCGGTAATCTATTATGCAAGTACTGAACTGGGTACACTGGTATCTTTTCCTATGTTTTTTTTTTGAGATACGGTTCCAGTTCATGAACTTTGACAAGTTCCCCTCTTTTGCCAAGTGCTAGGCTAGGTATCTTGGATACTTTACTTTTATCTGTGATCCTAGACCTATGCACTTGGACCTGTCTGTGGGGTATTTGAAATTATCTGTGAGGTGAATCCTGGGCCATATGTAAAAGGGTATTACATACCTTTTTTTTTTACTCAGGTACCCTTCCTTAAATCTATCCAAACTTGGTCTTTGCAGTATTTAAAGAAAGACTTAAATATTGAAGAAAAGGAACTTCATTAAAATATGGTCATTTTTAAGGAACAAAGAAAAATCATTTAGTGCAGTATTGACCACAAAGTGTCAATCTATCATATGTTCCTGAACAAAATCATTTTAGACCAGAATTCATGATAAAGGCTGAAATAAAAAAGATAAAAAAAAAAACAAAAAACAAAAAAAACAAAAAAAACAAAAAAAAAAACTTAGCAGATGGTGAAGCTGGTAAAAGGACCCTGAGGTACCGGGATCCCCTCATCCTTATGCATAGTATTGCTTCAGCCATTTCCCGTTTATGGGTTCTGTCAGGACTGTCCTATCTTCTTTGGTAAGGTAATAATACCCACTCTCATGAGCTACACTAATGATGTAGGGTCCTTCCCATTTTGGGGTGAACTTGGAAGGCCCTGACAGGTTCCTCCTCACGTGCTCCGCCATCCTTAGCACTAATTGCCCTTCAGTGAACACTCTTGGGCGTACTGCTTGTGCATATGCTCTGGTCATTCTTTGCTGGTACCTCTGGCTTCTTTTCTTGGCCAGCTCTCTTTCTTCTTCTACCCCTTCCAGATCTGCTAGCCTCCTTTCATTGTTTGTGTCCTCACTTTCCCCTTGATTTTCCTCCAGAACTACCCTTGGTGTAGGAATGACTAACTCCACAGGGCTGATGGCTTCTGTTCCATAGACCAGGGAAAATGGGGAGAATCCTGTGGCTGTCTTTACAGAGCTTCTACATGCCCAAAGTACATCTGCCAGATGGTCACTCCATTTCCCTCCATACTCATGCTTCATTTTCTTAAGGATCTTCAACATTACCCTATTAGTAGCTTCAGCTTGGCCGTTTCCTTGTGGGTAGTATGGGGTAGATCTCCCATGCTTGATGTGATATGCTTCAGTTAATCCCTTCATATCTTTGTTTATGAATGGGGTTCCGTTGTCATTGATCAATCTTCTGGGGATCCCGAACCTTGTAATGATGTGGTTTCGAATGAAATTTGCTACAGCTGCTCCAGTGGCTTTTTTCAAAGGGATGGCCTCTACCCATTTTGTAAAGTACTCAGTGGCTGCCAGGATCCATATATAACCGTTGGATGGAGGGTTTATAGGCCTTATGAGATCAAGCCCCCAAGTGTGAAAAGGCCATGGTGTCGTCATATCCTGTAGGACATTTGGGTGAGTGTGAATTGCATCTCCCAGGACTTGGCAAGCATGACATGTTTTGACCAGCTCCTCAGAGTCTCTTTTCATCGTTAGCCAGTAATATCCCAACAACAGTAACTGCTTGTACAGCCTTCTCTTCCCCAGGTGACTTCCACAATCTCCAGAATGTACTTCTCTGACTACTTCTCTAGCTTCCTTTGGTCCTAGGCACCTTAGGGGATCCCCATGGTATCCCTTTTTGAATAAGATGTCGTTCTGCAGGAAATACCTGCCTGCTAGCTTTTTGAGCTTGTGGGCCAGTTTCCTGTCGGTTGGCAGGATCCCCTGAGCCAAGTATCCTATGAAAGGAACCCGCCAATCTTCTGCAATAAACACTGCGTAGCTTTCTTCTTTATCAATTGCCAAACGACACTCCTGACATTTCTCCTGTATAATTGCTGCTTCCTTGTCCATATCTAGCCAGTAATACCCCATGCGTTGCATCCTTCTATATAGGCTGACCTTTTCTACAACTCCACATGCTTGGGCGTGTAATTCTTCTAGTTTCAACCTTCCTTCCTTCTCGGTGATACATCTAGACAATATTCCTCCTGGTAGCCTTCTATACAATTCTCCTTCTATCTGAGTGTAATCCATCAGTTCTTTGATGTTCCCTCTAGGCCCTGCCTCTTTCATCTTTTCTTTGACTTTGTCCCTCCAGTCCCACTGTTTGGACTCTCAGGGGTACATCCCTTGGAGGATCCTTACAATAGAATGTTCCTGCCTTCCTATTTTGATCAGCGTATCTCTCCCATTAAATGGTATTTGGGATCCCAGGGTGGCGAGCGCATCAGCAAATCTGTTTTCACTTCTTTGAGTGTACTCTATGCTAAAGGTCTGAAATTCCGGCTGTGTTTGGTTGTTGGAAAACGTTTTCCGGAAAAGGAAAATGTATTCAGGGTGTTTGGCTGTCTCGGAAATCGTTTTACGGAAAATCAATTTCGGTGTTTGGTTGGTCCAAATATTTTACGGAAAATACTTTAGGAAAATCAATTCCCATGTTTGGTTCAGTCAAACATTTTATGAAAAATAAAATTCGTTTTTTACGGAAAACCAATTCCGGTGTTTGGTTTGTGGATCATTTTACAGAAAATGATCTAGAATCTGACCCAAAAAATTGTCCATCCATGAATGAAGTTTTGGAGGAATTGGAGAAGATCAATGCTATTAAGGAAAAAGTAGTTGAGCCGAAGCATAATCCTAAGCCCAATAAACGCAAAGAAGATAGGCACCAACATCACCATAACTATCATAAGTCTCCAATTCACCAAAACCATGGTGTTAATCGAGCTGGAGCTAGAGCTTAAATAACTAGTTTGAAGCTAGATTTTGCTCTTATAGATAAAATTCAAGAACCTGCATTCCCTATACATATCTGTAACAATACAAAAATTATGGTCATTTGGTTCAACATCAAAAATAATCATTCGAATATACCCATAATATTTATATAAAAACAGCCACATCAATCGTTCACCATTGGCATTACACCTCAATGGCATACAAAAATGATACCTATTCGTGGTATCTGAACAGTACAAATACATAATTTGGGCAATTGTATCGTCCCAATAATACAAAAGAGTACATATATAATACATTGATAGGTCAATACTAATACTACAACAAAAGTTAATTCCTAAATCTACCATCACAGTCAACATGAAATAAGCAAATCAAATTTGTGAGAAAAAATAACCATCTAACCACAGCTTCCTCACCTAGCATTCTTGGCTAAAAATCCACGTGCCGTCTTCTCATTCTCACAAAGATGGTCGAAGGCAGTAGCGAGCATATCTTCGCTATATCCATCCGCCATCATAGCCATTACCTCATTATACAAAGTTGTGTAATCTACCGGGCCCTGATTGATTTCTTTCAAAGCGACAGCTATTTCCTTCAGCTGATCAGACAGATCAGTCAGCACACTATCATCAGCATTAGAAGCTGCACGCCCTCTTTTGCGGGACTTGGAAATTCCCGACCCAGTGGTGGATGATTCATTTGCG
Source organism: Quercus tomentella (assembly GCA_028535165.1). Classification (NCBI taxonomy): domain Eukaryota; kingdom Viridiplantae; phylum Streptophyta; class Magnoliopsida; order Fagales; family Fagaceae; genus Quercus; species Quercus tomentella. The sequence goes on from JAPQVY010000156.1 coordinate 47,231,929, forward strand.
TTCTTCCCCTTTTCAACCACACATTCCTCCACATTATCTGCAACAAACTCTGCACTATCCCCATTATCCCCATTATCTGGCTCATTTTCGATATCCACATAGGACTTAGAAAAGCCACCTGTGGCTGTGTCCTTCCCCACCACAATCGCTAATTCATCGTAAAACTCAATTTTTTTGTTCAGATACTCTGCATGCTTCCGATGTGCCTGTAAGGGAGAAAGGAACGTATATAACAATGCAATAATAACTTCACTCATAAATTCAATATAAAAGACTATGCAATAACAATTAAAGCAAATACTCCATACTTTTTCCTACATTTTCTCAGTAATCAAACAAGTAATGCAAAAAAACTCTCAAATAAGGATGGAACAAGTCAATACATTATGTTACTATTATGCACACTTCACTGCTAAGAGAGCCCAATTAAAAAAAAAAAAAAGAAAAAAAAAATTTAGAACAACAAGCACACATCTGGCGGTTAAAAACTTTGTTTTCTTTTCTTCACTTTTTCCTAGCAACCACATAGAAAGATCAAAGAAAACAGTGGGTCCTTAATTTCCTATTATTCCCAAGTCATAGCTAAAAAAAACCCATTAAAAAAATCACCTTAAAAAGAAAGTATCAATCTTTTCTTTACTTTCCCAACATTTTATTAGCAACCAAACCGAGAACCAAAGAAAATTTAGCTCAGACACATATACACATATAGATAGATGAAAACACAGGTATGTATAGATATAATACATAGGTAAGGTGACATGAAAGTTATATTTGGAAAACCTTATAAAAGCAATGGAATCCTAAAAAGAATGACACTATAAATTTCATATAAAAGGCAAAAACATATATTATCATCTATATTAAGAAAATATAGTTGGAAGCTATACCATAACTTCTTCTTGGTATGTTTTAGGGTCGCAAGTTATCATTTTCAGATTTTCGTCCCAACCGAATCCACTCTTCTTTCTAAGAGTTTGAATAGTGGACCACATGGTCCTTAGAGTTCGCATCTGGTTGTCAACGTAGGACGGGTGGCACTCAACCCCGAATTGGGCCGTTATCTCCTTTGCTACAAGAGCAAAGGAGCTGGCCTTAAAAGTACTAGAGGGCTTATTGCCCTTTGCAGCCTCCTCTGTAAGTATCCTAAGCATCATCTCATGCATAGGTGGCAGCCACCTAAATTGCTTGCTGCTGCTAACTTTTTCTTTGCCCTTTGACATTACTACATATGAAAATAGTATAGTGAGAGTAGCATTTAGTAATTACGCTCGGAACATGAACAACAAATCAAACACACATACAACCACGCTTATGAATGTGCACAACAAAATGGAACATGTTAACTATGGAAATGACAATGTAATACCATCAAATAACAATGTAATGCTAAAAATACTTTTTCATTACATCACCAAAAGTCTATATTAAATACATTGTCTTTACAAAAAAACAAAAAGAAAAAACACATTACAATCATAGAAATCTAAATAAAGTACTACTCTCCACTCCTGATATCATCAGATCACATGGCTTGGCATATCTCATCTCTCTTAGCATTCCATGATCTACTATCTTCGATGGACTCCCGACGTGATTGTGTTTCTTGTTGGTGGTCACTAAACTCTACTTGGTTCATTGCATCTTCCATAATATGGTCATTTGGTTCAACCCCCATAATGTGATTATGAACCACACAACACGCTAACACTACTTTCACTTGGGTTGGGAAAGACCAAAATGGTTCTGCATCCAACACTCGAAAACGTTTTTTCACCACTCCAAACCCTCGCTCAATGGTAGTTCTCAATGAAGAGTGTCGGAGGTTGAACAATTCTTGCGCATTCTCAGGAGGACGATCACTAAACTCTTTCAAGTGATATCGTACACTCGATACGGTGACAATATTCCATTTTTATTACCATACCCAGCATCACCAAGATAATATTTACCTACATATATTAAAAAATAAAACCAAATCACTACTATGCTTAGGAAAACGCACAATATTTATTAAACTAATAAACCAAAAAGGTGAAGTAATCGTGTAATACCATCGGGAATTGAAAATCCCCCTGGCCTAGCAAATGCATCATTTAATACACGTGAATCATGTGCACTGCCTTCCCATCCAGCCAATACATAAGTGAACTTTAAGTCAAAACTAATGGCAGCTAACACATTTTGCGTGGTTCCATCTTTGCGACCACGAAATCTTCCTTGTATTTCAGGTGGCACAGATGCACGAACATGTGTACCATCTATTGCTCCAACACAATCCTAATTTTCGACAGACATAATGGTTTAAAATTACATAAATCTTCACAATTTACAAAAATACACAAGTCGCAATATTTACCTCAAAATATGGGTAAAACCTTCTGCTATTCCTTATCTCTGGAGGTGTATCTTCGCTACGCAGTCTTATTAGAGCTCTATATAATTTCAGGACCCCCCTAAGGACGACCTTGAAGTATCTATGAACAATCTCAGTTGATCTATAGATCCGACTACTCATTACACGAAACCTCACATTATGACCAATAATGTGCAAGAAAATGAACACTTGCTCCATAACAGACATGTGAATAGTCGGACGTACGTGCTCCCCCTCAGTGAGGATGTGACATAAGTGGTGGAAAGCTATAGGCTTCATCCTAAGTTGATTTACACAATGTCTCTCACTTCCATGCAGAACACTATTTATGTATTCCTCTCTCTCGGCGGCATGGTTAACATAAGGCGCCCTAGGCAATTGTCTACGTCTACGTCGCAATTTCCTTAACAATGTAACCCCCACAAGGAGGACAGATGCAACTGAGGCAAGAATTGCGGCTTTGGTTTTTTTCTTCATCTAACAAAATCACAAACATTGTGGTCTAAGAGGTATGTAAACAAGTATGCTATTGATTACACCATAAATAAAATCAGCCACAAACATAAAACATCCAAACCATCACATTGCATTCTATTTACACTATCACAATACCATCACATTGATAACTGCACATTGATATAGCACAATACCATCACATTGCATTCTATTTATAATCACCTATATACCCAAAGTACCTTCAATTAAGGTTTAAACACACACATATTATACTGCAAGAACATAATAACACCAAGCATGGGTGAAGCTCCAAAATTTCTACACATAACCCAACTAGCCAAATTAAACAAAAAATCACAGCAAAAGTTCTACACATAACCCAACTAGCCAAATTCTAAAAAAAATCACAGCAAAAACCAATCATGCATAACCAGTCAAGCCCCAAAATTCTAAAAAAAAAAATCAGACCACAAACCAATCGGGAATAACCTGCAATCAGAAAAGCCCCAAAATTTCATATGCATAACTCATAAATACACAGTTTCATAAACAATGGATAATTAAAAAAATTGATAAATAACCTGCAATCAGAAAAGCCCCAAAATTTCATATGTATAATCCACAAATACACAGTTTAATTAACAATGGATAATTAAAAAAATTAATAAATAACCTGCAATCAAAAAAGCCCCAAAATTTCATATGCATAACCCACAAATACACAGTTTAATAAACAATGTATAATAAAAAAAATTAATAAATAAAAACATGTAAATAATTATATAAATATTTATATAAATAAATATATAAATATTTATATAAATAAATATATATATATATATATATATTTCAGAGATCGGATCGGGAGGATGGGTTGGACCGGTGAGGTGAGTGGATCGGAGGTGAGTGAGTGTGTGGATCGGACGTGTGGGTCGGTGTGAGTTTGAGCTATCACTCACCGTGGGTCTGCGGCGTTTGGCGCGGTAATCGTCTGGCTGAGCTCGGCGTGACCGGCGTGAGGTAGATCGGTGTCGGTTTGTGGATCGTTGGCTCTCGTTCTTCCTCTCGCTTGTTGGCCGAATCAGAGCTCTTGGTGGCTGGATCGATCGGAGCTCTCGCACTTGATCTCGCTCGTTGGCTTCGAAGATGGTCGAAGGCTTGATCTCGCTCGTTCTTTCAATAATTCCGGTGTTGGCTTCGATGTCGTTCGTTTTTTTGATCTCGCTCGTTTGTTCTTTCTCTCGCTCTCGTGTTGTGTTTTCTGTTTTTTCTCTCCCTCTCTCTGCGTTTTGCGAGACCCGGAAGTGATTTGAAGTGAAAATGAGGGGAGTAAATGATTTCCGGGTCAAAGGTGAAAATAGTGGTCAACCGGAAGTCATTTTCCGGAAAATGGTATTTTCCGTGGCAGCCAAACACTCCGGTTTTACGGAAAATGATTTCCGGAAACAGTTTTCACCCAATTCAAACACACCCTCCATCTCCAGCCTTTGTGCCCAAGTCCTGTAAGCTGCTAAGCTTTGTTCCCGTAACGCGAAGTCACCTTTCACTTGGGAGACTACAAGATTGGAATCTCCCAATACTCTCATATGTTTCACTCCTATGCTGAGTGCTATAGTCAACCCGGTTAAGTATGCTTCATATTCAACTGCATTATTAGAGCATGAGAAACCAAGCTTGAAAGACAAGGGCATGATATCCCCATTTTCACAACTTAGTACAATTCCTACCCCATTTGAAGTTGCTGTAGCCAACCCATCAAATCTCATGGTCCATTTCTTCCCTGGGATTTCCATTACTGCTACTTCACCAGGGATTTCTTCACTCAGCGGGCCTTCTTCCTTTCCTGGGAATTGAGCTAGCAAATCTACTATGGCCTGGCTCTTGACAGCCTTGGGAGTTCTTATGCCTATATCATATTGAGAGAGCAACACTAGCCATTGCGCTATTCTTCCCGTGAGAAGGGGCTGGTGCAGGAGTGCTTTTATGGGGTGGGACTTGGTTACCAAAAGGATTTGGTGAGCTGAGAAGTACCTCTTTAGCCTTTGGGACACATAAATGATCACTAGGCAGGCTTTCTCTATTCTAGGGTACCTGGTCTCGGTATCCTTGAGTGTTCTGCTTACATAATATACAGGCTGCTCATTCCCTTGGTCGTCTTCTTGTGCCAGCAAAGCTCCTATTGCCTGGGAGTTCGATGCTAAGTATAGTAGCAGAGGTCGCCCACGTACTGGTGCTTGGAGGGTGGGCAAATGATTCATGATGCCCTGAATTCTTTGAAAAGCTTCCTGCTGCTCCGTCCCCTAGGTAAATTCATTCCCCTTTTTCAACAGTTTGGATAGACCTGCTGTAGCTGAGGCTAAACCAGGCACAAATCTCCTAATATAGGAGACCCTTCCCAGGAAGCTTTTGAGTTCCCTAACAGTAGTTGGTCTTCTCATTGTGGCGATAGCTGTGGCCTTGGCTGGATCCACACTTATGCCTTTGTGATGTACCAGAAACCCAAGGAACTTTCTAGCAAACACTCCAAAGGCACACTTCATGGGGTTCATGCGTAACTTGTACTTCCTGCATCTTTCAAAGACTTGCTCAAGTACTTGGAAATGCCCTGTTCTGGTTTTTAACTTGACCACAATATCATCTACATAATCTTCCATCTCCTCATGCATCATGTCATGGAAAATGGCTGTCATGGTCCGCTGATACGTAGCCCCCACATTTTTGAGGCCAAAGGGCATTACAGTGTAGTAAAAGTTCCCAATCGGAGTTCTGAATGCCGTCTTCTCTGCATCTTTGGCAGCCATGCGGATTTGGTTGTACCCACTATACCCATCCATAAATGAGAACATTGAGCTTCCTGCAGCTGAACCTACAAGGAGGTCGATATTGGGCAAGGGGAATTCATCTTTAGGACATGCCTTATTCAAGTTGCGAAAGTCTACACAGCAACGGATCTGACCGTTTTTCTTCTTCACAAGTACAATGTTGGAAAGCCATTTTGGGTGTTGGATGGGTTTGATAAAACCAGCTGTTAGCAATTTTTTGACCTCTTGAACTATTTGAGCTTCTACCTCAGTGTGGAAGACCCTAGCCGGTTGAACTACTGGCCTCATCCCTGGGTCCACATTAAGAGAATGGAATACCAACCCTGGGTTTAAACCAAGCATCTCATCATAGGTCCATGCGAACACATCTCTGTATTTTTGAAGCAAGGTTACCAGTTGTTCTCTTTCTTGCGCCACCAATTGACTACTGATGAAGACAGGCTTTCGGGATCCCAGTTCTGTCCCCAAATCTATTTCCTTTAATTCTTCCTCAGGCTGAATCTGGGCCTCCTTAACTGGTTCCTCTGGAATTTCTTCTTGGGCCATCATGTAGCTTGGTGGTCCGGGACCTTCCTGCACAATGCATTCGGGTCCCGCGCACCTTCACAAACGATAGATTAGCCTGCCCCCAGGTTCCCGCACCACCACAAATTCTCGGGATCCTGAAGAGCTGGGCTCCCTTTTTTGTCTTTTTCTTTCCAGAAGGTTCCTCAGGTCACGAGTGCCCCTCCCTCCTTCTTCTTCTTCTAGGATAGGTGCCCCTGGGGTCCCCGGGGCGGGGTTCTCAACATTTGGCTCCAATTCATCATAAAACATCGTTTTTGCAAAGTTCACTTCTCCCTGGCTGAAAGGATTATGGTTGGCAGGGATCCTTATAGGCCTCCCATTTAGTCTCCCTTTAATGCATTGATGGAACGTGGATGGAATAAGGCGATGTTTATGAAGCCACGGGCGTCCCAGCAACACATGATAAGAAACTTCTGCATTAATCACGTGAAACCTTGTCAGGGCTACTATTGGCCCTACCCTTAAGGCTAGCTGCACGTATCCTTCTGTTGATTCCACCGATCCTCCAAATCCTGTTATTTCCATGGGAGCCCCCAGGATCCTTTTGTCAACTAAGCCCACAGCTTCCAGGGTACTTAAGGCTATGAGATTGAGTGATGCCCCCGTATCCACCAGTGCTCTTCTGACTTGAACGCCGTTTATGGTAGCCATTAGATAAAGGGGTCTACGGTGGTCTGGGTGCTCAATCTCCATGTCTTCATCAGTGAAGGTAATTGCATTGGTTGTCTCCAGGAAAGCTCGACTAGCATGTGACTCTGCTGTAAAGCATTCCATCCCTGAATCTGCTACTATGCTCATGAGAGACTCTGTGGCCACTTTTCTTGCTTCTGGTCCAAATCCTAATTAATTGAATAGTGACCTGAACTTAGGATTCTTCTAGAGGGTCCTGACTGTGCTCGGGTGGAAGGATCCTTCAGATTCTCCTGCTTCTGCCGGGTTCCCATGTATTACTACTGCTACCACCCCTTTTCCTTTGTGGTTAGGCAAGGGGTTCCTCTGCACTTCTGGCTCCTTCTGAGTGAGTTCCAAGGTTCCTTCCCTCAACTTTTTGTGGAAGAGTCTGCGAAGGGTCCAGCAATCCTTGGTGGAGTACTTGACATAATTATGGATTCTGCAAAATAAAGGGTTCTTCCTTTCTTCTTCAGTTGGTGGCCTGGACACAGTGAATGGCCTAACAACCCCATCTCCGATCCATTTGTCTAAGACATGGCTTAACTCCTCAGCTGTACATGGGATCACCGATGGTTCCTCGAACACCTTCCCATCTGGTCTCTTCCTTTTCTCTTCTACTGATGCTGTCATAGCCTGGGACGCGGGCAGCCTTTTTGTCCTCATGGTTTGCGCCGTCCTTCTGGTTCTCTGTAGCAGGTCAGCAAACTGTGTGATACATAGAGTTTCAAGGTTGAGCCTGTAATCAAAAAGCATGTTGGCTACACAGGTTTCCACGAGCTCCTTTTCTTCATGGTCCCCATAGCAGTCTAGGGACACCTCTTCAAATCTTTTAATGAATTGGACGGGATCCTCTCCAGGTCTCTGCCTCACCATTTGCAGATTCTAGAAAGTGATCTTGTCTTCACCAGGGTAATATTTGGCGCAGAATTTCTCCATCATCTCATCCCAGGTTTTGATGGACCCGGGTCTCAGCGTGGTGTACCAAGTGTATGCCCTATCCACTAAGGACTTGGCGAACTCCCTTAGACATAATTCTCTGTCTCCTGCATAGGGGCCCGTAGTGTGGACAAACCTACACACATGTTCCACGGCACTTCCATTTCTTCCATCAAAAGGATGAAACTTTGGGGGTTCGTACCCCTTAGGGTATGGTTTGCCAAGAAGTTCTGGAGGGAACGGGGGATCCCGAGAGAATTGCTTGGGGATCCCTGAGAGTTTTTCCCTTTCTTGCTCCAGGAGGGCATTGACATCTGCCAGTGTTAAGTACTGAGGGTTGGCTCTTCCTCCCGCTGCTGACCCTCCTTCTGGCTGCGTCCCATCTTGGTGGCCAGTAGGGGGAACATTGTCTCTGATTTCCTGTGTCCTGCCCTCTTTGAGAAGACGAACTTCTTGTTCCAGATCCTTCAACATCACTGTCATCCTGGCCATGAGGTCTGGTTCCTGCCTTGTGTGTCTTTGTTCTGATACAACCTCCTGTTCTACCAGGGGTATCCCGCCTCCTTGCCTGGAAGCTACCTCGTTTTCTCCTACGGGTTCAGAGGCCGTAGGTGGCACATTAGTTCCTTTGCTGTTTCTTTGTCTTGGAGGCATACTCTGTGAAGGGATTGCTTCTTCCTTCTTCTTTGCCCAGTCCCCAGCGGAGTCGCCAAAATGTGAGAGTGCCTTTTTCGTGACACTCAGGCCCAAGGATCCCGGGCCTAAATAAAAAAAGAGGATTTGGTGAACCGGGCCTTGACTCACCGCAGCTAACGAGCTGTTTAAGAATCAAGTGGAATACAAGGGATGCTCCTGACAATGTAAAAAAAAATAACAAGCAAGGATATTCGTATCGAGGAATGCCAAAAGAAATTAACAAGGTAAATTCAGAAGGAAAGAAAAAACAGGATTAGCAAGGTGAAAAAATTAATGCTGAGAGGATCCTGAGAAATACGAAGTATATTTCATTAATATTGTCTGTTTGATTACAGAAAGCTCACTAAGACGTGATACAAGGTTCAATTAAGCTCAAAAATTACAGCCTTGAATGGCTATTTCAGCCTTCAAGACTTGCAAAGTTTGATTCTCGTTGAATCCGAGTATGTGCAATAGTGGCTTTTACAGGATACCGGGAAGCAATGTTTGTTTTTCCCTTAGTATTTTCTCTTCATCACAGATTTTACTGATAGTTTTTCTAGAGAATCTCTTCCTTTTTTGTGTTTCTCTCCTTTTTTCCGCTGCCTTTTCTTCGCAACCCATCCCCTCCTTTTATAATGGAGTTTTTGGTCTTCCCGGGGAACCGTTGGTTCCCCTGTTTTACCCTTTTGCAAACAGAGCACGTCCTGTATCCATCATCTTGGTAAGTCCCATTTCCGTTTTTTCTCATTCTTTCCTTCTTTCAGCTCTGATTCTTTTGAAAGTTCCTGGTTGGCCATCTTTTTTAGGATGTGCTGAGGTATGCCCTTCTCGGCATCCCCGTTTCTGGCGTTTTCCACTTTTCCCTTTTCTTTCCCATCTGGGCGGAATCCTGTTCTGCCATTTTAAAAGCCGCTTGTTATCATTCTTTCTTTTATGCTTCTCCGTTATGGTTCCCCGAGGCTTTTTCTGTCTTTGCCATGAGAGGTCGCTGGCGTTTGCGCTCTTTTTTTTTTGCTTTTGTTTCTTGTTTTCTTCTTCTGTCTTTTTTCTTTCGAGCTGTCCTAGTCTTACTTTGTCTTTGTGCCTGAAGGGATCCGCGCCTCTTGATGGTTCCTGAGGATCCTTGCTTCTTATCCCTTGCCGTGGTCCTCTTTTTTTTGGATGCTTCTTTGTCTGGGCTTCAAGATCCCCTGGGCCTTTTATTCCTTCATGGGTCTCCTGCATCTGCTACTTTGGGCTTAGCTTGATTTTTCCTTTTGGGCTTGACTTATTCTTTTGGGCTTCCTTCACTATGATCCTTTTTAGACCTCAACACATTGATATTCCCTATGCTTTGATGACTCAAAAAAATGTTCTCTAATTAGATAACTTGACGGATTTTCTCTCTTTGTTGGCTCTGCTTAAAATGCTAAAATGTTGTTGATGCTGACTGCTTAAATTGCTTCTGGTTAAGGGTATCTGACATTTGAGAGAGCATTTAGATTTAGGCCTATTACTTTTTAAATTTTTAGATATTTGTGGTTTGGAAAAGACTAAAAGAGGTTGCTTCCGAATGATGATGAACAATAATGAGAATGGTCAATGTAACCTAGACGTGCCATCTTCGTTGACAATTTTTTTTTTTTTTTTTTTTTTTTGCATAAAAGGGAAATTTTATGGAAGGGAAATAAACTTACAGACACAAAACAAAGTTTAAACAACAAAACAAGAGTGATTAGACCCTTGATTTAAGGTACATACCAAACTAAAAAGAAATAAACACATAACAAAAAACAAACAAAGCTAAACAACACAGGTTGGTGTTATACCGTATTTGGTCCGCCCTCGAATTGCGTACCGGACTCCTGAAAATTCAAAAATATTATTTTCTTTCTACAGGGCCATGAGGACATCTAGAACGACTTGGTGCAACCCGTTCGGGCACCAGAGCACCCGAAGTGCCTTTTTTTTGGCTAAAATGACCAAAACGCCCCTGGTCAGCCCTAGGTTTAATCGAAGGACAAACGAGGTCCAAACTTCCACAAAACAACATTTTCCACAATTTTACATCAAACCCGAGCTTCTCGGAGATTTTTAAACAATTTTGATTGAGTTTGACCAAGTTTGACTTGAAGTCGATTCCGAGTGGGCCCAAAAACCCTAATTTTGATTCGGCCGACGAAACAAGTTGAAACCAATGTCATTGAGAATATTATCAAATTCTCATTCCAACGGCTTTTCATGGGTCGAAATCAGAGTTAAAATGGTTGAGATATCGAGAAAACTGTGAAAATTGTGAAAAACACATCTGCTAACTTCTTAAAGCCATAACTTTTGATCTGACCGTTGGAGTTTTGAGTTCCTTACCTTTTTAGAAATTGAAAATGAAGATCTATCCAAGGGTGTCAAGATCAGCCCGATCAGAGGAGGTTTGAGGCCGGCAGCCCTTGAAGAGCCGCCACCTCGATTTTCACGCCCGGGGCTATAAATAGCCCCAGGCACACCCTAGACAAGGAGGACACACATTTTTATGAAATTTGCCTTTTGCCTAGATGCTCTCTACGCTTTCTTCTCTCTCCCAAACGCTAAAAAACACCCAAAAATAGTCCAAAAAACACATCAAAGTCTCTTGATTCTTCCCTTTTCACCAAAACACAAGGTATTGCTTTTGCACTCAATTCCTTGGTTCTACACTTTGGATTTGGGGTTTAGGGGTGTGGATGTAGCTTTTTAGCTATCATCCACACCCCTGACCTTCTAAATCTTTTTCCTAGCATGTTCTTGCTCTTTTTGCCATGATAATATGCTTTGTTGCTTTCTTTGACATGTTTCTTGCTTTATCTTGTTTCTAGCATGTTTTTAGCTTAGATTTGTGTTCTCTTATGCTTGCTCACATGCTTATATGTTTAGATCTACATGCTTAGGGTTTTTATGCTATGTTTTGTGCTTAGATCTATGTTTTTACATGCTTATATGTTTAGATCTACATGCTTAGGGTTTTATACCATGTTTCCTTTGTTTTGTTCCTCCTTTTGCTTTGTTTTGATGTTAGGGTTATGTGCTCATGTGCTTGATACCATGTCTATGGTTATGCTTTGCTCGGATCTATGTGCTTGTATGCTTTTTGTCATGTTTAATGCTTAGATCCGCATCCTTACATGCTTATATGCTTGGATTCATGTTCTTCCATGTTTATGTGCTAGCTTTCACATGTTCACACACGCATTGCCATGCATATGCCCAGATCTACATTTTTACATGCTTGCGTGCTTGGATCTAGGTTTTCACATGCTTATATGTCCAGATCTATGTTCTTACATGCTCGTGTGTTTAGATCTATGCTTTGCTTGCTTTATGCCATCTTCCATGTGCTTGAGTGCTCTGTGCCATGTCTGTGTGCTTAGACCTAGGCTATGTTTGTCTTGTCATGTGCTATTGTAGCCCTTTTGTCGTTTTACCTTTCTTTCTTGTGTTTTGGCCATGTGGTTAGGACCCGATCTAGACCTTGTGGTCTTTGTCATCGTCCATATACCTTGGCCTATATCAAAGGGTTTAGATCACCTGTTTGCATGTCTATGCTTGCTTACTTCTATGCTTTATCTTTCATGCTAGTCTCTCCAGTTCCAGGCTTTGCTATGCTTGATGCCCTTAGCGGGTTGTGATTGTGTGGTTACATTTGACGCCCATGAGGCCTTGTCTGGATGTAACCACTTGGGAGGCATCTCCGTAATGCTAGTTGCTTCATGCATACCTCTCCCTTTTCCGCTCAGTGTGATGATATGCTTACCATGCTTGTTTGTGCCACCCGTTGGCTTTCTAAGCATCTTTACATGCTTGCTTACATGTTCATGCATGAGTCTTGCTTGCTAGTGTGTCGTCCATGCTTCAACACAATGAAGTCATGGACATTCGATCCAAAGCTACATTTGTCCCTTACGGACACCCCTTTTTGTGTGTTTTCCTTGCTTGTTTGCCCTTTTTGTTTGTTGATTATTTCTTGCTTTTGTCACATGTTGTGCTTGCCATATCTATCTTGCTTGTTTGCTTTGCGACCTTGTGCTTTTATCTACGCTTTTTCCTTCCATTGCCTGTTTGTTGGTTTTCTTGTCTCTACCTTTGCATGTACACATATGGGGCGAGGACACATGGAGCTAGGGCATGATCTCCTAGGCGTATGCAAAAAGGTCAAGGACACGAGCACGTGGTCGAGCCAAGCAACTGCAGTTAGTAGGTTAAGGACTTTAGCCTTTTCCCATTGGTTATGTACTCTTTAAACCCCCTCTTCCCTCCTCCCTTTCTCCCTTAGATGGTTTGTATTAGGTATATCATGCTTTGTACCATTCGTCCTCATCTTTAGAGTATGGTGACCTTTATTTATTTTCCTGCACCTATATTTTGGGCCATACTTTAAGGATGTAGGCATTTACTTTCCTGCTATGTGTGTTAGCATTGTGCATGATGCATGTATATATATACCTGCTTGCCCCTTTCCAGTGTGACTATCGCGATCCGTGTCACTTAAGGCTATAATGCCTAATTTCTACCGCGAAAGTAAGGCGACTTCTCATTGGATTTTCACGATGGAAATCTGGCACTATGCTCGAATGCCTTAGGAAAGCATAGATTGGGACCACACCCTTTTAAAAGCCAAAACCTCAAAGCCCCCTATGCATGCAAAGCCCTGAAAGCCAATGCCAAAATCATGTTTTTACTGTCAATCTCCAAAAATTAAGGTTTTATCAAAACAAAGGACTGTCCTTGGGACAGACGTTGTAGGGTGCCCAACACCTTCTCTACAAGTAACCAAACTTCCAGACCTAAGAATCAAGATTTTTTGCCATCCACATTAGATTAGGAAAAATGACCTTTTCCTTAACCTATGATTGGCAATAAAATCAACTAGAAACAGGTGACCAATCACACCTTAGAAAAACCCAAGGTTTCGCTAGGAGCCACCTACAATCCAAAATCAAATTAGCAAATTTAGGTGGATAATCCATATCATTGTTAATCCATTTAGAGGCTAGAAAAGAGTCAGTCTGTAGATTAACAAATATGTGATTTCGATTCCAAGCTAGTTTCAAAGCTTCACATATTGCCCATACTTCAGCTATTGTGTTATTTGTTTTTCCTAAGTGTAGCGAGAAGGCCTATAGCTAATTACCCGCAAGATTTTTAGCTATCCCACCTGCTCTAGATTCTCCTGAATTACCTTGAGAGCTTCCATCAGTGTTGTTAGTAATAGAAGGGTGTGTGGCAGGTGTCCATGATATATGAATGTTAGTGGGATGCTGAAAAGAAGGTGCAGGTATAGAACTTAAGAAGAATTATGTGGCATGATCAATGGCTTTTTGTCATATCATTTGTAAGCGTAAGTTTTGGTTGTTAAAAATAAGAGAATTTCAACCTAACCAAATGAACCATAGATTAAAAGCAAACAAAATATTCCAAGGAAGATAATTAGAAGTGGTAATAGCAGTCGCAGTACAATTCAATTTACACTAGGTATGTAAATTTTTTATACGAACAATGTGGGGGAAATGTAAGCCAAATCTGTCTAGCAAAAAAACAATCCTACAAGAGATGGATTGGAGTTTCCAATTCGTTATAGTGCAGATAGGATGGTTGAGTGATGGTTGAAAAGGCGAATTGTAGGAAAAACACAAAGAAATACAATTTTGTATCTCATACAAAACATACGCAGCGGAAAATTAACGGATCTACTTCATTCACAATTGATAACATGTACTATGTAAATTTCAAAATTTAAGAACAAGAGAGCGTACCTTGGTGCGATGAAATTCAAAACCAAATATTAGAAGTATTTGGAAACACTTTTAATCTTCACTCCAATTCCACTCATGCCCAAGAAGTGTGGTCTCTCAATCAGTTTACATGTATGTGTTCAAAGGAGAATAAGAGAGTTGCTTACACTCACATACACACCATTTTCATACATTACAATGCATTACAAAATTTTGTATGTTTCTCTCCTTATATATAATAGATTATCTAATTGGGCTAACCTTTTGGGTCATTCCAATTGGACTTTAGTATGTGGCTTGAAGTGGGACCAAAATAGACAAATAAGACACTAGCTCCAATGGGTTTTGGGGCTTTCTGTTAACTCTTAACAAGCCCAAAATTGCCATTAATTATATTTAATACCACTATATAAATAAAATTACATTCTAGGTCTTTAAAATTATATCCCAAGACTTTATAATACATTCAACTCCTTCATTAAAATATTCATAGTAATACAAAGTAGTGAATGTTGATTGACACTTTAAAGATTACTACATCTTAATCCTTAAGTGCCCGATTTAATCCTTTAAATTATTCGTCATATATTTATGAAATTCGATTTCACAAATATATACTTTAGTAACTCCTTACTAAAGTGATTAGGCCTAATACTCTGAATAACCAAACCCATTAAACTTATCTCAAAGGAATATTTTAAATCTCCGTTAAGAGATTATGAATTCCATCTTGAAAATATATGTTCCTTCAACATTAAATGTGGCTGCCCAACATACTGAGGTTTTGATTGTGACTTTAGATCTCACTCTTGATATATCAAAGTAACCTACAGTTCATGATCAAGTTCATTATTCTCTCAGGATTGAGAGTTGAAATAAATAGAAGTCGTGAGATTTATTATTCATTTGACAGTCGTTAGTAAAATAATAAATCTCACAGCGGTCCAATTCAATATGTCTTAACACTTAAAACATATCAATATATCAACTAGAAGTCTCCACTTCCATGGTCAAGACAAATCATCTTAGTTGATATGTTATAGTCATCGCAAATGAAATGCCCAATTTCATCACCGACTGCGAACTAAAATTCTAAGTTTATAAAGAACTTGTGATTTATATCTTCTGTAACTAAATCACATAAATCACGTACTATGCATCTCATGGACTATATGATAATGTCCAAATATTCATGTTACTATTATTTTAGATAATAATAAAACAACTTTATTAATTACAACATAATGTCATACATAATGTTATATATAGTATCATACAATAGGATTTAAAGGGCACATATCCTAACAATCTCCCACTTGCCCTAAAGACTATTGTGCACTAGTCTAACTCTCATTCCCTCCAAATATGACTCAAAAGTCCTTTGAGGCAAGGCTTTGGTAAAGTGATCTGCTAGATTATTTGCATAATAAATCTTTGCATCTCCTCGAGCAAAAATGTCTCAAATGATGTGGTACTTTCTTTCAATATGCTTTCCTTTCTTGTGATTTTTTGGATCCTTAGATTGTGCAACTACTCCACTAATGTCATAGAACAATGTGATAGGAACTTGCTCCATTCTCACAACACCAAGATCAGAAAGGAATTTCTTGAGCCAAACAGCTCCCTTTGCTGCTTCACAAGCAGCAACATATTCAGCTTCCATGATGGAGTCGACAATACAAGATTGCTTAACACTCCTCCAACTTATGGCTCCACCTCCCAAAGTGAACACACAACCTGAAATGGACTTTCTGAAATCAAGATCTGATTGAAAATCTAAATCTATATAACCAATGGGAATCAAATCCTTACTATGGTAAACAAGCATATAATCTCTCATTCTACTTAGATACTTGAGAATATGATTTACAACTTGCCAATGTTTAAGTCCTGGATTTGATTGATATCGGCTGACCATGCCAACTGAATAACAGATATTTGGTCTAGTACAAAGCATGACATATATGAGACTTCCCAATGCAGAAGCATAGGGAATTTGTCTCATCATATTTTCTTTCTCGAGAGTCTTAGGCCTTTGATCATCAGACAAAGGAAGTCCATGTCTGAAAGAGAGTAATCCTCTTTTGGAATTTTGCATGCTAAACCGTTCTAGAACCTTATCTATATACCCTGCTTGAGATAAGCCTAATATCCTAATCTTGCGATCTCGCCAAAGCTTGATCCCTATATAGCTAGCTTCACCCAAGTCCTTCATATCAAATTGGCTTGACAACCATATCTTAACTGATGACATCACCCCTACATCATTTCCAATGAGTAGAATGTCATCAACATAAAGCACTAGGAAGATTACTACTTTATCTTGATGTCTTTTGTACACACATGGTTCATCAAGATTTTGTTCAAAACTAAATGATTTGATTGCTTGATCAAATATGATATTCCATAATCTAGATGCTTACTTAAGTCCATAAATGGTCCTTTTCAATTTGCATACCATATGCTCTTGGTTCTTTGCTACGAAACCTTCTGGTTGCATCATATAAATTTCTTCTTCAAGATTGCTATTAAGAAATGTAGTCTTGACATCCATTTGCCAATCTCATAATCATAATGAGCAGCAATGGATAAGAGAATTCTGATAGATTTAAGCATTGCTACTAGTAAAAAGTTTTCTTCATAATCAATACCTTTTTTTTGCGTATACCCTTTCGCCACTAGCCTAGCTTTAAAGGTTTCAACCTTTCCATCTATCTCTCTCTTCCTCTTGTAAACCCATTTGCAACCAATAGGTTTACTGTTGTTAGGCGTATTTTACAAGATCCCAAACTTGATTGGAATAAATAGAATTCAATTCAAATTTCATAGCTTTGATCCAATGATGTGCATCCATATCTTTCATTGCCTCTTCATAAGTGTAGGGATCCAATTCAGGCATTTCTGAGATAGCTTCAAAAGTTTCTCCAGACCTATAAATCTTACAGGTGGCCTTATAATCCTCTCACTACAACAAGGCACCTGTCATCTTATGAGTAGAATCTTGTGATGTATCTAATACAGCCACATCATCCCTAGTTTCATCCATTGGTTGTTCAATTATAGGTTCATCTATTTCAGCCAAGATAACTTTACTTCTAGGATTAAAATTATTCACATAATCATCTTCCAAAATTTTGGCATTGGTGCTAACAAACACTTTGTTATCTTTATTATTATAGAATAAATAACCCTTAGTTTCCTTTGAATACCCTAAAAAAATGCATACTTCTATTTTTGCTTCCAACTTATCAGACTTCCTTTTCAATACATGTGCTGGACATCACCAAATGTGGAGATATTTCATACTAAGCTTGCACCCACTCCACAATTCCTTAGGTGTGTTGGGAACTGGTTTTGATGGAACTAAATTTAAAATATGCATTGTAGATTTTAGTACATATCCCCAAAAGGAAATTGGTAAAATTGAATAACTCATCATGGACCTAACCATTTCTAAAAGAGTCATGTTCCTTCTCTCTACTACACCGTTTTGTTGAGGAGTTCTAGGTGCAGTCAATTGGGATACAATCCCATCTTGAATTAAGTAATCCTTGAAATCCCCAAGAAGGTATTTGCCACTTCGATTAGATCGAATGACCTTTATGCGTTTACCCAATTGATTCTCAACTTCAACCCTATATTCTTTAAACTTTTCAAAGGCTTCGGACTTCCGTTTCATTAGGTACACATAACCATATCTTGAGTAATCATCCGTAAAAGTGATGAAGTACTCATAACCAAGGGAGTCAATACCGTACCAAAAGCTGTTTCGGTTTGGTCAAGAAAATGACATATTTCGGTACCGGTCGATATCGGTGTACCGTTTCGGAGTTACCGCAATTTTATATATATATATACTTAAAAAAATTCTATATAAATTAATACATCTAATTACATTTCAAAATTTTACCTCTTTTGTTCAAATTATTTTTAGCCATTTCACAACTCAATAAAAAAATTAAAAAGCAAAATAAGCCTTCTACATAGGAGTGGTCAAAAAGAAAAAGAATAGTAAACTATAAACGATTTTCTAACAAATTAAAAAACAAAAATCAAAAATCAAAAAAAAAAAAAAAAAGTAAAAGAGCGGCAGATAAACCACATTGGTTTGTCTGCCTATTAGTAACTTTTGTAAAAAAAAAAAAAAAAAGCTTTTAATAAGAAGTAGAAAGGGGTAGGTGTGAAACAATGGAAGTCATCTTAAGTCTTGACCTCTTGTCCCTTGGGTTTCTCTGTTAACATTTTGTTTAGAAACCCAGACCAGAAATGCCAAAAGAAAGAGAGTGACAATGAGGAAGAGAAGAAAATTGAAGAAGCTACAATGGGATGGCAGCGAGCTCAAGCCTCAAGATTTGACAATATCTCATTGGTGGATAAAGGGTCAACAATGGTGAAGAGGCCCTGTAAGTAGCATTCTTTTTATGAAAACCCATTTTAGTTTGTACTAGTCCGAAATGAAGTTACCGCTGAAATGCACCGGAATCCGCCGAAATGGTCAAAACAAGCCGAAACACACCGGTATTTAGGACGACACGAATCAACCCAGTTTCTATACCAATCCAAGCATCGGCATGAAAAATTCTGGTCGTACTGGCCGCTACGGTACAGAATTAACTTCCTTGCTCATAACCCCCTTTTGCTTGGGTTGACATAGGACCACATACATCTGTATGAACTAATTCTAGTAACTCTTGGGCTCTTCTACCTTTTGCATTAAAAGGTCTTTTGGTCATTTTGCCCTCCAAACAATATTCATAAACTAGAAATCCATCAAAGTCCAATGGCTTTAAGAGTCCATCTTTGATCAGTCTTAGAATTCTATTTGAATTAATATGACCCACATGCAAGTGCCAAAGATATGCATCATTAGTAGAAGGAAACTTTCTCTTTAATGATTTTACATGAGAATTATTATCTAATTCAGAATTGTATAATTCATGCTTATCAGGAGTTAAATATATAGACCATCAACAATATTGACAGAATAGATAAACATTTTATCCTTCTTTATTACAACATTGTCTTTTAGGATAACATAATATCCATGTCTACCTAAATAAGTTGCAGAAATTAAATTCCTACGAACATTAGGTACATACAAACAGTCTTTCAATATTAAAACTTTAAAACCAAAATACAAATTAAACACTCCAACAGCTGCAACTGGAATTTTGCTCACATTAGCCAAAGTAAGAAACAGTTCCCCTTCATTCAGCTTGCTTGTTTCTTGGAACCCCAGTAAAGTATTGCAGATATAATTAGTACAACCTGAATCCACACTCTAGGAATCCGTGGGATTTTGTACTAGACATATTTCAAGAAGGAATGAACTTTTCATACCCTTATCACCAAACATCTCCTTTAGACTTAGCATTATGTCCGAAGCTAGTTCTACATCCTACATTTGATGTTGTAAAACATTTGATGTTGTAAAACATTTGCGATAGATGCTAGGATATAGCACTTGGCCATCTCATTAGATTTCTGCCAACGATCATATCGCTGTTTTTCCTCAGGAGGAGCATCTAATGATGGGAAGTTAGGACAAGGTTCATAAAGCACGAATTTGTGCTCTTCAGCAGTGAGAACAATGCCCAAGTTTTTTTTTCCAGTCAACATAGTTGGATCCAATCAGTTTGTTTTGATTAAGGATAGCAACAAGTAGGCTAAAAGATGCCATGATTTAAATCTGAAAATAACAAACATGAATATAATAAGTACCGAACATTATCAATTTAGCGTGTAAACATATAGTATGGAACCTTAATAAAACCATACCATAAAATATGCAATGACAACTCACTCCATGTCTATAATTCCTTGGTAGCAAGTATATTATAAACATCATGATTAATTGAGAGCTATTCTCATCATTAGTGCTATCATGATAACTCTTATCAAACACTAATAATATGCCGTATGAACTTTAGCCTCTAAGTAAATAATGACATAGCTCCTTTAGGAGGTTAACATTATACTTAGCCTAGTATACACCATTATCTAGAATCATGTGTAGCCATATTTCATCTCCCTTATAATATTTAAACTTGTAGTACCATGAAACAAAACACCCTCCTTTGGGATCACGAGGCATATACGCCAAAACGAGGTGCTTGTTCACACTATTTTAAACGGGTAAGTTCAATCTTGTGGTACTATGAAATAAACACCCTCCTTTGGGATCGCAAGGCATATACGCCAAAACGAGGTGCTTACCCACACTACTATGACCCGATAATGGAGGCCGTGAGATCCAACCCTTGTATCTCTCTCCCACTATATATTTTAAAAGAAAGGTTTTTAATTAGAAATCATATGTAATCTCATCACACATAGCCTTGCACTTTTAAATGTGAAAACACTTAGTGAAAATTCAAAATTCATAGCTTTCGATCGATCGAACCTTTTTCTCGATTGGTCGAAAAAGTGAAAAAATTTGTACCAAACCTTCTGCCTAACTCAATTGATACTCAATCAATCGAAAAAGAACATTCGATCGATAGGAAGCAATTTTCGATTAGCCGAAAATATAAAGAAAATCATCAAATAGGTTCTATCCAATTCGATCGACTCTCGATTGCTAGTCGATTGATCAAAAAGGAACATTCGATTAATCCAAAATAAATTTCGATCGATTGAAACATGTGATGAAATTTTCTAGGAGGTTTCCATCTTACTCGATCGATCGAAGGTGATTCTCGATCAATCAAAACTCGTGAAACTGAATTTTTCCAGAATTTTCACCAAACTGTTTTTAATGGTTTTTCATGAACAAACTACCATCATATGAACATAATAGATTGAGTTTGAGATCAAAAACTGAATTCCATTGATGTTATAGCCTTGAAGTTCAATCTAACATACTTAATATTAAACTTAAACAACATCATAACATCAATATCGGTTTTTATCAAACAATAATTTCAATAACCACGCAAAAAATTGATCATAGAATCTTCTAACATCATGAAATTACTATCTTTGATACTAAAACTCACAAAACATGTTATACAATTTCGAAATTAAAGACTATTCTGATACCAATTGTAGGAAAAACATATGAAAAATACAGTTTTGTATCTCATACAACGCAACGGAAAATTAACGGATCTACTTCATTCGCAATTGATAACATTTACTATGTAAATTTTAGAATTTAAGAACAAGAGAGTGTACCTTAGTGCGGTGAAATTCAAAACCAAATATTAGAAGTACTTGGAAACACTTTTAATCTTCACTCCAATTCCACTCATACCCAAGAAGTGTGATCTCTCAATCAGTTTACACGTATGTGTTCAAGGGAGAATAAGAAAGTGGCTTACACTCACATACGCACCATTTTCATACATTACAATGCATTACTAAATTCTGTATGTTTCTCTCCTTATATATAACTAATTATCTAATTGGGCTAGCCTTTTAGATCATTCCAATTGGGCTTTAGTATGTGGTTTAGAGCGAGACCAAAAGGGACAAATAAGACACTAGCTCCAATGGGTTTTGGGCCTTTCTGTCAACTCTTGACAAGCCCAAAATTACCATTAATTATATTTAATACCACTATATAAATATAATTACACTCTAATAATACAAAGTCATTAATGTTGACTATCACTTTGAAAATTACTACATCTTAATCCTTAAGTACCCAGTTTAGTCCTTTAAGTTATTTATCATATATTTATGAAATCCAATTTCATAAATATATACTTTAGTAACTTCTTACTAAAGTGGTTAGACCTAACACTCTAAATAACCAAATTCATTAAACTTATCTAAAGGGAATATTTTATATCTCTGTTAAGAGATTATGAATTCCATCTTGAGAATATATGTTCTTTAAAGATTAAATGCGGCTGCCCAACATACTGAGGTTTTGATCATGACTTTAGATTTCACTACTGATATATTAAAGTAACCTACACTTCATGATCAAGTTTATTATTCTCTCAGGATTAAGAGTTGATGTAAATAGAAGTCGTGAGATTTATTATTCATTTGACAGTCGTTAGTAGAATAATAAATCTCATAGTGGTCCAATTCAATATGTCTTAACACTTAAAACATATCAACATACCAACTAGAAGTCTCCACTTCCATGATCATGACAAATCATCTTAGTTGATATGTTATAGTCTTCGCAGATAAAATGCCAAATTTCATCACTAATTACAAACTAAAATTCTGAGTTTACAAAGAACTTGTGATTTATATCTTCTGTGACTAAATCACATATTATGCATCTCATAGACTATATGATAAACCATTATTTTAAATAATAATAAAACAACTTTATTAATTACAGCATAATATCATACATAATGTCATACATAACATCATACAATAGGATTTAAAGGGCACATATCCTAACACAAATATGATAGATCATGTAGGAATTTTATTGTGAGCACATTTCTAGATAAGGAGTTTGATTTTGGGAGGAATTTTGAGTTTCCAAATCCATGTCCAAGATTCAGATTGTCCTAAAACGTCATTAGTGCTCAATCTTTGTGATAAAAGGTAAGCTGATTTTACTGAATAGATTCTTGAATGGTGGTTCCATATTTGTTGATCTTGGGTTGAATTTTATTGTGTATAAGATAAAGGAATGGCTTGAATAAAAGTGGTAATTTTCGTAGGTAATTACATCCTTACCCTAATATAGCTTTCCACGAATGGGAGTCATTCCTAAAATTAGAGAGAAGGAAATTGCTATTATTAAAGTGTTTTGTGCCTAAGAAAAGTTGACCACAAACTATTAGGGGATTTCCATAATCGCAGGCTTAGTTAGCTAGGAAAGCTTCATTACTTTATTGACAATTACAAGTAAATTGGTGGCATTTCAAAATGTCAATCAACCTCAATTTCGTTCAAAATTACAAGGGGAAATTGCACCTTACCCACCTGTGGTTTGGCCCGTTTTAACAATGCCCATCCATGGTTTAAAAGTTATCACTTAATCCACCTAAAGTGGCCTCCGTTAGACCACCGTTACCCACCTCTACCCTTTCTGTTAGAAAATCCCCTTTACTATATAAGTCAAAATTAGAACCCTAAAAAAAGAACGAGCTCTCTCCTTCTCTCTACCTTAGAATCCCCAAAAATCCCCAAACCCATAATCCCGTTCTCTCTTTACTTTGATTGCCAAAGTGAAATCCGAACACTTGCAAGCAAGGAGGTGTGCTGAAGCTTGGGTTTTCCTCTATATCAAGGTCCCTAAAAATCCCTAAACCCATTTCTCTCTGTACTCTGATTGCCAAAGTGAAATCTGAACATGTCTTCTTCAAGTTATTACTTAGGTTCCAGTCACCATTCATGTTCTACTGACTGTTGTCGGCTACGAACTACTTTGACCTCGAACAATTTTGGAAGAAGGTTTTATGGGTGCAGCTACTATGATGTGGTGAGTAACAGTTGGTTTTCAGATTTTTTTTTTTTTCCTTTTTTTTTTGGTTTTGTTGGTTTTCTGGTTTTGTTGGCTTTATGAATAATCCTAATTTGATTTTGTTTGTAGGATGATGAACCTACTTGTAAATACTTTAAGTGGTTGGATGGCAAAACATGTAAGCGTGGGTCTGAAGTTGCACCCATTGTCCTTGCAAGATTCAGTATGAACAAGAATCAAGCAAGAGTTGCATAGGAAAAGGAAAAGAAGGCTAGTGATGGGGAAACAGTAGCTATTGAAAGGGAAAAAGTAGCCAAGCGAAGGGAAAAAGTAGCCACGTTAAATGGTATTTTATGTGCAACTGAAATTATTTTGCTTTTGTCAATGATTGGTGCTCTTTGTGCATGTGTTGGTTATGTATTTAATTACTGTTGTTTGTGCATGTGTTTTAACTCCTGCAGATAGCTGCTAAAATTCGTTTTGATTTTACTATTCACTATAGCGGGAATTTTGAGTGGAATCCTGGTTTAAAGTATGTAGGTGGTGAGGTATCTACAATAGTTAATGTTGATCCAAATCTACTAAGTCATTTTGAGATACAAGACATTTGTGCTGAGGTTGGGGGACCCATTAATAGTAGGATTTATTATTTAATACTTGGTGGTGACTTAAAGCAAGGGTTAAGGTTAATTAATTTAGATGATGATGTGAGCTACATGTGTGAACTACATGCTGAATGGCCAACAAATGAAATCACACTTTCTGTAGAACCTGAAGTTGATCCAATTGCTATTAAAGAATCTATAGTTGAACCAAATCAACTAATTGCAATAAACCAACCATGAAATGAATGATGAAGATGATGATACTGATTGTGAGGAGGTAACCAATATTGTCTCTGTTAGATCATCTATGGTTGGCCAAAATAATGTTAGTGAAGAACCTGTTGAGGGTTTAAGGGATGGTAGTGTTGGTGGAGCTGTGCATGTGGATGGCCATGCTACCCATGGACAAACTGTTGGTAGTGAAGATGTTCATGTGGATGAACCTGATTGGCTAGATGAAGGGTATGAAGGACTAGATTATCCTGATGACATATTTGGTGCTCAGAACAATGAGGTGCCCAATATGAGAGAGCATAAAAGAGATACTGAAAATGTAAATGAGGGAGAGCATTTGAAGGAGCTAATTACAGATAATGGGAAGAGATTAGAAGCTGCTACCAATGATCAAGCTACTGATGATAATGATTTGGCTAAAAAAGCTTTTGATGATGATGACACTAGGAGCATTAACAGTTCTGAGGATTAGAATGAAATGGTGAGATGTCTAGAGTTTAATGAGAAGACTGGCATGAGTAACCTTCAGTTATGCAAGGGTATAAAGTTCCCAAATGAGAAGGTGTTTAGGGCTGCCTTAAGGGAATATGCAATGCAAAAACCTGTGAACATTAAGTTTAAGCTTAATGAAAAGACCAAAGTTTCTGTCCACTGTAAGTATAAATGTGGTTGGAGGGTATATGCATCACAGATTTCTGGGGAGTTAACCTTCCAGATAAAGACCATGGTTCCAACTTGTACATGTGGGAAGACATTCAAGTATAGCTAGGTCACTTCAACATATGTGGCTAGGAAGTACTTGGATGATTTCAACAAAAACCTTGATTGGGCAATTTCTGGTGTGAAGCATCGAGTTATGCAGGATGTATCTGTGGACTTGAGCATAAATCAAGTGTACAGAGCTAAGCTAGAAAGTTCATACTAGGTGATGAAAGGTTGCAGTATGGGAAGCTTAGGGACTATGCTGAGATGATAAGAATAACTGAAGTGGGGAGTAAGGTGATTCTGCAAACTAAGATTACTGAGCCTAACACACAACCCAAATTCAAGAGGATATATGTGAGATACAGTGCACAGAAAGTTGGATTATTGGGGGGAGGGGTGTAGGCCACTTGTAGGATTAGATGATTGCCACTTAAAAGGCAAGTTTGGTGGACATATGTTATCAACAACTGTAAGGGATGGGAATGACAATATTTTTCCTATTGCATTAGGTGTAGTTGAGCAAGAAAACAAGGATTCTTCGGTGTGGTTTTTACAAACATCTGTAGATGATATTGGGAGGCCAGATGAGCTGAATCTGGTGTTCATTTTAGATAGGCAGATGGTAATACAATTCACTTGCTTTTTGAGATTTCTATTTATTCTTAGTCATTACATTTTTGTTTTTTGAAAGTTTTGTTTTTGTTCTTTAGATGTTTTTTTATTGTATTTATGATAACCAAGGATTAATACTTGCCATGGAGATGTTGTTCCCAACAGTTGAATATAAATTCTATGTGAAGCATATTTACAGCAATTTTAAGTTAAACTTCAAGGGTTTAGAATTGAAGGCTGCATTATGTAGGTGTGCTGCAGCAACAACAGTTAAGGAGTTCGAGAAGAGAATGCAAGATATGAAGGAATTGGACAAAGAAGTATGGGAGTATCTAGTAGACATCCAACCAATCCAATGGACCAAGTCACATTTCACTCCAAGGGTCATCTCTGATTGTTATGTGAACAATCTTAGTGAGTCATTTAATTTTATAATACTAGAAGCTAGGGATAAGCTTATCATTGCCATGCTAGAATGGATTAGGGTTAGGTTGATGACTAGAATGTACAGTAAAAGGACTGGGATTGAAAAATTCATTAGTGACATATGTCTAAACATAGTGCAGAAGCTTGAGCAGTTGAAAGTTGATTCTAAGTCATTTTCTGTTGTTCCCTCAGATTGCTATATATATGAGGTTGATAATGAGTATGAGAGGCATGTGGTTAACCTTACAAGAAAGTGTTGTACTTATAGAGTTCGGGATTTGACAAGAATCCCATGTAAACATGGTGTTATAATAATCTATAAGAACCTGGAGAGGCCTGAGGATTATGTGCATACATGCTATAAAAAGGATGCCTATGTAGCTGCATATAAGGAGATGATTACCCCACTGCCTAGCCAAGATGAATGGGTTGAAACCAACCAACTTGCCCATGTTGCTCCAATTGTGTACAAGCCTCCAAGCAGGCCACCAATGAAAAGGAAGAAGATACAGATGAGCCAAACAATTCATACAAAGTTTCTAAGTCAAATAGACCTATAAAATGTGGGTTTTGCCATAAGGAGGGGCATAATTCAAGGAGATGTAAGGCTAGAATAACTGGTGAGATACCATGGCAAAGGAGATAAAGACTTAAGAGGCAAAAAAAATTTGTAAGTGAAGCAAGAATGTGTTCTCTATGACAATTATATTACAAATCTATTTCTGATGCAAGGTAATTCTTTTTGTAGGAATAAGAGGGACAAGGAACAAGCACTAACCAACCAAGTCAAGGTGCAACTTCAGTACCTCAGCCAGCAAGTTAGCCACCTAGGCAACCACTAAGGAGGCTTGCAAAGCAGCCACCCTGGTTTGCCAACTAGGCAGCCAACCAGCCAGCCAGCCAGTCAGCCACCTAGGTAACCACCAAGGAGGTTTGCAAGGCAGCCACCTTGGTTTGCCAACCACCCAGGCAACCAATCAACAAGCAAGGCAGTCAACAAGATTAGCAAACAAGAAGGCCAACCAAGTAACCTCGTTCAAGCAAAGCGGCCACCTAGATCTGCAAATAAGGCAGCCAACTAGGTAGCCAACTAACAAGCAAAGCACCCACCTGGACCAGTAAACAAGACAGCCAACCAACAAGCAAGACACCCACCTGGACCAGTAAACAATGCAGCCAAGCAGACGACTAGTCAAGCAACAAGTGGGGTAACTAGCCATTCAACAAGAAAGCCAACCACCCATCAAGCAAGTTAACCAGCCATAAAAGTAGCCACTAAGGTAGCCACTAAGGCAGCCAACAGGCAAACCCTACACACAGCACATCTACTTCAACTTCAAGCAGACCACTATCATCTGCAGCAGATTCAAGTAGACCACCACCAAGTAAAGCACTCACAGCTCAATGGTTCTCATGCAGCCAGCCCATCTCTTATACTCCTAAGGAAACATGGGACATAGGAAAACCTCTATCTCAGGTATATACACAAATACAAACACCACCTTTTATACTTACATAAAACACTGAATTACATCTTGAAATGGAGTTGCTATGTATTTTACAGCCTCCAAAGGGGTTGGTACCACCAAGGGTAGTTGGGAGCAGTCATCTGTTCTCACATGGGAGAGGAGGTGGATTGAGAGCTGAGACATCTTGTGCAATGTTCTCAATAGGGGATAGTATGCAAGGCAAGGATAAGGATAAGGATAAGGGCAACAACAAGGGCAATGGTAAGGTCTTTAGGAAATGAAGATTGGAGAATGTACAAGCAGAAAATTTACTTTACTTTTTTGTTATTGTGCATGTCTGATAGTGGCATGTCACCACTTTTTTGTTATTATGCATAACTTTCTATTGTAAAGTTATTTTGTTATTGTCTTAGTGGGGACAGAACCACCTATTATTGAAGTACTTTGGTAGTGTTTAGTCATTAATATTAGGTGAAGTCCACTTGTTTTGAACAATGCTTATTATATATGTATGGAATGGTACTCTTGTTTTAAAATATACTTTTTAATGCTTCTTCATTTGATGTAAACAAAATCTTATGGGTGCATGTGCAATTTCCCCTTATATAAAGAAGAACAGATTGTATATCCTATTCAAATTACAATAACACATTACATAAAGAAAATAGTACAAGGCAGCATTACACATTACATAGGCAGCATGCTCTATTCAAATTATAAGATCACATTACATAAAGAACACATTGCAATGCAGCATTACACATTACATAAACAAGGCAGCATTACATAAACAAGAACAGATTACATAAAGAATAACACATCACATAAAGAATAACACATCACATAAAGAATAACACATCACATAAAGAACACATTGCATACTCTATTCAAATAAACAACATTACATAGTGCCAAATACATGGAATACACTTGTCAAAAGTAGTAGTACCCAAAATTATACAATAATTACAACAACTTGCCTTCAAGGCAGACTTAATGGCTTTGTTCCAAATTCTCTCATCCTACTAAAAAACACAAAAAAAAAAAAGAAGAAGCAAAAAACCCCCATGACACAACAAGTGTAAATTTGTACTTCTGTAACTTCTCTTTAGCTATCCTCTCTCTCACCCTAGTTTTTTCTTCCCTTCGCTTGGCTACTTTTTCCCTCTCAATAGCTGCTGTTTCCCTATCACTAGCCTCCTTTTCCTTTTCCTGTGCAACTCTTGCTTGATTCTTGTACATACTGAATCTTGCAAGGACAATGGGTGCAACTTCAGACCCACGCTTACATGTTTTGTCATCCAACTACCTAAAGTATTTACAAGTAGGTTCATCATCCTACAAACAAAATCAAATTTGGGTTATTCATAAAGCCAACAAAACCAGGAAAAAAAAAAAAAAAAAGAAGGAAAATATCTGAAAACCAACTGTTACTCACCATATCATAGTAGCTGCACCCATAAAACCTTCTCCCAAAATTGTTCAAGGTCAAAGCAGTCCGTAGCCTACAACGATCAATAGAACATGAATGGTGACTAGAACCTGAATAATAACTTGAAGAAGACATGTTCAGATTTCACTTTGGCAATCGGAGTATAGAGAGAAATGGGTTTGGGGATTTTTAGAGACCTTGACATAGAGGAAAACCCAAGCTTCAACACACCTCCTTGCTTGCAAGTGTTCGGATTTCTCTTTGGCAATCAAAGTAAAGAGAGAAAGGGATTATGGGTTTGGGGATTTTTAGAGATTCTAAGGTAGAAAGAGGGAGAGAGCTCGTTATTTTTTTAGGTTTCTATTTGGGTTCTACTTTTGGCTTATATAGTAAAGGGGATTTTCTAATGGAAAGGGCAGAGGTGGGTAACGGGGGTCTAACGGAGGCCACCCCAAGTGGGTTAAGTGATAACTTTTAAACCACGAGTTGGCACTATTAAAACAGGCCAAACCACAGGTGGATAAAGTGCAATTTCTCCAAATTACAATTAATCATTGGTGGCAAGGCTTCTTTACATCCATTGTGAAGATCACCTAAAAAAAAACCGAAAACATTTATAAAAGATCCATTAACTTGGTGTTTGAATGCAAGTTTGTTGAAGATCCTTTTTTGTTATTTGTCAAGCCTATTTTCTACTTGTAGAACGTGGGCTTTTTAAGTCCATAATAGAGTTATGGGTGGAATTAGATTTGGTTCCATCATGGAAAATAGATCTGTTCTACAAAACCAACTTGTGCACAAACAAGAGGTCCAAAGTCCAAGGAGATATTCATGCAAAATGGCTTTGATTACAGCTTCCACTATGGAACCTTTCCCATCAGTAGCTATCGTGGAACTTTTCTCCACAAACTACTATTATTGGACCTCTTCCCATGTTCCACTTCCATTGAACCATTCTCTATCTTTCATCATTGTGGAACCTTTTTCCGCCTTTCTATACTTTCTCATTGTGTTACTAGGTTTTGCTTTTGGGTTGGTTCCACCAAGGTATAAAACAATAATACTTAACAATGCATTAGTTATTACTTGGCCACAATCATTTATGGTTCATTGGAGCAGATTGAGAAATACTTAGAGTTTAGAGAATCTTTCTTAGGTCCACTATGACTAGGTGAGATCGTTCTATTGGACCAATCTATGCACAATCAAACTCAAAACACACAACAATACATAAATGCATATAAAGGAACTAAGAAAGTCAAAGAAATGAATACTTCAATGAATTTTATTATTTATCCGTGGAACCTAAAATACCGGTTCCCATAGCCACAAGACCTTTAATTCGTGAAACCTAAAATTTTAGCTCCTAGAGCTACAAGACCTTTAAACCGGGGAACCCAAAATATTGATTTCCAAGGAAAGAGCCATAGGACCTTTAAACCCCAAGTTTTGTAGACTTCAAAAGACCATTTAGGGTCCACAAGATTTATGAGACTTGGTGTGGGTGCAACGCTTTCCTCTCACAGGGGAATACACCTTGGCCAAGTGGACCAGGATGGAGAAAAGATGTTGGAGTCACCACCTAGTTTAGGTCTTCGAACCATATATATAGCGCCCTTACATGGAAGGACTGATCTTACTACTAGAGTATGGGTTCGGAGTTTAGGTATGGGGATAGGAAGGTGTTAGGCACCCAACCTCACCCGACTCGTGAGTTGGCTTCCACTCATTGTGTCTTACGTCTTAATCTCATTAAAGACATATTCAATATCGTATTCTATACTCACGCACACACTAACATACATCTAACAATTAACATGGCATCAATCAATCCAAAACCCTAACATACATCTATCATGGCAACTCACATCAAGCCTAGCATACATCTATTATACATATCATATTATCCCATCCAAGATAGCAAATAAACAATATATCACAACGGCAAAAACATGGTCATGGCAGCAATCAAACAAAACATGTTATCATATTTGAAGCATGGCACATAAACTTGCATATTCATTTCCAACAAAGCAAAGCAAAGAAAGATCATATATCAAACCAAATGCATATTCATGTGAATGCATGACTTACCTCCTTACCTCACTTCATCACAGCACCTATGCATAATCATATCATATGAATGTTCATGGCAAAACAAAGAAAGTATTGAAGGAAAACCCTAATCTAACATGTTAAGGATGATTAAGCAAACAAACAGAGAAACAATGACATATACATGTGGAAATAAGTTAGAACAGAGGCATATTAAACAAAAGAAATAAAGAAACAGAAGCAGAAAATATCGAATTAGGGTTTCTAGGCTCGGGTATGCATGCGCATACATAGGGCCTGTGTATGTAGCCCAGTTGTATGCATATGCATACTTCAAGTATGCGTATGCATGCAGAACGCATGTGTATGCATACACACCCAAACCATAACCCAGAAATAGCAACACAAAAAAATAGAGCAAAACTTAAAAAATATAGATCTAACAATCTATCATGCTTTAAAACAGAAAACTACTAAACCCTAGGCCACCTACACATATTAAAACATACTCACTTATAAGACATACCCATATTGTCCTTTATTTGAGATTTAGAAACCATTTAAGAGAGAAGGGATAGAAGATCTTCTTGTTTATTTAGGTGTCTAGATATATATATATATATATATATATATATATATATATATAGTGTGTGTGTGTGTGTGTGTATAGGGTTGGGTTCAAGTTACACCTAGTATAACTCTAAGCAATGTTACACCACCCAATTACTTTTTATGGAATTCATATATTGAAAATGCCACCGTTGAATTATATGTTCTATATGTTCTTAACATTTATACTAATTTTTTTGTCAATTGGTTGTTATTTACCATTTAAAACTCATTTTTTATGCAGTATTTTAAACTACAAAATTTGAATTTAAATAATAAATTGATGTTATGGCTATTAATCTTTGATCACTTTGAAACTTTGCAAGCATGGAGAATATATGAATATAATGTAATCTAACGGTGGATTTTTCAAAATTCACATCCAATTAAAAAAATATTAAGTGATGTAATATTAGTTAAAGTTATACGAGGTGTAACTTGAACCCAACACACACACAGACACACATATGTGCCATAAAATGAAAGGGAAGTGGGATGAAGCAAGAAATTAAAGGGATGACATATATGTAAAAGGGGAGGGGATTACTTGAAAAGAGAATGGATGACATAAAAGTAAAGCAAGATTATAGGAAATCCTTTAGATGCCTAGATGGAATAGAATTTCTTCCCCCTAAGGGTACTTTTCATATAGAGTCTACTCTAGGTGAAGGCCCAATAGACATCTAGGGAAACAAACACAATATTACGAACAAGCAATAATAATATAGACACAAATATAAAGAGATATGTACACAACAATATATAACAAGTAAAATAAAGAGACAAGAAAGAAAAGAACTTCATATATATGTAAAGATGATGATGTTTAGATGAAGAGAAAAAGAAGATTAGGTGGGTATAGTTATTAAAAAACTACCCCACCCTTACAAGCTTACACACAAAAATTTCTAGCAAAAATGAAAGAGGCTTTTTTTTTTTTTTTTTTTTGTGGTGGTTTTCCTAGAGAGAGAGAGGAGAGAGAAACTCTTTTCAGAATTTCTAGAGGATTTTCTCAGAATTTTTCCCCTCGTACTCTATTTTTTTCACTATTTTCTCACCAAAAGTTCCTATTTTTCTTCTTATTTTTCACAAAAATGAGGGGGTATTTATAGGGGGATGAGGGAAATGGGGGGCTAGCTAGCTGTAACATGTTACACCTAGCTAGCCTCTCATTTCTTGCCACCTCATTGGCCTATTTTATCTTTTTTTAATTTTTAGTCTGATTTCATGCAGCTTTTTGGAAGCCTTTCCGAGCTTTATTTTCTTCAAACTCTATATGCCTAGAAATATTTGGATGTCTAGTTTCTAATGGTCTTGGTCTTGCAAGATTTGGAGCTACAGTTGTCAAGATATCGCACTCGGAAGGAAGGTGACGTAGTGCTGCAAACTCCTGCAATGTTTTTTCTTTAAAAAATTTACATCTTCCAATCCAGGGCAGATATCATCGAGCTCTTTTAATGAAAAGTAGCCAAGACATTTTTCTTCACTATGGTTAATTCAGATCGCTCTAGTCCCTACCCAATTGGTACAGTTTATTACGCGAAGTTGGCCCAAAAATAACCTTTTTTCCTAAAAAACAAAAATGAGATTTTTATTAGGATTTTTGGTATTTTGGTGATATTTCATCCGTTTTAACTCCGATTTTGGCCCGTAAACTATTATTTTGAAGGGAAACAAATGCCCTATGAGATGGCCCAAAATTCAACACGATTCGACAATTGGATAAAAAAAGTCAACTTTTTGAGCATACCAAGTTAGGGTTTTGGCCTCAGTTGTTATAAAAAGGGTTTTTAAATGTCATGACCTTTTGATCTACTATCCAATCATGTTGTATTTATTTTTACCCTTTTAGGCTTTGAAATTTAAATTTTTGTACTTTTTTTTTTTTTTTTGGCATTTGTTTTGACACATAAATTGGGGCTAGACAAAATACAGTATTATTAACACCTCATTTTGTGACCCACATTTAACCTCACCTAGAGGGTAAAAGGGTAATTTTGCCATGGAAATATGCATCTTGATTATGGTCATTAGATCCTTAATCTCATTTCACCAAAATGATCTTAATGTTATAACAATCAAATCGACTGGTCATAAACCCTAATCGAACCACCAGATTGAAAGTTATCATCAAATTAAATTTTAATGGCTGAGATACATTATCACAAATTGAGTACGACTATATGTGATTATGAACAATTGATTTCAATTGGTTATAAGTATAATCAATTTGAGATCAATGATGTGTCATAATTTGATTGGTTAGAACTACATTTTATGGTAGGGTTGCACACACCTAATTAACTAGATAGTTTAACATTAATTATTCAAAGAGTAATTTGTGCAATTATCTTTTAATTAGGGTAAATTTGGAACTAATTAAGTCTGAAATAGGAGTGATTGGAGCCTATTAATGTTAATTGAAAACTGATTTGGGACCAATTAATGTTAATTGTGCTGAAATTATTTTCTAACAAATGACCTTTGCTCACTATTTCGTTGATATCTCTCAGAATATTTTGAATCTATGAATGAGGTTAATTTTCCCAGAAAGTAGACATCTAGGGCTTCAATTTGAGTACAAGAACAAGATGATTCCGATCAAAATTGAGGAAGATATTATTTTTTGAATTTGGCTCTACAGGCTACTATAGTAGTTACGGGAAAACTGAATTTTGCTTGCTCCTCATTCCCACCAATCTCTAAATTTAATGCACCCGATTTCTCTAAAGGCTAAAATAAGGTCTAGGTTCATGATTTTTTGTCAACCCTCATTAAATGACCTTCCATTCATATTTTCTCCACCAGTACTATATAAACTCTCCCTCTCTTCCATTCTAAAGCACATAAAAAACCTCATCTCTTCTCCTCTCTTGAGTAGTCTTGTCTTATATTGGTCTTCTTGAGACTTAAGGTATTGAGTAAGACTCACTCTTCCTCTCCTAACTCTTCTTTTCCTCCACCCTTAGGACCTCCCTCAAAAGTCTCCTCCTCTAACATATGGATCTTGCATGAAGGTATAATCCCTTTCCCTAATTATTTTTTGTGTTGCCATGATGAGAGTTTAAGATTAAAGCATGATAGTAATCATTTAAATTCCCTTGAATATGTTTGAATGTTCTTATATGTTCTTCACATGTTCTAGGTTATTCATCACATGTTCATGCATAACACTAATTTTAATCTTAAAGCCACATCAAAAATATGAAAAATATGTTTGTTTAATAATTCTTTCAAATACTTGAATCTAGGTTATCACCATCCACACACATTTATTAGAATTTATTTTTCAATCCAAATGAAATGTTTAATAAATTGAATTAGGATTTATCACATGCACACACTTTAAATTCAACATGCAAATTAATTGATAACATATTGGATAATATGATATGAATGTTGGCCACCATAGTTTAGAAGACTGGTTTTACAAGGCAAGGTGGGTGCCTAACACCTTCCCACCTTGTAACATAACCTCCGAACTTAGATCAAGGGTTGATAGACCAATGTTTATCCTTGTAATTTTCAATTTCTAGATTGTAACTAGGAAACAAAACTATGTACTTTATCTTAGATTGTATCTAGGACCAAAACCATTTAATTTTCCTATGATCAATGTAAATTCAATTGAAAATTAATAAAATGAGGAATTTTTCAATTTTGGTTTTCTTATTTATCCCAATAATTAAATAAGTGGCGACTCAATTGTAAAACTCTTGATTTAAAGGGGAAAATATAACTAGTCGAACCTCTATTTTAAGAGGTAACAACACAACTCTACCCATTTATGTGGGTTTGGCCCAACATCCCCAAAAAGGAGGCCGAGGGCGCAGTCTCTCACAGTGGCGACTCCACTGGGAACAATTGAGGGCTAAGCTTCAATTAGGTTATGGTGGCGAACCATGTCATTGTTTGTTTATTGCTTTTTGTATATAATATGTCTAATATGTCATTATATTGCATGTCATGCATCATTTGCTTGAATAAAATTTATTTTATTTGCGTACAAGCCCGGAAGCCAGGTAGTATTAGCCATGGATTGTGGTCTTCCTGAGATTCACATACCCAATGGTGAACCTACCACCCACCATGACAAGGATCATCATGGTTA
The DNA here is from genome assembly GCA_028535165.1 of Quercus tomentella. Lineage (NCBI taxonomy): Eukaryota > Viridiplantae > Streptophyta > Magnoliopsida > Fagales > Fagaceae > Quercus > Quercus tomentella. Next base: position 47,267,824 of record JAPQVY010000156.1, read on the forward strand.
TGCCATGGTGGTTCATAGGGACAAACTGTACTGTTCGGACCAATGCAACGCTCCTGGCAATACAAGTTGGGAGGTACGACGTCCTAGCTTGTGGGGACCTTTAACTTACCTTCTACCCATGTTGTAATGACCCATAGAACCTACCTTTAGGTCGGTCCATATAAATTGCATTGCATTACACATGTGTACGGATGTTATTTGAACCATGATGACTCAAGCCCAACGCTTGAGCCCATCATAATTGTTTGAACCTTGTATGTTGTGAATGAACTCAAGCCCAAAAGCCTATGATTGAACTCTAATTGGTATAGAAACCCAAAATCGTTTCTTGAATCATTCTAAACCCACCACTTGAGCCCATCAAAGGTGTATGCGCATGATCAACATCAAAGGCCAAAAGCTCACAAGATGCATGCCTTCCAAGTGTAAGGTTCAAGCCTTCCAAAAGATCATAATCAAGGTTCAAGCTTTCCAAGTGCAAACCCAAGCCATTTCAAGCAAATACCAAAAGATCATAATCAAGGTTCAAGCCCACCAAGTCTTAAGCATTCTCAATGGACCAAGAAGAAGCAAGCGGCCCAACTTTGCCTCACTCCACATTTGATTTGTAACATCATGGTTAAGCTTAAAGTTTGTTTGTTTATTCCATGTTTCCATGTTTTTTTGAATTCTAAAAATCCATGTAGCATTTGTTGTACTTTGTTCATGTATATATTTAGAAAGAAAAAAAAAAATCCAAAAAAAATCAAGATTCCCAAATCTTCCCCCAAAAAAAAAAAAAAAAAAATCAAATGAGAAAGTTTTTGGACTAGGGGCATTGGGCCTTTGAGTCATTTAAAAAAAAAATCTTTGAACTAGAACCATTGAACTTCCTAGTGACTTTTTAAGACCTAATTTTTTTTCTTTCAAGATTTGAAAAAAAAAAAAAAAAAAACTTTGAACTAGGACCATTGAACTTCCTAGTGACTTTTTCAAAAAGACCCAATTTTTTTCTTTCAAGATTAAAAAAAAAAAAAAAAAAAAGAAGAAGTCTCCTTTTCAAAATGGTACATGAGGATCCCTTGGACAAAACATTTTCTAAATCTTGATGTTTAAAGGCATGAGCAATCAACTTATACCAAGGAATGATTAATTTCATTTAATCCATGTAAAAACTTTTGCTACTTGACTTAAAATATAAGAAGAAATAGTCTTAAAAGGCAATAAAAAAGAATCCATCCATCGGAAAATCCCAAGAATCCATGCCCTTGATCCAATTTTCAAAAGTCTTTTATTTCACATCATTAAAGCATTCATACTTTTTCTTTTAAGATGAATTTATTAAAAGAGCTTGAATCACTGTGCCTACAAGCAAGCATTACTAAGGATAGGAGGCCATCTTTGGTTAAACCAAATTATTTCCTATTACCTAAAATGTTCATCATCCATTGCTAGCCCATTTGAGCCTTCAAACATTTACCCTTTTTTTGCATGAACCCATTAAAATCTAAACTTGGGGTGGGAGAAATTCAAAGTATGCTTGCTTAAACCTCATGTTAAGGAGGAGTCGACCTTGTAGCTTTGAAGCTAATTGATAAAACTCTCTTAGAAGACATGAAAGACAAGTAGAGAATTCATTAAGCTAAAGATAAGAAATCATCAAAGAAAAATTAGGTTTCACTCAATCTTGGAAAGAGCAATGAAATTCCATCAATGTGAGAGAAAAAAAAAGTGTTTATCAAATTTGAAGAGCCAATTTATCATGCCAAGAGGAATACAAGATTCATCTAAAAGAGATTTCATCAAAAAAGGAAAGATTCATCAAGCACAAAAAGGTGCAAGTGTATTCAAGGTAAGAAAGGAGTCTAAAGAGTGCATCAAAACGACCAAAAATCATTAATCTGAGAAAAAAAAAGAGGGCAAAATGTCCCCAAAAGTTCACTCAATCAAGAGATGAAAGACCAAAAAAAAAATAATATAAAAAGAAAAGAAAAGAAAAGAAAAGAAGCCCGTTAGGCTAAAAACCCAAAAAGGTGGTCTAGGCAAAAGTTAGGGCCAAAGAAAAGAAGAAGAAAAAAAGAAAAAATTGGAAAATCCTACCAAGTTGGAAACTTGAGGATGCAACCTAAAAAGAGAAGAATTTTACAAGATAAAAGTCTAGAGGTATGATTCAAGATGAATGAGCATAAAAACAAATGTTGCTACAAGTGACCAATGAAGACTAGTGAGAAGATGACAACGAAGAAATGAGAAAACTCCTCCAATACTTGATTTTTGAGTAATACATACTTGGGGGAACATCATAGGGAATTTTGAGCCTTTTTATATCATTCATTTCATAACCTAAACCTGGCCTACAACTCATGAATAAGACCTCCTTGAAGTCTTGCTAATTGTAGGCACATCTTAAACTCTAATAATATTTTTCTCTTGAATTAAAAAAGAAAAATGCTTAAAATTGTCAAACCCCACAGAATGATATGTTTGAGGACAAAATTTCTCAAATTCTCAAATCCTCAAAATGACTCAAAAGAACTTCCAAACCTGGAGCACTCTCCTTGTTTGCACCCAATAATGTGATTCATAAATATTATCACATTTCATTTCTTGATTACCTTTGGAGACTTAATATGACGATATTCAAAAGGATGAAGCAAATTTGATTACATGAGTTAAATGATCTTGATCCTTCCTAATCAAAGAGATTTGTTTAATTCTTAAACACTTTGATTTGCCAAAATGTTTGTTCAAAGGATCACCTCTTGTTCATTAAAAAAAAAAAAAAAAGAGAGAGAGAAATCTCATTTCCATAAAAAATAAAATAAAAAATAAAAAAAAATCATTCTTTTTCAAAATCCAGTTCTCTTGAACTACGTCTTGACTTGATCCTCTACGAGAAGAGGTACGTAGGCAGCCTTTCAAAGGCCCAGTCCCAATCACCCAAACAATCTTGGGGAATAAATTCAAAACAATGTGATAAAATTGTTTGGGTGCATGTTAGGCTAAGCTCATTTGTTTTGCATCAAGCATGCTCAAACTTGGGGCATTGGCCTATTTATATTGTGTGCAAATATATCCTTCTCGCATGAAAGCATGTTTTCATCTGAGGCATCAATCCATTTTTTTTTTTTTGCAAGCATGTCCACACTAGGGGCATTGGCCAAAAATGTTTTCATGATAATTGGTTTCTAACAAGCTAGAGAAAGAAAGCCATTTTGCAGGAACCAATAATGGCAGACCGTGATCTTCTTTCATGTTCCTTAATGGTCGCAATATCAAATTAACTCAGCTTCCATCTAAGCAAAGAATATGCCCCAAACTAGGGGCATTGGCTAAGTGCTTCCAATTTCTGTAATGAATTACTCCATTGCTGATTGAAACTTGTTTTTTTGCAGGAATCAAGGTGAAGCATCCTTTATTTCATTCAACACAAGTTATCTCAAATATGCACCCTCATATAGCTAGATAATAGCATGACCTATATACCATGTAGGATTGACAATAGCTCTCCTACTTTCAAGGGATCAACCTTAGTTCTCCTGAAACTCATAGGATCGACCTTAGTTCTCCTGAAACTCATAGGATCGACCTTAGTTCTCCTATATATAGTAGGATCGATAACAACTCTCCTACCTCCAAGGGATCGACCTTAGTTCTCCCGAAACTCATAGGATTGACTTTAGTTTTCCTATACACTGTAGGATCGACAGTAGCTCTTCTATCTCCAAGGGATCGACCTTAGTTCTCCCAAAACCCATAGGATCGACCTTAGCTCTCCTATACACTGTGGGATCGACAGTAGCTCTCCTACCTTCAAGGGATCGACTTTAGTTCTCCCAAAACCCACAGGATCAACCTTAGCTCTCCTATACACTGTAGGATCGACAGTAACTCTCCTACCTTCAAGGGATCGACCTTAGTTCTCCCGAAACTCATAGGATCGACCCTAGCTCTCTTATGCATTGTAGGATCGACAATAGCTCTCCTACCTTCTTAGTTCTCCCGAAACACATAGAATCGACCTTAGTTCTCCTATGCATTGTAGGATCGACAGTAACTCTCCTACATTCAAAGGATCGACCTTAGTTCTCTCGAAATGCATAGGATCGACCTTAGTTCTCCTATGCACTGTAGGATCGACAGTAGTTCTCCTACATTCAAGGGATCGACCTTAGTTCTTCTGAAACCCATAGGATTGACTTTAGTTCTCCTATACATTGTAGGATCGACAGTAGCTCTCCTACATTCAAGGGATCGACTTTAATTTTCTCGAAACTTATAGGATCAACCTTAGCTCTCCTATACCATGTAGGATCGACAATATCTCTCCTACCTTCAAGGGATCGATCTTAGTTCTCCTGAAACCCATAGGATCGACCTTAGCTCTCCTATACGCTATAGGATCGACAGTAGCTCTCCTACCTTTAAGGGATCGACCTTAGTTCTTCCAAAACTCATAGGATCGACCTTAGCTCTCTTATACACTGTATGATCGATAGTAGCTCTCCTACTTTCAAGGGATCAACCTTAATTCTCCCGAAACTCATAGGATCGACCTTAGCTCTACTATACACTATAGGATCGACAGTAGCTCTCCTACCTCCAAGGGATCAACCTTTATTCTTCCAAAACGCATAGGATCGACCTCAACTCTTCTATACAGTGTAGGATCGACAGTAGCTCTCTTACATTCAAGGGATCGACCTTAGTTCTCCCGAAACGCATAGGATCGACTTTAGCTCTCCTATACAGTGTAGGATCGACGGTAACTCTCTTACATTCAAGGGATCGACCTTTGTTCTCTCGAAACTCATAGGATTGACCTTAGTTCTCCTATATACTGTAGGATCGATAGCAGCTCTCCTACCTCCAAGGGATCGACCTTAGTTCTCCCGAACTCATAGGATTGACTTTAGTTCTCCTATACACCGCTCTCCTACCTTTAAGGGATCGACCATAATTCTCCCGAAACCCATAGGATCAACTTTGGTTCTCCTACCTTCCACAAATCCATCGGACCTCTGGGAAGCACGTCCAAACTTCAAGTCCATTGGACCCTTGGGAAGCACATCCAAATTCAAATCCATTGGACCTCTAGGAAACATGTCCAAATTTCAATCCATCGAACCTCTGGAAAGGACGACTGAAATCCTCATTTTGTCATGACCACTGGTAAGCATGTCTTGTGCTCATTTTTTTTCCAGTAAAAAAAAAAAAAAGCTGTATGCATGAACTACGTTTGGACCTGATCCTCTCATCAAGAGGTATGTAGGCAATCTCTCCTAAGATTCGGTCCACATTTTGATCCATAACATGATCGTCTACATTCTTATATGCATGCATCATACATTCACCATAGTTAAATACTAATTGCAAAGTTAGGTGTCTTTTTCATACATTGACATTCGCTCTTCAAGCTCTGTGAATGAGGGGCATTCTGTTGACAACTCATTTTGCAACCCGCATTTAACATCAACTGGAAGGTAAAAGGATAATTTTGCCTTGAAAATATGCATCTTGATTCTAGTCATTAGATCTTTAGTTTCATTTCACTAAAATGATCTTGATGTTGTAACGATCAAATCGACTGGTCATAAGCCCTAATCGAACCATCAAATTGAAAGTTGTCATCAAATCAAGTTTTAATGGCTAAAATGCACTATCACAAATTAAATCCGACTATATGTGATTATGAACAATTGATTTCAGTTGGTTATAAGTATAATCAATTTGAGATCAATGATGTGTTGCACACACCTAATTAACTAGATAGTTAAATATTAATTATTCAATGAGTAATTTGTGCAATTATCTTTTAATTAGGGTAAATTTGAAACTAATTAAGTCTGAAATGGGAGTGATTGGAGCCTATTAATATTAATTGGAAACTAATTTAGAACCTATTAATGTTAATTGTACTGAAATTATTTTCTAACAAATGACCTATGCTCACCATTTTGTTGATATCTATCAAAATATTTTGCATCTATGAATGAGGTTAATTTTCCCAAAAAGTAGACATCCAGGGCTTCAATTTGAGCACAAGAACAAGACGATTCCGATCAGAATTGAGGAAGATATTTTTTTTTGAATTTGGCTCTACAGGCTGCTACAGTAACTACGAGAAAACCGAATTTTGCTTGCTCCTCACTCCCACCAATCTCTAAATTTAATGCACCCAATTTCCCCAAAGGCTAAAATAAAGTCTAGGTTTATGATTCTTTGTCAACCCTCATTAAATGACCTTCCATTCATATTTTCTCCACCAGTACTATATAAACCTCCTCTCTCCTCCATTCCAAAGCACACAAAAAACCCCATCTCTTCTCCTCTCTTGAGTTCTAGGAAGTTGAGTAGTCTTGTCATATCTTGGTCTTCTTGAGACTTAAGATATTGAGTGAGACTCACTCTTCCTCTCCTAACTCTTCTTTTCCTCCACCCTTAGGACCTCGAGTCTCCTCCTCTAACATATAGATCTTGCATGAAGGTATAATCCATTTCCCTAATTGTTTTTTGTGTTGCCATGATGAGAGTTTAAGATTAAAGCATGATAGTAATTATTTAAATTCTCTTGAATATGTTTGAATGTTCTTAATTGTTCTTATATGTTCTTCAAATGTTCTTGGTTGTTCATCACATGTTCATGCATAACACTAATTTTAATCTTAAATCCATATCAAAGATATGAAAAACATGTTTGTTTAATAATTCTTTCAAATCATTGAATCTAGGATATCACCATCCACACACATTCATTAGAATTTATTTTTCAATCCAAATGAAATGCATAATAAATTGAATTAGGGTTTATCACATGCACACACTTTAAATTCAACATGCAAATTGATTGATAACATATTGGATGATGTGATATGAATGTTGGCCACCATAGTCTAGAAGACCGGTTTCACTGGGTAAGGTGGGTGCCTAACATCCTCCCACCTTGTAATATAACCTCCGAACTTAGATCAAGGGTTGATAGACCAATGTTTATCCTTATAATTTTCAATTTCTAGATTGTAACTAGGAAACAAAGTTATGTACTTTATCTTAGATTGTATCTAGGACCAAAACCATGTAATTTTCCTATGATCAATGTAAATTCAATTGAAAATTAATAAAATAAGAAATTTTTCAATTTTGGTTTTCTTATTTATCCCAATAATTAAATAAGTGACGAGTCCATTGTAAAACTCTTAATCTAAAGGGAAAAATATAACTAGTCAAATCTCCATTTTAAGAGGCAATAACACGACTCCACCCATTCACGTGAGTTTGGCCCAACATCCCAAAAAAGGGGGCCGGGGGCGCGGTCTCTCACAAGTATTGACAATAATATAAATAGTTCATTTTGTAGTAAAAATTATATATAATTTTTAACAATTCATTGTTGAATTTTTTTTCACAGTCAATGATACATGGGTTAGCAATTAGTTTTCATATATTCATAAATGAAAATAATTTTATCTAAATATCTTAAATAATATAATTATAATTATAATTTTGTTATTATTTATTAGTATAGATTCATGGGAGGGTAAAAGCCATCAGTTATTATGTTTACAAGTTCGAGCTGTAATGACAACAAAAATGAACGAAGTTTGAATATATAATCTAACTTGATGATGAGTTTGACATTAACTCATGTTTGAAATAAAATTAAATGAATAACTTTTGAACTATTAATACTCGGGAAAAAATTGGCCTTTGCCATTTTCAAAAAAACAATCCAGCATTTTACCTTATTTCCCAAACTAATTAGGGAAATGCCTCTCTTTTGAAACTCGATTTTTTCAAAATCGAGTTAAGTCCTATAGTGGCCTTTTTAAGGAGCCTATAGTGACATTTTAAGAACATATAGTAGCGTTTTGAAACTCGAGCTCCTTGAACTCGAGTTATAGGTAGAAAAAAGAAAAAAAAATTGCATGTAACTCGACTTCATGGAGATCGAGTTACAAAACGCCACTATAGGTTCTTAAAACGTCATTATAGGCTCCTTAAAATGCCACTATAGGGCTCCAGAATTTTTTTTTTTTTTTATAACTCGATTTTGAGAAAATCGAGTTTCAAAAGAAGGGCATTTCCCTAATTAGTTTGGGAAGGAGGGCAAAATGCTGGATTTTTTTTTTTTTTTTGAAAGGGGCATTTGCCCATTTTCTCCTTAATACTCGGCTCAACTTGATATAGTCGTAGCTAACTCATACCTTTATTAGATGATGAAAATTACCACCGCACACCCTTAGTGTGATGGTCACTCCACAAGCATCTACCACCGCACACCCTTAGTGTGATGGTCACTCCACAAGTATAGATGCTTGTGAAGTGTGGGGGGTAAGGGTCGGGGTTCAAGTCTCCAAGAGAGAGCTTCACACACATATACACTTAGATTAGGCTAGAATTGAATTTTATCTTGTATAAAAAAATAAAAATAAAAATAAAAAAAGATGATGAAAATTGGCTTTTTTTATTTATTTAATAAGTCATTTATCTTCTAATCTTATTATTTATTCCAACGCATAAGTGAATGGATCCAAACCCTTCTTTATTTATATACTAGTATTATACCCATGTGATGCACGGCTTAATTAAAAATCATGTGTAAATTAAAGAAATTTTTTATTAATTTAATTAAAATTAAATAATAAAATAAATAATAAAAATAAAGTAATCTTTTACGTTGGGTTATATAATGAATACATATTGTCTAAGACTAATATATAAAAAATAAAAAATAAATAAAAATCAAATATAAGTCTAGATAACTATGTAACTCTTTTTTCTTTTTTCTTTTTTCCTTAGAAAAAACTATGTAACTAATACAAAATGAGATGCCTAAAAAAGTATTAAGGGAGCTTGCATAATATATATTAAGCTATAAAGCTAAAGTAATCACCATTGCATATACAAATGCAAAAGCCTTGAATTCAATAATTATAAACAATCCAAAATTAATAATTGAAAGCATATTTAATTGGTAACCTCAATTCAATAATCAAGAATAATTCGAATCACTAATCTTTAAAAAATTTAAATAGAGAAACTAACATGAAAATTTAATTTTTGTCTTTGAATGACGGGGAGGAGACACCAAAACTTAGGCGAGTTTCACCCTACAAAAGAAAAAAGAGGGTATATATACACAAAAACTTCAAGATTTTTTTTAATTAAAAAAACTAAAAGTTAAAACATTGGCAATAAGTTTGCATCGATAATTGAAAATAACTTTTAAGATATGATGAGAATTGAGAAGTAAATAACTTCATTAGCATTGAGATACAATGAGAATTGAGAAGAAAAACATGTTATAATAATTAAACAAAAACCTATTAAATTTGATTAAAAAAAATCATAGTATACAAATACATACCTTTGTAGGTGCAGTAGATAAAAGAATGGAAGACTAAACCAAAAAACCGTACAATAGGTTGGGGAATTAAAAAATACACCTAATAACTGTGTGTGTGTGTGTGTATACACACATATATCCACACTCCGCCTAAAAGGAATCAAAGTAAAAATCAAATATCCTAAACTTCATATATATACATATATATATATATATATATATATATATCCACACTCCGCCTAAAAGGAATCAAAGTAAAAATCAAATATCCTAAACTTCATATATATACATATATATATATATATATATATATATATATATATATATATATATATATATCCACACTCCGCCTAAAAGGAATCAAAGTAAAAATCAAATATCTTAAACTTCTTGAAGTCTATGTTAACATAGAGTTCTGAAGAAACCAAATTGCAAAACAATTTAGATAACAACAAAAACAATTAAATATTACACTCGATATATATCACCATATGCTACATACCATTATGCCCTGGTGCTATTCAAACTCATTAATTTATGTGGGACTCTAATTCTATCATTTAAACATTTTATTAAAAAAAAAAACCTAGTTTTCTATCATATGTATCAAACTTTTCCTCTACATGTCAAATTTTTATCTTCACCAAACAATGTCTCTTTTTTTTTCTTTTCTTTTTTTTTGGGTGGATATATATCATTTTTGGGATAGATTTACATTAATGGAGATGTACGGTTTGTTAGGATTATTCATCAAATGCCTAGATAGTGTTAAATTCTAATACCTCATAGTTCTAAGCTTATCGTACTTCTTTCTAATATATATCATTTCAGCAATAAACTTTCTACATTTTAGTTAGGAAAAAAAAAAGTTTGATCATTCTACAACCGATCAAGATAATTTACAATGATAGGATCTTCCTTAAGTATAGTGGTTGTATGACACTAACCAACTAAATTTAATTTTTAAAAATGAAATTTAATGAATTTTCTGCAATTTGGTGCAACCAAGACTTTTTAGCCAAACTTTTATTATATAGCGTGTGTGTGAGTGTGTATATATATATATATCTTGAACATACTTTTGAACATGTTCGGCTTCATAAGCCCCCACACAACTATAAGTGAGACATTTTTATATATTTAAATATCAATGAAATGACACATTTATTTATTTTTATTTAAAATCTATTCTTGCATTTTTTTAATATTAAAATTTATGAATTAAGCTTTTTTTTTTTCAAAATTTAATACTATCTTCTTTTCAATTGATAACATGTTTAATCCTCTAAAACTTTCTTATAACATAATTGATTTTAGATAAAATTTTATTAATTTTTTTTAAACTTTTTTTTTTTGGGTAGAAGCAATCGTAACATGTATTTCAAATTATGTAAACAATACACGCATTTGAAAAGTAATTTAGTATTTTTTTTTAGTTTAATATGCCAATTAGAGTACATTCTTCTATTCATAAAACTTTTTTAAAAAAGTTTTTTAGTCCTTAAATAAATTTAAACCACTAATATATATGTGTGTATATAAAGCACTATACAATAAAAAATTATTGTAATACGGCTAAAATAAAATAAATTTTAAAGTATAAAACAATAAGATTTGATTTATTATATTCACTATTGCAATTTCACTTAACAATAAAATCACCTAATAGCCCCAACCTTCATAAGTAAGACAAATTCACTTAAAATTAATTTAATAATAGAAATTTTCACATCAATTGTATATAAAATATACATAAAACTAAAGATTTGATAAATAATTAAGGAGAAGGAAAGAAGTTGATGAAGACTTTTATAGGTGAAGTCCCGAAAGATATAATAAATTTGTTTACCTTATGTGACATATATGAGAGAGAGAGAGAGAGAGAGAGAGAGAGAGAGAGATCTTTGATGGGAAGAATGAAAGACTCTTTATATATATATATAGTAAATGAGGAAAACACTTTTTTTAAAGTGAAAAAGAGAGAAAAAGATATATGAGTTTCTCCAATTTTAACCAAACATAGAACACTCTACTAAGGCTGAGTTTGTTTCGGCAATAAAAGGAATCCGGAAAATATTTTACACCACGGGGTGTGTTTGGGAACGGCCAGAAAATTCAATCAAACGGAAAATGATTTCCGTTGACCGTAAAATATCAAGCCTTTCGGTGTAAAATCAATTCCACTTCTATTTTACCTTCAAACTAATTACACCCATTTTCAGCCTACCTGAACCGCGAGAGAGAGAGAGAGAGAGAGAGAGAGAGAGAGAGAGAGAGAGAGAGAGAGAGAGAGAGAGAAGAGATCGCACCAGAAGCTGAAGCGTTGATCGCACCACCGCCCCCAACCCCAGATTGTACTGGTCTCATCACACCCCAGCACCGATCTCGCGCCGCCTGAAGCACCGCCGAGATCACGACCCAAAGCTCATCGCCGCTCTTGTTCTCAACCCAAAGCTCATCGGCACCGCTAAGATCGCGACCCAAAGCTCACCGCCGTTCTCGTTCTCGACCCAAAGCTCATCTGTATCGCTGAGATCGCGACCTAAAGCTCACCGTTGTTCTTGTTCTCGACCCAAAGCTCATCAGCACTGTCGAGATTACGAACCAAATCTCACCGCCGTTCTCGTTCTCGACCTAAAGCTCATTGGCGCCGCCGTTCTCGTTCTCGTTCTCGTTCTCGACCGCCTGAAGCACCGCCGTTCTCTTTCCCTCAATTTGTCACTCTTTCTCCCTTTGATCTCACTCTTTCTTCCTTGCTCAATGTTATTATTTTGATTTTTGGTTAGGTTAAGTGTATATTTTGAAATTTTTTGTAATAAAATTTGTTTGGATGCTGAGAAAATGACTGAGAAAATGTGAAAATTTTGTAGGAAAATAGCATTTTTAGAATGTTACCAAACACCGAAAATCGTTTTCCGGACTATTTTTCATTGCACAACCAAACACCCGGATTTCATTTTCCTTACGGGAATTCACTTTCCCCTGCATTCATTTTACACTCGAAATTCGATTTACATTGAACCAAACACAGCCTAAAAGAAAAAGTAAATAGATGTGAGATATAATTTATTTGTGGTTGCTACATTAGTATAGTATCATACTGATCAAAATTATGAGACTTTCTTTTTTTGAGAGTCTTAAGCAATTACCTAAATTGTTAAGGTAACCAGACATAGAACACTCTACTAAAAGAAAAAGTAAACAGATGTGAGATATAATTTATTTGTGGTTGCTACATTAGTATAGTATCATACTGATCAAAATTATGAGACTTTCCTTTTTTTTGAGAGTCTTAAGCAATTACCTAAATTGTTAAGGAAAAAAAGTCAAATTTGCTTTTAGGCAAAGTTGTTGTTGTTGTTGTTTTTTTTTTTTTTTTTAACGATATGATAAAATTTCAACTTATTATGAAGTCCACTTCATGATGATTGTTCTTTATCATTAAGCCCAAAATACCAATTGGTTTTGAGTGTAAGCAAGATTTGAAATCCAAATCTCTTATTTGAAAAGAATAGATTTAACTAGTTTTTTTTTTGTTAGTAAACGGTAATACTTATTAGAACACACACAGAAATAATAATAGTGTTTTAAACTGGGTTTATAATACATTATATAACCAAACTCCAGAGTACAATTACAAAGGTTAGGCCATTTTATAGTTGTAGACTGGAGTTATAAATAGCAGACGCTAGACACACAATCAATGCAGGATAAACATCCCTATTTTCTTTTTTTGAGTAAACAGTAATACTTATTAGAACACACACGAAAATAGTAATAGTATTTTAAACTAGGTTTATAATACATTACATAACCAGAGTACAACTATAAAAAGACCTAACCTTTTTAGTTATAGACTGAGGTTATAAATAGCGAACACTAGACATACACAACTAATGTGAGATTTTACCAGTTAAGCTGAAAATTATAGCACATTTTTTCTTCTAATAAAAATTATATGCGCACATGTGGGAAAGGAATTTCTACAATTTTTTTAGTTAAAAACATGAGACATTGTTATTGGAACAATTCATACTTTGAAGATATTGGAATTGAACCAAATCTAGAAAACAATTAAAAACTGAATTTAGTCAATGAAATTAAAACAATTCTATCTTATTAAGAGATTGTTAAAAGTATTTACCTATATAATGATTTTTTTTATTGTAATTTCAACTATTTAATAATAATTAGTTTCTAAAATTTACAAAATAAACTTTTATTAAAAAAAATTATAAATTCAACACACACATATAAAGGTGCATAATTTTGAATCATTAATAATAAGTATTTTTTATATGATCAATAACTGAATGAAAATTATAAATTAAAATTTTATTTTTTTAGAAAACCTTTCGGATCATATGCACAATATTATATTACTATTTTTTTTTTTATACATCTTAAGTAAGAATGAAGATTTAAACTTTAGATATCTTTATTGAAAATACATAAAATTTCAGTTGAATAAAAGTTTATTAACCAATCGTACAATACCATTAAGCATACACATAAAAGTAAAACTATAGACGATGTTACTTAATCCAATGAAGTACATTTTTAAAATTTTCTATGGTAGTGTTTTATAGATTTGTTTGAAACTTTGATCCTAGAAGGAGGCGATTGTTTTGAATGGAAAAATGGAAAGTCCTCCAGCTGGAGAAATGAAGGCATAATTTTAAGACATTCTGTTGAAGGCAAAAGTCTACATGAGAAATGTGAATTTAGGCTGGGTTTGGATAGCACCAGACTGCGCGTCTGCGTTTTTTTAGTTGGGTTCCGTGCACTGTTTACAGGACCCACAAGTACAAAAAAATGCAAATCTAAATTTCAAATTGGGTTTCACAGTACTATTCACATATTTAAAAATTATTTCTTTACAATTTTTTCAGTTTTCAATTTTCAACAATAAATAGTATCCATACAAACCCTTAATTGAATCTCAAGGGAAGCAATACAGCTGTCATCAACAAGGTTCTTGGGCTAGATCTCTTTCTTTTGTTGGGATGTCACTGATATTTCAACGCACAGGTGCTTTTTGGTGGGCCATTTGTATGTATGCGGTGTTTTGACTTTTGAGTTTTTGACTTTTGAGTTCTTTCAAAAGGTCTAGAGAAGTGCACCCTTTCCTTGTGCACACCTAACACTTTGAACAATTAGTACCAAGTGTTGATTGAGTTAATTTTTTGAAGTACCAGTAGTAGTTCTTATATGTAAGTAATGGTATCTGATCGCACGTTAACAAATGTATAAATTATGTCAAAATTAGGGGTGTTCATCAAACTGCACAAACTGCACCAAAATCGTTCGTAAAATGACATAACCGCACCACACCGTACCCTCTCTATATATTAATATATTTATTTATTTTTAATATTAAATATATTATTAATAGTTTAATAACCCTAATTTTCAAAAAAAAAATAGTTTAATAACCCTAATAAGTGTTGAGTAGAAAAGTCAACCAAAAATAAAGTAAAATTAGTTCAATAATTTAAAACTTGTCCCCAAAAAAGGGAAAAATTAGTTTTGGGTGGGGTAGGAAAAGCCCAAAATTTGAAAAATATACCGACTTCAAACTGCAGCTTATACATAGCACTGCATATGTGACTGTAAAAATAAAGTGTGATGCGGTTATGGTTTTGGCTAAACTCTAAACCGCACCACACCACACATGTAACTACAAAAATAAGGTGGGGTGCAATTATGGTTTTAGTTAAATTGCACCGCAAAGTGCGGTATTAAAAATAGCCCAAAAACGCACTGTACTACAAACACCTCTAGTCAAAATAGTATACGACAAAATGCCTACCGTGAAAAAACTCAAGTTCTTTTGCCTTGTTTCTCCTTTGTATTCACTCGTTAATTTCCCCTCAATGAAATACTACCTTTCCATCCAAAAATTATGTATATTCCAAATAGACCCATCCGATATACTAAGTTGCATGAATAAAAATGTAATAAATCTTATATAGAGGGTATATTGATTGAAGGGACTCCTATTACAACTCTAGTGAGGAATCATTTGTTTAACTACAAATTGACTTGTTTTCAAAAAAAGAAAAAAAGAAAGCTTTACAAACATGATTTTCTGAAATTTTTTTTTTTAACCTATCAAAAAGTCATTCTATTTACATAACCGCTTTTGTAATATATCGTACATCCAATTTTTTTATATTACAATACATCAAATTAAAATAATTTAAACAATTTTTTCTAGTATCGTTGTTTAAAATGATATAAAAACTATGGCTTAAAGTGTTATGAAAACAAGTGTTTACATAATTCATAAAGTAAAAAATATGTTTGGTATCATATTTCAAATGATGCTTCAGTATGTGAAAAAACATAATTGTGTGTTTGGTATTTGTGTTTTTTTTTTTTTTTTTTTTTTTAATTTAAAAAAAGCTGACAAGTGGGCACCCTAATTGGAATTAAAGAATGAAACTCTATGTGTTGTCTAATCAAGTGGGTCTCATAGTTTTCATCATATTTACAAAAGTGTCATTGAACAACGTTGTTTGAAAACTAAAAACTGGTAAGATGAGTTTTCTAAATTTAGTTTTTAAACACCTTAAAATGAACAACGTAATTCAAACACTCCAAAAAAACACATTTACCAAACACGATGTTTTTTTTAGAACCACAATTTTCAGTATTTAAACATTGAAAACTATTGCTTGAAATTACATTCCAAACAAGCCTCTAGCCATTGCAGATTTAAGGCATCTAAACCCATTGCCGCCTAAACTCATTAGGTTCATCCACCCGAAACCCATTGCCACCCAAACCCATTATTGCCTGATTCGCCCCCCACCAAAACCCAAATATAACCCATTCCCACCCTAAAATGTGATCCCACTATAGCAAACAACGACGATGAACCAACGACTTCTAACTAGTGACATTAATGGCTTCAGACCAATAATATTGACCCATAAGCATATGACGATATCTATTCAGCTTGATTTTGAGAGAGAACTAATTTGTGAATAAATGGTGGAGAAAGGAGAGAGATGTCGAAGAGCAAAGAGATTGAATAAAAACAGAAGATAAAAGATGTAAAAAACTATAGTTCCTTTATATATTTAGAAGATAATTGTGCATTTCCCAAAATTTTGAACAATGATACAAAACCAGGTGTAGAGGGTGTTTTTGTGTTAAAAAAAAAAAAAAAAAACCATTTTGGTTTCTACATTTTGAAGTTACTATTAATTTGGTTCTTACATTTTGGCAGTGGTCAATTTGGTCCCTGTTATTTTCAACTTGTCATCAATTTGGTCCCTGTTATTTTCAACTTGTCATCAATTTGGTCTCTACTGTCAAATCATAACTTTTCTTGCACTTTATAAGCAACCAAAACATAAAATCAAATTTACTAGTCTCCAACTTTGGTAGACACAAATATCAACTTGGAAACTGAAAAAAATGCATATTTGGACCTAGAGTGACTACAATTTGAAAATAATAGAGATCAAAGTCACTACAAGTTGAAAATAATATGGACCAAATTGATTACTACTAAAATATAGAAACCAAATTGACAGTAATCCAAAAAATGTAAGGACCAAAATGATATTTTCGGCTTATGTAAATTGGTGTACAACACCAAGTGTGAATATTCTAATCCAACTTATAAAACTTTTTTCACCCCTAGTACAGCTGTTTTTTAAGCCAAATACGTCAATAAAATAAAATGTCCATAAATGGGCATTTAATAGTATAAACAGTATTATTACCCCTCAATTATTATTCAAGTCTCTCAAACATTTGAGATTCATGAGTTCTTAGTTTCGAAACATCTAATCAGCATCTTGAGAATATATTTAAGAAATTCATTTATATAAATCGTCTAATTTATGAGAAAAAAGGATTAGACACGCCCAAAAATTGTCAAGCATTCGAATAGATATAGGCAGTGTTTGGATTCACGTTTTGCAACCACGTTTGGCGTTTACGTTTGGAAAATGCTGGGACCCACGCGTTGTGCTGAGGAAACGCAGGCTGAGGAAACGCAGGCTGAAATGAAAACGCAACACGCTACGCACCGTTTCATTAATCCAAACGCGTGTTTAATACTGTTCATGGACACCAACACCAGGCTCTTGAGCATTTCATTAACCTCATGGAGCTGAAACAATCTCAATAGATACGCACCGTTTTATTAATAAACCTTCAAGCTCTTGCGCGTAGTGTTCATGGCGTGTGCTCTGTGTTGTGTTAAACGGTGCGCGATGACTCTGATGAACGGTGCGTGTTGAAGCACTGTTCATGGACACCAAGCCTCTCCCTCACTTGCTCAACAACCAAACAATCACCACCACGCCACCATTGCCCTCTGCCGACCAAACCCACCGGAACCAAAAACCCAAAATTAAAAAAAAAAACAAAACAAAACAAAACAAAACCCATCGAAGACCCAGTAAACCCATAGCAAAAACAACCAAACAACCCACTACCCACCACGCCACCATTGCCCTTTGCTCACCAAACCCACCGGAACCAAAAACCCAAAATAAAAAAAACAAAACAAAACCCACCAAAAACCCAACAAACCCATAGCAAAAACAACCAAACAACCCACTACCCACCATGCCACCACCACAGCCCACCACGCCAACCCAACCAACCAATCCAAATCCAACCCAAACCCATCAGAATCCAAAATACCAATCCATAGGAATCCAAAATCCAACCCATCCAAACCCAAAAGACAAAAATTAATAGCAAAAAATCAAACAAACCCATTGGAATCCGCCGTGCCCACGCCGTGACCACTTCGTTTTCTTCCACGTCGGGCTCATGCCGATCTCCGCCATGCCGTGACCACTTCGATCTCTGCCACGCCGGGACTACACCGACTCCACCACGCCGTGACCACTCCGAATCCAACCCAACTCCGGTGGCGAGCTTGAACGAGAGAGAGATGTGAGCAAGGGAGTGAGAAGTGAAGTAACAGAGAATCAAAGAAAAAAATAAAGGAAAGGAAGAAAGGAACTCTCTGAAGGCACAAGTGAACGGTGAGGAGTGAATAGAAAAAGGGGAAAAAAAAGAGCTGAACTTTGCCATTTATTTGCTACAGTAATTTCAGCTCTGCTACAGTAATTTCAGCTCTGCTACAGTATCCGCATAAAAAAATATAATCCACGTTTTTTCACTTATTTGCTACAGTGTTTTCAGCAATAAGTTTTCAGTTTCAGCAAAATAAGTTCTATCCAAACAGACCCATAGAGAAACTCATTTAAAAGGAGAAAAATAATAAGTCTAGACTCTCTATGGTCCAAAACAATAAAACCACTTGCCAAAACGCCCTGATGGTAAGAAGTCATCATAACCCATCACCATCACATTGCAAATTCAAGGTTCGGTGCCATATGTGATAGTGTCTTAAGTGGGCCGAGACCAGTGAACACGCTTAACAATTTCCATAAAAAGATAATTTTGCCAATAAGAAAAAAGTGTACAGTACTTGATTTGAGACTGGCATATGTATTTAGGGGGTTGGGGATTGGACAAGTCCTCACGCAAGAATTTTGTGGTGTTGTTGTGGCAGTCCTGATAATACCACAATTTCAAGGGTCAAAAAACCAACACTACCCTTTACTGTAAATTCCAAACTGTACCCAAACGCGACCCTACCCCCATACACACACACACCCATAAAGCCATAAAGTCCTCTGCCATTACCAAACCAGAGAAAAAAAAAAAATTAACCCCAAAAACCAAAAAAACCAAACAAATTACCAATATTTTTTTTTATTGTACCCCAAAAAAAAAAAAAACCCACTAGGGTTTGACTGGAAAAAACTGCGGATCGCGTGCAAAAAAGCCAGAGAGAGTCAGAAATTTCACCGATTCCGTTAACTTCGCGCTTCTCTCCGTCACAGAGATCTATTCTATTCTCTGTTGTTTCCGAAAATCCCGCTTTTCTTTTTAGAGAGAGAGAGAGAATTTTGTTGCAATTTTAGAGAGAGAAAATGAGCGAGTGAGTGAGAGACAGAGGTGGGGTTTTTTTTTGAACGTTGGGATCGGAGGGCTTATATGGGTTTTTCTTAAAATTTGGGAAGTGGGTTTTGGAGGGTGTTTTCTAAAAGTCGTTTTTTTTTTAAAGAAAAAACAAAAATTTATAGTTTTGGTGGGTTTGTGGGGTTAGTGGGTGTGTTGTGAATTTTGGGTTGATTTTGCATGCAATCTGGTGGAGGAGGAGGAGGGCCCGGCCGGGTGGGACCGGCGGGGCGGGCGGCATCCACATCATCGGCTGCGTCGCCGTCCTCGTCGTCTTCGGCCGTGTCGACCCCGCACTTGGGGTTTGATTCGATGCAGCAGCAACAGCAGCAGCAGCAACAACAGCAACAGCAGCAGCAGCAGCAGCTGGGGTCTAGGCAGGTGAGAGCTTGTTGGTGTAATTGAATTGTGTTTTTTGTGAGAATTTTGGTTGAATTGGGAAATGGGGGGGTTTTGGAGTTGGGGAGTGTGGAGTGTGGAGTGTTGAGTGTGAGTGTGAGTGTGCGAGTGGATTTTGGTGGAACATTTGTTGAATTGGGGATGTTGGTTTTGGAATTGGGAGTGTTTTGGCAAATGGGTGTGAGTGAATTTGTGTCATTATGTATATACATTTTGGGAGTTGGAATTTGTTTTGTTTTATTTTTGGTTGGAAACTAGTGGGAATGAATTTTTGTAATTAATATACTATGTTGTGTGGTGTAGTTACCATAGTACACAGGTTATTGGTTAGTTGCTTAGTTGACTTTCTGGTTAACCAAGTCTGAAGAGTTATTCCAGGAGACAAAGTTGGCATGTCTTAATTTGGAAGAAAATGGGAACCGATGGTTTCATTGAACTTTGAGATGCTTAGCTTTTGTTGGGCTTCAACTTCAGGCGGCTCAACTCTAGAGGGGGATGAGTTATACTTCAGTTCTGCTCTTGAATATAGTTAATGACCTTCGGCATTCATTGCCTAGCACCACATATGTTGTTAGATTATAGGGGAACGTGTCTGTTTTCTTTATAATTTGTTTCTTATGCTTTTCATGGTTTTGATATATAATTTGGAATATGTTGAATGGGATATGGAGGTCAAATTAGGTTTACCCTTGTTTGGGTTTGTGAAGTTGCTCACAGATGGTTTACATGAATATGGATTTTGGGTTTGTTTACTAAAGTGAGAGAAGTTGATTAACAGCAGAAAAAGGTGGTACCATGAGTTCAATGTCACAGCTTGCCATTATTGATCTTAGGAAATAAGATCAAAATGACGTAATGAGCTGTAATATTGCACTTTCCACACAATGTCTCAAGTTGTTCTGCTGGCTAATCCACATGATCTCAAGGTCCTAGTCCTCTGTGTATTTTTGTTCAATGTAAATTTTCTAGAAATTTTCCTTATCCACAATTTTCTTTCTTTACTTTTTGTTGACCTCCAATGTATGTCTCATCCTCTGTTTGTTGAGCATTGATGCCCTGGACTGCTGCACTTCATAATCATAACTATTGCTTAAGTTCTTATGAATATATATTTATAAATATGTCAATTCATTGGTGGACATAATTTTCTATTTCTTTTTTCTTTTCATAGATTGTCACGGTTCTCTGTATTGCTCACTTACATATTGAATGTATGTTGCATAACTTCTATAATTTCATATATTTTAGGAATAGCATGTATTGATTTTGGAGCTTTTTCTGTTTCTTTGCGTTCTTGATTATGCGAAGTCACTGATGTTTGCATCTCCCATATCATTACCATGTATTGATTTGGAATAAAAAATTTGCAAATGAAAGTTGGGGATAAATTTTTATTTTTATTTTTATTATATATATATATATATAATTCAACCTCGAGTCATTAATGTAATGGGGTTTTCTCATGGAATGATAACTGGATTTAACTATGTATCATTTATTGTTCATGCAGTCATTACAACAACAGCTGCATAGAAAACCTGAAGGGAACGAAGCCTTTCTAGCATATCAAGCTAGTCTCCAAGGGGTTCTAGGAGGGAACAACTTTGCTTCATCTCCTGGCTCAATGCAACTGCCTCCACAGTCTAGGAAATTCATTGAATTGGCTCAACAACACAGTTCCCCCCATGAGGGCCAGAATACAAGTCAAGCTATTGATCAACAAATGCTAAGTCCAGTTCAACAAGCTTATCTTCAATATGCCTTTCAAGCTCAACAAAAATCGGCTTTGGCAATGCAATCACAGCATCATGCTAAAATGGGTATGTTAGGTCCACCACCAGGGAAGGATCAGGACATGCGAATGGCAAATCTGAAAATGCAGGATCTCATTTCCATGCAGGGGCCTAATCAGGCTCAGGCATCATCATCTAAAAACTCATCTGAACATTTTGGTCGTGGTGAAAAGCAGATGGATCAAGGGCAGCAACCTACCTCCGAACAGAGGAGTGAGCCAAAGCCTTCAACCCAGCTGACAGGCCATGGACAATTAGTACCTGGAAATATGGTGAGGCCTTTGCAAGCACCACAAGCTCAGCAGAGCATGCAAAACATGTCAAACAACCAGCTCATGTCTGCCCAGTTGCAGGCAATGCATTCGTGGGCACTTGATCGCAATATTGATCTCTCACTGCCGGCAAATGCCAACTTGATGGCACAGCTCATACCATTGATGCAGTCTAGGATGGTTCCACAACAAAAGGCAAATGAAAGCAATATGGGTGCACAGTCATTACCTGCTCCTGTGTCAAAGCAGCAGGTCACTTCTCCATCAGTTGCGAGTGAGAGTTCTCCCCATGCTAATTCATCGAGTGATATATCTGGGCAGTCTGGCTCTGCAAAAGCAAGGCAGACTGTTTCAGCCAGCCCTTTTCGCTCGACTTCAAATGCTGGCATGGTTAACCATGCTAGCAACAATGCATTGCAGCAGTTTGGTACTCATGGCAGAGAGAATCAGGTGCCTTCTAGACAGCATGCTGGGATTGGTAATGGAATGCCATCAATGCATCCCCCTCAGTCCTCTGCCAACACAAGCCAAGGTGTGGATCATTCTCTGAGTGTGAAAAATACATTAAGTAGCCCAGAAGCTTCGCAGTTGCAGTACCTCAGGCAGTTAAATCGATCTTCTCCACAAGCAGCAGCTCCTACAAATGATGGGGGCTCTGGCAATAACATCCTTTCACCAGGTGGATCGTCTAGTCAGACGCCTCAACAGCGCTTTGGGTTCACCAAACAGCAATTGCATGTTCTTAAAGCACAAATACTAGCATTTAGGCGGCTGAAGGTCTGAACATCTATTTCTCTGTGTGTGTGTGTGTGCGCGCGTGCGCGTGTGTGCTAGTTTGTGTGTGATCTCTTGCTGCCTTTCTTTTTCCTATTGAATAGTCTTTGGTCTTGTAACAATTTCTGAGTGGATGGTGTTACTTATTTCCTGTTGCTTGACAGAAAGGAGATCCTGGTCTGCCTCAAGAACTACTTCGAGCTATTGCTCCACCACCTCTCGAGTTGCAGCTGCAGCAGCAAAATCCTGCTGCAGGAGGAATTAATCAGGATAAATCAGCTGGGAACATGGCAGCAGACTATCCAAGGCAAATAGAGTCCAATGAGAAGGATTCAACTGCTGTGGCATCAATTAATGGACAAACTTTCCCAAAAGAGGAAGCTTTTGTGGGAGATGAGAAAGCAACCATCAGCACAGCTCATTTGCAAGGTGTTCCGGCTGTAATGAAGGAACCTACACCAGTGGCATCTGCTGGAAAAGATGAGCAGCAATCCTCTGTATTTTCTGTTAAATCAGATCAGGATGTTGAACGTGGTATTCATAGAAATCCTGTTAAAAGTGATTTCCCAGTGGATAAGGGAAAGGCTATTGCACCACAGGCAGCTGCATCTGATGCAGTGCAAGTTAAGAAACCTGTACAAGCAAGCACTGCCCCCCAGCCAAAAGACGCTGGCTCCGCTAGAAAGTATCATGGGCCCCTATTTGATTTCCCCTTTTTCACTAGGAAACATGACTCTTTTGGGTCGGCAATGATGGTTAATAACAATAATAATCTAACATTGGCATATGATGTCAAAGATCTTCTTTTTGAGGAAGGCATGGAAGTGCTTACCAAGAAAAGGTCTGAAAATTTAAGAAAGATTGGTGGTTTACTGGCAGTGAACTTAGAGAGGAAAAGGATTAGGCCAGATCTTGTCTTGAGGCTGCAAATTGAAGAGAAAAAGCTTCGACTTTTAGATATACAGGCACGGTTAAGGGATGAAATTGATCAACAGCAACAAGAGATAATGGCAATGCCTGACAGGCCATATAGGAAATTTGTTCGGCTGTGTGAGCGTCAGCGACTGGAGCTCAGTAGACAAGTACAGGCCTCTCAGAAAGCTATGAGAGAGAAGCAACTTAAATCCATATTTCAGTGGCGTAAGAAGCTTCTTGAGGCTCACTGGGCCATCCGTGATGCACGAACTGCCCGCAATAGGGGGGTTGCCAAATATCATGAGAGGATGTTGAGAGAATTTTCAAAAAGAAAAGATGATGACAGGAATAAGAGGATGGAAGCATTGAAAAATAATGACGTTGAAAGGTACAGGGAGATGTTGCTAGAGCAACAGACAAGCATTCCAGGTGAAGCTGCAGAGAGATATGCTGTTCTCTCATCATTCTTGTCTCAGACTGAAGAGTATCTACATAAACTGGGAAGTAAAATAACAGCTGCCAAAAACCAACAAGAAGTGGAAGAAGCAGCAAATGCTGCTGCAGCTGCTGCACGATTGCAGGCATGCTTTGTATCTCTTTCTCCTGCTCCCCCTGCCCCCCTCATATTTTTATTTTCTCTCAAAGCATCCTTTTTATTTGTCTATTTTTTGTTTTCCCATTTCTCATCTTTAAAAATCATTCCAGTTGTTTATGAACAAAATATATTTCTTCCCAATTCATTAGCTGTGTGTGTTTGGTGATACTGTGTTTCTGATTCATTTACTTATCTTTTTGCTGGCAAAAGGGTCTCTCGGAAGAAGAAGTTAGGGCAGCAGCGGCTTGTGCTGGGGAGGAAGTAATGATAAGAAATCAGTTCATGGAAATGAATGCACCTAAGGATACATCTGTTAGCAAGTAAGTAAATTTATTTGTTTAATTGTATGCTTCATGTTATAAAGTTCCAAGGGGGTGGGTGGCTCCATTGGGTAGAATTTTTTTACTATCTGTGGATTCAAAATGTGGCTTTGCAGTTATTGTTCCTCTTATTTATTAGTTTGATTAAGCTCAACTTATTTAGAGAATGATATGTAAATTGATGTTTTTCTTGATTCGGCTCCCTTGTGCTGTACATGTAACTTTTCCTCATTATTGTCACCAGGTATTATACTCTTGCACACGCTGTGAATGAAAGGGTCATGAGGCAACCCTCAATGTTAAGGGCTGGAACGTTGAGGGACTATCAACTTGTAGGTTGCTAAAGGCTCTTTTGTACTCTGTTTTATATAGCAAGTCAGTTTTTAATCCGTTCTGTGTATGATTCTGCAGGTTGGGTTGCAATGGATGCTCTCTTTGTATAACAATAAATTAAATGGAATATTGGCAGATGAGATGGGTCTTGGGAAGACTGTGCAGGTGATTTCTCTAGTTGTGCACAACTCAGAAAGTTAGCCTTAGTTATTTCGACTTTTGAGCCTGTCAGTGTGCCTGAAAATCTGTAAAAGTAAGATTTGATTGTATTCTTCTCTATCTAGGTAATGGCATTGATTGCTTACTTGATGGAGTTCAAAGGGAACTATGGCCCACATCTTATAATAGTTCCAAATGCTGTTTTGGTAAATTGGAAGGTTAGTATATTTTGTGTTCCATGATAATGAGTCTCACCTTTTCCATTAGTATCTAACGTGGCTAACAGAGTTCACTTTACAGAGCGAGCTCCATACTTGGCTGCCATCTGCGTCATGCATTTTTTATGTTGGTGGGAAGGATCAACGATCAAAATTATTTTCTCAAGTAAGAAGGATGCATTTGCTTATTTGCTTGATCTTTATTTTATTTTATTTTTTATAATAAATTTCATAACTTCTTATTTTTGTTATTAATTTGCTTATTTATTTAATTATTTAATTTTTCTGTAGGAGGTTTGTGCTATGAAATTTAATGTCCTTGTGACAACTTATGAGTTCATCATGTATGATCGTGCAAAACTTTCAAAAGTTGATTGGAAGTATATCATAATTGATGAAGCACAAAGGATGAAGGACAGGGAATCAGTTTTAGCACGTGATCTTGATAGATATCGCTGCCAGAGGCGCTTGCTTCTCACTGGGACGCCATTACAGGTCTGTTACAACATTTTTTAATTCATGGTGATTAGACATTGTTTGACACAGATGCATATATTTATTTTTGTGTATATCTTAAAAAAAAAAAAAAAAAAAAAAAAAATCTAATTCGTCTGTCTGACCTTATGACCTTGCATAGCCCTAATTATATTAGTATTCGTTTTTCCTTGTAACATTATTTACAGCATTTTTAGGGCTGCGCTTTTCAATATAACTTTATTAGTATTCTTTTTTCTTTATAATATTGCTTTATCTAATATACATGTGCACACATGCACAACTCTTACTCATTTGGTTGGCAAACCAATTTGGCTGGCTTAACTGAAGCTGAAGCTTTAACTAAAGGTGTCATGAGTGTAGTTCAAAACTGGATCCTAGTTCTTGGGTAACCATGAATTGCTTTCTATATATGATCAAATCCAGTCTATGCCATTATTTTTAGCTGCTCCTTCTGTAACCTATAAGCATGGAGGAAGAAATTTCAGTATACTTATTGAACAAGCAACACATAATACCTCTTCACTAAGTTTCTGAGCTGCATATCTGCATTTCCTTTCCTGCCTTTTCTGGGACTGTTGTGATTGAGCATGTGGCCTCTTCTATCACTCTTTGGCTACTTTTTCTTACATTGTTGCTAAATCAGTCTTTCTATGTGCTTATATGAGGTTGAATCTATTTTTCAAAATTTTGATTAGTAGTAATCTGGATTTATGATTGGGAAAGTTTGTTATTGATCCTCTAACAAAAAGAACATATTCTGTTACCATTTATCTAAGTTAGAATTTAGTCAGGTGTGGAAAGATTGCTCACATATACTTGAATGAAGAATAAAAGTGAAGGTTCATTATTTATATGTTTAAACTTATCGCTATAAATCGAATGCTTTTATTGAAAGCTACAAAGAAATTATTGATCTACTTGATCATTTATATTCTTTCTTGTAATTTTATTCAAGTCATTGATTTTAGTTGAACATGGAGTGATCTTTCTTTTGCAGAATGATTTGAAGGAACTCTGGTCACTTTTAAACCTACTTCTTCCAGAAGTATTTGATAATCGGAAAGCATTTCACGATTGGTTCTCAAAGCCCTTTCAAAAGGAAGGTCCTACACAGAATGCTGAGGATGATTGGCTTGAGACTGAAAAAAAGGTCATCATCATACACCGACTTCATCAAATTCTGGAGCCATTTATGCTCAGGCGTCGTGTTGAAGATGTTGAAGGCTCACTTCCACCTAAGGTATCATTGTGGCAGTCCTAGTTGCTCATATGAGTCATATCCGTTCTTTTCACTGATCCTAACAACAATGTTGGATTGCAGGTTTCCATAGTTTTAAGATGTAGGATGTCAGCTATTCAAAGTGCCATTTATGATTGGATCAAATCCACTGGTACTCTTCGGGTTGATCCTGAAGATGAAAAGCGCAGGGCTCAAAAGAACCCAATTTACACGGCTAAAGTGTATAGAACTTTAAATAACAGATGTATGGAGCTTCGGAAAGCCTGCAATCATCCTCTGCTCAATTACCCATATTTCAATGACTTATCGAAGGATTTTCTCATAAGATCTTGTGGGAAATTGTGGATCATGGATAGAATTCTTATCAAACTTCAGAGAACTGGGCATCGAGTACTTCTCTTTAGTACAATGACGAAACTCCTTGATATATTGGAGGAATACTTGCAATGGCGTCGACTTCTCTACAGGCGAATCGATGGAACAACTAGTTTAGAAGATCGTGAATCGGCTATCGTGGATTTTAATAGCCCTGATTCGGACTGCTTCATTTTCTTGCTTAGTATTCGTGCAGCTGGTCGGGGTCTTAATCTTCAGTCTGCTGACACGGTTATCATTTATGATCCTGATCCAAACCCTAAAAATGAGGAGCAGGCAGTGGCTAGAGCCCACCGTATTGGACAGACAAGAGAAGTCAAAGTCATTTATATGGAAGCAGTAGTTGATAAAATCTCTAGCCATCAGAAAGAAGATGAGCTAAGAAGTGGAGGTACAGTTGATATGGAGGATGACCTTGCTGGTAAGGATCGTTATATGGGATCTATTGAGAGCCTGATAAGGAACAACATTCAACAATATAAAATTGATATGGCTGATGAGGTTATTAATGCTGGACGCTTTGACCAGAGAACAACACATGAGGAGAGACGCTTGACTTTGGAAACATTATTGCATGATGAGGAGAGATATCAAGAAACTTTACATGACGTTCCCTCACTGCAGAAGGTCAATCGCATGATTGCTAGGAGCGAAGAGGAAGTTGAGTTATTTGATCAAATGGATGAGGAACTGGATTGGATTGAGGAGATGACAAGGTATGACCAGGTACCTAAGTGGCTTCGAACAAGTACTAGAGAAGTAAATACCACTGTTGCCGCTCTTTCCAAAAGACCATCAAAGCACAATTTATTTGCTGGTAATATTGTTGTAGAATCTAGTGAAATGGGTTCTGATTCTTCTCCTAAAACTGAGAGGAAAAGGGGACGCCCAAAAGGGAAAAAGCATCCTAACTACAAGGAATTAGATGATGAAAATGGGGAATACTCTGAAGCAAGTTCTGATGAGAGAAATGGATATTCTGTTCATGAAGAAGAGGGAGAAATTGGAGAGTTTGAAGAGGATGAATTTAGTGGTGCTGTTGGGGCACCACCAATCAACAAAGACCCATCAGAAGAGGAGGGTGCAGTTTGTGATGGTGGGTATGAGTATCCCCGGGCTTCAGAAAGTACAAAAAATAATCTCACAGTAGAAGAAGCAGGTTCCTCTGGATCATCCTCAGAAACTCGAAGATTGGCACAAAGGAGGGTATCGCCTTCCATTTCTTCTCAGAAATTTGGGTCCCTGTCTGCTTTAGATGCTAGGCCAGGTTCTCAACCAAAAAGGCTGGTATGTGTCTTTCATTCTCTATGGATGATTTATTGTCAGTTGGTTAATTTTTTTATATCTGCTCATTTTTGTTCTGTTAACATTTTTCCAGCCAGATGAACTTGAGGAAGGGGAAATTGCAGTATCTGGAGATTCTCACATGGACCACCAACAATCTGGAAGTTGGAATCATGATCGTGATGAAGGTGAAGATGAACAGGTTTTGCAACCCAAAATAAAGCGAAAACGTAGTCTTCGGGTTCGTCCCCGTCATACCATGGAAAGGCCAGATGAGAAGTCTGGGAGTGAGACACAAGCTTTCCAACGAGGAGATGCGTCTCTGTTGCCATTCCAAGTGGACAATAGGTATCAAGCTCAGTTAAAGGCTGACTCTGAAACAAAAACATATGGAGAGCCCAATGTCTTTAAACATGATCAAGCCGATTCATCCTCAAAAAGTAGGCGAAATTTGCCATCAAGGAGAATAGCTAATACGTCAAAAGTGCATGCTTCACCAAAATCTAGCAGATTGAATAGCGTGTCTACTCCGGCAGAAGATGGTGAACAGTCCAGAGAAAATTGGGATGGTAAAGTTATGAATTCAAGTGGGACATCAGGTTATGGCACTAAGATGCCTGACAATATCCAGAGAAGGGTATGCCTGTTGAACTGACCATATATCCATGATACTTGAAATCTTCATATTATAAATGTGGACACATTGAAAACTTAATTTAGTAATTGTTTTAGACCAACCATGAATGAATAAAATGATTAAAATCATAGACTACTTGTTAAGATTAAGCTTCATGCTTATGTTATTTATGCTATCAGCATCTCTGGTTTCCTTATGTATCTAGTATTATTTCTTACTAATTTAGGGAAAATGCCTAGAGTTTTGTACATAAAGAGTAAAATTTCATTGACAATTTGACCTTCTGATTATTGGGTGACAATCATTATACTTATTGGGAAATTTTATAAATCATAGGATGGTGATATTGAGGTCATTTAGAGAAAGTGGTCTGGTGGACACAGCCTTCTATCATGCTTTCTTATAAGGACTTTTCCCATCTAACCATCAAAGTCTAATATTAATATGATGCGATTTGGTGTATAAGTTGGAAATCTTGCATAGAATAACTTCCCTCTAACAATACTAGTGTTGACTTTTAATCTTTTTATTTTCTCTTTTCCTTGCCCGAGTCTGGTTACATAATAAGAACTAACCCAAACTTTTTCTATTTGCAGTGCAAGAGTGTAATCAGTAAGCTTCAAAGGAAAATAGGTAAGGAAGGTCCTCAAATTATACCTCTGCTAACAGATTTGTGGAAGAGGATTGAAAACTCTGGGTACGCGGGTGGATCAGGAAATAATCTTTTGGATTTACGAAAGATCGATCAGCGTATAGACAGATTAGAGTATAATGGAGTTATGGACCTTGTGTTTGATGTGCAGTTCATGTTGAAAAGTGCAATGCATTTTTATGGGTTCTCACATGAGGTATGATTGCTCATCTACAACATTGTACCCTAGCATTGCATTAATATCCTACTTTTGATATGGTTTCTTGTGTATTCCTTTTCTTTTATCTTCTTTCCTTCTTTAAAAAAATTATGATCCAAATTCTAGGTTTAAAACTCTTGTTTTAATTAGGTTCTGAATTCTTGTTTTTATTTTGAGCTCTTTTTTTGCAATTAATCAGTAATTCATAGAACTTAATTATCTGAAATATGAGAATTTATTATGTATAATTTTATATTAGCCCTACTTAATTTATTTAGGATGGCTTGAACAAGTTCTTTCTCGAAGTTACTGCCAAACACATCCCTCATCCCTCTCATATTCTGATGCCTATGCTTTGAAAATTCTTGTGCTTTTTGGAATTCCAAAAACTTCTGACGAAGTTTAGCTACAGGCTACAACTTTACTCAATAAAATAAAAATTACTACATATTTTGAGTTGAATTACATGTTCTTTACTTTCTTAATACACATGTCAAATTTTTTGTTAATCGGATATTATATACTATATGATCTATAAGGTTATATTTTATTCGTAATTTTAAACTACAAAATTTTGCAATTTAAACAATTTTTTGATGACATAGATATTGATCTTTAATTTTCTAGAAATTTTGTAAGTTTGGAGGTTATAATAAGAAGATGTAATCCAATTGTAAATTTGTCAAAATTCACCTTCAATAAAAAGATATTGAGTAAGGATGTAGCCCTTAGACTACAACCAATTTTGTAATTAAACTTTGTCCAAAATTTCTACTTGCATTGCCAAGAATAATGTTACAATAATTTAGGGCCAGGGGCACTTATAATCTCCCAATTTCATTAATGAATTCATGATTTTTTTGCTGAAAAAATGAAAATAAAGAAATCATGATCTCACTGTCTGTTTATAATGCCCAGGTGAGATCCGAAGCAAGGAAAGTGCATGATCTCTTTTTTGATATCTTGAAGAATACATTTCCGGACTCAGATTTTCGAGAAGCCAGAAATGCGCTCTCTTTTTCTGGCGCATTTACTACCACTGCTGCTCCATCCCCAAGACAGCCAGCTGTTGGCCCAAGCAAGAGACACAAGTTGGTAAATGAGGTGGAACCTGATCCAGGCCCTCCACAGAAGCCACCACAGCGTGGACTCGTTTCCAGTGGTGACGAGACAAGAATTAGAAGCCATATGTCCCAGAAGGAATCAAGGGTTGGGAGTGGAATTGGCAGTAGCCGAGAGCAATCTCAACAGGAAGATTCCCCACTTCTTACACATCCAGGAGAGCTGGTAATATGCAAGAAGAAGAGAAAAGACAGGGAGAAGTCGGCGGTGAAGCCTAGGACTGGACCAGCCGGCCCAGTTTCACCGCCTAGCATGGGTCGTAGTATGAGAAGTCCTGGTTCAGGTTCAGTACCCAAGGACACAAGACAGATCCAACAAAGCACCCATCCGCAAGGATGGGCCAACCAGCCTGCTCAACCAGCAAATGGGGATGGTGGGTCTGTTGGTTGGGCAAATCCTGTAAAGAGATTGAGGACAGATTCTGGAAAAAGGAGGCCAAGCCATCTATGACTGAAAGGTATAATGATTGTAATGGATAAATTTCTTCCTATTAACTTCAGTGCGCTGAGTTTATTATTAGAGGGGCCTTCGCTGCCTGTACTAGTGGAAATTAGCCATACTGTTAATAATAGCATAGGGTCTTTGTTCCTCTGTTGTATTTTACATCTCTTAACATGGTTAAGAATCAAATAGTTTTTTTGTTTTTTGTATCTGCCCCTTGCAGGTATTATGTTGCCCTGGATAACTGAAGCCTTTGTATAGATTTGCTTTCATATTAATTTTCAGGCTTATCATACATCTTTCAACTATGCTTTAACCTTACTAAGCAATCTCAATGTGACATACTTTTTGAGTTGTTGAAACGTATTTGCATATTATGTAACGGGAGATTGGAGAACCCACGCAAACCAAGCTTAATCCCAAGGATGGACCTTCTAATCTTCTTTTTGTTTTTGTTTTTGTTTTTGTTTTGTTTTAATGACAATTTCATTCAAACCAACCAAATAGAGTTGCTACTCAAGACAAGAAGAAAGTATCCTATGAAACGTCTCACACACTCGAATGTTGTGAGGACATTCTATGCGACGGTCTCATAAGACAGCATAGCTACAAACAACAAACAGATGGGTTCACAACGTACAAACAGACAGTTTCACAACGCTGTGGAATGCTTACTCAACTAACCAAGATTTTTACAGTAGCCTATATCTGACATCATAAATATTGGCTTTTCAGATTTCTTCTTCACAATTGAACTTTCAACCATATTCCCTGCTCTAAAATATTATAGATACAACCAAAGCGAACCTAACCTAACAATAATTGAGTTACAAGCCTCTTCGAGTCCTTGACACAATGCTTTTAATATTCTTGCCTTTCAACTTTTCAGCAGCCTCTTGTAGTTCATAATCCAATCAACCAACCTTCCCTAATAAACTGGCATCTTTTTAAGATAGCTGACTAGATTCTTTTCGTAAAGAGGCAATCAAAGAACAAGTGATCATTGACTCGACTTTGCTTCTATATTTGGACATCCTCTTCTTATTAGTAGCTTTCTGTCTTTAATTACCAGCCAGCCTAATAAAAGCATGCATGTGAAAACCAAATCAATTTCCACCACTTCACCTACTGCCTTTTAAGTCTTAAGTTCTTCTCAAAGCAGAAATACACCAACTAAATACCCCATTTGAAGCAGTCCACACTATTTTGAATAATAGATGAAAGTTTTGTATCCATGCTACTTTCAGCATTTAGATACAATGGACCCTCTAAATACCAGTTACCTTGCAAAAGGGAAATAAAAGATTAAGTCTCCATTCTGCACCTTGATGCCAAGCAACTCGCCTAAACTGCAACAACTTCTTTCAACCCCGAACAGACCCTAGGAACAAACCTAACAAATCCAATTCTTAGCAAGTTCCAAATATGTTTAATCATGGCTGCCTGCCTTCTTCCAATCACGCACCTTCATCCATAGGAGAAGTTAACATTTTTCAAGATACCTTTGCCCTTATAGCTTTCCCTGTTGCACCAATACACAAGGAGGTGACGAATCTTTGGTGATTACTATTCTATCCTTAATAAAAAAATCGACCCTAGTTGCAAAATGTGACGTCTACACTCATGTGAAAGTCCACCCTAAACCTGGGTTTAGGATTAGATTAACGCTACAAACTTCATGTAAATTCTCAAGTAAAAGTTATTCTACTGACACAAGAAAACAAGAACAGTAATATCATGTGAATTCTCCAACGAAAGTAATGTGACGATCTTCTTGCTTAAGATATGCGACCCTCCACCAACAACTGACAACTAGGATACCAATGTATGTTTGTGCCAAATGATATGCTGGAGCCATTCCAAACCTGAAATTTTAGGTAAGGTCTAATAAATTCCCTAATTTTAAGGATTTTCCTCCAATCCCAAGAGTAATTCTAAGGGACCAGGCTACTAAAATGCATGCAGCTATTAATAGCTATGGAAAAACTTGGAAAGGTGATACACTCTCTAACCCACTTCACAAACTTTCAAGGAACACCAATTGCAGTGAGTTAGTGCAGAATGAAATCCCAGTTGAGTTGACAGAGTAATGCCTTCATGAGGTCAACTTCAATGGTCCAGGAAAGGTGGTTGTTCTTGGCCATGCATCTTCTTGGAATGAGAACAGTCTGATTTTTACTAACAATGCTAGGAAGACAAGGCCTCAATCTGTTTTCTATAATCTTTGAAATATACTTGTAAATAATGTTGCAACAAGGGTTAGGTGCTTCAGGAACAAGAGTAATAATATTTGCATTAACTTCTTTCATCAGGGCTTGTAAATACTGCCTTTTTTTAGCTGTCATTTGAGTTTCGACCATTAATTTTTTGTTTTCTTTTGTTTTTACCTTTTAGTTATTTATTTATATATGTATGTATGTCATACACGCAACTTTATTCGTGCCTGCACTGGATTAAATATCGTACAACCGCACTTACAATCACCAAATACCATGCTTTTATTGAAACCCCAACAACAAAGAAGCAAATGAAAAAAATTACGACATGAAATCTTTTTTTTTTTTTTTTTTTTTTTGAGAACTAAAAAAGGGGACTCGCGTGTGGTAGTCATTGTCCCACGCCCACGGTACAGTTGGGTACGACATGAAATCTATGGTACATTATTTACAAATGACAGGAAACTAACAGAGGCTAAGGGAACTTTTTCCAGACCCAATAAACAAGTCTAATCTTTGGAGTTGGGGTTGAATTAACAGAAGCTAAAACACCATGTACAGATGGAGATACAATTAAAGGACAGGCCATGAGCACCTATGGATCAGCTTTGCCTGCCACTTGCTCATCACCGGAATCAGATTCATCTTCACTCAGCTCCTCATCACTAGATTTGTCTTCTGCGGCAGCCCCAATGTCTTCTGGCTTGGCATACTTCTCACAGTATTCTACATTGTGAGACAAAACAAACAACATGAAGTTATATCAGCACAAGGTTATGGTATTGAAGATAAATGGAGACAATGTTTGGTCTAGACAAGAAGTTCAGTGCCATGCTGCGTACAATGGCGTCAGACAAAATGATAACCAAAAAAAAATGAGACTGTCTTTTGAAATAACTTAAAAAAAGAATTAAACAAAATAGTTGTGTTATCCAAATGCTTCAAGAACCCATCAGTATATAAAAGTGTCTAAAGCAAATGTCACAGCCCAAAGGCTCAAATTGAGCCTTGCTTGTTAAAGAGACAACAGCTAGATTGCTGTTATATTGCTTCACTTATGTTTCTTGGTGTAGGATAGTACAACCTGCAGCATATAAACTTCATGGTTCCTTATAAATGTCAACACATAGATCTGTTCCTTCACCAATAAACACCCTTAAATTCCCTTGATTGTTAAATTCCCTCTAAAAAAATTAACATGACTACATATTTTTAAAATCTAACAGTTAAATTGCATATTCTTTATATTCTTAACACATATGTCAAATTTCATACCAATCAGATGTTGAAGCTAAACCTTGTCCTATATGATATAGAAGATTCAAGTATTTGGATGAGCTTATTTTCATCAATTTATTTTGTTTATTGTGCAAAAGACAGTGGTACCTTGAAAAAATTGATGCTTTTAAAAAGCTGTACATTCTATTTTATGATAAAAATAAGCTTATCCGGGTGAAGGTGGCAGCATCTCTCTTCAATGCCTAGCCAATCACAATATTCAAGAAGAGTAGCTAAACTACTGAGTTTTGGGGAGATAACACCTTGAGAAGCCTCCAACTGAGTAGTTAATATAACATATAGAATTACCTCTTAACCCTAAAGCTTAATAAGTTTAGGCCAACTATATCATATTAACCACTCACTATTTTTATTATTCAATGTGATACCCACACGTGTATACCCAACAATCTCTTCCTCATGTGTAAATCATTGCCTCTCTATGGACTTCCAAACCTCTGTGCGGTCCACAAACAAGTCTTGCCCGCTCCCCTTGCCTATGAGCTTTTCCTTCACCAGTGCATCATACATGAAACTGTTGTACGCCATCCATGAGAATCACGTGTCAACCTTGCAACTCGGCCCATACTTCCATGTCCATGGGAACCTCATGCCTCACTGTGATCTAGCATCATCGGCAACACTCCTTTGTTGGGCATTCTTGTAGGATCATTTTTGTGGGCCTTTTAGGCTTGCCTTGTGCGATGCACACTTGTGAGATCTCCAAGTACACGTACCTCATCTCCGCTCCAACCGCAAAAGGGACCTTGATAACCTTGCCATCCCTAATGAGTTTGAGCCAACTATGTTATATTAACCACCTACTCTTCTCATTATTATTCAATGTGGGACTTCACTCACATGTGTATAACCAACATTAAGTTCAAGTTGATGTACTCCGTCACTGTTGGAGATGAAAATGGAAGAAATGGGTATAAGAAACAAATTCTAATGCTTTGACATTACAGCTAACAATAAAAACTCCCAGCAGGAGTCACCAGATATAGGCTTGCAAGGGAGATTTGACATGATCCCTAAGCCAAAAAAGACCTTCCACGGATTATGCCTTTGAACCTTTGATCCCCATTTATAGCAATCATACCAACTTCTGGTAACTAGCTAAAATTTCTCATACTTAATTACCACAACCTCATTGCAGGTGGATGGATGATATTCAGCTAAAATTTTAGCCTCGGTTTCAAAACCACCAGGACATCATGTTTGGATCTGCTGGTAATCCATGCAATGTGGCCTTAATCCCAAGACTCATTTCTTCTCCAAAGCTATGGAATAAATATCTTATTTTATCTTTGCGTTCCAAATTTTGAACAGAAATTGGAAGGTAAAACTCTGGGTTGGACAGAGACATGGAACATTCTTGTTGAAATTTGTAGTTGAAAATTTCCTACTACACTGCTCTATATAATTTAGAAAAATCATAATTGCAAACAAATAAAACACGATGCTGCATCCAGAAACTAATTAGGAATTCCATAATGGACAACAAGATGGGTTTTTTTTTTTCGTTCATATAGCTAAAGTGAGCCACTCCATTCCTTTTCCAACCTCTATCACAATTCTTCTTTTCAAATTTCTCAACACAAAAATTGTGTACAAAAAGCTTTGAATTAAATCTGGCAATAGGCAGAGTCAAAGTCAATATTTAGTTCAGATTTGAACTGAATCCTATCACCAGACCCAGTCCAAAACTCACCCAACAATATATGTTGACCAAATGCAAATGGGATTTCAGGACTAGAAGCCAAACCCGAAATTAACTTGCTTACAGTTGTCCAGTTACAAATTACGATCCACCCGAATTAAAAGGATTTAGTTAAAGAGGGACTCAGCTAGGCCATACCATACCAACTCCACTATTGATGCATTTAGTATATTATACCTTGAAAATACTATTATTGCTTCAGAGAGCAATATAAAATGATGAAAAGGAAATAAAGACATATTTAGTAATGTATTTTCAAAGCATCAAGGAACTAATTAATATTAAAGTACAGACTGTATTTTGGACTTCAAGACAAATTTTTTGAAATATTATGTTGTTTCAGAAGCAAAAAGTTCTGGCATTCTTATTTGACCATTACTGTGACCATTATCAATACCTTGCCAGGGACATCACCACTTCTAGAAGATCAACATGAACACCCACCCTTACATCACTGCCTCCACCATCTTTAATACCAAAACCACAACAGTTATAACCACAAGCACCACCCTTTCCACACCATCATTGTAACTGTTAGTGTTAGTTGTGGTTATTTATAAGTGGCCTGTTATTCTTGTATTAGCTTAAAATTGTGTCATATCACTTTAATATAAATAAATGCTACAGTGAAGGGACTAAGCAATTAAACCCTATAGCTATTTCTAATTTTTCTCCTCTCTCAGTCTTCTCTCTCTTCTCATCTAACCATAATTTTCCAAAATTTACGACTCATCTGTAACACTGCCACCTTGAATTCATGCTTTCATATTGTTACTACAAGTAGTGCTTTTGTGCGGTAATTTACCAAACATGCCCATTACCTATGCTCTTAGAAAGTTAGAATTTACCAAACATGCCCATTACCTATGCTCTAGAATTTACCAAACATTACAATGCAGGCATCAGGAACCGGAACTAGAAATTTGAAAAGGATCAATACCTTTCACTCTTTGTTCATAAGAAGCTCGGTCGCGCATCATCAAAGCTGCAGCCTCTCCATTCAATGGGTCTGACGGGTTGGGATACAGCAGAAGCTGCGGTAGGAATACTTCAAAAACATTTACTAGATCTGTAAAACATGGATGTCAACATATAAGACCAGAAGCACAAACCACCTTAAACTGGAGAATAGAAAATTTAATTTTAGTAAAAGGCCTTATTAATTTTATTACCAAACATGGGGCTCCAGGTCTGATTAATAACATCTAAACAAACTGAACCTGACCTGAAATTGATAAAAGCAAGATGGTCAGTCTTGAACAAAGTTTCTCTTAAAACCAATGTTTATGGTAAACAACCCAGTTGAGAAAAACACATACTTATAACATTTATATACTCACATCTCATCAACATTTGGGTGGTAGATCTTATTAACAAAGCCTATGGAGGGAGATTTATATGGATAAGCATCTGGTAGCTCAACTCTTATCCTCCACACACCTCCTTGATAAGGACCTGCCAGAATTCATCATATGAATTGGAGAAATACATCTCCTTTTCTTAAATATGTAAAGCCCCATTTCAGTCTAGTATTAAGACTTCTGTAGCTATGGACAAAAATAAGCAAACAAAAAATTCTACCTGTGTTATAACATGAAGTCTCTTAGTTATCTATACAGGGTTAAAATGGATATAGATTTCAACTAAAAGATCATGGTATATCTAATATAGAATTCAAAACATACTAAATTAATTTGCTTTCTAAAAACAAAAAAAGCACACAAGTACATAGACTTAAAAATAATTACATAAAGTAAGGGAATCAAAGAATTAAAAAGAAATTCCAAGAACTACAGTTGAGAAAAATTGATAATTGTAACTTTCTCTCATCACCCATATTTAAATCAAGAGCTCATAATATCTAAATTTGGTCAAAATAGCTAAATTTAGAAAGATGAAGCAAAAATAGCAAAGACCCATTATAGCAACCACTGGAAAGCTCAGAAATTCATGCACAAACACCAAAAATGGAAAGAAAAAAAGAAAAGAAGAAGGCATATATGGGTATTGAAGAATTACTTTCACTGGGTCCATTGAAATCTACATAGAATTCTTGCATGCCATCATTGATCATCTCTACCTTGTAGTCACTCATCATCCTAATAAAACCAAAAATGAAAAATAAAAATGTCAAAATTAAAGAAAAGAAAAAAAAAAAAAAAAAAAAAAGAACTAAAAAAGAAAGGAGAAAGATTATTAATTAGAGGGTTAACAGTTTCATCAAGTCCATCTCTCTGCGTTTGCTTGGGGAAGACATGATTTTTCTTTGTAAATTTTGATACTTTTTTTTCTTTTTCTTCTTGTTTCTATGGTTTCAGAGAGAGAGAGAGAGAGATGAGAGTTTCTTGTCCAACTGACAGAAGCAAAGCTTAAAAAAAAAACGGTTCAGACATGAATGAGTGAAACAACGAGATAATAATGGAAAGAGATTTTTCCAATTAGGACCCATAATAATAGTTTAATATTTTTATCATTTTGCATTTGTGGATTGCTTGCATTTTCAAGATTCCTCACTTGCCACCCTTTATATCTTTATTTTGACTGCTACCCTGCTATGCTATTGCAATTTGATTTTTTTTTTATTTTTTTTTTTTATTTTTTTAAGGATTCCTCACTTGCCACTCTTAGTCATTTTTCTCTTTTATATATATATATAATTTTGACCCTTGTTATATTCTATGTATATCATTCTATTCAATTTCAATCCACTTTTAAAAATTTTAGAGTTTTGACATAAAAAATAGAAATTTGAAAAAGGTGAATAGAAGAATCTATGATTTTTTATACATTTAAAATAAAAAAAATTGCGTGACTAAAATAATATCCCTAAAAGAAAATAATATCTAAATAAATATCAAAAGTTTTTATACATTTAATAGTATACTTATACTTATATTATCCTAATATAATTTTGCTAACGAAATTATCAAATCCAACTAATATAGGGTATTAATCAAATTTTCATTTTGTATAGTGAATTGAATTTCTTCATTTTGTTGTTGTACTTTCAAGCAAAGTAAAAAAAAAGTTATATAAATATATATTAAAAATTAATGTTTCAAATTGTAGAAACATCTTAATAGATCAAAGGGATATAAATAAAATATGAAAATATAAATGATATAATAATAAATTAAAAATAAATATTAATTTTGATAACTTTGTTCTCAATTATGATAATTTAACTTCGTATAATACTAACTTATTGCTTATAGTTCCTTATGGGTTTTGCTTCACATTGTTACATACGGAATTGAATTTTGACTTTATAAGTGTGTAAACTATCTTGGGAGCTAGAATACACTTTTTAATTTTAAGGTAGGATTGCTATTTTTACATATAATATAAGACCTTCGTCTCTACTCTCCTTATTATGTGTATTATTATTCTTCGAAAATTAAAAATTAAAATTAGAGTAACTGAGGTTTTTGCAATAAATAAAAATTTAAAAAAAAAATATATATATATATACACATATTATATGATATAATACACTTATTTTAATAAGTATGTCAAAATATGTATTATTAAATGACAACAAAGGATGATTGTGAATTACCATGATATTCGATTAAGATTGATAGTAAGTTTTTGTTGTTGTTTTTCCTTGTCTAGATGGTTGGGAACATTCCAGTAGGAGTTTGTATCTAGCCGGACAAAATTAATCTAACTCAATCCAGCCCATCCTAATAATTTGAATTGGATTTTCATGGATTGATGGGTTGGAAGTTTATTTTGAGCCTTCAACTGAGTTAATAATTTTTTCAATCCAACTAATCAAACCCAACTCACTATTTATATAAGTTATTTTATTAAATTTATTTTTTTTAGTTTGATTTATTTTGATATTTTGAGAATTATATTTAGTAAATTTGAAATTTTGGCATATAATTTATCCATAATATGAAATGTAATAATTTATTGAAAAAATAAGGGCTTAAGCCCAATTTTTCATAAGAAATAAAACGAGTAGGCACAACTCATCGATTAAACCCAACCCATTCCATGGGTTAAGTTGGGTTTGGTTAAGTATTTTTAACTCTATAAGGCCAGATTGAGTTAAAAAAGCCCATAGAAACTAACTCATTCACATCCATACATCTAATGCTCATAACTCATAAGTCATAATAGTTGACTTTGAATTAGAAATATTAATTTAGAAAAGCCTAAATTTGTTTGTTTGTTTTTTTGTTTTTTTTTTTTTTAAGGTTTTATCCTATAAGATTCAAAATATTTTGGGTAAAAAATAACAAATTCAGTACAAAGATGGCAAACTCTCCTGTGGAAAAAATGCCGCACCTAAAAGGTGATCTTAGAGTTTTAGCCCCCCAATTTAAAGAAAGTAAGCTTAAAGTGGGAAAAATGTTATGAAATTCAATATGGGGAGAGAAATGTTGCAAATCATTATTTTTTTTTAAAAAAGTTGCAAATCTTATAATGGAAAATCAATCAATTAGTTATTGATGGTAATAATTTAATATAGCCATATAGGAATATTTGTATTGATTTACTAGATGCTTCCATTGGTGCGAAGCCAATATCATTATCACTATCATCATCTTGAGAATAGCACAAAATGATATCAAACTTGACCATTACAATCCAAAAGTAAAATGGCAGTTCAAGATTCTAATCAACTTATTTGTATCTTTTAGACATTTTATTGAGCGGCCAAGATCTTTAGGCAACTTGCTCTTTGACTGCTACCTTAGCTTACTACCTTTTAAAAGCGTGTGGGGTTACAAATATAAAAGGTATAGCTTGATGAGTTGGCGAAGCACATATCTAACATTTATGGGTCTTCTTTACTGTTTCTGTTGAACCTTTTTTCTTTTTTCTTTTTTCTTTTTTCAGACCAATTTAATACACCTT
This sequence comes from Quercus tomentella, assembly GCA_028535165.1. NCBI lineage: Eukaryota > Viridiplantae > Streptophyta > Magnoliopsida > Fagales > Fagaceae > Quercus > Quercus tomentella. Next base: position 47,309,469 of record JAPQVY010000156.1, read on the forward strand.
TCCTATCATAAAAGAAAGCAGATGTACTTCCACAGCTTCCACAAAGAGATTCCTTTTTAAAAGGCTAAAATTTACATTGAATTTGTTTTAAAGAAAAAATACATGTAAAACATTTTCAGTAAAATATTTTTATGTGTTTAGTATGATAAGTAAAATTTTTCAAGCCTCAACATTGAAACAGTTGGTGTTGGAGGTTCGGTAATCGGACTACTGGAGCCGCAGTTAGATCGGTGGCTTAGGCAACTGGACTAACGACGATTATCGTCAAAGCAATATCTCTGGTGATCGGACCACCAACACCGGTTGACAAAATGACATCCTCAGTTACCAGACCTCCAACACTAATTGCAGTGTGGCATTTTTGGCTACCAGACTACCGATATCAGTCACTGTGTGGCGTCTTTGGCCATCAAACCACTAGCATCGATCGGCGGTGAGGCATATCCTACCTCCAGACAACTGGTACCAGTTGCCAAAGCAAAGTCTCCAAACACTACACAGCTAGCACCAATGGCGTAGCAAAGTCACTGGCCACTAGACCTTTGGCACCAATCACGAAGCAGAGTCATCGAACATCGGACTAACAACATCGTTGCCAAAGCAAAGTCTCCAGCCATTGGACCAGTGACCTAACAACCAGATGGTGGAGGGGAAGCCTGTGTGTTTTTTGAAAATGTCTTACCAAATTTTCAAAGGTAAAACATTTTTTAACTTTTTATAAAGGATTTTACGGTCAACGGAAAATAATTTACATGCTTGACTATATTTTACCTCAAACGAACACCTGAAAATGGCAAAACATTTTTCTAAAAATATTTTACTTCAAAACAAATAGAGTATTAAGGCCAAAATATCATCTTGGTCCTTATATTTAGAATTGTAATTAATTTAGTCTTTATATTTTGGTAACAATCGATTTGGTCTATATTATTTTTAACTTATAGTCAATTTGGTCCCTACTTTCAATTCACTAACAAAAATTGACAACAAATTGAAAATATTAGGGACTAAATTGACCATAATTTCAAAATATAATAATCAGATAGTATTTTCACTTATAATTAATTGGGGAAACTTGTAGGTGCCCTTTTTTTATTCATTTATAATGAATAAAACTTGTAGATGTCAAGTCTACAGGCACATACAATCATCCTTGCTCACTCTTCAGCAACATCTCGCCATATTTCATAGGTCCAAAGGTGCATTTTTGCTAGACAAACAATTCGATAAAAGAAGTTATACGTATTGTTCAAAAGTATTCCTTAAACAAAGTAACAAATTAATTTTCAAGTTGGTTTGGGCACAAATAAGCATTCAACCTTGTCCAATCCTTATCAATGTGAGACTACAGTCCATGAAGTCTAAAGTTTTTTTAAATTTTTTTTTTTTTTTTTGACAAAGAATTCTGTAAAGGGAAGAAAACTATGCTTTACAATGCTTCTGAATAAAGTCATTGTCCATGTATAATTCTTGGCAATTTTTTGCACCTAAAACATGTTTATGGTACTCCAAAGTTATACCATAGAATAAACAAAATCCACCGCCAAGAGAGCGGTATAACTTGTTCTCATTTAATAGGAGAATTAGAATTTGAACTGCCCCTCTTTATTATTGTAATTATCAAATTATCAAAAAAATTATATATATATATATATATATATATATATATATAATCCATCCCACGTTTTTAGTTAAAAACTCTAAAGTCACATCAATTTTCACAAAATATTTTATGATTGAAGCTGTAGCAAATTGTTAATAATAGATAATAAAAGGATATAAATGGTGGGCTCAAAAATTAACTAATAAAAAGGTTGTCAACTTAACTGTTGTGAAAATTATTGAGTTTTTTTTTTTTTTTTTTTTTGAGAAATAAAATTATTGAGTTTGCATAAGATTACTTATTATTAATATTTGCCGCATGATGGACGGTGTGTGAGTGGTAGGTAACAGGTGTTGTCCCTTCCTTTAACATTAATGTAGATATATTTTTACCTAACGTTGCAGCTTCATTAAAAAAGTGCAATGTGTGTGAATTGTGAAATATGATTATATGAGTCATCCAGACCATAAGGATAGGATTTGATGCAACCAAAATTTTTGACTAATAAAAAATGGCCCCATTTTCTTTGAAAAGGAAGTTATGCTTACATGGCCAAACTTAAACCAGGCCTTCCCATCCATTGTATTAAAAAGACACAGAAAAACCCCTTGCCACCCCTAGTTTCGAAAACATTGAAGCACCTTTTTTTTTTTAATCACGAAGTAAACAACCCAAATCGTATCAATAATTTTTTAACAACTAAAAGATGGATTGGTTGCTTTTTTGAAGTCATCCTTGCACTATTTTTTTTCACCTCATAGGCCATAGGGTGTTTATTTAGAAACAGTCCTTAGTGGCTGAGTGGGAAGTTGGATGAAGTAACAGCTCAAACGCATTACTCTAGTGAGAAACACATAGGTGTTTGATGGAGATCAAGGCACCACTTTGAAGGATCTCGTTCAAATACCAATTGGGCCGGTTACAAGAGCACGAACAAAGAAGTTCAAGGATGTACTCAACGGACTCATCCAAGAGTTATGGGCTCAAGCAAATTCGTGGAGGCCCATTGAGCATGATCCACGTGGGCAACAAAAAATCATCACCTTGATTCAAGTTCTAGAAGGATCCGGTCAAGGCTAAGAATTGGCATGAAATATTTTAGGTCTATGTAAAAAACGTTATTCTAGGTTTAGGTGATTTATTTCCTTGTTTTTAGGTGCATTTAATGCTTTTTAGGTCAAACTTTATTCCTAATATGGTTAGGTATCAATTATGAGTTATTTTAGAATATATTTTCTTGTCTGTCAAGTTTTAAGGAGTCCTTAAATAGTCATCTAAGTCTGTAAACGTTTTTCAGATATTATTGATAAAACTTGTGAGGTTTATTCTCTTTGGTTCTTTGAAGAACTACTCGAACTTATCGGGAATTCCCGTGGCGTTCATCTCGACTTATCAAACGGAGTTTCCACCACCGTTTATGGCGTCTTCCTTATACCGAGGTTCTTGTTTGTCATAAACAACGGGTCGAGGTCTCCCATTTGAATCTGTCCATAGAACGATCTTGGGTTCCCTTTCGTTGTTGGGTCTCGTTATTCTTGACGGGGTTCACATAGGCCATAGGGTGTTTATTTTTTTTCACCTCATCCGACCCCATTTTCCATGCCGCCTTCAATGTATTTTTGAAAGCTCTTTGATTCTGTTGACAATCAATGAGAAGGCGCCTAAAGAGGCTTAAAGAACATTCTTCAATTAGCTCCGACCTAGCAACATTTGTTATGACAATATCATTTTCCTCCTCCTTTGTCAGTTGTAGCTTTTGAAGACAATCCACTACTTCTTGCTCCATAGATTTACACTGTGCAGGCTACTACCCAAACCAGCTTGGATGAGTAGGCCAAGAAAAGGCCCTCAAGGGAAGGGTAAAGGGAGAGAAAGCTCGTATCTTAAGAGAGAGAAGGGCTCCTACAGGGGAGAGAGAAAACTTAATATTTTCTTATTTTTCCTATTTTCCTATTTAGCAACTTAGTACAAAGCAATGAAATAATTATGACGGAATGTTTATTTTGAAGCATTCTTGTATGATCTTTCTTTTTTTTCTATTCCATTTCTTATAAGCTCTCAAAATGTTGGCCTCATGGAATTAGCGATCACCCTATGGAGTGTTGACCTTACAGGGGTCAACACCATGTATTCGCTATCATGTGCAAGTGTGGCATTGGTGCTTGATAGCCTAGCCCTCCGATGCAACGCATTACAAAGCCATTCATGCACGCCTGCAACATGTACAAACGCAGGGCTTTGTTCCTTTTAAAAGACGAAAGTGTGTCTCTTCCTAACACCAATTGGTTTGAAGAGTAGTGGTTAGTATCGTGGTCCTAAAAAGTAGTATCAAAGCAAGGTTAAAAATTCAAATCCCCCAAGTCTCGTTAGTGGGTGATTGTTGGCCTTATAGGTCCACAAGCCCACCTCATTAACCCTGTATTCATTGTCATGTGCAAGCATGACATTAATGCTTGACAGCCAATCTACCGATGCAACACATTAAAACTCGAATCCAAATCTTCTGTCTCATTTTTCCTGCTCCACTCTATACTCTACCAATAAAAACTTGCCATGTGTTCACCTAATACTACCGTTATTAATTAATAGTAGTATTTAATTAATTAGGTGAACACGTGGCAAGTTTTTATTGGTAGAGTATAGAGTGGAGCAGAAAAAGTGGGATAGAAGATTTGGACATGTACTGACATAGGCTTTGTGCCCTTTAAAAGACCAAAATGCATCTTTTTGTAACACAATTGATTTTAAGATTAGTGATTAGCACCGCGGTCCTAACATCAAAATAGTGTAAGGTTTTAAATTTTTAATAAAAATTCAAATACCTACATAATTCCGTGAACGATGGCTTGCTAGGCTGTCAAGGTTGGTAGAAGGCCTCTTTAGATTAAGAGGAAGTGGGTTGAAAAAATAAAAAGAAAGTGAGGTAATTGCGTTGGATTTAGTACTCGTCAATGCCTAAATTATTTTGATTTATACAGGAAAAGGAACCTATCAACTTAAGCAAAGTATAGCAAATACTTTTGACCAAATTAAGAGTCCAGCAAAAGTGGTTTACCTTGCATTCATTGCATTATTACCTTATCATAGCCACATATATACTAGGCACTTAGGGCCTATTATAGTGACTTTTATTGGCCAAACTGTAAACTAGTCATGGGTCACAACTCACATGGCAAACATCTCTCTTAATTTTCTCAACCAAAGGCTGCATCGCAGATGCAAAAGGAGTTTTGGGGAGTGCTTCTGTTTAGCGTTTAGAATGTGTGTATGTTGTGGATATTTCATTATGTAGCTGCTAACGTGGTTGTATTTTGTACATTTGTAGTTGGGGAAATAGAAAAAGTCATGCATTGAAAAGGTAAAGAAACGAAGAAAAAATCGAAGGAAGTTGGTTACATTGACGAAACTGCAGCATTCGACGATGTGGAAGTTCCAAATTTTCAGTACAATTTGGATTATAGTGAATGTGGAATGTCCAATTGATAATTACATGCAAAGTTGAATGATATAAATGTCAACATTTCCTTACATTGATTCACGCTTTTTTCTTACTATTTTATTATAGTATAGTGACCAATAAAAATGATTTATTCATCCCTTTAAACTTTTTTTTTAGATAATATAGACAGAAGATATAAGGGATGGAGAAAGGGGAAGTGAGAATACAAGACTTACAACACTAGCTAGCACTTACAAAAGGGCCTATTCATCCCTTTAAGTAATTAATAAAAGATATATGCAACATAAAATAATAATGATAAATTAATAAATATTTACATTTAACCTTTATTAACTAAATAAAGACCAACATTTGAAAATGATAAACTAGGATTCATTTTCAAATTGACCAAAATAAAAATTAAACTAAAATAAGATTTAACTCAAACATATTTTAAGAAAGATAATTTGTAATATATATATATATATATATATATATATATTAATAGCCAAAACTTAGAGAAAATTTGATTAGATTTCAATTGGATTCTTAATTTTGCACCACATGTCCCATTTAATTTCAAAATTTTGTGCCAAGTGAATTATTTAGTATAAAAATCAAAGAGTCCATATTCAATTAGATTCTATATTAGATTTCAATTAAAGTTCAATTTTGTGCCACGTGTCCTTTTAATTTTTTGATTTTTGTGGTAGGGGAATTATTGAGTACAAAAATCGAAGAGTTCAAATTCAATTAAATTCTAAATCATATATATATATATATATATATATATATATATATATATATATATAATGAGAAACCATTACATATTTAAGAAATGTATAGTTTAAAAAAGATATAAGCTAATATTATGTATAATTTGAACATTTTAAAAAAAAAGTATAATTCGAATTATGAAATTGTGATTGTTTTTAATTATATCCGTGCTTATGCACGGAGTTACACACTAGTTACTCCTAAAATGTATGAACATAGTTTCAATACTTGATCATGTGAAGTTATTAGAAATGAAAATTTAAACAACTATATGATACATGACAATATAAATTACAATTCATATCAATGAGAATTTTCAGCGAGAATAATGATAATTGTCTTGTGCTAAAATTATTTTCATTGTTATCTTTGGTACTACACATGCAAGAATCTCATTATTATATATGATTTTCTTGTCATTTGATGTGAAATTCATGAATGAGCCTATTCTATATTATGCATGGAATTTGTTGATGCATGATAGTTTTTTTTTTTTTTTTTCTAGGGATTTTTTTTTTCTATTATTTCTTGCGACACAATTTTTATAATCAAATACTGGAATTTTGAGACTTATGTGAACAAAGCATTATTTTATGTGATAATTTTATACTTTGGATGAAATATTAATTTTCCTACATGATGCAAAAATGAGCATAAAAATTGTTCACAAAAAAACTATTCCAACACATGATTACGAAAACTCAATTCAGTAGCTACCTATTTCTTGCCGAACAGATTTGGATTGTTTTGTGAAAATATTAGATCCTACAGTCTGAATCAAGATTTCAGTTACTATAGTATGAAGTGATGAAGTTCCATATGCCACTTTTGAGTAAAAGGAGATAATTATATTAGTCGAAAACGTCAACAAAGATGAAGAGTAACCCATTTTTCTCTCTTTGTCAAAACAAATATTGTAAGGCACATTCGACAAGGTCGAGCCCAAAGAATTCTCAGTTCTCACTAATAGGTGATATTCACAACAGCTAGTATTGGTTGGTCCCCTATTGACGAGTAGTGTAAAATGGTTATTTATAAAGTGACCGTCATTACTAAGGACGACCGTCATTACTAAAGACGATCATCATTACTAAGGATGATCGTAACCACACATTAATGCTCAAATATAAATTCCTCACTTAAATGGTTCAAATGTAACAGACGTACAACCTTTCCAGCCATCAGCTCACAACTGTTACAACTACTTCAAGCTGATCATTACACAGCTGTTACAGAACATTGAATGGGGAAGTTAAATGGCTATTAAATGAGCATATAAGCCTCCAACTCAACCATAACTAATGGATAGCGATAAAACGCTTGTCCATATTGCAAACCGTCCATGTTAATAACAAGTAAAAGTATGGACGAGCGTAAACACATTAGTTTCAAATAGCATTTAATGTCTAAATGATAAATAAGCACAGTGCCGTTACTGCCGTCCAATTATGCACATTTAATGACCATTACAGATGTTAAAGGGCTGAGGATAAATGGTCATTATTAGGCCATATATCCTCCAGTTGTGGTACAACGTTAGAAAGGTCAATAAATTGAGCATTTACTCATACAAAGGCTATATAAAGCCATGAGAGACAAGTAAGTGGGACATGTTGAACACACGCACAAATTACTCTACAGAGTACAGATTTCTAAAGAATTTAAGCTAACTTAAGTATCGGAGGGTCATTGGCAAGCCCCAAACCGATGTCATTATCTGCTTAGTGATTTCTTTGGTACAGGATCTCCAGGTCGTCCATCGTACTGACGAGGTACATATTGACAAACTCCAGGTCGTCCATCGTACTGACGAGGTACATATTGACGAGCTCCAGGTCGTCCATCATGCTGATGAGGAACATACTGACGAGGTGAAATCGTGCTTCATCAGTTTGGCACCATCTGTGGGGAATGATAGGCTATCAATCAATAAGCCATTGAATTCTCTACTGACTAAGTTCCTTAGAACCGATGGACTCTACCACAACTGCGTCGCCGAACCTGGTGGTGATGACTCAACAAATCCAAGCACTAACAACAATGTGCAAGAATTGAAAAAACTAAATGAAGACTTGAAGTGGAGAGTGCATTCAAAGGGCACAAAAACATCACAACCATGGCGTAATTGCAATGACAATGATGATGAAGCCCATAGTCTAGGAAATAGTAGAAGAGAAACTTCTAAACACACCGCACAGTCGACTCATGGCAATGTTCAAATGATGAAAAACATGAGGAAGGAGTTAAACGAAGTCAATAACGCCATGAAGGGAAAGATAACGATAAATCTTGATGGCATGATCAAGATGACAGACTCACCCTTCACTGCCAGCATTTTTGGAGTGCCCTTTGCCTTCCAAATTTCGTCTCCCACAGCTGGAGGTTTACGATGGCACTAAGGATCCCCTAGATCACATAGGGGCATTTAAGACAATATTAAACCTCCAGCGGACCCCAGACGAGGTAATTTGTGAATCATTCCCAGTAACCCTCAGAGGAGCAGCAGGGGTGTGGTTTAGCAAGCTACTTGTAACATCTATCGCAAACTTTGAGCAGCTGAGCGACTCTTTTATCCACCATTTCATTGGGGGCCGACACCATAAGAGATCCACCTCATACCTACTAACTGTGAAGCAACAGGAAGGGGGAACCCTAAGAGAGTATGTAAAATGCTTCAACAAAGCAGTGTTAGAAATTGATGAGGCAGACGATCAGGTGATAATGATGACCTTCCAAGCAGGGTTGAACAATCCTAACCTCGTCTTCTCTCTAGTGAAGACTCCACCAACTACAATGACATACCTCATGTTCAAAGCCCAAAAGTACATGAACGGATAGGATGCATTAACAGTAAATGGAGTAGATGGCAAGCGAAGGATGGAAGAAATCGACGAGCTCCAACACAAAAAGAAAGAGAAGAAGGATCGTTCCCCCAGTCAAAAGAATGACAACGAAAATACGCAGGCTTATACAAGATCGACAAGTATTCCAAAAGAGGAACTTGTTAACTTGAATCACTTAATGGCAAACAGTTACCTCGTCCATGGAATGTAGAGCACTTCAAGAGGTATTATTGCTAGTTAGATGACATTTTCAATTTTCTTTCATCAAACTGTTTTCTAAGCAGGAATGAATAAGGTGGCATTTTTCCCCACATGAATAAATGTCGTTCTCTTGAAAGATCTGAAAGTATTATTTATCATACAAAATTTTTTTTGAAAAGAAAGCCCGTCATTGAAAATCTAACGAGTAAAACCAAGTACACGATAAAAATCTCGATAAGAGTAAAATCGTCACATAAGTTTCAAATTGGATGAGTACAATCATAATGAAGATCAAATTCTCAAAACAAGAGTAAGTCATATGATTAAATTCGCATGGTTAAAAACCAACGAGTACATTCATAATGACGATCAAATTCTCAAAACGAGAGTAAGTCATATGATTAACTTCGCATGGTACAATCAAATTCTCAAAGCAAGAGTAAGTCATATGATTAAATTTGCATGGTTAAAAATCGACAAACACAATCATAATGATGACCAAATTCTCAAAGCGAGAGTAAGTCATATGATTAAATTCACATGGTTAAAAACCAATTAGTACAATCATAATGATGATCAAATTCTCAAAGTAAGAGTAAGTCATATGATTAACTTTGCATGGTTAAAAACTGACGAACACAATCATAATGATGATCAAATTCTTAAAGCGAGAGTAAGTCATATGATTAAATTCGCATGGTTAAAAACCGACGAGCACAATCATAATGACAATCAAATTCTCAAAGCGAAAGTAAGTCATATGATTAAATTTGCATGGTTAAAAACCGACGAGCAATTTTTCTAAAAAGGAAAACAAAAATCAAGGCACACGGAAAGCTCAAGAAAACTTCGCACACGCAACCAATGAAGAGAAGGCACATGTCAATCACCTAACGAGAAAGTCGCCTCGCATTAAATGTGATGGGATGAGAATCTCGGGACACAAAGGGGAGATTGAACCGCCAAAAACTTTTCATATTCCTATGTTCGTCCAAACAAAGGACAACAAAGGAATAAAGGGGGTAACTGATGAGTAGTGTAAAATGGTTGTCTATAAAGTGACCATCATTACTAAGGACGACCATCATTGCTAAAGACGATCGTCATTACTAAGGACGATCGTAAGCACATATTAATGCTCAGATATAAATTCCTCACTTAAATGGTGCAAGTGTAACAAACGTACAACCTTTCTAGCCACCAACTTACAGCTATTACAACTACCTCAAATTGATCATTACACAGCTGTTATAGAACATTGAATGGGGAAGTTAAATGGTTATTAAATGAGCATATAAGCCTTCAGCTCAACCATAACTAATGGATAGCGATAAAATGCTCGTCCATATTGCAAACCGTCCATGTTAATGACAAGTAAAAGTATGGACGAGCGTAAACGCATTAGTTCTTGACAACATTTAATGTCCAAATGATAAATGAGCACAGAGCCGTTACTGTCGTCCAATTATGCGCATTTAATGGCCATTACAGACGTTAAAGGGCTGAGGATAAATGGTCATCATATTGCAAACCGTCCATGTTAATGACAAGTAAAAGTATGGACAAGCATCAACGCATTAGTTCTAGATAGCATTTAATGTCCAAATGATAAATGAGCACAGAGCTGCTACTGCCGTCCAATTATGCGCATTTAATGGCCGTTACAGACGTTAAAGGGTTGAGGATAAATGGTCATTATTAGGCCATAAATCCTCCAGCTGTGGTACAACGTTAGAAAGGCCAGTAAATTGAGCATTTACTTATACAAAGGCTATATAAAACTAGGAGAGACAAGTAAGTGGGGCATGTTGAACACACACACAAATTACTCTACAGATTACAGATTTCTAAAGAGTTTAAGCTAACTTAAATATCGAAGGGTCCTTGGCAGGCCCCAAACCAGTATCACTATCTGCTTAGTGCTTTCTTTGGTACAGGATCTCTAGGTCGTCCATCATACTGACGAGGTACATACTAACAAACTCCAAGTTGTCCATCATACTGACGAAGAACATACTGACAAGGTGAAATCGTGCTTCATCACCTATTACATTAGTGATGTTCAAGAGGAAAATATACAAGAGAGATAATATACACCAAATTGCTCCTAGTGAGATGCTAAATGAAATAAGGAAGATAGTAAGAGATTGGTGAAAGAGGGCACTTGAAGAGTGTTGCTAAGTGAAAGATGATTACTTAAACGCATACTGAATTAGAGAGAACATTGCAATTTCTAAGTATAATGAATGTGAGAATTTTTGGTTATAGAAGGGTTACAAAGTGTTTTGCTCTATTTTTTCCTTCTCCTTTTAAGCCTAGTATTTTGAATTATAGCCCCCCCCCACACACACACACACACAAAGAATCCCCAAGGTAGCTCATAACAACCAGGAAGTTTTTCTAGGAGGGGCCAAGCTAAAGTCTCAACATTAAGTTAAAGTTTTTTTTGTTATATTTTAAAATTGTGTCTTAAATTCTTTACTGATACTAAGAGTGCATTTGTTTAAGGCCGTCTGGTAGCAGTGTTTTAAGTATTATTATTCAGTTTTTAGTATTGTGAAAATACATGTTTGAGTATTATAGAAATATGTACCAGAAGTGTTATTGTTATTTAAACACTAAAAACTGTTATTTAAACAACAATACCAAACAGCCTCATACACCCTAAAAACACGCGTTTTTAAAAGAAGTGTAGAACACCTTTTTAAATACGCAAGGGAGTCTAGTTTTTACAAAGGCCCCTTAAAAACCATTTATAATTGATCATAGTTTTTTCATTAAATTACTCACTTTAAAAACTTGAATATTGAATTTTTCTAAACTAATTACATCGCCAATTTTTTCACTTAAAAAAATGTAAACTATTGTTTATGTTCAATCAAATATAACAGACAAGTCAAGTGTAAATTTGTTTTTCTCTTCTTTCTTTTTTTTTTTCTTTATCTTTAATACTTCAATAAAAATAATATATAGTACTATAAATATATGATAGACAAACGTAAAAGAATAAAACAATTTAATTACTCTTAAATCATTATCTACTAAAGAAATAGATAGTAAACCATTTTTATCAAATTTAAAAATAATATAAAATAGTAGAACATTAAAAAGATACAAGCTACGTAGTCAAAGTACAAACCACTAATCTAATATAGGAAAAAAATGCTCACACACATGCTAAATTTTAATGTAGTGACCATGACACCCCCTAAACTTTTATATTGGCCAATTTACTCAATTAACGCTATATAGCACCAACCAAATTAATACTTTGTTAGTTTGGTGTTAAAAACTTAAAAAAAAACAAAAAAAAAACTAAAGACAACTCACGTGAGCTTAAAAAATACTAAAATCAATTCTCTGAACTATGAACCTGATAAAAAGAAGAGAGAGAAACGTTGTGAGAGATGGAAAGACATAAGCCAAAAAGGTGAAGCCCAAAACCACTAACTTGGGCTCAGAAAAATTTACAACAAAATTTTCTCGCTCCCACTGCAAGCCATGAATATGAAACCAATTCTCTTTCTCTCTCTCTCTCTCTCTCTCTCTCTCTCTCTCTCTCTCTCTCTCTCTCTCTCTCTCTCTCTCTCTCTCTCTCTCTCTCTCTCTCTCTCTCTCTTTTTAATACCAGTTTCTCATTGAGAGTGGGTTTGTTATTTTCTTCCACCATCACAAATCCATTGCCTTGTACTTTGCCTTGCTACAGACCTAAATAGTTAGTAACTTTATATTTATATTCTTTTACAAAAACTTTCTAGGTGTTTGATGAATTCAATGAAATTTGATCCTTTGTGTTGTTAGGATTTGGAATTGGATTGGTGGGTTTTGGTTACTTTTCTTTGTTGGGTCGTGGAATTGGAGCGACGTTAATAGTGGTGAATGTTGAATGGCGGATCCAAATATGTTGGGGGAGGGAGGGGGGGATGGCCCCCCAGCCCCCTTTAGCATCCCAATTGTCAATGCCTGGCCTCGACTGGCTAAGCGGAAAAGACTGCTGCTGCCGTGCCTTCGTTTGACCACTCGTCGTGGTGACAGCTCCCGTGCACGCGGGGATCGTTGGAGGCTCCTCTCGATGTATATGCGTGTTGTTTGCGTGGAGTTTCAGGTGCTCTCTCTCTCTTGGTGGAGGAAGGTAGGTCTACCCTTAGCGTTATGGCAGGAATTTGTGCCTAATTTTAAAGGATTACCAAAGGTAAGTGGAGTCGCCACCAATCATTGGGTTTTTCTAAGGTGTGATTGGTCACAGGTTTCTAGTTAATTTTATTACCGATCCTAGGCTAAGAAAAAAGGGCGTTTTTCCTAATCAAATGTGAATGGCAAAAAATCTTGATTCTTAGGTCTAGAAGTTTGGTTACATGTGGGGAAGGTGTTAGGCACCCCACAACGCCTGTCCAACGACAGTCCTTTGTTTTGATAAAACCTTAATTTTTGGAGATTGACAGTAAAAACATGATTTTGGCATTGGCTTTCAAGGCTTTGCATGCATGGGGGTGAGGTTTGGCTTTTGAACAAGTGTGGTCCTAATATATACTTTCCTAAGGCATTCGAGCAAAGTGCCAGACTTTCACTGCGAAAATCCGATGAGAAGTCACCTTACTTTCGTGGTGGAAATTAGGCATCGCTAGCCTTAAGTGACACAGATCGTGACAATCACACCGGAAAGGGGCAAGCGGGTATATATATACATGCATCATGCACAATGCTAGCATACAGAGCAGGAAAGTAAATGCCTACATCCCTAAAGCATGGCCCAAAATATAGGTGCAGGAAAATAAACAAGGGTTGCCGTACTCTAGAGATAAGGACGAATGGTACAAAGCATGATATACCTAATATAAACCATCTAAAGGAGAAAGGGAGGAGGAAGGAAGAGGTTTAAAAGAGTACATAACCAAAGGGAAAAGCTAAACCCTAAACCTACTGAACACAGCCCTCAACTCATGTTGGCAAGCTTGCATCCGCACCTTTTTTGCTAGCGCCTAGGAGATCGCGCCCTAGCTCCATGTGTGTACATGCAAAGGCAAAGATAAGAAACTAGCAGACGAGCAATGGAAAGTGAGAGATGCATAGATAATAGCAAAAGGGCGTAAAACGAACAAGCAAGATAACAATAACAAGCATAGCGTACAGGATGTGAGCAAACATACGAGCAAAGGGGCAGACAAGCAAGATAGCAAACAACAAGCAAAGGGTAAACAAGCAAGATAGCAAACAAAAGGTGGTGTCCGCAAGGGACAAATGTAGGTTTGGATCAGATGTCCATAGCCTCATTGTGTTGAAGCATGGACGACACACTAACAAGCAAAACTCATGCATGGACATGTAAGCAAGCATGTAAAGATGCATATAAAGCCAACAGGTGGCACAACCAAGCATGGCAAGCATATCATCACATGGAGTGGAAGAGGGGAAAGGTATGCACGAAGCAATTGGCATCATGGTGATGCATCCCAAATGGTTACATCCAAACAAGGTCTCATGGGCGTCAGATGTAACCACACAACCACACGCCCGCTAAGGGCATCAAGCGTGGCAAAGCCTAGAACAAGAGAGGCTAATACAAGCATAAAGCATAGAAACAAGCAAGCATAGACATGCAAATAAGGGTGATCCTAACCCTTTGATGTGAGCCAAGGTGTACGAACAGTGACAAAGACCATAGGGTCTAGATCGGGTCCAAACCAATAGGCCAAAACACAAGAAAGAAAGATGAAATGACAAAAGGGCTACAATAGCACATGGCATGACATACATGGCTTAGGTCTAGGCACACAAATATGGCATGGAGTGCACAAGCACATGGAAGATGGCATAAAGCATGTAAAGAGCATAGATCCAAGCACACAAGCATGTGGAAACACAGATCTAGACATATAAGCGTAAAATCGTGCAAGCAAACATGTAGAAAGCTAGTACGTAGACATGGTAGAACATAGATCCAAGCATATAAGCATGTGAAGACAAGGATCTAACCATATAGCATGGAAATAAACACATAAACACATAGATCCAAGCAAGGCATAACCAATGACATCATACAAGCATGTGAGCACATAACCCTAACATCAACATAAAGTAAAAAAGAGGAATGAAACAAAGGAAAGCATGGCATAAAACCCTACGCATGTAAATCTAAACATATAAGCGTGTAAAAAAGGTAGATCTAAGCATGAAAACACGGCATAAGACATAATGACAAAGAGATTTAACCTAGAAACACAAATAAAGCAAGAAACAAGCTAAAGAAACCAATAAATCATATTATTCAAGCAAAAAGAGCAAGATAAAAGCTAGGAAAAGATTTAAAAGGTTAGCGGTATGGATGATAGCTAGAAAGGCTACATCCACACCCCTAAACCCCAAATCCAAAGTGTAGAACCAAGGGAAGGAAGATTGGGTATAAGAACAATACCTTTTGTTGTTGGTGAAGAGAGAAGAAGCAAGAGTCTTTGATGTGTCTCCTCCTCTGGTCTGTAGGTCATCTCTTCCTTTGGTATGAAGGTACCTGGGCCTTTTATAGCCCCAACGCATTTTTCAAGGCGGTGGTCCTTGGAGGGCCGCAAGCCTCAAAATTCCTCTGATCGGGTTAATCTTGACACCCTTGGAAAGATATTGATTTTCAGTTTCTAAAAAGGTGTGGAACACAAAAATCCAACGGTCGAATCGAAATTTATGGCTCCGAGAAGTTAACGGTGCATCAATCAGTGCGTTAACTCGATTTTTGTGATATCTCAGTCGTTCTAACTCCGATTTCGACCCATGAACTATTGTTGGAATGAGAATTTGATAATCTTCACAATGATGTTGGTTTCAACCCGTTCCGATGGCCGGATCAAAATTAGGGTTTTTGGGCCCCACTCGGAGTCAAACTTCGAGTCAAACTTAGTCAAAGTGGCTAAAAATCTTTGAAAAGCTCGGGTTTGATGAAAAACTATGAAAGGTGTTATTTTGTGTGGATTTTGATCTTATTTGACCTTCGGTCAACCTTGGGTTGACCAAGGGCATTTTGGTCATTTTAGTTGAAAAAGGCACTTTGGGTGCTTCGGTGTCCGAACAGGTTGCATCACGTCATTCTGGATGTTCTCGTGACCCCATGGAAAGAAAATGATATTTTTGGGTTTTTCAGGGTTCGGCACGCAAATCGAGGGCAAACAAAATACACTATCAACACCAGTGTTAATAGAAAAACTTGTAAATCTCAAATTGAGATGAATAAAAAAATGAAACTAAAACAAAAAATGAAGACCCTCATTGTGCAACTTTTTGTGGGTGCTAATAGCATTAAAATAATTATGCATTGAACTTCTAAAAGTGAAATACTTAAGCACAAATCCTATATATTAGTACTAATACTCTGATCACAAGTTTCATTTTTTACGTTCTTTGCACAAAGTCTTTGATTTCCTCAATTTCTTTTTCAATTCATCACCATATCTTCAATTAGAAAGGTACATTTCTAATTGAATTGTTTCAACTTCCCTATCTTAACTAATTGCTTCAAATAACTCCACAAAGTCCTGCAATCCTTGGTCGTATGCCCTCGCTCCTGGTGGTATTGGCAATGAAGGCTTTGGTTGTGTTTCATGGGGTCTCCCCCTATCTTATTTGGTCACTTAAAATATGGCTCATTCTTAATTTTTTCCAAGATCTAGTGCACGAGCTCTCGGAACACAGTGCTAACCATCTAAGCAGCATTAGATCCAGTAGGCCCAGCAAAATCTCTTCGAGGTCGGTTGTTATTGTACCTCTCCAACCTGAAATCCTTTCTATCTTGAGGGACCACCTTACCTTTCCCCTTTCGCTGTTGCCGGTCCTCCTCGACTCGCTTATACTCGTCAATACAATCCATGAGTTGACAAAAACTCCTAACTGGCTTCCTTGTCAAAGACTTTCTCAGATCGTGCTTGGCGAGCAAGTCGACCTTGAAAGTCCTTATAGCCACGTCATCAAAATTCTCATCTATCTCATTAAACATCTCCTGGTATCTGTCAGAATGCGTTTTCAGGGTTTCCCCCTTTCGCATGGTCATAAACAGCAAGAAATCTAAGGGCTGAGGAACCCTACTGCAAGTAACAAAACGAGCCACAAACACCCTAGTAAGCTCCTTAAAGGAGTTAATGAAACCTTCCTTCAAACCATCAAACCACCTCATCGCCATAGGCCCCAAGCTGAATGGGAACACCTTGCACATCAAGGTCTCATTCTTTGAGTGAATAGCCATTCTGTTGTTGAAGTGGCTAACATGCTCCATTAGGTCTGTTCTACCATTGTACATGGTCAAAGTTGGTTGAGTGAACCCCTGAGGAATTTTTCCTCCTTCAATTCTACGTGTAAAAGGTAATTTAGAAATTTGGTTCAACGCCTTTCTTATAGCATCGTTACCCAGACCTTTGCGAGATGGGCTCTAATTTCTACATTTATAATGGTGATCCTCATCGCACGAAAAAGACTCACTAAAGGGAGTCCTTGATCTGGGCCTGTAGGTACCACCCCTATCATCATCCTAAGAAGGGTCAGAGCTTGAATGGGTCCTTCTCCGTCGATCACGGCATAACCTCCTCCTCAAACGGTCAATCTCCAGTTGCATGCTTCTAGTATTCTCCCCATGAGAGACGTGACTTCTACTTCAAGACTGGCTCGTACTAGTGTATGTGGTATGCACACTAACCTCTTGATCCCTCCTTCATTCAAGATTAAGGAACTGATCTTGACGTTGGGAACCCACGAACTCTTCTTGGTTTGGTCTTGAACCTACCATAGTTGAACATTGATTTCACTAAAGCTCAAGTCTTCCCCACAGACAGCGCCAATCATAAGGACAGTTTTTTTTGGATCCTAAGCCCAAAAGGTAAAAAGATTAAGGCCCAAAGAGCCCAATACAAAGAATTCGTAGAGAGTGGGTAAAAACTAGGTTTCAATGAATTGGACAACACTCACAATGGATTAAAGATGGAAATAAAACAAAGAAAAACAGGTTTTATGCGAAGAAATCCTTCCTCGGCAAAGTCCAAGTAGAGTAGTTCTTAAATATATTTCTCTTTGACTTGATTACAATTACAATTCTTGGTGCTATAGTGTTTTTTCTACAGATTTTCTGATGATCCCCTTGTAATTGGGGTCTTTCTTCTTTATATTACCCCGTTTTGCTTCATCTCAACCCTTCACGTGTAGATCAAGTTGCTAGCCTTTATCCTTGTCCCATCAACATCTTCCTGAAGTCTTTGGGGATAGCTGTAAGGCTGAATATCACTGTTCAGGTATCACTTCTACATTAATATGGTTAGAGAGTTAGTTGTAGAACTTTTAATGCGGTGGTAGCAGCTTTCTCTTAGATATTTCTTAGCTTTCTTTTATCCTATTCCCTCCTGATATTTATCCTTACCAATAGAATCGTCCGAAGCGTAGCTCCTGATGGCAAACCAAACCTTCTAACCTCTGCTCTGCTTAGCCGAGGAGGCATTTCTCCTCAGACAACCTTACCAAACTTTTATGGTTAGAATCCTTCCATACCCTACTAATTTGTATGTTTTAGCTAATGTCTAACTGTCCTTGAACTACTAAATGTCCTTGGATAAGGCCCACGACCCAATGTACATTCCTGGGCCCTCCATCCCTACAATATTAATCAAAGTAAATAAATGTTTGACATTTCCTTTTATAGAATGTATGCTTAACATTAGTCCTTATTAGTCACTGGTTATTTAATATTTAATTCCAATTGCCAAAAGAAGTTTGTAATTTATTGAATTATATTAAATGAAAAAACTGCAATAGCACCCTTCCAATGTGAAATATATATAATCATAATATATATATATATATATATATATATATATATATATTTATATAAATAAAAGCCGAAACTTTACGTGGGAAAGTATGAGGTTCTGTTAAGTCATATTCTATGTAAAGAGAATTGAAATATTCATAATTGTTACATCATAGATAAGAACAAATTAAATATTAACTTTTTGTTTTATTTGATTCCATGTTTTAAGACTTTTCTAATTAAAGAATAAATATTCTTTGTATTTTTTAATTCAATGTTTCAAGACTTTTCATCCCTCACACATACATACAAAACTCTATGCATTTTAATTCGCCATTTTCACCTCTTACACTTCTACCCCATTATATATACTTACTTATAGCCCTTCTTGTCATCCCATATTAAATACACACAGATCAAAAAAGATGTCATTTACCTTTAATCTTTCAACAACACCTACCAAACTCTAAAATTGTTGTCTCATCTAATCCTAACCCGTATGAGTTGGCTACAACCAATGAAGGAGGGCTTGCACTTTATATTGAGTAATAATTGCAATTATGATTTTGATGTTAAGGTTAGACGTTGTAGATTTGTGAGTTTTATTAGTGATGTGATTGACTGTGGTATTTGGGACGTGTATTTTGTATTAAGGAAAAAGAGAAAAACGCATTCTATATCAACCTTTATTCTACAATATTCCCCCAAAGTTTTTTTTTTTTTTTCTCTCTCTCATTACTTCAATTGAATAATTATATTGGATGTTTGTAATTTATAAATTTTTTTTATGATAAACTTATTACTAATAAAGTTCTATAACAATAATACTATAATACATGTACAACATTCTTCAAAACCATCTTACATAAAACATTACAACAATATCCGTGCATCACATAGGTAACTTACTAGTATAATAAATAGCAGATAAAATAATATAATCAGATGTATGGGCTTTTGCAAATATATTATTAATTAAATAAAACATATGCCAACAAAGATCGCAATTTCTTGAATTATATTAAAGTGAATAATGCAAGAACATCCAACCTCTTATGTTCTAATTTGGAGTTAAAATCTATGAGGCTTATATTTCACAAAATTACTAACTAATTGAATTGGTTGCAAATTGATTGCACAACCCATGTGATTCATTTTTAATAAAAATTCATTTTAAAATAAAACTTAATATAAGATTCATTTGTTTTGGCCCCCTCTCTCTCCCAGGAAGGATTAAGAATGTTTCTGACCGTGGGGGAAAATTAAACCCATCACCAGCCATTAAGAAATTACTACATGACCGTCTGAAACTCCGTAGGTGTTGAAACCAACTAAAATTTGGCCCGAACGAATGATACAGGCTATAGCATTTGCAAATCTTTATGATAACCCCTACTCCCAAGTTTTGTTCTTGCCTCTCTTGCAGGTGCTAGCCATTGGTGTGGACTGGAGGAGCTGCTAGGGTTTGGGGGCATTTATAAATTATGTGATGGGTTGTTCATTGTTTGTGGGCATTTTGGCTATGGTGGAGTGTCGCAGTGAGTGGGTTAATAGATTTCACACTGCTAGTGGTTGAGTCTAGTGATGAGTATTTTCAATGTTTATAGGTTAGTGAATGAAAGTCTCTAAAATTTGTTGACCCATTTTATTGCAATTGTTGTGTTATGTTTTAAAAAACACCAACAAAGAGGTTGGATGTCAAGACTCGAGAAGTATAGAGAATTGTCCACTGAGCATAAAGAATACCATTCATCTTCACAGTTTGTTTGTTTTTTGGCGTAGTTTTGGTAAAGTTACATTATATATGTCCTCTCTAACCATTATTCATTTTTCTATCAGCAAGCTCCACACACAGTGGATCTTGAATCCATGCCAGCTCCTTCCACCTTACTCTTATAGGGGAAAAATGTGTCATTTAAAATAGAGAAATGTTCTTAACATTTTCACAACTTCTAAGTGGCTTTAAAATAACACTAATTAGCTTCTCTAACCATAAATTAACCTTATTTAACATCGGTCAATCTTTCATCATTAAAATTCTAAATCTTAGTATCTTCACATATTCCAGTACTGCCCCCACAAAAGATGGTAGATTTGAAATGATCAAAAGTAAGATGTTCTTTTCATTTCGAATCCTATTTTTCTGGATATTTCCATCTATCAATCTTAACATTCTTATTTCAACTACACTTATTTTATAAATATATTACTTCTTAACAACCCAATATTCAATATCATAGTGCAGAGTTAATCTTACGGAAATCTAATTAAAAAAAAAATCCATCTTAATAGATATTCTACAATCACACAAGATTTCCTGATGCGCTTCTCCACTTTGTCCATCGTGCTCATATCCTATGATTCACACCCTCTTCGACTTCTCCATTTCTATAAATTATTGACGTAAGATATCAAAAACTCTAGCCATTTAGCATCTATTGACTATTGTGTTTTACAGCCTCTTCCTTTTTGTTTCTACTTTTCAATATACTCTATTTTAGACAAAAACCTCTAAAATGACCAAAAGTACCCTTAGACCTCAAATTAACAAAATGCCCTTAAAACCTAAAATTTTTAGTCATACTTAATCAAGAGCCTTTAGGTTCTAGAGCGTATCGTCAAATTTCTAACTTGGCATTAACTCCATTTCTAGTTTCATCCACAAACTATATCATCTGCAAAAAAACATACACCAAGGGACTTCCTGAATCGATTTAGTGACCTCACCAATCATTAACGCAAAAAGATATGGACTTAATATTGATCATTGATCCAAACCTATAGTAATAGGAAACTCACCTATGATGCCTCAACTTATTCTCACACTAGTTAAAGCTCCATCATCTATATCCTTAATCATCTTAATATACTTCATAAGAAATTTCCCCCCACGCCAACCCCCCAACACCCCCCCCCCCCCCCCCCAAACCCCAAAAAAAAAAACACCACATAACCTCTAGGATCCTATCATATGTTTTCTCAATAATAACCATACGAAGATATTTCATGTCTCTCTTTATTTTTCCATTAAATGTATAGGTAAGAAAATACTTCACATGGTAGATCATCCTAGCATAAAATCAAATTGATTCTCTGATATTATTGTCTTATGTTTTAACCTATATTCAATCACTCTCTCCAACGTTTCATAGTTTAATTCATAAGTTTAATTCCATGATAAGTTGTACAATTTGAATACCCCCTGTTCTTGTAAATAGATATCAAAGTACTGTTCAAATTTAATTTAAATCAAACCATTCATATTAGCTACTTATCTTTTCTTTTCTTTTTTTGATAGGTAAGCTACTGATCTTATCCCTTGATTCAAAAATATTAACTCTAAATACAACATATACTAATTTATAAGCACCACCTTTCAAAACCTATAGTCAGACATAACTGGTTCTCATCATTTGAAAAATGTCCTAAATGAATATTCATACACAATAGTCTAAACAAATTCACAAAGCATTTCAACGGATTCAATTTAGGCATTTATTTACAGACAAGAGTAGCTCCATCTGATACTCAATCACTGTAGGGATACCACAAGGATATAACACCAAGTTCAAACCTGATAAAAGTGCAATAAGGAAAACACAGTTTGAGTCCCCAAACAGAAACTCCAGGCAAAATTGTCCAAATTTTATGAACATATGAAATGATTTTTTTTTTCATGCCCCATGTTTCTAATTTTTCCACTCTAAATAGCATACTCAAATAATCAAAAGGAATTGGAAAGTCGTATCACCATTATTGCCTTGAGCTAGGCAAGAACAAGGGCAAGGGGGCAACATTCCACTATAAAAGGCTTTACTTGGGTTAGAAGTAGGGCATTAAAATACTTTCTTTTCACCTAAGACTGATTAAGCAAAATGTAATTGAGAAACAACAAATAAAATTGCAAATGAGAAATCAATTACTATACCATGTAAAAAACCCTCATGATAGCACGAGCATCTATCCCCATAGATGAGAGACTACAATTCAGATTCCAGAACACCATGTTTCTAATTTCTTCCACTATACTCGTAAGGCTTCAATTCTTAGTCAGCCTTGCTGTCAAAATCCTAGTGAAAAAAAAGATAACAGAAGTGCAAGTACCTGTATTTTTTGTAGGTTCTAAATCATGATGAATAGACAAAACATATCGCAAAAACCAAAATCACGCAAACCAAGAGAACTTCAACAGCACCAGAGCTGCTTGAACCTCTACAGTTAGCAACATCCACCACCATGTGTCAACTTTTTCTTCAAAATTTCTCCTCAATCTATAGGATATTCATATTCACTTAGGGATGATTCTGCACTGACAGCAGACAAAAGGTTGTTTATATTGAAAATCACCAAAAGTAGAACCAAAACTTCCAGACTTCACATTCTCACTAAATCACTTGATTGTAATCAACGTTCAAAAGCTATCTAAAATTGGCATATGGTTTCTTTGGGGAATACAAGATGGAGTTTGGTGACTTGTCTGCCTCATGCCCATTACCATTAGTTACTAATCCAGATTCTTCTTCATCATCACTGTCAATGTTATTTGGAGTAACTCTATTCTGATATCCTCTGCGCTGCAGAAGATATACATTGAAATAGTAGCTCACCAAATCAGCTCTGCTCTTGGTAGGAAAAATTTTAAAAATTTGATCCCAGAAACACTTCTGAAGAGGAGGAGGAGTTGACCTCAGTATAGCCTCAAATTTCTTTTCTTCTTCCACAGTCCAAGAAATTTTAACCTCCTCACCCATCCTATCAAATTTCCATCGGTAGAAAGCTGAGCCCAGCTCCAACTTCACTCTCAACCTTTTCTCAGCAATGTGAAACTTGACACATTCAATGGAACCAGGCCCTTCACAGCCACATGAATCTTGTCTTCCCTTACCAATAGGATCCCTTTCAATGAGAGATCTGTGCTCTCCTTTTTCCAAAGGCCAGATCCCGGTCCCCAACCACTTAGGGTCACTTTCAGAAGCCACACCAGTCCATTCTGGCACATTAGCTTCAAAACGTGGCCCATAAGGAATGCGCTTTGGGACATATTTCTCTAGTGCTGAAGCATATTTGTCAATTGCTGAATCTGCTGTGGACATATCAGAGGTTCCAGGCAAATGTTTGTCCAATCCATCTTCCATTCCTTCTGTACAAGGATTTTTGTCCAACTCACTTTGAGAGGCTGATGAGGACTCTGAACAAGCTCGTCCTTGAGACATTGTTTTCTCAGAAAGAAGCTTCTTGCGACATTTGAATCTCTCTCTAAGATTGTAATTTGACCCATGTTGATCGTCATACATGCATGGATGCATCTTCTGAGTTTTCTACAAATGGGGAACATGATTTTGACACATGAGACAGTTAAAAGTATTTTAATGGGTTTAAACAATATTTTTTGATAAGTAATTGAAAAAAATATTGAACAATATTGTTTAAACAAGATTTTTATTAGTTTAGCATTGAAAAATTTGAAGCATTGACATATCAAGACAAAGCCCTGATAGAAATCTTGAACTCCTGGATAAAGCAATAATATCCAACATTGAACACATGGATAAAGCTGGAACTTAAGAAACTTCTATGTTTCTGTAGGAGACATCCATTATTGAACTGACCATAACGCAATCCCACTCATTAGTCATTATATAAACTAACATGTTCACACATGCTACACGCATGTCCAGAGGCTTTTTATTTTGTCAGAAATATAGGTTTTTTTAAATTAAAAATAATAATAATAATCAGAAAATTAAAGATAGTTATAAGCAGTTCTAGTACAAAAAGTGGGGAATGTGGGGTTTTTGAAGTTACCACTATAACAACTTTTCGTTAGAGTTTACTGTCTATGGTGTTTTAAATTTTAAATGTGACCTAAAATTTAGGTATTTGAAATATATTATTTTCCTTACTTGAACATATTATTTGAAGTTTTATTAATTTATTGCGATTAATGAGTGAGGGTATTTTTGACCATTGAGAAAGTAGACATAGACGGAGCAAAAACTTAAACAAGAATGCAAGGCATTTTCTAACAACAAACAAAATGAAATTGGTGTGAAATCATTCCTAAAAAGTGCTTTAATAACTTTGCTGAAGGCAGTCCAAATTACTGAAATATCAAAGACGCTTACGATCTTCCATTGATTATTTTCTAGGCATGTAAATGAAACAATCATATTGTCAAGAATACCATTTTATTTTCAATGTTTCTGGGAAGTTCTGAATGAACCAAGCGAAGTCCCACTTTCTAGAAAGAAACAGATGCAAATAAGAAAAGGTCACATATAAATTTTTTAAAAGATTTGCATCAGTAAATCCAGTAACACCAAAATAACATGAACAAAAAGAACAAGAGTAGGGTGTTAGTGGCCGTAAGTCTTGTTACGAAATGGGTTAAAAATAGATTTCACCAACCCATTTTGGAAGAATTTTTTGTCAAACCCCTTGAGGCACATTTAATTTAGTGATGGTAATCTATCAATAGGGAAATATATCTTTTGATAAGTAATAGTGATATATATCTTAAAAGGAATAGTGACTTTAAAGCCCATGTTTCTCCACATCATCATTATAATAAATAAATTTTTTATTTAAGTATCGATATATGCTAGTTGAATCCAATTTGAATTAATTTTTTATTAGAATAAAGAAACACAGCGAAACAAAATCTATATAATTACATTTGGTCTTTTCCATAAAAATTCCAAATTTAGTTAAGTTAATTTTTTTCTACAAATTCTCAGATTTGGATATATATATTTGATTATATGCCATTTATAAACGGGTTTCAATAAATTTTTTGTGGATCACATGGGTTACAACAACTTATGTTTATAGATAGACAGGCAATTGATAATTAAGAAATTACATATCCACTTGAACTGTAGTTTAAATTCATCAAACCATATTCAATATGCATCACATATTCAATGGATTTAAGATTCTAATTTCTTACAAAATCAAAGAAATTTTATTAAAGTTCTAAAGTAAGCAAAGCAAGCATTATACACATAAGAAGGGGGAAAATAAAAAAGGAAACATATTTATAAAATTTACAATGACCAATGATTTGAAACTTCAAATTATTTTCAAATATAGTTTCAAGTGGTTATTAAATAACTGCGCTTCAACTGCTCCTACAATTAAAAACTTCTACTAATATGAGAAGAATCTTATAACTAGTAATAGAGAGAGAGAGAGAGAGAGAGACCATGGAATAAAATTATAGTAAGACAATTGATGAATATAGGCTAGTGTTTAAGTACTCATAAATGCTATGCATTTGGGTGATCATTTTTAATAATGTCGCAGAATTGTTTCTAAAAAGTAATAGATTGACAACAATAGTGCTTATACAAATAACACTGGCAAAAGCGGATGAGTTTAATAAACCAATTAGCAATAATAAAATTTGGCAATACAAACAATCATCAAAGACTAAATATTACATGACCAGACATGCCTAAAAAAGTATTTCTTTCTTCTTTCCTTCTTATCATTTCTTAAGAGCACATAGCTAACATTTGGACATTGAGTGAATGACCAAAAATGCTAGAAAATCCATTATGATATTTAGCAGAAGTAACTTTGATAAAACATCAATTTATATGAGTTGATAATGTACCTAAAAAATTGAATATAATAAAAATAATAGAAATTGGTAAAATGTAAGCCACTAGGAGTTGAACGAGCTTATGCTAAAACAGAACAAGACAAAAAATACAAATCTTACATCACGATAATGCAGGAATCTGATATATTTTAGAATTGCCACATCCTAAAGCATGCTAATGAATACATTGACAAAATGAGCAGCAACAAAAAAATAATTGTATTACACACCCTAACATGATAGCAGCAAGTTAAAAGCAACAAAGCCATATAATACGAAAATTATGATCCATCAGATTATTTGAGCTACAAACTTAGAAGGACAGCCTCATCCACCAGGATATGTGATACAGCCCTGCTCTAAATTACTCGGCATACTCATTAGTGATAACAAAAACATGATTACAAACAACATCTAATTGAATATTAAATTATGTGATAGTAAACACTCACACAGAGAAACATGCATGTATAATGCTTTAACAAGATTCTTTAATAGGTAAGAATATAATATCTAACACATGTAAGACTAGAATATGCTTCCAACTGATTTTCCTATTTAGAGAACACAATGTGTTGTAGCATATACCTGCCATTGGTCGGCGCTTGATTCCACTTGTCTTTTCAGGAAGATGGCCTCTCGAGCCAACAAAACCTGCTTCCACATCTCCTCCTTCCCATGAGACTTCCACACAGACCATTCCGGTACTGAACCAACAGCTAGATCACAAGGATCCTTTGCCACCCCCACAACCCAGTTTAGCAATCCACATAAAGACTCCCGCTTCCTCTTACGACAAAAACTCCCCTCCTCCTCATTAGTCACATCCAAAATCACTACATCATCACATTTACTGCCTCCATCCAAACGCGTCACCACGCCCTCAATCTCGTCATTGTCAAATAATTTTCCATTGTCTTGTAAATTCACTACACACTCACTCAAATCAATACACGCCTTTTTCTCATCCTCATGGCCAACACCATTCATGTCCCCATCCAACACTATCACCCCTTTCTTACTATCACTAAATTTCTCAACATTCTTCTTCGAATCCAAAGCCAACAATCCCCCAGCATCAGCACATGACTTCACCTCCTTAAACTCTAATTCCAAATTCGGATAATCCTCATCCTTCCTCTTCTTCTTCTGATCCGGAACCTTGGCTAAAAAATCTTTAATCTCATCCTGAAACTCCATCAAATGATCCTTATCATCAAAAACCCTCTTCAACCATCTCTCCAGCAGATCCAAATACTTGATGTAAATCAATTTCAAAGTCGAGCCCAGATTCGGACCCAACAACCCCGATTCTAATGCCACCAAATCCCACAACCCCTCTTCAGAAACAACGTTGTAGCCACCATTCTCTCTCACAGCAAACAAAAGCTTAAGTAAATCCACACGCTGCCCATCTCCAAGCATTGGAGGTAGAGGCCGAAAACAGTCTCGACCGCAGATCTCCTTGCCAAAACGTAGAAGAAACCCTTCGAACTCGCATCGAAGCTTATCGGAATCTAGTTGGATATCGGATCCATTGGAACCCGGTTTTAGATCGACCCAGAAATCGTTTTGCTTTAGCTTCTTTTCTGGGGTTTTGACGCAATCTAAAGCAGACCCATCAGCAAGCATCGACCACCCTGCCATTGGATTTCGAATTCAAACCCTAAAAACCAAATCACACTCTGTTTTGTAAACTTTTTTTGCTTTCTTCAACAACAAAAGCCATCAAAACCCACACACACACACACGCACAAAAAAAAAATACCCATAAATAAATATAAAAAAACAGAGAGAAAAAACGGATGTGAAAGAGTTATGAAGTGACTATGAAGATGAAAGACGGAAAAAGATACCGATTAACCATCTGGGTCATGCTTGGAATTCGAGTTTTTGGCGGGAAAAAGGATTGAGATTTTTCAATGGGTGAAGGCTTTTTTTTTTTTGTTTGAAGGCTAATTATAAACTAGTAGTTTTTAGAGTTTTTAGAACCCCATGAAAATAGTTTTTCAATGTCCCGCGCTTTCTCTCTCTTAATTGCAGAGAGAGAGAGGACTAAAAATTCAAGTACTGAACAGAGACACATATACAGAGAGAGAGACCAATAGTCCTTAAAAATCCAAAAACGTCATTGGAGGACACAAGTAATGTAAAAATTTTGTAAAAGAGAGAAAACGTACCAGTAGTTTAGTTTTTTTCCTTCTTTTTGGCAACACAGCCCTTACGCTGTGGGGCTGTTGGGTTTTTGGATTTTGGGTTTTCAATTTTTCTCAGCTAATTAGGTGACCCTTCTTGACCTTCTTCACCTTTTTTATAATACTAACTAATAACTCTCTCTCTCTCTCTACTTTTTTTTTTATTATTTATATAATAACCCTCTCTCTCTCTCTCTCTCTCTCTCTCTCTCTCTTTTTCTTATTCTTGTTTTGTGTTTTTTTAGTGTGCCTCTTTCTTTGAAATACCAAAAAAACACAAAACAAGAGGAGGGGGCTATTAGGGTTTTGATTGGAATGAAAAATAAAAAAATGGACAACAACAACAATATATATTTATAGTGGATGATGGGATGAGATGTATGGGGGGTGAGCTTGGTCTTTTTACCCTAGGGTTTATTATTAACTAGGTGGTTGGGTTAGGGCTGTTGTTTATTGTGTGTTTTGATTGGTCAATATCAGAAAAGCTCAATGGTCCCACTTTTGGGGTTTTCAATTTTTTTTTAAAAAAATTTTAGGGTCCCCACTAATTGTTTGTGTCTAAGATTTAATCAAGGCCGTTTATAATAATTTTAATTATGTCAGGAGATTTAGAATATTTGACTTGTTTAAATGATTCATGATTGGAATTATATAAGGATTCGAATTCTCTAGAGTTGTTTTATGGCTTATGATAACTTGTTTAACAATTAACGAATGAGATCTAGAATTAAATATTTGGGATCAATTTGGGGTTCATGTTATAAAGTTGATCCATTCTTTTTCCTCCTTTATTTATTGATTAAAAAGTAATTGAAACTCAATTCATTAATTGATATTGCTCAAACTGCAAATTCCATAGTTCTCAAACGCCTATTTTCGCTAAAAATTCCTTGCAATTGCATATATATATATATATATATATATATATATATATATTCCTCTTTAAAAAAAATCAAATGTGAAAGAAAATTCTTTTTTTTTTTTTTTTGAGAAGGAGAGAAAATTCAATTAAATTCTATAATTGAAAACTAATTTTGACAAAAGATGAAGAATTCGGCATAAATAAAAAACCAAAGCTAAGAGAGAGTAACTCTATACCCGGTATTCTATCTAATTTTTTTTAATTTTTATGTCAAGTGAGTTATTTAATACAAAAAATGAAGAGTCCAGCATAAATGAAGTATCAAAAACTCAATCATTCATCTATTCTACACTTTTATAGTATGAACCATGTCGATTCTCAAAAAAAAAAAAAAAAAATATGAACCATGTCATTGGAAGATACTCTTTTTTTTTTTAACAACTTAAATCCAAAAGTCATAATTTTGGACTTTGGATTGCTCCAACTTGACACCATGCAAGGAAATAATTATTTAAAACGTTCAAAGAACTACAATAAGCAAGTTTGTTCAACTTACCATCTAAATAAGTAATATTATGTTTTGGGATTTTTTTTTTTTGATGGATTAGATTTGCCTTCCCCAAGGGCCCAAGCAAGACATGATATTAATATTTTTTATCACGTCAATTTTTTTGATTAACTTACAACTATGTTTAAACCCGTCTTTTATTTGCAATTCTGTAGCTTTGTCATCATTTAGATGTTTCCTATTTTGTATATAGTATCGATTGCAGTACAATTGTTAGTTGGCTTGTTTGTAAGTATTCAAATGTTTGCTTCACAATTCCTCCGTGTTAGAAATAAAGTCTGATTGGAATGTGTAAACTTTGGGCAATGAAAAGGTTACTTGGGATATGTAAAGGATGAAATGTATAATGTATAAAGCCTATATGGAAGATGTATATCGATAAGTGTACTCATTATTACAACTTTATCCCATAAAGTCTACAAGCATTCTAAGGTCTTATATATATGTGAGATTACTTTACTGTTATTGTACATATCTAAGAGAGATCAAAAGAATTGTGAATGACCACTTGAATAAAAGAGTTTATCAATATATATTTATTGTTTCTTTTACTTTGTTTTATATATTTCTATCCTTTCACAACACTTCGTTTATTTTTTTTCCTTACCATTTCTTCGTTTTCTTCAACATATTTATATTTGTACTATTCATTGTTCACTCAATATTAAATCTATTAATCTTTCAACTCTGCTTTAAAATAAACTATCCTGCTATTTTAATTTATATCACTCATGTTTTAATGATTTAACTCTTAATTTACTAACATCTTTTTGTATGATCTACACATAAACTGATTGGTGTTTTGGTCTGATGATAAAGAGATCAGGAGCAAATGCCATAAGTTGAAACTATCTCAAAAAAAGAAGAAGATATAAATGCATATTTAATGATTTATTCCCCTAGACCAAATATAATTTATCATATTCTCTTTGTAGATTCATGTATGTTTGCCGATCGCCTCTCTAAAAAGAATTTATTTCTTTCAGTTTTTCTTTGAATTTTGCTTTTGAATTTTTTTTTCCCTTTTGAAATTATTTTCCAGCATTTTTCTGAATTGTGGTTTGGTAGTGGGCTTTTGATAATTGGTTTTGAGCATTAAACATTGGTTTGTTTCATAAATAAAAATCTTGTGCATTTTCACATGATATAAGCTAGTTTCATAATAGAAGTTGGGTCATAAAATTTGTAATTATACCAAGTGGATCCTACCTAATTGTCACTGATACTACTTTTCACAATAGTTTTGCTAATTTTTATTAACAATAGTAAAAATCAAATGAGCAGGAGATTATGTTTTGTATTTATCACTTATCTCCTTTCTTTTTATTTAGAGAGTTCCAATAGTATTTGTAACTTTTTTTGTTGCTTTTTTAATTCTTGATATCAAAATAGAAAATTCTCAACATTGTCATATGATATTACTAGAATCATCACACGTGCTTTGCGCGTGTAATATTTATTTTCTTTTTTTTTGGTTTAGTGTTATAATATTTAAAAGTGATATATAAAAAAAATAAAAATAAAAAACGTGTGTATTATGTTTTTTAAAGAAAAAGATAAGGTAATGTGGAATAATGTTTAAAAATGAGATAAAGATGGTGTCCTAAATTTTAGGCAGAATGGAGAAGATAAAGGAAAAAACCTAAAACTTAGGAACAAAAAATTACTCTTTTAACCAGTTTGTGTTTTCTAATATAATTTTATTTAACTAAAAGATAGGGGTATTTTAGAGAGTTAAAGAATTTGTTTGAGAGTATTTTAGTACGCAAAAAGTTGAAACCCAAATAGGAAATCCTGTTATTAATAATAGAGATAAGTAATAATTTGTACTTATCATAATAATATTTTTTTGAGAGAATTATCATAATAATATTAGGAGTTCAATTATATAAAAGGCTTCCTATAAAGCTTTTGTGTTTAAAGTTCGAATTTGGAAAGGATAGGATGTAAAACTCATGTTTTACATCATCCAATAAAGGTAATTATTGGGTACTCTCAGAGTACCATAAATGCGTACTCCTCCCTCTTACATAACTGTGAGTCCCACTAATTAAATTTATGGTGAAATTCACAATTCATGTGAGAAGGGGAGTACGCAATTATGGTACTCCCGGAGTATTTAATAATTTTTCATTCAATAAAAGATTGTTACATCAGCCTTTCACTTAAAACTGAATACACATCCTAGCACACTTAATAACACCACATTATGTATCAAAAATAAATAAATAAATAACACCACATTATTTTTTTACTTAAAACCTGAGATATGGTGTTTATTGAAATATTATCTAGTGTGATCAGATGCATTTATGTTTTGATAATATAATGATGTGACATGTCCTTATTGGAGGGTGCCAAAGGGTTTACACCAAGCCCCCATAGAATTTAATTTCTTATGTTTATACCATGTAAGTAACGGTTTCGGTATAAAAAAAAAAAAATAACCTATTACCACAACTTTTTTTTTCTTCAAAATTGTAATGTTAAGTAGATTTATACTGAACCCTAGACCTAACTTAACCTTAATTAATAGGTACAAGATTAGTTTGGAAATGTGTTTAACCTAATGTGAAATAGTTGGATAGTATAGTGTAGGGATAAGAGCCCAAAATTGTATATTGGGCCTTGGACTTTGGCCGAGGACGTTAATTGGTCCGAGGACGAATAAACAGTAGTGAGAGTGTTAAGTTCAGAGTCCCCTAAGTGACATGCAAGTGGAAAGGTTGGGAAAGGTGGTCCGAGGAGGAATATCTCCTCGGATAAGCCAAGCACAGATCGAATGCATATCCTATCACTCAAAGTGACCTTCCAGGAAACTCCACTGCTAGGGGCGTGCGTTACGAACATACTGGAAGAATGAGAGCTAGGAAATATCTAAGATAAAACTGCTGCCACCACATTTAATACTCTGCAGCTAACTTTCTGGCCACATTTATATGGAGAAGACCTCTAAATAGTGCTACATTGGTTATCCCAACTCATAGAGGGCCAGAAGGGATGTCCGATGGGACAAGCACTCAAGTAGTGACTTAGATGATCAACAAGTGTAGGGTCAAGATCATCAAAAGGGAACTATATAATGTAAAAGACCCTCCACGGAGAAAGGATCAGAAATTTATAAGAGAAAGCACTGTAACAACTTAAACTATATCTGTAACCTTTTTCAATCAATATATACTGGAACAGACCTATTCGGATTAGGCCAAGGACAAATTTACTTAGAGAACTTCAGTCCATCTTTGTTTGATTATCTTTTGAAATTCATCCTAACAGTTAAGTCATTCATTAGCGCCTAGTTCTCCAACCCACTCTCTACAAATTGATTGTACTAGGCCTATTAGGCTTGGATCCAATCACACCTTGGGCCAAGGACCAAATCTAGTCCTTACATATAGGTATGGTGTTTCACAATAACTCCTGATAGAATTTAAATTTTAAATGATAACAGCCAGTTATGAGTTATTTGTAATTCCCCCACTTTTATTTTAATTATTTTAACCCTTCCATTAATAAGTTTTTAATTCGGTTCATGTGATTATTTGTTGACGATTAGTTCTTTTACAATATTTCCTACACTCGTGTTGTGTATCCAAGAGTTAGATCCTTTTAAATATACACCACTATCAGTTTCTTTAAGATCTTCTCCCCTCTCCCCGTGTATATGTGTGTTAAAATACTTAGTATTCTAAAAAAAAAAAACAATATTTCCTTTTTGTTGATCATCTTTTTCTATTAGTGCTTCATAGGATGGAAGATCACTTACATATCCATCTATCAGTTATCAAAAATAGAAAGAGAAAAAAGATATCTATCTATGAATATATATTTTATAAGCTATTTTTTATATACTATATAATAAAATTTGGGTTCTAGAAGCAATGGTTGTCTCAAGTAAATACTATTCCTAATTGTCATGTGTATTGTAAAAATGAGGTTTGCTATCAAATTTTTATTAAGAGAGTTTCAATGCAAAACCTGTTTTAACGTATAATCATTGTTTCTTAATAAAATTATAGTATATTCTATAAATTATGGTTGCCCCGAGTTGCTATCTTCTCTCCACCAAAAATAGCTACATTCTCATTAATTATTAAATTAGTTTATCTTATTAGGATAGTTTAACTTAGCTAAAACAAAATTACCTAAATTCCAAGAAAATTAAAATTCTACTCCAACTAAAACTCTAAATATCCTATTAATTGTTAGAATATTTTAAGGTAAGTAAAAATCTATAATATGATTTTTTAAAAATTTAAAGTATACTTCAATTAAAATTCTATTACCAAAAATTTCAAGGAATTAAAAGTTGGATCCTAGAGGTTGTGGTTGTACCAATTGACTATCTTCTCCATCTATTAAAATAAATTTAATTTATATATTTAGTTGTGTTTATAATCTCAAATTTTCTAATATATTTTAATATAATAAAACTTGTGTAGGGACACGGTTTTGGTTGACCCGATCCTTGTTGGTCAGGTCTTGGCCTAAAAGGTCCCACACAATGAATTTTTTTGTAGAGTATGGGCTAAAGAACTTGGTTTCAGTTAGCTTAAACGGTTTATTGCATGGGCTCAGGGGGTACAAAAACAAGAACAAAAGGAGGTAGCAATGAAGAGAGATCCTTCCCAAATGATCAGGTCTCAAACTAGATTAATGGGCACAGATTCATGCAAACAAAATTTCTCTACAGTGTTCTCTCCTCTCTCCTTCTTCGTCCTCCCTCCTTCCCTTTTTCTTTTGAGGGACCTTTACATATTATATAGGCCCTCTCCTATCATCTGGGTTTTACACTTGTTGATCATCCAAACCCCTACTTGAGCACCTGTCCCATCAGACACCCTTATCAGTTCTTTATGAGTTGCAGTGGCTAAGGTAGCACTATTCAGGGGTCTTAACTTCATTAATGCGGCCAGGAGAGTAGTTGTGGTGCATTTAATGTGGTGGAGGCAGCTTTTGCTGAGATATTTTGGGTTTCCTTTCTTATTACGTACTTGGAGGGAGGACTACAGTAGCCAGGATGCACCCTTGACCCGGATTTTGGAATGTCCGAGGAGGAATTTCTCCTCGGACATGTTCTCTTTGCCCCAGTGGGCCTAAATAAGGATACTGGACCACGACGTCTCCTCGGACGGATTGGTCCTCGGACGGACCCAGGGCCCAGACAACTTATTATTCTGGGCCGGTCCCCACAATAGCCCCTCAAAACTCTGGTTTTTTATCTCTTTCTGAGGAGAAAAGCGGGGTTTTGACATCACAAAGGATGGAATTAATGAGATCTTGGTTCGCGCGTGTGGGCAATCACTTTTAACGCGCTACAATTTACGAGGCGCGGCCATTTACTCCGGGTAGCTTTATGTCTCCTTTATCCAACGGCGAGGCGTAGATCTGACAGCCAGCATTTTTCCTCGAATTCTTGAGCGGGAGTGATTTTCTCTTTCTCCCTCTTGCTATATAAAGCGCTAGAGAGGCTCATTTTTTTCTTTTTCATCTGCATATCAGAAGTCCAGAGAACTCCAGAGAACTCCAGCGCCCAGAAATCTACGAGCTCTTCCGTTCTTCAAATTTCCATAACCGTTTCTGCGAAGCGTCCTTCCTGGAAGAGATTTTCATGCATCTTACTGGTCGTTTGCAAAGATATTTGTAAGTTCCGTTCGTTTCGTTGCTACGAATTTCTCCTCGGATTTCACTTTTCTCCTCGGTTTTTATTTCCGTCCCTCCAGTTCAACTTAGATGGGTAGATTCAAAGACCTAGTAGACACTCCGGCTGCCATGGAGGCCTTTAGGGCAAAATACCACATCCCGTAGGGGGTGGTTCTGCGGTACTGTCCCCCAGAAGGAGTATTGCTAGATAGAGACGTGGGTGAAGTGGTCATTCCTACGATTGCCTTTATAGAAGGAGGAATGACACTTCCCATGCGTAGGATTATCCAGGACTACTTGTTCCACCATAGGTTGACACCGCATCAGTGCGCTCCAAACATGTTCAGGGTATTAGGCTGCATAGATGTCTTGAACGAGCGGATGGGTCTAGGCCTGACCTGGCATGATGTGGTTTACCTGTACGAGTGCCACTAAGTCGAGAAAGGAGGGTATTACCTTAAATCTCGATCCGAGGCAGTTAGGCCAATCTCCTGTCTCCCCATATCCAATAAGACTATGAAGGATGACTTCCTCATTGCCTCAGGAGAGTGGAGCGATGGTTTTCATTGTCCAACTCGGGCAGGAATTCCAGGTGCGGTGCCTTTAGGGCCAATCCTTTAGGGAGGGGGCTTAGCTTTTCGGATTCATTCTCTTTTTTTTTGCTTAAGTCATAAATTTTATAGTTTAACTATAATTTCCTTCTCGGCTGTATTGCAGATAGAGCTCTGGTTGCTCCCAAACTGAGCCACGTGAACGTTCAGGCCTTGAACTATCTTCTAAGGTTAGAAATCTACGTTACCGAGAACGGGCAGCTATGCGCGTGTCATTTGGTTTTGGGCTACCGACCACTAACCCGCTCTTTCCAACCCATTGGTCACGCCATAAGAACTGGTAGTCCAAGGTTGGCTAGGATTGACGTATCCAAGCCCAAGTTTTTGGCCCAACGAGATCTCAAGCCAGTCGTGTTACCTGGCGCTCGGAATCTTCCACCAGCCGTGCAACTGCCTCCGTTAGACAACCTTGACGTTGCTGCGCCAGTTGAAGGAGAGACTGAATCCTCTCGTCTTTCTCTTGAGGAGAAGATAGACGAGTTCTATTTTGAAGAGGAGGTTCATAAAGCCCCTTTGATTGAGCTTTCAAACCCTGAAGGAGAGCAGGATCGAAACTCCGTGGTCGGTGCTCCGATTATTATAGTCTGCTTGGAAGACTCTTCAGACGAGGAGGTAGACAATATGGCTGGCAAAGGAAAAACCTTACGAGAATTGATGTCTTCCCGAGGAAAAGGTTAATCTTTGAAGGTGCCTGCTCAGTCGCAGACCCAAGACCTTCCTCTAGTCGCTCCTCAGATTCCTTCTGACCTAGGCCTCAAGGTTAACCCGGACCTAAAAAAGAAAAGGCCGGCTGAAATTCCTGAGGAAGGCGAGGTGGCTGAGGAAGGCGAAGTGGTGCCCCGCCAGGGCAAGCAGCAAAAAACCACCTGGGTGCAGAAGAATAAAAGGGCTTCCTTCATAGAGAGCCGAGAGGAGGAGAACCGGGCTGAAGTGCGTGTTCAACCACGCACTTGGAGTCCAAAGTTGGAGCTAGATGGGGTTGTTATCCCTTACACTGCATCGGTCCGAGAATACAATAGGGGCCGAGCAAGGTACATAGCTGAGGCTTTGAAGCAGCCAGTACTCCTCCCTCGAGATATGGAAGCCTACAGGCGGTTCTCTCAGCCCGAGCTCTTTCTATCCCTTAAGAGGGACCTGGCAATGGTAAGTCACTCTTCTACCTTTTCGTTAGATCGTCAGACATTGTTGCATTCTAAGACAATTTTTGTTTTGTTGGCAGATCACTCAGCAGGTGTTTGTGGCCGAAGAGTTCTGTCGCAGCAACCGCAGCTTAGCTGAAGTTGAGGCCCAATCTCGGACAGTGGTGGAGAAAACCGTGGGGTCCCTCAAGCAAGAGAATTTTGAACTTGTGGAGAAGTTCAAAGAGGCGGAGAAAAAGCGCCGGAGTGCTGAGGCCGGCTTGAAGAACGCTGAAACCCAAGCGGAGGACCAGCGCCAAAAATTGTACATGACCAAGACCAGCCTGGCCACTGAAAAACAAACAGTGTTGGATCTCAAGGCCACACTACAAAAATCTGATGAGGAGGTCCGGCGGGCTAAAGAAGAGGCTCAACTGGTTCGGGAGGCTGTCGAGACTGAAAAGAAAGCTGCTTATCAGCTCGGGGCTGAAGAGACTGAAGCCAGGCTCTCCGAGGAAATTCCGGAGGTGTGTAGGGATTATTGCAGCATCTCATGGGCTCATGCCCTTGATGCTGCAGGAATTCCTGCAGACTCGGCGCTGAGGTTGCCCGGGAAGGTCTTCTTTCCGCCGGAGATCCGAGAGAATCTTGATGGCGCTCCTAAAGCTTCTGAGCAGGCCATGGCTATTCCTGGTGCCATCCCTCTGCTTGATAAAGCCAAGGATCCTGCCAAAGAGTCCATCTCCGAGGTTCCTCCTCCTCAGCCAGAGCAGAAAGAGAATCCTCCTACTGAGGCTTAGATTTTAGGTTTTTAATTATTGTACTTTTTTTTTTTGAATGAGAGTTGTCTTGTTTTTGTTCTTTTATAAAGACCTCTCCTTGTAGTGACCCCGGCTTATTAATATAAAATGTTCTTTTTTCCTTTCTCTTCTGATGCTTATTAATACTGTTCCCCTTGAACATGCACGAGAGTTTTAAGTCATTAGTTTCCATCTAAAACTTGCAGAGGTGCCTCAAGTTAATAATTTCCACCAAGTCTGTGGTCCGAGGAGCCATGCAGGACTTAGGTTCTGTTTAAAACCTGGTAGATGCCATAAGTTGTTAATTTCCCCTAAGTCTGTGGTCCGAGGAGCCATGCAGGACTTAGGTTCTGTTTAAAACTTAATAGATGCCATAAGTTATTAATTTCCCCTAACTCTGTGGTCCGAGGAGCCATGCAGGACTTAGGTTCTGTTTAAAACCTGGATAGATGCCATAAGTTGTTAATTTCCCCTAAGTCTGTGGTCCGAGGAGCCATGCAGGACTTAGGTTCTGTTTAAAACTTGGATAGATGCCATAAGTTGTTAATTTCCCCTAAGTCTGTGGTCCGAGGAGCCATGCAGGACTTAGGTTCTGTTTAAAACTTGGATAGATGCCATAAGTTGTTAATTTCCCCTAAGTCTGTGGTCCGAGGAGCCATGCAGGACTTAGGTTCTGTTTAAAACTTGGATAGATGGAAAGGGACCAATAGGTATGCGATGATCAGGGAACAAAACATAGGTAGAGCTGTTTTCATTAATAATAATATCTTCTTAGATTATTTACATTCCACGGGCGAGGTACAGTTTTTTCATCTAAGTCTTCCAGGTAATAAGCACCTATTCCGGCCACAGATGTGATACGATATGGTCCCTCCCAGTTGGGTCCCAGCTTGCCCCAGGAAGGGTTCTTAGCACTGCCGAGAATCTTCCTCATTACGAGGTCGCCTGGACTTAAAGGTCGCAGCCTTACATTAGCGTCATATCCCCGCCTTAGCTTCTGATGATAATAGGCCATATGGATCATCACTTTTTCCCTTTTTTCCTCTACTAGGTCCAGACTTCTCCCTAGTAACTCGTCATTGCTTTCTGGGGTAAAAGTGCTAGACCTCAATGTGGGGAAGTTGTTCTCGATTGGGAGTACAGCTTCGGCCCCATAAGTCATTGAAAAGGGAGTTTCGCCCGTTGACCGTCGCGGCATCGTCCGATAGGTCCATAAAACGTGCGGGAGCTCTTCCACCCATCTCCCCTTTGCATCATCCAATCTCTTTTTCAGACCGCTTACTATGACTTTGTTCACGGCCTCGGCTTGCCCATTTCCTTAGGGGTAGGCAGGAGTGGAATATCGGTTGGTGATGCCAAACTTGTTGCAGTATTCCCTGAAGTTCTTACTATCAAACTGAAGACCGTTGTCCGAGATGAGGGTGTGAGGAGTTTCGAAGCGCGTAATAATGTTCTTCCAAATGAATTTCTTGGCATCCACGTCCCTGATGTTGGCCAAGGGTTCAGCCTCTACCCACTTGGTGAAATAGTCGGTGCCGACTATTATGTATCGCTTATTCCCTGCTGCTTTAGGGAAAGGACCGACAATATCAAGACCTCATTAAGCAAACGGCCAAGGGCTAAAGAGGGGGTTAAGGATTCCTCCAGGTTGGTGGATATTTGGGGCGAATCTCTGACACTGATCACACTTCTTCGTATATTCTTGGGCATCTCTCTACATATTCGGCCACCAGTATCCCTGGGTGAGTGCCCTGTACGCCAGCGATCTTCCTCCTGTGTGACTCCCATAAATC
This sequence comes from Quercus tomentella, assembly GCA_028535165.1. Lineage (NCBI taxonomy): Eukaryota > Viridiplantae > Streptophyta > Magnoliopsida > Fagales > Fagaceae > Quercus > Quercus tomentella. The sequence goes on from JAPQVY010000156.1 coordinate 47,349,297, forward strand.
CCCTCATGCAGCTCCTCAAGCAAGGACTTGGACCCCTCTAGGTGTATACATAATAGGTACGGCCCAGAATAGGAACGCCGGTATAGCTTGTGGTCTTCCGACAACCAAAACCGAGGAGCATTCCTTCGTATCTTCTCGGCTTCCAGTTTTCCCTCTGGTAGGGTTTCGTCTTTGAGAAAGTTCACTATAGGATCCATCCAGCTGGGACTCTTTCTAACCTGATGGACCTGAGCTGGGTCTCTTCTAATTGAACTTGCTTGAACTAGATCCTCGACAAGGATTATTCGCGGTAGATCATGCGTCGAGGACGTGGCAAGAGTGGCCAGCGAATCTGCATGGGTGTTCCCACTTCTGGAAACGTGTGTCAGATTGAAGGATTCAAAACTCGACTGCAGGCGTTTGACTCGTCCGAGATACTCTTGCATTCTAGCATCTCTAGCTTCTAACTCACCCATCACTTGGCCAACGACCAATTTGGAGTCCAAGAACGCTTCCATTACCCTTCCGCCCAATTTCTGAACCATCGTCATCCCTTGAAGTAAGGCTTCGTACTCGGCCTCGTTGTTCGTAGCCGAGAACCCGAGTCTTAGTGATTTCTCAATGGCAATACCTTCGGGTGATATTAAAACTAGCCCAATTCCAAATCCTCTTTGGTTGGCTGCGCCATCCACGTAGACCCTCCAGCGCAAGGTCTCCCGTGTTGAGATTGTGCCAACCGATTTTCCATCCATGTCTTTCCTTTCGGTTATTGTTTCTACAGAAGGTTCAGTGAATTCTGCGACCAAGTCTGCGAGGACTTACCCTTGACAGAGGACCTAGGCATATATTTAATATCAAAGGCTCCCAAAAGTGCACTCCACATGGCGATCCTTCCTGTGTAGTCGGCGCTTCAAAGCATCGCTCGAAGGGGAAGCTGGGTTAGAACGATGACCGTGTGTGCCTAAAAGTAATGAGGGAGCTTCCGTGTGGCGTGCACTATCGCCAGAATTGCTTTCTCCAATGGTAAGTATCGTACTTCGGCCTCATGTAACGATTTACTTACATAGTACACTAGTCGCTGTACCCCATTGTCATCCCATATTAGTACCAGGCTTACAGCATGAGGGGCTACAGCTATGTATGCAAACAGTACCTCGTCTGCCTCAGGGCTAGACATGATGGGTGGTCGCGACAAGTATTCCTTAAGTTGCTGGAAGGCCCGGACACAATCCTCTGACCACTCAAACCCTTTCCACTTATTTATCAAGAGGTAGAAAGGTTGACATCGGTCTGTAGATCGTGATATGAACCGGTTTAATGCTGCTATCATGCCAGTGAGTTTCTGCACTTCTTTCGGATTCCGAGGAGCCTGTAGGCTATTAATCGCTTTGATTTGATCTAGGCTTACCTCTATCCCTCTGTGGGTTACCATATAGCCAAGGAATTTCCCAGACCCGACCCCGAATGAGCACTTGGAAGCATTGAGCCGCAACTTGTGCTCCCTTAAGATGCCAAAAATGATCTCTAGGTCTTTCACGTGCTCGGACACTACCTTACTTTTTACCACCATATCATCTATGTAGACTTCAATAACTTTGCCTAGTTGCGGTTCGAACATTCTGGTCATCATCCTTTGGTACGTTGACCCTGCGTTCTTTAGTCTGAAAGGCATCACCTTATAGTGGTAGTTTCCGATGGGTGTCATGAACGCCGTTTTCTCCTGATCCTCTAATGCCAGGGGTATCTGATGATAGCCCTGGAAGGCGTCCAGGAAGCTCATTCGAGGGTGGCCTACAGTCGCATCTACCAGTCGGTCTATTCGAGGTAACAGGAACGGGTCTTTCGGGCATGCCTTGTTCAAGTCTGTGAAGTCTACGCAGACTCGCCACTTCCCCGTTTTCTTTCTTACCACCACCGTATTTGCCAGCCATTCGGGGTAAAAGACCTCTTTAATAGCCCCTGCCTTTTTCAGTTTTGTCACTTCGTCTCTAACGGTACTGGCATGTTCCTTTGAGGGACGTCGGGGTGGTTGCTTCTTTGGAATGGAAGATGGGTTAACATTCAAGTGGTGACAAATAAGGCTAGGGTCCACCCCCGGGGCGTCGTAAGCGTCCCATGCAAACACAACGACATTTCTTCTCAGAAATCCGACCAGTTCCTCTTTCTCTTGAGGAGGCAACTCGGAGTCGACCTGGAAAAATTTCTCCGGGTCATTGTCAACGATAAACATTTCTAAACTTTCACACCTTATCTCCTCGGATGGCTCATTGATTTGCCCTGCCGAGGTGGCTGGTTGCTATAAGTTCTCAGAGGCCAAGGACTCGGCATGGGACCGACGTGAGATGGCGGCCACCATACACTGCCTGGCCATGGCCTGATCTCCACGAATCTCTTCTACTTGGCCTCTGGACGGGTATTTTACCTTTTGGTGAAGTGTGGAGGATACAGCTTCTAGGGCATGAATCCAGGGCCTGGCTACTATCGCTGTGTAGGGCGAGTAGGCATCGACCACGATAAAGTTCACCTCCACCACCTCTGACCCAGTCTGTATGGGTAGCCTGATTTGCCCTTTTGGCGTAACAATCTTCCCTTCGAAGCTGATAAGGGGAGAGTCATAAGCCGTCAAATCCTCCGGCCTCAGGTTCAGCCCTTTGTATAGATCAGGGTACATTACCTCTACTGCGCTACCCGGGTCTACCAGCACCCTTCTCACATCGAAGCCTCCGATTCTCAGCGTAACCACTAAGGCATCGTCGTGAGGTTGGATAGTTCCCCTCTTATCCTCGTCCGAGAATCCTAATATTAACGAGCTTCCCTTTTTAGACCTTTTAAATTCTCTTCCCCCGTCCTCGGCAGAGAGCCGAGCCACAGACAGCACCCTAGAAGGAAATGACCCGGTTCTTCCTGGAGCGGCGAGGATGACATGGATCGTTCCTGTGGGGGGTCTTAAGGATACATCTTTTCGAGGCTCTTGCATTGCCTGGCCCGGATGACCGTTTGAGGGGTGTAAAAGGTGACGTAACTTTCCTTCTCGGACCAACTAATCTAGGTGATTCCATAGATTCCTGCAATCCTTAGTGGTATGTCTATGGTCCTGATGATAGTGGCAATACAGGTTCTGGTTACGTTTTGAAGGGTCTCCAGCCATCTTTCTCGGCCATCTGAAGAAGGGTTCGTTCCTTACTTTCTCCAGCACTTGTTGTACTGGCTCTCTGAACACGGCATTCACCGTTTGCATGTTACTTTGTCCAGCCTGTCTTGAGAAATCTCTCATCGGCTGGTTATGGTTATATCGTTTCGACTTGAAATCATTCGCTTTGGGGGGAATGATCTTCTCCTTTCCCTTTCCTTGTAGCTGATCTTCTTCCACTCTTTTGTACTTGTCAATCCTATCCATCAACTGATGAACGTTGGCAACTGGTTTACCAGTGAGAGATTTCCTTAAGCCATGCTCGGTGGGGAGACCGCTTTTGAATGTGCTGATAGCGACATCGTCATGGTTCTCATCCAACTCGTTATACATCTCCCAATATCTATCCGAATACGCCTTCAGGGTCTCTCTCTCGTGCATGGATAAGGACAACAACGAACTTAGGGGTCGAGGGACTCTGCTATTTGTAATAAAGCGAGAGCAGAAAGCCTGAGTGAGCTGCTTATATGAGCCTATGGAATTTGTCTTCAGGCTGTTGAACCATCTCATCGCCATTGGTCCCAAGCTGGATGGGAAGACTTTGCACATTAGGGCTTTATTTTGCGAGTGGATGGCCATTTTCTAGTTAAACTGACTCACGTGCTCCACCGGGTCCGCTCGGCCGTTGTAGATGGCAAACGCTGGTTGATTAAAGCGTCGAGGCAACTTAGCCCCTTCAATTCTGTACATAAAGGGTGATCTTGAAATCTGGTCTAGTGCCCTATTCATAGCATCGTTTCCTAAACCTTTGCTGGATGGGTTCTCATACTTTCGTACAGGGTGAGACTCCTTCTCGCAAGAAAAGGTTTCACTTGGGGGTGTTCTCGATCTCCGTCGATAACTCACGTCCTCCCCGTTAGAGAACACATCTGAGCTGGAGGGAGATTTTTTTCGCTGTGCACGTCGCAACTTCCTTTTCAGGTCATCTATCTCTCGCTGCATGGCCTGATGGCTGTTTCGCCTTTGGGATACGTGACTACCTATCTGGGTATGACTTTGGCTTGTCTGGGTAGTATGTACGCTTCCCTCACGATTCCTTCTACTGCTTGGGTTGGTAGGATTATTTTGCCGCTGGGACTCAATGGGTTCTGTCTGTTGAGGGTTAGCCTGGTGAGGATTCTCCTGGTGTGGACCTAGTTCTGCCATGCTTGACCGTTGTGCTTACTGATATTTTAGTTCTTCCCACAGACGACGCCAATTGTAGGGACACGGTTTTGGTCGACCCGATCCTTGTTGGTCAGGTCTTGGCCCAAAAGGTCCCACACAATGAATTTTTTTGTAGAGTATGGGCTAAAGAACTTGGTTTCAGTTAGCTTAAACGGTTTATTGCATGGGCTCAGGGGGTACAGAAACAAGAACAAAAGGAGGTAGCAATGAATAGAGATCCTTCCCAAATGATCAGGTCTCAAACTAGATTAATGGGCACAGATTCATGCAAACAAAATTTCTCTACAGTGTTCTCTCCTCTCTCCTTCTTCGTCCTCCCTCGCTCCTTTTTTCTTTTGAGGGACCTTTACATATTATATAGGCCCTCTCCTATCATCTGGGCTTTACACTTATTGATCATCCAAACCCCTACTTAAGCACCTGTCCCTTCAGACACCCTTATCAGTTCTTTGTGAGTTGCAGTGGCCAAGGTAGTACTGTTCAGGGGTCTTCTCTTCATTAATGCGGCCAGGAAAGTAGTTATGGTGTATTTAATGTGGTGGAGGCAGCTTTTGCTGAGATATTTTGGGTTTCCTTTCTTATTACGTACTTGGAGGGAGGACTACAGTAGCCAGGACGCACCCTTGACCCGGATTTTGGAATGTTCGAGGAGGAATTACTCCTCGGACATGTTCTCTTTGCCCCAGTGGGCCTAAATAAGGATTCTGGGCCACGGCGTCTCCTCGGACGGATTGGTCCTTGGACAGACCCAGGGCCTAGGCAACCTATTATTCTGGGCCGGTCCCCACAACCTGTATGCTACAATTTGTAAAATAATGTAGAATCGTCATCTTTTTCATTCGTTCAGGCAATGTTTATTACACACTTGTGTATCTACATAAGTGTGTAATAACACTAAAATTGTGAGTTTAGCTCACAATTTTGAAATTGTAAACATGAGTTAAACTCACAACTTTAATGTTATTTAACATTTGTGAGTATAGTGTAATAAGAACTTTTTACTTTCTAGTACAAAAATTTGAGATTTCATTACTTTGTGAAATAGTCCTGCCCCATCTTTCGCACTAAGTTGCTTGAGCATAGAACAAAACACCATAACAACACGTAGAAAGCCTACAAAGGCTTACTGGATTCACAAAGAGACTCTTTGAAGCTCGTTGGATCCTCAAGGGAGCTCATTATTAATATCAAATAAGGAAATATGAATCATGATCTTAAAATTCACACATTAAGGGTACATTTGGTAGATTATAATAGACACTATAATGTAATAGTTATTTTTATGGTTTAGCTATTTAGTGGTTTGATTATGTTTTTGTTACAGAGAATAGTCATTCCTTATGAATAGTTATTCTTTAAAATGAGGAAAATTATTTCCTCTCTAAAATGATTGTAATAGTTATTCCTTAGTATGTGTATTAATTTCTAAAATTAATATATTTCTAAATAAAAAAACTTCACATATACACATAACAATTATGAAAATAAAAAGTCATTAAAAATAACTAATCTTTCTTTCAAATTTAAAAAATATTATTTTTTTAGGAAATATAATTATATGAGTAAGATACTTCCTAAAATATATCTTAAGTGTTATTCTAATGTTACAATTTAGACAATTTGATTTAAATATTCCATTATCTTCAGGGTTCTATTCTTGTGTTGTTACCAAACAAATGAATATTAATAAATATTACATTACAACATCTTGTATTCATTGTAATACATATTCTTATTCTTATGTAATCATCATTACAATCTACTAAACGTGCCCTAAAAGCACTATTTACTTTCAACAACTTTTCCTCTCGTGGGCCAAGCCCACAAATTGCACATGCAGGGAGTGGTCTAAAAGGTTGAGGGATAACTTTAGGAAACGGTTGGCATAGTCTACCCGATATAATTTGAGGCCTAAAGCAACAATTTTAAGTAGGGATTTTTTGGTTTAATATTTATTTAATTTTTCTATATTATAAAATTTTTTATTTCAAGTTCATTCTTCTTATATTAGGTTTGTAAAAAAAAAAAAAAAAAAAATCAATTGATAACATGGCTGATCCACTTAATCTCCTTGTGATGTTAATTAGGATTTTATCAATTTTAATTTTAAAAAACTTCTTGTAAAAACAATTGCAACTAGTATTGTTAGTAATCTAATTTTATCAAATACACTATTACAATTTCACTTAATAATATATCACCTAACAATCTCAACTTGCCAAACCAAATACGAATTCAATGCATTGATGAATAACCAAAGCAAGATTTATTTTATATAAACAATCAAAGCAAGATTTATTTTGGCATTGTAGACACTCAATTTCGCACCCATAATTTAACCTTGGGAGATGACTAAGATTATCATTCTAAGTACCAAAAAATCATGATTGCATTTCATGCATTAAGTCATTCATCACATATCATAAAAATGATCTTGAGATTCTAATGATCATGATGATATGTTCGGTTTCCAAATCGGATGGTCAAATCGAAAGATATCACAAAAACAAGTTTCAACGGTCAGCATGCATTCATCTAGGTGGAACTGATCACATATGATTAATTGAAATTAATTTTGATTGGTCGACAATTAAAATTAATTAAATGAGTTTCTGTGATTGGTGGTTTATTTTGTTAAAATAAGTTTGGTTGCATGGAAATAAAATAAATAATCTGACAATGTTAAAATTGAACTGATAATTAAGTTTTTAGAGCAATTATCTTTGAGATAATTATTTTAGAGATTTAATTATCAAGTTAAGATGAATTTTATCAGGAATATAAGTCCAAGACACATCCAAGTACAATTCCCAACTCAGGAAAACGCCCAAAAAGAGTCCAAAACTTGCAAGAAGACAAAATTGGGCAAAATTGCTAAGAGTGTCGATTAGCACTTCAACAGTGCTGATTGGCACAAATTACAGGATTAGTCCGAATACGTTTTGTTCAGGTCAAAACTCATTAGATTCGATTTTTTTGGGATAAAATCTGACCCAACTCGTGTCTGCTAACTTCTAAAGCAACCTTAGCTTATTTTTTAAGCAGATACACCTCTATAAATAGAGGAGAAAACCCAAAATTCTGAACCCCTCTCCCTTAACGTTAAAGAAACTCTGGAAGTTTGACATTAAGATTTTCTTTTTTGTTAAGCGATAATTCTTTAGAACTCAAAGAGATCCATTCTCTCTGACTTCTAAAGTAATTCCCCCTGTAGAATTCATCTGTGCATTGATGCAAGTATTAAGTTTATTTCTTTATTAGCAATCAATCTCTAGCATGAATTTTCTTTTAAATTTTGATTCCATAATTAGAATATAATGATTATTTGATGCACATGCTTGAACTTGTAGATTTAGGGTTGTTCATGGCATAATCTTAGATCTATGGTTATTTGTTCTTAAATGCTTTTGATCTATAATTTTCTTATTAAAAACTCATTCTTTTTCACATCTAAAATCAGATCTGAAATTTTCTCATTAAAAACTCATTCTTTTTCACATCTAAAAACATATCTGCAATTTTCTTGTTAAAAATTCATCCTTTTTCACATCTAAAATCATATCTGAAATTTTCTTATTAAAAATTCATTATTTTTCACATCTAAAAACAAATCTGAAATTTTCTCATTAAATATTCATCCTTTTTCATTTCCAAAAATCAGATCTGAAAATTTCTCATTAAAACTTATTCTGTTTCACATCTAAAATCAAATATGCAATTTTCTCATTATAAACTCATTCTTTTTCACATCTAAAAGTAGATCTAAATTTTTCTCACCATAGATTTCTTTATTAAAATCCAGATTTTCACTTTATCACCGAAACTCATTTTTTATAAAATTGACATCAGATCTACATATTTTTATTCAAAACATTGTTTCCACATTAAACATTAGATTTGATTCTTTACATAAAGAGTAGAATGTAGATTTGAGGTCTCTAAATAACATTTAGCCATAGATCTAAGAAAACTAACATAACATGTTGCATTTCATAATTTGCTGCCTATCATTGGTCATGGGTACTTAAATGGTCATTAGAGTTTAGAAGACCGGATTTTGTCTAGGCAGGATAGGGGCCTAACACCTTCCCATCCTATAACCTAGCCCACGAGTCTAGATCCTAAGTTCATAGAGTAGTTTTTATTGTTGATACTTGGTAGATTGTAACTAGGACAAAGAACTTTGTAATTCTTTACTTAGACTGTAATTATGACCAAAGCCATGTATAGTTTCTTTCTATCAATTGTAAATGTTCAAATCAATAAGAACTCGATTTTATTCATGTACTCTGTATTTTTTTTAATAGTTTTTTTCTTATTTTTTTGTAATATAAAAAAAATAAGTAGCGACTCCACAATAATCAAAACCCCTAAAGAGAGGTGCCGATACTTTCTATTTTGTTGAGGGCGCGGTCTCTCATAGGCATATTTATTCTATATAAACAATCAAATATCATGGTTTATGCATACATTTTTACAAATAAGAGTTTAAAAATATGAGTTTTAGTTTACCTTAAGTAACGTGATGCATGGTGAAGATAGTTGAAATGTAATTTCTAAATATGATTTTGGTGTTGAGAGAGATGGAAAGATTGTTTCGTGTGCGATCATGTGGTGAGAGATTGAATAGCTAATAATGACAATAAACTATGTGGATTGACTTACTCATGAATAATAATTCAATATAGTCCTTTGTTTTTTTGGTGAAACCATTTAACATTTCAATTGAGTGAGATTTCTGTTGTCCCATATTTTTTAGAGGCTTTATTGGAGTGAGAGAACGCACCCGTGTATTTTTTTTTGTTTTTCAAATAAAAAACTAATTATTCACTCAAACTTTTTGGCGCCTTTTAATATTAGGGTCCAGGGCAATGGCTTAAGCCGCCTTGCCTAAGGGCCAACCCTAGGTTGGCATGGTACTCAAGCACCTTAAGCATATATGCCAATAGTCTTTTTCTCTCTTTGACTCCCCCTATTTTTAGCACAAAATACACGAGTCAATTATACAAATGGGTAGATTAATGCTTTTGAAATCTTGTTATTTTTCTTTTGTGTATAGCGAGGGTAATTCCCTACTCATCTTTTGGCCCAATGGGTACCTTTGTTCAATTGGATAGGGCTTATTCTTCTCTATGGTCTTCCTAGCCTAGTGGCTCAAGCGCTAGACAGAGATGATGACATGTTGTTTTGTTTTTGGTCATTTTAGAGGTTTTGAGGGTATTGTGGTCATTTTGGAGGTTTTGAGGGCATTTTGGAGTTTTTAGGGATATTTTGGACATTCTATTTTAGTCATTTGGTGGTTCCAAGGGTATTTTGGTCTTTTTAGAACTTCTGGGGTATTTTAGTCATTCTAATGAGTAAAATAAAATTTATTAGTATAAGTAATTTTGTCAATTGTGTAAATTATTATATCCCCCACCAATAAGTAATGTAAAATTAAGTTCATTTAAAAAAGTAATGAGATTAGGGAAATGTGATATGTTTTGTAATCTTAGATTACCGTAATCTTCAAAAACATCAAATGTCACATTATAGTAATTTGCTTCACATTAAGGTCACATTACGGTGAACCAAATGCTGTCAACCTCAATATCTAAAAATCTCAAAAAACATAATCACTTAGGGGGTGTTTGGTTCACCGTGATGTGCCCTTGATATGATGCACAATACCTTAATGTCATATTAAGGTGTTTGGTTCATTTTTTTTTCTAACGTTATTGTAATCTAAGATTACAAAATATATCAAATCACCTTCTTACATGGGGATGATCTTACATTACTTATTGGTGGGGATGTAGTAAATTATTTAATTGACAAAATTGCCCATACTAAAAAAATTTATTTTACTAATGAAAATTACTAAAATATAAAATAATAATAATAATAACCCACTAAAATACCCCAAAACCTTAAAAATGACCAAAATACTATTGGAACTGCCAAAATGACTAACATGCATCACAAATGTCCAAAATATCCTAAACACCTCAAAATGACAAAAATGCCCCCAAAATCTCAAAAATGGCCACAATACCCCCCAAACTTTTAAATGACCAAAATACCCTTGAAACTTTTAAAATTACCAAAATACCCTCAAAACCTCTAAAAATGATCAAAATACCCCTAAACCTAAAAAAATGACCCAAATAACCTCAAAACATCTTAAATGACCAAAATACCTCCAACAACTCTAAAATGAGCAAAAATACCTTGAAAACTCTAAAATGACGAAAAATACCCCGAAACCTCAAAAATGAAAAAAAAAAAAAAAAAAAAAAAAAAAATCTCAAAACCACTAAAATGACCAAAATACTCTCAAAACCAGTAGAATGACCAAAATACCCCAAAACCTCTAAAATGACTCAAAAGCATTAGAATGACCAAAATACCTTCAAAAGCTCTAAAATAACCAAAATAATTTTGAAACCTCTAAAATAACGAAAATAATCCCAAAAATACAATAATAACCAAAAATACCCCTGAAATCACTAAAATGGCCAAAATAACCCCCCGAAACCATTAAAATTACTCAAATCCAAAATACCTCCAAAACTTCAAAATAACAAAATTTACATCAAAACCTCTTGAATGACCAAAATAACCTTGAAACTTCTTGAATGACAAAAATAACCCTAAAACTTGTAAAATGACAAAAATACCCCGAAACATCTAAAATTACCAAAATACCCCCAAAACTATAGAATGATTAAAAAATAGCCCCAAAATCATAAAAATGACCAAAATGCCCTTAAATCCTCTAGAATGAGCACACACACACACACACACACACACACACACACACACACACACACACACACACACACACACACACACACAAAACTCTAAAATGATCAAAATACCCCAAAAACATGTACAATGATTATAATAACCCAAAGTCGCAAAAATGGCCAAAATGCCCTAAAATCCTCTAGAATGAGCAAAAAAACCTGAAACCTCTAAAATGACCAAAATACCCCAAAACCATCTAAATGACTAAACTACCTTGAAACTTTTAAACTAGCCTAAAATACCCAAAACCTTCGAAATAACCAAAAGTTTCGGGTTATTTTATGTCATTTAGTGGTTTCAATGGTATTTTGGTCATTTTTTAGGTTTCAAGATTTTTTTTTTTTTTTTTTTGCCATTATAGAGGTTAAAGAGTGTTTTGGACATTTTAAGTATTTTAGGATATTTAGGTCATTTTAAATATTTCAAGGGAATTTTGATAATTTTAGAGGTTTCAAAATATTTTTGGTCATTTTAGAGGTTTTTGGGTATTTTGGTTAGTTTAGAGGTTTCGTGGGCATTTTTGGTCACTTTTTAGATTTTAGGGGTATTTTGTTCATTTTGAGGTTATAGGGGTAATATGGACATTTTATAGAATTTTGGGAGTATTTGGGCCATTTTAGAGGTTTCAAGTTTTCTTGCTCATTCTAGAGGATTTGAGGGCATGTTGGTCATTTTAGTAATTTTCGGAGTGTATTTTAAATCATTTTAGATGCTTTGGGATATTTTGGTTATTTTTGAGATTTTTAGGAAGGGGGGGGGGGGTTTGCTCATTCTAGCGATTTCAAGAGTATTTTTGTCATTTTAGAGGTTTCAAAGTATTTTGGTCATTTTATAAATTTCAGGGCTATTTTGGTCATTTTAAAGAGGTTTTGGGGTATTTTTGGTCATTTTGAGGTTTCAAATGTATTTTGGTCATTTTAGTGATTTCAGGGGTATTTTGGTCATTCTAGTGATTTCAAGAGTATTTTGGTTATTTTAGATATTTCAGGACTATTTTGAGGTTTCAGGGGGTATTTTGATCATTTTCTAGATTTCAAGTGTTTTTTTAAAGGTTTTAGGGGTAATTTGATCTTTTTTGGGTCTTTCAAGGGTATTTTGTTGGTTCAAGGGTAATTTTGGCATTTTCTTGGTATTGAGGCTATTTTCAATCAATTTGTTATTATAATAATTTTAATTATTCTAAGAATGTTTATGTATCAATTATATAAATTTCCTGAATTATGATTGAAATGTAATTTAATGAACCAAACACCTTAATGTCACATTAAGGCAATGTGATTACATGAATCTAAGATTACAAGAATATAACATTACACCTTGATGTAACATCAAGTGAACCAAACGCCCCTTTAAGGTGATCCTAAAGAAATGAAGATTGATGTCCACAAGAGAAAATCCAACATAATCCTTTAATTAAAAGTTTACAATTAAAACCATGTACAATGGCAAAGCCATAAATTTTTTTACGGGGGCCAAGCTTAATATTAAATATTCTTAAGTAAAAAAAAGAAGAAGCTTTATTTCATAAATTAACTTTAAGTTTTAACTCAATAAAGTTGTGATGTATGTTCTTTCATAGTACTAAAATCATTTATAATTTATTCTGAACTAATCTAGAATCTCAAAATATTTCGGTACCAGTCGATACCGATGTACCATTTCGAGATTATTGCTATTAATATATACACACACACATATATAATAACAAAAAATTAAATTTTTATATACAAAATTTTTTTACGTACATAGTTGTAAATTTAATTTTTGGTAAAAGACCATATATATATATATATATATATATTTTTTTTTTTTATAAACAACCCATGTATATAGTTTATTATTATTCTTTACTGTAGCAAATTATATTCCTAAACTAACCCAATATGTCTCAACACAATTTCAGCCCAATAACATTAACATGTTTATAAAATATTTTAGTTAGGTTTATTAAGTGAAGGGAAAAAAAAAGGCATGACAATTGACAAGATCAGACAAAAAAAGAAGCAGTAAATGACACATTGGTGCAGGTAAAGTAGTTTTGATAAAATAAACAAAACATTAAAATATTGGTGGGTAAGTGATAAATCCAAAGAGTAGAGTTGAAGGGCGGCCGGTTCAGGCAACATTTTTCAATATTTAAATAATTTTTTTGTGGGAAAAAAAAAGTATTTGGTAGTGATATTTTATTATGTGCGTTTGAGTTACAATTATCAAATTATTAAATTATGGTGTTTAAAACATGTATTTTGAAAATTTATCATACTAGTTTTTTGTTTTCAAATAATGTTGTTTTTTTTTTTTTTTGAGAGAGAGTTCCAATCTATGGCGTCCGTTTCTAATAATAGTTCTTTATTATTAGACCAAGACACCAATCAGTTTTTGGTGTAAGCGGAGATTGAACTCCAGATCTCTTATTCAACCATCAAAAACTTTACCAGTTGAGTTATCTGGAACTCACCAAATAATGTTGTTAAATAATCTTTTGTAAATAAGTCGAAAATTACGGAGACCAAACTTTCTCTTACACACTTTAATTTTTTTTTTTTTTTCTTTTTCTTCCATGGCCCCACCTTTTTGTCCTTTTTTTCATTTTCTCTCTTCTTAAATAAAATACTATTCTTTTACAGTACGTAACTTTTAAAAAAAACACATACACAAACTCACAAATATTTTTGCATTTTAAATATTTTAAACATGGATTTTTTTTTTACAATATTTTCTTAAATCACAACTTTCGTATCATTTTAAACATCAATACTTAATTATCCCAGCCAAATGGCACTAAACTTTAAAGTTTTTTTTTTTTTTTTTTGGTCAACAAAGAAATATCATTAAATTTAGGAATTTATAAGTCTATTACAACGTAAGCAAGCTTTATCAGCCGTTAGAATACTTTCCACCACAGGTGGCGGGTACAAAAAAGTAACAAAAGAGTCTAAGCTACTAGCACCAAGTTTGGCCAACGCATCAACACATTGGTTGGCCTCCTTATAGATGTGAACTATCTGCTTGTTGGGAATCTCTCTCACCAAGTTCCTGCAATAAACTTTAAAGTTTAAAAGCCTATATCTTTTTAACCAAAAAAAAAAAAAAAAAAACCTATATCTTTTCCACGTATTCCCAGGTGTCTTGTTAAGTCTCTATACTCTACATCAAGTTATTTCACTTCCCACACACGGATCTCATCTCAGTTATATTCTCTCTCTCTCTCTCTCAAAAACACACTCTTAAAGACTTTCATGCTTCTATGGTTCTACTCATTTCTCAGATAATCAGTCAGCTTCGTCGTTGCTGTGTGAGGCCAAGAAAGTCCAGTTTGAGGAGGAGAACGACTGTTGATCGATGGTGTTTCTGGGCAAGGAATATGCTGGGTAATTTTATCTTTGGGCCAATTTAATTTTTTGGTTTTATTTATAACACGTTACATTTTTTTTGGTTCTTTTCGAAAGAGTTCAATTTCTTTTTGGGCTTTTCAGAACAAGTTCAAAAGTTGAGAGCAATTATAAATGTTTGCCTCTAACTTCACAAACATTCAGAAAAAGATATGAAGGGGTGAGCTTAACAACACAATAAGTAGAAATAAACAGAACGCACAAGATTGAGTCAAGTGCAAGTAATTAAGGATTGCATTTAAAAAACATATTTAAATGATTCCAGTACAACAATTCTTTACTCTCATTGTAAGAAAATAAAACTTATAGATTTGGAGTGCGTATAGGAAACAGAGCGAAATACCTTGAGATGCTCACCTTAATAGTCATAATGACAAGTAGAATTATCATAAGCTAAAAGTAGTTTTTTTTTCAATCAAAGGCATATAGACAGAATTCATAAGTTGAACTTTAATGAGCTTAGAAAGCTTTCCAACAGCACTTTTGTCCCCAAGTCCACGGCAATTAAGGCTCGAGATACTCATAGTTCAGCTTCCTTAATCACCTTACTACATAGATTCAATAATCAACACAATAACACCTAAATCTGTGACTTTTAAAAGACAAATTTACCTGTAACCAAGTTAAGGTACTGTTGAGATAATATGGAAGCATTCCACTTTGCAAAGACCCAGCCACGTAGTTGTTGGGTGCACGTGGACACCAATGTCCAGCCCACACCGAAGTAGTGCTCATTTAATGTGCTTATGTTTGTGTGACTTTCAAGCCATGTGAAGTTAAACTCTCCTTTTAACCAAAAAAAAAAAAAAAAAGAAGTTAAACTCTCCTAGTTCAATTAGAATTATGAAATAGTAGTGCTCTTCAAGAATTATAATTAAAGTTGAGTTAGGAATCCAAATATTCCTAGGAAAAGATGTGAGGCAGCAGACTTTTTTTTTTGGAGGCAGCAGACTTATTATACAAAGTAAGGAGTGGTGTGCCACATGGTGGAGAAAAAAAAAAAAAAAAAAGTTGCCGCACAAGAAAAAAAAAGAAAAAAAAAAAAAAAAGAAAAGAAGAAGAAGAAGAGAGCAATCAAGAGGGAGTCGCTTAAAGAAAGAAGACAGCCAAGAAAGAGAGTTGTGCGTGGAGAAGAAAATAAAAAGGAGAGAGCAAAATGTTGCCACATTTGAGAAAGATAATCAGTGTGTGTGAGAGTAAAGAAAATAAGAGAGATTTTTTCTTTAGTCGTAAGATATACACAAGAATTATTGTAATTGATTTGATAATAGTGAAATTATTTGGAGTTTATCCTGTGGTTTTTTCCTTCAAAGAGAAAGGATTTTCCACTTAAATATTTGTGTTTTGTGTGTAATTGCTATTTTAGATTGCTAATATTGTGATAATATCATTTGGGACCCAATAATAGTGCCTTTCACTAACAAGAACAATCAACCCCTTCACTCCAAGATATGGGTTGGTCCACGAAGCTAAGAACTCACACAACAACTGACAAGCCTTCGGAGCTACAACGAAGTTGATTAGCACCTTTAGATTTTGAGGTGACGACCTCCTTCGAAGGCGCGGAGCCCACAAACGGGGCAAGGGAAGCCCACAAACTAGGTAGCTGAAGGTCTCACTAAGGAGACAAGAAGACCTACGAAGGGACAATGAGGGCTGACGTCGGAGCAAAGCTCGCGAAGCGGCTAGAGAAAGCTCGAGCGCACGATAGCAAACAAGAGACAATCGTGCACCGAGAGGAAAAAAGGAAAAAAGAATATTGCTCAACCCGCCCAAAAGGAGTAAGAGATGAATTAAAAATAGATAATCTATTTGTAGATAGAACTGGAATGGGTGCGGGTTTGGCTTTATTATGGGATTCAAAATGGTATGTGAAGTTGAAAACCTTGTCAAAGAGCCATATAGATGTTATTGTGATAGAGAAGGATGGGGTTTAATGGAGATTGACAGGTATCTATGGGTACCCTGAAAAACTGAAGCGCATTGAGACATGGAATTTGATGCGCCTACTTCATCAACAAGTCACACTGCCATGGATATGCATTAGAGACTTCAACGAGATACTTTCAGTGAATGAAAAACACGAAGGGGAACCGAGAAGTGAGTGGCAAATGGAGAATTTTCGAGAAGTGTTGGATGATTGTAGATTAAGAGACATGGGTTTTAAAGGTGCTCGCTTCACATGGTGCAATCAGAGAGATGAACAGGATCGAGTATATGTTAGACTCGACCGTGGGGTAGCCAAGAATGGTAGGATCTTTTTCCTCACTTTGAAGTTCATCATTTAAGTTTTCAAATTCCGATCACATGGCCATTGGGGTGCGATTAAGAAGGCAATCTCAATTTCAAATTGGGATGCGTAAAAAAAGATTTCGTTTTGAGGAAGCATGGGTGAAGGATGAAGGCTATGAGGATACAATTGCAAATGCTTGGTCTGTTTCCTTCAATGGGAGTCCTATGTTCCAGGTGTGTAACAAAATAAAAGAATGTAGGAAGCGGTTGTTAGCTTGGAGTAAAAATTCACTATGTTCCTTAGGCAAAAAGATTGACGAAAAGCGAAATAGGCTACAAGTGCTAAAGCAAAACAACACAGCATTTTACTTAAAATTGAATACATCCTAGCACACCTAATAACACTACATCAGTTTTTTACTTAAAACTTGAAATATGGTGTTTATTGAAATATTATTTAGTGTAATTAGATGCATTTATGTTTTGATAATATGATGATGTGGCATGTCCTTATCGGAGGGTGCCAAAGAGTTTACACCAAGCCCCTATAGAATTTAATTTCTTATGTTTATACCATGTAAGTAACGGTTTTGGTAAAAAAATTACCTATTGCCACAACTTTTTTTTCTTCAAAAATAACCTTAATCAATACGTACAAGATTAGTTTGGAAATGTGTTTAACCTAATGTGAAATAGTTGGATACTATAGGTATGATGTTTCACAATAACTCTTGATAGAATTTAAATTTTAAATAATAACAACCAGTTATGAGTTATTTGTAATTCCCCTACTTTTATTTTAATTATTTTGACCCTTCCATTAATAAGTTTTTAATTCGGTTCATGTGATTATTTTTCAACGATTAGTTCTTTTACAATATTTTCTAAGTCTGTACTGTGTATCTAAAAGTTAGGCCATTTTGGATATACACCATTATCAGTTTCTTTTAGATCTTCTCTCCTCTCCCTATGTGTGTGTGTTAAAATACTTAGTATTCTAAAAAAAAAAATTTATTTCCTTTTTTTTTTTATCATCTTTTTCTATTGATGCTTCACTTAATATATCCATCTATTAGTTATCAAGAACAGAAAGAAAAATGGGTCTTCAACTAGTAATAAAAGTAAAACTTGGGTCCTAAATATTATGGTCGCCCCAAGTTGCTATCTTCTCTCCACCAAAAATGGCTACATTCTTATTAAACATTAAATTAGTTTATCTTATTAGGATAGTTTAACTTAGCTAAAGCACAATTACCTAAATTCCAAGAAAATAAAAATTCTACTCCAACTAAAACTCTAAATATCCTATTAGTTGTTAGAATAGTTTAAGGTAAGTAAAAATCTATAATATAATTTTTTAAAAATTTAAAAGTCTACTTCAACTAAAATTCTATTACCAAAAATTTCAAGGAATTAAAAGTTCGATCCTAGAGGTCATGGTTGTACCAATTGACTATCTTCTCCATCTATTAAAATAAATTTAATTTATGTATTTAGTTGTGTTTATAATCTATCAAATTTTATATTTTAATTCTTCTCAATTTTTTTTTATATATTTTAAAATAATAAAACCTGTATGCTACACATAGTCTATGTTTCAAGTAGCTAAATATATATATATATATATTACGATAATTAATTAAACTTGCTATAATATTTATAAAAATAAAAATTTTAATTAATTTGTGCATCGTACCCTCATATTATTGACTAAACAAAATATTTTCCTATCCCAAAAAAAATCATCTATTTACGCTCAACATAGTTTTCAATTTGAAGTGGATTCCAGTTAGTTCAACTGGTAAAATCTCTGATGATTGAATAAAAAATTTAAGATTCAATCCCCATTTACACCAAAAATTGATTGGTGTCTTAATCTAATGATAAAGAGCTATCATCAGGAGTGGACGCAATAGGTTCGAACTCTCTAAAAAAAAAATATTTTCAATTTGAACAACGCTTATAGGGCTCCATGAAAACTTTTTCAACCTAACATAATTACCTATGACTCCTAATGGGTGATTTTAATGATATATATAGTATTAATGTTATGAGAAAACTCTCTCTACCGGATATGGACGACTCATGACTACTTAGACTTATTTTGCAAGAAATAAAAATGCTGGGTGGTTGGTCTTCGCAAAGGCTTTTTCTCATGTGTTAGGTGATTTGGCAATTCAATGGCGCACTCTTTAGCTAAGTTTGCTAAATCTAGCTTTGATGATGTAATTTGGATGGAAGAACCTCCTCCTCCTACCTCAGAGGTTTTGTTTTTTGATGTATACGCTTCTCTTTTGGATTAGCCCCTCTCTTTTTGTACCGCATATATGCTTAAGGTGCTTGAGTACCATGCTAGCCCTAGTTTGGCATGGTACTCAAGCACCTTAAGCATATATGCCAATAGTCTTTTTCTCTCTTTGACTCCCCCTATTTTTAGCACAAAATACACGAGTCAATTACACAAATGGGCATATTAATGCTTTTGAAATCTTGTTATTTTTCTTTTGTGTATAGGGAGGGTAATTTCCTACTCATTTTTTGGCCCAATGGGAAACTCTGTTCAATTGGACAGGGCTTATTCTTCTCTCTGGTCTTCCTAGCCTAGTGGCTCAAGCGTTAGACAGAGATGATGACATGTTTTGTTTTTGGTCATTCTAGAGGTTTTGAGGGTATTGTGGTCATTTTGGAGGTTTTGAGGGCATTTTGGACATTCAGAATGTATTTTAGTCATTTGGTGGTTCCAAGGGTATTTTGGTCTTTTTAGAACTTTTGGGGTATTTTAGCAATTTCTTGGTATTTTAGTCATTCTTAAGAGTAAAATAAAATTTATTAGTACAAGTAATTTTGCCAATTGTGTAAATTATTATATCCACTACCAATAAGTAATGTAAAATTAACTTCATTTAATAAGGTAATGAGATTAGGGTAATGTGATATGTTTTGTAATCTTAGAAAACATCAAATGTCACGTTATAGTAATGTGCTTCACATTAAGGTCACATTATGGTGAACCAAACACTGTCAACCTCAATATCTAAAAATCTCAAAAAACATAATCAAGTAGGGGGCGTTTAATTCACCGTGATATGTCCTTGATATGATGCACAATACCTTAATGTCACATTAAGGTGTTTGGTTCATATTTTTTTTAACATTATCATAATCTAAAATTACAAAATATATCAAATCACCTTTTTAAATGGTGATGATTTTACATTACTTATTGGTGGGGATGTAACAATTTATTGAATTGACAAAATTGCCCATACTAAAATATTTTATTTTACTAATGAGAATTACTAAAATATATATTGTAGGGACACGGTTATTTAACGGCCCAAGAATGACATTGGGCTCGTAAGTAAAGGGCCCTAACAATATGATTTGTAGAGAGTGGGCTTAAGAGGCAGGACCGTGGTCACAGGTCAGCGGTTTAGTCGTGGTTTTTATGGAAGCTTATATATGGGTGGACTTGGCTTGACTAGCTAAGCCTTCCATTAGTGCGGGTTGCAGGATTTAAGTCCTTGGACAGCGTCCGAGGAGCATGGTATCCTTCCCCTTCTTCCTTCTGCAGGATTTTTTCCTCCTTCCCCCGGGGGGTCCCCTTTTCCCTTCGCTCTCTTTTCTTTTTATACTAGTGTTCACCTCCCTTTTAGCGTCCACGTGTAAGTTTTACTTTCTGGGGGCAGACCTGTCCTGTCAACCCATACCTAGAGTGGTTGGGGGTGGTTGGTAAAGTTAAATAGCATGGTTTGGGGTATGGGCCTGTCAGATGCAGGATTCTGTACTATGATGTTGGCTGCTTTTTCCTTTGTCCTGCCCCTATACTGAGTTTGTCCTTTCCTTCAGGCGTTTTGTGAGGTGCTGAGCATAAGATCGTCCTCGGCCATATCCTTGGGCCTTTTTTGGGCTTTCATTATGCGTCCTCGGCAATAGCTCTCCTCGGCCTAGGCCTTGGGCCTTGATGTAGAGTGGACCTGGGCCACGAATTCTCTGGCCCCACAATAGCCCCTCAAAATCCTGCTGCCCGACTTTTAGTTGGGGAGGAGGGTTTTGGTGATGTTGGGCTCACATCATGGCTTGCACAAATTTTGTACTTTATTGATGTTGGTGTTTCTCCGTTTGCAGGGGAGATGTGCCGAATTAAGAGGCATCCCTTTTGTTTTACTCACGCGGTGTCCTTTGGCGTTTCAGGGCTCGAGGCGCGCCTTCACGAGGATCTTCAGATCTTATGGTTGCAGATGGTGTTGGAAATCGAGCCAAAACCGTCTTGTCCGTAGCGTTCCTTGGAAACCCGCATAAATTAAATGCCACCTCCTTGCCCTTTATATAAGTAGGATAGGAGGTTATTCCCCTTACACATAAACCCTTCTGCTCCCTTAAAAATCATAATCCTTCAGCCATAATCACAGTCTCCATATCCAGTGCTATCCACCCTCAGTGCAATATGTTTGAGGCACGGGTGGAGGTGAAGGGACTACACCTGCCACAGAGGCACCGGACCCCTCCGAGACTCAAGGTGGTGCGGTCTGGACAGGGGGGACACAGACTCAAGATGATCTTCTGTTTTGATAAGGTGGAGATGATATCTCTGCCTCTTTCAATCAAAATCCGAAGCAGGTACTGGTCGCATCAGATTCTTGGTGCATCAGAAGTAAGGTTTTCCGCCATCAGCGCCGTCTGCTCTATCGCAGGCGTGGCCAACATGGAGGCTCATTAGCTTCTGGCTCCCTGCACCTTTTCTTCAACGGTGCTAGCCCCACGTTGGGTTCTTTTGCTGCCCGAGTTATGGGCATGTAAAAGTATTGAGGAATGGTTTTCATAGACATCGTTTTAGAACTGCTGCATCTATCTTTTCTTTTTGCTTATGTAGTTAGTTTCTATCATAAGCTTATTCAAGCTTTTTCATTGTACGTTGTACTCTTTCTTTATCTTAATAAAAGATGAATCTGTTTCCTTCGATATATTTTTCTATTCTGCAGCAATTACTTTGTGAATGGGAGTACTACATGTGTATTTTTCTTTAATGATACTTAGAGCAGGAAACCTTGAAACAGAAAGCTACTAATTTGAACTCATCGACATTATCAAGTACAATAATGCTAACTCACAGTAGATTAAACTTATGAGACTAACCGAGACAACAGCTGAGTGCTCCGTAATGCATGTAAGGCATTCATCCGAGAAGATAAACTCAAAATAAACCATCCGAGAGGGTTGCCGAGTAGTGAGGGACTTTGGCCGTCTTTTTGATAGCACCTGGCCCTATCACAATTGCATCAGTTCCCCTGGTATTGAGGATCCGAGGGTAGGCTGGGAATTCCATTCAGTCTAGGGACTAACCCAACTACTAACGTGTAACTCCTCTCCGGGGTAGAGTCTAAGGGCCATATAACGTCCAGGTTATGTCCAAAACTCGTATCTTTTATGTTAAGTAGTTGGTTTCCCCAGAGGCTTGAGTCCGAGGACCATACAAGGCCTTGATTCTGTCCAAAACTTGTATTTTTTCTGTTAAGTAGTTGGTTTCCCCAGAGGCTTGAGTCCGAGGACCATACAAGGCCTTGGTTATGTCCAAAACTCATATCTTTTATGTTAAGTAGTTGGTTTCCCCAGAGGCTTGAGTCCGAGGACCATACAAGGCCTTGGTTCTATCCAAAACTCGTATCTTTTATGTTAAGTAGTTGGTTTCCCCAGAGGCTTGAGTCCGAGGACCATACAAGGCCTTGGTTCTGTCCAAAACTCGTATCTTTTATGTTAAGTAGTTGGTTTCCCCAGAGGCTTGAGTCCGAGGACCATACAAGGCCTTGGTTCTGTCCAAAACTCGTATTGTTTCTGTTAAGTAGTTGGTTTCCCTAGAGGCTTGAGTCCGAGGACCATACAAGGCCTTGGTTCTGTCCAAAACTTGTATTGTTTCTGTTAAGTAGTTGGTTTCTCCAGAGGCTTGAGTCCGAGGACCATACAAGGCCTTGGTTCTGTCCAAAACTCGTATCTTTTATGTTAAGTAGTTGGTTTCCCCAGAGGCTTGAGTCCGAGGACCATACAAGGCCTTGGTTCTGTCCAAAACTCGTATCTTTTATGTTAAGTAGTTGGTTTCCCCAGAGGCTTGAGTCCGAGGACCATACAAGGCCTTGGTTCTGTCCAAAACTCGTATTGTTTCTGTTAAGTAGTTGGTTTCCCCAGAGGCTTGAGTCCGAGAACCATACAAGGCCTTGGTTCTGTCCAAAACTTGTATTGTTTCTGTTAAGTAGTTGGTTTCCCCAGAGGCTTGAGTCCGAGGACCATACAAGGCCTTGGTTCTGTCCAAAACTCGTATCTTTTATGTTAAGTAGTTGGTTTCCCCAGAGGCTTGAGTCCGAGGACCATACAAGGCCTTGATTTTGTCCAAAACTCGTATCTTTTATGTTAAGTAGTTGGTTTCCCCAGAGGCTTGAGTCCGAGGATCATACAAGGCCTTGGTTCTGTCCAAAACTCGTATTGTTTCTGTTAAGTAGTTGGTTTCCTCAGAGGCTTGAGTCCGAGGACCATACAAGGCCTTGGTTCTGTCCAAAACTTGTATTGTTTCTGTTAAGTAGTTGGTTTCCCCAGAGGCTTGAGTCCGAGGACCATACAAGGCCTTGGTTCTGTCCAAAACTTGTATTGTTTATTCATTTATCTATTTACTTTTCGAAGATTAACCCCTCGACCAAGGTGGGGAGAATTAGCTTGATGTTGGAAGCCCCTAGAGCTGCCCGTGCCATTGGCACTGCGAGGCGTAGCCCCTAGCGGAAATTTATGTCGGTGCAACAACAGCATGTCACTGGAAATGGAGGAACCTTCGCAGACCTCTGCTTGATAAAGGCTTAACTCCACCGCCACCTGTGCCAACGCACAAGCCTCTTCCCACAGACGGCGCCAATTGTAGGGACACGGTTATTTAACGACCCAAGAATGACATTGGGCTCGTAAGTAAAGGGCCCTAACAATATGATTTGTAGAGAGTGGGCTTATGAGGCAGGACCGTGGTCACAGGTCAGCGGTTTAGTCGTGGTTTTTATGGAAGCTTATATATGGGTGGACTTGGCTTGACTAGCTAAGCCTTCCATTAATGCGGGTTGCAGGATTTAAGTCCTCGGACAGCGTCCGAGGAGCATGGTATCCTTCCCCTTCTTCCTTCTGCAGGATTTTTTCCTCCTTCCCCCGGGGGGTCCCCTTTTCCCTTCGCTCTCTTTTCTTTTTATACTAGTGTTCACCTCCCTTTTAGCGTCCACGTGTAAGTTTTACTTTCTGGGGGCAGACCTGTCCTGTCAACCCATACTTAGAGTGGTTGGGGGTGGTTTGTAAAGTTAAATAGCATGGTTTGGGGTATGGGCCTGTCAGATGCAGGATTCTGTACTATGATGTTGGCAGCTTTTTCCTTTGTCCTGCCCCTGTACTGAGTTTGTCCTTTCCTTCAGGCGTTTTGTGAGGTGCTGAGCATAAGATCATCCTCGGCCATATCCTTGAGCCTTTTTTGGGCTTTCATTATGCGTCCTCGGCAATAGCTCTCCTCGGCCTAGGCCTTGGGCCTT
Organism: Quercus tomentella; assembly: GCA_028535165.1. Classification (NCBI taxonomy): domain Eukaryota; kingdom Viridiplantae; phylum Streptophyta; class Magnoliopsida; order Fagales; family Fagaceae; genus Quercus; species Quercus tomentella. The sequence continues at coordinate 47,373,593 of JAPQVY010000156.1, forward strand.
GATGTAGAGTGGACCTGGGCCACGAATTCTCTGGCCCCACATATATAATAAAAAACCCTATAAAATACCCCAAAACCTCAAAAATGATTAAAATACTATTGGACCCGCCAAAATGACTAAAATGCACCACAAATATCCAAAATATCCCAAACACCTCAAATAACCAAAATGCCCACAAAATCTCCAAAATGGCCACAATATCCCCTAAAACTTTTAAATGGCCAAAATACCCTTGAAACTTATAAAATTACCAAAATACCCTTGAAACCTCTAAAAATGATCAAAATATCCCTAAACCTAAAAAATGACCAAAATACCCCTAACACCTTGAAAATGAGTGAAAATACTTTGAAAACTCTAAAATGACGAAAAATACCCCGAAACCACTAAAATGACCAAAATACTCTTGAAACCAGTAGAATGACCAAAATACCCCCCCAAAACCTCTAAAATGAGTAAAAATACCTCGAAAACATTAGAATGACCAAAATACCTTCAAAACCTCTAAAATAACCAAAATACCTCTGAAACCTCTAAGATAACAAAAATAATCCCAAAAATACCCCTGAAATCACTAAAATGGCCAAAATACCCCCACGAAACCATTAAAATAACTAAAATCCAAAATACCTCCAAAACTTCAAAATAACAAAATTTACACCGAAATCTCTTGAATGACCAAAATAACCCCGAAACTTCTTGAATGACCAAAATAGCCCTAAAACTTGTAAAATTACCAAAATACTCCAAAACCTCTAAAATTACCAAAATACCCCCAAAATTATAAAATGATTAAAAATAGCCTAAAATCGTAAAAATGACCAAAATGCCCTTAAATCCTCTAGAATGAGCAAAAAAAAAAAGCTCTAAAATGACCAAAATACCCCAAAACATGTAAAATGATTATAATACACCAAAATTGCAAAAATGCCCAAAATGCCCTAAAATCCTCTAGAATGAGCAAAAAAACCTGAAACCAGTAAAATGACCAAAATGCCCCAAAACCATTAGAATGACTAAACTACCTTGAAAATTTTAAACTGGCCTAAAATACCCAAAACCTTCAAAATAACCAAAAGTTTCGGGTTATTTTATGTCATTTAGTGGTTTCAAGGGTATTTTGTTCATTTTTGAGGTTTATGAATTTTTTTTGCCATTATAGAGGTTAAAGAGTATTTTGGCCATTTAAAATATTTTAGGATATTTAGGTCATTTTAAATATTTCAAGGGAATTTTGGTCATTTTAGAGGTTTTTGGATATTTTTGGTCATTTTAGAAGTTTTTGGGTATTTTGGTTAGTTTAGAGGCTTCTTGGGCATCTTTGGTCATTTTTTAGATTTTAGGGGTATTTTGTTCATTTTGAGGTTATAGGGGTATTATGGTCATTTTTTTAGAATTTTGAGGGTATTTAGGTCATTTTAGAGGTTTGAAGTTTTTTTTTTTTTTTCCGCTTATTCTAGAGGATTTGAGGGCATGTTGGTCATTTTAGCGATTTTAGGATGTATTTTAGATCATTTTAGATGTTTTGGGATATTTTGGTAATTTTTGAGGTTTTCAGGGGGGGGGGGGGGGTTTGCTCGTTCTAGTGATATTAAGAGTATTTTTGTCATTTTAGAGGTTTCATAGTATTTTGGTCATTTTATAAATTTCGGGGCTATTTTGGTCATTTTAAAGAGGTTTTGGGGTATTTTTGGTTGTTTTGAGGTTTCAGAGGTATTTAAGTGATTTCGGAGGTATTTTGGTCATTCTAGTGATTTCAAGGGTATTTTGGTTATTTTAGATATTTCAAGACTATTTTGGTCATTTTGAGATTTCAGGGGGTATTTTGGCCATTTTCTAGATTTCAAGTTGTTGTTGTTGTAGGTTTTTTTTTTAAGGTTTTAGGGGTAATTTTATCATTTTTGGGTCTTTCAAGGGTTTTTTTTTTTGGTTCAAGGGTAATTTTGGCATTTTTTGGTATTGAGGCTATTTTCAATCAATATATTATTATAATAATTTTAATTATTTCTAAGAATGTTTATGAATCAATTATATAAATTTCCTGAATTATGATTGGAATGTAATTTAATGAACCAAACATCTTAATGTCACATTAAGGCAATGTGATTACATGAATCTAAGATTACAAGAATGTTACATTACACCTTGATATAACATCAAGTGAACCGAATGCCCCCTTAAGGTGATCCTAAAGAAATGAAGAGTGATTTCCACAATAGAAAATCCAACATAATCCTTTAATTAAAAGTTTACAATTAAAATCATGTACAATGATGAAGCCATAATTTTTTTGGGGGGGGGGGGGGGGGGGAAGCTTAATATTAAATATTATTAAGTAAAAAAAACTTTATTTCATAAACTAACTTTAAGTTTTAACTCAATAAAGTTGTGATGTATGTTCTTTCATAGTACTAAAATCATTTATAATTTATCTTGAACTAATCTAAAATCACAAAATATTTCAGTACCGGTTGATATTAATGTACTGTTTCGAGATTATCGCTATTAATATATAATATAATATATATATATATATATTTATTTATTTATTTACACACATATATATTGACGAAAAATTAAATTTTTATATACAAAATTTTTTTACGTACATAGTTATAAATTTAATTTTTGGTAAAAGGCTAAAAGCCCATATAGTTTGTTTGTTTTTTTTTTTTTTTTTTTTTTTTTTTTTTTTTTTTTTTTGGATAAACAACCCATGTATATAGTTTATTATTTATCTTTACTGAAGCAAATTATATTCCTAAACTAACCCAATAAGTCTCAACACAATTTCAGCTCAATAACATTAACATGTTTATAAAATATTTCAGTTAGGTTTATTAAGTGAAAGGGAAAAAAAAAAAGGCATGGCAATTGACAAGATTAGACAAAAAAAAGATGCAGTAAATGACACATTGGTGTAGGGAAAGTGGTTGATAAAATAAACAAAACATTAAAATATTGGTGGTAGGTGATAAATCCGAAGAGTCAGAGTTTAAGGGCGGCCAGTTTGGTAATGACGTTGAAACAACATTTTTCAATGCTTAAACAACAAAAATTGTCGGCAAAATAAAAAGTGTTTGGTAGTAATGTTTTATTATGGGTGTTTGAGTTATAATTATCAAATTAAGGTGTTTAAAGCATGTATTTTAAAAACTTATACAAGTTTTTAGTTTTTAAGTAATATAGTTGAATGATCTTTTTGTAAGAGCACGTTTGGTAGACTGTAATAAACACTGTAATGTAATAGATATTCCTATGGCATAATTATTCGGTTGTTTGGTTATGTTTTTATTACAATGAATAGTTATTCCTTATGAATAGTTATTCTTCAAAATGAGGAATAACTATTCCTTATCAAAAGTACTGAATATCTATTCCTTCACTTTATATAATAACATTTTTAAAAAAATTTCCTAAAAGTCATTAGTTGCCACATCTTCAAAAGGAAAGAAAATAAATTTTCCTTTTTGTTAATTATTAGTTCTATTTTAAACACCCTAAAATAAGTGTATTTTAGGAAATTTGACTTTAAAATGATTTAATTACACCTTCTTTTTATACTCCACTAAATTGTAGATGTATATTCAGAATTCTATTCCTAAATAGTCATCAAACTAATGAATAGTAATACTTATACATTCCAACTTAATGTATTCCTTGTAATACTTATTCCTATTTTCATGTAATAATCATTACAGTGTACCAAACGTGCCGTAAATAAATTGAAAAACGTGGAAACCAAACTTTCTCTCACACAGTTCAACTTTGGTTTTCTTCTTTTTCCTTTTTCTTCCATGGGCCTACCTTTTTGTCCTTTATTTTTTAATTTTCTTTTTCCTTAAATAAAATAGTATTCTTTTACAATACAGTCATCCTTTAAAAAAAAATATGTACATATACATGCCAAATACATAATTATATTTTTTCACATCTTTAAATACATTATTTGAAATATGGTACTAAACACATTTTTTGCATTATAAGAGACCATTTGGTAAAAGATTTCTAATAACATTGTTTAAATTTTATGAAAATACGTGTGGATTAAAAAGTAATACGTGTTACAGTGTTTAAATAACAGTTTTTGTTGTTTAAACACCGTACGAAATGGGGCCTAAATATTTTAAATATGTATTTTTGCAACATTTTTTAATTCACGAATTTCATATTATTTTGAACACCAATACTTAGGATCTGTTTGGATATTGCTTATTTTGCTAAAAACTGAAAACATTGTAGCAAATAATTTTAAACGCCAGCTGATTCTTTGGGGTTGAAACTACTATAGCGTTTTTTTTTTTTTTTTTTTTGTTTATTTGTTTTTTTTTTTTTTTTAAATAATTTCACTCCTTTCCCAGTAGCCACATAAAAATTTGAACATAAAAAATAAAAAATAAAAAAATCTTTAGCTTTTTCGGCATTGAGAAGTGAAATCTCATCTAGGTCTTGGAGGCCCAGTGTGAAGGAGTTCCCAACACTAATTGAAAGAAGAGATGGGGAGCATGGTCTCTCGACCTAAACCATTCTCTCTCTCTCTCTCTCTCTCTCTCTCTCTCTCTTTGATATGCACGAGGTGGAGCTTCCTCTCTCTTTCTCCCATGGAGTTTTGGTCTTAAGAAGATCTAATGTTTTAGTTTCTTGATTTGGGAACTCGATGGTGGTGGATGGGTTGATCGGTGGTGGGTTTGATGGGTTGATTAGTAGTAGGTTTGATGGGTTTGATATGGGAACTCGATGGTGATGGGTTTGATTTGGTTTTGGTTTCATATGGGTTTGATGGGTTGATCGGTTTTGATTTTTTTTCATATGAGTTTGATTGGTTTACTCTCATATTGGTGGCTTCTGTCTTGGTTTTGATTTCACTATTTTGATCTTCTATTTTGATGGGTTTGCTAGGTTTCAAGAACATGAATAGTCATGTTCTAGGAAGAACACGAAGAACAAGTTCTTCCAAAAAAAATAATGAAAAGAAAAGGAACAGTACACGCATGCCCAATTTTATTGAAACGGTGCATTCAGTCAAAAATTTCTGCGTTTGTTATGAAGTTGTGGGCGTTTATCTTGGAGAGCACTGTAGCTGTGAGTCCCTCAGTTTAAAACACCAAACGTAGACATGGGGTAAATAAACGCAATCCAAACGCTCACTTAAACACCACCGTCAAATGGCCCCACATGTTTTTCAATTTTTTCCATGTATTCCCAGGTGTCTTGTTCAGTCTCTTTACTCTACAAGAAGTTATTTCCACTTCCTACACACATATCTCATCTCAGTTATTCCCTCTCTCTCCATCTCTCAAAAACACACCCTTTTAAAGACTTTCATGCTTCTATGGTTCTACTCATTTCGCAGATAACCAGTCAGCTTCGTTGTTGCTGTGTGAGGCCAAGAAAGTCCAGTTTGAGGAGGAGAACAACTGTTGATCGATGGTGTTTCTGGGCAAGGAATGGGCTGGGTATGCTAAAACTGTAATGTATTAAAACTCAATCAGAAAAAGATATAAAGGGGTCATGAGCTTAACAACACAATAAGTAGAAATAAACAGAACGCACAAGATTGAGTCAAGTACAAGTAATTAAGTATTGCATATAAAAAACATATTTAAATGATTCCAGTACAACAATTCTTTAAGTCTCATTGTAAGAAAATAAAACTCATAGATTTGGAGTACTTATAGGAAACAGAGAGAAATACCTTGAGATGCTCACCTAAATAGTCATAATAACAAGTAGAATTATCATAAGTTAAAAGTAGTTTTTTTTTTTTTTTTCAATCAAAGACGTATAGACAGAATTCATAAGTTTGCTAAATCAAGATCTCTGGACAGATGAACACTTTCATTTGGTTATAATATATACACTGCATCAGTGTCATTTATTTGAAACCAAAGGCCAACAGGCAACAGCTTACCCTTGATTGGCCAGGTTATTTTTTTATTGCTCTTACTTTGTGGTACTTAAAATCTACGTTTGATCGGTGAAAAAGTAAGAGGATAGAAAATAATAGGAGGGTGGAAAAAAAAGAGGATAGAAAAAATTTTAATTTCCCTCCTTTTTGTTTGGTTGAAAGTGGAAAAGTGAAAGGATGAAAAGTTTGTGTTTGTATAAATTTATTCATATACCATTGTTAAAAAATAATGCCAATTAAAACAAAAAAGTGACAAAAAAAATCACCCAAATTTATTAAAAATATGGGTAAATTTCAGAAACCTACCCCAAGGTTTGAGGAAATACCAACTAGGTCCATGAGATTTCAAAATTGTCCACTTTAGTCCCTAAGGACAATTTTATCCTAATGGAGTTAACTTCTGTTACTTATTTTTCTTTCTCCCTCTCATCCCTCTGTTTCTCTCTCTCTCGTTCAACCTCTCCTCTCTTATCCGCCATCCTTTCACAAATTTTCCAAATTTGTTCAGCCAAGTTAGGTCCTCCACACCACTCTCCACCGAGCCTAACGCCGTAGCGATGTTCTTGAAGGCGATGGTTGGCGATGGTCGGCGATGGTCTCCACAGAGCGTGGGTCTACGGTGGTTTATGGTTTTGGTTTGTGGTTGTGGTCTCAAGTAATGGATCTGTGGGCTGAGTTTGATTTGTAGTGGGGGTGGTTGTGGGTTCCGATGGAGTGGTGGGTTTACTACAAGTTTTTTGGATTTAAGTTTTGTTGAAGGATTTGGGTTTTGTTGCTATGGATTTGACTGAGTTTTGTGGCCAATGGTGGTTGTGGGTTAAGATATGGTGGTGCCGTGGTGGATTTGTTGGGTTTTTTTGGATTTGGGTTTTGTTGCTGAGGTGGTGGTTGTGGTTGGCTGAGGTGGTGGTTATGGAGGATGACGATGATTGGACGGGTGCAAAGGATGACGATGAGACCGCCTTAGGTGAACTCTGCTTCATTTTTTTTCTCGCTTTCTCTTGCTCTGGTTTTTTTTTGGATCAATTTTTATTTAGGGAGAGAGAGAGAGGGGTTGATATGTGGTGAGGCTTGAGAGTGTAAGGAGATGGAGGCATTGGACATTGAAGGGCCTCCACTCTCAACAAAAAAAAGTGAGGGTTTGCTGGGTTTTTTGGATTTGGGTTTGTCTTTGCTCAGTTTGCATTTTCACAGAGGGAGAGAGAGAGAGAGAGAGATGAGCTAACAGAGGCTACTGTGAAGAGAGAAGCTAACAGAGGCTAACGGTGTTTAGGGACAAAATTGTGGACTAAAGTGGTCAATTTTGAAATCTCATGGACCTGGTTGGTATTTCCTCAAACCTCGAGGTAGGTTTCTGGAATTTACCCTAAAAATATAGATATATATATATATATATATATATATATATATATATATATATATATATGTCTAGAAAAAAAAATCATGTCCAAAAAAAAAAAAAAAAATGACTGGACGAAGTCTACCCAGGAAATCAAAAGAAAAAAGAAGAAAAAAAAGAAAAGAAAAAAAGAAAAGAAGAAGAAGTAAGAGGCAAGCGAATGGACGAAAAATAAAAAGAAAAAAAAAGGGAAAAGGCAATGTACAAACCGGGCCCAAAAAAAAAAAAAAACAACAACAACGTATTGGACAAGTCCACCCATGTGCAAGTGCATATGGGTATTTTCGTCATTTATCTATCAAACTTTCTCAGTCAGTTTTCTTTCTATTTTAGAGAGAAAACTTTTTAGTGAGACAGAGAAAACATCCAGACTCCACCATTATTTTCCTCTCTCCTTCTCCCAACCAAACACTTTTCCAAAAGTTTTTTTTTTTTTTTTTTTTTTTTTTTTTTTTCATCCTCCTTAAAATCCACTTTACCAAACACACCTTAAAGGCTAAAACTTAACCCTTGTTAGCCAGCGCCATAATGGATTGATCTATTCAAATGAGCTTTTAGTATTTTCTAAGTATTTTTCTTAATTCAATATATAAAAAAAATGTAGAATTTAGGTTTTTGGGTTAGTGTGCGTATGCATCATAGAGATTGCATATTGCATTCTTGGGCACGCATTTGTTAATAGACCATCTAAAGAAAATTTTGATATTATTTTAATTGTGGGAAATATAAAAACTATAAAATAAATAAGTTAATTTTTTTTTTTTTTTTTACTTTACCATTTAATTATAGATATTTAGGGCTTTTAGGTGATAATAATAAGGCTAAATTGTAAACTACACTTTTAAAGTTTTTGGATGTTTGGATTTTATACCCTAAAGTTTTAGAATTTAGATTTTACCCCTGAAGTTCTATTCTGTTTGTATTAGTAGCCCATCTACCCATATTTTTCGTTAAGTGCATGACACATAAACTTTTTACGCGTGTTTAGTTTACCCAATAAAATGATGTCACATTACTTATGTAGCCTAAAAAAACAAAAAAATGACATGAATAATAAAAATGATGTGGCATCCCTTTATTGGATGAACTAAACACGTATGACAAGCTTATGTGACACTTGATGGAAAAATATAAATGGAGACTACTTATACAAATAAAATAGAACTTCATGGTATAAAATCCAAACACCACAAATATTAAGGGTGTAATTTGCAATTTAGCAACCTAATGATAAACAATATTCTATACAAATTTATGTATGGAAAGTTCTAAATGAATTATTTTTTTGTATTTTTTTTTTTTTGAGAAAGAATTATTTTTTTTGGTAATTGATGACATATCAACGTGTATGCTCAATTATCCAGATTTTTTTTTTTTTTTTTTTTTTTTTTTGTTGAGAAGGAAATTATCTAGATAATTTGCGGTGGACCTCAATTAATATATATATATATATATATATATATATATATAAAAGTATTAGCCTCTTTATGTATTACTCGGTTTGGAAAGGTTTCCGAGTCGGTCTCGGAATTCAGTTTTTTGAATCAACACCGCCTTTAGTCCCTTACCCAACCCTTATAAATACCTCACCACTTCCACACACAGTCACACACTCTCTCAACTTGCATCTCTCTCTCTCTCTCTCTCTGTTTTCTTTGTGTCTGTTTGTGTGTTTGTTTGAAGACGACAATGGCGTCGACAAGCATGGAAGTTGGGAAGAAGGTGAAGGAGATGATAAAGCTGAGGAGCTCAGACGGCGACACGTTCGAGGTGGAAGAGAACGTGGCCATGGAGTCTTGGAAAATAAAGAACAACATGATGATCCAAGAATACAACTGCGCCGGCTAGACTGTAATCCCATAGCCGATCATACCAAGCAACATTCTCGCCCGAGTCATCGAGTACTGCAAGAAACATGTCTCCGAGTCCCATGGTGAGTCACTCGCCGCCTGGGACGCCGAGTTCGTCAACCTCGACAACAACACGCTCTACGAGCTCTGTGTGGTACGTTCGTACTCCATACCCTTCTCTTTCTCGCATTCCATTCTGGTTTTGCCTTTTGTTTTGCTATTTTCATTGAATGTGTTGTGTTTTTTGGGTTGTTATGCAATTTTTGTCCTTCTTGATGGTGTTCTTTTTTATGAAAATAAACATAAATTCTTTCTTGGGTTTTTGTTTGGATGCTGAGAAAAGAAGAGGGTGACAACCTGACAAGGAAAAAACATGGGGAAATTGAGTCCTGTTATTTACTTTTCTTTCTTTAAAAAAAAAAAAAAAAAAAAAAAAAAAACCTTTTGCCATTCCATTCTGCTTTGGCCTTTTGTTTTACTATTTTTTATTGATTGTATTGTGTTTTTATGCAATTTTTGTTCTTCTTGTTGTTCCTTTTTATTAAAAAAATAAGAAAAATTTCTTTTTTGGGTTTTTGTTTGGATGCTGAGAAAATAAGAGAGTCACTGGGAAAAATATATGAGGAATTCGAATCCTGTTAGGTTCTAACTTTTCTAATGAGAAGGGATTATTTAAGTTACGTTTGGATTGGGCTGATTACGTCTGCGTCTGCGTTTTGTTTGTTTTTTTTTTTTTTTTTTTCATGCGTTTTTGAGATTATGGCTACTGTTCATATACTGTTCAATGAACAATAACCGCAAAGTTTGACTTTTCAAACTTTTTTGGACCAATCAGTGTATATCGTGTACTGTTTATGGATCCACAAATTTCACTTTTCAATAACTTTTTCATTAAAAATGGGTTCCACGGTATTATTTACACATTTAAAAATTATTTTGCTACAGTGTTTTTTAATTTTCAGTTTTCAACTGTATCCAAACGGATCAAATTAATGCGCTGAATGTTTCTTTTGCCTTTCATGGTTCATTCATTCTGTTATCTGTTCCTTTATTTTAGTTTACTATTTTCTTTGACTAGTATGTGTCTTTTCTTTTCTTTTCTTTTTGCGGGGTTGTAGATACATAAAAGGTGAGAATTTTAGACAAGAAAATTCTTTTTTTTAGAATTCCTTGAGTTTGTGTTTTGAGGCTGAGAAAATAAGAAGCGAGAAGGAAAAAGATGGAGTTTTGTTTTATTGTTTTTAAAAATTTAAAAAGGCGAACCTTTTGTTTGATGATATGTTGATTATCTTGAGGTATGCCTCTGCCAATTGAATTCATCAATGCTATTAATTTGTCATTTAACTATGGTTTAATTTTGGTCGGTCCTACTGTCAATTAATTGTGGGATGTTTTATTTGACTAGTTTCATTTACTTTCACTCTTTTATCAGACTTTATCATCATCTTCTCTCATTTGGGTGTTCCTATTGTTGTTATTTTCAGGCAGCCACCTATCTGGACATTAAGGGTTTGGTTAGATTAACCTCGAAGAACATGAGGGGAATGACTTTAGAACAGTCCAATAGATTGTCGGATTTACGGTTGAAGAATATTAAGGACGTAATGAGGGCACTGAAGGATTCTCAAGACATTCAATATTTTAATATAGAAGAAGAACTAGCGAGCGTGTTAGCAATGAGAACTAGTGAGGAATTGAGCATAGACTAGTACTTTCCATTTGCATAAAAATTACATGAATGCTGATGCAATGCGAGGGTTAAACTTTTGTTTTGTCTCAAGTACTATTTTAATTAAGATTGAGAGTGATAATTTTGATAATTCTGATTACTTATTTGCCCGTTCATATTTATAAGCATACATAAATTTTTTTTTTTTTTTGGAGGGGGGGTGGTTTAGCTCCCCTTGCCCCAATGCAGCTTCACCATTGCTCTCACCCATGGCCAATGGCTCTTTAGTCAAATGGCAACTCCCCCCTTATGGTGGAGATAATCCAGGTTTGACCATCAATGTCATCATCCAAAGAACAAAAAAACTAAACAAAACTCTTTCACATCACACATTCTATACAAAAAAAGAAAAAGAAAAAAGAAGCTCTTTCACATCCAATTTTGAATGTTGACCATGCTATACATTTAAGGCATGGCTAGTAAAATTTTACCTGAGATTAGATTGAACTTCGCTACAGGTTCAAAATGAAAATTTGACGTATAAATAGTCAAAGGTACGACGTCATGGAAATTTTTAGTGTACAAGAAGAGGAGAAACCAAGAGGTTTATATTTAATCAAATGTTTCATCTTGTCCAGTCCACTTCTGCATTCGTTCTAATGCTATCTCTACCTGTAATTCCAATTAAAATGATTAAAGACAGTCATTTCTTGATCCTCATAGTAAGATTTAGTTATCATTTATTTTTTAAGCATTCTAAATTCCACAGGTAACTTTTCTAGTCCATGCCATGTATTATATGTCCAGTTATTACCTAACAATCTTACAGCAAGTGAAACAATATCATTTCTCACCTCCTTGTTCCAGTTGGTTTTATAAATGATATGCAAGAGGATCAATGTCTGCAAAACTGTCCCCAAAATCATGCCAATCCAGATTCCCTACAGCAACAATGACCAATTGCAAAACTTTCAGAGATGGAGAGAACCATATGAAATATCTGTACTTAGCCATTAAAGAATAGATAAAACAATAGAAGTATATGGTACTAGAGCACAATATCAGACTGTTTCTTAACATGATATACCATGGATGTCAAATTTTGAAAATATTATGAAAAATAAAGAGAAGATAAGAAAGAAAGAGTGGAAGAGTTTAACAGCATGGTTCAACTCTAATGACCTCTATCTACAATTCAAAACTCAAAATTAATGTTACATCTTTCTCATTCACTTTGATAAATACCAACACATTATAATAAAACACATATTTATAACAAGTTTTACAAAATTTTAATATAGGCCAACTACTAATTCAATATATATACATGTGGCTGACCTTAACTAATTTGTTAAGAATCCATAGTCAATCCCAAAATTTTGGAACTAAGACTTTGTTGTTGTACTCAATCAATACATACATGATACATGTATGAATTTGGATTTTATGAATAATTTCAAATCCCGTGACTTACCCCAAGTCACGGGATTAAAGACAACAAAAAGTAATACTTTACCTCCACTCCTAGTCTAGTTTTGTAGCCGAGAAGAAAGCCAAGAGGGAGTCCTATAACGTAATAACAAAACAAGTTTATATAAGCCACTATGGCTTGCCAACCTCCTCCAACAGCAACACCTGCAATAATAGCATTTTCATTACATGTTTTAGACAACATTTGGGCACAGATATTATACTATAACTATTTCCTTCACCTGAGATAACTGGCTGAACACTATTAAGTATCATGGTAATAGAAAGAAGGAAAGCTAAACGAGAAACAGCCCGTTGCATCTCTTTATCTCCAGTAAAGATGATAGCAAAATGGTCTTTTGCAACCAAGATAATGGTTCCACACAAAATCCCAATGATGAGAGATTCAATGACAGTGACAATGACTGAGTATTTGGCTGCTCTAGGGTGTCCAGATCCTAGCTCATTGGAAACTCGAACACTGGAAACAAATCAAAATATATAATTTGTGAGCTAAGAAGAATAACATATGATGTTAAAGAATTTTTTTTTATTATAACCTTATTGCTGCATTGATGCCAATGAACAACATGCCTTCCCACCCATTTAAGTTCATGCTGAAACAAGAAAAATAAAACACAAATTAAAATTTGAGATTATGCATAGATTCAGAAAATCAATACTATTCATATGGAAGTTGAAGTGAAACTAACATAAATCTTACATCTGGTTTTATTAAGAGTGATTGGCGTATTTTTCAAACATGTTACATAATATTTTCTTGTAAAAGATGTTTTGTAACTTTGGAAAAACAAATTTCTTAATTTCATGACACTCAAATAGCTTCACTCCCAATTTCTTGCTCCTACTATCCAATGATTCTGAGTTAGCATCCATCAAACTGTTCCATAGTATCATATTTCCCATAATTTTGCAAGCACATTACCTTTCCACTACTGGTTATCCTTCAATGGGGACATGGAATTTTTAACTTTTAAATGGGAGGCATAGTTGAGACAGGGTCAAACTTAGAACCCCCTGCTCTAATACCATGATAAATTATCTCTTATCCTAAAAACTTTGGTTGATAGAGAATTGTGAATTAATCACTTAAACATTATTCAAAAAATGTTGACATGATCATGAGTGTCATGAGAATGTTCTTTTTTTTTTTTTTTAATAGAAAAACAAAAATGAACATTCTGAGGACACTGTCCTAATGTTCTTTCAATTAACTGTTATCTCACCAGATTGAAAGGGAACCAACAGCAATGATAGGATTCTCCAGGTGTCCAGTGAGAACAATTATGGTCATCATATACCAAATCTCTAGGCAAATCATTATAGCTGAAGCAATGGAGAGCCTCACAAAGGGCCAAATGTCCTTGAAGGCTAACCATGACAATCCTTTCCACCCATCCTTGCACCAACCAACAACATAAACTGACTGACCCAAGGAGATGATCCATGCCGAGATGTCAAACGCTGCAGCAGCACCACTAATACCCCAGCCAAACACTTTCATGAAGACAAAGAGGATTACAATGTGTAGAATTAAAGCCACAAAACCAAGCCACGCCAGAAATCCAACCTTGCTCTGTGCCTGCAAGAACTTTTGGGTTGGAAAGTTGAAAGCAAGTGAAAACATTTGAGGGATGATCTGTATCGAAAACTTTCCAGCAAGCTCAGCAATGTCATCTTCTTGTCCAAGGAGTTTTAGGATTGGTGTTGCGAATATGTAAAGAGGCAATAGGCAGAAACAAGTCACAAATAGAATAATCCATGAACGTTGCAAATATACCCCTAGCATTTCCACTTGCCCTGCACCAAATGCCTGACCACATAATGTCTCCAGTGCACTTCCCATACCAAACTGCGATTTTGTGTTATAAAATTAGGATTTGTCAGATAGTTTTAGCTATTATAATAGCATATTATGAGTGAAATAAATGGTTTGATGATGTAATAACAGAGATGAACATTTTTTGCATCATTGCATGCAATGCAAGTATGCAACTAAATAGAATGTTCAAACAAAAAGGTAGTAATACTAATAACATCGAGCAAATCCAGGAAAAAGTAGGTCATGATTCAATTGACACTGAGAAGACCTCAAAATAATGAAGAAAGCTAGAAATTTTATATCATCCATCATGATTTTGATCTGTTCTTGGCTTCTAAGAACATGTTTGCTTTCCTACGCTTGCCTAGCAACAAATGAAGCACCAAATAAATCCCTATTGATACTATAAAATGGTTTCATAGAAAAACAAATTGCAGGTGGTTTAACTTGTAAAATTATACAAACAAAACTGGATAACCTTGGCCATAAAAATATTGAATTCATTCAAACATTGTAAAACCTGAGCTAACAATTGTAAGAACCTATGGTATTTGAACATTAATAAAATTTTACTACAAACCATAAAGAACAAAATAGAAGACGTAAATATAAGTATGACTAGGAATGAGAAAAGTTGTAGAGATGTTGAAAGAAGCTAACCAAGAAGCCAAAAGAGAAGTTTGAAATGACAGACAAACTTATTGCAACTGCAGAGAGCTCCATATTTCCAATGTGTCCAACAAAAATATTGGTAAACGAATTGACAGCATAATTGCACAAAATGTTGAATGCTATAGGGGCTGCAATTGACCATAGCTTTGTGGTCTCTGCATAGCATATACATTTTATGTCATAAAGATTGTTGGAAGGAGGATAATCTCCAGCATTGGTCTCAATTAATGTTGTAGGTGCAGGGTGGAGCTCCGTGGTTTCCAAGTACCCGGCATCTATCAAATGTGATGGACTTTGAGACTTCAATGGTTCTCTAGGTGATGAACCTGCAGAGGAAGAACTAGAGCCAGTCCTTTCCTCTGCCTTGAGTGCTTCATTTTCTTGTTTTTCCCCTATTTTTGCAGATTTTTAATGAACCCCTTGTCCTTGTTTTTATTTTCTTTCTTTTCAAATGTTGGATTGGATGAATACGAGGAATTTTAATATCTCTTTTTCTGTATTCTTGCCTGATTAAAATTGTTGAAGTTGGCGTGTTTTAATATGTGTTATTAGCTACAATTTTGGAGGGCCAAAGAAAGTCAAGCATATGTGTACGAGAGAGAGAGAGAGAGTTGACTGGTTCTCATGTTATGGAAAGAAGGTTTTTTTATTTTTAAATTTATTATTATTATTGGTAGCAAACCATCAAAATTGTGTGTGTGGGTTTTTTTTAATTATTATTTTTTAAATAAAAAACTTGAAAGATAGAACTCATAGAATTAAAATTATTTAGAAAAGTACTAAAAAAAAAAAAATTTGAAGACGTTCCTATTCATTTTCACGTGGATGGCTCGTTAGCCATCCATGCTACTATATTAGGGGAAGGCAATTTAATAAGGGATTTTGTTCCACAAGTTGTAAGCCTTCTATTTCTCCCTTCCTTTTATTTAATTGTTTAATGTTTTGTTACAAATGACAAATTTTATTTTATTTTTAGTAAACTGTAATACTTATTAGAACACACACGAAAATAGTAATATTCGTAATGACAAACTAAAAAGATATGTTATCAACTATAATTTGTATATTTTGTATCCATCATAATATGATGTGCTGGATGACCACTAAAAAGATAGAATACAATATCATCTTCATATTTGTTTATCTTGTCTTCCTTTTATATTTTTTTCAATCACCTTTATATTTCTTTTATTCCACAACAAAGATTAAAGACAACAAAAATTACATGAGTTGATAATTATAAAGATGAAAGTACAAAAATATTTAAGATGGAATTGTTTCGAAAAAAAAAAATTGTTAGATTGTGTATGTGAACATGTTTTTGACGTTATAATTAGCTTTTGGGTGTTTTTTTTTTTTTGAAAACACCACAAATTTAAAAACTTAATTATGATTCGTGGGGGATTGTAATATTTGAAAAAAAATTTAAGTTAAAATTTTTTAATGGGAATATATATGTGGTTTCATTCTGCACTCTTATGATTTTTTTTTTTTTTTTGGTGTACAAATACCGTTTTTTTTGGTTGGGAACTCAAAGTTTTCCCAAGTATTGACAATTTTCCTTTACTTTGTCATGAAGCTCTCTCTCTCTCTCTCTCACATAATTTTTTTTATTGGGTAAGCATATAGTTTTAAACAATTGAGATTAGGTTAATTGGTAACCCATATGTTGAGTAATTACTCTCTCTCTCATAATTTTTTTTTTTGTTGGGTAAGCATATAGTTTTAAACAATTGACATTAGGTTAATTGGTAACGCATATGTTGTGTAATTACTCATTAGAAATTAAGGCACCTCGAACAATTAGTTTCAAATATATGGCCAAAATTGGTTTTTTTTTTTTTTTTTGGGTATCAATTTTCAACTAAAAAAAATCCTTTGGTCCACGGTCCCTTGTTGTTATAAAATATAAACCACAGAACAAGAGTCAAGAGGTGGTCCTCTTTATATAAAAAAAATTGTATACCAGATTTTACCAACTCAACAAACTCACAACCACTACTACTTTTGTACCGTCGACTTTCATACGGACTATTATCAATTTGTCACCAATACTTTTATATCAAGCCCTTCACTTCTTCGGCCTAAATTAGAATCCAATGTATACATAATCTTTCTAATAATAATAATAATGTATGTGTTCCACACACTGAAACTTACAATTGGTCAAAGAAATCATATATATATATATATATATATATATATATTATATTATTGCTTAGCTATGGACCCAAGTTATGGAGGAAAAACTTGGATTTTTCTTACTGAGTTTCAACAAGTGAGCTAATCGAGGACAGAGTTGTTGTGATGGACCAAGAGAAAAATGAAAAAGGACAGGATTCATATGGACATTATGAAAAATTAGAAACTGTACAAACTTCGAGCAAAATCAGATCGAATGGTAGAAGCTAGAGAGAGCAATGGTAAAGACAGTCATGGCTATTCTTAATAGTAGTGGGTCAGATGCAAAATGTGTGTAATGCTAATTCACAAATGTTCTAGAGATATCATTATTATATGAAAATTTTTTAAAACTCATAAGGAAAAGCAGTTGCCTTTTTGACTGATGCAAGATTTTTTGTTCCCCTTCCGAAACTTCAAAGCATTTAGCCCACAATTGGCAAATAAAGCATAGAGAGAGCAATGCTTCTGTGATAAAGGAGATTATATGGCATGGCCCTCTTGAAGGCACAGTCAGTTTTCTTGTGAAGTCTCCAGGGGACTGAATTATTGTACCCAAAACTTCAAATTTAACCTGCTCCACTTGCCGCCAAAAGACTTGGCAAAATTTGATTTGGAGTAAAAAAAAGTTTACTCATGACCCAACCTGTTTTTTACAATTTAACCCAACCCACTTGACTAACCTATGACTCGACCCATTTTTTACACAGTTTATATATACATATACACACACCTAATGAATCAGCCCTCGAAATGTCATTTACATTGTTTGTGATGAAAAAAGTGAACATTTTTTATATAAATGGGGCATAAAAAGAAAGAGGCCTACTATTGTTGTTGTCGCTTTCCATCCGAGAAAGAGGCCTATTATTGTTGTTGTTGCTTTCCTTCCGAGTTAGTGTTAATGTATTATGGGATGTAAACTATAAAAATGTATTATGAGATGTAAACTATAAAAAATTGGCATAGAATTGCCATTTCTTTAACTAAATGATTTAATTTAATCTCTCGAAATTCAGTGGCTTTTCCAGGCTTGTGTCTATTGATATGATGATGAAATGCTTTTAAAACTAATATTTCATTAGGGATCATACTCATCCAAATAAAGGATATTCATGAATCAGTGTCAATGAAAACGTTTTCAAATTATTTTTTTTAATGTGAAAAAATACAAGTCAACCCAAACCTTACTCATATCTCAATTGACTGGACACATTTCTAACCCATTTTTTACCTGACTGGTTTGCCAAATCTTGCTGCTAAGAACCTTTTAGCTTAAATAGTACATCCTAATATTACCAAATTATCTAGTATTGAAATCTCTCTCCCCATTGTAACTATCAAATTATCAATTAAAAGAAAAAGGCTAGAGCCAATCCAATGAAAAGAGGAGGATAAAAGAAGAAAAGATTATTGAACGGGAAGAGTAACAATTGGAACTTAAAAAAATTAAGAAAATCAAAAAAAAAAAAAATTAAGAAAATTTTTATGCAAAAATACTATTTTAATCCCTACATTTTGGGATCACTATCAATTTAGTTCCTATTATTTTCAACTTGCAGTCAATTTGATCCATACCGTCAACTCACCTTACTTCAAGTGAAAATAACATGGACCAAATTAACTGCTACCAAAATGTATGGACTAAATTGACAATAAACATAAAATGTAGAGGCCAGAATGGTATTTTTGCTCAAATTTTAAAACCAGCCCGTAAATATTAAGGTTGGCCCAACCCCATTGAGCCTAGATCTTAAAGGTCGGTGGGATGTCTGATCCCACTAATCATAGCGCATGCTAGACCAAAAAGACAGAGGAACAGTCCTATCAAAATGCACGTTTGATACTTGATATGTCTCTGTAATCCAACTACTACGAGAACACTAAGTGATGAAGAGAATAATGACCCTTCTCTTTTTGGCACTAGGAAGTAATGAAAAAATACCCATGAACCTTTGACAAAAGACATTCACAGCACACCACGATAGGCTAAAGTGGGACAGGTCATTATATCATATGATTGAAAAGCAAAAGGCATAAGCTAGATGCAACTGTACTTAATGGTGAAATAATATGGCATATCCCTCTGCATCTACTACCTAGATCAAATGTCGAAGTTTTTCTTTTCTTTTTGATGATCAAATGTCAAAGTTGTGGTCATGATTTACGTAATAGGTGAGATCAAGCATAAGCACAAGTCTAAGTCCAAGTCCTAACCTTATCATTAAAAGGAATACAATGCTTATGGACTCAAAAATAGACCAAAGACCCAAATTCATCTACATGCAATCATGTATCAGACTCTCAATCTCTACACTCAGTAACTGTACGCCCTAGGGAGTGGTTACTGAATAGGACAATTATTTATAAGACCATCAAAGTCCAGCATTGTTTGTTGTCTTATAGTTGCTATTCAATCTAGTGAAACTCAGATCCTTTTTTATTTTTGAGTGAAACTCAGATCCTGGCATAACTAAGTGTTTCCCTTACTAAATAGAAATCCTCCCTCCGTCCTATAATAAGTGGCATGATTTCCTTTTTGGATTGTCACAAAATAAATGAAAATTTCCAAAACTAGAGCAATTTCCTATATTTTATTATGAATCTTATTAAAACAAACAAAGAAGCCTCTTATTAAAATTCTGCCACCCCTTTAATATATAAAGCAAAGAGCATTTTAGAAAGATACATTTCCATTAATTAATGGTTGCGTTTTAAATATTACACCTATTTTCGGTTAGAGGGATCATAAATTTTGGAAAAAGAAAATGTGATGATAAGTGTATCATTTGAAAAGGATAAAAATCTACAAACATGCTCCAGTGTACAAAAGGTTTGCTTGTGCAGTTTAATTTTACATGAAAATGAAGCTCTTTGAGAAGATGGGGGCAACAAGCATTAATGGCATAAATGCAATTAGCCTTGATTACTCCACCTCAACCAAAATTTGAGAAGATGGGGGCAACAAGCATTAATGGCATAAATGCAATTGGCCTTGATTACTCCACCTCAACCAAAATTATTAAGCATTCACATTCTTATTCACAGGGGAAGAGACATTACCAAGAGATGATTCTGAGCCACCACTGGACATAACTGTCACACCATCAACACCATAAAAACCGCTACCTGAGGATACCCCATTGCCGGATTCAGCTCTAACACCACAAAAAGACTCCCCAGAAACCAGTGCTTGTAACAATTTTGGCGCTGGGGGAACGGTCACTTCCACCAATCCTTCCAACATTTTAACCACCATCCCCATTGTAGGCCTCATTACCTCATTGTCCTGTATGCACCACACTGCCACCAACGCAACACGCTTGACCTCCTCAAAGACATATGCACCACCAAGCCTGCTATCAACTACTGCCCCTATATTGCCTTCAATTATCTGCTGTGCTGCCCATGGAGGAAAAAACCACTTCTCCCCTGCTCCACCACCATCACCACCTCCGCCCTCTTTGCCTGATGAGGATGGCTGCACATTCCTACGCCCCCCAATCAGTTCCAGCAATGTCATTCCATAGCTATAAACATCAGCCTTGGTGGTAATTTCCACCCCGGAAATCCACTCTGGTGCAACATAGCCCCACGTACCCCTCATTGTCACTAATACCCTGCTAAAATCTCTACCAATTAACTTAGCCAACCCAAAATCTGACACCTTAGCATTGAACTCATTATCAAGCAAAATGTTTTCAGGCTTAATATCACAATGTATGATACAATCCCTACATTCCTCATGTAAATACGCAAGACCTCTCGCCGTACCAACTGCCACTCGAAATCTTACATCCCAGCTCAAATTATGAGGCCCCTCTTGGCGCAAATACACGCTCAAACAACCATTAGGCATGTAATCATAAACTAAGAGCCTATGCGATTTTTCAGAGCAGAAGCCTCTTAGTCTCACAAGATTAACATGCTGAATGTTCCCAATTGTGCACACCTCCGCCCGGAACTCTCTCTCGGCACCCCCCGGCCTATCCAGCCGTTTCACTGCGACAAGACTAGAATCCTTTAACTCGCCTTGAAACACCGTCCCAAACCCACCATGCCCAAGTTTCTCAGAGAAACCCCGTGTCGCTATTTGAAGCTCCTTATACGAAAACACCCTCATATTCAGAACCCCAAATTCCCTATCTTCCTCAATCACCCCATTCCATTTCCTCTTAACCAAAACAAACCCCATCACTCCCACAAACCCCAAAAATAAAACCGACCCAACAATGCTACCAATCAAACACATAAGATTCAAACTTTTCTTCCCCTTCTTCACACTATCTACCCTCACATACAACATATTTTCTCCGCCAACACTGTAATTCAATTTCTGCAAATTCAAAAGCGACCCATATAGATTCGTACACAAACGACTCCTCTCATTGTAGTACAACCCAATACACTCACAATTCTTCAAACACGCCCTCTCACAACTCCCCCTGTCCCCCAAAAACGACTTCTCCGACGCCCCATCAAACCGCACAGCACCAATTCCCCAAAACGACTCGTCGTTTCCACCACACGACAAGTTCTCACGGACACACCCACCGGAATAGTCCTTGGACTCCCATGCGGCGTCGTTTCGAGGCTTGAACCCTGGTACACACTCACAAGTTCTCAACCCACCACCACCACAAAACCCGAAACTCCCACAGAGACCGTACACGTGGCACAAATCCACCGGCTGAACCCAAAACTGGTACCAGTTCTCGTTCGGATTCGACCACGTGTACTGATGCAAACGACCGTCGTACTCAATCCTAAACATGCTCAACGGCACGGAGCTAGTAGGATCCAACGGCGTCACCTTGAACCCAAACGACGCCGTTGAGCTAAACGGGTCGACGAAGTTAAACCGGTAAATGTACGGCGCATTCATCTCCGGGACATTGCTAAACGACTGGCCAGTCCAGTTCCCGGTGGTCCAGTACTCCTTAGTAGAATTATAAACAAGCTCGAACTCACCGTAGTCTCGTGGGTTCAACCGCAGAGAATAAAAACCCGGCGAAGGGTCCGACACGGTTTTCCAACAAGTTAACACTTTGTCTCGGGTCAGATTCATACCCGGAAGCCACGTGTCAGTCGGGTGGTCGAAGCTTTGCCAGGCAACCGTGCGGTCCGGTGAGAGCAAAACCAAGTTCGCATCGTCGCGAAACTGGAAAAATGACGACGCTTCGAGGTTTGAGCTTTGCCAGACCGTGACATTCTCGGAGGCTTTTACCGCCAACCGGCCCAACCGGTTGAGCTCGAACAACGACGTGTCGAGGTTTTTAGTTGGGGTGTTGCGGTTAGCGACCCAGACGTAGGTTTTTGGGGTGACCGAGGTGTACCAGACTCCTAGGTAGTAGTTGCTGTCGCCATTCGTGTTGAAAAACCCAAGCTCGAATGTCTTGTTAACGCTTGTAATAGTGGCGTTTCCTCGTACTATCAGAACCGTGCCGTTTGATGCTGACGTGGCGGTCATGGAGATGAGAAGCAGAGCAATGAGAGTCACACAAAGTGGTGGTGGGTGTGGGTGTGGGTGTGACATATTTTCAGTGGGTTTTTTCTTCATTGTTTGGTGTGTGAGAAAAAAGAGAGCATTTTTTTTTTCCCGGGAAAAGGACGTGAAATCTGAGAAGATGAGAGTGTTAAGAGTGAGAGTGAGAGAGAATCAGTGGATTTTTATTTTCGTTAAGTATACATGGATATGAGAGAAAGCTGACAGTTTTACAGACACGACGAAAAAGTTTCAAAGTTCAAAGTTCTCTCAGAAGTGCGTTCTTTTTTTTTTTTTTCTTTTTTTTTTTTTGAGTTACGAAAATAGCCTCATGTGTAAAGTTACATTTGACTTCTTTGGCTCAAAGAAAACTTTTACATGTATATTATATATATTTATATATATGGAAGGATAATTGTAATAATTAAAGGCCCACCGACTAATTGTCTGAATAATTGAATTGAATATACTCCACAAAATTAGATTCCTTTAAGGAGTGTGTCTATTTTGTTGAAGTGTATCTTTACCTAATCCATCTCTATTTCTAACCAATTTTTCGGGATTTTGTAGAATATTTTTGTGAATTTGTGATCAATTTTCAATCTATTTATAGATAAATATATTATATAGTTTTTTTTAAAGGAAATATATTGTAT
This sequence comes from Quercus tomentella, assembly GCA_028535165.1. Classification (NCBI taxonomy): domain Eukaryota; kingdom Viridiplantae; phylum Streptophyta; class Magnoliopsida; order Fagales; family Fagaceae; genus Quercus; species Quercus tomentella. The sequence continues at coordinate 47,396,726 of JAPQVY010000156.1, forward strand.
AATTCTTTTTATTATGAAAACACAATTTGGTATGGGTACTATAAACTTCCCGTAGATTTATTTGATTCAATGACTTATTAATATAATTATTTTAAAAAAATAGATACAACATATTTAAAGAAAGCTTATTAAAATTTAAAACATGTTTTATCATGAGCCTATCTTTTAAAAAATAAGCCAAATAAAAAATAAAGCTTAAGTAATATAAAATGGGTAATTATATTAATTACCCATATATGGCAGAATTCATAATTCATATGAGATGAAGGAATACTACTTCAATATAATCTAAAAACACATGTAACTCAAAATGAATTTGTGATTCGAGGAAGGAATAGCACATTTAGGCAAACTAATCAATTTTCATCAACCATCTTTACCAAATTAGGTGTGATTCATGACTAAATTTTAAGATTTATAAAACATATTGTGAATGATCATTAATATTTTAATGTAAATACGATATACTTTTAGAAATTATTAAAATTATTACAACTTTTAGTATAATTTTTGTTTGACTAAAAGTGTACCTTTAGACGTTAAAGCCTAGATTATTTTTATATTAGCTCTTTTAAGTTTTAAAATTTTCATTTTGACTCTTAATGTTCGACTGAGTTTACTATTTGCCTATTTGACTCTTCATGTTTAAAATTTTTCATTTTCATAAAGGGTTAAAATAAAAACTAACTCAAATATAAAAAGACAAAATTAAAAATTAAAAACGTAAAAATTAATATGAAAACATAATCAAATATTAAATATTAATTTTAAAATATAAATGACCAAAATAAAAATAATCTCGAATTTTTAGGATTAAAGACTTAAAGTTATGCACTTTAACTTTTGTTTTCATAGATGATAAGACAGTAGACTATAGTTAATGTTCATAAAAAAATTTAAAAAAAAAAAAAAAAAAAAAAGTAGACGATAATCTGGAAGCTTAATGCTCCCCAAAAAATTCTCATCTTCCTTTGGTTGTGTTCCTACAACAGCATTCCGGTTAGAGAAGTTTTGGGTTCAAGAGGTTTAACCATTGATCATTCTTGCCCCTTATGCAACAATCACTCTGAGTCAATTATTCACATATTTAGAGAATGCCAAAGTTTTGTCAGCTTCTGGAACCAGCTTGGGCTGCATTCTAGAGTTATTCAATCTTTTGGCTTGCCTTTCATGGAATGGCTTCATTTTAATAGCACCTGTGGCTTTCCTTCGAAGACTCTTGGTATACCTTGGAAAATTGTCTTTATTTTTGGGATTTGGACTCTTTGGCTGAATAGAAACTCTAAGGTTTTGAGAGCTACGTACATTTCCAGCCGCATCACTTGCTCCCCTTGGCTCTCTAAAGGCGCCTGCTCTCGAACCTGGGCTGCATATAAGGCTGCCAAGCCCACTCTTGATTCCGGTTTGAGGAAAGTTATCTCTTCGGGCAACTCCACCTCTTTCTGGTATGATACCTAGACCACTCTTGGTGCTCTTAGGTCTGCCATTTATGGTCCCCTTAATCTGCAGGAAGATCAAAAGCTGGTTGCTAATTTTCTTGATGATAATGGGAATTGGTCATGGGATAATCTCTCCTTTGTCCTTCCCCAATCTATTTTGGATGCTATTAATGCTATCCCTATTAGCACCTCCTCTCCTAGTGAAGACTTAATTGCTTGGGAGCTGTCTAAGGATGGTTGTTTCTCTCTCAATTCTGCCTATTTGTTGGCTAAAGGGTTAAATGTTTTGAACCCTCACACTTTTTTTGCTAGCTGGATCTGGAAGCTTAATGCTCCCCAAAAAATTCTCATCTTCCTTTGGCTGTGTTCCTACAACAGCATTCCGGTTAGAGAAGTTTTGGGTTCAAGAGGTTTAACCATTGATCATTCTTGCCCCTTATGCAACAATCACTCTGAGTCAATTATTCACATATTTAGAGAATGCCAAAGTTCTGTCAGCTTCTGGAACCAGCTTGGGCTGCACTCTAAAGTTATTCAATCTTTTGGCTTGCCTTTCATGGAATGGCTTCATTTTAATAGCACCTGTGGCTTTCCTTCGAAGACTCTTGGTATACCTTGGAAAATTGTCTTTATTTTTGGGATTTGGACTCTTTGGCTGAATAGAAACTCTATGGCTTTCCGGGGTAAACTTATTAGTCCGGATATTGTGAAGCTTTGCATCACGAAAGCTGCTGAGTTTCACTTCCTTATTCAAGATTCAAGTTCGCATGCCCAGAAAATCCAGCGCTCTGTTCTCTGGTCTAAGCCGAGTGTGGGATGGTTTAAATTGAACACGGACGCCTCTGTTCTTCCCTCTTCAGGCCGTGCTGGTGGGGGTGGTCTTCTTAGGGACTCTAATGGTGCTTGGGTTCAAGGCTTCTCTAGGCTTATCAATACCTCTAATGTCCTCCTTGCGGAGTTGTGGGCGTTAAGGGACGGATTAACTATGGCCTTTAACCTTGACATTGATAAACTTATTATTCATGTGGATGCATCTGAAGTCATTAATCTTCTCTCAAAACCATATAACACTAACCGGCTAACTCAGCCTATTGTGACTGACTGCAGGAGCATACTCCAAGTTTTCCAAGAGTATCGCGTGCAACACTGTTACAGGGAAACCAATAGAGTTACGGACCTGCTTGCTAACATGGGACGCTGTCAAGATGTGCAGTTTATTTCTTTTGTTAATCCTCATTTTGCTGTGTTGGAGGCTTTAGAATATGACTCTATTGATGTAAACAGGCCCTCACGGACCTCTATTGCTTTTGGTTAATGTCATGATTCCTCCTCTGTTTACCCAAAAAAAAAAAAAAAAGGATGGGAGAGAGGGATAAGTTTAGAGTCGAGGTTATTTTGGTAAAAGAAGAACAAGTCACAAAAAGTGATACGGAGGCAGACAAATGTTGTCAAAACCTCACACGTGGTCGTCTCTTTTCAAGTTTCAACAAAGGAATTGAATAATAATTTGAAAAATGCTTTTTTTGTTTTATGAAAAGAAATAATTTGCCTGATAAAAAAAAAAAAAAAAAGAAATAATTTGTTAATAATATATATATATATATATATATATATATATATAGGAGTATATATAAATTAAATATATTCAAAAATAATAAGAGGGTTCTAATAAAGCACGCGCACGGCGAGTTTTGGACCAGAGAATAGAGGGGCACAGAGAAGGCCACAAAAGTAGGAGAAAGTACATATGAGATTCTTATTTAGGCATACCAAGGACGTACCTCTTATTACCTAAATTTTATTGTGAATTTGTTATAAAAATATTTTGTTCGGAGCTTTATTCTATTGTGACATGTCATTGATCTCATTACTTAGCTTACGTTTGGATTGGGCTGAAAAACGCAGCGCGTCTGCGTCTGGTGTTTTTCTTCTTTTTTTTTTTTTTTTTTTTTGGTGAGACTTACGGCTACTGTTTATGCACTGTTCATGAACAGTAGCCGCAAAATTTGACTTTTCTCACATTTTTCAGCAAATCAGTGGGTCCCATGCACTATTCACGGGACCCACAAACCTCACTTTTCAGTAACTTTTTCATTAAAAATAGGCTCCACGGTACTATTCACACATTTAAAAAATTATTTTGCTACAGTGTTTTTCAGTTTTCAGCTGTATCCAAACAGACCCTTAGAATCAATGATATTGTTGGAGTTCACGTTGTGGATGTCAATTTCTTTTGCAAGCACCACAACCCATTTTTTCTCATGGCTAACACTTCTGCCTTTCATGATACTGTAAGATAAAATTTAGAGTTGCAGCGGAAAATAAATATACCTTCAGCCATAGTTGTTTAAGTGTTTAGAGAAAAAGAAGACTCGCTATATGATGGTGTATATATAAAATGTGTCTTCTAGTCTATGACTTTTACCTCACATATTTTCTTTTAATGGAAACAGGCTCTCTATATATATAGGATAGATTAGGGACCCTTTTAATAACCCTCATTCCATCAAGGAGTTTAAAACTTGTAATTTCAAGTTTTTTTTTTTTTTTTTTAAACTAAAATGGTTATACCAATTGAGAGTTACTTAGAAATTGTTGTTCACCATAACGTCTCTCACAAATAAAATCTTTTAAGATATGATTTTTCATTTATTATTTAAATGTGGGTCACATAAAGTTTTCTTAAAATCTTACATTCTCCCACTTGGCCCACTTGACATTTAAATTACTTGATAAATGTATTAACTTTAACGTGGTCATGATATTATTCATGTCAACTAGTTGTGAAATGCTCCCACTCAAATAAAGAATTCAATACATGAATTATGGCAGTAATACCCTTAATTATAATGAGTACTTCCTTCCATGCATTATAATGTATGTTAATCCTTACGTGAGTACTTTATGAGCCATTAATTCTTTATGAATGGACCACCTATTAGCCATTCAGGTCCTCTTTTATACATCTCCACGGATATATCATCATTATATATCTCCATAGATATATCTAACTTAATACATAAACTTTATGTGCACAAAAAAAAACTCATATTTTATTATCCAAAACTAACCATATATGTCAACAAAACATAAAATAATTAGAGAGAAATTAAACACCAAATGAGATAACAAGTTCCATATGTCCAAAAGATTTTTATACTGTTTTGCCGGTAAATCTTTAGTTATGAAATTAACATATATTAACTCAATAATTTTAACTCAATGGACACTTTCAGTTTCTTAAAATTCTCTCTTTGACTAAGTTACTTTATGTCAATATGTTTATTTTGGCTTTCACAATCATTGTCCTTAGAGAAGAAAACTATAGCCGAGATATCCTTAAAAAATCTTTAAAGGTCTTATCATAAAATCAACAACCTTAAAACCTATCCATAATGCTTGTCTTATAGCTTCATAGCATATAGGATATCTTACATGACAAAATCAGATCACTACTACCAAGTAGTATGTCATTCATATTTAGGCATAAAAATAATACATTTACTTCCACTGATCTTAAGGTATATACACCGACTAATAATGTGCCTAGTAAAACCAAATGGCACAACAAAGTTAGTGAACCTTTATATACCATTAGTGAGATACCTATATGCCTAACTTTTGCAAAGTATAACTATTATTGGGAGTCAAACCTCCTTAATGGATCTTGTAAATTAATATTAATAGCTTTCACAACACCAAGCTTTGTAGGAATAAATTCCTAAGTTCTTACTCTTGAGCAATTAGAGCACTCTCACCCTCGTACTTAGTTTCTCATTTGACATATTTTTAGTTTCTCATTTGACATATTTTATTCAATGAGATGGGTGATTTATCCACATGAGTACCAAAACATAGATCCACAAACCAAAAGAAAATAAACTTTAATGCTATGAAACTTAAACTTTAATTTTAAATTAACCAATTTCAATTTAGTAGTAAATTCGACCTTCCTATGGACAGAGGCGCATCATGCATGGATTTACTATAAAACTTTATTCATAAAACTAGTAAATATAAACACTAAGAATCAAATTTTCCATACCTATGGGCCTAGGAAAAATCTCATCTTAATGTTACATCACCATTTTATTCCAATTAAATAATAAAAATAATAATTTCCCTATGGGGCCAAGTCATTATCTTCATGAATTAATTGCCACTTAGATGCCTTTATTCCTAATGAGATCTTATAAAAATTTCTTGATGTGATTATCATCATGGTTTAGGATGCTATGGCCACTCCCATGTCATTTTGATATTCACTACTTTAAATAGCATCATAAAGATCAACAAATCCTCATGTTGATCATGATAGTATGCACCCAAAATTGATATGAAATAATATTTCACAACATGATAAGTGCAAAGAAACCTAAAATGCGCTTAAACAAATTCCTCACTTCAATGATCCAAATCTCATATGTAACAATAAACTTTATGAAATAGTTGCAAACTTACATGCAACACATTTATCCCTATAATTTATTGTAAAACGTTATGGTTTCCAAAACATAAAGATGATTTATGTTATCATGCCAAATATAGTGGACCACAAAAATAGTCTCTAAAGCAATTTACAATTGAAAATTGTACAAATTATTGAGGTATGTTTGTCATATGAGCCACCATATTGTCACAAATTATTTTCCAAATAATTAAGATTTTATATCCAGGAAACAAACATAAATACTTGGATGAGCACTTGATGAATATCAAAATCAAAATCAAAATCAAATTTATGAACACTTTAAGTGCCTTGGCATGTATTTTAGTCAAATTACCCACTAGTCCACATTAGCATATTGTCAAATACTATATTTGGACAATTTAAGATTAGAGAAAACAAAGTTCTACAACATATCTATCTTTGAACTCATCCAGTTCTATATAAATAATAATCCTGTGAATTTCAAATTAATACTTCCAGTCTCAAAGTTCAATGGTAATTCGTTACACATATACCAATAAAGATTCAAAACAAAACTTGTTCTCTAGGATTTAGAGTACACATGCTCTATATTTGCATTCAGCACAACTTAAATTTCATCCCAAAATTAAATTAGTGCATACAAACTTTTACTGTACAAATATATGACAATTGTAAATAATAGAAATTTCATTAAGTAAAATCACTAAACAACATAGTATGAAGGATGGCTTTGATACCAAATATAAGATAAAATTTAGAGTTGCAGCGCAAAATAAATATACCTTCAGCCATAGTTGTTTAAGTGTTTAGAGAAAAAGAAGACTCGCTATATGATAGTGTATATATAAAATGTGTCTTCTAGTCTATGGCCTTTACCAGTTTACCTCACATATTTCCTTGTGATGGAGACAGACTTTATATATAGGTTAGACTAGGAACCTTTTTAAATTAATATGTGTTCCATAACCTTCCTTCTATCAAGGAGTCTAAAATTTGTAATTTCGAGGTTTTTATTAACTAAAAGGGTTATATTAATTGAGAGTTACTTAGAAATTGTTATTTACCATAACGTCTTTCACAAATAAAATCCTTAAGATACGAGTTTTCATTTATCTTTTAAATGTGGGCCACATAAAGTTTTCTTAAAATCTTACAGATACTACAAAGAAAGCATAAAATTACCACAAATTTTTCTATTTATATTTTATAAACTAATAATAAAAAGATAATTCAAATATTTATTTATTATATTTTGAAATTTATCAATTACATTCATTGTTAAGTTACTTTGTAAATATTATATGGTAAAATTTATAGTATAAGTTTTACCAAAAAAAAAAAATTATAGTATCTTTAGTCAAATTTTTTCACATTTATTGGAGTGGTCTTATGTAAATCGTAGTTCACCATTTTTTTTAACATGATCTCGCCACTTTTTTTTCCACAATTTACAATCCATCACTTCAACATATGAAAAATATGGAAAAAAAACTTAGGTAGCATTCTTGATTTACATAATATGGATTTTGAAGTAAGCAATAAATTTCCAATTTAAATAATACCAAACTTTTTGAAATATTGGTGTCCTCTTTCATCTGTTGAGTATTATCTTGTTTGTTTATTCATTTATTATTTTTATTTGTACTACTAGTGGAAGATGAGCTTTCAAAGTATCGAATCACTGTATCACTATCACCCACTTTCTATTCACCGTTCTTCTCGAAGTTAATTAATGAGCAATGGAATCCTTTTGGTACTAACAAAAAAGTAAGACCGCCGACAGGTATGGTTTAGTGGTTTTAGGTGATGTCCAAGATGCGTACGAGGTTTAAGGTTCAAATTCGAATATAAATTTACTTGGGTTATCTCCCTCAGCAGTTCAGGGATCATTAATGTCTTTCGTGAGACTGGGAAGCTATGGCTTACCGTGGTCCCCCTGTGCCCTAACATATAAGATGTTATTATAGTACAATGGTCACGCCCAAATAAGATTGTTATGTTGGTCGCCTCCTACCTATCTATTCATTAAAAAAAAACCTAACAAAAAAAGTAAGGGAGTCCAATTTTTAAAATATAATATAAGATGGCTCGTTTAGCTTTATGAATATTATTATAAACTTTATGTTTAGTTCTTTTTGTTAAATAAACAATAAACTAGTTATTTTTTCAACTCATGTCTAAAATGTTTGGTTTAAATTATCTATGTGATGGACTTATAAGACATATCTCTTACAATATGTGAGTTCATGTGTTGTAAGAAAGAGGTCTCATAAAATAGAGAAATTCTCATTATTGAAATTACTTTTTTTTTACCTTCCAATATCAACTTGTCACGTAAGATTTGTTGTAAAATTATTGTGAAAATTTTGTGAACGTAATATTTCTCATATTAAAAATATTTAGTTTAATGGAAGGTAATACGACTTAAAAAAGAAAGAAAATATGTAATTTTGTTCAAAATAAAGTTCACATAATTCATCTAAAAGTAATGAAGTTAAAACAAATAGTTAATACACTACACTTGTATGAAGGAATCTGTGGCATGTATAAATAGGTTAAAACATAATTAATAGGTATAGTAAAAACACACTAAAAACATTTATATTCTTGTAGGAACGCTTTGTGGCATGTCTGTTAATGTCATATATATATATATATATATATATATATATATGTAAGTATGTATATAGACAGACCTTCGCCCATCTGCTAGTCCATTATTCTATGATCCAATGCTTTGTTATTGTGTCATAATTACGTTATAGCTGTCAACTGAGAAATTAACATACATAAAATAATGCTTCACATAAAAACTTGGCAGAACATATATGGTAGTTCAAAATAAGTTAAAATCAAGGGGTATAAGTTTATATGTACATATGTTCTATTTTTTTGAGAGAATTCTAACCTATGTCGTCCACTTTTGATAATAGCTCTTTATTATTAAACCAAGACAACAATTGATTTTTAGTATAGGTGGGGATTGAATTCCAGATCTCTTATTCAACTATTAAAGACTTTACCAGTTAAGCTAACTAAAACTCACAACGTAAGCTCTACTTAAGTTCTTACACTACCCCTATGAAGTTATGAACATTGCATATATCGATATTCCATGACCCTTTATAATGATGACAGAAATTCTCTTACCACTCATCTAGCACTTTTGAGGATTAATCATATTAGCTCCACAACTTGTTGAAATTGGCCACGGCTAGAACATTAGAAATCACACAAAGCGCGCACAATGCTCCTACAGCTACAATTTGACAATTATAGAATTAGAACCCAATATTTATTGAGACAAATCCAAAATATATAACAACAAATCAGATAAAATATAAGAAAAATATAAAACCGAAGATTAACTCAACATATATAAATGGTGTACATCAGTGAAATCTGCTTATGATTGGTTGTGGGTTGTCTTGTTATCCCTAAACTTTTTTAATATTTCCGTGAATTGAACTACCACAATTAATATATAACAAACTTTCTCATATTCAATAGCTTAATAAAACCGAAGATTAAGACTAACAGAAAAATCAAGCAATATTATAATTTCGTAAAGAAAGTGGGAAATAAGAATATCACTTAGAATTCATTAAAAAAATATGATAAGGTTGTAATCTTAAGTTGAATGAACCCAACTTACAGGAGTCCCATTAAAAAAAAAAAAAAAAAAAACACTTACAAAAGGAGGATGCAGAGGAGAAAAGGAAGCAAATCCAGTGAAGAGGGCTGGTTATGCAATTCAGCAATCCAAATATATTTCTAACCAAAAAAAAAGCAATCTAATGTTTGTGTTGGTGGCTTGGTGCTTACCGTGAGGTTTTTTGCAAAAGAAAGAAACCCAAACAACTAAATTTAGGTGATAATTTAGGTTTCCTTTAAGTATAGTGGTTGTATGGCATCAAACAACTAAAGTTTTTGTTATAGAATTTTAGTTGAAGTAGAATTTTCAAGCTCTTAAAACATATATATCTAATAGAGTTTTACTTAAACTAAACTATTGTAACACTTAATAAGATAATTACACATTGAAGAGAAATAATAAATATATAAGATATAAAACCTAAAATAAAAAGAATCTAAAGTAAAAAGAAAAAAAAATGGTGATGTGAAAAATTATGGGAGTTTCAGAGGTTTCGTTTATATAATAATAACAAGGACTGGGTCACCAAATTGTTCCCCTACAGCTCTTATTTTAGTTCAAGAAAAAACCAAACATCCCAAAAGACTAACAAATTTGATAAATTTCTGATTGATATTATTTTGCAAAGCGTTAAGTCATTTATAGACTTACAAACAAACTCCAAATGGAAAGAAACAACCAAACAATCAAACTGAAAAAAAAATAAAAATAAAAATAATAAAATAAAAAAAGCCTAAGCAACAAATAAAGTTAAGCACCTTGTTTACTGAAAGATTTTGAGCTTGAAGTGTATTACAACAATGGCGGAAATTTGTTACAGAGAGAGTGAGATTTATGCGAAGATATTTTCTGAAATTGTATTTCCAGCTTTTTTTTTTGGTTAATTCACTATACAAATTAAACTCTATTTATATAGCATAGATTACACTAGGACTAGAACCAGGGTGGAGCCATGGTCCCCCAAAAATTTTAAAAATATTTTAATACTAGTCGCTAACCCGTGCGATGTACGGGAAAACTATTGATTATGAAAAAAAAAAATCCAATAATGAATGAAGAATTTAAGCTATTACTTAAAAAAAAAAAAAAAAAAAAAAAAAACAATGAATGAAGAGTTTAAGCTATCACCTATGCAATTTTTTTTGTGCATTTCAATTAGACTTTAGACAATAATAATATGGTTATTACTTCTACTATTTTTGGGCTGAAATAAGTTTTTTTTTTTTTTTTCCTGAATTGAAATAAAGTTATTTGTTTACTATTTTTTTTTTATGTCGGAATTTATTTACTGTTATAGTTAAGCTAACATATTTAAAAATGATTATCTAATTATTTATTTAAAAGAAATATTTTTATAAAATGATGTAATGGTAGTTTTGTGAATAAAAAGGCATGTGATGGTATTGTAAAGGAAGTACCTTCCTAGAAACTTCTTTTCTACCCCTCCCAAGTGTCATAAATGTCATCTCATTTTTTTTTTTTTTTTTTTTTTTTTTTTTTAACTCTTTTCATCCCTCTTCTCAGACTACTCAAGTATCTGCAAATCTATATAACACTCCTCCTTCATCTCATCTTCTTCGCTCAACTTTTTTTTGTTTTTTTTTCTTTTTTGTTTTTTTTTTTTTTTTTTTTTTAAATCGGTTTTCTTTTCTAACGTCTGCACCATCAAATCCAAAAGAAGATACTCAGTGAAAACACATTCTTCATTTAGCTCAAAAATTCATATTCTGTTTGGAATGACAAAATTTCAACTTGAATGCCGGTACAGGCCAACTTTTGGAACGGAATAGAATAGTGGGGTTACCTATACCATGGTTTTGAAACTCAGACCGTTCAAAGAACCGGAGAAGGAAAAGGTTCAAGATTTTCGAAGTCAGACCGAGGTCGAACCATGATGATATCATAATTAATTTAATAGTTATTTAAAATATAGATAAATATAATAAATTAACATAAATAGAAAAACTAACCAAAATAATTTAAATAAATATAAAGACAATCATTCAAAGGTTTTATATATATATATAGATAATAATAATAATAATAATAATGGATTGAATTCTCTAGAATTGATAAGGTAACTCCATATAGAATTTTTTAGATTTTAATATTCAATTATATTTTAGATTTCACCACATAATTAATGAGTTAAACAAATGCCAAAATAGGAATGTTTATCTAATATGTTGATTATATGGCAATCAAAAGTATTTATTTATTAATGAACAGTTAAGATCTCATCTAAATAACTATACAACTATATACAAAAGGACCTGACTCTTGGATACACAACACAAGCTTTACCTCTTTAACCCACACTCATTTTCTATATCCAAAATGACATAACTCTTAGATACACAACACAAGCTTTAAACCTCTTTAACTCACACTCATTTTCCAATATGGGATTAACCCACTGGTTTTTTCTTTTTGAGAATACTAATTATTTTAACACACACACACGGGGAGAGGGGAGAAAGTTTTAAAGAAACTGACAGTGTTGTATATCCAAAATTGCCTAACTCTTGGATAAACAACACAAGTTTTAAACCTCTTTAACTCACACCCATTTTCCAATGTGGGATTAACCCACTGTTTTTTCTTTTTGAGAATATTATTATTTTAACACACACATAGGGAAAGGAGAGAAGGCCTTAAAGAAACTGACTCAAACTCACATAATAAACAAGGGTATGGGTAGGAGTTATTTTGGATTTGTGAAAAATGAGTCAATTGAACCCGAACTTGCTAAAATAGCAGGTTGGCTTGGGTTGATTAATGAATTATGTGGACCGACCCTTTTTGTGGGGAGGGGGAAAATTCCTCTTTTCTTTAATGGGGTCTGATATTGTTTCAAAATCTCATATCAAGTCTCAAACTCTCTCTTTCTACAAGTCTCAATTTCTTTGCTCCACTCTTCTTAATCTTTCTCTTTTAAGTAGTTGATCTGCCTCCACTAGAACTACAGTTTACAATTCATTTTCTCCTCTTTGGTCTCACACTCTCACTTAGTAGCCGAATGATAGAATGAACCAGCTTAATCTGTCAATCTTTGATCTCCCTATGTTTGTCAAGACCGCGACATATTGATCATAGATCTATCGTTGCGTTCAGCAGTAGATGACACTTTTTGCAAATTTTTCATCCACAACCCTTGATTGTTAGTAAAAACCAATTCTTTATTATAAGGGATTTAGAATTCAAGAAATATATGATTTCATAATTGTGTTTATATATAAAGAATTGGTTTTCACGGAAAATGAAAAATCATTATTTTTCCTTGTATCTTTGAAATAACTTTGCTTTTGATTTTTTTAATTGCAATAACAACCAAGCTCTAGTGGTTCACGTTTGGATAAATCAAGGCATGATAGGTTTCCAACCTATTATAACTGTGATTTTCTAAATAAATTAGTAGTTTTGGGAATGTAATGAGGGTTAATTTGACTTAGATATCACATTTTTGATATTATTTTATGTTGATTTTTCCTTTTTATGGACTTTGATGATTGTTTGGCAGAAAATTACCTAACCCCCTTTGTCTCGTCTACAAATAGTCAAATATGTTTTGTTTTCCACGAGCATAATAATAAAAAAAACGTTTTTAGACTTTTAGTACAAGACTCTAAACTCTAAAAAGTCATTGCTTTTACTTGTGTCCCCCCACGTATGGCAAACCAATGTAACTTTACCACATCACATACAAGAATCCAAAGCATTTATGAAGTTTCATAATTTTTTTTTTAAAAAAAAAAAAAGAAAGAAAGAAAGAGAAAGAGAAAGAGAAAGAGAAAGAAAAGAAAAGATTGGAGATACTGAAACTATTTTACCTTGGTGGCTCAAATCCACAGTTGTAAAAGTCATAATATCTTTCTTTGTTTTTTATTGACTTCAGAACTTTTTATCATTCCTTTAATCATTTCCATGTAAAAGAAATAGTAATTACTTATTACTCATCTGATAATGATTTGTAGGAATAGTTCAGAAGTTTTTCCCGAAGACATTATTATATTAAGCTTGTATCTTTGCTGGAATATTTGTCAACATGGTTCGTTATTAAATATTTGTCACCATAGTTAGGTTAGGCATGGATTTTGAAAATAAACTTGCCTTTGCACCCTTTGTTGCGCGATATGTGGGTGGTAGTGATTTTAATATTGGCTAGCTAATTACTTATTCGTATAAATGAATGGATGTTCTCTACAATGTTTAATAAGGTCTATGTTTATTAATCACAAATTATTTTACATAGTTTTACACAGCTCAAATAACTGCAATTATTACTTAACTTTAAGTCATAGTTGCAGTATTTGAGACTTTTGAACGGTTAAGTCATAATTATAGTTATTTGAGTTGTGTGTAAAACTGTGTATAACAATTTGCGTGGACAAGTATTTTCCATAGGGACAAGACTTAGGTACAGGATTTAGGTGTTATTCCTTAGATTTCCCTCTTAAGATTATGCCTTGTGGATTTTTCTTGTGGGATGAAAGTGTATTTTTTAGTTAAGTAACCACATGACTAAATCTTAAGAGATGAACCTAATGAACAGCACTCAAGGTACCGTACCTAAGTTTTATCATTTCCGTAGAATAAACCATATATACATGACACACATTGGCATATAGATATAAACTATAGTGCGTACATGTGGTGTGGAGTGGTCAAAGTAACTTCAAATAATGCTCCTCCGGACTCGATCAGATCTGAATGAGGAAATAGGAACATGAAGGCCCATTAAAAAGATTTTGCTAGCAGTCACGGGCTTCATACTTCATACTTCATACTTCATGCAGTTTGTTCAAGGGCATTTATTTAATATAAAATTATAATAATTGCTACTGGAACAAGTTAGTGATCATCTCTCAATGAATTTATATCTAGTTATACCATAAATGGTAGGTAGCCAACTTTCATTTAGGTCTTTCGTGCGACACCCAGCTAAGGTCGTGTTTTTAATTTATTTTCATATATTTTTAACCTCAATACTGTACTAGTTAGGCTACCTAAAATTCACATCTAAGGTTGTGTTAAAAGTTTTGTTTCCTGATCTTTCTTTCTTTATTGAAAGATCAGGAAATAATTGAAAATTTGTAATTTGTAATTGAATTTAAATCCTGTTGTGAATTTTAATAGAGAGAGACTTGGTCCAGTGAAAGATAAGCAAATAATGTACAATTGTAATTTTTAAATAAATTTAAAGCCTACAATTTAACAGAGAGAAAAACCAACCTGCTAAAAAAAAAATTTTAAATTAAAGTGAGGAAGCAGCATGCCCTATACATCCAGTATTGAAGAATAAAATGTTCAAAATTATAACCTTGAATCATAAACTTCTGAAAGGAAAAAGATTGAAGAACTTTAAAAATATATATCCCATTGCCAGAAGAGGCTACATGAATATTTGGAAGCTAAAGCTGCAAACAGTGGTTCTGCTTCAACCAAGTAGTATACATCTAACTGGTCATTCTCATTCCATACATTTCACAAGCCAATCTAAGTCACCAATGTCATACCCATCCAAAGTTAAAATGACTATTTACGAAACTATTATACAATAGACAAAACAAATCTATGCATACAACTGATACAAAAACAAACAAAAAGCACTATAATCTGTACAAGGAGGAGAAAATCTAGCAAATCAACATGCTAGCCAGCCGTGCCATTATTTTCCTTTTCCCATGTAACTGCTGTTTGAATCTAAATTCCTATTAATCTGGAGACATATCTGAAAACTGGCCCAGGATAAAGCAATGAAGAAGAGATGGAGGACCAAGGCACTATTTTTACGTGTTCGATAACTTAATTTCTCTACTTCAAATTTTGGTATGGGAACAATGGAATTAACCGACATTGCACTTTTGTATATGACTTTCACCAAACTACAAATAAATCTTGGGGGCATTACCAAATGATCAATTACAAAACAAAACAACTGCCATGCATCTTTGGCACTGAGTTGGCAAGCTTGGTTGCAAACAGCTAAGAAACTTGTGTCTTGAAAGAGAATATGAGCAACTAATTACAGGTATTTTCAAAAGTCATTTCCTGTTACAATAAGAGTAAAACATTTCATCAACAAACAAGCACTAATAAAGATACACACTCACATCTAGTTACTCAACCATTAGCAGTTCTGGTTCATCTTTTAACCAATTACCAACACTCCATATCACAGTCATGATCATTAACAATTATTTCACCAAAAACAATCAGTGCTGCCAAAATTTATATTCATAGAAACATTTTGTTATGAAACTACCTTCATAAATGCAGCAATGCTCTCTGGCGGGGCTAAGAATAAACTATAGCAAGAGCCAAGCTAGATCATTAAAGGAAAATCAAGTTTACTTTAATGAAAAATTATATATATTTTAAACATGTAAAAGAAGTATGATTTTGGTAAGATGATATGATAACATTAATTATCTGCACAAATTAAAGGATCTAGCTAGTTCTTGCTGCTTGAGACAAAGATTTGGAATTTGGGAACGCAGTGAAAACTACAGAATATAAAAAATGTGGCCATCAATAAAATAATGGTTCTAATTGCAAGGATAAACGTCCAGAGAAAAATTTTCAAATCTTAAGGGGGCATAGAAAAGCCACAAACCTAGCTGTATTCCAGTTAAAATTGATAAATTGTTACAACAAATGTGGGAGGGGGGATTTGAACCCTAGTTCTCCTTATAAAGGAGACCAGTCAATGGCACTAAGGTACAAGGCTCTTGGAAAGCTGTATTCCAGTTAATAAGATAGCAAAAGATTAACAATGAACATATTTGTAAGAGGCAAATCTGATACCTGATCACATATTGGGCATGCATCACTTCTTTCCATCCATTCAAGAATGCATGAGAGGTGAAAGTGGTGTTCACATCTCGTGATAATATTTGGATTTTCAGCATCATACTCTGCATTGGAGAACAAAAAGTTTATCCATCAGCTACGAGCTTCACATTTAGAAAAAGCATTCAGAAAATTCTTGATTTTACTTCCCAAAACAAGCAAGCTGGAAAAAGTTAAAACAATGAAAAGAAACACCAGTTTTCTGGTAATGCACCTTCAAGACAAATGGGACAGACATCTTCTTCTTCTGCTACAGATACTTTGGGACAAGCATCTTCTTCTGCTACAGATACATTGGGACAAATATCTTCTTTTGCTACAGATACATTAGGTTCATTAAAATTTGGAGCTTCTAACTTCCTTGGTGAGACACACAAAGAATTGGCTTGAGCTTTGCAATCTGATTCCTCAAGATCTTCACATGTAGTCAAAGTTTCAAAGCTATCGCCACTAACTGTTTCTCTGGCAGACTCAGATTCTGTTGATTGTGGATATCCCAAGACCAAATCATACGGCAAAGGTGCAGGAGGGGCTCGGTAAGTGTCAGGAGTTGATGCGTCCAGACCCAAATCAACCAGTAATTCAGCAGTGAGTGCAGAGGCTGCACCATCATGAGATCTCAAGGACTCATGCATTTCCAGAATCGGTGGACACTGCAGAAAAGAATTAGTTTTTTTCAAAAATGATATGTTAATAACACACACAAATCTCATGAGGCAATTTTAGCATAAACAAACCAGCAAACATTTCAACTCCAAACTCCATATTGTCCTGTTGACCCATGAAAGGGCATTGACAAGAGTACACATTACAATATTAATGTACCAGGTCATTTCCACGAAAAAAGAGAGGAAACTTTCAGTTCAAGTCCATCATTAGCCAAGGAGGAAGAAGCCAACAATGAAGAAATATAATGGTTACAGCTGCAACAATATAAATGTTCAGAGTATGTTTTCCAGCAGCAGTTCAGAAAGCTTCACTTTCAATTTAAAATTTTAGCCTTCAAACTTCAAAATATTAGAAACCAATAATAATAAAAATAATAAACTCATGTTCTAGTTTTCCCTTGTTCCGATCACAAAAATAAAAAAGACTAATCATACAAGTTGAGATAAAATTTTGTTAAAACCTACAAATTTTCTGGCTGATATGAGATGGCAGGAGAAATAAGGAGCTACAGTTCCATACTTACATTGTCAGTCCACAAGAACCTTTCAGATGCCTTTGCCTATATTTTAATACAGCTTTTGTTGTCCTGGATTTGCCAATAATATGCACGACTGGATTTTGCTTCCAGGTGCTAAATTCATATCAACATTTAACCATAAACTTAAATTTGTTTATTATTCTTTCAGGGCATTTGATACGGAGTTAAAAGACAGCATGTTGCAAAGTGCAGACAAGAGGATTACAAACCTCAACTTGACTACTGCTTGCTGCCCCAGTTTTTCTTGTGTAGGAACATGTTAAAAGGTCTTCTTTGTTAGCCTTTTGATGTTGGGATTGAAAAACAATTTTTTAACAGGTTTTTAAACACCTTATTATTGGTACAGACAATTAGCTGCAATATCTGTAAATGGACATGCACCCCACTGTACAACAAGCTCAACGCACATATATCCAAATCAACTGTATTCTACTTATCAAAAAATATCACATAGCTTGCTCTCCTTTATTAAGAGAACCAAGGTTCAAATCCCCTATCGCCCATTGTTGTAACTATCAAAATATTTATTTAAAAAAAAAAAAAAAATCAAATCAAATCAACTGTATTCTGGGGGGAAAAAAAACCCTAGCTATAGAAATAATTCCCAGCCTTAGGATACAAGAGACAAAGAAAACCTTCAGGAAAAAAAAAAAATGATGAAAAAGATACCAGGATGGATCCTATTACTGAGCATGGTGGGTCATGTTGATTGTGCAATGTGTTATATAAGGTGAGAAAGTAACTCAACAGAAAATCAATGTAGCAACACTCATGTTAGCATAAGTGACCTTATTTTTAGTGCTGACTAAGGAGGTCAAAGTCCCCCTTACACAATTGGAATTTATTGGACTTGCAAAGGTGTTTAGTTGACAAGATATATGTAGGATATGTCAGTCTCAACAAATAATACACCTCTTTGGAAATCCAGCATGACCATTTTGACCTGGCTCATCCAATAGGAGTTTGCAATACTAGAGGCTCCCTGATATTAGACTCTGGAAGGATTTCGGATCTAAAGTATGGTAGTATTTAGAAAAGAATTGCACAAATTCTATGGTAGACATCCTCAATTCCTGCCAAAAGATACAGCACCCAAAAAGGAGTCATAGCCATGTATCAGCCTCCCAATTTTTTACAAAATACTTCAATAGCAATAAAAGTTTCTGAATTTTCTTTAGTTATAGATAATAACTTATTAAAGTATCTTGAAAAACCACCAACTGGTACCTCCTCCCCTTGCAAGTGCTTAGTGGTGGGTGAGGTCGTGGGTAGTGGGTTCAAGACCCACTGGGTGTGTGCATAACTTAACTCTGAAAAAATAAAAAATCTTGAAAAGCCAATCAGCTATAGCTCAACTAGCACGTCCTCCACTTATAAGTTCTATGTGGAGGGTGAGGTTGTGGGTTCAAGAACCATTGGATATGTGTTTAACTTATCAATGAATAAAAATTAAAAAAAAAAAAAAAAAAAACCTTAAACTTATCAATCAAAAAAAAAAAAAAAAAACTTGAAAAACCACTTCAGGATAAATGAACATATCTTTAACAAAATGGATCAGGAATAAAACTAAAAATAAACTAAATTAGAATTTCTGTAATTTTGTGAGTCAAATTCCACCTTGGATTTAGTTCAAATGAACCCTGAGTTACCACAAACAAGCAACGAAAAACAATTTGATGATTGGGGCAGTAAGTAGATCAGCATAGTTTATGCAACATTGATAACAAGTCAAGCATGAGAAAAGAGAAGCACATAATAAGAATAATGCCAAAGTATTGTAAAATTAGAGGGAACGTGTTGCTGACATAGTAATAGACAGGTGTTCCATGCAGATGAGCTTTTCTGGAAGAACAGCAGCAACCTCCCATCCCTGAAGTTATTCCTTTATCCAGCCCAAACTACCATTCATTGGTGCATTCTTTCTGTTATTTGGCATCAGATGGCAGAAAAATGCCACATATTCAGTGTAAATAAATGTTATCACAAGCACAATTTTCTAGCAAAATCAAAACCCAGAGCAAAGATGTAAAAAGACAGTCGAGATGTAAAATGTAAGCGTGTAAGATAGGAAACGCAATCAGAAACAAGTGAAAAAACATTAGAACTAAGCTAGCCACAAACTTGAAGATGGAGGATAATGCCTAGAATCACTACAATCATAGCATGCATAAGGGAATGCCAATTAAGTTTATTAGAATTTATAACCGAAAGTCAGAACTGAAAAGTGAAGAAAAATACAGCCTTGAAGCTCGGCAAGTATATGTAAATAAATTATTGAACTGGGTTCATCGTGGACATAGCCTAATTAAGTCATAATAGGTAAACATACAAATCTGTACCTCCCTTCTGCAGTTTGTATACATTAACAACCGCACCTTTTTACTATCATTCCACGAATCCATGTACCTAAAATTACACAACCTAATATAAAATTTTAGTATGCACGCATAATTCAACTCAAGGCCGTGTCAAACTTCACATTCATCTACTCTAAAGGCGCAATATAAAGAAGCTTAATACATATTCTGTACTTCTAATGTTTAAACAATAGCATGAATAGGAACTAGCAATAGGATTTTTAGCATTGCCACCACCCTTCCTCATCTCAAATGGACCAGAAGACACCACACTTTCAAGCTTCAATCTTCAAGTGTGTGTCTGTATTTAAATACAAGCTTAATATCAGAGACAACTCAAATTTGAGTACCCGCATACTTCTTTGCAGGTCCTACACCTATCCAGCCAACTTTATTACAAGAAGTGATCAAAATTTGCTACAAGTTTCAAAGGTTAAAATAAAAACCCATATGGAAAAATAACTAATTGAAACAACAAAATAGGACTAAATTCAGAGACAACTACAAGTCTACAACAAAACAAAACATCACCCACAATTTATTATTTAAAAAAAAAAACTACTAAACAATTGAAACATTTTGACAAAATTGATTGTAAAGCCCATAACTTTCCAATTCATATTCAGTAACAAATTTCACAAAAAGAAAACAAAAACCCAGATATTAAAGTTGGTAAGAAAGACAAAAAAATGACATTTACATTGAAACAACAATCTGAAAACAACAAACTAATGAAAACCGATCACTTACGAAGGGAAAAACAGCAAAGCTTACCACTGAAAAAGGAGAGAAATTGAGACAGCAGAGTTTGGAATGGGGAAAGAGATATTGAAGAAGAGAAGTGTTTGAAACCTTTCCTACGTCATTTGTTTTTGTTTTGTTGTGCTTTGTTGCAACTGTGTTTGTGCACTCTCCACTCATACCTATCTCAAAAGCTTGACGGGTGTACAACTTGACTTTTTTTTATTTTTTTATTTTTATATTTAGGGACACATTAACAAAATCCATAAAATAATATAGAGCGGTTAATATTGTTGATTATTTTTATATTTCTGTAACGTGTAAAGTGGTAGTACTTTCCTTTTTCTTATGTGTGTACTTCACCACTTGTGTAGGCTAAAGGGAAGTCAAGAATTACAGTGAGAAAGTTTTGAGAACTGGGATGCTTTTCTTTTCTAGGACCAACCATCGATAAAATAATAATAAAAAAAATTTAAGGGATTTCTTGAATCATAAGATAAGCCTTATTAGACTTGTTTCTATGGAAATTTTTTTTATAAAGATCGTTTTGTGTTTGGTAGAATAAAAAATATAGAAACGCTTCTTATCAAAATAGTTTTTTTGCGTTTTTCTATAAACAAAGTTAAAAAAATTATTTTTGTTTAATAGATAATTTTTAAAGAGAATATTTTTTTTTCAAAAGTTTTTTTTTTTCTCCATAAAGCAATTTTATCTTATATTACGTCAAATAAAAAAAAGTTGAGAGCTAATATGAAAATGGTTGAAAACAACTCTACCTCATTTTTAAGGATGCTATCGAACATAAGGCAATAAAATAATTTTTCAAACAATAATTTTTTTTTATACAAAATAAAATTTTTACTATAGCCTAATCTAAATGTATATATATGTGAAATTACTTCCTGAAGACTTGAACCTTGCCTTTTGCCTTTCACAAGTACTTATACTTCTAAACATAAAAAAAAATGAAACAATTTTCTAAAAATATATTTTTTGAAAAATAACTCAGTTTTAAAATACGTCATTTTTAAAATACGTCAAGGTCTAAACAAACCGACGAGATTCTTGTTTTCTATCATCAGTTTTTTTTAATTTAAACAAAATAAATTGATAATTGAGGGATATTGTTTATTGGCTTATTGCCGACGATTGATAACTTCTTTTTTTTTTTTTTTTTGAGAAACAACCGACAATTGATAACTAGTTTGTAACTTTTTTCTTGAGAATGACCTTAACTTTGTATGTTATATAGGGCCAATTCATTGCCCACGATTACAATATTAAAATTTAAGAAAAACTGTGAAGTCCAGAAAATATCCAAAGGTTTGTCCTTTGTCATAGATTACACACTATTTTTTTAATTTTGTTATTTTGAATTCTATATCTTATAAACATTACATGAGATGAGAGCATTATCATCTGGTGCTCTAAAATGCGTTCTTAGCTAATATTGTCTTTTTTTGGTTGAGGTTAGCTAAGCTAACATTGTCGAATGTATACTGTTCCGATATCTATAGCTTAATTAAACACTAGTATTATTTTATTCCATCCTCAATTATTTTAATATCACCAAAAGAACCAAAAGTATAGAACGTATGATTTAGGATGTATTGTTAAAATTATAACATAAAATACAATAGATTTTTTTTAAAAGAATATTTAAACATAGTAGTAATAGAACAGAATATATGATGTATGATGTATTATTAAAGTGATAATATAAAATAAATAAACTGACTTTTTGGTGATGCAAAATACTTTTTTTCCTTTTTCCCTCGGTGAATGTGGTGCAACGGTAGGAACTAGGAAGTCCTCGATAAAACCCATCACTCCAAACCAAATACTAGAGGGTCATGAGTTCGAGTATTGAGTACTAACTCATACTTTATAATATGCAAAAATCATGGTAATGAGGTCGAGTAGTGGCATGTCTTACTATGTGCTGTGGTATCCACAAACTTACCAAAAAACCCAAATGACAATATACTATGTGGTGTGGGGTTATGACTACACCCATGAGCCTTTTATTTTTTCTATTCTTTTTTATTTTTTATATTTTTATTAAATAAACGGTAATACTTATTAGAACACACACGAAAATAGTAATAGTAATGTTTTAAAGAGTAGAACTTGACTTTTTTTATTTTTTTAATTTAATATGCAAATAAAATAATATAGAGCGGTTAATATTGTTGATTATTTATATTTCCTGTAACGTGTAAAGTGGTAGTACTTTCTTTTTTCTTCTGTGTCTACTTCACTACTTGTGTAGGCTAGAGGGAAGTCAAGAATTACAGTGAGAAAGTTTTGAAAACTGGGATGCTTTTCTAGGACCAACCATCGATAAAAAAATAATAAAAAAAAAATTTAAGGGATTTCTTGAATCATAAGCCTAATTAGACTTGTTTCTATGGAAATTTTTTTTATAAAGATAGTTTTGTGTTTGGTAGAATAAAAAAATATAAAAACACTTCTTATCAAAATAGTTTTTTTTGGGTTTTTTTATAAAGAAAGTTAAAAAAATTATTTTTGTTTAATAGAAAATTTTTAAAGAGAATTTTTTTTTTCAAAAGTTTTTTTTTTTCTCCATAAAGTAATTTTATCTTATATAACGTCAAATAAAGAAAGTTGAGAGCTAATATGAAAATTGTTGAAAACAACTCTACCTCATTTTTAAGGATGCTATCAAACATAAGACAATAAAATAATTTTTCAAACAAACTTCTAAACATAGAAAAATGAGGTATTTTTTGAAAAATAACTCATTTTTAAAATAAGTTAAGGTTTAAACAAATCGATCAAATTCTTGTCTCAACTGGTAAAGTCTCTGATGGTTGAATAAGAGATTTGGGGTTCAATTACCGCCTACACTAAAAATTGATTGGTGTCTTAATCTGATGATAAAGAACTATTATCAGGAGCGGACGCGAGATAAATTTAAATAAAATAAATTGATAATTGAGGGATATTGTTTAAGAATGACAACTTGTTATTCATTGGCTTATTGCCGCCGATTGATAACTAGTTTGTAACTTTTTTCTTGAGAATGACCTTAACTTTGTATGATTATATAGGGCCTAGGGCCTATTCATTGCCCACGATTACAATATTAAAATTTAAGAAAAACTGTAAAGTCCAGAAAATATTCAAAGGTTTGTCCTTTGTCATAGATTACACACTATTTTTTATTTTTATTTTTTAAAATTTTGTTATTTTGAATTCTATATTTTATAAACATTACATGAGAGCATTATCATCCGGTGCTCTAAAATGCGTTCTTAGCTAACGTTGTCTTTTTTTGGTTGAGGTTAGCTAACATTGTCGAATGTATACTGTTCCGATATCTATAGCTTAATTAAACACTAGAATTATTTTATTCCATCCTCAATTATTTTAATATCACCGAAAGAACCAAAAGAATAGAACATATGATTTAGGGTGAATTGCTAAAATGATAATATAAAATACAATAGAATTTTTTTTTTTAAGAATATTGAAACATAGTAGTAATAGAATAGAATATGTGATCTATGATGTATTATTAAAGTGATAATATAAAATAGATAAACTGACTTTTTGGTGATGCAAAATACTTTTTTTCTTTTACCATCAACGAATGTGGTACAATGGTAAGAACTAGGAAGCCCTTGATAAGACCCATCATTTCAAACCAAATACTAAAAGGTCATGAGTTCAAGTATTGAGTACTAACTCATACTTTATAATATGCAAAAATCGTCGTAATGGGATCGAGTAGTGGCATGTCTTACTATGCGCTGGTGGTATCCACAAGCTTACCAAAAAACCCAAATGACGATATACCATGTGGTGACTACATCGACAAGCCCTTTATTTTTTCTTTTCTTTTTATTTTTTGCATTTTTATTGAGTAAATAGTAATACTTATTGAAACACACATGAAAATAGTAATAGTAATGTTTTAAACCGGGTTTTGCATTTTTTAATGTGAATGCTCTTCACAATATAACTTTTCTAATCTTCATCCAAATCTGTTAAAAATTACTAACGGAAAAATTTATGTGATAGAAGGAAATTTCTCTTGCCCACATTGTCTTCTTTCTTTTCTGTGTTATACTACCCTTTCTCAAAATTTCCTTCTTTAATGTAGAGAAGGAAATTTTGAGAAACACCAATGAACAATTTCCTTCAATTAAATAGGTTGCTTTGTTAGAGCATTCACATCCAAATTTTCAAAGTTTATACGAATTTTAATGGAAAAACCTATTTTTTCTATTATAATTATTTACTCTTATAATACACACACCTTACACCTTAGGGTACGTTTGGTACACTGAATGAGGATTACGACAGGAATTGTAATCTTTATTACTATGAATAAAATGTGTTATAATGTAATAACTACACCTATTCATTAGTTTGGTTGTAAGTTATAACATAAGAATGAAACTTAACATTTATTTTAGGAAATTTATTACTCATACAATTATATCTCCTTAATAATTGTTATTTTTAAATTTAAGAGAGATATGTGTTATTTTTTATGATTTTTTATTTTTATAATTGTTAGATGTATATGGAAAGTTTGTTTATTTAGAAATATATTAAGTTTTGAAATTATTGCATTTACTAAGGAATAACTAATACAACCTTTTAAAGAGGAATAGTTATTCCTCATTTTTAAAAATAGCCATTCATAAGGAATGATTATTCCTTTTAATAAAAATATAACCAAACTAAATAATAGCTAAACCAAAGGAATAACTATTATATTACAGCGTCTATTACAGTCTACCAAACATACCCTTATATCCTACTCTTATCCTTTCTCTACTCCAAAAATATATTCTTTCTTTCCAATATTGGACATATTTCTCCCTAAAAAATGTTGCTGTTCCTATAAACGTAAATTAATAAATAAATTGTATCTCATAATTTATAAAATAATGATTTATATAATGATATTCCACAACAACTGTAAAATAAAGAATAAATTGAAAGATATTACATTTTTGGTGTTTCAACATATCTCGTAACATGAGAAATAAATTATTACTATTAATTCCACAAGATTAAAGGTGGCAAAGTTGAAAAGCAAACTAAGTCACTTTCTTGAGATAATACGAACTGTTTTTACAGAACTCTACAGTATAATATATCAAAATTTTGCACATTGTCCTCCTAGAATACAACAAACCTAAACACCTAGTTGTATATCCTCACAAGTCTATAATATTTGTAGGATGAGAAGCTCTTAAATAGTACTTTCTTAAGCCAATAATAGAGACTATAGAGTGTAGTGGGGGTATATATATATAAAAGAAGAGGAAAAGTTACTGCATGTAAGGGTGAGAAGATAAAACAACGCCTTTTTCCCCCTTTCTTTTCATTTTTGGCGGAACATGAACGTCTATAAATAATGTAGGAATATATTGCATTTAACCTTTTTTTTTTTCTCCCTCCAAAAAAAAATCTTTTTTTTAATGAGATAAAAGTTAGAAATAACTTCTCCTTTTTTATTGCTTTGACTAATTTAATCCTTACTAGGAAGCTTAACATATTACAAACGTTAACACTCAAAAAATTTGAAAATGAAAATGTTTAATAAGGAAAGTAATAAATTGATAGCAAGGTTATAAGATCATACTTTCTGATTAAATTGTAGGATTGATACGTGAATTATAAGATCCTACTTTCTGATTAAAAAATACATTAAAAATACCTATAATTATAGTTCATAATATCTGTTAAAGAAACATTGAACAAAAGTAATTTTTGACACAAATTGGTGAAATTACTAATAAAAGATAAAGTACCAAATAACAAATACATAAACAAAGTTCAAAGTTACAACTTACAAATATCAAGTTCTAAGTTCTAATACCACAAACATACATAATATCTCACATAAACAACACAAAGCAAATAACAATGTTTCAAACAATGCCACAAACACACTCAATCCTCAAGACCAAAATTTTGGTCATCTTGATTGGATTTCTCAAAATAGGGTTGATCATTATAAATAACATTCTCATCATTGTTAGCAGCTACATGGCTCGCATCATCCATTAGATAATCACCAAAATCTCTTAATTTGTATTTGGAGGTTCATTCACTTCATTTTCATTGGCATCACCAAACTCAAATTCTTCACCAATAGCATGAACTTTTTTATCCTTATCGCACTTGCCCTTTACTCTCTACTTTCTTCTCTTCTTTTTTGTCTTTCATAATTTTGTTGATTAGGTTATGGTGAGGTGAGAATTAGGTTATGGTGAGGTGAGTCGTAGGTTTTTTTTCTCCTTCATTTTTGTTATGTTTATTTATTTATCAATTTGAGCTAGGTCACTAAACTGATCTATTTATTACGTTTTTTTAAATCAATTTAAGGCCTTTGGGTTCTATTTGGAGGCCAGAAATAAGTATAAAAAAAAAAAAAATTGAATTTTCCTTCATAGTACTATGATTGATGGTTTTAAAGGCACCACATATGAAGTTTTTTCTAATCAACTAGCACTGATTTTGCCAATTCATATCCAATGCATTTTTGAGATATTATGCATATATGCTTTTAATATATTTGTAAATAAAGATGTCATTTAAATGATCATTTAAACAATAATTAAAATAATTTTTTTTATTATAAAAAATAGTCTAACACATGCTAGAAAATTTTTATGTACTCCAGGAGTATACTCCATTCCTCTCACATAGAAGTGGACCCCATGCCACCAAAAAAAAGATAAAAAATAACACTCACAAATAGCAAATAACACTCTCAAGGGAGGCTCGAACTGATGGTGTGACAGCTGTGGCTTTTGATAGCAGTGATCCAATGGCGGAGAGGCCTTGTGGAGGTGGTGAAGGTAGTGGTAGTCTTGAGTTGAACGATGGTATGTTTGGTATATTAGTTTGGCTCCAGAGACGGTGAAAGGAAAGGTAAGAGAAAGATGAGAAACTATTGGGTTTTCTTTTCCAAACCGTTGGATCATTTTACATACATGTGTCACTCATCTATTTTAAAATGGGAGAAAACTGGAGGTGATCCTTTCCCCCATTTAGGAATAGAATCCTAGATATGCATCCACAATTTAGTAGAGTATAAAAAGGTGTACTTAAATCATTTTTAAGTCAAATTTCCTAAAATACACTTATTTTAGGGTATTCAAAATAGAGCTAATAATTAACAACAAGGAAAATTTATTTTCTTTTCTTTTGAAGATGTGGCAACTAATGCCTTTTTTAGGAAATTTTTTTTAAAAGTTATTACATAAGGTGAATGAATAGATATTTAGTACTTTTAATAAGGAATAATTATTCCTCATTTTGAAGAATAGCTATTCATAAGAAAACTATTCATTGTAATAAAAACATAATGTTGAAGGCTAAAATTTCACAAGAAAGTCCATTCCATGAAAAGTAAAGAAGGCCCAATTCAAGCAGCAAGAAGAATCAAAATTAAGGCCCTATTTATGTTTAGATTTCCAGCAAAAAGGTCATTAAAAAGTCCAGCAAAATCCAGTGAAAGAACTGGGTCGGGATACCCAGAGGCTGCCAGAGGCCCGGGATCCTCAGGTAATGCAGCACAGCTACTGTGGGATTGAGACAACTCAAGAAAGGTACCACGAAATACAAGAAATGAAGAACAGAGATGTCCTTCTCAAGTACCCAGTGGTGCAGCAAAGAATCAGAAAGTATAAAGCAAACATTCATGAACAAAGGAGTTGTACCACAAGGAACCAAGAATGAGAAAATCATAAGTAGAAGCAACTGGAGGGGAACTTTCAACCCAGCAATAAAAGATTCCAGCTATTTGGGAATAATGACAGCAAGGAAATAACACCGACAGCTAAGTCTGAAAAATGAGAAACCTTGAAAGAAGAGAGATTGAAGGCTAATTGCCAAGGACGCCTCGGAATGGAAAGTCAGCAAGTGACTTTTAGAGAAACAGCAATAAAAGATGAAAACTATGAGAAAAAAGGGAAGAGACCAGCCCTTGGGCAACTGTCACAGCACGAGCTCTGAGGGGCAAAAGAGAGAAATCACTAGTACCATGGAGCCCTAGAAAACACACTATAAAAGGAAGAGAAAACCCATGTTGAAAGGGGGGGGATTTTCAGTAGGAAGAATATCATAACAGAGCTATTAGAACTCTGTAAAATTTAAGAAAAACAGAGGAACGTCTCCCGGTATCCCAGAAACAGTCACTATAGCACATACTTGGATTCAAAAAGATTCAAATTTTGCAAGTCTTAGAGGCTTGGATAGCCATCGAAGTCTGTAATTTTTGAGCTTATTTGAACCTTGTATCACGTCTTAGTGAGCACATTTGTAATCCACAATTAAGAAAAAAAAATGAAATATCTCATATTGATTTGAGAATTTCTAACAATTACTTTGCATATTTCTCTATTATATTATCTTCCTTTATTGCTTCTTGCTGCTCAATACATATATTCTTGCTTGTAAAGCTGAGTCCTTGCCCAAGCAAAGCCACTCAGACTTGAGTTCCAAATCCCACAAGTCTTGTGCAAAAGCACTAAGTCTGTGAGAATTGGGGCCAGGATCCTCGTGGCTGAATCATTCTCATGAAATTCATTTACATATATGTATATGTATTAATATATATATATATATATATATATATATATATATATATATATATATATATATATATATATATATATATCCTAATCTAAGAAACTAAAAATTATTTGAAGATATGTGCATTGTATAGTTGTTCTTGTGTAGGACCTATAGAGGTAAAAGGAAAGGACAAAACTCCATTGCATAACAAGCATGGAGAAAGATTGTATAGTGCAGAGAACCAGAGATTCTGGGTTCTTACAGGCCTAATACGCCCCGGGATCCCACGACAGTACGCCCGGGGTAACAAGTGAAGAAATTCTTTAAAATGTTTATACGATAAAAGATAAGCCTTAAATATTCTATTTCAATCTCTTTCTCATTGTGAATATTATGAACATCTATTTTACTTATTTTGTAAGAGTAAAAGGTCATTTTATGATACTAAAACACTTATAATGGTATTTTATTGCTTAGGAGGAATCGCATTTTTGCCTTGAGGAGATTTATGTGACTTGCGCACAACTTGGTTCGTAATCAGCCCCCATTAGCTGTGGTGAACCAAACCCAGTCCACCAAAATACAACTATTTGGCCCAGGATCCTTGGGTCTGTGTGCTAAAGAAAAAAAGCACTCTCACACATAATCAAACAACCAAATAGTTATGCCATAAGAATATCTATTACATTACAGAGTCTATTACAGTCTACCAAACGTGCCCTATGTTTTTTAAACCATTAGATCTTTTAAAGATTTACAGTTTAAAAATGGTGTAACTTCTATAGAATTAAACTAGATTTAACTTGAACTCAACTCATATATATATATATATATATATATATAGAGAGAGAGAGAGAGAGAGAGAGAGAGGTATACCTAAAAATTTTCATTCACATCTATACAATTAGAATTCAAATCCTAAGGCCTAGACTTCACAATGGTCCAAAAAAATAAAATACTACTAAACCAAATTACTAAAATCAAATAAAGTTAGATGAAAAGGCACAAAGACTAAAGGTGAAGAATTGAAACGAGAAATTGAAGAGCGAATGTGGGGATTTGTTGTGGAAGTCATAAAGTTATATGGTTGTATGGTTGTATCTACCACCTGCAGACCAAGCCAAGGTCCTATTTTAAGGAAAGGGACTATGAGTGAGCCCTGATAAATTCCCTTTTTTCAAACTCAACATGGCCCCTAAAGAGCCCTTTTTTCAAACTCAAGTAAGGGTATGGACAAGGACTAATTTTCAGTCACTAGTTATTGGTTTTGGGCATTGACTATGGAGAAGCAAGTCAGGTATATTATGATAGATCTTTTCATGCAGCTACTAACTTTTTGTTCCTATGTAGGCTATCCATGCATCTCATGTGGCTGAGATAAGAATAATCGAGTTGCAACTTCAATTGCTAGACAAAATGGAGAAATGTTGGGCGGCAATCAACATGGTTCCTGTAGGGACACGTTTTGCAGCCCAAGCCCAAAGTGTAAGGGATATTGGCCCAGTGAGTCCAA
The DNA here is from genome assembly GCA_028535165.1 of Quercus tomentella. Taxonomy (NCBI): domain Eukaryota; kingdom Viridiplantae; phylum Streptophyta; class Magnoliopsida; order Fagales; family Fagaceae; genus Quercus; species Quercus tomentella. The sequence continues at coordinate 47,427,490 of JAPQVY010000156.1, forward strand.
TACAATAAATTTGTAGAGAGTGGGTCAAAGAACTAAGCCCTAATGAATTTGACAACGGCTAGTATGGATTTAGAGGATGATCAAGCAAGAACAAGGAACATAAAGCTGAATGAATTCATTGTCCGAGGAGGTAAGTTTTCCTATAAATCAATTAAACCGATTACAAGTATAATTTTGATGGCTACAGTGTTCTCTTTCTCTTTTTCGATCCCCTTCTCATGGAGGGTCTCTTACATTATATAACTCCCTTTAGACCATCTTGATCCTACACTTGTTGATCATTTAAGCCTTTACTTAAGTACTTGTTTCATCAAACACCCTCTTTGGCTTTCTATGAGTTGTGGTAGCCAAGGCAGCACTATTCAGGGGTCTTCTCCATATAAATGCGGTCAGAAAAGTAGATGCAGTGCATTCAATGCAGTGACAGCAGCTTTCCCTTAGATATTTTTGGGTTCTCCTCCTTCTCGTATGTTCATGTTGCATGTCCATATCACTAGAGTTTTTTTGGAAGGTTACCCTAATTGTTGGAATACATATTTGAGCTGTATTTATCATACCCGGGGAGAAACTCCTCTTCGGACCACCTTCCACTCCTTCCTTACTTATGAGACTCTAAACTGGAATCACCCATAACTATTTATTCATCCTCAGACCATTCATGTTCTCAGCCCAAGCCCAAGGCCCGATATATGATTTGGGCCCTTAACCCTACAGTCCCTATAGAGCACAACAAGGTCAAGCAAAGGTGGAGGAAGTCTGAGTTGTAGGGAGCTAAAAACAAGCTTTGGAAGGCCAACAAGACCTTTTGACAAGTGAAGAGCGAGCTTATGATAGTTGATGATTGAGTTTGGCCACTGGAGAGAGGTGACAATTGCCAAAGAAAAAGCCTAGCTAGCTGCTTGAATCAGAGAGAGCTAAGGCAATGACCATACAAGCAAAAGGTTTAAAAAAAGAGTAGTGTTTATTACACCCATTTTATCTCAAACTTAGAATTTCAATTCAAAATAAAATGCATGTAACAATTTTTTCCTTTCAAGAAAATGGAAGTTTCACATGATAGAAAACGATATAAAAGTTAATGTTGAGAACGAAATTGAAGCAAAACAGTTCAAATTGTCACATCTAGTGTAACTTCCCCAACCACGCGTTCAATCATTAAAATATGAACCTTAGGTTTGCCTTTACTTACTGTGAGTTTTCATCCCATAGTTGAAGCTGTCATTGGAAATGAGTGTGTGGATGACATAACACAAATTTTATTATGAAAAAACAAAAAACATAATTGGTTTGGAATCATAGTTTTACTCATTTAAGTGACTAAATAGCGAGCTGGATTTGATCATAAGATGAATATCATTTCCACTGAGAAAAAAAAACAAAACAAAACAAAAACGCCGGGCTTGTTTAATCATTTGGTGAAATCAACAACCCTTTATAATCATTACTTTCATCCTCTATTTGTTAATAAATAAGATGTATATAATGAGAATCATTAGAAGATGATAGCATTGCACTTAATTAACAGATTACCAACATGTTTTTGTTACCTCATTCCTAGATAGATGCTGCTCTAATTAGAAGAGAAAAAAACTAATTGCAAAACTCGTTTTGAATTTTGATGGCTCTAATGGGCCATTATTAGTGGGCCTGGAAGAGTCTTGGGCTTGTTGATATCATTGGGCCCATTGGAGTCTTTCTCTATCTTCAATAAGAGATCATTGGACAAGTAGTGTGTGATCGAGATGATAAGCTTTGGAGAATTTTTTAAGGCTCAGCCTTGATCTCCAACTTCCATTGCTTGTTTACTGATTTTCAAGCATTTCAATGCTTTGTCTTTGTTCCCTTCCATTTTCAAATTAAGAAAACCAAAAACCCCACACTAAAGATTTAAAAATTGGAGATATTGAATTGCGAAAAGTGAAATAGAAGGATTGAAATTGATGGAAGAGAAAAGAGGGAATTGAGAGAAATTGACTTTACAGATGGGATTGGAGAGTGAAGCGAGGTGGGATTTCAGTTTAGAGTTCAAGAATCAAGAGAGGAGAGATTGACCAATTAGGGTTTCATGACCAAGAGAGATTAAAAATTGGACTACTTCAAATAAATAAAAGTTTCAGGGGAAAATTTAATCATGATCTTAAAAATTGGTTATTTATATCTTATTTGAAAAATATAAACATAAAATAAATTTATTACATCACAATAACAAAATTAAGTTAAAGAAGTAACAAATATCTCTTTTTCTTAAACAAAATCATCAAGAATGAACAATTTGTTTGGGACAAAATTTGACTACAAATTTAATTATAGCATTACAACTCCTAATAATAAAATTAATATGACTATATATTTTAAAAATCTAACAATTAGATTGCATGTTCTTTATGTTCTTAACACACATGTCAAATTTCGTGCCAATAGGATGTTATTTATTACTCGATTCATAAACTTATTTTTGCGTATAATTACAGACTATAAAAACTTAAAATTCAAATATTTGATAGGATATAGCTATTGATCTTTAATCTTCTGCAAAATTTTCAAATATAGAGAATATATGAAGAAAATCATAGTTTTAAAAACTGGTATGGTCAAAGAATTGCTTTTGCTCTTAGTTCCCGAGTTTGGCCAATTTTTGACTGGTTTTAGGGGTTTTACGAATCAAATTGGTGCTCAATAGGATGTTATTTATTACTTGATTCATAAACTTATTTTTGCGTATAATTTCAGACTACAAAAACTTAAAATTCAAATATTTGATTGGATATAGCTATTAATCTTTAATCTTCTGAAAATTTTGCAAACATAGAGAATATATGAAGAAAATCATAGTTTTAAAAACTGGTATGGTTAAAGAATTGCTTTTGCTCCTAGTTCCCGATTTTGGCCAATTTTTGACTGATTTTAGGGGTTTTACGAATCAAATTGGTGCTCAATTCGCAGTCCAGTTTTTAAAACTATGAAAAAAATGTAACGTAATAGTAGATTTGTCAAGATTCATATCCAAGAAAAGATATAAGTAGTTTATACCAAACTTTATCCTTTTTTTTTTTTTTTTTTGAAACTAACTTTATCCATTTTTTTGATAGGTCATCAAGAATCAATAATTTACATACTCTATTCAAATAATATCCTTAATACAAATCTAAAAATGACTATAAATAGTATTAAACTTAGGTAGAAATTTAATATGCATCTAATTACGTGAATTTATCATCCATGCTTATGCATTGGTTATAAGCTACTGTTATTTACAATTCAACACAAAACGCTGGCGTTTCGGGTCACTCTCCCCCCTCCATTGTAAAAGTTTTTAACCACCACTGAACGTTGGGTCTCATAATCAATAATCATCATCATATGCTGTCCAAAGGCCGCTCATCTTCAATCCCCACCGTCCATTTCAAACGGCAGTTGTCCTTCCCGCAAATACTTTCCTCAGCTCAAACCAGCCAAAATGCTAAAAAAAACGACTCATCTCTCCCTCTGAGTCGACTCAGAGCCAAAATGCCTATTTCCGAGGCAACCCATTTCAGCGATCCTCACTCGGCCCATTCTTTTTGCTCCAATGCCCTCAAAGTCTCAGCCAAAATGGGATTTCTTCCCCAAGGAAAACAACTGCATGCACGTGTGATAGAGTTGGGATTGTATAATGTATTGTCCTTGCAAAACCAGATTTTGAATGTTTATGTTAGATGCAAGGAGTTTCATGATGCACATAGACTGTTCGATGATATGCGCGTGAGAAACGTGGTGTCATGGAATACTGTTATTTGTGGTGTTGTTGACTTTAGTAGTAATAATAGGTCGAACCTTTATCTGGGTATTTCTTTTTTTAGGAGAATGTTGTTGGAAATGGTATGGCCAGATGATATAACTTTTAACGGATTGTTTCGTGCATGCATTGAGTTGGATGATGTTGTGATTGGTAAAGAACTGCATTGTTTTATAGTGAAAGTGGGGTTTGACTTGAATAGTTTTGTTGGTAGTGCTCTTGTCAAGTTGTATGCAACATGTGGCTTTGTGGAAGATGCTAGACGGGCTTTTGATGGCATTTTGTCTAGAGATTTGGTTTTGTGGAATGTGATGGTATCTTGCTATGTTTCGAATTGTTTGGCCAAGGAGGCTTTTGGGGTCTTCAATTTGATTCAGTTGAAAGGTGTGAAGGGGGATGAGTTTACTTTCAGTAGCCTGCTGAGTTTGTGTGGTACATTGGAATCTTGTAATTTGGGAAAGCAAATCCATGGCCTTATTGTAAGAAACTCTTTTGATTTAGATGTTCAAGTGGCGAGTGCACTTGTTGATATGTATGCAAATAGTCAAAGTATCAATGATGCTCGCAAGGCTTTTGATGGGATGAACATTAGAAATGTTGTGTCTTGGAATACTATGATAGTGGCTTACGGACAGCATGGAGATGGGAAGGAAGCTATGAAACTTCTGAAGAAAATGCTTGAAGTAGGTTTCTATCCTGATGAATTAACTCTTGCTAGCATCCTTAGCTCATGTGGCAACTTGTCTGCCACTAGTGAAATTATGCAAGCTCATGCTTGTACCATTAAGCTAGGGCTTCAAGTCTTTTTATCTATATCCAATTCTCTGATAAATGCATACTCCAAATGTGGTAGCATCCTTGGTGCATATCAATGCTTCAGCTCTGTTTTAGAGCCTGATCTTGTTACATGGACTTCAGTTGTATGCGCATATGCATTCCATGGTCTTACCAAAGAAGCTACTGAGTTATTTGAGAAGATGTTATCTTATGGCATTAGGCCAGATCCAATAATTTTTCTTGGGGTTCTCTCTGCCTGTAACCATGGGGGGCTAGTAAAGAAGGGTCTGCATTACTTCAATTTGATGACCAGTTACTACCAAATTGTACCGGACTCGGAGCATTACGCCTGTCTTATAGATCTTCTTGGGCGCTTTGGTCTTTTGGATGAGGCATTTGATGTTTTGACCTCAATGCCAATGGAACCTGGGTCAAACAGCTTAGGAGCATTCATTGGAGCATGTAAAGCCCATAAAAATCTTAGATTAGCAAAATGGGCTGCAGAAAAGTTATTTGCGTTAGAGCCTAACAATCCTGTGAATTATACTCTGATGTCTAACTTGTATGCTTCTGAAAGGCTTTGGCATGATGTGGCAAGAGTACGCAAAATGATGAGGAACAGGTGTGACTCTAAAGTTCCAGGTTATAGTTGGATACAGATTTCTAGTAATGTTCATACCTTTGTGTCAAGTGATAAATCTCACCCACAAGCCTTACAGGTTTATGTTGTATTAGGAACATTGCTTAGGTTGATGAAAGAGAACAATCATATTTTCAATGTAAACACTATGTCTGACAGTTTTCTAGTCGATCGTGCACTGAACTTCCCTGGTTGATCCAGAATTTTTTTCACCTTAAGTGGTCAGTTTACTTCACATTCTGAGGTAAGGATTTGCAAATTTCTCTAACAATAATATTGTTGGGTTAAGATAGCTTGACTCTGGTTAATTAATTCTTTTTTTTTTTTTGGTGAGTAAGAAGAAAATATTATTGAAAAAGGAATAGCAGGAAAAATACATAGAGTTCACGGTAGTGAACAGAGAATAAAAAGAAACAAAAAGTAACAAGAAGCCACTAAGCTATTCTAAGAGACAAAAGAAAATCCATAAGTGTAGAACAATTTGAGAGACCCCAATACTGAGACCAATCAAAGAGGGTCCGTTGGCATAAATCTAACAACTGAGCCAAAGATTTCCTAGTACCCTCAAAAGAATGCCAATTTCGTTTAGTCCAAATAGTTCACATTAAAGAGTCTGGAAGCAAATTCCAAATATCAAAATTATGCTTCTCGAGGCAATGATACCAACAAAATAATAAGTCCGCAACTGAACTTGGCATGCCTCAATCGATCCCAAACAACTGAAGCATACACATCCACAAAGAATGAGCTACCGGACAAAAAATTAGCAGGTGATCCATAGATTCCTCATTACAACAGCACATACAACAACGATTCGCCTAAGAGCGACCATGAAGCATAAGATTATCAAAAGTTAGAATCTGACCATGAGTTGCTGTCCACATTAAGAATGCCACCCTTTTAGGAACTTTAACTTTTCAAATGCCCTTCCAAGGCAAAATAGAAGGAGTTGCATTTCGAATCTTATGATAAAAAGACCGAATGTCAAACTTCCCACTTCTATTAAGACACCAACAAAGACTGTCACAACCTCCACTCGTAGGAATCTGAGGATTGGATGAAATGAAGTAGGGAGTAGGAAGCCGCTAACTCCCAATCATTGAATTCCCTATAAAATCTTAAACTCCACACTTTGTCATTATCACCAACTGGAGGACTTAACACTTCAGAAATACAAGCTTTCTTATTGGCTGAACACAAATAATGAGGATAAAGAGTTTTAAGAGAATTATTCCCAGTCCACTTATCATACTAAAAAAGAATATGAGAACCACCCTCCACCACAAAAGACAAATGCTTAGAAAAACTTTCCCACCCTTCACTAATACTCCGCCATAAACCACAACCAGGAGCCCTTCTACAAACTCTAGTACTCCAACCCCCTTTCCCTTCCCCATATTTCATGGTTATGACCTTCTATCACAGATGAGTAATTTTGTGGCCATACCTCCAAAGTCATTTCCCTAATAAAGCCTGATTAAAAAACACCAAATTCTGAATTCCCAAACCACCCAACTCACGCGGTAAGCAAATCTTTTCCCAAGCCACCAAGGGGTATTTGAAACACTCAACTGAGGAACCCCACAAAAAATTCCTCTGAATACGTTCTAATCTAGTCACCACAGCTTTAGGAATAGTAAAAAGGGAAAGATAATAAGTCAGAAGGCTTGAAAGGGTACTTTTCAACAATTGAGTCTACCATCCTTTGACAAATAAAGCCACTTTCAGCCCCAAAGCTTCTTTTCCATCCTCTCTATAATCAAATTCCAGATAGAGGTTGTTTTATACAAAGTTCCCAATGGCATACCCAAATAAATCATAGGCAAACTGCCCACCTTGCATTGAAGAATATTAGCCAAAGTTTGAATGTTGCTCACCTTCTCAATAGGGACAATTTCACTTTTCCCCACATTCACATTCAAACCAGTAAAAACTTAAAAACAAGTCAAAGTCAGCCTAATGGAAAGCAACTGCTCCCTAGAAGCATCGCAGAAAAGAATGGTGTCATCAACAAATAAAAGATGAGAAATACGGATACTAGTAGAATTAATAGGTCCCACATGAAAACCCTGAATGAGACCACCTTCCTCAGTTTTCTTCAGGAATCCGACTTAAAACCTCCACGATCAAAAGAAAGAGAAGGGGAGACAACGGATCACCTTGTCTTAGACCTTTAGAGCTACCAAAGAAACCAACAGGAGATCCATTAACCAAAACTGAGAAGCGAACGGTAGTGACATAAGTCTTTAGCCATCTCCTCCATCTACCCCTAAAGCCCATCCTCTCCAACAAATAGAATAAAGTGTCCTAATTCACATGATCATAGGCTTTTTCGATGTCTAACTTACACACCACCCCTAGAGTACGACACTTCAGTCTACTATCTAGACATTCATTAGCAATAAGCACTGAATCCAAAATCTGTCTACCACCAACAAAAGAATTTTGTGATTCTGAAATGAGTTTATCCAGCACCAACCTCAATCTGTTAGCCAATACCTTAGACAATAACTTATACACACTGCCCACTAAGCTGATAGGCCGAAAATCTTTAATATTCAATGCATTATTTTTCTTGGGAATCAAAGATAGAAAAGAAGCATTCAGAGACCATTCAAACTCTGAGCTCCTATGAAAATGATCAAAGAAGGCCATAACATCCTTTTCCACTACACTTCAACATATATGAAAAAAGGCCATAGTGAAGCCGTCAAGACCTAGGGCTTTATCACACTCCATCTCTTGAAGAACTTGTACCACCTCCTCCTTAGAAAAATCCCTCTCAAGAGCAGGCCGCTCATCCTCCTCAATCCTAGTAAACTACAAACCGTCCATAGAAGGACGCCAAGTATCTGACTCCGTGTACAAACCTTGATAAAAATGAACCATCTTAGACCGCACCTCTTCCTCATCCTCATAAAGGACACCATCGACCTCTTTACCTTGAATATGATTAGTTCTTCTATGGGAGTTTGCTACTCGATGAAAAAAGCAAGTATTATTTTCACCCTCCTTCACAAAAAATATCCGACTTTTATCTCCAAGAAATCTTCTCCGAAGAGGCTAAATGTGCAATATCACCTTTGATCGGAATACTACGAGTTTGTTCCTCCTGCGAAAGACCCAACAAGTCCTCCCTAGCATCCAAACCCAACAATTCAAAGGCATTTCTTCCTAAAGGCCAGATCCCCAAATTCCTCCTTATTCCACATTTTCAAGTCATCTTTAAAGGCTTTTAATTTACGAGCTAGAATAAAACTTGGAGAACCCAGAAAGTAATACCCATTCCACCATTGTCGAACTCTCTCTACAAAACCCTCTTCTTTCAACTACATATTCTCAAACTTAAAGGTATTTCGACCTTTATTAACACTACAAGCTACCACCAAAAGTGGGCACTGATCAAAAACTACTCGGGGGAGTACCCTTTGAGACACGTTCCCAAAATGATCTACCTAATCCACCGATGCCAAGGTCTTGTCAATTCTTGACATACAATCTGTCCCCAAATCTCTAAACTAGGTAAACGTAGCCCTTTCAAGAGGTAAGTCCACAAGGTAGTTAGCCTCAATGAAATCCGAAAAAGCAAACATAGCCGAACTAAAGGCCTTACAACCAAATCTCTCACTCGGATATCGAATGATATTAAAATCCCCAATCACACACCATGCTGTATTCCACCTAGAGTGCATCCTTGTGAGCTCCTCCCACAAAGCACCCTGATGGCTATCATCATTAGGACCATACGCTCCTAAACATGCCCATACAAAATCATCCATAACCCCCTTTAGTAAAAAATTAATAGAAAACTGACCTATAGCATAGTCAACTTTTTCATAAACTCTCTTGTCCCAAACCAGTAACAGCCCCCCTGCAGTGTTGATTGCATCTAAAGCAACCCAATTTAGGAATGGACTACCCCAAAGGCTTCGAACAACAGAAGAGTTTAAAGAAGACAGCGTAGTTTCTTGAAAGCAAATAATATCACATGGTGATTTGTTGACAAATGGGGAAAAAATGGGCTTACCTCCACGATTTAAATTACATGCAAATCGTGGAGGCACTAACAAATCACCAAATAACTAATATGCAACGGAAAAAAAAAAAATTTGACACGGTAATTTGTTAACAAATGGGGAAAACTTCTCGCAAGGCAAAAATTTCACTGGGTAAATTTAAGGTTACCACTTCCAAGAATCCATTAATCATTAATCAATAATCAAGCGGTTACAAGTATGAGAAATCTTACCACTACCCTGGCCTATCCCAAAATACCAACTTACAGTTGAACTTTCGCTTCAATACCCAATTGAACTTGATATTCTAGTAGCATTCTTTCCTTTATTGCACAAATCTCCAATCTATGACTAACTCCTTTGCACGGATCCTAGTACGTGACTAACTCTAGCAACTTAAATGATTGTTGTTAGCTGCAAAGTTCTTCACTTCATAAATGATGAAGATCAGGAAGCACTTGGTTACAAAACCCTAAGACGTATAAATGCAGTAACTTCACATAGAGTATATGAGTTCTAGGTCTTTGTATCTGTGTACAATGGCTTTTAAAATATGCCTTATATATGACTAGGGTTGTGAGAAAAGAAATCCTAATCAAATAAGACAACATGGGCTGAATTTCAGATCTGGAAATTCTAAAATCGTAATTCTCGATAGATTGAGCTTGTGTCGAGCTTCTTCATTTAACCTCGATAGCAGTATCTATCGAGCTTCTATGGAGACTTAATGAAATAACTTTTCTTCACTTGTTTCTTGGATCAATCTTCATGACTTTAAAGATACCACTTGATATGTTTGATTAACATACTTTTTGATATATTAAACCCATTTTAGATCTACCCAGTTACAAGTAAAATGCGTTTTATCAAAGGATTAGTCAATTATATAGAAAATATGACCCTAACAAAAATAATCACATGTCCTTAAATATGTTCATGAATATTATGGTATTTCCATAATCTTATACTGTTCCAAATTATGCCAGTTTTTCTGGATCTGAAAGAATATGTACGTATGTTTGTGCTACAATGTTCTTTGGTTTTCCTTCACTCAAATTTATTTCCCATTTGCTCATGCTATCCTTGAATTATCACCAAATTTTGTTGTAACTGCTGACCTAACAATTCAAAAATGTTTTTCCCAACTTTCAACTATTTTTGGGTTCAAAATTAATATCACAAATTAATTATTTGTTTTTATGCACCTTACCTTAGTAATTTCAACTCTGCATAAGCAATATTTGACAATCATATCTTCTTATATTTTTTCACTCCTGAACTTGAAGAGAATCAACTGTGCTTTCATACAGAAAATATTTATTATGAAAGATATTTTATTGCTGCCTATGCACTCTCTAGAATTCATGTTGTGCTGTCTTGATTTTTCATTTATTAAGTTTTTGAATGTCTGCTTCAGATTTCAGGATTTTGAATACACTTATGAAGTACCTAGAGGTCTATCCTACAATTTGTGAGTGAGTGGGAACAAAATCAGGTGATGCATAGTTTGTGTACAACAAATTTATTTTGCAATTACCCTGACTCAAATGGAGATGCCAAAGAAACTTCCTGTCCTTACTCAGTTGATTCTTTACTGTGTTTCAGACTCCCAAAGTTAGGTATCTATTTCTATTGTTCTAGCTTCTCAAAAAAAAAAAAATCTATTATTCTATAGTCATGATTTACTCATGAACCAGTTCAGGTTCCTTGATTTCTTTTCATTAATGTAGCTGGAGTTTGGCCTGGTGTGTGTTCAAATTGGAATTTTTTTTTCCACTGTGAAGCCAAACGTAGTTTAGTTTAGATGTGAAATTGAGTACAAGGATGGACTAAACACTTTATCATAGGGACTAGTCCGCAAGCTTGGTTTCGTCCAAACACTGAGGTGAGCTGGACAGACCAGGCTGGCAAATTTCTGTTCAACAGATAAGTAAAGCTCAACCGTGTTTAAGAATAGGTCAAGCTCTGAGGTAAAAGTCATTAAAGCCTGATTTGCTTAACTTGTGAGTCACGTTTGGTCTTGTCACAGGTATTACTCAGAATCATTTCGGTCTACTTGTCATGTTATGGTAGTTGTCAAATGCAAAAATGTCCTTACATGACTTTTCTGTGTATTCAACTGTTTCATATATGTTAATAGATAATATATCATTTGTTTGAAAAACTTAATATATCATTTGTTTGAGATGATGAATTTAATTATTCAAACATTACTTTAACATTCATTGTCACATGTGGGCCTAACACGTAAAATTTTTTACTATTTAAATAGGAGGTAAAGTGGAGACAAAATTTAAACTAAGAACCCTGCTTTAATAACACGATAAACTATTATTTGTCTAACAAGTTTTAAGCTATTAGGAAATGATGTGTTTAATAATTTAACATTATTATATATTAAATAATAAAAATTCCATTTGGATGGATGTCTGAGTCATTCTAATATTTTATTTATTAATTCTAATCTCAGTCTAATTACTGCACTGTCAATCTTCAACGAACTCCAGAACAGTCTCTACCCAACTGTACTTCTAATTATTATTTACACTCTTTACTGTTCACCTTAACTGTACGGAGCAGTTGATTGGCTTCTAATCAAAGGTTAGTATCTCACTCTTTCTCTTTTCTTAAATATGTAAGTTTCTAATTTTTTACATGATACAGAGGCAATTGCTGGTTATAAAATCTTCTTAAATTTCCTCTTTGGATTGTTGTTCAAGTTCCACAAGTTGCAAAAATGTGATGTCTTGAATGTAATTTATGAATTATAGCACTATAGTTAATAGCATAAATCAACAAAGTCATTAATCTCTAATTCTTAGATTAATTATTTTAATTAAAACTATTATTTCTGAACTTGATTTATCTAAATATTTTAACTTTTTATTAGATATGATAGGATTTGAAACCAGCAGCTTTTGTTATTTAATGATTGCTCTTTACTATCAAATCAAGATGCCAATGAGTTTTTTTCTTTTAAAAAATTGACAATAAGAGATTTCACTAATTAAACTAAAAGCAACCCACTCTAAAATATATTAATTATTGATTATTTTGAGCTCTCTATATTGAAAATAGGAGGTCAAAGAGAACAGTACCATGTCATGTCTTTATTGGGTCTTTAAAATGGCTTATCGATTCTAGGCCCTAAAAATGACGTAGATTTGTTTACTAAAAATTGTGCCTCAGGATTTTTGAGTTCTTTCTGGCTAATTCATAGATTGAATCACAAGAATGTTGGTTTAACTGCATAATGTATATTCATCATACGGCTGATAATGATGTAGACTGATGTATATTGTTACTAATCCTCAAACGATCAAAGATAATCTATATATATATATACATATATATATATATATATATATATATATATATATATATTTTGTTGTTTCATAATGCTAGGACCTATACATAAATGATAGAACTCAAGCCTCTTTGTTTGTTAACAGATTGAAAATAATTCGTGGCCATGTTACAAAGTAAGATTAGTCTGTCCATTGTTATTATCTTATGGAGTGTTGGAACTGAAATTTGTTTAACTGTTCTTGAAGATGTTAAAGAAAGAGGAATGCATCCACTCCATGCTCATACCATGCTTGAGATGCTTGATGCTTGTTCCTTTACTATTTAGATTTGCATACTGCATACACATCCTGTGTATGTGGTCTATTTTTATTTTTATTTTTAATTTCAGTAAAAGTTTTACTTTAAAAAAAAAAAATTAAAGCCCGTGACTGATCCTTGGAAGGAATTTAAAAGTGGAGAAGTCTAAATGTGGAATTGAACCTTTAGGCAGACTTGTATTTCTGAGTCTATTTGCAAATAGGATGAGCTGTGTGTGTGTGTGTGAGACTTTTATTCAAGAGAAAGACCAACCAAGGGAGTCAAATATGACTCACGATGATTTATGACGATGTAGAATTTTGATCATTAAATTTTTTTTTGTTTTTTTGCTAAAAAATTTTGATCATTAAATAGTTTTCTCTTGTTGCTTTCTTTTCTATTACACAATGACTAAACAAATGAAGAAAACGAAGGATGAGTGCTAATCTGACTCATTCTCTCTACTCAATGATTATTAATATTATAGGTTCAAATTAAGTTACATCCATATTCCTTCTCAAGATGTCTTGCTGGAGCCATGCGTGGGTGCCACCACTGCTCTGAGCTAACTTCTTCCTCTAGAAAAGGAAAAATAGAAAAACACTAAAGCTGATTATGCATGCTATAATTTGTGCCTCTTTTCTTAAATTCCCATAATCAATCCACTCAATTTTTATTTATTTATTTATTTATTATTCAATAATTAGTAATTACAATGAGGAGGGAGGAGGATTTAAATTTTAGATGTCTTCATTGAAAATACAAGTTTAACTACAAGCAATGACAGAGCTAGAAATTTTTCTCAAGGAAGGCCTAGTTAAATGTATCATTGTATTTCGGTATACTTATTTCTCTTAACATAAATGAGTATGACTTTATTTTTGGAAAAAAAAAATCTCTTAACATATATTTTTATAAACCTATGTTTTAAATATTCCTAAAATTAATGACTTATAATGACAAAAAATAAATATTAAAAGGAAAATAAATGAGACAACAATAAATTAAAGAGTATTTAATTACTTTTACTTAAAAAAAATAAAATGTAGGGGCTATTACCTAAGATTTATTCAATTTTTTGAAAAAAATTTAATATTAAAATACAAGATTCTTGATCAACTTTCTCAACTTTAATCACACCTATTAAGACTAAAGGGTTGCATTTTTTTTCCTTGTAAAATAAGAAGGGTAGGGACTAGGGAGCAAGTAGTCCTTAGATTCTCTAAAACGCGAGCATAGCTACACTTACTTCATAGCTATATTGAGTGAGACATGTCATAGTAGTGGGTTGGAGTTGTTTTCAGTTTTATTAGAGAATGCCAGTGTCACTATACTCAATTTTGCCGACGTTGAAAATACTAAAGTATCTGTTTGGGAATTGAAGCTGAAAACTTTTTGCTGAAAATATAGAAAATAGGTTAAAAATAAGCTAAATAGTATAGTAGGATCCATGAATAGTATCAAAAAATGTAGTGAGATTTACGAATAGTAGCAAAAATAAGCTAAAAATGTAGATGAGCTAAAATTTTTAGCTCATCCCAAACGGATGCTAAGTGCCCATTTGGTTCGAGTTTTAGGGGGGAAAAAAACACAATGCGGTTTCAAAATGTACTTTTGTGTTTGGTAAGCATTTCCTATACTGTGTTTTCAGCCCCAAAATGTGAAATATCATGATTTTGCACTTGATCCTCAAAGGTCCAATGCAAAAAAACACAACAAGGCTACCAATGGAAACTTTTTCTCATTTCCTTAATTATCCTTACATTTTTTCCCAAAACCCAATTTTACCCTTCTTCCCCAAGAACACAAGTACACAACCCATAAAAATCAACACAACACAACCTATTCTCAAAAAATTGGTGTTGCTAGTGACCAAACTCACATTGCTGGAGTTAGGGTCGATTGACAAAGTGAGAGAGACATGTGGTTTGCTGAGAAGCTAGAGGGTTGATTTACAAAACCAATTATAACCACAAATAAAACCATAACAATGTTTCTTGTATACCTGCACATGGCATAGAAAATAAGAAAGAGATGTACAATGAAGATAAATTCCTAAGAAGATTCGAGAAATACAGAGTGAGAGAAGGAGAAAGGTGAAGAAGACAAGGAGGGGTAAATGGAAATTGCATTGGAAAGTAAGTGTTATGTGGTACAAATGGTATAAATAAGAAGACAAGAATCTCCACAAGTTTGTTATACGTGTAGGGAGCTTAATTTTTTATTTTGACTAATAATCTACTTCACTTAAAATTGAAGGAAAAAAAAAAAGTAATCTATTTTTTTTTTTATTCTTAAATGCACTAGTGGCATCACTATATCAATTTTTTTACCATATAAAATTACCTTATCTATTTGGTTGTTACTTGTATCTCTACATTATAGTGCATTTTTCATTTTCTCAAACTATCTTATGTATGTTTTGTTCTTTTTAGTCATTTACACTTCAA
Source organism: Quercus tomentella (assembly GCA_028535165.1). NCBI lineage: Eukaryota > Viridiplantae > Streptophyta > Magnoliopsida > Fagales > Fagaceae > Quercus > Quercus tomentella. The sequence goes on from JAPQVY010000156.1 coordinate 47,442,754, forward strand.
ATTGCAATTTGATAACTAATAAACAAATACTCTACTTTTTCAAAAAACACTTTTTAACAGCTTTTACCAAACACTCAGTTAAAAAAAAAAAAAAAAACCAATTTCATACCGCACTTTTAAAAACCGCCACTTTTTCAAAAAACACAAAAAATATAAAAAAAATTAAACCAAATTCACCACAGTTTTATTAGTTTTCTATTTTCATTCCCACATTTTTTTTTAAGTATTGAAAACGAAAATGGGAACCAAAAACGACCCAAATAAGTTTTTCATTAGTGGATCTCATAGAAAACAACCTTTTTTTTTTTTTTTTTATGAACCAAACCATGGCCATAGTCACTTACCCACAAAGGAAAAGTAGGGGTTTTAAGTTAAAAATTATAATAATTAACCAATATACAAGAAGACCAAATTACCTTTGGTGGTTCAACTTCTTAACTATACTTATTAATCGGTTCCTTAAGTCAGTGGGCTCTCCCACCACCAACCACCGTTCCTATCGAGGTAGTTTTGTGAGGATTTATTCTTGCTCAAGCAACGGTAATTTTAATTTTCAAGTTTCTGGTGGAAATTAAACTAATAACTCTGATAGCGATTATGACAATGATAATGAATCCTTACTAACATTAATATGTAACCAAACAAAAAAAAAACAACAACTATAATTAAGCGTAGGATGAACGTTTTTAATCTTAAAAATTACACCAATTCTTCCCCTTTTTCTTCGTTTTCAGTTTTCCATTTCTTTCTGCTTATAGAATTATTGGCGTAGAACTTGTCCACAGTTTCTAGAATTAATGCAAGACAGCCAGAACGGCGTTAAATATCGATGTGGATTACTCAAAAGATGAAAAGGACAAGGGTTTTTCTTTGATTATGAAAGTAAAATTTTTGTTTTGCACCATAGAAACATATTTATTTTATCACACACACTCTAGTAATTACATCCAATCCACTTTTTTAATATGGCATAATTATTGTTAACGTTTTTTTTTTTTTTTTTTTTTTTTGAGAATCAATTATTGTTAAAGTTGATTTACTACTAATGTCATAAAACTAGTTCTAGATTTGCTATTAAAAAAAAGGGAAATGCTAATGAGGGTCCTTAGTGCATTAGTTAAGAGTCTAATTAAAGAAAGTTTTTATGGGAAAAGAAAAAAAAAACAATTAATGTTTTGACAGTTTTTTTCATTTCCCATAAAAGTGATGTTAAAACTTTCTTAAAATGGATTCTTAACCAGTGCCCTAAGGGCACTCGTTAGTATGACCCTTAAAAAAATAAACTGGCTGTAGATAATATTAAAAAATATTAACTATAACTTTCATCCCGTCAACAATGATGTTTCCTTTCTTGAAAGTTGAAACTTTAGCAATAAAAGGAACTTAAGATCATGAATTAGTGCCCATTCAATAACTTAAAATATTAACTCTTATAGCAAAGTTTTTGATAGTTGAATAAGAAATTTGGAGTTCAATCCTCGTCTTCACTAAAAACTAATTGATGTCTTAGTCTGACGATAAAAAGCGAACGCCATAGGTTGAAAATCTTTTTTAAAAAAAAAAAACTCTTATAGTCCCTTTACAAAATCCAATGGAACATCATTTAGGGGGCATTTAGTTCACCATGATGTTACATTACACCATAATATTACATTAGTATAATTTTACATTAATGTAATCTCAATATAAAAATACAACATTATATTGTTTAGGAAGATGATGAGATTAAAACGATATGATATATTTTGTAATTTTAGATTATGGTAAGTTAGAAAAAAAAAAATAAACCAAAAATCTTAATGTCACATCATCGTAATGTGCATCACATTAAAGGCACATCACAGCGAACCAAATGCCCCCCGCTTAATGTATTATTTTTTTATATGTTGAGGTATAAGTTTTAAAATTTATCCTCCTTAATTTATATTTATTTGTTGGATATAAGAAAGTGGTGTCTTAACTTTTGGTCAAACAATTTCAATATTTTACTTCCTATTTAAGAGACACCTTGAAAATCTCATGGAATGGCAGTGTGGATTGAACATGAGACCTTTAGTTTTACGTTACATCCTAGACCAATTTGTCTACCACTTAGGTACCATCGAGGGTCTCTTTAATTAAAATTTTAGTGAAATGGGGTTAGTATTTTTTTTAAAAAAATCACTTTTCAAATTCCTTTTGATACATCCAAAAATGGAATATAGCACTAACAATTTGGAACAGAGAGAATATGTAGTAATGTAAAAGGAGTAAGAAATATGTTAGCGAATACTCTTGTACACTTGTTAAGGAAGCTTCAACATAAGTCCACATAAATTAGAAAGTAATTCTAAAAACTAATAAACAAATGCTCTTTAAATTGAAAGTTGTGGCGGGCAAAAATGGACAGCTAAAAGGAGACCACGTGGATGCTAACGTGTTATTTTTGCACACACAATATATTTTTAAAGGTGGAAAGTAAGATAACCCTTTTTAGTACCCGACTCCAACACAACAAGTAATGAACAGATCAGTTTATAGTATGTGGATTTTAGACTGAAGAAAGAAAGAAAAACCCCATATTGATTAAGTGTTTATCCTTAGGTTAGTTCGAGGAGGGGTTTTACAGTTGGTCAGTTCACCCCTCCTTCCACTTCTATTTTTCTCCCAACCTTCTAGATTCAGACGTTTCTTGGTTTTATATAGTTAGCCGGAATGCATCTGGACTTTACATTTGGAGGGTTAGGATTTCATTTCTTTGATACTTGTCCCATTAAGGCCTCACTAGCAGGCCTATACATTGAAGCTTTTAACTGTGTGGTCACTATTTATGGTCACTTCCTCATTAATGCGGCTAGGCAAATGGTTGTAATACATTTAATGAGGAGGGGATGGCTACCTTGTCCTTCCTTTTTTCTTCTCTTCCTTGTTCATAACCTAGTTACCTTTGTCTCCCCGGGGATTGCACCATGTTTCCTTCATTCTGGATTCTTGACCTTCCCGAGGTCAAGTAGGAACCCTTGGCATCGTCATCAGCAGCACCATCCCGAACTGCTTACTAGTTAAACAATTCCTCTTCGCATAGTTCCCCTCCTCGGACTTACCCTTACTGCCTCCATTAACTACCTTTGATCCTTGTCCCCCCCCCCCCCCCCCCCCCCAAAAAAAAGTGATTGACTCCCTCTAAAAAACAAAACCACCAATAAACTATATTAAAAAAAAAAAAAAAAAAAAAAAATCTAACTTAAAAGATTTACTAATTTCAGCTTCAAATTATTAAAAAAAAAAAAAAAAACCACCATATTTATGATATTGATACGCTGAATACTTGAATGTTATAACTGGCCAGTAAAGCCTACACCTAAAGCGCACGTTAGCCACTCCTCACCTTAAAAAAAAAAAATCAAAGTCTTCCTTCGACTTCGACTTCGACTTCGACTCTCTCTCTCTCTCTCTCTCAAAAGTCTTTAACTCTCAACTACCCGCCATATCTCCAATTCTCAACATTTACCTTTCTCTCTCTCTCTCTCTCTCTCTCTCTCTCTATCTCTCTCTGAAAAGGCTTCAATGTACGGTGGCCGGAACACTAGCTCGACGGGCTCAAGGAGCGTTCCCTACTCGCCTGCCTCCGTATACTCCGACACCTCCACCTCCCGTAGCTCTATCTCCAGTTCCAGGAGCTCCGTCGCCTCCGCCGCACGCTCCGTCGCCGGAGTCTTCGTCTCCTGCTTCACTCCTCCGGTGGATACTAGGAGCTCCACTAAGAGCTTCGCTGACTCTGACGAATTCAAACCTGGTAAACTAAACTCTGACTTCCATTTTCTCTCAAACTTCTACTACATAAATATATATATATATATATATATATATATATATATATATATATATATATATATATATATATTTATATGGTCAAAAGAAACAGAGTCAAATTTCACAGCTTTTACCGGTTTTGGATCTTCATGATCCGAATCCGGAAGTTTGTCTTGGTTGCTGAGAATACCGTGAGAGCTGAGAAATATAAAAACTATTATTTGTTTTTGTTTTTTGTTTGTTGTTTTTATTTCAAAACTTTTATGTTTATTGTTAGATTAAATTATTCGATTGACATTTTCTTGGAACAATGGATAATTTATCATGGTATCAGAGGATGTCTGTCTGGATTCAAATCCTGTCTCCACCGTACCGCCCATTCAGCTTGAGCTTTTGAGATAATCAATAATTTATCGTTTAAAACCTGAGTTGACCAGGTTGCTCTATTCATTTATCATACATAGCCAAACTCGTTCAAATCATTTGTGATAAAAGCTCTCCATCTATCGAAAATAAGTAGTTGACTCTCAATTTATGAAAATTGTTAAATCAGACAGAGAGAGAGAGAGAGAGATGTTTTGTCCCAGAATTCTCAATTTTGAGAGGATCGGGTCTTGGTGCGATGGCAAGTGCTGTCCACCAAAGAAATTGGTTATAGGTTCGCCCGTGGGGGTGGGTGGTGGTGGTAAGGTTGCCTGACAATCGCCTCTCCCAAATTCCACAAAAGTGGGAGTTTTGTGCATTGTGTGACCTTTATTTGTTTTTTTAAGAAAAAAATTATACGGTGAAAATCCACAAGGAACTAGTGTTAGCTTTTTGTTTGCTCATTGTTTTATTGCTGGAATTTTGAAAAATATGGATTTGTGAGTGCTATGTTAAATCAATATTCATTTGCATTTGTGGGATGTTTCAATGAACTATTTTATCTGTTGCTTTCTTAGCTGCAGTGGATGCTTTAAGAGCTGGTAGTGAGAGAAAACGTGGTTCTAATCGAGGGGTCTATGCCAGTGCAAATAACTCAACACATGAGCGGGAGCCTGGGAGTGTAAAATTCAACATAGGGGAAATCCTCAAGGCCACGAGGAATTTCTCCCCATCTTTTAAGATTGGACAAGGCGGGTTTGGGACAGTCTTCAGGGGGAGACTTGAAGATGGAACCTTAGTTGCAGTAAAACGTGCTAAGAAGGTTCGGTGAAAGTTGTTTAGGATAATTCCATTTTCTGGGTCTCACACAAACTTATGGGGCTTCACATTTAAGTCAACAAATGTGTGGCATAGATCTTTAACAAGAACTTTCTTGCCTTTCTTTGCAGAGTGTATATGATAAGCATTTGGGAGTGGAATTCCAGAGTGAGATTCGAACACTGGCACAGGTGGAACATTTGAATCTGGTCAAGTTTTATGGATATTTGGAGCACGGAGATGAAAGGATTGTTGTTGTGGAGTATGTTCCCAATGGAACCCTCAGAGAACACTTGGATTGTGAGTTCTCTTCATGTGGCTTTACTTTCACTCACTTTGTGTGTGCTTGAGTTCCTGTAATCTGATTGGAGAACTAATGCAGGTATTCATGGCAATATTCTGGACCTTGCTGCACGGCTAGATATTGCAATTGATGTGGCCCATGCCATCACCTATCTTCATATGTATACAGGTATACCTTTAGGGGTGACTTAATTCATTTGTCTTGTCAAAGTTAAAATTGTTTGCCTGAGAGAGTGTAGAATCTATTTCAAGAGATCCAACAGGATTTGATGTCAATTCCCTTGCAGATCACCCCATCATTCATAGAGACATAAAATCTTCCAACATTCTCCTCACGGAAAACTTTAGAGCCAAGGTAGCCGACTTTGGTTTTGCTAGACTGGCAGCTGACAGTGATTCAGGTGTTACCCATGTGTCTACCCAAGTTAAAGGAACTGCGGGCTACTTGGACCCTGAATACCTCAGAACCTATCAACTTACTGAGAAAAGCGATGTGTATTCATTTGGTGTGTTATTGGTTGAACTAGTCACAGGCAGACGTCCAATTGAACCAAAACGAGAACTCAAGGAGCGGATAACGGCAAAATGGGTATGATTTTTTTCTATCTTTTCTTTTGGTCACTATCCGTTTTAATCTATAACTTTCTGTGAAAAGGGGGTAAAACTAAGTTCTTGACTGTTTAACAAAAATCCATATGATTGTGTTCACACGTCCGTCAAATGTCTCCCACCTAGTCTTTGCAACAATTTTCCAACTCTACCATCCCTTCTTTTAACTGGATAGGTTGATTAAATTTTACAAAAGAAAGAAAATTCTTTTCTTTTCCCTAATGCGACTTGATGTCAAGTTCAGGCCATGAAGAAGTTCACTGATGGAGAAGCTATTACAACATTGGACCCAAGGCTGGAATGTGATGCTGCAAACAACTTAGCCATTGAAAAGATACTAGAACTAGCCTTACAATGTTTGGCTCCACGCAGACAGAATCGGCCTAGCATGAGGAGGAGTGCAGAGATCCTCTGGAGTATCCGTAAGGATTACAGAGAGGTATCAGCTTCAGATGTCCGTTCACTCTCATCCCATTCCATGAGGAGCACTTCAATAAGAGAACAATGAGGGAAGTAGCATAAAAGATCCTAAGGTGCGAGTAGTGAGGGTCAATGAATTCACATTTGAACCAGAGATGGATAAATGGATATAAGTAGAGATTGAAAACCCAGCAGGGGGAACCGAGCAAGTTGAGTATTCGAATCAAGATGGTTCTCGGTAGGATGAAGCCAATAACCCTTGAAGAAGTGCATCCATAGACATTGCTGGGAAAAAGGTTTCAATTGTTGCTAGAAAATATTTAGGGAATTTGTTTATAATTTGTTCATGAGATTTGGCTTGTGTATAGGAAATTTTAGTTTGAGATGGGGGAAGTGCTCTACTTCCTCCCAGCTTTGTGTGTATTTCTTTTTGTTGAATTGTGTTTATTGTTTTGATTCTTCTCAAAGGAGTCTAAGAACATTTATAAAGGCTATATTTGTATTTAGGTAATATTACAAGGATTTTATTAACGTGTGACCTAAGGGCACACAATAGTATACCATTTTTGGAAAAAACTTTATCGAGAATTGAAAAAGTTTTGACAGTTTTTTTAATTTCCGAAATTTTTTTTCAAAAAACGGATTTGTTAATGTATGCTGAAAGGGCATATATTAACCGGACCAATATTACAATAGCTAGTTGTGTAATTCTTCAAAAGCTCATGTATGGGGTTGGTTTGGGTGCTACATTCCATATGATAGTGTTTTTTGAGGGTTGACCCGAAGAGGACAGCAGAAACAAGAAGACTACAAAAAAGAAAAAACAAGACGCGTTTTTTTGGGGTCCAGAACATATTTTTCCGTGTTCCAGAAGTTGCACTTTGATTTTTTTTTTTTTTTTTTTTTTGAGAATCGGTTGTACTTTGATTTGAAGGAAGGGAAATATCAAAGATCAGCTATTAATATTAGTACTTTGCATTACATAATTATTATTTTTTATTCCATCAGCAATTTTGCTAGGCTGGAATGTTCTCTTCTTTAGAAATCGCTACCTTTTTGCGACATTTTGTACCGACATGCATAGTCAAAAGTGAACAACTGCGTGTGTTTGGGTGCAGTCACTTTAGGAAAGATGTAAAAGGGGAGAGAGAGAGAGAGAGAGAAGTATTTTTTGTCTGGTAAGACTTAAAGAGAGAGGATGATAATTGTTTGATGTATTTTATGTGGAAAATTAAGATTCGAATTTCTTTTCCCTCAAGTGTTGTAATAATTGAATTATATATATATATATATATATAATATTTGTTATATAATAGGGATATAATAATAAATTTTTATAAATTACTATTTCTTTCATTCCATTTTTCTTTCCTACACAAAAAAAAATATATATACACTAATTTTCTATCATTCTATTTTTCTAACTTTCTTACCAAAAGGGTATTTACTATGTGGAAAATGTCAGAGTTACAAATTTTTTAACAAAAACTAATATTAGTGAATGGTTCAAATGAAAATCCATGATAATTTGTCACAATAACAATTTGTAAAAAAATTATAAAATAGTTTGTGACCCTTTTTTTTTCAAGTAATAATTAAGTATTCTAAAAAAAAGTTGTAGTAATAAAGTAATTTTTTTGCCAAAACTTTGTGATAAGCCACTATTTTAAGCGATCTCATAATCTAAATTTTAGTTTAAAACTATTTTTCTAAACTAAAACTCATAAGAAACAAGCCCACAATACAAGATTAATCAAATCAATGCTGCTTCTGTTATTAAGCCTTTAAAAAAATACAAGAAAATATATGTTGTCAAACCCTTAAGATTACAATGACCAATACTTCATCTTTGTATGTGTCCTAATCTCTCCCTCAAATAATAACATTCCTGCCCTGGCTTGGTTCTTTAATCCTACCTATGCAAATACAGATCAATATCTAAGAACAAAACCTATTTCCCAAAGTAAGAAAGTGGGTACAAACCTTATGAAGAAGATTTTACAATAAACTGCTGTAGTTGTTGATGCAGTTTTAAGTGTCTTATTAGACCTAACTTTTACAGTAACTAATTTTGCTAGGAATTCAATTCCTCCTCACTTCCTCGTCCCTAGAATTTTGCCGGGTCAACTCATAATTTCCATTTGGGAGACTTTGATTCTCACTATTTACAATATTTGCTTTTGAGCAAAGAAAAAAGAAGGAAGACGTATATATGCTCACGTGCCACAAACTGCAAAACATTTTATGCACCACATGTGAGAGAGAGAGAGAGAGAGAGAGAGAGAGAGAGAGAGAGAGAGAGAGAGAGAGAGAGAGAGAGAGAGAGAGAGAGAGATTCTATTAACATTGTTATACCTGTGCCAAATCCAGTAGCTTTGACTGGTTTCCAGTTTCCAGCTTATTGCTGCAAAGGCTAATGTAGTGAATCCTGCTAGCACAAACATCCAGCGGAACCGTCTAAAAAGTTTCTTGATAAGATTTTGGACCCATTCCTTAAGGGTTTGCCATCTGCAGCAATCAACATCCTCATCTTAGAAGAGAAAGTGGAATGGATTATCCATCACAGATACTTGTGTGTTTCATCAGTTCAAGCACACAAGTGACTCTGTAGCGTGTGTACCATATAATAATATAAATAAATATCTAATGTGTGTACCATTATATAATTAAAACTTCATGATTGGTCAGGAAAAGAACCCACCTGTCAAGCATATTAAAATGAAACCCAAATGAAAAGGAGAATGACCTATACTTAGTCATGAGCTCTATCAACCATCCAATAAGAAGACCCAAAGCTCCAATTGCTATCACAATAATAATATTGGAAGACCTGCAGTTGGCATAGTTAAATTCCAACAATAATTTTCTTAACTCTTATATTATATGTATTAGAACAATCAGTTACCTGGTTGCCTTTGTTGCAGCCATGAGGGCAGTAAGGATAGCTACAGCTGTGTGAATAGCCCTCTTAAAAACTTCATCAATGGTAGCTAGGTACACAAAAGTACTCACCACAGCCATGAAAGAGAGCCAAAAGTCCATAAACTGAAACATTTTTCATTTGACAAATCAATACTATCTCATGTTAAAGTTGTTGAGAGAGAGAGATTTAAAATAACATGATAGAAAATTTACAACATCTTACAAAATTTGGATCACTTTCGCTAAAATCCCAATTCTCTAAGCACCTCAAGTGAGAATGTATTCGGTTGTGGAACCAAGAATTTATAACTAGAACTACACACACATATGTATGTATGTATTTACCTATGTATTCATACAGGCATGTACATAATATATTGCATACCATTTGCTAAGGGTGTTCATTACTGTGGTCAAGCAACGACACAGTCGGTTTCTCCAAAATAAAAAATACAACCACACCAGAAAGTTTAGAAAGCCGAGGTCAGCTGTGGCAGTTTACACAGTCAATGCAGTCAGCCAATTTCTGTGATAGGAAAAAAATAATTTTTTTATTTTTTTAACAGATCAGCAGAGGTCAGACTACTTTTTAAGTGGTGGTGGAGGTTGATGGTGGCTGAGCATGTGGATTTCTAGGCTTGGGTTGTTAGCAATGAGACTCACTGATCTGTTGCGGTCGATCTGAGCTTGGTTTGGAGAAAATGGCAATCTGTGGCAAATGTGTGGTCGTGTTAGGTGGAGAGTGATACAAAACACCTGCCAGGGGGAGAGCCTGAGGGGAAATATATATAAGGCAGTTGGTGGGATTTCTGTCGGCTTTTCAAACACCTTACTGATGACCACACCAACCGCTGTCAGTTTTGTAAGAATAGCCACTGACCACTGCCAGAAGTGATCGGTCTGGTGCAGTCATAGTCTGTGTGGTCGAAGCTGCAGTTTTCTTGAACACCCATTGCTCTTCTATGAGCAGTATCAAAACAGTATAATATAGAAACTTCAATCAAAGAATGAATTGAAAACTCAATCTGAAAAAAAAACAAGGGAAGTTGAAAATAGTCCATGTACAAAATTGGTAGGATCATACATCTGTGCTGCTGCTTCTTAAAAAAATGTGAAGAAAAGTATACAAAGATGGAGAAAGATGAAGCTTTTTTCATGATACTTCTGGTTTTTTCACTTCTAATTTGGAAAAAGCTAACATGACATCTATGTTATGAAATTTATAAGAATGACAAATTAATGAGCATCTTGGGATAATAATGTTCTAAAACTACATGATTAGCATGTGTTTAGATGAGCTTATTTTCATTGGCTCATTTTTGTTTAAAAAATAAGCAGTTTAAAAATACAGTTGTAACTAGAAAATAGTGATGATTTTAAAAGTTGTTTTTAGCCAAATAAACAAAATAACCTAGAAAATAAGCTCATCCAAGTAGAGCCAAAATCAACAACTTCAAAGTTTTCTACAGAAAATTTTTCCTATTTTGGGTTGGGGGGGTGGGGGAGGTACATGTTCAATATTTTTTAAGTAACATTTTGGAGTATCACATGTATCCAAAGATCCTATCAAACATTTGATGGGGCCATGCCCCTGTCTACTTGTGGCTTTGCCATTGGATGTATTGACATTGTTCCGAATGGATTGCAGGCTTTTGGTGTCCATTGTTGTCTTTTTTTTTTTTTCAACTTTAAAGGCATATAGACCCCTAAATTTGAAATGGCTTGCACAGGTTTGTACAACCTAATAAATGAATAAATCTTTGTAAAACCTAAAGCTGTTAGAAACTAAAGTTCCTGGAAAAAGAGAAATAATGCAGGAATAATTCATACCTGTAAGACATTAAAGGTTAATAAACACCATGTGCCTACATCACAAGCATGATACAAGCCACTAAAAATTCCGCTAGCTGTGTACACCACCCACTCTGCTAATGCCTGTATAAAACAAGATATTGTCAATTTGGTAATAAGAGGTCAAAAAAATGTGTAGGCTGATTGAGATTGCTTGAACATTCCCTAATCACTCAATCAGTTTGTACATATATGAGTTGTGAATAACTTCCCATGATATCATTGGACATATCATTGACCTCCTTGAGATTTCTACAATGTCACTAATCTCTACTTCGTTTCAAAACTTTTTTTGTTTTCATTTTTCCCCCTCTCATTTAAGTAGATAGCTCAGCGACATGTAAGGAAATGCATCCATGACCTTACACTTCACCCTCGACCAAGAGTTTTCTATTGTCTGTCTTTATTAGAGTAAACATCTTCCACTAATTTATGCTCGAATTTAAAGTTAAAAAGTCTTATAACAGCACTATACGTTGGGAAACTACAGAAGCATACACAAGTCATGCAGCCATCATAACATTATGAAAGACCAGTGATATTGTTGCATAACCAAATGGGAAGATTCTGATATACAACAAAACCTATCACTACTCTTTGTTGTTAGAAGTTCTTAATTGTTTCAATCTAATCCAAAAATAAGGTAAAAGCATTACCTTCTGTCGAAGGGCCCAAAAAGCAGGAAGTACAGCAGCCGCATTTGACGCAATAAGACAAAACGATTGCCATATATGCCCTACAGCAGTTTTTAGGCAAGAGAATCTAGTAAAAACCATTGAATATCAGGATACTAACTTCTGGCTTAAAATTCATATGCAAATAGATTTTTTTTGTAAACCAAAAAGTAGACAAAAAAAGAATGTGACTAACAGGAAACTGGATCAGACAATTCAGGGGTCAATGTCTCGAAATTGAAGACCAAAATTTTTAGATCACAAACCTTTTAAGAAAAGAAAGTGGCCATCTAGAATACCAGAAAACTGGACCAAACAATTACAACTTTTTTGAAGACTAAAAAACTACACAGTAGTATCGAAAGTGACCACAACTCGGAAAATTTTAGCAACTTCCCATTTGAGGGACAGTCGGAATATATATATATATATATATATATATATATATATATATATATTGATTTTTCAGATTGGCCATCAGCCTTTACTCTTCTTTTTTTTTATAGGGATTTATTTCCTTGCTTAACCAATTAAGGTGCTGGTTAACAACCGGCTGAAAGTTTAGCGAAATGGTTGTACAACATAAGGGGGTGAAAAATTTACCAATAACAGACAAGGAAATATTAACAACATAATTATCAAAGACCAATTACAAAAACATCATCTTAAATTACTTTGTATCAGCATTTACCTTGATGTGATACAATTTCAATTCCACAGTCAAAGCCTCCATGCCTTCGATCACAGGCGCAGAAGCTGAGGAAAGGAAAAAAGTACCCGATTACAAAAGTGAGGAAACTTAAATAAGACAAGCAATATTTGATTCTCCATAAGCGAGCACCAAAATCATAACAGTAATAATGCTTTTGGGAAAAGAGAGTAAGCAAAGAATGCCATGTATAATGTCCACCAAAAGAGGAATAATATAGATAAAGTAAAAAGAATAAGGGGAAGGCTGAACATAAGACCTGTATGATGTTAATCCACTTGCATCAAAAGCAAGTCTGCAATCACCATGAGAGGAGCAGCTTTTGGGGCATCTTTCGAGCGAAATGGACATGATTATCTCATCTTTGGAAGCACTACTACTAGTGTTAAGATGTCTCAATCCAAAACCCCAAATTCCTTCTCTAGCGTATAAAATATAAAAATCAACCTTTTCTTTGCTTGAATTATTCAACATGAAAAACATGGAGCCATCACTACTTCTTGTACTATTTGCATAAAAATAGTCCCATATATCAATAGATGGCAATCCACCAAATCTAGCATATACTTCATAATTTATCTCTGTATCTGATGTTAGTCGGATGTGTATATTTCCTCCAGCTGCACCATGAGGAATTTCCGACAGAAAGTAAGTCCAAATATCATCTGGTTTTTCACCATATGAGGAGTTACTTAGAAGGGGTTCAAGAGGGAAATTGGCTGACTTTGAGAATACTTTTTCACTGACTGGCAAATAATAAGATTCAAAGGGGCTTGAACCTCTCCTGAGTATCGTCTGCAGACAACCATTCTCAGCTTGTCAATAAGTTATTCCTGCGAATAAGTTTCTTCAAGCATCAAGAAAAGAGAAGACACTACAGGCATGAGTTGTTCATCAACTTAATATAAATGAAAGAAACTAATATGAAAGGTGATATTTCCAATGTGAAATCTGCATGCCAGAATCCTGATCCTATTCTGTTTATAATGATTTTCTATATGATCATTATATTTTGGCATTATAAGCCATTTCATGCTTTATACGCAAACATTCTTAACAAAGCATTTTCTAATCATCTAAGAAAATGGGTCCAGATGGGAACTCATTGAAGAGATACACGTGCCCCTTCATATACCCAGTAGTGCATATTTACAAGTTGTATAAACAAATTCTCATCCTATTATACCAGCTTTTCATATTAAAGACACAAATTTAATAGAGGAAGACTGACAGAAAACACGTTCTCATTAACAATCTCACCTGAAGGACAAATCGTTCCCATGTACAATTTGATCCGGCCTTCCCTATGGGACATTCAAGCACTTGTGATTCCATGGAATAGCAAACTTTTGTATTTGAGTTTTGAGTCCCTCCAAGTTCTTTTGAAATATTAACAGGTAAAATGGCAATATACCAACGACCAACCTTTGGTGAGCGAATTGACAAAGGGGCTTTACTTATGTTACTGGAATAATCATGCAGTGCCACTGAAGGAATTGCACCATGCCGAACAAAGCACATTAAATTAACTCCAATAAAATTCCCAGAATTATTTGTTGCCGTTACATTCAATCTAATATTCGTTGCCATAATGGTTAACTCTTCAGCCACTCCCATTACCTCCAAGGAGTATACTTTTTGCTCACCATCACCAAGGCAAGAATTTTCTAAACTATTTTTGCAAGAAACCACATTTTTACTTGTTTGGTTGTATGACTTGGCTACCGAAATATTTCCTGCAGATGGAGCACATGAGAGTGCATCAACTGTTTGGTTGCAGTACTGGCCCCACATTGTTGGGGTTGTACATCCTTCCACAGTAATGTTGGCACTAAAGGCATATGCCGGGCCTCGGACAATCTGCAATTGTCAGAGCAGTAGCTATAGTTTAAATTTTCAAATGATTGCATTATTCATGACTGTCCAGAAATTTGATATCAAGACTCTTCATTGAGGAAGTGAAACAAGGTAGACAAAGCTAAAGGAAAAAAAGTCAGCAATATTTAAGGTGTACAACACTATGACACCATGGTAATTCTCTATTCATTGAAATTTAGAACAAACGTTAGAATGGTAAAGCTTGTAGAGCCAGCTGATTTTTTTTCAGATATAAACTTGTAGAAAGAATTCATGGGCTTCACAATTCACACAATAATATTAGAACTTTTGGTACGATAGATTAAATGCCATTTGATCTTATTACGAACAAACAGATCATCAGCTTCAAACTTTCCAGTAACTATCATTACCGCAGCTTTCCTCCTAACAAAGTTTTCATTAATAAGAATGGCTTCCTCACAGAGATCACAAGCATTAACAACTTCCATTCTTGGATGGGATTTATATGTATTAGAAGAAAATATAGAAAGAACTGCTATTTAACTAAAGTATTTTCCTTCACGCGATATAATCAGATACAAAGCAGCATTACTAGCAGCCTTTGAGAAAAGAAGTTGACAAAAATTGTAAAACTGAAGGGGAAAAAACTATACCATCTTTGATTGTGTCCTCGTACGTCCAATGCCATTGAAAATACCAAAATACCAAGCTCCTGGAGATATCTAAAGAACAACTTCATAAATATTATTGCTATCAACCAGAATATATATAAATTCTGAAATATTCCTTGCACCAAATGAATCACCCTTTACAAAGTATGTATATATAAGACAAAAAACCACCTGACAGTAATCATGGATTATCGTAAGTGGAAAACCATGACACCATGTCAGTCAGACTTATTAAAAAAGACAAATATAGTGTGAACATTTTATT
This sequence comes from Quercus tomentella, assembly GCA_028535165.1. NCBI lineage: Eukaryota > Viridiplantae > Streptophyta > Magnoliopsida > Fagales > Fagaceae > Quercus > Quercus tomentella. The sequence continues at coordinate 47,457,991 of JAPQVY010000156.1, forward strand.
TAAGCATCCAAGAAGAAATGTACAATAATTAGTAAATGAGATTGAGATTGACCTGCTCATTTGTCAACTTCATTATGATATTTTTCTGCATAGGAAAACACTGCTCCACTTTCTGAAAAGCTTGTATTCCTCCAAACGAATAATTAGAGATGGGAACTAACACTACAACAGAAGAAATTTTTTTTAAACTGCTGGCAAAGATACTCTGGTTAGACTGGTTACCAGAAGGAAAAATAAGTCGACCAGAATTCTTAATTGATTCAAAACCAAAAGCAAATAGGCAAAAAGAAAGAGTTTTAAAAGCAGCTAATTTGGGTGTTCCCTAACCCAAAGAAACTGTTACAAATGGTAAGTAATTTGAGAAAAACTATTTTCATAAAGCAGCAAGCAGAATACTTAGTCATTAAACCCTATTAGATGAAAAGAAAATTAATTTTGGTGGTCCCATGGTAACTGTCAGGTTGTTTTCATATGAAGTATTTGCATACGCATATTGGCTCAAAGCATAACCTCAAAGAATATAAAGCCTATAAACTGGAATGGAAAAACAAGATTCAAGTGGATGAACAACGACAACAACAAATCCTTAGTCCCAAAATTTTGGGGTCAGCCAACCATTCAGAATGGAGTGACTAAAATTTACGTTGGCCATCAACCTACCGCAACCCTCCTTTTCTCAGGCTTGGGATCAGCTGTGAACAAAATATATGACACTAAGCAAAGCCACAGCCCACAAGCAGAGTTGAATAAATTCAAGTGGATGAATAGATGTATTTAATTAAGATTCAGTTGAAGAAATTCATCCACTTTCATCTGAAGTACCTAGATCTTTTAGAGAAGTGTTTGAGACATCTGGCAGTGGGGGACTGCCATCTCTGAAGCAAATTATTGGCAGTGCGCTTTCAGGAGTCTTCCTTAAGCTAGCAGCATCCTGCAAACAAATTGGACTATAAGCAAATGAGGGAGGCAAATTACTCATAACACATTAATTTGATAATTGATTCAACGCAATTCCCTACATTTTAAAGGAAAATTTTTGGAGCAGAACTCTGATTTCTATTTAGGACAAAAGAAGAGTACAAAGGCACAAGATATATTGGAACATGATGGAATTGGAAAAACTTAATAACAAGAAAACAAGCTTCAATTTCAGAATCAGCTATTAGACAAGTGTATGGGATACGTTGTTTCTTATGGAAGAAGTTACATATACAACAGAAACATCAAAAGACAAGTAATTGATAAAAACTTATAATAAATAGATGTTGGAATAAAAAACAAATCCTATTAACTCTATAAACTTGATGAGCATACTTACAAGGTCTACATCCGAGCTCAATGAAATAGATAATGAAGAGAACCACAATGGCAAATCAACTGGAACAAGGCAAAACAGCAAGATCAATAAGCTACTGTACAAAATGTAGATTTTTCAAAAGAATACGTCTTAGCATTTGCATCTTGAGTAAGTCAATATCTTGCCTTTGTAATTGAGAATTGACAGATTGAACACATAAATCTAACCATGATACAAACAAATATCTTTTTTAAATTCAATAGCAGGAAGTAGGTAAATACTTCAACCCAATAGAAGTAAGGAGGTATTGACAAAAAAAATAAAGTGAAAACATCTGAAGCAAAACCCATTCCTTATCGCATTTGAAAAGAAAAAGGAAATATAAAACTTGATAATGATGAAACAATCAATAAGGTCATGAAAACCCTCAAAATTAAAAATGACTCTGGTACCAATATCAGTGTGACACAGGCACACAGGACCAAATTAACTCTGATACTAAGACATATTGTCACGGAGCACCTAAACATGGTTACATACCGACCAAATGTTGATTCTAAAATTATTATCTCCGAACCCAGTATAAACATTAAATTTGTCTTATATATGACCTCATCTCAGATGAAGTTATGATACACAATTCTGCAATCAGTTCGTCAATTTTTGTTGCTAGAACAAAAACATTCTCAGTGACTGTTACGTATATTTCACCTCTGCTAGTAACATGTAAAACATAAAGAATATATTATACCAACAACATCAGCAAATAAGACCAAAAAAAAATAAGAAAATTAATTCAAATTTCATGAATTTTATTAGCAAAGATCAAATTTTATCCACAACCCATTAAATATAGGTACCCCATAATTTTTGCAGCCAGTTAATTCTAAAAAAAACAAGAATTGTAACATTGATAACATATACACAAAACAGCAACCATAATATTAAAAAAAATTCTACGTATTCCATTAATCCTTCACGAAATTCAAAATTTTGACGAAAACCCAATAATCTTTACACCCCATAATCCTTCAACAATCAATGAAAAACCAAACTTATGAGCCAAATTCTCAAAGGGGTAATTGAGAATTAGTTCAAACACCACTGAAAAACAGCAACAACAAAAAAAGCCAGATAAATGAATCAAATACTCAAAAGGGTCATTGAGAAATGGCCCACACACCTCTAAGATAGCGCAAATCGAAGGGCCTGAGCGTTGTCTGAGGGTAGCTAAAGCTGGAGACAGTGAAGGTGTTGTAACCCGGTTGGTCATAAGTATAACAGAGACCAAAACAACAAGAAAAGAGCACGAAAATAGTGAGAATCAGATTGAAAGGAGAGCACAGAATCGAATGAAAAGCCATTTAGTATTATTGGTTTGGATGAATCTCGTAGCACACAGCATATGTATATATACGTGAAGAAAAGTTAAAGGGTTTAAGAGTGTGTAATAATTGTATGTTCCGTGTATGTGTTTGTGTGTGTGTGTGAGAGAGAGAGAGAGAGAGAGAGAGAATGTGAGGGGTGTTTTAGGAAAATGGAAAGAGGTTTTGTAATAAAGCTTTCTTCATGTAAAATCAAGGAAAAGTGCGAGTTGACCACATGGACCTCTGTTGATGAAGCTAGTTTTTTTTTTTTTTTTAATTTGAAATGATGTTGATGAAGCTAGTTTAGGTATTTATTTTATTGTTTTTTTTTTTTTTTTCACTATGTTGGGTCTGAAAATTAAAAATTGTTGTTTGAGGTTTATTTGTTAATCATTGATGGTAGTGGTAACAGAAAGTCAGAAACTCATAATATTATTGTTTTGAGATTTCAGAAATTCATAATATTAAAAAATTATAAAAGGCTTTCTTGTGGAAAAAGCATAGACATCGAAATTGACTCATGTTTATCTTTTGACAAGGATTGCAACAGTGAAAAGTATTAAGAGAGATTACTTTATATTGCAGCATTTTTTTTTTAAAGCAATACCTTAGTTGTTCTTATTATCGACTTTCCTACACTACTTTATCAACTTTTTTTTGGTAGAATTTTTTTTTTTTTTTTTTTTTTATAAACATATGAGTTTAATACGTTACTATATGCTTTTTTGTTAACAGTTTTATGATATACGATTACCTGTAAAAACAAATTTCGTTGTTGTTATCTCTTTTTTTTTTTTTTTTTTTTTTTTATGATTTCTAAGTTGATTAAAAATTCTAACTTGACTACTATTCTTTCTAAAAAAAAAAAACTTGCCTACTATTGGAATTCTTCCTCTAATGAATTTCTTTTAATTATAAATTTATTGCTTTTTATTACCAATTTATCAAGAGAATTAACATGAGAGCTCTTTTTTTTTTTTTTTTTTTTATGAAACTTAAAATTAAAATAGAATTAGTATTATTTTTAAATAAGATAACTGTGGTCTCGTGAACTCATAATGATTTTATTTTTTAATGCCAAACTGTGAATTTCATTATAAAAAAATAAAAAATAAAAGTAAAAAAAGCAGCATTACAAGTAGGGGTGGAGCTATACTTATCAATGGGGGGGGAAGGATTTAAAAAAAAAAAATCCTAATATATATATTTTACAATTTTTCAAAATATTAGATCATAAAATTAATAGTTGGCCCCCCCAAAAAATAAGAGCTGGCGCTAGCAAAAAAGGAATTGAACCACTATAATTGTTGGATTAAAAAAAAAAAAAAAGTTGTTAATAACAACAAACTATCTACCTCTTTCTAAAAAATAAAAAAATAAATAAAAAAACACTATCTACCTTGTAACCAAAATAAGTATTACTTCTTTTTAGTTTTTTCCTCTCTTAATTGGTAACTTCTAGTTGTTGACTTTAAATAGTAAGTTTTTAATAAAAGAAATTTCCTCTTGGAGTGTTATTTTATTCTATTTTATTTGGGATTAGGCCTTTTGGTGTTGTTGTTAAGTTTAAAACTGTTTGTCAATACTTGATTTAGCCACAAAATGTTAAATGAAAAAAAAAAAAAAAAAAAAAAAAAAAAAAAAAAAAAGAGACACTGAGGATACTTAATGCTAGGGGGTAACAGTACTTAAAAACCAAATTTCTCTTGGATATATATATATATATATATATATATATATATATATATATATATGTGTGTGTGTGTGTGTGTGTGTGTGTGTGTGTTTTTCCCCAACTTGGGACTAAGTCTTTTGTTGTTAAGTTTCCAATTGTTTTTCAATGCTTAATTTAGACTGAAAATGTTGAATGAAATAAAAATAGAAGATATATATATATATATATATATATATATTTTTTTTTTTTTTGAGAAATAATTACAACATGCTGCTAACCTCGCAGTTTGAATCTTTTCCCCCCTAGACCCCCAAGCACTTTGAATATGGGGAGATATCAATTCAGCTACAAAACCTTTGGCATAGAAGATATTTAATGTTAGGGGTGATAATACACCAAAAATGATACAAAAATAGACAGTTTGTGTATTCATTAAAGTTTATAAAGATGACAATTTCTATTTTTATATTATTATTGTTATAATAATAATAATAATAACAATAATGTATACTTGTGTAAATGTTTGTATGTATCAATATATGTGATTCAGTCCCCCCAAGCCAAAATTCTTAGTTCTGCCCTTGGTTATAGGGCAATAAGATAAAGACCATTCATGGTTCAATCCCCTTCCACAACTTTGTTTCAATAACATGTTTTGTTGTTAGACAAATAATTATAAATATGGTCAAGATTGTGTAAATGCCGACCTCCGTTTTTGTTGGATAAGATATTGTTGGAAAGGCTGTGGTGCCTATTTTCTAAATATTCTTAGTTTTTTGGTTCAAATCCTTCGATTTAGCACATCGGATGCCGTGGAAAAGTAGTAAAAAAAAAAAAAAAAAAACCATGTTTTAACATAAAATTCTCACTTTAATATTTTTGTAAATATTTTTTTTATTTAAATGGAGTTTTTTAGTCATCCAAGCATGTCAAATTGAAATTTATCATGTAACATTTTCAATGACTCCTCACTCGAACCAATTGGTGTTCATTTGATTATCATTTAGTCCAAAATTAAATTATAATCACATGTTGCAAAAAAGGTTAACACTTTTGATATTTTCGAAATATCTCATCCATTTCAACTTTGATTTAGGCCCATGAACTGCCACTTTAAAGGGAACTTCATGATTTTAAAGATGAGCTCAAATTCATCTAAATCGAACGATAGGATTTTTGGTCAAACTTTGACTAGCCTCACTTAGGGTTGGTCAAAGTTTGTCAACCTTAGCTAAAATGATTTATCCAACATCTGAACGAGACAAATAAAATTATTTCATGTAGTTCCTTTTTTTTTCATGTTTAAAAAAAGAAATTTTTGGCTCTTTACGACTTAAATTGGTTTTTTGGTACGCAAATCAAAACTGAACAAAACACGATATCAATACCACCTTAAGATTTTTTCCAATGAACCTAGTTTTCAAGATCTCTGAATCTCTACACGCTTGGTTGGGTATCCTCTAATGTGGACTTTCAATCTCATCCCCTTCAACATCTACTAACTCTATTGGCTATAGCTACAGGCCTTCATTTGTTTTAATCTCCTTAAAAATACAAAAGGTATATTTTTGGTGGTATTAACAATTTCTAAAAATTAAATTTTTGCACCACCAACTTTTTTCTTATTGGCTCACTTTGGTGCTTTTAACAAGAATCTTTTATATTTCAAAATGGTATTCACCAAATTTATTTTCATAGAATTAGTAATATGAAAATATAATTTATGTTTATTAAAATACAACAACACCTCTCACATTCTAGTTTACGATAGCGTGTTGGTGGCGTATGCCATTTAAAGACAAGAACCCTAAAATCACTCATTTCCATTTTCATGGTTGCTTTGATTTTGGTTAGCTCCCTAGCTAGCCAAAATGTTAACCAAACACCCTAGAGACTCTTCAAGTCTATAAAGTCCACCCCTTTTTTGGTCACTCATTTCCATTTCACTCCTTTTTTCAAGAATGAAGTCCACCCCTCAAACCAGGCCAAAATGGCCAAATAGCCATAAAATCATAAGTATATAGTTAGTAGACTCAGTTTATAAACATTATAACTTACTAGCATCTCGAGTCTCAAAGACTCGATTTTGGGACTATAAATCGAGTCTTTAAGGCTCGATTTGTATGTTTGGATTAGTTCTAATGTGGCATTTTTTCACGTGGGTGTCCACCTGAAAATCGAGTTTCTAAGACTCGATTTCTAACCCAAAATTTTTTTTAAAACTTTTAAGCCTGTACATGCCGAAATACCCAAAACAAATTTAAAAAACCTCACCACTACTCAGATCAGAGGGAGAGAAAGAGCTCAGAGGGAGAGAAAGAGAGAACCTCACCGCTAAACCTCACTAGCGCGGCTTGGGGCTCGCGTCGGCCAGCGTCGCGCGCGGCCAGGGGCTCGCGCGAGCCTCAGGCCGTGCGCGACCCAGCCTCGCGCGAGCCCCAGGCCGCACGCGACCCAGCCTCGCGCGAGCCCCAGGCCGTGCGTGACGCTGGTCGGCACGAGACCCAGGCCGCCTGGGTCTCGCGCGGGCCTGGGTCTCTGGTCAGTTTCTGGTCATGCCGCACGCGCCTGGGTCTCCGATCTCGATCTTCTCTCTCTTTCTGTTTCTGGTTTTCTTCCTTTTTTTTTTCTTTTTTTTTTTTTTTCCCTGGGTTTTTTCTCTAATGCTATGGCGTTTGGTCTGAGTTGGTCCTATTTATAGGGGTTAGAAATCGAGTCTTAGAGACTCAATTTCTATGTGGTCCACGTGGAAAAATATGCCACATAGGATGTAATTAGAGCATGGAAATCGAGTCTAAGATGCTTGATTTATAAGCCAAAATTGAGCCTCTAAAACTCGAGATGCTAGTAAACTATATTGTTTACAAACTGGGTCTATTAACTATATACTTACGATTTTATGGCCATTTGGCCATTTTGGCCCTCAAACCATACTAAAATGCTACTGACGTCTAGACTTGTTCCCTCTCTTTGCTAAAAGTGTTAGAGCAATATCTTTTACTAGAATTAACTTTTCTCTCATGGGTTTCAACTATCACTAATTTGTCCATCATTTTTGACCCTTGTAGTGTTCATGTCATCCCTTGAAGTTATTAATCATTTTGGCTTAGGTTTTTCTAGAACCCCTTTTACCTTATTTCTGTTGGATAACACACATAACTATGGTACTTGATTTGATTGAGCGATCAGTCAAAAGATCACTTCAATAATAAACAAAAAGAGGTATGAATTTCTTCCATAATCCTCTCCTCCTAAATGTGATGTTTTTAGAGTTATTTGCAAATGTTAATCTGTGCTTTCATGTATATTGGATGATAGCATGTTGTTTATCTTTCTTCTTCTTCTTTTTTGGCACTTTTAGTGAATTTATGGTTTTTTTTTTTTTTTTTTCCTGATGTGGTGTATGCCACTTCCGGAGATACATATAGTCATATACTAGTCATCAATGGCTTACACTAGTTCTAGGACCACCTCCCCCCCCCCCCCCCCCCCCCAACCTCTGATTGGATGTTCTTTTAGTTCCCATATTCTTCATTTTCTGGGATTTTGTCTGAAACTAAGTAGAGTACGCCATCCATCAATGGTGTATGCCACCCAGAGCAGATCCTTTAATTTGAATTTAATTTCCATATATTATTTTTGTACAATTTTATTTTACTCAATTTCATTTTATTTTAGTAAGTTGAATAAATCAAGTTCAGTTTATATAATAAAATTTAAAATATTTTTTTTAGTCAAGCATTTCATTCTATTTATTTTAGTATAGAATTTATTCAATGCATGTTTAATAGACTGTAATAAACATTGTAATGTAACAACCTACTGTTTAGTTATTCAATAGTTTAGTTATATCTTTGTTACAAGGAATAGTTGTGGATACCCCAAAAATTTAATTCCGGTTGCTTTCCCTTTAAAGGGGTTTTCTTTTTGGTTTATCACACATTGGGTCCTTAACGACGTGACTCTTTATGTGTATATGCTTCTAGGGTAGGGTGAGGTGTGTGTGTGAGAGTCCCTTTTTCTAATTTTTATTTTAGGAGTCGCCACCAACCATTGGTTTTGTATGATTGGTCGCTTCTAGGGTGAGGGGTGTGTGTGTGTGTGTGTGAGAGTCACTTTTTCTTATTTTTATTTTATGAGTCGCCATTAACCATTGGTTTTGTATTGGGTGTGATTGGTCACCTATTTGTCTAATTTATTTTAAGTTACCTAATTAACTAAACCAAATTTAAATGTTTATTAATTAAGGTAAACCAAAAATCTCGAACCAAAGATCTTGGACTCAGAAGTTCAGTTACGTGTGAGTGAGGTTTGAGGTTTTCAGTGAATGAGGGTGGTGGGTTTTCATGGTTTAAGGATTTTTTTTATTAATACTCACACACTTGAGACTTGGAGATTTTGGTGGGGTAATTTTGTCCATTTAAAAAATGGTTCTCACGTGTGCCAGTAATTTTTTGCCACATGTCTAAATTTGTTTAAATAAAATAATTTAGTTCAAGTCAGATACCACATTAATGCTTTGTCAAGCCACGTAAGACATAAATTAATAGAAACATAATAAGGGATGAAAATTAGGACGCTTTGCAAAGTTTAGGGATGAAAAATAAAACTTCTGAAAGTTTAGGGACAAAAGGAAAACTTTTGTGATAGTTTAGGGATGAAAATGATATTTTACCCTTTTTAGTTTATATATTAGGTTTAGCATGCCAATAAATGCTATAGGGGTTACTTATTAGTAATATTTATTTAGGTATACTACAGTAATACAAGTGAAGGCTAGCTATGGTTGGGCAATATTAGGTATCTAACATATTCCCAATAATGTACCCTAACTTTATACTTAGTATGCGCCAAGTAGACCTTCATATATGGGGTCTAAAGTGGTTCATGGATATATAACTAGGTGATGACTCATTTTCCACCCTATCCTTAAGTAGACACTAAAGCGATACATGTCTTGTTAGGCTGACCCACTGTTCTAGTTGGGACCTGAGAAAGGTGCTGGCGCTCATAGAATTTATTTGATCACACGTTTAAATTTCTTCAAATTTCACATATATAGTTATTTTGTCATTAAAGATCACGTGTCAAGGAAAATTTGGTTTATAAATTTATAATATTTTCTATTTGTTTTGGGAACATAGTATGACGTTTTTTTTTTTTTTTTTTTGCCAATCGTAATATGAAGATTTTTTGACCGGTAGATAGTTACGGCGGGGAAGGAGAGGTGTGATTCAAATCACATATATAAAACACCATAATATATGCTATTATAATTGAATTTTCACTTGAATCCCTTAGAGCATTTACATTGGGGTGCTAAATTACCAAAAATGATATTTTAGTAGTTATGGCTGCAAGCACCCTGTGATGAGTTTGGAGTGTTCTCCAATCATTGGAGGTATGTCTCAGCCTAGGATAGACTTGGCGGAGGGTGTAAATGGACTCGCCACTTAGATTAGATCTAGGAACCATATGTATAGTATCCTTATGTGAATGACTAATTTTAAAAGGGCACATGTCCAGAGTTTAGGTATGGGGATGGGAAGGTGTTAGGCACCCAACCCTACTTGACTTGTGCGTCGGCCTCTACTCATTGTGTTCCAAATTCTAATCCCATCAAAGGGTCCTCTAACATGTTCATCTTATACCCACACACACTTTAACATGCATCTAACATCCAAACATGACATATTGTCCCACATACATCATGGCATAAACCCTATCATTCATCTAGCAAATCATGTTTTATATCCAAGGGTAGTACAAAAATCATAAGGCAATGACATCAATAAGGCATAAACATGAGGTCATGATTTTTAAACAAGACGTATTCAATCATCCAAGCATGGCATCATAGTATTCAAGCACAATCATCAAGTTCATCAATCAACTCATGTTAAACAATCTAAATGCATGTCCATATTCATATGCATGACTTATTTCACTTACCTTACTAACTACAACACCTATACATCAATGTATGTTCATGTTCTATGCATGTTTATCTTCTCTAAAGCATGTAAACCCTAATCTAGAGATTGAGCAAACAAAACATGTTATACTACTGACCTAAACTCTAAATATGCAAGAACTAGACTAAACAAAAACAAACACGTGCGCACCCCATGTGCATGTGTGCACATGCATGCAAGTATGCCTTGGCATGCATGACGCATGCACACACATACGAGCCCAAGAACACAGACCCAAAACATGCAAGAACAGAAGATTAAAACAAGAAATCTAATGACCTATCATGTTTCTAATATATATAAAAACTAAACAACCTAAATTAACAAACAAGGTATTAAAGAAATAAAACACACACACACACAAACAAAAAAAAATAAATAAAAAGGAAGAGACAAAGTTTGAACCTTTACCTCAACACTAAAATTCTTTAGAGTTTTGATTTGAATGTTCCCTTCAGTCAATCTAATCAAGAACAAAACTAAGAAGGTTAGTAAACTTAAAACTCGATGGTAAAGACCAAGATATGTCTCAACCAATTAAACTTTAATTTGAGGATGTTTAAGAATAAAAACTACCTCTTTGATTCACTATTTTCTAGTGCATTTGGCTTTTTTTGGTAAAAGAGCCTTTAGGGCCTTTTTATGGTGATCATAGAGGGGTGTAGGGCAGCTCCCAAACGATGTGTGATTCACTCTATACGATTTTATGTCCAAATTTTTTTTCCTTACATGGGGTATCCGTGTGCATGCTCGATGTATGTGTACGCATACTTAACAGCATGCGTGTGCATGCTTAGGGTTTTCCTGCATTATTTTCTTCACCAAATATCCTTCAAGCTAAAGATTCACAAGATTAACCCTAAATCAATCCTTGGTCTTTCAAGTGATGTCGTTGTTGGGGAACGAGGGCTCGTGTCGTAAGGGATACAAAATGAGATGTCTACAGTAGTCCAAGTAACAAAAACCATGCTTCACTCGAGTTGCTAAAGTTAAAAAAATTACTAAATTGCTATAGTAAACTGCTACTTATATTTTTCTTTTTAATTCTCTCTTCTCTTTGTTTATCTAACTCTCACTCTCTCCTCTCTCTCTCTCTCTCTCTCTCTCTCTCTCTCTCTCTCTCTCTCTCTCTCTCTCTCTCTCTCTCTCTCTCTCTCTCTCTCTCTCTCTCTCTCTCTCTCTCTCTCTCTCTCTCTCTCTCTCCACTAATGCCTCTGAGATGGAGATCAATGTGGGTTGTGGTGGAGATTGGTGTGCGTAGGTCACAGTGGATCTACTACTAAGTTGAGGATGCCAATATGCTACTGGTTCGATTTGAGGACGACAATAATGAGGGCAACAATGCTGGTTTTCTGGGTTATGGGTCATGAAAATTAGGTTGATTTTGGCTTGCGGTGGCAATGGTGGTTGAGTTGCTAGGTTTTTTTTTTTTGTTGGAGTTTGTAGTGGTGGATGGGTTTCTATTTGATCAGTTAAATGATATGAGAGAGAGAAAGAGAGAGAGAGAGAGAGAGAGAGAGAGAGTGTGTGTGTGTGAAATGAATAAATAAATAAATATTATTAGCTATGATGTGAAGAATAAGAGATGAAAAGTAGTGTGAGTTGTGAAATAGTATGTTTAAGGATAAAATAACTTATTGGAGTGATAAATATTAACCTTTGTAGCACCCAAATGTGAATGTTCTTAAGTTGAAATCATGCTTTAATAAAGGCCGATGCCTTAGTATGCTGGAGTCGACACAATTTAGGCAAAAACACCATTTTGATCCCTACATTTTGAGGTCATAGTCAATTTAGTTCTTATATTTTGGTAGTAGTCAATTGGTTCATATTATTTTCAATTTGTAATCAATTTAGTCCATACCGTTAACTCACTAACAGAAAATACATATGGGGCAAATGGTTTGCACTGTTGTAAAGCCTAGTATTAAACTATTACATGATATGACCACATGTCTAAATTTTAGTGGCCACATCAGTATTTAAAATTACTTTTATTTTCTTTACCAAATTTTTTTAACCGAACAAAAATTTCTTTTTTTATTCTTATTTCTTTATTGTAATTTTTGGGTTACCAAACACTCTCTCTATCTCTCTCTACAATTTCTTTACTCTTTAGCTTCTCTCTCTCCCTCTCTTCTGGCTTTCACTCTCTTTCACTTCACTCTTCTTCTCTTCGGTCATCAATGGCTATCAAAAAAGACTCAACACCTCCACCAATTATCGGCAAAATCTGATCATACATAGTATTCATGAAGCCACCATCGACTTCGTCCCAAAAGCTTTCTTAGCAACTATTTTTCGATTCAGCCATGAAGATCGTTGTCCCTTCGCTGCAACTATTAAGTTTCTTCAAGAATGAGTTCCATAATGGATGGTCCTAGAGAAGAATGAGAAGGGGTTACCAAGAATAAACTGGGTTTGATTACATATGAGTTTGTTCCTTTTTGTTTATTGGTTCCTCTACCCTTTCTGAGTTTTGAATCTTTCTGAAAGCATCACAAGAAACAGAGATCTACTTTCTAGTTTTAATAAACTACTGTGGGAAGCAAAATGATGATTTTTTGTTAAAAAAAAAAATTATTTTAGGGACTTCACGTTTGCTCTCAAAACCTCATTAAAGAATTGACATTCATTATAGGGAAAGAAAGAATCTTTGGATCATTGTTTTTTTTTTTTTTTTGAGAAAATCTTTGGATCATTGTTGATATCTGATAGTAGTAGCACTAATAAAATAATCAAAGGTCCTTTCCCAATTAATTGTTGTTTATGTAGAGAATAGAGTTGCAAAGAAAGAGAGGGTGTATTTGGTTACCAAGAAAAAAAACTCAGAAAATAAAATAAAATTTTTAAAAGGTGACGTGGCTTTTTTTGCCATCCAAGTGCTAATGTGGTCACTAAAATTTAGGCATGTCATCATAAAATGTAATAATTTAATACTAGGTATGCCAACAGTGCAAACCGTTTGTCACATATGCATTTACCATTAATGGTAAACACTAAATTGGTTGCAAGTGGAAAATAACGGGGATAAATTAACTGCTACAAAAAATATAGGGACTAAATTGACTTTGATCTCAAAATGTAATTAGAGTTTGTTTGGAATCCGCTTATTTTGCTGAAACTAAAAATTTTTGTTGAAAGTACTATAGATAAAAGTTAAAATCAGTTGAAATAGTACGGTGGGACCCATGAATAGTACCAAAAAGTGCAATGGGCCCATGAATAGTAGCAAAATAAGTTGAATAGTAAAATAAGCTGGCTTTTTAAGCTGGAGCCAAACGTACACTTAGTGAGTTAATGGTAAAGACTAAATTAGTTGCAAGTTGAAAATAACAGAGATTAAATTTACTGCTATCAAAATATAGGGAATAAATTAACTGTAATCTCAAAATATAAAAACCAAAATGATGTTTTCTCGGACAATTTATACAACTCTAGAAGAAAAAGCAATATCATCTTCCACCCATGAATAATGCTAGAAATACAAACTATTTTACAGATAATTTTACAAATTACTGATGTGGTGAGTGATTATTGGTAAATGAAAAAATAATATTAATAGCAAGCCTAAATAAAAACTAATATAAAGTTGGCTACATCAATAACTTGTAAAAATCAGGGGCCGAGCAAGGCTTGGGGGGGGGGGGGTTATAGAGACAAAGTAGTTTTTGTTTTTTTTACATGTTTAATATCAAACTAGATTGCTTTTATATAATACTGGAGTTTAAAATATGATAAGTTCGTCTAAAAAATTATCTTGCAAATATACATATGTGAAAGTTATTAATTTTATATACAATATATTTACAAATTATGACATACTCTAATATCAAAATATTAATGTTTATATTTGTGTATGTGTGTTTAGGCATGTGTATGATGGTTTATCTTGACTCGAAACTAAAATATTAGTGACAAAATTTGGCACTACAAATAAAAAATTCTAACTCTATCCTTAATAAAAATATTGTAAAATAATTTATAGTTGTAACATTATTCTCAACCAGTTGCCCTAACTCTACGAGGACGAGGTTGCAAAATCTTAGGCGTGACGTAGATTCCAATTTTGGTATTCTCCATCCAATCCCAAAGTATTGATAATCTCAACAAATCATGAATTAGCACGTAACAACCGTGGGATAATATCCTTAAAAAATTCCCATGATCCAGCTTTCCACAATAATCAAAACAGTCAATACAATAAGTTATCGTACACCTCAGAATCACCATAACCCTACCTTCTCTCTATGTCTCTTCGCTGTCTCCGTCTCAGAACGTAGTAGTAAATGTTACCCCACAAAAAGAGTAACTCAAAGACTGTCACAGAGAGAGAGAGAGAGAGAGAGAAATGGGTGTGATAGATATAGTAACACGAGTTGACGCGATTTGCAAGAAGTACGAGAAGTACGACGTAGATAAACACAAGGACAAGGACCCCAATGTTGTTTCTGGTGGGGATGATGCTTTTGCTCGTTTATACGGCGTCGTTGAGGCCGACACCGATGCTGCCTTCCAGGTCTGTCTCTGTCTCTGTCTCTGTCTCTGTGTTCATGGCGGTCTTGGATGATGAAAAGGGTCTTTGTTGGTTTGTCTTAAGAATGCTTTTTCTTCTTTGTTTTGATTTCTGAGAAAAAAACTGATCAGAAAGGACAAGAAAATAAAAAAGTTAACCAATATAGAATCTTCAGTTTTATGTTCTTTGAAGAGGGTGCATGTTGGTTTAGTGTTTTATTATTATTTATTTATTTTTAGGGTGGGGAACCTTTTGCTGTGAAGAAAATTGAAAGGGAAAGGAGAAGAAGAAAAGTATGAACTTTTTTCTTTTTTGATGTTTTGTGTTTTATTACTTTTTAAATGATTAACTTATTTGTTAAGGAAAAAGTGTTAGTAGGAGGCTGAGTATAGAGTAAAGGTTTTTGCTGTGATTATATTTAATATGTTTTCTATTTTTAGAATTTTTTTTTTTACGTTTTGGTTATATTTATGTTTATTTAATCTTGTAGAAATCAGATGCGGCTGCCAACGAGAAGAACAGGGCTACGGTGGTGGCTTTGAATGCAGAGATTAGGCTAACCAAAGCTCGTTTGCTTGGGGAGCTCCCTAAATTGCAGAGAATTGCTCTTAAAAAGGTTAGCTTATCTTTTTATATTTTATATTTTATTTATTTATTTATGTTATGTATCTCTCTGTATATGTGTTTAATTGTTGATATAAAGTTCCTTCTTTTTTTTTTCTTTTTCTTTTTTTTTTATATATATATATTGCTTGGTTTCTGAAAATGTAGAAAAGGGTATAAGTTTCCTAAACTTGTACTTTGATTTAAATTTTCTTCATTTATTCAAGGGGGGCACTTAAGAACATGTTCAATTTCCAAAATTTTCTCTTCTAACTTAGTTGAGCTAAAATTGGTGGAATTTCTGCTTTCAAATGCGGGAAAAGACTTCAAATTGCTATCCCTATGATTTTTGAGTATTTCCTGGATTAAACAAGAGCAAAATATTGTTTTCATTTATAGTATTTATTTTTCATCTTGTGCTAGACTCTACTACCTTTTTTGCTACTGATTCTAATTCATTTCCCTTCTTGGTATGCTTATTAAGGTTTAAAACTATTTGTAGGTCAAGGGCTGTCAAAAGAAGAAGAGCTTGAGGCTAGAAATGATTTAGTTTCTGCACTGAAGGAGAGGATTGAAGCTATACCTGATGGATCTAATACTAGTGTAGCTAGACAAACTGGTGGTTGGACAGCTTCTGCCTCATATACGGGAATCAAAATTGACTCAACTTCAGGTATTACTTTATCTAAGTTATTGACCAGGGTTCTTATAAACCTGTAATAATTATAAACTGATTAAGCTTGAACACTTATTATACCAGATGGAAGATCTGATAATGAGTACTTTCAACAAACCGAAGAATCGGATCGGTTTAAGCAGGAGTATGAAATGCGGAGAATGAAGCAGGCAAGTATAAATAAAGCAGTGGTTTTTGAGTTTGTGTACTTGTGAGAGCTCAGCTACCTGTTCTATTATTATTATTATTAGCTAGGCATTTGACCTCAATGACTCTGTTTCATTTTATTTTCCTGATTTGGAAGCTTGTTTTTAGATATTTCTTGGATTTTTCACATGAAGCCTCCCTTCAAAAAAAAAACCTTTGATTTAGATTTCTTTAAAGAGCTCATTATAAACAGTGCCATTGTTATTCTGCCAATGATGGTGGGTATAGGATTTAGCAGTAGCCAGTAATAACTGGGAAATATTCAGAATTATGCGTTGGAGTTGTTGGAACACATTTTTTTCTTCTCTATGTAGCCTGTGATACAACCATTACGAGTAAGATCAATTTGAATTCATATAGGATCAAGGATTGGATGTTATAGCTGAAGGATTGGACACATTGAAAAACATGGCACACGACATGAATGAGGTATTTCTCTGTTTAATTCCATCAAATGTGATAGAAAGAATAGCGTAAATTGAATTCTTGTTCCCATTATAATGTGAATTTGATGTACAGGAATTTGACAGACAAGCACCATTGATGGACGAGATAGACGATAAGGTAATCCATCATTTTTTTTTCCTTTTTGCAAGTCTTCTTGATTATCTATCATGGAGGTATAGGACTTATTGGGAGAATCTTACAGCAATACCTATCAGATAGTCCTCTTTCTAGGTTTGTTAATGGCTAGGTGATATGAAAACTCTACAAAGGACTTGTCAAAGATTTCCCCCCCTTACATATATGTGTAAATGAAATTTGTAAAATGAATTATTGACTAAATTCTCAGGTCAACAGAGCAACCACTGACCTTAAAGGTGCTAATGTGAGACTCAAGGAGACGGTAACCCAGGTATATACACTTTGTGTATATTTGAAATTTAGATTATCCATGATCCATGCTTTCATATCATCCCCTCACATCCTTCTTGTATGTGTTTTCTACTTATTCAGCTGAGGTCCAGCCGTAACTTTTGCATTGATATCATCCTCCTATCTATAATTTTAGGAATTGCTGCCTATTTATACAAGTAAGTTCCATATCTTGCCACATTAACCTAAAATTCTGGATTACTCTTTGTTGCATATTCCTCCACTAATGTGTATCTGGCCAGATAAAGTTTTTGATTTGAATATTAAGAAAGCCTATAGATTTCTAACTCAATTGTTTCAGTGAGATCCCTGTGTGTTGACTTGGTGAAAATGTCTGCCATTTTTTCAAAACAAATCTAACCAACCTCATTTTGAATGAAGTGTAACTCTCACTATTCTGAGCTTTTAGTTTCAAGATTCTTAATCAAGAACTATTCATATAAAATTAGCAGCCACTGAGTTGCACATCTGCAAAAATGGCACTGGTGCACAACTATGGAAGGTGTTTAGTAATTTAACTGGTATTTTCTTGAAATTTCATAAGAGAGCTTTATAAATGTGACAACATTAATTATTTTTACATTGCTCTGAAAATTGACATAATTTTAAGGTTGTGCATCAATATGTAATTTTACTGACGAAAATAGTATTTAAAGTCCTCTATGTCCCACCGATTGTGATTGACCTCCTCTTGTGGCCTTTATATCGATAATAATACTTAGGGAAAGAGACGTAATTTTCGATTTCCTTCAAGATGAATATGATGATGAAGTTATTGCATATTTTGATGCCTGTACTTCTCTATGCAGTGTCTTAAAGTGACATTGGTGCTCTTGCAACTACCACCACGGCTCCTCTACTTACTGATATATGGACTCCTTTGACTTGAGGAATTGTGTGTATATGCATGCAATGGTGGTTTTTTGGCGTAATATTGATGTGCGTATGCGTGCTTCCTATTTTATAATGTTAGTGCAAGCGTGTTGGTATCTGTGTTTCTTCTTGTCTGATATTAGTATATGCATGTTTCTCTCTCACCTTGAGATAAATTTCACATTTACATTTCATACATATAGCATGACTTGGCTTGCCAACAAATTCACAATGTTTTCTTTTGAAAAAAATATTAACATTGTTAAGAGTCTCTTGAGAGTGTGTTTGTTTGGAGGTGAAATAGGGTGGATAGAAACCTTTGGAAAGAAAACAAGAATTTTTTTTTTTTTTGGAGTGTGTTTGAGTGGGGAGGAATGAAAATAAATGATGGGGTTCAGGTGTTTTCTCTCTGACGTGATAGTTGTTGTTGTTGTTGTTTTTTTTTTTTTTTTAAAAAAACTAGACGTGATTTTTTTTAGTACATGATTTTTATTTTTTTAATAAATTTGGGTGATTGTTTTTTTGTTGTTGGTTATTTGTCACTTTTTTGTTTTAATTGAGCATCATTCTTTAACAAGGGTATATAAGTAAATTTATTCAAGCTCATTTTTTCCATCTCTCCACTTTTTCACTCCCAACCAAACAAAATGAGAGAAATTAAAATCTTTTCTATCATTCCACCATTTTTTATCCTCACTTTTCTACTCTTCCAACCAAACAGAACCTTATTGTCTAAAAAACGATGCAATGATACACAATCAGTTGGGGACCACGTCTAATGAAGCAAGGGTTGAGGAGCTTAGTTCAATTCTCTCATTCCCTCTCGTTTTGGATCAAGAACTTATATTAAAAAAGAAAAAAAGAAAAAGAAAAGGCAAACAAACAAACTAGCTAGACCAAAATCTTCCAAAGGACCTTCTTTTTTGGGGCCTAGAATCTTCACATATTTGGAAGAAGGAAAATGATAAAAGTATTACAAGTTTTACTACATTGAGCTTACAAACTGACATAACAATGAATGTGATTGGGTGACGGGTTTTAACTATCTTGTAAATAAATATTTGAATTGTCTTTATAATTTGTGATGCATTTGTAAATTTAATGTAGTAAAACTTGTAGGACATAAACCAGTTCTCATTATTAATTTTTTGCTTATATGTGATCCTTCATTGGAAGTTGGAACATTCAATGGAAAATTTATTGCCACTTTTCAATATCAAACATATCAACCATGTTGTAGGTGAAAAAGCCTTCTCCTACAACTACGTAGAGTTCATGACAAGGCTACCTTTACTTTCTTTTTTGTTTTTTTTTTTGGGTTCTTTCGGGCTTAATAAAGGCAACCCTTTACTGGAAACTTGAAAGATTCCCCTGTGGGATCTCAATTTTCATGAGATCCAGGAAAGTCACACTGGCCTTGGAATCATCTGTCTTTTTTTATTCATAATTATAATTAATCGCACATCTAATAAATAGTGAATCTTTAACTCACGATATCACATTTCATCTTATTCTTACAAAAAGAAGAGATGCGATTTAAATTAGAGATCTCACTCTCCTAATAGAGTAAAATTAGAAAAACAAAAATTCTGCTCATTATTGAATTAGGTGGTTTGATTTATTGAATTTGTGGTGGACGATATGGAAGCCTACTGACATGAAATAGAGAATATAAGCCGAGGTTGAAAAGCCTGATCAAAGTATCAAACCATTTTGTGGTCACACTTTGTGTAAACGATTAAAATGCGCAGTACAACTAGCAGGAAATCGAGTCCAGATTCAGTCACTGTAGTTGTAATTTAAATAAAACTTCACAAAGAAAAGGCAGAATTTCAATTTGTAAAAGGTACTAGTTAGTTTGCGAGATAACATGGACAATTGTACATAAAATACAAAAATATGCAGTATATTAAATATTTAATTTTATTTTCCTAAAATTAGTAGTATATGTTAATGATAATATATTAATTATATTTAGTGTGAGAAACAAGAAAAGAACAAATATTAAATTACAAACTCTTTATCATTTTAATAAGTTGAATGTAGCACCAAAATAGAGGAATAATTGAAAAGCCAACCAAGACTAAATTTAACTTTATTATTGGAGAAATATCAAGCTTAATTTAATCAAAATTTGTAATAATAATTTGTTAAGTGTTTGGTTATTTAGCTTCAGCCCAATAGAACTTGCCACATGAGTCTATTTAGTTTTGGCTAAGTTTACACCTCCAAATTGTTAGAGTAGAGAACACCGCACACCCTTGATGTGAAAATCATTCTACAATTTCAAAGTTCTTATGGGGTGGAAGGAAGGGGGACAAGGGATGAGGTTTAAGTTTCTAAGAACGAGTTTCACAAACATATATATACTAATAAAAGTAGCTATTAGATCATTTGCCTCTTCAATCAAATGACCATAAGAAGCATTAAACTATTAAACTGTTGGATTTGAACTAAATATCCTTGCTTATTCCAAAGTATATCCTCTAAACCCAAATATATCATCCCTCTCAATACCTCCTATTCCTATAAGCTTTGGTGCTTTACCGCAAATTAGAAACTTTTTGCCGTCTAATCAATCTTTGGATTTAAAAACCAATAAATTAAAGCAAAAAAAAAAAAAAAAAAGGCAAAGCAAACAAATGAAATCGAAAAAATTATGAGATGGGGTGCACTTAATTTAACCTAAAAATGCTGTTGCTTTGATGTCATAATGGGTCACAATACTTTTTTTCAAATAAAATAAGAAATCACACATTAGATTGTTGAATTACCAGACGCACTCAAGCCTAATGAGTTTAGCACCTGGTTAGAGTACATTGGCTAGAATTTGAAAAGGAGACAATAAAAATCATGGAAAAAGTAATTTTTTGCTCTCAATCCAATCAATTTTCATATGACCAAAGCTTTAGTTGTCATCAATAAGGCAAAACACTAAAATGAGTGGGCCACAAAGAAAACAAAGTAACCAAAGGTTTTCTTATTTTTTTAAAAAAATAAAAAGAGAAACAACAATCTTGTACACAAAAAAAGAGAGAAATCAACAATCCTAGCGTGTGTGGTTGTGAAACACCTAGAAGAAGCGTGCAGCTAGAATTCTTTCACATTTTCATATGCGAAAATATGGTTAGTTTTTTGTATTGGTTTCAATGAAAAAACACATTTTGTGAGATAATGAAAGTTTCTATCCTTTATCTATTTGTCTTCTTAGCATCCAAAAAGCAAGTTACTTGGGCTTTTGCTTATTCTTTCTTTTTTATAATAAACCTTGGCTTTCTCCCAATCGGCTTTACTTGGAATCTACACACACTTTTCTTCGACTTTTATGGGACAATGACTGCATAGGGTTTTCACTGAATTTTTGCTCCAATACTACAGATATATAAAAAAGTCTCTTTAGTTTTTCTTCATTCTTAGGTTTTAGGTTTGTTTGAGATCCGCTTATTTTGTTGAAACTGAAATTTTTTTTATTGAAAGTACTGTAGATAAAGGTAAAAGTTAGCTGGAATAGTACAATAAGACCCATGAATAGTACCAAAAAATAGTGAAACTCATGAATAGTGGCAAAAATAAGCTGAATAATAAAATAAGTTGACAAAAATAATTTTTATCAAACAGACATTAGTGAAAACTAAAATAAAAGAGAGAGAGAAAGAAAACCATTTATTTAGTTTAATGTTAGATTCACCCAGCATATATGGAGGTGTGAAGTGGTAAGATTGATATATATATATATATATATATATAAAGTAAAAACTAATAAGTTTGTGTTTGGCAAAGATTTTTTTATCAACTTATTTTACTATTTAGTTTATTTTTGGTACTATTCATAGGTCTCACTGTACTATTTTATCTAATTTTTATCTTTATTTACAGTACTTTTAGCAAAAAGTTTGTTTTAGCAAAATAAGCTGATCCCAAACAGACCCTAAAAGTAATAAAAATGAGATATTTTTTACATTTCCAACAAATTTTGCAATTATTAATATGACAAGTTATCACTAGTGATATAATAAAGATGAAAGTCTAGATACAAAAACTGATGATGTGGCAAATTGTTAATAGCAACTAAAAAAAGTAATGTCAATAGTGAGTTTAGATAAGAATCAATAAAAACTTGTCAACTCAATAAATGTGAAAAAAGTTGTCTAGTTTTTTTATATATGATGTATTACTTATAATTAAGTGGTATCAATTGTGAACCTATATGAAAATTAATAATAACTTGTCAACTTCATAATTGTAAAATTGATTAAGAAAAATATCAATAATTTTAGAAACACTCAATTTCATAACATGCTAGTATGATCAATCTCATAGTCAAAATTGAGCATAAAATCTGGCGTGTCCATAGTATTATCTAAATAATGTTGTGTTTATAGCATTACTCACCTTTAATTTTTTTTTCATCTTAGATTTATGTTGCGGCTTGGTGGTAGCCTGGTAGGTAGTAGAATTTAGATCACTAGAAACTAGAAAGTCGAGATCATAGACCTAGTTGGATCCACAAGTTGGACTCAGAAATGTCCTTTTCAGAACTTATAAGCCTCTTATCCATTACCCAATCATAGTGATTTGAACTTCTTCTACTTTCTCAAAGTATTCGGATTTTAATTACTTGTATAACTAGTTTAGCAACTTTAGCAATTTTCTAATTTGCATCCCAACATTATCCTATAACTCGTGGAAATGCCTTGTCTCCATATATGCGTCTCTTTGAAGCGTGGGAGGAATTTCATGTGACCCTCAGGTCCCCCAACATAAAGCTGGGGGTTTCCAAATTTGTGTGACCACTATCCAAAACTTCTTAAATGAGACTGCGACTATTTAACAATGAAAATCCAAAACTTCTTATGAGTACTTTTAGTATCATATAAATTGTCACAATTATTTTATGTGTCAGACTGTGATAGTTTGATGGGTTGTCTGTCACTTTCACATGGACCCACCATTTTTCTCCACCATTCACAATCTACAATGTGGACAGTTGTAGCACAAGTTGTACAATTTTATGTAGTCTGAGAATTTTTCAACTTCTTGCTGGTAAAAAAATTAGACTTTGTGGATTTTAGCTAGTTTAACTGATAAGTTTTTTTGTCATTGGATAAGAAATTTGGAATTCGAACTCTTCCTATACTAAAAGCTATTTAGTGTCTTCTAGAGTCGGCTCAAGGCATTGTGGGTACTAAAACGACTACCTTAAGTGGGACATATTCTTATATTTTGAATATTAATAAAAGATTTATTTAACTTCTGACACTTTTTTTTTTCATTTAAAATCTATTTTTTTTAAAATGCAAAATTATGAATTAAAACAAATCAATTGTATTACTCAATGGCTATATAACTAAAATAAACTCTATCTATTGAGTGAGGTAATCAAATACCAAAAAATTATGATTGAAAATTTTAATAAAATTATATATTTAATATCTCTAAATAAAATTTGAGTTTAAATTTATTTACTAGTGAGAGATTAATGAGTTCTTTCAGCATTTGTGTGTGGAGATTAATGAGTTCTATATTCTAAAATTGAGAAAAACGAACAGTCATTGTTACATCCAAAGAAAAGATTTTTCCTTTTCTGGTTTTTCTTTGATAAAAAATTACTTTTTTTATTTATTGGTGATTATTTGGAACTTAATTAATACTCCCATTGATACAAGGATCTATTGGCAAAAATTAGGGAGTCTTTTGCGGTTGCCTACATGCCTCATACATTGAGCTGGCACTAGTATTTCAGCCCAATAATTTAAAAAAAAAAAAAAAAATTATTAAGAAGCAGACATTATAAATTGAAATTCTACCACACATGTGTGTGTATATATATATATTAGACTTGATTTCACCTCGGCTAGATACTAATCTTCATGTCTTTTCTTTTTTTAAAGCTGATTTTCTCATTTAAACGTGACAACTACACATTGTAAGGTTTTAATTGTTTGGTGAAACTATATTGAATATTATTGGTATTTAAGCTTTTTAGATGAGACATTGAAAAATCTCAGATTATAATAAAAAAAATTGACTTGACAATACAGCGTGCTTGGATGTGATAATATCATTTCAAATACGATACCTAGATTATGTTACTTAAAACATGAAGGTTGCGTTTGGAAACTTAGATTTGGATTTGCATTTGGATTTGACATTAATAGATTTGAAATTAAGGGATTTCAAATCCATTGATTTTAGAAGTTATTTCAAATCCAAGTATTTTAAATATTGAAAATTCTTGGTGGATTTTTCAAATCCAAATTCTTGACCTTTTTTAAACTTCCCAAACAAAGGATTTGGATTTAAGCCCCCTCAAATCCAAATCCAAATCCAAATCCAAATCTGAGGAATCCAAACAGGCCAGAAGAGAATCAGAATCAATTATGGTACTTAAACACATGAAGCAAATTGGAATCCTATTGATTTATATCATTTAAGCAATAACTTTTGAGAACTTTTTTCCATATAAGTGATATTGAAAAAATGCTAAAATAACAATTTTTTTTTTTTTACAAAGTGATATCAATGGTGAGTTCAGACAAGAATCAGTAAGAATTTTGCCACATCAACAATTTGTAAAATTATTGTAAGCAGGTTTGTGGTTGTAGCATTAATGTCAATGTGTTTACCTAGATTAGAAGTAAACTTGACACAATAGTGTAGGAGTTTTAGTAATATCTTTTTTCCCCTTTTTGATGGGTCAACAAGAATGAGTTTACTTCTAATAACCCCATTTATCTTGTAAATAGATATTATCAAGAGCCATGTAGTTCAATTGACACTTTTGGGTATTTCCAAAAGAGACATCTTAGGTTCAAATCCTACCTTCCCCAACTATCAAATTATCCCTAAAAAGAACTTGTAAATGGCTATAGGAGATTGCCTAATGAATCTTTGTCGAAAGCATGTTTAATGTATTTAAACTAGGTCACATGATATCAAACAAACTCAAATGGTTCATTCATGTCAAGTTTCTTAAATCATTGGTGTGGGGGCAAATTTCGTCAGTCAACAGTGGGCCTTGGGACCCGGATGAAACCCAGCCATAGCGGGAAGCGAAAACAGGGTCGGAAGACTTTTAGCCCAATCCTGTTGGGCCGGGCCGAGCTTATTTAAGGGTCGTCCGAGGAGGATTGTCTCCTCGGACGCACTAAATGGAAGTCCAACGCGCGCCCTGTCCATGGGGAGGAATCATTCTAAATGGAAGGAAAATGCTAGACGGGCAGGGAGCAACCACAACTGCCGCATTAAATGCAAGGAAGCTACTTTTCCAGCCGCATTAATGTAAATTGGACAGGAAAATAGTATTATCTCGGCCATTGCAACTCACAGAAAAAGGAGGAGGATGTCCTTTGGGACAGGCACTCAAGTAGAGGCCTAGATGGTTAACAAATGTAAGGTCATTATCAATTGAAGGAGGATATATAAGAGAAGAAAGTCCCCATAAGAAAGGAGGAGAGAAAAAGAAGGAAAAAAGACTTTCTAAAAACAGAGCAGAAGGAACACTAAAACAGCCCCACGGACTGTTATCTCATGAAACTTAACAAAACATTCCCACGTTCCATTTGTTGCATGGTTCACCAATAATCACGTTCACTCTGTCAAGACCTAGCTCTGAGACCCACTCTCTACAAATTCATTGTCGAGGGTCTTTTGGGCCAGAATCGCTTGCTTGCTGGGCCTGGGCCACAAAAACCGCCCTTACAATTGGCAAACTTGCATTGACAAAATCACATCTTGCATCTTTGAGGAATTTTCTCATTTTTGTTGAGTGCACTTTTCCGTCACCATCTCATATCTTTAAGAAGTCTTTTAGAGAACTAAAATTTACAACAATTTTACAATAATCTAATTAAATTATCCTACTACCTCACATATGGGAAATTAAAAAAAAAAAAAAAAAATTTATTGTAATGTTACAAAATTTATTGTGGTGGGTTTATACATGAGGTGGTAGGCTAATTTGGTAATGTTACAAAATAATTGTGAATTTTTGTTGTTTCCTTAAATTTATTGCTAAGCAACATTACTTTTGAAGGAAAAAAAAAAAAACTTACATATTTAGATGTTGACCAAAAAGAAAGTAATATTTTTTTTAGAAAGAGTTTCTGATGATAACTTTTTATCATCAGACTAAGACATCAATTTGTTTTTGGTGGAGGCAGAGATTGAATCTTAGATCTTTTATTCAACCATCAAAGATTTTAATCATTAAGCTAACTGAAACCCACAAAAACAAAGTAATTTTTTTTTTTTTTTGAGAAACAAAATAATATTGGTAGTGCATAATATGACAGAGCCATTCTATTATATGGAACCCACAAATATTGATCTATTGAAGGGGCAAAGCTAAAATTTCATAATTGGAGGACCAAATTAAAGAATATAAAATTTAAGGTTTAGGAATCACTCAAGAAAAAGAGGATTATACATCCATTTTGAAATTTCAATATTTTCTTAAAAATTTATACATTCATTTTGAAATAAATGAATTTAAATTTTATTATTTCATTAATATTTATATAAACATTAACTATCCCACGCTTCAAACTATCTCTATTGAAGTGTCAACCAGTTCTAATTGAGTTACAAAATTCTTAGCTAAATTAGTTTTTTTTATTATTAATTATTGATGATATAATAGAGTCTACAAGAATTTTATTGAACTACACGGTGGACTAAAAATAAAAAGGGTAGAAATTTCACAACCTAATTTTGGTGCTTACTAAAAAGAGGTGCCTAACAATAACATATTCGTAGGCGACCAAAGTTCATAAAACTAGATGAAAAAAAACCGTGAATGCCTCGAATCAATGGGCTCACATTCAAAAGAGGGTTGCCACGTGGGAAAATACCGCAAACATGTTATTTATGCATGCAAATAATTTGTAATTAATTTTCTTTTATTTATTTATTTATATTTATTATCCTATCCCTAAAGCTAAACTCGCATAAATAATCCACGAGAAGAATAATGAATGTCCTGCCACATCACGGAACCTAAATTGCATATCGTTGAAAAAAACATGGATTTTGGAACACCTGAAATTACTGAATCACCCTTACATTTTCAAAACATTGACTAACACCAACCCCTTGGTCCAACCGACTCACACCCTAACAAAACTGCTACTGTCATGTTACGAAAGGAAAACTAACTTCACCCATAACAAAACACAAACCCAAAACACCAAATCTAAATATAATAATAATAATCTAAAAAAAAGTTCCCTTAACCCTAAAATACAAAAAAAAAAAAAAAAAAAAAAACACAAATTTACGATAATCTCAAAACAACGAACACCCACACATAAAAAAACATTCATGTACATAAATCCAACAATTAAAATTACTATCCTACATTAAGGACTTCAACGATCGAGCTTTCACGGGCTTCCTCATCCTCTTCTTGCCGCTATCACCGCCATCGTCCTCGTCCTCGTCGTCCACATAATCGAATTCCTCATTATCAAATTGCGAAGAGGAGGAAGGAGTAGTAGAGCTTTGAGTAGCAGCAGCACTAACACTATTATTGTTATTATTATTATTACTATTACTATTATTATTCACATTCTCAGCAACAACAACAACTTTGGCAGCAGCTTCTTGATGAGTGCTTTTGTTCCCATCTTCGCCTCCTCCTCCGCCTCCGCCACCACTTCTATCGCCTCTTTTCCGTCCCCATAACGGGCCGAATCCGGAATAATAATAGAATTCGTAAGGGTTGGAGGCCGAGGAGGTGGAACCCTTCTTCGCGGCGCGGGCTCTAGCGCGGCGCGCCCCGGCAGCTGCGGCAGCTGCGGCAGCCGCAGCCGCGGAGGATTTCCGGAAGCTGATACTGCTGCTGTTAGAATTGCCGGTGTTGTAAGACCTAAGAAGATTCAAGTGGTGTTCACACAGAGATTGCCCTTCTTTCGCTTCGTTCCTACATTGCCAACCCTTCCCATCGGTCTTTTGGCAGCACGATGAGCTTTTTTTGTCTACTGCTTTCTCAAACCCATGCCCACCAAATTCATTCTCTCTCGCCCTTTGGTCCAACGCTCTGCCTTTCTTCTCGACGACATCGTTATCGTTTACGGCCAGAACCATATCTTCGGCTTTCGCTGCCACCGCGTCCATCATCGACGCAACACTGCGTATATACACACACACACACACACACACACGAACTATTCTTAATTTTGTACACGTTTCCAGCAGCAAATTTTGGACAATTACTCGCATACGATACAACTATTTTTCGAACTGGAAATGGAAAATAAACCCTAATAACTCCGGAAGATAAATAAAGTATTCGGAATTGAAAGAATAGTCAAAAGGGTTTATCAGTTACCTCTCGACAGCTCCAATAGAATCGCCGAGGCTCGCATTTCCAGTGAGGCTATCATCTCCTTCGAACTGTGCGGAGCCAAGAGAATAATAATAAGAGAGAATAATAAAAAATGAGGAAAACCCATTAACCTAATCGGGTATTTGGAGCTAAATACACGATAAAAGTAAAAGAATTTAGGGTTTAGGGGAACCCTAAATGCGGCGAAGAGGCAAATAAAGAAAACCCTAGAGAAAAAATGCAGGTTGGAGAGGGAAAATGCGAAGAAAGACAAAGAGGGTTTTGGCAGATCTGCGAAAGAAAATGAAATAAAGTGAAAGAAAGTGAAAGAAAATAATACCTGGTGGGTTAAAGGAAGCACATCCCATGGAGACTGGTTGAGCTGGCACACGTGTGCCTGCAGAGACTCGGGAGCTGAAGCGTGTGAGAACCAGAGGGGTGAGAGCTTCGCGTTCTTGCGGATCCTCATATTTTTCTCTCCTTTTTTTTCTTTTTTTCCAATACAGAATAAGAGCTCGAAAAAGATAGAGATATAGATCCAAAAGAAAGATGAGGGGCTTATTTATATTTGGTAGCTCTCTCACTTTCTTGGAGGTTTTTTATTTTTATTTTTTGTTGTTTGGTGTCTGAGAAAAAGAGTGAAGAGGTTTTTGAGAGGAAGAGAGATGGCTCTCTTAATTTTTTGGTTTTTGCAGATCTCTCACACAACTCGATAATCAGGGTTTCTTATTAACTTTCTGTTGCTTTCTCGGCCCTTCATATGTTTTCGATTTTGTATCTTTTCGTTTTCACATTTTTGCCCTTAGGTTTTTCTATCATTTACGGGTTCTCTGTTTGTGTTTTGTGTGTACGAGGGCTATGAAGGAAAAAAAAAAACGAAAGAAAGAAAGAAAGAAAAGCTGCCGCTATTACACGTCATGATAGTTGTCCAAAGATTTATTTTTATATTTATAAAAAAATATATATATTGGAGAATTGAATGATCATGTGGGGACAACCCCACAGTAAGAATCAAGTGGGTGCGTTTCAAATCTCATATTTAATGTGTTTTTGGCTTTTGTATGGAGCCCAAACCAAACAAACAAAATTGCCCATTTTCATTTCATATCACTTGATGCTTTGATGCTCATAAAAATCATAAAAATTAGGGTGAAGGGTATTTTTGGAAATTGGTATATGTTTGTATATTTTAAAAGGATTAAAAATATCCACATGAAACCTAACACTTTCATTTTTATTGTTATTTTTTTTTATTACATTTTTGGGTGTGTGGCTTTCCTAGAATAGAGGGAAAGAGAGAGTGAATCCTACGCGCGAGGATAGAGGGAAGTGGCAAACAGAGTTGGCCCACATGGAAAGCGTTGGATGAGTTTACTTGGCAATGCGTCCCATCTGATTTAGCAACAAATGGACGGCTCTGTTGGGCCGTATTGGGACTGATAACAAACAACTGCAGCTAAATGCATGAAAACTTAGAGAATCAGATTCCTAAACCAAAACCCCCCCGATTAGGTTTTTTTGTTACATATCATATATATATGTTTTAGTAACACTCTTATACGTGTCGTTTGCTGCTATAGGGTTCATTTTTAAGTGATAGGCACATTATTAATTAAAGTTTGTTAATCACATTAATTAATATGATTATGGAAAACAAAATAAATTAATAAATAAAAAAAATTGTACTACAAAAGCATGTAGCTGATGATATCACTATGAGGACCCTGCCATTCATTAACAGTGTAAGTGAAAACAGTGGGAATTGTATTGGAATCCCAATATTGGTCAAAACAAAATGAATTGCTTTTATGAAAATTTTTACATTTTGGTGAAAAAAGGGTATCTATAAAACAATGGAAAATATATATATAGAAAATCGTGTACTTTTCTTTCTGTTATATAGAATAATAACATGACACTAGTGCCTGTTTATGACTGGTCTTGTTTATGTAATTTTTTAGACAATTAGTATGAGACTTAATAGGTTCCACATACTCTAAAATTAACCACTGTGTAAAATGAGTACCAAACACAACAAGCACTGGTGTGGGACAATCAAATACAGGGTTACACAACTTTTCACCAGATTTTGGTTAAAATTTTTTAAAGTACCACACCCTTTTCTTTTCTTATTTTTTTCCCCTCATTGTATGATTTATATGTCTTTGTCGTATTTTTGAGCTAGTTCTTAGCTTGGCTTAGAAAAACAATGTGGCATTCAATTTACTCAAATAAATTTATACTTTAATAGCAGAAGCAAATAAATCAACCGATAAGAACCTTATAAAGAATCATAAAAGAACGATTTAATTTATCCTCGGCTCTCTGTTTGTTCCCATAAAAACCATTAATTCTCAAGCTGGAGATATGTTTCCAAGAACTCAAAAGCAGCAGAACATCATTAGCATTGGTAAAATTTTCAAACAATTGCCCATCACTTCAAGTATAAAGTATAGGGCTTAAAATAATCAGATAATAGGCGCATCCAAGGTGAAACTTGGCACAAATTAACTAGCTAGCCCCTCCTTTGCGGCTTATATATATTATATTCCCTTCGTTAGTTGATACAAAATATCACTCTGGAATCTGGAATTTCACATTAACAGTTATATCATGTTTGGACCAAAGTGTAGTAATATTGCTAAAGCTATGTTACTCTGGTTTAATCCTCACTGTATATAATTAACAGAAAATATTATGTCCTTTCTTTCTTACCTGGTACGATCTTCCTCTCTCTGCAAATTCTGAAAACATCTTAATTTCACTTCAAAATTATACCTTCTAGGTTTTCTTCTATTTCTGCATTGGTTTCCTACAAGGTAAAGAGCAAGACAGACAAAAATCAGCACCATGAACAACAATACAGATTCAAGTTCTTCATGTTATTAGTTCGATGGAAATACAGTCAAAAAATTTCTGATCGATGTAGATTGTTTAACAGAATTTTAAAATCTGCAAAAAGATGCTTTTAAAGAATGTAAGTGCAGACTACCCTAAAACCCACACCTCATTAAACAGAAAGAAATCAAAATCATTAAGACAGGGTAAACCCTTTTTCAGAAACAAATTGTGATCAATATTCAATACGATGTATATGTTTGGTAAGGTAGAAAACAAACATAGAAACAAAGAACTAAAAGAAAAAATATGGAAATTATAAACAGCTTAACTCTCAGTTGAAATTTATATAGATTTCTCCAACCAAATCGAATTTAATGAAAAACTTAGATGTCAGATTTTTCCTTATGCTTTCTTAAAGTAGAAACTGAGTAAAACATCTAGCATTTGAGAAAAAATCTACCCCGATATTGTCAGCAACAATGGCCCGGACTTAAATAGCAGAGCAGAGAAAGCAGAGAAAGTTTGCGGTTTCTATAACAGAACTACTTCAACAGAGTTGACATGAAGGCACAAGCAAGTTTAACTTGAGCTACTGCTCCAAGATACAACTTTTTATTTATTATCAAACCATGAAAACCCTAAACTTTTGTAATGTAAATTATCAAACCCAACTGAACTTCGAAAAGAAACTTAGCTAGTAAATTTTCCATCCGAAAGATCTAGCCAGATAAGAAGATTTTGCTTGGTGTTTCTTAAAAAAATGGCCCATCTAAATCATGGGTCTGATTAAACACCCTGAAGCAGAGCTATGGAAAAGAGTTAAATGGCAGAGAAACGTGATTTAGGGTTGATGAAAAATGCAACTTTTGAAATAATGTGTAACCCTAAACCTAAATTTTGAATGCAAAGGAAATAATAGAAAGATAGAACAGGAAGAATGAAAGGATGGATTTTGATTGAGTGGAAATAGAATCTTTTATTTCAGAGAGGAAGAGCTTTTCAGAGAGGGCAGTTCTTATAAGGTTGGAGTTTGGGATTCAGCTGTCGGTATTTGAGGTTCTGATAGGGTTTTATTTTATATATATAATATAAAAATATATATATATATGGGTTGGACTTGAAATAGGATTTTGAGAAATGGGTTTGTGTCAATTTTTACTTTTATTTTGATATATTCACCGGGTAAAGATGAGTTGAAGTTTTGAACATGTATTTCTGGGCAGAGGCTCTCTCTATTGTAACTTGCTGGTCAATGTGCCATAGTTCTCACTTCTCACAAACTGATCTGGTTTGACTACTGAGTCCTGACCATCTCATGCCTTACACAAGCCACTGCGGTAAGGCTCTTTTTCTTGCTGGAAGCCTGCGTGCGTGTGTGTGTGTGTATGTGGGTGCGTGATGAGAGAGAAAGAAAGAGAGAGAGAAAGAAAGAATGTGTGTGTATCCATTTGTTTATTTCTTTTTACCTTTTCAATTGCTCCGATGTGCTATGATGTTGCAACTTGTACCTCAGCCTACTACACATAGAGTAGTTGCACATCTGACAAACCAGCACTATTTTTCATAATTTTTGTTTGTACGTGTAACTCACAGAGTCATGCCACAGATATAATAAATTGACATGTCTATAATTTCTTTTTCTTTTTTAAATTTTATTTAAAAAATACAGAATTATTCCTCTAACGTGATTTGGGTAAATTTCATAAGGAAATAATCACTTATTTCCTTTTATATTTATATTGTATTAAAAAATAGGTTGGTTGAAAATATAGTTATATTTAAAAAGATAATTTTTTTAAAAAAGGTAAATAAATAAATCAAATAATATTATACTTTAAAAAAAAAAAAATACCAAGTATTTTTAACAAAACTTGAAATTATTTTTATTTTTGTGCCTTAAATTGAGAATTTTGATTTTAATCTCCCAAGTATAATTTTTTTTTTCTTTTCAAAACAATCATTTCGTTGATTTAATTCCATAAATAACCTAGTCATTAAGTGCCAAATAAAAGTCAAACCATGCGACCACATCACCCATTTTTGCGGTCTTATTTTTCCACTTCACCCAAATAAATAAAATGGAAAATTATCAAACTATAGAAATCAAAGAAGAGAGAAAACAAATGTGCATCTCTCTCTCTCTCTCTCTCTTTCATCTACTTACCACTATCATTGGTGGATTTAATTTGTCGATCTCGCCACTAACTTCCATCCGTTTCTCTATTCCTTTTTATTGAGAAGTGCTACATCTACAATATATTCATAATACTTTCATAACAAATCAATGGTAAGTTGTTACTATTTCTAATTCTAATCTACAACTTAAATTACTTTTTTACTCACTCGTAACAGCTAATAATAACTTGTCACTTAAGATTTGTTGTGAAAGTATTGTGAAAATATCATGGATATAGCATTTCTCTCTCTCTCTCTCTCTCTCTCTCTCTCTCTCTCTCTCTCTCTCTCTCTCTCTCTCTCTCTCTCTCTCTCTCTCTCTCTCTCTCTCTCTCTTGGTTGAACCCCCTTCTCTAGCACCCCCCCCCCCCTCTCATCTTTTTTCCTTTACTATTTTCTTTTGGATTTTGGGTAAGTCTATGAAGGTGGTTTTAGTTTAATCAGTTCACCATGGGTTAGTGAAGGATTATGTCAAGGGATTTGGGGATGGGTTTTAGTCTGTAAATCGTTTTTGTTCGCCCTCAATTCGTGTGCCGGACTCCAAAAATTTCAAAAATATTAACTTTTCACCATGGGGCCGTGGAAACATCTAGAGTGACATGGCATAACCCGTTCAGGCATTGAAACACTCGAAGTGCTTTTTTAGGTCAAAATGCCTCTAGTCAACCCTAGGTTGACCAAAAGTCAAAGTTGGTCAAAATTACTCCAAAACTACATTTTTCATGCTTTTATATCAAACCCGAGCTATTCAGAGATTTTTGGCAACTTTGACTAAGTTTGGCCCGAGGTTGACTCCCAAGGGCACTAGAAACTCTAATTTCGATCTAATTGTTAGAATGAGTTGAAACTAATGCCATTACGAAGATTATCAAACTTCCTTTCCAACAACTATTCATGGGTTGAAATCGGAGTTAAAACGGTTGAAATATCTTGAAAACCGTGTCAGGCGTGTCAACTCACTTCTCAAGACTATAACTTTTGATTCAACCATTGGATTCTTATTTTGTTAAGTGTTATGGAACCTAGACATCCATACCTTTCCAAGTACACCAAGAGTTGAATTGAAGTCCGAGAAGGCTTTCAAATACACGATCGAAGTCGAAACTGAGAAAGGACAAAATTGCTGATGTCAGTAATCAGCCTGGCACACCCTAAAGGGCCATCGGAGCTCACCTGCGACCCCTAAGGGTGCGGCGAAAGTTGAACAATCATTTTTTCATTATAAATACCCCTTGACCCCCTAGAACTTTAAAAAAATAATAATAATAATAAAGATTTTTGGGTAATTTGGAGCATTTTCTGGGCAGATTCTCTCTCTCTCTCTCAAAACACATACAAAAACCATTAATTTCTGACCTTTTCCCAACAATTAAGAGGTAATGTTCTTGCTCCCATCTTCCTCTCCTTAGTCTTGGTACCTTGGATTTGAGGTTTAGGGGTGTAGATGTAGCTTTTTAGCTACTATTTACACCCATTTAATTTTATAGCTTTTTATTGCTTTATAACATGTTTTACAATTTTTCCTAGTATATCTCTTGGTTTATCTTGCCTCCTAACATGTTTTATAGCTTTTCTAGCATGTCCACTTGCTTTCTAGCATGTTTTATTTCTTTGATTCTGTTGGCCTAGCCTTCTTGGGCTAGGATATGTCTAAATTTCTTGTTTGTGCTTAGATCTACATGTTTATGTATCTCTCACCATGTTTGTGTTTAGATCTACATGTTCATGTGTTCAAAGCTTTGTTTGGATGTTATGCCTAGTGCTTTTTATAGCTTTATATCTCTTGCTGGTTCCTTTTTCTTGTGCTTTGACTTTTGGGTAGGGTGTAGATTTAGATCTAGTGGTCTAGGCCTACATCCGTACACCCAAGTTTCTCAATAAAGGGTTTGGATTACTTTCCTTTATGCATGTGTTTTGTTTGCTCTTTTCCATGTGTTTATGGTCGGATCCATGCTTGTTTGCTTAGATCTAGGCCTTTGCCTTGTTCTCATCTATTTTCCCTTTGTGGGTTTGTGCTTGTTGGTCTTTGGGTCCACTTTGTTTGTTTGGTTGCATCAGTCCCCTTTGGTGGTTTGTTTGGATGCAACCATGTTTGGGAGTACATCTTAGTGATGTTTGGCTTGCTTGCTGCTCGCCTTTCTCTCTTTTGCTTAGCTTTGCATGTTAAGGTTTCTCATGTTAACCCTTTTGTGTGCCTTACAACATGTTTACCCTTCCCCTTTGTGTGATACCCTGCTTGCTATGCTTGCTTTGTGCCATCTTGTTCGGCATTCCTTGGTTTTGCTTGCATCCTTGCATCTTGTTTACGCGTTCATGCAAGTGTCTTTATATGCTTGTTTGTGTCATCAAGCCTAGTTCCTACTTATAATCTCGTGCAGGTTCACACCCGTCTTTTGTACACAAGATCCAGAGTCCCTTTTAAGAACTTCGCATGATGGCAAATGTGTTTTCTGTACTCCAATATAGTGAAACCATGGACACCAAATCCAAACCTACATTTGTCCTTCTAGGACACCTTCTTTTGATTGTTAACATGTTTGCCCCTTTGTGTGCTTTCTTTGTTATCTCTTTTGCTTATCTACTGGCCTTGTGTTTTCTTTATTGTTGCATGTACACGCTTGGAGCGAGGGCGCAACTTTCAAAATGCAAGCTAAAAAGGGCAAGAATGCAAGCAAGAAGATGCAAGCCCAAAAAGGGCAATGTTCAGTAGATTAGGAAGTCTAACCTCCCCATATGGTTATTTCTTTCTCTCTTAGCCTCTTCTTTAGAACTTTGTATCTAGATTAGGGCTTCCCTTTCCTTGTATCTAGATTTGGGCCGCATTCTTAGGGTATGGCAATGTCTATTTATATTTCCTGTACCTTGTTGGGCCATACCTTTTGGATGTAAGCATGTATGCTTTATCTTTCTTGTACCTTGCTTGGGCCGCATTTCTTGGGTATGGCAATGTCTGTTTACTTTTCCCGTACTTGTTGGGCTATACCCTTGGAACGTTGATAGTGTCTGCTTTACTTTTCTTGCACTGTATGCTTGCATTGTGCATGGTGTATGTATATATATATTTGCTTACTTATGGGTGGTCGTGCACTTTGTATGATGGACTCTCATGGTTAGGAGAGCGACCCTCCTGTGATCATGGGTGCTCTTGACCTTGTAGTGTGGGTATGCACTCAAGGCGACTACTGTCGGTGCATATTTGTGCTATATTGTGTGCATGATCATCGCAATATGTTTTTCTCGATCCATGTCAGCTAGTGACATTGGTTTCCTCGTGTATGCGACACACATCAACATGTTTGATGCTTTGGAGAGCTTCAACTTGCCTCAGTATGAACATATTGATGCCCGCCGTATACACAAGCACAAAACCCTACCGGTGCGCCATAGCGCACCAAACGCGAAACGCTACTGAATTTTCGCCGTGAAAATGGGGCACCTTTGTTGCCATATTCTCACAACGAAAGCTTGATAAGGATAGTGTTTTGTGTGCTATGACGCACCAGAGGCGAAATACTATCGGATTTTCGTCGTGGAAATTGACAACAATTCCAAAATGCACTAGCAAAGCATTGATTAAGACCACGCCCCTTCCAAAATCAAACCTTGAAGCCCAATATTGTTAAAGCCCCAAAAGCTAAAGTCAATAGCTTGTTTTTAATTGCTAATGTCTGAAAATTAAGATTTTATCAAAACAAAGGATTGTGTTCGGACAGGTGTTATGAGGTGCCTAACACCTTCCCCACACGTAACTAGACTTCCGAACTCAAGAATCAAGATTTTTTACCCATCCGTATTAGATTAGGAAAAACGACATTTTTCTTAGCCTAGGATTGGTAATAAAATCAAATAGAGTCAAATGACCAATCACACCTTGGAAAATACTCAATGATTGGTGGTGATTTCACTTCACCTTTGTTGAATCAATAGGTTTTAAATTAAAAGATTAAAACCGACTCCATTCCATTAACACCTGCGTTGTCGCAATGGGTTATCGACTGCCACCAGGCATCAACATGGTCAAATGAACAAGTATATGCTATAATTAGATAGGATTGTAGTCATGGATATTGTTTGGTTTATTGTCTTTTGAGAAGGGTTGTGCACCACCAACTTTGGTGGTTGTAATTGATGGTTTGTAAGGGGGTGGCAGTTTAAATCGTGGGCTCAATAAGTTAAAGTATAGGTTCAATTGGGTTTGTTGGTGATGAGGGTGGGTCCATTTATGTGATTTGGTGGCTTAGATTTACAATTAGGAATCAGGTGATTTGAGACTCTGACAAATTTAGTTCGGTGATAGGCTAAATAAATAATGGGTTGGTGGTGAATTTTTTTGTTTTTGTTTTTTGGTTTGCTATCTAGGGTCTTAGGGTGGTTTGGTCTCAATGATAGTGGTGTGGTTTAAGATTGCAACAATTTTTTTTTTTTTTTTTTGTGGGGGGGGGGGGGGGGTGGGGGAGGAGGGTGATTGGATTGTGCACTTAAGCTGTTTTTGATTTGGTATGAATAAGGTTTCCAAATTCAGTGAATGAGATTGCATTCGAATGAAAAATTAGTTAAATTGGTTGGTTTCATGAGGCATCCTTCTTGCAAGAGCTCAAATGTTAGTTTGAAACTTGGAAGGATGTTCGTGATTAAATTCCAACTTGCCCAAAACCCCACCAAATTATGTATATATTTTTTTAAGAAAAACTTAATGAGTTTTAAGGAGATAAATGAGCCAGAGATTGGAAAAAAAAAAAAAAAAGGATGGGAATAATGTATGAGAAAAGAAAAAGAAAAAGAATAGAGATAGGTATTTCATTTCATTTCATTAATATATTGAATAAAAGGCTACGTTCGATTAAATGATGTTTAAAATGATGAGTTAGACGGCTTAAGTCGCATTTAACGAAAGTT
The DNA here is from genome assembly GCA_028535165.1 of Quercus tomentella. Taxonomy (NCBI): domain Eukaryota; kingdom Viridiplantae; phylum Streptophyta; class Magnoliopsida; order Fagales; family Fagaceae; genus Quercus; species Quercus tomentella. The sequence continues at coordinate 47,496,295 of JAPQVY010000156.1, forward strand.
ATAGTAATAGATTTAGATGATATGACCATTTAGGAAACGGAATCGAATCTAGTGGACTAAAATGAAAAATCTCAAACTTAAAGGATCACCCCTACAAAAAAAAAAATATAAACAAATAAACAAAAAAAAAGCCAAAACAAATAAATTTAATTTTTGTTATGACTAATTAAATGATACAAAAAATAAATAAATGATATTTTTTGATGGAAATCTCTAATCCATCCAATCAAAAATGTACTAATAGAACTTTTATGGTAATGTACTAGTCCACTATAAAAAGATATAATAATCAAATTTTCATAGAATTGTTGAAGGTGATTGGCCAAATGGTCAATGTCTTACTCTCTATTGATTCAATTGGCACAAATTCTTGAGTTCAAAGTATCAAAATATGAAATTGGTTCTCGAGAAACTTACCTCCTTAAACTAGTTAAGAGTGCTTGAAGTCTTTCATTCTTCTGACATTCACTTCCTTAGCACTTGACGGAGTGTTTGTAGTTCCACATGCTTAAACCACCTAAGTGAGTTTCTATAGCCCCCTATCCCAAATAAATAAATGACACTTTTTAGATGGAAATCCCTAATCCACCCAATCAAAAATATAAAAATAGAAGGTGAGTGGCCTAATGGCCAATTTCATACTCTCATTTGATGCAATTGGGACAAATTCTTGAGTTTAAATAATCATAATATGAAATTGGTTCTTTAGAAACTTACCTCCTTAAACCGCTTGAGAGAGTGCTTGAAGTCTACCATTCTTATGACACCCACTTCTTAGCACTTGACAGAGTGTCTGTAGTCCCCCATCCTTTGTTTAGGCCTCCAAAGCACAAGATTAGACATTGGTTCTGCTATGTGTTCCACATCCTCAAACCACCCAAGGAAGCGTCTGTAGCCTATATCCCAAATAAATAAATGACATTTTTTAAACAAAAATCCCTAACCCACCCAATCAAAAACATATACATAGAACTCTTATGGTAATGTAGTAGCCCATCATAAAAAAGATACAATAACACAATTTTCATTGAATTGACGAAGATGAGTGGCCTAATGGACAATTTCTTACTATCTTTTGATTAAATTGGAATAAATTCCTGAGTTCAAATCATTAGAATATGAAATTGGTTCTCTAGGAACTTACCTCCTTAAATCACTCTAGAGATTGTTTGAAATCTCCTGTTCTTATGACACCCACTTCTTAGCACTTGACGAAGTGTCTGTAGTCCTGCACCCTTTGTCTAGGCCTCCAAAGCACAAGATTAGACATTGATTTGCTTTAGGTAGGTGTTCCACAGGCTTAAACCACTTAAGGGATTTTTTGTAGCTCCTATCCCATATTATGTCTCAGTCAAGCATTAGGTCCTTTACCACTCAAGTAGGGTCACCAAATTGTTGAAGGTGAGTGGCCTAATAGCCAATGTCTTACTCTCAGTTGATTCAATTGGCACAAATTCTTGAGTTCAAATCATCAAAATATGAAATTGGTTCTCAGGAAACTTACCTCCTTATACTAGTTAAGAGTGCCTGAAGTCTCTCATTCTTCTAACACTTACTACCTTAGCACTTGGCAGAGTGTTTGTAATCCCCATCCTTTGTCTAGGCCTCCAAAGCATAAGATTAGACATTGATTCTGCTATAGGTAGGTGTTCCACATGCTTAAACCACCTAAGTGAGTTTTTGTAGCCCCCTATCCCAAATAAATAAATGACATTTTTTAGATGGAAATCCCTAATCCACCCAATAAAAAAAAAAAATGAAAATAGAACCCTTAAGGTAATGTAGTAGTCCACCATATATATAACTTTATTTTCATTCGAAGGTGAGTGGCCTAATGGCCAATTTCTTACTCTCATTTGACGCAATTGGAACAAATTCTTGAGTTTAAATAATCAAAATATGAAATTGGTTCTCTAGAAACTTACCTCCTTAAACCACTTGAGAGAGTGCTTGAAGTCTACCGTTCTTATGACGCCCACTTCCTTAGCACTTGACAGAGTGTTTGTAATCCCAATCCTTTGTCTAGGCCTCCAAAGCATAAGATTGGACATTGATTCCGCTATAGGTAGGTGTTCCACATGCTTAGACCACTTGACTTGAGTGAGTTTCTGTAGCCCCCTATCCCAAATAAATAAATGACATTTTTTAGATGGAAATCCCTAATCCACCTAATCAAAAATATAAAAATAGAACCCTTATGGTAATGTCAGTCCACCATATATATAACTTAATTTTCATTCGAAGGTGAGTGGCCTAATGGCCAATTTCTTACTCTCATTTGATGCAATTGGGACAAATTCTTGAGTTTAAATAATCATAATATGAAATTGGTTCTCTAGAAACTTACCTCCTTAAACCACTTGAGAGAGTGCTTGAACCCTACAGTTCTTATGACACCCACTTCCTTAGCACTTGACAGAGTGTCTATAGTCCCCCATCCTTTGTCTAGGCCTCCAAAGCACAAGATTAGACATTGATTCTGCTATGTGTTCCACATGCTCAAACCACCCGAGGGAGTGTCTGTAGCCCCTATTCCAAATAAATAATGGCATTTTTTTGACGGAATTACCTAAATCACCCAATAAAAAACATAATAATAGAACTTTTATGGTAATATAGTAGTCGACCATAAAAAGATGTAATAACTCAATTTTCATAGAATTGTCAAAGGTGAGTGGCCTAATGGCCAATTTCTACTGTCATTTGATTTAATTGGGACAAATTCTTGAGTTCAAGTCATCAGAATATAAAATTAGTTCTCTAGGAACTTACCCCCTTAAACCACTTGAGAGATTGCTTGAAGTCTCCCGTTATTATGACACCCACTTTCTTAGCACTCAATAGAGTGTGCCTATAGTCCCCCATCCTTTGCCTAAACCTCCAAAGTACAAGATTAGATATTGATTCTGCTATGTGTTCCACATGCTTAAACCACCCAAGGGAGTGTTTGTAGCCTATATCCTAAATAAATAAATGACATTTTTTAGACAAAAATCCCTAACCCACCCAATCAAAAACATATTCATAGAACTCTTATGGTAATGTAGTAGTCCACCATAAAAAGATACAATAACTCAATTTTCATAGAATTGTCGAAGATGAGTGGCCTAATGGACAATTTCTTACTATCTTTTGATTCAATTGGGATAAATTCTTGAGTTCAAATCATTAGAATATGAAATTGGTTCTCTAGGAACTTACCTCCTTAAATCACTTGAGAGATTGTTTGAAATCTCTTGTTCTTATGACACCCACTTCTTAGCACTTGATGGAGTGTCTGAAGTCGTCCACCCTTTGTTTAGGCCTCCAAAGTACAAGATTAGACATTGATTCTGCTTTAGGTAGGTGTTCCACAAGCTTAAACCACCTAAGGGAGTTTTTGTAGCCCCAATCCCAGACTATGTCTCAGTTAAGCATTAGTTCCTGTACCACTCAAGTAGGGAGAGAGAGAGAGAGAGAGAGAGAGAGAGAGAGAGAGCTCATAGTAGCTTAGACAACGAAGCGTAGTTTGGAAATACTTTTTCTGTTTCTTAAAAATCTCCCAATTTCCATAATAACTTAATAAAGAAAATAAAGACTAATTTGGAATGAATTTTTCATTTCAATAGTATTAAAAGCTATATTGTTTTGAGAAGCACTAATCTAGAATTGATAAAAAAAAAATCTAGAGCATACTTGAATAATGAAATAAGACATCATCATATTTTACCGTTTTAAATTAGTTGAAATTTAAAACTTTGAATTATCCCTTAAGCTATTCTGACCACAAAATAGCTCAAAAAAAGAAGAAGATAAAATCCATAATTAACCTTCAAAGAAATCTAAAATTTGAAACAATAAGGCTGAAAAATTGAGCCCTTTAATCGGCACTTTGATTGGGGTTTAGAATGTTGATCAACATGCATAACCCTTTCATCATCACTTCAAGGCTTAGATGTAAAATTTTGATTGGCTTGCTCACTTTTTTTTAAAAATAAATTCATAGTAATTAGTATCATACAATACGCAATACGTATCTTATGACCCGTATTGAATTGAATGAAAAAAATATTGTATCTTATGTATATATTAACCATGTTCATGAATTGTACGATACATAGATGCGTATTGTATATATTGTAGTATCAGGCGATACATAGAAATGTGGATTGAAATTCTTTTTTGGGGAGGGGGTAGGGATGGCAATTTTGCCCCCCTCCACTTAACCCGCCCCTCCTCGCTTCGCCTCGCGTGGGTTTTCCCTGCCCCGTAAAGGTGGTGGGGCGGGGATGGGGTAAGATTTTAGCCCTGCACCATGGGGCAGGGTGGGGATGGATTTAGACTTTTTAAACCCACCCCGCCTCGCCCCTCCCCATCCCTGCCCCGCCCCTCGTTGCTAAGGGTTATAATTGTAAATTTTTCATACTCTAAAACCCTACTATTTAAACAAACATATCAATATTAGCTTATTTTATTCTACCTAATGTGGTTCTCTGCCTTTATTTTGTTATGTGTTATAATATGAGTTTTTTTTTTTTTTTTTTTTTTTTTTTTTTTTTTTTTGTGGTGATTGTCTTGTTAAACACTTGGATATATTATTCAATTTTTTTCTAAAAATTGATTTGATTTGATGAGATAAATTTAGTTATAATTTCAAGTGTATTTTTATTAATGAAATAAGTTTCATTAAAAAAATTGTACTAGTTGTAGGAAAAATTAATAAAAATTAGAGTTTTACGGGGTGGAGCGGGACTTCGTGGGGCCCTAAGGGGCGGGGACGGGGTGAGAAAGTTTTCCCTGTCATGCGGGCTGGGGTAGGGATGTGGTAAGACAAAACCATGCGGACCGGGGACGAAGATCCCATCCTTCGGCCCCACCCCGTCCCATTGCCCTCTCGCGGGAGAGGGGAGGGGGAGGGGGGGATTGGAGGGGTTAAATTTATGCTTTGACTTGAGTTGTACTTATTGGACTTATTTTTTAGTACAAAACTATTGGGCTGCATAATTGAGCACAATCTGATAATATGTCCATGAGTGTTTTTATCCTCTCTCCCTCCACAACATTTACACCACACACTTGAGCCTAATATTGAAAAATTAAGATATATATTTTTTAACACGAATGCTTGCATGTGCGCACACACATGCACATGTGTGCATGCGTGTAAAAAAATCAAGAGAATTTATCCTCTTTTTAAGTTTTAAAATGGATACAAAAGTTGTCCATATAGTTTGCTTTGAACTTACACACAAAATATCCAAAAGGAAAAATAATTAATGATTCTTTATTTTACATGATCAGTTTGCATGTAAAGAAAACAACAATTATGAAAAAAAATTAAAAAATGATAGAATATTTTTATTAAAATCTTACCTTTTTTTTTTTTTTTTTTTTTTTTTTTTTTTTTTTTTTCTAAAAAATCATTGAATCCAGAGGCTTGGGACAAATTTATAATTTTTTTTTGACCACCCTAAATTAAAATTTTGAACCTTCTAAAAGAAGCCCAACAACAAACCAATTTAATTTAAAATATGTGGAAAAAAAAAAGACAAGCCCAACAATAAAAATTAATAATTTGTTGATTTTAAATCTCAGAAAAAGACAATTAAGTAGGCAGCAAAGTGTAAACACTTAAAGAGAATTAAATGTGAGTTAGTGGAAATGAAGCGTTGGGAGTGAAGACAATCTTTTTTTTTTAAATGATTGTATTGTTGTGTTGAATTATTAATAGAGTAATGCAAAAGGACAATAAAAATTTTTCTTAATGAATTACAAAGACCAATATATTGTCAAAATTGAGATGAATTTTTAAATAAAATAATTGAAAAGAGTAAAGACAAAAACTAATAAATGATATATTAAAGTATTCTAAGTAATAATACTTAAAGTACACTTTACAACAATAATTAATAAATTTATTATAGTAAGAGGCAATAGATGATTTCCAAGATTTAATCTTAACAACTATAATTAATATCTTCATTATATTAAGAAGAAACAATATTTCCAATGAACTTATAATTTATCATTTATTCTTTATGATAAGAAAATCACGAGTTTCACAAGATTCATTTCCTACCTAAAACGAACTTGTGTTAACTTGAAAATTCTTCCTTCGGATCATGGGTTGCAAGACAAGATCTCTTCTTATCATCCTAAATATTCCTAATGATCAAGATAAAATATGAAAATATTATTTACAAAGAGGACCTTATAAACCTCTTCAACATGAATTTAAATGACCCCCCTAAAAATTATTCCTGGAGCTGCAACATTTGAATCAATTGTTCCTCCCCACGCCTCCCCTCCCTTCTTTTGAGGGTTAAGTCAAATTTTTGAATGTTTAAATTGTAAAAAGTTAGTTTACACACACACACACACTCTTTTATTTCTTTTCTTCCTTTCTTTTTTGGCTATAAAGTACTATTTTCATTCCATTTACCTACTGGCTTTTATCACATTTTGGTTGAATAAGAGACCTGAGGTTCAATGTTTGCCTGCACCAAAATGTGATAAAAGCCAGTAGGTAAATGGAACGAAAATAGTACTTAATAGCCAAAAAGAAAGGAAGAAAAGAAATAAAAGTGTGTATATATATATATATATATAATAGTTATCAACTAGTGCCTCAAAGAAAAGTAGATAGAAAATGCGAATTTGTTAGATGCATTACGTTTATATTGAGATTTAAGAGTACATAAGTACAAATTGAGCACTGCATTTCAGGCACGCAATAAGGCTTCCAAATTCATCGACTACACCATGAGCATTCACATTGGTGGAACCATATTTTTAGGTTTTAGCAACTCAAAAAGTTACATTATCTATTTTAATACCACATTTAACAATATACCCAGCATCAATGATACTATTTTTTTACTACTTCATTTAAATATTTTTTATTTTTTATTTATTTATTCTCTCTCTCTCTCTCTCTGAACAAACAACAAATCCACACCATCGCCGGTCACATCCACCACCACTACCACCCCACACCCCCACAAACCACAACCCACAACTGCCGCCACCACCACCACCACCACCACTACCGTGACCACGAGCCAAAATCAAACCACACACCACCACAAAATCCCACTTTTCAAGCCCAAACCCAAATCTCCAATCCCTAACAAAATCAAACAATAATCAAACAAACATAGCCTGATCAATGATCCACCACATCCACAGCAACCCACGGCGTGACCCACCACCATAAGCCAACCAACGATCCAGCCATTGCAAGAGCCAAAACCCACATTACACAATCAACACAATCGAACCACACAAACCCACACCACCACTAAAACCACCGATCCAAACCACCCAACCACACAAACCTAGACAAACCCAATCCACACTAGCCCACCACCACGAACCCACATCAACGATCTCAACTAACCTAGGTGACACCACGAAGAAAAGAAATGCTTGGTTTAGTCAAGAGCAAGATAGGGGTTGCACTAGAGAGAAAAAGAAAGAAGGAAAAAAGAAGGAGAGAAGACCAAAGAGAGAAAGAGAGAAAATGATTTTTTAATGAGAGAAGAGAGAGATAAAGAATAAACAAATATTTTTTCCCTTTGTTGCTACAGACCTACAGTAGACAAAGATGGCAATATACTATAGCAATGTTGTTAAAATTTTTAACTATGGCACCACTGATGTAGCATTTATTTTGTTGTTTGTGGTGCTAAAAATAGCAATTTAGTTTTTTAGCACCATCAATACTAATGCTCTAACTGTGATTGTAATATCAATATGCACTAAAAAGGCCAAATCCAATATTCAAAAAAGGAATAGCTCATGGTAAACAAGAAGCTTACATATAGTTGAATTATTGTATTTGTCATTAGCATAAAAGTTTGTAATGAACTATTGTTGAAAAACTAAAAAACATTATCTTTGCTTAAGTGAAACCAAGGTGAGTTGTCATGGGTTGAGTTAGATTGGGTTAGGGATTTCTCAATTCAAGAATATCAAGTTGAGTTGAAAAATATCTTAAACCCGACCTAATTCAGCCCATGCTTATTCCTACTTGTTGGTAAACTAAAGTATCGGTAACAAAAAAAGATATAATTAGAGCCAAAACTCTTAGATTTTGATTTTTTTTTTTTTTTTTTTTTGTTGAAAACTATACTAACCTCACATAGGTCGCTAGTTTGAGTTCGAGAATCAACCTATCCAAAAGAAAAAAAAAAAAAAAAGGGGGGTTAGATTGCCTATTAATCAGCTCTTACAAACTCTACAAAAGTGAAAATTTTGTGTACTGAGTACGACATACAAGGTATAAGAAAATGACAAATAACTCCAAAAGTCCTCCTAAAATTTGTGATAAGCATGTAGACGTAACAAAATCCTTATTTTGTCTTTGAGATAATATATTTTTGTGAACTAACCAATTTGATTAAGCCTAATTTACCCTTGCTTATCAATAAAATTCCTATTTTTCTCTTAAGTTGTGGTAATTAAGAATGTGATAAAATCCCCCCTCAAAAAAAAAAAAAAAAGTGATAAAATCCTTTTTTTGCCTTTGAGTTATTATATTTTTATGGACTAACCGATCCTTATTTAAACGATAATGTTCCTAATTTACCCTATGTTTATTGATGAAATTCCTCTTTTACCTTTGAGTTATTTTATTTTACCACAAAAATTAAGAACATTTAAAATTGTGGTCAGAAATCTACTACTTACTACTAGAATCCCTCCCTTCCCTTACACTGTGTTTGGTTGGGGTGAATTTAAGGGGGATGGAAAACATAGAATGGAAAATTGGGTGGAAAACAGTGTTTTCCATTGTTTGGGAAAGAGAGGAAAACCCGGGAGAAAATTTTCTCTCCCGGGCCCACAAATTTTGTCCTCCCAAATCAGGAGGGAGGAAAAGCCTGAGTGGAAAAATGTCTCACAACACTTTTACCATAATACCCCATTCTGGAATCAAGTAAAAAAAAAAAAAAAAAGAGAGAGAGAGAGAGAGAGCGCTGGAGAAAAAAGAGAGAGAATGAGAGCGTTGGAGTCAAGTAAAAAAAAAAAAAAAACAGAGAGAGAGCGCTGGAGAAAAAAAAAACAAAGAATGAGCATTCTCTGTGCCTAGAACGTTCTTGAAGAAAAGAAAAGAATGATAAGGACAACGTGTGTGGAAGAAAAAAAAAGGAAAAGAAAAACGTATGGCTGAGAAAGGAGATATAACATAATGAATAAAAAATCCTAATTTAGAAATGTTACCGCAATATTTTCACAATAAATTTTAAGTAATAGATTGTTATTAGTTAATATTAGTGAGTAAAAAAATAATTTCAATGGTGGATTCAAATTAGAACTAGTAACAACTTTCCACATAAATTTTGTTGTGAAAATATTGTGAACGTAACATTTCTTATTGAAAAATATAATTGTTGGTAAATTTTATATTATTTAATGAGTGCAAATAAATCTATTTCCTACCTATCATGTAATAAGGGTATAATAGTCAATTTGTATAAACTAAATTTTCCACCCTCTCACTTTTCTACTCCTCCAACCAAACATACACGAGGGAAAACTAAATATTTTCTATCCTCCCACTTTTCCATTCTCCCACTAATTTTCCATCCTCCCACTTTCCCACTCCTCCAACCAAACAGACCCTTAAGTACTAGGTGTAATGGGCAAGTACATTTAAACTTAAAACAGTTTTTTTTTTTGATGAATACACTTGTAATAGTTGGGTAAGCATGAAATATAGATTTTTTTTTTCTTGCATTTTTTTTAGGTCTGTCAGACAACAGACCTAAAATAAAATAATAAAATAATAAAAAAAAGTAATGTCATTAAGTCTCAAAACTCATTTTCATACGAGTCCCTTCTCTTACGTCTTGCATTTAATTTTTTGCCCATTATAAAAATCAGTTGTGCATTCAGCATCTAGCTTGTAATGTGTGGAACATTTGCATACATATGAATCAATTAATGTGCGATGTTAGCAAATGACTTTAAAATATAATCCTACTGACATGTTAAATAACGAGATTATATAATTTTTTATTTATTTCATTTCTAAAACGAAATTATTTCTTCTCAAAAAAAAAAAAAACGAAATTATTAAATATTATATAAATATAGATCTTCGTAGTTACATATATGATAAATCATATGTCAAGAATTTTAAAGTTGATTAATTGACATTTATTAGTAATTTAATTTCAACAGAAACGTTTAAGTTAAAATTTATACTCTTCCAACTATAATAGAATTAACTTGAAATTCACATTAGATCTAAAAGAGTGGAGTGCGGAGTGGCAGAGGGTTGAGATTGCAAAGCAAGAGGTCGGCTATATTATATTGACAAAAAGACACTGACACCGTCTCAACATAAAAAATGGTAATTTTGGTAGTTTTGATTACATTGCATTACCCTCTTTTTTTTTTTTTCTTTTTTTTTTTTTTCTTTTTTTTTGGTTGAGAAAAAAAAGAAAGAAATTTGCGTGTGACAATCATTGTCCCATACTCCATGGTACGTTTGGGTAAGTCCATGAGTACCACCAGCTCGAACCAAATCGCAGAGACCCGAACTCACGTTACATTATCCTTTGCTTGCGCTGGTGCTGGTCCCACTGCAATCATGGATGGAGTTCCTAGGAAAGAATACTAATGGGTCGTTTAGATATATATATAGCCGTTATAAAAAATAAAAAAAAGATTAACGATTCTATTCAATACTAATTCGCAGCTACACGTCACAGTCAACTGATATTAATCTATTACTATTTTTTTTTTTTTTTTTGTTAAGATCTATTACTATTTTACCTCTTGCAAACTGCAGTCTTAATTTTTAATTTATTTTTCTTCTTCAAAATAGATAATGGAGAGATGATGAAAATTTGATCTAAATTTATTATTATTATCGAGCTATATCACTTAAATTCCAATCTCCCATTTTTTGGCCTAAATTTGATCTAAATTAATTTATGATTTGAGATCTAATTTAGCATTTCAAATCACAAAAATGATCAATTTGGTATGAAATTTTTAAATAACCACGTGAGTTCCAAGATTTTTGTTTTTACAAAAAGTATTGATGATAGATGAAGAGTAATGCTACATATAGCCATAAATTATTTTATAACTGTGGAGACCATTTTTGCCTCAGGTTCAACCTTCAGTTCGACTCATATGTGGGAAGCCGAGGAAGCCTTTTGGCTCAGAGTCCCACATCGAAGAAAAACCTCCCCACTTGCTGCCTTATAAGCTGTGAAGCCAAGGGAGTAGTGGGGGGGTTTTCCTTCGATATGGGACTCTGAGCCAAAAAGGCTTCCTTGGCTTCCCACATATGGGTCGAACTGAAGGTCGAACCTGAGGCAAAAATGGTCTCCACAATAACATTTTTACAAATTGTTGTTGTGAGTCTTGTGACCAACTTCTTACTGATTCTCAACTGGGCCTACCAATAACATTACTTTTTTATTTTCCAATAATCACTCATCATATCAGCAATTTGTAAAAAAATTTATAAAAAAGTTTGTATCTTTATTATTTTCCATAGATGAAGCATTGCAATGATATCAAACAAATTAAGACATTTGTTTTTCCTAAAAAAAAGGTTTAAACAATTAAATAAAACTCATTTTTCCTTTCTAGTTTCTACCTAGGGTTACTAAGAGCCTTATAGCTTAATTGGTATTTCACCATGCATAAAGTGTTTGGGGGTCTAGGGTGGAAAGGATTTGAGTTGCGAAATTAGTAGCATATTGCAACTATCTAAAAAAAGAAAGTTTCTACCTAGGGTTGTTGACGGATCTGACAAATTGGGTTAAACTGACTAGCTTGATTTGGTTTCAATGAGAAATAACCAATTGACCAGATTACCAATGAAATTGTTGGCGATGTGGTGTTCCTTCCTCACACCTTAGTATGATTGATCATGAATGTAAGAGTAGGGAGCACTACGTCATTGTATTTCAAGAGCACCTAACAGTTACTCATTAATTTCAACTAAATAGAACTTATGTTTATTTTTTTATTTTTATTTTCAGCAACTAAAAAAAATTCTAATTAAAATATTTATTTATTAATCTATTATATATATAATATAAAATTTAATTGGAATATGATTCTATGGTAGGCCATAAAGTTTGTTCCCATTGGGCTTGAGCCGAAGAATGTGAGGGCCCAATCATAAACTCACTTAACTCAAATGGGCCCAGGTAGACTGAAAGGAAAAGCCAACTGAAGAAGTGATTAGTCTGAGGAAGGTGCTTAGAGAAAGATAGTTCGAGGAAGTTGAGAGTTTCTATCAACCAAATCGAGGGTACTAGCCTGAGGAAGATAACCGTAACCAATGTGGATAAGAATTGGGGGAAAGCACCTGGCGAAGCTACCCGCACCTCTGCATTAAATGCACTACACTAACTAGGCATGTTGCATTAATGACTGAATGTCATCTAAACAGTGTCACATAGCCTGTTGTTTATCCAGCACAGCCTCAAAAGGGTTGGGGGGGTGGGGGGGGGGGGGGGGGAGAAAAGAATAGGACAAGTATCTTAGGGAAGGGCCATCCACCATCCAAATGGAAGGCCATAATTGAAGCAATGAGATTATAAAAAGGAAAAGATCCTTAATGTATAGGGATCAAAAAAAGAAGGAAGAAAATAGAGAGAGAGAGAGAGAGAGAGAGAGAGAGAGAGAGAGAGAGAGAGAGAGAGAGAGAGAGAGAGAGAGAGAGAGAGAGAGAGAGAGAGAAGAGAATACTAAAAGAGAAGTATGATTTTGTATTTCACTAAGTGTAAAAGCTCCTCAACAGTTATGAGAAAGAAGAGTTATAATAAAACTTGTCTTATTCTTAGTTTTTATCCCATATTTTGCTTATAGTCAATCTTTAGGGAAAATTTAGATTTTCAAGTTCAACTGTTAGTTTAGGACCCATCTCTATAAATTAATTGTCATGGATACTGGTCTAGCCCAATACTTATTTGGCCCATCGGATTTTTAGCCCATACAAATTCTTTAGTGTCCACTTTTTTATTCCTCTGAAAATAACCTTATTATCTAATTCAAAATTATTTCACAACAAAACTTCTCAAAAAAAAAAAAAAAAGATAATAAGATAAAAAAAAAAAAAAAGTTATTCTACCCTCACAACAAAATGTCTCAATATTTTCAAAACAAGTGAGGTTTCAACTCATCATAGGTAAAATAATAATAATAAAAAATAAATAAAATTTTATTGGAACCACTACAACTCAAAACAATAGTGAAAATGTTATGAGGTTTTGTAATGACGAACTATAAATACTTGATATGACCATTTAAAAATGATATATATTTATTTATTTTTAAAAAGGAAAAGTTTATAAACACAAGCATGATATTTAGGGCTGTAAATGAACCAAGCTGTTCATAAACAGTTCGAGCTTGGCTCGATAAAAAGCTCGTTCATGTTTGTTTGTTTATAAACAAGTCAAGCTTAAGATTTAGTTTTAGGCTTGTTTAATAAACGAGCCGAGCCTAAATAAAAAATATTGTTCATGAACAAGCTTGTGAACACCAAGACTCGATACAAAAGTAACAAAACAAGTTGAGCTTAGGCTTATTTATGAGTTTGGTAATAAAATTGATATGAGCTTGACAAGTAAACTCATATCCTTCTAAGACTTTAATTAATTATAAGTTGAGACCACTCATCCAAACCAAATAGACTAAATAATAAACTTGATATAGGCTTGATAATATACTTGTATTGGATCTCAAGCTCAAAAACATGATATTGAGCTTGAGTTTGGGCTTGATATTGAGCTTGAGCTTGGCTTGACCAATGAATCAAGCCAAGCTAAGCCGAGCTCAAGTTTTTATACTTTATAACAAGTTTAAACTTGAACATTATTTATAGGCTCGTATCAAGCTCAAGTCAAGCTTAAACATTTTACTTTTATTGTCGAGCCAAGCTTGAACATTTACTATTTGACAAAACTCGGCTCGTTTACAGCCCTAATATTTAACATGTCCGCGTACACGTTGCCAAGGCTATGGCATGGATGCATACATATTGCCTAGGAAACATTTTGTATTCAAATTTTCTTCACTCAACTATTGAATTAAAAAAGAAAAGAAAAGAAAAGTCCCATTAATATATATATATATATATATATATATATATAACAGAGTCAATACCTCTGATATTTTTCTAGACATGTGGGGTTTTATTTTATTTATTTTATTTTATTTATTTTTATTAAAAAAACAAATTTGTATTACTCTATACTATTTTTATATTGGTTACCAATTTCGGAGTTTTCTTAGCTCTCACTTTATCTCTATCAGCCAACGTATAAATCCCCAGAACATTCAACCCCCTTTCCAGACACGGACTCCGCGTTTCGTAGTAATACAAATCAATAGCGCATTTTTCTTCTTCATCTTCATCTTCAAAAAGAAAAATTCCCAAAACGCTTTGAATCGTGACCATGGACAAGAACGTAGAGAAAATGCAGGTCCGTAAGAATTACCGGAATCTCTGGCACACCGACCTCATCTCCACCATCCGAGCCGATACTCCTTGTATGAACACAATTTGCTCTCACGTTAAATTTTGATTTTTGAGTAATTATTGTTGTTCTGTTTGGTTGTTGAGAAAAATGCTAGAAAATTAAAAATTTTGGATATGAACGATGGAAACCGATACAATTCGACTGTTTGGATTCGTTCGAGTTTTTGTTTTCCTCATGGATAATTGTCATTTCCTTCATATTTGGACTCTGTTTGGTTACTGAGAAAATCATAATGCTGTTTTTCAGTCGTTTAGTCCTAATTTTTTATTAATAAAAACTATGTTTGATTTTTTTTTTCTTTAAAAAAAAAAAAATTGTGTTTGATTTGTGAGTAATATTCTGTTTGGTTGTGGAGAAAATCCTGGAAAAGATTAAGAGAATTGGATTTTGAGTTTCAAACGTATTTCTTTAATATTTCGACTCTGTTTGGTTACCGAGAAAATCATAGGATTGTTTAATTTTCATTCGTTTAGTCCAGATTTTTTTATTATTAAAATCTATGTTTAATTCTTCCTTCTTCTTTTTTTTTTTTTTTTAATTGTTTTTTTATTTGTGAGTAATATTCTGTTTGGTTGGGGAGAAAATGCTAGAAAAGAGAAAGAGAATTCTATATTTAAGTTTCAAATGTTCTCTTAAATTTCTTTAATATTTGGACTCTGTTTGGTTACCGAGAAAATCACAGGATGGTTAATTTTCATTTGTTTAGTCCAGATTTTTTATTATTAAAAACTATGTTTTATTCTTCTTCTTTTTTTTTTAATTGTTTTTTTATTTGTGAGTAATGTTCTGTTTGGTTGGGGAGAAAATGCTGAAAAGAGAAGATAATTGGATTTTGAGTTTCAAAAGTTCTCTTAACGTATTTCTTTAATATTTGGACTCTGTTTGGTTACTAAGAAAAAGATAGGATTTTTTTTTTTATATATAAATTAATTTTCAGTAATATTCTGTTTGGTTGGGGAGAAAATGCTGGAAAAGAGAAAGAGAATTGGATATTTGAGCTCCAAATGCTCTCTTAACGTATTTGGCTTTGTTCTAGTGATATTAGTTTTCATTACTTTCATATTTGAACTCTGTTTGGGTACTGAGAAAATCATACAATGGTTGATGCTGTTTTTGATTCTTTTAGTCAAGATTTTTGATTACTTTAATTTTTTGTCTTTTGTCTTTATTGTTTTTGATTTGTTGAAAATTCTAGGATTGGTTGCTGAGAAAACGCAAGAAAAGAAAACAAAATTCAACATTTGCGTCTTAGGACTCAGTTTTCTGTTGTTACCTTAAAATAGAAGAAAAAAGATGATCTCATGACCACCATTGTAGAAAATATTTTGTATTAATTGTTCATGATTTCTGTTTTTTCCTTTTGTCTTTTGAAATTAGGACTCTGTCTAATTACTTAAATTTTTTTTTAAAAAAAAAAAAAAAGAAGAAGAAAAAAGAAGAAGAGGATACTGAATTTCATTATGCTATTTGACCGGGTCCATTTTTTTTCCCCAATAATTTTATAGGCACAACTCAATGTAAGAGTGAGATTTAATGTGAAATTTTGGGCTCTTGTAGCAGAACTCTTTTTTTTTTTTTTTTACTTGGGGCTCAGTTGAGATCAGATTCACAGTTGTGCTTGTACATGAGGTTTTGTTTTTAAAGTCAAAATGGAGAGATCAAGCTGATGTAATATTTTATTGCTGAGGCCTGAGATGTATTTAAAAGAAAGAAAGAAAGGATGTATTGAGTCTAAAAAATAACTGTGATGTGCCTATTAAAATTGCTTGGTTGTTGATCGGTTATGTGAGTGGCAGAATGGGTAACTGATTTTCTCTGTTTTGTCGTAATATCGTTCCTGTTGCTGGGAAAGAAAACATTGGAAACTTGATTTTTTGAATGTTAGAGTTTCTACTCAAATCTATTGGTGTAGCTTGAAAAAGATGGTAATTAGATGTGGAATTTAATTTTCCCTTTCCCCTCAGAGATCAAATAGGCAGTCCATTTTTTGATAATTTTTCATTTCTTAAGTTACATTTGATTACTGATTGAGTTGCTTATGTATTGTTTGATATGCAGATTGTTGCTTTGCAGTATGGTGGTAAGTGTTCTTATCTTGATGCATTTTTTTGCTTTGTCTATGTTTTACTGGTCATTGTTATGGTGTGTGTATATATAGAGAGGTGATTTTGTGGTTGACTTGTGCAGATGAAGGGATTCTCTGTGATTACTCTTTCTATTTTTCTTTTATAAACCTTTTGTTTGGATACAAACTTTGGAAAGAGGCCCTCCTCTTCTCCCTCTAAAAAAAGCAGGATGAAGAACTATACATTAAACCAAACTAAGTGTATATATATATATATATATATATATATATTCAAACTATGTTATGGTATTCATAATTGTTCAATTATATTGATTGTTTAAATTGGAAGTTGGATTGATTATTATTGAACTCCTGTATAAGTAGCTTTTATTATTATTATTATTATTATTAGTCTAACGTAGTGCTCCATTAACATGGATAATAAGGAAGATACAGTTTATAGAGCAGTGAGTTAAACTACCAAATAAACTTTTTTTGAGGGAAAATGCTTATCACATATCTATTGAGTTACCTAGAGATTAGTCTCAATGAAGGGTTTAATAAAGAGAGTTTCAGCTAAAGATGATCTGACCTTGTTATTTGCTATTTATTTTTATGTAATGCTCACTGCCATTGAAAAAATGCAATTGCTCCTCTCTTGTTTATTTTTTTACTCTTTATTGAGAATTATTAAGAGATTATCTTCTATTTTGGGTGTGGCCTATATAATTTTCCTTTTTTATATGATAGTGCTCCTTGTGCTTCTTACTTGCTACGCAAACGAGCTCTTTATAATGATATGTCAAGGTAATTAGTGGCAGTTCTTCCTTGGATTTTTCTTTTAACAAGAATCAAAGTGAACTTGCCATAATTCCTTTTTCTTCTATGTCATAGATACACATGCTGTGCTGGCTATATGCCATGCAGTGGTCGGTGTGGAGAAAGTCGGTGCCCTGAATTTTGTCTTTGCACTGAGGTATTTCAGTTATTTAATTCTTCCATTTATGTGTTTGTGGTAATCAACTAATCATAATTAAAATTAAAAAGAAAAAAAGCCAACGAGTTTTGGCTCAAATTACATTTCTTTCTCCAAGAAGAGTTGTAATTTGAGCCAAAATTCACTGAGTGTGTAGTAATAATTAAAAAAAACAGGAAGATGGTTAGGTATATGGTCTCCCTTATGCACTCTATAATCATTAATTTGCATGTGTGTTTTCTTCACTTTGTTCAGGTTTTCCTTTGCTTTGGAAATTCAGTAGCCTCAACACGCTTTCTGTTGCAAGATGAGTTTAATATACAGACAACCCAATGTGATAACTGCATTATTGTACTTCCTCTCTCTTTTCCCATGAATATCTATGATTCTATGCGTACTCACTCCACTTCTTTATCATCTACACATGTTTTTCACATGACACATTGCCTTCTTTGCAGGGATTTATGTTCTGCCTCCAACAACTTGCATGCATATTTTCCTTAGTAGCTTGTATAGTTGGAAGTGATGAACTTCGAGAAGCTTCGCAGGTCTTGAACATTTTGGCTGATTTGACTTATTGCACGTAAGGCCTTATATAATGCACCCTTTTGAAATCAATTGGCCAAGAGACATGAAATGATGAAATCCTGTACTGATAACTTTTATTTGATTTGTTTCTGCAGGGTTTGTGCATGTATGCAGGTATGCAATAAATTAAACAAAGTGCATTTGAAAACCATATATCACATGAGCATCATATAATTTTTAGCTGATGGATGGCACAATTAAGAATGTTGTCGGACCTGCTATAGATTATCCATTCCCTTATTACACGTCTTGGGTTGTAGTGGTGGAAAGGCCTTGGCTGTAAGCTAGTGAACATCAAATCATGTCCCAGAGTAATAGTAAAAACCAATGTTACTCAGATTGGGACCCAGAGATGGTTGGTTCTTAGTTATCTGGTTCCTTTATTGATCTTGTGATAGTTACAAAAATTTTGGAGGGGGGATTTAAACCTTGATTCTCCTCATAAAGGATAAGAGGTTATGCCATTGAGCTAAAAAGCTCTTGGCAGTTATCTGGTTCCTTTTCTGTGTGTGTATTAGATAGAATTTTTTATTTTTTATTTTTTTAATTGTGGGTTTTGGAGTTCAAAGTTTTGTGACATGTTTACTTAATTTGTTTCTAATGCAGACCCAGCACAAGATTGAAATGGATAAAAGAGATGGCAACTTTGGGCCACAACCAATGATGGCAGTACCACCAGTCCAGCAGATGTCACGTTTCAATCAACCGACTCCTCCACCGGTTGGATATCCATCCCAACCAGCATATGGGCAGCCTTACGGCTATCCCCCACCCCCTCAAGCTCAAGGTTACCCTCCTGCAGGTTATCCTCAACCTGCTCCTGCCTATCCTCTTAACCGCTAGTGATTTGGACTGTGATGCCTGTCTCTGCTATAGTAAAATCTCACCTCCAATGTCTATATCTGCCTTTTGATGCAGCTTTCTCCCAAATATATTTCTGTATGTGGACATTTTTCAACTTCCTAATATTTCTGTGTCTATTTGGTTTCATTAATGGCATTGTACTATGTTATAGAGGGAAAATTATTAGTTTACATTTACCATATCTAGTGCATTCCGCAAAACCTGAGTGTTGTATACATATTGGATCTAACCTTGCAATATTGTCATCACATCCAATTCGCACAATATCTCATCTTAAAGTGTACCAGCATGGTGTTCTATTCCATGGTATTCTATTCTCATGGAGGAGAAATTGAATTTGTACCTTTATAGTCCACAAACTATCAATTTCTCAAACCATTAAGATCTATTGTGATCTTAATTCAAGATACCACTACATCTATTCACATCTCGTGTACTACTTAGCATTTATTTCCATCTCTTGACTGCTTGGAACACTCCAAAATTTTGCTGCATCAAAAAAAAAAAAAAAAAAAACTAGCATTATTTGAGTAGGAGCGCATCCCATTAACACATGCATTTCAAAGCTTATTTGATCAAAAGCAAAGTGCACATTACAATATAATGCATCACCCATTTTACTTATTCTTATTTGAGCATGTGATATACCTTACCATCGTCATTTATTCCAAACTATACATGCACGACAACATAATCACACAATCATGTGATAAGGTGCATAATCATACATCACCAAGTTGATTAATTCCAAAATAATATGTGAATTAATCTCATACATCAACACACCATAAGTTACTTCATTTCACTCTTGTTATTGCATGTGAAATATACAATTCATAAGGGTGGCATGTTATTTTTACAATTTACCGCATTAAATTCAATTATCATATATTCCAATTATCAATATTATGGCTCTAAATTCACCCAAAAAAATAGAGCACATCCAAATACGTGGAAAAAAAGTGAACTTAGTATTTTATGTATCTCAAGACAGATTAATGTGGTTTCCATAATTTTCTACTACCATATAACAGGCAAGGTTTTGAAACCCGGACCGTTCCATGAACCGTAAAAGGGTGAGGTTCAAGGTTTTTAAGGTTGGACCGAGGTCGAACCGAGGTTGAACCGTGATGACGTCATAATTAATTTAATAATTATTTAAAATATAAATAAATATATTAAATTAGTAAAAATTGAAAAATTACATAAAAAAATCCAAATAAATATAGAGATCTAATAAAAATTTCACATTAAATTAATTTATGAAACCCAATAAAAAATTTAATAGACATTTTCTCATGAAATTATTATTTTTTAAAAAAAGCAGTAACTTGAATTGTAAGGACACAATTCCTTTGCGGCCCAATAATGATGTTGGGCTCGCATATGAAAAGATCTCTCACAATATGATTTGTAGAGAGTGGGCTTGAAAGGCTAGCCGTTGGTCACGGGGCGATGCCCGGTCTTGGTTTTAGAGGAATTTATGTAGAAAAAAGGAGTTGGGCTTGAACATTTAAGTCCTAAGGCGTCGCACCCCATGGGATGGGACTCCTCGGAGTTGATCCGAGGACCATTGAGGTCTTACCCCGGTTACCCAATGATGGACTTTTTCAGTGAAGTCCGGTGTTGTTGGGAGGTTCTGCCCCATGTAGTCTTTCTCCTTTCTTAGGTGGGATGCCCCCCCTTGATGATTTACTTACTTTCTTCTTTTATACTTGTCTGCGTTAACTGTCCTTTGTCCACGTGTAGGGTCAATCTTTACAACACTGATATTTGTCCCATCAGTCTAATCCCAGAATTGTTGGGGATGGTTGATAAGGCTGCAGAGTACGGCTTTGTCAGGTGCAGAGTCTTATCTGGAAGGGTAGTAAGGATAACTTCCCCCAAGATATTTTAGATCTCCTTACAAATTTGTTCCTATACCAGTTTTACCCCTTTATTCCGATGGGATTTTGGATCTGCCGAGGACTGAACTGTCCTCGGCTGTATTCCAAAAACAGTCTTGTGCTCTATGTTATCGGGCTTGGGCCATAGCTCTCCTCGGCCTGGGCCTTCGGACTCTCCACGGGCAAATGGGCCTGGCCCATAGATTATTGGGCCCCACAATAGCCCCTCAAAACCCGGCTGTCCAACCTCCCGGTTGGAAAGGGGGGTTTTGGCAATGCTGAGCCTTTATTACTGCTCCTTTAATTTAGCCCTCCATTAATGCTGACGGTTCTCCAACTGCCCAGGAAACGCACCGGTCCGCGAGACAGTTTTTTGATTTTATCCCTGATGCGTTCTTGACGTTTGGTTATCCAAAGCACGTTTTTAATCACCTCTATTTACGAGACTACTTTAATTCGACGGTTTTTGATGAGGTGGAGAAGTGGAACCGGCACATCTGTGTTTGCAGATTCCTTTGGAGATCTGATCCTATTAAATGCCCCCCGCTCCACCCTCCGTATAAGAGGGAAGGTAGGAGGTTATTGTTTTTGTAGAGAGTCCCTTTTCATCCTTCTAAGATTTGAAATACTTGGCCTCCCCTAGAGTTTATTTTACCCACTAGTTTATACACTAAATCGTGATACGCTTACCCTAACGAGTGATGAAGGAGTCATACCCCTCCTCAAAGCACCGTGTTCTAATAAAGCTCGAAATGGCTCGGTCAGGGCAAGGGTGGCGGAGACTTAAGATTCATCTCACCTTCCCTTCAGCCAAAATCCGAAGCAGGGATTCATCACGTCCAACTTTCGGCGTGACTGAGTCGAGAATTCCCATCATCATAACCAACCGCTCTCTTATGAGCTCACCTAATATGGCCCCAGCGTGTTAGGAGTCAGGACCGAGGCAGGGACTAAGTGTCTCTGCTTCTCCCTCTCTTCGTTCACTGGTGGCCCTCTCCGCCTCCCTCTCTTAGTCTTCCCAGCACCAGATCCATTCTGGTGCTTTCTCTTCTCCCTCTTTTGCTCCTTTTCTTTCTTTTCATCTCTTCTCTCTTCTTCTCCTCCTTCTTTACTCATGTCCTCCATCTTCTTCATTCATCTCCTCCATCTTCTTCATTGATTTCTTCCTTACTATTTCCTTCTCCTTCATCTCTTTCCAAAGAAGGTTCTTATCGTAATATGAGCAGTATTGAGGCAGGGATTGGAGAGACTTTGAAGACGAGTTTAAAAGACGCCTGACTGTTTACATATCTGTATTGCGGATGTTATCGTTGCTTAGGCAGTTCACATTTTGTATAGGCTTGTTTGAGCCCCTCTTTGTACGTTGTAATAACTTTTCGTATTAATAAAAAATGTTGTTACTTTATTTCGCATGTTCTGTCTTTATGCTTTTTTTTTTATTTGCAAACGCTGCTCGGCACAATAATACAGCATTTGAATCAATGATAACTAAAGCCAAAATACTTGCTAATAAAAAGATGTCACCATAACTTTAATAGAACTGTTTGACGTAGTAATGCGTACCTGTAAATAGCGATACTTGCCCGAAACAAAGCCGAGATTAGAACTGGATGTTCTCCGTGGTGTAGGAGGTAATTATTCGAAGGCATATCACCCGCAAAAATGAACAGCCCCCGTAGGCTGCCGAGTAGCGGAGCGTCCCGCCATCATCCTAACACTCTTATTGGCCTTAACATTTTACAGTATCTGGGCCGAGGACTTTCCCTATCCGAGCAGTTGGTCTCTCCATAGGCTTGAGTCCGAGGACCATGCAAAGCCTTGGTTCTGCCCAAAACTTGTAAGGTTTATTTTTTGTACTTGGTTTCCCCATAGGCTTGAGTCCGAGGACCATGCAAGGCCTTGGTTCTGTCCAAAACTTGTAATTTTTATTTTTTGTACTTGGTTTCCCCATAGGCTTGAGTCCGAGGACCATGCAAGGCCTTGGTTCTGTCCAAAACTTGTAATTTTTATTTTTTGTACTTGGTTTCCCCATAGGCTTGAGTCCGAGGACCATGCAAGGCCTTGGTTCTGTCCTTGGGCCCCTATGCTGAACGGGCCTGGGCCGCGAATTTACTGGGCCCATAAATTTGGGGGTATTTCCGTAGTCTTAGGTCACGCGGTACTTTTTGGCGTCCCAGTGTTCGAGGTGCGCCTTCACGAGGCTCCTTTAATCTCAGGGTTGCAGACGACATTGGAAATCGAGCCGGAGACATTTTGTCTGTAGCGTTCCTTGGGACGCTGCGTGAATTAAATGCCACCACCTTATCTTTTAAATAAATAGGAGAGAAAGCTGCTTTACCTTCACACAAATCCTTCAGTCTCCTCTCCTAGTACATCATGTTTGAGGCGTGGGTTGGGGCAAAGGAACTCTCTCTGCCACAAAGGCGCCGTGTCCTCCTGAGACTCCAGATAGTGAGGTACGGGCAAAGGCGGCATAAATTCAAGAGAATATTCCAGTTCGACAGAGGGGAAAGGGTGTTTCTCCCTCTTTTAGTCAAAATCCGAAGCAGGTTCTGTTCACGCCAGGATTTTGGTGTGTCAGAAGAAAGATTCTCCGCCATCAGCGCCTCTGCCTTGTTGCAGACAAATTTTTGGTGAAAGCCCCTCAACTTCCGGCTCCCTGCACCTTTCCTTCCGCGGTGCAGGCCCCAAGCTGGGTTCTTTTGCTGCCTGAGTTATGGGCATGCAAAAGCATTGAGGAAGAACAAAGTCCTGAAGGAGTAGCCACCCTCTCATCTGTGCTTCTTCTTCGGCTTTACCTTCATTCTCTTGTATTTTTCTTTTCACTCATGTAGTTAGCTTCAGCATAAGCTTCTCTCAGCTTTTCATTGTACACTGTACTATTTCTTTGTCTTAGTAAAAGATGAGTTTGTTTCTTTCTAAATATTTTTCTTTTCTGCAACAACTACTTAGTGCATGGACATTAAATATACGCTCGTCTCTAATAATACTCGGAGCGGAACAATGCCTTAAAATCAATTCCTACTAGTTTAAACTTATCGATGTTATCAAGTATCACAATGGCAATTCTCAATAAATAAAACTCTTGAAACTAACCGGAGTAATGGCTGAGCACTGAGCGATGCATGCAAAACAAATGTCCGAGAACGATGATCTCTGAATAATTCGTCCGAGAGAGTAGCCGAGTAGAGAGGGATTTCGATTGTGTTTTTGGGTAATATATTGCACTATATTACATCAATCACTTTGGTATCGGGGATCCGAGGGTAGACTGGGAAATCCGTGCAGTTTAGGGATTAACCCAACTGTTAACGGGGAGTTCTCCTCGGATGGATCTTAAGGTTCATGCAATCAGTTTTCCTTTTAAGTAGTTGGTTTCCCCATAGGCTTGAGTCCGAGGACCATGCAAGGCCTTGGTTCTGTCCAAAACTTGTAGGATTTCCCTTTGTACTTGGTTTCCCCATAGGCTTGAGTCCGAAGACCATGCAAGGCCTTGGTTCTGTCCAAAACTTGTAGGATTTCCCTTTTGTACTTGGTTCCCCATAGGCTTGAGTCCGAAGACCATGCAAGGCCTTGGTTCTGTCCAAAACTTGTAGGATTTCCCTTTGTACTTGGTTTCCCCATAGGCTTGAGTCCGAAGACCATGCAAGGCCTTGGTTCTGTCCAAAACTTGTAGGATTTCCCTTTTGTACTTGGTTTCCCCATAGGCTTGAGTCCGAAGACCATGCAAGGCCTTGGTTCTGTCAAAAACTTGTAGGGTTTCCCTTTGTACTTGGTTTCCCCATAGGCTTGAGTCCGAAGACCATGCAAGGCCTTGGTTCTGTCCAAAACTTGTAGGATTTCCCTTTTGTACTTGGTTTCCCCATAGGCTTGAGTCCGAGGACCATGCAAGGCCTTGGTTCTGTCCAAAACTTGTAGGATTTCCCTTTGTACTTGGTTTCCCCATAGGCTTGAGTCCGAGGACCATGCAAGGCCTTGGTTCTGTCCAAAACTTGTAGGATTTCCCTTTTGTACTTGGTTTCCCCATAGGCTTGAGTCCGAGGACCATGCAAGGCCTTGGTTCTGTCCAAAACTTGTAGGATTTCCCTTTGTACTTGGTTTCCCCATAGGCTTGAGTCCGAAGACCATGTAAGGCCTTGGTTCTGTCCAAAACTTGTAGGATTTTCTTTATTTGGTTTATTTTTCGACCATAAGCCCCTATACCAGGGCGGGGAAAGTTGACTTGAGGCCCGAAGCCCCTAGAGATGCCCACGCCCTTGGCACCGCAAGGCGTAGCCCCTAGCAGAAGTTTATGCTGGAGCAGCAACTGTATGTCGCCGGAAACGGAGGAGCTTTCGCAGATTCCCATTTGACAGAGGCTTGACTCTGCCATCTCCTGTGCCAACGCGCGAGCCTTCCCCACAGACGGCGCCAATTGTAAGGACACAATTCCTTTGCGGCCCAATAATGATGTTGGGCTCGCATATGAAAAGATTTCTCACAATATGATTTGTAGAGAGTGGGCTTGAAAGGCTAGCCGTTGGTCACGGGGCGATGCCCGGTCTTGGTTTTAAAGGAATTTATGTAGAAAAAAGGAGTTGGGCTTGAACATTTAAGCCCTAAGGCGTCGCACCCCATGGGATGGGACTCCTCGGAGTTGATCCGAGGACCATTGAGGTCTTACCCCGGTTACCCAATGATGGACTTTTTCAGTGAAGTCCGGTGTTGTTGGGAGGTTCTGCCCCATGTAGTCTTTCTCCTTTCTTAGGTGGGATGCCCCCCCTTGATGATTTACTTACTTTCTTCTTTTATACTTGTCTGCGTTAACTGTCCTTCGTCCACGTGTAGGGTCAATCTTTACAACACTGATATTTGTCCCATCAGTCTAATCCCAGAATTGTTGGGGATGGTTGATAAGGCTGCAGAGTACGGCTCTGTCAGGTGCAGAGTCTTATCTGGAAGGGTAGTAAGGATAACTTCCCCCAAGATATTTTAGATCTCCTTACAAATTTGTTCCTATACCAGTTTTACCCCTTTATTCTGATGGGATTTTGGATCTGCCGAGGACTGAACTGTCCTCGGCTGTATTCCAAAAACAGTCTTGTGCTCTATGTTATCGGGCTTAGGCCATAGCTCTCCTCGGCCTGGGCCTTCGGACTCTCCACGGGCAAATGGGCCTGGCCCATAGATTATTGGGCCCAACATGAATAGTGGGGAATATTAGCGTGTATAATGTTATATATCTTTTTTGTTGTAGTTGTATATAATAGTGTGTATTTGTTTAATCTTATAATGTAAATCTTACATTTATGACAATCTTATAATGTAAAGCAATAAATAAATTTAATAAATTAATGTACGGATTGGTGGATTTGTACTTTGTAGATTTAAGAATTAGACTAATAACTAAATAAATAAATTAACCAAGGAACAAGTCAATAAATTAACCAAGGCTACCGTCCAGAACTTATTTTTCAATCTCGTGTGGCGTGCAAGCTTTAAGTAAAAAAAACAAAAAAAACAAAATCCCAAAAGTTCACAACCACAAGTCCACTGTCTGGTACCCAGAGCTTTCAAATCTCACTTTTTATCTCTTTTTTTTTGGTTCTGAACTTTTATCTCTTCTCTTGTTAACATCCTCTTCTCAAATCCCTCTTCTCTCTCTTGAAACACCCAGCTAGTTCAAATCTCAGTTTTTCAGTATTTGCCAGCCGCACGGTAGTCTTTCAGCTTTTGCCAGTCAATGGTAGCCATCAACAGCCAGCAAAGAGTCTACTCCGCAGCAAAACGACTGGATCCTTTCTTTTAATCCTTGTTCTCGGCGTCATCTTTCATCTTCTTCTTCTTCTCTTTCTTTTTTTTTTTTTTTTTTTTGAAAGAGCTTAGGCCTGAACCGTGAGACCCGTTCACGGTTCTCAAACCCGGCCGGTTCGACCGAGGTTCGCACGGTCCACTGGATTTTTTGTGTAGAACGGGTTTTGGATGTTAAAGAATCGTCTCAAAGAGCGGTTCCCGGTTAATCCGGTCGGACCGTACGGTCCGGTCCGGATTTCAAAACCATGATAACAGGTACAAAGAAAATCATGGTAAATACTAAATTCATCATGTACCCAAAATTTCGGAAAAATTCACCAGAGGACGCTGTCCGTGTATGCATATAGAATGGTGTGGTCTAATCATTACACAATTTTCCAACTTTTAGAAATTTTCTATAATTTTATTCATATTTTTTTTTTCACTAAAAATTAAATCATAGAAAATTACAAAATACCATCCAAAAATCTGGAAAAAACTTTAATCATGCCTTCTTTGTGCGTATGAGCATGAGAATGCAGACTCATATTTTTCTTATATTTTACAGATTTTCTTTAAAAAGTTTTACCTTCTCTAATCAGGTATATATGTAGCAATAGCTTTCCTTAATTCTACATATTTTTCTTGTTTTACCTAATTTTTCATTGATTTTCCTTAATTTCTACTTATTTGACCTAATTTTTCTTTTGTATGAGGTCACTCTCACAGTCTCACTACTAGAGGAGTGCAGAAAAAATTGGAGGTCCATCGGAATTTTCATACGCCCTCCCTTGTGTGAGTAGTATTTTCATAGGCATTTTTCGATTAAAAAAATTTTATTTTTCAATTAAAAAAAATTTATTTTTCAAAAAAATCCCAAAAAGTACTACACAATTGAGAAGATCGTAATGGTCAAAACATGAGGTCAATCAGACATCAATCTCCGGCGGCTTCAAGTGGGTGTGACCCACCTTTGGTTCACCCCTAACCTTTCAACCTAGGTTTTTTTCTAGAAAACCAATCCGTCAATCCATATTTGCACCTTCATATCTCACTCATTCGACCTCTGATTAAGCTGATTCTTTCGCCATGTGAAAGATATTTGATTTTACTACATGTTAGGATCAAGAATCAACAAAAATATTAATATTTTATAGAGACATTTAAACTTGAAAATGCCTACTGGCAACATTCAAACACAAACTTCAAAAATTCATCTCTCTCCTGTACTCATCCAAAAGACTTTCCATTTTTGCCTATGGTCTCCTAATGTTGGAAAACATAGTTTTGCATCTCATACAAAGTGAAAGTAACATAGGATCTACTTCATTCATGAGAGATAACATATAGCTTTTAATTTTAGTACAAAGAATAGAAAGCATACCTTGATGTAGTGAAAATTAAAAACAATAAGTAGATTGTATCTTGAGAAGACCTTCAATCTACGTGCCAATTCCACATGGTGTCCAAGATGTGTGGTTTCTCAATTAGTTCTTATGTACATTGATTTTCATTTTGGAAAAGTGTATTCTAAAGATGTTACAAAGAAAATTGTTTTTTCTTCTTTTAATCATAAGTATGCTTTAATTGCCAAGGAAGTTACTTTATTTAATAACTCTTATTAAATAAACAATTGATTATATAATTGGGTTAGCCTTTTGAGCCAGCACAATTGGGTTTTAGTGTGTGGCTTGAGATGAGATCAAAGGGACAAATAAGGATCTAACTCTAATGGGCTTCGGGCTTCCATCAACTCTTGACAGTCCCAAAATTACCATTAATTATACAACAAGTTTCACCATGGAAATATAGTTGCACTCTAAGCCTTATTAATAAATTATATCTCAAGAATCTAATATAATATCATTTGACCCTTCCATGAAATATTCATAGTGAACAAAATCATAATAAATTGTCACTTTATAAACAACTATTTTATTTCTTGAGTACCTAGTTTAATATTTTAGTTATTCCTATATTTTATGAAATCTAATTTCATTATATAGAAACTTTAGTAACTCTTTACTAAAGTAGCCGGCCTTGAATAACCAGTTCCCATTAAACTTATCTCAAAGGGATATTTCGTGTCTCTATAAAAAGAGATTATGGATTCTATCTTGAGAATATGTGTTCTCTCAACACTATGTACGGTTACCCAACATATCGAGGTTTTGACCGTTAAATTAGATCTCACTTTTGATATATCAAAGCAACATTTTATGATTAGGTTTACAATCCTCTCAGTATTGAGAATTTATGAAAATAGAAGTCGTGAGATTTATTATTCAGGTGACAATTGTTAATTGAATAATTAATCTTACAGTGGTCCAGTTAAATGCGTCTCACACACTTAAGACGTATCAACTAGAAGTCTCTACTTTCATGATCAAAACAAACCATCTTAGTTGACATGTTATAGTCTTCGCAAATGAAACACCTAATTTCATCATCAATTACGAACTACATTTTTAAGTTTACAAGGAATTTGTGATTTGTATTTTCTGTAACAAATAAATCACATATGATAATATCTAATTAGTTCATATATATACAAATAGTCTCATATAATTAAACAATTTAATTATTTATAATATGTTAATAAATTGGATTTTAGGGTAACACCTAGGACCAAGGGGAGTCTACTGGAACTAGAGGTATCAACAGAAACTCGCCAATGGCATAAAAACTAATATGTCAAAAATCTAACAATGGTGAATTTTAACGGTTCATTCATCCTAGGGTCTAGAAAGAGCCACTTTGCTTTGATACTAATGAATAAAAGTATATTAACATGTCCTCGTATGAAAAACTAAGTTGTGTTGTTTAAACAACATATCACGTATTTCCACAACACTTTTTCACTCACACGTATTTCTACAACACTTAAACAACATTGCTAAAACAATATTACCAAACGGGCTTGCATATCAACTATTGCAAAAGTGTGTCCAACACTAATGGGATATAATCCCATGTGGCGTGCTTTTATGCACCATAATTCAAGCCATATTCTACAAATTTCCACCCTAGCTTGAATTCCATCAAACCTAACAAATGAAATTTGTAGACCACCAAATACAAATCCTTAACAAGTCTCCACCTTGACAAGACATCTCTCAAGCCACAAATGCAGAGCACTAAATCAAATTAGAGCCTTACCAAAAGAACAAAGTGCCAATTATCCAAAACTACTTCTAAATGTGCCAATAGATGCCAAACGCACCCAAAGATGGTGTATAGTAATCAGCTCGATTTTTCCCCTATACTTTAAAACCAAAAAAAATTAGCTCAATCTGAACAACCATGCCATTGCTGCACCCACACCATCGCCAACATTTATCCACCATTGCAACCCACTAACTGAGAGAGAAGGGAGAGTGTGAAGAGAGAACTCGTGGATTTCTGATGCGAGAGAGATAGAGAGCGAGTGAGTGAATAAAATAACCAAGTTTATTTTTGCATCTTGAGCTAAAGTAACATCTATTTTTAGATGATACTGTAACAATGTGTATTGTTATCTCAGTGTTGGATAGGGTAATGTAGAGGGAGTTTTGGTTTTTTTTTTTTTTTTTTTTTTTTTTTTTTTTGCTGCATTGCATTACCCATTGGGGATGCTCTAACTAGTAGATAAGCTAATTAAAGTCAACAAGACTTTAGTAACGGCATTACTTTTACCAGTGTAATGATAAGTGGTATCTAGAATAATGATAAAAGTTAACAAAGCCATATGATTTTTGTTCAAATGAACACACTATACTTAATGAGATAATGAGTCCGCATTTTCTATTTCAGAATTGATATTACAATTTTTCTTTTTTTTCTTTTTTCGTGGAATGGAAAAACTTAATCTAATCTAATTTATATGTTGTGGGTCCAGCCCGATTTTGAGGCAAGAGAGTCACGTAATGGAAAACTCCTATTAGAAATAATAGACCACATGAGTTCCAATTCAGGTTTGTATGGGAGTTTATGTGTTGAATAATTAATGCATGACAAGAATTCTAGTTGAAGTGGTGTTAGGAATCCATGTGTTCCTAGAATTGATGTGGGGCGGCAGACTTGCTTATAAAAGCAAGGACTAGTGTGCCACATAAGGGTTTGTGTGCGGCAACAAAAGAGTGTCGCATATTGAAGACAGAGCAGCAACAAGGAAGCCACACAAGAAAAAAAAAAAAAAAGCAGCCAAGAGGGAGCCGCTTAGAGAAAAAAGACAGTCAAGAAAGAGAGCTGTGAGTGGAGAAGAAAATAGAAGGGAGAGAGTAAAGTGTTGTCGCTTTTGAGAAAGCTAATTAGTGTGTGTGAGAGCAAAAAAGACAAGAGATTTTTTCTTTAGCCGTGAGACATACACAAAAATTATTGTAATTGATTTGATAATAGTGAAATTATTCGGAGTTTGTCTTGTGGTTTTTCCCTTCAAAGAGAAAAGGTTTTCCACGCAAATATTTGTGTTCTTGTGTGTGATTGTTATTTTGAATTGATAGTTTTTGTGATAATATTATTAGGGACCCAACAAGTGGTATCAAAGCTAAGGTTGGAGTGGAAGCGATGGTCGGAGAAGAAGGTAAGGCTTCAGGAATTGAGAAATTTGATGGAACAGACTTCAGGTATTAGAGGATGCAGATTGAAGATTATCTCTATTGGAAGAAATTGCATCTGCCTCTTTTGGGGACGAAACCTGAAACTATGAAGGATGAAGACTGGAACCTTCTTGATAGATAGGTATTGGGAGTTATTCAATTAACTCTGTCAAGATCAGTTGCGCACAATGTTGTGAAAGAAAAGACCACAGTGGATTTGATAAAAACTTTGTCTAGAATGTATGAAAAGCCGTCAGCTAACAACAAGGTGTATCTGATGAAGAAGTTATTTAATCTGAAGAAGGCAGAAGGCACTCCTGTAGCGCAGCATTTGAATCAGTTCAATACAATTACAAATCAATTATCCATGGTGGAAATTGAATTTGATGATGAGGTTCGTGCATTGATTCTTTTGGCTTCTTTACCAAACAGTTGGGAAGCCATGAGAATAGCGGTGAGTAATTCTGTAGGGAAAAACAAACTTAAATATGATGATATTTGAGATTTGATTTTAAGTGAAGAGGTTCTCAAGAGAGATGCGAATATAGACAATGCACAAGATCAAGCTTTTGTCACGGAGAACAAGAGCAGAGGTAGAAGCAAAGGACCTAATGATCAAAAACTCAATGGTAGGTCACAATCAAGAGATAGATCTCAGTTCAAGGAAAATAGAGAATGCTTCCATTGTAGGAAAAATGGTCACTTAAGAAGAGATTGTTAGCATTGGAATAAGGAACAAAATAAAGGAAAATCTGAAAAGAATGATAGTGAGAAAAATATTACAGTTGCTGTGATTGTTGAGGATGTTGTAGTGCTCTCTATTGAAGAGCAAAAGTGTGAGCATGTTGCTAATAATGATGTTGAGTGGGTTGTTAATTCTGCAGCCCCCCACCATGTTATTCCTACGAAGGGGTTGTTTACCACGTACAAAGTAGGATGCTTTGGTACAGTGAAGGTGGATAATTATAGTTACTCAAAAATTGTGGGAATTGGTGATGTGTGCATCAAAACAAATGTTGGTAGCATTGTGATGTAGAAGGATGTGTGACACGTTCCAAATTTAAGGATGAATGTGTTTTCTACATTGGCTATGGATCAAACTGGTTATTGTAATTACCTTGGAAATGGAAGATGGAAACTTACTAAGGGGTCATTGGTTGTTGCAAGAGGACATGCATGTTGCGGTATGTACAGGACTCATGTGAAGACCTGTAAGAAGAAGTTCAATGAGATTAAAGATTTTGAGAAGGTTCCACAGATGAGAGTTGGGATTAATGGTGATGATGTTAAGAGGGTGAAATTCTCATTGCCTAATAGTGCTTCAGAAGAGGAAGTGATAGGTGATGATGAATATGAAGATGTTTAGGCTATATGGGATGATGATGAAGTGAAAGACCTTGGAGGTCTTGTGCAGGGGGAGCACTATCTTCCACTAGAGATTGATGAACCTCACGAGAAGAGGACTGCTAGAAAACATCGAATTGTTGGCTTTAATAATAATTGGGCTTCTAATGAGGGGGAGCCAAGAGATTGGATTAAAGAAATCCAAGATGAGATTAATTCTTTGAGAATGAAAGGTATTGACGTTGATGAGGTATTCTCAGTGTTGATAAAGATTATGAAGAAGGTCAAGCTTGAAGTCGGCTTGACCGACATAGATCTGAACTGAAGAGCTAGATTGAAAATCTTTTTCCTCAATGGGCTGGAGGGGGAGATTGTTGTGGGTCCAACCTAATTTTGTGGCAAGAGAGTCATGTAGTGGAAAACTCCTATTAGAAATAGGAGACCACATGAGTTCCAATTCGTGTTTGTATGGGAGTTAGTGTGTTGAATAATTAATGCATGACAAGAATTCTAGTTGAAGTGGTGTTAGGAATCCATGTGTTCCTAGAATTGATGTGGGGCGACAGACTTGCTTATAAAATCAAGGACTAGTGTGCCGCATAAGGGTTGGTGAGTGCAGCAACAAAAGAGTGTCGCATATTAAAGAGAGAGCAACAACAAGAAAGCCACACAAGGGAGAAAAAAAAAAAAAAGAAGAAAAGAAAAAAAGGGAGCTACTTAGAGAAAGAAGACAGCCAAGAAAGAGAGCTGTGCGTGGAGAAGAAAATACAAGAAAGAGAGTAAAGTGTTGCCGCCTTTGAGAAAGATAATTAGCGTGTGTGAGAGGAAAAAAAAAAAAACAAGAGAGATTTTTTCTTTAGCCGTAAGACATACACAAGAATTATTATAATTGATTTGATAATAGTGAAATTATTCGGAGTTTTTCCCTTCAAAGAGAAATGGTTTTCCATGTAAATATTTTGTGTTCTTATGTGTGATTGCTATTTTGAATTGATAGTTTTTGTGATAATATTATTTGGGACCTAACATTATATAATAAATAATTTTATTATTTAGATATTTGTTTGTTCATAGAATTGTCAATGTTTTGTTAAAACAAACTAATGTTGTTCGCTAGAGAATCTAGCTGTGCTACCGTGGTACTCTACTCTAGACACAAACAATTTTTACCAGATTATAGGTTCAAGGAGAGAACTAAGAAGCCATGTGGTGCAACAACACTCTTTTGGTAAATTAAAATTTTTTCTTTTATTTATCTATATAAGACGTTGGGGGGGGACTTGATTTCGGGCCAAGTTCCAAAAGCTGAAGGCCATACTTGAAAAAAGGGCTAGCCCCATCAATGTGGATACAAGCTAGGGCGTCTAAAGAGTCATGGGTAACTCACCAGAGCAATTCTCATAGAGATTCGAGTGGGCACCAATACCAAAATTCTTATATGTGGTAATAAGCATGGATGACCCTTCAGTGGAAAAGAATGGGACCGCAAGTAACTATTTCCCTTTTAATCTGCAATGCTACTCACACCAAATTCGCCTCATGAAACACCCTGAAAGGATAAGGATCATAGAGGCAGTCACCTCTGAAAGGATAAGGATCACAGAGACAGTCACCTCCGCATTAATGATGGGGTTCTTTACCTAATCTCTTCCACATTGAATGCATATAGCACAATCTAAACAGTGTAGACCCCCAAAAGTCTTATTTCATGATGAAAGGGGGGTAAAACCAAGGGGGGGATGTGACAAGTATCCTAAAAATCCGGCTGGAAGCAAGCCAGCTGAGGAGATAAGGGAAGAAGAAATGCCTATAAAAGAGGAGGAGGCTACAACAAAGTGGGGGGTTGAGAAATATTAAGAGAAAATATGGGGAAGAACTAGAGAGAGACCCATACTGTATTTTTTCTTTTCTCACTTACTCCCTTTACCTCGGGAAAATGGTTTATGCATCCTAGAACATCTCATCTTAACCCCTACTTTCTTATCAGTTGTTTGAGCCTCCCATTATGGGATTTTTACCTTATGTATATGATAAATAAAGTGTGTAAGTCAATCATCTAAACATTTTTATTATACAACGTGCATGTTTGGGTTTCTTTCCCCCACAATTGGCGCCGTTTGTGGGAAATTCCACCTAGCAATAAGATTAGAAGCTAGTTTAAGGGGAGGATGGCAAATCAATCAAGGAGTGGGTCTGCCTAGTTCTCTCATCTGAGCAACTCAGAGGAATTAGTTCACAAGGATTGGCGTGTATGGTTTGAAGTACATAGAGAAAATCAGGAGTAATCCTCGACAGGCCATAACCGGGAATTTACATCCTCCCCACATAGGGAAAGGTTAGCTACTAACTCTATGGGACCATCCTAATCTAGCAAGGATAGGGAAATGAATAGGCTAAGGGAGCAAGTATTGGCCTTGCAGTGAGAGGCTAGGAGGAATTAAGACCGCCTCTAAAAAAAGGATGAAGAACGCCTCCGACGAAGGGTTCATAGTCCTGCACCAAGTCATTCTCGGAAAGAGGAGAGTAGCATGGGGGAATGCCAAAGAAATAGTGATAGGAGGCAAACCCTACCTCACCGGGAGAGAACGGCTTCTCCACCCTGGAGATATAGGAGGGAGGAGTCCCCACCACACAGGGAGAGGATTAGGATACCTCCCCCTCAGAGTCCGGCCTTCCGCAGTTTTCGAGATCCTCCTAACCTTCAGGGAATGACGCTATAAACAGGGCATTGAAGTAGATATCATGTTCTCCATTCTTAGGGGAGATAGAAAGCACAAATTTGCCACGGAGGTTCACTACCTTCACCATTTATGATGGTAAGACTGATCCCGTGGAAAACGTCAATCATTACAATCAAGTATGACAGTCTACTCTAAAAATGAAACCTTATGTGCAAGATTTTCCCCTCTAGCTTAGGGCCCACTGCGATGAGGTGATTTGACGGTTAGGAAAATGATTCCATCTATAATTATGCTAAGTTGATAAGAGCATTCAAAGTGCAGTTTATGACATGTAGTAGAACTCTGAAGCCATTTGACTCTCTCCTCACCATGTCCAAGAAGGAAGGTGAAACCCTTAAGGCATACTCGGATCGTTATTGAGAGTTGTACAATGAGATAGGTGAAAATAATGAGGGGATCGTGGCTAGTACCTTCAAAGTGGGGCTCTCTATCGATTCTGAGTTGAATGTTTCATTAGCTTTAAAGCCAGTCACGGATATGCACAAGTTGATGGAACGGGTGGAAGAATATAAGAGGTTAGAAGATGACCAGCTGCAGGATAAGGCTAAGGCCAAGGCACCTATGAGGGAGAAGAGAGAGGTTAGGATGGACCATCCTCCTCGGCCAAGAAGAGACTTCTTCCCCCAAGTACAAAAGCCGAGATCCGAGATGGTGAGTTCACTATATAAGGAGCCGATTTACCGAATCATGGAAAAGATAAAGAACGAGTCTTACTTTTAGTAGCCAAATAAGATTAGTGGTGATGTCTCACGGAAAAACCAAAGCCTTTTCTTCTCTTATCATCAGGACAGGGGTCATACAACTAAGGATTATTGAACTTTGAAGGATCATTTGGGCCAGCTCGAGAAGTTAGGGCATCTTAAGGAGTTTATAGCTCGGGACAGTCCTAACCTCAAGAAGGGAAGGGGTCAAGTTCGTCGCAAACCTCGGCTCCCTCTCTGGGGCTCATAGAGGTAATCCACGCTGCTAAGTCTAAGGCCAAACCAGGGCAAGCTGCTTCCTGAGTTCTGACCATGGCCTTGGTTTCGGATTTGGAGAAGGGTCCCTCCCCCTCTAAAAAGGCACGGTGGGAGGAAGAATGTTTAGGTTTTTCAGGAAAGGACAAGGAGGACGCTATTCAGCCCTATGATGATGCACTAGTGGTTACTTTACAGATTGCAAGTTTTGATGTGAAAAAAGTAATGGTAGACCAAGGGAGTAAGGCTAAAGTTATGTATCTAGATCTATATGAAGGGTTAGGCTTAACCCCCAAGGACTTAACCCAGTATGACACTCCCTTGGTTGCCTTCGATGGCACCATGGTCACACCTACCGGCCAAATAAGGTTAACCGTAGAGAAAAGAGGAAGAAAGGATTTTATGGATTTTATAGTGGTCCACTCCTATTCCCCTTACACAACTATCATCGGTCATCTGTGGATTCATTCTATAGGTATTGTGCCTTCTTCCCTACATCAAAAGGTGAAGTTCCCAATTGATATTTTTGAGCTTTAGGGAGACCAGAGTGTAGCCCGCCAATGCCAAATGCACAAGCAGGTAGAAGAGCCTGAACCACCCAATCCGTCATAGCAGTTACAGTCTCCCCCGAAAGATCCGTGTGAGTAGTTGGAGGAGGTGTACATAGACCTTGGAGATAGGTATTTTCAAGTGGGGAAGAGCCTCCCAATTGCAGAAAAAGTAGAGCTTCTACTAATTTTAGTGAATAATATGGATGTGTTTGCTTGGAACCTGTATGAAGCTCTTAGGGTAGACCCCAAATTTATATGTCATCGGCTTAACATGGATCCCAACCACCCACCAAGGAAGCAAAAACCTCGTAGGTCATCAGATATCCATGCTAGTGTAGTAAAAGAAGAGGTGGACAAACTAAAGGAGGCTGGGGCTATTAAAGAAGTTTTCTACCCCGAGTGGCTAGTCAACACAGTGGTGGTAAAAAAGAAAAGTAGGAAATAGCGAGTGTGTGTGGACTTCATGGATCTAAACAAAGCCTATCCAAAGGATCCCTTTCCGGTACCCAAAATTGATCAGCTTGTCGATGCTACCTTCGGACATCTGAGAATGAGTTTCCTTGATGCCTTCCAAGGTAACCATCAGATAGCTTTAGCTCCCAAATACTAAGAAAAAACCGTGTTCATCACCCCCACTAGGGCTGTCCAGCACCCGACTAGCCTGAAGAATCCGACCGGCCCAACGATCTCTGACCCGATAATCACCCGATTTGAGCGGTGGTTTGGTCGGCTACGGGTCTCCAGAGTGAAGACTTGATACGATCGGTTTGAGTCTCGGTTTGACTGCCTGAGAAACTGAAGAATCCGACCCGTCAATGCCTATATCTCTTCCAGTCGCGAATCTCGTGTTCCAGTGAAAAACCGATAAGTTTAAACTCAAAACTTCGTCGATATAATGAGATCTTGGCTAGATCTCGACAAATATAGCGAGATCTCGACTAGATCTCGAAGGATATGGAGGAATATTGGCCAGATCTCGATAGATCCGGCCAGATCTATCTCTTTCCAGCAACATTTCAACCAAAATCCGGCCAGATTTCAACCCCCGGTAGCGAACCCGAAACTGACCGATATGCACCCGAAACCGACAAGACCCGATTCGGCCGATCCGAAGCTCCACGTGGGTCAGTTGCAAGTTCTAATTTCTCACACCTGAGTTTGGCGGGTCGAGTCCAGGTTGGGCACAAACCCGACTTGCGCCGACCCGTGGACACCCCTAACCCCCACAGGTAATTATCATTATAAGGTCATGTTGTTTTGATTGAAGAACGGGAGGTCGATGTATCAAATGATGCTTACTAAAATGTTCAAGGGACAACTAGGGAGGAATATGGAAGCCTATATAGATGATATGGTGGTAAAAAGTAAAACTGTAGAAGAGCATATTTCAAATCTCTCAAAAACATTCGAGACTCTCTGGAAGCATCTTCTAAAGCTGAATGCCTCTAAATGCACCTTTAGGGTAAACTCGAGGAAGTTCCAAGGAGATCTGGTCACAAATCGGGGTATTGAAGTAAATCCAGACCAGATCATAGCACTGCAAAATCTAAAACCCCTAAAGAATCCTATGGAGGTCTAGCGCCTTACGGGAATGAGGGTAGCCCTTAACCGTTTCATCTTTAAGTCTGCGAACAAGTGCAGACCCTTCTTCCAATTGTTGAAGAAGTGGAAAGATTTCCAGTGGATAGATGAGTGCCAAAGGGCTTTTCACGAGCTAAAGTTATATTTAGCCCGAGCCCCAATCCTATCTCGACCAAGAATGGGTGAAATGCTATACATGTACCTAGTTGTGATGGACCACGCAATAAGCACCATACTGATTTGAGTAGAATAGGATATTCAAAAGCCGATCTACTACATTAGCAAAACCCTTGTGGATGCTGAGATGCACTATCTCCCCTTGGAGAAAGCTGCTTTAGCAGTGATCCATGTTACTTGGAAACTACCTCATTATTTCCAAACTCATATGGTGGTAGTATTGACCGAGCACCCACTATAGACCTTACTCAAGAAAGCAGACTTCTTGGGCAGGATAGCGAAGTGGGGGGCTTCCTTGGGGGCCTTCGATATTTAGTATAGGCCTAGAATCTCCATTAAGGGGAAGGTCCTAGCAGATTTCATTGTAGAGTTCACCCTGAGACACCCTAAAGTCTTACACATCAGAGGGAATAAGCAAGGAATACCTAAGAAATGTCCAATATGGCAAGTATACATGGATGAAGCCTTAAATTGCTGAGGAACGGGAGTCGTATGGTTGTAATCTCTTTGAAGGGTATCAAGTTGTAAAAGTCATTCAAGTTGGGCTTCTAGGCATCAAACAACAAAGTGGAATATGAGGCTCTCTTAGTAGTGCTTCGGATATCCAAGCAGGTAGGGGCGGCTAAGCTACGATTGCACTACAACTCTCAGATGGTAGTCAACCAGATCAATGGAGAATTTGAGGCCAAGGATCAAATAAAGGTGAGCTACTTGAAAGAAGTTAGAACCCTAAGGGGCCAGTTTAAGAGTGTGGATAACTTGTAGATTTCAAGGGGGAATAACAATCACGCTGATTCTCTGGTTACCTTGGCCTCATTAGTGGATAACCCACTCCCGAGGATTACATCAGTAGGATTCTTACTTTCTCCTAACACCATCCCCCCTAAAGAAGCCATAGTCTTGAGTATACGTCTATCTCTTAGTTGGATGGATCCTGTTCTAACATACCTTCAGGAAGGAAATCTTCTTAAGGATAGACATGAGGCCAAGAAAATCATACGGAAATCACCCAGGTATTAGGTATCTAAGGAAAGAAAGTTGTACAAGAGATCATACTTAGGACCCTATTTGCTATGCATCCACCCCAAGGCAGTTGAGGTGCTTCTGGAGGAATTACATGAAAGGGATATGTGGAAGTCACACGGGAGGAAGATCCTTGGCATATAAGGCCTTTACCCAGGGTTACTAGTGGCCAAGCATGCAAAAACAGGCCCAAGAGTTTTCTAAGAAATGTGATCAGTGTCAAAGATTTGTTCCTAGCATCTATCAGCCTGGAGGAGTTCTTAACCCAATATCAAGTCCCTGCCATAGTGGGGCCTCTCCTTAAAGCGATGGGTAATAAAAGGTGGCTTTTAGTTGGAACATACTACTACACCAAGTGGGTTAAAGCCAAGCCTCTTGCCAACATTCAAGACATCAACGTCAAAAGATTTGTGTGGAGAAACCTTGTGACCTGGTTTGGCATACCTAAGGTTCTAATCTCAGACATCGGGCTGTAGTTTGACATTAAAGCCTTCCGACGATACTGCTCGGAGCTAGGCATCATTAACAGATATTCCACTCCATCTTATCCCCAAGGCAATGGTTAGGCCAAGGATACTAGTAAATCTATTGTGAATGGTCCAAAAAAAGACTAGATGGCTCCAAGGGAAGATGGGCCGAAGAACTACTTAGCGTGCTGTGGGCATATCGAACTACTCTAAAAAGGTCAACCAGGGAAACCCCGTTCTCAATGACCTACGGTGCAGAGGCGATAATTCTTGTGGAGACAGGACTACCTACCAATCGAATTGATAGATTCGGTGAAGAAAGCAATGACTAATTACTTAACAAGCACCTAGACCTCGTGAAAGAAAACTGTGAGATTTCCTTGGCGAAGTTGGTCAATTATCAACAAAAGATTAGCCATGGATACAACAAAGGCATTAAGTGTAGGGAGTTTATTGCAGGAGACTTAGTGTTGAGAAAAGTCTTGGGGAACATGAGAGATCCCACAATAGGAAAAAGTTGGGACCTAATTGGGAAGGGCCATATCGGGTAACATCCATTGTGGGAATAGGAGCATATCGATTAGAAGACCTAGATGAAAGACCTATAGCTAGGCCATGGAATGTATTTAATTTAAAAAAAGTATTACTTTTAACTGATATATGAGTAACTGTACTTTATTCCCGTTTGTTGTTATTAAATCAAAGGAGTAGTGAAATTCAGCCAGAAGTCCACACCGCGGTAACTAGATCATTATGCAAAGAAGTAAATCCCGTGGTTCTAGACCTTGTCTTTGCCTTGGGTAAGTCTTAAGCTGAACTTTTTGCCTTAGCCTAAATCTAGGGTCACTAACAGAAAGGGAAATTAAGACTTAATTAAAAAGGAGGATAGCGAATCCCATGGTACTAGACTCTGTCTTTGCCTCGGGTAAGTCTTAAGCTTAACTTTTTGCCTTAACCTGACTCCAGGGTCACCAACAGAAAGGGAAATTAAGAC
Organism: Quercus tomentella; assembly: GCA_028535165.1. Taxonomy (NCBI): domain Eukaryota; kingdom Viridiplantae; phylum Streptophyta; class Magnoliopsida; order Fagales; family Fagaceae; genus Quercus; species Quercus tomentella. Next base: position 47,537,355 of record JAPQVY010000156.1, read on the forward strand.
TTAACAAAAAAGGAGGATAGCAGGTCTCGTGGTACTAGACCCTATCTTTGCCTCAGGTAAGTCTTAAGCTAAACTTTTTGTCTTAGCTTGACCCCAGAGTCACTAACGGAAAGAGAAATTAAGACTTAACAAAGAAAACAATTGTATATATGTATACATAGTAATAATTATCAAGTCCCATAGTATAAGGCCCTGTCTTTTCCTCGTGTAGGCCTTAAGTTGAAAATTTCTGCATTAGCCTGACTCTAGGATCACTAACATAGGAAGAAGACTAAGACCTAACAAAAAAAAGGGGTAAAAAAGGAACCCCGTAGCATCAAGCCTTACAATTCCTTTGAATGCATAAGGGGTCCAAGCACATCCATAATGCGACGATAAGAGAACATTCTAAACCACAATATATCATGAATAAACTTATGCCTGACCATGAATGATAAAACAACAAACAACAGTGAATGTTTAAGAAGTACACAACAATATGAATACCCCATATATAAATAAAAGTTGCTAAATTACAATATTAGCCCTCTAAACGGGGCACACAAAAGCAAGAAATAAAAAAGAAATAAATAAATATATAAAAAAGAGGAAAAGCTTAGATCTAAAAACTTTTAAGCCGCTCCCCTAGAGGAAGGCTCCACGGCAGAACTTGCCACCTCACCCACCACTAGCATAGTCACGGTGGGCCCTCGACCTCCCTCACCAAGGACTCATCGTTGATGATAGCCTGGATCTCAGGATAGTGGATTATTATCAACTCAGATGGAATCAGAATGCTGTCAGCTTACCATAGAGTAGAGGTAGCCTCCACTTGCATTTTGTCCAAAGTCGTGGTCCACCCTTTGGTGAAGTAGACCTGAAGATTCTGCTACACTTCAGGCTTCACAGAGATAATGTAATCGGTTTGGCCTTAGTAGTAGGTAGTCTATATTTTCTCATCATCCGCTGCTACAAAGGCTTTCAACTCGGCAATCTAGGCCGCCAGGGCTTTCTTGGTTTCCTGGAGCTTTTTCTCTAAGGCTTCTTTCCTCTCAGTTATGACCTTAGTATTCTCCTCAGCCTCAGAGCGAAGCTTTTCGGACTTGGACACCTTATTCATCACGTCTAAGATCTTCTTGAGAAGATCTTTGTTATCCATGGTTAGCTTCTCCAACTTGGTCTTAGTTGCCAAGTACCTGCTTTTCACCACCGCGGAACATTGATAGCCCTACAAACTAGGAGTAAGAAACAAAAGTAGCTTAAGGGTAAAGAAAAGAAAGTAGAAGGGCAAATAGGTTACCATGATTGCCTCCCTCTTCATGTTAAGAAGGAGGGCATCATCTTGATACTACTCCCAATGACTCATGTCTTTTGGGAGGAGGAGTGTTTTACCCACGCACTTAGCCATATGACCCTCGCAGCCTTCCTTCTTGGGCTTGACTCTGTTCGTAGCAGGAAGAGGTTCCGCGTCCACTATAAAGGTCCAGTATAGGCTGAAGCCCCCACGATGTCTATAAGGGCACCACCCTCCTCGGTTGGGGAGCTTTCGAGGTTAAGGACCGTCACTTGGGGCCCTGAATTTCCCCTCTCCCCCCTTTAACATTTTTGTCCACCTTATGATCCTTAAGGCGGAGTAGTAGACACCGAGGTAACTTATGGAGTGGTGGGAGTAAAGAGGGCATGACCTTGAGGAACATGTGGATTTTGGACTTGAACTGTAGAGGGATTAGCCAAAATTTGGCTAAGGGTGACCTGAGACCTCTGTAAGACATCTCAGTCGTATTGCCTTCGACAGTAAAAGAGTGGTAGGAGCGTCGAATACTTGGGTCCCGGTTTGGGGACTTTGCGAGGAAGAATTTCCCATTCTTTTTCTTCTTCTCCTGCACAAGCGTTTAGTAGGAATAGCAACCATCACCCCAAGGTCTACTGGGGTAAAAGGAGGGGAAGAGTTGCTACGCCTTCTTCCTTCTTCCTTCCGTGCTCTCTCAGTCAGGGATAGAACGTATCCCTTTACTCGGATGTCGATGTATGGGAGCAATGGGTCCTTTTGTGTGATTGCTTTTCCCATGTGTTGGAAGCTCCAATATACGGGAGTATATCCAAGGATGAGATATGCAGCCTGAAGTTTTCCATCCGAATAAGCGTATATCAGGGACCTCAATAGCCTATTCAATTCTGTGGAATTGATCAACTGCCTTTTCTTTTGAAATGCGTGGTCCTTTGAAAAAATTAGTGAATAATACAGAAATTAGTACAGGAGATGAAATTAGATAAACCGCATGAGCATTTAAAAAGAGAAAAGTAAAGGAAGTTCCTAGAATCTCTACCCACCTGCTCTACCCATGGTCGTAGGACAGTGGATTCCGTCGGGACACCAATTCCAAGAGATGATCAGGTAGTCCCCTTTTGTCTCTTTGTCGGAATTTAAAAGACCCGATATAAGTCTTACCTCCCCGTGCTAGGTTTTAAAGTAAAACCCCGAGGTTTTGCTATCCTAGAAACTATATACATAGTTGATATCATGCTCAGTTAAATTAAGGCTGAGCCTTTTATTAAGCTCGTTTACACTAACTACCTGAAGACTAGATCACGTAGGTTGCTTGGATTGGAAAAGAAGCCCAGGTTCAGTCAATCAACAAAAAGCCCGGTCAGAGGAAGAAGTCCCGTGCTGGGTTTTAAAGTAAAACCCCGAGGTTTTGCTATCCTAGAAACTATATACATAGTTGATATCATGCTTAGTTAAATTAAGGCTGAGCCTTTTATTAAGCTCGTTTACACTAACTACCTGAAGACTTGATCACGTAGGTTGCTTGGATTGGAAAAGAAGCCCAAGTTCAGTCAATCAACAAAAAGCCCGGTCAGAGGAAGAAGTCAATGATGGCATTGTTGATCTTATCCCTTTCCGTCCTAGAGGACATAGTCAGCCTCCTACTAACTACTCTAAACACGTTAAGGGTACATTGGTCTGGGAAAACTTTAAAATGCCTTGAAAAATTGGTTAATAGTCTACTCATAGGGATCCTAACCCCACCCTTTATGAAAGCTACCAGAGGAATAATAACTTTTCCTTCCCCCCTTGAGAATTCTACCTCTGGCTCGAAGCAATAACTCACCTCTACGCCCTTAGGAATCTCGTATACTCTCTTAAACTCAGCTAACCTCTTAGGCATATCTACCATAGATTTAAACTTACCCATTATCCTAACCCACAGACAGATCGAATGAACAAAAAAAAAAAAAAAAAAAAAAAAGGAGAAGAGATAGAAAAAAACTTATTAATTGTGGACAAAGCACTTGGGGTCGCTTGAAGGTAATCGGAAAAATCTATATATTGAAAGAAAGAGGGAATTAAGGACAAACTCAAAGAGAAGCTTAGAGGGAAATTTAGGAAGAGAAAGAAATGGGAACTCTGAAATTGGTTTGAGTTCCCCCTATATATAAGGGAGTGAGGAGCGGGAAATGGCAGAGAATGACTCTTGGTTTCCCGCACCCTCTTAATTCCCCAAACCTTCATCTAGCCGCCCAAAAATACGCGTGTCACTCATCTAGGAGGGGGAAACCCAGGCACGTCTGGGGAAATTAATGCCTAACGATGCCACCTCCCATCAATGACAATTAATGATTACCTCCCATTTATCCCGAGCCACGATCTCCACCTCAGCATTAATGACGTAGAGATCGTGGGGGGGGGGGGGTGAACTTGATTTCAGGTCGAGGCCCAAAAGACAGAAGGTCATACTTGAAAAAATGAGCTAGGCCCATCAATGTGGATACAAGCTAAGGCGTCTGATGAGTCACGGGTAACTCACTAGAGCAATTCCTATGGAGATCTGAATCAGGCACCAATACCAAAACTTTTATCCATGGTAATAAGCATGGATGGCCCTTCAGTGGAAAAGAATGGGACTGCAGGTAACTATTTCCCTTTTAATCCACAATGCTACTTCCACCAAATTCGTCTCGGGAAACACCCTGAAAGGATAAGGATCACAGAGATAGTCACCTCCGCATTAATGAGAGGTTCTCTACCTAATCTCTTCCACATTGAATGCATATAGGATAACCTAAACAATGCAAACACCCCCAAAGTCTTATTTTATGATGAAAGGTGGGTAAAGCCGAGGGGGGATGTGACAAGTATCCCAAAAAATTGGCTGAAAGCAGGCCAGCTGGGGAGATAAGGGAAGAAGAAATGCCTATAAAAGGGAAATATTAAGAGAAAAATCTGGGGAGGAACTAGAGAGAGAGCCATACTGTATTTTTTCTTTTCTCACTTACTCCCTACACCTTGGGAAAATGGTTTGTGCATCCTAGAACATCTCATCTTAACCCCCACTTTCTTAATCAATTGTTTGAGCCTCCTACTGTGAGATTTTTACCTTAAGTATATAATAATAAATTGTGTAAGTCAGTTATCTAGACATTTTTATTATACAATGTGCGTGTTTGGGTTTCTTTTCCCACAAGACAAAATCATAGTAATTAAAAGGGAAGCTTAATGCAATGAATTTATCATGGTATAGTGCAGGCCATATCTTCCTAAAGCTTAGCTGTTTGGTTAAGCGTGTGTTTGGCTCCAAATTAAAAAACTAACTTATTTTACTATTTAACTTATTTTTACTATTATTCATGGGTCCTACTGCACTTTTTGGTACTATTTATAAGTCCTACGTAATATTTCAGCTAACTTTTACCTTTATTTACAGTACTTTCAGCAAAAAAATTTTAGTTTCAGCAAAATAAACTGATCTCAAATGAACCCTAAAATCGAGATAGGTGGACCACACTCCTTTGTGAGACAGAGAAACACTGAGAAAGGCATTAAAACGTGGTGGTGGGAGCCTAATCAAGTTCCATGATATGTAGACATTGAACTTGGACTCTGTGCTTGACCCATCTCTATCTCAGGCTCTGTTTACTCTGAAGGCTTGCTTGAACCTCCAATCTGCTTTCAAAATTTTCAAGCACTGAGTCATAACATAAACAACCACCTACTTAAAAAGTGCTTTAAACGTGAAGATCTGTTATTGAATCTTTAATCCCACCTTTGCAAAAAGAAAAGGGGATTTATTAATTATAATAATCAGGATTTAGATACAGAAACCGGTGCATTTTGATGTCCTACTTTTTGACAACATCTCACTGTTATACCTCCACTTATCCAATGACTTAAATAGTAAACAGGATATGTGTAAGATTTTTGGAGATTTTCTTTAGTTTTTATATTATATTTTTATATAAAGCTTTTTTTTGGGGGGGGGTATAACTGTATCTTTGTTAACTTTTAACAAATAAACTTGAAAAAAAAAAAAAAAAATATTCCTCATGCATTTTGTTTGGTTGTTTTATTTATTTATTTATTTATTTTTGTGTACAATTTTTTTAAAGCTTCACTCAATTTTTTTAAGTATAACTGCACTTTTGTGCAATTTAAGCAAATAAGTAAATCAAAACCATTCATTTTCTAATATACAAGATTATTAGAGAGCGATAACTATCTTATTTAAAAAATATCTAAAATTTTCAAGTTTTTCATCTTTTAAAATATACATAAATAACGAATTTATGAATTAGATTGTAAATAAGATTTGATTAATACAAAATTTAGAGTGTATGTATATTAAGAACAAAAAGAACATTTAATCAAATTTTATTAAAATATAAATTCAATAAAATGTTATTAAATAGTATAACATTATTAAAAAGTTATTTAATTTGATCCCTATCCTTGGATAATTCAATCTACATTGAATTAACTTTCAGTCTAAATTTAAATTTGTTAATTCTAGCTTCCGTCTAGATAAATTTGAGAAAAAGTAAAATAAGTTATTTGGTATTATTATAAATTAAAGTTAGAGCAATTATAGGTTTACATTGTACTATTAATATAAATCTTAGATCGTAGACTAAACAAATGTGTACAATATTGTGTGTATTTGTAAAAAATGTACTATTGTATACTTTTATTTAGTTTACAATGTAAACTAAAATTTTTCCAAAAAATGATTTTTTTTTTTTTTTTTTTTTTTTTAGAGAATCATTCCTTTAATGAATGTTAAAAATGAACCAGCTCTGTGATTTGCTAAATATCACAAATTCAATAAACAAATCATGAGGACCAAATTCCATTAAAAAAAAAAAATCATGAGGACCAAAAATAAGGACTAGTATTAGTATTAAAGTTTTTTTTTTTTTTTTAATTTTTTGAGAGAGTTTCAACGTATGGCGTTCAACTCTTTATTATCAGACCAAGACTTTAATTAGTTTTTAGTATAAGCAGAAATTGAACTCCATACCTATTATCCAACCGTCAAAGAATTTATCAATTAAAAGTTAACTGAAATCCTCAGTATTAATATCAAAGTTCACTTGCTATTCTCAGCCAGAGACAAAATAAGGTAACATTAATTGTTATCGTTAAAACTAGTACATGGCCAATTAATATCAACTGGCACAGACAAGATCCGAACAAATCGTTATTTTTCCTGCCCCAGCCATTGAGAACAACTCCAACTGTAACGTTAAGCAATTAAATCAATAAAATATCAATCCTATGCTTCTGTTCACATAGATGGGAAGAAAATTTAACAAAGTGGTTTTCTAATCTACAGCTTATCCAAAAAAAAAAAAAAAAAATTTCTACAAACCCATACGTAAGCACCAGTAGTTTTCATGTGAAAGGAATTTGAGAGGAATGAACAGTAATTGCAGAGAGATGATTGCTCATTGCTTTTTCTTTTTATGATTTCTTTTATCAACATAAAGAGATGTTAATTGAATGATGACTACAATCTCAGCTCAGCTCATCTAATAATTGTTTCTCAAAATTTCGATGTTTATTAGTATTATTACAAGGCTAGAAAGAGAGAGAGAGAAATTCGTATTGAATTCTCCACAAAAAAAAAAAAAAAAAAAAAAAAAAGAGAAGTAAAGTTCATATATTGAAATCTATGTTTAGATTTTATTTTCTAAAATTTTCTTCTAACGTGTGTTTGGGAAACGTCTTTGTGTTTGCATCTTGCTAAAAAAATGTAAGTCTCACAGCACTATTTACATTTACAGACTCACAAAAGTCATTTAAATACAGATTTCAATATAAATTTGGGTCTTACTGTATTATTTATAAATTTAAAAATTATTTTGCTAAAATATTTTTAACAATAAATTTTTAATTTTCATCAAATAAACGATATTCAAATACACCCCTAGTTGTGTATCTTTTGCCGACAGAGTAACTAGTAGGTTTCAAAATCAAGAATAACCCATAAGTATAACAGAACAATTTTTATGAGCCCGTAATATTATATTATATATATGCAGATAAAATTACTTTTTTTTTTTTTGTGGTAAAAGCAGCTAAAATTACTTACTACCTTGGATACTACTCTAACAAAAAAACAAAAAACAAAAAAAGAACAAAACAAATTATTTCCCCAAAATAGTAGTAGATTCTCATCAAGAACCTTTGTATTCCAGTCTCACAATTAGAAACATCAAATAAAAGTTATCCAACTTCTATTATTTAAAGCAATCTTCTCAAATACTTCTGTTAGAGCAAGAAAAAAAGTAAAAGAAAAAAGAAAAAAGTCCTAAATTTTTCATATCGTTTTTTCTATTTTATTTTTGCGTACCAAGTTTTCATGCCCTATATACAATTTTTTTTTTCTATCAAAATGTTCAATAATCCCACCAACCCAAATTCTTAATTCTCTCTCCCAAAAAAATAAAATAAAAAACCCCTCAATCCGAATTGTACTCACTGTACTCTGCGTAAAAATCAGAAACCCCAGAAGCAGCCCAGAGGCGTTGATTGAACTCATCTTGCTTCTCCTCAGGCACAAACTGGGTCCTACAAAGAGGACACGTTTTCTGATCATGGTCCATCCAACGGTCCAAACAAGCTCTGTGGAAAATGTGCTTACAATTCCTCAGCCACCTGATCTCGTCCTCTCCATCAAACTCATACAGGCAGACAGCACAGCTTTCCGGCAGGTCTCCGGCGCCGGCACCGGCCACGATGTCCTGGACCTTTATCACCGGCAAGAATTCCCGGATCAGCATAGCGGATACGGGTTTGTGTTCGGGTGTGCGGGTCGGGTCATCTAGCCAAATTGTGTCGGTTTCGATGAAATCAGAGAGACCCAGAAAGTTAAAGAGTGAGAAAATGAGGTTTCTGATGAAACCCAGAAGGGAAAGTGCTTGGAGAAAGAGGTTTGGGAAGAAAACCTCGGAGTACCCGACTGGGAAACCCATGGAGCTCCGTTAATAGAAAGTGGTTCTTTTTTCTTTTTCTTTTGTTTCTTGCTTTTTTAGCTATCTATGTATCTAGCTATATAGCTAGCTCGAGTGAGAGAGGCTTTTATAGAGAATTTTTACTAGGGAGAGAGGATGGAAGCTTCTGTTTCGGCTGTGATAAATGGTGTACAAATAAGCTACATGCTAGAGCTACAGCCTGTCACTTAACCTGTGGGAACAAAATTCAAAACAAATTTATTAATAAGTTTTTTTTTGACTGAAAAGGTAAAAGTTGTTAATGATAGAGCCATACGGTAATCCATTATATATATATATATATATATAATTTTTATTTGCTAGGTAATTGTTTATGCAAGGGCTAGAAGCCTAGAACCCTGAGTTGAAGGTCATTGGTAAGATCGGGTACCACTTGGGCTAGCAGGCCCGGTGGTCGGTAATCCATTATAATTTGGTAATTCAATTTTGAAATTTTTTATGAAAATTTATTATGCTTATAATATTGCTTTGTTTAAGGACTAAATGATCAAATATTGAAGTGATAAGTTATTAATGGTAAATAATAAAATAATATCATTAACTTTTTTTTTTATACAAAATAGAATTTTTACTCTAGTCTAATCTAAGTGTATATATGTGTGAAGCTCCCTCCTAGAGACTTGAATCCCAACCTTTGCCCTCCACACCTCACAAGCACTCTAGCCTATTCTAAGTGTATATGTGTGTGAAGCTCCCTCCTGGAAACTTGAACCCCGGCTCTTGCCCCCCACATCCCATAAGCATTTATACTTGTGGAGTGACCACCGCACTAAGGGTGCGCGGTGATAATATCATTAACTTACTAGTAAGCTTATATTTTAATAAATTATAACCTATTAATTTAGTTGTAAAATTTGTTATGAAAACTTATTGTGTAAGTAAATATTGCTCAGTTTGGAAAGAATCAAACAATTAAAGCTTGCATTGACAATTATTAATAGTAAATAATAAAATAATGTCACTAACAAGTTTATTATAACTTATAAATTCAGTTATGAATAGTTTATTATAACTTATAAATTCAGTTATGAATTTTTTTATGAAAACTTATTGTACCTCATAACATTGTTTGGTTTGCAAATAATTAAACAATTTGAGTTTAAATTAGCAAGTTATTAATGATAAAACAATAAAAAAATAATATAAATAATAAACTTATAAATTATATAATATATGCTATATAGTAATCTATATTATAACCAACCTCCTTCTCAAAAATAATATATTATATATAACCTAGCAATTCCGTTGTAAAATTTGTTTTGAAATTATAGTGAGCATTGCTTTCAAAAAATTATAGTGAGCATTTGGGAAGTAGCAGACAGTTGTGTCAGATGGTTTTGTATTTACATCAAAAAAAGAAGAAGAAGAAGAAGATGGTTTTGTATTTTTTTTTGGGTGGGATCCACTTTGGAATTTGGATGGTGCAGATATGGCGGTGATGAATGGTGAATTGTGATTTGGTTTCGTGGAAGGCTTTTTTTTTTTTTTTTTGGTAAAAGGTTTCGTGGAAGGCTGCGTAAAGGCTGAAACTCCTATACTATATTATTATATATATAATAGAATTATAATAAAATAGTATTATATTAGAATGTATATATAGTATGATGAATAATGATTAATACACGCGTAAGATAAGAAGTAATAAAATTCTTGTAAATAAAATAAGGTAGCCATCCTAGGTAGACCACAAACTTACAAGCGTGGGTCACGTGCTGCAATTGGGAAAGCGTGTGGAAATTGAGTCTTCAATTCTAACCATCATTTATTCCTTGATAATTCGTATTACTTACTGGAAAAGTTAATGAATGTCTAAAAATTACTTCTAAAATTTTTTTATATAAAAAGAAGAAATTAATTAATTTTTTTGACAATTTTTTATATTTCTTATGAAACATATTGGCCTAACAAATTTGGAGCCATATCTTAAAATATAACTTTTTCATTATCACTTAAATCATATTTAATTTATGTTTTATAACATAAATTTATATTATATATATATATATATTAACAAAATTAATATGACTTTTGTTGTTTGGGAAAATGTTGATGCTATAATAAATTTTACTACAAAAAAGTTACAAATTGATGTAACAACGAATGTGATCAATGACATTTCAAGAAAATAATAAACAAGTATTTAACTGATTGATGCTAGTAATATTATAAATTTTACAACACGAGGCTTACAAAAATATACCACAAATCACAAAAAATAATTCAAAAATGCATTTAATAAATTATTGAATTCCACTCATCATATTCATTGTCACATTGATTTGTAAGGATTGAATTCCACTAATGATTGTACTCTTTAACATCAAACTAAGACATCGATCGGTTTTTGGTGTAAGTAAGGATTGAACCCCAAATTTCTTATTCAACCATTAGAGACTTTACCAATTGAGGTAATTGGATCCTTAATTATATGAGTTATAATTGAGTCTTATAATCGAACAGGTTAGTTTTTATTTATTTTAAATACTAACACAGAATAAATAAATGAAATATATTAGTACACGCTTCATACTATCAAAGCTGATTAAAAAAAATCGTATGTCATTATTGACCATGAACTCGGTCTTTCTAGTATTAGAAATTGCTTTGAAACTATGATACTTGGAATACGGACAGGGAGAGAGAAGGATTTGAGAAGAAGAAATAGAAGACGAAGAAAGTCGAAGAAGAAGAAGAAGAAAACAAAAAGAGAAGGAAGTCTTGCCTCACATCGAATAAAGAAAATGTTGGATTCTATTACTCCCAAGTTCCATCTAATATGAACGTTTTTTTTTTTTTTTTTAAACTGATCTAATATGAACGTTTTATATTAATTAATTGGAAACATGACGTTAATCATAGAAGTTATCGTTAGTTTGAACCTCTTCTAAATAAAAATGATCACGTTTCTATTTGAAGATTGATTCCAATTGTTTTCATTATAGAGTGGAGGTTTGAGATATTTATAACGTAGACCAAGCAAGTTTCTAGTTTTTAATATAAGCCTCCTCACAAGTCACAACAACTTTATCCATACTGGGTCAAAGTGGTTTGAGGTTTGACTTGATTCTTTTTTTTTACCCTGACTTGATTCTCAATTCAAAGAGTTTGAATAATTTTTTTTTTTTTTGAAGAATTTATAAGTGGTTATAGTTTTGATAAAAGAAAACTGTAAAGAATTATCATTCCTAAATTTAGAGAGATAACTGTAAAACCTTAATAGAGTTATAAAATAAAAGGGGCTAAAATTTAGGAGTTCAAATTTAATTTTCATTTTAACATTTTTCATATACTCTTATCTTCTACTTCTTTTTTTTAACAATTTATTAGATATTTTGGGAAGTTAAGAAAAGTAGACACAAGATTTTTCCTCGGACAATTAATTGGATATATTTTGAAAAAACTTTGAATAAATATTCAATCTTTATCAAGGTTCAAATATGTTATATAACTCTAATCCAAATTTATTATATCTAATCATACTCGAAGAACAACCAAGTTAGCTAATTTTACCTAAGTACAAGCAACTTTTTGGTCGATTTGTGGTAAGGGAAAATTAGCCCAAATACCCATTTGGTTCAATATGTGTAATAAAATAAAGAGAGTCATGTCTAAAATTTTAATACACAAAGAGTAGAGGCTAGTGGTGCATTCCATAGACGAGTCCAAAGGGGCTAGACAACAAAAGATGGAAAACATATGAATAATGGTCATCTTTGAACTGTTACATATATAGAGCAAAACTGAAAATTAGAGAGAGAGAGAGAGAGGACTCTATTGTGCTAGCACGTTCACACCAAGCCCTTTAATTATGCTTCTCTTAAGTTGCAGAGAAGGTTTGTATGTAATATGGTAGTTGAGGGAATAATTAAGAGTATGGGAGAGTTTCTGTGGAGAGATTTTTTTGGAGAGCTTTTAATGCTAGATTAAATGAGAGGTTTTATAGCAAGCTTAGGATGTCCCTTGGGCTTGGTTATCAAATAAGGAGTGATACTATTGACCCCATGTTGTTAAATAGGGGGGTAAGCTTAAAATTCCTTTTAACTTATGTAAAGAAATGAGTTGTTTTAGTCATGGTTAAGAAAAATGTTTGACTAAACCTGATTAACCACAATTAGTGTTAATTCTGGCACATAATAAACATCAAGAACAAAGATTGTAGGTGCAAAAGAACTTTTTTACCTTTTTTTAATTCTACCTTTTCAATTTTTTTTTTTTTAATTTCTCTCTTACACATCTATATATATATAAAGTCAAAGCTGAGAGAATATCCGATTAGATTCTAATTGTTATCTAATTTTGCGCTATGTGTCTTATTTATTTTCTTTTTAAATTTTTATTCTAGGTGAGTTAATGTTGTGCAAAAGACAAAAAGTCTAATTAATATAAATAAACCATCAAAAGCTCAATTAAAAAAAAAAACTCCGTGTATATCCAAAAGAAAAAAAGAGAGAGTAAACTCATATATATATATATATATATATGACTTAAAAAAATGTTTAACTCTTACATTAAATATAATTTAAACTTATATATGTGTAATTGTGATTGTTTTTAATTGTACTTTGCATATAAACAAGTTATACACTAGTTAAATAATAATTGGGTTTGCACTTTATAAATGTGCATCTACCGGGGTTTATATATATATATATATATATATATATATATATATATATATATATAAAACCGAAATCTTTGACTTTTTATGACTTCTCCAGAGTTTGCCACATTATTATCATTTTTTTTTAATTATTTTTTTTAAACAAATTTATTTAACTTTTTTTAATTAACGATATCAACTTTAAGCCGAGGAGGACTAATCTTTGACATCAAAGCCAAAGTCCAAACTTAACAAGGAGTGAAACTCTATCTCTCTAACAAGTCTAACTTAAACTTAAACTCATATGTTGATAATTTATCTCCAAATTTACGAGGTTAATCATGAATACTATAAAAGCAATGCAAACCCCAATATATATATATATATATATATTTTTTTTTTTTAAGCCGAGTAGAGGTATGAGTTTTTCTTCTATTATTTTCTTCTCCTCTACTTTGTTAAAAAAAAAATATATATATATATATATATATATTATGGTTTTTCATGTATTTTTTAAAAAATGATTTTCATACATGAACCACCAAACCCTACGTCTATGACTGTATATAATTTTTTTTCACTGTTTAAAGTTTAAACCCGTTAAAATTTAAAACTTATTACTTAAAGGGTTCGTTTATTATTTTCTTTTTCTTATATTTCTCTTTTGAATAGTCATATATTTTTTGAATTGTTTCAATAACTTATTCTTTAATTATATATCTTTTTTGGCATTTTGAAAGTTTTAATATCTAAATTTGTGTTAGTTTTTGCAATATTTGAACATGTTTAGCAGATTTCAATGACTATACCATGTATTATTCTTTTAAAAGTAAACAATTTTTCTTTTATATTTCTCTATTGTGTAATCATATACATTTTGTTTTGTTTCAAAAATTTATAGGAAATAAATCTTATGATTCTTCAATATTTTTTGGCATTTCAAAAGTTTTAACATCTGAATTATTCTTTTGATGGTAACACATCTTTCTCTTATATTTTCTCTATTGAGTAATCACACACACACACACACACACACACACACACACATATATTATCTATAATTTGTAGGCTCTGAATCTTTTGATTCCTTTCAATAGTTATAACCATAGATTATTCTTTTAAATGTAACTCATCTTTCTCTTATATTTCTCTATTGTTTAGTCATATATTTTTTTTTGTTTCAATAATTTCTAAACAATGAATCATCTGATTCTTTAATATCTTTTTGTCTTTCAGAAGTTTTAATATCTGAATTTTTGAGTTATTTTTTACAGTATCTGAAATTGTCTAACAAATTTTTTATAAGCCATTGCACGTTCAAGTAATGGCTTCTTCATCAAATTGTAACACAAATTGAAGTCATACAAGAACAAATCATGTAATGGTGTAGTTTCTTAATCATTTAAGATTTTATAAAATTATTTTAGTCTACCTTACAAATAAGTATGAGTTAGTGATTAGCGATTAGCGATTAATCATGCATAGTACAAGTTAGCGATTAGTTATTATTATTATTATATCAAGATTATCTATAATTAATACGTGACTATGTGCAGTTGTGCTCCTCGTGAATAAGTTTTGTAAGATCATTGCCCGTGTCCGAGAGAGGGATACTGATGAATGTGGCATGCTTTCGTTAGATAATGATAATTGAGAGCTCGTCAAGGACAACTTCCACTATTTTGCATTATGATTTAAGACCTTTCACGTCCACTCTCTATTGGCCAAAACTACTTTTTAGTAAACAAAGCAACGATTTGTTCAGAAAACAAGGATTAAAGGTACATTAGATATTTTATAATTGTTTTATGCTTCTGTCCATCCCATTATTATTTGTATCCCTTGGCATCTTTTGATTCTCTATCATTTTGGAGAATTAGCTCCAAACTAATCTACTGCATAGTGTTTCTATGCCAGATTTATGGAAAATATATTTGCTTTTGTCACCCTAACCAAATGCTTAATCATTAATGTTAGACTTATTTTTGGGATTGAGATAAGGGAAAGAGAAAACAAAAGCATACATTAATGTAGTTTGGCCTGACAACTTACCTTTATAATGAAAACCCTTTAAAGACTATACATAGAGAGAGAGACCAAGTATCTGTTTGTATTGCACGTTTTGCGAGTCCGTGTTCAGCGTTTTTGGGTTTTTTTTTTTTTATTCCTCAGTTCAGCGCCTCCTATGAACAGTGCAAATAGGCCAATGAACAGTCCCACATGTGAACAGTAAATTTTTTTATTATTTTTTTATTGTTTTCAGTTTTCAGCAAAATAAGCCGTATCCAAACGAACCCTAACCATAGATTTACCCTAGGTTAGAGTATGATATGTTATATGTAGTGTAAGTATTGTAGTTCAATAGCACAAGTAATGCTAGTACATTAAATCTGGCCTATCAACAATCCGCTTGAGCCTTGGGTTTTGATATCTTTTAACATCCTCCTCAAAATCAAGACAAGAAGCTTGAAAATTCTTTGAAATTGGAATGCTAGACTCTTAAGGAAAATATGAACATGTTAGATTGGATTGGATGTGTAGAGGAACAAGTTCAATGAAGAATGGAACACAAGTAACTTGTTAACGACAACAGACATAGGTAATCGGATGATGGTTGCACTAGTTGTTGGAAAGATAATATATGCAAATGAAAGCGTCGTGGGTGGACACATGACTGCCGCAGTGATATTCAAAATTATGATATCAGTTGTGGATAACGTTCTAGTGGCTAGTCGATAATTGGTTCAAGGAGTGCTTCAACTCTTAAGAGACTAATAAAATTTTTGAGTTGTTGTCTAGATTGTGAGTGAAAGAGAAGAGAAAGTGAAAACAAAGATTAATGTGGTGGAAAAGCCTAGGAGATGTCTTTAAAGCATTCACATCAAAGGTTCTAAAAAATTTAGCCTTTTAAGTTGCTAAAAGTTAAATTTGAGTTTGACTAGCAACTTAAAAAAGCTACTTAATTTATATATTTTAATACCTCACTTTATAATACACTCAACATCAGTACTCTATTCTTTTACCACTGTATTTAAATATTTTTCTTTATTTTTTTAATTTATTCTTTCTTTTACCACTCAAGTTTCTCTCTTTTTCTAACTTTCATTTAAATAATATTTTTCGTGTTTACCATCTAAATACAGTAAAATATTAAAAATGGCAATTTAGTGTAGATAAGTGTTAAAATTTTGACTTTTGGCACCATTGATGTAGTGTGTTTTTTAGGGTTTTGGATGCTAAAAAGAATTTTAGCTATTTTAACACATTTGATATGAATGCTCTTAACTAGCTATAATAGCATTTCAACCTAAATTTACATAATGGGTCCGTTTGGATTGAACTTATTGTTGCTGAAACTGAAAACTGAAAATTGAAAACTGAAAACACTGTAGCAAAATAATTTTTAAATGTGTGAATAGTATCGTGGGACCCATTTTTAATATTTTTTAGTGCGTGAACAGTAATGAACAGTGCATGAACAGTGATTTTTGTCCCTGCTCAGTGAACCCATGTGAGGTTACTGTTCACGCACAGGAAAAAAAAAAAAAAAAAAAAAGTGGAAAACGTGAAACGCAGAAACGCTGGACGCAGACTCAATTCCCAAACGCACACAATAAACCAAAAGAACACCCACATTGGACTAGCAGCCCTTATTAAAATTATAGTTGACTGCATGACTTCCCTAAAAATAAATAACACTGTAGCTTAGTCAAACTAATGTTTTATTAATTTATCACCTCTCTTGGTGTGAAGTGCCTGATCTCCTTCTCTGTACTTGTTGCAAATGGGAAATATCTTCTCACAACTAAAAGGAAACCTGCCACAAATCTGATCACCATCCTTGATGCCACAATTTTTAATAGATAAGCAGAAATGCCCTCAAACATGAGACATTTATGAATCTATTTCAAACAAGCAATTCAATGTTAATTACATAGAATAATTATCCAGATCGGAATCCTACATCACAAGATCTTTAGTATCGTTATAGGATCAGGATCCTATAAGATCCTAAGATCCAAATCGAGATCCCACATGGATTTGACCTTAGTAGAGATCCTAGTGAGATCCAGGACGGTTTAGGGAAATAGGATCTTAGGATCATAAGATCCGAATTAAGATACTGATAACCATAATTATCCCCATATGCCGAGTTTGGTGATTGAGAAACTATGAAAAGGGTAAATATATTGCTTCGGAGCAAAATTTCTTTGGTCAACTTCATATACAGGTTGTTGGCAGAGTTGCGTCATCTCCCTGATGTGTGTTTTAGATTGAAATAGAAAGAGGTGAGTAGGGAAAAAACAATAAAAAAAATAATGAAAAATGATTATTAAAATAAAATAGAGTTTAGAATATAAAGCATGGGATGTGTGTGTTTTGAAAAGTGATTAACTAAAATCCAAAAAATAAGTTAATAAGTTATTAGTCCATAATAGAGAGAAAATTTTGACCAAACCAATATGAATATTCTTACTATATTAACTATTGATTTACAATGGGCCCATTAAGAGTATTTATAAAGAATTTAATTGGCAGTTAATTGAGTTTAAACCTAGCTAGGATAGAGCTATATCATGGCAATACAAGTATTGTAATTCAATAGTGTAGATGGAGGGCACCAATCTGGTGGTAGGTAGGTCTTCAAGTATCGGCCCTGCTAGGCGAAGTTACCAAAGTGCCCTTGTCCATATTTTACCCACCTACAATTAATATAAGTAGTAAGAACATTCCCATTGAGACTGCCAAAGGAGAAATGTTGGGATGATTTAGCATTAAAGCCCAAAAATCACCAATAGCTAGTCTTGCAAATGCTGAGTATTGCAAAAAAATTTGCAATTGTGCTATAGTGCGATTCTAAATGTAGAATCGCACTATAGCTCAATGGTAAAACAAAATACTAATATTTTATTCCTTTTCACTGTTTGCTTTATCAAATCCTCTCTCTCTCTCTCACCGGTCACTCTCATCTCCTCTCTCTTCCCTTTTTTTTTTTTTTTCCTTTTCAATTCTAATTATCTCATTCAATCCCCCCCCCCCCTCTCTCGTCCTTCTCTTCTTCTTTTTTTCTTTTTTTTTTCTCTCTATTTTCCCTTGAATCAAGGGTTTGATGTGGGTTTACTGTGGTGGCAGATGGGTTTGATGTGGTGGAGCTCATGGGTTTGATGTGGTGGCAGAGGTGCCGATGTGGTGGCAGATGTGGCGGCATGTTCATAGGTTTCTGGTGTGGTTTGCAGCGGCGAGATTGACATGGGTATGGTGATGGATTTGGTTGTGGGTTTCTCTATATTTGTTGTTCGTGGTGGTGGAGAGTTTTTGTGGTGGTGGGGATGGATGATTGATGGTGGTGGTGGCTGATGTGGGTTTGTGGTGCTGTGGTGGTAGTGGGCAGAGGGCAGTGGGCATGGTGGTGGCTGATGTGGGTTTGTTTGATTATTTTTTAATGGGTTTGTAGATAGGTTTGTGGGTGTTTTTTGGTTGGTTTGTGCCTGGACATTTGGAGGGTTTTTTTGGTCATGGTGGTTACTGTGTAGTGGTGACTAGGTTTTTTGATAATTTTTTTAATGGGTTGTGGCTGGGTTTGTGGTTGGTTTGCGGGTTGGTATTTGCTGGGATTGTGGTGGGTTTGGGGTCACGGTGGTTGGTGTGTGGAGGTGGTGTGGATGAGAGGGTGGTTGTTGTTTGGAGGTGTGGCTGACAGACAGAGAGATAGAAATTAGAAATAAGTGGTAGATAATTTTATATTATTTTATTGTATAATTTATATTATTTTAGCGTGTAATATTGTAAAATAAAAGTTGGGATGTTGGGAGTATTGTAAAATAGTATGGTATAATTTAATAAGTAGGTTTTTGAGATGACAAAATAGGATTTGATAGGATTTTGGGATGAGGATGCTCTAATAGCTGAGGTAATTACAATAGGTTTGAGCCATGATTAATCTTGATATCTCCAACAAGGATAGCAGGTATGTTATTTCTGCTTAAATAATTACAGCGAAACCAATTCATTCTAATATATTCACTGATGAGCTGAGCTTAATGGATACTTTAATCTGACTATTGA
The DNA here is from genome assembly GCA_028535165.1 of Quercus tomentella. Classification (NCBI taxonomy): domain Eukaryota; kingdom Viridiplantae; phylum Streptophyta; class Magnoliopsida; order Fagales; family Fagaceae; genus Quercus; species Quercus tomentella. The sequence continues at coordinate 47,556,295 of JAPQVY010000156.1, forward strand.
AGCCAGTCCAGCATGTTTGAGCAGTGTCCTGTAAAATGGTGACACCTTATTGTAATTTACTTTTTGTGCATGAAGGCTTTCTTAACCTTTATTTTTATTAAAGTAATGGGTTTTATCTAACTTTTTAAAAAGAAATATAGTACGTATTTTAGAAAAAGAAAAAGTACTCCATTGATCATTATATGAAGAAGAAAATTTGAAGTATGGGAAAATGAAAAAGGAAGAAAGAAAAAGAAATTAGATCACCAAAGCTAGAACAAGGACCAAGTGAAGAGAGTGTGGGACATGCCCACTTCATGGTCCATGATAAGAGGGAGGACAAGGAGAATCCAGAGGTCCATGAGAGTAGGCCATTGAAAGAGAGAGAGAAGAGACACGACAAACATTTTCGTCGGTGGTGCGAACCCTGGCCAACCAACAATCCATCATGGCTGCATTAGTAAAACCATCTACTACTGAAATCCAAGTTAGTCAAGGGTGCACCTTGAACATGAAATGTCAGCTAACAATATATTCCCTTATAGCTTTGCTACTTTTGGCTGTGTGCCTGGCCAGTCCAAGACACTCATGGTCCCAAATGCTTCAAGCTATTGTCACTCGTTGAAAGAGTGTACAATTGGTATGTACCAAAAGTGGTTCAATAGTTCTGGTTAATTATGGGTGGGACAAGCAAAATTGAAGTAGATAGCATGTAGGAATCTTATGTACTACTTTGTGTTTAACTTAATGTTTCACCAATTGTAGAATGCTATGCGTCTGATTTTTTATTTTATATATTTTAAACTTTTGGTTATATTATAGGCAAATTACATTTTTTTTTTCATCCTAAATTATTTGTTTGATTACACTTAATCCCATGAACTATTGATGAGACACACGATCAACCCTCCAATTTTAAAATTACGTTACACTCAACTTCTTACCGTTTTATTTTGCTGTAACCTCTTAACGGAACTTAGTATTAAAAGACATTGCTCTCAGCTATTTGTTTTTGAGATGAGGTAAATTAGTCTTTCAATGTTGAATTCCGTCAGACAACACCAAAACAGATAATAGGGAGGACATTGAAACAAAGTTTTAATTTTGGGGGTCAATTGTTAATTTGATAGTTTAGGAGGTTAAACGTAATCAAGATGATAATTTAGGATTAAAAAAAATGGAATTTACCCTATTTTATGAGGAAAGTAAAAACTATAGCAAGCTGTGGTTGATAGAATATTAGGGTTTTTTTTTTTTTTAGAGAAAAATATTAGGTGAAACGCAAAAAATGAAACAGAAAATTTATATTATGTGTATTGTGTAGTACTTACTTTGTCATTCGATGGATATTAAACTGTTACTATGGCTAAAATTAAATGACTATGTTACACTAATTTAGTAATTTTGGTTTGGCTTCTAGCAAATATGATGGAATGGAATATAAATGCCAAAGAATGACGTATGTCTTTCAGCATGAAACAATATTATATGAAGCAGTTTTATTTCCTTTTTCTTGTTTTTTCTGTAGAATAAGTCAATAGTGGTAGAAAAATAATTGAGTTCCTTAATAAAGGAATGGAGGGTGACATTTTAAACACTTTTTGCGAATAAAACTCTTCTTTTATTAGCCCCCACCGCAATAAGATTAGAACTTTTGTTAACGAAATGAATGTCACACGTCACATTTAGTGAACCAAATCTAGTTATAGTGGAAGTGTTTTAAAAAATGAATATCATCCCCAACCCATACTTGCAACTAATTCTTAAATTAATCCCGATACTCGAGTAACTTTGGACTTCTCTGAAGTAATATGAAATAAATTAGTCAAAAATTGTGGAACCGTGAGTTTTGTAAAGATGGTCCAAAATCATATTGAACTCATCATAATTATGAAAAAGAACATATGAGATAAAAAGCCAAGCCAAAAAGAACTGAAAATTTAATATTACACAAGTATCTGCAAGAGTGTGAAGACTGAAGACTATTCTCAGAAGAAAGTAGATTTTCACTAAAAAGTGATGTGTTGCGGTTCGAGCTTAGGAATCAATCTCTCCAATAAAAATTAAAGATAAATTGCCTACCAATCACCTATCTAAAACTTCATAAAAATGAGAGCTTTGTGCACTGTATATATAACCTTCAACTTCAAGAACCGACTAATCCTATACCAACCATGATTTGGCAGGTAATTAAGTGCTAAGATTCATATGAGCACCCCTTATGCATGTAAATTTTCCCAAAAAAGTTTTGATTTCGAAAGAAAATGAATCACTTTATGTCAATTGTAATTCATTCAGAAGGGACCTAATGCATAATCACCAATGTCAAGGGACCCAATGCTAAACAAAATGTTTGATCTCTGTCTCTTCTCTCTCATTATCGGATCAAGCATGCACACCCACTGACTCCAAAATTATCTTATCTTCTTTGAAATGTGGTTTCTAATCCATTGACCCTTGATTTGGATTTTCTAATGTGGTCCTCATCAGTCATCACCTCCTTTAGTCCCTTTCCTAAACTCCTTTTTTCTTTACGGAACTCATGTAAGTGATTTTTGATGTAAACATGTTTCTAAACTATTTTTGTGTCTATTCAATTTTGACAAGCATTTTTCTTATGCTTTGTTTCTGTTAGTTGCTGATTCAATTTGATGACCTTCTTTTTATATTTGTCCTACTTTAATTTGTTAGTGTTAAATCTGTCTCATTAGTCATTATCTAGTTTACCAATCCTCGTAAATATTTTTTGGGATTAGGGGCATGCATTAATTAAACCCATCAATCCAATAAAATCAACCCAACCCAAATGCTCCACGTGGGCATTTCATGGATTGAGGCAGGATTCTGAATGATGAATTTCAACTCTACTAAGCGGCCTTGACCCAACATATAATGATTTTGATGACGGCAAAACCTAGTAATCGCAGAATGGGTAGTAATCGCAGAATGATCCTATATAGTTCCTTTTTGTTCTAAGTCTTACCTCTTTTGATTTGACTTCAAAGACTTATATATGTTTCTTCTTAGATCAATTACTTTTTTTCTTTTCTTTTTTTTTTTGATAAAAGAGGGAGTATTATTTAATTATATATATATATATATATATAAAAGAGTTTATACAACAATAGACAGTTCAAGCCTTAAAGGACACAATTTACTAGTCCTAAAGTTTTTCATATCTCATACAAAAGGTACATATATGAAAAGGGGACAGGTTTCGTAGATTTCCAAAATGCACTATTGTTGGTTTCCCCTCTTTGCTAAAGCATCCGCGTAGCCATTAGCTTCACGGAAGATGTGGCGCACCTGGATGGTCCAACCGTGTTCCATAAGGTTCCTGCAATCACAGAGTAATGGAATAGCATCTAATGAGATATCATTTTTAGTGGTTAACTAGGAAAGAACTGTCATTGAGTCAATTTCAAGATGAATAAATTTAAAACCAAACTCCAATGCCAGAATTAGGCCCTGTCAAACTGCTCCTAATTCTGCAATATTATTAGAAGTAATACTCATGTTTAAAGAAAAACCTGAAATCCATGCACTAGCACTATTGCACAACATACCACCTGCACTAGCTATTCCAGTATTACCTATAACACTGTCATATGTATTTAATTTTATAAAAGGTTCTATAGGAGCAATCCATTTAATGATCCTGGGGATCCTAATTTTAATAGTCTTGTTAGGGCAAGCTAAATAGAGATATTCTGTAGCGAACTAAACTACTTTGTGGACGATCCGGGATTGGAAGTGGGATTGATTGTTATAAGTATGTTCATTCCTAGATAACCATAAGCACCAACAAAGGAAGGTGAAGTACATTTTCCAAGGAAGCTGGTGGCAAGGATAAGTGTATCTGATGTGGCGTTTGTTTGAAGCCAAATTTGAAGCGGTAGTTGAAAAAAAGACAGGGGCAAGATACTCGAAGATTGACACCAAACCGCCTTAGCCCACGGGCAATCTCGTAAGATATGGATAGTAGTTTCCGGAGTATTGCACCTAGGACAGTGGTTATTGATTTCCGTGCGAGAAAAAGCCAAATAATGACGCGTTGGCAACCGATGGCGCATGGACTTCCAAATGAAATTTTGAATTTTTTTTGGGACAATGGAGTTTCCATATCTAGCTCCAAAGAGATTTCTCAAAGGGGATATTAGCTTGTTGGTATAAGAAGTTTGAGGTAGATTTGACTGAACAAACTCAATTATTTTGAGGCCAGACAAAGGAATCAAACAACCTGGTCAACTGGACCACTGGAATTCCTAGGAAAAGTTGTTCAAATTGCTTCGGAAGGGGAAATTGTAAATCCTCTAATCACCAATAATGTTGGTCCCGTAGGGAACTAACTAGTCTCTGTTCCTCATTTGGCATAAGAGGACCTACAATACGACTCCGAAGTGATCCTCCAGGAATCTAATGGTCCTCCCATACTTGAATAGTTTGACCATCTCCTACTATCCATTTCATACCTCGACGAAGCCATTGTTTTCCAACATGAATGGCTTTCCAATAGATTAATTACTTCATCACAAAGTATATTTATTTATTTATTTATTTTATCACCTTGAGTAAATTGGTCATAAGGAATTTGACCAATGTTTTGATTTTTGTTGTTCAATTTTTTGTTGAGCCTTTTGACAAAAAGAAGTTTGAAAGACCCTCAAGTAAGTCGTTCTTTAGAGTAGGGTAGCTTACACTCATTCCTAAGCATTACTTTTGTAACCAAAAAAAAAAAAAAAAATCTTTGTACCATCTGAAATCTTGCATTTGTGGACACCTTATTAAATTTCAACAGTTTATTAAATTTTTTGTGGTCCTTTCATGTAATTATCCCACCCCTTTTAGGCCTCCAACGAAACCAGCCACAGCATTGAAGTATAACATCCCAATTCTGGGCCTGGGTTTATACTTTAATTTTTTTTTTTTTGAGAATGTGGGTTTATACTTTAAGGTTGTGACAAACTTTGAATCCAACTGCCCAGGCCTATGAAGCTGATTGATATTGATAATAAGCCCGATTATTTTAAGTGATCGATTACTAATGGAGCAATCGGCCATGCAGCTACATTACAACTTGTGATCAGGATTCTACATCCCCAAAAGAATAGTGATATGGCCCATTTAGAATAATTGGGCTTTCACTTTTTTTGGTGGGCTTATTTAGTAATGGTTTTATTTATCCGAAGAACCAACTACAGAACATGAATCCTTTTGGCGCTTCTACAAAACTTAGCAGGCAATTAGCAACATCTGAATATCCTTCAAAAGAGTTTTCCAGAGCCCAACTACCTAATTCATGAGAATCTATATTTAAATCTCTACACAGTACACACCCAGTTTTACAAAACTATTTGGTAAAACTTTTTTTTTGCTAAACTATTTGGTAAAACTTGGAAGCTGATGAGCTACATCTTTTATGTCTGCAATTACATTTCCCATCTACCAAAAAAAACTTGGAAGCCAGGATTTTTATCGAAGTATTTGGTAAAACTTTCTCAATATTGGATTGGCAAGTTATTTGACATCTTAGTGAAACTTACAAAACTATACTCCTTTATTTTTGCGAAAATAAATAAATAGAAACCCAAAATGAGAAAACAAAATGAATACTACAAATAAGATATAAGTTCTACGGTTGCCCTTAACGATCGCAACATATCTAAATCTCAATTTCTCAACAAAAAAGTACATAACCATGGATCAATCATACCTCAAGATCAAGCTCCTCACCCCCTAAATAGGCCTTCACCACTAATGTTGCAATGAAAATCCTATGGCAGTCCCTCACTATCACTCCTATTCCAAAAACATTTTGATCACTATTTTTTTTTTCATAACTAATTTAACTTTGTTTGCCATGGGTTTGCAGGTTATTTGAATTTATCTTTTACTCACTATCATATGCATCAGAGATTAATGATAATCATGTATAAAGTTTGTTGCATTGGTAGCAACAAAATTTGGTTAACCATTATATAAATGTATTAAATATTACTAATCCATAAAAATAAAATAAAATAAAAAATCGAGTGCAAACAAAAACTTTCACATTCTTGAACAAAAGACAAGATTAATATTGAAGAAGAATTTTACTTCCAGTACTAAAAGTTAATTTGTAATCAACCACAATTATCTCTTCTAGTTCAGATAGAGATACGATGACAAATGAACAAAGTTTGAGTGTCTAACGAATGAATTGACGACTTGGGCTTTCGAAAAATAAGATCAGTTTGGGATTGACTTTGAAAATTTTCGCTTCACAAAGATCAAACTTGGCTTGTAGTTGTAGCAAAGCAAATTGATGAATCAAAATTTGTTAACCCCATTTTGAGGGAATAATGCTAAATTGAATTAATAGACCAACTCACAATTTATCTAATCCAACCAACTTGCTTGATCCGGATTTTAAGACCATGGTTATGAGTTGCAAGAATTTAAGTAATAAAAGGATTGTAAAGCTGCTTTTATTCAATAATGCTATAAACACAAAAACAAAAACAAAAAAAAATCACTACTTTTTCCACAATTTGATGAAATGGCCTACTATTAACATTATTTATTTAATACATTACTCACAATTCGTTACTTCCGAAAAAAATTATGAACATTGTCGTACCTGAATTCTTTCCTTGTTCCACAATGTTTTGTTCCCATTGGCTTGGAAACTTGCTTTGGCAACGTGTGTGTTGGGTGTTGGCTATAAAAGCCAGCATGTGTGTGACGCCTGTATAACATGTGAGTGAATATTTATGCTTATATTCATTTTTGAGTAGTCGTTGAGATTCTAAAGTGTGATTGGTCATATAAGTTTAATTAATTTTATTTTCTAAATTTAACTAAGAAAACCCTAAGGCTCCCAAGCTAAACTAGAAAGTAAAAGAATGTGTTGGTTTTTAGACCCCTTAAAACCCAATTGATTTAACCTAGGTAATTAGCCAAGTTGTTACTTAGTCCAATTTAACAAATCTAGGTTATCACAATTTATAAAGATCATATCATGCAAAGTAGCGGAAAATAAATAACACACGATATGATCACCCAGGAAACCAAACCGGTAAAAACCTGGGGAGGATTTGACCTAGCTATCCTCAAGATAAACTTGAATCCACTATCTTGAAAGAATCGAAGTTCATACAATAAGACTTACAAGCCCCCACGCTCGACTTCTTATTGCTACCAACCAGTAGAACTTACTGACACGACCACGTGCAAGCTCCGAATCCACGGACTCCTTCTTTCTTGGATTCACCACCAGATACAAGCACACCCGCTTGTGTTTTCTTTAAGCTTCAATGGCAGCAACTGAATTGATCATCAAGGCGTAGATAAATCTTCTCCTTGAAAACCCTAAGTTTGTGTAAAGGAAAGCTCCTCTAGATCTCACAAGAGATTTACACAAACCGCAAATATAAGCAACACTTAAACGTGGCTAGGGTTTGCCTTTTATACTTAGGACAAATAAGAAACCCTAAAAACATTTTAAAACAAATAGGGTTGAGTTGGACGAATCTGCAGAAAAGCATTCTGCCCGAGCTTCGATCGGTCGAGCCTGTCGTTCGATCGATCGAGCCAGGCCGAAAGGCACAATGCTTCCTGCTTTAACTCGATTCCAACTTTACATTGACACACAACTTGAGCTAGCTTTAAACACTTCTAAACACATTGTTTTGATCATGGTTTGCCAACAATACACATTAGAGTTCTAAATACATAAAATCCTAAACTTTAAAACCTAAAAGAATGTTTTGAAACAAAAATCAAAGATTTAGAGACTCGGTTACGTGTGGGGAAGGTATTAGGCACTTCACAACATCTGTCCCAAGGGATAGTATATCATTTCGAATTTAATCTTCAAAATCATCATTTAAAGAATGGCTAAAATATTTGGTATTTGGCTTAAAAAAAATAAGAATGAAAGAATGATACACATGTGTATGTGATATGAAACAAAGGTAAAATCTATTCTAGGATGAAATGTTAGAATGACATGCAATCTATCCTAGAATGATATGTAAAAATGAGATGACATGCAATCTATCCTAGGATGGCTTGTACAATCTAATGGAGCCCAATAAAAAGTACCACAGATAATGAATAGGATCCATCCAAAAACATCATGGTCATCCAAAGTAACCTGGTCGTCCATGTCACTCAAAGACATGGACGACCAAATAACACGTAGCCAATTTCAAAGGATTTTTCTACAAACACCAAGCAATTAGACCACGATTTATCATTCTAGAACGTGGGGAGGATTCCCCGAAATCCGCTCCATTTTCTTCATTAACCATACACATCTCCCATGATGGTAATAGATCCGAACAAGTAGACCCACTAAAAACTCTCTATAAAAAGGATATGATTTCATCAACCCAAGGTACGTTTTACACAGATTCACTATCCTTGTGTTCTAGAGAGAAAATTGACTTAATCGTTGAAGGGTCCTTGGCCGGTTCACCCTGGTCACCCTTGACAGTCTTTTTTCTCTCTCTTCAATCACTAAATTGACGTCGTAGCTTGGAGTATTTAGCCTTTTGATTCTCATGCATCATCAGTTGGCGCCGTCTGTAGGAAAGTAAGCAAAGTTTCTAAGTGTTAACCGCCTTACTTTCCAAGACAAAAAAGTTACATAGTTTGGACTAGGTCGATGGCCACAAGTCTAGAACACCAGGAGAGTGGAAATGCCTCCAATCATCCAAATCATGCACCAAAACCGCCATAGGTGTTCGTCCAACCATAGCTACAGTCCATGGCAGCTACAATGGTGGACTTGATGCAACAAAACCAGGAGTTAACTAGAGAAGTCAATAGACAACGTCGACAATGACATGTCGAGGAACATAGACAAAATTCAGAGAATGGAGGAGAGGAGAACGACGTTGAAGGAGGGGATCACTCCAAAGATACCATCACTCGGAGGCTGCCACACTTGGAGAGAGAAATGGACCAAATTAAGAAAGCCATAAAGGAGATGAAGGACTCCATGAGGAGAGCAAACCATGTGGATGATCTCGTCCATAGAACTGACTCTTCCTTCACCGTGTCCATCACAAGTCATCCTCTACCCTCCAAGTTCAAAATGCGTACCTTGGACTCATATGATGGAATGCGAGATCCTTGTGATCACATTAACACATTCAAGACGACCATGCATCTCCAAGGCATTCCAGATGAAATCATGTGCAGAGCCTTCCCTACCACGTTGAAAGGCCTGGCCAAGGTGTGGTTTGGAAAGCTACCACCAAACACCATAACTTCGTTCCAAGAGTTAAGTAAGTTGTTTGTCAACAACTTCGTCAGAGGCTAAAGGCATAAGCATTCTTCGTCCAGCTTATTGAACATAAAGTAAGGAGAAAACAAGAGTCTTCAAACTTTCATCAATCGTTTTAACAAGGAAGCCTTGTTGGTAGATGAGATGGACGACAAAATCCTCTTAGCAACCTTTTACAATGGAGTTACTTCGAATTTGTTCATCCACAAGTTGTATGACCAAGAGCCACAGACAATGGCCGAGTTAATACACTTAGCACAAAGTTTCATGAATGCTGAGGATGTAATTATTGCCAAGAAAAAGAAGAAGGATGAACGAGCGGAAGCTGGTTACATACACCATCTAGAGCAAGGTCCTTGTCCAAAGAAGACCAAGACAGGAGAAAAAAGAGATTGTGACGGCAAGAAGGCAAGATCGTCCTTAGGACGATATTCCAACTACACTCCCTTAAATGCCCCACTTGACCAAGTGTTGATGCAAATTAAAGACGACCCGTCCTTGAAATGGCCAGAGAAGATAAAAGGAGATCCTAGGAAATGGAACAAAAGCAAGTATTGTCGTTTCCATCGAATCATGGGCATGACATGGACGAGTGTTACGACTTGAAATAGCAAATTGAAGTTCTCATTAAGTAGGGAAAGTTGAAGAATTTCCTTGGATGAGATCACGAGGACGAAAGGCAACCATTGAAAGGCAAAGAGGAAGAACCAGTGCGTCAGCCACTCAGAGAAATAAGGGTTATTGTGGGAGGAATGTTAATCGGGAGTTCGTCCAAAGCTTTGTCCAAAGCCAAGAAGACTTACTTACGGGTAGTTTAGAATGTTCAACTCACTGGCCACCCACCAAGGACATCCAGAGTAGACGAGCCAACTATTACTTTCACAGACGAAGATGCAGGGAGACTGCATCATCCTCATGACGATGCAATTGTTATCACTTTAATGATTGCAAATTACACAACAAGAAGAGTGTTAGTAGATAATGATAGTTCAGCGTATATCCTCTACTATCCGACCTTCCAACAAATGAGGGTTAGCAAGGAATTACTTCGTCCAGTGAATGTACCTTTGATTGGGTTTGGAAGAATGAAGGTTTTACTAGTAGGCATTATCTCCTTACTAGTTGTAGTTGGTTCTTACTCACGACAAATCAATAAGGAAGTAAACTTCCTTGTTATGGATTAATCGTCCAGTTAGGACTATAAACAAGCCAAGCTCAAGCGAGTAGTGCCTGTTTGAGCTTGGCTCATCAGTAAAAATCAAATGCTTAAGCTTGGCTCGAGCTCGAGATAAGCCTAAATATAATGTTTGAACTCGAGCTCGTGGGAAAACCCAAAAGCTTGAGCTCAGCTTGGCTTGGCTTGATAAATTAATCAAGCCAACCTTGAGCTTAACATCAAGCTCAAACTCAAGCTCAAGTCAAGCTTTTTTGCTTAGGATCTAACAAAATTGCATTATCAAGTGCTCAAATCTCCAACAATCAAGTAAACAAAAATAAGAAAATAATATACTCATTTGTTCATGCTTCTAATTCCACCTATGATTATCAATTGCTCAAATTAAAGCTTCACATAATTAAATCTATCCATTCATGCTTCATTGTCTCTAGCTTTAATATTTGTTCAAAATACAATTCTTAAATCCACATTTGTCATCTGTGTAGCTATAATCTTCACAAAAAAAAAAAAAAAAAAAAAAGACCCTCTTGACATGACATTTCAAAAGTATCCATATCACCATATGCTAAGTTATCATATGCTAAACACCATGCCATTAACAAAAAGAATATTTAGTTTTTTTAAAACAAAAGACCATCTATCATTCACAAATCTACGTCTTTATGCACCAGATCAGAATATATTCCATTGAAAGGTCTTTAATATGCACCAAATAAAAAAACCAACAACTTGCATACAAAACAACCAAAAATACTAAAAAGACATTAGAAATTATAGGGGAAGATGATAATTATAGTCAATATTCAGTAAATTAAGAGAAAATCAACTTTACATTATTATAGTTGTATTATCAATATGCACCATATCAACATAACATGCCCTTTGCAAATATAAGAAAATCATAGATACAAAAGACCATTATCAAATAACAAAGCACATACCAATTACACCCTCTTGCAAACATAAGAAACTAACATCCATAACAAAAAATCCTTCAACTCATTATCCTTCCAACTGCATGTAAAAGCAAATATAAGCTTTTAAGAACATTATAAAAAAAAAAAAAAAAAAAAAAAAAAAAAAAAAAAAGAACTATAAAAAAACATTTAATGAAAAAAAAAAAGACTCACACACATACTAAACAATACACTTAAGATAGCATCATTTTGGAAAAGGTATGGCTATCTCCGTGATGCTAGTAGACCCTGGTTCAACCTACAAAAAAAAATTAGAAGCTTTAGATTCCAAGTCTTTGTTACAATAGAAAAAAATTAAAATAAATTTAAGTTGTTTTTCGGAAAAGAATTAATAAATGTGATGAACATTTACTTTTGATTGTTTCTTAGTTTTGTAAAAAGGTTGAACCCAATCACCGCCACAAAGTAAAGCTTGTATAGTTTTTGTTTATAAAGAAGCTCGATACACATCAATTACTCTACCTACTGTAGAGAATGCAAATTCTGAAGCTACTGTGGTGATGGGGATGATAAGTATGTCAGATGCCATTTTTGAGAGAATACGGAATTTTAGGTTTAGCCTTCCACCACTCCAAAGCATCAAAGTCTAAGTCTGAATCATCCGAGCATAAAAAGATACATTCTTCCAAGTACACATCCAAATCTGATTTTGTTGGTTGTATGTTATCAGCATTTCTAACAAACTAATCAAACTCCATTCTACCTCTAGTTTTAAACTTTGAATTATTGCCACCAACACTACTACTACCTTCAGTGGATTTAGATGCACTTTGTCCAGCATTGCTTGAAGTATAGTCCACAACATATTCATTATAAAGTTCATATAAGGAATCATGAACACAATCAAAGTTTCTAGCTATTTCAAACTCTTGATAGATCTTTGAAAAGGAAAAGTTTATCAAAGTCATTTTGAACCGAGGATCTAACACAGCAACTATGGCCATTACAAAGTTGCATTCACCCCAATATTTGTCAAACTTTAACTTCATCTTACATGCCATAGCACTAATGTAATCATTTTCATCAAGTGACTTCTCATTTAAAACTTCTTTTATCTTCCAAATCTCAAGAAGGAATATATTTGCAATTGGATATTCACTTCCTGATATGACATTTGTGACTTCTTCAAAAACTAATAAAAAAATTGCACACATGTTCTGTCCTATCCCAATCTTCATTACTAGGTAACCAATTGTATCTCGCATCTCTATCTTTGTACCTAGGGAACACCTCTCTAAACTCCAAGGCAACAACCAACATTGCATATGTTGCATTCCAACTTGTGGGACAATCTATGATCAACTTCTTGGACGGTAATTGCAATTGCTTTGCAATCTCACCAAATTTTGTAAGACGAGCTTCTAATGCAATTAGATACTTCACACTTTCATGGACATGTTCAATCACCGTTTCAATCTCACTTAACCCATCTTGTACCAACAAATTAATGATATGTGCATAGCAACGTATATGAAAGATCTTGCCACCCAACATGAGCTTCCTTTTGATAGCATCTTTCAAAATCCTTACGACTGCATCATTGTTGTTAGCATTGTCCAAGGTTATTGTACTCATCTTGTTTTCAAGCCCCCAATCAAGCAAAGACTTAAAGATAGCATCAGAAATTACAACTCCGGAATGTGGAGGTGGTACATCACAAAAATTTATAATTCGCTTTTGTAATTTCCAACCAGAGTCAACAAAATGACAGGTGAGACACATATACCCAATTTTTTGTCCAGATTTCCAAAAATCTGCAGTAAGGCTAACTCTATTGACACTACCAAGCATGGTCTTCAATTTTTTCTTCTCCAACTCAAAAGTAGAAATGCAATCATTCCTTGTAGTATTGCGTGAAATTTTCTGGTAATATGGAGTAGCCGTTTTCATAAAAACATTAAAAACCTCATGCTCTATTATATTAAAAGGGTATTTATGCACAAGGATCATATGTGAAGCCTTTTCCCTGACCTTCGCATGGTCATACTTAAAGTTTGCTATTGCCACCTCACTTTCCACCCCACCTTCATTTTCAGCTAACTATTTTTGCTTCTTATCAGCTAGTTTACGGTTTAGACAACCTTTCAAGTGCCTATGGTATTGTGTTGTTGCACCATTATTACTGTAGGCAAGTCTTTTAAGGCAATGAATACATTAAAACTTTTTTGTTCTATCAGGAAGAATAATTTCATTAAAGTCATTCCAAATCACAGAAGTCCTTTTCCTTTTCTTTTGTTTAAATGGATTTTCTTCAAGTTTGACATCATTATTTTTTATAGATTCTTCATTCTCATCAATATTAATTACTGCATCTAGATTTTCGGTAGTAGGAGCATCCATTTGTTGATTCTCCACTTCATAAATCTAAATAAATTAACATTCCAAAACATATATAAATAAACAAGAAATCAAATTTGATATCCAAAAACACATAGCACATAGCACAAAACAAAACTAAATACAAAGAAATTATAACATTTTTAGTAGCTAACCATAGAGGACTCTGCACCTCAGGAAAAGAAAAGCACAGACCCATTCCAAACTACATACCAGACTCCACAACCACAATCCACTAATTACAAAGTTAAGTTATTATCAAACGAATTCAACCAACAAGATTTTTCTAAGTTATATAGAAATTTCATAAACAACCATAACTTGGAAATCAAAATGATTTTGCAATATCAAACAAACTACAATGCAAACAACTACAAAAATATATAGAAAATTTTTAAACATAAAAATTTAACTATGATGAGAGAAGGCTATGAACGTCTTAGAGGATGAAGGTAGAGAGCGAAGATGGTAGTGATGCCAAATACTACACCGGATCTAGAGCTATTGTCGGAGCTCTTTGTACACCCACTAGAACCCTTAAATTACATGGTGATTTGGTAAACAACGGACTCTAAATCCTCTTTGCTAGCATCTAACTCTTTCAAATCTAGGACTTGTTCATTTGTTGCAAAGAGATATAGGGTAGATTTGGTTGAATTTCTTGGCCGAGAGAGAGAGAGCTGATCAATTCTTTGTGAAAATTTGGGGAAAAGAAAGAAACTGATGATAAAAGAGAGACAGATTGAAGCTTCTCAAAGAAGCTTTGGTCTTTCCAAGAGAGCCTAAGAGTTTTAGGCTGTAGACTGCATAGGATAGACATGGACTCATTGAGTGACAGTCAAGAGTTTCAGTTTGAATAAAACTGAATTGGGTTTTTTTTTTTGGTTCAATGATAGAACTAAATTGTGAAGTTTCGGTAGAAAGAAGAAACTAAACTGTATTAAGATATAGTGTATTTAGATGGAAAGGATACTTAGTAAATGACTAAACTAGTAAACTATAACATACGAAAATAATAGGAAAAGACAACAAAGGGACACCTAAGATGGTGAAGTCCAACTGTTATGCATGAAGTACTACTGTACTAGAGAACTCTAGAAGTGGAAATTGAAAAGTCTAGAAAATACGTGAATTACTAAAAGTGAAGTCTCTAGTCTTTTTTTTTTTTTTTTTTTGGTGCTAAAAATGTTTTTTAAAAAAAAAAGGAAAGAAAAAAACTTAAAGTAATGGGTACTGAAAAGTGGTCTCATGTGGCAAATTTTATTATTAAAATATATGTAATGTAAAAATATTTAGTTTATTTAGCAAATATATATCAAGCCTTTTATCAAGCTATACACGAGGTTAAGCTTGGCTTGTGTTGTATCGAGCCCGATTGTTCACGAACAAATTTTTTTGCTTAGGCTCGGCTTGTTTATCAAACAAGTCGAAAACTAAGGTTCAAGTTTTGCTTATTTATAAACAAACAAACATGAACGAGCTTTTTATCGAGTCGAGCCTGAGTTGTTCACAATCGGCTTGGCTCGTTTACAGCTCTAAATCGTCCTCATATAATGCCATCATAGGATGACTAACTTTGACCAGTTGGAGGGCTGCAACGTCTACTTATTACTTGTCTGTTAAATTCCCAATGGAATATGGCCTTGGAGAAGTACAAGGAGACCAACTGGCGGCTAAAGAATGTTACTTGGCTATGTTAGCAATGGACAAGTAGATGTAGACAATAAACATTGAAGAAAGAAGAACATTTGCTGAGCTGATCGAAGTATTGGAAGATGTCCCTCTGGACGAGTCTAACCAAGAGAAGTTCACTAGAATCGGAACAAGCATGGAAGAGAAGACGAAGCAAGATCTCATCCAATTCCTCAAGAAGAGCACAAATGTTTTTGCTTAGAGCTATGAAGATATGTATGGGATTGACCCAAGTGTGATTACTTATTGTCTAAATGTGTCCCCATCCTATAAGCCCATCCATTAGAAAAGGAGAGTGTTCGCCCCAGAAAGAGATAGTGCTATCAAAGAAGAAGTCCAAAAGTTGGTAACGGTAGAGTTCGTTCGCAAAGTCTACTACCCTGATTGGCTAGCTAATGTAGTGATGGTCAAAAAAGCTAACAGCAAATGGAGGATGTGCGTGGACTTTATAGATCTGAACAAGGCATGTCCTAAGGATAGCTATTCCCTTCCATGCATTGACCAACTAGTAGACTTAATAGCGCACCACCAATTGCTGAGCTTCATGGACACATTCTCGAGATATAATCTGATCAAGATGGACAAAGAAAAATAGGAGAAAGCATCTTTCATCACAAGCTAAGGTTTGTTTTGCTACAAAGTAATGTCTTTTGGTTTGAAAAATGCAGGGGCCACTTATCAGAGGCTAGTCAACCATATAGTTCGTCCACAAATTGGATGAAATGTTGAAGTGTACGTAGACGATATGCTAGTCAAAAGAGTAAAGGAGACAGAACATTTGGACGACCTGCAGGAGACTTTTGACATGCTTAGATGATACAACATGAAGCTAAACTCGAGCAAATATGCCTTCGGAGTTTCATAAGGAAAGTTCCTTGGTTTCATGGTTTCACAGAAGGGAATTGAAGTAAATCCTGATAAAATCCGAGTAATACTAAGCATAGTGCTGCCAAAGAATGTCAAAGAAGTACAAAGTCTTACTAGACGAGTAGCGACCCTCAACAGCTTCGTCTCAAAAGCAATTGACAAGTGTTTACCATTTTTCAGAGTGTTAAGGAAAGTGTTTGTATGGACGGATGAGTGTCAACGGGCATTTGAAGACCTTAAGGCTTATCTCACTTTAACTCCTTTGTTGAGCCCGTCCAAACCAGGTGAAAAGTTGTATTTGTACCTAGCGGTGTACCATTATGCAGTGAGCTTAGCCTTAATTAGGGAAGAAGGAAAGGTGCAGAAGCCCATCTACTACACCAACAAGGCCTTAAGAGAAGCTAAAGGATGGTACCCGCCAATAGAAAAGTTAGCTTTCTTGTTGGTAATAGTAGTAAGAAAGCTCAAGCTTTATTTTCAAGCTCATGTCATCAACGTCCTGACAAACTATCCGCTCAAAAAGACTATGAATAAGCTAGAAGCAGCTAGACGACTGATTCAATGGCTGTGGAACTCAGTGAGTTTGATGTAAGATACCACCCTAGAGAAGCAATAAAAGCCTAAGCACTTGCAGACTTTATCACAGAATTCACTCTAGCCCATGACCAGTTGAATGGAGGAGAGGGGCAAAACAATGGATTGTCCATGTGGATGGTTTGCCTACTCAGTATGCAGGAGGAGTTAGTGTAATCTTATAATCACCTGAAGGAGATTGTCTAGAGTATGCAATACGTCTATAGTTCTAGACAACCAACAACGAAGTCGAGTATGAAGCCCTCCTCCAGGGTTCGAAGTTGGCTAAGTCACTAGGAGCAAAGTCAATTCTCATCCAGGGAGACTTGTAGTTGATTATAGGCCAGGTGAATGGAACATGTGAAGCCAAGGAAGAACAAATGAAGAGGTATTTAAGCAAAGTCAGGCATTGCATCAAAAGCTTCACATGAGCCCAATTTCAACAGATCCGAAGAGAGGAATACATGGAAGCGGATAGCCTAGCCAAAGCCCCCTCTGTCGATGGCATTATAAATGAACGGGTTAAGGTCCAGTATATCCCAAGCATTGATGCCCCTGAAGTACAGCAAATAGATGAAGAAGCCAATTGGACTACACCGATTATATCTTACCTTAATGACGGCGTACTCCTTGAGGAGAAGGAAGAAGCTTAAAGACTAAAGGTTAGAGTAGCTAAATTTGTCCTTATGGATGAAGTGTTATACAAGAGGGGTTTTCCCCTACTTGGGATGTTTGACCCTAGAAGACTCGAACTACGTTATGAGGGACGTCTATGAAGGAGCATGTGGAAATCATTCAAGAGTAAGGCCCCTCGTCCATAAGATTGTCTGTAAGGGATACTACTGGCCGTTTATGCAAGCAGATGTCGAAGCATATGTTAAAGCATGTGACAATTGTCAACGCTTCAGCAATGTGCCTAAACGACCATCAGAGTACCTTAACCAGATGGTGGCCCCTTGGCCATTTGCCCAGTAGGAACTTGACATCCTTGGTCCCTTTCCCATCGATTTTTTCACTAAATGGGTGGAAGCAGAGCCATTAGCGAAGATCACCGAGCAAAACATTAGAAACTTCATCTAGAAGAATATTATCTGCCGTTTTGGAATTCCAAGGGTGCTTGTCTCAGACAATGGAAGCCAATTCGATAACACACCCTTTAGAGAGTTCTGTGAGTAGCTGGGAACCGGGAATCACTACTCCTCACCCTCCCACCCATATGCCAATAGACAGGCAGAAGTTGCAAACCGATCCTTATTGAAGATCGTCAAAACTTGGCTTGAGAGGACAAAAGGGATATGATCAGATGAACTACCCAGCATCCTTTGGGCATATAGGACGATAATGAGGACTCCTAGACGAAGCGCGAAGGGCGAATTGAGACAAGAAGGTCAAGAGAGAAAATATGAGAAAAGTGAAAGGGCAGGAGAGACATTGGCCTATTTATAGGTAGCAGGGTGGGACACTGAAACGATGCAAACCAACCAGGAAGCACCACGTGGCAACCTTTTTGAAAAACGAAACGATGTGATGTGCAGACCGCTAGGATTAAGCCATGTGTCAACATCCAGGACATCAGATCCCAAGCCACCCCAAGATGCCATGTGGAACACTCACTAACCACTAAAAAATCGCCACGTGTAAAATAATAATAATATCGACAAAATTTTCAACAGTGGCATGGACGACATAAGGACAAGGGGGCAACTGATGGTGGATTAAATTAAGTTCCATTCATCCATGATGGTCATCCATGATAGTCTTTTTTCTTTTTCTTCAGGTCACTAAATCGACGTCGTAGCCCGGAGCAATCAGCCTACTAATTCTCGTGCATCATCACAATCTAACTATGATGACTTGCAAATGAAAGGCATGTGAAACATATACAAGAAATTAAATAAAATGTACAAAATATAAACCTTTTGCCTTTACATTAAAATTAAACTGCTTAGGCACCAAATTTATTCTCATGCAAAAACAACAAGATAGAACATTAGTTAAAGGGGTGAGGGGTTATGTTTGGCTTTAGGGGGGCCCATGGACTTAATGAATTTCAGCCATGGCCCAAGCATCAACTTTTAAGCACTCAAAATAAATTTCATGAGTTTTGATTTAGAAAAATTCCCAAGAAGTGGTTTAATTAAAATTCTCATGGTTTTTAAGTTTTGAAAAGTAATTAAAGGGTATATGATTGAAATCTCATAGGTTTTGCATTTTGAAAAATTCGTGACTTGATTAAAAATCATACGAGTTTTTATTTTTAATAAATCCCCCCTAAAAGGTTTTATCGGTGGAAGCCCAAGTTAAAGACAAACTTTAAAAGAAACATTATTCTTCGAAAAAGGTTTTTTTGGAAAACACTACTTATATATACATGGGCCAAAATGGGTAAATAGCATTAATTTGAAAACTATGTAGCAAAATGTTCTTCTTTTGAAACAATCTAGTAAAATTCCCCTATTTTAAAACTCAATTTTAAGAAAATTGAGTTCTATGTAGAACTCGATTTTCTTATACTCGAGTTCTATGTGATTTGTGCCACAGTAGAAGTAGCTAATGTTGCTTTCTCGATTAAAAAAGGCCATGTAGCACTCGAGTTTAGTAAAATTGAGGGTTGTACAATTTTGTTTTTATAAAAAAAAAACTCGATTTCTAAAGTATCGAGTTCAATACACATTTTTAAAATGAAATTATGGATTATTTTTATTGAATGAGTGAATGAGTTACAAATTTGAATGATTAGAGATTTTTATTTTATTTTTGAATAGGCTTTTTGTTAAATAATTTGTTCACCTGTTATTGTTATTTGGTCTAATATTGTTTTTGTTTGAGTTATTTGGACTAATTTTATTGATGTCATTTAAGCATTTAAAAAGAAAAAAAATTGTTTAAGGGGTTAGGGATTATGTTTGACAGGCCAAAATTAATTTTGGAGTAATGTTATGTTTACAAAATTTTTATAATAAATCTTATGCAAAAAGTTATTGATGATGCATGAAAATCAATAGGCTGAATACTCCGGACTTCAACGTTTGTAAGATGACCTGAAAAGAAAGAAAGAGACTATCGAAGGTGACTGGGGTGAACCGGCCAATGACTCTTCAACTGTTAAGTCAGTTTTTTCTCTAGGACCCATGTTTAATGAATGGATGAGTAGTAGAGATTGGTCCTTTTTATAGAGAATTTGGAGTTGGTCTACTAGTTAGGTGCCACTAACATTGCGGGAGATGTGTGGATTTAGTTGGGAGAATGGAGCGAATTTCGGGAAATTCACCCCACGTCTTGGAATAGTGAATCGTGGTCCGATCGTTTGTGGTTAGTGGAGAATACTTAAAATTTTACAAGTGTTTGTTGATCGTCCACACCTTCTTGTCGTGTGGACGACCTATATCTATATGAACGACTGATGTCTATTTGGACGATTGGTGGAGATGCAGGATATCTATTTGGACTTGGTTTGCAGAAAACACCTTAGAGTTTATTAAGTGTTCATTGGTGGTCTAGAGTCTCTCGTCGCATAGATGATCTATCTTTCTTAGATGACCTTTCTCCTTGGCGTTAGCGTTTTTCTCTCTTCCTTTCAGCCCATTATCTTAGATGAATCTTCTTCTTGTGGACGACTCACATGGACGATAAATACTTTTTGATTACCCATCGGTTATTATTGGTGGATAAAAAAGTGATATCATTATTGCGTCCAAATTAAAATCTTACCACATAGGATTTATTGTGAAATTATTATGAAAATATTGTGGATATAACATTACTCTTATTTTTGTTAAACCTAAATTTTTATGATTTACAAGTTAGGGTGTTCAACATTTTTATTAAAAGGGTCACAATAACTTAGTTTAGTGTGTGTGTGTGTGTATATATATATATATATATTGCAAGTCAATGTGGTCTTGTGACCATCTCACTTAAACGCAGAGCGATTAAAATAATGATTTTAGTATTTCTTTATACAAAATAGGATTTTAGCACACAAATTGAAGCGAATAAAATACATATCAATAAAATTTATTCTCTCGTTAGCAATATAGACAAAGTTTTTTTTTTTTTTTTTTTTTTTTTTTTTTTTTTAATTTTTGACAAAGTTAAAGAATGAAATTTATAATTTCTTTTAAAAAATAAAAAAATAAAAGATTTCCCATAATATATATATATATATATATATATATATATATATATATAAGATTTTTTTAGCATTAGAGCATTCTCATCAGCTTTCTCATAAAAAATGCCATTTTAACACACCAAAACCTACTTTATCATTTTAGCACATCATTTTACAACATACCATTTATCAGATATTCTATACTTTAATTCTATGCATTAAAATAATATTTACTACACATTAAAATAATATATTAATTACTCCTTATCATCCTCATCCTCATCGTCAACAATAACAACAACAGCACAACCACCACTGCCGCAACAACACCAACAGCCACCACCAGCACAAACCCACATCCACCAACGCCACCTCAAAAACACACACACACACACACACACACACACATAACCATAGAGATCGGCACAAACCCACATCCACCAAACCAAACAAACCCACATCCCAAACTTACCACCGGCATAAACCCACATCCACCACTGGCACAAACCCACATCCACATCCACCACCGGCACAAACCCACAAACCCGAGATCGGTGTGGCGAGATCGACGATTGCGAGATTGGCGTGGCGAGAGGGCGATAAGAATGCCAGACAGAGACGTAGAACGATGGCATCTTTAGATCGGCGGCGATGGAGTCTTCAAACGAGAAGCGATGGCGGCGGCTTGATTGGTGAGGTCGGTGGCTTGATCGGTGAGGCCGTCGTACCGTTGATTTGAGGGTGAGGGAGGGTGATTTGAAGAAGAAAGAGAGAGACAACATGGGTTGGAGAGAGACAAATTAGTGAGAAGAGAGAGAAAACGTTGAATTAAATATTGAGAGGAGAGAGAAAAGGTTGAATAAAAAATTAGTATTCTGAAATGGCATTTGTGTTCGTACCGTCTCATATTTGAGACGGTACTGTAGCATGTTCTAAAATTATAGAACATTTAGAACACCTCATGAAGGTTGAACAGTAGTGTTAGGTGTGCCAAATGCCAAATATTTGGCATTTGGCACACTTGATGAGAATGCTCTTTAAACAAAAAATAAACTAGGATTAACATAATCCAGGTCACCATGGTCCTGATCTTCAGTTCCATTCGGTGGGACCATGGGTCCTCTTCAGTTCTTTGTTTCTTTTGTTGTTGTGCATTGGTATAATGTCCTATCTTGCACCAACAAAAACTAACATTTTCCACCCAGATAGGAATATTAGACCCCCAAAAAAAAAAGAGCTGGTTGTTGTGAAGGTTGAGAGATCCAAACTGAAATGGGTGCATCAGCATCACTCTCTCTTTCTCTCTCTATTTTCAACAGAAAATGAATTGCATCAGATCTCTCTCCCGTCTCATACAAATCCAATTCATTCCAAACCCTCTAATTCTCAGATCCCATTCCAAATCACAATAACCCAAACCCAAGAAGAAAGATGTATATGTCATATGGATGGCCTCAGGTGATCCCACTGGAACAAGGTCTTTACCCCTCTTCCCAACAGATCGTATACCTTAAAGTCATCAATCGTCTCTTGTTGGTCGTGTCCCCTTCTCATATAGAGCTATGGAGCTCGTTCCAGGTACCAATTTTTTTTTTTTTTTTGGTATATTTGTGTGGAAATGTATGTGGGTTTGTGTGCATTTGAGTTTTTGCCAACTGGGTTTTTCTGGGTGTGGGGTTTTTTGATGTGGGTATGCTGTGTTTTGTTGGGTTTTAACTGTTTTAATGGTTTTTTTGGTTGGTTTTGGGATTTGGGTTTTTAGCACAAAGTGAGATTGGGGAAGTACAAGAGGAGTTCGGATTCGCTGCAACGGGAGGGAGAGAATTTGCAGGCTGTGTGGAGTCCTGATGGCAAATTAATAGCTGTTCTTGTAAGTGTTTCATTGTTTTTATTTGTGTACTTTTTGGTTTATTGTATTAATGTGTTTCAGTGAGTTCAGTAAAATTGTGATATAGAGTCTACTGGTGTTGAGTTCTACTACATGTGATCTTTCATGGGGGAGGTATTTGGCTATGTCTTGACTTTGCTTACATCTGGATGATTGCTTATATAACTGCCTTTGTTGACTGATGTGGCAATGACATTGTTTAGAATTAGCACTAAGGTGATGGGCATTATGTTTGGAAGTGAATGAACAAAGTGCCTCACTATGTCAAATGGAATAGGGAATTGGGAATCAAAGTCAGTTATCTTACATTGTGCTGTTCATGTGTAGCCATGCCTATTTGTCTGTGCACATTTGGAAAAAGAATGGCAGCAGATTCATTTTAATTGATTACTATAACTTGTTAATGAGATCCCGTGACTTTGAATATACCTTTTCATTAGCTACTACTGATGTTTAATATTTTGTGTAGCATTAGTAGTTTCAATATATCTGGAAATAAGACTTGATGCTGTTAATGAAAGAGTGTTTTTAATAGGCGAAATATACACCTCAAACGAATACAGGGTTGAACCCGTGGCCTCACCCTCCACCCCTTACTTATGGGGGGAGAAGCCATTTAGTCCAAGGAATATTGGCTTAATCTCACCACCCACAAGTGTGCTTGCACTGCATACCATTAATCTTTTAGGATGATAAAAAGCCCTCATTATGAACTAAATTTTAATTGTCTTGATAAAGGCATGTAATGTGATTTTCTGTAGCACTTTTGTGTTGAATGCATACCTTTTGTTTCTTTCTTCAGATTTGGTTCTAACAAGTTTTTTAGATTGCTTATGCTTTTTTGCTTTTGGTTGTTGCAGACATCATCTTTCTTTCTTCACATTTTTAAGGTTCAGTTTACAGAGAAAAGAATACAGATTGGAGGGAAGCAACCTTCTAGTTTATTTCTTGCTTCTATATCTCTTCTTCTTAGTGAGCTGGTGCCTTTTGCAGAGAAGGACTTGGCATTGTAAGTACTCTTTGACTTTAACTTAGTAAAATTGAACTTTACTTCAGTTATAGCTTTTAATCTCAATAAAATGGAAAGATATCCTGAGACTTTACAAAATTCAATCGTCATAAAAAAAAAAAAATCCATGTAGTAATCAGGTAATAAGAAACGAAGTCTTTGTGAAATGGAGAGGTAGTAAATGATTCTAAATTTTTCTTTACCGGCATCAACAACTGAACCTTTGACTTTAAATTTGGGGAATTGAACTTTTACTTCAGTTATAGTTCTTAGTCTAAAAAAATGGAGGTAGTAGTAAATGATTCCAAATTTTACTTTACTGGCATAAACAACTAACTGAATGGAAGTAACTTAGGCTCAATTGATGTTTCCCAGAGTGTCAGTACATTGTTTGACTTTTTCGTTCCTCTCATCCAAGTATCTCGTAAAGAAAAACAAAAAAGTATGGTGAAGTATGAAAGGAAGTTTTGTATGATAAATGATACATGGTCCATAAAAGAATCTATCTTGCTCAAATTTTCCATTAATTTGATTTTTTGCCAATTTATATCCAATAAGTAAATTGTTCCTTTATAATGGGGTTAATATTGTTGATTATATGACTGACTTGCTTTTAAATTTTTTTGATAACATTAGTATTTGCTAGTTCGATTTTGATGTTATGTTAAAAATTGATTTTCATGATGTATGTTAGCCCTTTATTTTTATGGTTTGGTCTCATAATCTGTTCTTTTTAGTTTCATACTGATATCTTTTCTGGTACTATTTGTCTTGCCAGGAGCAATATTGTATGTGATAATAAACATATGCTAGTTGGACTTTCTAATGGATCTTTATACAACATCTCTTGGAAGGGGGAGGTACTGTTAAATTGATAGGCACAAGAATTTTTTAGCTGTTTCGATTCAGTTTAGCACATTTTTTTTGAGCATTGGTGTCATAACTTCTATTTAGATTGAGTGATATTTTTATTTTACTTGTATTGGTCATCTTATTGTATATTATCTTCTTGACAGTTCTATGGATCATTTGAACTTGATCCCTTTCCATGTGACAGCAGTGAAATTACACAAATACCAAATTCTCTTGATAATGGTTTTGCTTCTGGAGGGGCTCCAGGAGTTATTGTATCTGACCATAATATCTCCAGCAAGTCTGCTATTATCCAGCTGGAGCTTTGTCTTCCATTGAGGTTGCTATTCGTGTTATATTCTGATGGGCAACTGGTGTCATGTTCAGTCAGTAAGAAAGGTGTAAAGCAAGCCGAATCTATTAAAGCTGAAAAAAGGTTGGGTTCTGGTGATGCTGTATGTACTTCAGTTGCTTCAGAACAAGAGCTCCTTGCTGTTGGTACCAGAAGAGGAGTTGTTGAGTTATATGACCTGACAGAATCTGCATCACTTATTCGTACTGTGTCTTTGTATGATTGGGGGTAAGCCTTGATAGAATTAGTAAAGCTAGAAATTTTGTGGCAAAATTGAATAATTTTTGGTTTTACTTTGTAGGCATTGAGCTCTAGCTCAGATGCCTCTTCCTTCTCTCAAAAGAATGGGTGGAGGGTATGGTCGTGGATTCAAACCCATTGGGTGCGTGTGTACTTATCAATGTTTTTGTTTTGTTTTTTTAAAGTTTAATTTGTAGGGCTAGATACTGAAAACTCTGAGGCTTCTATAAATACATTTGTGTCACCTAAGATTTTCAAAATAACATTCCTTTTCATCTTGAGTTTATATCAACTTACCCTTGCCTCTGTTCTTTTTCATCTTTGTGTGATTGTTCTCCCCTAGCCAAGAGCCTAGTAGCTCAATTGGTTGGCACCTCCTGCTTTTTCAACTGAGACCTCCGGGATTCAAATCCCCCCACCCCCGAACTATTGAATTATCAAAAAGTGATTGTTTTTCCCCTTGCATGGTTAATATTTCTTTCATCACTATGACCTGCACAAGGGTTAGGAAAAAGAAGAGTCCTGCTCCAAGTAACGCAGTATGTCTGAGGAAGGGTTGAATGACTCAAATCCTGTAATCAGTAGATGAGACTGGCTGGAGTGGACTTGAGTTAAATCTGTAACTTGGAATTTTGTGTATATTTAGTTATATACTATAAGTCATTACTCATATTGGAGATGCTTTTGTATCAAAGTTTGTGTTTGTGAATTTTTGTTTTTGATCAGTTCATTCAAATTGACAAACCAAAATGCTACAGTGAATTTTATTTCATTTGCTAATATCTGCTTTGTAGTGCTGTTTCTGAAGATGAGTCCAAAAGTTTAATTGATGATTATTAATACCTGCATTTGCGAGTAGTTTGAGGAATGCTCTTTCCTGTTGACTTATAAAAATCAAAGTATTTACTAGTTTGTTTAGATGTCTATATAATATACTCTTATTGGTCTAGGTTATAGATCATGAAGTATGATGGGCTTTTATGTCTTGGTGTAATTATTTTGCAGATATTCAATGGATGATACTGGCTCCGTCAGTTGTATTGCGTGGACACCTGATAATTCAGCTTTTGCAGTTGGGTGGAAGTTAAGAGGACTTACAGTTTGGTCTGTTTCTGGGTGCCGTTTGATGTCGACGATCCGTCAAATTGGTTTAAGTTCTGTCTCGTCTCCAATGGTTAAGCCAAACCAGGATAGTAAGTATGAACCTTTGATGGGTGGCACCTCACTGATGCAGTGGGACGAATATGGATATAGGCTTTATGCTATTGAGGAAGGATCTTCTGAGAGAATTCTTGCATTTTCTTTTGGAAAATGTTGCCTAAACAGAGGAGTTTCAGGAACAACACATGTTCGTCAAGTTATTTATGGGGAAGATCGGTTGCTTGTTGTGCAGTCTGAAGATACCGACGATCTTAAAATGCTACATCTTAACCTTCCAGTTACGCATTCAACTTACAAACTTGGAAAATCCTTATTTGATGTCCTTGCAATATGGATTTTACTGATTTGGATTTGCCTTGGCTCAGGTTTCATACATCTCCCAAAATTGGCCAGTTCAACATGTGGCTGCTAGCAAGGATGGAATGTACTTGGCAGTTTCTGGTCTCCATGGGTTAATCATATATGATATACGGTTGAAAAAATGGAGAGTCTTTGGAGATATTACTCAGGAGCAAAAGATTCAGTGCAAAGGTTTGCTATGGCTGGGGAAGATCGTTGTTGTCTGCAACTACATTGATGCTTCTAACACGTGAGATGATTATCCATGGTTCCATGTTTCATTTATTTAGTCTATTCCAAGTTTGTTTTAATCTGTTTTAAAAATGATGATAATTTATGAACTATTGCTGTATATATGTTACATTGAGGTAAGCCTATTTACTGACCTTGCTGATTGCTTAGGCAGCCGTAGGATGGACAAATTGGGGAATTTTTCTATATGTGCTTATGGTGGGCTAAGGTTTAGGAGAATTTGTGAATCTAAGTTTAGAGTTGTAGAAGAAAGGGTTAGTGCTCAAAATTGGCTAGGGTTTGATGAATATCTTTTTCGTTTTTGTTTATTTATAAATATGGTTATTTGATCGAGAAAGTATGTGGGGGACTTGATGGTTTTGATAGGCAAGAAGAAGGGTTTGACTTAGGGTTGTAAGGAAATAAGTATAGAAAAAAATTTATAGCGTTTGTATGACCAGTACCATAAGTAAGAGAAAAAAAGAAAGAAAGAGAGAATAGAAAGGGAGAAAAGGAATAATAAGGACAATGTGCCTCAATGCTAAAAACACTCAATAATTTTATTAATCAACTCCACCTATCAAATTTTTTTTTTTATTAATCAACTCCACCAATTCTTTGAGTACATTTAGCACAAAAATATATTTGGACTTGTAGTATTAGAACTCCTAGTTTGACTAGTAAACTAAAAACGTAATTCCAATATAAAAAAATAGTAAACTAAAAACTTAATAAGGTAATAATTAATAAAATACTATCTAGGACTCCAAAAGAAGCCTAAGATACTTGGGATATCATATAAATTTGACTCAAATTAAATTACCAAAATACACTTAATTCTTAGGGATCTTAATTTTATTTTTTAGGGATTGTGGAAATTATAGTTTTGCCCCCTAAATAAAAAATTAATCATAACTTGTTAAAAAAAACCCAAATTAAAAAACATTTTTAACCCTAGGACACGTACTAAGATTTCTAAACCACATGACTTTTATTTTAGTGGACTTCACAGTGGGCCCCATAAAATAAATCTTGAATAGATGAAATTTTCGAAGTAGTAACAAATTAGGCTTCCATGGCTGCATCATAGGCCTTATCCCTTTGTACATGTAATTCACTTCATGGTATTTCTATGGCTTTATTTTTTTG
The DNA here is from genome assembly GCA_028535165.1 of Quercus tomentella. Classification (NCBI taxonomy): domain Eukaryota; kingdom Viridiplantae; phylum Streptophyta; class Magnoliopsida; order Fagales; family Fagaceae; genus Quercus; species Quercus tomentella. The sequence continues at coordinate 47,584,506 of JAPQVY010000156.1, forward strand.
CATTTTGCTCCTCCAATAGCTAAAATGCACGGTTTGTTTATTTTGTATTGCAGGACACCATTGTAGATAAATCTAAAATAATTGATCCTTTGCAGGTATGAGTTGCTTTTTTATCCTAGATATCACCTTGATCAGAGCTCACTGCTTGGTCGGAAACCTTTGCTTGCCAAGCCAATGGTGATGGATGTCTATCAAGAGTACATTCTTGTTACGTATCGGCCATTTGATGTCCACATATTCCATGTGAAATTATTAGGTGAATTGACACCTTCTAGTACACCAGATTTACAGGTAAAGGCCTGTTTCTCAGCTGTTCTTTAAGTATATCATTGGAAATGATCCTACTTTCTGTACTTTTGAAGTTTCTGTTTGCACTCTGAATGATTGCTTTAATAAAACTTTATACTTCATACATTTTTAAGTGATAAAATGACAAACAGCTTTCTACAGTACGGGAACTCTCAATCATGACTGCAAAGAGCCATCCTGCAGCTATGCGCTTTATCCCTGATCAGCTTCCCAGAGATAACATCCCAAACAATCATATTTCTTCCTCTCCGGATCTGTTACTTAGTGAGCCTGCAAGGTATGTGTCCTCCAAAGTGATACTTAGAAACTTTCACAAACATAATCCTCTGAATGGACACATGTTTTGCTAGATGTTTGATATTGAGGGTGAATGGGGAGCTTTCACTTCTTGATTTGGATGAAGGACGTGAAAGGGAGCTTACCGACTCTGTTGAATTATTTTGGGTCACTTGTGGTCAATCAGAGGAGAAAGTAAATCTAATTGAGGAAGTTTCGTGGTTAGATTATGGCCACCGAGGAATGCAGGTAATGAACTGTTGAGGTCTATTGAATTTTAATACTCTTAATCATCTTGTTTATTATGATTTACCATTAGTTTTGGTCATTTGTACTTGTCTGATATAGATTCTGGTTGGAAGCTTATTTTTACAGGTTTGGTATCCATCTCCTGGTGTTGACCCTTTTAAGCAGGAGGATTTCATGCAGGTATGCATGTTTTCAAGACTCTTTATATTGTGGGTTTTTTGGCAGATAGGACATGTGATTTTTTGAAGTTTGTTTTCAGTTGTGTAATTTTCTTCCTCATATTGGATAATTCAATTGAGGTCAAGCCTTGGTGTGATGGCAAGTGCCTTCCACCAAAAGCAGTAGGTTGTGGGTTTGAGTTTGGGAATCAGCCTCTCCAATAAATTGGGAGTAAGGCTGCCTACCATGATCTCTCCCAAACCTCGTAAAAGTGAGACCTTTGTGCACTAGGTACAACCTGTATATTGGATAATTCAATTACTGATTTGTTCATTTGCAAAGCTATCAGCTAGGCTATAGGTAAAATAGTAGTTCCACTAATTCATGTCATATAGGAGTTCAGTGTTAAATGTTTTTGATTGCCTTTGCTTGATACTATAAGAGACGTATCTCTTTTTCTTGTTCTTTTAATTTATAAGATGGGCTTAGTTCTGTTCTCTGTTCTGGTCTGTCTTTCATGCAAGAAATATGGCCTGTAAATGTATTTACCTTTGGTAATGAGATATTAAATTTTCTGTTTGAATTAAGACCAGATATTAAATGGCTTCAACCTATTGGTGATGTGTTTGATTTACCTATGTATTATTAATTTTACTTTTCCAAAAAAAAAAAAAAAATTTGTTCAACTTTATGTATATTCATATTCAAAAATGAATTTGTGGGACTTAAAAGAACTTTGATCTGGTATTTGGTCCATGTACCTTGAGTTGGTAAAGTAACTCGGCCTTCATTTTTAGTTGGATCCGGAGCTGGAATTTGATCGCGAAGTATACCCTCTGGGGCTTCTGCCAAATGCTGGTGTTGTTGTTGGCGTTTCCCAGAGAATGTCATTTTCAGCATGCACTGAATTTCCATGTTTTGAGCCTACTCCTCAAGCTCAAACTATACTGCATTGCCTACTTCGTCACCTTCTTCAGGTACTACTTTCGCCTTGTTATATTCTTTGATATGGATGTCCAATGTGTCCTCCTGAAACCATAACCAAACTTTCTTTTCCTCAACTGGACACTCCGCACACCCCTCTCTGCACGTTTTATTTGAATTTTTTTTTTTTTTTTTTGTTGGGAGTAGGGGGAGGTGATTGTTTTTGCACAAGAACGTGTTAGGACTGTTTGAAAGAAACCTAGATCTAATTCTACTGCAGATAGCATGAATTCCCTGTCCTCATGCTTTTACTTGGAAATTCCCAATCTCAGGACTTTGCCTTATGTTTTGCTTGTCCAATAAGAGAAAATTTGGTTAGAGTAGTTTGATACTCACTTCAGTATATTCATATGCAATAGATCCTTATAGATGTGTCATTAACTAAAAATTACCATGTGTAATACTGGGTCTCTCAACCAAGTTGGCCCTTGGATGGTGCTTAGGATATTAGCAGGGCCAGTGTCTAGACAATTGTATTTCGAAAACTTATTCATCAAAACGTCTGTATTTCAAAAACGTTGATAAAGTCATAAGAATATATGTAGTGTTCTGTTTGTTGCTGGTTGGTAGGAATCTGACATTATTTAGTATTCCTATGATTTGGAATGAAGTTTTGTCTTGTCAAGCAAGGATTATTTACTTTCCTTGGTTGATTTTGTTGGCTTAATCCAATACCCCAAGCTGCTTGAAGTTCATGTAAGTTGAATAACAGTGTTCTTTATTATATTTGAGATGCTTTTCTTCTAACTCAGTTTTTGTATGTGTGTCTGCCAGAGGGAAAAAAAGGAGGAGGCTTTAAGGTTGGCACAATTATCAGCAGAAAAACCTCATTTTTCACATTGTCTGGAGTGGCTTCTATTCACTGTATTTGATACAGAAATAACCAGGTATTTTCAAATAAATGAAGGGAAATTGAATGAGTCTGACTTTGAGCATAAATACTTTTATGGTGTAACGAGTTGTAGAAGATCAGTGTCCAAAATAGCTTCCTATAGACTGTATATTATTGGGAATGGTTGGCAACTTGGCAATACAGTGTGGATAGACTCCTCCCTAATGATAAAACCCCCTAAATCTTTATGAAGGCCGGATTTCATCCCAGTCCTTGAACACCATAGATATTATCATCTCAACATGCTAGTTGGCACCTTAATCAAGTGTATTTTTGATTGGCATTAGTTAATGCTTTCCTTGCTATTAAATTATATGACCTCTAGCAGTATTTTCTAATTGACAGAGGTTACTTTTATGAGAGCTACACTATACAGAGTGGTTGGGTATATTTTGCTTGACCTTTTGCATTAATTAATCTCTCTTTCTAGGTTATTTGTCAATATATTGGAATTTATAATGATTGCTGTATTTGTCTATCTGTATATATAAAGAACTATGTCATTGACTATGCTAACTGTATTGCAGGCAAAATGTAAGCAAGAACCATGTCTCAGTCCCTAAATATGCTAAATTCTCTCTTCTGGAGAAGACCTGTGATTTGATCAGAAGTTTCCCCGAGTATTTTGATGTGGTTGTAAGTGTTGCAAGAAAAACAGATGGTCGACATTGGGCAGATTTGTTTTCTGCTGCTGGAAGATCTACAGAGTTCAGTGTTTCACTTCAATTTTTCTATTTATTTTTTCTTGAATAATTTTACTTCACATTTAAAGTGTATTAGAATCATGTATATTTAGGAACTTGTGTAACAAGGATAAAAAATGTTTGAATGTGGTTTGGAAGTCTTTCAGATTTCCTGTAGATTGTGCTGGTAGACCTGGTTGGCCTTTGGTCCCCAGACTTGTGCTTGATTAGTCCATAGTTTGTGCCTCATCAAGACAAAAGTTATTATGTGGACATAACATACCATTTTCCACATGCTGAGAGCCATTTAGCTCGACTGGCACCTCTTGGCCCAAGTTCAACCATTGAATTATAAAATAATAATAATAAAAAAACCAATTCCCACACATCTGTGGTCCATAAGTTGCCTTGATTTGTTGTTCTTATTCTATCAGTTGTTGGGTCTCTTGTCTTGCAAACATCACTTGTGTCAGTTACATCATAAGCTCAATTGAACAGTCTAGAATTTAAATGTACTCATTTTGTTTCCGTGTTTGCTTAACATTGATGCCTTATAATCTCATAAGTATGTTTTTTTTTTCATTGTTTAGGTTGTTTGAGGAGTGCTTCCAGCGGAGATGGTACCGTACTGCTGCTTGCTATATACTTGTAAGAAATTGTTTGGAAATTATCATGGTTTTGCTTCTTCTTCTTCTTCCTCTATTTTCTGCCAATAGTTCTTTTCTCTTGATAGGGGTTAAGGTTAACTGTGAAATAAGGGGTAGTTAGTACCATTCTTCAGTATACGTGCCTTCACTAAAAAATAGTGCTGTCAATCTTGTCTCCTGATTAGATAACTTTCCATGGATCATCCAATGCTTTATCAAGTGATTGTGTTTCCAAGAATTATGTCTTTTAGGGTGTTTTTCAGATAGAATTTGGTTGGTGAGACAATTGTGCCTTGTGTTGGTTGGAAGAAGAAACTTTGAACCCTGCAACTGAACTGTAGATGTATTGTGGAAGGAGATGAAAGTTTTTGAATCCCTTTTGCTGTGGTTACCAGGCCATGCATAAGTACATAGTATATGCCCCCCCCATTTTTTTGCATTATATCTGGTTATGAGAATCTATTGACTTATTTCAACTTGAATGTTTCAGGTGATTGCTAAACTTGAAGGTCCTGCCGTGAGTCAGTACTGTGCTTTACGCTTATTACAGGTACAGACTAGTAGTAGGTTTTTTATTTTATTTATTTATTTTTTTTAATTTTAATTTTAAATTTCGTTTTCAAACCCTTTTTTTCCCCCCTTTTTTGCTTTATTGTTTTTCTTCAAGAGTTATCTATGACAGTGATTGTCAAACCCTCTGCAGGCAACGCTTGATGAATCATTATATGAACTTGCTGGGGAGCTGGTATGAATTCGACATGATTATTATTATATGCTTTTTTCAACATTGATACCTGTATCTCGAGAGGGGATGGTAATAAATTTGTTGTTGTTGTTCTTAGGTAAGGTTCTTGCTGAGATCAGGAAGGGATTATGAACAAGCATCTACAGATTCAGACAAATTATCTCCTAGATTCTTGGGCTATTTTCTTTTCCGTCCTAATTACCGGAGGCAGTCCTCGGAGAAAAGGTTGTACATTTTTATGTTTAATATATTTTTTTGATTCCCAGTCCCTGTAAGCTTTGGCATTCCAAATGATACTAACTAAGCATCTTATTTCTCCTGTCAGCTCATTCAAGGAGCAGAGTGCTCATATTGCTTCTGTAAAGAGTATCTTAGAAAACCATGCGAGTTATTTAATGTCAGGGAAAGAACTTTCTAAGCTTGTTGCATTTGTAAAAGGCACTCAGTTTGATTTAGTGGTAAGAGAAGGTTGTGTTTTTTCTTCCTGCATTATTTATGTTCTACTGTGAAGTGATTTAAGTTTTTGACGACTGTATGTTGCAGGAGTATCTTCAAAGAGAAAGATATGGATCTGCTCGCTTGGAAAACTTTGCTTCAGGGCTTGAACTAATTGGGCAAAAGGCATGACTGGAAACTCTTAAATGCTCAAAATCCTTGTTAATTTATTGTTGAAAATTTTAAAGTCACATATTAACAGCCTAGCATCACCCTTCTCTCTCTCTGCCATTTTCTTTTGGTTTTATTCCATTTTTATGTTATTTTCCTAGGTGCCTATCCTGATTCAGCCTTTGTAATGGGTATATGCCGAAAGTAATTATAATTTGTCATAAAAATTAGGTTAAAAATGTGACCATTTATTATTGTCCTCTGGTCATGTGTTGGTTGATCAATTGCAATGGTTTATACTGAAATTTGGAATAAGATAAAGCTTCTTATGAATATGAACAATTGGAATCTCATAAGGGGTGGGTCAAATTAAATGAGTGATGAGCTAGTGGGGCAGGACTGATCTACGAAGCTTGACTGGCAAGCTTTTCATATTATACATGGATTTGCTCTACGACTGAGCAATGGGCTTTATGCTGTGGCCTACCTGTAGTAAAATAGAAGGCTGCTCAAGGGTAAAGATAGACTCAGGTACTTTGCTCCCAGCTATTGAATGGTGAGGTGGCAACTTGCTATCCTAACTTTCCCTGTCTGCAAATAGTTGATGTTGGGGCTGTCTCTTTCTTCATTTGCAAAGAGGAAGTTCTCAGCTGACTGGCTAGCTAATAATAGCCTTAGTCATAGTTTCCAATCTATCCTCGTTTAGAGCTGAGGGATCTTAAGTTTTCTAATTTGGTAGGGCAGCTAGGCTCAGTTTGTTGTAGTTTGGGTTTCATCACATGTCAAGAAGAAATGTTGAATCCTGATGGGTTTCTCCATATAAGGAACAATGGATCCTAGGGTGCGTTTGGATACCATTTATTTTGTTGAAAACTGAAAACAATAAAAAAAATATTTTTGGATTACTGTTCACATCAAAAATACTGTTTATTTGCCTATTTGCACTGTTCATGTCACATGAACAGTGCAATAGGCGCTGGTAAAAAAAAAAGAAAAAAGAAAAAAATGCCAGACGTGGATGCACTGGATGTGATCCAAACGGGTACCTAGTGTATTTGTTGAGGTGTAAACAGAGAGGAATTGGTGCTGAGGCTTGAATATGTGTCTTAAAGCACAAAGCATGATAATGCATTTAATGCCAGAATATTTGGTTTTCCGTATTATTTTTGTTTTTTGGACTCTCTCTCCCCTTACTAAATCCACTCTTTGTGTTTGCAGCTTCAAATGAGTACTTTGCAGAGCCGGTTGGATGCGGAATTCCTTTTGGCTCATATGTGCTCTGTCAAGTTCAAAGAGTGGATAGTTGTATTGGCTACACTTCTTAGACGATCTGAGGTACACTTGGATTCCTTTTTACAAGCTCTGGTCTCTAAAATTGTTGGTTCATGCATAGGCATTGTTGGTGTATTACTTGTCTGAGATCAGTATTAGCTTTCATGATTTATGAGAAACTAATGAAGAATGTCTTATTATTGGGATTGTAATTTCTGTAGTAAGAATTTTCAAACTCAGAACAAGGATAACTCTTATTATGTTTACTCTTGAAGGGGAGTTATTTGTGGAAATTTCGTAAAGTTAACAATTCTTTTTTGGTTAAGATCTCACCTATATATCTTGGAGGCAATTACTTAACTATTTTGGAATTGTTGTATTCTTGTATATACCATATACATCTGACATTTTGTAGCTGAATGTTCTCACCTCTCAAAATTTGTGTACTAGTGATAAATAAAATTAATGGTGGCAAAGCTGAGGAAAGCCAGTACTGGAAGTTAAAAGTAGGATTATAATATGTTTAAATGATAGTTTTTTGTCATCCTAGCCTTGTGCCAATAGAGGAGTCTTTGACTAATATGTGCAGAAAAGCATTAATGCTTAACCTTATCCTGCATGGATGCATGCATGTAAAAATGGTGTATAGGTGGCAAGGGAATTTTTTGGTGAAAGATAGGGTAGAACAGAGCAATATTTATGTCTCATCTAGGTTGGTCTTAAAGGGGAAAGGATCCCCTCCAATTGAATCCTCCAATTCCCTCACATTTTTAGCCAGATGTGTTACACTTGGCATTTATTTCATTTTAAATGTCACGTCTTAAATCTAAATAACAATTGGAGGGAATTGAAGGATTTAAATCCAGGGGATCTTATCTTTGTTCTTAAAGTAACTCTGGACCCTTTTTAACCCATGTTCCTTGTGAATTTGCCCAGGTCCTTTTAGATCTTTTCCGGCATGATATGCGGTTATGGAAAGCATATAGCATTACCCTGCAGGTATGTATGCTTCAATGCTTTCTTGATTTTAACAATAATCATGAAATTGGTCATATATATGTATATCTCAGGGTTCTTTGTTGATCAATGATTTTCAGTCACATCCGGTGTTTGCTGAATACCATGATCTGCTTGAAGACTTGGAAGAGAAACTTTCATCAGTCGCAAATTTGGAAGATTAGCAAGGGCAGTTTTGGATTTCCAAGCCTAGACTTCGGCAACAGATTGTTGCTAATTGGAATAATTCAATGGGAACATTTCCTTGGCCGGAGCAAATATCAGTCAAATCCCATACAAATGACCAAGCATCCATCAGTCCGTTGAATGGAGCGGACAATGAGCACCAGGAAATAAATCATGTTGTCCATTTTGTATCTAATCTTTTGAATGAAAATGATGGTATTGCTAGTCTCATTGGAATAATAGAATTGTTCTTTCTTATAGGTGAGGAGGAACAAAACCTACATGGGGAGACCTATGCGCAGTTGCCTCCTGAGTTTTCGTTTTCATTTTTTAAATTGTTTATTTATTCACATGTATAATTTCTATATATAGAAAAAGAGCCTTTGATCGTGTAGGTGTTTCTGCAATTTTATTGGTTCACACACTTATCCCAATATCCAGTTTATCACATGGTAAACGTTGAGAGCTTAGTCTACTAAACTACCAACCAAGGATAGGGGAAATGGAAGTGTCTCCTTAGCCTCATTTTCAACTCTCTCTCTCTCTCTCTCTCTCTCTCTCACACACACACACACAAAATGAGCTAACCACTTAACAACCTGCTACCTCAACATTTATGAAAAAAATTTGTGAGGAATTGTGGCTAAACTTGATATTTTTTTTTGGAAAACTCGGTAGAGTCACATTGATGTTTGCAAATTATGTTGTTTACGCCATCCCTCACATGAATGTAACCAATGACATGTAACGTTGTAAATATTGCACACCCTTAAGATGAGAAAATTCAAGAAATTCATTGCAATGTGATCACATCGACTGGTTTCCTACATACAGAAACGATCCAATTGATTCTTCATAAAGGAATGTACTGGATTGGCTACTTGAGTTTAGATTGAGTGCATTTGATTGTCTTAAAAATGAAAGAGAAAATACCGATGCTTTGTATATTTGTTTCATTCGCCTGCCATTTAAGCAAAAGCTATGTTATGGTGAGGGAAGGTTTTTGTTGTACACATTTTTGACATTGGCTTCATTTTATGAAGCACGAATCTCAGCCTTACATTAGTTCATGCAATGATAGAAAATCCAAACACAGAGATAAGTCATCCAAAAGATTGTCATTATTTTCTGCTCATAAATATATACGTTTTATCATTGAGCAGTGAGAGACTAAAGCCACAGTTACATATTTAACAAAGCATACGAAATCATTTGCACTTACATAGTTACATTTATTCTCCACAACAAACACGTCATAATGATACAGGCATATAGAGGCAAGCCAGCAACCACAAGCACCAATATTTTACAACATTGCTGCACACGTCTAATACCCCTTAGAAATTTCAACATAGACAACTCACCAGCTAAAACTGATAGACTCAAAGTGCAGATTATCTGCCAAACCGGATGAACAAATGGTTGCAACCTCTTGTCTCAACCTCTTTGGGCCAGATGCGAAAACGTTGGTACTTGATCCATTGTACTCAAGTAGCATTCCTGCAAGAGAAAATTTATTTACATTTGTTAGAATTAGAGTTAAATAATTAAATTTATAATTTTGTCACACTTAAAACTTTTGAAATAATTGGTAATCTATTATAATTTCAGAGCAAGCCATCTTAACTTCGAAATTTGAAGGCCAATCCAGATATTAGATGTTTATATGAGAGTACAAGTTACTCACTCCTTAGGTCAGGTCTTCGACCATAGTGCACATTGGTAGCTTGGGAAAGAGACTGGCGTGGGTGGCTTTCCAATTCCATTTCATACGAGCTTGGAGACCTAGTTGTCCCTTCCATGTTCTGAACCTGATTAGTCTCAATATCATTCTGCCTCTTGTTCCAAAATATTGCTGCACTAGCTGTCATGACTATACAGATGCATATGACTAACACATTTATCACAGATCTCCAAGTGGTTGAAAATATTATATTGGAATTATGATCAATAGGATATATGTAGTAACGAGTAATAATTCCAAGTAATATAAGGAAAATGACAAAGGAAGAGGCTATTATCATGCCAAGCCAAAGCCAGTGTTTGGGTCCTAAAATGGAAGACAATGGTGCATCTTTTGCATGAGGCTTGAACTTTATGGCTTTTATAGGCTTGTTATCTATTTTGGGTTCTTTCTCTCTTGTTACAAAGGCCTCAATTTGTAGCTGCAAATTGGAATTGTCAGAGGGAGTTCCAGAGATAGGAAGGATGAGGTCTAGCATGGTTAGTTCTGAGGAGTTCTTGAATGCACAAATTAGGATCACTTTCGGAGCTTTGTAATTAAACTTTGTGCTCATATAGATGAGCTCTCGAATGATTGAGATGAATGGAGTAATACCACTGCCTCCACTCACCATCACAAGGATGTCATACCTGCATAAACGATAATTAATATTATTTGAAATATATTAAGCTACCATATAGCTAGTTTGCATAAAGAAAGTACATTTTTGTTTCTGTTCCTTTATTTGGTCAAAAAAAAAGAAAAAAGAAAAAAAAGAAGCAAACTTTTGTTTGAAAAGCTAAGAAGTTAGAACAATAACCAAGTCATAGTTCTAAAATTTGTAGGTTCAGTTATGGATTGTCAACAGACTAATTATGGTTGGTTACATGTATTTTTTTCTACCATTTTATTTTATTTGAAGTTACAGTCCCTATTACTTTCTTATTTGACATGTCATTTTGTGCTTTTGAGTCTATTCATGTGCATACGTTTACCTTAAAAAATCTTTAGAAGCCGGCGCATATGGTCCTTCAACTGTGACCTCAAGACGATCCAGTGAAGAAGGTGATGAAAGCATCTGGTAGAGTTTCTTAGTCCAACTTCCTTCGCTTTTAATGACAATGCTGATCTTGTTAGGTTCCAAATTACTGCTAGAAGTGATACTAAAAGGATGCCACTGCAGTTTGGAAATGCTGGGAACATTTATGAACATAATGCCCAATGGATTATAGCTCAGACCTGGCAGGATAGATTAGAAAACGAACTTAAAATAAAATGGACCTTCACATCAATCTTAAAAGTCACAGGTAAAATGTTCTCAATGAAAATTTTTTCCTTGAATAAGTTTAAAAATAAGTTTTTTCTTTTCTTTCAAGAATAGTTATATCCAAACAGTTTTTGAAAATTCATTTTGTAGTGTATATGAGCTGAATAAAAATCTTATGTCTCACTTTTGATGTTCTACTTTATGCTTCATCGACTCTAGTATGTCATGTGTGAAAATTTATTATTATTATTTTATAAAAAAACATGTGAAAGGCTGATTAGTAAGATATAAAGTCAAACACAATACAAATATAAGCACTGATCATATGTATATAGTAGCATTACCTAAGCTCTTGCCAAGGTTAAGTTCAAGAGTTTCACATGGTAAAACGCGGGCAGAGAGTAATCGAACATTTCGTTGTGATTGTAGAAACCTCAAGTAACGATCGACAACAAAGAGGTAGAAACTGGGAAGCATCATGCCACAGAAAGAGATACCAACATGGAGTATAAAGAAAATCATGAAGATGATGTAAAGGTAATGTGTGTAAAAGAAGAGCTCGAAGAATTTCCGTCGTATGCGAGGGATGGTTGTTAACCACATGGCTAATCCAGTTACCAAAGCAATCTCTCCAGCCAAATTTGATACCCCAATTTTGTCCCATTTAAGCATCTGTATTGAAACAATAGCATAACATTTTAATCTTTACATCTCAATTAAGATTACAGAGGAAAAACAACATTGCAATATATAATAATCTCCACGAATGGGTATATATATGACACGAAGTGTACCATTGCATTTCAAAGACAGACATATAGGATCTTTGTACATATGTACCGAATAAGTGATGCTAAGGAAGTAAGGATACTATAAATCTTAGTCTTACTAACTAACGTGTAAAATTTTAAGGAAAACACAAAAAAGAAAGTAATAGAGAGATTTAATTATCATATTATTGATGTGGTATGAATCATATATATTATTAGCATCAAATTTGTAAGATTTTCGTAGCAAATTTGTAAAAACTTATTGGAAAGCACTCAAGAAGGTTTTATTAGAACTTAGTAGTTTATTTGAAATCGGGTGGAATTGTTTTAGGACTCAGAAAGCACACAAGAAGGTTTCATTTTTTTTTTTTTCTTTTTTGGGTTGAAAATCTGAAGAACCTTAAGATGCATAAAGTCGTAATCGCTGGTATACGCCAAGACTCAAAGGATTAAGGGTATGTTCAACTAGTAAGTTAATAATCGAGCGGTAGGTTTAAATAAAACAAAAATAAAAAAGAGATATTAATTAAAAAAAATAAAAGTGAATAAAATAGAATAGAGTGAACAATTTTAAATGATACAAGACATTGTTTAAAAGCAAAATATTATGAAAAAACTCAACAAATTTAAAATCAAAATATATTAAATCATTTCAAACATTTACGATTTTTCTCCATAATACAAAATTAATATGAATAATTAGGGAAATAATGGCAAACAAGACATGGTGATATGATATTCCTTGATTTCTTTCCTTAATATAAATTTGGGTAAATTGCAAATTACACCTCTAAAGTTTGGGAGTGATTGGATTTTACATCCTAAAGTTTCAGAATTTGAATTTTACCTCCTGAAGTTTGGGGTATTTGGATTTTACACCTTGACGTTTCAGAACTTGGATTTTATTTTCTAAAGTTTAGGGTTGTTTGGATATTACACTCTTCAATTCTGAAACTTTAGGGTGTAAAATCCAAACACTTCAAAATTTTAGGGAGTAAAATCCAAACACTTTTAAAATATAGGGGGTAAAAGCTAAATTCTGAAATGTTAGGATATAAAATCCAAATATCACCACATTTCAGGAGGTAAAATCCAAATTTTGAAACGTTAGGGTGTAAAATCCGACTATCTCTAAACTTTAGGGGTGTAATTTGCAATTTACCCTAAATTTTTTTTAAAGGACCAATATGACAAGTTAATTATAGGGTTAAAAAAAATAAAATTAGGTAGATAAGTAATTGTAATTTGTAAGTAGGTAAAAAAAAAAAAGAAAAAGTAAAAAAACACAAATCTACAGGACCGCCCATTTGGGTTGAATTGGTTAGGGAAAAGAGAAAAAAAAAACGTAAGATCTAGTTGGGTTTGATTAAGTCATAGTATTAAATAATCTAATCGACTACTCAAATTGATTTATAGAATGGATCCTAATTCAATAGTCTAATTGGTTGGGATGATTTGAGTTTGATTAACTAAGACCTTAGTTGTCAAACTCGAATCAACCCAACCAGTGACACCCTTATCCCTTAACCTATTTGAATGCTCGATCAATTTAAATCCATGAAAGACCAATTTAAAATCTCCTTAGTTAACAATGCCAGATGAAGATTAGAATCTTCTATAGTTCTCAAGAAAACTCCATTGCTGAGTTTCTAAAATTTTATCAAATCTAATTTGAAATGAGTAGACAAGATTTTACTGCATCATTAATAATTTAATAGATGCAAAAATAGTAATATAATCAATTTTTTGTTATTTATTTTTTCTGAAAAATAAATAAAGTAGAAATTTAATATCACTTCCAAATATTTATATGTTAGTCAATTAAGAAATGTTAGGTTCATAACATTTTTACAACAAATGTAATAATTTATATGTTAGTTAACATTTCTTTAGTTCCTACCAAAAAAAAAAAAAAATTTCCTAGTGTAGGTAGGGTGAAGACTCCTCCCAACCACACAACACGTTTTCGGATTTGGATAGGATGCAATAACACCCTGATCTCAATCCCTATTCCTCACCAACATTTGCAGGAAAGGCTGCCAAATTCCTAACAATAAGGCTGATACCAAGTAACCAACAATTATGCTAAATCAACATCACATTCGAAACGCCTAACAATACGCCTAAAATACGTTGGCTATATTGTGCAGGTGTAGTGAACCTTTTTTTTTTTTTTTAAATGTTGATCATGTGGGACATTATCAATTTTATTACATAAATATTAAAAATTTAGTTAATACCTATAATTTAATAGTAATTAAAATATTTTTTTTTTTATGTGTTGCACTAATATCAATCATGTTTATTATCACATTAATTTGTATACTATTTTTGTAATGTTTATAATTACTTTAGTATTTATAATTTATAATATATATGAAACCAAAATATTTAGACTTTTGGAGCCTCATATTATATTGTCACATATATATTTTTTGAAGTCTAAAAATTTTATAAGTTTTTTTATGATATATATATATTTACTTATTTATTTATTTAAAATTTTATTACAGTATTTAATTTATATTTAAACCTTGAATTTTAATAGTCAGTATTTTGTTTTAAATAATAAAATAGGTAGTCTTATGTTCAAAGACAATAATAATAATATATTAGCAGATGAAATATATATATATATATATATATATATATATATATATATATATATATATAAAAGGTTTCTCTTGAATCTAATTTTGAGAGAAATATTTTAGACTTTTTTATTTTATGTCTTTTTATTAGATGTAAATTTTGAAAATTTAACTTTTTGATTACATGTTCTTTATGTTCTTATCATATAAGTTAGATTTCTTTCAAATTAGATATTATTTACTATTCGATTAATAGACATATTTTTTATGCATAATTTTAGACCACAAAATTTTAGAATTTAAACATTTTTTTAAGAATCAAGTTTAAAATTTAAACATTTAATTGATAATTGGTTATTGATATTTGATTTTCATGAAATTTTGCAAGTATAGAGAATATAATAAAAATATGTAATTCAAAAATTAGATTTTTAAAATTCACATCTAATAAAAAAAATATAAAAGAAGTTTAAAGTTCGGATAAAAACATTTTCCTTTGGATAGAAACATTTCATTTCTAGTTCGTTAACTATCTAGTTTTCATTTCTAAAAATGTTAGTGACAATCCACCACTAAAAATCCCGCGTAAAGAACAACCAACAAAGTACGAAAAAAGAAAGAAAAAGTAACTCTCTACCGTACGAACACGAATTAGTGATACCGCACTCACAGAGGCTGAGCCTGAGTGTGCCACTCAGCTCACTCCCAACCCTGAAGTCAACCTAGTTCCATTTATGATGAACCTCTTTTAGTGATCAACATAAATTCAACCTTCTCAAACTTTGAAATAGTCACAAACTTCTCTCTGCATACCCAATAATCTACATAGGAGAACAACCACAGAACTTGACAAGTGGGTCCAACCACTACCGGAGGAGAGCATCACGATTTCCATGTGATGTGAAGTGAACACCACCATTTTTAGATTCTGCATCTGCTACTTTCGGTTCATGATCTCTTTATATGAACAAAATCATACCTACACGTACATCTCCTACAAACATTGACACTTTTTCTATTTTGGTTACTTCTAGTGCTAATAGTCTTTTAAGTTAATAGGAAGATTAAGGTTTTGACATGGGGTTATATATTCTTGTTGTATAATTACACTCACAATCCCTCAATTAAAAAAAAAAAAAAAAAAATTACATTCACAATTAGATAACAAAAATAATTTTTGTTTAAGTATGGCAGTAAACAAGTCAAGTCGAGTTGAATACTTGTATATTAGAAGTTCAATGTTATTCATTTAATATTCTTCTGAATACGAGCTAAGTTTTAGTTCTTTATCAAACTAGATTTTAAATTTAGGTTTGGTACATTTTCTTATCAATCAAATTCGAATTTTTTTATAAACTACTTGATTAAGTTATTTAGTTCCTATATATAGTAAGAATATAACTAAAATATTTGGCCCTTCGCAAATTTATTAGGATTTATTATGAATATACTGCTTTTACTATCATTAAATAGAAAAAAAAAAAAAGATTTGATATCATATGAATCTATTTACAAATTTATATAATCTAATTTCAAGTCTATATAAGTATATTTTCAAACAAATATATATAAAAATATAGTATTATATATAACTAAATTGAACCTCTAATCACAAGCTTGTTCACAAACATATTATTATGTTTGAGTTTAGCTCATTTAATAGTCGAGCATAAACTTGGATTTGAGTCTAGATTTTTTGCTAAATAAACAAATATAAACAAGAATTTTCCTGAGCTAAACCAAAGTTATTTATAAAAAAACTTGGTTCATTTACAGACTACAAGTAAGTATCTCTCCAAAAATGGGTGTACACATACATATAATATGTCATCATATGATAAATATGGACATTTTTAAAAATTGTGAACACCTAAACTCCATCCCAAAAAGAGCTTTTCTATGATTCTATATTTCTATCAAATACAAAAAATAATTAGAAAAGAGTAAATTCTTTGTCTAAGATTTGAAAAAAGATTTGGCAAAAGAGTAGAAAGATTACGCCTTTCTTGTCAAGAGCCCTTAACAGGATAACCTAATTTTCCCAATCGAACCCTCCTTTCCTATTTATATCAAAAAGAAAAAAGGAAAAAAAGTTGACGCCTTTCTTAAAGGTTGGAGGGGAAAGAGAACTAGAGAAGAGACTTGAGGGAATGGGATAGAATGATTTTGTCACTTTTTTTGGTGGGTTTTTTTTTTTTTTTTTTTTTTTTTTTTTTTTTTTTTTCTTCTTAATATACATATATATACACACACACTAAAATTTTAAGAAAATTGAGCAAAATTGGAGGGAAAGGGCTTTTTCTTCAGTTAAATTATTTTAGTTTGTCAGTTTTGTTATTATGATTCTATAATTTATATATGGAAAATGTTAACAAATGCCTTAAGGGCATTGGTTTAATAACTATTTTTAAAAACATTTTATGGGAAAATGATAAAACATTGGTTTATTTACAAATTTATATAATCTAATTTCAAGTTTATATAAGTATATTTTTAAACAAATTTATATATAAAGATATAGTATTATATATAGCTAAATTGAAACTCTAATCACAAGCTTGTTCACGAACATATTATTATATTTGAGTTTAGCGCATTTAATAGTCAAGCATAAACTTGGATATGAGTTTAGATTGTTTTCTAAACAAACAAATATAAACAAGTATTTTCCTAAGCTAAACTCAAGTTATTTATAAAAAAACTCGGTTCATTTAAAGATTACAAGTAAGTATCTCTCCAAAAATGGGTATACACATACACATAATATGTCATCATATGATCAATAAGGACATTTTTAAAAATTGTGAACACCTAAGGTGGAAGTATGTACATTGTATGTACATAGTACGTGTACATCAAAAGTAAAAAAAAAAAAGAAAAAAAAAGAAAGAAAAGAAAGAGAAATGGTAATTTTCCTCTATATCCATACCAAACCATGACAGCTTTTAGTTTCTTAAAACCATTATCCTCCCTCCATCCCAAAAAGAGCTTTTCTATGATTCTATATTTCTATCAAACACAAAAAATAATTGCAAAAGAGTAAATTCTTTGTCTAAGATTTGAAAAAAGATTTGGCAAAAGAGTAGAAAGATTACCCCTTTCTTGTCAAGAGCCCTTAACGGGATAACCTAATTTTCCCAACTGAACGCCCCTTTACTATTTTTAGCAAAAAGAAAAAAAGAAAAAAAGTTGACGCCTTTCTTAAAGGTTGGAGAGGGAAGAGAACTAGAGAAGAGACTTGAGGGAATGAGATAGAATGATTTCGTCACTTTGTTTGGTGGTTATATATATATAAAGAAAATTGAGCAAAATTGGAGGGAGAGGGATTTTCCTTCAATTAAAAAATTTTAATTTGCTAGTTTTGTCATTATGATTCTATAATTTATATATGGAAAATGTTAGCGAATACCCTAAGGGCATTAGTTTAAGAACTATTTTTAAAAATATTTTATTGAAAAATAATAAAACAATTAATGTTGTTGACAACTTTTTATATTTCCTATTAAAATTGAGTCAAAACTTTTCTAATATAGTTTATTAATACTTATTCTAAGGACACTCGTTAATATGACCATTTATTTATATTATATAGGAGTATAAGAGGATTCCCCTCTTTCAACTGGGCTTTTATGTCTTTCTCAAAAAAAAAAAAAAAAACTGGATTTTTATGTGATTCAAAAATATCATCATTGTTATAAATGTCAAATAACAAATTTCATTTTGAATTCAAAAGAGAACTCCTAAAAGTTAGGATTTTTTTCTTCATATTCAAAAATAAAATTACAGTTACTGCTTATCTCTAAAGTTTATCATTTTTATTTGTTTGAAAAAAAAAAAAGTTTTATAAATTATAATAGATACAAATTATTAATTTTTACCCAAAAAATAGAAGAGCTTTAGAGTACGCACTTATAGATTTTTAAATTGATCAAAACAAGGATATGATTGTCAATTTATTTGATAATTTTATCATTTTCATCTTAATTAAAAAAAAAAAAAAAAAGAGAGATATACATCTACTCCACTCATCTTACCTAATTTTTAAAATATTCCAACAAGAGAGACAAACCTATTCATCTTCCCTTACATCTCCTTCAATCTCATACCCTCTACTCTCCTCTCTTTCAAAATTTCCAAACACACCATAAAAAAGAAAAAAAGAAAAAGAAGAGAGATACAAGAATGCTTCATGAATAAATTGAAGTTGGTTCCGAAATATAAATTCTTAATTACCTGGGAGAGTTCATTGGTAACGGCCCAATAGATGATGAAACAAATACCATGAGTTGTGAAGAGAGTCATGGTGATGTTTCCAAGCCATATATGGTACTTGATACTGTTCTCAGAGGTGAGGCCAAAGAGTGGCAGCAAAGATGAACTGCGAGTCACCGGGAAAAACAGAAATGCTAAACATATGTTCCCAACGAGGCCTGGGGTTAAGGCTGCAGAATCCAGTTTAGATTGCCATCTGCCAAAAGCACCAACAAGCTTTAACATATTATTAAAAAATTAATTCAACATTTTATGATGATGATATCGTTTGAAATGAGAGTTTGATCGAGCATTGGATTTGATAATTTGTTAAGAAATTCTTACACTTTTTCGCCTTGTGCTGCTGCTGAATTTGGGTTGATTTTAGCAAAATAATTGCTAATGTAAGTTGCAAAAGTCCACGCTAACAGTGCAATGAACATGATGAGAAAAGCTAGCTCTACTCTGGAAACAATCCCCAGAGGGCCTTTTATGAGCACCGGCTTTTTCCATGAGGCAAACCGAGGATTTCTGCAACTGCTGTTAAAAAAGGTAAGATCCGAGTTTTCATTCTTGTAAAAAATATTTGATTACATAAGAAATGAAATTGATTATTAGTGATATTAAAAAAGAAGTATTAGAAAAAACATCAATTATTCTAAAAGTTTAAACTGTTAAAAAATAGTAAATTTAAACATTTAGTCTATAAAATGTACAAAGAAAGCTATAAACTACCTTGTGATTTTATCATTTTTCAATTCCTTTCCCATATGGAGGTAGAAACAGCCCATGGCAGCAACAAATAGAATGGGAAGAGTGTAAATCAGAAGTCTTGCACCTGTAACACATGAAGAGTACAAATAAATGATTTGAGAAAACAACATTATATACAACGTGAACACAAAAGCAACGAAAGAGAAAAGAATAATGCAAATGGAACAACCTTGTTTGGGCTCGAAATATGTTGAGTTAAGCTTTGCTAGGATACTCGGCAACCAACTTTGCTTATAGGTGTTTGTAGGCGCCATGATCCACATCAGAAGAGACCCCAAAAACACTGTCATCAATAGCAGCCTTAGGGCTGCCTGAACTGTGCTGATTATTTCATTGGAAGAAGACCATTTTTTAACCACATTTGCATCCATCTTCTCCCTCGCAGACACTTATACGTTCACAAATAAATAACTCTTCCGAGATTCTTCTATATATCGATGATATTCTGAGAGGAATTTATCATATTTATAGGGAAGAATTTGCAAATGATATAATATTAGATGCGAAAGTTAGCTTTATCGTGTTTGAGTGGGATGTACATGGAAAAGAAGCATGGTTCCCGTCTCTTGTTACTTGTTACAGAGCTAGAATGAATGGCACATTTTTAAACACTAGTGGACCAAATAAGGCACTATTATTGTTTCTCAAAAAAAATAAAGGAAACAAAGATGGGCCCATAGAATTACCAAAAAAAAAAAAAAAAAACTAAGGTACCATAGATCGAATAGGAACAAAATCCTTTACATTTTCAGTGAAGGAGTTCATTTTATCGCATAATTTTATTTTATGAATCTAACAGTGTACGTGGATAGTGTTAATATAAAATTTTAAGTGACCTAGTGTAAAGTTGTGATTTACAACTATATTTTATATTCGCTTTATTTCATGACAAAAAGTGTTGTATTTGTTTTAATTTAGTTCCTTGTATTTTATGGGATTTTATTGTATTAGGTTTAGTATTAAGTTGGTGAAGAATCAGTGTCATTTCGCAACTAATTCGCAAAAAGCTTGCGAGTAAAGGTTTCCGCAAAAAAGGCATGTGAGAGCATGTTGAAAACTGAAGAGTTATGTCAGGCTGTCAGTTTCGCGAGTGTCTCACGAGAAGGGCCAACTCGTGAGGTACCCGCGAAACTCTTTGCCTAGAGGATTTTAAGTGTGACTTTCTTACCCTTCATCCATACTATATATACCCTCATTATCCACAAAAGTATGACAGACAATTCAGAGATTAAAACCCTAGATAGGTTTTCTACAACACAACACACCCAACTTTTTGAGAGAGAACTACTCATCCTTAGTGAGAAATAATTGTACCCTCTTCTCCTTCCCTCTTCCATTGTCATACTTTGAGAGGAGATTTGTACCCAAACACAACCTACACCTTTTCAGAGTGTAGAGAGTGTTTGGAGCTTGGGAAGTTTTGGAGATTTGCTAAAAGAAGCCGGTGAGACTTGATGGATGCAATCGGGCATATTGCGGGATCCGAAAAGCTAGAGAAGACATGACACCGAGAAGGCCGATGGTAGCAAGAGTTTGGAGGGCTCAAGTACATTGGGTACACTAGGCTTGAAGGGTCTTTTGTTATTCATGTACTTCGACTTTATTCTCTAGTGGATCGATTTCGACTTGGAGGGTCGAGAGAGGATTTTCGCCGAGTCTTTCGGTTTCCTCTTCGATAACATGTCTTGGTATTATCTTGTGTCTGCATCTCTCTTCCCTTACTCTTGTGCTTTACTTTTATTGTTTATTGTTTATGTGTATGCACTAGAGTAGATCCAGTACTTGCATTTTGTTTACTCTTGTTCCACACATTGTTTAAGTTAGAATAAAGCAATCTAGCCGTAATTTTTAATTGAGGGTCTGAACAAACTCTTGGGAATTAGCACAAATTCGAGCTTTCACTTAGCATTAAATATGCATTTTAATATTTAATATGCTAAAGAAATTGATGAACATAAAATGGAATCGATCCTTTTCAATAACAAACATTATGGCGGGGCATGGGATGAATGCAACAATAAAAAAAAAAGTATTATGAATGATGGGCACGGGATGATTGCAAGGGTCATGCAGTACATAATAAAGGACTGGATATAGTATACTATAAAATTTGACCATTGGATTGAAAAAGTAGGCAAAAATATTGGTTTTGATGAATTTTGAGCTCAACCAAACAGTCAGATTAGGAGAACGTGGCCAATCAAAATTGCTTGGTGTGTTGGTAAAACAACACATGTCCATAATGTTCTAGACTCAAATCGAAAATCCGAGAGTTGCATTGGAAGAATGTGGGGAGATATTGGTGTTGCCGAAGTATGACATCAATTAGACGGTCAGATTGTGAAAAATGAGCAGTGAAAGTTTGCAAAACTTGGTCAATATTTGGTCAAATATGATCAACCATTGAAGTTGGGTCCATGACCACTCGATAACATCAAATTATGTTGAGTAGGGAGGTTTTGAGTGTGTTTTGGGTATTGGGTATTGGTCAGTGTTTTAAGGTTTTCTTGGTTTTCATACTTTTGTCAATTTCAAGTTTTAAAATGGCAAAGTCAAAAGTAATATTCAAATCCATTCGAGGTCATTTCGTAGGTTTTTGGTTGTATACTGCAGATCATTTTCTCGATTCTTAGTAATACTTATATAGTGTATAACTCTCTTAATTAGTAGAGTATTAGATATTTTTAGTGATTGAAGTTACATTATAGGTAGATACAACACGCGTCCATCTTGTGTCATAGTTAGATTTAAAATTTGACCATTGGATTGAAAGAGTAGGATAAAATATTGGTTGTCATCAATTTTGAGCTTAATCAAACAGTTGGATTAGGAGAATGTTATCAATCAAAATTTCTTCGTATGTTGGTACAACAACACATGTTCGTAATGCTCTAAACTCAAATTCAAAATCCAATAGTTGGATTGGAAGAATGTGTAAGATATTGGTGTTGGCGAAGTATGACATCAATTAGATGGTCAAATGGTGAAAAATGAGAAGTCAAAGTTTGTAAGACTTGGTCAATATTTGGTCTAACATGATCAAATATCAAAGTTGGGTCTATTACCACTCGATAGGATCAAATTATGTTGAGTAGGGCAGTTTTGTGTGTGTTTTGGGTATTGGGTATTGGTCAGTGTTTTAAGTTTTTCTTGGTTTTCATGCTTTTATCAGTTTCAATTTTTAAAATGGCAAAGTCAGAAGTCTTATGCAAATCCATTCGAGATCATTTTGTAGGTTTTTGGTTGTATTTTGCATATCATTTTCCCAATTCTTAGTAATATTTAAATAGTGTATAACCCTCTTAATTAGTAGAGTATTAGATATTTTTAGTGATTGATGTTTCATTATAGGCAGATACAACACGCGTCCATCTTTTGTCATAGTTAGATTTAAAATTTGACCATTGGATTGAAAGAGTAGGACAAAATATTGGTTTTGATGAATTTTGAGCTCAATCAAACGGTTGGATTAGGAGAACGTGACCAATCAAAATTTATTCGTGTGTTGGTAGAATAACACATGTTCGTAATGCTTTAGACTCAAATCCCAAATCCAACCGTTGGATTGGAAGAATGTGGTGAGATATTGGTGTTGGCGAAGTATGACATCAATTAAATGGTCAAATTGTGAAAAATGAGTAGTCAAAGTTTGCAAAACTTGGTGAATATTTGGTTAAAAATGATCAACTATCAAAGTTGGGTCTATGACCACTCGATAGGATCAAATTATGTTAAGTAAGGAGGTTTTGAGTGTATTTTGGGTATTAGATATTGGGTATTGGTCAGTGTTCCAAGGTTTTCTTGGTTTTCATGCTTTTGTCAATTTCAAGTTTTAAAATAGCAAAGTCAAAAGTCATATGCAAATCCATTTGAGGTCATTTTGTAGGTCTTTGGTTGTTTTCTGAAGATCATTTTCTAGATTCTTAGTTATACTTATATAGTATATAACTCTCTTAATTAGTAGAGTATTAGATATTTTTAGTGATTGAAGTTTCTTT
This sequence comes from Quercus tomentella, assembly GCA_028535165.1. Lineage (NCBI taxonomy): Eukaryota > Viridiplantae > Streptophyta > Magnoliopsida > Fagales > Fagaceae > Quercus > Quercus tomentella. The sequence continues at coordinate 47,607,884 of JAPQVY010000156.1, forward strand.
ATAGGCAGATACAACACGCGTCCATCTTGTGTCATAGTTAGATTTAAAATTTGACCGTTGGATTGAAAGAGTAGGATAAAATATTGGTTTTAATGAATTTTGAGCTCAATCAAACGGTTGGATTTGGAGAACGTTACCAATCAAAATTTCTTTGTGTGTTGGTACAACAACACATGTCCATAATGCTCTAGACTCAAATCCAAAATCCAACAGTTGGATTAGAAGAATGTGTGAGATATTGGTGTTGGCGAAGTATGACATCAATTAGACAGTCAAATTGTGAAAAATGAGTAGTCAAAGTTTGTAAGACTTGGTCAATATTTGGTCAAACATGATCTACAATCAAAGTTGGGTCTATTACCACTCGATAGGATAAAATTATGTTGAGTAGGGCGGCTTTGTGTGTGTTTTGGGTATTGGGTATTGGTTAGTGTTTTAAGCTTTTCTTTGTTTTTATGCTTTTATCTATTTCAATTTTTATAATGGCAAAGTCAGAAGTCATATGCAAATCCATTCGAGATCATTTTGTAGGTTTTTTGTTGTATTTTGCATATCATTTTCTCAATTCTTAGTAATATTTAAATAGTATATAACTCTCTTAATTAGTAGAGTATTAGATATTTTTAGTGATTGATGTTTCATTATAGGCAGATACAACACGCGTCCATCTTGTGTCATAGTTAGATTTAAAATTTGACCATTGGATTGAAAGAGTAGAACAAAAGATTGGTTTTGATGAATTTTGAGCTCAATCAAATGGTTGGATTTAGAGAACGTTACCAATCAAAATTTCTTCGTGTTGGTACAACAACACATGTCCGTAATGTTCTAGACTCAAATCCAAAATCCAACAGTTGGATTGGAAGAATGTGTGTGATATTGGTGTTGGCAAAGTATGACATGAATTAGACGGTCAAATTGCGAAAAATGAGTAGTCAAAGTTTGCAAAACTTTGTCAATATTTGGTCAAACCTGATCAACTATCAAAGTTGGGTCTATGACCACTCGATAGGATCAAATTATGTTGCGTAGGGAGGTTTTGAGTGTATTTTGGGTATTGGGTATTGGTCAGTGTTTTAAGGTTTTCTTGGTTTTTATGCTTTTGTCAATTTCAAGTTTTAAAATGGCAAAGTCAAAAGTCATATGCAAATCCGTTTGAGGTCATTTTGTAGGTCTTTGGTTGTATTCTGAAGATCATTTTCTCGATTCTTAGTAATAAATATATAATGTATAACTCTCTTAATTAGTAGAGTATTAGATATTTTTAGTGAGGGAAGTTTCATTATAGGCAGATACAACACGCATCCATCTTTTGTCATAGTTAGATTTAAAATTTGACCATTGGATTGAAAGAGTAGGATAAAATATTGGTTTTGATGAATTTTGAACTCAATCAAATGGTTGGATTTGGAGAATGTTACCAATCAAAATTTCTTCGTATGTTGGTACAACAAGCATGTCCGTAATGCTCTAGACTCAAATCCAAAATCCAACCGTTGGATTGGAAGAATGTGGTGAGATATTGGTGTTGGCAAAGTATGACATCAATTAGACGGTCGAATTGTGAAAAATAAGTAGTCAAAGTTTGTAAGACTTGGTCAATATTTGGTCAAACATGATCAACTATCAAAGTTGAGTCTATTACCACTCGATAGGATCAAATTGTGTTGAGTAGGGCGGTTTTGTGTGTGTTTTGGGTATTGGGTATTGGTCAGTGTTTTAAGTTTTTCTTGGTTTTCACGCTTTTTTTTGTTTCACTTTTAAAAATGGCAAAGTCAGAAGTCATATACAAATCCATTCGAGATCATTTTCTAGGTTTTTGGTTATATTTTACATATCATTTTCTCAATTCTTAGTAACATTTAAATAGTGTATAACTCTCCTAATTAGTAGAGTATTAGATATTTTTAGTGATTGATGTTTCATTATAGGCAGATACAACACGCGTCTATCTTGTGTCATAGTTAGATTTAGAATTTGGCCATTGGATTGAAAGAGTAGGATACAATATTGGTTTTGATGAATTTTGAGCTCAATCAAATAGTTGGATTAGGTGAACGTTACCAATCAAAATTTCTTCGTGTGTTGGTATAACAACACATGTCTGTAATGCTCTAGACTCAAATCCAAAATCCAATCGTTGGATTGGAAAAATGTGTGTAATATTTGTGTTGGTGAAGTATGACATCAATTAGACGGTCAAATTGTGAAAAATGAGTAGTCAAAGGTTGCAAAACTTGGTTAATATTTGGTCAAACATGATCAACTATCAAAGTTGGGTCTATGACCACTCGATAGGATCAAATTATGTTGAGTAGGGAGGTTTTGAGTGTATTTTGGGTATTGGGTATTGGTCAGTGTTTTATGGTCTTCCTGGTTTTCATGCTTTTGTCAATTTCAAGTTTTAAAATGGCAAAGTCAAAAGTCATATGCAAATCCATTTGAGGTCATTTTGTAGGTTTTTGGTTGTATTTTGCATATCATATTCTCAATTCTTAGTAATACTTATATAGTGTATAACTCTCTTAATTAGTAGAGTATTAGATATTTTTAGTGACTGAAGTTTCATTATAGGCAGATACAACATGCGTCCATCTTGTGTCATAGTTAGATTTAAAATTTGACCATTGGATTGAAAGAGTAGGATAAAATATTGGTTTTGATGAATTTTGAGCTCAATCAAATGGTTGGATTAGGTGAACGTTACCAATCAAAATTTCTTCGTGTGTTGGTATAACAACACATGTCCTAATGCTCTAAACTCAAATCCAAAATCCAACTGTTGGATTGGAAAAATGTGTGTGATATTTGTGTTGGTGAATTATGAAATCAATTAGATGGTTAAATTGTGAAAAATGAGTAGTCAAAGTTTGCAAAACTTGGTCAATATTTGGTCAAACATGATCAACTATCAAAGTTAGGTTTATGACCATTCGATAGGATCAAATTATGTTGAGTAGGGAGGTTTTGAGTGTTTTTTGGGTATTTGGTATTGGTCAGTGTTTTATGGTCTTCTTGGTTTTCATGCTTTTGTCAATTTCAAGTTTTAAAATGGCAAAGTCAAAAGTCATATGCAAATCCATTTGAGGTCATTTTGTAGGTTTTTGGTTGTATTTTGCATATCATTTTCTCAATTTTTAGTAATACTTATATAGTGTATAACTCTCTTAATTAATAGAGTATAAGATATTTTTAGTGATTGAAGTTTCATTATAGGTAGATACAACATGTGTCCATCTTGTGTCATAGTTAGATTTAAAATTTGACCGTTGGATTGAAAGAGTAGGATAAAATCGTGGTTTTGATGAATTTTGAGCCCTATCAAACAACTGGTTAGGAGAATATGACCAATCAAAATTTCTTCGTGTGTTGGTAAAATAACACATGTCCATAATGGTCTAGACTCAAATCCAAAATCCAACCGTTGGATTGGAAAAATGTGTGAGATATTTGTGTTGGCGAAGTATGACATCAATTAGACGGTCAAATTGGGAAAAATGAGTAGTCAAAGTTTGCAAAACTTGGTCAATATTTGGTCAAACATGAACAACTATCAAAGTTGGGTCTATGACCACTCGATAGGATCAAATTATGTTGAGTAGGGAGGTTTTGAGTATATTTTGGGTACTGGGTATTGGTCAGTGATTTAAGGTCTTCCTGGTTTTCATGCTTTTGTCAATTTCAAGTTTTAAAATGGCAAAGTCAAAAGTCATATGCAAATCCATTTGAGGTCATTTTGTAGGTTTTTGGTTGTACTTTGCATATCATTTTCTCAATTCTTAGTAATATTTATATAGTGTATAACTCTCTTAATTAGTAGAGTATTAGATATTTTTAGTGATTGAAGTTTCATTATATGCAGATACAACACGCGTCCATCTTGTGTCATAGTTAGATTTAATATTTGACCATTGGATTGAAAGCGTAGGATAAAATATTGGTTTTGATGAATTTTGAGCTCAATCAAACGGTTGGATTAGGTGAACATTACTAATCAAAATTTCCTCGTGTGTTGGTATAACAACACATGTCCGTAATGCTTTAGACTCAAATCCAAAATCCATCCGTTGGATTGGAAGAATATAGTGAGATATTGGTGTTGGCGAAGTATGACATCAATTAAACGGTCAAATTGGGAAAAATGAGTAGTTAAAGTTTGCAAAACTTGGTCAATTTTTGGTCAAATATGATCAACTATCAAAGTTGGGTCTATGTCCACTCGATAGGATCAAATAATGTTGAGTAGGGAGGTTTTGAGTGTGTCCTGGGTATTGGGTAATGGTCAGTGTTTTAAGGTTTTCTTGGTTTTCATGCTTTTATCAGTTTCAATTTTGAAAATGGCAAAGTCAGAAGTGATATGTGTTGGAAAATCATATGTTTGTATCGCATACAAAACATATGCAGCGGAAAATTAACGGATCTACTTCATTCGCAATTGATAACATGCATTATGAAAGTTTCAGAATATAGAACAAGAGAGTGTACCTTGGTGCAGTGAATGTCAAAACCAAAGATCAGATTTTCTCGGGAACACTTTCAATCTTCACTCCAATTCCACTAACGCCCAAGATGTGTGGTTTTTCAATCAGTTATATGTATATGTTCTAAAGAGAATGAGAGAGTGTCCAACATTCACATACATACCATTTCATGAACTTGTTGTGTGTTTTTCAAAATTCTGTATTTTTCTCTCATAATGACTGATTATCTAATTGGGCTAGCCTTTTGGACCTTTCTAATTGGGCTTTAGTATGTGGCTTGGAGCGGGACCAAAAGGGAACAAATAAGACACTAGCTCCAATGGTTCTTGGGCTTTTCTGTCAGCTCTTGAGAAGTCCAAAGTTACTATTAATTATATTTAATACCACTATATAAATATAATTATATAAATATAATTGCACTCTAGGCCTTATTAATAAATTATATTCCAAGATTTTATTGTACATGCAACCCTTTCATAAAATATTCGTAGTAATACAAAGTTATGAAATGAGACTGCCACTTTGTAAATTACTACATCTTAATCCTTAGGTACTCGGTTTAATCCTTTAAGTTATTCATCATATATTTATGAAATCCAATATCATAAATATATACTTTATTAACTATTTACTAAAGTAGTTAGACCTAACATTCTGAATGACAAACCCATTAAACTTATCTCAAGGGAATATTTTGTATCTCCGTTAAAAGACTATGAATTCCATCTTGAGAATATATGTTCCATCAACACTAAATGTAGCTACCCAACATAGTAAGGTTTTGACCATTACTTTAGATCTCACTCCTGATATATTAAAGCAACCTACACTTCATGATCAGGTCCATTATTCTTTCAGGATTAAGAGTTCAAGTAAATATAAGTTGTGAGATTTATTATTCAATTGATAGTCATTAGGAGAATAATAAATCTCACAGTGGTCCAGTTCAATATGTCTTAATTCTTAAAACATATCAACATATCAACTAGAAGTCACCACTTCCATGATCAAGACAAATCATCTTAGTTGACATGTTATAGTCTTCGCAGATGAAATGCTCAATTTCATCACCGACTATGAACTAAAATTCTGAGTTTACAAAGAACTTGTGATTTATATATTCTGTGACTTTTCACATAAATCACATACTATGCATCTTATGGACTATATGATAATGTCCAAATATTCATGTTACCATTATTTTAGATAATAATAAAACAACTTTATTAATTACAATATTAAGTCATACATCATGTCATACATAATGTCATACATAATATCATACATAGCATCATACAATAGGATTTAAGGGCACTAATCCCAACAATCTCCCACTTGCCCTAAAGACTATTGTGTACCAATCTAACTCCCATTCCCTCCAAATGTGATTCGAAAGTCCTTTGAGGCAAGACTTTGGTAAAGAGATTTGCTAGATTATTTGCACTTTCAATCTTTGCAACCACTACATCACCACGAGCAACAATGTCTCGAATGATGTGGTATTTCCTCTCAATGTGCTTTCCTTTCTTGTGATTCCTTGGATCTTTGGATTTTGCAACTGCTCCACTATTGTCATAAAACAATGTGATTAGAACTTGCTCCATTTTTATTATACCAAGGTTAGAAAGGAATTTCTTGAGCCATATAGCTTTCTTTGTTGCTTCACAAGTAGCAACATACTTAGCTTCCATGGTGGAGTCCACAATACAAGATTGTTTAACACTCCTCCAACTTATGGCTCCACCTCCCAAGGTGAAAACACATCCTGATGTGGATTTTCTGAAATCTAGATCCGATTGAAAGTCTGAATCTGTATAGCCAATGGGAATCAAATCCTCACAATAGTAAGCAAGGATATAATCTCTCGTTCTCTGTAGATACTTGAGAATATGCTTTACAGCTTGCCAATGTTTTGGTCCTGGATTTGATTGATATCGGCTGACCATGCTAACTGAATAACAAAAATTTGGCCTAGTACATAGCATGGCATACATAAGACTTCCCACTGTAAAAGCATAAGGAACTTGTCTCATCATATCTACTTCATTTTGAGTTTTAGGCCTTTGGTCATCAGACAGAGGAACTCCATGTCTAAAAGGAAGCAATCATTTCTTGGAGTTTTGCATGCTAAACCGTTCTAGAACCTTATCTATATATCCAGCTTGTGATAAGCCTAACATCTTATTCTTGCGATCTCGCCAAAGCTTGATCCCTAGAATAAAGTTAGTCTCACCCAAGTCCTTCATATCAAATTGGCTAGACAACCAAACCTTTACTGATGACATTACCCCTACATCATTTCCAATGAGTAGAATAACATCAACATAAAGCACTAGGAACATTACTACTTTATCTTGATGTCTTTTGTACACACATGGTTCATCAAGATTTTATTCAAAACCAAATGACTTGATTGTTTGATCAAATCTGATGTTCCATGACCTAGATGCTTGCTTAAGTTCATAAATGGACCTTTTCAACTTGCATACCATATGTTCTTGGTTCTTAGCTACGAAACCTTTTGGTTGCATCATATAGATTTCCTCTTCAAGATTGCCATTAAGAAATGCAGTCTTGACATCTATTTGCCAAATCTCATAATCATAATGAGCAGCAATGGATAAGAGAATTCTAATAGATTTAAGAATTGTTACTGGTGAAAAGGTTTCTTCATAATCAATACCTTTTTTTAATTATACCCTTTCGCCACTAGTCTTGCTTTAAAAGTTTCAACCTTTCCATCTATCCCTCTCTTCCTCTTGTAAACCCATTTGCAACCAACAAGTTTAATGCCATTAGGTGCCTTTACAAGATCCCAAATTTGATTGGAATACATGGAATCTAATTCAGATTTCATAGCTTTAACCCAATGATGTGCATCTATATCATTCATTGCTTCTTCGTAAGTGTAAAGATCGGTTTCGGCCTCTTCTAAGATAGCTTCATAAGTTTCTCCCAGACCTATAAACCTTATAGGTGGCCTAACATTCCTCCCACTATGACGAGGCACCTGTGTACTGGACATTTCATGAGTGGTATCTTGTGGTGTATCCAATACAACCGCATCATCCCTAGTTTCATCTATTGGTTGTTCAACTACAGGTTCATTCATTTCAGCCAATACAACTCTACTTCTAGAAGTAAAATTATTCATATAGTCATTTTCCAAGAATTTAGCATTTGTGCTAACAAAAACTTTGAGTGTGTTTTGGGGATTGGGAAATGGTTAGTGTTTTAAGGTTTTCATGCTTTTATCAGTTTCAATTTTGAAAATGGCAAAGTCAGAAGACATATGCAAATCCATTCGAGGTCATTTTGTAGGTTTTTGGTTGTATTTTGCATATCATTTTCTCAATTCTTAGTAATATTTATATAGTGTATAACTCTCTTAATTAGTAAAGTATTAGATATTTTTAGTGATTAAAGTTTCATTATAGGCAGATACAACACGCGTCCATCTTTTGTCATAGTTAGATTTAAAATTTGACCATTGGATTGAAAGAGTAGGATAAAATATTGGTTTTGATGAATTTTGAGCTCAATCAAACGGTTGGATTAGGGTAACGTTACCAATCAAAATTTCTTCGTGTGTTGGTACAACAACACATGTCCGTAATGCTCTAGACTCAAATCCAAAATCCAACAGTTGGATTGGAAGAATGTGTGAGATATTGGTGTTGGCGAAGTATGACATCAATTAGACGGTTAAATTGTGAAAAATGAGTAGTCAAAGTTTTCAAAACTTGGTCAATATTTGGTCAAACATGATCAACTATCAAAGTTGGGTCTATGAGCACTCGATAGGATCAAATTATGTTGAGTTGGGAGCTTTTGAGTGTGTTTTGGGTATTGGGTATTGGTCAATGTTTTAAGGTTTTCTTGGTTTTCATGCTTTTGTCAGTTTCAAGTTTTAAAATGGCAATGTCAAATGTCATATGCAAATCCATTTGCTGTCATTTTGTAGGTTTTTGGTTGTATTTTGCAGTTCATTTTCTCAATTCTTAGTAATACTTATATAGTGTATAACTTTCTTAATTAGTAAAGTATTAGATATTTTTAGTGATTGAAGTTTCATTATAGGCAGATACAACACACGTCCATCTTGTGTCATAGTTAGATTTAAAATTTGACCATTGGATTGAAAGAGTAGGATAAAATATTGGTTTTCATGAATTTTGAGCTCAATCAAACGGTTGGGTTAGGAGAACGTTACCAATCAAAATTTCTTCGTGTGTTGGTACAACAACACATGTCCGTAATGCTCTCGACTTAAATCCAAAATCCAACAGTTGGATTGGAAGAATTTGGTGAGATATTGGTGTTGGAGAAGTATGACATCAATTAGATGGTCAAATTGTGAAAAATGAGTAGTCAAGTTTGCAAAACTTGGTGAATATTTTGTCAAACATGGTCAACCATCAAAGTTGGGTCTATGACCATTCGATAGGATCAAATTATGTTGAGTAGGGAGGTTTTGAGTGTGTTTTGGGTATTGGGTATTGGGTATTGGTCAGTGTTTTAAGGATTTCTTGGTTTTCATGCTTTTATTAGTTTAAAGTTTTAAAATGGCAAAGTTAGAAGTCATATGCAAATCCATTCGAGGTCATTTTGTAGGTTTTTGGTTGTATTTTGCATATCATTTTCTAAATTCTTGGTAATATTTATATAGTATATAACTTTCTTAATTAGTAGAGTATTAGATACTTTTAGTGATTGAAGTTTCATTATAGGCAAATACAACACGCGTCCATCTTGTGTCATAGTTAGATTTAAAATTTGACCATTGGATTGAAAGAGTAGGATAAAATATTGGTTTTGATGAATTTTGAGATCAATCAAACGGTTGGATTAGGAGAGCATTACCAATCAAAATTTCTTCGTGTGTTGGTACAACAACACAAGTCTGTAATGCTCTAGACTCAAATCCAAAATCCATCCGTTGGATTGTAAGAATGTGGTGAGATATTGGTTTTGGCGAAGTATGACATCAATTAGATGGTCAAATTGTGAAAAATGAGTTGCCAAGTTTGCAAAACTTGGTGAATATTTGGTCAAAGATGATTGACCATCAAAGTTGGGTCTATGACCACTCAATAGGATCAAGTTATGTTGTGTAGGGAGGTTTTGAGTGTGTTTTGGGTATTGGTCAGTGTTTTAAGGTTTTCTTGGTTTTCATGCTTTTATCATTTTAAAGTTTTAAAATGGCAAAGTCAAAAGTCATATGCAAATCCATTCGAGGTCATTTTGTAGGTTTTTGGTTGTATTTTGCATATCATTTTTTGATTCATAGTAATATTTATATAGTGTATAACTCTCTTAATTAGTAGAGTATTAGATATTTTTAGTGATTGAAGTTTCATTATAGGCAGATACGACACGCGTCCATCTTATGCCATAGTTAGATTTAAAATTTGACCATTGAATTGAAAGAGTAGGATAAAATGTTGGTTTTGATGAATTTTGATCTCAATTAAACGGTTGGATTAGTAGAATTTGACCAATCAAAATTTCTTGCTGTGTTGGTACAACAACACATGTCCATAATGCTCTAGACTCAAATCCAAAATCCAACCCTTGGATTGGAAGAATGTTGTGAGATATTTGTGTTGGTGAAGTATGACAATAATCAGACGGTCGGATTGTGAGAAATGTGTAGTCAAAGTTTGCAAAATTTTGTCAAAATTGGTCAATATTTGGTCAAACATGATCAACCATTGAAGTTAGGTCTGTGACCACTCGATAGGATCACATTAGGTTAACTATGGAGATTTTGAGTGGGTTGTAGGTATTTTTTTGTGTTTTAGGGTTTTCTCGACTTTCATGCTTTTTTATAAAATCTTCTTTACCAAAGTTCAATAATAATTAGTACTTACATTATTGACAATTTTTGAATAATAATGCAAAGTTTATCAAGCACCAAAATACTTGTAAGAACAAATCTCTTCACAACCTGTTGAAAAACTAAAAAATAAGAAAAAGCTGTACTAAATATTTTAAAATTTGTATTTCTTTAAGTTCTAGAGGGAGAGTTCCCGCTGCAATTTTTCCTAATTCTAGTTGTCTTTCAAAAAAATAAAAAGAATTTATTGTGACAAAGCACAATTGTTGTCACAATGGCTGAGTTTGAGACAGCTTTGCACCGCTATTATAATGGATATCCTATTATGACAAAAATGTTTGCCACAACAGATATAATGTTTGTCACAATAACTCATTTAATGCAAAAAAAAAAAAAAAAAAAATAATAATGAAGAGAAACAAAAGCGCCGATTGTCATTCTAGCCTCTAGGTCTCTAACTCACTATCAGGTTTGCTCTCATTTGATTCTAAGAAAAAAGGGTTTGCTCTCATTCTTTATTTCTCATAGACCCTCTAGCAGCCCACTGCCGACCATCTCCCCTACTTGCTGCTGGCTAGGAACTCTCTCTCTCTCTCTCTCGTTTTGTGATTTCATTTAGTCAAGGGGGTTACAAAGTGAAACAAGTGACTATACATGGCTGTCCTATTCTTATTATTTTTGAAAAAAGAAAAAAAAATTGGAGTTAAATTGAAAACTAGAGGAGCAGTGATTGCTTGCATAAAAGTACAGTAGGCTAAGAGAAAAGCAAAACTAGAGGTAGAAGAAATAAATGAGGAAGCTGCATTAATGAATCCTAACCCTGTGGAGGTTTCGTTGGGTCAGTTTATTGAAATGAATATTTTAATGTGGAATTGTAGGGGTGCTTTGAACCCCGATTTTAAAAGATGAATTTTTGAAATGGCCATTAATCATAATCTAGCAATTATGGTGATTACAAAAACTAGAGTGGGTGGTGATAGGGCTGAACGGATTATTGCTGACCTTCCTTTTGATGGTTTCATTACAACAGAGACCACTGGTTATGCTGGGGGTCTTTGGGTGTTGTGGAAAAAAGAGGAAGCTGAAGTTGATCTCCTTGTAGCTATGGAGCAGGAAATTCATGCCACAGTTAAGGTATGTCACTCTAATTTGAACTGGTTTATTTTAGCTATTTATGCAAGTCCTCGTCTGGTTGAGAGACGGTTAGTCTGGTCTAATCTCTCAAAAATTGCTAAACTCCACAATCTTTCCTGGTTGATGCTTGGTGATTTTAATGATGTGTTAAGTAGTGAAGAGAAATTTGGAGGGAATCAGATAAACCTAAATAGGGCATTGGAATTTAAAGAATGTCTAGACAATTGTAACTTTTTGGATTTGGGCTTTGCTGGCCCAAAGTTTACTTGGACTAATAAGAGGCTTGTCACAGGCCTCATTCTTGAAAGGCTTGATAGATGTTTTGCCAATCCTAGTTGGAGAATGCTATATCCTGAAGCTACTGTTACTCATTTCCTCAGGACTTTTTTCTGATCATTGTCCAGTTTTAATTGAACTATTGGGTACTAGAACAAATGCCACAAATAAACCTTTTCGGTTTCATACCATGTGGTTACTACATCCCCAATTCTCGAAGGTGGTTGAGGAAGCTTGGTCTGGAGATAGGTCCCTCTTTTCAGCCATTTCTGATTTTACTAGTAAAGTGGAGAAGTGGAATACTGAAGTATTTGGGAATTTGTTTGCAAGGAAAAGAAGGGTGCTAGCCAGATTGGGTGGAGTTCAAAAAGCTATTGCTTGTAATCCGAGTGAAGCCCTTCTCAGGTTGAAGAAACTTTTGATTGAGGAACATGCATTGATCATGCTTCAAGAGGAGGAGTTTTGGGCTCTAAAATCCAAGTTAAATGTTGCTGTGTTTGGGGATTGTAACACTTCATATTTTCACATCACAACTGTGGTTCGGAGACAGAGAAATAAAATCAGATGCATCATGGATGGGACTGGTGAATGGATTTATGAGGAGGAGAAGATTAAGGAACATATTCGGCATGAGTTTTCTAAATTGTACACTTCAGAATTAAGCATGGTTCATTTACACTCCCCTGTTATGAATTTTTCTTGTTGCATGCTATCTAAGGAAGAGAGGTGTAAATTGGGTAGAGTTATAGATGAGGAAGAGATTAGGGCTGCCTTATGGTCTATTAAACCTTTTAAGGCCCCTGGACTTGATGGATTGCATGCTGGATTCTTCCAATATTTTTGGCATGATGTGCAAGCTTCAGTGTATCAGGAAGTTAAGATGGCTTTTGATCATAGAACCATTCCAGCCTATTTGAATACTACTATGATTACTCTCATTCCTAAGTGTAATAACCCCGAATCCTTGGCTAATTACAGGCCTATCAGTTTGTACAATTCTATGTATAAAGTTATTTCAAAGGTGCTTGTTGCCAAGATTATGCCTCTTCTCAATAATCTCATATCCCCAATTCAGACTGCCTTTGTATCGGGGAGGAGAGGTGTTGATAATGTGGTAATTGCTCAAGAGCTACTTTATACAATGGATAGAATGAAGGGACGTGAGGGCTATATGGCAGTAAAGGTTGATCTAGAAAAAGCTTGTGATAGATTGGAATGGAGCTTTATTCATAAAGTTCTCCAAGCTTTTAGGTTTCCTCATAACATCAAGTTGATCATGAGTTGTATTTCAACCTCATCCTTGTCTATGTTGGTGAATGGGTGTACTCTTGAAGCTCTTAACCCCTCAAGGGGCATTAGGCAAGGAGACCCTTTGTCTCTGTACCTGTTTATCATGTGTATGGAGTACTTAGGTTGTCTTATTGAAGAGAAATGCTCCAAAGCTTTATGGTGTCCCCTCAAGGCATCATGTGGGAATATCAAAATTTCCCACTTATTTTTTGTGGATTATCTCATCCTGTTTGCTAAGGTTACTAATGAGATTGGTGAAGTTATACCTGAGGTGTTACAGACTTTTTGTATGGAGTCTAGACAGAAAATCAGCTGTGCTAAATCTAGAATATATTTTTCCCTAAATGTTGGAGCTGATTTGAAGGAGGAAATTTGTGAGAAGTTGGGTATGCTTGAAACGAATAATTTTGGGAAGTATTTGGGGTTTCCCCTTAAACATAAAGGAGCAATGAGGGGGCAGTTCAACTTCATGGCTGATCGGGTTATGAAGAAATTGGCTGGTTGAAAGTCCAAATTTTTATCTTTTGCAGGAAGGGCGGTTTTGGTGAAGTCTGTGATGTCAGCTATACCTAACCATGTTATGCGAGGAGCTGTTTTGCCAATTCATTTGTGCGAGAAATTGGATAAAATAAATAGAGATTTTTTATGGGGGTTAACCAATGAGAAGCGGAGAATGCATCTTGTTGGGTGGGAAAAAGTGATAAGACCCAAGGAAGAAGGGAGTCTGGGGATTCAGTCAGCCAGAGCCAAGAACTTAGCTTTGTTGGCCAAGCTGAATTGGCGTATGTACCATGAAAAGGAGGCTTTATGGGCAAGGGTGCTGTTAGCTAAGTACTATTCTAATGCCAGAAATAGATCCAACAACCTTGATAGCCTTCCTTCTTCTCCTAATTGGAATGCTATTAAGGTTGGTTTTCCTTATTTCTCTAAAGGAATATGGTGGAGGGTTGGGAATAACTCCAGAAAGAGTGGTTGGATGGATAATTGGATTTGTGGGCAACCATTAAGGGAGCTTATTGAGGGGCCTTTAACAAGGGAAGATTTGCAGTCAACCATAGCTGACTTTCGGACTAACAATGATTGGAGGTGGGAGAGTTTATCTTTTTCCTTGCCTCCTTGCATCAAGGAGAAAATTAGAGCAATTCCAGTTCAAGAGTTTGGTATTGGAGAGGATGTTTTAATGTGGAAATTTACGAAGGATGGCGGTTTCTCCACTAGCTCGGCTTACCTCAGTATTAAGACTGAAATGGGAGTGGGAAACTCGTTCAAGGGTGCTTGGATTTGGGAGTTGGATACTATTCCAAGGATCATGAGTCATCTATGGTTATGCATGCATAATAGTGTTCTAGTGAGGGAAGTTCTTGCAAGTAGGGGTATTAATTGTAATCCTCTCTGTACTATTTGCAAGCAGCAAGGTGAATCCATAGATCATTTGTTGAGGGAATGTATATTTGCTCGCCAGTTTTGTTTGAAGATTCGGTCTCCTCATATCACACCGCCCCTGCATAGCCAAAGTTTGGGTGACTGGTTGCATGATAATTGCCATAGTACACGGATTCATCATAGTAATGTGCCTTGGAGTGTTATTTTTCCTTTTGCTATTTGGAATTTATGGAAGCACCGTAACAGAGTGGTTTTTGATAATATTCCACTCAATACCAATCTGCATGGGCTTTGTTTAAGTCAAGCTGTGGAGAATTATTATTGTGTTGGAAAGATGGGGAAAATCAGTCAGAGAGTGTTAGTAAAGTGGTCCAAACCTCCTGAAGGGTGGTTCAAGCTCAACTCGGATAGAGCCTCTTGTGGGAATCCAGGTAAAGTCGAAGGTGGTGGGTTAATAAGGGATTGTAGTCGGTAGTGGATTAAAGGTTTTGCGAGATCCATTGGTTTTGCTACTTGTGTGTCAGCTGAGTTTTGGGCTTTAAGGGATGGTCTGAAGCTAGCTTTGAGTGAAGGGATCTAGAATTTGATTGTGGAGTTGGATGCGCGAGTTGTGGTTGATCTTTTAAATTCTAATGTGGACATTAATAAACCATACTCTCCTCTTTTATGCGACTGCAGGTGTTTGCTGAGAAGAATCCCTCGGGTTCAAGTGGTGCATGTATATAGAGAAGGCAATCGATGCGCGGATGCGCTTGTAAGGTGGGGGAGTATGATGGAGGAAGATTTTGTTGTGTTTAGCTCTCCACCAAGCCTTGATGTTTTGTATTTAGTAAATATGGATATGGCTGGTATGTATGTAGTTAGAAGTGTTGGAACTGGTCTCGCTGCTTCTGTGAGATAGCTTTTGTATCTGTTTCCCGTTAAACAAAAAAGAAATAAAGAACTATTGATGTGGGGACCGTTGAATATTTTTTTGTCTATAAAACTACAAGTGGAGACTAGAATAGTATTGACCACTTTTCAATTTGATAAAACAAAAAAATAAAAATGATTTGCAACTTTAACAATTTGTTGAAGCTGTGCATGTTATTTGAATTTAATTATTTAATTAAATTAGTGGACCTATAAAATTTAATTAAGATTTTCATGTTAGTTAATTTACAATATATTCAGCGGTGGTGTTGTTAATTTAGTTTTTTAGTTGTATTTTATTTTCATATTATGAATGAGAACAAATTATTTTTATCTTTATATTGATATTTCTAATATATGGTCCTTGATTTTGAGCTTCGTTTGAAAGAAGTAGAGGATAAAAGTTCTGCTGAGAAAATGGAATTGGAGGGAACAATCAATCGATTGAAAGAGGAAAATGCCTCTTATGATAGCAAATGTTTTGAAAAAGATGGGCCTTAATTCTATGCAAGAACCTACTACACAAGCATATTTATATATTTTTCAGTATAATCAACATTAATATTTTTTGCTATTTTCTTGAGGCTGTTGAAATAAGTTGTAAAGTTGCTCATTATAGATTTCAATTATTTGGATCATTAAATTTAGATTAAAAATATGTTATTTAAATTAGCATCTGTTTACCTATCCATGCGAAGTACATGATTTGTAGTGTTTGTTATGAAAATGTTATTAATGTGATTATTTGTGGCAAATTTATTTTTTGAAGTTCTCATGCACAAGAGAACTACAAGTTTCTTGTTAGTAAGGATTCTGTATTCTTTTATGTTGATAATACCATTGATGTTCATTGTGGGGATTATTGTTGATGTTGTTAAATTAATATGTTTCAATATCTTTATTATGTATTGTAAATTTAATTTGCATAGTAATAATTTTTTTGTATACTTATTTAGTTTAATCAAAATATTGTAGACCAATGTTAGAGGAGGAAATCAAAATGTGGATGAAAACACAGAAGATGACTATGAGGAGGAAAATACTGACTCAAATGGCTCTCAGAAGGAGAATACTGGCTCAGATGATGATTGATCTTCCAATATTTATGTTTTCAAGTTTGGTGAAGGATATTATAGCTTTCATGTATGAGAAAACATTAGGTCCGAGCGTGGCGTAAAACACTGGTTTTACGCCACGCCAATGAGACCTCGCCACGTCAAAAAAAACCTCCACACAGCAAAAAAAAAAAAGAGTCTCCCACAAAAAACCTTCACGCACGCACACAGCTTCCTTCACAACCTCCTTCACGCTCACAAAAAACCTCCTTCACGCCGAACCTCCACAACCTGCTCGCACGCTCGTCGGTTCACGCCATTTGCTTTGCTTCCTCTCTTCCTTCACGCTGAACCTCCACCACCGCCACACAGATCGCCAGTTCACGCCATTCCTCTGCTTCCTCTCTTCCTTCACGCCGAACCTCCACCACTGCCACACAGATCGCCGGAGCAGAACGATTTCGAAGAAGAAGAGTTCGCCGGAGCTTGGAAACAAACCAGAGCTGCCGTGAGCCACGATCCAAAGGTTTGTTTTTCATGATTTTCCCTTTTCCCCAATTTGGATTTCGAATTGGGTGTTTAGATTTTTTGTTTGCTTCATTGGAAAGTTTCAAATTTTGGGCATTTCCTTTTTGATGAGAACGGAGGGTGAGTGTTTGTTCATATCTTGTATTGTTCTAATGAAAGATGCTGTGTTGGGTTTTGATATGATCTGGGGTTTGTTTGGTTTTTGAATTAGGGGTGTTTGATTGATTTGATTAAGTTAGATGGACTGTTAGATAAGTTGGCTTTAGATGTACAATGTGATGGGATTGAGTTTGGAAATGATAATTGAATACTAAATTGGAATTTGCTGTGAAGAAGTTGACAATTGTGTTGAAAGTTTCAAAATTTGTTTTACTTTTTCACAAGTGGGTTTTTGTTGGGTTGCTATAGCTGTATTGTGCTTATAAGATTGATATTGTGCTTTTTCTGATTTCTTTTGTTGTGGTTTGAACTGGGTAAATTTTGGTTTTTGAAGTTTATGTTGGGTTGCTGAAGTATTTTTTTGTATGTATATGTATATGTGTATGTTGGGTTGCTGGAGCTTTTGTATTTGTTTTCTGGAGATTAAGGGCACTTATTAGTCATTGGTATCCACAACAAAATTTTGTTTAGTGTTTGTTCATCTATGCTTGATGCTACTTGGGAAGTCTTGCTAGCTTTCTATTTTGGAAGCAAACAAATTAGCTTTGTCTTCTATACATGAACTTTGCAGCAGGTGAGGCTTAAAATGTGTTTCCACCAATTAGAAAACCGGAAATGGAGCCCAAACTCATTTTAGTTTGTCTTTGTAGTTAAAATTGTTGTGAGGTGAAGATGGTACAGTTTTGAAATTTCTTCTGAAAAGATGATTGTAAGTAGATGGTTTTGAAACAATATGATCTTGGTCTATCATCATAAACACACACATTTCGTTTCATGGGGATTTGTCCCTTCTTGCACCATAAGCAGGTGTAGGGAATGTGGCAAACTTCAATCTAACAAACTACCTACTTTCTTTGACAGCTCTTTGTTTGATTCCTTGATTTGAGTTATTGAGATGCTTCTTGTTGCTAATGGTGTTCAATGTGGTGCACACTAAGGTTGCAGAATGTCAAAGGCAAATATTAGAAGCAGGAGAAATGGTTGAAGAAGCAAAGCGCTCACTAGGGATAAATGTGGACAGAATTGAAGATGGAGATGCTTTTTTGGAGAAAGAAAACGAAGAAATTGACAGAAGTGGACCACCTTTGGAACTAAATACTGGAAGCTTCTTATCACATGCTTTTGATGGAGCTGTATATGTGTCTGAGAATCTTTTCCTTTTTGTTTTTGCTTCTGTTGGTCTAGAGTATTGTTTTAAGATGAAGCTACTTAGTCCTTTTCCTATCAAAAAATCAATTTCAAGGTAATGTCCATATGTGCTAGATACCATATTTTGAAGATGGTTATACAATTGCTATATCAAACTTAAAAGCTATAATATGTAATATATGCGAAATTCGTGTCTTATAAAATGTGGCACCCATTTAGAATTCGTTGTAGTTGTGCTTTTGATTGTTGATGAGTTCTGTTTTCTCCAATTCAACCAAATATCTTACAAGTTGGATCCTAAGTGATACAATGATCTATAAAGATGCATCAGGCAAAGGACTGAACAGTGAGTGACTTCAACCAACTCTCACTACCATCTACAGTGAATAGCAAACTGAGCTGAATTTCATAAGACAATGGCAAACTGAGCTGAATAGCAAATTGATGTTGCCCAAATTCTAGCAATATATTAAAGTAAAAAAAAAAAAAAATGCACCTATTGCCTTTAAAATTGGTCAAACTCCTTCAGCAAAAATGAAAAAAAAAACCTCCATGCTTGCACATACACATATGCTTACACAGTTTTTTTTTTTTGGCGGTTTTATTTATTTATTTTTAATTTTGAAGTTTTCTGCAAAAATGAAACTTGAGAATATATTCATCTGAAATAAAGTCTATCACAATTATTTTTTATAAAAGAGAGTGGAATTGAGAATACATTCACCTGAAATAAAACCTGTCACAATTTTTCTATAAAAGTTTCTAATCACTTGAAATAAAACCCATCACAATTTTTTCTATAATATACCTGTTACAACTTTTTCTATAAGAGTTTATAATTGAGAATACAGTCCGCTGAAATAAAACTTGTCACAATTTTTTATTATAAAAGTTTCTAATTGAGATTACATTCAACTGAAATAAAACCTGTCACAATTCAGTTCATAAAAGATCATATGATTGACCATACATTTTGAAATAAAATGTCACAATTCTTTTGGGAAATTTCTAATTGAGAATACATTCATCTAGAATAAAATCTGTCATAGTTCAATATACAAAAAAAGATGACCCTACGTTGGAAATACAAAAAAAGAAGATGGTTCTATGTCTATCCACCACAATTTACACATTATATAACCAAAAAATATTTGCTTCCCAATCCATTCTCTTGGACACAAAACTTGTTTGTACATCAACTTTCTTGGAATTGTTGTAATGGATCCTACATAAAAGAATATACAACAAAATACAAAAAATAAAATTAGAATGAACACAGTTAAAAAAAAATCAATATATTCTAATTAAACGCTAAGTGATCATACCGTAAATGATGACTAGTTAGGATATATATGCATAATAGATGATGATGTAGAAGGATATGTCACACTTGGCAAAGAGTCCTACAGATGATTGACAAATAAAAAAATGAATAAATAACAAAAACATCTGTTATAGAATAATTTATACTAAGTAAAAAAATCAAATACATCATATACCTGTACAAAACTTGTAGAGCACAATGTATTTGCTATGACTAACGGGTTCAACCTTGCCATTGAAGACTCCTAATTTAAAAAAGTAAAGGTTTATTTTTGAAAATATTAGCAAATGTATCTATTATCTTGAAACTGAATATATTGTAATTAAATAACCTCAGTTTGACTTTGTTGTTGATGCATTGACTCCCAATGTGGTGTCAAGCTTGTATTTGCAACATCCCTACAAGAAGTAATTTTATAAACCAAAAATTTAAATACTAAATTAATACTACAACTCAACAAGGTCATGTAATTACCTGGAATGTTTATGTGTTGGACAATTGGTTCTCACATGGCCCGTTTCTTTGCAAATGCTACATTTTCTCTTCTTCGTCAATTGTTTTTCTTTTGGATGCTTTTGTCTAAAAGCTTTAGGCCTTCCCTTTGATGGAACATGTGGAGGGTCTCGCAAAGTAATTGGAAGATTTGATAATACTTGATTGTTTGATGTAGTATTATTAGGACTTTCTAAATCATCAACATCATGAACATCTTGCATGGCTAGAAGCTCCTCATGAACTTTTCGTAAAGTTTGTTCAAGATGCTTGTATTGCTTCTCTGATTGTGACCCTACCTCTGCAACTTCCAAAAATTGAAGCATCAAACTATTTCTCATCATGCTAGAAGAAACTTGAGGCTCCACCTGTACTACATCACTAGATATGTCATGTACAATGTGCTTCTTGGCATTAATTGTCCATCTTTCTAAAATATAATGTGATGGAAGAAAGTGCACAAGAGATTTCTTCACAAAAACAGCTAGGATATGCCTACAAATAATACTAACAAACTCAAACAAATGGCATGTACAAATAGCTTTTGTCTCAACAATATCAAGAGACACTTCATAAAATGGACTTTCTCTCCCATGAGCTACCACCTTGTATATCTTCTTCACTCCTTCTTCATGATATTTGGATGCCTTGTATTTTTGACTACAAAATAACTCTTCTTGAAATTTCATAAACATCTTTCTTGTATAAACTTTTGCTGCCTCTGCTTCAAGCTTATAACATGTTTTCAAAAGTGGCACTGAATTTTTTGTCTTTACATCTTGTTCTTTCTCTTTAAGATAACGTGCATTCAAAGCTGGCTCATATTGATATACAAAATCACTTATCGTTGTGCTCGAACGAACATAATCTTTAAAAAATTTATTCATGCTTTCACTCCTTTAAGTTGTAGACATCCCAGCACAAAATGAGCTTCGTAAGTAAGCTGGAACCCATCTTTCTCGCCGCATATAAAGATTTCCCAACCAATCATTATCCCCCAATTCATATTTCTCCATAATCTTACTCCATTCTAACTCAAACTCTTCAATAGTGATTGTATCATGGATGCAATGGTAAAATTCTTCCTGAAAATGTGGATATTTATTATATACATGGGACAACTGTTCTGGAACTTTTTGTAAAAGATGCCACATACACAATCTATGAGTTGCATTTGGCAATACATCTGCAATTGTCTTACCATAGCCTTGTCATCGTCTGTTATAATTGTAGAAGGAGGATTTCCAGGCATTGCATTAAGCCAAGTCTTCAACAACCATGTATAAGATTCTGTTGTTTCATTGACAAGCAAAGCACATCCAAACATCACAGATTGATGATGGTGGTTAACCCCTGTGAAAGGAACAAAAGGCATCTTATAACGATTTGTTTGGTATGTAGCGTCAAAGGTAACAATATCTCCAAAATATTGGTATGCCATTCTTGACTTAGCATCTGCCCAAAAGCAATTACCCATGCACCCATATTCATCAACTTCAATTGCATAAACAAAACCTGGATTTTTACATTGATTCTCAATAAAATATTTGTACATTCCCTGAGCATCTCCATCTTGAAGCAACTTTCTTCTTTTACTACCCAAATAATTTTGAATATCAACTGGAATACATCCAACATTATAATCACCACCAAATTCTTTACTTAACACAGACATTATCTTGCTTGGGGCTATACCTGACTCATTGAGTGAATCTATAAGATTCTTTTGGGCACTTGTTATCACTCTATGCCCACGAAGCAAACTTGTACTCTTAGGGGTAAGAAGCTCATGATTATGACCCTTCACAAACTTACATACAATCCATGTATCATCAACTTTCTTTAAACCTATCATTGCATTGCATCCCACTCTTGTTTCTGCACGCTCTGGACCTATTCTTTCATTGTCTTCATTACATTGACGACGAAATCCTTCCTTCGAACAAACATATTCAATTCCAACCCTTATTTTATCTTTATTTTTTCGAGTATGATTTACCCGTATACTAAAACCCTTTCGCCTTGCATATGCATTATAATATGCACGAGCAACCTCTAAGTTTTCAAATACCATATTAAGATACGGTTCTGAATGCCTATTGCATGCAAAAGGTTGATTTGAATCATCTAATGACAAGTCTACATTATTTTGATCCTCGTTTATTTCTAACTCATCATGTACTAAGTCATCCACCATATCACAAAGTGAGATTGTTTCGGGTTCTTTGTTGTTCGCACTCATATTTTCAATTCAAGTAATTTTATATTTCAATATGACCTATAAAAAACAAAAGAGAAGAAAAATTCATAAGCAACAATTAAGAATAAATTTAAAATTTGTGCTATTACAATACTAAACTTGCCCAATTTGGCAAACTTGTGCTATTACAATACAAGTACATTGGTACATATAGTACCACTCAATAAACTTTATTACATAAAATAGCTCCAAGTACATCCTTATTTGCACTTTGATACATATAGAGAGCAAATTGACATTACAAGTAGGAGAAAATTGGCATTACAAGTAGGAGAAAATTGACATTACAAGTAGGAGTAAATTATATTTGAAACTACAAATATTTTAATAGCTATCAAATAAATGACACCAGCTGTGTCCCAAAGGCTAAAGTTGACAGTGGAGAATTCAATAACCACAGTAAGTAAACTTGTCAGAAAGGCACCTGGTAAGAAGCAAAATTTTTCTATGTAACAGTAAGCCCCTTTATTTTAGAAAGTAACTTTACCCTTACAATATCAGAAAATATCAGGAATCTAAGACAACTATTAGTCTATTATAAACTAAAAGAGACCAAACCAATTGCAACACAAAGACCCAGTAAGCACTCAAATGCAATGATATTTATGGTGCAAGCATACCTCATAGAAGCACCAACAATCATAGGCAAAGCACACAACTGAAAAGCTCTACGTCGACTAACCCCATCAGCAATCCAACCACTGAGTAGCACTCCAACAAGGGCACCACCTAGACATGTACTCACAACTAGACCTTCATTAAAATAAATGACAACCTTTTAGGTATCAACTCTCCTAGGTATCAAATCAACTATTACATTTCATTTTTATCAAGAGAAAACAATGCTCTGTATCTGCAGAACATTTTTTTTAGTGGACAGTCTGAAATTTGACTACATTAACAGGCTATGAATTTTGGTGCCAGCATTCATATAAAAGTTCCCATTAATAAAACATTATAATTTCCATTCATTGGTAAGTGAAGAAAAGATAGAGAGAGCATGCCTTTGCCATGACAGATACAAAAGCTCCAGCAACCCAACATACACATATCAATATTGCACCAAGTAAAATCCACATACACATATGCATATACATACAAAAAAATACTCCAGCAAGGTAGCAACCCAACATAAACTTCAAAAACCAAAATTTACCCAGTTCAAACCACAACAAAAGAAGTCAGAAAAAGCACAATATCAATCTTATAAGCACAATACAGCTATAGCAACCCAACAAAAACCCACTTGTGAAAAAGTAAAACAAATTTTGAAACTTTCAATACAATTGTCAACTTCTTCACAGCAAGTTCCAATTTAGTATTCAATTATCATTTCCAAACTCAATCCCATCACATTGTACATCTAAAGCCAATTTATCTAACAGTCCATCTAACTTAATCAAATCAATCAAACATCCCTAATTCAAAAACCAAACAAACCCCAGATCATATCAAAACCCAACACAGCATCTTTCATTAGAACAATACAAGATATGAACAAACACTCATCCTCCGTTCTCATCAAAAAGGAAATGCTCAAAATTTGAAACTTTCTGATGAAGCAAACAAAAAATCCGAACACCCAATTCGAAATCCAAATTGGGGAAAAGGGAAAATCATGAAAAACAAACCTTTGGATCGTGGCTCACGGCGGCTCCGGTTTGTTTCCAAGCTCCGGCGAACTCTTCTTCTTCGAAATCGTTCTGCTCCGGTGATTTGTGTGGTGGTGGTGGAGGTTCGGCGTGAAGGAAGAGAGGAAGCAGAGGAATGGCGTGAACCGGCGATCTGTGTGGCGGTGGTGGAGGTTCGGTGTGAAGGAAGAGAGGAAGCAGAGCAAATGGCGTGAACCGGCGAGCGTGCGAGCGGGTTGTAGAGGTTCAGCGTGAAGGAGGTTTTTTGTGAGCGTGAAGGAGGTTGTGAAGGAAGCTGTGTGCGTGCGTGAAGGTTTTTTGTGGGAGACTCTTTTTTTTTTTGCTGTGTGGAGGTTTTTTTTTGACGTGGCGAGGTCTCATTGGCGTGGCGTAAAACACTGGTTTTACGCCACGCCCGGACCTAATGTTTTCTCTTCATGTATTAATGAACATTTGATTCTATTTTGTAGACGTTTTGATATTTTTTTATTGCAAAATGAACTTTCTAGTTTTGGACAATTATGGATTTGTGCTTGTTATTTGAAGTGAGAAACTTTTGGGAGATTTATGTTTCCTCGCAGTTAAAATATTAGAAATGATATCTCTTTTATTATCGACAGAGTTATTTTGTTGCAAATAATGTATTAGTGATGTGGTGAATATGTTTCAATAACAATCAAAATTCATCAAAAAAGGTAAATGGTCACATTGATAATGTATTGTTGATGACAAACCAAGTATTTTACAATGGCTTTTAGTCGTTGGCAAACTACATTAACGATGACTGTAGTTCATCACAAAAGTTATTTTCGACGACAAACCAAGTACTTACGATAGCTTTTATTCGTCAAAACAAGGGCATTAACAATGACCTTAGTTCGTCGTAGAAAGTATTTGGTCATTTGACTTCCTCGTATGAAGTTACATTGTCGACGACAAACCAAGTAATTACGACAGCGTTTATTCATCAAAAAAAGGTATTAACAATGGCCTTAGTTCGTCGTAGAAAGTATTTGGTGATACGACTTCCTCATATGAAGTTGTATTGTCGATGACAAATGAAATAATTACGATGGCATTTTGTCGTCAAAACTATGCATTAATGACGGCCTAAGGTCATCGTAAAAGGTATTTGGTCGTCCAACTTCCTTGTATGAAGTTGAATCTACGACGGCAATTATCAAGTACTTACGATGGAGTTGTGCTATCGAAAATGAGTGTTAGCAACAGCCTCATCGGTAATATAGTATTGCCGACAAGGCTTTTTCTGATGGTCGTCGACGGTCTTTTGCCGTTGGCTACGAATCTGTGATGGTTTTTTGTGTTGTTGCAATGAACTCTGGCCATCGCTAATAGCAATCTTTTTTGTAGTGGTATCATAATCATTTGTGTTTTTTAATTCAAAGTTGGAGTTCATAGTGTCATAATCAAATTGCTTGCAATGAAAAAGCCATTACACTTCTAAATCGGAGAAATACTTATATAATGCTTATAGATATGATAAATAATTGTGTTTTTTGAAAGGATAAATAAATATTTTGAGATTACTCAACGAAGGTCCATGCCAATAATACGTCGTAAAAATTGCAAAGACAAGAAAGCCACTTAAACTCTCTAGAATTAAAAACAGCATGACCTCTCATAAAATAAAAAAAAAAAAAAAAATCTAGCATCACAACAATTATAACAACTTTTTCGAGCTCATCTCTTTCACATATATGGACTCACTATTTTTTTCTCTACTATTTACAGGTTTTTTTTTTTTTTTTTTTTTTTTTTTTTTTTTTTTGGGAAGAAACGATAGTAGACTTTATTAATTAAGAAAAATAATATACAATGGGAAAGAGAAAGAGGGACAAATGACCCTTTTTTTCCCTTTTGCAACACTAGCATATGCTAAGGTAGCATGATTACATCGTAAAAAAGACAAAAGAAAAAAAAAAAGAAAAAACTTCAAAATCCAAACTACCGTAAGAAAAGCAAATCTTCACCTGGATACCCAGAAAACCCGAAAAAAATGCCAAACAACACCTTGATTTACATGGACATCAAAGTGGTGATTTTTTTTTTTTTTTTTCGATTGACTTAGAAACTTCATGTAGGAGATGGATAGGGGAGAGTATCCCCAATGAACAAATGTTGACCTGCCTGATTATCAACCTCAATAGCTAGTTTTTTGGAAATTGGAGACCCTAGTTGTGAACAGTCTAACTGGGGACGTTTGGAATGGAGGTGTGAAGGATTGGAAGAGCTTTTTGAATTTGAATTTCCTTTGTTTCGCAAAACACGCTTCCAGCTACGAAGGGAATATTTTTTCTGCTTCGAATTCTCAACGTTCACATCCGCAATAAATTCCATCTCAATATCCTCATGATTATCAATAGGCTCTTCAATAGGATTTTCAAAATTCCTAGTATTTTCTTTAGAATCAAGGTAGTTAGAATGTAATATCTTACCCTATGTTTGGAAGTTTTGAGAGAGAGGAGAGTAGAGGGGAGTAGAGGGAAGGAGAGTAGTGGAGAGGAGAGTAGAGGGGAATAGTTATCCTCCATTTTGTTTGGATGTTTTGAAAATTAAGTAAGGGGGAGGGGAATAATTAGTCTTTTCATTTGTAATTTTGTTAATATGGTAAGGGTAAATTTGATAATTCATTTGGCCAAGCATCTTTATGCTCCACTCCCCCTCCAAATCTCTCCAATTTAGGGGGAATTAAAAATGAGGAGTTGGAAGTAGTTCAAACCCCTCCAAACCCCTCCCCCTCGTTCCTTAAAAAACATCCAAACAAGATATTTAAATTACTCTCCCTCCTTTTACTCTACTCCCCCTCTTTCCCCCAACATCCAAACATAGCATTAGAGTTTGAAGAGGATTCCAGGATAACCTCCCCAATATTAATACCCTTATCACTAAGTGTTTGAAAACTCAACGGATCCTCCTTATCTTTATCTTCAACATCCGGATTTAGAGAGGGAATTACCTTAGTGGGCGAGATCTTGGATTGATCCAAATCCAAAATTTGATCTTGAATAATCAAATTTGAATTTGGATTAGAATACAACACTAAAGTCGGATCAGCTGTGTCCTTTCGAACATTTGAATCCTCCTGAGTAATAGAAGAGCAAATATTTTCCCGCGCTGAAATAGCTGTATCGCTTCTTGGAGTAACCACTGAATGAACTAGATTTCTGATCACAAGCACCATGGGAAGCTCCTTCGGCCGCCTTCCAATATGTAAAGAATCCTCCGGTTCATCATCATTATCCTCGTCTCGTGCCTCTGAATGAGGAATACTAGACTCTCTTTTACGTCCACCCCTTGAAGTAATAGAGTGAAGCCAAGGTCCAAACTGAAACTCATCTTCATCAGAGGAAAAACATCCCGTTTTCAACTGAGGACACTCACGATCTTGATGACCAAGAATACCACAACAATAACAAAAAATAGGAAGTCTTCCATATTTAAAAACAACCCATCCTGCATCGAGGTTCTCGATCTGAATCATTTTACCACGCATGAGAGGCTTAGTGATATCAATACTTACTCTAATTCGAAGAAAAGGTCCCCAAGCTAAACCACTTTTTGGAGCATCTACCGTAATAAGTTCACCCATCTCGTTAGCAATACGAGCACCAACATCCTTATTTATACTTTTAATTGGAATATTAAAAATACGAATCCAGAAAGGAGAATGAGTAAAACTAACATTAGTTGGGCTAATATCACCGTAGAAATGTTTCATCAAAATTAGTCTTTTATCAAATGACCATGGACTCTTATAAATGATCTCCCTCACATGTTCCTCTGAGCCAAAGAGAGCCAAAAATAAATTCTGACCCACCTCTTTTATGGTTACTCCCCGAGAACATCGCCAAAGACTTAAACAAGTAGATTTGAAGGCTTGCTTGTTGAAGTCTTTGGTAGTTTGCTTAAACAAGATGCTAAACTGAGCCTGTTGTTTGGAGACAGCAACTTCATGAGATTTCACAGCCATTATTCCTTTTTCCTCATCAGATAACTTGAAGTGTTTCCAAAGTTCCTCCATGGTTGCATCCATAGTAACAGTAACAGAAACAAAAAAAGAAGAATAGCAAGTGTCTAAGAAACTGAGAGACAGAAAAAATAGATGAGAGAAAGTAGAAGAGGGGGGAAAAAAAAACGAAGACCTCTACTACAGCCTGATAAGAAACAGATTGGAGAGTTTGAATCTCACAAGGAAGGCTGTGAGTATGTAGCTTCTACTGTCTAAGATTACAGAGAGCCAGAGAGAGAGAAGTCAAAAATATTCAAGGGTTCACTATTTACAGGTTGGTACATCAAAGTGGTAGTAAATTAGTGGCATATAAGGTGGTTGTACTAAATTTTTTGTCAAATAAAAAGGAAAAAAAGAAAGACCAGCTAGCATGACGTAATAATAAAGGCCCCCCCTCCAATTTAAACTCGGTAGAGTCACATTGATGTTTGCAAATTATGCTGTTTACGCCATCCCTCACATGAATGTAACCAATGACATGTAACGTGGAAAATATTGCACACCCTCAAGATGAGAAAATTCAAGAAATTCATTGCAATGTGATCACATCGACTGGTTTCCTACATACAGAAACGATCCAATTGATTCTTCATAAAGGATTGACTACTCGAGTTTAGATTGAGTGCATTTGATTGTCTTAAAAATGAAAGAGAAAATTGCGATGCTTTTTATATTTAATTTGTTTCATTCGCCTGCCACTTAAGCAAAAGCTATGTAATGGTGAGGGAAGGTTTTTGTTGTACACATTTTTGACATTGGCTTCATTTTATGAAGTACAAATCTCAGCCTTACACTAGTTCATGCAATGATAGAAAATCCAATCACAGAGATAAGTCATCCAAAAGATAGTCATTATTTTCTGATCATAAATATATACATTTTATCATTGAGCAGTGAGAGACTAAAGCCACAGTTACATATTTAACAAAGCATACGAAATCATTTGCACTTGCATAGTTACATTTATTCTCCTCAACAAACACGTCATAATGATACAGGCATATAGAAGCAAGCCAGCAACCACAAGCACCGATATTTTACAACATTGCTGCACACGTCTAGTACCCCTTAGAAATTTCAACATAGACAACTCACCAGCTAAAACTGATAGACTCAAAGTGCAGATTATCTGCCAAACCGGATGAACAAATGGTTGCAACCTCTTGTCTCAACCTCTTTGGGCCAGACGCGAAAACGTTGGTACTTGATCCATTGTACTCAAGTAGCATTCCTGCAAGAGAAAATTTATCTATATTTGTTAGAATTATAGTTAAATAATTAAATTTACCATTTTGCCACACTTTAAACTTTTGAAATAATTGGTAATCTATTATAATTTCAGAGCATGTCGTTTTAACTTCGAAATTTGAAGGCCAGTCCAGATATTAGATGTTTATATGAGAGAATAAGTTACTCACTCCTTAGGTTAGGTCTTCGACCATAGTGCACATTGGTAGCTTGGGAAAGAGACTGGCGTGGGTGGCTTTCCAATTCCATATCATACGAGCTTGGAGACCCAGTTGTCCCTTCCATGTTCTGAACTTGACTAGTCTCAATATCATTCTGTCTCTTGTTCCAAAATATTGCTGCACTAGCCGTCATGACTATACAGATGCATATGACTAACACATTTATCACAGATCTCCAAGTGGTTGAAAATATTATATTGGAATTATGATCAATAGGATATATGTAGTAACGAGTAATAATTCCAAGTAATATAAGGAAAATGACAAAGGAAGAGGCTATTATCATGCCAAGCCAAAGCCAGTGTTTGGGGCCTAAAATGGAAGACAATGGTGCATCTTTTGCATGAGGCTTGAAGTTTATGGCTTTTATAGGCTTTATGTTATCTATTTTGGGTTCTTTCTCTCTTGTTACAAAGGCCTCAATTTGTAGCTGCAAATTGGAGTTGTCAGAGGGGGTTCCAGAGATAGGAATGATGAGGTCTAGCATGGTTAGTTCTGAGGAGTTCTTGAATGCACAAATTAGGATCACTTTCGGAACTTTGTAATTAAGCTTTGTGCTCATATAGATGAGCTCTCGAATGATTGAGATGAATGGAGTAATGCCACTGCCTCCACTCACCATCACAAGGGTGTCATACCTGCATAAACGATAATTAATATTATCTGAAATATATTAAGCTACCATATAGCTAGTTTGCATAAAGAAAGTATGTTTTTGTTTCTGTTCCTTTATTTGGTCCCAAAAAAAGAAAAAGAAAAAAAAGAAGAAGCAAACTTTTGTTTGAAAAGCAAAGAAGTTAGAACAATAACCAAGTCATAGTTCTAAAATTTGTAGGTTCAGTTATGGATTGTCAACAAACTAATTATGGTTGGTTACATGTATTTTTTTCTACCATTTTATTTTATTTGAAGTTACAGTCCCTATTACTTTCTTATTTGACATGTCATTTTGTGCTTTGAGTCTATTCATGTGCATACGTTTACCTTAAAAAATCTTTAGAAGCCGGCGCATACGGTCCTTCAACTGTGACCTCAAGACGATCCAGTGAAGAAGGTGATGAAAGCATCTGGTAGAGTTTCTTAGTCCAACTTCCTTCGCTTTTAATGACAATGCTGATCTTGTTAGGTTCCAAATTACTGCTAGAAGTGATACTAAAAGGATGCCACTGCAGTTTGGAAATGCTGGGAACATTTATGAACATAATGCCCAATGGATTATAGCTCAGACCTGGCAGGATAGATTAGAAAACGAACTTAAAATAAAATAGACCTTCACATCAATCTTAAAAGTCACAGGTAATATGTTCTCAATGAATTCTTTTCCTTGAATAAGTTTAAAAATAAGTTTTTTCTTTTCTTTCAAGAATAGTTATATTCAAACAGTTTTTGAAAATTCATTTTGTAATGTGTATGAGTCTGAATAAAAATCTTATGTCTCATTCTTGATGTTCTGTTTTATGCTTCATCGACTCTAGTAGGTCATGTGTATAAATTTATTATTATTATTTTTTTATAAAAAAACGTGTGAAAGATTGTGATTAGTAATATATAAAGTCAAACACAATACAAATATAAGCACCGATCATATGTATATAGTAGCATTACCTAAGCTCTTGCCAAGGTTAAGTTCAAGAGTTTCACATGGTAAAACGCGGGCAGAGAGTAATCGAACTTTTCGTTGTGATTGTAGAAACCTCAAGTAACGATCGACAACAAAGAGGTAGAAACTGGGAAGCATCATGCCACAGAAAGAGATACCAACATGGAGTATGAAGAAAATCATGAAGATGATGTAAAGGTAATGTGTGTAAAAGAAGAGCTCGAAGAATTTCCGTCGTATGCGAGGGATGGTTGTTAACCACATGGCTAATCCAGTTACCAAAGCAATCTCTCCAGCCAAATTTGATACCCCAATTTTGTCCCATTTAAGCATCTGCATTGAAACAATAGCATAACATTTTAATCTTTACATCTCAATTAAGATTACAGAGGAAAAACAACATTGCAATATTTAATAATCTCCACGAATGGGTATATATATGACATGAAGTGTACCATTTGCATTTCAAAGACAGACATAGGATCTCTGTACATATATATATACCCAGTAAGTGATGCTAAGGAAGTAAGGATAATATAAATCTTAGTCTTACTAACTAACGTGTAAAATTTTAAGGAAAACACAAAAAAGAAAGTAATAAAGAGATTTTATTATCATATTATTGATGTGGTATCAATCATATATATTATTGGCATCAATTTGTAAGATTTTCATAGCAAAGTTGTAAAAACTTATTGGAAAGCACTCAAGAAGGTTTTATTAGAACTTAGTAGTTTATTTGAAATTGGGAGGAATTGTTTTAGGACTCGGAAAGCACACAAGAAGGTTTCATTTTTTTCTTTTTTTCTTTTTTGGGTTGAAAAACCGAAGTACCTTTTTTAATTTATTTTTTGATAGAGTTTCAACTTATGGCATCCGCTCTTGATGATAGCTCTTTATTATCAGACCAAAACACCAATCAGTTTTTGATGTAGGGGGTGATTGATCCCCAGATCTCTTATACAAATATCAAAGACTTTACCGGTTGAGCTAACTGGAATCCACAACTCCGAAGTACCTTAAGATGCTTAAAGTCGTAATCGCTGGTATACGCCAGGACTCAAAGGATTAAGGTTATGTTCAACTAGTAAGTTAATAATTGAGCCGTAGGTTTAATTAAAACAAAAATAAAAAAGAGATATTAATTAAATGAATAAAAGTGAATAAAATAGAATAGAGTGAACAGTTTTAAAAGATACAAAACATTGTTTAAGGAAAATATTATGAAAAAACTCAACAAATTTAAAAATAAAATATATTAAATCATTTCAAACATTTATGGTTTTTCTCCATAATACAAAATTAAGATGAATAATTAGGGAAATAATGGCAAACAAGACATGGTGATATGATATTCCTTGATTTCTTTCCTTAATATAATTTTTTTTAAAAGACCAAAATGAGAAGTTAATTATAGGGATTAAAAAAAAAAAAAAAGGTAGATAAGTAATTGTAAGTAGGTTAAAAAAAAAAAAAAAAAACAAAGAAAAATCTACAAAGACCGGCCATTTGGGTTGAATTGGTTAGGGAAAAGAGAAAAAAAAAAAAACGTAAGATCTAGTTGGGTTTGATTAAGTCATATTATTAAATAATCTAATAGACTACTCAAATTGATTTACAAAATGGATCCTAATTCAATAGTCTAATTGGTTGGGATGATTTGAGTTTGATTAACTAAGACCTTAGTTGTCAAACTCGAATCAACCCAACCAGTGACACCCTTATCCCTTAACCTATTTGAATGCTCGATCAATTTAAATCAATGAAAGACCAATAAAAAATCTCCTTAGTTAGCAATGGCTGATGATGATTAGAATCTTCTATAGTCGTTGAGTTTCTAAAATTTTATCAAATCTAATTTGAAATGAGTAGACAAGATTTCACTACATTAATAATTTAATAGATGCAAAAATAGTAATATAATCAATTTATTGATATTTATTTTTTCGGAAAAATAAATAGAGTAGAAATTTAATATCACTTTTAAAAATTTATATGTTAGTCAATTAAGAAAGGTTAGGTTCATAATGTTTTTACAATAAATGTAAAAATTTATATGTTAGTCAACATTTTTTTAGTTCCTATCAAAAAAAAAAAAAAAAAAACATTTCCTAGTGTAGGTAGGGTGAAGACTCCTCCCAACCACACAACACGTTTTTGGATTTGGATAGAATGCAGCATTGAATGCTAAATGCTATAAATGTTAAATTTTAGCATCAAGTTTATAAAAAACACCAAAAAACAAGTTTCAACAAACATGCTAAACTTAAAAAAAATAGCAACGGAGCTACAGTGAGCTTACTATAGATCCAATCTTAAAAAAAAAAAATTATTATTTTAATGCTTGTGGTGGAAAAAGTGGCTTTTGTAGTTATTTTTTATTATTTTAATAAGTAGTTTATATTATTTTAAACGAAATGATAAAAAAATAAAATGTTTGAGGTTGAGTGTATTATAAAATGAGTTGTTAAAACTGTTAAAGTGACTTTTTAAAATGCTAAATGCTAAAATTTTTAAAAGCTTTGATGGAAATCCTGATCTCAATCCTCCCAACCACACAACACGTTTTCGGATTTGGATAGGATGCAATAACACCCTGATCTCAATCCCTATTCCTCACAAACATTTGCAGTAAAGGCTGCCAAATTCCTAACAATTAGGCTGATACCAAGTAACCAACAATTATACTAAATCAACATCACATCCGAAACGCCTAACAATACGCCTAAAATACGTTGACTAAATTGTGGAGGTGTAGCGAACGTTTTTTTTTTTTTTAAATGTTGATCATGTGGGACATTATCAATTTTATTACCTAAATATTAAAATTTTAGTTAATACCTATAACTTAATAGTAATTAAAATATTTTATTTTTTATGTGTTGCACTAATATCAATCATGCTTATTATTATCACTTTAATTTGTATATACTATTTTCGTAATGTTTATAATTACTTTAGTATTTATAATTTATAATATATATGAAACCAAAATATTTAGACTTTAGGATAACCTCATATTATGTTGTCACATATATTTTTTTGAAGTCTAACAATTTTATACGTTTTTTTCTTATGATATATATATTTACTTATTTAAAATTTTATTACAGTATTTAATTTATATTTGAACCTTGAATTTTAATAGTCAGTATTTTGTTTTAAATAATAGAATAGGTAGTCTTATGTTCAAAGACAATAATAGTAATATATTAGCAGATGAAATATATATATATATATATATATATATATATATATATATATATATATATATATATATATATATATATATATATAAGGTTTCTCTTGAAACTAATTTTGAGACAAATATTTTAGACTTTTTTTTTATGTCTTTTTATTAGATGTGAATCTTGAAAATTTAACTTTTTAGATATCATGTTTTTTGTGTTCTTAACATATATGTCAAATTTCTTTCAAATTAGATATTATTTACTATTCAATTAATAAACACATTTTTTATGCATAATTTTAGACCATAAAAGTTTAAAATTTAAACATTTTTTTTTTGAGAATCAAGTTTAAAATTTAAACATTTAATTGATAATTAATTATTGATATTTGATTTTTATGAAATTTTGTAAGTATAGAGAATATAATAAAAATATGTAATCAAACCATTAGATTTTTAAAACTCATATCTAATAAAAAGATATAAGAGAAGTTTGAAGTTCGGATAAAAACATTTTCCTTTGGATAGAAACATTTCTCATTTCTAGTTCGTTAACTATCTAGTTTTCATTTCTAAAAAAGTTAGTGACAATCCACCTCCAAAAGTCCCGCGTAAAGAACAACCGACAAAGTACAAAAAAAGAAAAGAAAAGTAATACCGCACTCACTATCTTTTTGAGGCTGAGGGACAGGGTCCTACATGAAAGCGTGCCACTCAGCTCTCTCCTAACCATGAAGTCAATTTAGTTCCATTTATGATGAATCTCTTTTAGTGATCAGCATAAATTCAACTTTCTCAAACTTTGAAATAATCACAAACTTCTCTCTGCATACCCAGTAATCTACATAGGAGAACAACCACAGAACTTGACGAGTGGGTCCAACCACTACCGGAGGAAAGCACCACGATTTCCATGTGATGTGAAGTGAAACACCACCATTTTTAGATTTTTCATCTGCTACTTTCGGTTCATGATCTCTTTACATGAACAAAATCATACCTACACGTACATCTCCTACAAACATTGACACTTTTTCTATTTTGGTCACTTCTAGTGCTAATAGTCTTTTAAGTTAATAGGAAGATTAAGGTTTTGACATGGGGTTATATATTCTTGTTGTGTAATTACACTCACAATCCCTCAATTAAAAAAAAAAAAAAAAATTACATTCACAATTGGATAACAAAAATAATTTTCATGTAAGTATGGCAGTAAACAAGTCAAGTCGAGTTGTATACTTGTATATTAGAAGTTCAACGTTATTCATTTAATTTTCTTCTGAATACGAGCTAAGTTTTAGTTCTTTATCAAACTAGATTTTAAATTTAGGTTTGGTACATTTTCTTATCAATCAAATTTGAATTTGTTTATAAACTACTTGATTAAGTTATTTAGTTCCTATATATAGTAAGAATATAACTAAAATATTTGGCCCTTCGCAAATTTATTAGGATTTATTATGAATATACTGCTTTTACTATCATTAAATAGAAAAAAAAAAAAAGATTTGATATCATATGAATCTATTTACAAATTTATATAATCTAATTTCAAGTCTATATAAGTATATTTTCAAACAAATATATATAAAAATATAGTATTATATATAGTTAAATTGAACCTCTAATCACAAGCTTGTTCACAAACATATTATTATGTTTGAGTTTAGCTCATTTAATAGTCGAGCATAAACTTGGATTTGAGTCTAGATTTTTTGCTAAATAAACAAATATAAACAAACATTTTCCTGAGCTAAACCAAAGTTATTTATAAAAAAACTTGGTTCATTTACAGACTACAAGTAAGTATCTCTCCAAAAATGGGTGTACACATACATATAATATGTCATCATATGATAAATATGGACATTTTTAAAAATTGTGAACACCTAAACTCCATCCCAAAAAGAACTTTTCTATGATTCTATATTTCTATCAAATACAAAAAATAATTGGAAAAGAGTAAATTCTTTGTCTAAGATTTGAAAAAAGATTTGGCAAAAGAGTAGAAGATTACGTCTTTCTTGTCAAGAGCCCTTAACAGGATAACCTAATTTTCCCAACCGAACCTCCTTTCCTATTTATATCAAAAAGAAAAAAAGGAAAAAAAGTTGACACCTTTCTTAAAGGTTGGAGGGGAAAGAGAACTAGAGAAGAGACTTGAGGGAATGGTATAGAATGATTTTGTCACTTTTTTTGGTAGGTTTTTTTTTTTTTTTTTTTTTTTTTTTCTCTTAATATATATATATACACACACTAAAATTTTAAGAAAATTGAGCAAAATTGGAGGGAAAGGGCTTTTTCTTCAGTTAAAAAAATTTTAGTTTGTTAGTTTTGTTATTATGATTCTATAATTTATATATGGAAAATGTTAACAAATGCCTTAAGGACATTGGTTTAATAACTATTTTTAAAAACATTTTATGGGAAAATGATAAAACATTGGTTTATTTACAAATTTATATAATCTAATTTCAAGTTTATATAAGTATATTTTTAAACAAATTTATATATAAAGATATAGTATTATATATAGCTAAATTGAAACTCTAATCACAAGCTTGTTCACGAACATAATATTATATTTGAGTTTAGCGCATTTAATAGTCAAGCATAAACTTGGATATGAGTTTAGATTTTTTTCTAAACAAACAAATATAAACAAGTATTTTCCTAAGCTAAACTCAAGTTATTTATAAAAAAACTCGGTTCATTTAAAGATTACAAGTAAGTATCTCTCCAAAAATGGGTATACACATACACATAATATGTCATCATATGATCAATAAGGACATTTTTAAAAATTGTGAACACCTAAGGTGAAAGTATGTACATTGTATGTACATAGTACGTGTACATCAAAAATAAAAAAAAAAAGAAAAAAAAAAAAAGAAAGAAAAGAAAGAGAAATGGTAATTTTCCTCTATATCCATACCAAACCATGACAGCTTTTCGTTTCTTAAAACCATTATCCTCCCTCCATCCCAAAAAGAGCTTTTCTATGATTCTATATTTCTATCAAACACAAAAAATAATTGGAAAAGAGTAAATTCTTTGTCTAAGATTTGAAAAAAGATTTGGCAAAAGAGTAGAAAGATTACCCCTTTCTTGTCAAGAGCCC
The DNA here is from genome assembly GCA_028535165.1 of Quercus tomentella. Taxonomy (NCBI): domain Eukaryota; kingdom Viridiplantae; phylum Streptophyta; class Magnoliopsida; order Fagales; family Fagaceae; genus Quercus; species Quercus tomentella. Next base: position 47,645,207 of record JAPQVY010000156.1, read on the forward strand.
TTAACAGGATAACCTAATTTTCCCAACCGAACGCCCCTTTGCTATTTTTAGCAAAAAGAAAAAAGGAAAAAAAGTTGACGCCTTTCTTAAAGGTTGGAGGGGGAAGAGAACTAGAGAAGAGACTTGAGGGAATGAGATAGAATGATTTCGTCACTTTGTTTGGTGGTTATATATATATATATATATATATATATATATATATATATATATATATATATATATAAAGAAAATTGAGCAAAATTGGAGGGAGAGGGATTTTCCTTCAATTAAAAAATTTTTAATTTGCTAGTTTTGTCATTATGATTCTATAATTTATATATGGAAAATGTTAGCGAATACCCTAAGGGCATTAGTTTAAGAACTATTTTTAAAAATATTTTATTGAAAAATAATAAAACAATTAATGTTGTTGACAACTTTTTATATTTCCTATTAAAATTGAGTCAAAACTTTTCTAATATAGTTTATTAATACTTATTCTAAAGGCATTCGTTAACATGATCATTTATTTATATTATATAGGAGTATAAGAGGATTCCTCTCTTTCAACTGGACTTTTATGTCTTTCTCAAAAAAAAAAAAAAAAACTGGATTTTTATATGGTTCAAAAATATCATCATTGTTATAAATGTTAAATAACAAATTTTATTTTGAATTCAAAAGAGAACTCCTAAAAGTTAGGATTTTTTTTCTTCATATTCAAAAATAAAATTACAGTTACTGCTTATCTCTAAAGTTTATCATTTTTATTTGTTTCAAAAATAAAAAAAAAGTTTTCTAAATTATAATAGATGCAAATTATTAATTTTTACCCAAAAAATAGAAGAGCTTTAGAGTACGCGCTTATAGATTTTTAAATTGATCAAAACAAGGATATGATTGTCAATTTATTTGATAATTTTATCATTTTCATCTTAATTAAAAAAAAAAGAGAGATATACATCTACTCCACTCATCTTACCTAATTTTTAAAATATTCCAACAAGAGAGATAAACCTGTTCTTCTTCCCTTACATCTCCTTCAATCTCATACCCTCTACTCTCCTCTCTTTTAAAATTTCCAAACACACCATAAAAGAGGCGTATATCTTTATTAATTAAAAAAAAAAAAGAAAAAAAAGAAAAAAGAAAAAAGAGATACAAGAATGCTTCATGAATAAATTGAAGTTGGTTCCGAAATATAAATTCTTAATTACCTGGGAGAGTTCATTGGTAACGGCCCAATAGATGATGAAACAAATACCATGAGTTGTGAAGAGAGTCATGGTGATGTTTCCAAGCCATATATGGTACTTGATACTGTTCTCAGAGGTGAGGCCAAAGAGTGGCAGCAAAGATGAACCGCGAGTCACCGGGAAAAACAGAAATGCTAAACATATGTTCCCAACGAGGCCTAGGGTTAAGGCTGCAGAATCCAGTTTAGATTGCCATCTGCCAAAAGCACCAACAAGCTTTAACATATTATTAAATTATTAATTCAACTTTTTATGATGATGATATCGTTTGAAATGAGAGTTTGATCGAGCATTGGATTTGATAATTTGTTAAGAAATTCTTACACTTTTTCGCCTTGTGCTGCTGCTGAATTTGGGTTGATTTTAGCAAAATAATTGCTAATGTAAGTTGCAAAAGTCCATGCTAACAGTGCAATGAACATGATGAGAAAAGCTAGCTCTACTCTGGAAACAATCCCCAGTGGGCCTTTTATGAGGTCCGGCTTTTTCCATGAGGCAAACCGAGGATTTCTGCAACTGCTGTTAAAAAAGGTAAGATCCGAGTTTTCATTCTTGTAAAAAATATTTGATTACATAAGAAATGAAATTGATTATTAGTGATATTAAAAAAAAGTAGTTGAAAAAACATCAATTGTCCTAAAAGTTTAAAATGTTAAAAAATAGTAAATTTAATAATTTAGTCTATAAAATGTACATAGAAAGCTATAAACTACCTTTCCATTTTATCATTTTTCAATTCCTTTCCCATATGGAGGTAGAAACAGCCCATGGCAGCAACAAATAGAATGGGAAGAGTGTAAATCAGAAGTCTTGCACCTGTAACACATGAAGAGCATAAATAAATGATTTGAGAAAACAACATTATATACAACGTGAACACAAAAGCAACGAAAGCGAAAAGAATAATGCAAATGGAACAACCTTGTTTGGGCTCGAAATATGTTGAGTTAAGCTTTGCTAGGATACTCGGCAACCAACTTTGCTTATAGGTGTTTGTAGGCGCCATGATCCACATCAGAAGAGACCCCAAAAACACTGTCATCAATAGCAGCCTTAGGGCTGCCTGAACTGTGATGATTATTTCATTGGAAGAAGACCATTTTTTAACCACATTTGCATCCATCTTCTCCCTCGCAGACACTTATACGTTCACAAATCAGTAACTCTTCCGAGATTCTTCTATATATCGATGATATTCTGAGAGGAATTTATCATATTTATAGGGAAGAATTTGCAAATGATATAATATAAGATGCGAAAGTTAGCTTTATCGTGTTTGAGTGGGATGTACATGGAAAAGAAGCATGGTTCACGTCTCTTGTTACTTGTTACAGAGCTAGAATGAATGGCACATTTTTTAACACTAGTGGACCAAATAAGGCACTATTATTGTTTCTCAAAAAAATAAAGGAAACAAAGATGGCCCTATAGAATTACCAAAAAAAAAAAAAAAAAACTCGCATAATTTTATTTTATGAATTTAACAGTGTACGTTGACAGTGTTAATATAAAATTTTAAGTGACTTATCATTAACTATACATTTTTATATTTAATATGCTAATGAAATTGATGAATTTAAAATTGAATCGATCCTTTTCAATATCAAACATTATGGCGGGGCATGGGAATGAATGCAACAATATAAAAAATATATGTATTATGAATGATGGGCACGGGATGATTGCAAGGTTCATGCAGTAGTTAATTAAGGACTGGAAATAGTATCATAATCTTGTGTTTTTAATCCAAAGTTGGAGTTCATAGTGTCATAATCAAATTGCTTGCAGTGAAAAAGTCGTTACACTTCTAAATCGGAGAAATATTTATATAATGCTTATAGATAAGATAAATAATTGTGTTTTTTGAAAGGATAAATAAATATTTTAAGATTACTTGACGAAGGTCCATGCCAATAATAGGTCGTAAAAATTGCAGAGACAAGAAAGCCCCCTCAAACTCTCCCGAATTAAAAATAGCATGACCTCTCATAAAAAATAATAACAATAAAAAATATTCTAGGATCACAACAATTATGACAACTTTTCTAACTTATCCCTTTCACATATATTGACTCACTATTTTTTACTCCATTATATGCAATTTAGTACATCAAAGTTGTAGCAAAGTTGTAGCATACAATCCAAGGTTGTTGTACTAATTTTTTGCCAAATGCAAAGGGAAAAAAGAAAGACCAGCTAGCATGACGTAATAATAATGGCCCCCTCCAATTTAAACTAGTGAAGGCACAGTATGTACATGGCATTGTTGACCTTACTAGTTTTATAGTACGCACAAACGTGGTGCCTAGGCCTTTTTCTGTACCAAAAGGGGCCTATAGTTAGTATGCAGTTTGGACTTGAGTCATAAAGTAGGAAGAGCTCGTTTTGGAGCAATTAAATTGGCCCACAATTGTGAAGAGCCATGGTTGGCACATTTTAGTATTTTCGATTGACATTTAAATCTCATTCTATTCCTTGTAACTATTGAATATAAGCAAATTTGGTCTATAATTTATTTAAAAAAAAAAAAAACACAAAATACGTCTGTAATTTGAGTAAGCATGGTAAATCTTAACGTGAAATAGTGTGGAAACCATTAGATGTTAAATCCAATAGATGCGTTGAGCATACATATTGTAAGAATACTTTATAGAATACTTGGAATAAATTTTATAATAACTATAGACTATAGTTGTTCACAGGCACAAGTTTAAGTTAATTTTATTTGAAACTTAGGTTTGGAAGGAGGTATTTTTGCTAATTGCTCTAACCGTTAAAGTTGATGATGATGCGGCTAACAAGCTTCTAATATGCTTAATGCTTACAGTCTAATAAGAGAAATGCTATATTCACAACATTTTCATAATAAATTTTAGAAGTTATTATTGGTTGTAATTTAAACCTATTATTGAAATTACCATTTTCCTATCATTTACAGCTAATAACAATCTACCACTTAAGATTTATTGTGATAATATTGTAGACATTAACATTTTGTATCTACTAATTATTGTTTTGTTTTGTTGTTTAACAGAAAGGATAGAAATTGATTGGTGTTGATAATAATATGACATCGACTTGACTAAATGCATGTGGGCTCGTGTTTGTTTAGATCTTTATGTAGGTGTGCGTGTGTTTAGAATGTGCCTGCGTGCCCCAGCTTGTGGTTGATCTAAGGGGAACACTTTCCACACAAGCTTGCCACATGCTCTACTTCTGATTTTATAATAATATATATATATATATATATATATATTTTTTTTTTGAGAATTTGTTCTACTTCAGATTTGAACCTATGTGACTAATATTATTTATTACTATATTGCATATTTTGTAAGAAACTATATGAGAGAGAGAGAGATTTAAAAAAACCCAATTTCATTTACAAGATAAAATTATTCTAAAAGATAAACCTTTTTTTATATAGAAAACATATAAAACATTTCTCCTTTTATATATGTATAAAAATATTTCAACTTGTTTGAACTTTAATATTTTGTTGACAATAATAATAATTTATTTTGTTAAGATATATCATTATATACTATAATAAAGTTTGTCTTTTTATAAATATAATAAAGTTATAAAAATCTAAATTTTTAGAACCATATTTTATTTTTTATATTAAAAATCATTTCATAAAGATCTTGAATTTTTTTCCTTGCAATTTGAATGAATAGATCATATTATTAAATAATATACTCTATATGTATATCAAATTTAAATGAATAAAACAAAATAATTTCAAGATTATAAGAAAATGAGACAATAAATACTTTTGTAATTTATTTGGTTAAGTGACTGAAGAAATATATTAAACATCATCTCTTCATTCATTAGTTATATATCTTTCTTGACGATATAGTTAAAAATTGGAAAAAAAAAATACTAAATGCTAAATTATTTTTTATTTATAATATCATAAATTTTTTTGTTATCATATGTATTACGTACTATAATTGGAATATGGTAAAAGAGATAATTTACGACACATATAGTTGTTCTTTCAACCTAATTGGAATATAGTAAAAGATGTAATTTAAGTCATAAATATACCCATATGTATGTTGTAGACATCATATTTCATAAGCATACCAATCCCATTTTTTGAACAAACAAATTTACATGGCAAAAATGGTCATATATATATATTTATTTATTTATAAAGTTTTATTTTGAAATTTCCAAAACTAATCTAGCCTGAAATTGACATCATAATATGCTCTTAATTTGAGTTAAAATCACGGTTTTCACTATCAAGATACAAAATAGCAATTTTTGTCGGCTAAAGAATGGTTTTTTTTTTTTTTTTAGATAGTTACAATATGTATAAGGAAGTGCTAATTAAGTTACATGGCTTTTGACAAATTCAACTAAAGGCTAAGGCTTCATTACCATGGATATAGAAGGAAAATAATTATGGAGTCGCAAACACTTGATAATCTTTAATATAATGCTGTATTTCTTGAACTATTAAAATAACTAGTTAGAAACCTGTGCGATGCATAGGAAAACTTTTCCTAAAAGTATGTCAGTCTCAAGTCTTTCATAAAAGTATAATTAAATTATGTTGGTCTCAAGCTAAAATAATAAACTTGGTTTCTATAGGATTCTGATCATCACTGTTTACATCAATAGAAATTGAGTAAGCAGGGAAAGCTTGAACATGATTCATAGAAATGAACATCAAAATAAACATAAATTTGCTTTAATAAGTAAAATAAGAAAAGTAGTACATATGTAATAAAAAAACTGAGTGAAATAACATTTACAATAAAAATATCACATATGACATACCCTTGTTGCTCATGGATTTGATTGAATGAACATACAATTGATTTTGCTAATGAAATTATGCTTTAAGCCAAGCCATAAAATACTACAAAAGGCTTTAAAAAAAATTTGGTGTGCATCTAACAAAAAGTTTACTTAGTCCTCTCTAATTTCTACCATATGGGATACCAAACTTATTTTTGCATCATAGATTATATGTTGAGTTTTTGTGGCTAGAATCCTATAAATAGTTTAGATTTTCAAAAGGGACAAATGATATCAGAATCTATGAAAGCAGTATTTCATTTTTTTGTCAATATCTTAACTTATGATCTTCTTTATGATTATGATGAACCTACCATTTTCATGCTTTTGTGTATGAGAAAATAATAAAACACCTGTGATTCGAAGGCAACACAAACAGTTTGGTCCAACTTGTTGTAGCAAATATTGAAATACTTATTTGATATTCAAGTAGACGACAGAACTAAGAATAAGAAGGAGAGAATAAAATAAAAGGTAGAAAATACCTTGAGATTTGCCATGAAGATGAAAGGCTATGGGTATGTATATAAAAAGTAGCAGAAGTGCAAGAGGTGAAAATGGTGAATGGAAACACGAAAAGTTTTGTGCTTTGTAGAGAGAGGAAAGTTTTGAAATAATGAACCCAAGAAAATGAAGAGTTCTTATCTTTTAAATTTTAATTAGTCGTTATCTCTAATGTGGCACTTGATAAATGTCTTGATACAATGAAGAGTGAAGAAGAGTGTTAAATGCTAAATGATGAGTTGGAAGTTAATTTAATTTTCTTGTCAAAGTTAGAAAATACAAAAGAGTTTGCATTTTGAATTTAGTCATTTTCTAGAGTAGAGTACAATGAATGTTAAAACTTTTTTTAGTAAAATATTATAGATCTACGTATAAAAGGTATATTTATTGCAAACTTATTGACAAACATACATTCTTAATCCACCCAATTGATAATCATTGCAATCCAAAACCCTAAAACCCCTTTTTCAGCTGTAGTTCTTATCACAAACCCTAAAAACTTTTTTGCTTCTTTGAGCTCGTGTATTCAAGTGTCCATCATCACCTTTTGCGCTTTGCTTTTGGCCTAGAGTGATTTGGATAATCTTTACAGACAAAACCCAGTTTTATAGATTCTATTTACCGACTATTTTTCTCCCCTTTTTAAGTGGCTTTAAACCCACGCCTACTCTAGGTGAGATCTCCCTCTTAATTATTACCCTCTAAACTCCTGAAACCCAAAGACGATTGTGTATGGGGAACTCAAACATCCATTTTGATAGCTAATCAAACTGGGTACAATGTCTCTTTCTCCACACATGCATAATTGCGATCCTTGCTCCCCAACCCAGCTGTTTTACTCTTATCCCACTAGTCAGGTAAACTCTACTAATCCACTGTTGAAACAACCAATGAAATTTCAAAAGCAATCATTCCACCACCCTCATATAAACGATTTTCACCCCATAAAATACTTCAAAGCTTCACCCATCTCTAAACATCCTGAATAACAGCATACACTGGATTACAAACACTCGGATAAAACCTTTAAATCCCTAACAAACAACTCACCCCACATACCACCCCAAAATTCTATCCCCTACTCTAGTCACCTTAACCCAGTAAAAGAAAAACCCTACACCCCTGCCCATCACCAATCCGATCACCTCTACTCTAAACCTATAGAGCCAAGTCAGAACAATAAAGAAATCGGATGAAGTGATAGCAACAACTCTGACGCTTGGCAAGATGATGAAGAAATGGGTGACACACAAAACCTCAACAATGATGACATCCTTACCAATACCATATTTCGCAGGGGACCTGTCATTCAAGTAGACAAAGATTCCCTAAAGAGGAATAGAGCTTTTTGGAGGCAATGTTTGGTGGGATATCTTCTTGACAGAATTCGTTTCTTTGTAAGAAGAATGCAGTCCATTCTAAACTCTACTTGGAGACTTAGAGGTAGCATTTGAATAGTAGGTAGAAAAAAGAGTTTCTACATTATCCACTTTGAATATCCAATAGACTAGGAATATATCCTCCGTGAGGGACCTTGGTCCATTGATGGTGCTTTGTTTGTAGTGGAGCAGTGGACTCCCAATCTAGCTCTAAATCGAATCCAGCTAAATTTCTTTACAACTTGGGTTCAAGTGCACAATCAACCATTGGAGTATCATGACACTGAATTGGCATATTTTATGGGTGATTTAATTGGAGAATATGTTTCTATGGATTGGCAGCCCACCTTCTCTCGAAACATCCATTTCTTAAGATTGCCAGTGAGAATTGATCCATGGTTCCTTCTAGTTGCTGGGTTCATTCTAAAGCGTGATGATGGCCAATTCTGCAAAAAATGTGGTTTGTTGGACATTCTCATAGCCAATTTCATATGGACTTGATGGATCTAGAAGAGCTACTTAGAGATCAAGCACATCGCACACGATCTCGCTATCCTATTGAGTTTGCCCTGGACATCACCAAAGTCATCTACACTGATGACATAAGAGCTTTCAAATGCCATCCTAGCAGAAGAACAACTCGAGTCAATACGAAGCTAAGTCACAACCTAGCCCAGTAGACCTCCCTAACAACCAACAACTTGGTGTTCCTCAACCACTAAACAACCAACATCAAACCAACCGTCATTAACAACCCAAAAATCAGCCACTCCAAAACAACAATCAACCTTATCTAGGTGAAAATATTAGGAACCATTTTCAAAGTTAGAGGACTACGCTTGGTCCCGCGAGTCTTGATAGGTTCATGGTAAGAGACTTAAGTGACTTGGATGCTCAAAATCCTTAGAGTCCCACAAATGACAGCCTTTGAGAAACAATTTTCCTTGCTGATACTGATGATGAGAATGACCCTCCAAATGTGACCTTAAATAATACAATCCAACTGACCTCAGATCAAACCAATAACAGAAAAAACCAATCATGGGATCTTCCTAAAGGCTCAAATATTAGATTGGTGGAAGTAAAGGAAGGTTTTTGTGGGTTGACTAATGCAGAGCTAGTCTTCATGGATTAGGAGGCATCCTACTGAAGCTATCCAAGGTTTACAAGAGAAGAGTTCTCAAGTTTTGACTTTAGGATGATTTTTGTAGAAAACCCTGAAGTCACCATGGCTGAGACTTCACCAGAAGAATCACAATTTTCAAACTTTCAAAAAGGAGAAAGTAATGGAATAGCTCATGGCAATGAGGATTTACAAGTTATTGGGGCTACTTTTACTAGAATGATTCCTAGGGAGGCTCAATATGAGAACACAAGCACGTCCTATAACCTTACTTGCCAGCATACAAATAGCACTATGGGCAACCTGGAGTTGAGCACTCACATCTGGGAGATCACTCCATAACTAGCAGTATCAGTCTTTCTTTCCCTTTGTTACAAAACCCAAAGCCCTATCTCCCTTCTAAATTAATTTCAAGGGCTAGCACAAAGGTTCATGCAGCTACATGGCCTCTCTATTAGGCAACCAAATGATCTTAGGAATCATTTTGAAGCTGCTCTGGTCAACCAGCAAACTTGTAACACATACTTTAATTTGGGAACCCAGCAAACAAGCATAGAGATCATGTTGTACGATCCCAAGTTGTCCTTCAACAAGCTGCAATACCAACGGCCAAAAAAGTCTTCACCCAAATGGCAAAGATGTGATGAAGTACAAGGTACAAGTAGTCCATGCTGAAGAAGAATCAACCATTACCAGGGGATTTCTAGTATTGAAACTCAAGGGGAATTTTATAACCAAGTAGAGGCAGTGTCTAATGTAGTAGAATCTCTACAACACATTGGCATTGAAAATAATGAGTTTATAATTAGAATCAGAATCCCAGACAATCCTAGCTAACATAGGGAACCAAACTTCATTTGGACTAGACCACACTCTCAGCAGCAACAAGCAAGCTTGATGTTTTCCCAAATTTCGCAACTTCTGTCCAACTTGGGGCTATCAGAGGTGGCCCATGAAAGGCCTTCGTAGCAAGCATGAGGATTTTGGCATGGAACTGCAGGGGTCTAGGCAATGCCTTTGTAGTTTCTCTATGCTCCAATATTGTCCAATCACAAAAACCATCCATTATGTTTTTAATGGAAATAAAGAAAAAGGAAGGTAAATGCAAATACTAGACACATAGATGGTATTTTGAGAATTTTGAAGAAGTGGGTAGGGTGGGTATATCAGGGGGACTTTTGTTATGTTGGTCAAATATTCACCTTGTTGTTCTAGATGCATAAAAAAACATTATCCACACCTATACATTACACAAGCCAAGGCATGTGAGAATGCTGGCATGGCTGGATCCAAGCCGTACATGTGGAACAGCTGTGAGCAAAGGAAAAGGAACGATGGTTGAAGAAGGGATCTTTGGCTTGTGCCAATGGTGTGAATATCTTGGGAAAGAGTGAGATTTGCACCTGACATGGACAACCAGCACCTGCACAAAAAAGGAGATAGCAACCCCCCATAGTTAAATGCTATAGAGCACCCCATATTGCCTAGGCTTGTACTGGACCACCGTTAAAGACATGACTGTTAAAAACACGTGTATCACTCCTAATATCCCTGATGTCCCTTTCCTTGTACAAGGTTTGCCCCTTATGTAGTGGCAGAGCTACCCTCAGTCCCACTACCTTGACATTGGTGTGCTTTATCTTTCTTCCAGCCATTACATAGTATAGTAGCTGTTTCAAGATTCAAATGGAGGAATCACGGTTTGACACCTATCCTTATATACTTGGTAGCATTCCTCGGACTATAAGAGGAACATGTTGTTGAACCATTTGGGCAAGAACCAAGAGAGAGAAACTAAGAGAAAAACTAGAAAGTTTGGGTGGGAAAGTAAGGTAGAGAGAAAGGTATCCTCTAGGAAGGAACATCACCATTGTACAAAAACCTTCATTTTTCTTTACATAATAGAAAACGGAAGAGAGCAAAGGCCATTTACCTTGCTCACCCGTGGTTTTTCATCATCCCTTTCAAAAGGGTTTTCCACGTACTTCTCATGTCTTCTTTACTTTCCATGTTACTATTGACACTCAATTTTGCACCCATGATTTAATCAAAGAAAATGACTTGAATGACCATCCATGTACCCCAAAAATCATGATTGCATTCCATGCATCAATTTGTTCTTGTATTACATGCATCAATTTGTCTTTGCATAACATGTATTAATTCATTCATGGCATATCATAAAAATGATCTTGAGATTCTAACGGTCATAATGGTGTGTCTAGTTTCCAAATCGGACCATTGGATCGAAAGATATCGCATGATCAAGTTGCATGCTCAACATGCATTGTGTCTAGCTAGAGTCAACCACACATGATCAATTTAAATTAATTCTGATTGGTTAAGCAATTAAAATTAATTAAATAACTTTGTGATTGGTTGATAATTAGTGTTTTAAATAGGGATGCATGCATAGGAATAAAATGGATGATTGGATAACAATAAAATTGTGGATAATCTGAACTTTATCAAGATTTATTTTAGGATATTTATCTACAAGATAATTGTTCCTAAAAAAACCTGAATTATCTAGAAAAGAGATAAAAAAAATCATAGACTAAGGATAAAAGCACGTCTAGGTGCGGGGACCGGATCAAAAACCCAAGAAGGAGAGTCCAAAATGCACCCAAACACGGAAGAACATTCGGTGTCCAAGAGCCCATTCGGCACTTTTGGAGTGCCAAATGACACTTTAAAAGGGTCGAATTTCCCCTTTTTGGGCTTTGGCTCAACGCCCTTCGGGTGACGATAAGGCACGCCCTTTTTGATCTTTTCACAAAAGGATGAGTCCCGATTTGCGTTCTACACATCAGAGCTATTTTTTAGAGTCTTCTGGCCTCTATAAATAGAGGTTGGGTTTCATAATTTAGCACCTTTTTTTTACTCTTTGAGAGGCATACGTTTTGAGGCTCTTAAACTGCTGATATTTGCTGATCCTCTTTGAGATTTGCTACTAAAATTAGGGTTTTTAGGTTTCAAAGATAACCGAATAAGTTTCTTTGAACCATAAAACATCCTCTCAAGAACTAGGAGTGCTCATGCAAGAGGTTGTTTTCAATCACCTTTTCTTTTTATGCTTCTTGTTTATGATGACGAATGTTTTTCTTTATCCATGAATTATTATTTATTGTTTTGTTAAAGCATGATCTTGACTTTTATACATTTGTTATGATCTTTTTTATAATTCCAATAATCTGCATGTGAATAATTCTTTTTCTTAAAATAAAAACAAATTTGCATCTTTCTTAGATGTAGATCTAAATTTTTCTTAAAACAAAAACAGATCTTTATCTTTCTTAGATGTAGATCTGAATTTTTCTTAATCCAAAAACAGATCTGCATCTTCATTAGATACAGATCTGAATTTTTCTTCCAAAAAAAAAAAAAAAAAAAATTGATATGTATCTTTCTTAGATACAAATTTGATTTTTTTTTTTTTTTAACATATGCAGATTTTTAAAATAAAGAAAAAGATTAAACATGATTGTGTTTGTGTTTGTTTTATTTAATTCATGTTGTATAAATTTAAATTATGAGTGAAACTTTCTTCTTAAAAAATCTTTTTCATTCTTTTAAAACATATAAAAATTGGATTTGATTTTTCTATAATCAAAAACCATTTTTTAGTTCTTAAAAAAAAAAAAAAAAATCTGATATTTTTCAAATCAAAAGACTTTATCTTATGTAATAAACACATATTTGAATTTTTTATCTCCAAAAACCACTTTTTTTTACATACTACAAAATAGATTTGGTATTTTGACAAATCAAAATCAATTTTTATTTTTATTTTTTTATTTTTACCAACCAAAACAGATCTGATTATTTTGAAAAGAAGAGTCTTCATTCATAAATAAATTTGTGCAATTTAATTTTTTTCACATGTTCAACATATCATTCATGACATGCATAGAAAGGTACATTTGTCACAAGAGTCTAGAAGACCAGACTTTGTTTGGGCAAAATAGGTTCTTAACACCTTCCCAATTGTGTAACCTAGCCTCCGGATGTAGGTTTTTGGATAAGTTGATCTAGCCTTGTCTTTATTTTTATTTTGGGTAGAATGTAACTAGGACAAAAAGCCATGTAATTATTTGGTAGTTTGTAACTAGGACCCAAAGCCATGTAATTTTTCAAATTTTCAAACATGTATTTTTATTCAATCAATGAAGAGAATAATTCAGTCATGTATTTATTTTTATTTTTATTTTTTTTGTATAAAAAAATAAGTGGCGACTCCATACCACTTACCCAAAAAGAGAGGTGCGCTAAAAAGCACTCCAAAAATCTTTCTTTTTTGAGAGGCAACTTTCGAGGTCTCTCACAGTGGTGACTCCGCTAGGGACATCGAGGGCTAAGGTTCGTATTAGACTTAAGTGACCAAATATGTACCCTTGTTTTGCATGGTCTTGCATGATATAGTTGTTTGTTTGTTTATTTATGTTTTGATGGGATGCTGTATAATATTTTTGTTGTATGATATTTGTTGTTTGTATTATTTGTTAAAAGCTTTCCCTAACTATCATAATGTGTTCCATCTAAACAACAGTGTATGCACCCCTTTTCAACAATTTTGTGGTGGTAGTAACCATGGATCATCGGTCTTCATTAGATTCGGGTACCCAGTGGCGAACTCACCAACTCATAGCCCAAAGTCACTGGATCATTTCCTGTTGACTGTAATGGATAAACCATGATGTTTGGACCAACGCAATGTTCACTACATTATAAGTTGGGAGGTGTAACGTCCTAGCTATGAGAAATAATGAAACAACAAACCCATCTTACAATGTAATGACCTAGAACCTATCCTTAGGTCGGTCCCGATTAAAATTGCATTGCATGTTGTGTGTGTTTGTTTTGATTGATTGATGGATGTGGATGGGGTCTTAGCTTTGATTAACCCGACCAAGCCTGTCATTAGGGGAGAATTTGGTCAAGATCTGAAGGAATGCACAGACCCGAGGTAGGAATGACCTTTTTTATAGGATGTGAGGACCCTATGGAAGAAGAGGTTGAGAATATAGCCAGTAACAGTGTTGCACCTGTGCCATTGCAGGATGAAGAGATGACATTGAGAATCCAGCAAGATGATAAATTTCATGCCTTTCTTGAAGGGATGGGCCTCAGGCCATTGGCTAGAAGAGAGGTAGCTTAGGCTCTAACTTAAGTGGTAGAAAGGAGCTAGGGAATAGCTGGCTCTGAGGGAAGCGTATTGCAGGTGGCATATGAAGAGATTAGGGAATCAGTGACCTTCTCTGCCAGAGACTTAGCCAACAGGGCCGTGGATGGCAAGAGGCCCTTGTATGTCACTACTTTTCTAGGAGCTTCCCAAATTAAGAGGGCCTTAGTAGATAATGGTTCCTCCACCAACATTCTGCCTCTCTCGACATTAGATGCTTTAGGCATTCCAAGAGACAGAATCATTTGACAGCCACTTCAAGTGGCAGGGATAGGATCGTTACAGCAGTGCACTCTGGGACATGTATCCTTAGATTTGAGGTGGAACCCATTAAGGCACACACTCTTATGCATGTGATGGATGGTGATACTTCGTACCATGTTATTCTGGGCTGCCCTTGGCTTAAAGCACACAAAGTAGTGGCTTACATGTATCATTAGTGTGTGAATGTTGTCTAGAGAGGTAGGCCTGTGACCATTGAGGCCATTAGGATGCCTTATGACAGGGTAGAGCTCCACTATGCAGAGGTAACTTTGTATCAAGAGTTTGAACCTTAAGGAGAGAACAAGATCCTTCCTTTCAATGCCACTGTTTTAGAACAGGAGGAAGAAGATGATGGAGAGGTTATAGAGCCTGAGAGACCTCCTAAGATCAGAAGGACCACCAAGCCTAATGGAAGGGTGGTCTATGAATTCTGACGGTTAGGGGAAGGGGTTTGGAAGGATGGCAGGCCTAACCCTTTTAGCCTTACTCAACAGCCAAGAGGGAAATGCATGGTTGAAGAACCTGTGAAGGAAGCCCCTAAATGCATGAATGATGTTGTGAAGAACGTCCAAGAAAAGCTCGTTGAGATCAACCTCAGCAAGGAAGGAAGAGAAAGAATGGTTAAGATAAGTAAAGGTTTACCTGAAAGAGAAAGGAGAAAGCTAATAGCTCTACTGAAAGAGTATAAAGACGTCTTTGCCTAGGACTATGAAGAGATGCTCGAATTAGATCCAAAGCTGGTCACACATAGGCTAAATGTTGATCCTAAGCAAAGCTTGTGAAGCAGCTAGCAAGGAAATACCACTTAGATGTTGAGGAAAAGATCAAAACTGAGATGAGCAAGCTTTTGAAGGCAAGGTTCATAGAAGAAATCAAATGTCCTGAATGGTTAGCCAACATAGTTCCTGTAAAGAAGAATGGCAGACTGTTGACACCTCATTTTGTAACCCGCATTTAACCTCATCTGGAGGGTAAAAGGGTAATTTTGCCTTGGAAATATGCATCTTGATTCTGGCCATTAGATCCTTAATCTCATTCACCAAAATGATCTTGATGTTGTAACGATCAAATCGACTGGTCATAAGCCCTAATTGGACCACTAAATTGAAAGTTATCATCAAATTAAGTTTTAATGGCTGAAATGCATTATCACAAATTGAGTTCGACTATATGTGATTATGAATAATTGATTTCAATTGGTTATAAGTGTAATCAATTTAAGATCAATGATGTGTCATAATTTGATTGATTAGGACTACATTTTATGGTGAGGTTGCATACACCTAATTAATTAGATAGTTAGACATTAATTATTCAATGAGTAATTTGTGAAATTATCTTTTAATTAGAGTAAATTTGGAACTAATTAAGTCTGAAATGGGAGTGATTGAAGCCATTTAATGTTAATTGGGAGCTAATTTGGGACCTATTAATGTTAATTGTGCTGAAACCATTTTTTAACAAATGACCTCTGCTCACTTTTTTATCGATATCTCTTAGAATATTTTGAATCTGTGAATGAGGTTAATTTTCCCAGAAACTAGACATCCGGGGCTTCAATTTGAGCACAAGAACGAGACAATTCCGATAAGAATTGAGTCAGATATTATTTTTCAAAGTTGGCTTTATAGGCTGTTACAGCAGCTACGGGAAAACCGAATTTTGGCTTGCTCCTCACTCTCACCAATCTCTCCATTTAATGCACCATATTTTCCCCAAGGCTAAAATGAGGTCTAGGTTCATGATTCTTTGTCAACCCTCATTAAATAGCCTTCCATTCATATTTCCCCCACCACTATTATATAAACCCTCCCTCTCCTTCATTTCAAGACACGAAAAAAAAAACCTCTCTCTTTTCCCCTCTCTTGAGTTCTAGTGAAGTTGAGTAGTCTTGTCATATCTTGATCTTCCTGAGACTCAAGGTATTGAGTGAGACTTATTCTTCCTCTCCTAACTCTTCTTTTCCTCCATCCTTAGGAGCTCTACCAAGAGTCTCCTCCTCCACCATATAGATCTTGCATGAAGGTATAATCCCTTTCCCTAACTTGTTTTTTGTGTTGCCATGATGAGAATTTAGGATTAAAGCATGATAGTAACTATTTAAATTCTCTTGAATATGTTTGAATGTTCTTATGTATTCTTCATATGTTTTTGGTTGTTCATCACATGTTCATGCATAACACTAGTTTCGATCTTAAATCCACATCAAAAAACATGAAAAAGAAGTTTGTTTAATAATTCTTTTAAATTCTTGAATCTAGGATATCACCATCCACACACACTCACTAGAGTTTATTTTTCAATCCAAATGCCATGCTTAATAAATTGAATTAGGGTTTATCACATGCACACACATTAAATTCAACATGCAAATTGATTGATAACATATTGGATGATGTGATATAATTGTTGGCCACCATAGTCTAGAAGACTGGTTTCACCGGGCAAGGTGGGTGCCTAACACCTTCCCACCTTGTAACATAGCCTCCGAGCTTAGATCAAGGGTTAGTAGATCGAATGCTTATCCATGTAATTTTCAATTTTTAGATTGTAACTAGGAAACAAAGCCATGTACTTTATCTTAGATTGTATCTAAGACCAAAGCCATGTAATTTTCTATGATCAATGTAAATTCAATTTCAAATAAATAAAATGAGGAATTTTTCAATTTTGGTTTTCTTATTTATTCCAATAATTAAATAAGTGGCGACTCCATTGTAAAACCCTTAATCTAAAGGGGAAAATATAACTAGTTGAACCTCTATTTTGAGAAGCAATAACACGACTCCACCCATTCACGTGGGTTTGGCCCAACATCCCATAAAACGGGTCGGGGGTGCGGTCTCTCACACAGACAGATAAGGATTTGTGTAGATTTCAGAGATCTTAATAGAGCTTGTCCTAAAGATGGGTTCCCACTCCCCAATGTCAACATTCTGGTAGATGCAGCTGCTGGACACGAATGCTTCTCCTTTATGGATGACTATAATGGTTACAATCAGATATTTATGGAACTAGCAGATGCCCAGAAAACTGCCTTTAGGGTGCCTTATAGGAATTACTACTACAAAATGATGCCTTTTGGATTGAAGAACGCTGGCGCTACCTACCAGAGGACCATGATTTTGATCTTTGGTGATATGTTGCATAAGTAGGGGGAGAAATATGTTGATGACCTGGTGATAAAGGCAAAAATCCCGATTGAACATTTATTGCATTTGAGACAAGTGTTTGAGAGATGCAGAGAGTATAACCTGAGAATGAACCCTTTGAAATACGCCTTTGGGGTATCCTTAGGAAGATTTTTGGGATTCCTTGTTCATCAGAGAGGGATTAACCTGGATCCCACTAAAGCCAAGGCAATAATTGCGCTCACCCCACCAACAACTTTGAAAGAATTAAAATGCTTCATGGGAATAGTGTCCTACCTGAGAAGGTTCATCCCAGGATTAGCAAAGATCTTAGAACCTTTGGTCGAGCAAACCAAGAAGGGAGTAGCCTTTGTATGGTGTGACCAATATGAGAAAGCATTCATAAAAATACAAGCGATTTTGGCAGATCCTCATACCATAGTTGCCTCATCACCTGGTAAGCCTCTTTTATTGTACATAGCCAATACGGAGCTGTCACTAGGGGCTTTACCATCTTAGGAAAAAGGAGGCGTGGAGAAACCTGTATATTACATCAGCAGGCTTATGAAAGGACTAAAGCTAACGTACTCCACAGTTGAAAAGGTATGTCTATCCTTGTCATTTGCTGTGTCAAAGTTCAATCATTACTTTCTAGGGCATCGCATACAATTGGTGACCAAGAGTAATTCTGTGAAATATCTTTTAACCAGTCCTCAATTGTTAGGGAGAATGGCTCAATGGGCCATCTTGACATCATGCCATGATATCGATTGCATAAGACTATCCACCATTAAGGGACAAGCAATGGCTAATCTACTAGCCAATTTCCCAAGGACCAGTGATTTCTCACTTCCCCAATAGGTTGTTTTGGTGACAAAAGAGCAAGAATGGTTTATGCGCTTTGATGGATCATCCACATCTTAAGGGGGGGGGGGGGGGGGCAAATAGGAGAAGTGCTGAAGTCACCAGGGGAAGAACACACGTTTGCCTATAAGCTGCATTTCCCTTGCTCAAACAATGAAGAAGAATATGAAGCCTTAGTCACGGGATTAAAGGCTACCAAGAGACTTGGCATAAGGAAGTTAAAGGTATATAGGGATTCCGAATTAGTCATTAAGCAAGTTGAGGGAGCCTATGGGGTGAAGAATCCTAACTTGGCTGCTTACAAGACCACGGTACAGGAACTCATGAAACACTTCACCTCCATAGAATGCAAGGTGGTTAACCAGAATAAGAATAAGTTGGCTAATTCACTAGCCACCCTAGCTACCAAATCTGTATTGAAGAAGGAGAAGATGACACTTCGGAAAGAGAAGCAGCCTGGCCTGATCAAAGGCCAGTTATGCCTCCCTATAGATTGATGAAAATCTTTATTAAAGGCAATGGTCTAGGGTAAGGACATTGGGATGAGTTTGCCATCAAATATGAAAGATTTCCTCAAGATCAATGGGAACTTGTTTTTTAGAGGAGCAGAAGGATTGCTAATGAAGTTTGTTTCAAGGCAAAAAGGGCTGACATAGTTGCATATGTTACACCATGATGTTTGTGGGGTAAACCTTGATGTCGGCCTACATAGAAGATTATAGAGGCTAGGGGTCTTTTGGCCAAAGATGGCCAGTGATGCCAAGGGAGAGCAGAGAGATTGTAAGACTTGTTCTATCATACCCCCAGATCAAGCAGAAGTGCTGAATAGTGAAGTACAAGAAGAAGATTGGTAGGATTCGTACTTGAGATACCTTTTAGAGGGTGTACTACCCGCTGATCGGTTATAAAGGGAGAAGCTAAAGAAGTATGCGACAAGATTCAAGATGGTGGACGGGAAGTTGTTCAAAAGAAGCTCCCAAAGGAAATGGCTTGTGTGCATTCCCAATAAAGAGGTGAAGGACATTCTTTCGGATTTGCATGAGGGAAAGCCAACAGGATAACTTGGTGGCAGAAAGTTATGGTAAATGGCTTTGCACCAGGGATACTATTGGCCTATCATGCAAAGAGATGCCTAGGATTTCGCCAAGAAGTGTTGGAATGTTAAAGGCGAGGGGATGAGATACTTGTTAGGATTAGTGCCCTAAAATCCTATTGTATGCTATGTATGATATTATGTTCTACGTAATAAACTTGTTTTATTATTATCTAAAATAATGGCAGCATGAATATTTGGACATTATCATATGGTCCTTGAGATGCATAGTATGTGATTTATGTGATTTAGTCATAGAAGATATAAATCACAAGTTCTTTGTAAACTCAAAATCTTAGTTTGCAGTCTATGATAAAATTGGGCATTTCATCTGCGAAGACTATAACATGTCAATTAAGATGATTTGTCTTGATCATAGAAGTGAAGACTTCTAGTTGATATGTTAATATGTTTTAAGTGTATGACATATTGAACTAGATCTCTGTGAGATTTATTATTCTATTAATGATTGTCAAATTAATAATAAATCTCACCACTTTCATTTACATAAACTATCAATCCTGAGGGAATAGTGAACCCAGTCATGAAATGTAGGTTATTTAATATATCAGGAGTGAGATCTAGACAAACGGTCAAAACCTCAGTATGTTGGGCAATCACACGTAATGTTGAAGGAACACATATTCTCAAGATGAAATTCATAGTCTCTTTATAGAGATATAAAATATTCCCTTGAGATAGGTTTAATGAGTTTAATTATTCAGAGTGTTAGGTCTAACCACTTTAGTAAAGAGTTACTAAAGTTTATATTTTATGAAATTAGATTTCATAAAATATATATGAATAACTTAAAGAATTAAACCGGGTACTCAGAGATCGAGAGGTAGTAATTTTCAAAGTGATAGTTACATATTATGACTTTGTATTACTACGAATATTTTCATGAAGGGGTTAAATGTTTAATAAAGTCTTGGGGATATAATTTATTAATAAGGCCTAGAATGCAATTATATTTATATAGTGGTATTAAATATATAATTAATGGTAACTTTGGGCTTGTCAAGAGTTGATAGATAAGTCCAAAGCCCATTGGAGTTAGAGCGTTATCTGTCCTTTTTGGTCCCACTCCAAGCCACACACTAAAGCCTAATTAGGCTGGCCTAAAAGGTTAACCTAATTATATAATTAGTTATTTATTTAATAAGAGTTATTAAATAAAGTAATGGCCAAGTGCAGAAATATAGATATGATTAAAAAGAGAAACATTCAGAGTTTTTACTCTAGACACTTGGTTATTCTCTTGAACAAGTATGTATAGAACTGATTGAGAGATCACACATCTTGGGCAAATTGTGGAATTGGAGTGAAAATTGAAAGTCTTCACAAGTTCAATCTTCATATATATATATATATATATATATATATATATATATATATATATATTTTTTTTTTTTTTTTTAATTTCGCTTCATCAAGGTACGCGTTCTTGTTCTTTGTTTCTAAAATTCAGGTGTTTCATGTTATCTCATATGAATAAAGTAGACCCGTTTATATTCCATTGCATATTTTTGTATGAGATACAAAATTGTATTTTCCATGTGTTTTCACAACAAATGGTATCAGAGCGATCTTCAATCTCATGTTTGTATAACGTGTTGAGTGAGTTTTAGAATCAAAGAGAACTGTTTTCATGGTTTTTGAAAATTTTGCAGTAATTTTTCTGCATAGTTTAGTTTTAGAACTATTGTTTGATGAAATTGATATTGATGTTATGATGTTGTTTAAGTTTGATTTTAACCATGCTGTATTGAACTTTAAGACTATAGCATTAATGAAATTCAGTTTTGATCTCAGTCTCATTCTAATATGATCAAGGAACTGTGTTTTGTTCAAGTGAAACGTCAAAAACGGTTACCTGAAAAATATGAAAAATTCAGTTTCAAGAGTCTCAACCGATCAAGAATTCCTTTTGATTGATCGAACAGGAATCGAGAATTGATTGAGTCATCCAGAGACTTCGTGATGAATTTCTTCAATTTTTCGATCGATCGAGAATTCCTTTCGATCAATTGGATGTTCCTTTTGATCGATTGAATAGGAATCGAGAATCGATTGAGTCATCCAGAGACTTTGAAATGGATTTATTAAATATTTCGATTGATCAAGAAATACCTTCGAGCAATCGAACGAATTGTTTTTGAAATTTTACTAAGTGTTGAAGCATTGATGAAGTGCAAAGCAATGTGTGATGAGATTACACATGTTTTCTAAATAAAAACCTTTCTTTTAAAATTTCTAGTGGGAGAGAGATTTAAGGGTTGACTCTCACGGCCTCCATTACTAGTTCATAGTAGTGTGAAGTAGGCACCTTGTCTTGGCCTCGAGCCTTGTATTCCATTCGGAGGGTGTTTATTTTATAGTACGACAAGATTGAACTTCCAGGTTTATAGTGGTGTGAGTAAACACCTCGTCTTGGCCTTGAGCCTTGCATTCCATACCGAGGGTGTTTTGTATCATGGTACTACTAGATTAAACTTTTGTTGGTAGATGAAATGTGGCTACACATGACTCTAGGTGATGGTGTACACTAGACTAAATATTATAGTATTCTCTATGCTGAGTTCTTACTATTATTATTTAAAGGCTATATGAATGATGACATATTATTAGTGTTTGGTAAGAGTTATCAAGACAGCACTAGTAATGAAAGATATTTTCAATCAATTAGGTTAGTAACGAGGTGCTTGATTCCAATTAAGTTAGCAGAATCATCAAATTGATAAGCTATTATCACACATGGGACAAATGTCTAGCACCATTATATTGGCAGTATACTGAACATAATTGATTAAAAGGTTATAGATAAGAGATGTGTCACTAGCCACATGTAGGTTTGTATCATGAGAATTTAACCAAACCAACACAATTCTGATGCGAAGAACTTTGATTCAAACAGAGTAAAAAACACAAAATGCAATTAAACTAGACAAAGCTTTTTGTGCCATAGAAGGAGTTAGACCTGTGAAAAAATATCAAATACTTAGGCCCATCTATTGGAAATTAATTTATAATACATAATCCTATGCATAAAAAAAAATTAGTTTAATAGTAAACCAACGTATCATATTTTTCTTATGAAATTTTGTGTATTTTTTGTTTTCTTTCACCAACTTCAAACATGAAATTGTTGCTGATGAGGCCTTTGCAAACAACCTTGTAGAAACACCAATCCCAAAGATTAAACCAAGCAACCAAACCCCATTAGCAGTAGCCATATCTCTCTTAGGCAATTAATCAAACAGCTCTATGGCATACTCAAATGCAACAACTGGTGAAAGGCACATTAAGATAATAAAAAACCAAGAATTTCACAAAGACCCAACCCAAAAATTAAACCAAAACAAGAATTTCTACTTAAAAAAAAAAAGAAAAAAAGAAGAAGAAGTTCTTAGAAGATTTAAATAGCAATACGTAAGAAGGAAAAAAAAAATTAAAAAAAAAAGACATACCCAGGCTCTACCGAAACCACCAAGGCGCCGCTGGGACAAGGATGGTGAGACGGCGAGGAGAAGCTCTGCACGGTGTGGATTCCCTCTCTTTCTCTCTCTCTCTACTGGACCTGCTTCTCTTCTCTTCTTTCCACTGGGTTTTGGACGTTTGGGTTATTTTAGGTTTGTATTTAAAAGTCACATGAGTTACATGTGCTTATTCTGTTAGTGTTTTAACGTGTGGCTAATTGAAGTATTGATTTGGCAGTTATGAATAGTTTAAGGAGTAAATTGGCCAATAAAAAAGTTGAGGAGATCTTTTGGCCAGTAATTGAAAGTTTAGGGGGTGTATGAGCATTTTTTCCTAACAAAGCTTTCAAATAAGATTTTAAGTGCTAATTACAAAATTCCTAGGAAGTGAAGAAGTACTTTAATACCTATTTAAAAGAATAAGGCGGATATTCAAATAATTGATGATTTTTGTTATCCCTTTGGAGTCAAATACTAGGTGCACGTTTGGATTGCACTGAAAAGGAAAGCAGACGTGCATCTGCCTTTTTTGTGTGGGTCTTGTGCACTGTTCATGGGACCCGCAAGTACTTTTTTCAGAAAAAAAAAATTTAAAACTAGGTCCCATGGTACTATTCACACATTTAAAAATTATTTTGCTATAGTGTTTTCAGTTTTCAGTTTTCAACAATAAGCGGTATCCAAACAGACTCTAGATGCTCAAGATATTAAATGTAAAATAAAAAGGACTAGAAAGGAAAGCTTTTGTTTGTAAATTAAGTTCATTAGTGTTAGCAATATAACTATAAGATCAAGAGAAATTAATGAGAAAGGATAGAAATTATACCCTTGATGCTTGAAATGGAATGAAAGATTCTTTTTTTTTTTGGGGGGGGGGGTTTTGGGTTGCTTGGGAGAGTTTCAGGATGGTTTTTGGCTCTGATTTATGAGTGGGAGGACAAGTGTTCTAATAGAATGGGCTATAACTACCAGTCTAAGACTAACCCTAGGAAACTAGGTCTGTGTGCGGGGTTATTCGTAGCACAGTCTTTATGCCCCAAGTTTTGCACTTTTTCCTACACAAATTTCATCCAACTTTTCTAGTTTTGAGGTTCTTAGAGTATTCTCATCGGCTCTTCTATAAAAAAAATGCCATTTTGGCACATCAAAAGCCTACTTTATTATTTTACCACATCATTTTACAATATCCCATTCATCAGATTTTTATTCTTCAATTCTATACATCAAAATAATATTTCCAACACATTAAAATAATATATTAACCCCTCCCATCATCATCATCAACAACAACAACAACAACAACAACAACAAAAAAAAATGGCATAACCAGCACTGCCACCAACAACCACAACCCACATCCACCAACACCACTTTATTTAAAAAAAAAAAAAAAAAAAAAAAAAAAAAAAAAAAACCACCAAAATCAACCCACAACCACCGCCACCCACCAACATCAGCCCGTCATAACCCATGAAAATCAACCCAGAACCACCAAAACAGAAAACAAAAACAAAAAACACAACCCACCTACCGCCCATCCACAGGCCGGCCCTCCCACCACCGAATTTGCACATCAAAACCCACCACCACCGATTCGCCCATCACCAGCCGACCCACCCACCACTAAATCTACCCATTGCAACCCACCACCACTGATCCACCCATCACCATCTCAACCCACCCACCAACGAATCGGGTATCAAGTCACTGCCAAAAAAAAAAAAAAAAACCACAGCAACAGAGATCGACATCAGGTCGAGGAGGTGGTGCAGCGAGGCTGAGAGGAAGAGAGAAAAGCAAGGAGAGTGAGAAGAAAAAAGAGTGATTGAAGTAGGTTGGAGAGGTTTGATGTCTAAGACTCTGAGGTAGAATGAGAAAGAAGAGAAAAGAAGAAAGTGATGAGAGAGGAGAGAGAAAATAGAATAAAAAAATATTAAACACTTATAGCATTTCTGTTCGTACGCTCTCATATTTGAGAGCGTACTGTTTACTCATGCCAAATATTTTGGCATTTACAACACCTGATGAGAGTGGTTTTTTGATGTTTGGTGTGTCAAATGCCAAATATTTGGCATTTGACACACTTGATGAGAATGCTCTTACTTTGTACACTTTTGACTCGTTATAGAGGTCTTTCTGATCTTTGTTTTTTGCATTCTTGTTATTGTTAAGAAGATTGTGCAGTGTATTTTTTTTTTTTTTTTTTGAGATAAAAGATAGAACTTATAAGCAGTGTACTTTCTAAAGGTCTCGACTTTATGAAGTTTGGTGCATTGTACAAAATTTTATTTGGTCTAAAAGTAGGTGGTTCAAATGGGAAAATTCTTAAAGTTCATTTTTGTTCATTTCATATGAGAAAATATCTAAGAGTGTTTGGTATTATTGTTTAAATAACAATTTCCAGTGTTTAAACAACATTACACATTTTTTCACTCACATGTATTTTTTAAAAATAACAACGTTATTAGAAATCTCTTATCAAATGGGCCGCTAACAATTCTGAGATGATTGCGAGACTTCATTTTCGAGGATGATAATCACTTTAAAATTAGTGAAAACAAAAAACAGTATTGATAGTGGAAACAACTTTATAATTAATACCGGTAATAACAATGATTGCAACCAATTTGGTATCTTGTATTTGTTCTCAACTTCAAATGCATTTCCTCTCGTAATTTCAGCCCAAAAGTGTTCCTTAGTGACCTTTAATGAGTTGATAATAAGATAGTGAGCTAAAATTATCTAAAACTTTAGAGGGGTAAATTGCAATTTAGTATTTTTATTACTAACTTTAAATAAGATGTTGAAGTGGGACTCACTTTTTTAACCTCAAATCTTGCTTCGCCGTTCTTGGGACTCTCCTCTCAAATCTTGGGAGATGCAATCTCACCTGAATTGAGAAAAGGGTTTGGGGCTAGATGTAGGCTAGTTTGTGATTTTAAGCATGGGTAATGTCATAATTTTATTATGTACAATGGAGAATGGGAAATGCTAATGAGTGCTCTTAGAACTTTGGTTAACAATCAATTTTAGGAAAGTTTTAACATTACTTTTATAAAGAATGAAAAAAGCTGTTAAAACATTAATTTTTTTTTTTCTTCATAAAAACTTTCTTTAACTAGATTGTTAACCAATGTCTTAAGGGCACTCGTTAGCATGACTCACGGAAAATTTATATTTTTAAGGTCATTAATTAATTTCTGGCAAATTTATATTTTTAAGGTCATTAATTAATTTCTGGCATGACCCATGGAAAATTTATATTTTTAAGGTCATTAATTAATTTCTGGTGACTGTTAAATTTAATAACCAATCTGACATTAGGGAAAATTTTGTAATTTTTTTAATTCGGGTGGTGATTGCAATTTCTAATAGATTTGGGTGCAAATCTCTCAAACAATATAGCTATCATTACATAGTCACATTACATAATATAAGCCATTCTAGGGTTTTATGGGCTAAACTTTCTGTCTACTTCTATTTTTATGTATTTATACTAGTTGCAAACCTACATGATGGATGCAAAAATTCAAGGAGTACCATTCTACTGTACAATCGTTGTAATCTATGAAGAGAAGGGATCAATTGATAAATCAAGACTTTGGAAAGTCTGGTATGAACAGGTTAGTGAAATCTATGAACAAAAAAAACTATTTTGAATCATTAGGTTGCATTGTAGAGATGTTCACAAAAATAGATAATTATTTTGCTAGCCTCCAATACATGTCTATGTTACTTCATGAAATGAACATTCAATGATAAAAAATTTCTAGGCTTCATTTGTGTACACAACAATTGGACTTCTCACATTATGGGTGCCATCTGACCACATGATTGATGCAGATACCCAGGGGCGTAGCTAGGATTTTTTACATGGGGGGGCCGATTTTCGACGACGATGATTATCATTGTTGTATGGACAGTCTATATTTTTAGGTTGATATGGACCTTCTTTGAGATAAGCTCGTCGGATTCATCTTGTTTGTTAATAGGAAATTCACATATTTGTTTACGTGATCCTGGTTCACGATCTATCTCTTCAGATTGAATTCTTGAACATTTGGAAGGGTGTTCATTAGGCATTGAAGTATCACCATTTATTTCTACAGCCACATTTGTTTCTACAACCATAGGTGTTCTAAATTCTGAATTGCTAACATCTTTTTTCTTAAAGAATGCATCAATTATTTTTTCGTTTGCACATAATTCTTTTAGCTTTAAGAATATGACTCAAAAATTAACCTGAAAAGAACTTAAAAAATAAAATCTTAATTAGAAATTTTTACTTAATTATATGGATGTTATTCGTACTTAAGAAAAAAACAAAATTTCCACTGTAATTTAAACAGTCAACTTATCATCATTCCTATTATTAATTATATGGATGTTATTCATACCTCCCCATGCCTTCAATCATATATTACTCTAAAAATCTATGAAAAATTAAAGTGCATGTAAATATTTAAGTAAGTGTATATAGTTGAGAAGAAGAAAAAAAACACTAAAAAAAAGAGATGAAGGTGTAGTGCTGAAGAAAGAAAAGAAAACTGAAAACTCACCCTCTGAATGATTTATTTTAAGAAAGCAAGAAGAAAGAAAATAATGGTCAGGTTTTTTTTTTTTTTTTTGGGATCGTGAGGACTGAGTTTGAAAGAAGGGCTGAGTTGAGGTTTTGTTTTGTTTGGGGGTTGCTGGTACCAGTGGAGTGGGCGGTGGCATGTACACAGAAGACAAGAAGAGAATAAAAAGAAGAGAAATGATATGTCTACAATATTTTCACAACATTTTTACAACAAATCCTAAGTGGCAGGTTGTTACTGGTTGTTATTGTTAGAGCAAAAAAGTAATTTTAGTGTTATGTTCAAATTTGAACCAATAACAACTAACCACTTATGATTTGTAAAAATGCTGGAAAAATTTTGTGGACGTAGCACCTCTCTAAAAAGAATAGCAAAAGAAAGGGTTCTGATTTTGAGATTGAGAATGGGTGATAAAATGTTATTTTGTTGGATAGTGCCTTTGGGTATTTAAATATAAGGGGGCCATGTTTTGTTTTATTAGAAGATAAAAGAGGCCTACAATTGAAACTAGAGTATGCTGGGGTTTAGGAGTGAATTGAACAGAAATGGGAGAGGGGGCCGGATGTACATCATTGGGGGGGCCCAATTAAAATTTCTATATAGGTTGGTGGACTTTTTTTTTTTTTTTTTTTTTTTTTTGCAGGGGCCACGGCCCCCCCAAGGGGCAACGTGGCTCCGCCCCTGCAGATACCCTTATTTTTATTGGCAATCCTTTCCTAGACACTGTCACAACAAAAGATTCTTCTCACCAGATGACCTGAAAGAGAGGGCGCTAGGTTTCACACTTACATTGATATGAGAACTGTAATGACTTTTGCCTTGTATGTTGAGCCAACAGGGCCAACATTTGTTACAGTTCTGGAAAATTCAACTGTGAAACTTTTGCCAGACTCAATAAGAGCTTGCATTGATGGGGGTAATTGAGATCCTTTTGAGATCCTTTAACATCCTTGCGACAGGTACCAAAAAAACTAATGTTAATGCGACAGAGCAATTTTATGTAGTCTTCTTTCAAGGCTTCATAAACCAAACCAAGCTCTATTGCTTTCATTGGATTGATACGTCCAGCACCAAAAGCGAATTCACCTTTCTTCATATACATTTGTGGCATTCATTGGCCAAGCTGTCAAAACACGAAAACAAACCTAGTTAATTCGAACCTTAAGATTGGAAAAGAAATGATACGGTTGAAGATGCAACCAGTGATATACCAGTGTGTTGGGAAATTATCTCAAATTCCAATTGTGACTTGAAAGTCAATTAGGTTTCCTAGTTGAAAAAGGAAAAATTAATTTGGGTTTTCTTGTTGTAGAAGGAAAAACTATTCCTTGGTGTGGAAGGAAGTCTATTCCTTATTAAAGATGTAATGTATTCCTAGTCCAAGAGGGAATATATTCCTTGTTAAAAAGGTAATGTATTCATAATCTAAGAGGGAATACCAAAAGAGTCTTATAAATAGACAATGCTACAAAGAATTTGATGGCTTTTGGTCCGAGGGTCCTCCCTATGAGGAGAGGGAAAATAAAGCGTGAAACCAAGAGAGAGAAAAGGGATTTTCACTTGGGAGGAACGCAAGAGGAAGGAGAGAATAAGGTATTGTTGCCTTCGAGAAGACACAAAGAGAGTACATGCAAAAGTAAAGAAAGATGAAGCTGCACAAGAAAGAAAAAGAAGAGAGAGTAGTCAAAAGGGAGCCACTTAGAGAAAACGAAGACAGCTAAGAGAGAGCAATGCGTGGAGAAGAAAATAAAAATGAGAGAGCAAAGTGTTGTCGCATTTGAAAGAGATAATTAGTGTGTGTGTGAGAGTAAAGAGAAACAAGAGAGATTTTTCTTTAGCTGTGAGACATACACAAGAATTATTGTAATTGATTTGATAATAATGACATTATTCGGAGTTTGTCCCGTGGTTTTTTCCCTTCAAGGAGAAAGGGTTTTCCAGGTAAATATTTGTGTTTTTTGTGTGATTATTATTTTAGATTGCTAATATTTGTGATAATATTATTTGGGACCCAACAAGTAGAAGTAGGCAAGGCTTCAGGAATTGAAAAGTTTGATGGAATAGACTTTAGATATTGGAGGATGTAGGTTGAAGATTATCTCTATGGGAAGAAGTTGCATCCGCCTCTTTTGGGGAAGAAACCTGATACTATGAATGATGAAGAATGGAACCTCCTTGATAGACAACTATTGGGAGTTATTTGATCAATTCTATTAAGATTAGTTGTGCACAATGCTATAAAAGAAAAGACCAACGGTGGTATTAGAGCTTGGTTGATTTGGTGGATGACTCCTTGTGCGAATTAAGATGGAAGAGAAGGGATTGCTTTGATTAAGATAGAGCTATTCTAAGAGGAAAAGATGTCTACTTGATTAAGGTAGGAGTTATCCTAAGAGGAAAGAAGATAGTTAAGGACAATTGATGGAATTTGAGTCAAGGTAGAAATTGTTGGGAAATTGCCTCAAATTCCAATTGTGACTTGGAAAGTCAATTAGGTTTCCTAGTTGAAGAAGGAAAAATTAATTTGGGTTTTCTTGTTGTAAAAGGAAAGACTATTTCTTGGTGTGGAAGGAAGTCTATTCCTTATTAAAGAGGTAATGTATTCCTAGTCCATGAGGGAATAGATTCCTTGTTAAAAAGGTAATGTATTCCTAGTCTAAGAGGGAATAACAAAAGAGTCTTATAAATAGACAATGCTACAAAGAATTTGATGGCTTTTGGCCCAAGGGTCCTCCCTATGAGGAGAGGGAAAATAGAGCATAAAACCAAGAGAGAGAAATGGGATTTTCGCTTGGGAGGAACGCAAGAGGGAAGAGAGAGTAAGGTACTGCCGCCTTCGAGAAGACACAAAGAGAGTATGTTCAAAAGCAAATAAAAATGAAGCTGCACAAGAAAGAAAAAGAAGAGAGAGCAGTCAAGAGGGAGCCGCTTAGAAAAAGAAGACAGCCAAGAGAGAGCTGTGCATGGAGAAGAAAATAAAAATGAGAGAGCAAAGTGTTGCCGCATTTGAAAGAGATAATTAGTGTGTGTGTGTGAGAGAGTAAAGAGAAACAAGAAAGATTTTTCTTTAGCCATGAGACATACACAAAAATTATTGTAATTGATTTGTAATAGTGACATTATTCGGAATTTGTCCCGTGATTTTTTCCTTTTAAGGAAAAAAGATTTTCCATGTAAATATTTGTCTTTTGTGTGTGATTATTATTTTGGATTGCTAATATTTGTGATAATATTATTTGAGACCCAACACAATGGTCATGAGAGCAGATTTAATAGCCCACAGAGAC
Source organism: Quercus tomentella (assembly GCA_028535165.1). Lineage (NCBI taxonomy): Eukaryota > Viridiplantae > Streptophyta > Magnoliopsida > Fagales > Fagaceae > Quercus > Quercus tomentella. The sequence goes on from JAPQVY010000156.1 coordinate 47,676,146, forward strand.
CAATCAGGGTGAAACGTTTTGAGACTAGCCATGGAGGTTCTAGACAATATATTGTATTTCAAAGACCTCTTTTCCCCAAGGATTCCAGAAGGTGAAGAAACAGGGGAATATGCAGCTGTAATATCTATTCCTGGAGCAGTTATATCTGGCTGCAATGTTTATCAAATATATGTAGGCATTAGAGAAGTGATATTGCTAAGCAGGGTGAACCACAGAGAGAGGAAGATATGCAGGTGATTGATCCCTAACCTTCAAAATATCTGCTGCAATGTAGTTTGGTCCACGTGAAGAGAAGGAAGCCACTATAGGAGCAGTTGTATCTTCAATAACTTCACTTTTTAGTATACTTCCTTGTGGATTTCTGAAAAACACCACCTTGGAAATTAATACCTAATTCATGTGTTTTTTTTTCCCAAACCAAGAACTAAGCCATTAATCAGCATAATACAATTTTAATAAATTCGAGCAATAGTGAAATTTCATATCTAAATCATTCGTTAACAGGATGGTATTAGAAGAAAACAGATGAGAAAAATATTAGAATGCTTAATTTGTAGAATTTAAGAAAGACTGAACCACGTTATAATTTTCGGTTGTTTAAGAAGATGCAGGTAAAGGAACTAGTACTACAAGAGAAAGATCGGTTCTTCCTCCTATAATTATCGTGATTTCCCCAAGGGCGCCTGCTCTAAAAGGTTGTCTTTCCATTAATTGGGTCATCACACAACAATTTTCCCTTTCACCAAATCGCCATCCAAACAACCTTCAATGCAATCCCTGATAATGAACATGACATGCACAGTTTTAGCTTTTATTTCTTAACAAGAACTTGAAGTTAAGTCGTCTTTTTCCTGAACTCTGTTTGGAGACACAATATCCTCTAGCTTTTTTAAATGAAAGATGGAACTTTTATTCCACTATAATTTGTATAACAATATTACAAAGCAATCAAATGCCTTAAATAAACCAGCTAATTAATACAGCCAAAGTGAACCAATCTAACATCATAAGACGGCCGCGTACACCTCTGCATGTTGCTCAGTTGTGGCATGCAATCCCGTCTCGCCACCATTGGCAAAAAAATCAAAACCAATAGCCATTATCAAGCGAAAAAGAAAATTCCGCGCAGCGGTAAGCCCCTCCCCCTCACAGATTGACTGCCAATAAATCCCAACCAGTGACGACTTCAGGAATTTTGTCCAGGGTGTTCCTATTCCACTTTGAAAAAATTTCGGGTCATTTTGGTCTATTTTCGGGACGTTTCGGTAAATACCAGCTAAAATTCAAGATTTGGCCAATATGAAGTTTGTGCTTAAAAAAAAAAAAAAAAAAGTTCTTAAAACCAAAACAAATTTGCATTCTGTACATCGAAAAACCTTAAAAGGAAAAAAAAAAATGAAAAGAAATGAAATGAACAAAGGTACCTAACAATAAACTATAAGTTCATTTGAAATATTAATAAAATTATTAATTATTATTGTTTAGTTTTTTTCTTGAATAATATTTCAAATGAACTTATAGTTTATTGTTTAGTTGTTTCATAAATTTGTTTGTCTTTTATAAACTATAATTTGTTGTATTGTTGTTTCATTAATTATTAAATTATTAATTGTTGTTTAGCTTAACATAATTTAATTTGTTTGTCTTTTATAATGTATTGATTAATTATTTATACTGCTTTAATTATGGTTGTTTAGCCTAACAATAAACTATATTGCTTTAATTTGTTTGTCATTAATTATACTGTTTTAATTTGTTATATTGTTTAGCCCCATGTGCACATTACACTAAAAGAGCCACTGATGTGCACATTACACATCCCATGTGCAGCACAATAATTAAAGCACTAAAGCAGTGTAATGTGCAGCCCGGCCCCATGTGCCCATCTACCCCCACCCCACTCAACACACAAGCACTCCTCATGCCTGATGCCCCCTGCCAATCAGAAAATTTCACAATCACAAATTACACTAAAAGACAATTAATATCTCACCAACACCAACACACTACACACACCAATACCAACAGATAAGATAAATTGATAAAGCCAAATTCAAAAAGTCAAAAACAGACAAAAAAATTAATCAAGCTAAAGTTCGGCCAATCACAGATAGAGAGAGTTTCATTCATTTCATAAGAGAGAGAGTTAGTCTTATTAAAGAATAAAGAGAAAGAGAGATTTTCATTCATTTTAGTTCAGATAGAGAGAGAGAGTGTGAGAGATTGAGAGAGAGTCAGAGAGAAAAAGAGAGAGAAGTTTCAAGTTAGCTTAGTAAAATGAAATACCTTGAGGGAGGGAGCACCGAAGCAGCCGAGCAGGGAGGTCTGAAGGCTGAGGCCGCTGAGGTAGTGACGGGGCGACGAGTGATCTGCCGATCTCTGTCCTCCGATAAGGGTTAGCGACAAGCGATGTGGAGGGGTGAGCGAGCGACGACGACGATCTGGACTAGGCCGATCCGATCCGATCTGAAGATTCTCCAACGACGTAACCGATCCGATCTCTATCTGTTGGCTGGAGGCTCAAGCGGCGTTGCTCGGAAAGTGAGGGACTGGGGTGTTGCTGTCTTTAGGTTTGCTTTAGGCCCTTTAGTGATTTTTTTTTTTTTTTTTTTTTTTTTTTTTTTTTTTTTTGAGAATCTGTTGGTTTGCTACCTCTGTAATCTGTTAGGCTTGGCTCTGTTACAAATTTTTTTTTGGGCTTTTTTTTTTTGCTTGAAAGTAGAACAAATAATTTTTATTTTTATTTTTTTAATTTGAGGGTGTTCTTAATTTTGTGATTGAGGGTGTTCCTAATATAGAGCAAATATAAAAAATTAAAAAAAAAAATTCAGGTTTTTTTTTAGGTCAGGGTGTTCCTAGGAACACCCTGAGTTGTACGTGGCATCGCCACTAATCCCAACCAATGCAAGCTCGAAAACTTAAACAATCCCAAGATGCAATTGTTGCTATCTAACAAAAAAGAGAGAGCTTTCTAACTGAATCGCAATCTTATTGTCAAATCAGAAAAATAAGAAAGCATACAAATAATGATTACAATGCACTGTTATATATACTATCACCTTAGTGGGATAAGAAAACAAAATTATAACTAACAGAAAACTTAACTACCAATAAGAAAGCTACATGTGGTCCTATTTACAAACTGTGGGGGCCTTTCTACATTGATGGGCTTAGACTCGTTCTGCTACACACGCTTGTGGATTGAGCGATCAGGGAGTTGGGATTGGCCTATTATCCTAACGGGACTATACAACAGGCTAGCTTGTGCGCTAGCTAGGTATTCTCAATGCTTAGACAAGACAGAAAATGCTACGGTGGATTGGGTGTCTCAGCAAACACAATGGATAGCACTTTGGCAGAATAACTGATGCAGCAAACACAACAGCAAAACAAACATTATAGAAAATATGGTAAAAGGCGTTACAGCAGAACAACTAATACAACAAATATAATAAAAGGTGCTACAGCAAAACAACAAATACAGCAAATATAATAAAAAGTGCTACAGCAGAACAACTGATACAGTAAATATAATAGAAGGTGCTATGGCAGAATTGCTAACAGTGTAAAACACTACAACAGGACATATGTCAATTGCTAAACAAGTTAAAAGGAACCATGACAGGAAAGTGACAATGACTCTAGGCAAATAAGATAATGTGAGTTTGCCGTCCCAGTCCTGGGTCGAAACTACCGACACTGAAAAGTCCCAAGAAGGGATCCAAACTCCAACATGGACAACCTTGTTATAGGATGCTGCCATCAAAGTTGTTCATTTTAGAGAAAGGGCCTAAATGATTATGGGTTATGACTTGTAAAGTTCCAAAGGGTGGGCTTGTCAAGAGGAGGGGAAAAAAAGATCTATTGATGCATACCCCTACTTTTGTTGTATTTTCTCTCTTCTCTCTTTCTTTTTACCACTTTCTTTCTTTCTTTCTCTTAGTCTTTTTACTATCAGTTTCTTGTTATTCTCTCCCTGTGGGTTCCTCCTCCTTCATCTATGGCTACCTCTTCCTTTTATAGTGAGTTGATACAATGAGATTTCCCCCTTTTGTCCCTAAGGCTTCACCAACTGCTTTTGGTTTCTTGTGGGCATTCCTTCTGGATTGCCCACTAACTTGTTGGTTGTCCGGCTACTACCTTTGCTCAGAGTGTGCTTGTTGCACCACCCCCGGTTCTAAAACAAAACTCTACCTTGTTTTTTTTCTCCCCTCACCTCTCCTATCTTACCCGAATGGATCAAGGCTTAAGCTCCTCTCTCTACCTACCTCTATGGCATGCATTAGGTGGTCCCAGCCCTTTGCTTACCTCTTTTGGGCGAAATGTCATCCTAGCAAGGCATTTTTCCCAAAAGAAGTCTTCACAAGAACCCCAAAATAGACCCCTTCCCCCCCCCCCTCCAGCAAAACCACGCCTTCTAAGTCCTTTGTTTGAGGGCCAACCTCTCCTATATTGGCTGGGTATGAGTGGGTGTACTCCGGCCCTTATGTGTGTGTTCCTTTATCCTCTGCATTTGTCTTCTTTTACCCCCATGCAATTTCTGTCGTTCTTGCTATGTCTCATTCTGCTATGTGTCTCTTGTGTTCGTGCTTATCCTCCATAGCATGGAAGGCTTGGGTTCTTAGGCTTGTACTGTTTCCTCTTATTTCCCTATGAGCTTGGACATTGGCTTGGTAGAAGTCCTTGCCCATCCAGTTCGTTGGGCTTTTGCTTTTGTCATTTCTCTTCTTGCAATGCCCATGAACCTGCTGGCTGTCATTCTTTCCATGTTGGTCCATTGAGTTGTTTACCTCTTTTCTTGGGCTTCCATGGCCTATTTACTCTACGCTTACCTCTTGTTGTGCTTATGGGCCTGCTAGTTGTCATTCCTATCATGTTGGTACATAGGGCTTTTTACTTCATTTCTTGGGCTTCCACGGCTCATTTACTTTACTTTTACCCCTCGTTGCGCCTATGAGCCTGCTGGTTGTCATTCCTGCTGTGTTGGCCCATAGGACTTTTTACCTCCTTTCTCCTTCATCCTTCCTCATTATTGGGCCTTTTCTACCGTTAGGCCTTTTGTCAAAAACAAGTATCAACATTCAGCCCCTTTAGCATGTGGATTGCTCTTGCAATTCACATGTGAATGCCTTTGTAGTTTTCTTTCATGGGCTTTTTAAATAGTGGTCCCCACATTAATGACTTTTCTGCTATGAACAGGCTTGTCTTTTTAAATTTGCCATTTTATCAATTATTCTGAAACACTGCCTACACTTCATTTAATGAGTTACCTCTTTTGATGGTTGGCCCGCTGCTTCCCTTCCCTGTGTTTTTATTCGTTTCCACTTCTTCACTTTTTCCTTTTCACAATACCTCTTCATTTCTCACAACTTCTTTTTCTTCTTCCATTCTCCTTTTCACTTCGCTTTTCACATACTTCCACATTCATCACTCTTACCATTTAATCTCTTCTTCATGTCGCCTGCAAAAGGTGAGAGTTCTTCCCGCCATAAGGGGAAAAAGGCTATTGCTGATGAACCATCCATGGAGGCTGAAAAGGCAAAGAGGCTCTCCATTCCAAATCGGGCCATTCTAAGTAGAAGGAGGCGAGTCGCGATCCTCACAGTGAGTGCCCTCCTATCATAGATCTGTGGTTCGATACCCATTCGCACTTTCCAGTGGTGCCTAGTGACTATTCGCCTCATCTGTCAGACCCTGTTTGGCTATCCCTAGAACAGCATATTTTTGATGTCTCTTAGGCTCCGTTGTCTTCCTCCATCCTTGATCTCGCTATTTGCTGTGAAGAGACCTTACCCGTTCCTATTCTTTTCAAATTTGGGTTAGGTACGTCATTGGGTTGGAAAGAATGGGTGGATAGAGAGCTTCCTGACACAGGTTTCATGGAGGCACTTCAACGGGCTAGTGTTCTGAAGGTCGTCGTCTCCTTACGGTGCTTGTACAATTACCGTGATTTGTTCAACCTTCACCATTTGGTTCGCCGGTAGTGTAGTGCCACCCACACCTTATTCCTTTTGTGCGGTGAGATCACCGTGACCTTGGAGGATGTGGCCAATCAGTTGTTGCTTCCTGTTCTTGGCGACGTCGATCCCTCCGCCATCCAACTTTCTATCGAGGAGGAGGTAATGGAGGTAGAGTTGATAAAGGGGCTTAGCGGTAGGAATGCAAAGCTCTCTAATTAGGTTGGGGCTTTCTTGAAAGCTTCCACCACCGCTCGCCATGCCACCTTCATTACATTATGGCTCTATAAGTTTGTCTTTGGTTCCCATCCACATTATGCTATGAAACCCGTTTACTTTCAATTGACCATAAGGATTTCTACTGGAGTGAGTTTGCCATTAGCCCCTCTATTTTTAGGTCATCTGTATGTTCAGTTAGATATTCAACAGAGTGATGAGAGACAGGCAGGTTCCTACCATATAGTTACTTCATCTGTTCACAGCACTATCCTGTAGCATCTTCTTTGGGAGCGTTGTGCTAGGCATTTGGCTAAGTGTAAGCCTGTTTGCTATGCCAAGGAGAAGTTCCAGTCCTATCCCAGGGTGATTACAGACTTTTATGGAGGTTTTGTTACTAAGTTTCCTTTGGCATATCACTAGGTCGGGTAGAAGCCCTTTAGTTATCTTGCTGTGGAGTTTTTTGAGAAAGGAGTGGGCTTTTCATGGAGAGCTTGTGGGGACTTTAGTATTGGCTATACTTGTGTTGACTCGGTGATAGGTCTTTTTATGGGTATTGCTGGCACGACCACTCCATTGATGGCTTATGATGAGAGGGGGATTACTTACTTGGTTGCCACCAATTCTGGGTGGTTGCCTTACTTGGTTGATAAAGGAATTCGGTATGTGCACTACTCTGCCCATAGAGCGAGGAGGCAATTTAAGCTTGACCAGGATATGCCTGATGACTTTACTCTGGTTCTGGACACCACTACTTCATCTGCCCCTTCTTGCACCCACATGACTTCAAATTTTAGAGTAAGCTCTTTACCACTGTTACCATTCCCAATTCTTAGAGTGTAGTTCTTTGCATTGCCCCTATGCATGCCTATTGGCAAGCCATTATGACTTCCTTCAGCGAGGACCTATTGGGTAGCTAATGAACCCTCAGTTGCTTCTCCCTACCAAGTCCGTGATTGCCTATGCTAGGAAGCAAAGTAGGTTTGCTATATTTGAGTGGCAAGAAGAGGAGCAGGGGTGGTTCTAGTATATAGGGGAGTTCCCTTGTGGTTGAGAGAAGAAGGTGAAAGTAGTAAACTTTCCTGCGCCCACATAGAAAGGCTCAACTTCTAGGTTCGCTAAGCCCAAGCCCACCAAGAAGGGTGCAGATGTCCCTGAGGTTTGTTTCGAGATAGTCCCTTATGAGAGAGGCTTTCCTCCTATTGCTAACATAGTCCTAGAGAGAACTCCTCCTCCTTTATCCAGAACCCGTTCCACTAGGAGGTCCACTGCGACCAAGTCTAGGCCTCCAATGTCGAGGCAACCTTTGGATACCCTTCCTTCAAGCAGGATTTGTGCTAGTAAGAGGAAGACATCTCCCCTAGCTCTATCTATCGCCACTAAGAGGAGAATATGTTATCTCTAATTTCCCTATTTTTTCTTCATTTTAGTGATTTGATGTGCTTTTCTGCAGATAACTATATACATGCATTCTTCCTATCTTTGTTAGTCCAAACATAAAGAGGACACTTTTGCTACCTGGCCTATTTCAAATATCCTCAATGGAGTTGCTATTGTAAGTTCCATGATCCGTATCCCCTTTAGATGACATATTGACACGTCGGTTCCTTCTTACGAAGGAGGGGTGCGCGGTAGTTAATCTCTCAGAAAGCGGTTTTAGACTCAAACTGACGTGAGCTTGGTAGTATGCAGTGCCTTTTAAAAAGAGTAAAGGAGTCGCAACCTGGTATAGGTCCAGGAACCAAAACATGACTCCTTGAAGTTCTTCCTACTAGATAAGGTTCGAAGTTAAGGTACAGGATGGGAAGAGGTTAGGCACCCCAGGCTACCTAGCAGTAGCTGGCCTTCATATATCGTTACTGAATAGTGGATACATGCTGTCTATCTAATGAGCCTATGTGAACGCCTGCTGGCATCTAAGCCCCAGAGTTTTATCTATGTGAGATAAATATGGAAAATAGACATGTGAAAGGAAATCAATCATATGAAGATCAAAGGAAAGTATGAGCACAACACAATTGATCATGTGAATATGGAAGCATGTGAACATCCAAACATGTGAACATACAAGTATGTGAAGATATGAAGGTGCAAGCATGTAAACATGTGAATATGCAAGAGTGTGAACATCTAAGCATGTGATCAATTAAGCACGTAATCATCGAAGCATGTGAGCATACATGCATGTGAACATGTGGATATAAAAGCATGTGAACATGTGGATATACAAGCATGTGAGCATGAGAGCATACAAGCATGTGAACATAGGAGCATACAAACATGTGGGCATAATAGCATATATGCATGTGAGAATCTAATCACGTACCTCTTATTGCCCAATCACCTTAGCATTTAAGCATGACCATCAAAGCGCGTGATCGCATGATCGTCCAATTGCATGATCACTTAAACATCTAAACATATTGTCATCAAAGTGTGTGTGCATGTGGATAAAAAAAAGGGTTAATGTTTAATAAGAATCAACAATTAAGTCTTATGAAGGAGTGACACTTAATTGGAGTGGAGTCTTCATTAAATGTTGAATGTCTTTCCTTTATACCCAACATCAATTATTAAATGTGCTCTTGCCTTTTAATGTGTTCTTTAATTATTTGACTTTTATTACCATAAATATCAAATTAGTTTGAATTTAAATATCCAAGTATTGTAGGAAGGATCTTCTAATTAAATAAGCCATTGAATGCTTTGTCCTTTCCTAATTAACCTTTAAATTCAAGTTCAACTATCTCTAATATATTAGGAAATATAATCTCTTGATTGTTAACTATTTTGGAATTAAACCCTTAAGCCTTTTAGGAAAGATTTGTAATTAATACCTCATAAATTACTTGTCTTTTCCTTAATTGACTTTTAAGTTTAAATTTAAATTAGTCATCTTTTATCATTAAAGCTTTATTGATACCCATTTGGAAAGATTTTATTCTAGAATTAGACTTTTATCTTTTAGGAAATATCTTCCAATTAATGCTTTGAGTACATTTCATGATTATCACCATTAGGTTTTATGACCCTTGACTAACCCTAGAGAATTAATGATGATTAAAAACGAAAGAAAACTAATTACATGGTTTTTAGGTATTTTTAGTATTTTGAATATATTACATGTGATGCAAAAGGGAACAAAACAAGACAGAATATATAAATTTAAAGTGGATAAAACAAATAAGGAAAGATAATAAATATGGCATTAAAAGCAAATAAAACCAAAAAGGAAAGAAATCTGGGTTTTGCCTAGATTGGCGTACACCGTAAGAAAGATGTATACGTATTTGGGTGTCAAAACAAATTCCCAGAAAAGCAACAAGGAACAAGAACCCTAATTGGCTAAGGAGTGCGTATGTAGAAAGGATGATGCTTATGTACCTAATCTCATGCGTTTGCGCCCTAAGGCAAATTCTGGGGTTTTGACAAATTTGCAACAAGATGAAGAAAATAAATCAAACAATGAACATATAATATGATATGATACAAAAAACAACATATTATAGAATTAAAAATAGTAAAGCATAAAAGAAACAAGAAATCGAGGAGGAGAATGTAGATCAAGGAAAAGACCCACATCTCCTCCTCGTGGCACTCACAGTGATTTTGATTGACCGGTCCCTCAGTTAAAATTGACTACCGTAGTTTTGTGTGGGTTAACAACTTGGATAAAGATTCTCTTTGGGGTTTTGATGAAGAAACCTAAGACTAGTGGAAAGTTGGTTATAGGCTCACAAAAAGATTAGTGTGATTAAGAAATCATGCGAAAACGATTAGCTTTCTAGTAACTAAAGATTAGAAAACTAAATCCAATACTAATAAAAACTGTCCATACACTATTTGAAACTCACTAAGTATTTTTTAGTGATTCTAGCAAAACTTCTGCTATTAGTGAAAAGTTGGGATCCCTTTGGTAAAATGGGGGTATTTATAGGCTTAGTGGAGGCTTTTTTTATTTTTATTTTTATTTTTTATAATATTTATGATGGGATGTATTAATCAATCAATGGGCCAGATTGATTGACCAAAAATCCCACCAAAAAGGAAAAACCCAATTTTTACACTTCTAACCAAAAGAGTGTGTACGCATTAAATTTAGTGCATACAGATACATATACATGTATACACACTCTTTGTAAGTCTTTTTAAAATCAGCTTACAAAAGGCATGTAGTTTTCATAATCCTTCTAGAAATTGGGCTTGAAAAGGGTTTGGGCTTAAAAATAGATTTTGGGCTTAGAAATTGAATTTTGGGCTCAGACTTGGTTTCTTGGATCACATTTTGAATTGAAAAAAGGGTTTGGCGGTAGATCGTAGATGTGGGTGTGGGTAATGTCATAATTTTATCTTGTAAAATGGAGAACTTAATTTTTTAAGGTCTTGACTAGCTTGTGCTATTTATTTTATCGGCCAATCTGACATTAGGGTGCAATTTGCAAGGGATTTATTTTTTTATTTTTTTATTTTACAATTGGGTTTTGCAATCTGTAATAGTTTTTGAGTGAAAAGTGCAAAAATGTCTATAATTTAGGGTGGATTTGTACTGTCAACCCAAAAACAGAAGTAGAGAGATGAAATGTGACTATGCTAGCTTTGTAAATTGTATAATTATACAATTTACAAAGCTAGCATAGTCACATTTCATCTCTCTACTTCTGTTTTTATATATTTATACTAGTTGCTAAACTATGTGATGGATGGAAAATTCAAGGAGTGCCATTTGACTTTACAACTGATGTAATCTATGAAGGGAAGGGATCAACTATGAAGAGGATGGTGAAATCTGTCGACAAAAATTATTTTGAATCATTAGTTTGCACTGTAGATGTTCACAACAATAACTAATTATTTAGCTACCCTCCAATACATGTCTATGTTACTTCATGAAATGAACATACAATGACAAAATTTTCTAGGCTTCATGTGTACACAACAATTGGACTTCTTACATTATGGATGCCATCTGACCACACGATTGATGCAGATACCCTTGTTTTTATTGGCAATCCTTTCCCAGACACAGTCACAACAAAAGACTTCTTCTCACCTGATGACTTGAAGGAGAGGGTGCTAGGTTTCACACTTACATTGATATGAGAGTCTGTATTGACTTTTGCCTTGTATGTTGAGCCAGCAGGGCCAACATTTGTTACAGTTCTGGGAAATTCAACAGTGAAACTGTTGTCAGATTCAACAAGAGCTTGCATTGATGGGTAATTGAGATCCTTGGGAGATCCTTTAACACCCTTGGGACAAGTACCAAAAAAACTAATTTTAATGCTACAAAGCATTTTTATGTAGTCTTCTTTCAAGGCTTCATAAACCAAACCAGGCTCTATTGCTTTCACAGGATTGATATGGCCAGCCCCAAAAGCGAATTCACCTTCTTCATATACATTTGTGGCATAAATTGGCCAAGCTGTAAAAAACAAGAAAACAAACATAGTTAGAACCATAAAATTCGAAAAGAAATGATACAGCTAATGATGCGACCAGTGATGTACCAGTGGTCATGAGAGCAGATTTAATGGCCGACGGAGACCAATCAGGGTGAAATGTTTTGAGATAAGCAGCTGCACCAGCTACATGTGGACAAGACATGGAGGTCCCAGACATTACATTGTATTTCAAAGACCTCTTATCCCCAGGGGCTCCAGAAGGTGAAGCATGAGGGGAATATGCAGCTATAATATCTATTCCTGGAGCACTTATATCTGGCTGCAATGTTTACCAAATTTATGTCGGCATTAGAGAAGTGATATTGCTAAGCAAGGTGAACCACAGAGAGAAAGGAAGATATACAGGTAATTGATCCCTAACCTTCAAAATATCCGCTGTAATGTAGTTTGGTCCACGTGAAGAGAAGGAAGCAGCTATAGGAGCGGTTGTATGTTCAATAACTTCACTTTTTAATATACTTCCTTGTGGATTTCTGAAATCACCACCTTTGAAAATTAGTACCTAATTCATGTAAATTATGTTTTTTTTTTTTTTTTTTTTTTTTTTTTTTACGAAACCAAGAACTATGCCATTAATCAGCATAATGCAGTTTTCATATTCTTAAGCAACAGTTAAATTTGATATCTAAATCATTATTTTAACAATAGGGTATTAGAATAACAAAGATAACATAAATATTAGAATGCTTACTTTGTTGAATTTATGAAAGACTTAACCAGGTCATAATTTTTGGCTGTTAAAGCAGATGAATGTTTTGTAATTAATATCTCATCAATTACTTGTCTTTTCCTTAATTGACTTTTAAGTTTAAATTCAAATTAGTCATCTTTTATCATTAAAGCTTTATTGATACCTATTTGGAAAGATTTTATTCTAGAATTAGACATTTCATGATTATCACCATTAGGTTTTATGACCCTTGACTAACTCTAGAGAATTAATGATGATTAAAAAGGAAAGAAAACGAATTACACGGTTTTTAGGTATTTTTAGTATTTTGAATATATTACGTGTGATGCAAAAGGGAACAAAACAAGACAGAATATATAAATTTAAAGTGGATAAAACAAATAAGGAAAGATAATAAATATGGCATTAAAAGCAAATAAATCCAAAAAGGAAAGAAATCTGGGTTTTGCCTAGATTGGTGTACATTGTAAGAAAGATGTGTACGTATTTGGGCATCAAAACAAATTCCCAAAAAAGCAACAAGGAACAAGAACCCTAATTGGCTAAGGAGTGTGTATGTAGAAAGGATGATGCTTATGTACCTAATCTCATGCGTTTGCGGCCTAAGGCAAATTCTGGGGTTTTGACAAATTTGCAACAAGATGAAGAAAATAAATCAAACAATGAACATATAATATGATATGATACAAAAACCAACATATTATAGAATTAAAAATAGCAAAGCATAAAAGAAACAAGAAATCAAGGAGGAGAATGTAGATCATGGAAAAGACCCACATCTCCTCCTCGTGGCACTTATAGTGATGTTGATTGACCAGTCCCTCAATTAAAATTGACTACCGCAGTTTTGTGTGGGCTAACAACTTGGATAAAGATTCTCTTTGGGGTTTTGATGAAGAAACCTAAGACTAGTGGAAAGTTGGTTATAGGATCACAAAAAGGTTAGTGTGATTAAGAAATCATGCGAAAATGATTAGCTTTCTAGTAACAAAAGATTAGAAAACTAAATCAAATACTAATAAAAATTGTCCATACACTATTTGAAACTCACTAAGTATTTTTGAGTGATTCTAGCAAAGCTTCTGCTATTAGTGAAAAGTTGGGATCCCTTTGGTGGAGGAAAGTGGGGGTATTTATAGGCTTAGGCTGTGTTTGTTTTGGGTGAAAATCACTTCCTGAAATGTTTTTCCGTATTTACGGGTGTTCGGTTGCGCATGGAAAATGCATTTTCCGGAAATGTTTTTTAGTTGGCCTATGTTGGGGTGTAAATTGATTTCCGTTTTTATTTTACCTTCAAAATACCATTTTCCGGAAAACAGAGAGAGAGCTGAGTGAGAGGGAGATCACACCTGCGCGCAAAGAGAGAGAGAGAGAGAGAGAGAGAGAGAGAGAGAGAGAGAGAGAGAGAGAGAGAGAGAGAGAGAGAGAGAGAGAGAGAGAGAGAGAGAAGAGACCGAACTCCGACGAACCCAGAAACCGACTTCGATGAACCCAGAAAACCCAAGACCAAGCTCGTTCGTCGCGCCGATCGCACCACCGGCGAGATCGTCGCACCCCAGCATCGATCCACCCAAAACCGATCGTTCTTGTCGCACCCCAAAACCGATCGTCCTCGACCCAGATTCGTCGTCCCCGATCGCGATCGCAGCACCGTGCCGATCGCTGATCACCAATCGCCTTCGCCTCCGTCTCTGTCTCTTCCTTCTTCTCTCAGTTTGACCAGATTATGAATTTTTTTTTCTGGGTTTTATTTGTGTTTTTGGATTGAGAATGAAATTATATATTTGTTTGGCAGCTGAGAAAATGTGAGAAAATGTGTTTTCTATGGTATTTTCAACGATACAACCAAACACCAGAAAATATTTTTCACAACATTTTCTGAAATGCAACCAAACACTTAAAAATATTTTCCTTTCCTGAAAATAGCATTTCCGAAAAATAAATATTTCCCGAAAAATCACTTACATGAAACAAACACAGCCTTAGTGGAGGCTAGTTTTTTATTTTTATAATATTTATGATGGGATGTATTAATCAATCAATGGGTCAGATTGATTGACCAAAAATCCCACCAAAAGGGAAAAACCCAATTTTTACACTTCTAACCAAAAGAGTGCATACGCATTAAATTTAGTGCATACAGATACATTATACATGTATACACACTCTTTGTAAGTCTTTTTAAAATCAGCTTACAAAAGGCATGTACGCAGTTCTCATAATCCTTCTAGAAATTGGGCTTGAAAAGGGTTTGGGCTTAAAAATAGATTTTGGGCTCAGACTTGGTTTCTTGGATCACATTTTGAATTGAAAAAAGGGTTTGGGGGTAGATCATAGACGTGGGTGTGGGTAATGTCGTAATTTTATCTTGTAAAATGGCGAACTTAATTTTTTAAGGTCTTGACTAGCTTGTGCTATTTATTTTAACGGCCAATCTGACATTAGGGTGCAATTTGCAAGGGATTTTATTTTATATTTGGGTTTTGCAATCTGTAATAGTTTTTGAGTGTAAAGAGCAAAAATGTCTATAATTTAGGGTGGATTTGTACAGTCAATAACCCAAATCTCTTAAACAATTTTCAAAGCTAGCATAGTCACATTTCATCTCTCTACTTCTGTTTTTATATATTTATACTAGTTGCTAAACTATGTGATGGATGGAAAATTCAAGCAGTGCCATTTGACTTTACAACTGATGTAATCTATGAAGAGAAGGGATCAACTATGAAGAGGATGGTGAAATCTATGGAGAAAAATTATTTTGAATCATTAGTTTGCACTGTAGATGTTCACAACAATAACTAACTATTTTGCTACCCTCCAATACATGTCTATGTTACTTCATGAAATGAACATACGTACACATTTTTTAGGCTTCATGACAAAATTTTCTAGGCTTCATGTGTACACAACAATTGGACTTCTTACATTATGGATGCCATCTGACCACACGATTGATGCAGATACCCTTGTTTTTATTGGCAATCCTTTCCCAGACACAGTCACAACAAAAGACTTCTTCTCACCTGATGACTTGAAGGAGAGGGTGCTAGGTTTCACACTTACATTGATATGTGAGTCTGTATTGACTTTTGCCTTGTATGTTGAGCCAGCAGGGCCAACATTTGTTACAGTTCTGGGAAATTCAACAGTGAAACCGTTGTCAGATTCAACAAGAGCTTGCATTGATGGGTAATTGAGATCCTTGGGAGATCCTTTAACACCCTTGGGACAAGTACCAAAAAAACTAATTTTAATGCTACAAAGCATTTTTATGTAGTCTTCTTTCAAGGCTTCATAAACCAAACCAGGCTCTATTGCTTTCACAGGATTGATATGGCCAGCCCCAAAAGCGAATTCACCTTCTTCATATACATTTGTGGCATTCATTGGCCAAGCTGTCAAAACAAGAAAACAAACATAGTTAGAACCATAAAATTCGAAAAGAAATGATACAGCTAATGATGCGACCAGTGATGTACCAGTGGTCATGAGAGCAGATTTAATGGCCGACGGAGACCAATCAGGGTGAAATGTTTTGAGATAAGCAGCTGCACCAGCTACATGTGGACAGGACATGGAGGTCCCAGACATTACATTGTATTTCAAAGATCTCTTATCCCCAGGGGCTCCAGAAGGTGAAGCATGAGGGGAATATGCAGCTATAATATCTATTCCTGGAGCACTTATATCTGGCTGCAATGTTTATCAAATATATGTCGGCATTAGAGAAGTGATATTGCTAAACAAGGTGAACCACAGAGAGAAAGGAAGATATACAGGTAATTGATCCCTAACCTTCAAAATATCCGCTGTAATGTAGTTTGGTCCACGTGAAGAGAAGGAAGCAGCTATAGGAGCGGTTGTATGTTCAATAACTTCACTTTTTAATATACTTCCTTGTGGATTTCTGAAATCACCACCTTTGAAAATTAGTACCTAATTCATGTAAATTATGTTTTTTTTTTTTTTTTTTTTTTTTTTTTTTTACGAAACCAAGAACTATGCCATTAATCAGCATAATGCAGTTTTCATATTCTTAAGCAACAGTTAAATTTGATATCTAAATCATTATTTTAACAATAGGGTATTAGAATAACAAAGATAACATAAATATTAGAATGCTTACTTTGTTGAATTTATGAAAGACTTAACCAGGTCATAATTTTTGGCTGTTAAAGCAGATGAAGGTAAAGGAACTACAAAAGAAACATCGGCTCTTTCTTCTCCAATTAATGTGATTACCCCAAGGGCGCCTGCTCTAAAAGCTTCTCTTCTTCCAGTTGCCTCATTACACACAACAATTTTTCCTTTCACCAAATCGCTATCCAAACAATTTTCAAGGCAAAACCTGATATTGAACATGGCATGCACAGTTTTTAACTTTTATTTCTTTAACAAGATCTTTAAGTTAGCAATGACCATAACAACAAAAAAATTACCGAGCCCCTTCTTCCGAACAACTACTTGAAGCATCTTTCCCATATACCAGAGGGAATTTAGTTCCATTCAATGTGAAAGAATTTACTGCATTTCCCTGATAATATAAAATGAAATTGTGTAAGAATAGAATGCACTCCAAAAAAAAAAAAAAGAGTCAAGTTCATCTCGTCTCTGAAGTTTTTGTGGCCAACAGACAGACCTTTTTTTTTTCTTTTTAAAATTTTTTTCGTATGGTTAGGCTGTTGCCCTATCAATGTGATAGTTGTTTGAAAAGTGTTTTCTATTTTCTGTTCTCAGATAACTGAATCCAATTTTCATTTTGAAAAACAGAAAACAAGAAACAAGCTTTCGGTGTTTTCTGAAAAAATGAGAACAAATTCGGTGACAATCTTGTAAGTAAATAGAAAATTTGTAGGTCCCATACCTTGTGTTGTCTCATTTAAATTAAGAAAACTTGTTTTCAACAATAGGAGCCAAACACAATTTTTCATTTTCTCTTCTTAAAAATTTGTTTTTTAAATATAAGAGTCAAACACAAATCATGTCAAAATTGTGTTTAGAAAACAGTTTTCTAAGTATGAAGAAAAAAAAAAAAAAAAAAACTAATGATCAAACAGGCAAATTCAATATAGGGATTTTAGCACAGCACTTCAATGCTAGATTGTCTGACTCTGACAACTTAAAGAGGATAAAGGAATACAATCATTCCAAGGAAAACCTAAATCAAACCACATAGAATGGGTGCTCTATATTAAAACTAGAACTCTCATATAAAAATATAACTAAACAAAGAACCAAGTGGAAAGAAAAGGCTTATGAATGGGATTATGGGAATGCCAAACGAATGCACTATTCAAAAGTGATGAAAACATATAAAAGCAATCACTAGTATAAAATAAAACTAATTGTGTCAGCTAAAGATACTTACAACGAGTGTCTTTCCATTAGCAAGAGAAACCTTACTAATAAATTTCCGATCTATGCTGCTGGCTGCTATGGAGAATAACCATGGTGAAACACTCGATACTGTTCTTGCACCAGGACCACTGTTTCCAGCTGACTGAAGGGTGAGTATACCTTTCTCCATTGCATGAAAAGAACCAATAGCAATAGAATCAGAATCAAAAGCTCTTGGATCTCCACCGATTGAAATGGTAATGAGATCAACCCCATCTGCAATAGCATCATCAAAGGCTGCGAGGATGTCTTGGTCATAACACCCATCTTCACTACATACTTTGTATGCTGCAATCCTTGCAGATGGAACCCCTCCTCGTGCAATGCCCTTTGCCAATCCATAAAAATTCACATCTGGTACTTTGTTACCTGCTGCTGTTGAGGCAGTATGGGTACCATGACCTTCCTCATCCCTTGCAGAAGTACTTCCATAAGCTCGAGCTCCAATAAGCTTACTGTAGAATAAAACATTTCATATTTTTTAGAATGTTAATATTATTTTTTTGTATGTTAATATTATTTTTTTAAATAAATTAGATACAACACTTTAGGTAATACATTGTACATTAGGTTCTCGATAATATTCAAATTTCTCGTTGCATTAAATTTAACTTTTTTGAAAAAATATTATCAATTGTAGTTTTTCATTGGTCAATGCAATCAAATTTTTAAATTTAATTAGAAGGCCTTTTCTTTTTCTTTTATAGCTATGGTAAAATTTAAAATTATGGTGTTTGTTCTATAATAACTAGTATTTAGCCCTATGCATATGCACAAGTATAATTAAAAATAAGCACAATTATACAGTTCAAATTATACATTTTTTTAGAAAATATTCAAATTATACATGGTATTAGCTTACACTTTTTTTCAACCATACATTTCTAAAATATGTAATGGTTTCTCATTATATATATGATTTAAAATTTAATTGGTTTTAGAATTTTCGGTTTTTGCATCTAATAATTAATTCACTTGCCACAAAAATTAAAAACTTAGATGCATACATGGCGAAAAATTAGACTCCTATTGAAATCCAATTTGGAATCTAATTGGATTTGGACTTTTTTGATTTTTACATTCAATAATTCAGTTGGCAAAAAAATTAATATTAAATAGGACATGTGGTGCAAATTAAATTGAAAATTCAATTAAAATTTAATTAAATTTTCTCTAAACTTTGACTATTAATATATATATATATATATATATATATATATATATATATATATTACTTTTATCATTCGACTAAGATAGTAGTAATTGGTTTTTGGTATAGTTGGGGTTTGAACCCTATATTGGTGTAAGCAAGTTTTAAACCTTATATCTCTTATTTGACAATAAGAGATTTTATCAATTTCAATTAACTAAACTCTAAATTAGAGAGCCTAACTTACAGAAGCTAAACGACAACCTAAACTACTGTATGACTATACTAAATTTTGCTTTTTAAAATTAAATTAAATTAAATTAAAAAGCAAAAACACAAGATTAATCAGGGTAGGATGAAATTACTTGTTGCAAGTAAAATTAGTGCCACCTGCACAAGTACCCTTCCATTTCTTAGGAGGTGGACCATAACTTTGGTCGCTAAAGCTCTCCGACTCAGGCCAGATTCCGCTATCAATAGAGCCAATTATTATATTACTCTCAACGATGGGATTTCTTTTTGCAGTTTCCGTTAAACCCACGAAGTCCCATGATCTTGTTGTTTGAAGCTGGAGTTTTCTACTTGGAAACACGGATAGCACCTCCTTCTTGCCTGCAAATTATTGTCATTTTACTTCGAAACAAGTTTTGTTCCAATAATAGGGCATAAGAAACCATATTGCAGATATACTATTAGGGGAAAAAAGAGAATAAAGAAAAAATAAATCATAAAGCACTTACCAGCTATTCTTTGTTGCTCTTCATCACTAAGCCTAGCTGCAAATCCATTGAAACTCCTAGTATAGCTTCTAACCATAGAGTTACTAGCAGTACTGTAAGGAAAGATTAGAAAAATAAATAAGTAGTAAAAACTTATAGAAAAAAGTTTGGTTTCAAATATGTTTGATATTATCTTCTTTCATCTTAGTATGTTGTAAAGAGACTATCCATGTATAGATTTAGCCACATAACTTTTTAAATAAGTCATATAACTTGTTTAAATAATACACTTTCATATTCTTATAATTTGCAATGTAATACATAAGAAAAGATAACTTCAAATATATTTAGAACCAAACCTTGTCCAAACTTGTCTTTCTATTTTTTTTTTTTTTTTCCACTTCTTTCTTTCTTTGCTATTTTGTATTGTATTTTCGTTTCTCTCAAGGTTATATATTTATATCTAAGTCTAAGATTTGAAAGTTGCTTGGGAATCTAAGGCCGCCAAGTTCATTTGCATCAAATCATTGTATAAGAAAATTTTAGGATAGGTTCCTCTTCAATTGAATCTTTCAATTTGCTGGTCCCATATATAGTCTCACTTTTAGCCGGAAACATGGTATTTATTTAATTTATAAATGTAACCTTTTATATGTAAATAAATAAAAATTAGGGTAAATTAGAAATTGCAGTTTAAAGTTTGGGGTGATTTAATTTTACACCTTGAAGTTTCAGAATTTGGATTTTACCCTCTAAAGTTTGGAGTATTTGGATTTTATATCCTGAAATTTTAAAATTTGGATTTTACCCCCTAAAATTTGGGATGTTTGGATTTTACACCCTGACATTTCAAAATTTGAATTTTACTCCCTAAAGTTTGTGAGTGTTTGAATTTTATACCTCAAAATTATATAACTTTAGGGTGTAAATTCTAAACACCTTTAAACTTTAGAAAGTAAAATCCAAACATCTCTAAAAAATAGGAGCTAAAATCCAAATTCTGAAACGTCAGGATATAAAATCTAAACACCCCCAAACGTTAGGGTGTAAAATCCAAATTTTGAAATTTCAAGTTGTAAAATTCAATCACCCCAAACTTTAGGGGTGTAATTTGCAATTTAGCCTATAAATTAAAAGGAATTGATAGATTTGAGTAGAGAGGTAATCTTATCCCCTAAGAATTTTGTTTTGACATATTTACAAAATATACTACCATTAGCCTGGCGGTGAGGTGCGTTATTAGCATTATTACATTATTACTATAGGAAAAAAAAAAATTTTAAGTAAAATTTTAAGAACATTAACCTTTCCCTAAGAACTTCTTCAAGAATGTTGAGATGGTGAGACGTTGGTGAGTATCCTCCACCCTCTGCCAGTGAACCCATGTACACGATGTATACATCCTTGACTGCATCTTTTGCACCACAGTGAATGCTGTGGGTAGCGACAAGGAGAACCAGTAAGATCTGGTAAAGGGATATTAAGTTAGACATAGCTTGTTTTGTTTGTTTTTGCAAACCTAAAGAGGTTGGAAACGCTACTTATAATGTCAATCATGGAGAAATTCCATCCAACGTGACCGTACTTTCCTTTTGAATTGCAAACAATATTTGGAAATAAAAATTTGACTAGCTGGCTTACCAAAGAAATTAATTAATGAAATAGTAGTCAATGTACTCAGCTTTTACTTTTTTTACACCGCTGTCCACCCTTAGTGCGGTGGTCACGTCACAAGTATAAGTACTTGTGAGGTGTGGGGGGTAAGGGTTGGGGTTTAAGTTTTCAGGACGGAGTTTCACACACATATACACTTAAATTAAGTTAAAGTAGAATTTCTATTTTGTATTAAAATATATATATATATATATTTACTTTCTTTACATGGCGCAAAATATTCTGATGTTTGGGTACACTATTAATATAGTATATATACATCATTAGGTATACTTATTATGGGCAATCTTGGTAATAATTGCAATCAAATCGAGAAAAATAATAAAGGAAATATCGAATTTTCAAATTAAGGACCATTGAGTGATGAAAGTTATACGGAGGTGAAGGTGATAGCAGTGATGAGGTATATATGTGTGACCCTTGTATTTTGAAAATAGAATGAATTAAAATTTTAAAATCCTTAACACCCATCAATAGTAAGATTGAAATCCTCTAAGGCTACGGTACTCTACAAAATAAAAATTTTTAAATCTACACATATCTTTTAAAATAAATGATTAAGATACAGGCATATCATAAATCCATTAATAGAATCCTAAATCAGTGTTTCAAAAAAAAAAAACACTTATATATTTCTAAATTTAGACTACTAATGGCTGAAAAGCCTAAAAAACACCCCCACCATTTTTACACATAAATAATCAACCTAGCAAATTAATTCCAAAATCATCCAAGAATAATCACACAAAAGCTCCCTCATTGACCATTTTTATATTAATTTTTTCTCATTTAGCTTACCTCCAGTACTTTTTTAACTAGAATCTTCTTATGTTTTAATGAGAAGTTATCACATCATCTATTAACTAAATAAAATAAGGAGATTACAACCCACTACCACTTGCCATTGTTATTTAAAACAAAAAGGGATATCCAGTTAAAAAAAAAAAAAAAAAATACTAGAGATAAGTCAAATCCAATTTTTTCCCCTTAGAGAAAGCATTAATATTTCCCCCCAAAGAAGGAACTAAGCGAAACTACAATATTGGTCTCTTAAGATTACCCTATGTGTGCAATTAGTCCCTCAAGTTTTAATTGAACACAATTGGTCCCTCAAGTTTATAAAATGAGTTGTATTAGTCCTTTTTACTAACTGCCATTAGTGATATTACTTACGTAGCTAATGGAAAAATGACATGGAATTTTTTAAATTAAAAAATTACAATAACTAATATCCACATAAGATTTTAGTGATCCAGCTGAAATCAAATTTTAAATTATAACCTGGTTACAAATTAAACCCATTTTTTATCTAATTTTGGTTTAACACAAACGCACGACAGCATCGGGGAGAGAAAGGGGAAGGAGAGATTGACACTAGCTTGCGCGATGTCACCTCCCTCTAACCTGTCGCTGGTGGAGACCCAAGTCCTAGCCACCACCGGCGACAGCCCAAGCCCTAGTCACCATCGGCGAAAGCCACTGACCCGCGTCCCTGCTTCCCTCGTATAACCACTGACCCGCCTCCCTCCTCCCATCTCAGGTATTACACTTTTTCCTATGGTATCTCACTGGACAAAATGGGCTTCTACCTTTTTCGGGCAAATTAATTAGCTTTATACCCTCTTTCCCAAACTAAATAAGGAAATGCTCCTCTTTTAAAACTCGATTTATGATAAATCGAATTAGGCCCTATAGTGGTGTTTTAAGGAGCCTATAGTGACCTTTTTAAGACCTATAGTGACGTTTTTTAACTCGACTTCAATGAAATCGAGTTATAGGTAAAAAAAATTGCCTATGACTCGATTTTATTGAAGTCGAGTTAAAAAACGTCACTATAGATCTTAAAAACGTTACTATAGGCTCATTAAAACGCCGCTATAGGGTTTCAGAATTTTTTTTTTTTCTAACTCGATTTATCATAAATCGAGTTTTAAAAGAGGAGCATTTTCCTATTTAGTTTGGAAAAGAGGGTATAGAGCTAATTAATTTGCCCGAAAAGGGCAGAAGCCCATTTTGTCCGTATCTCACCTCAATTTAGGTTTGTGTATGATTTAGATCCAAAGTTTTTGGGATAATTTGCATCATAGTTTGGTGACCATAAGATTCGGACTTGGTGAATTTAACAACAACAACAACAACGTTGTCAGTGCTCCAATAGATTTAGATAGATTAAAGTCAAAACAAATGCTTAAGGATTGTTTTTTTTTTACTAGTTTTACTAAAGGTCGTCATAGTCCTCTTATGTTTCTTTTCTTTTACTAAGTGTTTAATTCATTTTTAAATTTTTTATGTTATTTTATTTTTTTTTATCTTGGTTTGGCTGCGTGAGGCATGTTCCTTATGTTATCTTTGGCGCTGTTTCTTTGAGTCAGGAGTTGAATGAACCTGTGCTTTCATTCCATAAGTCTTCAGCTGAAAGTTTTCAAAGGCCTCAGACACTGCTTCCACCTGTATGTAACATTTGCATAGAATTCATGGTCATAAAGAAATATCCTAACCATATAAATGACTTAGCAAAATCAATGTCTTTATTTTCCACAAACCAATTCAAGCTTCTTAGAGTACACCCTCACTATCATATCTTTGTAAAATGCAGGCAACAAGTGGCTGATGCGATCATCTTGGATTGAGAATACCTCATCACTATCATAATCCTGAAAAAGTCAAGCTGCTAATTCTCACAATGGGCAAGTAATATTATGTCCTCTAAAAAAAACTGTTCATGAATTATTAGTCAAACCAATTCAGCTTCAAGAAGGATTAATATTTAAAAGCAGTGCCTTTAAATTTGTTATTTGTGTTAAAAATTATAAATTTGTTATTTGTGTATGATTATCCAAATGTTACCAGTTGTGAATGTTAACACAGGTTTGGCATTGAATTCTCTACTTTTATTTAGATATTGCCAACTTGATCTAGATTTTCTGAAATGATATCTTACTTTGGATTATTGAAGATTTGTCATTTTCAACCACTTACATAACATAACATAACATAAAAAATTTAAAAATGAAATAAACACTTACTAAAAGAAAAGAAACATAAGAGGACTATGACGACCAGTAGTAAAACTAGTAAAAAAAAAACAATCCTTGAGCATTTGTTTTGACTTTAATCTATCTAAATCTATTGGAGCATTGACAACGTTGTTGTTAAATTCACCAAGTTTGAATCTTATGGTCACGAAACTATGATGCAAATTATCCCAAAAACTTTGGATCTAAATCTTACACGGACCTAAATTGAGGTGAGATACCATAGGAAAAAGTGTAATACCTGAGATGGGAGGAGGGAGGCAGGTCAGTGGTTGTGCGAGAGAAGCAGGGACGTGGGTCAGTGACTATTGCCGGCGGCAACTAGAGCTTGGGCTGTCGCCAGCGGTGGATAGGGCTTGGGTCTCCACCAGCGGCGGGTCAGAGGGAGGCGGCGTCGCGGTAGGCTAGCATCAATCTCTCCTTCCCCTTTCTCTCCCTGGCGCCTTCATGCATTTGTGTGAAACCAAAATTAGATTTTAAAAAAATGTTTAATTTGTAACCGGGTTATAATTTAAAATTTGATTTCAACCGGGTCACTAAAATCTTATGTGGAAATTAGTTATTGTAATTTTTTAATTTAAAAAATGCTGTCATTTAAAAAAATGTCAAGTCATTGTTCCATTAGCCATGTAAGTAACATCACTAACGGCAATTAAAATAACTGATACAACTCATTTTATAAACTTGAGAGACCAATTGTGCTCAATTGAAACTTGAGGGACTAATTGCGCACACAGGGTAAACTTGAGGGACCAATATTGTAGTTTTGCCAAGGAACTAACAACTAATTTCTATTGTTTATCTCAAAAAAAAAAAAGAAAAAAAAAAGTAACAACTAACAAGAGATGTTTGGATAAAAAGATTTAAAAATAAAAGGTGATATTTCTTTGAATTATTCCTGCATACATTTTTTTATTCGCTTTTCTGGCTACTCTTTCTACAAGAAAAGTACCAAAATGGAAATTTTTTTAATATTGTTTATCTCAAAAAGAAAAAAAAAAGAAAAAGAAAAAAAGAAACAACTAACAATAGATGTTTGGATAAAAAGATTTAAAAATAAAAGGTGATGTTTCTTTGAATTATTCCTGCATACATTTTTTTATGCGCTTTTTTGGCTACTCTTTCGACAAGAAAAGTACCAAAATGGAAAATTTTTAAAAAAGTTTGGGATTGTAAGACCAGACCTGTTGTGGATGCCGTTTGATAGCAGAAAAAATTAAGGGTGCATTTGGTACATCAAATGGAGATTACGACAAGAATGATAATTTTTATTACTAAAAATAAAAAGTGTTATAATGGAATAATTAAATATATTCATATGTTTAATTATTGTTGCTACTTTCACGTTGAATCACATCTTTGGGTACGTCACTATTTGTTTTTGGGTTTTCCACTTCACACATTCTCTATTACCAAAACTCTTTTCTCTCTCTCTCTCTCTCTCTCTCTCATCAAACAAGCGGCCCCTATTTTTTACTTTCCCATCAAATCCAAATAGCTTTAAATTCAACACTAAGTCCTCTCTCTCTCTCTCTCTCTCTCTCTCTCTCTCTCTCTCTCTCTCTCTCTCTCTCTCTCTCTCTCACATAAAAAAATGGCTAAACGTTTGCCCTATATATTTTTAATTTCCCATTACATCAAATTCAACCCTCTTCATGATGCTCCTTCTATCGTCCTCTCCCTAACACATTCAATTGCCTCCCTTTTGCATTTAAAACCCACTAATTTATTGAATTTTTATATAGATTTTGATATCTCACTTTCCACCTCAACCAAATTATAACTAGAAGTGGAAAGTCCCTTTGAGGTCAGTTTTTTCTTTTATTCACCCAAAACTTTTTTTCTTTTTTTCTACAATTATTGTGGTTTATATTGAATTTTCTTTCATTGGGTTGTGGATATTGTGTTCCTTTTTTCTTTTTCTTTTTTCAATTTTCAATTGTAATTGTAATTCTTTGTATTTATATTTACAATTTTTCTTTACATAACTACATTTTACCCTTTAAAATTTTTTTTATTGTAATGCCTTTTATTGATTTAGTAGTTGGTCATCTACCTCCCATTTGTTTATTTTATTTTCTGATTTTTTTTAAAATTAAATGCTACATAAATTCTTGCTAATTATCCTTTAATCTCATCTAAATCTATGCTAATTTCCAACTTTTTTTTCCTAGGATACCTTGGAAGAGGAAACAAAATACCATGATTGATAGGTATGGTGTTCCTATTTTTCTTTGTATTTAAGATTATAAATTACCTTTATATGGTTTTTTCATTAATTTTTTTACAAATTAGGATGTAAATAACAATATGGTAAGTCACACATTCTTTGATCTTTTTAAAAATTTTTAATGATCCAATCTCTAATTCTTATTATTTTTAATTTTTAAGAAAACAACTTTGGGATACTTACATTGTTTAACCATTGCATCTATTTGATTCTTAGAAAAGAAAAGAAAAAACTATTGCATCAATTTAGTGGAGATGGACATGCATGCAATTATGCTTTATGTTTTCCCTCGTAATATCCATTGCTTAGGAATTCAAAAATTATCTCAATTAAAATAAATACCTTGATGTGATCTCATTCTTAAGAAATATTGCTCAAATCATGCAAGCCAAAAATTATTTTCTTAAAATATATTTATTAAACATAATAGAGTGATTTTGTACACCTCAACAATAATTAATTCATATTACCTTAGTTAGCCTAAACTTGTCTGTTATTATGAGCTCCATATGTTCTCTATATTTATTAAAATAGAGCATAATAATTTTGTTCGCTTCTAGATTAATTAAATCATCTTACCTTATTTAGCTTAAATTTATCTATTATTCTGAGTTCAATTTGGCTACAATTTGTTGCTCTACAATCCTATCTTTATCGGACCAATTGAGTCCTTACAAGACTAAAATGATTTTGGAGCAAAGTTACCCAACTAAAATATTTAACCTGAAACTTAAAGGGCTTAAATGATTTTTGGGCAATATTACGAGACTAAAATGACCAACTTTAAACTTAATTGACCAAAATTATTTTTGTGCAAAGTTAGCAAAGTGTAAATTATATTTTTGCCAATACTTTTCTATTTTGCAAGCTTCCAATAAATGTTTGGGCTATTTCATGAAATGAATGTAGAATGACAAAATTTTCTAGACCTATTTTGTGTACACAACAATTGGACTTGTCACATTATGAGTGTCATCCGACCACACGATTGATGCAGATACCCTTGCTTTTTCTGGTAATCCTTTCCCAGACACAGTCACAACAAAAGATTGCTTCTCACCCAATGACTTGAAGGAAAGGCTGCTAGGTTTCACGCTAACATTGATATGAGAATCTGTAATGACTTTTACCTTGTACGTTGAGTTAGAAGTGCCAACATTGGTTACAATTCTGGGAGATTTAACAGTGAAACTTCTGTCAGATTCAACAAGAGCTTGCATTGATGGGTAATTGAGATCCTGTGGAGATCCTTTAACAACCTTGGGACAAGTACCAAAATAACTAATTTGAATGCTACAAAGCATTTTTATGTAGTCTTCTTTCTAGGCTTCATATACCAGACCAGGCTCTATTGCTTTCATCACAGGATTGATATGACCGGCTCCAAAAGCGAATTCACCTTCTCCATATACATCATCCACTTGTTTTGTGACATTCACAGGCCAAGCTGTCAGAAGAAGAAAACATGGTAGTTAGAAACATAAGATTAGAAATGTATATAGATTTTATGAGTGATTTAACAAAAAAATATGATCCTGAACTTTTATCCCTGATTCACCTTGAACCCAAATTCTTTTTTAATTTATTTTTAAAAAAATTGTTGATAATTCAATAGTTACAATAGGGGTAGAATTTGGGACTTGGATGTCTACCATAGAAATATTAAGAGATGCCAATTGGCTCTTGGACAAGACATGTATGGCCGATGGATGAGTGATATACCAGTAGTCATGAGAGCAGATTTGATAGCCGATGGAGACCAATCTAGGTGAAACGTTTTGAGATAAGCAGCTGCACCAGTTACATGTGGACAAGACATGAAGGTTCCAGACAATATATTGTATTTCAAAGACCTCTTATCCCCAGGGGCTCCAAAAGGTGAAGCATGAGGGGAATGTGCAGCTATAATATCCAGGGACGGACCCAAGTAGAAGGCTAAGGGGGCCCGGGCCCCCCCTTGGGCCCAAAAAAAAAAAAAATTTTAGCAAGTAAAATTTTCCCAAAAAAAAAAAAAAAGGGCTTGGGCCCCCCTGAGATTTTAGCTCCGGCCCCCCTCCCAAAAATCATGAACCCCCCCTTCCCCTAGCCCATCATCCAGCCAGCTCAGAGCAGAGCCCATGACCCATGTCAATCTAAAAAAAAAAACTCAGCTCTTAGCAGTCCAAAACAAAATGGAGAAAACAAAAAAAAAAGGAAAAAAAAGAAAGGAAAGTGAGAGGCGAGAGCTGCGAGACAGAGATAGAGATAGAGATAGAGAGTACAGAGACCCATCTTGATCAGATTCAGAGGCCCGTGTCGGTGCCGCCGTGACAGAGAGAGACAGAGAGCCGTGTCGTCGTGACGGAGAGAGACAGAGAGCGAGATGAGAGCGAGAGAGTGCGAAACCCAGCTTCGATCGAGACCCACGCCGCCACGCGAGACGAGATCCACTTGCCGCCACCGTTGCCGGTTGCCGTTGCTCGGTCTGCCTAGCCAGCCCAGCTTCGAGCCTTCACAGTTCACAGGTATTTACTCTTATCTTTTCCTTCAAAACCTTGTGATCTGAGAATCAAAGAAACTGTGCTTGTGCCTTGTGGACTTGTGGTGTTTCATGTTTGTGTTTTTACTGATGAACTGAACTGATTTGGTAATTGTGAATTGAATCTGTGCTGCGGCTGTTGCCTGTGGTGTTTTTTTTTTTTTTTTTTTTTTTTTTGGGCTTTTTGGCTTTGTGACTCTGTGTTTTACTCTTGCATTATATAGATAAAAGAGATAGATAGAGAGAGTAGAGTTTGTAGAGATAGTCAGATAGTTTTTTCTTTGTTGATTGGTAGTTGGGCATAATAATAGGGAAAAGTGGAGTTGGGCAACGGACAAGTGACAGAAAAAATGAAGAAGGTAAAGTTAAGAAAAGTTTTTGTTAGTAGTGTCTGTAGTGGGATTCATTGGGTATTTGGGTTAGTGGGTCAGAATTAGAAAATGGAGACAACACAAAGACACAAAAGACATAAATAAAGGAAGAGACAACACACACAGAGACATAAATAAAGGCAAACCAAACACAAAGATTAAAGGCAGATCAAAGACAAAAAGAAAAAAAATAAATCATATAATATAAAAAATTGTCACACAAATTTAAGAAAATAACGGTGATTCTTATATGATTTTTATTTTATTTGTAGATCATGAAAAAATCAACTACAATGCTTGATTTTTTCAAAAGAAAAGGTTCAACTTCAAATTCTTCCAAAGTCAATGTGGAATTGCCAACAACTAATGTTGCTATTCCAATTCTAGAAAATGTGGATGTTCCAATTCCGGAAAATGTGGATTTTCCAATTTCGGAAAATGCGGATGTTCCAATCTCTCAAACACAATTTCAAAGAATTGACCTTGATTCTTTGGATTATAGTTTATTAATACTATATGGATCCGTATTTGAAAATATTTTTTTCGCTTATCTCCGGCCCCCCCCCCCCGGCTTAAAATCCTGCGTTCGTCCCTGATAATATCTATTCCTGGGGCAGTGATATCTGGCTGTAATTTTTATCAAATATATGTAGGCATTAGAGAAGTGAGATGCGCCATTCAAGCAGAACCAGAGAGAGAAAGGGAGATATGTAGGTAATCGATGCCTAACCTTCAAAATATCTACTGCAATGGGGTTTGGCCCACGTGAAGAGAAGGAAGCAGCTATAGGAGCAGTTGTATGTTCAATAACTTCACTTTTTAGTATACTTCCCTGTGGGTTTCTGAACAACATCACCTCGGAAAGTTAATAACAAAACCATGTATATTGTGTTTTTTTCTTTTTTTTCCAAACCAAGAACCATATATAACATCAATCAACATATTAGAAATCTCATGAATTCAGGCAATAGTTAAATTTGATATCCAAATATTTTGTTCAAAGTAGGATAGTAGAATAACTCTGAGATCATAAATATATTTTGGATGAATAATAGAAATTGTATAAATAAAAAATAATATAGAATGCTTACTTTGTAGAATTTATGAAGGACTTAACGATGTCATGATTTTGTCTGTTAAAGCAAATGTAGGTAAAGGAACTACAGAAGCAATATCGTCTCTTCCATCATTTGTTGTGATTGCCCCAATGGCGCCTGCTCTGAAAGCCTCTTTCCGTCCACTTGCCTGATCACACACAACAACTTTTCCTTCCACCAATTTGCTATCCAGACAAGAATCAACGCAAAGCCTGATAACATGCACAATTTCTAGTTTTTGTCACTTTTAAGAGAACTTAAGTTAGCAATGATCAAACCAACAAAAAATTACCGAGTCACATCTTCAGGACAAGTAGTTGTAAGATTTTTCCCATATACTAGAGGGAAATTTGTTCCATTTATGGTTCGTTTGGATTGAGGGAGAGGGAAAAGGAGTAAAGTATAGTAAATTTAGGGACAAAATTGCCAAATGCCCATTTCGGGCAAACTAATCAGTCATTTGCCCTTCTTCCCAAACTAAATAGGGAAATGTCCCTCTTTTGAAAATCGAGTTTTTAAAAATCGATTTAAGCCCTATAGCGACATTTTCAAGGACCTATAGTGACGTTTATAAGGACCTATAGTGGCGTTTTGTAACTTGATATCCATAAAATCGAGTTATAGGCAATTCTATTGCCTATAACTCGATTTCATGAATATCAAGTTATAAAACGTCACTATAGGTTCTTAAAACGTCACTATAGGTCCTTAAAAACGTCGCTATAGGGCTCCGGAAATTTTTTTCTTTTTAACTCGATTTTAAGAAACTCGATTTTCAAAAGAGAGGCATTTCCCTATTTAGTTTGGGAAGAAGGGCAAATGACTGATTACTTTGCCCAAAAAGGACAAAAGCCCATTTTGTCCGTAAATTTAGCATAAAATTAGCTTATTTTTAGCTAGCTCTACTCTACTCCCCTTCACTCCACCTCATTTCCCCCTCCATCCAAACAGGCCATTAGTGTGAAAGGATTTACTGCCTTTCCCTTATAACATACAATGAAATTGTGTCAAAAATACACTAGAATGAACCAAAAAAATAGAAGAAGAAAAAAAACAAGTTCAACTAGTGTCTATGGAAGAAATTTAGTGGCTTACAGACATTTCATAATTTGTAAGAGATGTTCAATGATAACGATTTTAGCACACCATTTCAGGCTAGATAATCAGACAACTTAATGTTACTTCAAGCTTATAAACTTCATAGAGATTTTAAGAGATAACACTCAAAAACTAGAGTCGAAATACATAGGATGGAGGTCCTATAACTAGAAATCTCATATAACTAAACAAAGCAATCACTAGGATAAAATAAAGATACTTACAATGAGCGTCTGTCCATTAGCAAGAGTAAACTTACTAATAAATTTCCTATCTATACTGCTGGCTGCTATGGAGAACAACCATGGTGCAACACTTGATACTGTTGATGGAGTAGGACCACTATTTCCAGCAAACTGAAGGGTGATTATACCTTTCTCCATTGCATGAAAAGAACCAATAGCAATAGCATCCTTTTCAAATGGACTTGCGTAGTCCCCACCGACTGAAATAGTAATGAGGTTGAAGAGGATGAAAATTAAGGTTGATGGATCCGTTCAAATAAACCTGACGATACTAAATTAATGGGTTATCAAAAATAAGACGACGGATTAAGGTTTTGGACAGAGAGATCACATGACGGATGGTCCCCCATAGTAGACGGATGGTAATCCTATATGGACATATTCTAGGTACATGGGCCTAAGGCTAACGGATACCGAGGCCACGTGGCACCCACATGGATTAAGTAAACTCCAAGGAATCCTAACTGGAAATATCTTGCACCCTACGATAGCCCTTGGTCAATGGAGTCCCTATATGGGAAGAATCTCGCAAAACACGTACATTTATTAGGATCTTTCTTATAAGGAAAGATCTTTCTGCCCAAGAAATTGGAGTCGGTTCTATACTACTATAAGAACCCCAAGCCCTCAAAAACAAGGTACGCATTATATACTCCAGTTCTGAAGAGTTCTCTAACTTAACTTTCGAAGGGTATTTGGCCGGTACCACATCGGTACTCTTTGTAAGGTCTTCTTTTTCTATGTTATGTAGGATTTTGTCTAGAGCACGT
This sequence comes from Quercus tomentella, assembly GCA_028535165.1. Classification (NCBI taxonomy): domain Eukaryota; kingdom Viridiplantae; phylum Streptophyta; class Magnoliopsida; order Fagales; family Fagaceae; genus Quercus; species Quercus tomentella. Next base: position 47,708,779 of record JAPQVY010000156.1, read on the forward strand.
GAGAACTATGCAGCTTATTAACGATTCTCGGCATCTTCAGTTGGTGCCGTCTATGGGAACGGCCGATTGGAAGTAAGCCATACTACCGCTTCCCGGACAAAAAGTTGCATGGTACTTACTCGCTCAATGGCAACCACCAATAACCATCAAAGGGATGAACCACGCACCACCGCCCTAGAGAGGCGAGTTTAAACTCTCGCAGCAACAATAGAACTCCTCACCAAGCAAAATCATGACCTAGAGGAGTAGTTGCACCAAAAGAACGTAGCGCTTAACACCCAGGAAGAGGACCAAGAAAGTACCAGTGCTGAGAGAAGGAACCAGGATGGGCTAGAAGGCAGCAACGCCCCAAGTAGACAAGAGCGACAGGATACAAGTCGTCCATCCGCCATAAATACTGTTCCACTGCACTTGGTCTCGGAGATGCAGATGATGAAGGAGAGGATGGACCTCATGATGAACGCCCTCAGAAGACGGGTGTCAAGCGACCTCGACGAGCTAGTACATCAGACGGACTCGCCTTTTACTGCACTTGTCATTTCATTCCCCCTTCCATCGAAGTTCTGCATGCCACAAGTAGAAACCTACGATGGGTCAAAAGATCCCTTGGATCATCTAGAATCGTTCAAAACCCTATGCACTTGCAAGGCGTTGCAGACAAAATCATGTGCTGGGCTTTCCCGACTACGCTGAAGGGTCCTGCGAAGGTATGGTTTAGCAAGCTGACGCCCAACTCTATTAGTACCTTTAAGGAACTGAGCGCGCAGTTTACTTTGCATTTTATAGGGAGGCATCGGTATAAGAAGTCTACTGCGTGCCTAATGAGCATCAAGCAGCGGGAGGAAGAAACGTTGAGATTCTATATAACCCGTTTTAAAAAGGAGGCCCTTTCGATTGATGAGGCTGACGACAAGATACTAATGGCTGCATTTACCAATGGGTTACGGAAGAGTAAGTTTCTGTTTTCCTTATACAAAAACGACCTAAAAATCATGTCGGATGTACTTTACAGGGCTACCAAGTACATGAATGCGAAAGACACGCTACTGGCCCAAAAAGAGAAGCCCAAGAAAAGGGAAAGACTAGAGGATGTACGGCAAGATAAGGGACAAAAGATGGCTAGAACTGGAGACCGACGGGAGGACAGGCATTCCAAACCCCCCACTGGGAGGTTCACAAGTTTCACCCCGTTAACTGCCTCGATTGACCAAGTCCTGCTGCAAATCAAGTACGAAGGAGCCTTAACATTTCCTGGTAAGCTGAAGGGAGATCCCAGTAAGAGGCCCAAGGACAAGTACTTCCGTTTCCACTGTGATCACAGTCATGATACATTTGACTGCTACGACTTAAAGCAGCAAATAAAAGCTCTTATTAGACAAGGAAAACTTCAAAGGTTCGTTAGTAAGGAGAGGACGGACCCAACACAGGAGCAGACTTCCCGGAATGAAAACGAGCATCCCAAGCCCTCCTTAGGAAACATAAGGATAATCGTAAGGGAAACCACAACTTCTAGTTCGTCCAGGAAGGCACACAAAACCTACCTACGGATGGCGCAGAACGTCCAGCTGATGGGCTTCGTCCCAAAGATGGCATGGATCGACAACTCTATAATTGGGTTTATAAAGAAAGATGTCCGACGTCTCCACCACCCACATGACGATGCGCTCGTAGTTAGCATATGAGTAGGGGACTACAACACCCACTGAGTTCTTGTGGACAATAGAAGCTCTGCTGATATCCTCTACTACCTGGCATTCCAGCAAATGAGGATTGAGAGAGAATGGTTGGTTCTAACCAACGCACCGCTCGTTGGATTCGAAGGAATGAGAGTATACCCCCTCGACGTGGTTACTTTGCCCATGACGGTCGATGATTACCCTCAACAAATCACTAAAGATGTCTTGTTCCTAGTTGTTGATTGTTCGTTCGCCTACAACACCATCCTAAGCCGACCTACCCTTAACTCGTGGAAGGCCGCAACATCAACTTACCACTTGATGATCAAATTCCCCACTGAGTACGGAGTGGGGGAAGTACAAGAAGATCAAGTAGCGGTGCATGAGTGCTACATTGCCATGTTGGAAATGGATGATCATTTACAAACAATGTGTATAAAGGAGTAGTGAACGGTGGCAGAACCCATGGAAGGGCAGAAAGAGGTGCTCCTTGACAATTCTAGGCCAGAGCGAACGACCAGGATTGGCACTCTTGCCAGCCCACTAGTACGACAGGCGCTCACTGCATTTCTGAGAGAGAACCAAGACGTCTTTGCCTGGAGCCATGAAAACATGCTTGGAATTGATCCTTTGGTTATTGTCCACAAGTTGAATGTATCCTCTTTTCCCCCCATCCGTTAGAAGAAACGGGTATTTACGCAAGAGCAAGACAAGGCCATAACGGAAGAAGTTCACAAGTTACAAGAAGCAGAATTCATACGAGAAGTGTACTACCCCGATTGGCTGGCCAACGTAGTGATGGTCAAAAAGGCCAACGGTAAGTGGAGGATGTGCGTAGACTTCACAGACTTGAACAGGGCATACACTAAAGATAGCTACCCATTTCTACGAATCGACATCTTGGTGGATCCAAAAGCAAGACACTAGTTGCTGAGCTTCATGGATGCATTCTCTGGTTACAACCAAATCAAGTTGGACGAGGCTGATCAAGAGAAGACCTCATTCTTCACTAGCCAGGGTCTCTTTTGTTATAAAGTAATGTTTTTTGAACTCAAGAACACGGGCGCCATGTATCAAACGATGATGAACAAGATGTTTGTACATCAGATTGGGAGGAACGTTCAAGTCTATGTAAACGACATGTTAGTAAAAAGCGTTCGGGAGGAGGACCTTCTGAATGACCTCAAGGAAACCTTCAATACCCTTCGTTCTTATAACATGAAGCTGAATCCAAAAAAGTGTGCATTCAAGGTGACGACAGGAAAATTCCTAGGGTTCATGGTGTCCCGGAGAGGTATTGAGGTCAACCTAGATAAGATATAGGCTATAATGATGTTAACTCCACCTAAAACCATCAAGGAGGTACAAAGTCTGAACGGTAAGATAGTTGCACTAAACAGGTTCATCTCAAGAGCACTAATAAATGCCTACCTTTCTTCCGTGTGTTGAAAAAGTCCTTTGAGTGAACAACCGAGTGTCAGCAAGCATTTAAGGACCTCAAGGCATAACTTTCTTCCCCAACATTGCTGAGCCCATCCAAGCCTGGAGAAGAGTTTTTTCTCTACCTAGCCATCTCCGCAGCTGCTATTAGCGTAGCATTAGTCAGAAAGAAGGACGAGGTGCAGAGACATGTATACTTCACAAGCCGAGCACTTCGAGGTGCAGAAGAAAGGTACCCACTGATGGAAAATCTAGCCGTCGTCCTGGTAACCGCAACCCGCAAGCTCAAACCTTACTTTCAGGCACACCCGATGATAATTCTAACCGACAAGCCCTTACAGAAAGTGACGAATAGCCCTGAAGCTGTTGGTCGGATGGCGCTATGGGCAATGGAGTTAAGTGAATTCGACGTGTAGTATCGTTCACATATGGCCATAAAGGGACAAGTTATTGCTGACTTCATCGCATAATTCACCAACATGGAAGGTCAGGGGGCAGGAGAGAGTCCACAATGGAGTATCCACATGGACAGATCATCCAACAAATAGGCAGGTGAAGCTGGTGTGGTACTCCATAGTCTAGAAGGGGACGAGGTCGAATGCGTGATTCAACTTGATTTCCCCACGACCAACAATGAGGTGGAGTACGAGGCCTTAATAGCAGGACTAGATCTCGCCAAAGCGGCAGGAGCCACAAATGTGGTCGTATATTGCAACTCTCAAGTAGTCACCAGTCAGATTAACGATGACTATGAATGCAAGGGCGAACAAATGAAAAATACCTTGAGCAGGTGAAGATTCAAGTAAATGACCTCTAAGCAAAATTTGTTCAAATCCCAAGGGAGGAGAACGAGCACGCTGACCGTCTCGCCAAGGCTGCATCAGCAGAACGTATGATCATCCCTAGTCAGGTACTATCCTTCGTTCAAACTTCACCATTAATAGAAAGTGTTAGTGTATAGGAGATAGGTTTCAAGAACGATTGGATGACGCCAATAACCTCCTACCTAAAGGACGGTGTACTACCTGACGGAAAAGAGGCTGCAAGGAGGTTAAAGGTTCAAGCAACACGGTTCATGCTGATTAACGACATCTTATACAAAAGGGGCTTCTCACGCCTGTACCTGAGGTATCTTATCCCCGAGGAGGCAAACTATGTCATGCGAGAAGTCCATGAAGGAGTCTGCGGAAATCATTCTGGATCATGGTCCTTAGTGCATAAACTAATCTGGGCCGGATACTATTAGTCAACTATGCAGAAGGACGCCATTGCGTATGTTAAAGCTTACGACAAGTGTCAGAGGTTTAACAACCTCATTCGGCAGCCAACAGAGAAACTCACCCCCATGACGGCCCCGTGGCCTTTCGCTCAATGGGGATTAGATATCATGGGTTTGTTCCCAGTAGCAATTCGACAACTAAAATTCCTGGTGGTCGTTATAGACTACTTCATCAAGTGGGTAGAAGCTAAAGCCCTAGCTACCATCACGGAGAAGAATGTACAAAGCTTTGTATGAAGGAACGTCATTTGTAGGTACGGTATACCCAGAGTGCTGGTCTCAGACAATGAGAAGCAGTTTGACAACGACGCATTCAGAGACTTTTGCTCACAACTAGGAATCAAGAATCACTACTAATCGCTAGCCCACCCTCAGGCCAATGGACAAGTTGAGGTCACAAATCAATCCTTGCTGAAGATCATCAAGACTCAACTCGAGGGGGCAAAGGGTATGTGGCCAGAGGAATTGCCAAGTGTTTTATGGGCGTACAGGACGACGGTAAGTACGCCTATAGGAGAGACACCGTTTCGAATAGCATATGGGAGTGAGGTAGTCATCTCAGCTGAAGTAGGACTCACAAGCTACAGAGTGGGAAACTACAACAAGAGTAGGAATGATGAAGCTATGTACAACTTGATCTAGTAGACAAGGTTAGAGCAATGACTGAGCAAAGGTTAGCACGATACTAAGACCTCATGGCTAAGCATTACAACTCCAAAGTCAGACACAGGGACTTCCAAGTTGGAGATCTGATCTTGAGAAAGGTGATGGGTGCCACAAAAGACACCTCCCAGGGGAAGCTAGGACCTAATTGGGAAGGACCATACAGGATTGCGTCATGGCATAGGAAGGGAACTTACCACCTAAAGACACTGGACGAGCAAAAATTGCACCACCCCTGGAACACGGAGCACCTGAAGAAGTACTACTAGTAGGCAAAAGCATGGACAACAAAACTCCTCATTTCTAGTTTATTACTTCTTAGTTAAACTTTTATTATCTACAGTTTTTTTTTAAGCCCTAAGGGCAATTTTTTGTTTTCCAAAAACAATTTCTATATGTGCGTCTATCATAATAAGAGGAGTTATTCAAAATACCATGTGTATGCTATCTACATTTCTGCAGAAAAATATAAAGTCCATATGTGGACGGGTTCATCTCAAGGAGTGAGCTGAAAATTGTTAAGTCTGTAAGTGGACGGGTTCATATTAAGTTCACAAGTGGAAGAGTTCATCTCAAAAGGTGAACTAAAAAATATAGTCCATCAATGGATGGGTTCATCTTAAGGGGTGAGCTGAAAATTATTGTCCATAAGTGGACGGGTTCATCTCAATTGGTGAGCTAAAAAATATTAAGTCCATACGTGGACGGGTTCATCTCAAGAGGTGAGCTGAAAAATATAAAGTCCATAAGTGGACGGGTTCATCTTAAGGGGTGAGCTAAAAATTATTGTCCATAAGTGGATGGGTTCATCTCAATGGGTGAGCTGAAAAATATTAAGTCCATACGTGGACGGGTTCATCTCAAGGGGTGAGCTGAAAATTGTTAAGTCCATAAGTGGACGGGTTCATATTAAGTCCATAAGTTGACATGTTCATCTCAAGGGGCGAGCTAAAAATTATTAAGTCCATCAGGGACGAGTTTATCTTAAGAGATGAGCAGAAAAATATTAGGTCCATACGTGGACAGGTTCATCTCAAGAGGTGAGGTGAAAATTTATAAAATCCATACATGGACAGGTTCATCTCAAGGATGACTTGATAGAACCTAAGTAGACAGATACACCCCAAATGGTGATTCAAGATTAATAAATTGAATTCAATGGGTGCGTCAAAGTCCAAAAATGGACGGACCCAAAAACGGATGAAAGCATTAAGGTAACCATATTGGTGTGCAAAATATATATTCAAATAAATGGATAAAGCAAGAAACGATAAATAAAAAGCCTATGAAAGGCAAATGTTTATAGAAACCCAAAACAAGGGGTGACGGAAGGAATAAATACTGCTCTCTCAAGTGAACAAAAATTGATAATATACAAAGTAAAAAGAGAAAAGATAATAATAAAAAACTACTGCTAGGCAACGGGGGTCTCTTCCTTCTTCTCCTCAGCCGTTTGGTCCACTTCAAGTTGACAGATACTGTCCTCGACGGATTTTTCTTGGTCAACATGAATGGCCTCCTCGTTAACTTAAGGGTTAGGATTGACATCATCGGCGAAAAGCTCATCGGTTCCTTCAGATTCAACCAGACGAGCTGGAGTTCGGCATTAATGGTAATATGGGACAGGTCTAGCTCCGGAAAGGAAGCCCTGACCTGACGGAGGCAGTTGTCGAAGCTGTCGGCAAAAGAACCTCCCAGCTCGGCTAGAAAAGCGTCGGAGTCACAATATTCCTTAATTGCATCCTCTTTAGCCCAACGGAGCAGCTTCTTGGACTGGGAGATTTCATCCTCCTTGTCCTTGAGCACATTTTTCAGTGCCTTCATCTGCTCCTCTGCCTCTTCTAGGAGCCTCTTCATCAGGTCAAACTTCTTCTCCTAGACGACCTTCCAGGCCTTCAACTCCCCCAGCTCAGCCTCCGACGCCTTCGCCCTCGCCCTTACGGTCTACCACCGTCGCTTAGGACATGCAATGGTCCATCAGGCCCTTCATCATGAGCACTCCCTGCAAGCATCCAAAACCAAGGTTAGAAATAATAAACAAATAACATGATGGAAAGAAAAGGCAGACGAATACATACTTGAGCCAGGCTAAAGAGACCCATCTCCCTCATGGCCTCAATAGAATGGTTGCCCAAGTCCTCATAATCTTCACTCATGATGATGGATTAGAGTTGCTTAAGAGCATACTAAGGGTCTTCACGAAGAAGGACAGGGCATTTTTCGTCAGCAGGAACTTAACCCGTCATCAAGCCCTTACCTTTCCCATGAATAGGTAGGGAAGGTAGCTTTGTCCCTGTAGGAGCAACCCCAATAGTCCCTACCGTCACCTTAGGTTTCTTGGGTGGATGGTCGGTCTTGTCCACCGGTTTCCTCTTTGTGGATGGGTAGGACGGAGTCGGTCCCTTCTTTTTCCTCGCAGCCGCCTGCTACTTGATGTAAGCCCTTCTCCTTTCGTCTTTTACTTCTGTATAAGATGGACCAAAAAGGAGTTAGATAAAACTACTATAAATTAGAAAGGAAAGTAATATGTGACGAACTTACGTTGGCGCGCTAAACGATCATGGCGACGGGCAGCCTCTGTGGGTTCAGGACCCTCGCAATACCAATGGATAGTATCCAAGGTAACAAGCTTCACCCAAGTTCTCTCTGACAACTTGATCTTAAAGATCCGTTCCAAGAAACTCCACTGCTCGAGAGTAACCTCTGGATAGTCTTGAGTTGTAATAGGAGACGATCAGGACATTATATGAAACTGGTAATAACAACTAAAATTTAAGACCAACGGACACCTACCAGATGGGGGCATTATGCCCCAAGTCTTGTCCACTAGCATGAACTCCTAGTCATCAAGGTGGCACATCCAGTTGTCCCCCTCAAGGAAGAAGTACTGACTCTTCCAATTCCTGTTGAAGTCGGGGGTCTCACACACTAACCTAAAAGACAGCTTCCTTGGTAGGAAGCTGTACATTCCCCTAGACTAGACGATCTTGGATGGATGGTAGTAGTGGAAAAATTCCTCCACCATCATCCTGCGTGCCCCATTTGAAAGAACTCCATAGAGGACTTTCATGCCAAGGAAAACTTTCCAAGCGTTCGGAGAGACTTGGGTGACGGCCAGCCCAAGATATTGGAGAAGGCGACGGTGAATAGCGCTTAGTGGGAACCTAAGTCCTGCTTTAAACATTTGCTTGTACACTTTGACGTCATCGACACCCTGATAGTAACATTTTTTTAAATTTATATGGTAGACGGATGGGTATGTTGACGGGAATCTGGTATTTTTCCCTAAGGGTATCGAAGTGTTTTTGCTTAATGGTAGACTTGAAGTCATTCACCGTCCACAATGGAAGAAGAATGAACTGCCTAAGGCCATCAAGTCCTATGACAGATTGGGAAGGGGGTTCAGCACTAACTAAGTCCTCATTTGAGTCACCCTCTGACCCGTCCACATCCACATCCTCATCCCCCTCCATAGAAGATAAATTAGAGGACAGAACTGACCTGACGGATACACCTCATCGTAGCCTACCCCGTCACAGACACATGATTGATCACTCAACGCCTCACTAGACATCTGTTAGCTACACATGACAGATAAAACCTTAAGACTCTACAGTTCTACATAGTCGACGAACATGTAATATTAAAGAAAACGCAAAAATGATATATATAATAAAGTTCAGCTTAAGGTAAGGAATACTTACAGTAAACAATGCAAAGAGATGACGGAGAAAGTAGAAGACGGTTGCGCTCTGATTGAAAAAGCAGACGATATGTTGATTTCTAGTAGAAGACGGTAGCGTTCTGACTAGAAATTTGTGATGAAAAGTGAAAAATGAAAGGAAGAGGCAGCATATATATAGAGGAAATGGCATGGAAGATGAAGGGACACTTCGGTCCGAGTAATCATCCACTAGAAGTATGACACGTGCCCTTACAGCATTTGTGGCCCTAAGCTAGCCTGTCAATCAAAGCACGTTTCTCAGGGGCTAAGTAAGACCGTCACTCCACAAGTCTATCCATGTAAGAGGGTGATGGACCCATGGAGTGAGGGGGCAACTGAAGAGGATGAAAATTAAGGTTGACGAATCCATTCAAATAAACCTGACGGTACTAAATTAATGGGTTATCAAAAATAAGACAACGAATTGAGGTACTAGACAGAGAGATCACATGACAGATGGTCCCTCATAGTAGACGGATGGTCCTCCTATATGGACAGATTCTAGGTACATGGGCCTAAGGCCACGTGGCACCCATATGGATTAAGTAAACTCCAAGGAATCCTAAATGGAAATATCTTGCATCCTACAATAGCCCCTGGTCAATAAAGTTCCTATATGGAAAGAGTCCCGCAAAATATATACATTTATTAGGATCTTCTTTCTGCCCAAGAAATTGGAGTTGATTCTATACTACTATAAAAACCCCAAGCCCTCAAAAACAAGGTACACATTATATACCATAGCTTTGGCACTCTAGAGTTGTGAAAAGTTCTCTAACTTAACCTTCAGAGGGTATTTGGCCAATACAACACCGGTACTCTCTATAAGGTCTTCTTTTTCTGTGTTGCGCAGGATTTTGTCTAGAGCAAGTGAGGACTGTGCAGCTTACTGACGATTCTCGGCATCATCAGAGGTCAACCCCATCAGTAATAGCATCATCAAAGGCTGCAAAGATGTATAGGTCTAAACAATCTCCTTCATCACATACTTTGTATGCAGCAATCCTTGCAAATGGAATCCCTCCATGTGCATTGCACTTTGCCATTCCATAAAAACTTGTATCTGGTACTTTGTTACCTACTGCTGTTGAGGCAGTATGGGTACCATGACCTATCTCATCCTTTGCAGGAGAACTTTCACTACCCAATTTGTAACTTCGAGCACCAATAAGCTTACTGTAGAATATACATTTGTTAGAGTTTATTAATATAAGTAGGAACGCCAAAATCCTACAATGATTTTCATCCTTTCTATGGGATTAGGCCAGGCTTTTTTGTTTTTTATAATCATAATATAAATCAAGAGTAGAAGAAATTACTTGTTGCAAGTAAAATTAGTGCCACTTGCACAAGTACCCTTCCATTTCTTAGGGGGTGGACCATAACCTTCATTGCTAAAGCTTTCTAACTCGGGCCAAATTCCACTATCAATAGCACCAACTATCAAATTACTCTCAACGGTGGGATTTCTCTTCGCAGTTTCGGTTAAACCCACGAAGTCCCATGATCTTGTTGTTTGAAGTTTGAGTTTTTTACTTGGAAACACAAATACGACTTCCTTCTTACCTACACATTATTGTCATTATACTTGGAAATAAGTTTTATTCTGATAATACAACATAAGAACCATATTGGAAATGGCAAACTTTGGCTACAAACTTGGTTTCACTCAATATATTTTTACTAAAAGTAAATTTTGACAAATTCAATGTTGAATTACATTATCTTCTTATATCATCCATGTAGCAACTTTAAAATAAATTGAAAAACTATTTTTTTGACTTTCCTTATTTAGCATAGTGGAAAACAACCCCATCTCATGCCAAACTAAATAAAGAAAGTCAAGATTGTTTCTTTTCACTCAATTTTTTTATATTACCAAACACATGAAAATGCAAGGAAACAAACGGAGAAATAAATCATAAAGCACTTACTAGCTATTATTTGTTGCTCTTCATCACTAAGCCAAGTTGCAAATCCGTTGAAACTCCTAGTATAGCTTCTAACAATAGAGTTACTAGCAGCACTATAAAGAAAGATTAGGTGAAAAAAATAGTCAAAACATATATGCCTTGCTATTTCTTTCACTTCTTTATCTCTTTTTGCTACTTTGTATTGAATTTTAGTTTCTCTCAAGTTTAAGTTATGTTTGGTAACTATTTTTGTGTTTTTCTTCAAAAATTTGTTTTTGAGAATAAAAACATAAAACAATTTTATTGTGGTTTCAAAGCTAATAACACATGGTTAGTGCAAAACAGCACAAAACTAAGTGAGCATTTCTTGAGCCTATTAACAAAGTGATGAACCAACTTTTTTCCTTTTTTTTTCTTTCCTTTCTAATCAGTAATACTTTATTAATAGAGGGCAGATAAATGTGTGTATATTATCTTATGCCAGCACAACAGGTACATGAACATGTTGCCTAAGTAAAATAAGCCCACTATACATATAAGCATTGTATCTTTCAAATACACAATCAAAAGCTAAAATGAAATTTAACTGGAGAGCATGAGATTTTGGTTGAGCACATATAGGTTGAGTTGGTTCAACAATTGCAACACGATAAGGAGGATTTCATAGATGACAATAGGGAATGGAGGAGGGAGAGTGTGGTGGGTTTGGTCGCACGTGTTAGAATTGTTGGTGTGCTTTAGTCTTATTTTATTTTTGTTTCAGCCAAGATTTGAAAGTCTGGCCTTATTAATGTATGTTGGTTTCTATGTGTTTTCATAATTGATAACAGCTCGTTAGTTGTTCTCAGTTTTCTTTGAAAATTGAGATTTGGAAACAATTATTTTTCCCATCAATTTTGAGTTATCAAAGATGTTTTCCTGTTCTAGAAAATAAGTTAAAAAAAAAAATAGTTTTTGAAAATAGATAATTAGGGATAAAGGTAGTTACCAAACATACCATTTGTTTCTCTCAAGTAAAAATTTTTGTCTCATCTTTTGTATTTCATTTTATACTATACCAATTGCGATAGGTCATGTGTATAATTTTTTTTTTTTTTTTTTTTAACTTTAATTATATGTATTCCTTTTACTTTCCTAATAGAATAACCAAATCATTGTGTCTATATAGGTGCATTATTAGTATTATATATTTCAAGGGTAATTACACTTCCCTTTTCTTGAGGTTTTAGGAATGGCATTCCACCCCAAACAAGGGAAAAAGAAAGGGAAAGAAAAACAATCTCCTCCCTCGAGGTTCAAAGAGCATAACACTCCCCCTTTTGTTTATAATACTAACAGGATATTTCAAATTTCTATAAGATTCTCTTTATCAAAATTTAACCATAATTTGTAAAAACAAAATTGAGAATTTAGAATAATAATACAAAGTTTATCAAGCACCAAAAGACATGGAACAACAAATCTCTCCACAACCCATTGAAAAAAAAAAAAAAAAAAAGTCATACTAAATATTTCAAAATACTTTATAATTAAAAATTGAAATCAATGGATTTTAATTTTGAAAGATAAGATAATTAATTTTTATATATATATAAAAGAACCCCCTAGGATTTAATTAATGTATATATAAAAGAACAATTACCTTTCACCAAGAACTTCTTGAAGAATGCTGTAATGGTAAGAGCTCGGTGAGTATTCACCCTCTGGTAGCGAACCCATGTACACAATGTATACATCCTTGGTTGTATCTATTTCTGTTGCACCACAATGAATGCTAAGGGTAGTGACAACAAGAACTACTAAGACCTGGAAAAGGAATATTAAGCTAGACATGGCTTCTTTGTTTGTTATTGTGAAAAGAAAGAGGTTTGAAATACTTTTTTTTTTTTTTTTGGTTCAATTGGTTTGAAATGAGTACTATTTATAATCTAAATCATGCTGGAATTCCATCCAATGTGACTGTACTTTCCTTCTAAATCACAAACAATATTCAGAAATGAAAATATGGCTCGCTTACCCGAGAAATATGGTAATTTGAGACGTAAATGTATGGGTACACTATTATTGTCAAGATTATTCTCTTTTTAACTTTTGGTCGAGATAATATGAGCTTGAGAAATATTGTCTATGACATTTTCACAACATTTTTATAACAAATTTTATGTGTTAGGTTGTTACTTGATGTTATTAGTGATAATTTCAGTAGTGGATTCAAATTAAAAAACTGTAACAATCTACCAACTAAGATTTGTTGTAAAAGATATATTATTGACGTAGCACTTTTCAAATAAATTTTATATGATTTCCAATTTTTTTTTCAAAATATAATAGAATTTTAATCTATGATATACTCTTTATGATAATTGTCCTTTAATATCAAGCCAAAACACGAATAAGTTTTTGGTGTAAACAATGTTCAAAAGACTTTATTAATTAAACTAATTGAAACTCATTTCTATTATTGTTTTTAAATATTGTTTTTACACTATACACATATAATTATATAATTACATATTATGGAGAATCTTGGTATCAATTGCAATCAATCAATCAATGTTATAACGGATAATTCGCTACAAGAAATCTGGGTTTAGGCGATGTTTGTAAAACGTCACTAAAAACCCAAAATACCTCACTATAGACATAAATGGTTACAGTGACCTTTTTTTTTTTGCAACGTTCAAAAACGTCGTTATAGGTCTATTGTGACGTTTCAAAAAACATTGCCATATATGACTCTTTAGTGGCATTCAAAAACTTTTAGTGACGTTTTCTAGACATCACTAAATAATATAATATTTTCTTATATGATGTAGGAAAATACATTTAGTGATGTTTTTAAAACACCGCAAATAATCACCCCTATAACGACGTTTCAAAAACATCGCAAAAGCATTTGTCCTCTTGCTTTTTAGTGACATTTTAAAACGTTACTATAGGATTGATTATTTGTGATGTTTTAAAGGCATTGCTAAAAAGGATTTCCTCTTACTTTTTAATGACATTTTTAAAACATCGCAAAACCTTGCTCATTATTTTTTTAAAAAAATATTAAAAAATCTATATAAACCTGCTTAAAATTCAACAATAACTAACACAAGCTTGTAATAGATCAAATATACCTATTGATCATCAATATTCCACAATAACACGTTAACCATAGATTCAATATATATATGTTTAATACCAATACATGTATAATCTTGAATTCAACAAAACACTTGTCTACCTACACCAAAAAAAAAAAAAAAAAAATTAAAAAAAATAAATAAATAAAAAAACCACCCAAACTATGAAAATATTAAACAAAGTACAATACTTCCAAAATAATTGTGGTTGTTTAAAACAACTATGTAATAACTCAGAGAGTCCTTAAAACACTGCATGTCTATATGCTTGTTTCTTGATGGAATGAAGCCTGCAATCTATAAGGAGTTGGAGATTGATGATCTAAACTGAAACCATCCTGAATACAAATTAAGAGTATCTAATAAGTTCATGAGGAAATCATTTCGAGTAACAAAATAATAATTGCTATACTTAAAAAATTTAAACACCAAATACAATCTTAAAACATTAAAATTTAATACTTGACTAGCTTCTAAAGAATGATTTTGCTGATTTTGCACTAGTTGTATCAATTGGGTCAGTCGCTCCTCCAAGTTTTCATAACGATTCACTTTCTTCGTAAAAAAAGCCACTTGATTCTTCAACTGAGTCACTTTAGCATCCCTTTCTTGGCTTCTTACTTGAGCAATTGCAAGAGTGCTCTTGACAGGATGCATACTTGGGGTTGGGCCAAATCCCACACCCTGAGAACAACCATTGCACTCATTACCAAACACTTGAGCATATACATCATCTGATGCCCATGCAATAATACCAGTAAGGTTGGATGACTGCACACGATTTGAGGACTCACTCAATAGTTCATTGATTTTTTCCTAATATTCAAAGTTTGAACACAATAACACATTAGAAATTAACAATGTTAATAGATTCAATATTACACTTAGCAAATCATGATATTACTTACAATGTTGCTTTCACGCATATTACTATTTTCATTTGAGTTCTCTTGGACAGAAGTACTAGAAGTTCTAACAGAAGTCTTTCTAGATAATGATTCCCCGTGAAAAGTCCAACGTCGATAACCTCTACAAATCCCATGTGATACTAGATGAATTCGTACAACATTTATAGCCAACATTGTTGAATGTGCACATTTTCGACATGGACAAACAATTGTACCATCTCGCTGTGCATGTTGAGATGCAAAATTCAAGAATTGTGCAACTCCATTTTTATATTCCACAAATGTCCTATCTCTAATGTCCATCCAACTCTTGTCCATAGCTATAGAACAAAACTAAACAATCCACCACAAAGCAATTATCAATATAACAATATAGAATGATTACAAGTATTGAAGTCTAAAAAGTAATCAACAATCATAACTCAACAACATCCAAATTTTCAAAAAATAATAAACTCCCAATATAAATGTAAACAGTCTTATAACACCATGCAAGCCACCCGCTTGGTCCAACACAACAATCCTCCCAATACAATTGTTGTAACCACAAATATAGAATGCTTACAAGTATTGAAGTCCAAAAAGTAATCAACAAATATAACTCAAAAATATCCATCCAAATTTTCAAAAAATAGTAAACACTTCTAATATGAATATAAACCGCCTTATAACACCATGCAAGCCACTCACTTACTCCAACTCAACAATCCACCTTAACACAATTATCATAATCACAAATATAGAATGCTTACAAGTATTGAAGTCCAAAAAGTAATCAACAAATATAACTCAACCGTATCCATCCAAATTTAATAAACACTCCCAATATCAATTGCAACGACCTTATAACACCATGCAAGTCACCGCTTGCTCCAACACAACAATCCACCCAATACAATTATCAATATAATAATATAGAATGCTTACAAGTATTGAAATTCAAAAAGTAATCAACAAACATAACTCAACAACATCCAAATTTTCAAAAAGAAGTAAACGCTTCCACTATGAATGTAAGCCGCCTTATAACACCATGCAAGCCACCCACTTGCTCCAACTTAACAATCCACCCCAACACAATTATTAACATTTCAAGTATAAAGATTTAATCAAAAATTACTTCTATGCTCAAGCCAAGCAAACACTTTTCTAAAAAAAGTCCAAACTTATCACAATAAATGAGTACTTAACCTGCAAAATAAAAAAGGACAATTACATGATGTGGAAGGAAAATAAAGGTGTCATTGCAGAAAATTTTTATGAGTTAGGACTTGGAACAATTAGGCAAAAAAATTAAGGACCACTTTGTAGAAAATATTTGAAGTTTAATTGTATTCAAACTTTGTCATTTGGTATACATAAGGAAACTTACCCATTATGCCTAAATGTCTCAACTGAAAATGGTGCTCCAAATCATCCAAATTTTGCATATGAGAATGCTATTGCAGAAAATTTTAATGAGTCATGGTGCATGAAAATTTAGTAATATATATAAAGAGCATTTAGTTGAGATTATTTACTCACAACAAGAGTGAAACCTCAACACCTAAGCCAATAACACCAAATGAAACCTGCAAAAAAAAAAAAAAAAAAGCCACAACTTTCTTAATTTTCTAAGATTATAAAGAAATTACTATAATTTCATATAAAGTAATAATTGTAATTTCTAATATAATAACACACAAACACAGCTTTATACATAGAATATAAAATCTTATCAAAATATATAAATAAACATGAATACCACATGGCATCACACTATTGGCTAAACCATTTCTTAATCTAATCAACAATGAATTATGCTAGAGACACAACTTTTGACACAACCTTGTGATTGGTAAAAGCACCACCACCGAGTCCAATTAAATATAAAAATATATTCTTCTCAAATATATGGCCACTTATTAAATTTATTTGTATTTGTGCTCATTTAATTATTAAAAAATATATAAAAAATAGTTTTTATGTTGCATGGCCACAACGTGGCACCATGAAATGCTGAATACATTCATTGAAACAAGAGAAGTGATGATATGAAATTATAAATACATTAATTGAAGCAAAAGAAGTGAAGATATTTATGTACAAAAATACAGAAGTGAAGATATTTGCTTTGCATGGCCAAAACGTGGCACTCTAGGAATGAATCAATGATTTTATTTAAAAAAAAAAAAAAAAAACAAAATAGAAAAATTCTAACCCCTACTAATCCAACATGTGACATCCCCATTAATACTCTCACCTACCCCACTTGACCACCTCTTTTTCTTTCCGTTGAAGTTATATTTCATTGTTCCAAGCCAATTCTTGTTCTCTTTAACTCTCTGTCTCTCATTGCAGCGGATTTGAAGATTGTACTTCAGATTTGAAGATTATGAAGAGTACCTCAAAAAATTATCAGTTCCTTGTTCCTTCAATTTTTCTTTTTCTTTTTTCACTTCATCTAGATCTGTTCATAACTTCCTACTGGTGTATTAGCTGAACGCAAAATCTCAAAGGTACTATTACCCACTAGTTACTAACTAACTAGTTGCCTTCACATTACATTACTCCAGTATGTATTTCAGAAACCAAACACAAAATCTCAAAGGTACTATTACCCACAAACACAAAGCCAAACACAATATAGATGATGAACAGCACTTTTACCCACAAAACAAATAAGAGAAAATGAAGCAGTGAAAGAGTAAAAGAAGCATCAAACATGAGGAGCAAAGTGGGAAAGGTACCTTTATTAGCAGAAGTGGTGGAGGAGAGAGCAAGATGGGTTGAGTTGACTCGGCAGCTTTGAGGACGAAACGGTGCGTTTTGGGAGGAATGGTTTCAAGATAGTGATGATGATGGGAGCTCTAGATTGGTGGAGGTCGACGACGGCCGCGGTGGCTTTGAGGGTGGTGGATAGGCTTAAGTGGAGGGCAGTGGCAGCGTGAGGGAGAGTAAGAAGAGGAGATATGAGGGAGACAGAGAAGTGGGTACACGAATGGACTCAGAAAGAAACAAAAAGAAAAAAAAAAAAAAAAAAAAAAGAGTGTAGGAAAAAAAAAAAAAAAAAAAAGGAAAAAATAAGTGGGAAATGAAAAAGTGGGGAAACTTTGTGCGGGAATACCAAAATTTCTGGAGGGAACATTGAGGTTTTGTTAATAACTACAAGTGGGCAAGTTTTATTCTCTTTAACTGTACTTTTTGTGACGTTTTAATAAACACCGCTATTGTTCTGGGTTACAGCTACGCTTTTTAAAAACCGTCCCTTCATCCAAACCTAGGATAATAGTTAATTATTTTTCTTTTGAGATAATTTTAATTTTTAATCTTGTATACATGTTTTACAAAAGAAAAAAATAAACAAAAAAATTGAAATAATAGGTCAAGATAGGTTTTTTGTTTCCCCTTTTATATAGTTTTGTTGGGTAGGATAGTAAATACATTACAATTGTCGGTTACATTATGTTGCATTTTATTTTTCCTTTTTTTTGTTTTTATTATTATTATTATTAGAAACAGGACTAACCCCGATAATCTTGGACAAAGTTTAGTTAAAAAATTGGTTGTAATTTAAGACTACAAAATTGGTTGTAACCTAAGTTAAATTTGACATGTGTTTTAATATCCGCCACATTGCTTAATGGTTGATGATGCACAAAATTGTTAGTGAGTTGATCGTCCACACGTGCTCCAATTATGGTACCCAAAGAACAAATGAGTAAAGAACCAACAGAGAACACTGGTGGAATACTGGCTAAAGACCCTCCGAAGGTTAAGTCAATGAAAAAAGAATTTCTAAGAACTCAGTAGTATGAAAGTTAGAAATTTTTATGTATTGTAAGGAAGAGGGGGCTTAGTGCTTGTATGGTGGTGTGGAGCTAACTCAAATCCCTTGAATGTATGAGCTTTCCTTGTAGAGAAGATTTGGAGTTAGGGCTCCGAAATCTTAGGGCTTCTCTTCCCATACAAGGAAGATAAAAACGTGTAATAAGATCTTTGGGCGTAATGTGCAAGTTATTTCTATATAAGGACCCATGAGTGGAGAACACATAAAGCTTACGGGTCCTAGTGTACTCGACCATCAGTATGACCATCTATCCGTCGGTATGCAAATGGGGAATGAGGTACAAATCCTCCGTCGGATTCATATGCAAGCCATCCGTTGGGGTTAAATGTATGATTCCCGACGAGTCTATGAAAGCTGATGGGTTTTCAAGGAGAGTGAAGCATCAAACTGTCGGGACCTTAAGGGGGCCAAATGGGATGTTCGCCCCAATGGATCTGTGCCGATGGGTCCCATTGTCGAGGCACTCATCCTGACAGGTTAAAGAGCAAAAAAAACTTTTCCAGATGAAAATACCCTTATCGATAGCCTTTTCTTTTTCTTTTTCTTTTTTTTAGTTTGAATTTTTGTCAATTTGATCAGCAAGTAAAAAGGTTGTAATATCTGATGGTATTTTCGCATTATATGTGGAGTAACTTCAAGCCTTTCTATATAAGTTTGAGGTATGAGATTAGTAACACATTGTTATTATCTCTAAAATAATAATAATAATAATAATAAAAGCATTTCTAGAATTTATATAATTATTAATTTGTTTTCTTTTAACCGTGACAATGTTACAAAAAATTTTGTACATGCCAAATCACGTATTGACAGGGTAATTATAATTATTATATATAAAATTTGGTCAACCAATAACAGGGATTGTTGATTGTAACTTTCTTTGATCTGCTAATAACTCACGTCATATTATGAAATAATCACAATCCAATGTATGTGTATTTATATATATACATTTCACATAAGATATCACTAGTGCATCAAAATGTGATGGTAGGTTCCACCATTTTACATGGTCAATTTCGTAGCTTATTTTTTAAAATATTAACTTTTTATTTTTGTAAATTTGGATTAACAGTAACAAGGTCAATGAATAATTCTATAATTTTACGTCACACATGCATTCAACAATAACATAATGTGTGGGTTCCAGTTAGCTCAATTAGTAAAGTTTCTAATGATTGAATAAGAAATCTGAGGTTCAATCCCTCAGCCTACACCAAAAACCGATTGGTGTCTTGATCTAATGATTAGTTATTTGAATTTGTTTTTCTTGCATATGTGCAAATTTTGTGCTCAGAATGATATGATAAATATCTATCTTAGTCATGATTTTAGTGCAGAAAATAATATGTTCACGCACCTTCCATAAATTTTCTAGCAAGTGTTACTAATTTTAGATGACATAAAATCATGAATGAATAAAAATAATTCGTTTGGCATCATTGACATGTTACTTAGGATGTGTTTTTTTTCTTACATTTACATTGTACAATCCATAAGTAATCATATAAAATAGATTGAAATCTTAAATTTCTAAATATGAGTTTTATTTGAATCTTCATGAAATATGTTCATTTATCATTTAGAATCCATATCTAGGGCTTGCATATTTTTTTTTTTTTTTTTTTTTAATATACAAGATAGAAATTCTACTCTAGCCTAATTTAAGTATATATATATATGCGAAACTCCCTATTGGAAACTTAAACCCCAGTCTTTGCCCCCCACACCCACAAGCACTTATACTTGCATATTCTTACTCTCACATGTTTATGTATTCTTACATATGATCTCGTTGAAAGATATCAATGCATCTTAATGTAGTGTGTTGCATGTTCTCAATACTTGTTCGTGTTTATGACTAAACCTGTTTGTCTTGATTTTCTAGTTCTTATTTTCAATTATGTGAACTTAATTATATGATGGGATAAATGGATTTGTTTTCATTGACCATTATATATTTCCTAATAGATCAACTTAGACTAAGTAGGGTGGGTGTCCAGAACTTAGACTATGAGATGTAGATTAGATCTTTCTATAAGATTTTTCTTTTTCTTTTTTTCACTTTTAGATTGTAATCGAAAAACAAAATCGTGTAAATTTATTTTCTTAAATTGCATTAGGATTAAAGCCCTATAATTTAATTTTATTTAAACATTTTATGTAATTTTCATTATTTGATAATAAATTTTATTTTTTTAAGGTAAAATAAATTTTGATTCAACTTTTAAGTAGATACCACAAAGCAGAGATTCTGCATTCAAGGACTAGTATAATAGAAACACAAGAGCCCCTTCGGGTTGCACATTGAAACTAAGGAAGTCAATACTGTTCTGGTGCCAGGCATATCTGGGAAATATATCATACCGGCCATTAAACTAGTATCGATACTCATTCAAAATGTACCGGAAAAAATACCGGGTTGTACCGGCCTATTTCAATTGTACCAACTGGTATTGGTGTGTCGGCCGGTACAATAAAAAAAATTGAAAAAAAATTATTAAAATTTTTTTTATTTAATCTAATATATTGGTTAATGTACTTAAACTAATATATAGGCTTATAAAATATGTGAATTTTAAATTTTATATTGATAAAAATAATATATATATATATATATATATATATATATATATATATATATATATATATATAGCGTTAATCCCGAAATAGTACATTAGTATCGAAATATTTCGTTTCCCTAGTCAAACTAAAACAGTGTCCAATACGAAATTGACTTTCTTGGTTGAAACCCATTTTTACATCCTTGCTACCCCTATGAACTATGGTGCACGTCAAAGGCTATTCCAAGATTGTACTAAAAAGATATGTTTAATGTGATCAACCCCCCATGGCTCTATAACTAGGTCCCCACTTCTAGATTAGAGCAATCATTTCTTGTATTAATCTCTGTATGAATTCTTTCT
Source organism: Quercus tomentella (assembly GCA_028535165.1). Taxonomy (NCBI): domain Eukaryota; kingdom Viridiplantae; phylum Streptophyta; class Magnoliopsida; order Fagales; family Fagaceae; genus Quercus; species Quercus tomentella. Next base: position 47,730,266 of record JAPQVY010000156.1, read on the forward strand.
CTATTTGTAGTTTTTTCACCTGGAATGTAATTTTATAGTGGTAGCAGGAGCAGTTTGATGTATTTAGGGACTTAAAAGTGAAAACTAAAATTGAAGCCTTTCTTATATTTAAATATCACTTTAAAAAAAATATTACTTAAACTATATTTTTTTTTAGATGCAAAATTACTACTGTAGGGACACAATTTGCAGCCCAGGCCCAAAATGTATGGGATACTGGTCCAATGAACCCAGTACAATAAATTTGTAGAGAGTGGGTAGAAGAACTAGGCTTTAGTGAATGTGATAACAATTATAATGAGTTTCCAAGGCAATCAAACGGAAACGAACCAAGTTTGTACAAGAAAGTTTGTCCTCGGCACAATTCGAGGAGCTCTGTTCTAGTATATATTGGATGATAATGGTTACAGGAGTTCTTGAGATTGCTACAGTGCTTTCTCTCTTAATCCCCCGGCCCCCTCTCCATGATGGGTCTCTCCTATTATATAGTTCCCTTTGAACGATCTTGGCCTTCCACTTGTTGATCATCCAAGCCTATACTTGAGTGCCTATCCCATCAGACACCGTCTCTGGCGTTCTGTGAGTTGCAGTAACCGAGATAGCACTGTTCAAGGGTCTTGTCCACATAAATGCGGTGTTAGCAACTTTCCCTTAAATATTCCTGAGTTCCTATCCTTTAGAACTTCCTAGAAGGTCACTCTGACTATTTAGGACTTATATCTAACCGTGCTTTAGCTGGTCCGAGGATGTATTCCTCCTCGGACTTGGACTACCACGCTCTCGGCCAAAGCCTAACGCCCCATTGTATATGTCCGAGGATATATTCCTCCTCGGATTTGGACTACTGCTCTCTCGGCCAAAGCCTCACGCCCCATTGTATGATTTTGGCCCCATGACCCCACAATAGCCCCTCAAAACTCCGATTTTTTCCTCTCACCCGAGGAGAAAAGTGGGGTTTTGAATTCTTTAAGAGTTAACTCTACTTGATACCTTGATTTACGCCCGTAGGAGTGCCGTTTTACGCGCCTCATATTTGTACTGTAAATTGCTCCTTTTAGAGTTACCAATCTAAGGAGATGGTTATGATCTTGGGTTTGTCTTGACACTTTAGTGAGAAACAAATAGATAGCATAGAATGTTAACTTTCCCACATCATCTAGTCCGAAGACCGAGGCATGATTGAGTTTGAGTTTAAACACCTAGGAAAGTTGTCATCGAGTGTTAATTTCCCCTTAGCATCTGGTCCGAGGACTACAGGCATGGCTAAGGTTCTTCTTAGCAGGAGGTCTGAGGGACCCGACATAGCTAAGGCTCTATATGACGCTTAGCAGGAGATCCGAGGGGATCCGACATAGCTAAGGCTCTGTTTAGTACTAAGACTTTATGGAAGTAACAAGTTTCCCATAGGTTTGAGTCCGAGGACCATGCAAGACCTTGGTTCTGTCCAAAACTTAGAATTTTCTTTAAGATGTACTTGGTTTCCCCATAGGTTTGAGTCCGAGGACCATGCAAGACCTTGGTTCTGTCCAAAACTTAGAATTTTCTTTAAGTAGTTGGTTTCCCCATAGGTTTGAGTCCGAGGACAATGCAATACCTTGGTTCTGTCCAAAACTTAGAATTTTCTTTAAGTAGTTGGTTTCCCCATAGGTTTAAGTCCGAGGACCATGCAAGACCTTGGTTCTGTCCAAAAGTTAGAATTTTCTTTAAGATGTACTTGGTTTCCCCATAGGTTTGAGTCCGAGGACCGTGCAATACCTTGGTTCTGTCCAAAACTTAGAATTTTCTTTAAGATGTACTTGGTTTCCCCATAGGTTTGAGTCCGAGGACCATGCAATACCTTGGTTCAGTCCAAAACTTAGAATTTTCTTTGAGTAGTTGGTTTCCCCATAGGTTTGAGTCCGAGGACCATGCAAGACCTTGGTTCTGTCCAAAACTTAGAATTTTCTTTAACTAGTTGGTTTCCCCATAGGTTTGAGTCCGAGGACCATTCAAGACCTTGGTTCTGTCCAAAAGTTAGAATTTTCTTTAAGATGTACTTGGTTTCCCCATAGGTTTGAGTCCGAGGACCGTGCAATACCTTGGTTCTGTCCAAAACTTAGAATTTTCTTTAAGATGTACTTGGTTTCCCCATAGGTTTGAGTCCGAGGACCATGCAAGACCTTGGTTCAGTCCAAAACTTAGAATTTTCTTTGAGTAGTTGGTTTCCCCATAGGTTTGAGTCCGAGGACCATGCAAGACCTTGGTTCTGTCCAAAACTTAGAATTTTCTTTAAGTAGTTGGTTTCCCCATAGGTTTGAGTCCGAGGACCGTGCAATACCTTGGTTCTGTCCAAAACTTAGAATTTTCTTTAAGTAGTTGGTTTCCCCATAGGTTTGAGTCCGAGGACCGTGCAATACCTTGGTTCTGTCCAAAACTTAGAATTTTCTTTAAGTAGTTGGTTTCCCCATAGGTTTGAGTCCGAGGACCATGCAAGACCTTGGTTCTGTCCAAAACTTAGAATTTTCTTTAAGTAGTTGGTTTCCCCATAGGTTTTAGTCCGAGGACAATGCAATACCTTGGTTTTGTCCAAAACTTAGAATTTTCTTTAAGTAGTTGGTTTCCCCAAAGGTTTGAGTCCGAGGACCATGCAAGACCTTGGTTCTGTCCAAAACTTAGAATTTTCTTTAAGTAGTTGGTTTCCCCATAGGTTTGAGTCCGAGGACCATGCAAGACCTTGGTTCAGTCCAAAACTTAAAATTTTCTTTCAGTAGTTGGTTTCCCCATAGGTTTGAGTCCGAGGACCGTGCAATACCTTGGTTCTGTCCAAAACTTAGAATTTTCTTTAAGTAGTTGGTTTCCCTATAGGTTTGAGTCCGAGGACCATGCAAGACCTTGGTTCTGTCCAAAACTTAGAATTTTCTTTAAGTAGTTGGTTTCCCCATAGGTTTGAGTCCGAGGACAATGCAATACCTTGGTTCTGTCCAAAACTTAGAATTTTCTTTAAGTAGTTGGTTTCCCCATAGGTTTGAGTCCGAGGACCATGCAAGACCTTGGTTCTGTCCAAAACTTAGAATTTTCTTTAAGTAGTTGGTTTCCCCATAGGTTTGAGTCCGAGGACCATGCAAGACCTTGGTTCTGTCCAAAACTTAGAATTTTCTTTAAGTAGTTGGTTTCCCCATAGGTTTGAGTCCGAGGACCATGCAAGACCTTGGTTCAGTCCAAAACTTAGAATTTTCTTTAAGTAGTTGGTTTCCCCATAGGTTTGAGTCCGAGGACCGTGCAATACCTTGGTTCTGTCCAAAACTTAGAATTTTCTTTAAGTAGTTGGTTTCCCCATAGGTTTGAGTCCGAGGACCATGCAAGACCTTGGTTCTGTCCAAAACTTAGAATTTTCTTTAAGTAGTTGGTTTCCCCATAGGTTTGAGTCCGAGGACAATGCAATACCTTGGTTCTGTCCAAAACTTAGAATTTTCTTTAAGTAGTTGGTTTCCCCATAGGTTTGAATCCGAGGACCATGCAAGACCTTGGTTCTGTCCAAAACTTAGAATTTTCTTTAAGATGTACTTGGTTTCCCCATAGGTTTGAGTCCGAGGACCGTGCAATACCTTGGTTCTGTCCAAAACTTAGAATTTTCTTTAAGATGTACTTGGTTTCCCCATAGGTTTGAGTCCGAGGACCATGCAAGACCTTGGTTTAGTCCAAAACTTAGAATTTTCTTTGAGTAGTTGGTTTCCCCATAGGTTTGAGTCCGAGGACCATGCAAGACCTTGGTTCTGTCCAAAACTTAGAATTTTCTTTAAGTAGTTGGTTTCCCCATAAGTTTGAGTCCGAGGACCATGCAAGACCTTGGTTCTGTCCAAAACTTAGAATTTTCTTTAAGTAGTTGGTTTCCCCATAGGTTTGAGTCCGAGGACCATGCAATACCTTGGTTCTGTCCAAAACTTAGAATTTTCTTTAAGTAGTTGGTTTCCCCATAGGTTTGAGTCCGAGGATCATGCAAGACCTTGGTTCTGTCCAAAACTTAGAATTTTCTTTAAGATGTACTTGGTTTCCCCATAGGTTTGAGTCCGAGGACCATGCAATACCTTGGTTCTGTCCAAAACTTAGAATTTTCTAGTGACTAGTTTCCCCATAGGTTTGAGTCCGAGGACCATGCAAGACCTTGGTTCTGTCTAGCACTTATGGGAATTTGGTGAATTGGGCTACTGGACCCACGAGGGTTAGCCCCTTGACAAATATGTGGGGCATAGACTTGATGTTAGAAGCCCCTAGAACTGCTCGTGCCACCGGCACTTCGAAGTGTAGGCCTGAGTGGAAGCTGAGTTAGGGCAACAACCGCATGCTGTTGGAAATGATGGGGAAGCTTTCGCATAGCTTGTACCACTGCCAAAATTATCTCTTTCGAGAGACCCTTGTTGATAGGAGCTTGATCCCATCATGATTAACCATTGCACTCACTAACGCACAAGCTCTCCCCACAGACGGCGCCAATTGTAGGGACACAATTTGCAGCCCAGGCCCAAAATGTATGGGATACTGGTCCAGTGAACCCAGTACAATAAATTTGTAGAGAGTGGGTAGAAGAACTAGGCTTTAGTGAATGTGATAACAGTTATAATGAGTTTCCAAGGCAATCAAACGGAAACGAACCAAGTTTGTACAAGAAAGTTTGTCCTCGGCACAATTCGAGGAGCTCTGTTCTAGTATATATTGGATGATAATGGTTACAGGAGTTCTTGAGATTGCTACAGTGCTTTCTCTCTTAATCCCCCGGCCCCCTCTCCATGATGGGTCTCTCCTATTATATAGTCCCCTTTGAACGATCTTGGCCTTCCACTTGTTGATCATCCAAGCCTATACTTGAGTGCCTGTCCCATCAGACACCGTCTCTGGCGTTCTGTGAGTTGCAGTAACCGAGATAGCACTGTTCAAGGGTCTTGTCCACATAAATGCGGTGTTAGCAACTTTCCCTTAAATATTCCTGAGTTCCTATCCTTTAGAACTTCCTAGAAGGTCACTCTGACTATTTAGGACTTATATCTAACCGTGCTTTAGCTGGTCTGAGGATGTATTCCTCCTCGGACTTGGACTACCACGCTCTCGGCCAAAGCCTAACGCCCCATTGTATATGTCCGAGGATATATTCCTCCTCGGATTTGGACTACTGCTCTCTCGGCCAAAGCCTCACGCCCCATTGTATGATTTTGGCCCCATGACCCCACAACTACTAATTAACATGAACTACGTAGAAATTTTTTATTTTTTATAAAAAATATATAGACACAAAAAATTTAACAAAGCTATTCACACTTGTTGATGTAGCAGATTGATAGTGGTAAGTTAAAAAAATGATGTTAGTGGTAGCTTAAATAAGAACTAGTAAAAATTTGCCAACTCAACTGTTGTAAAAAATGTTGTGAATTTTTTTTTTTTTTTTGGTACTACTCTTTTTCTTCTTTTTTTAGAACTACTACATTCATAATTTTTTTCACGACAAATCTTAAGTGGCAGGTTGTTATAGGCTGTTATTGATGATAAAAAAATAATTTCAATGGTGAGTTTAAATTAGAACCAGTAACAACTTTTTTTTTTTCTTTTTTTCATTTGATAAAAAAAATATTATTTTATTTTTTGGCTAATATTTGAACTTAATTAATATTGATACAATGAAATAATAATCCTATTGGTTCAAACTTGGGGGCATTTTTTCTACTTGAAGCCTTAGGTGACAACCTCATTTGCTTATATAGTATAAAGCCAGCACTGAGTGGCAGTCCTTAAAGCATTTGGTTTAATGAGATGTTCATAAATTAGATTTATAGACACATGTCAACTATCAAATATACCTTATTACTAAATGAAAATTGTTTTGATTATGGTTGTCCATAGACCCACGCCACTCAACCCACACGACCAGAAATAACTCAACTTATGGCCAATCTGATGACTACGACGGTCAACGATGAGTATGCACATTCAAAACTCGGTGACGACAGGTCTCCCCATCCAAAATTTGACTTGACTTGATATAGCTAATATTTTCCATCTCCGTTTAGATCGTTTTAGGGGTGGCAAAGTAAGCTCAAACCCATTTGTCCACCCAAACCCGCCCACTCCAATTGAACCCAAACCCACCCAATTTTAATTGGGCTAAATGGGCATCAACCCAATTAGACCCAATGATTATTGGGTTTTAACTAAGAACCCATTGAACCCCATTTAACCCAAAAATAATATATCCAAATTTAACTCAGCCTTTTCCATATATTAAAAAAAAAAAAAAAAAAAAAAAAAAAAAAAAAACCCAGACCTTAGACAAAATTAGACTCTAATTTTCTTATCTTGTTTCCCTAACTTTCTCGGCAACCAAACGCATTCCAATTTCATTGATATCTTTAACAAAAGCATTAAAAGAGAGCTCACTAGAGTCCATTTCTAGCAGTTTGAAGCATTGAAGGAAGCATTTTCCAAACCTTGAGAGAAATTCTAGATGGAATTGAAGCTGGAAACGATTGGATGATCGACGGGAAGAACCTGATTGGGGTGAATCTCGTCGATGACAGCGACGCCAGCCAACGCATCGGCATAAGCCGAAATCGGAAGCTCTTGCTCCAGCAACCGCTCACTGCTCCGCTGCGAGATCTGAACCTTGAGCTCTCGACGATCTGCCATTAATGATGAAGCAGAGGAAAATTCGACGAACATGGACTCGGTGGACTCGACGAGCATGGACTCGTCGAGGCATCCCCAAATGTTCTCCGACGAGTCAACAAGGTACTTGACCCGACACGCGATGCCGTAGATTCGGGTCCAGGCCGGGTTAGGATGGATGATGAGCTTGGGTGTTTCGGAGGAGGAGGAGGAGAAAGCATTTTTTTTTTTTTTTTTTTTTTTTTTGTGTTGGTTTTCAGTTCGTAAATAATTGGAATCCAATTTTCAAAATTCATTTCCTTATTTTTCTAAATTTTCTCAGCAACCAAACGGTGGACATTCCTCTATTTTCCTCTCTGTGCTGTTACTGTGTTTATGGGCATTTTGGTAATTTTGATAATTGGGTAATTGGGTGGGTTGGGGTTTACCCATTATAATTGGGTTGGGTTGGGTTGGGTTTGGGTTAAAAACAATTAGTTAAATGGGTTTTAATGGGTGAATGGGTTTTAATGGGTGAATGGGTTTTATATACCCAACCCAATTATGCCCACCCCAAATCCGCCCAAATCCACCCATTTGACACCCTTAGATCGTTTCCATCTCTATTCATTATCTTCAAATCTCCACCCAAATTGGTGGAGATTTCGTGATTTTCAACGAGTTTCATCATAATCTAGCTTTGTTGTTGTTTCTCCTAGACATCCTTGGACAACCAACTCAACTCATGGACATCCACCTCACCGGTCGACAATGGGTCCTATTTTCTACCACTTGACAAGATTGGGTTGGGTATAAGTTGAGCCCGGCCAAACTTGACTCGACCTGACCCATGACATGCCTAATTTTAATAATTCCCCCTCCCCTTCCCCCTCTTTAGAGGCCTAAGGCAAGGAAATCCTATCTCCCCACATACTTGTTCATCATGTGTAAAGAGATCAATCATTTAAAGGCTAATAAGTAGAGCAATGCAGGAAGGTAAAATTAAGAAGTAAGCTCATCACTGGCAAGTCTAGCAAGCACCCATCCATTAAATGTAGATTATGTCTTGCTATTTTGTGGAGCAATAATAGTCAACCAATTGATTTCATACATAAACGCTTACTATCTATCGTTTGGTCAGTTAGAGAAATTAGAAAATTTAGGGTCCTTCAACTTTAACCAAAGAGATTTGCAACCAATTCAAGGGCATCAAGTGCAGGAATTGCCTAAAGCAACTCCTAAAAGAGCATAAATTAGTCTTTCTACTACCTAAAAGAGCATACATGAGTTTTTCAACTACCTAAAAGAAAAGTTATAAGCAAAAACAAACAGTTGCATCGTGGAGAAAAATTTATGGGGTAGTGTTAGGAATTAAAAAATGATTAAGTTGTTTGATGGCTATATAGTAGAAGGTGGTGCGTGGGTTTTAGGGTTTTGAAAGGTAAAATAAAGGGCTTGATTTAAGGAGAAGAAAAAGAGAGGATTCTACTGCATTCAGGGACTGTATGAACGATACATGTGAAAAGTACCTCAAGAAAGAGAAGAAGAAAAAAGAGAATGAAGAAAGAAACCAACATGCCTTAATACTCAAAAACACTCAATAATTTTATTAATCAACTTCATCTATTCTTAGAGTACATTGAGCACAAATATATATATATATATATATATATATATATATATATATATATATATTGTAGGGTCTCGTTTTTCAGCCCAATACCACACGGTGTGTGGGATCTTGGACCAGTGGGCCCTATACAATGAATTTGTAAAGAGTGGGCTAAAAAGCTAGGCCTTAGTGACGGATAATCGTTAGTCATGGTGTTCATAGCGATTACACAAAGGTGAACTGAGCTTATCCAAGAAAATTTTCTCCTCGGTACGGTCTGGTGGCTCCAGTTCTTGGACCTGGTCCCAATCCCCCCTTTCTGGATTGCTTCTTCCTCCTTTTATACTAGCTTTTTCCCTCCCTTGAGCGTGCACGTGTAGGTTTAGATTCATAAGGCTGATATTTGTCCCATCAGCCCATACCCAAAGTGGTTGGGGGTGGTTGTAAAAGCTGAAAAGTATGGCTCTATTAGGTGCAGAGTACTTAATGCAGTAATGACATCTTTTCCCTCAGATATTTCCATTACTCCCCCTGTCCTCTGCTGTTTTAGTACTTTTCCTGTTCAGTGAAATGACCCGGGGTGTCATTGCTAGCAGTAGGTTACTCCCTTTGTCCTCGGCTACATCTACGGCCGATAAGGATCCTTCCCGTGACCGAGGAGGGGGCTTTTCCTTAGGTTGGGCCCTTGGCCCATCGTAGATATTGACATGGGCTTCTCGGTATTGCACTCCCCACAATAGCCCTTTAAAATCCTACTGTCCAGATTCTCGGACGGAGAGGAGGGTTTTGGTGACGTCGGGCCTATGTCATGGCTTACTAAATCTTATCCTTCATCAATACCAGAGCCTCTTCGCTTGCCTGGGGCGCGTTCCTGGCTATGAGACATTCCTTTAGCTTGTCCATGCCGTGTTCCTGCCGTTTCGGTACACAAGGCGCGCTTTCATTAAGGTCTCTTTACGAGGCGACGCAAATCCAACGGCTGAAGACTGCTTTGGAAATTGAACGGGATTTATCTTGTTTATAATTCTTTCTTGGAGATTTGTATGAATTGAATGCCATCAGGCTTGCCCCCTATATAAGACACATGGGGGGAGAACGTTCTTCTTCGTTCGCAAACCCTTGAGTTCTGTTGGAGTTTTAGGCTTTTAACTCTCCAAATGTTCCAAAGGACCACGCCAAGGTAGTGATTGAGATTCAGGGAGTGAAATGACTAAGGATAAGGGTGAGGGTGAAGGAACCAAACCCTCTTCAGAAGCCATGGGTGTCTTCGAGATTCAGAATGATACAGTTAGGGCAAGGGAGATAGAGGCCAAAGATATTTCTCATCTTCGACTGGACAAGAAAGAAGTCTCTCTTCCTTCAGCCAAAATCTGAAGCAGGTGTAGGTTGCATCAGATTTTTGGTGCGACAAAATATGGATTTTCCTCCGGTGCTGTACGTCACGTGTGTGCGGGCTTGGATTTCTCATTGCCGGTGCCATCCATACTTGCTCGATTGCTGCTAGAGCAAGTATGTGGATTTGGCGCCCCTACTTCTTCTTCTCTTCCACCGCCGGTGCCATCCCTACTTGCTCGATTGCAGCTGGAGCAAGATCGTGGGTTGGGTGTCTCTACTTCTTCTTCTCTTCCACCGCCGGTGCCATCCATACTTGCTAGATTGATGCTAAAGCAAGATTGAGGATCTATCGTCTCTTATGAACCGCTTTTCATAGATAGTTTCTGATATAGGCTTGTCTAAGCCCTTTTATGTACGCTGTACCTCTTCTTTATCTAATAAAAAGGAGATTTGGTTTCATTTTGCGTACCTCTTCTTTTTTTGCAATAATTATTTCATGAATGGGTGTGTTGGTGTCTTTTCTTTTGTATAGTACTTAGAACTGATGCCGTAGATGGTAAAGAGTTGTCACCCTGAACTTATCAAAGTTGACGGGCGTAATAATGCCGACTTTAAGTAAATCAACTATATAAGGCTAACCGGGAAGACAACCGTACGCCCTGCATTGCGCATAGGGTGATCGCCCGGGGACACGTAACTTAAAGTAATCAGTCCAAGGGGGTCGCTGGGTACTAAGGCTTTTTCCACGTTTTCGATGATGCTTATAGCTTTAATTTGCTCCAAGCGCCTGGTTCGAGGACCGAGGCAAGTTTGAATTTAGCTTAAACGCTTAGAAAGGTGCCCTTGCATGTTAGTTTCCACGAAGCCGGAGGTTTGAGGACCACGCAAGACCTTCGTTCCGTCTAGGAACTAGGTTTTTCTTGAAGTAGCTAGTTCCCCATAGGTTTGAGTCCGAGGACCATGCAAGACCTTGGTTCTGTCCAGTACTTGTATTTTCTTCCAGTGACTAGTTTCCCCATAAGTTTGAGTCCGAGGACCATGCAAGACCTTGGTTCTGTCTAGCACTTTTTCTTTGAAGTAGCTGGCTTCCCCACAGGTTTGAGTCCGAGAACCATGCAAGACCTTAGTTCTGTCCAGTACTTTTTCTTTAAAGTAGCTGGTTTCTTCATAGGTTTGAGTCCGAGGACCATGCAAGACCATGGTTTTGTCTAGCACTTTTTCTTTGAAGTAGCTGGTTTCCCATAGGTTTGAGTCCGAGGACCATGCAAGACCTTGGTTCTGTCCAGTACTTGTATTTTCTTCCAGTGACTAGTTTCCCCATAGGTTTGAGTCCGAGGACCATGCAAGACCTTGGTTCTATCTAGCACTTTTTCTTTGAAGTAGCTGGTTTCCCCATAGGTTTGAGTCCAAAGACTATGCAAGACCTCGGTTTTGTCCAGCACTTTTATTTTCTTCCAATGACTAGTTTCCCCATAGGTTTGAGTTGGTTTCCCCAAAGGTTTGAGTCCGAGGACCATGCAAGACATTGGTTCTGTCCAGCACTTTTTCTTTGAAGTAGTTGGTTTCCCCATAGGTTTGAGTCCGAGGACCACGCAAGACCTTGGTTCTGTCCAGTATTTTTTCTTTGAAGTAGCTGGTTTCCCCATAGGTTTGAGTCTGAGGACCATGCAAGACCTTGGTTCTGTCCAGTACTTGTATTTTCTTCCAGTGACTAGTTTCCTCATAGGTTTGAGTCCGAGGACCATGCAAGACCTTGGTTCTGTCTAGCACTTTTTCTTTGAAGTAGTTGGTTTCCCCATAGGTTTGAGTCCGAGGACCACGCAAGACCTTGGTTTTGTCCAGTACTTTTTCTTTGAAGTAGCTGGTTTCCCCATAAGTTTGAGTCCGAGGACCATGCAAGACCTTGGTTCTGTCCAATACTTGTATTTTCTTCCAGTGACTAGTTTCCCCATAGGTTTGAGTCCGAGGACCATGCAAGACATTGGTTCTATCTAGCACTTTTTCTTTGAAGTAACTGGTTTCCCCATAGGTTTGAGTCCGAGGACCATGCAAGACCTTGGTTCTATCTAGTACTTGTATTTTCTTCCAGTGACTAGTTTCCCCATAGGTTTGAGTCCGAGGACCATGCAAGACCTTGGTTCTATCTAGTACTTTTTCTTTGAAGTAGCTGGTTTCCCCATAGGTTTGAGTCCAAAGACTATGCAAGACCTCGGTTTTATCCAGCACTTTTATTTTCTTCCAATGACTAGTTTCCCCATAGGTTTGAGTTGGTTTCCCCAAAGGTTTGAGTCCGAGGACCATGCAAGACATTGGTTCTGTCCAGCACTTTTTCTTTGAAGTAGTTGGTTTCCCCATAGGTTTGAGTCCGAGGACCACGCAAGACCTTGGTTCTGTCCAGTATTTTTTCTTTGAAGTAGCTGGTTTCCCCATAGGTTTGAGTCTGAGGACCATGCAAGACCTTGGTTCTGTCTAGTACTTGTATTTTCTTCCAGTGACTAGTTTCCTCATAGGTTTGAGTCCGAGGACCATGCAAGACCTTGGTTCTGTCTAGCACTTTTTCTTTGAAGTAGTTGGTTTTCCCATAGTTTGAGTCCGAGGACCACGCAAGACCTTGGTTTTGTCCAGTACTTTTTCTTTGAAGTAGCTGGTTTCCCCATAAGTTTGAGTCCGAGGACCATGCAAGACCTTGGTTCTGTCCAGTACTTGTATTTTCTTCCAGTGACTAGTTTCCCCATAGGTTTGAGTCCGAGGACCATGCAAGACATTGGTTCTATCTAGCACTTTTTCTTTGAAGTAACTGGTTTCCCCATAGGTTTGAGTCCGAGGACCATGCAAGACCTTGGTTCTATCTAGTACTTGTATTTTCTTCCAGTGACTAGTTTCCCCATAGGTTTGAGTCTGAGGACCATGCAAGACCTTGGTTCTGTCCAGTACTTGTATTTTCTTCCAGTGACTAGTTTCCCCATAGGTTTGAGTCCGAGGACCATGCAAGACCTTGGTTCTATCTAGCACTTTTTCTTTGAAGTAGCTGGTTTCCCCATAGGTTTGAGTCCAAAGACTATGCAAGACCTCGGTTTTGTCCAACACTTTTATTTTCTTCCAATGACTAGTTTCCCCATAGGTTTGAGTTGGTTTCCCCAAAGGTTTGAGTCCGAGGACCATGCAAGACCTTGGTTCTGTCCAGCACTTTTTCTTTGAAGTAGTTGGTTTCCCCATAGGTTTGAGTCCGAGGACCACGCAAGACTTTAGTTCTGTCCAGTATTTTTTCTTTGAAGTAGCTGGTTTCCCCATAGGTTTGAGTCTGAGGACCATGCAAGACCTTGGTTCTGTCCAGTACTTGTATTTTCTTCCAGTGACTAGTTTCCTCATAGGTTTGAGTCCGAGGACCATGCAAGACCTTGGTTCTGTCTAGCACTTTTTCTTTGAAGTAGTTGGTTTCCCCATAGGTTTGAGTCCGAGGACCACGCAAGACCTTGGTTTTGTCCAGTACTTTTTCTTTGAAGTAGCTGGTTTCCCCATAAGTTTGAGTCCGAGGACCATGCAAGACCTTGGTTCTGTCCAGTACTTGTATTTTCTTCCAGTGACTAGTTTCCCCATAGGTTTGAGTCCGAGGACCATGCAAGACATTGGTTCTATCTAGCACTTTTTCTTTGAAGTAACTGGTTTCCCCATAGGTTTGAGTCCGAGGACCATGCAAGACCTTGGTTCTATCTAGTACTTGTATTTTCTTCCAGTGACTAGTTTCCCCATAGGTTTGAGTCCGAGGACCATGCAAGACCTTGGTTCTGTCCAGTACTTGTATTTTCTTCCAGTGACTAGTTTCCCCATAGGTTTGAGTCCGAGGACCATGCAAGACCTTGGTTCTGTCTAGCACTTTTTCTTTGAAGTAGCTGGTTTCCCCATAGGTTTGAGTCCAAGGACCATGCAAGACCTTGGTTCTGTCCAATACTTGTATTACTTGTATTTTCTTCCAGTGACTAGTTTCCCTATAGGTTTGAGTCCGAGGACCATGCAAGACCTTGGTTCTGTCCAGCACTTTTTCTTTGAAGTAGCTGGTTTCCCCATAGGTTTGAGTTCAAGGACCATGCAAGACCTTGGTTCTGTCCAGTAATTTTTCTTTGAAGTAGCTGGTTTCCCCATAGGTTTGAGTCCGAGGATCATGCAAGACCTTGGTTTTGTCCAGTACTTGTATTTTCTTCCATTGACTAGTTTCCCCATAGGTTTGAGTCCGAGGACCATGCAAGACCTTGGTTCTGTCTAACACTTTTTCTTTGAAGTAGCTAGTTTCCCCGTAGGTTTGAGTCCAAGGACCATGCAAGACCTTGGTTCTGTCCAGTACTTGTATTTTCTTCCTCAATGGGAATTCAGCGAACCGAGCTACTGGACCTACGAGGATTAGCCCCTTGACAAATGTGTGGGGCACAAACTTGATGTTAGAAGCCCTCAAAACTGTGTTCCATATGGCGATCCCTCCAGTGTAATCAGCGGTTTGAAGTACAGACTTCAAGGGTAGTTGGGTGAGAACAACCACTGTGTGGGCTTAAAAGTAATGGGGAAACCTTCGTATAGCATGCACCACCGCCAAAATGATCTTTTTCAAGGGACTCTCATTGACAGGAGCTTGATTCCACCATGACCAACTTCGCATTCACTAATGCACAAGCTTTCCCATAGACGGCGCCAATTGTAGGGTCTCGTTTTTCAGCCCAATACCACACGGTGTGTGGGATCTTGGACCAACGGGCCCTATATAATGAATTTATAGAGAGTGGGCTAAAAAGCTAGGCCTTAGTGACGGATAATCGTTAGTCATGGTGTTCATAGCGATTACACAGAGGTGAACTGAGCTTATCCAAGAAGATTTTCTCCTCGGCACGGTCTGGGTGGCTCCGGTTCGTGGACCTGGTCCCAGTCCCCCCTTTCTGGATTGCTTCTTCCTCCTTTTATACTAGTTTTTTCCCTCCCTTGAGCGTCCACGTGTAGGTTTAGATTCATAAGGTTGATACTTGTCCCATCAGCCCATACCCAAAGTGGTTGGGGGTGGTTGTAAAAGCTGAAAAGCATGGCTCTATCAGGTACAAAGTACTTAATGCAGTAATGACAGCTTTTCCCTCAGATATTTCCATTACTCCCCCTGTCCTCTGCTGTTTTAGTACTTTTCCTGTTTAGTGAAATGACCCGGGGTGTCATTGCTAGCAGTAGGTTACTCTCTTTGTTCTCGGCTACATATATGGCCGAGGAGGATCCTTCCCGTGACCGAGGAGGGGGCTTTTCCTTGGGTTGGGCCCTTGGCCCATCGTAGACGTTGACATGGGTTTCTCGGTATTGTACTCCCCACACACACACACACACACACACACACACACACACATATATATATATATATATATATATATATATAAAGACTCTTTTTTTTGCAGTAATAGTATTAGGAATCCTAATTTGACTAGTGAAATAAGAACATAATAAAAGACTAACTTGGAATTAAAGAAAATAAAACCTGAAATATTTAGAACTACAATTGCAAAAGACCCTTAACTTGTAGGAATTGCTAAAATTACAAATTTACCTCTGCCTAAAACATTGACCATAATAAAGAAAAAATTATTTTAATCCTAAAAGAGTTATAAGTCATAATTTGATCATTAAAAGAACACGACATTTACTTCAACTGGACTTCACAAGTGAACCCCATAAAATAATTCTTAAATTGCCAAAATCACGATGGAACCCTTATATCCCTTAAGAGATAATGGGCATTTTCTAGCTTTAAAAGCATGGAAAGACTTGAGCAAGCCAAATAAGCTAAGGGGACTTGGTTTCAACAATTTTGAAGACTTAAATACTGCCCTTCTATCCAAATTGTCTTGAATGGTACTAACTTAAAAGAATTGTAGCTGCGCAAAGATCCTGAATTTAAAATACTTGAGGTAAGAATTTCCTCATCTAGAGAAGAGAAATGACCCAGATTTGGAGAAATGTTCCGAATACTTGACCACTACTAGAAAAGGTTTAAGATTTATGATAGGTCTTAATAAATATCTGGAAGGACCCCTAGGTCCCTTGGATCACAGGGTTTAAACCTAGCCCAAGGCACAACAAGTCAACAACCCAATGGGAAACTTCTTAATTGTAGCCAAACTGATTGATCAACTAGGAGACGCTGGAATAGGCAGCTTTATATGAAATCTTTGATGAGCATTTCAGGGAAGCAATAAAGATAATTTCCTTGGGTAGACTGCAGGAAGACCAGGGATGGTAGACTAACAGTGAATCAACTTATCGATTAACTCAAAACCAAAAGACAGAAAGTAGTGGGGATATTTGGAGGAATATATATAAACTAAAGATCTATGAAATACTAAGATACCTATGGATAGTTGCCGCAGATATTATTCCTACAATTACTAAGCTATCTTTTCTGGGAACTAAACGGACCAGAGCTGCCCGCTGTGTTGAAAGGATGAAGAAACAACATTACACTTGTTCAAAGTTCAAACACTGAGATGTAGCCAAAGAGGCGATCAGAATTGAGTGCATTCCTGCAACCACCATTGAACAACTGGTGTTGCACCTCATAGAAGAGAAGACTATCCATTACTAGAGATTGAGCAAAGAAAATAAGTTACTCTATTCTCAATACTAACAATGGACATCATTTGGAAGGAAGGAGTAGGGTGAGGTTTGTTTGGTTGTTAAGCCATATTGTCCGAGAACTAAACTCTAATGTGTGCAGCCACGTCCCAGGTATGGGGCTTCAACCCTGCAGCAAGCAAATTTATGCAAATAAAGAAATCAAAGCCTGAACAGGGGATGCTAGAGATAAACAATGATGCGGTGATGGGTATTTCTCACTCCCTACTTGTTGCTATGGTTAGAAACGTAGGAGAATGTTTGCAAGCAGTTGTGAAATCCTATTCTACTGTGCCTGAAGTCGCAGAAGGCAGAAGCTGAAGCCTTCAAATGGTTTTTTTTTTTTTTTTTTTTTGCGAGGGAACTGAAGCAAAGAAAAATCACTTTTGAGGGGGACTTAAAAAGTGTGTTCAAGCTATCAGATTCAAAGACCTTCCAAGCTAGTTGGAGAACCTCGTATGTAACTTTGGACATAGTTGATTTGTCTCAGGTATTTGACTTCTGTTGTTTTTAGTCGGGTTCGCCTACTGCTAACAAATCCATGCATGTGCTGGGTAAATGGGTCTTGCAGAATTCTTTAGTTGGTCAACTATGGGATTACTCTATAATTCCCCTACTCTTGGAGGTAGTGGCCTCTTAGTCCAGTTGTAGCCTTCCTTCGTTGCAATAAAAGTCTTCATTCAGCCAGAGAAAAAAAAATTTAAATAAAAAAAAAAAAAAAAAATCTTATAATGTACTAAGCACATTCTACTGCGGTTGGGCGTTTGTTTGTAAGGTCAGGGGAACCCCATTGCTATCTCATCCATATATAACTCTGTTACGGGATCTCATGGAAGAGAAGGTAGTACTTGTTAGAGTAATGCACATACACACAAAATCAGGTGTTAAATGCTTTGCAAAAGCTTGTCTCTCTAGGCTTTCTCCTAGTTGTTTTGTTCCCTATAATTTGTTAATCAAATTTAATTGTTGGATTTTTTTTTTTTTTTTTTTTTTTTTTTGGGGTGGGCGGGGGGGGGGGGGGGGGGGGGTATGAAGAAATTTCTCTAATTGGACAGACAAAATGTGAAATTTGGGAGAAAGAAAAACTAATTAAATTATATATATTCAAGCATCAGCTACTTAAAATCGGAGAGATTTCAAAGACAAGCATTTTTACAATTAAGAAAAGTCTACTAATCTCTTTTTTATATCAACATATGCTGAAGTAATTCAGAACACTTTAAATAACCTTGGTTATATCACACCATAAGCGCACACAAATCTCTTTTTCTTTTTTTTTTTCTTTTTTTTGGGGGGGGGGGGGGTGGGTGGGGAATCTTAAAATCAGTGCCAAGCGAAAATTTGAAACTTATAAATTGAGCAAGGGAAAACAAAACCTATAAATTAACAACTAGTGTTGCCTAGGATGGACACCAAGCCATTGAAGGTAAAACTTGAACAATAAATCTAGTTACTCAAGCAAACTGTAAATAGTACTAGGTTCTTTAAAAGAAAACTCCCAACTTATTATCTTATTAAGGAAAGGAAAAAATTCTAACCAATGATATGAACTCTATTTATCTAGTAAGAGAATGAATAAAATTCATAATCCAAGTACGAAACAATTACAGAAAGTAAATAAATCCAATTAAATTATTAGACCTTAAGCCCAATTGGTTGTAGGTTTCACTCATAAGGTTTTAAGGGCCATCTTCTTCTTGCACCATCGTCCATGAGTATGTGTACTTGAGGCTTGTATCCACCTCACAGACAAAATTTAAAAATTAGACGAGGTTGTGCGTTGAGAATGGATAAGTATGGCGCTGTTACATCATTAAAGGCTTACTTATTACAGGGATTGTACAACTTGAATATAGAGGTGTATGGAAAATTTTCAAAAACAAAGCAAATCATGACAACTCTAGCTCACTAAGAAGGAGCACAAAGAACATAACAGCAACAGAAAAAAGCCAATAAATGTATGCTTCAACTATATACTACTAATACAACTTACACAGAGTAATATGGTACCCTGCAAATTACATGAAGCTCTTTCAAGACTTTATATTCAAACTTATATTTATCTTATGTTACAGAGAATACAACAGGGAACTCTACTATTCTTCCAACAGTTCCTAACCCCAGAAAAGATAAGCACTACAATAATTTTCTATAGCATGCTCGTGTTATATGTCACGTAAATCCTTATAGTTTTAGATCCATACCAAATTACATTATGGCTGTGGGGAGCCCGACTTGACATTAACATTGGAAACATCCGTAGGCAATTTTGACCACATGACAGAGTCCTTTAATCCAGTCATCCTCCTACGCATGACCAAAGATAGAATTACCAGCAAACAAACAGCAGCAATCAAAGGAAACAAAACATGGATATTTCCTCTTGGCAAACTCTTCAAAATGAACTCCGCAGGCAAGTCGCCAACAAGACTCCCCATCGAATTATTCAACTTCATAATCTCAACAGCATTTAGAATACCATCGATCCCATACGCATAGCTCATATTTGAAGGCCCAACACTAACAGTTAAAACCGCAGAACTATCTCCATCGACCACGTAGTCCGCATAGAACGGAGCAGCCAATACATAATTGGTAACACCCGACAAATCCAAATCTTTATATGCCAAATTCCCATTAACATACACATTGAAATACAGCAAAGCAATTGAAATACTAGCAATGTCACAAAAATGCAAACGAACAAGATACTTAAATCCCCCCTTCACAGGAAACACCCATGTAATGTTAACATCGGGTATTGAAGCATTTGTACTCTTAATCACTCGTGCTGTATTATACACATTATCCGGACCAACCTCACGGCTTGCCCCTCCCACTTGGTACCTAATCCGACCACTAAAATACACCCTTTTCGACCCGAAACTCGACTTCAAAAAATCATTATCAGGAACCCAAGTCCTCCACAAAGTATCATTAAAAGGTGTAACTTTAGGCCCTCCCACATTGACCCTATAGACAACTTCAAGAGCTTGTTCAACCAACCCATCGAATTGCTCAATTTTCTCAGAGCTCACGTACTGAGCCGTGTCAACAATCAGATCTTTTGGTGCAGAAATCACTTCAATAGCATTCACAAACGCAAACTTAGACTTACAAGTGGGTACAAAAGTGATTACAAGCCTACCAGTCTCAACCCAGATCAGGTACTCCATAACTTTTGGGCTGTCTAAATTCCCACCAATGAAATCACTCAAAACCACAAACCCATTAACGAGAACATGAAATTGAGCATCATTAAAATCAAATTTTGAAGAACTAAGGTTGTGGAAATGAAGACGTACCATGTGGGTCCCCTTGTCCTTGATTTCAAACTCGTACCTCGAAGGCTTGGTGAAGACTCGAGCTGTTTGGTAGATACGAGGAGAGACATCAAAAGGGTTGTTGCTTTTGAGTGAGACAGAGCGAGTTGAGCTGAGCCAGTGAGATTTGAAGCGGGACGAGTCGGAAATGAATAGGCGATTGTCTACGGTGGAGTCCAGGGTGGAGCCGCAGTCGATGAGGCAGTTGTCAACGGGAGAGAAGAAGGTGTAAGAGAGAGCTGTGAGGGTAGAGAGAGAAAGTAGGAAGAGAGTCAAAACAAAGCTTCTGTGTAGAAACTCCATTAGAGAGAGAGAGTTGAAGCCGAGATACTGCAAAAGAGTTCTGAGATTTGTAAGGAGAAGACTTTGTTTGTATAGATGAAGAATTGAAGACCGAGTTGCGTTGTGGGGTCCACGCGTATTGTTGTGGTTGGCTGACAGGCTGCACTACCCGACTAGGATACGTATGGATTGATTTTTCTACCCCAAAATACACGATCACTCATGGAGCTTCTTCTACCACCACTACTTTTGCACTTCTTCTACCACCGTTTACTTTTGCCACGACTTGTTGAGGTCGGTCGACATGAATAACAATTACTCTTAGAGCATTCCCATCAGGTCTCTCATAAAAAATGCCATTTTGACACTCTAAAATCTTACTTTAACATTTTAACACATCATTTTACAACATATCATTTTTCAGATGTTCTATACTTCAATTCTATACATTAAAATAATATTTACAACCCATTAAAATAATATATTAATTCCTCCCCTCATCAACAGCAACAACACCGGCAACAACGGCACAACCACCACCACCACTGCCGCAACAACGGCCACCAACAACCACTGCCGCAACAACACCGGCAGCCACCACCGAAATAAACTCACATCCACCAACGCCACCAGAAAAAAAAAACGCACCACATTCACAACCCACCAGATTCACCAACGCCACCAGAAAAAAAAAAAAAAAAAAAAACCCCACCACATTCACAACCCACCAGATTCACCAACGCCACCAGAAAAAAAAACCCAACCAGAAAAAAAAAAAAAAATCCATAACAACCCACCACATTCACAAACCTCAAAACCCATCCCAAATCATTGTTATCCTCCAATCCAATTTCTCAAACCAGATCCAATCCCCAAAATCAACCATAAACAATCCAAACAAATAAGGGGAATCGGATCTTAGTGAGATCGGGCAGATTTCGGCAACATCGGTGGAGGTGAAGCAAGTTTCTTGGCGAGCGGCATCAGCAGGGTCGAGCGGCGTTGGCGCCGGAGGAGAGGCGAGCTTCTTGGCGAGTGGATGAGGCGAGCTGCTGGCGAGTGGAGGAGGTGAATCGGATCTTAGTGAGATCGGGCAGATTACGGCGGAGGCAAGTTGCTTGGAGTGGCATCGGCGGAGGCGAGCGGCGTTGGCGCTAGAGGAGAGGCGAGCTGCTTGGCGGATTGTGAGAGAGGCTGAGATAGAGAGAAAGAGGAGAGAGAAGGGCTGAGAGAAAAATGAGGGAGGCGGACGAGAGAGAGAGTGAGAAAAAAAAAAAGAGATAACATGACAGAGGAGAGAGAAAATTATTAAAAAATTAATTTTTACAAATAGCATTCTGTCCGTACCATTCTATTTTTAGAACGGAACTGTTCATGGTGCCAAATGTTTTGGCATTTGGCACACCTCA
Source organism: Quercus tomentella (assembly GCA_028535165.1). Lineage (NCBI taxonomy): Eukaryota > Viridiplantae > Streptophyta > Magnoliopsida > Fagales > Fagaceae > Quercus > Quercus tomentella. The sequence goes on from JAPQVY010000156.1 coordinate 47,751,469, forward strand.
TGAGAGAGGATTTTTGGTGTTTGGTGTGCCAAATGCCAAATATTTGGCATTTGGCACACCTGATGAGAGTGCTCTAAGCTATGAGTTTGTTTGTTACTTGAGTTAAAATAATAGTTTTTACTTTTTGGTGTTTAAAATTTAAACCCTTAAAATTGTGACCAAAAAAAAAAAAATAAAAAAAAAAATAAAAACCAAAATTTTTGTTTGGCAAAGACGGTTTTTCTTTTCAATTTAGAGCTATTAATATGAGTCTAAATTTTCTGCCTTCTTTTTTCTGTACCACTCAATACTCTACCAGTAAAAACTTGCCACGTACCCACCTATTTAAATTAAATATAATTTTTTGCAAAGAATTTGTGAGTTTTATAGAAGTGGAAGAAGAGTGAGCTCCTGGGTGCTTTTTTTTTTTTTGTTACAAAGGATTCATGGTTTTTCTTAAAGGGGAAGAGTGGATTTTTTGAAGAGAAAGAAGATAGTAAATGGAAATAGCACGAAATCTCTCAGTTATAAGAAATATTAATAAATGTATTGTACATGTTAGGTAGTTACTATGTTTTTTATAATAAAAAATATACACTCATACCAAACACACAATTTTTTTTTTTTTTTTTTACTTTTGAAAATATGTTATTATAAACATGATATCAAACACGTTTGTTTTTCATTATGAATACTTTAAACACACGTTTCTACAACCCTTTTTAAACCACAATTTCCAAATCATTTTTGAAAACTAGCACTTGATCCCACGTACCAAACAAACCCTATGTCCCTAAACTTATTGTAGAGCTTAAAGTGATTTTAAATTCTTTTTATTTTTTTTATTTTTTTTTAATTAAGAAAGTTTAGATGAAAATTTGAACTCTTGACACCTCCATTGAAAATTCCATAAAATACGACTTGAGCTATAAGGCCATTAACAAAGCCTAAACTGATCTTTTATTTTGTTTTATTTTTTTAAGCAATCCTTTTTAGGGTCCGTTTGGATACAGCTGAAAACTGAAACTGAAAAACACTGTAGCAAAATAATTTTTAAATGTGTGAATAGTACTGTGAGACCCATTTTTAATGAAAAAGTTGCTGAAAAGTGAAATTTGTGGGTCTGTGAACAGTACACGATATACACTGATTGGCTGAAAAAGTGAGAAAAATCAAACTTTGTGGTTACTGTTCATTGAACAGTGCATGAACAGTAACCGCAAGTCTCACAAACGCGTGAAAAAAAAAAAAAAAAAAAAAGGAAAAACACATACGCAGACGTGCCACCTTTTCAGCCTAATCCAAACGTAGCCTTAGTCACAAAAATTTTAAATGGTCAATTTTACTTCCCCATAATCTCAAAGCAATTGCTTTTAGAGTATACAAAGTGATGAGTTATCATATTTTAATTTGACTAAGCCATTTAAGGGATTAAAAGCAAACATGTGCTAAAAATCAAAAATATTTTTAAGAAAAATCAAAATACTAAAAATTCTACAAATTGAAGTGATTTATGAACCTTAACAACATAATAAATGAATGCTTAAATTACTTTATAATTTAATTTTTTAATTTTTAGCAAACGTGAAAATGTAAGTCATAAAATTATCTATGAGTAGTACTATTTTCCTTTTTCTAAGTTAGGACTAGATGGAAGCTGGGTTGTACGCGTATGGAATCGGTCCCTTGCCTTTACAAAGTGGTAAAGTGGGGTTTGATTTGGACAACAATGAAAACGGTGCTGTTTTTGACGGGGTCAACGACAATTAACAGAGACGTGTCACTAATGAAATATTCACAAGTCAGAACACCAACACCACATGGATTCAGGTCTCAGTCCTCACCGATTGGAATTCGGGTGATTCTACCGTACCCTTTTTTTTTTTTTTTTTTTGGTGGTACGATACGTTTTAGTAGATAACTTACTATATCATGTTATCAAATCCTCATGTTATACTGTTTTATTTTCACACTATGCAGTACTAACATTATATGTGATAGTTTTTTTGTCACATTTGATGATTTTCTTATTTTTTTTCTCATATTTGATAGTTTCATCTTCATATTGTACAGTTTTAACATCACATTTGACAGTACTTTTGTCACATTTGGTAGTGTTTTTTTTTTTTTTTTTTTTTTTTTTTTTTTTTTTTTTCACATTTGACGGTTCCATCATCACATTATGTAATACCAACATCACATGTGACTGTACTTTTGTCACATTCAGTGGTTCCTTTATTTATTTTCTTACATTTGATCGTTTCATTCTTACATAGTGCAATTCCAACATCACATGTGATTGTTCTTTTATCACATTTGGTAATTCCCTTATTCTTTTTCTTACATTTGATCGTTCTATAGTCACATTCGGCAATACCAACATCATATTTGACAGTACTTTTGTCACATTTAGTGGTTCCCCTTTTTTTCCTTACATTTGACAATTTCATCGTCATATTAGGTAGTACCAATATCACATTTGGTCGTACTTTTACATTTGAGCCTACCACTTAAGTCACTTTTTTACTTACTTATTTCTTTATATATATGTTTGTAGCAAGAAATAATTGTTGAAGATGGCAATTCCACACTAGAATGGTTTAAAAATACATATAGGGATGATGACAGGTATATGTCAAAATTGATGTTTTGTGAACATGTAATTTTACTCAACACACTTGTGTATTTTACATTAACACATGCTAATACACTGTTTATTTGTGCTTGTAGATTTATATCCCTGTGAATGACAATAACAGTCACTAGTACTTATGTGTCGTTGGCTTTAGTTCAAAAAGATGTATACATATATTGGACTCTTTGCCAAGCACAACTAGGCAAGACATGCGACCAAAAAACGTGCAAACAGTGGTATTGTTTCCTTCTCTTTGTACTCAATAATAATTTTGATATGTGATTTTGTTAAGTTTTGTACTTAATAATTGCTTTGAATTTCACTTTCTGATAAGTAATAAGTCTTGATAAGTTATTGAGTTATTTGGAGAAAGACAACTATACTTATAGTATTACCAAATTTCCTTTGAAATCACCCACCTCGAATCCTATAAAAAAAAAAAAAATGGGTATGTACTAAACTGTAGATTTGCACATATAGAACTATTGTGTGAATCTTTTAAATTTTTAAATTTTAACTGTTTTCATATTTCAAGTATGATTGCCGCATGTATGTTATTAAACACATGCATACAAAAATTATCAAAAAGAATCTAACCTTTTTGATAATATATTTATTGGAAGTAAATTTTACAGTTTTCACATAATTTTCTTAAATTGCTTTTTTTTATCAATAGTGTCTAATTTTTGTAGGAGAACTGGTCAGAACGTTTGCAATACAAGTTAGCATCAAATCTAGTGCTTTCAAAAGAAAATGAACATTCCATAATTATAGAAAATGCTAGAAAAATTCCACTACATGATTATTTTTGGTCACTCAAATGATAGTGATTTGTATAAAATGATGATTGAGAGATTGTTTATGATTTAGTGAATTGTTTTTATTTTGAATGAATGGGAAATTCAATGTTTATCTTTAGCGATTTAGTGAATTGTCTTCTTTTTTTGAAAGGGAGACTAATTTTTTATCATTCAAAAATAAAGCAGTTATAATATGATAAATTATTATATGAGAAGCATTAATTTATATATATATATATATATATATATATATGTGTGTGTGTGTGTGTGTGTGTGTGTGTGTGTAAAGAAACAGCAAGGAATCCATGATTAAAATTTCTTCAATAATTAAGCACAAGTTACTTTCTTGAAGTTCATTGCCAAAACACAGATAAGTTGGTATTTTCTGGCATTCAACTTGAGCCTTAGTTTTAAATAAGCCAAGTTTGAGCCTTAGTTTTAGACTCTTTTAATAAACAAGTTGAGCCCAAGCAACAAAATTTGACATGCATGAACATGCAAGGTTTTAGGGAAATATTTGTAAATGACAGTGAGAAGTTAGTAAGGGAAAACTTGCATCTGCATCAATGTGCCCAACTGTTTTTAGGCTTGTCTCAAGCTCAAGCCAAGCTTGAGCATTTGATTTTTATTGATGAGCCAAGCTCAAACACGCAATACTTAGCAAAGCTTGGCTCGTTTACAGCCCTCTACATTGATTTAATACATAAAATAGATGATGTGTGTGGATTATATACAATAACAAGTGTGCAATAAGGAAGTAAGACCCTATGTTACGGCTTTAAATTTTAAATAACATGGTGCTAGATACATTCTAACTATTTCAAATGTAGCTGTCCCTCCATTATGGAGTCAATAGTCAGCCTTCTTGTTCCAATATCTAGACTGACTTGGCAAATTAACTAATTCAGAACATCAGCCTCATTTGTAAATCTTTCTAAATTCTCTCTATAATATCTTCATAATAAACTCCTGATATTAACTTCTTTGAATACAATATCAGGTTCTGAATTCTGCACTGTATACACTATGATCACTGGAGGCACATGACATATCTTGTAGTCCTGGACTAAATTGTGCATCAAAGGAAATCACTTTTCAATGATTGATATCACATGTTCTTTATGTGACAGTATAAATGCCTGAATAAAATTTAAAGCTTTTAAAACCCACTACATCCACATCATAAGCTCAATGTGCCCCCACCTGATTAATCAAGAGTATAATTGTAAAAAAATGTCCTTTGTAAATTCAATTGTTTTAGAATTGTAATCCTTTATGGAAACTAAAAAGAAAATCAAAGTATTCCATTTCTTTTGCAAACAGTGTTTACAAAACTTTCTTAGCCAAGATAAAAAAAGATACAATATATTAAGATCCTCACAGCCAGTAATTATCAGCCTATTCCAAATCTTGATCTTCCAACTTTTCTCCAACATTGTTGAACTCAAGCCACATTTTGGACTTGCAAAAATGCATCAAGAAGTACCAAGCAATCCCAACCAGTGTAAGCAGAGCAGCTACCAAATAGACAGTTTTTGTAGCCATTGCCATTACGTAGAGCAAAAACCCAGATGGAATCAAGCACATAATCCCCAACCAAGGTAACCCCATGGGAACTATAAAGGGCCTCTTCACTGTGGGTAACTTCCTCCTCAACCAAAGAAAAGATGCAAATTCGAATAGCATCCCTAAACTATACAAGAAATTCACTGAAGATAATATGTCTACAAAACTAATGTAAGCAACTACAAGTGTAATCAATGTTGAGAGCAAAATTCCCACCCAAGGTGTATTAAACCAGGTGGATCTTACCCCAAAAATTTGTGGTAAAAATCCTAAACTAGACATTCCTAGAAGTTGGTATGCACAACTACTCAATTAGGCTTCATATAGTCCAATAACTGATAAAAATTGCACCAATTTCAATCCAAACTTTCAACCACTTCCCAACAATGATTTCAGCAGCATCAACAAAATACCCATCAACCCAATCTTCTTGATCTAGAGTTAAAGCCCCAATTGCAGCTAGGAGAGGAATTAAGTAAGCCAAACAAGTAAGCAACCCAGCAGAAAACAATGCTTTTGGGAATGTTTTCTGGGGTTGTTCCACTTCACCAGCTAAAGTACTAGCATTGTCCCAAAAATTAGAGAATGCTTGTACAATCATTCACGACTTCTTCAATGTTCTCATTTGCTGACAGAAGAATGCAAATTTTCAAGCTGCCTTATCTTGCCACGCAACACTTCATTGGTAGAATTTGCATCCTACACAAACAACATGTCTCTACATATGAGTAATCCTCTCAAGCAATAAAAGGGTTGTAAAACAAAGACACAAATATGCAATTCCAAACTTTTTGCTTTTGGTGGGAAATTGAACCTGTAGCCTCTTCTTCAAATGTAAAACAAACAAAAAAATCCTTTTGGATGCATATATGCTAGGCACTGATCCAAGTTGAAAAAAATTTGTACTAGGAAATTCAATCATCATCCAAACAATAAGCTTTTTGATAACACAATAGAAAGGACTACCAATGAGGAGAACAATCAAGCTCATCAACCAAAAAGACAGAAAAAGAGCCTCAACAGTTGAATAGTAGCTTTGATACATCTCAATAAGGATTTGGTAACATTTAAAAATAAAATAAGTGTTGCTAATTTTAGTCAAAGTTTATCAGATTGTATATTTGTATTTGTATCCAACTTTTAAAGGAAAAATTATTGATTTCATATTCAGATTCTCCTTTTATGTTTGGATACAGTAGTTGTAATGTTAGGAATTAGAGGTATCCATTGCCAAGAACTAAAACCAAAATCAAAATCTCTATAAGTTTCACATTATACATTTGGCAAAGGATATTTTAGGGGGCAAATTTCACATGGGTTACAATTGGGGAGAAATCGAAGAAAATGGTTTCATTTTCAATTCAAATTTGCCGAATAGGAAATTTCACAACTTTTCCAATGTTAGTGCTCTAAAATTCCTAGATGAAAGAAAATCTCTCAAATAGGCCCAACGTAAATAATAGAGAAAAAAATGGTTAAACCCACTATTCAAAAGCACAAACCTATAGGATAAAATTCAGGAAAAATGATGAAAAATGATTACTTGAGAGTTGGGGGTAGACATGGTGAAGATCGGCGAAGAGGAGCAGCATTATTTTTAATTTTTTTTACTTATATCCAGACCTATTCTACCGGTAAATGGTAACCCATTTAAATTATTTAAATGGTCAAGATTAAAAGCATTAGAATGCATGGTTTAGATCTATGAGAAAGTATATCCTGTTTCCATAATACCAACTCAGCTCTTAGTTGGTGTTTCTAAGCCAATAAAAAGTCGACACTTGTCTTAAAAAGAAGAAGTAAATAAGCAAAAGCTCTTGAAAAGACAAGATTGCCCTTGAAATTTCAAAGCCCCGCCATTTACAACCTAAAACCTCTTTTGCAAAATCAAAATCAAAATCTTCGCCTCTCTCTCAACGCACCATATCTCTCTCTCAACTCTAAACCTCCATAGCCACTGCCTTGCATCGCCGCCAAAGTTGCACTGCCGAACTCCAAACCTCTGGCGCTATCGACCTTTGTCTCATTGAAAATTCTCTAAAATCCTCTATCCTTCTCATTAGTTCTTAGCCCCAACGACAAAATCTTTCTCGCTACTTTCAACCCCCAACGTTGCAAGAAGGTTTTTTTTTTTTTTTCCTCTTTTACTGTTTATTTTCTATATTTTTCACAACTTATTTGTATGCCTTTTTTTTTTTTTTTTTTTTTTTTTTTTTTTTTTTTTTTTTTTTTTCCTACCTGAAATTACAAGGGTCTATCTTTTTTATGATGATGAATTTGGCACCACAATCTCACCTTACAAGGGTTTATTTTTTATAACCAAATCTCAGAACACGTGATGTTGCAAGATCTGAATGATGATGGAGTTGGATTTGCAGATCTGTTATGGGGTGAGATTTGGGTGTTTTTGTTTAGGGAAGAGAGAGGGGTTTGATGGGGTTTGGTATTGTGAGTTTCGGGTTTATTAGCTATCATTGTTTATCATTGTGTTTATTTTGTCCATTTTATCACTGTATAACACCATTCTTTGTTTTAGTTTGTATCTTTATTTTATTATCAATGAATATAAACTTAGGGTTGCCTATATTAATATTAATGGTTCTTTGCAGGTGATGTATGATGCTATTGGAGTCATACTTCAGTGTACTTTGTTACTTGCATATAGTTTATATTGCCTTAGCTATAAATATTAAGGAATTTGGTACATTTTGTTAGATACCTTTGGATTATATCAATTGAGCAAGACTTAGGTACAGTACTTTGTTGCTGTTCCTTAGATTCTCCTTTTAAGATTCTGTCATATGGATTTTTTTTCATGGGATGGAAGTGTATTTTTAAGATAAGTAGCTACATAGCTGAATCTTAAGAGGGGAACTTAAAGAATAGTACTTATATTGTACCTAAGTTTTGTCCATATCAATATCAGTTATGTTTATCATTTGATTTATATTCTTTTTGTTTGTATCATGGCACCATGTGGCGCTAGTTTTTGCTGTGGAACTTTGTTAATTTTATATAGTATGCTGCTTATTCCAGTTACTAAGTTAAATTGTGTGTGAGGCTGTGAGCTGCCTCTCGAACACCCTGTCTCTAATGTTAGACCTCTACGTGATTCACTCGGTCATACTCCACTTCAAATCTGTTGCATTTCTTTGGTTTACATTAATACAAATATAATTGTTTATGTTGTCCTCATGTCAAATACATAGGTTTGATTAAGTGATTGGTTTATGGATTGAAATCTATATAATGAAAAACAAGAAGCTACAAGGAAAAAAAAAAGGTTTGAAATTTTTCTTTTTGTTACCATGACCATGTGCCTTTGGCATGATTATTCTTAAAGAGGAAAGTCCGCCTTCGGTGGTCCAAATGGTAAGACTCATTAAACTTTATATAAAGAAAAAAAAAACCATAAAGAAAGATCTTTTTATAATGATCTATACTTCTCAAGGCATGGAGATCTTACCGATTTAGTTTCTTTGACATAAATGACAAAACTTACTGTTGATGGTAATGTATTGATTCCTTAGGAGAAAATAATGAAAAAAAAAAAACATGTTCTGTTCCTTTTTCTAATTTTCTCAATGATACAACTCTAAAATATTTTTTTTCCTTGATCTAAATGACTAAGCACTTGTTATACTAATGATATGATTCTAAAAGAACGTTGTTCTGTTGGTATTTTTGTAGGTTGTTGCAGGTGCTATATTGGGATGAATGGTAGCACTCATGGAAAGTTCCAGTTAAGGGGATGATATAGTGAATGGCAATATTTTGGCCATAATAGTCAACAATTACCAAGCTGGCAAGCTTTTCTGCATAGAGATTTGGATTTGGGAAGATAAGTTTAAGAGTTGATACTATAGTGAATCTATTACTTATTCTAACTTTTCAGGGTCTTCTCAAAAAAGAAAAAAAAAGAAAAAAAAAAAAAGCAACAACTTTCAAGTTCTTAATTTGATGTATGCATACTATTATTCATACGAGTGGCTTAATGTTATATAAAATTATTTCCTTGTTATTGGTAAAAAAAAAATTTGCTTAAAATTTTTAATTTGATTGTCCCAAATTAACAATTCTCGCCAAAATCTTCACAAATATTTCTTTTTTATTTTTATTTTTTTAAGAATGATATATATGCAAGAAAAGGCTGCTCTATGCAAGAAAAGCACAAAGCAAACCAACAATTACAAGAAAAGGAAAAGGTAAAGGAGAAAAGAAACAGAAAAAACAAGCAGCAAATTAATTAGTTTTATTACAAGTGGGAGTAAGGGATTTGTTATTTTCTGGGGAAAAGCTCAACGTTTGTTCTTCTAAAGTATTAATATGAATACCACCATTAATAACTTTGTTTGTATTTATTAATAACGTATGCATATTCTCTTTTTTTTTGTTTCTTACAGTCCCAAAAAAATCTTGGACCGTGTGACCAAACCTGATGAACACAAGGAATTCAGTAGGCTGAATGTCTTGGGCGTTGATGGTCTCAATGTGACTTGGAATGTCCTGAAAAGATAAACACAAAATCAGAGGAGACCGGGGAAGACCGGCCAAGAATTCTCCGATGGTAAAGTCAGTATTTTCGGAATTCCAATTTGTATGGAAGTGTCTGAATGCCTTACCCTCTGAAGAAGAGTCCTTATATAGTGCTTGTTTGAGGCAGTTATTTCTCCTACCGTTGTGGAGTTCGGAAGACTCAGAGGTAACTTCCATAACCACCATAGAAGTTACATTATTTGAGCTCTGTTTTCCTTAACCGTTTACTGGGGGAATGGTTTGTAGCCTGACAAGAAAACAGAGGTTGTTAACATGTTCAGGATGCAAGGTGCTCGTCCAACTGACTGTACGGACAGATGAGCTTATCCATGGACAAACATGCCCTAAGCCACTCAACTCTTCCTTAGGATGAGACATATGGATGAGTTTAGGAGTTGTTTTTTTTTTATCACACCATTAGTTGCTCCCTCGTCCACATGGATCGTCTAAGGGAATGTGTACCTTGGCATCATTTTCCTGGACATACGTATTTAATGTCTACAGTTAGATGCGCCACGTGTCATAATTTTACCGGTGACCAATCTCGTTGATTTATTTCTTTGAGGGGTAAGCCACGTGTCATATCCTGGTTGGTTGTGTCATTTCAAATGCCCAGGTCAGCTGTCTATAAATAGTGGAATTCCTTTTCTACCCTTCGCATTTCTAAAATTTTCCTTCCGGACACTCCTCGTTTAGAGCCCTGTCTAGAAGTCCCTTCGCGTTCGTAGCTTTCTTCCGTCTTAAAGTCAGGTATTCTTTCCTTTCTCGTCTTTAGGTTTTTCTTCATTTTTCTAGAAAAAATGTCTGTTTCTTCGTCTAGTAATAGTACAGAGAAAGCTATAGACGAGTACCGTGACTCAACTGGTTATAGTAGTTCTAACAATAGCACTAGCCATAGCAATAGTTGGGGGAGTTCCACGGTCGAGGGGTACACTTCTGGTGTCCTCGGGTTTCCTTTAGAAGTCATACAGGAACAACTTAGGAAGGCTTCAGGGTCTTAAGCTAGTACCTCGTCCAACGTCCCTTCGTCTAGTCCTTTGGACGAGACGGAAATCACCGTCTATAGTTGTGCGATAGACATCCCTTCTAAGATGGATGAACAAAGGCTCAACAATATTAGGACGTGGTACCAAATTCCGGACGAGCTTAACCCAACGTTGCCTGTCCGTGGAGAATGGTGCTGCAACCCCCACTTAGGAATAGGCGTCTATAAGGCTTATTTTTTAGGGGGCTTAAGGTTACCATTGAACGCTTTTGCTAGAGAATTGTTAGTTAGGTTAGGTTTAGGATTATGTCAATTCAATCCTAATGCGTGGAGATTAATTGTCTCCATGCAAATTTTGTGGAGGGAAGTATTTGGAGAGGACCGTCCTCTTACTGTGGACGAGTTCCTCTATTGTTACAAACCCTCGGAAGTACATCAGTCCCTTGGCTTCTACCAATTCATAGCTAGGGGTACAGATTATAGATTGATGAAGTCTTTGGCCTCGTCTGATAGAAATTGGAAGAAGGAATTTTTCTTCGTCTCCGGTTTCTGGGTTAGGAATCCTATGGACATTGGCCGGGACACCTTTGGTCATTGCACCGGGGATCTAGGGAACCTTCGTCCTGAAGGTAAGTCCCTCCCCCTTTTCTTCATTTTGTTCTCTTTCATTCACATCTAACTTTTTCTTACTTGTTTGCTTATAGCTGTTGAACGACCATCTTTAAGCAAGTTTTATCAAAACCATGTTCACAGGGCTCGTCTACACGTGGATAGGAGCTTCCACTCCTTGGTCACGCTCAGACGACTTGCCAAGTAGGGATTGGGCCCTAATCCATCCGATGAAGCACTTGCACACAAAATCACAGTACGAAGAAGTAAGTTTTTAAACTTTAGATAAATATTACAATTTTATGTTCTACTTTAGTTCTAATTTTATTTTATTTTATTTTATTTTATTTTTTTATTTATAGGAATGGCAACAATGAAAGAAAACAAAGGAAAAGAGATTATGGGTGAGAAGGGTCATCCTGAGGCTCAACCCCAGACTCGTCCATCGGCTGGGGAAAAAAGGAAATCCTTGTCAAAGAATATTGATTTGGGAAGTCTTCCTAGCCGACGAGATAAAAGGGTTAAGCGTGGGTCGTCCTAAGTAGTCAAGCCTAAACTTCCTTAATCCCAGCCTCCTGTCCACATAGTTGATGTTGACTCATCCACTCCAGTTGAGACTACCCCATCCAAGACTTCTCCGCCTAGGACGACTACACCTGCTTCATCCCAGCCTCCTCCCAGGGTTCCCACAACATTATGTACATGGCATAAATATTGTTCACAAATGAGGCATATGCTTAGAAGCAAATGCCTTACAGGGAGTTTAATAAGTACAAACAAATCCATAACTTTGTTCATAACCACAACATAGTAATAATAAAGTAGCACTAAACATAAGTAGAACATAAGTAGACAAACAGGCTCCAAGCTCGTCCATAGTAACACTTGTCCAGGCTAGCATTTTTACTGATAGCACCTTCTCAAGTGCTCAACATTCCAAGGATGCTCCAATTTTCTCCCGTCTAGGGCCTCCAAGTAGTAGGATCCTTACCTTTTACAGCTGATAACTCTGTAGGGTCCTTCCCAATTAGGCCCCAGTTTCCCATGAGCTGGGTTCTTGGTTGCCAAAGAAACCTTTTTCAGGATAAGGTCTTCTATGTTAAATTGCCTTGGCTTCACCATTGCATCATACTGCCTAGCCATGAGGTTTTTATACCTCATCGTCCTATGTTCTGCGTCCGTTCTTACCTCGTCTATTAAATCGAGGTTTAAACGGAGTTGTTCCTCGTTATCCTTATCCTGATACGTCGTCACCCTGTGGTTGGCCATATGCACTTCTGTAGGTATGACTGCCTCACTTAAACACCCTTTTCTTCTGTCGTACAGGTTTAGAGGAAGGATACACATTTAGATGGTGGGTAATGACACTAGGGTCTATACCCGGCATATCCTCATGACTCCAAGCAAACACATCAATACTCTTCCTCAAGAAACGGACAAGATCCTTCTTAATCTTCTCTTCTAAATCTACTCCAACCCTGGTGCACCTCTCAGGGTTATTCTCGTCTAAAGGAATATCTTCCAACACTTCAATGGGTTCAGCCACCATTCTCTTTTCTTCAATATTCATCGTCTGAACTTGTTCGTCCATGGCCAACATGGCCAGGTAGCATTCTTTTGCTGCCAACTGATCTCCCTGCACTTGTCCTATCCCATGCTCTGTTGGAAATTTGACTAACAGGTGGTAAGTAGACGTAACTGCTTTCCAACTATTTAAAGTTGGTCTTCTTATGGCATTGTAGGAGGATGAATAATCTACCACCAAGAAATTCACGTCCATGGCTACCTGTTGTGGGTATACCCCTACCACGACAGGTAATGTGACAGTGCCTACAGGCTGCACCTTCATTCCACTGAATCCTACCAAGGGTGAGTTTACTGGACAAAGTTGGTCTCGTCCAAGACGCATTTATTGAAAGGTAGGGTAATATAAAATATCCGCTGAACTTCCATTGTCCACCAACACCCTTCTAGTTGTATAATAGGCAATAAGCAAAGTAATAACGATGGCATCGTCATGGGGGTGGTGAACTCTTTCAGCATCCGCATATGTAAATGTGATTGCTTTCTCGTCCGTGGTCCTCGTCCTTGGAGATCGTCCAGAGAGTTGAACATTTTGCACTACTTTCAGATACGTCTTCCTGGACTTGGATGACTGACTTGCTGAGCTTCCTCCAATAATAACTCTCATTTCTCCAAGCGGGGGTCTCGACAACTCTTCTATCTTCCCTTTCAACTTCTTATCCTTATGCTCTCATCCAAGGAAATTTCTCAACTTTCCTTGTCTTATAAGATTTTCAATCTGCTGTTTTAGATCATAACATTCGTCCGTGTCATGGCCATGGTCTCTATGGAAGCGGCAATACTTGTTCCTATTGCGCTTGTTGCGATCTCCCTTCATTTTCTCTGGCCATTTCAAGGAAGGGTCATCCTTGATTTGTATAAGGACTTGCTTGAGCGGCATGTTCAGTGGCATGTATTGTTGACTTCGTGCTGGAGGACCAGCCCTCTTATCATCTCGGTCTTTTTTATCTTTTGTCCATCCCTTTTTTGGATAAAGGCCTTGCTCGGAGTGGCGCATGGGGTTTGCTTCCATTCTCTCAACTCTCTTCCTCTTCTTGGCTATGATCACGTCTTCTACATTCATAAAGTTTTGGGATGAATGGACGAGTTCAGCCATGGACTGAGGCTCATTTTCATAAAGCTTGTGGATGAATAAATCAGAATTAACCCCGTTGTGAAAGGCCGCCAATAGTAGCTTATAATCCACCTCATCCACCGTCAGGGCTTTCCTGTTGAAACGAGTGACAAAGGACCACAGGCTTTCATTCTCCCCCTATTCTATGGTCAACAGGCTGGACGAAGAGCGCTTGTGTCTCTGTCCCCCAATAAAGTTATTAATGAAAAACTTGCTCAACTCTTCGAAAGAACTTACTGAATTTGGGGTATTTTACTAAACCACACTCGTGCCGGACCTTTGAGGGTGGTAGGGAAGGCTCTACACATAATTTCATCCGGGACCCCTTAAAGGTGCATCGTTGTCTTAAAAGTAGCAATGTGATCAAATGGGTCACGCGCCCTATCATACGAATCCAAGGAAGGTATCTTGAATTTTGGAGGCAAGGGGTGACCATTGATGGAAGCCGTAAAGGGGGAGTCTGTTCGGTGAACTAGGTCCTTTACGGGATTTGCTCTTCTTATGTTCTCCCTCATCTCATCCATAACCTTCCTCATCTGGCCTATCTCCCTCTCCAAATGTGGCACCCTCTTTGATGTGGTGCCCCTTGATTGGCTTTCAGGCTTAGCATTTATCCCATCTCCCTGGGTCTGGCCTTGTTCTTCTCCATAAGCCTCATTCCGTTGCCTCCTAAGATTAATCTCCCTTGTCAGTTCTTGGTTCTGGCGAGTTAACTCCGCCATGGCGGCTGCCATAGACTGCATGTGTTGAACAGAGGACTATTGCATGACTGGGGCTGATTGTCGATCGTGATGGGGATTGCTCGAAGCATCCCTACTCTCCTGATGGCCTAGGCTGGTAGCCCTCGATCTGGTCCAAACCATTCAGCCTTTTGTCGAAGGAAAACAAATTGTAAAATAATCTTTTCCCACAGACGGCGCCAACTGATGAACACAAGGAATTCAGTAGGCTGAATGTCTCGGGCGTTGATGGTCTCAATGTGACTTGGAATGTCCTGAAAAGATAAACACAAAATCAGAGGAGACCGGGGAAGACCGGGCAAGAATCCTCCGATGGTAAAGTCAGTATTTTCGGAATTCCAATTTGTATGGAAGTGTTTGAATGCCTTACCCTCTAAAGAAGAGTCCTTATATAGTGCTTGTCTGCGGCAGTTATTTCTCCTATTGTTGTGGAGTCGGAAGACTTGGAGGTAACTTCCATAACCGCCATGGAAGTTACATTATTTGGGCTCTATTTTCCTCAACCATTTACTGGGGGAATGGTTTTGTAGCCTGACAGGAAAACAGAGGTTGTTAACATGTTCAGGACATAAGGTGCTCATCCAACTGACTGTACGGACGGACGAGCTTATCCATGGACGAACATGCCCTAAGCCACTTAACTCTTCCTTAGGACGAGACATATGGACGAGTTTAGGAGTTGTCTTTTTTTTATAACACCATCAAAACCAAATCACCCATTAGACATATTTTTTAACAATAAACCAAGCTTTATTAAAAATAACTAAACTACAATTGTACAACTCAAAGCATCCTTCCTAATCACATATAGCAATTGATCAGGTAAGGCCACAATTTACAAATCCATTCTAATTGTTAACTAAGACCCACTTAGCAAACTCATGAGCCATTTGATTTACATCTCTCTCCTAATCCAAATGACTTGGTTCATCTCATTTTCTAAGTCCAATATGTCTTCAAGCATAGTCCTCAATTTCCATGGATTTGTATGGCCATTCTCCCTTAGCATTACTTTGTTTAGTGCATTGAAATAGATCCTTGAGCCTCCTTTAGTATTACTTTGTTTAGTGCATTAAAACAGATCCTTGAGTCTCGTTCCATAACTAGCTTTAACAATTTTGCCATCATTAGTGCCCATCTTATGCTTTTTGCTTCTGCTACACTCCTTGAGGCTTTTGTGTCCATTTTTGTACCAACAACAATAATACTACCTTCCTAGTCCCTAACCACCATGGCTGCACAACTTAATTTATCAACTCTCATTTCTTATTCAACAACTTCCATTCCCTTTTACCAATGTCATAAAATTGCAAATCGACAAACTGCAAATCCAATTTAAGGTTGGTTAGATGGTCATTTTACACAGATACTAGAAAACATAAACTAAACATTCAGATCAAGTTCTCTTTTTGTTAACAATTTCAAAGCACATTTTTCTTTGCTTTTAACAACTTAAAGCCCATTAAATTAATATTTAATGGAAAATACACACACAATAGACAATATTGAATCTAGTTACTATTTGGCAAAATTTTTGCTTTGAAAAATACAGATTTTTTACTTTCAAACAATGTATAACTAAATTAAAGTCCAAGACTGCTTGGAAAAAAAAAAAGAAAAAAAAAAAAAAAAGAGAATAACCATGAAAGAAGAGAAAAGAAAAGTTTTAGAAACCATAAATTTAGGGACTACTATAAATCTATCCTTCAAATTCACTCAATATAATATACCATTTCCGTCAAACCTAACTTGAGTGCTACTTATCAATAAATAAAAAAACTAAGTTGAGAGACACGCATTTAGCATCTTCAAATGCTTCTTCAATCATTAATCAATTATAGCAATAAGTTGAAGTTTCAGCAAACCAAACAATCCAACTGGAAGACAATACTTCCAAATATGAAAATATCAAATGAATATGAAAAAAAATCATAAAGATAAAAATCTAGCCAAATTAGTAGAAAGAAAGCAAGTAGAGACAAAAATCTAATAAACTTGTTTTAATCTATTCTTATACTTTACTCCTAAGATTAGTTTTTCTCTTAGTTTTTAGTAAAATCAAATTCAAACTCTAATTTCATCCAAACTCATACCACCACTGGCAATATCAACTTCAAAATCTAGAATACAAAAATTGACCTGAATCATTCCAGGATTCCATCCCATCCCATCCACAAAGACAAACCTCAAACTCACACACTAAATAAAATTAGTAAAGTTCCATAACAGAAACTAGCACCACATAGTGCCATGATGCAAATCAAAAGTGAAGAGGGTAAAAATCTAGGCTGATGGATCTCTATGAAATGGGCCTGACGGTTCCACGTCCGTGGGCCATTAGAGGGCGAGCCCAACTTGTGCAAAGGTCTGTTATGGACAGATCTTGCATAAACAGATGCAACAGGAACGGATCAAGCACCCACGTGGCAGCAAGAAACCCTAGATGAGAAATACTTGCGACACACACTTAGCCACCATAGAATCCCAAGGTAAATGGAATCCTAGCACAAAGAGGATTCCGGAAGATACGAGCATTAATAAAGATATTCTCTATAAGGAAATACCTTGCCCATCACGTTTGGGATTATTCAAGAGGATTCCTATAAGAAAAAGACTTCTACACCAAAGAAGAAAGGTAAACCTTCTACTACTATAAAAACCCCCATACCCTCACAAATCAAGGTACATATAATTTACCCTTTTCTAGCACTCTAGAGTTGTGAGAATAGTTTTAACTTGAGCTACAGTGTGCGAAGACACCACACCGGTGCTCTCTGTTAGGTCTTCTCTCTTTGCTGTGCAGGTATCGTTACAAGTGTGCGAAGATCGTGTGACTCACTGGTGATATTTACGGCATCATCAGAAAGAAATAGGGTATATAAAGCCAATAATAAACATGACTGATATTGATATAATTCAAAGCATCTAACAAAATGTACCAAATTCCACAATATTTATAGCTAAGGCAATATAGACAATATGGAAGTAACAAAGTACACTGCTAACAATATATAATCTTCAGCTTGGGGACCAAAATGAAGAATGACTCTAGTAGCATTAATATTAATATAGGCAGCCCAATACCATGTAAGTTTATATTCATTGATAATAAAATAAGGATACAAACTAAAACAAAGAATGATGTTATAAACAATGATAGCTAATAAACCCGAAACTCATAATACCAAACCCCATCAAACTCCTCTCTCTTCCCTAAACAAAAACACCCAAATCTCACCCCATAACAGATCTGCAAATCCAACTCCATCATCATACAGATCTTGCAACATCACGTGTTCTAAGATTTGGTTATAAAAAATAGACCGTTGTAAGGTGAGATTATGGTGCCAAATCCATCATCATAAAAAGATTGACCCTTGTAATTTCGGGTAGGAAAAAAAAATGCATACAAATAAGTTGTGAAAAATACAGAAAATAAACAGTAAAAGAGAGAAGAAAACCTTCTTACAACATTGGGGGTTGAAAGTGGCGAGAAAGATTTTGTGGTTGGGGCTAAGAAGCAATGAGAAGGATAGAGGATTTTAGGGAATTTCTGATAAGACAAAGGCCGATAGCACCGAAGGCTTGGAGTTCGGCAGTGCAGATCCAGCGGCGATGCAAGGCAGTGGCTATGGAGGTTTGGAGTTGAGAGAGAGATATGGTGCGGTGAGAGAAAGGAGAAGGATTTTGATTTTGAATTTGCAAAAGAGGTTTTAGGTGGTAAATGGCGTGGTTTGAAATTTTAGGGGCAATCTTGTCTTTTCAAGAGCAGATGATATGATTTGCTGATGTGTTTTTTAAGATAGGTGTCAACTTTTTATTGGGCTTAAAAACACCTAGAGCTGAGTTGGTTTTACGGAAACAGGATATACTTTCTGCAGATTTAGGTGGGTACCCTTACCGTAGAATGACTCTTTGAATTTGGATTCACTTTAGAGACTTTTCCTCGTGATTATGATTATCCAATTCCGAGATTGCTCAGATAATTTGGAAGTCCTATATACCAGCATTTTCTATTAATATCAATTTCTAGGCTATTATCATCAAGACTTCTTTTTTCAGTTTTTCTTTTAAAAATCAATGAAAAAAAAATCCTTACTCCCTTAAATTTTATTTAAAGAAATGATAAATACTTGAAATTAAAATGATAAGTACTCGAAGTTATAGGATAATTTATTTTTAAAATCTTAATATATTTCATAATTAACTATACATCCCATCTTTAATCTTGAATTTATGAGGCAAAAAAAAAAAAAAAAAAAAAAATCTACTCCAGCGAAATGGACTAAGTTCTACATCTCAAATATTAATAAAATAATATATTAGCCTTCTAGTAGGATTTTCGAAATGTTTTTGTATTGTTTTGCAATAATAAGTTCTTTGAAATAAAATTTCTCATTCATAGGGGAAAAAATGTAGAAAGAAAATCTTAAACAAGGTCTTGAACATTCTGATAACATTTTTTCTTTTGGTTAATACAATAAGATATGAGCCTCCTATGTTAGTTTCATAACTTTTATAATTTTTTATAATAGACTTGTGCAATTATTAAAAAAAAATAATAAAAAATAAACTTGGTTTTAACATTTTGATGAAAGAATTTTTTATTTCTTGAATAATGTTCTTACATTTTTTTTTTTTTTCTTTCTTGATAAGTGTGGGGGATAGAACTCCCAAGCAACAGGTTACAAAGGAACTCGGGTGCCACTTGGCTACGAGGCCATTGGCAAGGTTCTTACATTCATGCATTGATGAAGAAATCATTAAATTATGAGGGACAATATTAACAACAAAATAGGGAAAATCAATACTAGTTTTGTCACCGCAATGCAATAATTTCATCTTCTTTGCATTCTCCCACATCAATTACCATAGTACGTCTCTTGGTAGTTGGCAAGATCCTACAGCAGTTTCTTCTTGGAGGCTGTTCAAAATACAAAGAACAATGTAAGTTATCAATCAAGATAATAACAGATGATATGATTATAAATTAAATTCGTAACTCAAGTTGACTAAATACATTTTCTAATGTTAACATCAATTAAATTAGGCAGTATCTCATGAAGTATTGATTATTATCCTAAAGAAGAAAGGAAAAAAAAAAAAAAAATGATTACCTTATCCCACAAATATGGGTTGGGCGTCTTGTAAACATCCACAATTTCAATTTGAGAAGGAGTTGGCATTTGCCATTCGCAGTTTTGTAGCGGAGTTTTATGTAGAAGATATTCAGTGGCTGCCGAAGTTGTAGCAGTAGAAATGTAATACACAAAAGGTATTTGACATTTGTGCATACTATTAGGGCGAGTGTTGAAGGAGAAAGCAGTGTTATCAGCTTTATGGTGCCAATCAACAAAGGTTCTTTCAGGTAATTCCATATCTTTGGCTAAGAAAGTGCCTCGGAATATTTGTACAACGTAGCCCCATGAAACAGATACTGTCCAATTTCGATTTTTGTCATAGCAAATGGATTGTTGCATCAGCCCAGCCGAGTCCATCTTCATTGGGCGCCTGAATCGTTTTAGGGCGGCCACTTTGTCCTTCGTATTGGGGAATATGTAATTAGCCTCCATGTCTAAGTGGTGCAACGAGACTAGAGGTGCAATTGGGTGCGCTGCCAGGAGGCCCACTAGGTTGCCATACACATCAAACTAATCACCAATGAGAAATAATTATTAGAGATGAATATTTTTATTTCCTCTATTTATAGCTAATTTTTAGGCATGTTATTAATTTAATTCATCATTGTAAAACTAAACCCATTGATGGACAACAGTCTTGCTTAAACCCACTGATGGCACCTAAATTAGCTTAGCTATTAACAATTAATAAAACATCCCTATCTATTTATCTAAATTCTATATTATTTGTATAATATTATATTTATTGGAGTAAACCCGGTGGAATGGGTTACACGCTAGTTTTAATTACACACATAAAGGGTTACAATAATCAATTTACAATAATAAATCTTTGGCGCAGAAACTGGTTCTCATTATTATAATATTATTATAATGGTTACTTTTAGAAATGTTATCTAGCTAAAATTCTACTATAATTTAACCACTTATCAGTTCCCTTTGGATAGAAAAAACCTTCTTCCCTCTCCTCGTGTGTGTTAAAAAAAAAAATGCATAGTATTCTAACAAAAAAAACATTTGTGTTTCTTATATGAAGTTTCCAAACTCTCTCCTATCTATATCTTAACATAAATACAAAATCATTTTTCATTATTTTAACAAAAGTTTAGTGGAACAAACAAAAATGAGGTTCTTAATTTCATGCATATTAATTAAGCAAAAAAAAAAAAAAAAAGAGGAAAAAAAAAGCTAACCTGGTGAAATCCTTTTTCCTTTGTGAGAGGAACACCTAGTTCAGCCATGCAAGCTTGAATTCGATCATCTGATCCATACAAACCTGGATACCTCTGTATACACTTATCTTGCATTTTCTCAAGTGCCATTGCTAATGGATAACTTATAGCAAATCCACCACCACCATAGGCCATATTATACGAGAAGTCTATGTTTTGCAAATGACTTTCAGATGTACTTCCAATATAATAATAGCTATTATGATCATACTTCTGCAAAACCTTGACCAAATTATCAGGAACAAAAAATGTGTCATCATCCCCCATTACAAACCACCTAACATTCTTCATACCTAGCCTCAAGGTCTCTGATACTATGCGAGTTATACGTATGGCAGACCGATGGCCTTCCTTGTGCTTGTACTTGAACTTTGAAGTATCACTGGAAATCCTCAAAGGAGGTAAACCATTATCATTAGGTTCAACTTTGACATGCTTATCTAACCAAACATTTCCACGCATTTCATTGGGTCTCCACCATAGACTAATATATTGTTTCCTTTTGTTCCAAAGTTTGGCTGAGGATGCAATGCCAAAAACTATATGGGAAAGATTTGTTTTTCCTAGGGAGTTAGGAATTGGACTAGAAACTATAAGGGAAAGATTTTTTTTCTTAGGAGTTGGAGCAAGTGATGATGTCGCAGAATTATCTTGCTGATGGGCTGAGAAAGATTGTTTGGGACAATAATATGGCTTGTATATAAATGCAAACAAGTAAGAGAGAATCATACATATAAATAAGCAAGCCATTATTCTTTTAAGAGAACAATAATTTGAATCTTTTGCTATCATGGATGAGTTCAAAGGTTTTGATTCATGGAAGAAGGAGGGAGAGGAGAGACACGAGTTTGAAAGAGGAACAAAAATTTAGCTAAATTGAAACACCATAAGATTGAGAAGAGAAGAGTTTTGTGTAAATTCAAATGGCATAATCCATCTAAAAAACTAACTCAAGGTTTTAGTTTATCTATGAAACAAATGGGTAGAGTTTTAAATGGAACTAACTTCTTGATATATGTCTGAACCAGCATCAATGTATCAGATTAGTAACTCTCTAAATTTATTCAAATTTTAAAAATCTTATTTTCAAATTTTAAAAATCTTATTTACGTTAAATACTACATTAGAGTTAACTTTTTTTTTTTTTTTTTAATGCATCAGAGTAATTTTATTTTATTTTTTTGAGAGAGAAAGTTTTAACTTATGGCGTCCACTCCTGATGATAGCTCTTCATTAGACCAAGACACCAATCAGTTTTTGGTGTAGGCAGGGATTGAATCCCAAATCTTTTATACAACCATCAGAGATTTTACCAGTTGAACTAACTGGAACCCACATATATTAGAGTAATTGGTTTCATATTAACCATAGATTTTATATAAGAGAGAAACATAGTTTGACAATTATTACTGAAGATAAATGAGGACACGTTTCTATAATAAAAAATAAAAAAAGATAAATGAGGACACATATCACTAGTTGCAGCACATCCAGTTATTTTGTTCAATTTGGTCATCACATCTTTTACAGAATGCATATCTGTTATCCTTAGACAATCTGTATAAGTAAATTTTTTTTTTTCGTTAGTCTGAAAAGTGGAAGAGAATCTATATTTTTGGAACATTTGTCTCAGATTTTTATAGGTATAAAACCCTCGAACTCTGGCGGTATACAGGATCTACTATTGGAATTGGAATTTGGAATAATAATGATAGATAAAATAAATATATTAATAATATATAATGATAATATATAGGGGGATTAAATTGTTAGAAAAATGAGAGTCAGGCAAACGGGGGAAGCAATTAGGCATTAGCCAGGCTGGGGCACATCGAGCGACTATTCATTTTTCTGTCTCTCTCAAAATAAAATAAACAAAGCCTGCGTTATTTAAAAATTAGGATTATTTATTTAATTTTTAAGTTTCGAAAACCGACCCGTCCGCTCCGGCAACTTTAACAAACCCAGTCCGGGGTCAATGCTGGTCGATTTAGATATTAAAAAAAAACGTTTTCACCTGTCGCTCCATGTCTAGTGTCCCCTTTCCTTAATATTATGCATATGGGTATCTTAAAATGGGCTTGAACGCACTGTGTGCACTGAAGCATCAAGGAATTGCGATGAATTTGTTGGATCTTATTTGAATGTAGCAGCATTTTTTTTTTAGTTGGTTTTTGGGAACATACAGTAACTTTCGTTTTTTGCTAGTTTGAATGATCTGTAACCAATATTGGTAATCTTATAAAAAAAAAATTAGTATCTTTTTTTGTTGCATTTACTCTATCTGAATATTTGGTTCAATTTACTCAAGCATATCAAATTTTTATTAAAAAAAAAAAGATTCAATATATATATATATATATTTTTGTTGGGTATGTCTCAAAATTTAAGCCCACGATATTTTATTGTAAAGCCCAAGCCCATGCTCTAGAATTTTCCTTGTCTAGCGTGGGAATTTTTGGCAGCAAACAAAACCCTCAATTTTCTCATATTTCCTTATAAAATAGTCAGCTGCACCTTCTCATGTTTTGTAGAAAATACATAGTGGCTTGTGACATCAATGGTAAAGAAAATTCATTTGTTTTTGCCTTTCCTTTTTCACTCTAATCATCTTTAGCTATTTCCTTTTTTCTTTTTAGAGCTCTAAGACCATCAAAATTCTGCATGTATGATATTAGTTGAAAAAAAAAAAAAAACAAATTACTTTGATACTTTAGCTACTCCATTTTTGCAGGAAAAGTTTCTTTTGGGCATTTGTGATGAGTTTGAAACTCTGTTTGTGAGTGCATATTAACAGAGTTGTCGTTGTATCTTGGAGAGCGACTGCTTGAACCATTTGCACCAATGAATTCATTCCAGTGGGGGCGAAATCGCTTCTTAAGGATGACGGATTTAGTTCCGTGCCTCGGTGATAAGTTTTACTTAATCCTTAATTTTATACGCTTTTGCACTTGTCTATTTTGCTTATAAGTTTGTTTGAGCATATCTTGTTTTATTGATATTGCTTTGTAACTTTGTTAATCAATTTGGACAATTTTCCAAACTATAATTTCAACAATCTTAAGAAGCGATTTATGTTCTAATTGATTAACAAAATGTATGATGTTCCTAATGTTGTCTTTAAATATGAGGCAGCACTTGTTTTAGAATGAAGTTAGTCAATAACATAACTGATTGGGTAGTGGACACTGGGGCTAATAGACACATTTGCTTCAGCAAGGAGTTATTTCTTAATTATGAGGAAGTAATAGATGAAGAGAATGTTTATTTGGGAGACTCTGGTACTGCAAGAGTTGCTGGAAGGGGGAAAGGTACTTTTGAAATTTACTTTAGGTAAGTCTTTAGCCTTGCACTCTATTGTTCATGTTCCTAACATGTGTAGAAATTTAGTGTCTGGGTTCTTGCTCAATAGGGCAGGCCTAAAAATTGTTTTTGAATCTAATAAGATTGTTCTTAGTCAAAATGGTGATTTTTTGGGTAAGGGATTTTGTCTTGAAGGCTTATTTGTGCTTGAAACTGATTGTAAGAACATGAATATATCTAGTAACTCTTCTGCTTATATTGTTGAGTCTTTGGATCTTTGGCATGGTAGGCTAGGGCATGTGAATGTTGCAGCCATCAAAAGAATGAAACAAATGAGCCTAATTCCAAACTTAACTAATTCAGATTATTCAAAGTGTGAAATATGTGTAGAAGCAAAACATTTCAAAAAACCTTTCAAAACTGTTGAAAGGAGCTCTGAACTTTTAGAACTCATTCATAGTGACTTAGGAGACTTCAAAAATTATATGAGTAGAGGTAAAAAATATTATATGACATTTATAGATAACTACTCTAGATATACAAGAGTATACCTTTTAAGTAGTAAAGATGAAGCTGAAAACATGTTCATAAAATTTAAGACAGAAGTTGAAAATTAGAAAAATAAGAAAATTAAAAGGCTTAGGTCTGATAGAGGAGGAGAAAATGGTTCAGCTTTGTTTAAAAAATTTGTGAAGAAAATGGTATTATTCATGAAGTCACTGCACCTCGTACACTTGAACAAATTGGAATAGCTGAGAGGAAAAATAGAACCCTAAAGGATATGATGAATGCCATGCACATTAGCTCTGGTCTTCCTTCCAACATGTGGGGGGAGGCTATCCTTTTGCATGTCATGTATTAAACAGGGTCCCCCATAAAAGGATCAGAAAAACTCCATATGAACTATGGGAAGGACGTGCACCAAACTTAGGGTACTTGAAGGTGTGGGGTTGTTTGGCAAAGGTTGGAATTCTTGAACCACATAAAGAAAAGATAGGTCCTAAAACCAAGGATAGTGTTTTCATAGGATATGCACAAAATAGTCCTGCCTATAGGTGCTTAGTTTTGGAGACTAACACCATAATGGAGACTAGGGATGCTGATTTCTTTGAGCATATTTTTCCTATGAAGAGAACGAGACTCACTAATGAGTCCTTATTAGTCATACCCCAAGTGAGATCAAGTTCAAACTTAGATGAAAACCACTCAACACAAGAGTTCAGACATAGTAAAAGACCTAAAAATGGAACCAACTTTGGGCCTGACTTTATCACTGCTTTTCTCATTGAAGATGACCCAAAAACTTATCAAGAGGCCATGAAATCAGTAGATGCAACCTTTTGGAAGGATGCAATCCATAGTGAGTTAGAATCAATTATGGCTAACCATACATGGGAATTAGTTGAACTCCCTAGAGGATGCAAGACCATTGGTTGCAAATGGGTGTTTAAGAAGAAATTAAGGGTCCATAGACAAATTCAAAGCTAGACTAGTGGCAAAAGGGTATACTTAAAAAGAAGGGATAGATTACTTTGACACTTATTCACTAGTGACAAGATTAACTACAATTAGGATTCTGATTGCTATGGCCTCAATACATGAATTGATTGTTCACCAAATGGATGTCAAAACAACATTTTTAAATGGTGATTTAGATGTAGAAATTTACATGGACCAACCAGAGGGTTTTGTGGTTCAAGGACAAGAAAGTAAAGTATGTAAACTTAGAAAATCATTATATGGTTTGAAACGAGCTCCTAAACAATGATATGAAAAATTTGATAACACTTTAATTTCTAATGGATTTGTTGTGAAAGAATCTGATAAATGTGTGTATAATAAATTCTCTGGTGATAGTGGTGTTATCATATGCCTATATGTGGATGACATGTTAATTTTAGGAACTGACATGGATGTTGTAAGAAGTACTAAAGATCTCTTATCTTCAAACTTTGATATGAAAGACCTTGGAAAGGCTGATGTAATTTTGGGAATAAAAATCATAAGGAATAGTGAAGGGATTACACTTTCCCAATCACACTATGTTGAGAAAGTACTTAAAAAATTCAATCATTTTGATTGTGACCCTGTGAGAACTCCATATGACCCAAGCATACATTTAAAGAAAAATAGGCGGTCTCTTATTGCATAATTTGAGTATGCTAAAATTATTGGTAGTGTGATGTTTCTAATGAATTGTACACGCCCTGATATTGCATATGCTGTTAGTAGACTTAGTAGATATACACATAATCTTGCCTATGCTTAGTAGATATACACATAATCTTGCCTATGAACATTGGAATGCACTAACTCGTCTCTTGAGGTATTTGAAAGGCACCATGAATTTGGTCCTTACATATACAGGTCGTCCAACAGTATTAGAAGGCTATTGTGATGTAAACTGGATATCAGATAATGATGAGACCAACTCCACTAGTGGTTATGTTTTCACCTTAGGGGGAGGAGTTATATCTTGGAAGTCTTCTAAACAAATCTGTAATGCTAGATCAACTATGGAGTCTGAGTTTGTTGCTTTAGAAAAGGCGGGTACTGAAGCTGAGTGGCTTAGAAATTTACTTGCTGATATACCAAAATGGGATAAGGCATTACCATCAATATCATTGCATTGTGATTCCTAAGCTGCAATTGCATGTTCAAGAAATAAAATTTATAATGGGAAGAAGAGGCATATACGCCTAAGACACAATATAGTGCGGCAACTCATAAGCAATGGTGTAATTGCCATGGAGTTTGTACGGTTAGAAAAGAATCTTGCAGATCCTCTGACCAAAGGGCTAACTAGACAATTGGTCTATGATACATCGAGGGTGATAGGACTTAAGCCCATTGAGTGAATCACCCATGATGACAACCCAACCTATGTCTACAAAGGTTCAATGGGCATCATGGAGAGATTCAAGATAGCACTATTAGTGAGAATGAGATCTCATTGTCCCTCCCTATGGTGTAGATAGTGCTTACTACCAAACTAGTGATGTTGAGTTTAAGACTCTTAATGAATTCATAGCCTTTATAGGTGGTGTGTGGTAGTACACACTTGATGAATTCAACTATGTGGGTGTGGAGGTGGGGCCGCGTCCTATGAGAGTGAGGGCAAACTCTCTAGAGCACTCATGAAAATCCAGGTGGGGCGCATGGCCGAAATGTGCGAAATCGAGAACTCGTCCAAGAATTCACAAGCAAAGGTGTTCGTATTCTTGTAGTTCATGAAACTTGTTCAAGATCTAGTATCACCAAGATTTTGTGAATTCTAGAATACAAATACCAAGTGTTGATTCAAGTCCACAAGACATCAACACTAATTTCATCTTGTGATTGCCCAAAATTTTTAAAAATCAAAATTTTAAAACATGTGGGGGATTGTTGGGTATGTTTTAAAATTTAAGCCCATGATATTTTGTTGTAAAGCCCAAGCCTATGCTCTAGAATTTTCCTTGGCTGGCGTGGGAATTTTCGGTAGCAAACAAAACCCTCAATCTTCTCATATTTCCTTATAAAATAGTCAGCTGCACCTTCCCATGTTTTGAAGAAAATACATAGTGGCTTGTGACATCAATGGGAAAGAAAATTCCTTTTGAAAGTTCAAATATGTGTAAAAACACTCTTGAACGTTTAGACCCCCAATTAACAAATTACCAATTCAAGCTTTAACTCAAACAATTAATGTGCGGAACATGAACTAAAGCATAACACAGAATTGGTAAACAATCTAAGCCAATTAAAATCACATCCACAGCAGAAAATAAAAGGCAAAGATAAAGGGAAGGAAGATGCAAACACAAGGACAACACGCGATGTGTTATCGAAGAGGAAACCGAAGCCCTCGGCGTAAAACCTCTCCGCCGCCCTCCAAGCGGTCAATAATCCACTAGAAAATGTAGTTGGGATACATGAACAGCAAAAGACCCTCCAAGCCTAATCTAACCGATGTACCTAAGCCCTCCAAGCTTCTTGCTCCAACGAGGTTGCTCCGAACCTATTTCTTTTCTAGCTTCCCGGATTCCGCTACTAGACCATAGCATCAACCAATGAATATTGGTTCCTTCCTAACTGCTTCCCAGAACACCAAACAACCCTCTCACAGTAATGGATATGGTGAGAACAAGGTTTTGGTAAAAAGGCCTCTCAAGGATTTGGCAATGGAGAGGAAGAGATTTGAGGAATTTGAAGAGACTCTAATGTAAAGATTGTAGATGGTTCAATCTTGTTTTGCTCTAGGGTTTCTCTCTTAAAATACTCTCTGGAAGCTCTCTATCATTTGTGGGTAAACGGGGTATTTATACTGAGGTGAGAGAGGAATGTGAAACGTCAGGTTTTACAAAACAGGGCTGGCTCGCGGCTTGTCCTCGCGGCTTGACTGAGTCGCGAGATCCAGTCGCGAGTTAACCGTATGGCCAGTTGTTCTGTTTTGTCCTGTAGTGCTCCAGCTGGCATGATTGTTCACCTTCCGGCATGCTTGGCACGTGTGCTGCGTCTGGCGGCTTGAAGCCGCGAGTCACCCGTGAGACCCAGCCGCGAGTCTCTGTTTTCTTGCACACTCTTAAGCAATCTTCACTCTATCTCACTCACTACCCTTACAACAAGCCCACCTAAATACAGGGTTACTAAATGCTGAAATACAAGCAAATTTGGCACGGAATAAAGCCAATTAGATGGTTGAATAAATTTCAACCTTACAATCTCCCCCTTTGGCTATTCCGTGACAAAACCCTAAAACAGACTCTAGACTTAACATGTGAGTTGAGAACAGTTGATCAAAACTCACTCACACCTAACTCTAGAAGCTGTGAAGTACTTGAATCATATGAACAAAAGACTCCTGAAACACAACAATACACCATGATCATTGTAAGCAGAAAATCGTGAAATGCATATGAAACAGGCAATATGTGATCAAGCAAAGATGGAGTTAAGAAACAAACCATGGCTTGATCAACCAAGTAATCACTACAAGGAAGTGACCACAATGCTCATTCACACTTGGAATGAACACTAGGACATACAAGGTAACAAGCTCAATGCAAGTCACTTGCATCCCAAACACTCAACCAATGCATAAAACACTACGTATATGCATCTAGGAACAATCCTACAAGGGCACAAGAGTGACAATACTTAAAGAAAATGCAATACATTTAAATAGAAGTACTGATTTAAACAAAGCATAAAAAGGCTGCATAAAGCATGGTACAAACCAAAAAGCCTACAAAATATGCATAAAACATAACCCTAAAAGCTTACAAAAGCAACATGGGTACAAGACAATATAATCCTGAAAAAAACATCAACAATATATATATATAAAAGATTAAACCAAGATTATAAGATATGAGTTAGAAACAAAAGTACACCAAAACCTCAGTGTATCAAACCCATATAAACACTAAACCTATGAGTTTAGAGGATAAGACTAAAAACAAAAGTATGCCAAAAGTATGTGTGTACTCCCCCTATCACTATGCACACTTCCCTTTGAATTTTCTCCCCCTTTCTGCATGCTCTCCCCCTTTTTGGCACGAATAGCTAAAGGCTGTCGTCTAACTTTCGTTGAATATCGTCTAGCTGATTCTCCATAGTCTCGAGACGCATTTGAACCTGATTGTTTGTGGAGTAGAGAAGTGCCACAATCTCATCAATGCGTTTCTGAATATGATCAAGTAAACTCCCCATTTTATCAGTATGAGAATCAGTCTGTGCTTGCGGAGTACTAGCTTGTGGAACTTCAGGAATAGCATGCGAAGTAGATGTGGTATGTGCAGGTGTCTCTGACTCAGGGGCAGATGGAGTAACTGGAGAGATATGTGCACTCTTTGGAGTTCTAGAGGAGTGACTTCTGCTGGCTTGAAGAGAGAGCATGGAAATAGGACGCTGACGGGTCAACATTTTGCCATCTGTAGGAGGAACAATGCCTTCACGAAGAATGAACTTCATGATGAGACTGCAAAATGGGATAATTCCTCGAGCTGCAGTTCGAACCGCGGTTTTTCTCAAGGTATAAAAGATGTGAGCACAGATATCAATGGGGGCTCCAGTAATAAGATCACAGAGGAATTGAGCTCTCCCAAGATTGATGAATGTAGTGTTGGACAGTGGGTAGAGATTAGTGAACATGATCAACTTCAGTGTGGTCAGCTCTGGTGCAAACTTTGCGGTGCTGATGGATGTGCCGGTATTGGATACTTCATGATCAGAACCTAGGATATGTAGAATATCTTGAATCTCTAGAGTTCGATCATCATATGGAGTTAGATCCACATTCTGAGGCCTGGTGATGCGGAGAGTATCGGCTATGGAGTTCGGAGTGATGATAAACTCCTTTCCTTTGACCCAGAAAATTAGTTCAGCTCTAAGATCAGTTGCATTGGAGAAAGCTTCCTTAACCAGTTCAGCCATTGGATCGTCAAAGTTCCCAAACAAGTTTGCCCAGTCTCGTGCCTCAAAGATTCGAGGAATGAATGTGGTCCCTAAGGTGTTAAACTCCACCACCCGTTCCACTATAGCAGTTGATTTGTCAAATATGTTGGAGTAGATGTGTGAAGTAAGCGGGGTTCTAAACCTCTCCTCATTGGAGTCTTGAGAGGCCTGTGATGAGAGGCGAGTCCTTTTAGCAACTGGGGTTGCTGGATTGTCAGCAACAACGTCTTTACCCTTAGAAGATCGACGAGACATCTGCAAGAAAATAGGCCCACAGCAAAGAACCAAAACAGCACGGCATGAGATAAATATCAACATGATGTGATGCAAATAACTACAGACTTGAGACAGGACAGACCCAAATAAACTACCATCAATACTAATGTGCATAATACGACAGGTGCAGCAAAATGGTGATAGTACAAAAGAGCATAGATAAACACATATTCAAAGATAACTGTCAATGAGACAGTCGACCATGACCATGAAATGCACACAGAACAACTCATACAACCACAATAGAGCAAAAGACAGATCAAAGTCATACGTACTCACAAATGGAGTAAAAACCCAGAAGACATTATCAAACCCATATCCCAAATGAGTGAGAGGACCCATCAAACGACAAAGCACGATGTAACCAACAATAGAGTAAATCAGAATCAAACACAACCCACAAAAAACCAGTACATTCAACAAAAAAATCGAGCACATTAAGATTCTAACAACAATAGCAACTCATAGACAAAGCAAGAAAATGAAACTCAAAACATAAATATGTAGTGAGGAATAGAAAAACCATACCTTACTAGATGATTTTGAGAAGAAATGGAGCAAAAATGATGTTTGAAACTGGAGGCACAGTGTATGGGTAAGAGCAGTTTTAGAAAGACAGTGAACAGTCACAAGAGTTCGAGGGAAAAACTGGAAAACGCTTTTAAAAACTGTCCCTATTTTTGCCAAACACGCGTTTTTCGCGACTGAGGTGAGTCGCCAGCAAGTCGTCAGGTTGAGCCGCCAAGACCCTCAAAGGAAAAATTTTAAAAAAAATTTTTCTAAGTGTTTTTCGCGACTGGAAGGTCTACCCGCGAGGGAGTCGCGAGCTGAGCCACGAAAATCTTTGAATAACCTCGCGATTGGACCTTTCACTCGCGAACAAGTCGCCAAAATGGACCCGCGAACACGCGACTGAGGCTCGCGACTTGACATACCCGCGACTGAGTCGCCAAAACAGGGCAAAATTTTTTTTTTTTGAATTTTCATTTTTGAAGAACAAAATACTTTCCAAAAACACCTAAAACACTCAAAAATCTTTTTGTGTTTGAAACAACAAAGATTGAGCATGTGAAAAACATATTTCATCAAGTACAATTACACAAATGATTATGGCATTCATTGAACATAAACTTGTGTGATGTGTGTGGATATCAACAATGAGATAGTCCTTAGTCTAATGTGAAGCTTCAATAATCAATTCAACCAAGGCATACACAATTAGCACTAGATCATGTGATCTATCTCACTTATAGAAATATGTATATATGACCTCCCACAAAACTTGATAAAATGACTTGGAGCTTTACATTTGACTCCACTTTCAGTCATAACATTTGATCTTTTTTATCCTCTTGAGACAACACCTCTCATTGTGAGAGTGATATTTGATAAATCTCTTTAATGAACAAGCCTTTGGCCTTTTGAATAAACATTTCTCTTTAATTTTTGGTCGCTTTCCCTTTTTCCTAGTCGAATACTAGTATGTGCGACAGGCTTTTGCAGCTCAATATCTCTTTTCATTTGGAGATTTACATTTGGTGAGCTCTTTTTAGCAATAACAAAAATAAAGAGTGGGAAGATATATAGACACAAGTCTATGCATGTCTCAAGATCAACATAACCATTCACTCATCATTCATGACAAGTTTGAAGATCTATTTACAACAATCACATTGATTTCAAGATTTTTCCCACAGAGATATGAAGGCAAGGAAACAAGCAATGCTCGAAAATGCACAAAGCCATTAGCACAAAGGTACAAGGCAAAACATGTTTTGAGACAAGAGCTCAACAATGTCAATCAAACTTTTGATTTTCTAATTTTTATGTCATTTTTGGATTTTTGATACATAAGAAGAAAAAGATTGATAAAAAACAAAACAAAAAAATATGCACAAGTAGACAAGCAAACAACCAGCAGCAAAAACAATAAGCAAACAAACAAATATCGTCGCACAGCATAGGAAGTATTAATGCATGGACATGTTGTAATGCTTATGCATGAGTACCCTTCTTCACCCACATGTCATTTGCGTTTGGGGTGATTTCCTTATAGGATTGGGTACGGGAGTTAGGGCTTTCAAACCTTCGTGAGAAGCTTTCCAAGCAGTTGGTGAATGCACCAATCATCTTCATCACGTTCATCATTCCGGGATCACCATTTTGATCTCTAGATTGTTCATCTGCCCAATTTCTTCTATCAATTCTAGGTCCTCGTGACCTTTGAGGTGTTGCACTATTCGTTGCTCTCAGCTTTTGGCAATTTGGTCGAGTATGTCCTTGAAGTCCACAATGATGACACACATAAGTTGATCTAGGACCTCTTTGTGATCGTGGACGAGATTTGGCTCGAGATTCTGACCTGCCCACAGATTGATTACGGGAATTCAACAACCGTTCGTTCCCCACATTTCTCTTCTCTTCTATTTTGGGCTTCTCAGCAGTAGGACCAACATCAACTGGATCTTTAGCCTTAACAAACTTCACTTCTTTAGTGACATTTCCAGATGAGCTACTTCCTCCGGTATATCCCAATCCGGATTTGTCTGAAAATCTCTTTTGAGATGAAATAACATCATCTAGCTTCTTGGTGGTGACCCTGTCTATTTTAGCATTTGCTTGCACAACCTCTTGCTCAAGAAATCTCACTTTTGTGTAAGCTTCTGACAGCTCACCATTCAAAGTTTCTATCTCACATTTGGCCTCCCTATATCGGATTAGGAGACTTTTATAGTCCTCCTCTGCCTTCTTCATCTTTCTCACAGCTGCCTTGACCACC
Organism: Quercus tomentella; assembly: GCA_028535165.1. NCBI lineage: Eukaryota > Viridiplantae > Streptophyta > Magnoliopsida > Fagales > Fagaceae > Quercus > Quercus tomentella. The sequence goes on from JAPQVY010000156.1 coordinate 47,785,186, forward strand.
CTTGTGTACTCACCCGACTTTTCAAGGAGTGAGTTATAATTCTTTTGAAGATTGGCTGTGCTTACATCTTCTTCAACATCTGATTCCTCGACAATTCCCAATGATTCTTCATCACTATGTTCTCCAAGGTCTCGTTCAAGCAGATTCAATTCATCTGAAGACTCAACATGGGCAATAGTCATAAAAGCTGAATAGTTCCCCTCTCCATCACAGCTTTCTTCTGATTCTGAGTCGGATGAATCTGAGTCACTTAATGTCGTGGCATACACCTTGCCTTTCGATTTCAAATAATTCGGACATTCTTTCTTAAAGTGTCCATGCCCGTTGCATTCAAAACAAGTGACACCTTGTGTAGATTGAGATTCTTTTCCATCTTTCCTTTTGAATTCCCTTTTCTCCCTTCCTGAACTTTGGAATTTTCCTTTATCACCAAATTTTCCATTATTCTTGAATTTCAAGAACTTTCGGAAATTTTTAACAAGGTATGCAACATCTTTATCAACCACATCATCTTCCGATGAGTCATGGACTTCTACCTTCTCATTAATGGTCTTAAGAGCAAGAGATTTACTCTTCCGTTGATTGGGCAGCGACATCTCATAAGTCTGAAGAGAATCGACCAGCTCTTGGACTTTGATGTCATCGAGGTCCTTGCTCTCTTCAATTGCTGTCACTTTAGCACGAAAACTTTCCGGCAATGATCGAAGGATCTTCCTTACGATTTTAGAGTCCTCCGTTTTCTCCCCCAAATTGAACTTGCTGACTACCACCTCATTCAGCTTCCCATAGAAAGAGTCGAAGGACTCATCCTCACTCATTTTGAGCTCCTCAAACCGAGTGGTCAGCATTTGCAACTTGGTGTCTTTCACTTTCTTCGTGCCTTCGTAGGTGGTTTCCAATATCTCCCATGCTTCTTTGGCAACGGTGATGTGGGAGATCCTGTGAAATTCATCAGGAGACACACCACAGAAAATAGCATTTAAAGCTTTACTGTTAGCATTAGATGCAGCGAGTGCTGCCTTATCCCATGTGGATTTGGCTGCCTCAGGTCTGGTCCAACCACTCTCAACTGCATCCCAAACAGATTCATCAATGGAGCATAGAAATACTCTCATGCGAACCTTCCAAAAAACATAATTACTACCATCAAAATATGGAGGTGCATTTAGGGATTGAGACCTATCCATCTCAAAAGGGAGTCAAGGATCACACAATGGTATTGAAACCAATAAAAGTGTACCTGCTCTGATACCAATTGAAAGTTCAAATATGTGTAAAAACACCCTTGAACGTTTAGACCCCCAATTAACAAATTACCAATTCAAGTTTTAACTCAAACAATTAATGTGCGGAACATGAACTAAAGCATAACACAGAATTGGTAAACAATCTAAGCTAATTAAAATCACATCCACAGCAGAAAATAAAAGGCAAAGATAAAGGGAAGGAAGATGCAAACACAAGGACAACACGCGATGTGTTATCGAAGAGGAAACCGAAGCCCTCGGCGTAAAACCTCTCCGCCGCCCTCCAAGCGGTCAATAATCCACTAGAAAATGTAGTTGGGATACATGAACAGCAAAAGACCCTCCAAGCCTAATCTACCCGATGTACCTAAGCCCTCCAAGCTTCTTGCTCCAACGAGGTTGCGCCGAACCTATTTCTTTTCTAGCTTCCCGGATTCCGCTACTAGACCATAGCATCAACCAATGAATATTGGTTCCTTCCTAACTGCTTCCCAGAACACCAAACAACCCTCTCACAATAATGGATATGGTGAGAACAAGGTTTTGGTAAAAAGGCCTCTCAAGGATTTGGCAATGGAGAGGAAGAGATTTGAGGAATTTGAAGAGACTCTAATGTAAAAATTGTAGATGGTTCAATCTTGTTTTGCTCTAGGGTTTCTTTCTCAAAATACTCTCTGGAAGCTCTCTATCATTTGTGGGTAAACGGGGTATTTATACTGAGGTGAGAGAGGAATGTGAAACGTCAGGTTTTTCAAAACAGGGCTGACTCGCGGCTTGTCCTCGCAGCAGGGCTGAGTCGCGAGATCCAGTCGCGAGTTAACCGTATGGCCAGTTGTCCTGTTTTGTCCTGTAGTGCTCCAGCTGGCATGACTGTTCACCTTCCGGCATGCTTGGCACGTGTGCTGCGTCTAGCGGCTTGAAGCCGCGAGTCACCCGCGAGACCCAGCCGCGAGTCTCTGTTTTCTTACACACTCTTGAGCAATCTTCACTCTATCTCACTCACTACCCTTACAACAAGCCCACCTAAATACAGGGTTACTAAATGCTGAAATACAAGCAAATTTAGCACGGAATAAAGCCAATTAGATGGTTGAATAAATTTCAACCTTACACCTTTGTTTTTGCCTTTCCTTTTTCACTCTAATCATCTTTAGCTATTTCCTTTTTTCTTTTTAGAGCTCTAAGACCATCAAAATTCTGCATGTATGATATTAGTTGAAAAAAAAAAAAATTACTTTGATACTTTAGCTAAGACCATCAAAATTTTGCATGTAGATTCCCTTTAAAACAGGTAGGTATCTAGATTTCCAAGCTTAAAGGAAATTGTATTTTTTTATAAATTGACAATTTTAACCCATTTTCCTTATCATTTAAGCAATTAAGATAAAATATAAAACAAATCATCAATATCTTTTTCCTTGTCTTTATCTTTTCCCGCCAAAATAACATAAACAGGATAGACAACTCTATTGATATATTTTTTAACAAAGTTCTATTTAGGTTCACGTGTGGGAAAAAAAAAAGTTTGAAAGGCATCCTCCATTATTGTCAAGTATTCGCTTTTGCTGTTGTGTGTGTTGCTCAACAAATTATTAATAGTTTATATTTTGTTTTTCATTATTTATTTAGAGGAAGATTTTTTTTGAAGGACTTGGTAGTTCACATTCAAAACTAAGGATAGAATGGGAAAAATAAATAACTCATTTAAGATTCTTGGGAATAAACCAAACATTATCATCTCACATTCCTAGGAATCTTAAGAGATTCCCAATGAAACCAAGCAAATGAATAGCTACATTCCTAAGCATCCAGATTGCAAGGAATTACATTCTTAGGAATCTGGATGCCAGGAGTAATGTGGATTCCCCCATACCAAACGCCACATTAGTTTTTTATTTTTTAAATTTAGGGTGTTTTACTTTTATTCGAATGAAAAAAGAATAAAAAAATGATAAATTTTAGAAAATAAAAAGATGAATGTGAAGGAAAAAAAATCCTAAATTTTAGGAGTTGTTTTTTTGAATTCAAAATGAAATTTGTTATTTGACATTTATGATCTTATTTCTAGGAGAAGTTAGCCTTCATTAATGAGGGTATTTTTGAACTACATAAAATCCAGATCAAAGAGGCTTTTTAAAATAAAAGTTCAGTTCAAAGAGAAGAATCCTCTTACAAATAATAGATGTCTCAAGAGGTAGAAATGGGACTCACTTATGTCACATCAATATTGAGTGCTAAGAGGTTTTTTATCATATCATAGTTCCAAATTCGCTTTTTTCCAGTCAGGCGGGTGCTTTTTCTTGTTTTCTTTTCTTTGCAACTTATCAAGTGCATTATCATCACACCACACTTCTACATGGATAGACATCATACTGAAAGCTATCAACTCCGAGGTTTTTTTTCTCAATACCACTTAGAGCATTCGTACTGGGGATTGCAAATACCAAATGTAAGGAAAATTTGGCATTTCAAGCCCAAAAGAACTTAGCATTTGGAATTGTAAATGTAGACTATTGCAAAAAAATTTGCAATTATGCTATAGTGCAATTCTACATGTAGAATTGCACTGTAGCTCAATTGTAAAAATAAAAATATTATTTTATTCATTTTCTCTCTCATCTGCTCCTGACTCTCCACTCTTTCAACTCTGTCTCCCACATCTCTCTCTCTCTTTCAGATTTCTCCGTCTCCCTTTCCTCTCTCTTAGTGATTTCTCCCTCTCCCTCTCCCTTTGCTCTCCCGCAAGCCACCGTTGGCCACCATCGCCCAGCAACGCCAAGCCCAGGCCGCGGCTCGATGTTTTGCTTCGATGGATCTGGTGATGGTCTCTCACGGGGATTGGCTTGGCGTGGAGGATTGTGACCAGTGGCGTGGAGGGTCTCTCACGGTGCAATGCTCATAGACCAGGTGGAGGTTGATCTCGCTGTGGCTATGGTGGTGAGTACTATGGTGTTCAATCTTGTGGTGGTGGTGGGTCTTGCATTGGTGGGTATTTGTTTTGTTTTTGGGTGAAGATTGAGTGGGTTTGTGGTGGGTTAGTGGTGGAGATCATGGCAGATCGGTGGTGGGTTTTGGCAGATCAGCATGGGTTTCTTCGGAGGCGTGGTTCAGGTGGTGGGTTTTGTTTGGCGTGGGTTGTGGTGTGGAGATTTGCTGTCCGGTGTGGTGGAAATAGGTGTGGAGCTATGGTGGCTGTGGCATTGAGATTGGCTCCGTTAATGGGTTTTTATTTTTTATTTTTACATGGTTTTGCTTTTGGTGGTGGTGTCAGGTGTGTGTAATGCAGCGGTGGTGGGCTTGTGGTGATGGTGGTTTCAGTAAATTTGTGGTTGTTCTTGAACAGAAAGAATGAGAGAGAAAGAATAAATTATGTGTTTCATTGTAAATGATGGTGATTTTGTGATATATTATTTTATTGTGTAGAAATATTATTTTAATGAGTAGAATAGGAAAATAAAAGTTGGGATGTTGGGAGTGTTGTAAAATGATATGATATAAATAATAAAGTAGGTTTTGAGATGGTAAAATAGAATAGTTTGAAGATTTCAGATGCGAATGCTCTTAGAAAACCAAATCCGTGTAATTCTAAGAAGAAAAAAAAATCATCATTCAACACTAAAAAAACCCCACATTTCGGGTTTGTTTGAATACCGCTTATTTGCTGAAAATTGAAAATTTATTGCTGAAAACACTATAGCAAAATAATTTTTAAAGGTGTGAATAGTGTCATGGAACCCAAAAATGCATGGGTATGCGCATTTTTGCATTTTTGGCTGGGTCGTAAACAATGTTGTGGGATCCAGCCAAAAACGCAAACGTTGAAAACTCAATTCACAAACGCACGCTTCATTTGATAAGAACCCTTCAAAATCATCACATCTTTCCAATAAAATTAAAGCCCTATGCAATCCAGGCACATTTTATCATTAATTAATCTTTTCAACACACAACATCATAACCAAAGTAGAACAACAATCTATGGAGAGAACATGGCAATCCTTAAGTGCTGAGACAAAGCTATTCGAAGACCAAGGAGGCCATGCCCGACCCCCAAATTTTAAAATTTTCAAAACAATGTGTTAGGTTCATATTTTTATGAAAATTTTGGCAAACGTGAAAAATATAAGTATTGTCATAGTTTAAAAATCTCTTAATTTTGTTCAAGACAATGCACCCCAAGTTCAAGTTCAAGGAATGAAATTTCTATTTGCTTCAATTTCTGCTTTGACTGATTGAGCTTCTGCAGCTTTCAATTCCTCATCAACTCCAAGTAGAGTAGTAGACTGATCAAAGATTGGGATTTCTTATTTCTCATAAAAGCTTTTAGGTTAGCCCATGACTAGTATGATGACCTAGTTAGAAAAGTATATATAGACACAACTTATGGGATGACTCAAGGGAGAGAAAATAAGAGAGAAAGAACACGTGCAACCTTTAGGGTTTTTGTAACTGTCCTCTCAAATCATCGTAGAGTGAGATTACATAGAACATCATACGATAAGTTCTTGGTGATCACATTGAAGTCATTTCAACAACACTAGGGCCGGCCTTGGACATTTTGGGGACTTAGGCAAGAACTAATATGAGACTTTTTTATATTTATGTATTAATTAAATTAATATTTATTTAATGTGAGTGACCTCGACAAAAGCGTCCCTCAAAAAAAGAGATTCGGGTATCTTTTGGGGCACCTCTCTTTTAGGGTAAGTGGTATGGAGTCGCCACTTATTTTTATTTTTTATTTTTATAAAAAAAGAAAAGAAAAAATAAATACATGATTGAATTGTTCTCTTCATTAATTGTAAAAAATTACATATCATGAAAAACTTGAAAATTACATAGCTTTGGGTCCTAGTTACAATCTACCAAAAATACATGGCATTTGTCCTAGTTACATTCTACTAAAAAAAAAGTAAAGACAAGGCTAGATCTACTTAGCCAAAGACCTAAATCCGGAGGTTAGGTTACGAAATGGGAAGGTGTTAGGCACCTATTCTACCCAGATAGAGTCTGGTCTTCTAGACTCTTGTGACCAATGTACCGTCTCATGCATGTCATGAATGATATGTTGAACATGTGATAGCAAAATTAAATCACACAAATTTATTTATGAATGAAGTCTCTTCTTTTTTTTTTTTAATAATTCAAATCTGTTTTGGTTGGTAAAAAAATTGATTTTGATTTGTCAAAACACCAGATCTGTTTTGTAGTATGTAGAAAAAGTGGTTTTTGGTGATAAAAATTCACATATGTTTTTATTACATAAAATAAAGGCTCGTGATTTTAAAAAAACATCAGATTTGTTTTTAAGAACTAGAAAAAATGTTTTTTGATTTGTAAAAGATCAGATATGTTTTTATTGTTTTAAAAAGAATGAAAAAGATTTTTTAAGAAGAGAGTCTCACTCATAACCTAAATTTATGCAACATGAATTAAAGAAAACAAACACAAACTCAATCATGTTTAATCTTTTTCTTTATTTCAAAAATCTGCATGTATTAAAGAAAAATCAGATCTGTATCTAAGAAACATACAAATTAGTTTTTAATTGAGAAAAATTCAGATCTACATCTCATAAAGATGAAGATCCGTTTTTTTTATAGAAAATTCAGATCTACATCTAAGAAAGATGCAGATCTGTTTTTGTATTTGAGGAAAAATCAAATCTACATCTAATAAAGATGTATATCTGTTTTATTTTAAGAAAAAGAATTGTTCACATGCAGATTATTGACATTCAAGAAAGAGGTTATAACAATCACATAAGAAAAACAATCATGCTTTAAACAAAACAACAATTAACAATTTATGCTATGGATAAAACATTCATCAACATAAAAAGATAGCATAAAAAAGAGAGGGTGATTGAAAACAACCTCTTGCATGAGCACTCCTTGTTCTTGAGAGGATGTTTTAGGGTTCAAAGAAACTTATTCAGTTATCTTTGAAACCTAAAATCCCTAATTTAAGCAGCAAATCTCAGAGAGGATCTGCAAATATCAGCAATTTAAGAGCCTCAAAACGTGTGCCTCTCAGAGCGTCAAAAAAAGGTGCTGAATTATGAGGTTCAATCTCTATTTATAGTGGCTAGAAGGCTCTAAAAAATAGGCACGGACGATTAGGGTTTGAATTCGGACACATCCTTTTGCGAAAAGATCGAAAAGGGTGTGCCTTATCGTCACCTGAAGGCGATTGGGCCAAAGCCCACAAGGAGAAAATTCGGCCCTTTTAGAGTGCTGTTCGGCAATCCAAAAGTGCCGAATTGCCATTTGGACTCCGAACACTCTTTCGTGTTTGGGTACCGTTTGGACTCTTCTTCTAGGGTTTTTTGGCCGGTCCTTGTACCTAGACGTGTTTTCATCCTCTATTTATGATTTTTCACTTCTTTTCTAGATAATTCAGGCTATTAAAGAAAAATTATCTTGTAGATAAATATCCTAAAATAAATCTTGATAAAGTTCAGATTATCCACAATTTTATTGTTATCCAATCATCCCTTTTATTCCTATGCATACAATCCTATTTTAAACACTAATTATCAACCAATCACAGAATTATTTAATTAATTTTAATGGTTTAACCAATCAGAATTAATTTAAACTAATCATGAGTGGTCGACCTTACCTAGACGCAATGCATGTTAACCGTGCAAACTTGATCATGCGATATCTTTCGATCCGATGACCCGATTTGAAAACCGGAAACATCGTTGCGACTATTAGAATCTCAAGATCATTTTTATGATATGTAATGAATGAATTAATGCATGTAATGTAAAGACAAATTGATGCATGTAATGCAAGAACCAATTGATGTATGTGATGCAATTATGATTTTGTGGTACATGGATGGTCATTCAAGTCATTCTCCTTAATTAAATTATGGGTGCAAAATTGAGTGTCTACATTTAATATTTTTATATTATAATATATTTCATTTAAAATATATTTTTCTTGCCTTTTGAGATACAAATTGACTAATTAAAATTTTGTATTCAAGTTCTTCTAACATCTCATTTTCAATTGATAGTATAGTTAATCCACTTAATCTTTCTTGAGACATTGTCGATCTTAGATATGATTTTATCAATTTTATTTTTGAAACACTTCTTTCTGCAAAACCAACTGTAACATGTATTGTTAGTAAAAATCTATAAACAATGCATATATTTGGAAATGAATCTAACCTTTTTATACAATTTAGTATGTCAATTGGAGTATATTCTTTTATTTGTATAATTTCATTTAAAACTTTTAACTTTGAAAATAAATCTAAACCATCAATATCATAATAAACATAATGTTTGAGAAAAGATTCAAGTTTAAGACAGTATTTTTGCAAACTATCATCATCTAGCTGAGAGAGAGAGAGAGAGAGAGAGGCAAGAGCTAAGAGAGAGAAAAGGTATGAGTAAATTTTAGAGATTTAAGATTTTTGATTTATTTTGATTTGAGATTGTTTTGTGGGTAATTTTTAAGACCGGATTTGCATTTCATCCAGTTGATTTTTGATTTGTCTAGAGGTTAATGATGATTTTTTGGGATAATTGATTTTGTTTAGACCAAAGAATATTTTGGGGTACCAATGTTTACAAGAATGTTCCAGATTTCTTATTCTTTGGTCACAAGGATGTATTAGATTTTTAGAGTTTCATCTTAAACTAAATTATTTATTTATTTATTTATTTCTACTACCCCTTATTTTTCAAAATTTTGGGGCCCCCCTTCCACTTAGGGGACTTAGGCAATGGCCTAATTGGCCTAGTGGAAGGGTTGGCCCAAGACAACACATATGTTTTCGCTGTGGAGAAGTCTCTAGGAGGTTCTTAGAATCGGTTGGAGGTTTCGGTTTTGATTTCTAATGCATCATCCAAGGAAGAAATTCATATGGTTGAAGAGTCTAGATGTTTCAGTGCTGAAATGATTTCTCTGTAAGTTGTCTACACACCAATAGAGTCTAAAGGTTTTTTCTATGATTGTAAAACTTCTTTTACTATAATGGATTTGCTTCATTAGGGAAGGTTTGCCTTGAATGTTTTTTTCTTTAAATTGTTTTTATTGAGTTTTTCCACTTTGTCACCTTATTGTCATCTCCATTGTGATTGATTTTATGTGATTGGTGACACACCGTTTAACGTGTGAATTGAAAATTTGCATAATTTAATTAATTTAATCAAATTCACTTGTATTTCAATGACTGGGTCTAAAACCTAACATAATATGGAATATTAGACTTTCGACTAAACTAATCTTCTTGGCCCCTCACATAAAAAAGAAAAGAGAAAAAAAAAGAAAATTATACCAAAGGCCCTAAATAAGCAACCCCCGAAAAATTGTCAACCTAGAACATTCCTGACCCTCCAAAAACAAACTAAAAAAAAACATTTTATCAAATCCTAGTCCCTAATTTTTTTTTCTTTAAAAAAAAAATCCTCTAAATTGTTGTAACGTGTATAGTAGAAAAGAGGAGAGAACCGTTGAACCGGTTTTCCAGTGGTCAATTGGTATTTGGTATGTGATCATCTCTCTCTCTCTCTCTCTACTTAAGTCTTAATTCCTGCTATAGTTATTTAGTTCTATAGAATCAAATTACTTGCTAAACTTAGTTTCTCTCTATGGGTTCTAGTTAGCTCAACTAGTAAAGTCTCTAATAGTTGAATAAGAGATCTAGGGTTTAATTCCCGCCTGCACCAAAAAGCGATTGGTGTCTTGGTCCCTATATTTTAGTTATATTTTCAATTTGTTTTTTAAGCTTTCATAGCTTTTGTTTTGATCCCTACCATCATCTAACTTACAAAAAATATCTAATATTAAAAATTTAACTATTTTACTACCGGATAGGTGTTTTTTGTAATTGAGATGATAGCAAAGATTAAAATGGCACTAAATTTAAAAATATACAAACTAAAATGAAAGTTATGAAAACTTAAGGACCAAATTAAAAATATATCAAAATGTAAGGAGAAAAAAAGGTATTGTTGCCCTCTTAGAAATTTAGACACATAAGTTTAGGTAAATTCAATATTGACTCTTGGACTTTTTTTCTTCATCGCAAAAGAATGACTCTTAGATTTATTTTATTTTATTTTTATTTTATTTATTTTTATAGAGAGTTTCAATCTATGATGTCCATTTTTTTTTATGATTAATCTTTATCATTAAACCAAGACTCTTAGACTCTTTTTTTTTTTTTTTTTTTTTTTTTTTGAGGGGGAAGACTCTTAGACTTAGTTACCGAAGCTGACCTGCAATTATTCATTGATGATGCACAAAAATCGTCAGTGAGTTGATCGTCCACACATGTGTCAATGGGTGTACCTGAAGAGCAAAAGAGAAGAACCAATCAAAGGGCATCGATGGCAAACCGGCCAAAGACCTTCCGAAGGTTAAGACAATGATAGAAGAATCTCCAAAAACTTAAGAGTGTAAGAGCTAGAAAGAGTTCACGCACCTCAAGAAAGGTAAGGTTTGTGGTTTATATAGCGGTAGAGAGCTGACCTGAATCCTTGATACGGGGGTATTTACTTGTAGGGAGAAGGGTCCCAATATACTCGGGATCACCTTTCCATATATAAGAGATCTGTTTGCGTGGTAGGGCCTTTGGTCGTCTTGCCCAAGTAATTTCCATGTAAGGATGTGTGAGTGGACCCCATGCAAGCCCTATGGAAACCCTAGGGGGCAGGTTCGTCAGGATCGAGGATTGCCTGATCCATCAGCCCATGGGTTGGTCGTCCCTCTTGGGTTTGGTCGTCCCTTTTGGGGGTTGTTAGGGAGGTTCGGCACCCCATACTGATTAATAAAAAATTATCCTCATCATTCATAATTACTTTACAATCACTCTAATATAATTATCCAATCATTATATAAATATATATATATATATAGAGAGAGAGATACTATACATTTAGAAATTTGTAAACAAATTATATTTTAAAACATCCACTCAAATTAACTAGTGATTGTGCACGATGCACCCACTCATATTAAGTATTAATGAAAAACTAGTGACAACTGACTAGGAGGCAGATAAAATTAGTAAGTGCTTTAAGTTTTTGTTATCATTAGTTATTGAATGATTGAATCCGCCCCAATAGTGCTCAACCTCTTATCCTTATCCGATTGAGTCCGTGTGTATTGAGCACTACGACACTCTATTTTTTATTATATTAAGTATCTTACTCAATATTGACATTTCGACAATTTTTTTTGGATTTTTTTTTTTTTTTTGGTTAATTTTTTTGGCTTTACCGCTTTAGGTCTTTTTTATTTTATTTTTTATTTAAGAGAAATAATTAATTTTTTAGTTATACAATTATTGGGAACATCCACTACAATATTTGGCTTCCTAAAAAAAATTTAAAATTATTCAGAATTATCAACCACTAATTTTGGTAGGTTTGGCACCTCCATACTGATTAATAAAAAATTATCCTCATCAGCTTGCCCCTTACTCCATGAGTCATCGGGATGGCCAATTGGTCGCGGAGTCGTCATAAATGCTTTGCCTTAGTGTCATGCGTCATAAATAGGGGTAATTATGTCCTTCTGACAAGGCTAGTGACACATGTCATCTTCTGATTAGAGGAGCCAAATGTCACGACGCTTCGTCTTCTGTGCCAAACTGCCCTATAAATAGTCCAATGCCTGTTCTAGGTATAACCTGTCAGTTATATATGTGTATATATATATATATATATATATATATATATATATTCTTTTTGCCTTTTTGGTAATTCTTCATTGCTAGCTACATACTTAGGAGGTAGAGTAGAATCATAGTTTGCATTCGTCGCTTGTAGGTGATAGATGTCTGGAGATAGTGAAGCGACAAGTGATCGTACATTGTCAGTCCACATGGGACGACGATTTGTCTAGTCTTAGGCTTGAGTCCACTTCAGAGGTCGTCGGTTTCTGATAGGGAGTCAACATCTGATCCCCCTCTGAGGAAGCTAGTCCCTCTAGGTGACGTCCTAAGGAGATTGATCTTCTCAACAATTGGTCCATCTATGATTTTCCAACCAACATGAGTGATGAGGTCTTTAATAGGCTGAGGCATCGCTTCCAAATACCTAACAATGTGCCCATTAGGAAGGGTGACGCGGGGGAGAAGTGCTATGATGGGAGGTTGTCAGATGTAAACTTTTACGAGGCCACCTTCATAGCAGAGCTTCGTCTACCCCTATCTACCTTGCATTGTCGGTTGGCCTCTTACTTGGGCGTATCTCTCAATCAGATAGCCCCAAATGCTTGGAGGATCTTTATTGGGGTTGAAGTCTTGTAGGGTCAGCTTTGCGGAGGTCATCGCTCCCTAACTTTAGATGAGTTTTTCCATTGCTACAAACCCCAAGAGATCCCTCGATCCAATGGTTTTTACAACTTCATATGCTGTTGGGCTACCTTGAGATTGATATATGATATGCCTGACTCCAATCATTAGTGGAAGGCTGGGTTCTTCTTCGTTCAAGGGGTCAATTGGGTGTGTCGTCCCAATGAACGGCGTAGCATAGGGTCTTTTTATGACCATTCCTGGGGACTCTTGAACAAGTTTGGTGAGTCGTTAGGACTGTATGGGTCATTGGTTTACACTTTTTATTTGACTAATGTATTCTTCTTGTTTGTTTCAGCCATAGTTTGCCCGACAATCCTTCCTGAGCAAAAGGCATTCTTGAAAAGAGTCTTTGAGATACCCTTTGAGGAGAGGTCTTGGAAGAAGGTCGTCAATTTAGACACATTGCACGCCTTTTGTGGTCGATTCGCCCCTTTTGAGGAAGCCCGACGATTGGATCATTTCTTGAGAGTTTGTAAGTGTTTTTGCTCGTCGCTTTTACTTTGTTTTAGTTTGAACTTGTATGCTTTCTAACCCATTTGTCGGTTTTAAAGATGGATTCCTTGAAGAACAAATAGGCTACAAAGAATAGGTAGAAGGAGATCAAGAAGGCCGTTGCCTTGAAGGTTCAAGGTGGGGGATCGTCGGCCATACTCCATCATGCCTCCAAAAAGAGGAAGTACACCTCTAACGTTTAGTCGTCGGGTAAAGGTGCTAGTGGCTCATCCATTCGTCCAGAGGCATACGAGGTTGTTGCTGACACTCTTCGTCATGGAATTGGAAAAGGTCTTATGACTTCCCAAGGCCTCGTCGCCCCTCCCCCTCTTCCTTTGTTGGTGAAGGATAGGGACTACGCAGTGGACACTGCTCACTCCATCATCCGTGATGCTAATCTGGACGAGTGCTCAGAACATGAGACCAACCCTTTGGGTGATTCCGGTCTTCACAACATGATGATGGTATGTTGCATTTTCATTCCATTCGTCCCTTTGTGTAGACTTGTCTTTTTATATGGACTCGTCCCCTTATTTTGTTTGCCTCTTTTTGACATTGATCCGCCCCTTTTCAATCAAGGCTTGGTGAGGATGCGAGCTTTGTAAATCCGCTGTGCATCTCGTGAGGCGTTGATCAAGCACCTAAAGGATCGTCTAGAGTCTGAAGCAGACAACTTGAAGAAATTCAAGGATTTTTCTCGGACTCTTGGTCAAAAGGTGGTTGATTTAAAGGCCAAGTTAAGCAAGATGACCTATAAAACCGACGATCTGTTGAAAGAGAATGCCAACTTGAAGTCCGAGGTGGCTGCACTCCATGAGCATATGGACAAAGTGAAGGAAGAGGCCATTGAGGCCAGGCATCCCAACCCTATTTCGATGAAATGAGGGGTTACTATAGGGACGGGTTTGAGGACTTTCGCAAACAAGCCATCCTCATGTTCCCAGACTTAGACTTCTCCCAAATCCAGATCAAGCTCATTGCCTCGATGACTTCTACCGCCGAGCCAACTCCCAACGATGTAGAGACTGATGAAGAGATGTTGGTGACCGACGAGCCTGGTAATGTGACCGACGATCCTATGAACCCTCAAGAGCAAACCGACAATCCCCCACTTGATCCTTAGAGATTCTACTTTTCCTTCTCTCTCCTTTTTTTTTTTTTTTTTTTTTTTTTTTGCTAGTCCTTGGTTTGTAATTTAAAACAATGATGGTGCCCTATTTTAGGCTTAACTTATCTTTGCCCTTTGTTTTGGGTTGACACTTATATTTTTCAACAATTTTATAAAGCTTTCAGTTTACTTTATAATTAATTCTCTTGAGTGTTTATACTTGTCGGTTTCCCTTATATCGCACCAGGGTTTATTTAATCGTCGGTTTGGAAGGTTTATCTCTGTATTGGGCATTGAGAGCTTAGACTCGTCAGTTTTCCCTTTGGGTAGGATTTTGAGTTTTGGCGAGGATCAGGTGTTTGATCGTTCGTCCATCCCTTAGGTAGGATTTAAGATTTGATCAGGTGCATGAGGGCACCCTTAATCGTCTGTCCACCCCTTAGGTAGGACTTAGGATTTGATCAAGTGCATGGGGGCATCCTTGATAGTGTGTCCGCTCCCTAGATAGGACTTATGATTTGATCATATGCAAGAGGGCATCCTTGATCATCTATCCACCCTTTAGGTAGGACTTAGTGTTTAATTAGGTGCACGAGGGCATCCTTGATCGTCTATCGACCCCTTAGGTAGGACTTAATATTTGATCATGTGTACGAGGGCATTCTTGATCGTCTGTCCACCCCCTTAGGTAGGACTTAGGATTTGATTAGGTACACGAGAGCATCCTTGATCGTCTGTCTACCCATTTGGTAGGATTTAGGATTTGATCAGGTGCACAAAGGCATCCTTGATCGTTTGTTGTCCCTCTAAATAGAGCTTCGTTTTCTATAAGCCTTTCCTCATTATAGATAATAATAACTTCATTTGAAAATAAAATAAATAAAAATGTTGATAACTTGGTATTTAATCAGCCAAAAACTGGTTTGTTAACTACTTAAACAAAAGCTTAAAGAAAAGCGATAACATAAGCAATGACATAGGCTATTATTAGTGTGCTACTGATAGTATCTTCTGAGGTACTCAGTATTCCAAGGATGGTGTAGCTTTTGTCCGTCAAGCGTCTCCAAGTAGTAAGTACCCTTCCTATTGCAATCAATGATTTTGTATAGGCCCTCACAGTTGGGTCCTAACTTCCCTTGGGTAAGATCCTTGGTAGTCGTGGTCACTTTCCTCAAGACAAGGTCCCCAATGCTAAAGTGTCGTGGCTTCACCTTGGCGTTGTAGTGCTTGGCCATAAGGTCTTAATATCGGGTCATCCATTGCTCAACGTCCACCCTTACCTCGTCTAGTAGATCCAAGTGCAGCAGATCCCTTCTTCATTCTTCCTTTCATTATGGTGGGCTATCTTGTAGCTTGCTATTCCTACTTTTGCGGGGATGAAAGCATCATTACCGAATGCTAGACGGAACGATGTTTCTCTTGTGGGTATCCAAGCAGTTGTCCTATATGCCCATAAGACACTTGGTTGCTTGTTTGGCCATATCCCTTTCTCCCTTTCCAGCCAAGTCTTGATTAGTTTAAGCAAGAATTGGTTTGTAATCTCAACTTGCCCATTGGCTTGTGGGTGGGTGGGTGAAGAGTAATGGTTCTTGATCCCAAATTGATTGTAGAAATCTCTGAACGCATCGTTGTCGAACTGTTTCCCATTGTTAGAGATGAAGTCCTTAGGGATCCCAAATCGGCAAATGATGCTTTTCTAGACAAAGCTACGGACATTCTCTGTGATGGTTGCCATCGGTTTTGCCTCGATCCCCATAAGAAGGAACTTGAGTTGTCATACTACCATTGGAAAAGGTCCCATGATGTCTAATCCTCATTGCGGGAAAGGCCATGGGGTGTTTATCGGGATGAGTGGTTCTAATGATTGCCTTACAACATTACTGAAGCGTTAGCACTTGTCACATGCCTTGACATAGGATTAGGCATCCTTCAGCATTGTAGGCCAATAGTACCCTAATCGTATGAGCTTGTGGACCAATGATCGTGCCCTTGAGTGGTTTCCACACACCCCTTCATGGACTTCCCTCATGACGTAGTCTGCTTTGTCAGGGATCAAATACCTTAGATATGGTTAGGAGAAACCTCTCTTGTATAGCACATCCGCTACCAGCACGAAGTGTGCTGCCCAAAATTTCAATCGTCGGGATTCATTGCGGTCTTCGGGAAGTGTCCTATTCTTAAGGTAAGAGATGATCGGAGTTGTCTAGTCAACGCCTTTTGGAATCATTTGTATCTCCAATTACTCAATGGTGAGGGACTGCTGAACGAAGGATAGGACCTGTCGATCGACTGGAAAGTGTTCTGCAAATGTAGCTTTGGCTAATCGATCAGTGTGTTCATTTTCTTCTCTCGGGACTTGTAAGAATTTTATCGCAAAGGTTTGATTCGTTTGTCTTCTAATAAGGTTGAGATACCTTTTCATTCGTTCACCCTTGGCTTCATAATCCCTATTGATATATGCCCAATGACAATTTGGGAGTCGCTATAAAGGACGACTGATGAGGCTCTAGTTGCTTTGGCCAAATCAAGCCCTGTGAGAATGGCTTCGTATTCGACCTCATTATTAGTCGTCGGGAATTGGAGTCGGATTACACATTCGATGATGTCCCCTTCGGGAGATTAAAGGACCACTCCGATCCCTCCAGCACGCTTGTTGGAAGACCCGTCTGTTTGAACCTTCCAAGGGGTTGCCCCCTAGTCGTCAGTTTCATCCGTTATGAACTCTGTGATGAAGTCAGCTAAGCCTTGGGCCTTGATCGCAGTCCTCGGGTGATACCATATGTCAAAGTCACTTAGCTCTATCTCCCATAAGACCAATTGTCTGGCGGCCTCTGGATTATCCATTGTTTTCCGAAGGGATTGTCCATTTGAACCACTATGGTATGTTCTTGGAAGTATGGCCTGAGCTTACGGGCTGCTGTGATCAAAGCGAAGCTAACTTCTCCATGGAAGGATATCTTTCGACTGGTGTAGTATACGGGCAATTGTACGCGATCTTTTTCTCGGATCAGGGCTGAATTGACGGCAGTGGGGGATATGGCCAAGTATAGGAGTTCCTTATCCGGGTTGGATGGACTTAGGAGCAGTAAGGACACCAAGTATGCCTTCAACTCGAATTCCCTTTGACATTCGTCGGTCCATTCGAAAGCTTTCTTCAAGATTCTAAAAAATGGCAAGCATTTGTCCGTTGCCCGCAAGATGAATTTGTTGAGTGCTTCGACTCTCCCGTTTAGGCTTTGTACCTTTTTAACTTTCTTCGGGGGACTCATCTCTAGGATTGATTGGATCTTATCGGGGTTGGCTTCGACACCCCGTTGGGATACCATGAATCCAAGGAATTTTCCCGATGATACCTTGAACACGCATTTGCTGGGATTGAGCTTCATTCTATAGGGACGAAGAGTTTTGAATGTCTCCCTAAGATCACTCAGGTATTAATCCTCTTCTTTTCTTTTTACTAACATGTCGTCTATGTATACCTCAATGTTACATTCGATCTATCTGACGAACATCTTGTATACGAGCCTTTGGTACGTTGGCCTCGCATTCTTCAATCCTGATGGCATGACTTTGTAGTAAAAAAGGCCTTAGCTTGTGACGAACGATGTCTTCTCTTGGTAAGATTCCTTAAGCTTGATTTGGTTATAACTAGAGAAAGCATCCATGAAGCTCAACAACTAATGTCCAACATCAAGTCTACAAGGAGGTCGATTCGTGGAAGGGGTAGCTATCCTTTGGACAAGCTTTGTTTAGGTCAGTGAAGTCCACACACATCCTCCACTTCCTATTTTCCTTCTTGACCATTATTACATTGGCCAACCTTTCGGGGTAGTAAACCTTTCTAATGAAGCCCGTGTCTAACAGTTTATGAACTTTTTTAGCTATCACCTTGTCCTTTTCTTGTGTGAAGACCCTATCTTTCTTTGTTGGATTGGTGGAAAGGATGGGGAGACGTTGAGCTGATAGACCATGATATTCGGATCGATCCTAGGCATGTCCTCGTGGCTTCAGGCAAAGATGCCTAGGTTGTCCCTTAGAAAAAGGATTAGCCCATTCCGGACTGAAGGGCTGGCTTGCGTGCTGATGCAAGTGATTTGATTTGCGTGTTCTTTGTCCAGGGAGATGGTTTCTAACCCCTCCATCGATTCTACATTCACTCGTCACTCCTCAATGTTCATAGTGGTCATCTGTTCATCCATTTCTAGCATGGCTACATAGCACTCTCGGGCCGCCATCTGATCTCTACTGGCCTCTCCTATCCCACACTCTGTAGGGAACTTCAGTAGTAGGTGATATGTGGATGTGGCTGCCCTCCACATGTTGAGTGTCGGTTGCCCTATGATGGCATTGTAGGCTATCAAGCAATCCACTACCGGGAAGGTGACATCTTTGGTGATTTGTTGGGGATAGGTGCCAATGGTGACTGGCAATGTGACGAATTCGATGGGCATGACCTTCGTTCCGCCGAAGCCTACTAGAGGGACGTCTGATGGCATGAGTCGTTCCTTACCAATCCTCATCTACTAGAAGGCTGGATAGTAGAGGATGTCGGTCGAGCTTCCTTTGTCCACCAGGACTCGTCGGGTATTTAAGTTTGCTATGGTTAGATTGATCACCAAGGCATCATCATGGGGGTGGTGGACTCGTCGAGCATCCTTCTCAGTGAAGCTGATCACCAGGTCATCCATTTGGGCAAGCTTGGGCGTACGACTAGTGAGCTGGACATTTTCTACCATCTGTAGGTAGGTCTTCCTTGCCTTCCTCGAGGATCCGATCATTGCGCTCCCCCTGACGATCACTTTTATCTTTCCAAGTGGGGCCCTGGGTCGTTCCTCGACTAGTCGGTTCGGCTCTTGGCCCCTTGGTGGGTTTTCTCCTGCTCTTTCTCACCCTACAAACCGTTGCAATTTTCCTTGTCTAATGAGGGCTTCTATTTGTTGCTTTAGGTTATAGCAATCGGAGGTGTCGTGCCTATAGTTGCGGTGGAAGCAACAGTACTTATTCCTCAATCTTTTGTTCAGGTTGTCCCTTAGCTTATTAGGCCACACCAAGGCGGGCCATCCCTAATTTGCATCAGGACCTGATCGAGTGGAGCTTTGAGTGGAGTGAAGTTCGTCATTCGTCCTGGCGGGGGCCTTGACCTTCGTTCGTCCCTTCTATCACTAGTTCGGGCAGCCTTTCTTCCCCTGTCAAAATGGGGGTCGTCGTGCTTTTCTTGCTTCTTAGATCCGCCCTCTCTGGCGGTTACGACATCCTCGGCATTCATGTACTTTGTGGCTCGGTACAGCATGTCAACCATGGTCTTCGGATTGGAGTCCATTGGTAAAGGCTGGGATCGGCTTCATCAATTAGTAGTGCCTCCTTATTGAACCGAGTGACATACGACCTTAGGCTCTCAGCGTCCCACTGTTTGACATTCATGATGCTTGCTGAGGACCTCTTGTGTCACTAACCCCCAATGAAATGCGTGACGAAGAGCCCACTTAATTCCTTGAAAGTCAAGATAGAATTGGGGGCTATCTTGCTGAACCATACTCAGGCTGGCCCTTCGAGTGTGGTAGGGAAAGCTTTGCACATGATCTCTTCCAAGACCCCTTGTAAGTGCATAAGGGTTTTGAACAACTCCAGGTGGTCGAGGGGGTCCTTTGACCCATCATATACTTCTACTTGTGGCATTTTGAACTTGGCTAGTATGGGGAAGGATGTGACTGGTGTAGTGAATGGAGAATCAGTATGATGGACTAGTTTGTCCAAGCTAGTGGACACCCGACCCCTTAGGGCATATATCATCATATCCATCTTCTTTTGCGTCATGCACAATGCGCCGACCTCCAGCTCAGAGGGTTGATTGGTATCCTACTGGTCCCGTCTACTAACGGCATTACTTTCCTCTTGGTCGTCCCTCTCTTGGTGATTATTCGTTGGGCGACGATCGTTGTCACATTCATCCTTTTCCTATCCGTCATTCTAATCATTCGGCTCCCAATCATTCCGTTGCTCCAATTGTCGTTCCAACTCGTGGTTCCGCTGAGTGAGCCGTTCAACCGCTGTGGTGAGGGTTTGCACCTGCCTTTCCAATGCGTTGGGCGGGTTTCTGGTTTCTTGGTTGGTGGTGGCCATTGATCGTGTCAGGACCATACAACTCTTTGTCTTTGAAACGGTGATATGGCTTATCACTCGTTCCCCATAGACGGCACCAACTAATGATGCACAAAAATCGTTAGTGAGTTGATCGTCTACACACGTGCCAATGGGTGTACCCGAAGAACAAAAGAGAAGAACCAATCAAAGGAAACTGGTAAGGTACCGGCCAAGAACCCTTCAAAGGTTAAGTCAGTGATAGAAGAATCTCCAAGAACTCAAGAGTGCAAGAGTTAGGGAGAATTCACACACCTCAAGAAGGGTGAGGTTTGTGGTTTATATAGTGGTAGAGAGCTGACCCGAATCCTTGATACAGGGGTATTTCCTTGTAAGGAGAAGGGTTCCAAGATACTCAGGATCACCTTTCCATATATAAGAGATCTAATTACGTGGTAGGGCCTTTGGTCGTGATGCGTAAGTAATTTCCATGTAAGGATGTGTGAGTGGGCCCCACGCAAGCCCTATGGAAACCTTAGGGGGACGGGTCGTCAGGATCGAGGATTGTCTAATCTGTCGGCCCATAGATTAGTCATCCCTCTTGGGATTGGTCGTTCCTTTGGGGGGTTTTTAGGGAGGTTTGGCACCCCATACTGATTAATAAAATATTATCCTCATCATTCATGATTACTTTACAATCACTCTATAATTATCCAATCATTATTTATATATATAGATATACTATACATCTAGAAATTTGTAAAAGTATATTTTAAAACATCCATTCATATTAACTAGTGATTGCGCACAATGCACCCACTCATATCAAGTATTAATGAAAAACTAGTGACAATTGACTAGGAGGCAGATAAAATTAGTAAGTGCTTTAAGTTTTTGTTATCATTAGTTATTATTATTATTTGTTTTTTTGAGAAAGTGTTATCATTAGTTATTGAACGAATTGAATCCGCCCCTACAGTGCTCAACCTCTTATCCTTGTCTGATTGAGTCCGTGTGTATTGAGCACTACGACACTATTTTTTATGGGTGTTGTTAACGGGTGTTGTACAACACCCATTAACAACACCCTTGACTTTGTTAACATGTGTCGGCCAGCACCTGTTAATGAAGCAGCTATGGTTCATTTATGATCAATATTTAGTATCTTACTCAATATTGACATTTCGACACTTTTTTTTTTGTATTTTTTTTTATTGTTAATTTTTTTTGGCTTTACCGCTTTAGGTCTTTTTTATTTATTTAAGAGAAATAATTAATTTTTTAGTTATACAATTATTGGGAACATCCACTACAATATTTGACTTCTTAATTTTTTTTTTAAATTATTCAGAATTATCAACAACTAATTTCGGTATCCCAATTCCAAAAATTCCTCAAACAAAATGTTAATATTTGGTTCATAATATTTCAGTGATGCTCAATTGAAATATTAGCTTCGTATTTATTGAAATCTTGGTTCCCGTCTAATATTTTTATTGAGACGTGTTTTGAACATAACACTTTTCATTTTTATTATTTTATTTTGACCTATGAGGAACTGACACCTCAGCTATTGTAATAACTTAATTTGTTGTGTCCCTAACACAACTCTATGATTAATGCTTAGAACACATTTTCTTACTCATTTTCAAAGAACATGAATCACAATGACAAAATTTAATGGATGAGATAATTACCTTCATGCACGACTCCTATCTCATCCATTAATTTTTGTCATTTTGATTCATGTTCTTTGAAAAATAAGTAAGAAAATGTGTTCTAAGCATTAATCATAGAGTTGTGTTAGGGACACAACAAATTAAGTTATTACAATAAGGCCTAGCTGTAGAGAGTGTCTGTTGTCTTTGTAGAGGAGCAATACGATCTTGGACTTGCCCCCTTCGCATGATTTAGAAAGAAAGAGAAGTCCATGCTACTATAAGGCCTCCAAACTCCTTCCTCAGGACACAATGCGTTGCCCATGGGGACGGGGCTAAAAACAAATTGTCACAATGGTTGAGATGCCAGTTCCTCATAGGTCAAAATAAAATAATAAAAATGAGAAATGTTATGTTCTAAACACTTTCACAACAAATTCTAAGTAACAAATTATTATTAATTATTTTAATATCAATGAAATTACTTTCTTAACTACCATTAAAAGCAAGTATCAACCTGTCATTTAGGATCTATAGTGAAAATATTGTGTATATAAAATGTCTCAATAAAAATATTAGATGGGAACCAACCACAAGTGTAATGTGAAAATATTATAAGATTTTTATTGTGTCCATAGAAATTCTCTTAATCATATTTAGACTTAGAACTGTTAATTGGTAGTTAATGTTAGTTGTACAAATACTAATTTTTAATGTAAGTTGGTTCATTCATTTCCTTTCATATACAATTAAAAAATAAATAAAAAATCTTCGCATCATTTATCATGGAAAATACTCATTCATTATTTTTGAGAAAATGATAAGTCTGGTTAGATTTAGGAAATCTACATAAAATAAATTTCTCACACATGAAACGATACGTTACGATAGAGTTTGATATCGTTGAATTTGTAAACTTCTATCAGTTCGATGGCATGATAGTGTAGGATTTTAGTGTAATTACTGATTACTAATTTGCTTTACGAATCTTTAATTTCGTTTGTCCCAAACATGAATTAAGTTGCATCTCATAAAAAATTTATAAAACTTTCATATGAAATGATCCATGTAAAGTGGGATCAAGATTCCAACATGTAGAAGATGTATCACATGAAATAATGAAAAAAATTTAGGGTCTGTTTGGATTAAGGGGGGAAGTGAAGGGGAATAGAGTAAAGTTGGCAAAAAATAGACTAATTTTGGACCAATTTTACTCTACTCCTTCTCCCTCCTCTAAATTCAAACAGACCAAAATTAAAGTATGGTTTTCATTCTTCAAAATCACCCACATGTCATACAGAATAGGTTTTTTCACATAAAATATAGAAAAGTTCATATGATATAATGGAATTCATCATGAAGAGTCATAACAACATATGTATGAAATGGATAATGTGATACAAGGGATTTCGAAAAATGGTTTTCAGAAAAATCACGAAAAAAATTGGTCTTTGCCCTTTTTAAAAATACAATCCAGTATTTTGCCCTCTTTCCCAAACTAATTAGGGAAATACCCCTCTTTTGAAACTCGATTTTCTCAAAATTGAGTTAAGCCTTATAATAGCGTTTTTAAGGAGCCTATAATGGCATTTTTAAGGAGCCTATAGTGACGTTTTAAGGACCTATAGTGGCGTTTTGTAACTCGATTTCCATAAAGTCGAGTTATAGGTAAAAAAAAGAAAATAAATTGCATGTAACTCGACTTCATGGAGATCGAGTTACAAAACGCCACTATAGGTCCTTAAAACGTCACTATAGGCTCCTTAAAACGTCATTATAGGCTCTAGATTTTTTTATTTTTTTATTTTTATATATATAACTCGATTTTGAGATAATCGAGTTTAAAAAAAGGAGCATTTTTCTAATTAGTTTGGGAAAGGGGGCAAAATGCTGGATTTTTTTTTTGAAAAGGGCATTTGCCCATTTTCTCTGAAAAATCACCCATAAAAACAGTTTCTTTAACATTACCATGCAACATGTAGAGAATTCACATTTAGGGTTTATGCATTAGCATTGTTACATGCCCATGCATTTTCATGCAAAATAACAATATTCATGCATTTTTAGGACTATGTGCATCTTTGTGCATATAATTATGGTTAGCTTAATCTTGTGTTTTGATTCATATGCCATCATTTACTTTAGGGATAGATTCTTGATTTACTTGTAATGGCCATGTCAATTTTAATATTCTTGATGAAAGGTTGACGTGGATTCCATAAATATCTTCTTAATTTCTTTTGTGGATGTTTTTAATTAATTATTTGATAGATGAGTAGATTAATTATACTAGTGTATAACTCGTATATATGCACGGTAGAATTAAAAAAAATTACAATCACACACGTATATGGATTCAAATTACAATTTTTTTTTTAATTTCTTTTAGATATACATATGAGTTTACTTTTTCTTTTTTTCTTTTTTTGTTTATTGAGTTTTTTATGATTTATTTATACTAGACTTTTCGTCTTTTGCACCTTATTAACTCACCTAGAACAAAAATTAAAAAAACTTAAATAGGACACGTGACGCAAAATTAGACAACAATTAGAATCAAATTTAAAACCTAATTGGATTTTTCCTCAGTTTTACCTCTCTCTCCCTCTCTCTCTCTCTTGGCCATTCTACCTAGGAAATTGGGTTTTTGACCCATTTTTATGAAAGCATTTTTCTTTGATTTTTGAAGAAATTGAAAATAGACGCGATTAGCTTTTACTAGAAAGTAGCAACATAAATTTAAGACAATTATTCTTAATTAAGGTCTAAAAGGATGCCGCTGGCTCCTATGAAAGCCTTATTACCATGAATGTCGACAATCACTCCTGTTTTATTCCCCATTTTTCAGATACTCAATAAACCGACCAATGTAGTATTGCTGACGCAGATTCTCATCTCCAAATATAGCAGCGGCCTTCCTTGCACGAACTCTGAATGTCTTTCCTTCCTCAGAAACCATGGCCAATCTCAGAGCCTTGGCTATGCCATCCCTATCAAAGGATCCATTTTTGCCTCTCTCAACTTCCACAGCCAAATCCTTATGTACCAAAAGACTCGCATTCAGAGACTGATCATAAACAAGTGGCAACACAATAAGAGAATGACCAAATTGCAATATCTCAATCACAGATCCCCACCCAGAATGAAACAATGACCCCCCAATCGCTGGGTGTGCCAAAATTTCCATCTGAGGAGCCCAACCAAAACACACCATTCCTCTATCAGATATTCGATTGCTAAAACCAAAAGGCAAAATATCACCTTCATCAGTTCCCCAAAAGGGTCTTCTTAGTGCCCATAAAAATGGCACTAGAGAAAGCTCTAGCCCATAAGCAATCTCGTGAACTTGTTCCTTACTGAGCTTGCACTCACTGCCAAACACTACAAACACAAATGACTTAGGAACTTGTTTATCAAGCCATTCAAAGATCTTCCTCCATGACCCATAATTGGTTTTTGATGTTTCAGTTCTTTCATGAGGCCGAGGGAGCAAACCCACTGAAAACACCGGCTTTCCCATCTGTTTCTCGTGTAAATTCAAGTACTCACCTTCAATCTCCTTGCAACTACGAATAGCCAACGCATTACATGCACGCAGGACCTTTGAAATCCTTGCAGCGTCACTTATGCCCGAAGCATCTTTTGTATATAGGTTTGCATGTACAAATGGTGCCTCATATTCTCTCCATGCCACTGAAGATGGAAAACTAACCCACTCAGGTGGCTTTGTTAGACTTTCTGGTGATGCCCAAGTCGGTGTTTGGTCAGAAAGAAAAACATATCCTGGTGGCCTCCCCAAGAAAACAGTGGTTGCAGCAGACATAACAGTGAAGAGCACGAGCTTGACATTATACTCTTGTGCAATATCAACAGCCCAATGAGCACAAAAGTCTACAATGATCCAATCTGGCAATTGATTTCCGATGAATTGCTTAAATGGAATTTGCAGGAGATCATATGCAATCTTAAAGTGCTCAACATTGTCTAGTGGAATATCCACAGTGGCCTCGGTCCCTTCAGGCAAGATCTCATTGTCTAGTGTGAGTAATGGAAACTCCACCAAATCTATAAGAGTTGCTAAATTAGGAGGAACTTTGGGAAGTCTTTGGATATTTCTTGGGGTTGACACAAAGGAAACATGAACTCCTGCTTTGGCTAGGGCAAGGGAGAGTTGAAAGAAGGGAAACATATGGCCAAACGCAGACCAAGGAAGTGTCACTACGTGAAGACGACCCCTCACCATTTATTTTTGGTATGAGAGATTTCCAAGATATTGCACATACATATTTATAGATATATTTATTTTCTTTTTTTTACAACTTTTGAAAAAACCTCATTTTAGATTCAGCTTTTTTCCCCCCCGATTTATCTTTCTTAGAAAGTAAGCCTTTTAACATAAGCGGTACTATAACAACATTTTTAAATTTTCACTGACTTATTTAACTTAAAATATAAGCTAGTAAAAAGTAAAGTTAAAAGTGAAAAAAGAAAAGAAAAGAAAAGAAAAAAAAAAAAAAACCTGTGATTTTAGCAAACGGAAAATGTGCAAATAAGCCAAAGAAGAAAAAGAAAAAGAAAATGAAAAATGAATAAACTAAACATATAATGTGTTTGGATTAACTTATATTTTGAGTCATTTATTCCACATAAAAGATAAATATATAAAAGTGCAATTGAAATGCAAATCCTCTATACAATTTTTTGTGTTTTACTTTATGTTCCATCAATCACAACTTGCTATGTATTTGTGTAACTTTCTTTATAAAATAGTCAAAGTTTAAAATGAAAAAAAATAAATACATGACAAATTGTGATTAACGGAATATAAAGTAGAATACAAAATGTGGTACAGATAATTTGTATTCGTACAATTGTACTTATAAAAAAATGGCATAAATACACTTTTGGTCCCTACATTTTGGGTCATTTCTCGATTTGGTCCCTAAACTGATTTTGCTCCTAGGTTAGTTCCTGACTTTTTAAAATCGTTTTTAAAATGGTCCATACCGTCAACCCAGTTACGGAAAAAGCTGAGGTGGCAAACAGCGTGTCCTACTTGCTGACATGGCACTGACGTAGATATTAAAATATTATTAAAAATATCACGTCAACATCCATGTCAGCGTTTTAATGACAAGTCAGCATTTTAATTAATAAAAAAAAATTTTAAAAATTAAACTGAAAAAATTCAAAATAAAAAAAAATAAAAAAAAAACTTTTTCAGATCCTCTCTTTCTCTATTGCGCTATTCAAACGAAAAGCTCTCAAATTTCTCAATCTCACAAACCAGAGTCGCTGTTAGCTCTCAGATCGTAATCTCTCAAACCAGACTTCTGTTTCTCAAGGGTACTTTTATTTTCTTCATTCTTTTTCTTTTTTATTAGAAACGTCCAAGAAAAGCTGAGAGCTTGTTATTCATTGTTTGTATCCTTTTTTTTTTTTTTTTTCTCTTCAGATCCTCTCTTTTTCTGTCTCTTGGTGCGTATTTGTGTTTGTATCTTTCTTTGTTCAAGCTTTCAATCCCTCTCTCTCTTGAAACTCAACTCTCTAATCTCTGGGTTTTTCTAGTTTTCCGTGGGGTGGTCGGTAATGGAGGTGGAGGTCGGTGTGGTTGGGGTGGTCTTGGATTATGGGTTTGGTTGGAGATGGAGATGGAGATGGCTGGGTTTAGTTAGAGAGGCTGGGTTTTTCTGGGTTTCAGTGGGGGTGGGTTGTGGTTGTGGAGATCGGTGTGGCCGTGGAGATTGGTGTGGGTCTTGGATTTGTGTTTACAGGTTTGGTTGTAGATGGGGTTTTTCTGGGTTTCTGTAGGGGTGGGTGGTCGGTAGTGGAGGTGGAGATTGGTGTGGCTGTGGAGATCGGTGTGGCCATGTTTGTGTTTCGGAGATGGAGTTGTCTCGGTGAGTTTGGTTTTGTGTTTGTGGGTTTTTTTTAATGTGGATTTGTATATTTATTTCTTGAATTTATTGGGTTTGATTTACTAGATGTTTATGGGTTTGATTTCTTAGATTTATTGGGTGGTTTATGAGTTTGATTTCTTGGATTTATTAGGTTTGATTTATTGGATGTTTATGGGTTTGATTTCTTGGATTTATTGGGTTTGATTTGGGGAAGAACATGAAGCATGAAGTTCATGTCCTGGGGAAGAAGAAGAACAATGTTCTTCCGAAAAATAGTGAAAAGCAAACCCATTTTTTAAACTGAAATAGCTTTTTTCTTTTCTTAATTTAATTTAATTAATGTTTATTTATTTATTTATTTTAAAATTTTTGACCTGGATTTTAGTTTTAATTTTTTTTATTAATTTAAATTTGATGTGGCATTTCAAAAATGCTAAATAAGTTTTTTTTAATAATATTTTAATATTCACGTCAGCGCCATGTCAGCAAGTAGGACACGCCGTTTATCACCTCAGCTTTTTCCGTAACTGGGTTGACGGTAGGGACCATTTTAAAAACGATTTTAAAAAGTCAAGGACTGACCTAGGAGCAAAATCAGTTTAGGGACCAAATCGAGAAATGGCCCAAAATGTAGGAACCAAAAGTGAATTTACGCCTAAAAAAATCTGTAAAAAATTTCTACCAAACTTTGCAAACTGTGTTGGAGAAATCTGCTACAGCCAATTATATGGCAGTTTAGAATACCAATCAGGCTTATTATGTCACATTATTTTTAAATCATTGAAACAAGTAACTTGACTGTCAAGAAGGTCAGGTGGCTTTTTGTACATTATCAAATTAGCAAAGAGATTGACAAAGATAAGAGCAAAGAAAATAAGAAGAAGTCAACAAACGACATATCAAAGAACAAAACGACAGGACTAGCAAAGGAATAACAGATGGTGTAAACGACAAGTAGCTTAGCTTTTTTGTATAAGTGTTAAGCATGTAATTAGCACGTGTGTTAGTTAGTTTGTTATTATTGGAGGGAAAGTTGGTTAGTTAGTTTCTTCTCTAATCTTCCTTTGTTTTCATATATATATATATATATAGTAGCATAGGTGTGATGCCCCAATTTGATTGATTGTATGATGTGTGTGGGTGTGTGATGAGTCCCACATCGGGTATTTACTGGGTAGATCTGGGCTTTATTAACAACTACAAGGAGCCTCAATTGTGACTAGTCTTTTTGTGGTATAGCGCGGATGTGGTTAGCGCTTTTCCTTGGGTCGTTACATGTGGTATCAGAGCCGGCCCGGTAACCCCATGTGGGCTCAGAGACACTACCCCACAAAGTGGGCCCTGACGAGGACGTTAGGGATATAAGTGAGGGAGATTGTGATGCCCCAATTTGATTGATTGTGCGATGTGTGTGGGTATGTGATGAGTCCCACATCGGGTATTTACTAGGTAGATCTGGGTTTTATTAACAACTACAAGGAGCCTCAATTGTGACTAGTCCTTTTGAGGTATATCATAGAGGTATCAAAGCCAGGTTGATAATCCCGTGTGGGCTCAGAGATACTACCCCAAAAAGTGGGCCTTAATGAGGATGTTAGGGATTTAAGTGGGGGAGATTGTAATACCCCAATTTGATTGATTGTGTGATATGTGTGGGTGTGTGATGAGTTCCACATCGGGTATTTACTAGGTAGTTCTAGGCTTTATTAACAACTACAAGGAGCCTCAATTATGACTAGTCCTTTTGAGGTATAGCACAGATGTGGCTAGCGCTTTTCCTTGGGTCGTTACATCATATTCCTCACGGTTTTGTTCTCCCTCAAAGCACACAGCAGTGGGGGAAAAGGCCCTTACACATTGAAGGGAGGTCATTCCTTATAAATTCATTCTCATGTGCTTCCCTAGGTGATGTGGGATTCCATGGAATGCAAGACCCCCCTTTTTGGGTCACTACAATCCACCCCCCTTATGGGCACACGCATCCTCGCGTGTGGGGCCCACACTTCTGGCTAGGGCATGGCTCTGATACCATCTGTAATGACCCAAGGAAAAGCGCTAGCCACATCTGCGCTATACTTCAAAAGGACTAGTCATAATTGAGACTCCTTGTAGTTGTTAATTAAACCCAGATCTACTTAGTAAATACCCGATGTGGGACTCATCACACACCCACACACATCACACAATCAATCAAATTGGGACATCACAATAGGAGCTTGAATTGAATATACATCATCAATACAATTTTTTCTTCTAGAATTCTCTCCGATTTTCAATATGGTATCAGAGCAATTCTTTGATTTTGCTTAGATTTTTCTTCCTCTTTCTTCAACAAGAATTCATTTTTCCTTCTTTCAAAGGCTAGGTTTTCTTCTTCGAAGCTTCATCAATGGCTTCCACTGATTAAGCATCTACTAGTATAACCATTGATGAGTCACATCCATTTTTCCTTCACCACGTTGAAAGTTCGGGTGCAATTCTCATGTCTCAACCACTCATTGGAGGAGAAAATTATCCTACATGGGCACGGTCAATGGAAAGAGCCCTCAGAATCAAGAAAAAGTTTTGGTTAATTGATGGTTCTGCTTCTTTGACTTTAGCAATGGAGAAAATTCCTCTTCTTGTGCAAAGCTGGGCACGATGCAATGACATTATGGTCTCTTGGATCATCAATTGTATTTCCCCTAAAATTGCAACTAGCATGGTTTATCGCAAGACTGCAAAGGAGGTTTGGAAGAAACTTCAAGATAGATTCTCTCAAGATAATGGACCTTAGGTTTATCAATTACAAAAGGACTTTGCTAGTATTTCTCAAGGGGAGCTTTTTGTGAGTGATTACTTCACCAATCTTTCAATTCTATGGGATGAGATACAGAATTTCGATCCACTTCCTCTTTGTTCATGTGAGAAGTGTGTATGCCATGTGAATGACAAGATTTATAATCTTTACCATAGAGAAATGATTATGCAACTTCTGATGGGTCTCAGTGACTCTTTCTCTTAGATTCGAGGTCAGATTCTACTGATGGATCCTATTCCACCAGTTGACAAGGTGTACTCCTTATTAATTCAAGAGGAAAGGCAAAGATCAGTTGGACAAGGTAGCAACAATGACCCTTTTGTTGAATCCACAACTCTTGCAGCAAAATCAGTGACTCTTGAAACCAAGAATTCCAAGAAAGGAAATGAGAGGCCTACTTGCAGCCACTGTGGATTACTTGGTCACACTAATGAGAAATGTTACAAAATCCATGGATATCCTCCTATATACAAGACCAAGTCAAGGGCCAATCAAGTGTCCACTCTTGAGTCTACTAACAAATCTGCTCCAATCTCCACATAGCAACAGAAGTTTTTCCCTTTCACACTTGAGCAATGCAGAAGCTGCTTGCTATGATTGGAGGCAATGATGCTCAGAATAATGCCATTGCTATGGCCAACAATGTCTCTTTCATTCAAGCTTCAACATCTCAATCCACTCCATTGGCAGGTAATCTCAAGCATTCCATATTCTTTGCTAAGCTTGTGAATAGAACTGCTTTTGGTAATGATACATGGGTTATGGACATAGGAGCAAGTGATCATATTATATGTTCCATGTCTCTTTTTCAATCTTATACCACTGTTTTCCACTATGTTGTTGAATTGTCTAATGGTGAATGAGCACATGTCACCCACATTGGATCTGTTAAACTCTCAGCTTCTTTAATTCTTGAACATGTTCTTTGTGTTCCATCCTTCTCTTTCAGCCTTTTATCTGTTAGTCAACTTACTCAAAAGTTGCTTCTTTATCTTGTGTTTTTTTCATTTCTGTTTCATTCAGGACCTTTCTTGTTGGAGGACGATTGGAGTGGGTGAAGTCCATAATGGTTTGTACTTGTTGTAGAAATCAACCTTTAGGACTGCACCTTCTCTATCTGCCAACCTTTCCACCAACAAGGCTTTCAAGTCAGTTTTTTCAACTTTTGCTTCCAATAAAGATATGTCAACCATATGGCATTTTAGATTAGGACACTCTTCTTTCAATAAATTATTACCTTTAAGGGATGTATTACCATCTTTCTCTAATAAATTATCTAATGTTTGTACTTTCTGCCCCTTGGCTAAACAAAAGAAATTGTCTTTTCCTTCTCATAATAATTTGTGTGTTGAATCCTTTTCTCTAATTCATGTGGATGTTTGGGGTCCATAATCTGTCAATACATATGATGGTTATAAGTTTTTCCTTACAATTGTTGATGATGCTACCAAGTCTACCTGGGTTTATCTCATGAAAGCCAAATCTGATGTCAAACATCTTCTTATTTCCTTCTACAATATGATTCTTACTTAATTTGGCATTGGTATTAACACAATCAGATCAGATAATGCTCTAGAATTTTCTTTACTTGAATTCTTTAGTGCTCATGGCATCATTCATCAAATGAGTTGTGCTTATATCCCTCAACAAAATTATGTGGTTGAAAGGAAGCACCAACAACTCTTGAATGTTGCTAGGGCCCTAAAACTTCGATCCAATCTCCCTTCAGCCTATTGGGGTGATTGCATTCTCACTACAGCATATCTTATAAATAGATTTCCTTCTCCTTTGTTGAAACAAAAGTCCCCTTTTGAACTACTTTTTCACAAATAACCCTATTATAGTCATCTTAGGGTCTTTGGTTGTCTATATTTTGTTTCAACTCCTTTTGTTCATAGATTGGAGTTTGACTCTAGAGTTATCCCTTGTGTTTTCCTAGGATATTCTTTTGATATAAAAGGTTATAAAGTGCTCAATCTTCATACTAGAAGAATTTCTATTTCTAGGGATTTTGTGTTTCATGAATCTATTTTCCCTTTTCTGCTTCATCAACATCCTTGTTGTCACCTCCTTTATCTCTTCCTTTATCCAGTGCTACTGATCCTATTGCTGAGTCTTCCTCTTGTCCAATCTCCATTCCACTTACTACTGTTTCTGATGCACATATTTCTGCAGAAACACCTTCTGCTGAGCATGTTTCTTCTTCTACACCTTTTGCAGAAACACTTTCTATTGTTACTTCTTTTACCACCACTTCCCTTGACCCTAACACATCCATTTTAATTGGTTCTATGCCAATTCCTTTAGATTCAGCTTCCACTATTCCAGCTGTTCCTTCATCTCAATCCAGTCCTACCCCTATTGTCCTCTCTGATCCAATCATTCCTACTGTGCCTCTTCAAAAATCCACTAGAGGTAGTCATACACCTGCTTATTTGCAGGCATATCAATGTAATCAAGTTTCTAAGGTTCCTTCTGGCACCTCTTATCCATTATCTTCCTACCTGTCCTCACATAAATTGTCTCTTAAACACCTGCATTTTTGTAATATGATTTCTTCAATTATGGAACACAAGTTTTACCACCAAGTAGCTCAAGATGCCAAGTGGAGGTAGGCTATGGCAGCTGAGATTTTTGCCCTTGAAGCTAACCATACTTGGACCCTCACTCCTCTTCCACTCAATAAAAGGCCTATTGGTTGCAAATGGGTGTACAAGGTGAAATATAGGTTTAATGGTACAGTGGAGAGGTATAAAGCCAGGTCAGTGGCTAAGGGATTCACTTAAAAGGAAGGCCTTGATTATCTTGAAACCTTTTCTCCTGTTGTCAAACTTGTTTCTGTGAAATGTATTCTTGTAGTTTTTGCTGTGAAGGGCTGGTTCCTTTGTCAACTTGATGTCAACAATGCTTTTTTTGCATGGTGATTTAAAGTGTACATGGATCTTCCTCCAAGCTTCCACATCAAGGACAGGCTAGTATGTAAGCTTACTAAGTCCTTATATAGACTAAAGCAAGCTTCAAGACAGTGGTTTTTAAAATTCTCCACTGCTTTAATTCTTTTGGGGTTCACATAATCCAAAGCTGATTACTCAATATTTACTAAGAAAAATTCTAGCTCTTTCATTGCTTTACTAGTCTATGTTGATGACATACTCATTACTAGTGACAATAAGCAAGCTGTAGAAGATTTGAAGGCTTCTTTATCTAACCATAACTAGGCCTGATATAACCTTTGCTGCGCATAGAACACTTGAATGCAGCCAACAAGATTTTGCAATACCTCAAGGCAACTCCTGGACAAGGTTTGTTCTTCTTAAGCAAATCAGAGCTGCACCTAAAGGCCTTTGTAGATGCAAATTGGGCTTCTTGCCCTAACACTAGAAGATCAGTAACTGGCTTTTGTGTTTTCCTTGGAGATTCTCTAATTTCATGGAAATCCAAGAAGCAACAAACTGTGTCTCAATCCTCAGCAGAAGCAGAGTACTGGTCTATGGTAGTAGCAGTTTGTTAAATTATTTGGCTTCTTTATCTACTCAGTGACATTCAAGTGAAGCATCCTCAAGCAGCCATTCTGTTTTGTGATAGTCAAGTAGAACTCCACATAGCTGCCAATCCTGTTTTTCATGAAAGAACTAAACATATTGAAATTGACTGTCACCTTGTGAAAGATAAGGTCTTGGAAGATTTTATCAAGTTGCTACATGTTAAGACCAATTCTCAAATTGTAGACTTGCTAACAAAGGCATTGAATGCATAACAATTCTCTTTACTTGTGTCCAAGTTGAACACGGTCAATATACATGCCCCTCTTCCACTTGAGGGGGGGGGGGGGGGTGTCAAAGTAGCAAAGAGATTGACAGAGATAAGAGCAAAGAAAAGAAGAAGAAGTCAACAAACGACAGATCAAAGAACAAAACGATAGGACCAATTCTCTATAGTCTACACCACCCATGATACTGTTTGGAGCAAGGGCTCTTGCCCTCGTTCCTCCACCCTCTCTGGAATTAATTTTGAAAATGAAATTTTTGGACCAATATTATTAATGATCTTATTTTACATGTGGTGATTTAGAAAATAAAAAACCAATGTTGTGAATAATAAGTGATATTTGGATGCGTAACAACTCAAGAATTAGATAACATATTGGTTGTATTGTGTTTATTTATTTGGGTTTTATAACAAATAAAAAATTGTTTTCAATTTTTTTAAAAATCAAAATTCTATGTACAATTCACAATGATTTTTGGTAGCTAAATAGAATCCAAGTGCAAATGATGTAAATATATGTTATTTTAGTTAGTATATATGCATTAAATGCTCATAATATATAATATCAAATACTACGTAAAATTGGAATTGCAGAAGTCTAATCCTAAATTATCTCCCATAAAGACATTTGCATGCTTAATGTTCCTAACCAACCTCACTTTTACTTCTCAAATAACACCTCAAAAACAACCAAAAGACAAATTTATACTATTTGGTCAAGCATCACATAAACCACTTAAAACACACAACGTTTATAACACAAAAAAGTTAAAAGAATGAGAGAGAGACATAGAGTAAGATACACAAAGAGAGAAAATAAATGAGCTCCCATCATCGCTCGGTTGTTTTCCCACCACCGCCTATACCATTGTCAGCCTCAAATAGTAAAATCCACAGGCACACAAAGATAAACACAAAGGAAGATAAATCTGAGAATCTGTTAAAAAACCACCCAACGTTTGGTCATATACCTGCCAATATTAGACCGTCATGGGTAAAAATTTTCCCCTCCCCTTTTTAAAATTTGTGTATGAAATGTGACTTAGTTTTAGGTATTTTTGTTGGATTGGTTTGGATTTTGGTTAGATTTTTTTTTTTTTTTTTTTTTTTGGTTTCTCTCTTAAAATGTGTCTTCTCAATATAATGTACAATAAGTCTTCTTAATTTAATATATTTGTTTTTCGTTATATGTTTTAAGATTACAGAAATTACATAATGATTGTGTTAATGGTCTCTTATTGTGTATGGTAATGTCGTTAGATTGGGAATCACTAACACAGACAAAAAGAGAATAAAAATGTAACGTAACAATGAATGAGGAGTCCCAGTATTTATAGACTCCTTCATACCTGTTGGCAAGAGATATGTCTTTAGTAAATAACTAACTTAACGCTTAATTAATTCTCTACTGTAGGTTGGTAAAGCAACACCATCTATTAAGTGGGGGTTATTATATAAGTGAGAGTGCACCATATTATGGTGTGATCTCCTATCACTGTTATATACAAATATCTCTCACTTAATTGCTCCATAACTAATGGTGTTAACTACAATCAACATTTACTGTGGTGCCACCATGGTATTGTCCAATGTTGATTCTCATCTATGCTCTTCATAGATTGGTGTCAATGGCTGACTCTGGAAAAACTGTGTACACATCTCGTCACGTACCACTAACCGCACCCTTCATTATATACCACTCCTGTAGTATACTCTAGATGTCTTATCACTCACTACTATTTCAAATGAATGGCATCGAACATGTGGGATGTTTATCACTACACACAACCGAGAATCTCAGTCCACACCCGCATTGCCGGCCAACGTCCTTCAGCCACATACACTAGACATGTGTTGACTTGCATTGAATCACTTGATACTTCCTCTAAGCTAGTATCCTGAAGGTCTTCTCATACGACTTCAGCAACTTTTCATTGTACAAGCTATGTTATGTACGATGCACATTAGTGGAATTTACATTCATAGACTAACTTCTAATACAATGCTATTCTGCTTAATGCTGATCAATTGTGTCCCTAAAGCAGAAGCTGCATAGCCATGTTCTCAGGGCATCCCCAGTCCTTCCATCTATACAACTACATGTAGTATCCCACCTAGGTTTTTGGATCCATAAGTCCCATATTTCCTACATGCACTCTAAATCTATCTAGAGTCAATCCTTTGGTCATAGGATCAGCCACAATCTCGCTCAAGGGGGTAAAATGGACTCGTATTTCACCCCTTTCCACTATATTTTGAATATAGTGATAATTTTTTTCGATGTGTTTGCCTTTAGAGCTATTTGCTCCACTTTTTATTAACGAGATAGTGGACTTGTTGTCACAAAACACATTGACTGGTCTATTTGGTATGCCTAATTTTACACTATCGACAAATCGTTTAATCCAAACTACTTCACTTACTGTTGTGCTGCATGATATATATTCTGCCTTCATGGTATGTTTTGCAACACAACCTTATTTCTTACTTAACCAAGAAATAGCTATTCCGCCAAATAGGAATACATGACCACTAGTAGATTTTCTGTCATCTACATCTCCTACAAAATCAACATCTATATATCCTATTACTTCTAGATAAATAATTCCAAAACATAATTTCATACATTTGATGCCTTGAAGATATCTAAAAATTCTTTTGACCGCCTGCCAATATGCCATTCCAAGATTAGATTGATATCTACATACTTATCCTACCACATGACAATTGCCTAGCCTTATGCTAGTCATTGCATACATTAAACTGCCTATAGCTTGGGCATAGGGAACATTTTCCATAAATTCCTTTATTTAGGGTGCATTTTCTTACTTAATATAATTCCTTTATTTACAAGCATACTCAAAGCTTTAGATTCAGCCATATTAAATTTCTTGAGTATTTTCTCCAAATAGTTCTCTTGATCCATATATAATAATTTTGCATTTCTATCTCTAGTTATTTTAATTCCTAACACATATGTAGCAGTGCTCATATCTTTCATTTCAAATTTTGATACTAGGAAAGACATTGTCTTTATCATCATATTTGGACTATTTCTAGCTAATAATATATCATTAACATATGATGATAATATTTTTAACTCATTGTAGTACCTCCATACGTAAACACGGTGATCTAGTGGACTCATCTCAAAACCTATCTCCAATATTGCTTGATGGAACTTTAAATACCATTTTCTATCTAGAAGATTGTTTGAGTCCATACGGGGATCTTTTTAATTTGTAAACTTTATCTTCATGTCCTTTTATTTCAAAACCTTCTGGTTGTAACATGTAAATGTCTTCTTTTAATTCACCATTAAAAAAAGCTGTTTTGACATCCAGTTGATGCAATTCTAAATCCATTCTCGCCACAATAGACATAATAATTCTATTTGAAGCAAATTTAGCTACTAGTGAATATGTATCAACAAAGTCTACACAGAGTTGTTGAGTAAACCCTTTAGCCACCAATCTTGCTTTATATTTATCTAAACTACCGTCAACCTTAAATATCTTTCTTAGAACCCATTTATAGCCAATGGCTTTTCTTCCATCTGGTAAAACTATTAATTCTTAGACATCATTTTTCTTGATGGATATTCTAGTTCATCCATCATAGTATCTTGCCATTGTTTTGAATCATTGCATGCCAGTGCTTGTCCATAATTAGCTAGGTCCTCACTTAAATTTTCCTCTATATTAAACAAATAATAATCTTTAAGCACAATTGATGGTCGTCTAATCCTTTTACTCCCACTCTTCTCAGGATCAAAGGCTTGTTGATTCGGATCAAAGGCTTGTTGATCAGGTACCAATTTATCTAATTTTCTTTTGCTCCCACTTTCATAAGCATCCATATATTGATCATGATTTTCATTATGAGGTCTTTTAGTAACCTTATCTCTTCAAGTGGTGTAATTTGATTGGTGCTTTCAAGGAAAATAGCATCCCTACTTTCTATCAATCCTTTTTCTTGATTATAAAATCTATAACCACTATCATTTTGAACATATCCAATAAATTTGCACTCCCATTTTAATTTATCTTTTAATGGTTTCAATATTAGTACATGAGCTTTGAATCCCCAAATCCTTAAGTTTGATAAATATGGTTTGTGATCAGTCCAATATTCATAAGGTGTAAGATCCTTGGACTTTGTATTAACTCTGTTTAATAAATATGTGGTAGTTGACAAAGCTTCCCCCCAAAAAGTGAGTGGAAATTTTGAATGAGCCACCATCAATCTTGATATCTCCATCAGAGTTCTATTGTCTTTCAGCTATACAATTTTCTTGAGGTTTGTAAAGCATAGTGTAAATATGCCTAATTCCTTCCCCCTTACAAAACTCATCAAAAGTTTCATACTCACCACATCTATCATTGTTGATAATTTTAATTGGTTGTTCTAATTTTTTTTCTACTTCAGTTTTATAATTTTTAAAATTTTGAAGTGCTTCAGATTTGTGTTTGATTAGATAAATAAATTCATATCGCGAATAATCATCAATTAAGGTGATAAAGTATTTCATTCCTTTGTGTGTTTTGGTTCTCAAGGATCCACAAATATTTGAGTGGATTAATTCTAATAACTCTAAAGATTGCCAATGTTTAGCAAAAGGCTTTGATGTTATCTTTCCTTTGATGCATGATTCACAAATATCAAAATTTTCAGTGTTTAGATTAGGTAATAAACCATTTTTACTCATTCAATCTATTTTATTTTTATTAATATGTCCTAATCTAAGATGCCACAAATAAGAAGAATTTGACACAACAGAGTAATAGCAAATAGAATCTTTATTATAAATATTATTGTTAAATACATACATATCATCAATTCTTACTCCTTTGAGTTTTACATTACCCTTACAAATAGTCACACAACTGGACTTTAGCTTAATTTCATAACCTTTTTTGATCTAGTAGAAACATAAATAAGATTCCTAGGAACATCTGGTACATAAAATACATCACTTAAAATTAAAACAATACCATTAAATGACAATTTACATTTTCCTTCACCTAATACATCACTATAAGTATTATTTCCCATATAGACTTTATTTTCTCCTATCTTCTTCTCCTTCAATTCAACGAATAATTCTTTACTTCTTGCTATGTGACGAGTCACGGCTGAATCAATCCACCAATTGTCTAATGATGGTTCAATTATCATTATAATCTACTTGATTCATTATTTTTGTTACTATTATTATAATTAGGACAATTAATCTTAATATGTCGAAATCTTCTATCATGATTTTTTTTTTTTTTAATATGTGTTTTGGTATTGTATTTTTTCAATTTCCCATGACAAAGTCCTCTCTCTCTCTCTCTCTCTCTCTCTCTCTCTCTCTCTCTCTCTCTCTCTCTCTCTCTCTTAGTTTTGGTTGAATTTTTGTTTGGGTAATACTTTTTTTTTTTTTCTTTTTGGAAATAAGAATTTGAGTTTATACCAAAACACAACCTACATGGTTATGAATTTGAATATGCCTACCAATTGTTTGAATAATAAATTATTCTAAAGTCTATCTTTTATTCCTTTTGTTTAATTTTAATTTTGGTTAAGATAACATTGTAATTTTGTGATGAGTTTTGATTATCATTCCCTTCCCTCTTTGCCTCTTTACCTCCCCCACTACTTTCTACTTCACCGTTATACTTCCTTCATTCTTTTCTCTTTCTAATTTGTTTATTCTTCTTCCCATTTTATTTTGAATAAATATGATATCATTTCTTCCATTCAATCCATATTTTCCCACACAAAAACTGTGAGTACTCTCTCTCTCTCTCGCTCTCTCTCTCTCTACTTTTATTTGGTGAATTTTTTTTCTTTCTTTTAACTCTAATTAAGAGTGATGGGGTTTATTTATTTATTTATTTATTTATTTTTTAAGTGTTTTGGTATTGTGTTTTTTCAATTTCCCATTATAAAGTCTTCTCTCTCTCTTTTATAGTTTTGGTTGAATTTTTGTTTGGGTTAATACTTAATTTTTTTTTTTTTTTTTTTTTTTTTTTTTTTTTTAGGAATTTGAGTTTATACTAAAAAACAATCTACATGGTTATGAATTTGAATATGCCTACCAATTGTTTGAATAACAAATTATTATAAAGTCTATTTTTTATTCCTTTAGTTTCATTTTAATTTTGGTTAAGATAACATTGTAATTTTGTGATGAGTTTTGATTATCATGATAATCTCCTTATTCCTTAAGAGATGAGAAATTTTGAATAATTAATTTGAAACTTATAAAGTTTAGTTGTATATTAGGCAAATATAACATACTACAGCAGAAGTTAGAATCAGCATAAGTTAGAATGATATGGTTCACTTTAAAAAAATATTAATCAAACACAAAAAAAAATAATAAAATGATATATTTGTAAAGATAAAAAGATAAAAAAATACTTGGACAAATCTAAAAAATAAATGACAATACTTGAAGTAAGTGTTACATTTTTATATATTACACCCCATTACATAATATTTATATATATTCTCATGTATCGCGTTGGTCTGCAGCTGGTTAAATATAGAACCCAAAAAAATTATAAAGAACATGCATAATGTGATAACAAAAGAGAATTAATAATCACACCAAACTTAGTATTATATAAGCAAATTAAGTACAATAAAAATTCTTATATTGTCTTCGAAAAATATAAACAAACCAAATTGGAAAATAAAATTAAAATGTATAATAAAACGCACTTATATATAAGCACACTATTTAAAAGAAATTATAAAACTATTACATAGAATGACACTTGTAGTCATTCATGTATCCCCTCCTATATGCTCTTCTTGGGTTTTGCCACGGATATCCTCTAAATGATTTTACATACCTTCCCTTGTATTGTGAGGAACTCAATTTGTGTTTTTGTCTTATGGATCTGGATGACTCTCCTCTCTTAAATTTGCTAAAATTTCTTTTTCTTTTGTAATGAGAATTAGAAATACCTTTAAGTTGTTTACCCTTTAAATTCTCGTTGTTTCGGGCTTGAAAACGAGGAGAAACTTCTCTTTTTTTGTTGTTAGTGCGGTAAAAATTTTCCGAGTCAAGTGAATCTGCCAATTTTTTATTCAAGTTTAGCGACTCAGGATGAGTTTGACGAATTGGACTCCAAGTGGGGCTTGCTAGTGGACTTGTTTCAAGGCTTGAATAACTCCAACTATTAATGGCCTTATGAAGTGGGCTAGGAAGTTTTGTTTGAGGCCTTATAGATTTCCTAGCAGTTTGTCTAACACATGGGCCCGACTTAGATTGAATAAAAGGTGGATCAGGATTAGGCTTGGAAATAGATTTGTACACTATAGTTTCAGATTCTTTTGGAGTTAACGTTGCTGACTCATCCAATATAGAATGCGAAACGGCGTGATCTCCCTAAAGTAGTGAAACGACATCACTTTGAAGCAGTGTTTGGTGGGTTCGCTCCCTTTAGCGATGTTCTTCTAACTATTTTTCTTCTCCGCTTATCTGGTTCTCTAACACAAATTCTTTGGCAGCAACTTGTCCAAAAATAATGGTTTTCTCAACTGGATCCAAAATTTCATATGGGTCACTTTCAGATGGGGTTTCTTCAATGTTGAAATAAAGTTTGTCATAGTCTTCCTCATCAATCCAACACTACAACAAAATGTATTTTTAGTGATGAATTTTAGTGAGCCGCACTACATGGTGTGACTACTTTTTTTAATACATTATTTGAAACTAATTATATTACATTACACTTGAAAATCTATATTTGCTTTCTACAACTTATATATTAGGAGTTGTGATTTTAATTCATTGGTGTGGCTACTCTTAATGCATTGTTAGAAATGTTTCTTATAACATAGTCAATGTTTTTACTTTATGATTTTAATGTAGTATTGTTTTTTTTATATTTGTGCAGATTTTTTATTGGTGGCTTTTAGGGCATTTTCTTTTGGCACTATTTGAAGACATTTGTGGACATCTTCTTTTGGTCCTAATTATATTATGCTAAACTTTTTGTATTGTTATAAAACATCTTGTGTTATTGTATGGATGGATTGAATTGAATACTTGTTTTATTTTTTACTTATTGTGGAATGTATGGATTGTTTTCTTATAAATGTGTTGTTGAAATAAATGTGTTATTTAAATGTGAAGTTTTAATAATGTAATGACATGTTACAGGTTAATATCAAAGAAATGAAAAAAAATAAAAACAAAAAAATTAGTTTTAGCGATGAATTTTTCCATCTCCAAATATAGCAATTTTTTTTTTTTTTTTTTTTTAGTGACGAAATATTTTGTTGCTAAATGTAGCAGAATTTTCTAAGAAATAGTTTTAGTAACGAAAATTTTTGTCGTTATATGTGCTTGAATTTTCTCAAAAATAATTTTAGTGACGAATTTTTTTATCACTATATGTACTTGAATTTTCTTACAAAATAGTTTTAGCGACAAAATATTTCGTTACTAAATATGATTTAATAAAATAAAGTGTTTTTGGAGACGAAATATTTAGTGGAGACGAAATATTTAGCGACGAAATCTAAAAGTTTTTTTTTTTTTTCCTTTAAACAAATCGAACCTTTAGTGACGAAATATTTCGTTGCTAAGACCTTTAGCGATGGGGTATTAGCGATGAAATTAATTTTGTCGCTAAATAGTAGATTTTGTCGCTAAAGGTCCTTGGCGACGAAAAACTGGACTTTTAGTGACGAATATTTTCGTCACCGAAAATACATTTTGTTGTAGTGCAAAAATGGGTATGTTCTTATTCTTCAATTTTCAAACTGTCAATCTCAGATTCCCGTGAATTTAGTGTTTCTTCTTGTACATTTTCTTTTTCAATATAAGAATTCCAATATTTTTCTTGAAGAACAAAATTTTCATGTACTTGATGAATATCACTGGTGAATGGTAGACCGCCAATTCTCAACCAAACGGTGGTTCATTAGGATAGGCAATGTATTGGTGATAATAATAATAAGACCATGTAGTTACTAAGCCTAATACTTGTCTACGAATTGTTTGAAAAATTAATTTCAACAAATTGGTAGAATGATTATAACTTGTGGGTGAGGGTGGTGGTCGTTGTTGTGGTTGTGGTGGTGTGTTTTTTTCTCTGTGAAACCATTGGCTTTGATACCACTGATGGTCCCTTATTGTGTATGGTAATGTTGTTAGACTAGAAATCACCAACACAAATAGAGAGAGAATAAAAATGTAACGTAAAAATGAATGAGGAATCCCAGTATTTATAGATTCCTTCATACATTTTGGGAAGAGATATGTATTTTTACCAAGAGTTGTATCTTATCTAAGAGACATAACTTTTCAGTAAATAACTAATTCTAATGCTTAATTAATTCTCTATTATAGGTTGGTGAAGTAACACCATCCACCAAGTGGGGGTTATTATATAAGTAAGAGTGCATCATA
This sequence comes from Quercus tomentella, assembly GCA_028535165.1. NCBI lineage: Eukaryota > Viridiplantae > Streptophyta > Magnoliopsida > Fagales > Fagaceae > Quercus > Quercus tomentella. The sequence goes on from JAPQVY010000156.1 coordinate 47,828,983, forward strand.
TTATGGTATGATCACCTATTACTATTATATACCAACATGTTTTAGTTTTGAGTCTTCATTGTAAATTAATGGAACTAAAAACAGTTATATGTAATTTTTTTTTATGATATCTTTGGGATAAAATCAATATAAGATTGAACGTTGTGCTAATATCTATTTTTCTTTTACAATTTTATTTTAGGTTCTTTTGTTTTGTTAAGCTTTGCGGAGAGATTTAATTTTGAAGTTGTTTTTCCTGTAATATGTATAACATCTGTTCTGTTATGCATGGTGAGATTTAAGTTGCTTTCATTTTGGAAGTGAATCGAATTTTGTAGAGTAGAATTTGAGGAGATCTTGATTTATATTTGTGTTTGGCTTCTTTGTATTCTTACGAATTTGAAGTCTACCTTAATTGTATAGTCTTGAAATCCTTGAAAAAAATGTTAGATAAAAGATGAAGATTTCAGAACTTAATTTGCAAACTAAGATCTAGCCGTGAAGAACTAAAATTGGGTTAAATTGGCTTATGGTATTTGTCTATTATATACTATTAATGAGGACATAGGGATAATGTTATATATTATGCCACCCTTAGTGATTGCAAGTTTATAGTTATGCACTGTTTCTATTTATTTAAGTTCTAATTTTATCACTAATCTCTATCTATTTAAGTTCTAATTTTATCACTAATCTCTATCTTAAGCACACATATCTCTTTTCTTAAAAAAAAAAAAAAAAAAAAAAAAAAAAAAAAAAAAAAAAACTCTATCTTAACCTAAGCACACATATCTCTTTTCTTAAAAAACAAAAAAAAAAAAAAAAACTCTATCTTAACCAATATATCAAATAAATGTATCTATACTATTATTAATAAGAGGGTTCTCCTGTTTCTTCTTCAATTTTTGGCATACCAAAATATTCTCGTACAAATTCTAAAATAACATACCTTTAATTTAATTTTTTTCCTACAAAAAAGCAAAAAGGTTAAAACAGTAATACTATCTCATATACAAAAGGAAAAAAAAAAAAAAAATCATTATTCTTACCACCCATTTATATTCAAATGTCTAATTCCTATCTGTATTTGTTATCTGTTTGAATTCAAATACTTCAATTATCTTTATAAAAAAAAAAAAAATACAAAACTACTCCTTCCAAAAAAATAATCCACTACCTCACGCAAAAACTATTCATTCTTATCGTGAAATTTCTATGTTTATTTATTTATTTTTCAATTCTTTAAAACATTCCAAAATTTTTGTTATCTAAATTCTATACAGTTATCACAAATCCTCATCCATCTACATTAACGTATATCATCTTTCTTTTGTTCAAATCTCAAATTTTTTTACTTATCACAATTCTTATCCCAATCAATAAATTCAAATGTCCCAATGAGTTTGAACTTCTTACGGTTCTCTATCTCATTTTTAATCATTATTCCATGTTACCTTACCTCCTTCTTATAAAAAAAAAAAATGGTTATTTATATATCACTTTTAAGGATTACAGAGTATAATACTAAACCAAAAAAAAAAAAAAAAAGTATTATTGCACGCACAAAACGTGTATGATGAGTGTAGTTGATATATAAATATACAACTATAATTTTAAATGTTATTGAGCTATTTTCTCAATAGGTTATCCGAATTTAAAAGCAGAAGATTAACCTGATGTAGTTGCAAGGGTTTTTAATATGAAGCTCAATCAGTTATTAAATGATTTAAATCATTGTTGACACTTTGGGGTAGTGACAGCAGGTATTCTAATATCATGTTAACGATTAGACTATGATTGAAAGTGGTAGAATAAAATAGTAACAATCAATGATTTTTTTTTTTTAATAAACAATAGTGAAAATTGTATTATCTTATTAATAGAATTTATTTATAATTTATAGATATTATACTATGGAATAATAATTTTACACATTTTACGATGAATAATAAATAAAAGCATCTTAATATTAAAATAAATAAATAAAACTTTGCAACACATTGTGGGGTTATATGCTTTGTTTTGGTTATTTGTCTATTATTGACGATGACACAGGGCAAATGCATTACATTATAATACTTAAATTTACTTTGCTCAAAGAGTAATGATATAGACACAAAATATTTTACAACATCTTTACAAACTTCTAACATGGTTTTAGTATTTTTCAAATAGTTATTGTAAGTATAAATGTGATGCACACCTGATGACATAGCTCCTCTTGTGTACCGTGACTCTTTGTAGTCTTTTTTTTTCCCTTTAAATGAATTTGGCCCTTGGGTCTGGATTCTCAAAAAAAAAAAAAAAAAGGGTATAAATGTGATGTTAGTGACAGGTCCATATTAGAACTAGTAAAAATTTGCTACATCAACTGTATGTAAAAATGTTGTAAAATAGTTTGTGTCTGTACTATTACTTTTGCTCAAATAACCCTATGGGGCTTTTAACATTGGATACTTTGTCTTCTCTGCCTTTTCTCTCCCTAGGTGCGAGTGGAGGATTGGATACTTTGTCTTCAATAAAAAAGTTACCATTAAAAGGAAGTTACCCACATATTGTGCGGGTTAAACGTTAGTTATAATAAGTTTAAAACTAGTTATGTCATCTGGAATTCAAAATTTAATATAAAAATAATTAAAAAATATGGATTTTATTATTCAGTTATTGGATATTTTGTCTTCAATGAAAAAGTTACCATTAAAAGGAAGTTACCTGCACATAATGCGGATTAAACGCTAGTTGTTTAAAACTAGCTATGTCATCTGGAATTCAAAATTTAATTTAAAAATAATAACAAAAATATGGATTTTATTATTCAGTTATCCCCATGATTAATTGCTTTGCACAAACTATTTAAAAAGAAAAAGGAATTATTATGTCAAGAATTTAAGATCCTTCCAACCCTCTCGACCCACACTTATAAATTCTTTGGACACATTAGTGGCAAACCAGACGAGGACAAGTACAAGATTTGATATCATACGTATATATCTCAGCTATTAACTAAGCTAATTACTTTCTCAAAAAAAAAAAAAAAAAAAAAAACTAAGTTAATTCACTACAAAAAAATCGTCATGTCCTAACGTTTTTACAAACCGCCGTAATAGATAAGCCCGTACTAGCACTTTTTGAAAATGCTGGTATATGAAATCCTATTATAGCAGCTCAAAACCGGCGCTTTATAAAGCGCTGCAATAGGAGGCCTATAGTGGCGATTTTCAAAGACGTTGGTATAGGAAGCCCAAAAGCGCTAGGATAGGGTTATTGATTTCCCTTAGGGGGAAAGACCTATGCCGGTGCTTTTAAAAGCGCTGGAATAGGGTCCACCTATAGGGTTTTTTATTTATTTATTTATTTATTTATTTTACACAAGATAGAATTTCTACTCTAGCATAATCTAAGTGTATATATGTATGAAACTCCCTCCTACAGACTTGAACCCCGGCGCTTACCCCCCACACCCCACAAGCACTTATACTTGTGGAGGGATTTGTTAATTATCAAATGACCAATACTCCCCTAAACCTAGAAAAACACCAAAGTACCCCTCAAAACATCGAAAAAGAGCAAAAACACACTGATACCTAGAAAAAGACCAATATACCCCTTGAAACCTAGTAAATGACTAAAATACCCCCAAAACATCAAAAATGACCTAAGCACCCTCTAAGACATCGAAAATGACCGGAGTACCCCTTGTGTCTAAAACTAGCCAAAATACCCTCGATTACTTGAATAAGAACAAAATACCCCTATAAGTTTGATAAATGACCAAAATGCCCCTAGAAAGACGAAAAATGTCCAAAACACACTTGACACCTAGAAAAGGACTGATACACCCCTGAAACATAAAAAATGACCGAAATACCCCTAAAACATAAAAATGAATCCTAAAAGCTAGAAAATGACAAAATCACCCCCCATGCATAAAAAAGGTGGAAAACCCCTTAATTACTTGAATAACACTAGGGGTGGCAAAATCAACCCAAATCCATTTGCCCACCCAAACCCACCTACTTAAATGAGACTCAAACCCACCCAATTATTGATTGGGTTAAATGGGTACCCAATTATAATCCAAGTATCATTTCTACAAATCAACCAACTTTAAAATACCCCCAAAACCCAAAAAAAAAAGACCAAAATAACCCCAAAACCTACAAAATGACCAAATATCCGGGAAACCTAAAAAATGACCAAAATATCCCCTGAAACCCAAAAAATTACCAAAATACCTCAAAAACCTAAAAATTACCAAAATACCCTCGAAACATAAAAAAATGATTGAAATACCCCCTAAACCCCAAAAAATAACCAAAATACCCCCTGAAACCCAAAAAATGACCAAAATACCCCAAAAGTCCAAAAAATGACCAAAATATCCCCAAAGTCCAAAAAATGACCAAAATACCCTCAAAACCTAAAAATGACCAAAATACCCCCAAAACACAAAAAATGACTGAAATACCCCTGAAATCGATAAAATGACCAAAATACCCCCAAAACCTAAAAAATACCAAAATACCCCTGAAGTCCATAAAATAACCAAAATACCCCCAAAACCTAAAAGATGACCAAAATACCCCCGAAACCTAAAAATTACAAAAATACCCCTGAAATCCAAAAAAATTACCCAAATACCCCCCGTAACCTAAAAAATGACCAAAATACCATCGAAACCTAAAAAATGGCCAAAATAACCCCGAAGCCTAAAAGTTGATCAAAACAACATTGAAACCTAAAAATGACCAAAATACCCCCCGGAACCTAAAAAATGACCAAAATAACCCCAAAGCCTAAAAATTGACAAAAATAATCCCAAAACCTAAAAATGACCAAAATACCCCCCTAAAATTATAAAATGACCAAAATACCCCCTAAACCTAAAAAATGACAAGAACACCCGTGAAACCTAAAAATGACCAAAATACCCTCAAACCTATAAAGTGACGAGAATACTCCTAAACCTTTGAAATGACCCAAATAAACCCAAAATCTCAAAAATGGCCACAAACAGCCCGAAACCTATAAAATTACCAAAAATACCCTGAAACCCCTAAAACGACCAAAATACCTCTAAACCTATAAAACGACCAAAATACCCCTCAAAATATCTAAAATGACCAACATACCACTAATCATATAAGATGAACAAAATACACCCAAAGCCTCTAAAATTACCAAAATAGGGGTTTATGGGGTATTTTGGTCATTTGTTATGTTTAGGGAGTATTTTTGTCATTTTTTTAGTTTTAAGGGGGATTTTGGTAATTTTTTAGGTTTAGGGTGTATTTTTATCGACTTACAAAATTAAGGGGCATTTTCGATCATTTTTTAGGTTTCGGGGCATTTTGGTCATTTTTTTAGGTTTCGAGGATATTTTGGTCATTTTATGGTTTAGGGGTTATTTTGGTCATATATAGGTTTTAGGGGTACTTTGGTAATTTTTTAGGTTTCAGGGGGTATTTTAGTTAATTTCTAGGTTTTGAGGGTACTTCAATCATTTGTTAGGTTTCGAGGGTATTTTGATCATTTTTAGGTTTCTAGGTTATTTTGGTAATTTTTAGGCTTTGGGGTTATTTTGGCCATTTTTAAGGTTTCGGTGGTATTTCAATCATTTTTAGGTTTCTAGGTTATTTTGGTCAATTTTCAAGCTTCGGGGTTATTTTGGCCATTTTTAAGGTTTCGGGGGTATTTTGGTCATTTTTAGGTTTCGGGGGTAATTTGGTTAATTTTTAGGCTTCGAGGTTATTTTGGCCATTTTTTAGGTTTCGGAGGTATTTTGGTAATTTTTTAGGTTTCGACGGTATTTTGGATTTTTTTTTGGGTTTTGGGGGTATTTTGGTAATTTATTTTTGGTTTCAGGGGTATTTTGGTGATTTTTTTTGGTTTTGGGGTTATTTTGGTCATTTTATGGGTTTTGGGGGTATTTTGGTTATTTTTAGGTTTCAAGGGTATTTTGGTCATTTTTTGGGTTTCGAGGGTATTTTGGTCATTTTATGGGTTTTGGGGGGCATTTTGGTAATTTTTAGGTTTCTGGGGTATTTTGTGATGGAAATATGAGTGAACGCAACGGAAAAATTTAAAAATAATGGATCTACTTCATTCGCAATTTATAACATGTATTATGTAAGTTTCAGAATTCAAGAATAAGAGGGTGTACCTTGGTGTGGTGAATTTCAAAACTGAAGATCAGAAGTTCTTGAGAATACTTTCAATCTTCACTTCAATTCCACTTATGCCCAAGAAGTGTGGTCTTTCAATCAGGTTGTTCCAAGGAGAATGAGAATTGTGTCTTTCACCACATACAAACCTTTTCATATATTACATATAAATTCTGTATGTTTCTCTCCTTAAAACTGACTATCTAATTGGGCTAACCTTTTGGGTCTTTCCAATTAGGCTTTAGTATGTGGCTTGAAATGAGACCAAAAGGGAACAAATAAGACACTAGCTCCAATGGGCCTTGGACTTTTCTGTCAACTCTTGACAAATCCAAAGTTACCATTAATTATATTTAATACCACTATATAAATATAATTGCACTCTAGGCCTTACTAATAAATTATATCCCAAGACTTTATTATACATACAACCCCTTCATAAAATATTCGTAGTAATACAAAGTTAAGAATGTAGACTGCCACTTTGTAAATCACTACATCTTAATCCTTGAGTACCCGGTTTAATCCTTTTAAGTTATTCTTCATATATTTATGAAATCCAATTTCATAAATATATATTTTAGTAATTTCTTACCAAAGTGGTTAGGCCTAACTCTCTGAATAACAAATCCATTAAACTTATCTCAAGGGAATATTTTGTATCTCCATTAAGAGACTATAAATTCCATCTTGAGAATATATGTTCCATCAATACTAAATGTGGCTGCCCAACATACTGAGGTTTTGACCGTTAATATAGATCTCACTCCTGATATATCAAAACAACCTACACTTCATGATAAGGTCCATTATTCTCTTAGGATTAAGAGTTTATGTAAATAGAAGTCGTGAGATTTATTATTCAATTGACAGTCATTAAGAGAATAATAAATCTCACAGCGGTCTAGTTTAATATGTCTTAACTTTTAAAACATATCAACATATCAACTAGAAGTCTCCACTTCCATGATCAAGACAAATCATCTTAGTTGATATGTTATAGTCTTTGCAGATGAAATGCCCAATTTCATCACCGACTACGAACTATAATTCTGAGTTTACAAAGAACTTGTGATTTATATCTTCTGTGACTTTTCACATAAATCACATACTATGCATCTCATAGACTATATGATAATGTCCGAATATTCATGTTATCATTATTTTAGATAATAATAAAACAAATTTATTAATCACAATATTAAGTCATACATAATGTCTTACTTAATATCATACATAGCATTATACAATAGGATTTAAGGGCACTAATCCTAACATTTTGGCCATTTTTTGGGTTCTGGGGTATTTTGGTAATTTTGTAGGTTTTGTGATTATTTTGGTAATTTTTCGGTTTCGGGGGTATTTTAGTCATTTTTTAGGTTTTAGGGGTATTTTGGTCATTTTTTGGGTTTTGAGGGTATTTTGGTCATTTAAAGACTCTTCAGGGGTATTTGGGGGGTGTATTTTGGTCATTTTAAGGTTTTGGGGCTATTTTTTTCAATTTTTGGGTTTTTGGGGTATTTTGGTAATTTTAGGTTTTGGGGGTTTTTTGGGCATTTTTTGGGTTTTGGGGATATTTTGGTCATTTTAAGGTTTTGGGGATATTTTGGTCATTTTTTTTTGGGTTTTGGGGGTATTTTGGTCATTTTGTAGGTTTCGTGGTTATTTTGGTAATTTTGAGGTTTTGGGGTATTTTGGTCATTTTTTAAGATTTTAGAGTACTTTGGTCATTTACACTTTAGGGGCATTTTGGTAATTTTGATAATTGGGTAATTGGGTGGGTTGAGGTTTACCCATAATAATTGGGTTGGGTTGGGTTTGGGTTAGAAGCAATTAGTTAAATGAGTTTTAATGGATAAATGAATTTTATATATCTAACCCAATTAAAATATTAAATTATATTTTAAAATTGTTGGTCCTCGAGTCTCATCTCACATTTTTTTAGCTATTACATTATATTTTACTAATTTTTAGTGAGGAATTATATTTTATTAATTTGAAGTATTAAATTAAAATATATTAAATTAGTTTGAAGTATTAAATTAAATTAAATTTTGTTAAATTGAATTATTAAAAAATATTTTTATTAATTAATATAATTTATTTTATTAATTTGTACTGTTAAATTATATTTTATTAATTTGAAGTATTATATTCAATCTTATTAATCAAGAAAATATTAAATATTACTATTTAATTTTTGAAACTATCCTATCCCAGCGATTTTTGAAGCCCTGGGATAGGATCAATTCGTAGGGGAATGGAGAGTGACCTATTCCAGCGCTTTTTGAAGCGTTGGAAAAGGGTGACCCTATTCTAGCGCTTCAAAAAGCGCTAGGATAGGATCAATCCATAAGGGAATAGAGAGACCTATCCCAGTGCTTTTTGAAGCGCTGGAATAAGGTCACCCTACAGCTTTTTGAAGCACTGGATTAGGGTCACCCTATTCCAGAGCTTCAAAAAGCACTGGAATAGGGTGACACTAAATTTCACTGACTTTTCAGTTCCCACATTTTTGTCCCTCCTTTTTCCCTACACGTTTTTTCATTCTTTTGTTTCTTGTCATTCTTTTTTGAACTCAGACATACAACTTCCCTTTCCCACTTCTATATTCTCCCCCTCCCCTTATCACTTCTACAAGCTCCACTACCACCCACTGCCACCACCATACTTTTTCCCCACTTTTTTGGTGTTCAAGTTTTTTTTAAAGTGTAAGTCTTTGTGTTTTAGCTTATGGGTTTGCTTTGATTTGGTTTTTCTTTAATGGGTCATGGAGTCTTTGTGTTTTGGCTTATGGGTTTGCTTTGATTTAGTTTTTCTTTAATGGGTCATAGAACTTTTGTGCTAATTTTTGTTGTTTTAGTTGGATTTTGGTACAAAAAACTCTTATTCAAATTTGGATATTTGAGCAAAAAGACCTAAGCATCAAAGGCTGAATCATTGTAAGTTTCTGTACAAGTTTGTAAATCTTGTATTTTTTATTTTTTATTTTTTATTTCTACTTAATTTTTTTATAGTGTGTAGATTTTGAATTTTTTTGTTATTAGTTTTGTGGTTTAGCTAGCTTGAGATTAATTTTTTTTAAAGCCCACTACCCACTAATGTGTACAAGGAGATTCTTCCATTAGATGAGGATTTCTACTTAAAGATTATATCTTCAATGTGTTATCATTATATATATATATATATATATATATATATATATATATGTATGTATGTAAATGCTTGCTTTAGTTTTTATTTTTTCATTGAATGCAGAGAATGAGAATGAGCGAGAATTAGTTATGGATGAGAATTAGTTTTTATTAAGCTGTGTGTGTGTGTGTTATTATATTAGAAATTACAATTATTACTTTATATGAAATTATAGTAATTTTTTATAATCTTGGAAAATTAAGAAAGTTGTGGCTTTCTTTTTTTTTTTACTGGTTTCATTTGGTGTTATTGGCCTAGGTGTTGGGGTTTCACTCTTGTCATGAGTAAATAATCTCAACTAAATGCTCTTTATATATATATATATATATATATATATATATATATATATATATATATTGTTACTAAATTTTCATGCACCATGACTCATTAAAATTTTCTGCAATAGCATTCTCATATGCAAAATTTGGATGATTTGGAGTACCTTTTTCAGTTGAGACATTTTAGGCATAATGGGTAAGTTTCCTTATGTGTATCAAATGACAAAGTTTGGATACAATTAAACTTCAAATATTTTCTGCAAAGTGGTCCTTCATCTCCCTAATACCTCAAGCAAGCCAACACCACCTAAGGGACATACTCATGGCCATAAAAGATCTCACTGTAGGCATCGCATGCATCATCAGGATGCCCCATTAAATTCTCAACATGTGTAATACACCTTGCATGTCATGATGTCAATAATCAGCAGGAGAATCAGAGAACAGTATAAAAGAACTATGAATTGTACCTATCAAAAAATAAAAGTATGAATTGGAATTTGAAAAGAGGTTTATTTTCTAGTTTGAATTTTGGCAATGACAGATGTTTTGAAGGACTTCATCAAACTCAAGGTATGTTATGGCCATTTCTTTGTGCTATTGTAGTATGATTTTTGAATAAATCAAATAGTATGCACACAATTAACCTGTCTCGACATTATTTGTTTATATTACTGTAAATGCTCCTGTGCATAAAAACACATATTTGGTTAATTCCTTAATTTGTATCTAGTGACTTTACTAGGAAAGGCAGTGAAGGTTTGGTAAGGCATTGTAAGCAATGCTGGCGGCTGTGGTGTTAGTGAGTGCAGAGGACAAGGTGGTGGAGATGGCAGTCTAGCTGTACGAGAGAGTGCAGTACTTCATTATGAGGTTATGTGAAAACTTTTGATCTAAGTGGTGGCAAGTCTGAAACACCTCCTTTTCTAAAGTTGGCAAGCTAGTGGTTCCATTGATCTGATATGTTGAAAGTTTGTGAACACCTTTTTTATGGCTATAATTCCACTCAATAAACTTTTGTTAACTTTTAGCCCTATAATTTTTCTCTAAGTAAATTAAGTACGGAATCTTTGTTGATTTTGTTATATACTTTATTTTTGTGATTAATCATTAACTTTGCTAGATATTGGGTTATGTTTAAGTGTGGTTTTGAGGTTAATTTGGTTAATAGCTATCTGGGGTTTACTCTACTTTATAATTCACTTCTGTGTTACCTACACTTCAGGGACAATTGTGTTTCAAATTTGGGTTTCTTTGTGAGTTCCATTCCTGACAAAAGTGGGGTTTCCATCCGTTTATGATTTTGGATTATACTCTATGTATATCTTGTTTTTGTTAGTTTTAGTTCTCTATTTCACAAAAGTGGGGTTTCCATCCTTTGAATTTATCATTTCTTACATGTGTTCAAGATATAAAAGAAAGTAGAATCCCATTCTGAGTCTCCAATCCTCGTCGAAGGCACCCAATCCATCAATTTGACCAACTTTGATCTCCATTCTGCTCTCACAAAGGTATACCCTTTTTCCTTTTCTATATATATATATATATATATATATATATATATATATATATATATATATATATATATATATATTTATATATATTTCTTTTTTTTTTTAATTTTATTTGGAAGTTGTGTACAAAATGTTATATTTTCACCATATGCGATTTAGATTGTAACCATGTAATTTTTGTATTTTGAGTTTACAATTCTAATAAAGCCATTTAAACGCTCAAATTTTTTTTTTTCCTAATAATGAATTTGGGTTAGTATTTAGTGAGAAGTTAAACCTTAAGTGTGTAAAATTTAGCTGTATTTGATTTTTTAACAATGCAGAGAAAATGTGAGTTGCTTTGAATTTTACAGTAGTGAATTTGGGATATTTATAGGTATTGGAACAAGTGGGGTTTGAGGTAACTGATGGTGGAGAATGGAAGTTCTGGAAGTATGTGGAGGAAGCTGAGTTTGGACCAAGGCTGCCAGTTCATACTGTTTTCATTATGGGAAAATTGCTGGCAAGGGATCGAAATTTACTAGGTTTGTGTGTGTGTATATATATATATATATGCTTTATTAATTTTTTTAATTATCAGATACAAGTTTAATTTTTTTTTTTTGCAATGCTAAATATGAGGGATGTCTTCATTGGGTCTTACATTAAACACATTTGAGAAACAAACTATTTTTTTTAGTGCTTGCTTTAAGAGCTTGTCTATTCATGTGGATGCTGGGCCTTTGACACTTTTATATCTTGATTTAATTGGGAGAATTTCTTAATCACATGAAGAATTTCTAAGTGATGTCCACTTTAGTTATGCCTGCAAATTTTGTTTCTTTACCTCTATAGTTTTACTTGTGTTTAGGATCAGCAAAGTAGGGAGCTTTCTCAACGTCATGTATCTAAGTGAGCCAAGAAACTGAGGGTGAAGGTATGAGTGATGAGTTGGTACTCTTCACCCTTATTTATGATATTACTAAGTTCATTTGTAGTATTGCTTCTGCTGTATTTCTTCTGCAAGTTTAGTGTAAAGTTTTTTTAACCCTAAACTACAATCTTGTTTTAGTTGTTAAGTTTTACCAATTACTTAGTTTTTATTTGTTGATTATTTTTCAGGAAGAAGAGATAAAATTGAAGCCTGTTATTGCATTCGATTGTGGTAAGGTCTTCTTATAAGAGTTCTTTCAATGATTTTTGGTTACATCTTGATGTAATTGGGATGTGAAAAGGCTAATGCATTCAGTACTAATAACTGAAAGGTTTTCTGATTTTGGTCCTTTCATTTCATGGCCTAAAATGTGGCCATTTCTTTTATTAGTTGGTTTTTAGGTTATGGGTCATATGTCCTTGTCTCATCATCCTAATTGAGTATCTAGACTTGGCTGCGTTATATATATATATATTCCCCCCTCTTTTTTACCAATATGATACCTTGCAGGGCATTTCTGTCAAACTAAAGGCTTACATTCATCTATGTCAATTCATGTTTGGTTTCTTAGCCAACCATTTCATCCGAAGTGAGCCCAACTCATTGAATTTTGTTTTTTGAGTGCTTAATGTAGCGTTGACCAAGTATACTAGTAATAAAAATATAGCTAACATTTGCAAATAGTTGGTTCCAAATAACAATCTGAATTGACCTGAATGACAATAATGTATAAATACTATTATTTAATATGTAACATGCCTTTGCAATTTGACAATGCAATTATTTCTACCATTTTTATTCCTTTTGAATTGATGAGTGAGTTTTGCTCTTGACTTCTTGCAGTATTTTTTTATTTTTTATTTATAGTAAAAATACTTGCATAGTGTAAGACAGTGCAAGATTTTAGATACATCATCTATCAATATATATCCCAAGAGAGAAAGAGAGAGAGAGAGCTACAACTACAACTAGAACTACAAGTCTGCTATGGCACGTCTAATTTATTAATATTTCAAACATGAATCAAGCAAGTGCCTTTAACAATGCTTCTATGCATTAATATTTCCACTCAATTTAGTTGATAATTTTATTTTACTTTGTCATTGTGTTTTTTATTAAAATAAAAAACAACTCAATTCTGATTGTTGGATTTGTTAAATTGCTAGATTAAACATTTGGTTGCTACTGCAATATCTTTGGCATCTCCCATGGAGTAAAGCAAGGTAACAACTAGTAAGTTAACCTCTCATTCTCTGACTACGTATGATTAAATTATTAAATAGCTCATTTTTACTGTGGAACAAATGCAAACTAGCAAAATATTGGAGCTTATCTTTTGGTTTGTATATCTTTGCACACCTCTCCCTATTTTAGTTTATAGTTTGTTCTCTCAATGTACTTAGTTTAGTAGTTTCTTCTCTTTTTACATGATTTTGGATGTGAAGTCACCTAATTTACGTCTTTTAAGTTATCTTAGTAGTCTATAATTTAGACTTAGATTTTGTAAGATTAGCAGCTTGCTGTAAGTTTGAGTTCCTCTTTCTAGGAGCAAACCAATGAATTGCTAAAGAGTGAATAAAATCTACTTCATAATACACTACTAGTCTATAATTATATGTCAAAATTTCTGTTGTGGTGGGTTATTGATTTGGAGCAAGTGGGTGGCTTGCATGGTGATATAAGGTGGTTTACTTTTCATTATTGGGAGTGTTGATTGTCTTGTGAATATTGTGATATTATTGTTCAACTATGTGTGAATTTATTTTATCTCATCTTAGTAAATTCAAATATTCTGCTGTGATGGGTTGTTGATTTGGAGCAAGCGGGTGGCTTGCACGGAGATATAAGACAGTGTATTTTATTTTGGGAGTGTTGATTGTGTTGTTTCTATTGTGCTATAATTATTGGTGATGAACTTAGTCATTCTCATTGGAATTTCCCAGGTGATTGGAGTGGTCTAGCATTTTAAAGCTTTTTCAACATAAGCTATGGAGTCAAATTCAAGGCGTTCTTGATTATTACCCATGATTAGGTTTAGATTTTTCATCATTGATAAGTATATGTATGGTTTGATTCTGTTTATTCATCAAAATTCTTGTTCTTTGTTTGTAAATCCAATTTCACTAGCTTGGCGCTTCCCACCATGATGCCCTACACCAATTAGGACATTATATTAAACTAAGAGACCGTAATGGTTAGTAATGGAGGGTCAAATCCTAACTAGCATGAATCATTACACTAAGATTGTTACTTTTATATATATATATATATATATATATATATATATATATATATATAAAAGCAAGGGAACTAGTGATCATAGATTAGATTAAACCTAAAAACTAGGCTTTAATTGATATGCACAATTGACTACATATATGTATAAGTAAGTGAATGGCTAATTGTATTATGATTATATACTAAGTAAGTACAAAGCAATATATGTGGCTATTAGGTGGTTAAGTTATTAGATATATAGTTGTTGGTGTTTTAATTGAGTACTTAAGGTGTAATTTACCATTGGTGTATTAAGTGTGGATTTAAATCTAAGCCAATCAAGGAGATCAAGGATTGATGTGGTTTAACAATGGAAATTGTGAACTTGTAAGTCTCTCTCTCTCTCTCTCTCTCTCTCTCTCTCTCTCTCTCTCTCTCTCTCTCTCTCTCTCTCTCTCTCTCTCTCTCTATATATATATATATATATAGTGTTTTAAGAAGCTTTGAAACTGTGTTGGTGACTTTTTATGTTTAGGGGGTATATTTTGGTTATTCTTTTTGCCGCCCTATTTTTTTATTTATTTATTTTTATTTTAAAAATCACGTTTTATGTGGTTGTAATTTGATTAAAAACATAAAATTTATTAAGTATACAAAATAGTTCTTCTACTTGAATTCAAAATGAAATTTGTTATTTGACATTTATGACCCTATTTCTAAATGAAGTTACTTTTCATTGATGAAGGTATTTTTGAACCACATAAAAGTGCAATTGAAAGAGGGGAACATAAAAGTTACCTTTCATGACTCAACTTTGTCCTTTTAGTTTTGTTTTTCACCCTTTCTTTTTAGTGGAAATTAACTGTGAAGAGTTTTTGATTTTATTTGCATTATTATCCATTGTAAAAAAAATGTTGGCTTCCTCAAGCATATGTCATTTAAAACTTGACACAACTTGGGGTTCTAGTAATTAAGGTGCTTTGGGTGTGATTGCTGGGGTAATTTTGTGTCTAGGATTCAAATTTGTTAAGGATGCAATGTGGACCCAGTCTTTAGTAGATTGATCACAGGCCCTGCGAAAAGTGTCTTTTTTCATAGTCAGCTACGTGTATGCTATATAACCATTAATTTTTGGCCCACTAAAATCCTATTATGAACTCATGGGTTGCTTGCATTTTCTTTTTCAAAGTGGGGGTTTGTGTCTGAATTAGATATAGTGCTAAAAAAGAAAATTTAGGAGTTGGGAATGTTCATGAATATGTGGAGCCTTAGAGTTGGATTAATCATGTTTTTTTCCCTATTGTTTTCTTGGATTCCACATAATTGCTAGCCTTTCTATATGTACAACTTTGACTATGGATGTAATTGTTCTACTGTCTAATTTTTTTTTTTTGTAATACAATAGTTTTTGTGGAAATTAGTGAAAATGCTGGTTATGTGTTCTTTTTATTTTTATCACTTTTCAGCTACTTAGACACAAACTCAATTGATGCTGTTGGGCAAGAGAACAAGATTGAATCAACATTTTTATATAATCAAATGGAGTATTGCCCTCGGTAAAGCATTTAATTTTATTTTCTATCCCAATTCTTTCCATAGAATCACACTTTCATGAAATATAGTCATTTAATTATTCTACTATTATTCACTTGTCAATCATCACTGTTGAAGTGCATAATTTATGTAAAGTTTATCTTGAGTTTGTTTGGTTTAGTTTAGTTTTACAAAATAAGTAGTGTAAAAGTAAGTATAACAATAACTAGGAAAAGTGATACTTTAAAAGCTGTACATAAGTTGGCTGTGAATATAGCATTAAGGTTTGATTTTGCTATTGGTATGTTTTCTTCTCTTTTTCTTCTTGATTTTGTTTCCTCTTGATTTTGTGCTATGAGTTTATGGTGAATTATACATGAAGTAGGCTATATCTTTTATACATTTCATAGGTGGACATGAAGTAGTATATTATTTTTATAATGAAGAGTGTTTCTTATTTAATAGTTGATTAAGATTGTTGTTGAGAAGTATCTAGTAGCATTCTGTTCATGTTTATTTTTCGTTGGTATTAGTATATTTGAAAGTTATACCATTTTATCTTTTCCTTGTTATTTTTTTGGATGTATCATGTAAAGTACTAGTTGAAAGTGTAATTGTCAACCTAATGTATTTTGTATTATTCATTAAACGCATTGTCATAATTAGTGTTGTAGATCATGGACATTGAGCTTAGTTAAATCATTAGATGCAAGGAATTATTGCCTTATATTTTTCTTTGAAATTTGAGTGAAAATTAGGTGTAATAAGAGTATAATATGATGTATTTAGTTGAAAGTATATTGAAATACCTGTGAATTTAGCTCATTTTTGTGCCATTTTAGTGTAAATAGTTTGTTGGTATTGTGGTATGGTATTTGCTATTGTAAATAATTATAAGTAAATATATTTAGTTTGTTGGTTTAATGTGGTATTGTATTTGCTATTGGAAAATATGAATTGTGGTTCATTACAAGTGTTATAAAATAGGTATTGGAAAATATGTATTTTAGGTACATTACAGGTGCTAAAAAAATTAAATTAAAAAAACAAAGGACCTATACCATCGCTTTTAAAAGCGCTAGCATTGGTCCTTTTAAATTATATTGATTCAAGACCTATACTAGCGCTTTTTAGAACACTGGAATAGGTGCTGCCTATGCTAGCGCTTTCAAAAGTGTTGGTATAGGCCTTTTAAATTATATTCATTAATGACCTAAAGCGTTGGCATAGGTAGTACTTATTCTAGCGCTTTCAAAAGCGTCAGTATAGGTCTTGAATCAATATAATTTAAAAGGCTTATACCAGCGCTTCCAAAAGCGTTGGTATAGGGCGTATGCCTTTCCTAGCGTTTTTGAAAGGCGCCGGTACAGATCTGGTGACCCTATACCCACATTCACAGCGCGGCAGTTTGAAGCACCGGGAAAAAAAACGCCGGGATAGGAATTTTGACCCTATCCCAACGGTTTTGAAAACGCTGGGATAGCCTCTTTTTTTGTAGTGTAATTAGTTTATTTAGATACATCTAGGTTGTGGGTCAATGAATTTGAAGAATGGCCGATTATTTGGAAAAAGAAAAGTACAAGAGATTTGATATCAAACATATCTTGGCAAATGTAAAGTTGTAATTCACAACTATGTGTTTTGTTGGCTTTTATTCCGTGCCAAATTTGATTGTAATTTTATTCAATCTTTTATACCCCGTATTTATTGTGGGATTTAATTGTAAGGGTTGTGTGATAGAGAGAGAGAGAGAGAGTGTGTGAAGACTCAAGCAATTGAAAACAGAAGAGTTTTCACGGGTAGTTCGCGACTAAGCATCCCTCGAAATGATGCATGTGCCCTGCAGATAACTGGAATGCGAAGAGTCAAGATAGATAGAGACAGCTGTGTTTTGCGAGTAACTTGCGGGTAAGGCCTTCCCGTGAGACACTCGCAAAACATTCTGTTTTGCCAGACTGTGCTATCTGATACACACTTTCTGTACTCACACTATATATATCCACATTACCCATAAAAGTTGAGGAGTGCTTTAGAGAGAAAACCCTAGCCACAAACCTTGAGAGTTAGAGATTGTTATACCCACAATTCTCTACACAATTGCTTGTGGATTTTCCTCAACTCCTACTTCTTCATTTCCATATCATTGAGAGATTGATAGCCTAAACACTTACAACACTCTTTCAGAGTGTCAAGTGAGGTTTTGGTGCTGCTGGGAAGCATTGGAAGAAGCCAAGGATGGCAGATGCAACATGGTGCTTGTTGTAGGATCCGGAGAGTTAGACAAGACACGGTTCCGAGAAGTCTTGTTGGAGTAGAAGCTTGGAGGGCTTAGGTACATCGGGTAGATTAGGCTTAGAGGGTCTCTTGCTAACCCATGTATCCCAACTGATTGTCTAATGAATTGATTACCGCTTGGAGGGCGGCGGAGAGGTTTTTCGTCGAGTTCTTCAGTTTCCTCTTCGATAACACATTGGCGTGTTATCTTGTGTTTGTATTCTTCTTCCCTACCCTTTGACCTTTCATTTTACTGCTGTGTTATAATGTTTATGGGTTAGAATAGCTTGTTTGTTTATCCGTTCGCATTTACTCTATTCCGCACTTAGTATTAAGTTAAAGTAAAATCAATCGAGCTGTAACTTTAATTTGGAGGTCTAAATAACTCTTGTATTTTCACACATTTTCGAGCATTCAGCAAATAACTAAACTAATCGAATTTGTAAAACCGACCCCTTGAATGATCTACCCGTAAGTGGCAGACCAGACCAAAAGAAAAGTAGTATAAGAATTGAAGTTGTATATATCTTAGCTACCAATTAAGCCAATTCAATTTGCAATCCAGAAGCACTATTGTTGACAAAAAAAAGAAAAAAAGAAGAAGAATTGCAAGCACTACTCGCATGAAACCGAAGTTGGCGTTGAAGCATACACTATACCCTATTACAATATCCAAACGTATGTCAAGCAAGATAGACCAGGAAGAAATCACCCACACAGGCTATCCCACCTGCTCGTTTAAGTAATGTCAGGAGTGGGTTTTATTAACTTAATTAACTATTAAGTCTTTTGTCGATGAATGAGAGCTCTGAGATTTGAATCTTGCATGCACTAAGAATTGATTGGTATTTTAGTTTGATAATAAACAACAAATATAATAGAGAAAACTTTATAATCTAAAATTTTATCTTATCTAAAAATAAAAAAGAAGGAGCTGATGTCTGGACTGGAGGCCCTACATAAAATTGCAAGCACTAATTTGTCTTTCTCATTACTCTCACAGTCTCACCGACAGTAGGCTCAGCTAACACACTCATCATTAATTCTCAAAAAAAAAAAAAAAAAAAGAAAAAAAAGAAAAAAAAGAAAAGAAAAAACACTCATCATTAATATTATTTTCCCAACATATCACATTATCACTTCAATAATTATAAATATTAGTAATACATTTGTCCCTCACTCGATTTATTGGCACAAAAAATTTCAAACACTATAGCTTCAAGCAAGTCTCACTTAATCCTGATCCACTTAGAAAAAATTCCATTTTTCCAACAAAATTCCATACAATAATTCTTTATCACCAATTTTAAAAGTTAGGTATAGCTTGGCTGCTTGGGCATGAGTAAGCTAACACACATTTTAACTACCTTTCTACCAGTTTTGGGGAAAAATAAAAAGAATGTTTAATTCCTAAAATTTGGATTAAGTTTTATTTTAGTTCTTGAATTATAAATTTTATTTTCTTCAATTCTTATTTTGAATTTTTTTAAGTTTTTTTTTTTTTTTGGCTTAAAATTGATGATACAAATGTTCATAGTGTTAGAATTGATAAACCAAAAGGCGCCTCTTAATGTTCCATAATAGTTTGTGTCTCTTGTTTTATCATAATTATTTGTGTCTATTATCATTCCATAACATTTGTGTCTTTTGAGTATTCCACATTCTTGAATTTTCCATAATGAAATAAAGAGTCATCACAACAATGACAATTCTTGTAATTAACTTCACCCTATAAAATGGAGTAGAGGTGTGGTGTGAAAGTGTATGAGAGAAAAAGATGTAAAAGTTCTCTAGGGAACATCTTGATTTCTTTGTTTGAGTTTGAGGTTGTGTCTAATAAAATATTCATTCCACCTCTTTCTTGTGAGTGATTATTTTGTTATACTTCCTGTCAAGGCTTTGCAAAGCCAACAAATTGGTCCAACTCAACGATAGTACTGGCAATAAATGAAGAGAATTACCCTTAGGTACCGGTGTGATGTTGTGCCATTGACTATTCGACGCTAGAGTTAACTCTCTCTTTCAAGTGGAATGATAAGTTTTGCAAGGAGTACGTAGCTCTTTGATGTAGGACATATTCTATTATTTAATCCTTGTAATTTATTAATTTTGGTATTTTTATATAATTTTTGTTATTTTAGGTTTAGGGTATTTATTTAATTGTTTTTAGGTGTTTTTAACATTTTTTAGGTTAAATTTCTTATTTTTGCTATGTATTAATTAGGATTTATTTTAGAATATACTTTCTTGTTTGTGGAGTTTTATGGAGCCTTTAAATAGACCTCCAAGTCTCTAAACATTTTTTGTTTTTGTTTATTTCTTTCTCTAGTAGATTCTAGAAAATTATCACCTTGTGAATTTGAGGTTTATTACTAGAAACTAACAGTTTAATTTTTTTTCATCAAAGCTAGTATTATGCATACTTTCTTTAGGCTTCCCTAGCATCACTCTTAAATCAAGTTTCTTTACTTTTAAAGATATCATGCTCATTGTTCCTAAGTTTTCATTTTCGAAGGTGAAGCATAAATAGTCATTAGTGATTCATAATTGCTGGTGCCTAGTAGAGTGTTATGCATTATTGGCTTTCAACACATAGGCGTTGGAAAAATTTGCAAGATAGCATGATTTTAGAAATATTTTAGAAAAACAGCACACTAATGAAACTATTTTGTAAGTTAGACTGTTTTGAAATTTGAGTTTGGCAAACTCGAGTTTGGGCTGGAACTCGAGTTTGACAAACTTAAGTTCCATTCAATATTGCTGCACATTTCTTGGAACTTGAGTTTGTCAAACTCGAGTTCTAGCCTAAAATCGAGTTAATCTAACTCGAGTTCTAAAAACAGTTTAACTTACAAAATAGTTTCAAATACCTGCTATGCACCAAATTTTTTTCTAAAAAGTTACTATTCCGCAAATTTTGCCCATGGGTGTTTATCCATTTATTTGGCTCTTTAAGTTCACGTGACGGCTGACCCATGATCTGAACCTGAAATCTCCCTTCGGCCATTCGTACTCCTCCTCTACCGCAGCCTCCAAAGCATACAATGACTCCACATTTTGATCTTTCTTCATCTTCTTGCTCCATAAGCACACTTCATATTGAACCTTGAAGTATGGTAGAGAAGATCCAACCCATACTTTATATTCCAAAGGACTTAGCATTGTACCTTACTGTCTTTTAGAGCCTAGTCTATACAAAAATATATCACGAAATTGAGTACGTAGCAAACACATACGACTATCCAATAAATGTCATGTTAGGGGGGGCCGGAATTCTAACCTAATGTGCATTAAAAAACACCAAATCACTCTTAACACTATGACAATCGTAAGCAGCAATGGCTATTGGAACAGTACAACAACATTTTATTGGAAAATTTGAAATGAAAACATTAATCACAAATAGTAGAGCTAGCCACGATAGAGAATGGAAACTGGTTTGTCAATCACAAATATCATTGGTACTTCTCCAAATGAACAAGAAAAACCCTCCTCATTGTCATGAGTGTGGTAATTAGTAATCACTCATATTTTGTTACTGCCCCCATGTTTTAAATACTCAACAAAGTGACCAATGTAGTTTACTTGATGCAGATTCTCGTCTCCAAATATTGCAGCAGCCTCTCTTGCACGAGTTCTTAATTTATCTCCTTCTTCTAACACCATGGCCAGCTTCACAGCCTTGGCTATGCCATCCCTGCTAAACGATCCGTCCTCTCCTCTCTCTACTTCTACAGCCACACCCTTATCCACCAAAAGCCTTGCATTCAAAGGCTGATCAAAGATAAATGGCAACACGACGAGACAATGCCCAAATTGTAACATCTCAATTGCAGACCCCCACCCTGAGTGGAACAATGATCCCCCAATTGATGGGTGAGCTAGAATTTCCTTCTGAGGTGCCCAGCCCATACACACCATGCCTTTGCCAGACGTGGTGTCAATAAAACCCGATGGCAAAGAGTCTTCATCATCAATAGCCCAAAAAGGTTTCCTCAATGCCCACAAAAATGGCACTTGAGAAAGCTGTAGTCCATAAGCAATCTCATAAAGCTGTTCTTTGCTCAGCTGACACTCACTGCCAAACCCTACAAACAAAACTGACTTGGGTTCTTGTTTATCAAGCCATTCAAAGATCGTTTTCCATGAGCTATCATTCCCTTCGGTCTCTTCATGTCTTTTTGGAGGAAGTAAACCTATGGGAATCACCGGCTTTCCCATCAATTTCTCTTGTAAACTCAAGAACTCACCTTCAAACTCCCTGCAACTACGAATAGCCAATGCTTTACATGCACGGAGAACCTTCGTAAACCTCGCAGCATCACTTATCCCCGAAGCATCCTCTGTATATGCACCCGCATGTGCCCAAACCGCTTCATACCCTCTGAATGCAACAGAGGACGGAAAACTAAGCCACTCTGGCGGTGATGTCAAACTCTCTGGTGATGGCCAAGCTTGCTTTTGGTCACCAACGAAAAAATAATTTGGTGGCTTCCCAAAGAAAACGACGGTAGCAGCAGAGAAGACAGCGAAGTAAATAAACCCGACATTATAATTTTGGGCAATTTCAACAGCCCAATGTGCGGAAAAATCAGCTATAATCCAGTCCGGTAATTGCTCAGCCACGAACTGGTTGATAGGATATTGGAGACGATCATATGCAAGCTTTAAGTACTCAAGTTTGTCAGCTGGAACGTCTACACTGGCCTCAGCGCCTTCAGGCAAGATATCATTATTGTCTAGTGTGGGTAATGGGAACTCCACAAACTTGATGAAAGTTGCTAAACTTGGAGGAAGTTTGGGGAGTCTTTGGATGTTTCTTGGGGTTGATACAAAGGAAACGTGAATTCCAGATTTAGCCAAGGCAATGGAGAGCTGAAAAAACGGTATAAGATGGCCAAAGGCTGACCAAGGCAGCATAACTACATGGAGATGATCTCTGGCCATTTTTTTCTTTTTTCTTTTTTTCCAGTTAGGGCCTATGGTATATGGAGGAATTCGCACACAAACATATATTGAGGCCACCGGAAAAGGTTACATATAATGGAGTCCAGTTAACTGTAAGAACAGTCGCCTTTTGTTTGTTACCTTTCATCATTCATTAAGACAAAGCATCTTATGATTGTTTTTTGGTAAATAGAAGGCATCTTTTGCCAAATGTTGATATCCACATCTTTTGGAAACATAAGGGTCCATCTCGTTTAAACATATTTTTCAATTTTTAAAATATTACACATATTTTTATACATTTTTTTAATTATATTTATTTTTAAAAAATATAAATAACATTACTAGAATAATATTATCGAGCAAACCAAACTTTATCATTTTTTAATGGGATCATACGTGTGCAATGAATGAGATCTTACAGTAAAATTCATCGGATGTACTTATTAATTCTTTCATCTGTCCTTGACCCCACCCACACGAATGGAGGTGATGAAGTGTAGTTAAAACTTGGGATAATCAATACAACTGAAGTGCTTCTTAGAGTGAATAAATAGGTCGGTGGTGAGCAAAATTGTACATTAAATATGGGCATTATTGGTCTTGTTTGGCGGGCCACATTAATTTCCCACTGTAGCACTGTCTGTCCTTGACCCGAACTAATTTCAATGGCAGAAATTATTAGGTTAGGTGATGTGGTCCTCCAAAGTATTACCAACTGATAGAAAAATGCCACATGTTTAAAAAACATTGATGCAACTCTTACAACCACACCATTTGGTCCATTGTTGATGTGACGATCACTCTATAAATATTAGTGTTTGTGAGGTGTGATAAGGGCAAACATCAGAGTTCAAATCTTTTGGAGAAAAATGTACAAACATATAAACTTAAATTAGATTAAAATAAAATTTCTATATTGTATATATATAAAAAAATTCCTTTAGTCCTAATTGGATCATATCAATCCTTTATGCAATCAACACTCGAGAATTCTAGCATTTTGCCTTTATTCTTTAAAAAATTTAGCAATATGTCCCTGTTTTGAAACTATTTAGATTCATGCCCTTGTTTTGAAACTCGATTTTAATAAAATTGAGTTACAATCTAAAACTTGATTGGTTCAAAATCGAGTTATGCCAAATGAAACTTCAAAAAAAAAAAAAAAAAAAAAAAATTTGGAACTCGAGTTCGTGGAGCTCGAGTTCCATACCTATAGTTGCGTTCTAGGAGTCCTATAGTGGCATTTTAAATGGAATTCAAGCTCCATGAACTCGAGTTCCATGCAAGTTTTTTTTTTTTAATTTTTTAATTTTTTAATTTTTTTTTTAGTTTGATTGCCCCATACCTATAGCTACGTTTATGGAGTCCTATAGTGATGTTTTAAATGGAACTCGAGCTCTATGAACTTGAGTTCCATGCAAGTTTTTTTTTTTTAGTTTAATCGCCCCATACCTATAGCTGCATTCAGGGAGTCCTATAGTGACGTTTTAAATGGAACTCGAGCTCCATGAACTCGAGTTCCATGCAAGTTTTTTTTTTTTTTTTTTTTTTTAGTTTGATCACCTCATACCTATATCTGCATTCAGGGAGTCTTATAGTGACATTTTAAATGGAACTCGAGCTCCATGAACTCGAGTTCCATGCAAGTTTTTTTATTTATTTTTTTATTTTTTTAAGTTTGATCGCCCCATACCTGATTTTCATTGACACTCGATTTTGAGAAAATCGATTTTCAAAACAAGGACATGGACCTAAATAGTTTCAAAACAGGGACATATTGCTAAATTTTTGTTAAGGACAAATTTTTCACACCACATGGCTTCATTTCATTGACGACCCGCATCACGTCAACACTATCATGGATTTTGGGAGAATCTCTTCTAAAGCCCAAAAGAACCCATATTTACACAAAAAGGCGTCAAAGCCCATGGTTCAAGCTCATAGCCCATTATCTCATTTTTTGGCTCATGATCCAAGCTCATGAGTCTTATCGGGGGAATTTTGAGAGTCATGATTTAGAGGGCCAAGAAGTATGTTCAGTAAAGCTCCAGTGGTTCAAAGTTGACAAAGGAAAGCATGTTACTTGGCATGTCTTCCCCAATTCCCTGAACTTTGATGGGCCAGTGTGCAATAGGTAACATTTGATAAGCCTCTCATATCACATAACACTTAAAATGATAAAACTCCCCATGCTCTTTACATAAAAATTAATGTTCATCATATAATATAAGTTTAAAAATGTAATTATAGTATTTCATGTAGATTATATTATTATAATCTAAATCAATTCCAAGGACATGGCTAAATATATATTAATATCTCATATTTAGCATTAAAATGCTCTCTTTACTCTCCAAGATTTGGTTAAAATGCAAAAAGACCATAATTACATCTCTAAAACTTCATCAAATATCAACCAACTAGTCTATTACTTATCAAAATTATATATGGACTAAGCATATAATTTTTCAAAAGAAGAAACTTAGCCAAAAATACCAATAGCAGCTCCAGCAGAAGCTGCAAACAACTCTTGCAGAAGCTGCAACAACTCCAGCACATTCTGCAGTGGCCTCAGCTGTGGTACCAGAAATAGAAGGATCTCATAAAGATTATCTTACCATTTTTAGCCAAACCATGAATTTAATGCCAAATATTTTCTCTCCAAGCAAAAGATTTCATTCAGATGGCATCATTTCACAGCTAGCAGTTGGGACTAACAGCTGTAACAGCTGTGACAGCACCATTAAGTCTCTAACTTTCTTCTTTTGGCTAAAAAACAAAATCCCACTAATGAAACAACTTACTTTGTCAAAGATTTTTCCTTATTTGCTAAATTTCCCTTCAACTAGTTCTAATCTAGTTACATGCATGGCTCTATATAAAGAGGACTAAGCCACACACCAGGGGGGATCCCCTTTCTCATCCCCAATATTTTGAAACTTCACTTTGCTGCATATATCTCTAAACTCTTTCATATTTCTCCATCTCCCTTACAAAAATATCTCTTCTTAGATGACACCATTACATCACACCTATTACACCACACCATTACACACTATCCATCTCTCCTACACTTTAATATTTTGAAACTTCATCATTTTACTGCCCAAAAACACATCTCCATCTCATCATTTATTTCTCATACAAATCTCCCTTCTTAGAAAGCAACATAACCCATGACATAACACAAAAAACCACTCCAACAGCAGCTATAATCTCATCTATTTACTATATTTAACCTTCATATCATTTATCTCACACTTCCATATATTTTACAAACACATTCCTCACAAAATACCCATACATACTCCTCATATATTTTTAAACTCCATGTCTCACATAGTATACATATACAAGATCCATGTCCAACAAAGTATCTACATATAATTCCTATACATATTACAAACACCATATCTCACAAAATATATATACTTCTTACCATCTCCACACATCTTAAAACATATCAAACACTCTTCCAAGAACACATTACAAAAGCCCTTTCTCATGGAAGACATATGAACATCAATACTAAGGCCTTTCTCTTAAAAGGCACAAAGACTTCATATTAAAGTCATTTTCATTGAAGACATACATTTCTAATACTTAAAGCTATTTTTATAGAAGGCAGAAACTTATGAAATTAAAAGCCCTTCTTATGAAAGATAATATCACTCATACTTGACTAAAAACTAAAAGAGTATTACATGGGGAAAATCATTTAAGTGCATGATTAAGGGGACAAACTTAACCAACCGATGCACACGGCTGGACATGCTCTCTCTCCCTCCAGTTGCACCAATTTTTCCCTTTCAAACATGAAGTCACCATGAAAGGATTCACTTCATCATGCTGCTGAAATGTTAAGTCTACTGATGTGATACGGCTGGAGCTACAATAAATGAAGATAAGTCATTATATTTTTGTCTTCAAATTTATATTATTAAGTATATTTTATTCATTATCATTATACCACTTGACTAATGTTATTATACCACTGGACGTATTTTCTCATGTTGTTGAAATGTTAAGTCCACTGCTATTCTACAGCTGGAGCTACAAACTGTGAAGATAAGTCAATCTTTCTCCATCTTTGAAATTACATCATTAAGTGTATGTTAATTCATTATTATTTTACCGCTAGATGCAAGTTATTTTAATATCATCTCACTATTTAATGAACATCTCACTAATACTTCATTAATGAACATACATATTAATAAATCGATCTACCACCATTGCACATATATTATTTGGACATGAACCACCATTGGACACATATTTTTTGGAAATGAACTACCATTGTCGGACATACCTTATTATGTTGAACATGAACCATGAACTGCAACTAGACATGGACTATTGGACTCATCCCATTGTTGGACATTTGACACCTAATTAATTATTTTCTAATATTGGAAATCACTTAATATACATAATAATAACATATAAACTCACAATTTAATCAAAACTATCATGCTAAGCATATTATTTATTTATTTCAACCATTATCATGATTCTAAGACTTTGGGTTTCATCTATTTTGTAGGCTTAAAAATGCACCGAAAATCATTGGTCTATGCAGCCCAATGTCGAGTTCCGAGTTGAACTCCCTAAAACAAATCCGGGCTTAGCAAAGTCACACTTCCAGCAAGAGACACGCGGCTACGCGCAAAAACCGCCCCTAACAATTTTTTTAAAAGATAAGGGCAAAATTCTAGAATCCCCATCAACACTCATCTGTAAAGAATTCTCGTCAGCAAGCAATTTCGAACAGGCAGTATACCCTTTTGACAAATGAGCATCAACTCCAAACAAGGAAGTGACTTGAGATATTTACAACAATAAAATGCATCTCAAAACGTAGGAAAAACATTAAAAATCTATATATATATATATAAGCAAAGTTCAAAAAAAGTTCAATTATAATTTTAAATTAGAATTCAATTTTGCATTATGTGTCCTAAATTATTTATTTTTAGAGAATTTTATTTCCTAATTTTAGAATTAAAAATGGGACCACATCATAAATGTTAGGACATATGTAGAACTTGTTAGAACATATGTCATATAGAATTAGCTAATCCTTTGATAAAACGCACTTTACTTATAATTGGGTACGTTTAGGATGTGTTTAATACTTCAAGGAACAAGAGTTCAAGTCTAGTATTGAAGCCATGCAAGTCTATCTAAGAAACAAGTGAAGAAGTGTTGTTCATTAAAGCTCGACAAATAGCTTGACAGATTTATCTATTGAGATTTAATATGTGATTCTCGATAGCTCTCGACAGAAACTATATCTATCGAGAATTACAAAATTCAGATTTCCAGATCTGTTTTTCACGCATATCCAAGCTATTTGTGTAGGGTTTCTTTTTCTCATGACCCTAGACATATATAAGGATTATTTTAAGGGCCATCAAAGGTAATGCAACTTGATGAAAAGTAGGGACGAAGCCAGGACTTGGAGTTGGGGGGGCAATTTTTTTGTTAGCTATATGTAGTGGCTTCGGCTTTTGGCTCTATTGCTTAGTCGGCAAAGGTTTTTTTTTTTTTTTTATTATTATTATTATTATGTGTGTGTAGAGTGTGTCTTTTGTTGGTTATGACAAAATTATTTTGTTTAAAGTTTTTTAAAGGGCCAAGTTGTTTGTTTTTGGTAAAATCGGTTGATTAGTCTCAAATTTTTTTTTTTTAGCTTTGCTATTGCCTATTGGTAATTTTTGTTGTTGGGCTAATATTTTGGGCTTGTATATATATATATATTTTTAAATTTTAGATCTATAAATTTTTTCATGGACTTTAAAAGGAGGAAAATACTAGATCTACAAATTTTTTTTACAAATTTTTGTTGTGATTAGTGGTTATTAGTAAGTAAAAAAGTAATGTAAGTGGTGAATCTAGATGCAAACCAGTAAAAATTTGCAACCTCAATAGTCTGTAAAAATGTTGTAAAAAAATTTGCAATTGTAGCATCTCTCTTATAATGATCAATAAGTGGGACAAAATGTAATTTTATTGAATGAAGTTGCTAAAATTAATACCTAAATATATAATTATATTATTTTTAAAAAAAATTAGGGGGGGCAGTCAATGAATGGCTCTGTCCATGATGAAAAGTGATTATCCACTCAAATTGTGACCGAAGACAATTTGCCTTAGTTCATCTTTCTCTTGAAGAAGCTGCTGCATTTGTGTGCCAAGGGTTTTGTAACCTAGGAGGTTCTTGATCTTCATCGAGTGAATGAATTGAAGAACTTTGCAGCCAACATCCTTCTTAAGTTGGTGTGTTAGTCATGTACTAGGATCCGTGCATCGATTTGTTAATCACATACTTGGAGCATGCATTGAAAGGAGAGATTGTCATTACATTACAAGTCCAATTATGTATTGGGGTAAGGGTTCAACTGTAGGTTGGTATAAGGTATTGAGATTCCTTTACTTGTAACCGCTTGTTTTGATAATAGTGAATTCTCGGGAGTGGTGACCTTAAATTCACCTGGTGGGGTTTTGTCTCAGTAGTTTTCCCCATTCGTAAACAAATCACCTGTGTTAACTTTATTTTCCACTGCATTTAACTTAGTTGGTGATTTGTTTGTGCTACCATACTTATTGCATGTAATTGAAACTAATTAATTTCACTTGGCTAAATTAATCGATTAAGTTACCGAAGTGGTCAATACATTCTTGGCCTATCAATAAATATTAATCAAAGTGAGTTATTGAGTATAAAAACTAAAGAGTCTAGAATAAATAAATCATAAAAATAAAATAAAATAAGTGCTTCACGATAACAAAAATTAAGAAGTAATAAATAAATAAATAACTATGGATAGTTTACATTTTATACTTAATAATATTCTTATTAGACTTTTTAAAGAGTTAAGAAAATATAAGAATGGTTATCAGTAACATTTAAATTATATATGTAGGAATTATACTATGCATCTTATTGTAATTTTTAAGTATATCCATTCATATGCATGGGGTTACAAGCTACTTTAAAGAAAACATAAAACTTTTAGCCACATTAGAATTTAGAAGCTTATACATCCACACAAATACCCACCACAACATAAAACCATATCGATTGCGAATACAAGGAACAAAACACTCACATTGCAAGCTCCAAACCCGATTCAGGAATAAATATTAAAATAAAATAAGCTCCAAACCCATACAAACTATAATAATAGGACCAATGCTCCATATCAAACTTCAGACTTCATATCTTATAATCAAAATATCATTCTAAAAATAAATAAATTTCCCCCAAATTTTATTTCAACAAATTCATTTCAATGAAATACCTAATTCACATTGAACAGCAAATGTTTTCCATCTTTGAATAAAGACAAAGCCATTTGAATAGTAGCAATATGGTGCTGGTTGTGTAAGCGAGTCCAATATCTTCTTTTTCACATTACAGTTCTTGATGGGTTTGCTTCTTTGGCTTCTTGAACTACTGTGGGTGCGCTTTTGTGTTAATAGGCCAAGGCTCGTTCTGTTATGCTCTGGCCTGTTGAGTTGTGCGTTAGGAAGTTGGGGCTGGCCTAGTACCTTAGTAGGACCATGCTACAGGCCAGTTTGTGCGCAAGCCGAGCATTCCCAGTTTGCAGATAACTACGTACGGAAAACAATAAGTTGAGCCAGCTACAGTAGAAGAGAATGAAGTGGCAAAAACAGCTGACGCAACAGAACAACCGATATGACACGTAAAGTAAAGGATGCTACAACAAACCAAGTATCATAGCAAACACAATAAAAGATACCACAGTAGAACAACTAATACAGCAAATAAAAGATGCTATGACATAACATCTGATATAGCAAATATAAAAAAAGATGCCATGGCAGAATAACTAATACAACAAATATAATAAAAGATGCCATAGCAGAACAATTGATACATCAAATATAATAAAGGATGCCACGGTAGAACAATTGATACGGCAAATATAATAAAAGATGCCACGGCAGAACAAATGATACAGAAATATAATAAAAGATGTTGCGGCAGAACAACTAACGTAGCAAATATAATTTCTAACAAGTGTGGTTATATGTATTCACAACCAAAGTCATGGGTCTGGTCTTTCAGTAGAAGTTATGCATTTTGCAGAACAGACCTAAATGGCTATTTGTTACCACTTATGGGATTCTAGAGAGTGGGTTTGCCAAGAGGCAGGGAAAAGATAGCCTATTAATGCATGCCTTTTCTACCGTGTTTTCTCTCTTCTTCTTTTTTTACCTCTTCTTTCTTTCTTTCTATTCCATAGTCTTTTTCTTTCCTAGTCTTTTTTACTATTGTCTCGCCATCCCCCCTTTCCATCTATGGCTACTGCCCCTTGTGGGCGCAACAGGAAGGGAGTACACCTTGGTCGAGTGGACTGGGTCGGAGAAAAGAAATGAAGTTGCCTAGCTTAGGTCTAGGAACCGTATATATAGTGCCCTTCGTGGAAGAACTGATATTACTACCAGAGTATGGGTTTAGAGTTTAGGTATGGCTTGGGAAGGTGTTTGGCACCTAAGACCGCTCAACTCGTGAGTCGGCTTCCACTCATTGTGTCTTATGTCCTAATCTTGTTAAAGGCATATTCAACACTATCATTCTAGACTCATACACACTTTAACATACATCTAGCAAACTAACATGACATTTCATGCCAACCTTAACATACATCTATCGTGGCATCTTATATCATATCTTAGCATACTATAGACACCTCATTTTGTACTCCTTATGACTCGGGCCTCCGTTCTCCAATGATGCTGAAATTTTAAGACCTAAGGTGGGTTTAAGGCCCAATCAGATTCTAAATTGACTCAGGAAATGTTAAAATGGTTTTATGAGCAAATAAATCTATTTTTGGAAAATAAAGGCCAAGGAAACCCTCGGCTTGCATATGCATACACGCGTATGTGTATGCAAGTCTGACGCATGCGTATGCAGGCATAGACCTACGTATGCTGCTAGGGTTCCAAAGAGCTATGAAAGGCAAGTTTTTTGCATTAAAGCTGAGGTTTGGAATGAATCCACATTTTCTGGGAGTCGTTCCAAACCCCATTTTTGAATTATATAAAGCCATACATAATACCTTTTCAAAACACACAGAAAATCCCCAAGGCAAAACACAAGATTCACCAAAAATAGTGAATCAAAGATGAAGTTTTTAACAGAACATCCTCACGTCAATATTTCTGAGTGGGGCATTTTTTGGCCTTGATCTTTGAGTTTTAAGATTACTAATCACTTCCTTGTTTGATTGTGAATAGATTTGACAGAAGGGAACGGTTAAAATCAAGCCTAAGAGCTTTTGTTTTGAGGTATCGAGTTCTTAACTCTTTTCTTTCATTTCTACTTTAATCTTGTTTTTAATGTTGTCTTCTTGCTTTGTTTATGTTCTAATATGCTTGTTTTGTTTAGTTTTATGTAGTTTTCATGTTTTACGACATGTTAGGTTGTTAGATTTATTGTTTTAAATCCTACTCTGTTTTATTTGTTTCTGAGTTTCTAGGTTAGGGTTTTGGGGCATGTATGCGTACGCATGCTTACTGCATGCGCACGAGTACGTGAAGTATGAGTACTCATACAATTGGGCTGCGTATGCAAGCCCTATGTATGCGTACGCGTACTCACACCCAGAGACCTTAATCTGAGTTTTCTCCTTCTGTTTCTTTGATTCTCTTATATAATATGCCTCTGTTTTGTCTTGTTTTTATGTTCTTGAGTCTCTATTCCTCTATTTAATTACTTGTTTGCCTTTAACATGCTAGATTATGGTTTCTTTTTATTTCTTTTTTTAATGCCATGAACATGCATTCATATGGCCATCCATTGATGCATTGGTGCTGAGATGCAGTAAGGTAAGTGAGGCCAGTCATGCATTTACATGAACATGTTTGCTTGGATGATTTGTTCTTGATACAATCACATGTTTATTAGGATCTTGCCATGTTTGTGTTTCTGCCATGTATACTTGTTGCCATGATTTGTTTGCTACCTTGGATGTAATAGGAACATACTAGGGTTTATGATGATAGATGTATGTTAGGGTTTTGGGATGATTGATGCTGTGTTGTATGCTTAGATGTATGCTAGTGTGTGTGTGACTATAGAATGAAATGTTGAATATACTTTTAATAGGATTAAGACGTAAGACACAATGATTGGAAGCTGACCCACGGGTCGGGTAGTTTTGGGTGCCTAACACCTTCCAAAAACCATACCTAAACTCCGAACCCATACTCTAGAAGTAAGACTAAGTCCTTCCACGTAAGGGCACTATTAAATAGTTCCTAGACCTAATCTAGGTGGCGACTCCAATCTTTTCTCCACACTGGTTCACTTGGCCGAAGCGTACTCTCCTCTTTTCCTCCAAAGAGGAAGGCTCTGTGTTGTTCCCATAGTGGCGACTCCACTGGGGATAGAGAGTTTGATTCTAATGTGTCCTATTTCTTAATCTTAATAAAGGCTTGTTCAATACTTGTTTGCACACACTTCACTTGGTTCTTTTGTCCCTTTACCTCGGTTGGTGATGAGTACACTCTATTCGGGCCAAAATCTTTCAAATTTCATCCCACCAACTTACAATCTGTGTCATTGCTTATGATGGGCTTTGAGTACATTAACGGTTTTCCACTAATCTACAAAGGTCCACTTAGGCCCTCGGTTGAAATCATGGCCCACCTAATGTGAGTGACCTATTTATTTGTCCCTTTAGATTTAAGGAGCCTACCCACACTTCAAGAGATCCTAGATCCTATCAAAAAGAGGGTACCCTTTACATCTCTTGTTTGTTCAACCATATATCTTGTGTTCACCTAATTCCAAAGGACAAATAAAGATAAAAGACGTAAAATTGAAGGATAACCCAAAAGTCATGGCATACCTTAAGATGTTTGGGATAAAAGAAAAGAAGTTCTCACATATAAGAGGCTTGTCCCAAAGTCCAAAGGTATATCTTAACTTGAAAGGTTCATAAGACCAAAGGCTAATTGCTATCATAAGCCCAAATCGAAAGGCCTTTTGAAAAAGAGAACCTTGGGCTTAAGGTAACAAGTATGCTATGGACCTAGCATCTAACATCCTACAAGTCAAAATAAAATTCCCTAATCTTAGGCCTCTTTGTTGTATGCCTAGGCCTAAAATGATGAGAATTTCATGGACTTTGAAGGGAAGGCTACAATGTATTCTAGCTAGAGAGCTACTTCAAAACAAATGATGATAATGAAATGAATAAAGAGTCCAAAGATGATGAATACATTGTAAGCTCATATTTGAGACAAAGGGTTGAAAATCTCTAAGTACATTCTAGTGAAAGCCAAAGAGAGTAAGATGAGAGCATTATTGTAAATGGACTAAGGCCCAATGAAACAAGAGGCAAGATCCATGAGAGGAAAGGGAATGATTTTGTAATTGGGCTTTCACTAAAATGGACTTAAAGACTTTCTAAGAACATCTAAAGTTAATAAGAACCTTTCAATTGGAACATGGACTTAATAAAGATGAGACTTCTTTTTATGCACCATTGCACCACCAAGATTAAGAAAGCACGTCCCCACTCCTATTTGGGTCCTAGAGAGAAGGTGCTTGGTCAAGATTGAGGACATACATCAAGAAGAAGTATTTCAAGAAGGAGAATAATCTCAAGTAACAATGGCTGCTCCAATTAATGATGAGACTGCATAAAAGATATTCAAGGCAATGGAAGAGCAAAGCGATGTTCTCAAGAAAATGGGAGGGCATCTTACTAGGCTAGAGGTGGCTAGGCTCAAAAAGACCGCACATATGGAGATTCATGATGATGACGAAGGGGAAGGTTGGGATTAAAGAGATAAGGTCGATTATAAAAGGAACGAGCAATTTGAGAAGCTCACTGCAGATATTGTGACTATGAAAAAAACAATAGAGAAAATGCAACTAGCCTTTCGCAAGGCCTAAGGGATGGATGATTGTCTCTATAGCATAGGGGGAATAATTTCAAAAACTCTCATTGCATTACCTCCAAAGTTCAAGATTTCTGATGTGGAAAAGTTTGATGGGACTGGAGACCCAAAGCAACATATTAGGAGGTATTTAAGCATTGTTGAAATGAAAGGATTGGATGAGAAACAAACTTTGCATGCATTTCCTCTCTCACTCATGGGAGGTGCATTAAGGTGGTACTATAGCTTAGATCCAAACAAGACCAAGGTGTGGAATGAGCTAGTGGAGTTATTCATAGATCAATTCATCTTCAACACCATGATTGATGTGACTCTAAGGGACTTGGAGACCACTAAGCAAGGAGTGAGGGAGATATTCTTCGAATATATGACAAGGTGGAAGGGAAAGGCATCTAGGATGGTTAATAGGCCAAATGAGAAAGACCAAATCAACATGATTATCAAGAATTTGCTTCTAGCATATAATAGTAGGCTCCTGTCATCGCCTATTAGTTCTTTTGGGAAATTGTGTGATTGTGGAACTAGGATAGAAGATGCCGTCAATAATGGGCGATTGGAGAAAGGTGAGAGCAAACGTCCAATCAAGAAGACATACGGGGGAGGAGTAACTACTTCTAAAGCACCCAATCTCGTAAATGTAAGTGCCATTATACCTCAACAAACCTTAGCCTACCCAAGCTTCATAAAGAAAGGCTGCCAAGAATTTTCCGACCTAAGAATGACCCTCGCCCAAGCATATGAGAACCTAACTTTCGAAGGATTTATCAAACCTCTAGACCCCACACCTATGCCTAATCCTGTATCTTCTACTTGGAACCTCAATGAATATTGCCACTTTCATAAAAAATTTAGCCATAAAACCGACAATTGTTTCCACCTCAAACACAAAATACAAGACCTCATAGACAATAGAACTCTCCCAAATCCCAACATCATTACTAAGCCTAACATTAGGAAGAACCCCTTGCCTGATTATCATTGAGCTTCTCCTTCGTATCAGAATTGGGTACAAATAGATGAGATTGAATGGGATTTTTCAAAGTTGATAGAAATCGAAAAGGTTAATGCGGTAGAAGTCTAAGGGATATGGGATGATGAGGATGAGATTTTAAAGAATGCGATGGCTGTGTAGGGGATACTCCCCAAAGGAATAACCAAATTAAAGAAAAAAGTCATGTAGGACAATGTGGCAAACATTACTAGGAGTGGCAAGCACTGCAAGCCATCTTTTTTGGAGAGGGATCATCTTGGTAGGGACATAGGAGAAGGGTCCAAGCCCACAGAACCTAAAGGGAAGGAAGAGAAAGAGGAAGAAGATAGAGTTTTGATGCAATTGAAGAAAACTCAAGCTCATGTATCTATATGGGGCTTGCTAATGGCTTCTCATAAGCATCGTAGTGCTTTCTTCGACGCTTTGAGTGGAAATGAAATACCCATAGAAACTATTTCACAAGAACTGCTATCTCTCATAGAAGTTGAAGCCCCATCTTATCGCCTCCTCACCTTTTCCAATGAAAAACTTGAAGGAGCCACTTACACTAGGTCATTGCAAATCACCATCAAATGCATGGGTTCCAAGGTTCCAATGGTGCTTATTGATAATAGGTTCACATTGAATGTATGCCCTTTTAGGACCGCTCTCACCATTAGGCTAGATGTGGAGACAATTATCCCCTCTCCTTTGACTGTTAAAGTATATGACAATACTTTAAGGAAGGTTATGGGAACTTTCAAATCTCCTTGCAAGATTGGCCCATTGGAAACGATTGTGGAATTCCATGTGATGGACATCACTCCTAACTACAACCTTCTCTTAGGAAGAGCATGGCTTCATCCTATTGGAGCTATTCCTTCTTCTCTACATGAAAAGATGAAAATCCCATGGAAGGAAGGTATCGCTGGAGTAATTGGTGATGGTGAAATCCTAGCTCCTGTCTATGGACTTGAAGAGGGAGGAAGTGAGCTTCAAAGTGGCTTTGAGTTTGTGAACATGGCTGACTATGGATTAAAGGATGAAAGGTATACTACGGATTTGCTCCTGTATTGTAGCCATGAGGGGATTGCAATGATGAAGAATATGGGGTATATGCCTAGTGTGGGTCTTAGAAAGGAAGGAAAAGGGGTGGTTGAATTCCCCAATTTCAAGACTCTACTGACCAAGGAGGGTTTAGGATTCTTTAAAGGCTGTGACGGAATCAAAAAGAACCTTGGTACCCTTAATGGAAACTTTGTAAAGGAGGGGGGAGACTTTCCTTTTTATGGCTTTCCCAAGCTTTAGGTGGACAAGGACAAAAAAGTGAATCCCGGCTGGTAGATATTCTTCAATTAGAAGCTCACTTTCAAGGAAAATCCTATTGTGGTGACCAAGGAAGTTCAAGAGAAGTTCGATTGGGTGGACTACATGGATGCTGAAGCAATTGAGACTATGCTGAACATGGAGGGGGATGTGCTCGCCATCATCATGGAAGAACCAAGTGATCCTTCTGCCTTCATCGTGCCTGCTGTGGGGCATCCTAATAATTGGACTTGGGTTGGATTTTCTAACAATGTGGGAATAAAATTTTGTAATGCAAGTTCTGATGTACTTTTCAATATTTTCAATAAGATGAATTCTAATTTGGCTATTTTGATGTGTCCCATAATATTGAAATTCTGCACTTAAAGGATTCTAATGAATTTGAAAGTAAAATTAATAAACAATTAGAAAAGAAAATTAAACCTATGGAACCAACTTTTGAAACTCTTAATTTGGGAAATAATGAGAATTCACACTTAATTAAAATTGGCTTAACCCTAGATGAAACAGAAAGGAAAGATCTCAAAGAGTTTCTCACAGAATTTCAAGAAGTGTTTGCATGGTCCTATGAAGATATGTCTGGTATTGATCCCAAGATAGCTCAACACCACATTGATACCCATGCTCACATGGTACCCGTTAAGCAAAATTTGAAGCGTATAAGAACTGGATGGCTTCTAAAGATCAAAGAAAAGGTCATAAAGCAATTGAAAGTGGGGTTCATCAAACCCGTGCACCAAGCTAAATGGATAGCCAATGTTGTGCCCGTACCAAAGAAGGATGGGAAAGTAAGAATGTGCGTGGATTTTAGGGATTTAAACAAAGCTTGCCCTAAGGATGATTTTCCTTTTCCCCACATAGATGTCCTAGTGGATAATACGGCCGGTAGTGCTTTGATGTCTTTCATGGATGGTTTCTTAAGATATAACCAAATCAAGATGGCTCTTAGGGATATGACTAAGACTACCTTCACCATAGAATGGGGAATCTATTGTTACACCGTGATGCCGTTTGGACTCAAGAATGTGGGCGCAACCTATCAAAGGATGGCCACAACTTTGATACATGACATGATGCACAATAAGGTAGAGGTATATGTTGATGACATAATTGTAAAATCCAAGGATAGAGAAGGTCACATCTTTAAATTGAGGAAGTTCTTTAAGAGGATCAAAGAGTATAGACTAAGACTGAATCCGCAAAAATGCACCTTTAAGGTAACCGTAGGGAAATTTTTAGGCTTTTTAGTAAGCAATAGGGCGATCGAGGTTGACCCATCAAAGATCGAAGCCATATTGGAGATGCCTCCACCTAAGAGCGAGAAGGAGAGAATGGGATTCTTAGGTCGATTATAATACATCAGCCAATTTATTGCCAAACTCACCTCCACTTGTGAGCCCATCTTCAAGCTCCTAAGAAAGAATGAACCCCATGCATGGAACGTTGAATGCC
Organism: Quercus tomentella; assembly: GCA_028535165.1. NCBI lineage: Eukaryota > Viridiplantae > Streptophyta > Magnoliopsida > Fagales > Fagaceae > Quercus > Quercus tomentella. Next base: position 47,867,694 of record JAPQVY010000156.1, read on the forward strand.
AAACTGCCTTTGAACTTATCAAGGAATACCTTCTCCATCCACCCATCCTAGTGCCCCCGAGGCATGGAAAGTCACTACTCCTATATCTCTCTATCATAGGAGATGCGGTGAGAAGCATGATGGCACAAGAAGATGATGATAAGAATGAGAGAGTCGTGTACTACCTAAGCAAGAGATTCCATGATTATGAGACTAGATACACACCTATAGAAAAGTCATGTTTTGCACCTGTGTGGGCTGTGCATAAACTAAGACACATCATTCTACCATTCCAAATATGGATAGTAGCTAGAATGGACCTATTGAAGTATTTGTTTGAGAAGCCTACCTTAAGTGGAAGGTTATCGAGATGGTTGATCCTGTTGGTAGAATTTGATTTGAAGTATGTGGCTAGGAAAACCATGAAAGGAAGTGCCATGTCAGATTTTTGTGCCGAGAACCCCATATAAAGAGAGGATGGTAGAGAGGATTTTCTAGTTGAGGATATTTTGGACATTAAACTAGAGGCATGGAAAATGTACTTTGACAGAGCTGTGAACCAATATGGGAATGGGATAGGAGTACTTTTGATCACCCCCGATGGATCTCATGTGTCTTTGGCAATCAAGTTGAACTTTGGGGCCACAATAACATGGCGGAATATGAAGCTTGTATTGCAGGAATGAAAGCTCTTCGAGAGTTAGGGGTAAAAGAAGCAGAGGTCTTTGGAGATTCAACTTTAGTCGGAGCCAAAACACATAAATTATGGAAAGTAAAGGAAGAACATTTGAAGCCTTATTAGCAGTATTTAGAGGATTTAACCAAAACCTTTGACAATATTGAATACACTATCATCCCTAGAGCTCAGAATCAGTTTGCAGATGCCTTGGCTACCTTAGCCTTCATGGTTGAAATACCTTAGGGATTGAATAGAGTTATGAATTAATACACAAAGGGAAAGGTGAGTCTTCAGTCTTGGCTATAGAAGAAGAATGGGTTCCTTAGTATTATGACATCATAAAATTTGAAATTGGCAGTGTATCCGGACGGTGGCGATAAGAGAGAATGTCGTTCGATTAGGATGATGGCAATGCAATATATCCTATGTAGAGGACAGCTCTATTGGAGATCTTATGATGATATACACCTCCATTGCTTGAAGAAAGAAGGAGCAAAAAAAGTTATGGAAGAAGTTCATCAAGGGATTTGTGGTCCTCACATGAACGGGAGAATATTAGCAAAAAAGATCCTAAGGATAAGGTACTATTGGAATACGATGGAGACTGAATATGCAGACTTTGTGAAGAGTTGACATGACTTCCAACACATGCAAATTTGAATCACGTGCCACCTAGTGAGCTATACAGCATGACCTCTCTATGGCCTTTCTTAGTCTAAGGCATAGATGTAATTGGAAGAATAGTCCCTAAGGTTACAAATGGACACGAGTACATCCTAGTGGCAATTGACTACTTCACTAAGTGGGTAGAAACGGCCTCCTACTTCGTATTAAAAGCCAAACTTGTGGCTCAGTTCATAAAGAATAACATCATTTGCCAATACGGGGTACCACAAGAGATCATCTTAGATAATGGGTCTCACTTTGAGGGAGAGGTTCAAAGGATCATGGAGTTGTACAACATTGAGCATCACAAGTTTTCACCATACCGACCATAGATTAAGGGGGCTGTAGAAGCCGCCAATAAGAACATCAAGAATATCCTAGCCAAGATAGTGGTGACATACACTGATTAGTGTGAAAAGCTTCCGTTTACCTTATGGGGTTACAGAACTTCTATCTATGCATCGACTGGGGCAATCCCTTACTTTTTGGTCTACGGAAGCAAGGCCGTCCTTCCCATTGAGGTGAGGTAGAGATATAATCTTTGAGAGTGCTAGTGGAAACCAAGGTCCTAGAGGAAGATTGGATGAAAAAAAGATATAAGCAATTGGCTTTCATAGATAAGAAGAGAATTAGGGCACAATACCATGTGCAAGGGTACCAAAAGAAGATTGCTAGAGCATTTAACAAAAAAATGAAATCTAGAAACCTTAAAGAAGGGGACTTGTTCCTAAAAGTGCTTAGAGATGAAACTTTTGATCCAAGAGGTAAGATGAAGCCAAGATAGTCTGGGCCTTTTATTATCAAGAAAAATCATGTCAAGAGGTGCTACAAGAATTACAGATTTGGATGGACAAGAGATACTTCTCCCAATTAACAAGGACATGCTCTGAATATATAACATTTGAAAGAAAAAAGCCTACTAGGTTGAAAACCCGAAAGGGTGGCCTAGGCAAAAATTAAGGCAAAAGAACCTCGCTAGATTGTAAACTCGAAAGGACGGTCTAGGCAAAAGATAGAGGAAAAGACCATGGGCATGGAAAAAATTCCTATAAGGACGTCATGGGCAAAAATTACATGGCATGAAAAAAAAAAAAAAAAAGAGGAAAGAAAAATAATGACCATAAACAAAGATAATAAATGGATGATTCTCTTATTGCTCAAATTAAAGATAATAAACTATTTCCATATGGGATTTGGAACATTCCAATCCTTTATTAAATTTAAAAAGAAAAGACATGAGAATCATAAAGTGCAGAAAAGTAAAATTTAGGACATATTAAGGTGGTCAGTTAGCCTTATTTCTTTTGTTAGACTTATTGTAAGCTCTCTCATCTATATGAACCTATTTCATGTCAGTCTCTAGCCATTTCTTGTACCCTAAAGTCGGATGAAGGAATTGAGGAAAGCAAATGCCTTTAGTTACCATCCTTCGCGACCAAGTCTCATAGATTTTGCCCAAGATCCTCTAAGTAAATGCCAAGGTATGGAAGGAACCATCATCACTAGGAGCTCCTTGACGGTCACCAAATTGCCTTGCAATACGGCATATAGAGTAGTAAGAGCAACGGCGAAGCCCAACTAAAGGAACACAGTTACCCTTAAAGCTGTAGTTGACTATGCCTGAAATATGCCACCAATCCACTACCCATTGGATATCTGAGACTTCAATACGCTTCATGAATTCAGTGAACTCATCAAGATTCATCTCAGTGCACTTAGGCTTGTGGTCACGATAATGCTTGGGGAGGTATTAACTAGGAGGAACGGTGGAAGGATAAAGCAATTGAACCCTTTCATATAGCCATATTTGAAAAAGAAAAGAGAGAAGAAGAGAAAAAGAAAGCATGAGTGAAAGAAAAAAAAAAAAAAAAAGAGAGAGAAAGAAATATTTATGAATGCAAAGACGATATAAAGAGCCTCGATGGGTTGAAAATCGAAAGGCAATCCATGCAAAAATTATAGGAATCCCGCTAGGTTGAGAATCTATGCAAAAATTTGGGATTATTCCTGAAGAAGGAGAGGGCTCCCTGCGAAGAATTTTGCTTCCTTCCTATGAATTGCATCCAAATCATTGAGAGTTTCAGCTAAGATCATGCTCGCAGGGCTTCCCCTCCTCAGATTGCTAACCACCCAGTACATTCTTCAGTCTATGCGAACTGTCTCATGCACCAAGAAGTATCTCGTAGGAAGACACACACAGAAAGCATTGAGAGAATAAGTACATGATCTTCCGGCCAAGGGAACAGTCAACCGAGAGAAGTATGCAAAAACCGAGTGGATGTTCAACTTATTAAATATATACCAGTTCTGTGTTGTGTCAAGAGAAACCCCCAAAAGATCTTGAACTAAGGCAATAAGATCCCCACCACTAGTAGGAAGAATGAGAGTGTTAACCTCAAGTTCACCCATGATTGCATTGAACTCTTCAGTAGTGGGGCATATTTCTACACCATTGAAGTGAAAAACATGCCGAGTAGGAATCCAAAAGTTGGCAACTGCACGAAGAAGAGGTTCATCCAACTTGATTTAATGATATGGGAAGATGCAAGAGAGATCAAAAGGAATGAGGGCCTCTTTGAAACTAGGGCCAAGCTTCTTGATCCATGCCGAGACCTTTAAAGGGGAGAATTCTGTCATTGGAAAGCCTTAAAGAGTGTTTTCTGAGGTTAGAATACGTTTGGTGAGGGGTTGGAGACCCCCAACGGCTATTTTATACTTAAATAAGGTGGCTAGGGTTTTTCTGGCCTGCATCATGCATACGCAGGGTTAAAGCTGTGCAAGCAAGGTCAAAACCTGCGTACGTTGGCACGCCTATACGTACGCATGAAGGAAGGCAAAGCCGAATTCCTTTTCCTATTTGAAGTGTGATTACTCCACCAAGACTACTTCTATGATTCCTACAGCCTAAGGGACTACTTAAAGCACACTCAAGCTCAGATTTTTAAGGATCTAAGACCAAGGAAAGTAAAATTGCATGAGAGGAAGAACATTTATCCCCATGAGTTGTAAATTAAGTACATGTCTTAAATAAAAGAGAAGTGTAAAAATACATGCTAAGTAAATAAAATAAAAAGAAATAAAAAGAAAAAATATGCTGTGTGTTTGTGTCGTGTCTGTCTGAACTGCAGGATCATTGGTGACGCCTCTTCCTCGGCTGTTAGATTGGAGTGGCCTCTGGATCACCATCATCATCATCATTATCATTATCATTATCACCTGGGTAGGCGAACCCTCCAAGACCATAGATCTACCTAGAATGCTCGGTCAACTCTAGCTTGAGGTTCCCTGCAAGCCACCAGCTCCTCATGCTTTGGTATATTGGGCTAAATTTGGAAAAAAAAAAAAAGGGTGTTAGAACAAGTGTTGGGAGATGCAAGAAAAGAAGAGAAAGGACAAGAATGAAGGAGAACTCACTACTCATGTACCCTCAGGAAAAGTGTAACCCATGTTGTTTGTGTCACGTCCCACTGCACACTCCCAAGTGAAGCCGTCAGGATCGTAGGCATAGACTGTCCAAGGTAAGTGAGGAGGGTCAGTAGGAGCACCAGTAGCATGGCTAGCTTGATATAGGTATCCCATTTGAACATCATCATGTGAAGCAATGCAAAGGAAAAATGGAAATGAATAAGAAAAGAAAGTACACATACCACAAGGGTGAGAGAGGGCATGAGGTGAGTATCGTTGAACTTCTTATAATTCTGCTTATCTGTAACCCTCTGGGCATAGGGAATGCCATTCCTCCACAACTGGTACTCTGCATTAGTCATGGAAAGCGGGGCAAGCTTAAACACTAGAGGGTCCATCAGAATTTGTGGGGCATCCTCACCCACCAACTGCTAGCATACCCTCTCTGCCAAGTATAGCGGCCTTAAGCCAACACCCTCGAAAGGCTGGGTGATCCCAAAAGTGCTAATGGCGGCCGCCTCCAAGTTTGGGTTTGCAAAAGTAGGGGCACCCGCCTAAGGACTCCAAATGACCTATAACAGCACATAAGGTTACAAGAAGAACCTAAGAGAATGCAAGAGATAGTAACAAGGAAAAGTGAATGTCTAACTCACCTTCTTAGAAGAAAGGCTATCAAAGTGAGTCCTAATCGAGGAGAAGCTCCTCAGATCCACCTCAGCTCCACAAGCGATAAGACCGTACTTTACGGCCCAGCGTTGAAAATAGAGAACACAGTTTACAAAATGACAGTTTGTAGGACATAAACACAGTTTGCAAGATGAATGAGTAAAGTTTGCAAGATGAATGGTACCGTTTGCAAGATGACTGGGTACAATTTGCAAGATAAATGGGTATAGTTTGCAAGATGACTAGGTATAGTTTGCAAAATGAATAGATATGAATGCAGTTTGTAGGATGACAGTTTGCAAGAAAAAGACATGAATACAGTTTGCAAGAACATGAGGTACAATTTTGTTAAGCCTAGGTGACATGTGGATGAACATAATTTGCAAAGGCATGAAGTACATTTGTAAGAAGCTACAAAGGAAAAAGAAGAATGGACTAACCTCAAGGAGCTTCCAAGGCCCCACTAACTGACAAAGATTCCTTTGGCTAAGAGTGTCGAGGGATGAGTACAAATAGGCAAGACATGCCTAGCCCTAGTTGGCCTTTCGGGCCCCCTCGAAGTCATGAAAGAGTGATAGCCACCTCAAGGATACTATCTGCCCCCATTAGTGAAAATATAGGCCCCCCAGATGTACAGCAAAAATGCCCTAGCCATCCGGGCACAGTGCTTAGAAGTCACCTGTGGAAGGGTTCGGTAATCTGTCTCAATGTCAAAGTAGCAGATTGTATCCATCGAGTACCTCCTCCTGAGCAACTCTATGCCCAGCTGCATGCTTGACTCACCCTCAAGATTGATGAGCACCCCATCGAACCTAAGGCCAGTCATCCAGTGAAAATCATGGGGAGTCACCGTTATCTCTTTGCCAGCAATATGGAAGGTGTGGGTAGTGTACCAACACCTTTCAGCCATGCACTACACTGAGATGGAACTAGCAGAGGTCTTTGGCAGCAAGCGGATAATGGGCTCGAAGGCCGTAAGACATATGTAGCCCCTGGTCTCCTCAGTCATGATCCAATACTATGAAGCAACACGGTTGGTGCTGCCTCTACCTAAGAAAGCAGGCAAGGCCTACAAAAGGGTGAAAATAGAGCATTAAAATGACGATCGGGTGACAAAATAAGTGAAAAAGGGGTTAAAATAGTCAAAATGTGGTTTTTGAGTGCTAGTATGCATATGTGGACCCGCATCTGGGTACGCAGGGACTTCACATGCATACACGAGTTGGATCACGTGTCCGTATAAACTGAAGAACATGGATGCGTATGCATGAAGAGAGCCTTCATACACATGAGTTAAGTATGCATATGCATGAATGGAGGTTATGTATATAAGTTGATATCTGCATACACATAAGCACAAATAGAGAAGTGTTCTTCAACATTTTCAACCACCTTTAATCAAAACTCGTCCTAAACATGTTCCTACCCCTCCTAAAGTGTCTATCTTTCATCTCGACCCATCCCACAACGAAACCCAAGAATTTATATGTCCAAAACCAAATTAAAATGGAAAATAAAGCGAAACTCGAAAATGAGAAAAGTTTGGAAAACTCACAAATTTGGTCCGTGCATTCTTTAAGAAATGATCATTCGGCTTGTGGCTCAAGGAGGGAGGATTGTTCAACCTCACAGCCCCATTCTAGTGGGTAAGATTGAACACATCGCCAAAAATCACGTAAGAGCTTTTCTTGGACTTGGGTGCCATGAAGTTTGAGAGAGAAAGAGAGTTTTGGATGAGAGAATTTGGGAGGAAAAGATCAGTTGTGAGGAAATGAGGGAAAGGCAGGGTTTTGTAGAGAAATGATTAAAGTTAGAGAGTTGGAGAGAATGTAAAGAGATGAGGGAGATGAAGAAAAGAAAAAGAAACGGTTAGTAACCATTGAGGAAAAATGAAGAGGCAGGAATGCATCTGATGGCTAAACTACGTGTAGTTTAGGCCCTCACTAAACTATGTGTAGTTTGGTAAAAAAAAAATTCAAAATATCCCCAATGAGTTCCCAGAAGATTGGAAGTGCAAAAGAAAATTCAAGAATGCATCAAAAATGACAAAAATAACCTCATTTGGGTAAAAGACACAAAGACCCTTAAAGCATCCCCAATGGGTTGAAACCGTTAAGAACAACCTTCAGTGGATCAAAGATCATAAACCAAAAGAAGGACATCTGTAGATACTGCATTTTGACCCCTTACAACTTGGGCCCCCCGTTCCCCAATGATGCTGAAATACTAAGATCTAAGGTTCATTTAGGGCCTATTCAGATTCTAAATTGACTTGAGAAATGTTAAAATGACAAATATAACTTTTTATGAGCAAATAAATCTATTTTTGGAAAATAAAGGCCAAGGAAACTCTCGGCCTGCGTACGCATACACAAGCATGGACCTGCGTATGCAGCTGGGGTTCCTGAGAGCTATGAAAGGCAAGTTTTTTGCATTTAAAGCTAAGGTTTAGAATGAATTCCACATCATCTAGGAGCCATTCCAAACCCCATTTTCCAACTATATAAATCCATACATGGTACATTTTCAAAACACATGAAAAATCTCAAGGGAAAACATAAGATTCACCAGAAATAGTAAATCAAAAAGGGAGTTTTTCACAAAACATCCTCAAGTCAATATTTTTTTATTGGGGCCTTTCCTGGCGTTGATCTTTGAGTTTTAAGACTACTAATCACTTCCTTGTTTGATTGTGAATAGATTTGACTGAGGGGCATGGTCAAAATCAAGCCTAGGAGCTTTTGTTTTGAGGTATTGAGTTCTAAACTCTTTTCTTTCATTTCTGCTTTAATCTTGTTTTAATGTTGTTTTCTTGCTTTGTTTATGTTCTAATACGATTGTTTAGTTTAGTTTTATATTGTTTTCGTGTTTTACGGCATGTTAGGTTGTTATATTTATTGTTTTAAATCCTGCTCTCTTTTATGTTTTCTTGAGTTTCTAGGTTAAGGTTTTGGGGCATGTATGCGTATGCATGCTTACTGCATGTGCACACATACATGAAGTATGTGTAGGCATACAACTGGGTTGTGTACGTAGACCTTATGTATGCGTACATGTACTCAAGCCCAAAAACCCTAATCTGAGTTTTCTACTTCCGTTTCTTTGTTTCTCCTATATAATATGCCTCTGTTTTGCCTTTTTTTTTTTTTTTTTTAAATGTTTATGAGTCTCTGTTAATCTGTTTAATTACTTGTTTGCCTTTAACATGCTAGAATAGGGTTTCTTTTTTATTTCTTGCTTTAATGCCATGAACATGCATTCATATGGCCGTCCATTGATGCATAGGTGCTGAGATGTAGTAGAGTAAGTGAGGTAAGTCACGCATTTACATGAACATGCATTGGGTATATGTTTGATGATGAATATGAACATGTTTGCTTGGATGATTTGTCCTTGATACAATCATATGTTTATTTGGATCTTGCCATGTTTATGTTTCTGCCATGTATACTTGCTGCCATGATTTGTTTGCTTCCTTGGATGTAATGGGAACATGCTAGGGTTTATGATGATATGATGATAGATGTATGTTAGGGTTTTGGGATGATTGATATCATGTTGTGTACTTAGATGTATGCTAGTGTGTGTAAGAGTATAGAATGCAATGTTGAATGTGCCTTTAATGGGATTAAGACATAAGAAACAATGACTGGAAGCCAACCCATGGGTCAGGATGTTTTGGGTGCCTAACACCTTCCCAAAACTGTATCGAAACTCCAAACCCATACTCTAGTAGTAAGACTTAAGGGCGCTATTAAATAGTTCCTAGACGTAATCTAGGTGGCGGATCTAATCTTTTCTCCACCCCGGTCCACTTAGCCAAGGCGTACTCCTCTCTCTTCATCCAATGAGGAAGGCCCCATGATACGCCCACACATACATCTATCACACATAGCGTCACATTACATCCAAGGTAGAAACATGTATATATAAAATCAACATAGAAACATAGGTATGGTAAGATTTAAGCAAACATGTGATTGAATTTAAACATCATCCCAACAAACATATTCATATTCATCATCAAAACATGTATTCCAAATGTATGTTCATATGAATGCATGACTTACCTCACTCCACCACAGCACCTACGCATCAATGCATGATCATTCATATGCATGTTCAAGGAAAAACAAGGAAATTATTAAAGGAACCCAAATCTAGCATGTGAAGAACAATAAATAAAAACAAACAGAGAAACAGAAACTTACAAGCATAAAGAGGAGCAAGGCAGAGGCATATTATATAAGAGAAATAAAGAAACAAAAAGGGTCGGATTAGGGTTTCTGGACATAAGTATACGTGCGCATACATAGAGCATGTGTGTGTAGTTCAGTTGTATGCATATGCATACTTTGAGTATGCGTGCACATGCAGAAGGCATGCGTACGCATACTCACCCTAAACCTAACCTAGAAACGCAGAACATGGTAGAAAAAAAACTATAAATCTAACACCCTAATTTGCTTCAAAACATAAAATAGAGAAAACCTAAACTTAAACAGACATGTTATAACACAAAAATAAGTAGTAAAAATAGAAATAAAGATCAAAACAAGGAGAGAAAAAAAGAAAAGATGTAAGAAACTTTATACCTCAAAACAAAAGCTCCTTCGCTTGATTTTGTTTGTTCCCTTCAATAAAATCTATTCACAATCAAATAAAAAAGTGATTAGTAAAATATAGACTTGAGGATGTTTTTTGAAAAACTCCCTCTTTGATTCACTATTTCTAGTGAATTTGATGTTTTGCCTTAGGATTTTCTGTGTGTTTTTGAAAGCTACTATGTATGGCTTTATATAGTGAGAAAATAGGGGTTTGGAACGGCTCCTAGATGATGTGAGATTCGTTCCAAAATTCATCTTTAATGCATAAAAACTTACCTTTCTTAGTTTTTGGAATCCTAACATACATACACATGCCCGTGTATATGTACGCATGCATAAAGCATGCGTACACAGAGGTTAAGCATGCGTGCGCATACGCATGTATGCATATGCATGCCCTAGTGTTTTCATAGTCTTTATTTTCCAAAAATAGCTTATTTTATTTATAAAAAGAGTTATATTTTTCCTAAAACATTTTCTTCAAGTTAATTTCAATCTGATTAGGCTCTAAACCAACCTTGGGCTTTAGAATTTCAACATCATTGGGGATCAAGGGCTCGAGTTGTAAGAGGTAGAAATGTGGTGTCTACACCCCTCTTTACAGTGGGTTGATTCCATGGGATTTCTCCCTTTTTCCCTAATAGGCCAAAAACATATTGACCCCTTGTGATAAATTAATTGATTAATTAGCCAAGTTTAATAATTAATCAAATTAACATGCAAACGCGTGGTAGCACAAACAAATCACCAATAAACTAATTATGCAGCAGAAAATAAATAACAACACGGTGATTTGTTTACGAATGGGGAAAACCTAACGGCAGAAACCCCACCGGGTGATTTTCCGGTCACCACTCCCGAAACTTCACTATTATCGCAACAAGCGGTTACAAGTAAAGGAATCCCAAGTACCTTGCCAACCTGCAATTGAACCCTTACCCCAATACCCAATTGGATTTGTTCTGTAGTGACAGTTTCCCCTTTTGATGCACAGCTCCCAAGTACGTGACTAACCAATTGCGCGGATCCTAGTACGCGACTTTAATCACCAACTAAGAAGGTTGTTGGCTGCAAAGTTCTTCAGTTCATTCACATGATGAAGATGAAGAAGAGGCTTGGTCACAAAACCCTACGGTGCACATACACAACAACTTCTTCAAGAGAAAGAGATGAACTAGGGCAAGAACTTCATCTCCGGTCATAATTTGCTTGAAGAGAGTTTGCTCAATGCTTGTGCAACTTGTGAACTATTTGACGGCCCTTAAAACAATCCTTTTATATGTCTAGGGTTAAGAGAAAAGAAGGCCCAAAGACACATTTATGGATCCCAAGAAAAACAGATCAGGAATTTTGTTTTTGTAAACCTCGACAGATAGAAGCCGTCGAGCATCTGTCGAGCTAGCTGTCGAGCCACGGGGCTGAAACAGCTTCTTAAACCTCGACACATGCTAGCTGTCGAGCTTTAGTAACTCTGCACTTTCAGCTTGTTTTCTTGGATAGACTTGAAGGTTTCAACACTTGATCTTGAAACATGGTTTCTTGAAGTATTTAAACACATTCTAAATCTATCCAAATACAAGTAAAGTGCGTTTTGTTAAAGGATAAGCCAATTACATAAACTAGTGACATATGTTCCTAGCAAGTGAATCACATATGTCCTAACAATCTCCCCCTTTGGCAATCTGTGACAAACCACAACAAACAAATGAACATATGAGAGAAGTCATAAATCACTCAACTCATATTCACTTGTTGAATACAATAAAATCTATCTTAACACAAACTCTTGAAAAACTTTGTAAGAAGAGAGTTTATGCAAGTAGACTTTGACAACCTGTATTTCTGAAACACTTTAAACAAAACTCATCAAGGAATCTTTGTGTGAAACAAAAATAATAGATTGCATACACGTAATAAGAAGCATGTGCATAAAGAGAGAAAAGAAACAATACATGTAAGGGGCAGGTGAAAGAAAAACATACATCAACATATATAAAGAAGATAAGTACAATGTATGTCAAAAAAAATGGTCACAAGACCTAAAGTACAAGAACAATGTATCTATAAAAGAAAGAAAAGAAAAGGTACATAAAATCCTCACTACATCCCTCATATCAACACTCCCCCTAACAAAATGTCCTATACTAACTCTCCCCCTAAGTATGACTACTCTCATATCAAAACGACTCCCCCTTTTTGTCACGAGTGACAAAAGGTAAGAGTGTCAAGTAGACATCTCATCGGTAGAGCTAGCATCTCCATCATCATCATCCGAAGAATCATCGTCAGCACCATCATCATCAGAATCAGAATCAACAGAAGGTGGTGAAGGAGTAGCCTCGGGAGCAAATTTGCCCATGGTCGCCTATCGTCGAGTAATACGGCCAACACAAACGTTCACCTGATACATCTCTGTAGAGAATGTATCTAAACGAGCATCCATGCGCTGAAGCTGTGCCATGATGTCTCCTAGTGACACATTGCTCGTAGAAGAGGTGGGAGCGGATGTGGATCGAGCAGATCGAGATGGAGTCGAACGGGTGGAAGGTGCTGAATCCATCTGTCGCGACCTAAATTGAGTCTCGCTACGTTTAACGGTAGTGTAATCTATGGCACACATGAAGGTGAAAGGGTCGGACGCTAGAAGAGGGACGGAAAAATGGCGTAAGATCCTCGCGATAGCAGAAGGAAAGATGAGCTTATCACGAGACGCCGAATCTAGATGAACATCTATGATGGAAAGAATAAAATGAGAAGGGAAATCAATCGTAAGATGCTCAAGAAGGGACAACAGAAATTGAGCACGAGACTCGGTGATAGAGTTATAATGAGAGAGAGGATGGAGTACAAAGGTTATCACCATGTTCAAAAACCGTGGGCCTTTTGCAAAGGCCGAATAGTAAGTGAACTGGCACTCACCCCACTCGGAAGGACACTCACAAAAAGCTGATTTGAGCTCATCCTTGGACATAGTCCACAGATGCTCACAACTAGGATGGTCAGGAAACTCTACCCTAGGAACCCTAAGCACATCCGCAACAAGCTGCGGTGTGACAGGAATGCGTGTACCGCGAATGCGAGTAAAGAAAAGAGGTACTGAACGATCAATCCCGTGCATGTTGGAGTAAAACTCCTGGATAAGCATGGGAGGACATGTGACCGAGATGTCACATAGTGATTCCCATCCCCGACTGTGAATGACAGTAGGAAGGTCAGTGTTGGCGAAGTCCGCCAGAATGACTTAGCGTTCAGAATGAATGCTGCGTCTAGAAAAGTTCTCCGAGAATGCCTTGTGGGCATCATCATCACGGAACCGAAGAGAGAGAGGAGCAGAATCAGAAGACGAAGAGGCACCGGAACAAAGAGGGTTCCGAGCCAGAGTGGACTTACGCTTAGGTGCCATAGACACAACTAATGTAAATAGAATAGAGAGGGGAAAGAAATAAACAATCAGAAGAGCTCCAAAACAATTCAAATATAACAAGTATATTGAAAAGTAGAGAACGTATGCATGGGAAATGCATGAACATGTGACATGCAAAAGAAATTGCATCATGGGCTCAGCCCAATCCAATCCTACCAGCACACAATCAATTACATACATCTAAAATTCATGATAATACTGTTATTATGCTAATGTGATGCAATGCATGAGATTTTAAGATCAAATCTTTAAAGCCCATCCCAAAATTTCAACAAAAACTCAACAATTTTGAAAAACCCCAAAATTTTTCAAAAACCCCAAATCCTAGATTTCAAAACATGAAATGCATGAATATGAGAGATTAGAAGCTTACCAAGTGAAGAAAAACTTGAAAAAGCTTGAAGAAACCTTGAGGAAGAATATTGGAGTGAGTAAGAAAGGTTTGGGAGATGAAAAGACAGAGGTATCGAAAGAGAGATCGACAGAAATGAGCTGCGGATCGCACGAGGAGAATATATAGGCCATCAGTAAATCTCGACAGATGAAGGTGTTGAGAGGTATCGAGCAATCTGTCGAGGTAGGTGTTGAGAAAAAGGTCGTCGACAGATGCAGGTGTTGAGCATGTGTCGAGGAACAAACCACCATATCAAGAACAGAAGCTCGATTGATCGACCTAGCTGTCGAGAAGCTATCAAGGAGACAGGAACTTTCTCAATCAATCCACCAGGTGTTGAGGAGGTGTCGAGATTACGATAAGAAAAAAACTTGGAAGCTCGATAGATAGCCATGTGTCGAGGAGGTGTCGAGCAAGCTATTAAAAATAGTTTTTCGAGAAGAGAAAAACACAGATATGAATGCAATTAAACATGCAACACAACCAATGATCCAAACACCATATAAACCTCTCAAAATCATCTCCCAACAGCAATTTTAAGCACATGGATCCCAAAAACACACACACACTAAACAAGTCTAACCAACTTTTATTTTTCAAAAACAAGTCAAGACAATTTAGTGAGCATACATTAACACATGTAAAACCTTGTGATGACCAAATCACATTGTACCTGCACATGTATCAAGAGTAGCAAAGAATATTGCGTGTTGTGTGTGAAAATCATCGCAAGATTGCATAGATGTATACAAGTTATGATGATTTGAGATATGAGAAAATCACTTTAACTCACACACAATCATAACTGTTTGATGGGGACTATTACCTTTGAGGTACATCCTATAACTCTCACATCTCCTAGAATACATGTTTGCAATCATATTTAAAGCATTTTTGATCTTTTTGCTTTTTATTTTTCTTTGCATATTTTTCTTTTAAGCAAATCCTGCATGGACATATAAGAGAGAGAAAAGAAAATACCCAATGATGGTAAGCATTTGATATTCCAATTTTGTTATGCCGAAGCACACAAATGTCATTGACACTGCACTTTTGCTATGCCGAAGCATACAGGTGTCATATTATGATTGGCGGGCAACAGTGGTGAGATGGTTTTTTATGCCTTTCTCTTAGGATTTTTTAGTCCTTCCCATAAAAAAGAGTGATACGAGTGTTAAGTACAAGAGATAACTTAATCTTACTCATCACAAACAAGAGCCACAAAACTCACTTGCTTAGTTGTGCACAGAGATATTCATCTAAGCTACAAAAGATACAAAGTTTAGAAAACTTTGTTTCAATGGCCATCTAAGGTACACAAGTACCAATGTACACATAACACACACTGTTTTTGTATTTTTCTGATTTTTCAATTTTTTTTTATATGAAAAACAAAACAGAAAAATAACCAAACAAAAACATGTTAAGCAAAGCAAAGCATAAAAACTAGACTGACTCAAAACTTGAAAGCAAAACACACAAGTAATGCACACACAAAAACAAGAAGAGAGAAGGAGAAAAGTGATAGAATCACTTGGATCCCTTTTCCTTCCACACCCTAGAAGAACCTTTCCTTTGATTAAACCCTTGAACTGGCGGTGAGAGGGAAGAATTAAAACCGTTCAAGTTCGAAAGGAACATGAGGGCTTTGAAAAGATCTCTAAGGGGAGCAAGAGAGGATTGAAGCTGATTCTGGCTTCTAGATGCTATCATGTTGTTGCTCTGTTGAGTGGTAAGCCATTTATAGCAATTTGATCGAGTATGACCGGCGACTCCATAATGATGACAAAGATGCTGCTTTTTTTGTTTAGGCTTTTGAGAGTTAGACTTCTTAGCCCTAGGGTTCTTAACTTCCTTCTTATCTTGCTTAGGGGATGCTCCTAAGATAGATTTACCTTTGTCTAAGTTCTCACTAGCTAAATCAGTTTTAACATTATTATTCTCAATTTCAACATTATTGCTAGGAGGAACAAAAACAATAGTTCTAGTAGAAGCAGTATTAGAGGAAGAGAAACCATACCTTAAACCTATTCGATCAAAAGCAGATTTCTGAAGACTAAGCATCTCATCAAGCTTTGCACTTGAAGTCCTCTCCAATTGAGCTCTGACTTGAAACAGCTCCGCTTCAAGCTTCTTGGTCTTCTCAGCCAAGAAATTGTTCTCGAACCTCAGTGCTCCAAAAGTTTGATTAGCCTTATCAAACTTTGTGGAAAGCTCTTCACGATCAAGTTCCACATCACTGAGCTTCTTGGTGGTCAGCCTATACAGTTTCTCATGCTTCTTAGAAAGCTTGTACAATTTCTCATAGGCTGTATGGATGTCATCTTGATCATCCATTTTCTCAAACTTGGATTCCACCAATTCCTCTTCTTCAACCATATCTTCAATAATCCCATCAGTAGGATTAATAGTGGCAGTGAAAGCATTCAAGATTCTATCATCCTCATTGTCAGAATCATCCTCAGGCTCGGTGTCGCTCAAGGTAGCAGCAAGTGCCTTGCTCTTCCCAACGCTCTTGAGATAAGTAGGACACTTTTGTTTCATGTGACCAAAGCCTTGACACCCAAAGCACTTAGGTCCTGCGGGAACAATGTACTGACCGCCATCCCTTGCATCCTTCTTCCCTTTGTCTTGGCTCTTGAACTGAGAAGAACTGGATTGCCTACGGTTCTTGTTGAAGCCTTTTCCATTAGCATTCTTCATAAACTTCTTGAACTACCTAGTGATGTAGGACTTCATCTTAGAATTTTCATCATCTGAAGACTCATCTGTCTCACTGCTCTTGGCCTTCAGTGCCACGCTTTTGCCTTTACCCATCTCGCCAATCCTTGATAACCCTAGATCGTAGATCTGCAGATTACCAACTAGCTTTGTCAAAGGAATCTTATCAATATCCTTTGATTCCTCAATTGTGGTGATCTTGGCATGGAATCTCTCGGGTAGAGATCTGAGCACTTTTCTCACAATCTTGGGTTCAGGAATGGTTTCCCTAAGATTGAACGCAGAGTTTACTATGTCCTTGAGCTTGGCATAGAACTCATCAAACGACTCATCCTCCTTCATCTTATTCTCTTCAAAGCTTGTAGTGTGCCTCCGTAGCTTTGAATCTTTGACAGACTCGGTTCCCTCATAGGTTGTCTAGAGAATGTTCCAAGCCTCATTGGCAGTTTTAGCTGAGGATATCTTCTTAAACTCCTCATTGGTGACTGCACTGAATAAGGCATTCAATGCTTTGCCGTTGAAGTTTGCCGCCTTGATCTTGGCATCATCCCAGTTGGCCGGCGCTTCCTTCGGCTTGGTCCAGCCTATCTCAACAGCTTGCCACACTTTTTTATCTAAAAACTGTAAGAAAGCTCTTATGCATATTTTCCAGTATGCATAGTTAGTGCCATCAAATAAAGGAGGTATGATTAAAAATTGTCCTCTATCTATGACAAACAAGGGTCAATAGATCAACACAACAAAGATTAAAACCTAATCAGAGTGTGCCTGCTCTTATACCACTTGATAGGCCAAAAACGTATTAAACCCTTACCAACCTACACTTGAACCCTTACCAACCTACACTTGAACCCTTACCCCAATACCCAATTGGACATGTTCTGTAGTGACAGTTTCCCCTTTTGATGCACGACTCCCAAGTACGTGACTAACCAATTGCGTGGATCCCAGTACGCGACTTCAATCACCAACTAAGAAGGTTGTTGGCTACAAAGTTCTTCAGTTCATCCACACGATGAAGATGAAGAAGATGCTTGGTCACAAAACCCTATGGTGCACATACACAACAACTTCTTCAAGAGAAAGAGATGAACTAGGGTAAGAACTTCGTCTCCGGTCACAATTTGCTTGAACAGAGTTTGCTCAATGCTCATGCAACTTGTGAACTGCTTGACGGCCCTTAAAACAATCATTTTATATGTCTAGGGTTAGGAGAAAAGAAGGCCCAAAGACACATCTACGGATCCCAAGAAAGACAGATTAGAAATTTTGTTTTTGTAAACCTCAACAGATAGAAGCTGTCAAGCATCTATCAAGCTAGCTGTCGAGCCACGGGGTTGAAACAGCTTCTTAAACCTCAACACATGCTAGCTGTTGAGCTTTAGTAACTCTGCACTTTCAGCTTGTTTTCTTGGACAGACTTGAAGGCTTCAACACTTGATCTTGAAACATGGTTTCTTGAAGTATTTAAACACATCCTAAATCTATCCAAATACAAGTAAAGTGCGTTTTGTCAAAGGATAAGTCAATTACATAAAATAGTGACATATGTCCTAACATACCCTTAGGGCTTCACCAGCTATTTTTGGTTTGTTGTAGGCATCCCTTTGAAGATTGCCCACAAACCTATTGGTTGCCTGACCATTACCACCACTAGGTGAACCTAGTGCATTCTCTTTCTTCTACTACTCATTCCATGACAAAATCCTTCTTTGTTTGATATTGCTCTCCGCCTTTCCCTTCTTGCTTCAATGGATAAGGACTTGGGTCTCTCACTACCTACCTTTATGGCATACATCGAGTTGCCCCAGCTATCTACTACCTCTTTTGGGCAAAATACCATCTTGGTAAGGCATTTTCCCAAAAAAAGCTATGGATGAAAACCCAAAACAAACTCTTTTCCCCCTACCACTAAACCACACCCTCTGAACCCCTTGACCACAGGTCCAACTCTCTTGTATTGGCTGGGTACAAGTTAGTGGTGCTTTGGCCCTTGTGTGCTTGCTCCACTATCCTCTGTATTTGTTTCTTTTTGTTCCCATGCTGTTTCTGCCATGGCAGACTAGCCTTTTTTCGTTTTGCTATGTGTCTATTCTGCTCGTGTTTATCTTCTGTGAAAAAGGAGTATGGGCTTTTGGATTTGCCTTATTTCTTCTCATCCCCTTGTGGGCTTGCATGTTTGCTCGGCATAAGTTCTTGCCAAACCAATTCGTTGGGGGTTTGATCTTCTTTCTTATTTCTTCATAACCCGCTGGTTTGCATGTTATTCCTCATTTTTACCTCTCACTGTGGTCATGGGCCTGCTGGTCCATTGGTCTTTACTTCTTCCTTTGGGCTCTCATAGCCTATTTACTTTACTTTTACCTCTTATTGTGCCCAAGGGCCTGTTGGCTGTCACTTCTTGCCATGTTGGCCCATTGGGCTTTTACCTCTTTTCTTGGATTTTCATAGCCCATTTACTTTACTTTTACCTCTTATTGTGCTTATGGGCCTTTTGGCTGTTACTTCCTACCATGTTGGCTCATTGGGTTTTTACCTCTTGTCTTGGACTTTCATAACCCATTTACTTTACTCTTACCTCTCATTGTGCCTATGGGCCTACTAGCTGTCACTTCCTGCCACGTTGGCCCATTGGGCTTTTATCTCTTTTCTTGGACTTTCATAGCCCATTTACTTTACTCTTAGCTCTTGTTGTGCCTATGGGCTTGCTGGCTGTCACTTCTTGCCACATTGGCCTATTAGGGTTTTACCTCTTTTCTTGGACTTTCATAGCCCATTTACTTCTATCATGTTTCTTTCATTTTTTTCTCCTTCATCTTCCTTCACTATTGGGTTTTTTTCTATTGTTGGGCCTTTTGTCAAAAATAGGTATCAACAACTAGTAATTTGACAATAACTTAAATCAAAGTCAGTTGTTAAATAATTTTAAAAAAACTTTAAAACTAATGAAAAAACAATCACTTTGTTCGTTCATCTCATTGTCACAGTCATTGTTGAAATCTGAATAGGTATGGATTTTTTGTAGCTCTAAGAAAATTTCTTGTTGGAAAGCCATAACTCGCTATGCGGAGAAGAAGGCCAGTTGGTAGCTGTGGTGATGGTAAGCGAAAATGGCAGTGTATCATTGTGAGAGCTCTCTGGAATTCAATCTTACCCAGGGGGGGGGGGGGGGGAGAAAGAGAGAGAGAGAGAGAGGAAAATGAAATACCTAGATTTATTTGATTTATTTTTACCAAATTTTAAATTTCTAATGGAATTTAACTTTTGAGATGCAGGTGTTTAAAATTTAAACATAACTTTGCCTCTTTGGTTAGTTTTCAGTTTAACTAGAGTTAGATATTTTTGGTTAAATCTGACATCAGCCAATTTAAACACATGGCAACAGATTATTGGTTGGAAGGACTAGGGAGAACCACATCAGCTGTCCTCCTGTAGGTTCTAATAATTTCTCCCGAAGTAGAATAAATAGTGAATTCATTCATAACAATGACAACACAGTTTGCAAAGATCTTGATCATTGATGGCCACTAGGAGCGGGTTGGGTAGATTTTGAGTTGGGTCATAAATGAAATGGGCTTATGATTACCCATTTACTTATTTATTATTCATTTTAAAAAAATTAAATACCCATTATTCACCGTACCCATTTAATCTACAATTGATCCATTTAACCAATTATAAAATTCATATTCAGCAGATAAAAAAAAAAAAAAAAATCACCCGTGCAAAATATTCTCATCCATACTATGCAAATTGTTTGAGTTTTTTCTTTTTTCTCAACAAAACTATTTTCACCTTTCCCTCAAAACAACTAGAGTCAAGAGAACAAAAATAGAACTCTAAAATTGAATCTAACTTTTCTTGGCAACTAAATAGAGGATAAGTAAAAAGTAAAAATTAAATCATAAGTATTGAGGAATCATTATAGAGTCTATTCATCTTGATCTAAAATGTGCAAATCACATGAAATTTTCAATTAAAAAAAAAATTTCAAATTTCCCCATAAAATATTTTCCCTCAAAACAAATTTTGTGCCCTAAAATAGAGAAAATTAGCAAATACACAACAACTAAATGTAACCTAGCTTTTTTTTCCCCCTTTCCCCTTAACTTTTCTCGACAACCAAACATAGGATTAGTAAAAAATTAAGGAAAATATAGAGTAATTACAGATTGGTTAGGCGGATTCGAGTGGATGAGATCCATGGTTTTGACATCATGGAGTTTGAATCAGAGGACATCATTTTGGATCCCTCCAATGTCGCTTTTGATGCCATGGAATCTGAATCATAGTCCATTGGTGTTGCTTTCGATTTTCAATATATGATTTCCTTCTTTCTATGTGAGTGAGTGAGGCTTTGTGGTGTGTTCTACAAGAGAGAGAGAGAGAGAGAGAGAGAGAAGTTTAGATTTTGTCTCATTTAGTTGTTAAGAAAATGAAGGAGAAAATTTTCTCTTTGTTAGATGCAAGAAATGGCGGCTAGTTAGCTTGTTAAGGTTTTATCGTAGCTTCTTCCTTTTTTAATATTTATTTTTATTTATGTGTCAAACTTTAAATTTTAGATGGGTCCTTAGGGTACCCAGTGGGTTTACCTATTATGACTCATTTAATTAAATTACCCATTTGGGTCTTGATAGGGACATTTTTTACAAAATTAATGCCTATGTAAGCTGACGACCCTGTAAAGCCGTCAGCTCTGCAAAGGAAGATGGACCCTTCAAGGGACGAGTGTCTTTCTCTTCAGGGACTAACAGGTGTGACCCCTGCACTAACCAATGGAGACCTTTAAAGCAATAGATGACCTTAGACCAATGAAAGAAAAAAGCCAACGGGTCCAACGTGGCCTTTCGTGATCCTCACGATTACTCATATAAGGAAATATCTTGCGTAACACGCATGAAAACCCACTACTGATCCATATCCCCCTCATATGGAAAGACACCATAAAATCTTGGAAACCCTAAGTATCAAATCTCCCCTACTAGGAAAGTTCCCTACTTTGAAGGGATCTTGATTTGCTACTCACCACTATATAAACACCAGACTTCCTCATTTCTCTGGGATGCAGAAAAACTTCAACTCTCTCACTATAGAGTTCTTAGATCTTAGAGGTTTGTCATTCACTAACTTGACATTTAGAGGGTTTTCGGCCGGTGCCACACCGATGCCTTTGTTTTGGTTCTTTCATTCTTATTCCATAGGTAACCATTGTTAGGATTTGTGCCCTTAAATCCTATTGTATGATGTTATGTATGACATTGTGTATGACTTAATGTTCTAATTAATAAAGTTGTTTTATTATTATCTAAAATAATGGTAACATGAATATTTGGACATTATCATATAGTCCATGAGATGCATAGTATGTGATTTAAGTGATTTAGTCACAGAAGATATAAGTCACAAGTTCTTTGTAAACTCAGAATTTTAGTTTGTAGTGAGCATTTCATCTACAAAGACTATAACATATCAGCTAAGATGATTTGTCTTGATCATGGAAGTGGAGACTTCTAGTTGATATGTTTTAAGAGTTAAGACATATTGTGATGGAAATATGCATGTACACAGCGGAAAATTAATGGATCTACTTCATTCGCAATTGATAACATGTGCTATGTAAATTTCAGAATATAAGAACAAGAGAGTGTACCTTGGTGTGGTGAATTTCAAAACAAAGATTGGAAGTTCTTGGGAAAATTTTTAATCTTCACTCCAATTCCACTAACGCCCAAGAAGTGTGGTCTCTCAATCAGTTTCTATGAGTTTGTTCAAAGGAGAATGAATGAGTGTCCAACACTCACATACACCATTTCATGTGATTACCAAAAATCTGTATGTTTCTCCCCTTACAACTGATTATCTAATTGGGCTGGCCTTTTGGGCCTTTGCAATTGGGTTTTAGTATGTAGCTTGGAGTGGGACCAAAAGGAAACAAATAAGACACTAGCTCCAATGGGCCTTGGGCTTTTCTATCAACTCTTAACAAGTCCAAAGTTACCATTAATTATATTTAATACTACTATATAAATATAATTGCACTCTAGGCCTTATTAATGAATTATATCCTAAGACTTTATTGTACATGCAACCCCTTCATAAAATATTCGTAGTAATGCAAAGTCATAAATGAAGACTGCCATTTTGTAGATTACTACTCTTAATCCTTGAGTATCCAGTTTAATCATTTTAAGTTATTCATCATATATTTATGAAATCCAATTCCATAAATATATACTTTAGTAATTTCTTACTAAAGTGGTTAGGCCTAACACTCTGAATAACCGTACCCATTAAACTTATCTCAAGGGAATATTTTATATCTCTAGGGAATATTTTATATCTCCGTTAAGAGACTATGAATTCCATCTTGAGAATATATGTTTCATCAACACTAAATGTGGCTACCCAACATACTGAGGTTTTAACCGTTACTTTAGATCTCACTCCTGATATATCAAAGCAATCTACACTTCATGATCAAGTCCATTATTCTCTCAAGATTAAGAGTTCATGTAAATAGAAGTTGTGAGATTTATTATTCAATTGATAGTCATTGGGAGAATAATAAATCTCACAGCAGTCCAGTTCAATATGTCTTAACTCTTAAAACATATCAACATATCAACTAGAAGTCTCCACTTCCATGATCAAGACAAATCATTTTAATTGATATGTTATAGTCTTCGCAGATGAATTGCCCAATTTCATCACCGACTACGAACTATAATTCTGAGTTTACAAAGAACTTGTGATTTATATCTTCTGTGACTTTTCACATAAATCACATACTATGCATCTCATGGACTATATGATAATGTCTGAATATTCATGTTACCATTATTTCAGATAATAATAAACAAATTTATTAATCACAATATTAAGTCATACATAATGTCATACTTAATATCATACATAACATCATACAATAGGATTTAAGGGCACTAATCCTAACATATTGAACTAGACCGCTGTGAGATTTATTATTCTCCTAATGACTGTCAAATGAATAATAAATCTCATGACTTCTATTTACATGAACTCTTAATCCTGAGAGAATAATGGACCTGATCATAAAGTTAGGTTGCTTTGATATATCAGGAGTGAGATCTAAAGTCACGATCAAAATCTCAGTATGTTGGGCAGCCACATTTAGTATTGTTGGAACATATATTATTCAGAATGTTAGGCCTAAATACTTTAGTAAGGGTTACTAAAGTATATATTTATGAAATTGAATTTCATAAATTTATGATGAATAACTCAAAGGATTAAACCGGGTACTCAAGGATTAAGATGTAGTAATCTTCAAAGTGGCAGTCTACATTTATAACTTTGTATTACTATGAATATTTTATGAAGGGGTTGTATGTATAATAAAGTCTTGAGATATAATTTATTAATAAAGCCTAGAGTGCAATTATATTTATATAGTGGTATTAAATATAATTAATGGTAACTTTGGACTTGTCAAGAGTTGACAAAAAAGCCTAAGGCCTATTGAAGCTAGTGTTGTTCCCTTTTGGTCCCACTCCAAGCCACATACTAAAACCCAATTGGAATGGCCCAAGAGAGGCTAGCCCAGTTAGATAATCAGTTATAAGGAGAGAAACATACAGAATTTTGTAAGAGAATGAAATGGTTTGTTTGTGAGTATTGGACACTCTCTAATTCTCCCTTGAACACACTCATAGAAACTAATTGAGAGACCACACTTCTTGGGCACAAGTGAAATTGGAGTGAAGATTAAAAGTGTTCTCAAGAACTTCTGGTCTTTGGTTTTGAATTTCACTGCACCAAGGTACACTCTCTTATTCTTATATTCTAAAATTTACATAGAACCTGTTATCAATTGCAAATGAAGTAGATTCGTTTATTTTCTGCTACGTATAGTTTGTATGCGATGCAAACTATGTTTTTCCATCAAATGGTATATACAAAATATGTTTTTCCATCAAATGGCATTAGAGCGGTCTTCAATTTTGAAACTGTATAACATGTTTTGTGAGTTTTGGAATTAGAGATAATAGTTTCATGATGTTAGAAGATTATACATTTAAGTTTTTGCATGGTTGTTGAAATTATTGTTTGATGAAAACTGATATTGATGTTATGATGTTGTTTAAATTTGAATTTAAGTATGTTAAATTGAACTTTAAGGCTATAGCATCAATGGAATTCATTTTTTATATCAATCTATGTCTATTAGTTTCATATGATGGTTGTTTGTTCATGAAAAACCGTTGAAAACCGCTTAAGAAAAATTCTGGAAAATTCAAGTTTCATGAGATTCGATCGATCGAAAATTACCTTCGATCGATCAAGTGAAACAATGATCAATCTGTTTGATTCGATTGATATTCGATTGCTAGTCGATTGATCGAATGTTCTTTTCCGATCGATTAAGCAACGATCGAGTACTAATCGAGCCAGGCAGATTGTTAGTGATAATTTTCTAATTTTTTTGACCGATCGAGACATACATTTGATTGATCGGAAACTAAGAATTTTGAATTTTTCTAAGTGTTTTCACATGGATAAAGTGCAAGGTTGTGTGTAATTAGATTATGCATGTTTTATAATTAAAACCTTTCTTTTAAACATCTAATGGGAGAGAGAAACAAGGGTTGGATCTCACGGCCTCCATTATCGGTTCATAGTAGTATCAATTATATACTTTGTCTTTGCTTCGAGCTTAGCATTGCATGTGGAGAGTATTTATTTCATGGTCCTACAAGATTGAACTTCCTGGTTTATAGTGGTTTGATCAAACACCTTGTCTTAGCCTTGAGCTTTGCATTCCATGCGGAGGGTGTTTTGAATCATGGTACTACAAGATAAACCTGTTTATGGTAGATGAAATGTGACTACACATGATTCTAGACAATGTTATACACTAGACTAAATACTATAGTATCCTCTATGCTGAGTTCTTACTATAATTATTTAGAGGCTAAATGTATAACGGCATATTATTAGTGTTTGATAAGAGTTATCATGACAGCACTAATAATGAGAATAGTTCTCAATCAATCATAGTATTTAATGTTCACTATATGCTGAGGGATATTGAATATGGGATTGGGTTGTCGTTGCATATATTATATTATATTATGGTTTTATTAAGGTTCCATACTATATGTTTATATGCTAAATTGATAATGTCCAATTTACTTATTATATTCATGTTTATTGCTTTCAGATTTGATCATGGCATCATTTAGCCCACTTGTTACTATTCTTAATCAAAACAAACTGACTGAATCCAATTATGTTGACTGAAAAAGAAATTCAGACATTGTTCTTATTGCTGAAAAGCACAAATATGTGCTTACTCAACCTTGTCCTAGCTTTCCATCATTGGATTTTCCTTTTGAGGAAAAACAGCGATATGATCGTTGGTAGAAATCTAATGAGATGGCCAAGTGCTTTATCCTAGCATCTATCTCAAATGTTCTACAACATCAAATGCAGGATGTAGAATTAGCTTCGGACATAATGTTAAGTCTGAAGGAGATGTTTGGTGAGCAAGGCCATTCTGCAAGGTAAGAAACTATGAGGCAAATTTATAATACCAAAATGACTGATGGCACTTCAGTGAGGGAGCATTGTCTTAGGATGATCTCTAATCTAAATATACTAGAAGTTTTAGGTGCCGATATTGATGGAGAATCCTAAGTGGATATGATACTCCAGTCACTACCAGAATCATTCAAGGAATTCAGACTTAATTATAATATGAACAAAAAGATTTATTCATTGTCTGAATTAATGAATGAATTGGTAGCGGTGGAAGGCATTCTTGGTACATCCATTGTTGATGCCAATATGGCTGAAGCTTCTACTTCTCAACCTAAATCGAAAGGTAAGGGTAAGAAAAAGAAGAATGACTTCACCAAGCAAGATGGTAAACAAATTTCCTTAGGAGTTGCCAACAAAGGAAAGAAAATCAAAGGAAAGTGTTTCCATTGTGATGAGAAAGGACATTGGAAGAGGAATGGTCCAAAATTCAGAGCTGCCAATAATAAGGGTATGAAAAGTACATTCCTTCTTCAAATATGTTTAGTACAAAATCCCACGGATTCCTGGTGTGTGGATTCAGGTTGTTCTAATCATATTTGCAATTCTTTGTAGGGGTTCCAAGAGACCAGAAAGTTGAATGAAGGGGAATTGTTTCTTACTTAGAATTCTAGTTGTAGCTGTTGGAGTGTTTAATTTATGCTTTGAATCTAGGGTTTTAATACTGGAAGACTGTTTGTATGTACCTAATGTTCGTAGGAATTTAATTTCAGCAACTTATTTAGGTAAAAATGGATATTGTGTTATCCTTAAAGACAATGTTGTAATAAAGAAGGGTAAAGTGTTTATTTGTTCTGGCAATATTATGGATGGTATTTATATTTTAACTCCTGATAAGCATGAATTATATAATTCTAAATTAGATAATAATTCACATGTGAAATCATTAAAGAGAAAGTTTCCTTCAACTAGTGATGCATATCTTTGGCATTTGCGTTTGGGTCATATTAATTCAAATATAATTCAAAGATTAATCAAAGATGGTCTCTTAAAGCCATTAGACTTTGATGGATTTCTAGTTTGTGAATCTTGTTTGGAGGGTAAAATGACCAAACGACCTTTTAATGCAAAAGGTAGAAGAGCCCAAGATTTGCTAGAACTAGTACATTCAGACGTACGTGGTCCTATGTCAACCCAAACAAGAGATGGCTATGAGTATTTCATTACTTTCACTGATGATTACTCTAGATTTGGTTATTTGTACCTAATGAAATGGAAGTCCAAAGCCTTTGAAAAGTTCAAAGAGTTTAGAGCTGAATTTGAGAATCAATTGGGTAAACGTATAAAGGTCATTCGATTTGATCGAGGTGGCGAATACCTTCTTGGGGATTTCAAGGATTACTTAACTGAAAATGGATTGTATCCCAATTGACTACACCAGGAACTCCACAACAAAATGGTTTAGCAGAAAGAAGGAATAGGACTCTTTTATATATGGTTAGATCCATGATGAGTTATTCAACTCTACCAATTTCTTCTTGGGGGTATGCCTTAAGCACTGCAATGTATCTTTTGAATTTAGTACATTCGAAGTCTGTTCCTAAAACACCTGGAGAGTTGTGGAATGGGCGTAATCCTAGTATGAGACATCTCCATATTTAGGGTTGTCCAGCACATGTGTTGAAAGGAAAGTCTGACAAGTTACAGTCTAAAATAGAAGTGGTTTTCTTTGTAGGGTATCCAAAAGGAACTGTTGGAGGTTTGTTCTATAGCCATAAAGATAATAAAGTGTTTGTTAGTATAAATGCCAAATTCTTGGGAAATGACTATACGAATGATTATACTCCTAGAAGTAGAGTTGTTTTGGCTAAAATGAATTAATTGAACAACCAATGGATGAAACTAGGGATGATGTGGTTGTATCGAATACACCACAAGACATTACTCATGAAATGACTAGTACACAAGAGCCTTGTCGTAGTAGGATGACTGTTAGGCCACCTATAAGATTTATAGGTTTGGGAGAAACTTATGAAGTTATCTCAAAAGAGGCCAAAACTGATCCTTACACTTATGAAGAGGCAATGAATGATATAGATGCACATCATTTGGTCAAAGCTATGAAATCTGAACTAGATTCAATGTATTCCAATCAAGTTTGGGATCTTGTAAAGGTGGCTAACGGAATTAAACCTGTTGGTTGCAAATGGATTTATAAGAGGAAGAGAGGTATGAATGGAAAGGTTGAAACCTTTAAAGTAAGGCTAGTGGCGAAGGGGTATACACAAAAAGAAGGTATTGATTATGAAGTAACCTTTTCACCAGTAGCAATGCTTAAATCTATCAAAATTCTCTTATCCATTATTGCTCTTTATGATTATGAGATTTGGCAAATGGATGTCAAGGCTGCTTTTCTAAATGTCAATCTTAAAGAAGAAATCTATATGATGCAACAGGAAGGTTTCATAGCAAAGAACCAAGAGCATATGGTATGCAAGTTGAAAAGGTCCATTTATGGACTTAAACAAGCATCTAGATCATGGAACATTAGATTTGATCAAGCAATCAAGTTATTTGGTTTTGAACAAAATCTTGATGAACCATGTGTGTACAAAATGTTAGGATTAGTGCCCTTAAATCCTATTATATGATACTCTGTATGACATTATGTATGACTTAATATTGTATTTAATAAAGTTGTTTTATTAATATCTGAAATAATGGTAACATGAATATTCGGACATTATCATATAGTCCATGAGATGCATAGTATGTGATTTATGTGATTTAGTCACAGAAAATATAAGTCACAAGTTCTTTATAAACTCAGAATTTTAGTTCGTAGTCGGTGATAAAATTGGGCATTTCATCTACGAAGACTATAACTTATCAACTAAGATGATTTGTCTTGATCATGGAAGTGGAAACTTCTAGTTGATGTGTTAATATGTTTTAAGAGTTAAGACATATTGAACTGGACCGCTGTGAGATTTATTATTCTCCTAATGACTGTCGATTGAATAATAAATCTCATGACTTCTATTTGCATGAACTCTTAATCCTAAGAGAATAATGGACCTGATCATAAGGTGTAGGTTGCTTTGATATATCAGGAGTGAGATCTAAAGTTACGGTCAAAACCTCAGTATGTTGGGCAGCCACATTTAGTGTTGATGGAACATATATTCTCAAGATGGAATTCATAGTCTCTTAACGGAGATACAAAATATTCCCTTGAGATAAGTTTAATGGGTTTGTTATTCAGAGAGTTAGGCCTAACAACTTTAGTAAGAAATTACTAAAGTATATATTTGTGAAATTGGATTTCATAAATATATGATGAATAACTTAAAAGGATTAAACCGGGTACTCAAGGATTAAGATGTAGTAATTTACAAAGTGGCAGTCTACATTTATGACTTTGTATTACTACGAATATTTTATGAAGATGTTGCATGTACAATAAAGTCTTGGGATATAATTTATAGATAAAGCCTAGAGTGCAACTATATTTATATAGTGGTATTAAATATAGTTAATGATAACTTTAGACTTGTCAAGAGTTGACAGATAAGCCCAAGGTCCACTGGAGCTAGTGTCTTATTGGTCCCTTTTGGTCCCACTCCAAGCCACATACTAGACCCCAATTGGAAAGGCCCAAAAGGCTAGCCCAATTAGATAATCAGTTATTAAGAGAGAAACATACAGATTTTTAAAACTAACAACTTGCATGAAATGGTGTATGTGAGTGTAGGACACTCTCTAATTCTTTCTTGAACAAATTCACACAATTGATTGAGAGACCACACATCTTGGGCGTTAGTGGAATTGGAGTGAAGATTAAAGAATTCCCAAGTGTTTACAATCTTTGTTTTGAAATTCACTACACCAAGGTACACTCTCTTATTCTTGTATTCTGAAATTTACATAATGCATGTTATCAATTCCGAATGAAGTAGATCCGTTAATTTTCCGCTGCGTATATGCATATTTCCATCACAAAAGACATTGAGATAAAGTAGTAATGTTCTTAGTGCTTTATGTTGAAGATATTCTACTCATTGGAAATGATGTAAGGGTAATGTCATCGATAAAGGTTTGGTTGTCAAGCCAATTTGATATGAAGGACTTGGGTGAGGCTAACTTTATTCTAAGGTTCAAGCTTTGGCGAGATCGAAAGAATAAGATGTTAGGCTTGTCACAAGCTGGATATATAGATAAGGTTCTAGAACGGTTTAGCATGTAAAACTCCAAGAAAGGATTACTTCCTTTCAGACATGGAGTTCCTTTGTCTGATGACCAAAGGCCTAAGACTCTTGAGGAAGAAAATATGATGAGACAAGTTCCTTATGCTTCTACAGTGGGAAGTCTTATGTATGCCATGCTTTGTACTAGACCAGATATCTAGTATTCAGTTGGCATAGTCAGCCGATATCAATCAAATCCAGGACCAAAACATTGGCAAGCTATAAAGCATATTCCCAAGTATCTATGGAGAACGAGAGATTATATGCTTGTTTACTAGTGTGAGGATTTGAAATCCCATTGGTTATACAGATTCAGATTTTCAATTAGATCTTGATTTTAGAAAGTCCACTTCAGGTTGTGTATTCACCTTGAAAGGTGGAGCCATAAGTTGGAGGAGAATTAAGCAATCTTGTATTGCTGACTCCACCATGGAGGCTAAATATGTTGCTGCTTGTGAAGCGGCAAAGGAAGCTGTTTGGCTCAAGATATTCCTTTTTGATCTTGGTGTTGTGAGAATGGAGCAAGTTCCTATCACATTGTTTTGCGACAATAGTGGAGTGGTTGCACAATCCAAAGATCTAAGGAATCACAAGAAAGGAAAGCACATTGAAAGAAAGTACCACATCATTCGAGACATTATTGCTCGTGGAGATGTAGTAGTAGCAAAGATAGATAGTGCAAATAATCTAGCAAATCCCTTTACCAAAGCCTTGCCCTAAAGGACCTTTGATTCACATTTAGAGGGAATGTGAGTTAGATTAGTGAACAATAGACTTTAGGGCAAATGGGAGGTTGTTGGGATTTGTGCCCTTAAATCCTATTATATGATGTTATTTATGACATTGTGTATGACTTAATGTCATGATTAATAAAGTTTTTTTTTTTTTTAATTATTATCTAAAATAATAGTAAAATGAATATTTGGACATTATTATATAGTCCATGATATGCATAGTATGTGATTATCATATAGTCCATGAGATGCATAGTACGTGATTTATCTGATTTAGTCACAAAATATATAAGTCACAAGTTCTTTGTAAACTCAGAATTTTAGTTCGTAGTTGGTGATGAAATTGGGCATTTCATCTGCGAAGACTATAACATATCAACTAAGATGATTTGCCTTAATCATGGAAATGGAGACTTCTAGTTGATATGTTGATATGTTTTAAGAGTTAAGACATATTGAATTAGACCGCTGTGAGATTTATTATTCTCCTAATGATTGTCAAATGAATAATAAATCTCACGACTTCTATTTACATGAACTCCTAATCCTGAAAGAATAATGGACCTGATCATAAAGTGTAGGTTGGTTTGATATATCAGGAGTGAGATCTAAAGTCACTATCAAAACCTCAGTATGTTGGGCAGCCACATTTAGTGTTGATGGTGATGGAAATATGCATGTATGTAGCGGATAATTAACGGATCTACTTCATTCACAATTGATAACATGTGCTATGTAAGTTTCAGAATATAAGAACAAGAGAGTATACCTTGGTATGGTGAAATTCAAAACCAAAGATCAGAAGTTCATGAGAACACCTTTAATCTGCACTCCAATTCCACTAACACCCAAGAAGTGTGGTCTCTCAATCAGTTTCTATGTGTTTGTTCAAAAGAGAATGAATGAGTGTCCAACACTCACATACACCATTTCATGTATATTCCAAAAAATTTGTATGTTTCTCCCTTTACAACTGATTATCTAATTGGGCTGGCCTTTTGGGCCTTTCCAATTGGGCTTTAGTATGTGGCTTAGAGTGGGACCAAAAGGGAACAAATAAGACACTAGCTCCAATGGGCCTTGGGCTTTTCTGTCAACTCTTGACAAGTCCAAAATTACCATTAATTATATTTAATACCACTATATAAATATAATTGCACTCTAGGTTTTATTAATAAATTATATCCCAAGACTTTATTGTACATGCAACCCCTTCATAAAATATTCGTAGTAATATAAAGTCATAAATGAAGACTGCCACTTTGTAGATTACTACATCTTAATCCTTGAGTACTCGGTTTAATCATTTTAAGTTATTCATCATATATTTATGAAATCCAATTCCATAAATATATAATTTAGTAATTTCTTACTAAAGTGGTTAGGCCTAACACTCTGAATAACCGTATCTATTAAACTTATCTTAAGGGAATATTTTATATCTCCATTAAGAGACTATGAATTCCATCTTGAAAATATATGTTCCATCAACATTAAATGTGGCTGCCCAACATACTGAGATTTTGACCGTTACTTTAGATCTCACTCCTGATATATCAAAGCAATCTACACTTCATGATCAGGTCCATTATTCTTTCAAGATTAAGAGTTTATGTAAATAGAAGTCGTGAGATTTATTATTCAATTGACAATCATTAAGAGAATAATGAATCTTACAGCAGTCCAGTTCAATATGTCTTAACTCTTAAAACATATTAACATATTAACATATTAACATATCAACTAGAAGTCTCCACTTCCATGATCAAGACAAATCATCTTAGTTGATATGTTATAGTCTTCGCAAATGAAATGCCCAATTTTATCACTGACTACGAACTATAATTCTGAGTTTACAAAAAACTTGTGATTTATATCTTCTGTGACTTTTCACATAAATCACATACTATGCATCTCATGGACTATATGATAATGTCTGAATATTCATGTTATCATTATTTCAGATAATAATAAAACAAATTTATTAATCACAATATTAAGTCATACTTAATGTCACACATAATGTCATACTTAATATCATACATAGCATCATACAATAGGATTTAAGGGCACTAATTCTAACAAATGGAACATATATTTTCAAGATGGAATTCATAATCTCTTAATGAAGATATAAAATATTCCCTTGAGATAAGTTTAATGGGTTTGGTTATTCTGAATGTTAGGCCTAACTACTTTAGTAAGGGTTACTAAAGTATATATTTATGAAATTGGACTTCATAAATATATGATTAATAACTTAAAGGATTAAACTTGGTACTCAAGGATTAAGATGTAGTAATCTTTAAAGTGGCAGTCTACATTTATGACTTTGTACTATTACAAATATTTTATGAAGGGGTTGTATGTATAATAAAGTCTTGGGATATAATTTATTAATAAGGCCTAGAGTGCTATTATATTTATGTAGTGGTATTAAATATAATTAATGGTAACTTTGGACTTGTCAAGAGTTGACAGAAAAGCCCAAGGCCCATTGGATTTAGTGTCTTATTTGTTGCCTTTTGGTCCCATTCCAAGCCACATACTAAAGCCCAATTGGAATGGCCTAAGAGGCTAGCCCAGTTAGAAAATCAATTATAAGGAGAGAAACATACAAAATTTTGTAAGAAAATAAAATGATTTGTATGTGAGTGTTGAATCTACTAACTGATCAATGCATGGCAAATGATAACTATCCTTGGGCAGGCTTTGTTCAAATTAGTGAAGTCTACACACATCCTCCACTTGCCATTTGCCTTCTTAACCATCATCACATTAGCTAGCCAATCCGAGTAATAGACTTCCCAAATAAATTTTGCTATGGTTAACTTTTGGACTTCTACCTTAATAGCATCGTCTCACTCAAGAGCGAAGGCCCTCTTCTTCTGACGAACAAGCTTGGAAGATGAGTGCACATTCAATCGATGAGTAATAACACTTGAGTCAATTCCTAGCATGTCTTCATGACTCCATGAAAAAATGTCGATACTCATCCTTAAGAACTAAACGAGGTCATGCTTCATCTTTTCCTCCATACTTGTTCCAATTCTAGTAAATTTCTCAAGGTTACCCTCTTCCAGAGGGATATCTTCCAGTACTTTGATGGGCTCTACAATAACCCTTCTTTCCTCTATGCTTATCGTCTACACATGCTCGTCCATAGCCAACATGGCTAGTTAGCACTCTCTAGCAGCCAACTGATCTCCTTGCACTTGCCCTATCCCATACTCCATTGGGAATTTGACTGATAGGTGATGAGTAGATGTTACCGCCTTCCAACTGTTTAAAGTTGGTCTTCCAATAATGGTGTTATAGGAAGATGAACAGTCCATCACGAGGAAATTTACTTCCTTGGTTATTTGTT
This sequence comes from Quercus tomentella, assembly GCA_028535165.1. NCBI lineage: Eukaryota > Viridiplantae > Streptophyta > Magnoliopsida > Fagales > Fagaceae > Quercus > Quercus tomentella. Next base: position 47,902,099 of record JAPQVY010000156.1, read on the forward strand.
GTGGATATGCTCCCACCACTACAAGTAGTGTAATAGTGCCCACAGGTTGCACTTTCATTCCTCCAAATCCTAACAAAGGCGAATTTACTGGACGAAGTTGATCTCGTCCAAGCCTTATTTGTTAGAAGGCTGGATAATATAAGATGTCTGCCAAACTCTCATTCTCTACCAACACCTTTCTATTTGTATAATCAACAATGAGCAAAGTAATGACGATGGCATCGTCATATGGGTGATGGACCCTTCCAGCATCCTCGTCTATGAATGTAATGGCTTGCTCATCTACCCCCCTCGTCCTTGGTGGTCGTCTAGAGAGTTGAACATTCTGTACCACCTTTAGGTATGTCTTCCTTGACTAGGGAGATTGCCTTGTTGAATTTCCTCCTATAATAACCTTTATTTCTCCAAGTGGGGGTCGTGATGACTCTTCTACCTTTCCTTTCAACTTTTCATCTTTACGATCTCTTCCAATGAAATGTCTCAACTTTCCTTATCTGATAAGGTTCTCTATCTACTACTTCAAGTCATAACACTCGTTCGTGTCATGCCCGTGATCTCTATGAAAGCGACAATATTTATTCTTATTGCGCTTGTTAGGATATCCCTTCATCTTCTCTTGCCACTTCAAGGATGGGTTATCCTTGATTTGCATAAGCACTTGAACAAGTAGAACATTCATGGGTGTGTAGTGCTAACTACTTCTTGGAGATGAATTTGCATTTCTGTTATCTCTATCCTTCTTCTCTCCTGTCTGAGCCTTCTTTGGACGAGAGCCTTGTTCATGATGACTTGGGAGGTCTGCTTCCATTCGCTCTACTCTTTTCCTCTTCTTGGCAATGATTACATCTTCTACATTCATGAAGTTTTGGGCTAAATGGACGAGTTTAGCCATGGTTTATGGCTCTTGATCATAGAGTTTTTTAATGAACAAATCAGAACTAACTCCATTGTACTTATCATCCATCTCGTCTACCATCAGGGCTTCGCTATTAAAGCGAGTAATGAAGGACCACAAGCTCTCATTTTCTCCTTGCTCTATAGTTAGCAGGCTGGATGAGAAGTGTTTATGCCTTTGTCCTCTGATAAAGTTGTTGATGAACAACTTACTCAACTCTCCAAAAGAATCCAAGGAAGGCATCTTGAACTTGGAAGGCAGGGGATGACTATTGATGGAAGCTATGAAAGGGGAATCAATTTGATGAACTAAATCATCTATGTGATTCGTCCTTCGTATATTCTCCCTTATCTCGTCCGTGACTCTCTTCATTTGATCCATCTCCCTCTCCAAGCATGGCACTCTTCATGAAGCGGTACCCCTTGATTGGTTCTCGCGCTTAACTCTTTGAAGCCTAAAATACTTTACTTATAAAAAAGAAATTCCTAAGGCAAGAGCCTCCAGAATGTCTTTAACGTAAGGGGATTTGAAAAATCAAAAGAGAAGAGTTAGAAAGAGGGGGGGTCAGAAAGTGCAAAAAAGTGTGCTGAATTTTGAGAGGCATCCTCAATTTATAGAGGTTTGAATGCTTCAAAAAATTAACAGATTGATTTGATACGAATTGAGACGCATCCTCATCTCTAAAAAATTGAAAAGGGTAGGGCTTATCTCAATCCAGAAGTCCTCGGGTCGGGCCTCGAGTTTGTGCCAATTGGCACTCTAAGAGTGTCGAATGGCCCTCTTGGGTGCCGAACCCACGTTTGAATTTTGGTCCAATTTGGACTCCTTTTTATGAGGATTTTTAAGCCAGGAATTGCACTTAGACGCATTTTTAATCCATATTCTAAAAATTAATCCCCTTTTCTGGATATTAAAGTCTTTAAAGTGATAATTATCTTGTGGATAAACACTTTGAAAAAGTCTTGATTATCCACAATTTCTATGCTATCTGATTATCCATTTTGTTCCCATGCAAGCAAGTCTATTTTTGGCACTAACTAACAATCAATCACAAAATTATTTAATTAATTTTAATTGTCCACCAGTCAGAATTAATTTAAATTAATCATGCGTGGTTGGTTCCACCCAAACAAAATGCATGTAGACCGTGCAAACTTGATCATGCGATATCTTTTAATCCGACGATCCGATTTGGAAATCGGACATACTGTCACGACCGTTAGAACCTCAAGATCATTTTTATGATATTCAATGAATGAATTAATGCATGTAATGCAACTATAAATTTTGGGTATATGAATGGTCACTATAGCCATCTTCCTTGATTACATTATGGGTACAAAATCAAGTGTCTACCGAATGCCCCTCATTGACAAAGTTTACAAAGCAAATGTCAATGTAAACCAAAGACATTGATTTTAGCAAACATGATTTAATCAAGGTTGACTTTTCAAAGATTACCTAGCCTTAGAAGCTAAAACCATGGAACATAGAACTAGTGTTTTGCTGTCTTGAAAAAAATGAAATTTAGGAATACTTGACCTACTTGATGTCAAATAAAAATGATGTGAATCTTGAAATTTGAGGTGACTAAGAGGCTTCTCTATCTCAGTCTGTGACATCTGATAACCAAGGGGCTTCTCTACCTCGATCTGAATGAAAGGTAACCAAGGGGCTTTTCTACCTCGGGACCTGGGATGATTGAGAGGCTTCTCTATCTCAATCTTGAATTGTGATGATCAAGGGGCTTCTTTACATTGATCTTGATGGAAGGTAACCAAGGGGCTTCTCTACCTCAGAACCTGGGATGACTGAGAGGCTTCTCTATCTCAATCTTGAATTGTGACGACCAAGGGGCTTCTCTACCTCGATTTTGATGGAAGGTGTCCAAAGGGCTTCTCTACCTCGAAACCTAGAGCGATTGAGAGGCTTCTCTATCTAAATCTTGAATTGTGACGATCAATGGGCTTCTCTACCTCAATCTTGATGGAAGGTGTCCAAGGGGCTTTTCTACCTTAAAACCTAAGGCGATTGAGAGGCTTCTCTATCTCAATCTTGAATTGTGACGATCAAGGGGCTTCTCTACCTCGATCTTGTTAGAAGATATCCAAGAGGCTTTTCTACCTCAGAACCTTGGGATGATTGAGAGGATTCTCTATCTCAATCATGAATTATGGTGACTAAGGGGCTTCTCTACCTCGATCTTGTTAGAAGATATCCAAGAGGCTTTTCTACCTCAGAACCTTGGGATGATTGAGAGGATTCTCTATCTCAATCATGAATTATGGCGACTAAGGGGCTTCTCTACCTCGATTTGAATGGAAGGTGTCCAAGGGGCTTCTCTACCTCGGAATCTGGGGCGATTGAGAGGCTTCTCTATGTCAATCTTGAATTTTGACGATAAAGGGGCTTCTCTACCTCAATCTTGATCGATGGAAGGTGCCTAAGGGGCTTCTCTACCTCAGAACCTTGGGATGATTGAGAGGCTTCTCTATCTCAATCTTGAATTGCGGCGACCAAGGGGCTTCTTTACCTTGATCAGAATGGAAGGTGTCCAAGGGGCTTTTCTACCTCAAAACCTTGGGATCTTGCCTACAAAAGATCAAAATTTGGAATTAGACTTTAAACGATGAGTTCTTTGTTATTCCATTTTTTTTTAGATGTGTTAGGTTTTTAGATCCCTGTAAACTAGATTGTTTAACCTAATTAATTAATTAAGTGAATACTTAGGTTTATTATTCAGATCTAGGTTAAAACAATAAAGTCATATCATGTAAAGTAGCAGAAAATAAAGAAAACAATGATATGTTGACCTAGGAAAACCAAACCGGTAAAAGAACCTGGGGAGGATTTAACCTAACTATCCTCAAGGTAAAAAGCAAATCCAATAGAAAGAATTGAAGTTTACAATAAGACTTAGACCACTAACATCCTATTGCTACTACACGTAGAACTTACTACCATGACCCCATTATAGCTCCAAGTCCACGGACTACTTCTTTCCTTGGCCTTTGCAACACAAGCACCCATTTGTAACTTTGAGACTCCACTCAAAGGTTTATCAACACAAACTCTCCTGTTTGTGACTCCAAGACTACCCTTGAAGGATTAGATCTTCAACTATTGTTGATCTTCATGCAGCAACTTCAGATCTACCAGTTCTAAAGATATGATAGTGATATCTGGTAGGGACTTTGATAGAGGAAGGCATAGAATCTATTAGATCTCACAAGAGCACCTCCAAAGTCATAATCAAATATGCCTAGGGTTTCCTTTATATACTAGAAGAAGTAAATCTGAAACCCTATTCCTTTTTGGACTTGAATTGCTGTTGGGCCGAACTTAAAATTCTGAAGAGGTAGATCGGTCGAACCAGGTAGATTATGAAATCTTCTTCCTACAGCTTGTATGTTCTTGAATCTTGACTTATATCAATTGTTTAATAACACCTATAGACTCTAGGATCTATATCTAGACAAGTTTGTGTTCACGGTTTGCCAATTGTTCTAAACTTTTAGAACATAACAAGATGTGTGATTTTCCTTTGTTCTTTCTTGATTTGAATTTTTTCATTTTTAGCAAGAAAACTTTTGTAGTCCTTTGAAATTTGAATTTGAAACTTGAAACTTGGAATTGAGAGTTTGAAACTTTTCTTTTTGAAAAATGGTATCCTTTGTCTTTGATCATCTCTAAGAGTTTATTTTTCCTTCAAAATCACAAAATTTTGATATTGGCATCATCTATTTTTGGAAATCTTTGAAAATTTTTTTATTCATTCTTCTTGATTTTTCCTTTTTCTGAAAGAATTTTTTTTTTTAGGGTTGACTAAGTCAACTCAATCAAACCTGAGTTGACTCAGCAACTCAAGTAGTAAAAAAAAGGGGGAGGGTGAATTTTGGCCCCCATTTCTTGTCTTTTTCTTTTTTATTTTTGCTTTTCTCTCTTCTTTCTTCCTTCTTCCTCCATTGTTACTATTCACACACTTCACCAACTTGCATTTTCTCCCTCATTACACTATTTCATCTCTAAAAAAAATCACTTTCCTAAGCTTCTCAGTCTTCTTTCATTCATCTCCCTTAATATCTTTTCAGATCTTTGTGTTCTTGACCATTTTTGCCACAAACCCATTTTTGAAACCCATCTCCAAACCATCATTTTCTTTGCATTGACAATGGCATCTTCCAATGGGCCTTCCTTTCTCACTTTTAGTAGGAAAAAATATCACCCATCTCTTTAATGGAATGATGAAGAAGGGCTCCTTCAAGACCCCAAGACCCATGCACCACATTCCAAAATGGACTTAAAGGTTTTTTTTTTTTTTTTTTTTTTTTTTTTTGATTTCTTTGTTGGGAAATTTGTTGATTTCATGTTTTATTGAAAGCTTGGTGTTACATTCTCATTCATTCTCAAAAAAAAAAAAAAAAAAAGGAAAGCTTGGTGTTAAGACATTGTCATTTGGTGGTTATTTTCTCTTGTTGAAATTTTGCATTGTATAATTGATCATGTTGTAATTTTGGCCATAGGGCATTTTTAGATTGTTGATTTATTTGGCATGGTGTAACTTGGACAATATTGATGACTCATGAAATTTGGCAATGTATGTATTTTGTGGTTGAATTTGGCAATGTATGAAATTTGACAATTTGACAATATTGTTGAATGTGTTTTGGCTTGAATTTTGGGGGCATTGAAGTCATAAAAATTTAGTGTGTAGGCTTGGTTGAACAAATTCATTTTTTATGAATGTGAAAATTTTATTGGAAGGTGTTAGTCTTGTTTCATGAGTATGGACATTTTTATGGACATGGGTATGAGAAAAAAAATTTTATGGTGGTATGGATTTTGTTTGTGTCAGATATGGATAAACTTTGGTTGGTCGTTGGAAATTTTTTTTTTGACATGGAAGTTTTTGTTGGACATGAGATTTTGGTTGGAACAAAATTTTGGACATGGCAAAATTTTTTGTTAGGCATAGGATATTTTTTGTTTTTGTTTTTTTTTTTTCTTCTTTGGAGTGAGTATTTTGGAATGAGTATTTTGTGAGCATCTCAATGATCGGCCAACTTTGTTTTGCAAAACCTCAAGAGTCGAGGTAGCCTCTAGATGTTGAAAGGCATATGGGAGATATTGTCTCCATATGTTGATGAAGCAGGCTTCTAGACTTTTTTCCAAGCTTTATTGAATCAGGACACTCATGAATACAAGATCTCTAGTTACTCCTTGCTTTGTCAAAGCGGTTTTGGGACACTACGTGCACTTTCCATTTTCCAGGCATTGGTGAAGTGATGTTGACACCTTATGACTTCTCAGTCATTACTGGCTTAAGACTTGGTGGTGAAAGAATCATGGTCAATGATTTCCTCACTTCAAAAGAGATTAAAAGTCTTTTGGGTGTGATGCCTCCAAAACTGAAGAGCAAAAATGTCTCCTTGATATGGTTGTATAAGAATATCGAGAACTGTAATACTGTAGCAACTGGCACACACATGTTCATGCTTCTCTTCATCGAAACTTTCTTATGTCCAGACTTGGGTAGTACTGTGAGTTTGCATTATTTGTGGAGTCTGAGGGATATTGGCCAGATCAAAAATTATGATTGGGGTGGCATGGCTACGCAACCCTCTTGCATTTCATGACTCAACTTTCTAGACGTAGTCTCTCAAGCTTAGGAGGTGCTCCATTTGTTTGGCAAGTGAGGTTTGGAATTTTTGGCTATGTGTGGGTTTTGGAAAGTCATTTTGGCTATGACATAATGATGTATGTTGGTTTTTTCAGGTCTGGATGTATGAATATTTTGGGGTTAGTCCTTAAGTTCGAGAAGATGTTGACGGCATGTATCCGAGGTTTCTCCGTTGATTGCCCAAATATAGTTTGTCAACGCCTTCCAAGCGTTCTTTGAAAGTTTGGCGTATGGTGATTGACAACTTAACTGTTGCTGATGTAAGTTTTTTTTTTTTTTTTTGGTGGGACTTTTTTTTAGTTAAGGGTTTTTATGCTTGATTGTGGTTTTTTCTTCTTCTTATTTTGGGCCCTTTGTGATTTTCAAATGTCTTTGGATCCTTGGCTTAGGTGTGAGGAGTATGATGAGTGTGAATGGGCTCAAGAGCTGAATGGTCGTCAGGTATTGTTTAAGTGTGGCCATGGGAGGTATTGGTATCTTAGTGACCAAGTGTTGTCTCAAGTTCAGCATGTGAATTCTCCTGTGACAATTCCGGTTCCTCCTTGTCCCTCCATCCGGTTGGCAGACCTTCTAGCCAATGAAGAAATTGCTCGTGCTAGAATTGGCCATGTTGTTTCGGGGACGCCAAGAGCCTATCATGAATTTGTTCAGACTTAATTACAAGGCGGTCTAGCTGGCATTCCTATAACCTCAGTATCTCAATTTCCTTCTAAAGCCAAATTGCATTTCATCTTCTCTATTTCAGCTTCTGTGAAAATATCTGCATGTTGCACTTTTAGGCTTCATCTTCTGAAGAGGAGGAAGAGGAAGAAGAGAATCCCCCTCCTAGCCATGCTAGCGGCTCTTCTAATTCCTTCATGGAGACATATCCTCATTTTCTTGGATGGCAATATAATGTGATGAATCCTGATGGGTCATACAGCTCTATGGCTTTAGACAGACCAGAGCATACTCCAAATGTCCCTTGGAGTGACCTAGTGTGTTCCTGAATCCTTTAGTTTCTTGTCCTTATTTTTTTTTTGGGCTTACTGAACTATTCATGAACTGGTGCATTTGTGTTTCAAGTTGGAACTAATCTTATGGAGGAAAGCATGCGGATGATCAGAGGTTTGCAACTGGTAGCACGCACTCAATCTTCCCAATATGTGATCAATGAAGTGAACTAGGTATAAGATGATGCTTTCTAAGTTTTTTTTTTTTTTTTTTTTTTTTTTTTTTTTTTTTTTTTTTTGATTTCTTTGTTGGGAAATTTGTTGATTTCATGTTTTATTGAAAGCTTGGTGTTACATTCTCATTCATTCTCAAAAAAAAAAAAAAAAAAAGGAAAGCTTGGTGTTAAGACATTGTCATTTGGTGGTTATTTTCTCTTGTTGAAATTTTGCATTGTATAATTGATCATGTTGTAATTTTGGCCATAGGGCATTTTTAGATTGTTGATTTATTTGGCATGGTGTAACTTGGACAATATTGATGACTCATGAAATTTGGCAATGTATGTATTTTGTGGTTGAATTTGGCAATGTATGAAATTTGACAATTTGACAATATTGTTGAATGTGTTTTGGCTTGAATTTTGGGGGCATTGAAGTCATAAAAATTTAGTGTGTAGGCTTGGTTGAACAAATTCATTTTTTATGAATGTGAAAATTTTATTGGAAGGTGTTAGTCTTGTTTCATGAGTATGGACATTTTTATGGACATGGGTATGAGAAAAAAAATTTTATGGTGGTATGGATTTTGTTTGTGTCAGATATGGATAAACTTTGGTTGGTCGTTGGAAATTTTTTTTTTGACATGGAAGTTTTTGTTGGACATGAGATTTTGGTTGGAACAAAATTTTGGACATGGCAAAATTTTTTGTTAGGCATAGGATATTTTTTGTTTTTGTTTTTTTTTTTTCTTCTTTGGAGTGAGTATTTTGGAATGAGTATTTTGTGAGCATCTCAATGATCGGCCAACTTTGTTTTGCAAAACCTCAAGAGTCGAGGTAGCCTCTAGATGTTGAAAGGCATATGGGAGATATTGTCTCCATATGTTGATGAAGCAGGCTTCTAGACTTTTTTCCAAGCTTTATTGAATCAGGACACTCATGAATACAAGATCTCTAGTTACTCCTTGCTTTGTCAAAGCGGTTTTGGGACACTACGTGCACTTTCCATTTTCCAGGCATTGGTGAAGTGATGTTGACACCTTATGACTTCTCAGTCATTACTGGCTTAAGACTTGGTGGTGAAAGAATCATGGTCAATGATTTCCTCACTTCAAAAGAGATTAAAAGTCTTTTGGGTGTGATGCCTCCAAAACTGAAGAGCAAAAATGTCTCCTTGATATGGTTGTATAAGAATATCGAGAACTGTAATACTGTAGCAACTGGCACACACATGTTCATGCTTCTCTTCATCGAAACTTTCTTATGTCCAGACTTGGGTAGTACTGTGAGTTTGCATTATTTGTGGAGTCTGAGGGATATTGGCCAGATCAAAAATTATGATTGGGGTGGCATGGCTACGCAACCCTCTTGCATTTCATGACTCAACTTTCTAGACGTAGTCTCTCAAGCTTAGGAGGTGCTCCATTTGTTTGGCAAGTGAGGTTTGGAATTTTTGGCTATGTGTGGGTTTTGGAAAGTCATTTTGGCTATGACATAATGATGTATGTTGGTTTTTTCAGGTCTGGATGTATGAATATTTTGGGGTTAGTCCTTAAGTTCGAGAAGATGTTGACGGCATGTATCCGAGGTTTCTCCGTTGATTGCCCAAATATAGTTTGTCAACGCCTTCCAAGCGTTCTTTGAAAGTTTGGCGTATGGTGATTGACAACTTAACTGTTGCTGATGTAAGTTTTTTTTTTTTTTTTTGGTGGGACTTTTTTTTAGTTAAGGGTTTTTATGCTTGATTGTGGTTTTTTCTTCTTCTTATTTTGGGCCCTTTGTGATTTTCAAATGTCTTTGGATCCTTGGCTTAGGTGTGAGGAGTATGATGAGTGTGAATGGGCTCAAGAGCTGAATGGTCGTCAGGTATTGTTTAAGTGTGGCCATGGGAGGTATTGGTATCTTAGTGACCAAGTGTTGTCTCAAGTTCAGCATGTGAATTCTCCTGTGACAATTCCGGTTCCTCCTTGTCCCTCCATCCGGTTGGCAGACCTTCTAGCCAATGAAGAAATTGCTCGTGCTAGAATTGGCCATGTTGTTTCGGGGACGCCAAGAGCCTATCATGAATTTGTTCAGACTTAATTACAAGGCGGTCTAGCTGGCATTCCTATAACCTCAGTATCTCAATTTCCTTCTAAAGCCAAATTGCATTTCATCTTCTCTATTTCAGCTTCTGTGAAAATATCTGCATGTTGCACTTTTAGGCTTCATCTTCTGAAGAGGAGGAAGAGGAAGAAGAGAATCCCCCTCCTAGCCATGCTAGCGGCTCTTCTAATTCCTTCATGGAGACATATCCTCATTTTCTTGGATGGCAATATAATGTGATGAATCCTGATGGGTCATACAGCTCTATGGCTTTAGACAGACCAGAGCATACTCCAAATGTCCCTTGGAGTGACCTAGTGTGTTCCTGAATCCTTTAGTTTCTTGTCCTTATTTTTTTTTGGGCTTACTGAACTATTCATGAACTGGTGCATTTGTGTTTCAAGTTGGAACTAATCTTATGGAGGAAAGCATGCGGATGATCAGAGGTTTGCAACTGGTAGCACGCACTCAATCTTCCCAATATGTGATCAATGAAGTGAACTAGGTATAAGATGATGCTTTCTAAGTTTTTTTTTTTTTTTTTTTTTTTTTTTTTTTTTTTTTTTTTTTTTTTTTTTAATGCTTGAGCTTCCATGATAATTGATTTAACATTGGTCTTTATTGATTTTTTAGAATACCCAGATGGCATTGGCCGATGCCAACACAAGATCTTTGGAGGAAAGGGTTAGAAATCTTGAACTTCAGAACCGACAGCAAGAATCCTGGTTTATGCAAGTCAGGAAAGAGACACTAAGGGTGGCTCCTCTAGAGGCGGGTTAAGGAGATCTTCTCGTAGGCGGACCCAGAGTCTGAATGATGCTTGACTTGTATTTTAATTTTCCTGTAAAAACAAGAGAGTACTTCTCAAAAAATTTGTATTAATTTTAGCTTTTAGCTCCTTACCTTTAGATTGCTTTTGATCTTGCTGCAACCCAGATGAGACAAGTTTAGAATTTACCTGTTAGAGTCTTATTTTGAACAATTTTAATTTTTTTGACCACTTTTGATGGGATTTTCACTTACATGAATGAGGCACGGCCGAATGCCCCTAGTTTGGAAACTTTTATGCCAAATAACCCTTTAGTTTTTTTTTTTTTTGAAAAGATTTTCTCACTCTCTCTCTTTCGAAAAGGAATGAGTGATTTTTTTTTAGAAAGAGGGGATAAGGCATAGCCGAATGCCCCTAGTTTAGGAGACGAATGCATGATTTTGAAAAAAAAAAAAAAAATCTCAATTTGATCAAAATTTTTTAAAGCAATGATGTAGGTGACCCCTCCCCCCCCCCCCCCTTTTTTGAAACAAATGGACAAGGCATGCTTAAATGCCCCAATTCGAAGCTTTCAAATTTTTGAAAAATTTTATTGCATAATCAATTTTTTTTTTAGTGAAAAACGGAGTCATAACAAACCCAAGAAGCATCCAAAAACACTAAATAGAGATGATTGGGGCTCGGTTAAACTAGGTGCCAATCGGCACTCTTGGAGTGCAGATTGGCACTTCGGGAGTGTCGTTCGACACTTGGGAAGTGCCGATCGACACTCTTAGAGTGCCGACTGGCACTTTAAGGTGCCAACAGGCACACCCAATTTTTGGCCTACTCCTTGCGCTTTTCCAACGCGTTTTTTTATGTTTTTGGGTTTTTTTGAAAAATATTTTATCCGTTTGTGACCATAAAACACTTTCCTAGTCAGCTACAAACTCTTGAAACTTATTTAAACCTTATTAAGGATTGAGGTAGCTTATTTTAGCATCTTTCCTACAAATAAATCTTTGCATCAAAGTTATCAAGACACAATAATCACAAGCAAGAGTCATCCATGGCTAACAATCAAAATTCTTCTCATTCAACCTTTCATGATATCAATAGATGGGTTCATAGCTTTGATTTTAGCACCAAGTCCAATTTTACAGGCTACAAGCTTGAGAGAATCAAGGCTTTGAGGAATGTCAAGATCAAGTGGGATTTCCTTCGTGCTGCTATGAAGTTCCAGGATCCTGAAGATCATGTATTTCGGTTTAAAACTGCTGAACTTTGTACCACAATTGAAGAATTTTAAGCTATTTTGGGTTATGATCCTAACAAAAAATCCGTAGTAGTTTCTTGTAATTCCAGACACAGGGAGACTTTGTTTGATGCTCTAGGACTTCCTACTTCAATTTCCAGTAACCTAATTAAAGGACACATGGTGAATGCAGTTCTTTCAGGGCTGATTAACAAACGCATTTATGGAGTGATTGACAACATGCAGAAGATTTTTGGCTTGGCTCTCTGTTTCGTAGGGGATCTTTTGCTTTGCTCTGGGAGGCCCGGTTTTACAGATGCTCGAGCCATAAGCATTGTAAGTCAAATTAAGGATGGTGATAATCCTGCTTCTCTGATCTTGATAGAAACTCTTTTAGGATTGGACTCTGTATTTCATGGTAGAGAGTCACAAAAATTTCTTGGCAGCCCCTTGACTTTGCAGATATGGTTGATGGAAAGTCTGGACATGATTGTCAGGCCTACTGTTGCTAATTGTTGTCCTGGCAGTTTCCTTAGTAGGACTGTCCTCAAAACTAAGTGTCAAACTGAAAGCGACTAGGTGAAATTTTTGAACAAGAAATCCAGTGCTTCAATTCGATGGAATTGTTATTGGTGGAAGTGTCCACCCCCTCTGCTGCGGTCTCCAAGATTAGATCACATCTTCATAGTTGGATTAAGGAGAGCAACATTCTATAAGGCAGATAAACTCTTGAGGCAATTCCAATATAAGCAAGGAATGCTCGGTGGGAGAGGTAAAAAACCTTTCACTCTTGTGGACACTAATCCTACTTCTATAAAGAACATGTTATTGGGTTTGGTGATGGCTGACCGAGTGGATCAATCTTTTGTGAAGGTTCACTTCCATAGAATGACCACAGAATATTCTAACTGGTTGGGGCACAAAATTGTGGACAAGGAGGCTGACATGGTTGCTATGAGAAAACAATTTCTTAGAGACAACTGAGAAAGACATAAGGCTGACAACTATGAGTTTAAAAGGAGGGACAAAGATGACAAAGTACCTAACACAGATGGAATCAACGAATAACCAAAGGAGAAAGACTGAAGATAAAACGATCTTCTTACTTTTGGCTTTGAACATGTTTATTTTAAAAGTTGATGTGAAACTCTTAAGCTTTAGAATTATTTAGGACTTTTAGGTTAAGGGTTCTGTTTAGGTTTAGGTTTTTAGGGTTTGATTTTTTTCTTCTTTTTTTTTTTTTTTTTTGGCTTGGTTTAGGGTTTGGGTTTTTTTAGGGTTTGGTTTTTTTTTTTTTTTTTTTTTTTTTTTTTTTTTTTTTGTGTGTAATAGAATGACTTACTAGAATGGTTGATTTTTGAAAACAATATATATATAAATATATATATATATATATATATATATATATATATATATATATATATATATATATATATATATATTTGGCTCAATGGGTAAATGGTGGGTTTAGGGAAGTTGTAACCGAACCAATGTATGGTTGCCTACGTACCTCCTTAACAGAAGGATCAGGTCATCACGTAGTTCATTTTTTATTTTCCTTAATTTTGGGCCATGCTCTAGGGATGTAGGCATTTACTTTCCTGCTCTATGTGCTTGCATTATGCATGATGTATGTATATATACCTGCTCCCCCCTTCTAGTGTGATCGCCACAAACCATGTCACCTAAGGCAAAGCGATGCCTAATTTCCACTGTGAAAGTAAGTTGGTGTGTCGCCGGATTTTCACTGTGGAAATCTGGTACTCAGCTCGAATGCCATAGGAAAGCATAGATTGGGACCATGCCCTTTCAAAAGCTAAATCTCAAAGCCCTCATGTATGCAAAGCCCCGAAAGCCAATGCCAAAATCATGTTTTTACTGCCAATCTCCAAAAATTAAGGTTTTATCAAAATAAAGGACTGTTCTTGGAAATGCGTTATAGGGTGCCTAACACCTTCCCCACACGTAACCAAACTTCCGGACCTAAGAATCAAGATTTTTTTTGCCATCCATATTAGATTAGGAAAAATGACCTTTTTCTTAGCCTAGGATTGGTAATATAATCAACTAGAAACAGGTGACCAATCACACCTTAGAAAAACCCAATGATTGGTGGCGACTCCACTTACCTTTGGTAATCCCTTAAAATTTGGCCCAGATTCCTGCGATAAGGCCAAAGGTAGACCTACCTTCCTTCACCGAGAGAGAGAGAGAGAGAGAGAGAGAGAGAGCAACCGAAACTCCACGCAAAACACACACGCATACACATCGAGAAGGGCCCTCCAATAAGGCCCCGCACGCATGGGAGCTGTCACCACGATGGGTGGTAGAACGAAGGTGCGGCAGCGACGGTTTTTCCACTTAGCTGGTCGAGGCCGGGCGTCGACAGACTGGCGACTCCACTAAGGATTGATGAGAGTTAAGGATTTAGAGCTTTTGATAAAACCATAATCTTTGGACAGTGGCTTTCAAAAACATAGAAATTGGCATTATCCTCCGGGGCTTTCCTTTTGAAAAGGACTTCTACTATATCCTAGTAGACCATTTTCAAAAGAGCCAAAAAAAAAAAAAAAAGCCTTTTTCCAAAAAAAATCCTTTTCCTCACATGGGAGGCTTTGAGGTATTTCCACATGGGGCTTTACCGCTTTCCTCACATGCTTTACAGCTTTCCTTCACATGCAAACATAGGGTAGCAAAATTTAATTTCCGCTACATCTTTATCTGCTTTCCATATATATATATATATATATATATATATATATATATATATATATATATATATATATGTTGTTCTTTGAAAAAGTCTTTCCCCTTCATTAAGAATTGCATGACATATACACCCTTTTGAGTCGATCCTAGGCTCCGCACTGCTAGCGAGGTCTCACCTCTTTTAGGGATTTCATCACCCCATCTATAGTTGCATAGACAGAACATAGGCAGTGTTACCCACAGTTAGATTCAGGGCTGATGTTGTATACAGTTGTCGAAAAGACCCCCTCGATCCTTCCTACCCCATAACTTCCATGAAGGGAGGGGTATGGCGATTGAGTACCCTAGGATAGGAACCACCTACCAATTAAGCCTTTGCATACAGTTGGCCTAGTTATGTTAAACCCGTAAGGACTAGATCAAGCCAAAACCCATCAGGACTAGGAAAAGCCCAAAGAGTGAACATCCAAGCCTAGGAAAGGATACCTTTCTAGGGCTAGAGGTCAGGGCAAAGTGTCTTGTAGCAAGTATGCCCTTTTTGTTTGCGCCAAAGAAATTGTGCTCTACTCTAGGTTCCTTTTATCCTGTTTGCACAACATTCATGTTTAAACCCCTAGGAAAAGCAACCCCATTGCTTGTACATGCTAGACCATACCCTACCCCTAAGGGTTTACAACCCTACAATGGCACTCGTGCATACACTAATTGGTTCAGTCACCTAATTATGCAAAGATAAAATTTGTGGCAAGTAACCAAAACTCTGTTTATGAGGAGATGCTGCTGAAAAATTGTCAAGAATCCCAAGATATCATGAGTCTTGGAATTCTCCTAAGGAAGATCCAAAAAAGATTGCTAGGAGGCTGAGGTCCTCAAAGAAATCCAAAGGCCAAGAGATTCATGTTGTCCAGATTGCCAAGAGGTTCGAATTGGTAAGACATCAAAATTACCAAAGGTCCTAGATGTCAAAAATCCAAGGGCTCCCCCCAAGAAATCCAAAGGTCCAAGAGATCCATGATGTCCAAGTTACCAAGAAATCCAAGTGTCCAAGGGCTTTCACGAGAGGTCCACATCATCAGAAGCCGAGCTTTTCCTCTCAGTTACATTTCTTGTATTGTAAAAGGCCCATTATTGGAGTCGATGAACCCAGTGTTGTAAAAGCAAATTTTGTACAAGCTTGTAATCAAAGGAAGGGTCCTTCTCATATTTTTAAGCATGTCATGAAAGTTTTGATTACTTGCTTATCTTGTGCATTAATCTTGCATCATAGTAGAAACTCACCATGATAAATACCCAAGCAAGGGTGCAAAGTCAAATTTTTGTGAAAATGGTAGGTGCATGTTAAATACCAAAAGCATAAACTAACTTGATTTTGGTGTTGTGTTTCCACCTTGTTAAATGCACCCCGTTTCTTTCACTTCCCTTTCTTAAGGATCAAAGGATTACTAAAAAGAAACAGTTTAAGCTACCACCACATCGTGATCCCATCATCACTAGGTCTTGTGCAAGAGAGATGTCTACTAGTGGGCCTTTAACTCCCAAAGTGGATCCTGCCAAGTTTGCTCAGATGAAAGAGCAAATGTCAAAACTGATGTGCATGGTACAACAGCTAGTTGTAGGAGGAGGACAAAACTCTTTCAGTCATAGCCAAGGAGGTACCAAGCTAAGAATGGAAATCAGCCTCCGCCATTATAGGATCAGGGCCACCATGTACCACCTTAGGGCAGCGACCAAGAGATAGATCCTTCAAAGGACAAGAACCCCGAATCTGGGTATGGCCAAGTCAAGAGCCAAATGGAAACTCTAGCTAAGAAGCTGCGTATCATAGAGAACTCCAGTGTCCATGGAAGTGTTGCTCTAAACAGTCTGACCAACTTCTCTCAGGTCATTATGCCTCCTAAGTTCAAGGTACTAGAGTTCGTCAAGTATGATAGTATTGGAGACCCTTGCACGCATTTGTGCATGTTCTGTAGGAAGATGACTCCCTATGGGGATAATCACCTTCCGCTTTGCCAGATTTTCCCTGATAGTTTAACTGGCCCTACAGCCACATGGTATGTGAGACTGGAAAAGACCTCCAACTGGAGGGAGATGGCCAATGCCTTTCTAGAATATTACCGGCTTAACATCGAGATAGCTCCTGACCTTATAGTTCTTATAAGGACAGAAAAGAAGAATAGGGAATCTTTTCGAGAGTATGCCCAGAGGTGGTGTGAGCTAGCCGCACAAATGCAACCTCCCATGATGGAAAATGAGATGATCAAGTGGTTCATTGACAACCTTAAGCCTCCTTACTATGAGAAGATGATCAGCACCTAAGTCACTTGTTTTGCTAGCCTGACTCCTATTGGGAAGTGTATCGATGAGGGTATTAAGACCAAGAAGATCGTTGACCCCACTTTCCTCTATTCTTTGATGGAACAATAACTCAAGGGAAGTGACAACAAGGTCGAAGAAGGAGATGTCCATATGGTGGCTGAAGGTAGGGGGTATAATTGGCTGAGTCACTACCCATCCTAAAGGCCAAAGGAAATTCACATCTCATGGGGAATCTAGAGAAAAAGCCAAAAAAGTCCCACCATTTCCCCATGTCGATTACCGAGTTGTACTCCTCTTTGTTAAATGAGGGCTTAATCGCTCCAGTCGCCCCTAAGTCAGTTACCAATTTTCTAGATGGTTACAACCCCTCAAAGACTTGTAAGTTTCACTATGATGCTCTAGGGCATTCGATAGAGCCTAATTGATAGCGGTGCCTTAATATTCAAGGGTGCTACACAGTCCAAAGTTGCCACTACCATGACCTTTGATGCTCAGGGTGAGGAAGTGAATGCAATAATGAGAGAGGAGGATGACCGTCTTGATCCAGAAGATCTGCATGGGTACCTAGATAGCCTTTTTGTGGCTCTAGTGGATCTAGGATACATACACCCAAAGGAATTGAAAGAGCAAGGAAGTACAGGTAAGACTTGTAAATACCATTCAAGAGCACAAGGGCACTCACTAGAAGATTGTGACAAGTTCAACAAGGAGATCCAGAGCCTAATTGACTGGGGAATTATTCAGTAGAGAAATCATAAGAAGTTGAGTGTTGTATGGCCTCTAATGAGCAGCTTACACTTGTCGGGTTGAATGCAAGGATTGAGAATTTGGAAAATCAGCAGGATAGACTTCTTCACCTTATGCATTGGCTGATTGACCTTTGCATTGATACCTCAACGAGTGACCTGACCTGTGGAGTTGATGTTATGGATGCCCTAGCACCTATAGGACATGCCAATGAAAGATCATATATTGAAAAGATATCTGAGAGATCTCGAGGGCAAAAGAGTCATGTGGCTCCCACAATCCAAACTCCTCAAGGAATAGGCCAACCAAGGCAAAGCCAATCCAAGCAAAGTGATGTCGCTCCTACGAGCCAAATGGTACCAGCCAGACAGGTCCAAGAGGCACTGAAAAAATTTCCACCCCTTCCTATGCCAATTTTGCAATTATATCATATATTGTTGAAAGAACGCCTAGTGGCCCCAATTTTGCCGAGACTTATAATGGATTCCCTTCAGGGTGAGTCTGGGCAGTTCAAGACATGTGAGCACCACTTTGGTAGTTTGGGACATAGCCTAGAAGAGTGCAAGTCCCTTACGAGGACGATCCAAGGCCTGATCAACAATAACATCATTCAATTTCAAAATGCCACAATCACCAATTCATCTCCAACGAGCTGTGAGGGTTAGGTTAATGTGTTGATCAAGAATAAAGGTCAAGGGGGCTCGTTCATTACAGGCCTCCCTACAGCTCCATATCCTCATGGAGTACTGTATCCTTCTTTGTTGCTGAACAAAGGCAATCCAAGGAGCGACATTTCCCAATCAAGTGGCACAACTGCCTTGGACCTTTTGTCAGTTAGTTATCCATGCTATTGCCAATACTATTAAAGGCCAAGTTGGTAGAATTGATGGCATCTAAGATCCAACCAAAACTTTCATCAAAGACTTACAATTTGGAAAATCATTATGACCATCATGGGGCGATGGTTGGCCACTCCATGGACATGTGTGAGCTACTCAAACAGAAGATTCAAGGTCTTATCAAAGGCGGCTGGTTAGAGCCCGAAGTGCATATGTCCATCAACCGGAGAACCAGATATTCAGGTGATCTTTACAAGGAAATCAAGATCCAGAATTGCTCCTCGAAAGCTCAAGCTATGCTCGAGTAGTTGGACAGCTGAGCTAATGTTCACAAGAGCACACTCGACTTGAGGCAGCGCCAAGTTGGCCATATGCTGTGGAAGAAGTCCCCAAAACCAAACATCATCTCACTATCTTTATGCTTTTGTTATCCTCGCATTTCCTGTTTCCTTTATGTCATTATGTTTTAGCATGAGACAATTTAAATTTAGTTTGTAATTAAGCTTTGAGACTCTTACTAAGCCTTAAGCACACTACCTGAGTGCCATGCGCAATGATGATCCTCTTCATTAGTATAATATTTTGTCCTGCTAAGGTTTATTTTTCTTGGACGGTTTCTAACTTCCCCTCTCTGTTTCCATGGTTGACTCAATAGGGTAAAATATGGAAAGTACCAACATCTCTATGCGAGCATTACCAAAATCTTGAGGACGTGATCCAAATTTAATCCCAAGCACAAAATAATGAACGGACGGCAGCTTCAAGATTCCGATCTTGGTGGTAGACACATGGATTTAGCTGTTCTCATTATGATATTGGGGCAGATTTTTTGCGGTCTCATTCCTATAAGACCACTAAAAATCCATCTTGTGCAACCTCCACATTATCCATGAAGGCTAGCTACCACAAGCCTAGAAGCAAAATTTTGCCAAAAATCAGAGTTAATTCGTACAGTTTGCAAGCTCCTTTGTCAAGGCATCTCAAAAGGGTGAAAAAAACCTAACATCTCTCAAGCAAGATCAAACAGCTCAAGTTTCATTAGCATCAGCTTGCCTCACTAGGCTTTTCCTTCAGGTCTTCTTCAGAAAAAACATTCTTTCACCTCTAGGTCTTTTTGAACAAAGTCCTCCCTTTCTCCAAGTATCTCGAGATGTCTTCGAGTTTCTTGATATGTGAATCCTCACACCCTTCAGTTGAAAATCTCACCAAGTTGTGAAAGTGATTAAGAGACCATGGAAAACGCCACACTGGGGCAGCTTTTTTTGCACTGTCTCTCCCCTCCGAATGGACTTCTTTTCAATAGCCTCAACAGCATCCTAGATTTTAGCAAGGACCACAGTCACAATTTCTTTACAAGGCCATCAGAAGATCTTACAGCTTGCTTGAAGCATTCCTTGGAAGCCCGACTTCCGCATTGACAATAGAAGAAGGCGAACCAAGCCTATATTCAGGGAGAATTGTAAACTATCTCCAGTTTTATCGGATCTTGCCATGAGTGAAGCATTCATTTAACTTGGACCATTAGGAACATTCAAACAGTATTGGGACCACCTCAGTCATGGTGATTCACTTGAAAAATCTCAAATCCATGAGAAATTAGCTCTAGCTACTTCAGCAATACAATGTCAGAACTTGCTTGTAATGAGTGCCCACATGTGAACCATTAAAGAAGAGTAAAGGGATTAAATTTGGTCCAATGAGAGCCAAAATGCTTCTAATTTTATTAGGTTTGTCATAGCCCGGACATGTCACTAACTCCCTTCAATTAATTTCCTTTTCAGGGACATGCTTTAATCAAGCCAAAGAGACGTCATTGACATCACTTTCTTCAATACATAGTGACAACCAAACGTCTGAGCATTTGTGATAGAGCCATTCACCTACTCCACATTTGGGCAACAATGCCCCATCAAAATTTCAGGGAATTGCATTAACATCCCTTCTTGTTGTACTCATATTGCCTTTATTAGGCCTCCAATGTGGCACATTGCCTTGACAGGTCATTTTGACGATTGACATGAAAATGAAGTTTGTTACTTGTGCCTCACAAGAATCTTCACCACAGATCATAAAATCTTCATCCCAAGAAGTATGCCAAGCATGGAATCAATCACCCAAGGCTTCTTTACAAGGGGAAGACCTCCATCTCCTAAGTGGATATTTGCGAAAGCTTTTGGATATTAGGAATGCCATCCATCCGAAACACTAGAACCCAGATTTGGCCTTGTCACTGCATCCCAAACACTATCTCAACAAAACCTTCTCTCATTCCAGTTGGCTTAGGTTTGTTGCAAACTTGTACACATTTTTCAACAAAAAAAAAAAGAAAAAAAAAATACTTCTCAAAATAAGATCAAAGCATAAATGTTCAAATTAAAACATCAAATCATGAAAATCTGTGTTTTAAAGCACATGTAGCTTCTAAAAGCGGCAAGTTAATGCCAAAACCCCTTTCGTGGGAAAAGAGTTGTTTGAGTGAAGCGGTTGTCCTTTACCAGGGATAAGGGGCATGTGATCTGCAAACACTCACCTCATGATATCCCATCTCAACAACTCCACATTCCTGAAACATTCACCACTTTTGCAAAGTGCATATTCTTTTCTTGACAATCAACCCCCCTGGGGAGATCCTACCTAAGATTGGTGTGGACCCTGAATCAGTGAATTACCATATGGTCAAGTTTCATTCACCAACAAATTAGATTTGATGTGATGGAGGCAGTTGTTTCAGTTATCCAAATAGTTATATCACTTGATATCCCTTTTGAGCCAGAAAGAAAATGTTTTACAAAAAGTACCCGAATTCATAATTTGGCACATGAGCTCCTAAGGCTAAGAAGTTAGCGTTCAAGATGACAGAGAAAGGCATTCATTTCACTACCATCCTGCTTGCAGAGAAATACCCCTTGTTAGCTCAGTTGAGCCTGTTGAATTCTTTTCTTGTTTAACCCAGTCAAGAATTACCCCCCACACTGGGGCGGCCTTAGATGGTTAAAAGGATCTCATGCTAAGTGATCTCCAATTTGAGTCCATCAAATGAGTCCATAATTGAAAAAAATTTGAGAAAAAAGCCCAAATCAGATGACAAAGGTCACGGGCCAATCAAGTCTAATGAAGCCTTCAAGCAAAGAAAGGGCAAAAATAAAAATTCAGCCCGAAACAATCAATAAACATGGGCTAAAGAAAATAAAATGCAAGCCCCAAAAACAAAATGGGCAAAATTCGAGAAATGGACTTAAATTGAGGATATAGTCGAGCATGAGAGGCAACTAAAATGCTTTTGATGAAGTGTAATCCTTGACTTTAGGAAACCCTTCAAAGAATTTCACAGCTAAAATATCCTCCCGTGAGCCTAGGAAACCCATATCCTTACATTATGGTCTTGAGAAAGTCCTTCCTGATTGAGAGCGACTACTTAGTCTATGGAGCTTATGCCAAATAATCACCCACATGTGAAAGTTTTGAGCTTGATATCCTTCATTTCAAAGCATCCAATTAACCCCAAGGCCACATTACAACCAAATGAAAGACCTCACAGATCACTGAGGGTCGGTTGGTTGTGGTACATTGAACATTTGGTCAATCATTGATGACGGGATCATCCGCTTATGTCAAGGTGTCATGCCTCAAAAAGGGTAGGGTCCTCTCCTAACCCACTCGATGAGGTCAAAATGGCTAAACACATCATTCATGTTTTCCCTAAATAGCTTAAAAAGGGACACCCACTCATTTGATAAGCACAAGCACTTTGCTCGAGAAATCCTTGCTTACGAGCATGTTCCCTATCCAAGGCAAAGGATAGCCATCGAGCACATACACTAACAAACACATAGGAAAAATGGCCTTAGCGAGCCCCTCTTGTGGTACATGCATTTAAACAAATTTTTATGATCATGAATGAATTTCCAAAATTTCTGAACTGGGTTTTCAAAACCAATTGAAATAGAAGGGAAAAATAATGGCCCTCAAAGATTTCAAATCCTCCAAACTTTTTAAGTCCAAAAACAAATCCTTGAGGGTTATTCATTTCTTCCCAAGGAATTTCCAAAAAAAAGAGGTTTTAAGATTGCAACAACTTATGCAAGCCTCTCTCAGTCATTACCAGGCATCTCTAAAATGACCTGAACTTCATTGGTTCAGACATGACCCCTAATGCCTAAGGGTTGGCCCAAGTCTTAATCCTGATACTGGGGTAGTTTTATTTCTGATATTTCCAAACCATAGATGGTATTCCCATTATCCAATGCAATTCAAGATATCCACTAGGAGAAGGAGGAATCTCTCCCCGTGAGAGCATGAATAGGTGCCCAGCATGCACAATACATCAAAACCACACAGAACTCAGCATCAAGGCAGTTCTTGTCCAACTATGACCAAGAGTGTCAGCATCTCCAAAAGGGGACCGTCCCAAAATTCAAATCCAGAATTTAGCAAATCAAGGAACCCGTTGTGGTATAATCGTCCAATACGAGCTCAAACTTATGTCAAGTCGGTCTGTCGACCCAAAACCCCGTAAAATCCTACACTAGGCAATTTATTTTTTGCGGTTCCATTCACTTTGTGCTAATCAGTATGCAAGAACGGGTCCATCCTGCCAAGGACTTTTCCTGTCATTTCAAGAACTGCACAAAACCTACACTGGACAGCTTTATTTTATGCGGTCTCTCCCTGTTTCATCTCCCTTAGTGGATGGACCACTAACAGATTGAATCGGTAAACCTGTAAGGATACAACGCGATGTAAGTGCTACCAATATCACACATTAACAGCCCTTTTAAAGGCGATATCCAAAATTATACATGTAAGTCCTACCCAGAGGCATTGTTTCTTGCATACATCAGCAGCTCTTTTAAAGGCGACATCCAAAACTGTACATGTAAGTCCTACCTAGAGGCATTGTTTCTCGCATACATCAGCAACCATTTTAAAGGCAACATTCGGAACTATACATGTAAGTCCTACCCAGAGGCATTGTTTCTTGCATACAGCAGCAACCCTTTGAAAGGCAACATCCAGAACTGTACATGTAAATCCTACCCAGAGGCATTGTTTCTTACATACAGCAGCAGCCCTTTGAAAGGCAATATCTAGAATTATACATGTAAGTCCTACCTAGAGGCATTGTTTCTTGCATACATCAGCAGACCTTTCAAAGGCGATTTTCAAAATTATACATGTAAGTCCTACTTAGAGGCATTGTTTCACACATACAGCAACAACCCTTTGAAAGGCAATATCCAGAATTATACATGTAAGTCCTACCTGGAGGCATTGTTTCTTGCATACATCAGCAGCCCTTTTAAAGGCGACATCCAGAGTTATACATGTAAGTCCTAGCTAGAGGCATTATTTCACACATACAGCAGTAACCCTCTCAAAGGCAATTTCCAAAATTATACAAGACCCTTTTCCACACTTCCATGGTGTAGGAACTTCTCCACATTTCCACGACACATAAATCATTATGGTGCTCGTCCATGCTTCCACAATATAGGACCCTTTCTGCATTTCCACGGTGTAGGACCTTCTCTACACTACCACGACGTAGGAATCATTATGGTGCTCGATACCCAACAATGGATCAACACGATCGTCCATGCTTCCACGGTATAGGACCCTTTTTCACACTTCCACGGTGTAGTAACTTCTCCACGCTACCACAGCGTAGGAATCTAATCAGCCCTCTTAAAGACAACATCTCCACACTTCCATGGTGTAGCAACTTCTCCAGGCTACCACGGCATAGGAATCTAATTAGCCCTCTTAAAGGCAACACCTCCATGGTGTAAGACCTTCTCCTCTCTTATTCTAGGAGTTATTATGGTGCTTGATACCCAACAACGAATCAACACAATCATCCATGCTTTCACGGTATAGGACCCTTTCCACACTTCCATGGCGTAGGAACTTCTCCATACTTCTATGGCGCAGGAATCATTATGCTACTCGATACCTAACAATGAATTAGCATAATTGTCCATGCTTCCATGGTATAGGAACCTTTTTGCACTTCCACGGTGTAGGAACTTCTCCACACTATCACGGTGTAGGAATCATTATGGTGCTTGATACCCAACAACAGATCAGCACAATCGTCCATGCTTCCACGGTATAGAACCCTTTCCACACTTCCACGGTGCAGGAACTTCTCCACGCTTCTACGGCGCAAGAATCATTATGGTGCTTGATACCCAACAACGAATTAGCACAATCGTCCATGCTTCAACGGTATAGGAAACTTTCTGAACTTACACGGTGTAGAAACTTCTCCACGCTATTACGACATAGGAATCATTATGTTGCTTGATACCCAACAACGAATCAGCACAATCGTCCATGCTTCCACAGTATAGGACCCTTTCCACACTTCCACGGTGTAGGAACTTCTCGACACTACCATGGCGTAGGAATCATTATGGTGCTTGATACCCAACAACGGATCAGCACGATTGTCCATGCTTCCACAGTATAAGACCCTTTCCACACTTCCATGGTGTAGGAACTTCTCCATGCTACCACGGCATAGGAATCTATTATGGTGCTCGATACCCCAACAACAGATCAACACTATTGTCCATGCTTCCACGGTGTAGGAACTTCCCCATGCTACCACAGCATAGGAATCTAATTAGCCCTTTCAAAGGCAACATCTCCACACTTCCACGGTGTAGGAACTTCTCCTCTCTTGTTCCAGGAGTCTATTATGGTACTTGATACCCAACAACGGATCAGCGTAATCGTCCATGCTTCCACGATATAGGAAACTTTCTACACTTCCACGGTGTAGGAACTTCTCCACGCTATCACGACGTAGGAATCATTATGTTGCTTGATACCCAACAACGGATCAACACAATCGTCCATGCTTCCACAGTATAGGACCCTTTCCACACTTCCACGGCGTAGGAACTTCTCGACGCTACCATGGCGTAGGAATCATTATGGTGCTTGATACCCAACAACGGATCAGCACGATCGTCCATGCTTCCACAGTATAGAACCCTTTCCACACTTCCACAGTGTAGGAACTTCTCCACGCTACCACGGCATAGGAATCTATTATGGTGCTCAATACCCCAACAACGGATCAGCACAATTGTCCATGCTTCCACGGTGTAGGAATTTCCTCATGCTACCACGGCGTAGGAATCTAATTAGCCCTCTTAAAGGCAACATCTCCACACTTCCACGGTGTAGGAACTTCTCCTCTCTTATTCTAGGAGTCTATTATGGTACTTGATACCCAACAACGAATCAGCGCAATCGTCCATGCTTTCACGGTATAGGACCCTTTCCACACTTCCATGGTGTAGGAACTTCTCCTCTCTTGTTCTAGGAGTCATTATGGTGCTTGATACCCAACAACGGATTAACACAATTGTCCATGCTTCCGCGGTATAGGACCCTTTCCACACCTCCACGGTGTAGGAACTTCTCCTCTCTTGTTCTAGGAGTCATTGTGGTGCTTGATACTGATGAGAATCAACAAGCATTCGAGGATCCATTACATGTTCTAGTTGGGAGTATTACTAGAGCAAGATCCAAGAAGATCAAAGAAGCACTTAATGGGCTGATTCAAGAGATATGGGTTTATTCTAACGCAAGACATTCCAAGCTTGGCCCAAAGGAAGATGAAGGAGTAATAAATTTAATCCAAGCTATTGAGGGCTGATCTGGCTTAATTTAGGCATGATTTGTGGTGTGGATTAATGGCTGATTGACTTTCTAGCTCCATATCAGTTAATAGACATTTTTCCTACTCTAGAGCTTCTAATTTCAGACCAAATCTACCTTAATTTTAGGCTTTTATTATTTAGAACGTTTTTAGCTATTTTCCTATTTTGGATCTGCTAATTTCAGACCAAATGAACTTTTATTTAGGGTTTTATTATTTAGTACGTTTTTTATATTTTTTATTTTTAGTCATGTCTTATAAATAGCATGCACTCATTGTAATAGGGATTATTGAATAAAAATTAGAAAAAGGTGAGGTTTTGCTCTTCTCTTGGTTCTTCAAGAACTGTGAACTTATTAAGGATTCTTCCTTGTGGCTTTCAAACTTTATACCTTGGTTCGTGATTCACTTATAATCATTGGGTCAAGGTCTGTTACTTATACTTTTGGTTCGTGTTTCACTTATAAACGTTGGGTCAAGGTTCCATCAAAATCTGAAATTTTAGCTTTCTTGGGAAAATATTCCAATATTATTTGTTGGGTCTCAAAGCGTGTCAATTGAGGTTCACATCATTTGGTATCAGAGCTAGGTTCTAAAATCAGTTTTACAATCCCTTTTCTTTTCTTTCTTGCTATCATCCTATCTTGTTCCTTTTTTGTTCTTTATTCCTTGTTCTTATTTTGTGACATGCACAAGTTAACATTGTGCACCAAGCTATATTAAAAAAATAATAATAAATAAAATAAAATAAAAACGTGAAAAAAAGAAGATACTAGAAAAGAAATAGAAAACAGAAAGAAAAGAAAATATTGTTTGTTGTTTCAGTTCTCTCAAACCCAAATATTGTTTTCTTTTGTCTTCTTCCTTTGATTTATTGTTTTTGTAATATTTCTTGCCATTGGTATTAGTTTAAATACTACAAGTTGAATTTCTTGATCAAGTTTATTAGTTTAATTCAGAACTAAAAAGGGGAAGCTACGAGTGGAAAAAGGCAAGAGAGTTCCAAATGCTACTTTGCGTGAGGAGCACCCCCAAAGAGTTCCAAATGCTAGAAGCCAGGAAAGGCGTGCTTGCATGAATAATTCTGATGATGACCACGAGGATGAGTTCTAAGATGAAGAGGATCAAGCTTCACTGAACAATAAGGGCAGGTTTGTGCAAAGGGGAGAAAGGCATGGTAGAGGTTTTTGAAGAAATCCGAGATCGCAAGATGGGACTAACAGAAACCTAGGAAACATCAAAATGAAGATACCATCATTCCAAGGGAAAAACGATCTTGAAGCGTACTTGGAATGGGAGAAGAAGGTGGAGTTGATCTTTGAGTGCCACAACTACTCCGAGGAGAAAAAGGTAAAACTAGCTATCATTGAGTTTACTGACTATGCTATTATATGGTGGGATCAACTTGTGATGAACAGAAGGAGAAACCATGAGAGTCCTATTGTGACGTGGGAGGAAATGAAGGCCATCATGAGGAGGCGGTTTGTCCCTAGACACTACTATAGGGACATGTATAAGAAATTGTAGAGTCTTACTCAAGGCTATAGGAGCATGGATGACTACCACAAGGAGATGGAGATTGCCATGATTCGCACTAATGTAGAGGAGGATAGAGAAGCTACCATAGCGAGGTTCTTGAATGGGCTAAATCGGGACATTGCCAACGTGATGGAGTTACAACACTATGTGGAGTTGGAGGACAAGGTGCACATGGTAATAAAGGTGGAACAATAGCTTAAAAGGAAAGGAATTTGGTCATTTCAAAATCTGGGCTCCTCTGCTTCATGGAGCTCAAATGGGAGGAAGGACGAAGGGGTTGTTTTTAGTCCAAAATTGAACCACCAAAAAGGAGAGATAAAGCTCCCAGTGTCAACAAAGGTAAAAACGAATCCTAAACTCTTAATCGTGATATTAAGTGTTTTTGTTGTTTCGAAGTAGGTCATATAGCTTCACAATGCCCAAATAAGAGGACCATGATCACATGTATTGATGGAGAGGTGATTGAAAGTGAGGAAGATGATGACCAGATGCCATCACTGGAGGATGCTTGTGACGATAATGTGGAGTATCCAGTGGAGGGTGAGTCACTTGTGGCTAGGTGTGCCTTAAGTGCCCAAGTCAAAGAGGATGACATGGAACAACAAAGGGAGAATATTTTTCATACGAGATGCCACATTAAGAATAAGGTATGTAGTATGATCATTGATGGGGGGAGCTGTACTAATGTGGCTAGCACTACTTTAGTTGAAAATTTGAATTTATCTACCTTGAAACACCCTAGACCATATAAGTTGCAGTGGTTGAATGATTGTGGAGAGGTTAAGGTAAATAAGCAAGTACTGGTTTCTTTTTCAACTGGGAGGTATAGGGATGAAGTACTTTGTGATGTTGCTCCAATGCATGCGGGTCACATTTTATTGGGTAGGCCTTGGCAATTTGACAGGAAGGTCAATCATGACGGGGTCAAGAATAGGCATTCTTTTGTAAAAGACAATAAAACCATTACTCTTGTACCGTTGACTCCAAGACAACTGTATGAAGATCAAATGAAATTGAAAAGAGAGAATGACTTGAAAAAAAAATTGTGAGACTCAGAGTTCAAAAAAGGATGATGAGAAAGAGAGTGAAAGGAAAAAAAAGAGTGAACAGAAAGAAAAAAGAGTAAAAAGAAAATAGAGAGTGAAAAAAATGACAGAAAAACAAAAAAAAACAAGGGAGTTTTTATGCTAAGGCGAGTGATGTCAAGGGTGCTTTTTATACAAACCAGCCTATATTTGTACTCTTGTACAAAAAGGCATGTTTTATTACTAACGAATTTGCCGAATCTTTTCCTAGTGTTGTTGTCTCTTTATTGTAGGAATTTCCCTCGAGGTATCAGATAAAAAAGGGACAGCTGTTGATACCGTATTTTTTCCGCCCTCGATTTGTGTGTCGGACCCTGAAAAACCCAAAAAAAATTTCTTTTCATAGGGCCGCGAGAACATCCAGAATGATGTGGCGCAACCCGTTCTGACACTAGAGCACCCACAATGCCTTTTCCAGCTAAAATGACCAAAATACCCTTAGTTAACCTAGGATTGACCAAAGGTCAAACAAGGTCAAATTCCACACAAAATAACACCTTTCATAGTTTTTCATCAAACCCAAGCTTCTTGAAGATTTTTAGCCACTTTAACCAAGTTTGACCCGAAGTTGACTCTGAGTGGGCCCAAAAATCTTAATTTTGATTCGGCCATCAGAACACATTGAAACCAATGTCATTGTGAAGATTATCAAATTCTTATTCCAACGACTATTCATGGGTTGAAATCAGAGTTAGAACAGCCGAGATATCACAAATACTGAGATGACGTACCGATCGCTACATCGCAAACTTTCGAGAGCAATAGCTTTTGATCTGACTATTGGATTTTTGAGTTCCATACCTTTTTAGAAACTAAAAATGAAGATCTATCCAAGGGTATCAGGATCAGCCCGATCAGGGATGGTTTGAGGCCGGCGGCCCTTGAATGGCCGCCGCCTCGAAAAACACGCCTGGGGCTATAAATAGCCTTAGGCACCCATCAGACCAAGGGGACACACATTTTTCTGAAATTTGCTCTTTGCCCAGTTCCCCTCTACATTTTTTCTTTCTTCCAAACACCAAAAAAAGGCCCAAAACACTCTAGAAAACACATCAAAGTCTCTTGATTCTTCCCTCCTCACTAAGAACACAAGGTATTGCTTTTGCACCCAATCTTCTTTTCCTTGGTTCCACACTTGGGATTTGGGGTTTAAGGGTGTGGATGTAGCTTTTTTAGCTATCATCCACACCCCTAACCTTCTAGATCTCTTTTCTAGCATTTATCTTTCTTTTTACTAGAATAATATGTTTTATTGCTTTCTTTGACATGTTTCTTGCTTTATCTTGTTTGTAGCATGTTTTTAGCTTAGATTTGTCTTTTTTTGTTCTTGTTCACATGTTTATTTGTCTCGATCTACGTGCTTAGGGTTTTTATGCTAGGTTTTATGCTTAGATCTACATCCATTCATGCTTATATGTTAAGATCTACATGCTTAGGGTTTTATGCCATGTTCCTTTTGTGTCATTCCTCTCTTTGCTTTGCGTTGATGCTAGGGCTATGTGCTCACATGCTTGATATCAAGTCTATGGCTAGGATTTGTTTAGATCTATGTGTTCGTATGCTTTTTGCCATGTTTTTGCTTATATCCACGTTCGTACATGTTTATATTCTTGGATTCATGTTCTTCCATGTCTATGCGCTAGCTTTCACATGCCCACGCACGTGTTGCCATTCCTATGCCTAGATCTATGTTTATGTGCTTAGATCTATGTTTTCACATGCTTGTGTGCTCGGATCTATGCTCTGCTTGCTTTATGCCATCTTTCATGTGCTTGTGCGCTCTGTGCCTTGTTTGTGTGCTTAGACCCAGGATATGTTTGTCTTGCCATGTGCTATTGTAGCCCTTTTGTCATTTTACCTTTCTTTCTTGTGTTTTGGCCTATTGGTT
Source organism: Quercus tomentella (assembly GCA_028535165.1). Classification (NCBI taxonomy): domain Eukaryota; kingdom Viridiplantae; phylum Streptophyta; class Magnoliopsida; order Fagales; family Fagaceae; genus Quercus; species Quercus tomentella. The sequence goes on from JAPQVY010000156.1 coordinate 47,932,710, forward strand.
CGGACCCAATCTAGACCCTATGGTCTTTGTCATCGTCCATACACCTTGGCCCATATCAAAGGGTTTGGATCACCCCTATTTTCATGTCTATGTTTGCTTGCTTCTATGTTTCATGCTTGTGTTAGCCTCTCTTATTCTAGGCTTTGCCACATTTGACACCCTTAGCGGGTATGTGGTTGTGTGGTTGCATCCGATGTCCAGGAGGCCATGTCTGGATGTAGCCACTTGGGAGGCATCTCCAGATATCGGGTTGCTCCGTGAGCACCCTTCCCTTTTCCACTTCTTACGATGATATGCTTTCCATGCTTGTTTGCGCCACCCAATGGCTTTCTACGCATCTTTACACGCTTGCTTACATGTCCATGCATGAGTCTTGCTTGCTAGTGTGTCGTCCATGCTTCAACACAATGAAGCTATGGACATCCAATCCAAACCTACATTTATCCCTTACGGACACCACCCTTGTTTGTTTGCTATCTTGCTCTGTTTCTATTTTTACTCGCATCCTAGTTTCTATGTTTGCCATGTCTATCATGTTTATCTGTTTTATGCCTCTTTATTGTGCTCTTTGCATCTTTTCCTTCCATGGCTTGTCTGCTGGTTTCTTGTCTTTGTCTTTGCATGTATGCACATGGAGTGAGGATACATGGAGCTAGAGCACGATCTCCCAGGCACAAGCAAAAGGGCAAGGATGTGAGCACGCGGATATGAGCCAAGCGGCTGCGATCAGTAGGTTTAGGAGTTTAGTTTTTCCCTTCGATTATGTACTCTTTTAAACCCCTTCCTTTCTCCTCCCTTTCTCTCTTAGATGGTTTTTATTAGGTATATCATGCCTTGTATCATTCGTCCTCATCTCTAGATTATGGCGACCCCTGTTTACTTTCTTGTACCTATATTTTAGGCCATACTCTAGGGATGTAGGCATTTACTTTCCTACTCTATGTGCTTGCATTGTGCATGATGTATGTATATATACCTACTCCCCCCTTCCAGTGTGATCATCACAATCCATGTCACCTAAGGCAAAGCGATGCCTAATTTCTGCTGTGAAAGTAAGGTGATGTGTCACAGAATTTTCACTGTGGAAATCTGGTACTCGGCTTAAATGCCATAGGAAAGCATAGATTGGGACCACGCCCTTTCAAAAGCCAAATCTCAAAGCCCCCATATATGCAAAGCCCCAAAAGCCAATGCCAAAATCATGTTTTTACGGCCAATCTCCAAAAATTAAGATTTTATCAAAACAAAGGACTGTCCTTAGACAAGCGTTGTGGGGTGCCTAACACCTTCCCCACATGTAACCAAACTTTCAGACCGAAGAATCAAGTTTTTTTTTTTTGCCATCCATATTAGATTAGGAAAAATGACATTTTTCTTAGCCTAGGATTGCTAATAAAATCAACTAGAAATAGGTGACCTATCACACCTTAGAAAAACCCAGTGATTGGTGGCGACTCCACTTACCTTTGGTAATCCCTTAAAATTTGGCCCAGATTCTTGCCATAACGCCAAAGGTAGACCTACCTTCCTCGACCGAGAGAGAGGGCACTCGAAGCTCCGTGCAAAGCACACATGAATACACATTGAGAGGGGCCCTCCAACGAGGCCCTGCACGCACAGAAGCTGTTGCCACGGCAGGTGGTCGAACGAAGGCGCGACAGCAGTGGTTTTTCTGCTAAGCTAGTTGAGGCCGAGCGTCGACAGTGGTGTTTTCAGACTTCCATCTCAGACGTGGTATCTCTTCAATTGATCCATGTTGGTTGGCTCAGTAAAAAGGTTTACATCTAAGTCCATCAACCTTATTGCTCCCTTAGAGTATATCTGCTTAATAATATATGGACCTACCCAATTTCGCTTGAACTTCCCGTTTGTATCTTGAACCGGGGCTCGGATCTCTTTTGGCACTAAATCTCACAACTTCAAATCTCTAGCTCTTACTTTCTTGTCAAAAGCTGTCCTAAGCCTCCTTTCATAACCTTGAATGTGATACAAGGCCTTGAGTTTTTTCTCATCCATCATGCATAATTGGTCATATCTACTTTGTAACCAATCTACTTCAAGGATTTCACTCTCCAGTACTATTCTCAATGATCGGACACCTATGTCAATGGGAAGGACTACTTCCAGCCCATACACCAATGAATAAGGAGTGGCCCCTGTGAAAGTTTGAATCAATGTCCTATACCCCCAAAGTGCATAGGGTAATTATAGGTGCCAATCCTTTTAGCTTTTCATACTCTTCTTCAAGATTTGCTCTACATTCTTGTTGGTAGCCTCAACTGCCCCATTAGTCTGAGGATGGTAGGGTGAGGATTTATGGTGTTGAATACTGTACTGTCGGAGTAGCTTCTCTGTTTTTCCCTTGAAATGTATCCCATTGTCTAAAATAATTTCATGTGGTACCCCATATTGGCAAATGATATTTGTCTAAATAAATTGAGCAACTTTCTTTGAGTTCAAAACCTTGTATGAGGAAGCTTCTACCCATTTAGTGAAGTAATCAATAACGACAAGTATAAATTCATGGCCATTGGATGTTGTTGGGTGCATCTTCCCAATAATATCTATTCCCCATGTAGAGAACGGCCAGGGTGAAGTCATGGTATGTAATGACATAGGTGGCATGTGTTTCAGATCTCCATGGACTTGGCACTGGTGGCACTTGTGAACATGAGCTATGTAGTCTGCTTCCATAGTAGTCTAGTAATATCCTTACCTCATTATCTTTCGTGACAGCATGTGTGCATTCATGTGTTGCCCATAACTTGACTCATGAATCTCTTCAATTATTTGTTATGCTTCTTTGGCAGTCACACAGAGGAGATGAATTCCATCATATGATCTTCTGTAAAGCCTTTCTCCTTAAATAATATAATTAGTGGACAACCTTCTGATGGTCAATTGGTCATTCTTGTCTACAGATTTTGGGTATGTCCCATCCTTGAGGTACTATAGGATGTCTGAATACCAATCACCTTCCCCGTTCTTTCCCTCATCTTCTTCTATTGACATGCAATAGGCTAGCTTTTCTTTTTGTTCCAGCACTATTAGTCTAGCTTCATCTTCCTTAGGTCCATCCATCATGGAGGCCATTGTTGCTAAAGCATCTACAATTTGATTCTGCATTCTTGGCACATATTGGTACTGGATCCTACTGAATTTCAAGGCCCACTTCTAGGGACATTCATGATAAGGCATTAGCCTTTCTTCTTTGATCTTACATCTATTCTGAATCTGAGAAATTATCAAGGCTGAATCACCATATACTTCCAACTCTTTTACTCCAAGACCTAGGGCTGCTTACAACCCCATAATGCAAGCTTCATATTCAGTGGCATTATTAATGGCAGGGAAGTTGAACCTACCAGAAAATGGGATGTGTGTCCCTTTTGGAGAAATTAAGAGAACTTCAATGCCACTTCCATTTTGATTAGTTGCTCTATCAAAATACATCTTCCATGATTCTACCTCAATCCCCATGATATCTTTATCTGGAAAGTCCTTTTGGATTTCTTTAGCTTCTTCTGGTGAACAATGGGCTAAGTGATCAGCAATTGCTCTTCCCTTCACAGATTTCTGAGTCACATATTTAATATCGAATTCTGACAGAGCAAAACCCATTTAGCTGTCTTCCCATCTTGCACGGGCTTTTCCATTAAATATTTCAAAGGATCCATTCCCGCAATCAACAAGACTTTGAAAGCAAGCATATAGTGTCTGAGTTTGCGGGCTCTCCATACAAGTGCTACACATGTCTTCTCAAGTGGTGAATATTTCTCTTCATAAGCCGGCATCTTTTTGCTGATGTAGTAGATCACATTCTCTTTTCTATACTCCTTTAGGTATTGAGCAAAAAAAGCCCCCATTGTTGTGTCCGTAGTTGTGAGATACAACAATAACGGCTTTTCAGGTACTGGTAGAACTAGTATTGGTGGTCTCATCAGGTAATTCTTAATCTTCTCAAAAGCTTCTTGGCATTGTTCATTCCATACCATGGAAATTTCCTTCTTGAGCAGTCGGAAAAGTGGCTCACATGTCATGGTGAGCTGAGCCATGAATCTGCTGATGTACTATATCCTTCCTAGAAATCCTTGGATCTCCTTCTTAGTACTAGGAGGCTTCATCTCTACAATGGCCTTGATTTTTTCTAGATCGACTTCAATTCCCCTCTGACTTACCATAAATCCCAATAGCTTTCCGAATGTTACACCAAAAGTGCACTTCTTGGGATTCAACCAACAACTTATAGAATTGGATTCTTTCAAAGAACTTCTGTAAGGCTGGTATGTGCCACTCATGGTCTTTGGACTTCACTATCATGTCATCAACATAGACTACTTCTTTGTGGATCAAATCATGCAACAAAGTACTGGCTGCACATTGGTAAGTAGCACCAGTATTTTTAAGGCCAAATGGCATGACCTTGTATCAATAAGGCCCCCACGGAGTAATGAAGGAGGTTTTCTCCATATCTTTTGGAGCCATCTTTATCCGATTATATCCTGAAAAACCATCCATGAATGATAGCAAGGCATGTTCTGCTGTTTTAATAACCAAGATGTCAATGTGAGGCAAGGAAAAATCATCTTTTGGGCTAGCCTTGTTTAGATCTCGAAAATCTACACACATTCTCACTTTCCCATCCTTCTTTGGCACAGGAATCACATTAGCTAACCATTCCGGGTAATTGACCACCCTTAGAAATCCTACATTGTATTGTTTCTCAACCTCTTCCTTGAACTTAAGAGTCTACTCTAGCTTCATTCTTCTCAACTTCTGCTTGACCGGCTTCATAATTGGATCTGTTGGAATGTGATGCTGTACTATATCTGAATCAATCCCAAGCATGTCTTCGTATGACCATGCAAATACCTTTTTGAATTTTGTCAGTAATGCCACTAATGCATCTTTCTTAGAGGTGGTTAGGGTATTGCCCACTTGTATCATTTCGGGTTCATCATCAATTCCTAGGTTAATAGGTTGGGTTTCTTCTTTTATAGGTTCTACATGCCCCTGTTGTAATTCCTTATTATTAAGAGTTTCTTTACCAATTTCTGAAATAAAAACATTCAAAGCCAGCAAATAAAGAGAATCAGAAATCATATTATAAGGAAAAGAGTTCTCAACAGACTCTATAGGACTACGATCACAAATAGACTCAACAGGAACAATAATACTTGCAGAAACAGATTCAAGAGGAACATAAACAATTTTTTGGCAAGAGTGATTCGCTTGATGGTCTTGATCTTCTTGATAGGAGTGATTGGCTCAGTGGTCTTGATCTTCATGGCAGAGTCTTCCATGGGGTGGGCGGCTCCCTCCAATGCCCAATTCTTCAGCTTGGTTGTGGCTTCGATAATGGCAAGTGGCTCCCAACGAGTTCCTTCTTCCCTTAGCATTAGTACCAAAGGGTCTTCATCCATATAATCCGTGCCTCCACCATCAATCTCCATATTTGTGGGCTTCTTAGTCACATAAGCATCCAGATGCTGTATACTATCCATCCATTCACCAAACAGATCTTGCTTTCCTTTGTTGCTCGGGTGGATGTATTGGGGTAGATATTCTGACTCATTCCTTTCCATCTTTTCATCTTCACATTCAAGACTCTCTAGTGTTAAGTTTCTAAAACTGTGGATCATTAACTTTCTATCTAGGGTGGCCAATCTAGCATCTATGTCATCTTCTTCTTCAGTGTATGGGGTCAGTGAGCCAAGTTCTGAATTGTGGAATGACCTTAACTCAAGAATTTCTCTACCATGCTTATCATATCGAAGGCCTAACTTTGAACTAGCATCAATAATGCAGCTCCAATTTGAGGGACACCCATAGGGGTAATTATTGGAAAAACTGGTTTTGCATCTCATACAAAACACACAGCGGAAGCAACAAACATGGATCTACTTCATTCATGAGAGATAACATGTAACCTTGAATTCTCGAACCAAGAATAGAAAGCGTACCTTGATGCAGTGAAATTCAAAAACAAGACTTGAGAATACCTCTAATCAACATCCGAATTTCATATAATGCTTGAGAAGAGTGGTCTCTCAATTAGTCCTTTTGTACGTTGATTCTCAAAGAAAGTCATTCTTCTTCTCCTTGTAGAGAAAAACTATTTTCTTTTCTTTTCATCATACGTACATTCTAACTACCTTGGTAGTTACTTTATTTAATAACTTTTGTTAAATAAAAACTGATTATCTAATTGGATTAGCCTTTTGGGCTTGCCTAATTGGGCATTAGTTTGTGGCTTAAGATGGGACCAAAGGGAACAAATAATACCACTAGGCCCTATTAATAAATTATATCCTAAGACTCTAATGATATCATTTTTCCCCTCTATGAAATATCCATAGTGAACAAAGTCATAATGAATTGTCACTTTGTAAACAACTATTTTATCCTTAAGTACCCGATTTAATCTTTTAGTTATTCATATTTATTGAAATCTGATTTCAATAAATATAAACTTTAGTAACTCCTTACTAAAGTGGGCGCCCTGAATAACTAGTTCCCATTAAACTTATCTCAAAGGGATATTTCGTGTCTATATAAAAAGAGATTATGGATTCCATCTTGAGAATATGTGTTCCCTCAACACTACGTGTGGTTACCCAACATACTGAGGTTTTGACCGTCAATATTAGATCTCACTCCTGATATATCAAAGTAACCTACATTTCATGATCGGGTTCGCTATCCTCTTAAGATTGAGAGTTTATGAAATTAGAAGTCGTGAGATTAATCATTCAGGTGACAATTGTTGATTGAATAATTAATCTAACAGCGGTCCAGTTCAATATGTCTTAACACTTAAGACATATCAACACATCAACACATCAACTAGAAGTCTCCATTTCCATGATCAAGACGAACCATCTTAGTTGATGTGTTATAGTCTTCGCAGATGAAATGCCCAATTTCATCATCGACTGTGAACTATATTTTGAGTTTACAAGGAACTTGTGATTTATATCTTCTATGACTAAATCACATAAATCACATACAATGCATCTCAAGGACTATGATAATGTCCCATTAGTTCATTTATAAATAGTCTCATATAATTAAACAATTTAATTATTTATGATATGCCAATAAATTGAATTTTAGGGCATAAACCCCAACAGTAATCATCATTGTCTATATTATTGGCTTCTTCAACCTCCTCTTCTGTAGCTTCTAGCACATTTACTAGCCCATATTCTTGACTCTTAGCTCCACTCTCTTTGTCTATGGGTTCAAATTTGACATCATCCTCTATATCTCCATCATAGTAGTCTATATCATCATCAATGTGGTCTTCATAAAAAGGGCTTTCATCTTCACCTTCTCTATCACTAGGGGGTTCATCCCAATCATTGCCACTATATTGGCTATCATAGTCTTCACTATTGTTGCTTTCACTATCATTGTTGCTATCATCCTTGCTATCTCCACTGTCACTACTACTGTTATCACTACTACTATCACTCTTGCTATTGCTACCTTCATCATCATCACTAGGGGCTTTTCCCCATTCTTCATCCTCTTCACTTGTTCTTGCTTCATACGTGTTCTTCAATGCATGTTGGCAAGCTTCCCAGTACTCTTCTTCTTCTATATTGCAAATGGCATCTCCTAGAAGCGTAGTGTTGCATTAGGGTCCATGTAATCAGCCCAATCAGTAGAGGCCCAATTTGTGTCTTCCTTCTTTGGCTCTGGAAGCTTGTAGTTGCAATCAAATAATAGCTCAAATCCAGGCACCATTGTTCTTGTCTCAAGGTCAAATCTCAGTTTAGGGAATCCCCAATAGCGTTGACTATCCCCAGCTTTAACAAACTCTCTATTCAATGTGGGAGTATAGGGTTTCAAGGGTTCCTAGGGACAAGGGAGTCCTTTTGCTTTGGCCTTGGCTTAGGCCATCCTTCTCACCTCCATCTCTAACATGTCATCATCAGTAGGCTTATAGCCTAGCCCAAAAGGTGGTGTGGCAGTAGGAATTATTGGGTCTTGAACAGTTGGCTTCTTCACAGTCTTCCCCAAGTTCATTCCTAGAAGGTAATTCATTCTCCTTATCATTGCCATTACATTGTTGTTGCTGTAGGGAGCAAAGTCCATGGGGATCCTCTCCACTCCTTCTTCTCTTCTTTCAAAACCAGGCTTCTCAATCTCAAAGCCATCCAAGGTCAATGGCTCATTCATAGAATCAATACCAAAAATGGACTTTGGCACAGTCAAAGTATCACCATATATAGTAACTATGGCTCCTTCATGTGGAAATCAGACCTTTTGGTATAGGGATGAAGGTACAACCTCCGTGTCATGGATCCATGGTCGCCCAAGGAGCATATTGAAACATGATGCTATGTTCAGGACATGAAACTCCACATTCTTCATCATTGGCCCTATAGTGAGCTCTAGTGTCACGGTTCCCAAGACCTCCCTTTTACTATTGTCATATGCCCTCACATGCTAATCAGTTGGTACAAAATCTTCAATACTTAAGCCCAAGCAACTTGCAATCTTTAAAGGACACACATTTAAGGCACTTCCATCATCAATTAGAACCACTGGAATCCCCTTGCCTTTAGCATCTATAGTAATGTGCAATTGGTCATTGTGGTGCTTCCCCTTTTTCATCAAATCTTTGTCAGAGTAGGAAATAGTGAGTTCCCTACTTATGGACCCAATCATAGCATTAAGATCTTGAGAAGTAGTGGTTGTAGGAACTTGGATTTGATTGAGAAGGTCTACCAGATTCTAACGGTGCTTGTATGAGGCCATAAGTAAACCCCATAAAGATATATTGGCTTGAGTCTTTTGTAGTTGCTTAAAGACCTCATCCTCTTTATAGGGTGTTTGTTGGGTGGCTTTGTTCATGGCTTCTATTGGGTTGTTTGTCTCCAAATGTGGGGGTATGAAATGTCTCACCCTTTTGTAATGTGGGCAATTTTTGTTAGGTCATTTAGATCAGTGTCTTGGGGTTTGAAGTGTCTCCCCCCATGTGCGGACGTCAGGTCATTTGGTTGGGGTTTGAAGTGTCTCCCCCCATATGTAGGTGCTTGGTTATTTAATTGAGGTTTGAAGTGTCTCTCTCCATATGTCGATGCTTGGTAATTTGATTAGGGTTGAAGTGTCTCCCCCCATTTGTGGATGTTGGGTTATTTGTTTAGGGTTTGAAGTATGTCCCCCCATTTGTGGAAGTCAAGTAATTTGTGGTTTTAGTTTCATCTTCACTCCATATGTCATACCTAGCGGCGGATGTCATACCCATCAGTTCTTCCCATGTCATCATAAAGCATTCAGGTATGTCATAAATCAATTCAGACAGGTCCTCTTCTCCTTCTTGTTCAATCATCAAGCAATTAATCCTTAGTCCTCTCCCAAAGTTGTGGTTGGGCAAGGGATTATTCGTGATGCTAGGCCTTGACGGCGGTGCAATCACCTTGTTGTCTATTAGATCTTGATTTGCATGACGAAGGCCAAAGCACTTGTCAGTATCATGGCTAGGGCTTTGGTGGTAGGCACATCTCTTAGTCACATCAAATCTTGCAAGTAATGGGTTTGGGGTTGGTCTTGGATCTAAGGTCTTTAAACCCTTTGGCTTTTATTTTTTCAAACACTTGACTCACAGGCATATATAACTTATGAAATTCCCTCCTAGGCCTTGGAGGCGGCCCTTGTGATATTGGCGCGAAGGCAATGGGAGTAATAAGTTGATAAGGATCATTTTTGTATATATTAGAAACTTCTGCAGTTTTAGTAATAGATCCTAAATTCTGTTTAAACCTTGGTGGATCCTCATTCTTTATAGTGCCATTATTTATTGCATCCTCAATTTGGGTTCCAGCAACAATCAAAGCTTTAAAATTAGGAAAATACTGGGCAAACAAATATTTATGGTATACAGACTAAGTTTTTTACAACCATGGTTAACTGCTCTTCTTCACTTGGCCTATTCATCATTTGTGCTACCTTGGACTTCCACTTGGTAATGAAGGTAGAGAAAGATTCTTTCGACTCTTGCTTTGTGGCCTCCAAATCTCTCCTTGTTATATCCACTTCTATGTTGTATTTGTACTGATTGTGAAACTCGCGGTAGATGTCCTCCCAACTCCTTGCTCTAGCATCATCTAGGTTGAGGAACCACCTAAAAGCAACTCTAGTCAGGGTTTTTTGGAACATTTGAGCAAGTAGTTCTTTAGTTGCTCCTAGGGGCTGTATGGCCCTCTTATACATCTTCAAATGGGACTTTGGGCAGCCAATCCCGTCGAACTTATCCAAGGTTGGGATCTTGAACTTGCGAGGCAATCTCACATCGGGGAAAAGTGAGAGTGATTAGGATCTTCAGACTTCTTGTGGCTTGAACAAGTCTTGTAGGTCAAATATAGGATTATGAAATTGTTGCAGTGGAGTGTCTTCTATGCTCACGGGCTTTAGTACCGTGATGGGAGTGATGGGCTTGGAACTAGAATTGCTAGCTTGAGTGTTGGTCTTAGGTTCTCTTTGGAGTCTTCCCTCTGATCTTGACCAAATTCTTCCCTAAGAATAGGCTTGGTCAGGTTAATCAAAGCTAGGTTGCCATCTACATCAATCAACCAACCAAACAAACACTCGCAACATGCAATGCAATTTTTAACATGGACCGGCCTAAGGGTAGGTTCTAAGTCATTACATTGTACGGTGGGTCTTTTGTTTTATTATTTCCCATAGCTAGGACATTACACCTCCCAACTTGTAATGTAATGAACATTGCGTTGGTCCAAACGGCATGGTCTATCCTTTATAGTCAACAAGAAGTGATCCAGTGACTTTAGGCTATGAGTTGGTGAGTTCACCACTAGGTACCCGAATCTAATGAAGACCGATGATCCATGGTTACTACCACCATATTGTTGAGATGGGTGCATACATATTTGTTGTTTTGATGGCATGCATTATGACAATTAGGGAAAGCTTTTTAACAAAAAAAAAAAAAAAAAAATCATACAAACATCTCAAGACATAAATAAACAAACAAACAACAATATCATGCAAAATCATGCAAAAGACAAGCGTATATGGTTGGTCACTTAAAGTCTAATACGAAACTTAACCCTCAACATCCCTAGTGGAGTCGCCATTGTGAGAGACCGCACTTCTTGAGAGGGTGCTCTAAAAAAAGAGATTTGGGTGCTTTTAAGGGCACCTCTCTTTTTGGGTAAATGGTGTGGAGTCGCCACATATTTTTTTTATGTAAAAAAAAAAAAAAAAAAAAAAAAAAAAAAAAAAAAAAAAAAAAAAAAAAGGAGAAAAAAGAGAAAAAACTAAATACAAAATACATATTTAGAAAAGCTTTGAATGTTACTGATTGAATAGAGAACAATACAATTTTGGTAAATTAAACCTTACAATGCTTTGGGTCCTAATTACAATCTATGTAAAAGAATACAAAGCTTTTGGTCCTAGTTACAATCTACCAAAATTAAAGAAAGACAAAACACTAATTTACCTATCTAAATACCCTAAGCTCGGGGGCTAGGTTACGGAATGAGAATGTGTTAGACATCCATTCCGCCCAGACAGAGTCTGGTCTTCTAGACTCTAATAACCAATATACCTTTTTTTGCATGATGTGAATGATATGTTGAACATACATGACAGGCGCGTGACTAAAATTAATTCAAATAAATTTAAATTATGAATGTGTCCTCTTTTTAGGAAAATTCAGATTTGTTTTGTGTATGAAAGAAAATTTTATTGGTAAAGAAAGATCAGATCTATTTTTATCAATAAAAAAAATAAGATTTTGCAAAAATGTATCAAATCTATTTTTGTGCAAAAACAAAAAAAAAAAAAAAAAAAAAAAGGTGATTTTATCAAGAAAAAATCAAATATGTTTTTATGTAAAAGAAAGAATGAGATTTTTGTTAAAAAAGTATCAGATCTGTTTTGTGTAAAGTTAAAAAAATGATTTTATCAAGAAAATCAGATTTGTTTTTATTTTTATTTTTATTTTTTATGTAAGAGAAATAACAATAAAAAAGACTTTTTGAAAGAGGATCCACATTCATATGATGAATTTATTACACATGCATCATGTATGAGCACAAATTGATCCGCAGCCCAAAAGATTTGGACAATGGCCCAACAAGCCCACAACAATAAATTTGTTAGAGAGTGGATTAATATTGAACGTTTAACAAGTCAAATGTGAATCACAATGGGTTAGTTTAGTGTAGGATTGATTGAGGAGAACAAGTTGGAAAGAAAAACACTCCACGGTCAAATCTGAGGATGGTATGCTCTTATATCTCTCATCTTAGCCTTCCACTTGTTGATCAAATAACTAATCTCCTTGATACTTGTCCCATCAAAATTTTCTTGAAGTCTTTATGGGCAGCTATAAGGTTAGAAGTCACTGTTCAAGCGTCACCTCCACATTAATGCGACCAGTTGGTTAGGTACAGAGCATTCAATGTGGTGGTAGCAACTTTTTTTCCAGATATTGCCCAATTCTCTGTTGACTCACCTCTCTCCGAAGCTTATCCTCCTTCCAAGCATGGTTGTCCACTGCCTAATACTTGTTGGGTGATCGAATTTCAGGCTTCCACTCTGTTTCCCAAGGAGGTTTGTCTCCTCGGACAACATCATCTGCTTGTCGTAACCAGCTCTTGTCCTCGGCCTGATAACTTACTTGCCTTAACTAATACTTGTTTGTCCTCGAGCACGGCCCATGGCCCAATTCCCTTATCCGAGCCATTTATCCCCACACATCACATTCATAAATAAATAAAAACTACAACCTAATTTTTAGTCCTTTCAATAAATTTCAAAATCTGTAGTTTTGCATTAAAGAAAAATTTTTCTAAAAAAATCAGATCTGTATTTAATGAAAATACAGATCAGTTTTGAATTTAGAAAAAATCATATCTATATTTAATGAAAATATAGATCAGTTTTGTGCTTTTAAAAAAATTAGATTTGAAAAATTCAGATCAGTTTTTGGTTTAGAAAAATCATATTTGAAAGATCAGATCAGCTTTTAGTTTAGAAAAATCAGATCTGAAATATCATATCAGTTTTTGGTTTAGAAAAAAAAAAAAAAATCAAATCTAAAAAGATCAAATCAGTTTTTTTTAGTTTTGAAAAAAATCAGATTAGTTTTTGGTTTAGAAAAAAATCAGATCTGAAAAGATGAGATCAGTTTTTTTTTTAGTTTTTATAGAAATCTTTGATAAACATTAGCAGACTTTGAAATTTAAGAAAGAAAACCACAATAAAACAATCATCTAAGAACATGTTAAAGAAAAATTCAAGCAGAACATGGTAATTATACATTAAGAGCAAGAAATAATAAAACATGTTAAACATATTCATGCGTCATCAACAAAACTAATGGAGAAGAAACTCCTAAGGCAGGAGCCTCCAGAACGTCTTTAACGTAAGGGGATTTGAAAAATTAAAAGAAAAGAGTCAGAAAGAGGGGGGGGGGGGGGGTAGGGGGTTAGAAAGTGTAAAAAAGTGTGCTGAATTTTGAGAGGCATCCACTATTTATAGAGATTGGAATGCTTCAAAAAATTAGCTGAATGATCAGATACGAATTGGGATGCATCCTCATCTCTAAAAAATCGAAAAGGGTAGGGCTTATCTCAATCAAAGAGTCCTCGGGTTGGGCCTCAAATTTGTGCCAATTGGCACTTGAGAAGTGCCGATCGGCACTTTTCATGGGCCGATCAGCACTCCAAGAGTGCCAAATGGCCTTCTTGGGTGCCAAACCCACGTTTGAATTTTGGTCCAATTTGGACTCATTTTTTTAGGATTTTTTTAGCCAGGAATTGCACTTAGACGCATTTTTAATCCGTATTCTAAAAATTAATCCCTTTCTCTGGATATTTAGGTCTTCAAAGTGATAATTATCTTGTAGATAAACACTCCAAAAAAGTCTTGATTATCCATAATTTTTTTGTTATCTGATTATCCACTTTGTTTCCATGCAAGCAAGTCTATTTTTTACACTAATTAACAACCAATCACAAAATTATTTAATTAATTTTAATTGTCCAACCAATCAGAATTAATTTAAATTAATCATGCGTGGTTGGTTCCACCCAAAAAAAATGCATGCAGACCATGCAAACTTGATCATGCAATATCTTTCAATTTGACGGTCTGATTTGGAAATCGGACATACCATCACGACCGTTAGAACCTCAAGATCATTTTTATGATATGCAATGAATGAATTAATGCATGTGATGCAACTATAAATTTTGGGTATATGAATGGTCATTCTAGCCATCTTCCTTGATTAAATTATGGGTGCAAAATCGAGCGTCTACAATGATTGATAGATATAAGGAAATATGATAGAATTTTTTTTTTTTTTTTTTAAATGTCATCAATGTAGAAATTATCAAATTAATGGAGATATAATTCTGTTTTTTGGGAGAGATATATATTAATGAAGTTATTATATAGTTTGTTAGAATTATCTTAAAATTTTTTGATTAGGTGATAATTTAGGTCTCTTTTAAGTATAGTGGTTGTATGGCACCAAACAACTAAATAAAAAAAAAATTTAATAAAAAATTTAATAAAATTTCTACAATTTAAGCCTGTGCTCACGCGCGTGCTCGTGAGCGCATGCTCAATGGCTCTTTCTTTTTTTTTTTCTTTTTTTCTTTTTATGTAAAGGTTAATAATTTGTATTTATCATAATTTGGAAATATATATATATATTTTTCAAACAAATAAAAAGGGAAAACTTTAGAAATAAGTAGTAACTATAATTTTGTTTTTGAGGGAAAAAAAATCCTAAATTTTAGGAATTCTCTTTTTGAATTTAGAATGAAATTTTTTTATTTGACATTTATGATCCTATTTTTAAATGAAGTTAGCATTCATTAATAAGGGTATTTTTGAACTACATAAAAATTCAATTGAAATGAGGGAATCCTCTTTTATATATATATATATAGATAATTATAAATACTTTCCAAATTTTCTGCGGTTGGCCATCATCGTTAGTGCCGAGATCTTGGTGAGTGGAATTAATTGAGAGACTCTAACAGCCTCTCATTGATAGAAAGGCGTTGTTTGAGAAATTCGTGGTCCGCAGGAGTTGTGAGGTTGTGGCATAGAGACCTATAGCTATAAGACAAGCTGCACAGATCCAAGAAACCAAATTTTCTTGAAGTATATAACCAAATGTTCAAATTGGTATTAAAGTCTTAAGTGTGACACGAGGTAATCTTTAAGGATTTTACGAGTGTTGAAAGATTCCTTAACATTCTCATATTCACAAAAATTTTATTAGATTCCTAAGAAAATGAAATATAGGAATAGTTACATTACCGATATCATGATTCTCAAGCTTCATGCTTTTAGGAATGTAAATGTTGGGACTAATGTGAAATTCTTTAAAACAAATACTTGTGTTTTTTCTTTTTTTTTTTTTTAAATTGCTATCCCGTGATTATTAATGGGATAGAATAACTATATAGCATTAATTTTTTTTTTAATGAAATTGAGGTCATTTTTTATTTTTTTTTTTTTGGATTTTATGCGAAATCATAACTTAAAAAGCAAGTTTTAAATTACGCAATTTACATGAAAATGATGCTTTTGATGTCAAAAACATATTCTCAAAATTTGGTACAATTTCGTGCCTCGTAGAGAGAGTTATTATTATTATTATTTTTTAGTTATTATTTGAAAGTTGAGGATGGAGGGATTTAAACTTCAAATATATCCATTGGAGACACCAGAATATGCCAATAGTAAAGAGAGAAAATCAAATCCCTAGCTTTGTTTGTTCAAATTATATTCCAACTTTTTTTTACCTACATAATTTTCATTTAAGCTATAATATATATATATATATATATATATATATATATATATATATATATATAAAGAGGTTATCTTCATTTACACTTTGTCTGATTGCAACTAGGGGAAGAGAAAGGAAATGATAAAGAAAGGTAAAAGAAAATATTTCCCTCTTGTATGTTTGGAAACAAAGAGGAAAAGAGAAAATAAATAAGAAAATTTACTTTTGTTTGGTTTGTAAGGTTTGGTAGAGTGGATTTTAGGAGGGGGGGGGGGGGGGGAAGTAGAGGGAAAACTTTTGGGAATGTGTTTGTTTAGTTGAGAAAGGGAGATGAGAAAATAATAGTGGGCCCCACCAAAAAGTTATTTTGGTGGTGGAAAATCTAAGGGGTGAGGGACAAAAATGCTCATGTGTATGTATGTGTTGTGCTTTCTTTTCTTTTCTTTTTCTTCTTCTTCTTTTTTTTTTTTTTTTTTTTTTTTTTTTAATTACAGTTTTAATAAGTGTTTGATTTTTGTTCTGATTCTTTTTATTTTTATTTTTTTTTCATTTGCTATCCTGGGCTTCAGTACCCTTGTTAAGTGTTTCTTTTGTTCTCATTCCAGTGTTTTTTTTTTTTTTTTTTTTTTTTTTTTTGGGTTTAGACATGATTTTTATTTTTAAATAAATTTGGGTGATTGTGTGTATATATATATATATATATATATATATATATATATATATATATATATATATATTTTGGTTGTTTGTCATTTTTTGTTTTAATTGGCCATCATTTTTTAATAAGGGTATATGAGTAAATTTATACAAACTCATTTTTTACATTCCACCACTTTTTCACTCACAACCAAATAAAATGAGGGAAATTAAAAAAATTTCTATCCTCTTACGTTTTTACCCCTCCAACCAAATGACGCTAAAGAAAATGATAAGAAAATTTATCTTCTATTTTTTTTTGTTACATTTGGCATCACAAAAAGTTATTTTATCTATTTTACTTTCTCATTTTACAAAACATCCAATATCAGTGGTTTTATTTTAGTTTTCAACACAATAAAATAATATAAACAACACAATAAAACAATATATTCACTACAATAAAATAATATATTTACTACAATAAAATAATATATATCCACTACAATAAACAACCATCAAAACCACCGTAACCACAACCTCCCTGCACACAGAAAATTCACAAACAAACATTTACAGGCTAAGAAAATAATAAGCACAACAATCTATCTCTTTACAATATTTTCCTTAATTCAGTCTCAGGCTAATCAGAAAATGCAAGAAAAATACCATTTGACCCAACAAAACCCAATTTCAATTAACAATCAAATTATTAATACATCCTCTATTTTCTCAGTAACCAAACAAAAGGGTTGCATGACCCCAACCCAAATCCCAATCTTTCTCCTTAATCCAAACCATCAAAAATCGCCAATAACAAATGAAGCTTCAAAAAACTTAGGATCTTTTCAATAACCCCAAAGTAGAATCAACAACAACATAAACAAACACAAACAAAGATGGCGATGGAGCGTGGTGTACATGGGTCGGCGATGGCTGATTAAACAGAGAGGTTCGATGAGCTTCAGTGAGGATGATGGATGAATGGAGTTGGGCTTTGAAGATGGGTGATGAGGATGATGAATTGGGTCGGCAATGGTGCGTGGGTCAAAAAGGGCGGGATGGGTCAAAGAGAAGAATTGGCAAGGTGGGTAGGATATATGTCAGTGTGGGTCGGCTTGGGACTTGGGGGTTAGGGCTTGGGTCAACGGTAAGTGGAGGAACTATGGGTCAGCGTTTGGGTAGGGGAGACTAGTGAGGAGTGGAGGAAGGTCGCCAAGCTGGGTCGGCAGAAGGGCTGGGGAGATCGGTGAGCTAGGTCAACGGAAGGGGTGGGTCGAAGCTGGGCAAGCGAGCTAGGTTTGTGGCAACTAGGCTCATGCAGATCAGTGATGGAGGAAGAGAGAAACTCAGAGTGGAGATGGAGAGAAAAAGTGAAGAGAGAGACGAACAAATAGAAATGAAAGAAAATGAAGATAAAAAAATAAGGATAAAAAGAAAGAAAAGAAATTAGTGAAATAATCAAAGTAGTGTGAACGCAGGAATTTTTTATTTTTTTTACCTTTAAGCTACAGTGCACAACCATCTTTGGCTGTGCACTGTAGCAGAGAAGCCAAAATTTTTTGCTATAGCTCCACCAATTGAGTCTCACTTTTGGATTTGGTGATGCTAAAAATAGCAATATAGCTTTTTAGAACCCCCAATACTAATGCTCTAACCATACAGTGGAAACTAAATGATTTCCCTCCCATTCCTTTCTCTCCACTCCTCTTCCTATCATTCCTAGTCCTTTATCTTCTCTCTGTCTTTGAAATTTCATATTACTCACCTTATTTGGGTTGGAGATGAGATTGGGTGCTAAATTTGAGGTTGGAATTGGATTGAAAATTTAAAGATGATGAGGAGGGATTAAATGAAGTCCATTTTCAACCATTTGTTTGCATGTCACTAGCCCATTAATACTGTGTTTGTAAAGGTGGGAAGGGAAGAGAAAAGAAGGGAAAAGCACGGAAAGTTGGTCATTTTTGCTTTTTAGTTGTATCAGAGAAAAGAAAAAGTTGATGAGGTGGAGTGATGCTTGTTCCATGAGTAATCAATCAATAAATTGTTGGTGTCTTACACATCTTTCATGTATTTCAGAAAGGTTATATGGTTGAGTAAAGGTTGTTTTGATTCAAGTTGGTTGTTACTGCTATGAGTTGGATTTGGCTTGAATTTTCTACATTTGATTCATATACCTCATATTTCAAAGAGAGCAGTTTGCCTTTACCTAGCCATAAGATTATACTACCACTGAGCTTAAAGTCCTACTTGATCCTAAAGGTGCATGGCTGGTATGTGTTTGGGATAAAAACTAGGAATCAGAATGGTATTAACCTCATGTTTCCAAGAATTCAACATCCTTTCCAAGAGATCTTTTTCCATCGTTTTAGCGGCTGTTTTTGTATACACATGTGATATTCTTAAAATTTCTTCTTTCCTTTTTTCACATGTGATTTGAAGAGAGAGAGAGAGAGAGAGAGAGAGAGAGAGAGAGAGAGAGAGAGAGAGAGAGAGAGAGAGAAAAGACATTACTTCTATGTGTGTTCTTTCAGAGTGTTGATGACTTAAGAGAGGTTTTGGAGTAGAGGCTCTAATCTAGATTATTCCTGGTCTATGCAAGTTTAGAAAAGCCAGTTTGATTGGATGGGCTATGCACACACACACTCCAAAAGTGAAGCTAGTGAAAACTCTTGGATATGATGAATAGTATCCCAACTCAAAATTGAAAGTTCATTTGTTTGATATAATGATAAAGCAGACTAACATTTGCTGTAGGAATTTTCAGGAAACCATTGACTTTTGTGGGTAGAGTCACTGCAAACTCTCACGAGAGTAAACTCGTCCACTAGGGTGACCTAGGGGTTCAAAGACTTGCTGCACATGGGAAGTAGTTGTGTAGCCTATGAAAGTGGCTTGTATTTTAGTTTTAATTTTTCACTTTCAGTAGACATGGGTGCTTTGTGGATTGCTAGGGACTAGCAAGATTTAAGTTGAGGGGTGTGATAACGCCATAAAATGTATACTTGTTATATATTTATGTGGGTGTTATCTCCTTATTACTATTATATTCAAAGACAATATAATTAAACAACAATTTGGGTGAAAAAGAAAAGTACTTTTGCTAGGTGATTTTTAACAAGAATAATAATAAAAACTTATTTAAATCAATAATGTAAATACCAGGGCATCGAGGTGTTTCCCCATATCGATATGAAATTCTTTGCGATCTAAGAAATTATATATTTCATAATTGATTGTTCTTATACAATTAAATACTTATGATTCGGTTGAACTGAGACAATTCAAGAACGCATGATAACCTAAATTAATAATGCGGTTGGAAAAGTTTTCAGAAAAACTTATTTAGTTTAAAACCTGAATTCTATTTGAAACTATTAGAAATTCATCTAAACAATAAGAGAAACATGATTGAACTTATTGAAATCATGAAAGAACTAATACATCAAAAGAAATCTAATTGAATAATCAAATATGTTGTTGATAAAATTCTAGAAAGAATCACATTGAATGTTCATACTGTATAGAAGAAACATAACCCCTAGCCCTAGTAAAGAGTTTAGGCAGCCATTAGAGAAAGGAACATACAAGGGTTTTTTTCTCCAAAATTCGTTCTCTATAGCCTCCATTCAAAACCCTAACGTAAAAGTCCCCAAAGAAAATAAAATTTTTCTATTTTAATTTTCGTCCAAGTTTACAGCAGTAACTTGTGAGTCAATTTCGGCCTTCAAAAATTGTGAATTTTGAAAAACTCAAAACTGGAAAGTTGTAGATATTTAAGTCACAGTTCCAACCCATTTTTCCTTGTCCTAATTGGATTTTTGAGGAGAGAGATATGCCCAAAATACTGATCAGTGCTCAAATCTAATTTTTCCTTTTCAGATTCTACCTCTTTGATTTCTTTCCTTATTTGAAACTTCCAAACATGGTAGATGAACCAAGCACTCCAGCTGCACCTCTTTAGACATTTAAGCATGGTCCTTTAGCTCCACTTTAATTTTAGTTTGGCCTTCATTCTCTCACAAACTCCTGTAAACTCATCTTTCCCACATGATTTCTTAAAAGTAGAAAATTACACACAATGAATGATATCTTATTCAAGAAATTATGTAAAGATAAATAATAGGGACTAATGCAAATCATGGCTTAATTATACAAATTAAGCATAGTAATAAAGAGATAACGCCCACATAAATATATAACAAATATACATTTTAAGGCGTTATCAATGGGGTTCACTGTTTTGGTGTCAACCCAATTTAGGCAGAAATGTAAAGAAGGGATAGCACTAATTTCTTGGGGTCACCACTTTATACTATAAAATGACTAATATATCCTTAACATTTTTAAGAAATTACAAGTGTTCCAATATATGAATTTCCCCATCATAAGGGCAAAAAGGTAAAAACATGCATTTTTACTTTCTTTTCACTATGTAAACCTGTTAGGGTCATATTGTATTGTAATTAGCTAATCCTTTAACAAAATATACTTTATTTGTAATTGGGTAGATCTAAGATGGGTTTAGTACTTCAAAAAACATGTTGTTTAAGTCAAGAATTAAAGACATGAAGATTGGTCCAAGAAACAAGTGAAGAAAAGTTGTTCATTAAGTCTCAACAGATAGCTCGATAGATGCCTGCTATCAAGACTTAATGTGAAGCTCGATAGATAGCTAAACAGTAGCTCGATCTATTGAAAATTATGATTTCAGAATTTCCAAATTTGAAATTTGGCCCAGGTTTGTGTAATTGTTTAGGGTTTCTTTTCTCATATCCCTAGACATATATAAGGCTTATTTTAAGAGCCATCATATACGGATACAGAGACCAAGAGACTTACTTTTTCTGTGAGAAGCTACTGTGTTTATACGCCATAAGGTTCTGTAACCAAGTGCTTCTAGATCTTCATTGTTGATGAAGTGACGAAATTTGCAGCCAACAACATCTGTTTAAGTTGTTGGAGTTAGTCACATACTAGGATCTATGCAAAGGGTTAGTCACAAATTGGAGGTTTATGTATTAAGGGAAAGAAGGCTACTACAAGATCAAGTCCAATTAGGTATTGGAGCAAAGGTTCAACTATAGGTTGGTATTTTGGGATAGGCCAAGGTAGTTGGTAAGATTCCTATTAGGACATATGTGATTCACTTTTTAAGAACATATGTCACTATTTTATGTAATTAGCTAATCCTTTTGCAAAACGCACTTTACTTGTACTTGGGTAGATCTAGGATGTGTTTAATATTTCAAGAAACAAGATTTCAAGTTCAAGTGTTAAAGTCATGCAAGTCTGTCCAAGATTCAAGTGTGAAAAGTGCTATTCATTAAAGCTCGACAGCTAGCAATCTATCGAGCCTTGAAGAGCTGTTCTAGCTCGTGGCTCGACAGTAGCTCGACAGATAGGTATCTGTCGAGGTTTATGAAGTTTAGTTTTTCAGGACTGTTTTTTATTTAATCCGTGATTGTATGTTTGGGCTTTCTTTTCTCATAACCCTAGACATATAAAAGGATTATTTTAAGGGCCGTCAAAGGTGACACAAGTTGCACAAGTGTTGAGTAAATTTTGTTCAAGTAAATTGTGACCGGAGATAGAATTTGCCCTAGTTCATCTTTTTTGTGAAGAAACTGCTATGTTTGTGCACCGTAGGGTTTATTAACCAAGGAGCTTCTCAATCTTCATCGTATGATGAACTAAAGAACTTTGCAGCCAACAACCTTCTCTAGTTGGTGATTGAAGTCACGTACTGGGATCCACGCAATTGGTTAGTCACGTACTGGGAACCGTACATTACAAGGAGAGATTGTCACTACAAAACAAGTTCAATTGGGTATTAGGATAAGGGTTCAACTGTAGGTTGGTATAAGGTACTGGAATTCCTTTACTTGTAACTGTTTGTTGTGATAATAGTGGATTCTAGGGAGTGGTGACCTTAAAATCACTCGGTGGAGTTTTTGCTGTGTTCGTTTTCCCCATTCGTAAACAAATCACCGTGTCAATTTAATTTCCGCTGCATACTTAGTTTAATTGGTGATTTGTTTGTGCTACCACGCATCTTACATGTTAATTTGATTAATTAACAAACTTGGCTAATTAATCAATCAATTTATCACAATAGGTCGATTCGTTTTTGGCCTATCAAGTGGTATCAGAGTAGGCGCACTCTGATTAGAGTTAATCTTTGCTGTGTGATCCATCGACCCCTGTTTGTCATGGATAAAGGATAGTCTCTCATTATACCTCCTTTATTTGATGGCACTAACTATGCATACTAGAAAGTACGAATGAGAGCTTTCTTGCAGTCTCTAGATGAGAAAGTGTGGCAAACTGTGGAGATAGGCTGGACCAAGCCAAAGGAAGCGCCAGCCGATTGGGATAATGCCAAGATCAAGGCGGCAAACTTCAACAACAAGGCATTGAATGCTTTGTTCAATGCAGTCTCTAATGAGGAATTCAAGAAGATATCATCCACTGAAACTACAAAGGAAGCATGGACCATCCTCTAGACAACCCATGAAGGAACTAAGGCTGTCAAGGATTTGAAGCTTCAGAGGCTCACTACAAGCTTCGAGGAGATCAAGATGGAGGAGGATGAGTCGTTCGATGAGTTCTATGCCAAGCTCAAGGACATAGTGAACTCAGCGTTAAATCTTAGGGAAACCATTCTTGAACCCAAGATTGTGAGAAAGGTGCCAAGATCACCGCGGTCGAGGAATCAATAGACATCGACAAGATTCCTTTGACAGAGCTGGTTGGTAATCTGTAGACCTATGAGTTAGGTTTAACAAGAATTGACAAGTCGGGCAAGGGCAAGAGCATGGCATTGAAGGCTAAGAGCAATGATACTAATGAGTCTTCAGACGATGAAGATTCTAAGATGAAGTATGATATTACAAGGCAATTCAAGAAGTTCATGAAGAATGCCAATGGGAAGGGCTTCGACAAGGACCGTAAGCAATCTAGTTCCTTTCAGTTCAAAAGCCAAGACAAAGGGAAGAAGGATGCTAAGGATGGTGGTCAGTACATTATTCCCTCTGAACCAAAGTGCTTTAGATGTCAAGGCTTCGGTCATATGAAACAGGAGTGCCCCACATATCTCGAGACCATTGGGTAAAGCAAGGCATTTGCTACTGCATTGAGTGACACCGAGCTTGAGGATGATTCCGACAATGAGGATGACAAAATCTTAAATGCCTTCACTGCCACTGTCAATCCTACTGAAGGGATTATTGAAGATGTGGATGAAAAAGAGGAATTGGTGGAGTCCAAGTTTGAGAAGATGGATGAACAAGATGACATCCACATAACCTATGCAAAGTTATACAAGGTCTCAAAGTAGCATGAGAAGATGTATAGGTTGACCACCAAGAAGCTTAGTGATGTAGAGCTAGAATGAGAAGAGTTTTCCACAAAGTTTGATGAAGCCAATCAGAATATCGGAGCACTGAGGTTTGAGAATAATTTCTTGGCTGAGAAGACCAAGAAACTTGAGGTAAAACTATTTCAAGTTAGAGCTCAGTTGGAAAGGACTTCAAACGCAAAGCTCGATGAGATGCTTAGTCTTCAAAAATCTGCTTCTGATCGAACTGGTTTAGGGTATGATTTCTGTTTTCCTAGTATTGCTTCTACTAGTACTACTATTTTTGTTCCTCCTGCAAATAATATTGAAACTGAGAACAATGTTGTTAAAAATGACTTAGCTAGTGAGAACATAGACAAGGGTAAATCTATCTTAAGAGCACCCCCAAAGCAGGACAAGAGAGAAGTTAAAAACCCTAGGGCTAAGAAGGCTAACTCTCAAAAGCCTAAACAGAAGAAGCAGCATCTCTGTCATCACTATGGAGCAGCTAGTCATACTCGACCTAATTGCTATAAGTGGCTAGCCATTCAACAGAGCAACGACATGATTGCATCGAGAAACCAGAATCAGTTTCCATCCTCTTTTGCTCCCCTTGGAGATCTTCTCAATGCCTTCATGTTCCTTTAGAACTTGGATGGTTTCAATTCTTCCCCCTCACCATCGGATCAAAGGTTCACCAAACGGAAAAGTTTTTCCAAGGTGTGGAAGGAAAAGAGTTCCAAGTGATTCTATCACTTTTTCTCTCTCCTCTTCTTGTTTTTGTTTGCATTACTTGTGCGTTTTGCTTTATGGTTTTGAGTCAGTCTAGTTTTATGCATTACTTTGTTCAATTTGTTTTTGTTTGCTTTCTTTTAATTTTTGGTTTATTTTATTTTTTCATATAAAAATAAAAATAAAAATAAATTGAAAAATACAAAAACAGTGTATGTTATGTGTACATTGGTACTTGTGTACCTTGGATGGCTATTGAAACAAAGTTTTCTAAACTTTGTATCGTTTGTAGTTTAGATGAGCATCTCTATGCACAACTAAGCAAGTGAGCTTTGTGGCTCATGTTTGTGATGAGTAAGGTTAAGTGATCTCTTGTACTTAACACTCATATCACTCTTTTTGACGGGAAGGACTAGAAAATCCTAAGAGAAATGTATCAATAACCATCTCACCGTTGTTGCCCACCAATCATGAAATGACATTTGTATGCTTCGGCATAGCAAAAGTGGAATGTCAAAAAGTTTAACATAATTGGGTATTTCTTTTCTCTCTCTTATATGCCCATACATGATTTGCAAAAAAAGAAAAATATGCAAAGAAAATAAAAAGCAAAAAGAATAAAATGCTTTAAATAAGATTGCAAGCATGTATTCTAGGAGATGTGGGAGTTATAGAATGTATCTCAAAGGTGATAGTCCCCATCAAACAGTAATGATTGTGTGTGAGTTAAAGTGATTTTCTCATATCTCAAATCGTCATAACATGTAGACACTTATGCAATCCTGCGATGTTTTTCATACACAACACGCAATATTCTTTATTACTCTTGATACATGTGCAAGTACAATGTGATTTGGCCATCACAAGGTTTACATGTGTTAATGTATGCTCACTAAACTGTCTTGACTTGTTTTTGAAATATAAAATTGGTTAGACTTGTTTAGTGTGTGTGTGTGTGTGTGTGTGTTTTAGGATCAAAATGCTTATCATTTTTCTGTTGAGAGATGATTTTGAGAGTTCAAAATGTTGTTTGGATCCTTGGTTGAGTTGCATGTTTGATTGCATTCATATCTATGTTTTTCTCTTCTTGAAAAACTGTTTTTAAGCAATCTCGACACCTCTCGATACCTGGCTTATCTATCGAGTTCTTCAATTGCTTTTTATCGCAATCTCGACACCTCTCGATAACTAGGTGGATCAATCAAGAAAGTTTATGTTCCCTTGATAGCCCCTCTATAGATTCTCGATCCATCAAGCTTCCTTTTGCCTTGGACACCTACTCGATAGCTGCATCTGCCGACCTTCTTTAAAGCTCGACACCTCTCGATCTGTCGAGAAAAACTGAGCTTGTATAAATAGGGTTAGCCCGATTCAGATCTCACTTTCCTCAATATCTCTCGATTGCTCTCAACCTCTCTCGATTGCTCTCAACCGTTTCACCTCTTAAACACATTTTTTTCTCACTCCAAACCTCTTTCCCCAGAGATTTTCGGCCTTTATCAAGTTTCTCTTCACTTGGTAAGTGTCTAAATCACTCATTTTCATGCATTTCATGGTTTCTAACCTAAGTTTTTGGGATTTTTGATAATTTTGGGGTTTTTTTTGAAGATTTGATCTTAAAAACTTCATACATTGCATCTCATGTGCATTATAACTATATTTTTATGCATTTAGATGTGTGTTATATATGTTATCTAATTGTGTTCTGGTAGGATTGGATTGGGCTGAGCCTATGATGCAATTTTCCTTAACATGTCACATGTTCATGCATTCCCATGCATACGTACTCTCTTTTCAATATATTTTGATATATTTGAACTGTTTTGGGACTTTTTCTGAGTGTTTCTTTCTTCCCTCCTCACTCTCTAGTTTACGTTAGTGCATCATGGCACCAAAGCATAAATCTACTCCGTCCCAGAACCCTCTATGTTCTGGGGCATCTTCTTCTTCTGATCCCACCCTGTCTTCTATTTAGTTATGTGATGAGCAAGCATGAAAGGACTTCTCAAAGAACTTCTCTAGACGAGGCGTTCATTCGGAACGCCAAGTCATTTTGTCAGACTTCTCCGACACTGACCTACCCACTGTCATTCACAGTTGGGGTTGGAAGTCACTGTGTGACATCTTGGTCACTTGTCCATCCGTGCTGATCCAGGAGTTTTACTCCAACATGCATGGAATTGATTATTTAGTACCTTATTTCATTACTCGCATTCAAGGTATGCGCATTGTTGTCACACCGAAGATTGTCTCCGATGTGCTCCATGTCCCGAGGGTAGAGTATCCTGACTACCCCAGTTGTGAGCGTCTGAGGACTGTGTCCAAAGACGAGCTTATTTCTTCTTTTTGTGAGCGCCCTTTTGATTGGGGTTAGCGTAGGTTCACTTACTGTTCGGCCTTTGCTAAAGGCCCTCGGTTTTTGAACATGGTTATGACTTTTGTTCTTCATCCCCTTTCTTATTATAACTCTATTACTGAGCCCTATGCTCGGTTTTTGCTTTCTTTGATAGAGCATCTCACTATAGATTTTGCCTCTCATTTCATTCTTTCTATTATAGATGTATATAGGGATACGACGTCCCGTGATAAGCTCATCTTCCCTTCGGCTATCACAAGGATCTTACGCCATTTTTTTGTTCCCTTTCCTGCTTCCGACCACTTTCACGTGATGTGTACCATTGATGTCGCTACAGTTAAACGGAGTGAGGCGCAGTTTCATTCGAGGCGGTCCCAGTATGATAGCTCCTCCCACTCTTTCTGCTCCATCCACATTTGCTCCCTCCTCTTCTATGAGCCGTGTGACACTCGAGGACATCATGACGCAGCTTCAATGCATGGATGCTCGCCTCGACACTCTCAGTGATGAGTTGTGTCAGGTGAACACCCATGTTGGCCGTATTGCTAGACACCAGGCTGAGATGGGTGGTTACACTGTGTCTTCCACTCCTATGGCCTCTACGGATAAGAATGATGGCTCCGACAGTGCTGATGATGCTGAGGATGATGATGATGCTACTACTTCCGATGATGAGGATGATGGAGATGCTAGCTCTTCTAGTGCTGACAAGATGTCTACTTGACACTCTTACCCTTTGTCACTCGTGACAAAAAAGGGAAGTAGTTTTGGTTATGAGAGTAGTCATGGTTAGGGGGAGAGTTAGTATAGGAGATTTTTGTTAGGAGGAGAGTGCACATTGAGGGATGTAGTGAGGACTTGATGTATTTCTTTTCTTTTCTTTCTATTTGAGATACATTATTCTTGTACATGGGTCTTGTGACCATTATTGACATACATTGTTTTTATACTCCTTATATAGTGATGTATGTTTTTCTTTTCACCTATCTCTCCATGTGTTGTTTCTGTTCTTTCTTTATACACATGTTTCTTATATTATGTATGCAATCTTTTATCTCTATCTCACACTAAGATGCCGTGATAAGTTTTGTTTAAAGTGTTTCAGAAATACAGGCTGTCAAAGTCTTTCTTGCCATAGACTCTCTTCTTGCAAAGTTTTTTCTAGAGTTTGTACTAGGATAGTTTTTATTGTATTCAACAAGTGAATATGAGTTGAGTGATTTATGAATTCTCTAATATCTCATTTGTTAGTAGTGGTTTTGTCACGGATTGCCAAAAGAGGAGATTGTTAGGACATATGTGATTCACTTGTTAGGAACATATGTCACTATTTTATGTAATTGTTTAATCCTTTGGCAAAACGCACTTTACTTGTATTTGGGTAGATTTAGGATGTGTTTAATATTTCAAGAAATAAGATTTCAAGTTCAAGTGTTAAAACCATGCAAGTCTGTCCAAGATTCAAGTGTGAAAAGTGTTGTTCATTAAAGCTTGAAAGCTAGCAATCTATCGAGCCTTGAAGAGCTGTTCTAGCCCGTGGCTCAACAGCAACTCGACAGATAGGTATCTGTTGAGGTTTATGAAGTTTAGTTTTTCAGAACTGTTTTTCATTCAATCCGTGATTGTATGTTTGGGCTTTCTTTTCTCACAACCCTAGACATATAAAAGGATTATTTTAAGGGCCGTCAAAGGTGACACAAGTTGCAAAAGTGTTGAGCAAAGTTTGTTCAAGCAAATTATGACCGGAGACAGAATTTGCCCTAGTTCATCCTTTTTGTGAATAAGCTACTGTGTTTGTGCACCTTAGGGTTTTGCAACCAAGGAGATTTTCGATCTTCATCATGTGATGAACTGAAGAACTTTGCAATTAGTTAGTTACCACTACTCTAGTTGGTGATTAAAGTCATGTACTGGGATCCGTACAATTGGTTAGTCACGTACTGGGAGCTGTGCATTACAATGAGAGATTGTCACTACAGAACAAGTCCAATTGGATATTGGGGTAAGGGTTCAACTGTAGGTTGGTATAAGGTACTAGGATTCCTTTACTTGTAACCTCTTATTGTGATAATAGTAGATTCTTGGGAGTGGAGACCTTAAAATTACCCGGTGAGATTTTTTCCGTATTGGTTTTTTCCATTTGTAAACAAATCACCGTGTCAATTTAATTTCTGCTGCATACTTAGTTTAATTGGTGATTTGTTTGTGCTACCACGCATCTTGCTTGTTAATTTGATTAATTAACAAACTTGGCTAATTAATCAATTAATTTATCACAAGGGGTCGATTCATTTTTGGCCTATCAATTCCTTATACTCATAACTACTTGATTATTGATTAGTGGATTCTTGGGAGTGGTGACCTTAAAATCACCCGGTGGGGTTTTTGCCTTGCGAGGTTTTCCCCATTTGTCAACAAATAACCGTGTCAAATTTATTTTCCACTGCATTTATTATTTTTGGTGATTTGTTGGTGTTTCCACGATTTGCATGCAATTGAACCTAATTAATCAACTTGGGTAATTAAATTAACTAGTCGCTAACCCATGCGATGCACGGGAAAGCTATTGTGTATAAAGATGTAAACTATTCTTTTTCTCTTCCTCATTGATTGTACATTAGGATTCCAGTTTCATAGTTTCCTAATTTTTATATAAAATAATAAATTACATAATGAAAAATAAAAATCAAACTTAAGTATAAATTAAAATGAAGAATCAAATCCTTTGCATCCTCAATTATCCATTAAATGAATGAAACACAAATTAAAAGAACTACTTAATCAATATTTCAAATAAATTGAAAGAAAACTTTAATGTGTTTTTTGTATTTTCTTCCTTTGTTGCTTCGTAGTAGTCACTGAATATGTCTTTTTGTTTTCCTTGATTACAGATGTTAGTGTGAGTTGCACATCACTTGATAAGTTGCTGTTACATTCATTTGAAGTATCACCAATGTAAGCTTGGCAATAGAATAGGTTGAGAAATGTATTAAAACATATAGAAGTTAAAAATCAAATTTGTAATTTTGCTATATTAAATAATACGTACTCTTGTCATTTTATCAAGCTAAATTTCTTTGTCAATTTCTTCAAAGGATTCAAAAACTTTCTTCATGGTGAAGAATTCCCATCCATACTTGAGATTATAGTCATTTAGTTGTATTTGCAAAACAAAACTTTTCCACTTAGATTTTCCATTTAATTAATGAATATCAATCAATTCACAATTTTATAGTTAAATTTTGTAAAACAATGTCTATAGTACATAAAGCAATGTTAAGGACACAATGTGATTGTTCAAGATTCTCTTTCTTCTTACCTCATTATCAGAGTCCCACATAATTTTGGTTATTTCACTTATGGTTCTTCTGTTGATGTTCATCTCTTCTTGAATTGTCACTTGTGATTTAAATTGTTTTGGCATTTGTACTATTGGTTGGTTACTTTCCACCAACTTATTATATTACATAAAGCTATTAGACATAGAATTGTAGAGACTGTAAATACTAAAATACATAAAAAGCGTGAATCCAAAACAAAGCACTTACTAATCTTTGACATTAGCAGTCTTAGGAATTTCCAAATCAATATGAACTCTTGTTCCACTTGTTGACGATAAGTTATACTCACCTACATTTAATATATAAAATTTTACTGCCTTCTGATTTCATTATGTGGGATGGTCAATTCATCTTATTAACATTTGAATAAACCTGCAACTTTCTACTAACATGAAGCAAGCAAATACAACCCGTTTTAATATTTCTCACCATTCACGAAGTCCATTTTTAAGAATCTACCAAATATCTACCAAAACATCCTAAACTTTGCATCAATTCCTAGTACAATGCCAACATCTACCAATTATCACAATACAACTAACACTAAGTTTCTGCATCATCTGCTTTAATCAAACATGAATTCAATTACTTCCTTGAGAGATAAAGAGTGAACCTCTTGAAGAATTCCCATCCATACTTGAGATTATAGTCATTATTCTGGAAGTAAAGTGCATCAGTTTTATGTAGATAAAGTACATAAGTTATATAATGATCGAACAATATTAAAATCTATAAAAGAAAAACAAACTTGCTCATCAATTAAAATCATATCTAAACTAATAATTTCATTATTTTTTGAGTTGATTGCATCCCACATCCTTGATACTCTGATCTTGGCTTTCCAATTTTCTTTCTGTTTGTCTATATAATAATTCAAACTTTCATCTAGATACTACATAGAATAAATACTACTCTGCAAATGTAACACAAAAAAATTGAACCCAAAAAAAACAAAGCAGTATAACAAAGATACGAAAAAGTAATTAGCTTGTCAAAGATAGAAAATAGTAAATGATGAGAATATCCTTGGAAGCAATTTGGCAAAGAATCATGGTTGTAGTCAGTTCCATGTTCTTTGTTTTAATACTTCTTCATCTAAAGACTAAAGAAGTTTAGACATCAAATTTAGCACCAAATTTGATAAGACAATAACAACTATAACAATTATAGCCCATCGTTAAGAAAATTTCCTCAAGAGTAAAATTGTTTTAGAAACCACTTTAAAGAAACTATAGAGAGCTTTAATTTTTTTTCTTAAATATTCAAGAATGGTGTGACAATCTAATCAAATAAAAGATTTATTTGCATGCATACAAGAAATTATATGACTCAATCACAATATAAGCATTTAAAACCTATAGGGACTTATCTAAAAAAAAAACTATAGGGATTTGCAATGAAATATTTTAACTATATATGGTTTCATATGATCTAGAGGATAGGGGATCAGAGATGGCATCACAAAAATTGTCTCTAACTATATATGAAAGAAAAGCCAATTGGCAGTAACAAAATGCTATTCTAAAAGAGAACCAAGTAATAGCACTATTAAATATTATGTAGCATGTCACCATAAAAGCGTTTTTTATAGCATCTAAATCTATAGTTGATGATGCCTAAGCCCACCAAGCTCTGAAATTGAAGCAAAAAATATATATTGATAATTTAAAATATATACATTTAGGCAAAGATTCCTTCAAAAAAAAATCATTACAACCCAACACAAAAAATCTTCAAAGAAAGCTAGAACCTATTAAAGGAATTGAAAAGCCTTCCCTCCACAGTGATTCACGTTACTACTTATATAGATTAAGGGAAAATGCCTAATTTACTTTTTCATTCCCACTGGATTTGAATTGCTTATAACTTTGTCTAAAATAAACTCCTGCTTTATTTCAATATTCAAAGTGCCCGAAAAGGACTGAGACTCTCTTAAGTTCTTTAAATCCGCTCCTCTGTGTTTTAACCCAGTCACCATAGATAGATAAATATGAACAAAGTAACAGAAATAACTAAACTAAAACCAATTTTACTCAAATACCTTAATCAAAACCAAATATAACCTAAAGACATAAACTGAAACCAATCCATACAAATATCAAAAAACTCGATCATATTTAATGCACAAACCAAAAAGCAAAGAGAAAAACATAACTTAAAGACCTAAATAGAAACTGCTCCAAACAAAGTGGCTAAATCAATTTGGAGAAGGAGATAAACACAAAAATATATAATATAAATGCAAAGCAATTATGAGTGAATTTTACAATATAAATTATGTTACCTTTATTACTTGGTTCCTTGACTCAGAGATTGGCAAAAACTTCTTTATACACAATATTTTTTGTTTTAGAAATTTTAGTCCATTTCTGCTTGTAACCCTAGCCACTGCAACATATAATTGCCCATGACTAAAAAAAGGTTTTGGTAAATACACAATATAGCATCCACGTACTAACTTCAAAATAAAAATGTGCAATATAGAAATTAAAAAAACATGATTCTTCGATAAAATACAAATTGTACATAGAGGTAACAAAAGTAATGGCAATCTTAAATTGAAACAATTAAACCAAACATAAAACCAAGTTTGAGATAACCAAGAAACTTAAATATGCAACCTTACTCCAATTTCAAATTATTTCTAGAAACATATTACCAGTCAATATGCAAGAAACAGTACAAAATTAAGTAGAGACTAGTAAATACCTGACTGTCCTTGTCTTGTAGTTGTATTATCAAATAACCCAGATAACAAAATGCCAAATCCCTACCTACAAAACAATAAAAATCCAATTTCCAGCCAACATTCAAGAAACATTAATAGAAAAGAAATAGTGCAGTGTAGAAAGTTTAAAATAGTGCAATGTGGTGCAGAATTTTATGAAACTCATTGCATTAATTAGCTGACAAACCACTAGGCACTGTTGAACCACTAAGCTGTCCTTAGAAATGTGTTTGAAATTATGACTATGATGCCTAAGAGTTTTCCAATATATATTAAAAAGACTGTTTTATTTATGATCACAATTAAGCTCTTTAAGATACATGATGCACAAATTATTCTGGATAGTGACAATAATAAGTTTTTAATTTTTTTTGTTCACAATAATAATATTGAAAATATGTGTAATATGTTTACCTTGATGAAAAGTTTGTATCTTTGACCCAAACTCTGCTATTCCTGATGTAGCCTAGTATTGGGAATTCAGCAATTCCCAAGGTCTTAGCCCTTTGTAAGATAAGGTCACATACACCTTAGCCTCAGCACTATATAAAATTGTAACAAAACAAACAAATAAATGACTTAAAAAAAAATAAAAAATAAAATAAACAGGACAAAGCAATACAAAGGTAGGACTAATATAACCAAAGAGAAGACTATTAAATTCTGCAACGATGATGAGAAAGTTAAATATTTCAAATACATCAAAAAGATAAGGAAAATCAAGAGAGCCCCATTCAAACTATATATATGCTAGTGTTAGTATAGCCTCACATGTGGAGCCTTTTCATACATAATTATAAATGTTCATTTAAGAAATCTTCAAATTGATCATCCACACATCCAAACTTACATAAACTGAATAATTTCCCATAGCCCCATCAAATTTCCCTACTACTCTTCTAGTCCACAGCAATAGCAGCCTAACAGAGGCCCCTAAAGCTCCAAAGTGACACCAGTCCACAGACTAATAATCAATATGGTAAATCATTGTTACAATAATGCAGCCAAAAAAACAAAAACAATTGTACAATACTATCAACTATTACCAAAACTATCTAAATGTTGTTTTCTACAATATAAACCTATCTCACCATCAATACCAATCCCAATATCTAACATATGAATCATAAAAAAATTCAAACCCATAACCCGTGCGATGCACAAGAACATTACTAATTATAAAAATAAATAAATAAATAAAAATGATATCCATAGAAATATCACAAGTTTAATTAGTTAATATCTTTAATTAGTTAGAGAAGAAAGTGGGTTTAGAAGCAAAAATTAGAAATATATTGTAAATTAGAAATTGTCAGGAAAAAATTAGAAATATATTGTATACTGGAATCAATAGTTGTGTGTTAAACAAAATGATTGTTTTCAATGAATTTCTTCACAGCTTATTTTTTAGCCTATAATTTATTGAATCCGTTTTAGTTTTTCCATTAGTCATTCTCCAGCGTTTGTGATATAGTTCACTTCTTTGTTAAATCTCTCTTAAAGAAAGAATTATTGAGAATTGGCTTTGCATAATAAAATAGCATAAGCAATGTGATCATCTAGAGAAAAAAAATAAAGAATTAATATTTCATTGTGAAATAAGGTAGTAAACTCTATAAAGACTCTTGTCCAGTGGGAATAAGGGAAAATATTTTATAAACAGAGAAACATATATCCTAACGAACTCTCATTGTTTTGAACAAAATATATATATATATATGGCTCTTAGATGACCAAGAACAGTTTTCTAGATTTGGATTCAGCATGGTTCTTAAACCAAATAGAAGATCAATTTGTTTAGGAAAATTAGGCCATCTCACATTGCACACAACCATGCATGATGCATAAATAAAACAATGAAAGAAACATACACAAAACACACAAATAGAACTGAATAAAGATGCATAGTTAGAAGAGTAATTTTTTTCAAATAGTTGAACTGCAACTAAAAAGTGCATAAACCAATGTTCCTCCAAAGCAAATCCTCCCACTTTTCAAAGGCAACACAACAATGACAAATGATCCACTACCTATTAGATTCAATAATCAATATACCAGCTCTCTACCTTTTTCCTTCACTTTCAAATCATGCACTTTTCTATTGTTGGGATTTCCAAACAGCTTCTAAACTCTATATATTTGGCCCTCAGTTGGGCATGGTAGCAATCAAGAAAAAAAAAAGTTTAGTAGTAGCTAGTAGCAAGCCCTAAGTTTTTACTATGAATCTTAAGCTTCCATGGCTCTATCAAAATTAAATATACAAACTTTACCATCACTAACAAATAAATTTGGCAGAGGGCGAAGCCAAGGTTGCTAAAGGAGGACATTGGAGAAGAAGCTTAGGTCTACAACCAAACAAAGAATCAAACAAAACCCCTCAAAAAATCTATTTGGGTTTCTCATAAATGACCCTAAAAGCGCAATATTTATGACCAATCTTGAATCTATAACAAAACTCCATGACTCATGGCTTCTTTTCTTAGTTTGTGGTTTCTTAGGATTGTGAGAAACCAATCAGCAAAGGGAAAAAGTAGACTTACAATTATGAAGCGAAGTTAAGAACCAAGGGAGTTATACATAGTAGCCATACCCTATGCCACGACTGGGACAGTGGTAGAATTGGTTTGTTGTGATGCCCTCTTTCTATCTCGGACCTGACAGTGTGAGGATGGCTTCTTAGCAGGATTGATTTTCAATGTTAGGTTTTGGGGAAGGAGAAGGTAGAGAATAGAGAAGAGAGAGGAACGGCAGGGTCTACGTTTTGGAGGAAAGATAAGGCAGAGGGCTGGTTTTGCATGTATTAGGTTTTAGAATTTTTTTTTTTTTGCACCTTTTTTTTTTTTTTTTTTGCATTTATGTTTTTTTTTTTAAATACTATGCTGATTTTTTTTTTTTTTTTGCGCTTATGTTTTTTTTTTTTGGGTTTATGTTTTTTTTTTTTTTTTTTAAATACAATGCTGATGTGGAAAATTATGGGAGCTTCAGAGGCTTCGGTTATATATATATATATATATATATAGATATTGATTAATCGGAGTCAAGCTATCTTAACCCAACAAGTGGTATCATAGCAGGCACACTCTGATTAGGTTTTAATCTTTACTGAATGCTCTGTTTAGTGCTGTGACCAATGAAGAATTCAAGAAGATCTCTTCCACTGACAATGTGAAGGAAGCATGGACTATTCTTTAGAATACCTACAAGGGCACAAAAGCTGTTAAAAACTCCAAGCACCTAAGGTTCACTACCAGATTTGAGGAAATAAGGATGGATGAGGACGAGTCATTTGATGAATTCTATGCCAAGCTAAAGGACATAGTAGATTCAACCTTCAATCGTGGAGAACAGATTCTGGAGTCCAAGATTGTCAAGAAGATCCTCAGATCTCTTCTAGAGAGATTCCATGCCAAGATCACTACCAACGAAGAATCAAAGGATCTTGACTCTATTCCTTTGACAAAACTGATTGGAAACTTGCAAACCTATGAACTAGGGTTAGCAAGGGCTGGCAAGGGTGGCAAAGGCAAGAACATGGCCTTAAAGATAAAGAATGATGATAACAATGAGTCGTCTGAAGATCAGGATACCAAGTTAAAATATTTTATCACCAGAAAATTCAAGAAGTTTATCAAAAATGTGAATGTCAAAGCAAGTGATAGGATCGCAAATAGTCTGCATTCTCTCAATTCAAGTCCCAAGACAAAGGCAAGAGAGAATTCAAGGATGCTGGTCAAGGCAATAGTGTTCCTGCTGTACCAAAGTGCTATGGGTGTCAAGGATTTGGACACATGAAGCAAGAGCGTCCCACATATCTCAAATCCAATGGCAAAAGCAAAGCCCTAGTAGCCACCTTGAGTGATATAGAACCAGAAGCAGATTCTAATGAAAGTGACCAAGATGGGATAATGAGTGCTTTCACAACTATTGTTAAGTATTCTGAGGAAGTAGTAGACCTAATTGATGAGGAAGAAGAGTTGATAGAATCAAAGTTTGAGAAGATGGATGATCAGGATGACATCCACACTGCCTACACCAAGTTGTACAAAGTCTCTAAGAAGCATAAGAAGCTTTATAGGTTGGCTACGAGAAAGCTCGGTGAAGTGGAGTTAGAACGTGAGGAACTCTCCACCAAGGTTGATGAAGCTAATTAGACTATTAGAGCACTGAGATTTGAGAACAACCTTCTTGTTGAAAAGACTAAGAAACTAGATGCTGAATTGTTTCAGGTTTGAGCACAGTTGGAAAGGACTTCAAGTGCCAAGCTGGAGGAAATGCTAAACGTCCAGAAGTCTGCATCTGATAGAACAAGTCTCGGGTATGATCACTCTCTCTCCTCTTGTAGTACCTCTTCTAATGATTTAAATAGAGTTATTTTTGTTCCATCTACTAATAATAACTCTGAGGTAACTAATCCTAAAACTGAAAAATGTGAGTAAGGATAAAAGTGATAAGGGAAAATCCATTCTAGGAGCACCCCCTAAGGTTGGTAATAAAGAGACTAAGCAGAATAATCATTGCTCCACCAACAAGAAGTATCTACCAAAGAAGCCCCACTTCTGTCACTACTATGGAGCATCTGGGCACACTCGTCCAAATTGTTATAAGTGGTTAGCCACTCAACAAAGAAATAGTTTGTCATCTCTAAGGAACCAAAAGCAACTCCATCTTTCTTTAGCCTTCTTGGAGAACTTCTTAAGGTGGTCATGCTTCTCTCGAACTTCAATGGTTTCAACTCTCCTCTTGATCCATCTGAACAAAGGTTCATGCAAAAAAAAAAAAAAAGGATCCCCATCCAGGTTACCCATTTGGAAGGAAAAAGATTCTAAGTGGTTTCTTCTCTTTTCTGATCTCTTGCATGATTCATGTTGTGGTTTGAGTTAGTCTAGTTTTGATGCTTTGTTTGTTTGTATTTTTTTTTTTAAGTTTTTTTTTAATAAAAAAAATCAGAAAAATACAAAACAGTATGTGTTTGTGTATATTAGTACTTGTGTACCTTGGATGGCCTTTGAATTTGTATCACTTGTAGCTTAGATGAGCATCTTCATGCACAACTAAGCAATGTGATTTTTGTGGCTCTTTTATGTGATTTGTATGATTTAGATAATCTCTTATCCTTCATATCTTAAATCACTCTTTTTGATGGGAATGACTAGAAAATCCTAAGAAAAATACATAAATAACCATCTCACCACTAAAACTCGTCAATCATAAAAGCCATGCTCGGTAAAGCATAACACTTGAACAACAAAATTAGGATGTTCAAGCTTACATAATTGGGTATTTTCTTTTCTCTCTTATATGTCCATGCATGATATTCTTAAAAGAAAAATATGCAAAGAACATGAAAAAAAAAAAAAAAAAAAAAAAAAAAAAAAAAAAAGAATAAAATGATTTTAATATGGTTGCAAGCGTGTTTTTAAGAGATGTGGGAGTTATACGATATACCTCAAAGGTAATGGTCCCCATCAAACAATTATGATTGTGTGTGAATGTATTTGATCCTCCTATATCATTACTTTTCATACAATGATTTACTTATGCTCTCTTGCAAAAGTTTCACACACAACACACATACTCTTTGCAACTCTTGATACTATTGTATAGATATAATGTGATTTGGCCGTTATAGGAAATACATGTGGTAGTATATGCTCTTTAAGCTGTCTAAACTTGTTTTGCAATAAAATTGGTTAGACTTGTTTAGTGTGTTTTTGATCTAGGAGTGCTATGCATCTAGAGTTGAGGTTGTGTTTTTATGTTTAACATGATCTATATTTGCTTGTTTTGGTGTGTATCTTGTTCGCATTCATCTTGTGCTCCTTATCCTCCTTGAAATCCTTCTTTCAGGCATCTCAATAGCAGCTCGACACCTCCTTGATAGCTGCTGGATACCTCCTTGATACATGCCTCTTCTATCAAGATTTCTGGGTTTGTTCTTGATACCTCTCAATAGATAGCCCGATCTATCGAGCCAAATTCTTTGGAGTCTCTATCTGCTCGATAGATGCTCGATACCTCATCGATCTATTGAGATTTTTTGTCATCGATACCTCCTCAATACCTCTCGATCTATTGAGATTTTGTTCTCGATAAAAGCTCGATACCTTCTAGATCTATCGAGCTGCGTTTTCTCTATATATATCTGAGGTCTAACTCGGTTTTTCTCCATTTTAAATATTTTGATCTCTCTCTCTTCTCTCTCAATCCAACACTTTCTTTTCAACAAAAACCTTCCTCCCTTCAAGATTTCAGTCTAATCCAAGCTTCTTTCACTTGGTAAGTGCTCTAAATCTCTTCCTTTTCCACTTCTTCATGCATTTAGACCTAGGTTTTCAAGTTTATCGGGAAATTTGGGGTAATTGTGTTATTGTCAAAATTTTTGGGTTCGTTGTTGTTAATTTGATCTCACATACTCATGCATTACATTCTATGTTCATTATAACACTATTTCATGCATTCTACGTTGTGTGATTGATTATATTTTGTGAGTGTTGTTAGGTTGAATTGGGTCTCTACCCATGATGCAATTTCTTTAGCACATAACATGTTCATGCATTATCATGCATTGCACGTTGTTCATTCTTATTTCCTGTATCTTATCTTCTGTTGTGTTCTCTGTCGTTTCTCTATCGTTTCTCTCTCTCTCTCTCTCTCTCTCTCTCTCTCTCTCTCTCTCTCTCTCTTGTTTAGTCTCCTTGTCATGGCACCTAAGAAATCTATTCCTTCTAAAAACCTGATATGTTTCAGTTCCTATTCTTCTTCTTCTGCTCCTTTTGATTTTGTTCGGTTTCGTGATGAGAAGGCATGAGATGACTTCTTCGAGAACTTTTCTGACCGGGCAATTCATTCGGAATGCAAGTCATTCTATCTAACTTTCCAGACACTACTCTACCCCATGCGTTTAGCACTCGGGGATGGGCTTCTCTATGTGAGAAACCCTCAAGGTGTCCCGACATGTTCATATAGGAGTTTTGCTCCAACATGCATGCCATTGATACCTTTGTACCTAGGTTTACTACGATATTCAGAGGTACACATATCGTAGTTACCCTGGAGCTCATTTCTGAGGTACTACGTGTCCCTAGGATGGATCGTCTGGATTACCCTAATCATCGCCATCTCTCTTCCATCTCTAGAGACGAGTTGGCCTCACTCTTCTATGAGAAGACCATGTTGTGGGGAGGTACCCTAAATTTCTCCACAACCGAGTTTGCTAAAGGTCCACGGATCCTTAATATGGTGATGACTTTTGTACTCGCTCCACGATCACACTATAACACCATCACCGAGCCTCGTGCTCATTTTAATCTTTCTTTCATGGAAGATCTTTCTATAGATTTTCCATCACACATGATAGTATCTATCATAGATTGCTATCAAGACACTACTATACTTGATAAGCTCATTTTTCCTTCGGTCATCACATGCATCCTCATACACATGCATGTCGCCATTCCTCCTTCTCCTCTCTTCCATGTCATGGGTGCCATTAGCAAAGAGTTTATCCGGAGGACTGCAGCGCAGCTTGCTGCGAAGCGTCCACATGTGGAGACGACGAATGTAGCCCCTGTAGCCCCTACCTCTCGACCCTCTTCCTCACTACCGCTTCTTCCTCCTCTAGGGCAGATGTCTCTTTTGTTGACATCATGGAGTAGTTTCAGCACATACGTGCTAATTTTGGTAGTTGTCTTGACCATCAGTCTAATGAGATGTGTCAGATGAACACCAGAATCAGTCGCATCGGTCACCGCCATTCTAGCCTTGGTGGTTTTGTGCCTTCTCCTTCTCCCAAGTTTGTTGAGGAGACCTCTTCTAGTAGAGATAATGATAATGCTACTGATGGTTTTGGCTCTTCCAGTGATGATTAGATAACGACCTCTTAGTGATGCACCCTTTATCACTCGTGACAAAAAGGGGGAGTAGTTTCGTATATAAGAGTAGTCATTATCTTAGGGGGAGAGCTAGCATAGGATATACTAGATGGGGGGAGAGTGTTTTTGAGGGATGTAGTGAGGTTTTGTTGTATCTTTTCTCACTTCATGTACCTGTGAGAGACCTCGACGAAAAGTGTCCCTCAAAAAAGAGATTCAGGTACCTTTTAGGGTACCTTTCTTTTTGGGTAAGTGGTATGGAGTCGCCACTTATTTATTTTTTTTTAAATAAGAAAAAATAAATATAGGATTGAATTGTTCTCTTTATTTGTTGAATAAAAATTACATATCTAGAAAATTGAAAAGTTACATGGCTTTGGGTCCTAGTTGCAATCTACCAAATATTTACATGGCTTGTTGTCCTAGTTACATTCTACCTAAAACAAATAAAGACAAGGCTAGATCTACTAAACCAAAAACCTAAATCCAGAGGATAGGTTATTGAATGGGAAGGTGTTAGGCACCCATTCTGCCTAGACAAAGTCTGGTCTTTTTGACTCTTGTGACCAATGTACTTTCTTATGCATGTCATGAATGATATGCTGAACATGTGAATGAAAAATTAAATCACACAAATTTATATATGAATGAAGTCTCTTCTATTGTTTTTTTTAAAAATTCAGATCTATTTTGTTATATGTTTTACAGAGAATGAAAAAGATTTTTTAAGAAGAGAGTTTCACTCATAGTCCAAATTTATGCAATCATGAATTAAAATAAACACAAACACAATAATACATAATTTCTTTCTTTATTTCAACAATTTGCATGTATTAAGAAAATCATATTTGCATCTTAAGAAAGATGCAAATCAGTTTTGATTTGAGAAAAATCTAAACATGCATCTCATAAAGATGCAGATCTCTTTTTGTTTGAGAAAACTCAGATCTACATTTAAGGAAGATGAAGATCTGTTTTTATATTGAGAAAAACTCAGATCTACATCTTATAAAGATGCAGATCTGTTTTTTTATATTGAGAAAAATTCAGATTTACATCTTATAAAGATGCAGG
This sequence comes from Quercus tomentella, assembly GCA_028535165.1. Lineage (NCBI taxonomy): Eukaryota > Viridiplantae > Streptophyta > Magnoliopsida > Fagales > Fagaceae > Quercus > Quercus tomentella. The sequence goes on from JAPQVY010000156.1 coordinate 47,974,586, forward strand.
TCTATTTTGTTTGAAGAAAAATTTAGATATACATCTTATAAAGATGCAGATCTATTTTTGTATTGAGAAAAATTAAGATCTACATCTTATAAAGATGCGGATCTGTTTTGTTTTAAGAAAAATAATTGTTCACATGCAGATTTATTGGCATTCAAGAAAAAAATTATAACAATCACATAAAAAACAATCATGCTTTAACAAAACAACAATTTATAATTCATATTATGGATATTTGAAAAGAAAGAGATATAACATGCATCATCACATCACAAGAAAAAGGGTGAAGGAAACAACCTCTTGCATTAGCACTCTTTATTCTTGAGAGGATGTTTCAGGGTTCAAAGAAATTTATGCAATTCTCTTTGAAACCTAAAAACCCTAATTTAAGCAGTAACACTCAGAGAGGGGATCAGACAATATGGGTGGTTTGAGAGTAAAAAACGTATACTTCTCAGAGCGTAAAAAAAGGTATTGAATTATGAGGTTCAGTCTCTATTTATAGAGGCTAGAAGACTCTAAAAAATAGGTATAGCCGATTAGGGTTTGAATCCGGACGCATCCTTTTGCGAAAAGATCGAAAAGGGTATGCATAATCGTCACCCGAAGGCCGTTGGGCCAAAGCCCATCACATGAAAATTTTTCCCTTTTAGAGTGCCGTTCAGCACTCCAAAAGTGCCGAATTGGCCCTATGGCTTCGAATGCACTTTTGTGGTGTTCAGGTTCCATTTGGACTCCTCTTCTAGGGTTTTTTGGCCAGTCCTTTTACCTAGATGCATTTTCATCTTCCATCTATGATTTTTTATCTATTTTCTAGATAATTCAGGCTTTTTAAAAAGCAATTATCTTGAACAATTATCTTGTGGATAAATCCCTTAAAATAAATCTTGATAACATTCATATTATCCACAATTTTATTGTTATCCAATCATCCCTTTTATTCACATGCATGCATCCTTATTTTAAACACTAATTATCAACCAATCACAAAATTATCTAATCAATTTTAATTGTTTAACCAATCAGAATTAATTTAAATTAATCATGTGTGGTCAACTCTAACTAGACATAATGCATGTTGACCATGCAAACTTGATCATGCAATATTTTTCAATTCGATGATCTGATTTGATAACCGGAAACACCACTACGACCGTTAGAATCTCAAGATCATTTTTATGATATGCAATGAATGAATTAATGCATGTAATGCAAAGCCAAAATGATGCATGTAATGTAAGAACAAATTGATGCATGTAATGCAATTATGATTTTTGGAATACATGGATTGGTCATTCAAGTCATTCTCCTTGATTAAATTATGGGTGCAAAATTGAGTGTCTACAAAATGCCCCTCATTGACAAAGCTTGAAAAGCGAATGTCAATGTAAAACAATGACACTGATTTTAGCGACCATGATTTAATTGAGGTTGAATCTTCAAAGATTACCTAGCCTTCGAACCTAAAACCTTGGAACATAGAACTAGCCTTATCTTTTGACTCAAGAAAAATGAAAATACTGGACTTAGTTGGTGAATGATTCTTAGCAATTGGGGTGACTACGAAACTTTCCTATCCTGATCTTAAAAATGGAGTTGTCTGGGATGACGATCAAAGGGATCTCCTCTACTTTGATCTTGATTTGGCTTTGGAATGATGATCAAAGGGATCTCCTCTACCTCAATAATCTGGAACTTGAAATGATGATCAAGGGGATCTCCTCTACCTCGATCTGGATTTGCATTCTGCAATGATGATCAAAGGGATCTCCTCTACTTTGATCTGGAACTGAAATGTTGATTAAGGGGATCTCCTCTACCTTAATCTGGATTTGCTTTTTGCAATAATGGTCAAAAGGATCTACTCTACTTTGATAATCTGGAATTGAAATGATGATCAAGGGGATCTCCTCTACCTCAATCTGGATTTGCTTTTTGCAATGTTGATCAAAGGGTCTACTCTACTTTGATAATCTGGAACTGAAATGATGATCAAGGGGATCTCCTCTACCTCGATCTGGATTTTCTTTCTGCAATGATGATCAAAGGGATCTACTCTACTTTGATAATCTAGAACTGAAATGATGATCAAGGGGATCTCCCCTACCTCAATCCAAATTTACTTTCTACAATTATGATTAAAGGGATCTCCTCTACTTTGATTTGGAATTGAAATGATGATCAAGGGGATTTCCTCTACCTCGATCTGGATTTGCTTTCTGCAATGATGATCAAAGAGATCTACTCTACTTTGATAATCTGGAATTGAAATGATGATCAAGGGGATCTCTTCTACCACGATCCAAATTTACTTTCTGCAATGATGATCAAAGGGATCTCCTCTACTCTGATTTGGAACTGAAATGATGATCAAGGGGATTTCTTCTACCTCGATCTGGATTTGCTTTTTGCAATGATGATCAAAAGGATCTACTCTACTTTGATAATCTGGAACTGAAATGATGATCAAGGGGATCTCCTCTACCTCGATCTGGATTTTCTTTCTGCAATGATGATCAAAGGGATCTACTCTACTTTGATAATCTGGAACTGAAATGATGATCAAGGGGATCTCCTCTACCTCAATCCGAATTTACTTTCTACAATTATGATTAAAGGGATCTCCTCTACTTTGATTTGGAATTGAAATGATGATCAAGGGGATTTCCTCTACCTCGATCTGGATTTGCTTTCTGCAATGATGATCAAAGGGATCTACTTTACTTTGATAATCTGGAATTGAAATGATGATCAAGGGGATCTCTTCTACCACGATCCAAATTTACTTTCTGCAATGATGATCAAAGGGATCTCCTCTACTTTGATTTGGAACTGAAATGATGATCAAGGGGATTTCCTCTACCTCGATCTGGATTTGCTTTTTGCAATGATGATCAAAAGGATCTACTCTACTTTGATAATCTGGAACTGAAATGATGATCAAGGGGATCTTCTCTACCTCGATCTAGATTTGCTTTCTGCAATGATGATCAAAGGGATCTACTCTACTTTGATAATTTGGCTTTGGAATGATGATCAAAGGGATCTCCTTTACTTTGATTATCTGGAACTGAACTGATGATCAAAGGGGTCTCCTCTACCTCGATCTTGACAAAAGGAGTGTTTGCGACAAACTGGCTTGATCTTGATGAAAGGGGTGTTTACGACAAACAGGCTTGATCTTGACAAAAAGGGTGTCTGTAACCAACAGGCTTGATCTTGACAAAAAGGGGCATCTGCAATCAATTGACTTGATCTTGACTAAAGGGAGTGTCTGCGATCAATTGGCTTGATCTTGACAAAAAGTGTGTCTACGACCAACAAGCTTGATCTTGACAAAAAGGGGCGTCTGCGATCAACTGGCTTCATCTTGACTGAAGGGAGTGTCTTGGACCAACTGGCTTGATCTTGACTGAAGGTAATCAAGGGCTTCTCATCCTTGAAACCAAGTTGTTGCCTGCAAAAAATCAAAATTTGGAATTAGTCTCTACTGATAAATGCTTTATGGTCCCACTGTTTTTAAGATATATGATTTTCATTCAATCTTTCTTGATTTGATCTTCATCAAGAAAAGCTGAATTGAAAAAGATTCTGTTTTTGAAATTGATATTTAAAATTTTGAGACTTTGAAACTTTGAGATTTTGATTTGAAATTTGGAAATTAAAATCTGAAATTTTGAGATTTAGAATTTTGGAAAATTAAGACTTGAAATTTTGATCAAGAAACCTGGGGTTTGAATTTTTTTTTCTTTGAAAATTGGAGGTTTGAATTTAAAACTTAGGCATTGAGAATATGAACTTGAAAATTTGGGAATAAAAATTTTTGAGTTGAAAATTTGGGATTTGGGATATTTGAAAGCTAAGAATTATTTTTTTTTTTTTAGAGTTGACTGAGTCAACTCAGTTTGAAAATTTGGGATTTGGGATATTTGAAAACTAAGATTTTTTTTTTATTGGGTTGACTTAGTTTTGGCTGAGTCTTAAGTGTGGGGGCCGAAATTTTGGCCCCCTACTCCTTGTTTCTCTCTTTTTGCCTTTTAGTTTCATCTTTCTTTCTTTCTCCTCCTCCATTGTCACTATTCATCTCCTTCTTCCCCTTGATTTTTCTTCTTCATTTCATCATTTCTTCTCACAAAAAGCACTTTTCTAAGCTTCTCAACTCTCCCTCATCCATCTCTATCAATATTTCTTTAGATCTTCATGTTTTGAGCATTTTCGTCCCACATCTATTTTTGGTGAAACCCATTTTCTAAAACCCATTTTATTTGCATTAAAATGACTTCTTCCTCCAAGGGATCTTCTTTTCTAGCTTCTCATGGTAAGAAATATGATCCATTATTTGAGTGGCATGAGGATGATGGCCTTCTTCAAGACCCTAGGACCCATGCTCCATATATTCATGTAGACACCTTGGTGAGTTTTTCTTTGATTTCTTTGCTTGGAAAAATGTTGTTGCATGTTTTATTGAAAGTTCCATGGTGAGATATTGTCATTTTTGGAATTTTGGGGCATTGTGTGATTGGTTATGGTGGAGAATGTTGGCTTTGGAGCATTCTTGAAATGTTTTTTTTTTTTTTTTAATGGTGCAATTTGGACAATGTTGGTGGCTTATGGAATTTTGACAATGTAGGTAAATTGTGATGTTGTTGGATAAATTTTGGTTTGGACTTTGGGAGCATTGGCTTTGTGAAAATTTTGGGTTAGACTTATATGAATATGTTCATGGTGTATGTAAACTTTGTTTTGTGGACATGGAAAAATTTTGTGGGTATGTGTATGGATATATTTGTGGGTATGGGCAAATTTTATGGATATGAAGTTTCGAATTGTGGAAAAATTTTGTTGGGTATGTGATGTTTAGTTCATGGAAAATTTTGTGGTTATGATTTTGGCTATATGAGAATTTATTTGTGCATGGGCATGAACTTATGGGAATTTTTGTATGGCTATTTTGGACATGTAAAATTTTTTTTTGCATGGCTATAGAAGAATTTGGTAGTTGTTTATGGACATGTGAAAAATTTAGGTTGTGGTAAAATTTTGGTGGGGCATTGGTTTGATTTTGTGGTGGTGGGGCATTGATTTTTTGTTATGGGACATTGACATTTTTGGGTTCATGGGAATTTTTGGACATGTGGGTTTTGGTCATGGAAATTTTTTTTTGGACATGTGATTTTTGTCATGGGAATTAATAAGCTAAACTTTTATGTTGTAGAGTCTCAAGAGTAGTCTCCCAGCATGAAAAACATCATTAATGAAGCAGGCTTCGATACTTTCTTTGAAACTATGTTAAATCATGAGACACACGAGTACAAAGATCTTCAGTTACTCCTTGCTTTGGTAGAGCGCTTCTGGGACACTACCTGTACCTTCCATTTTCTAGGAATTGGGGAGTTAATGTTGACACCTTATGACTTCTCTATTATCACCGGTTTGAAGTTGGGTGGTGAAAGAATTCTTGTCCATGATTCTCTTACTTCAACTGAGCTAAAAAAACTTCTAGGTTTAGTGCCTTCTAGAATGAAGAGTAACAATATTCCTTTGTCTTGGCTATGAGAGAATATTCCCCAATGCGAAACTGTAGCAAAGGGTGCCTGCATGTTCATGCCTCTTTTTATTGGGACTTTCTTGTGTCCGAATTTAGGCAGTAACATGAATCTGCGCTACTTGGAGAGCTTGAGAAAAATTGAACATCTCCGAAATTATGATTGGGACGGCGTGGCCTATGCTAATCTGATGCATTTTATGACTCAACTCTCTAGGCGGAGTCTTTCAAGCTTGGGTGGTGCTCCATTTGTATGGTGGGTGAGGTTTGGTATTTATTTGGCTATGTGTAGGTTGTGGAATATTATTTTGGCTATGTGGTAATGATGTTGTGAATTTTTCAAGTTTGGATGTATGAGTATTTTGGGGTTGGTCCTGAAATTCGGGAGGAGGCTACTAGTATTTTTCCTAGATTTCTCTGTTGGTTGCCCAAATATCGCTTGTCTCCACCCTCTAGGCATTCTTTGGAGATTTGGCGCTTGGTGATTGACAATCTGATCATTGATGATGTGAATTTTTTTCTTCCTTCTCTTTTTAAATCTTTGGCACTTGGTTATGATTCAGTCTCTTCTCTTTTTGAGTTCCTTTTTGTGATTTTTCAGATGAACTTAAATCCTTGGGTTGGATGTGAGGGGTATGCTGAGTGTGAGCGGGCTCTAGAGCAAAATGGCCGCCTGGTATTGTTTGAATGTGGGCATGGAAAGTACTGGTATCTTGGTGATCGGGTGTTGCCCCAAGTTGAACATGTCTATCCTCCTACCACAATTCCAACTCCTCCTTGTCTCACTGTTCGGTTGGCTAAACTCCTGGCTGATGAAGAGATTGCTCGGGCCTGTGATGGCTATATTGTTGCAAGATTAGAAGGAAATTACTCTGAATTTGTTCAGGATCACTTGCAAGGTTGCTTAGTTGGTAGAATGGTATTTCTCATCCCATCAAACTTTTGTTCTGCAAATTCATTTTCCATATTTCTACTTGGTAACAATATTTGCATGTTGGATTTTCAACCTCCATCTTCTAAATGAGAGGAAGAGATTCCCTCTCCTCACTATGCTGGTGGTTCTTCTAGTTCTTTCACAAAGACTTATCCTCATTTTTTGGCATGACAGTATGATGTGATGAATCCTGATGGAACGTATAGTTCCATGCCTTTGACTAGGCCAGAGCATGTGCCAAATGTTCCTTGGCCCAATTTGGTGTGTTCTTGAATGTTCAGTTTTTTGTCCTTATTTCTTGAATGGATTCTAACTCGATAAAGTTGGGCTTTAGGTTGATGTGGATCTTGTGGAAGAAAGCGTGCAGATGATTGGAAGTTTGCAATCATTGGCTCGTACCCAGTCCTCCCAATATGTGATCAATGATTCTAATTGGGTATACTACGTTGCTTTCTGACTATCTTTGGCTTAAGCTTTGCTTGATAGTGATATTAACATTTGATTTTGCTCACTTTTCAGGCACTTTGAATGGAAATCGTTGACAATACTAGAAGAACTTTGGAGGAAAGAATCAGGAACCTCGAACTTGAAAATCGTCAGTACAATCCCTACTTTTTCTCAAGTCAAGAAGGAAATACTGAAGATGGCTCCTCTAGGGGTGGATCAAGGAGATCCTCACACAGGCGGACTCAGAGTCCTAATGATTTATGAATTTTATTTTTATTTTCCTGATGAGATCCTGTAGTACTAATTTAAACTTATCTTGCTTCGCTCTTGTTGGAATTTGCATTTACTTGCATAAGGTGGAGCCGAATGCCCCTAGTTTAGAAATGAATGTATGATTTTTTTTTTGAGATTTGGATACGTTTTAGGGCACCTCTCTTTTTGGGTAAATGGTATGGAGTCGCCACTTTATTTTTATTAAAAAAAATAAAAAATAAAAAATAAAAAATAAAAAATAAAAAATAAATACAGGATTGAACTGTTCTCTTCATTGATTGAATAAAAATTACATATCTGGAAAATTGAAAAGTTACATAGCTTTGGTTCCTAGTTGCAATCTACCAAATATTTATATGGCTTGCTATCCTAGTTACATTCTACCCAAAACAAATAAAGACAAGGCTAGATCTACTAAACCAAAAACCTAAATCTGGAGGCTAGGTTACGGACTAGGAAGGTGTTAGGCACCCATTCCGCCCAAACAAAGTCTGGTCTTCTAGACTCTTGTGACCAATGTACTTTCTTATGCATGTCATGAATGATATGTTGAACATGTGAATGAAAAATTAAATCACACAAATTTATTTATGAATGAAGTCTATTATTTTGTTTTTTAAAAATGTTTAGATCTACTTTGTTATATGTTTTACAAAGAATGAAAAGGATTTTTTAAGAAGAGAGTTTCACTCATAGTCCAAATTTATGTAATCATGAATTAAAATAAACACAAACGCAATAATACACAATCTTTTTCTTTATTTCAACAATTTGCATGTATTAAGAAAATCAGATTTGCATCTTAAGAAAGATGCAAATCAGTTTTGATTTGAGAAAAATTTAGACATGCATCTCATAAAGATGCAGATCTCTTTTTGTTTGAGAAAACTCAGATGTACATTTAAGGAATATGTAGATCTGTTTTACATTGAGAAAAACTCAGATCAAACATCTTATAAAGATGCAGATCTGTTTTTTTATATTGAGAAAAATTCAGATCTACATCTTATAAAGATGCAGATCTGTTTTTGTATTGAGAAAAAGTCAGATCTACATCTTATAAAGATGCAGATCTGTTTTGTTTTAAGAAAAATAATTGTTCACATGCAGATTTATTGACATTCAAGAAAAAAATTATAACAATCACATAAAAAACAATCATGCTTTAACAAAAAAACAATTTACAATTCATGTTATGGATATTTGAAAAAGAAAGAGATATAACATGCGTTATCACATCACAAGAAAAAGGGTGAAGGAAATAACCTCTTGCATGAGCACTCTTTATTCTTGAGAGGATGTTTTAGGCTTCAAAGAAATTTATGCAATTCTCTTTGAAACCTAAAACCCCTAATTTAAGTAGTAACACTCAGAGAGGGGATCAAACAATATAGGTGGTTTAAGAGTCAAAAACGTATGCCTCTCAGAACGTAAAAAAAATGTGCTGAATTATGAGGTTCAGTCTCTATATATAGAGGCCAGAAGACTCTAAAAAATAGGTATGAACAATTAGGGTTTGAATCTGGACGCATCCTTTTGCGAAAAGATCGAAAAGGATACGCATAATCATCACCCGAAGGCCGTTGGGCCAAAGCCCAACACATGAAAATTCGGCCCTTTTAGAGTGCCATTCGGCACTCGAAAAGTGCTGAATTGGCCCTATGGCTCCGAATGCACTTTCGTATTTGGGTGCCGTTTGGACTCCTCTTCTAGAATTTTTTGGCCAGTCCTTGTACCTAGACACATTTTCATCCTTTATCTATGATTTTTTTTTTTAATCTCTTTTCTAGATAATTCAGGCTTTTTAAAGAGCAATTATCTTAAACAATTATCTTGTGGATAAATCCCTTAAAATGAATCTTGATAAAGTTCAAACTATCCACAATTTTATTGTTATCCAATCATCCCTTTTATTCCCATGCATGCATCCCTATTTTAAACACTAATTATCAACCAATCACAAAATTATCTAATCAATTTTAATTGTTTAACCAATCAAAATTGATTTAAACTAATCATGTGCGGTCGACTCTAGCTAGACACAATGCATGTTAACCGTGCAAACTTGATCATACGATATCTTTGGATCTGATGGTTCGAGTTGATAACCGAAAAACTGTTATGACCGTTAGAATCTCAAGATCATTTTTATGATATGCAATGAATGAATTAATGCATGTAATGCAAAGACAAAATGATGCATGTAATGCAATTATGATTTTTGGGGTACATGGATTGGTCATTCAAGTTATTCTCCTTAATTAAATTATGGGTGCAAAATTGAGTATCTACAGTACCATGGTCTTGTGACAACTTTTTACATACATTGTATTCTTTGTCTCACATGTGTTGTTTCTTTTCTTTCTTTATTACATGTTTCTTCTTGTATGCAACTTGTCTATGTTTCACACTTGATGCATTGATGAATCTTGTTTAAGTGTTTCAGTTAAGATAGGTTGCAAGTCTACCATGCCATAATCTCTCTTCTTGCAAAGTTTTTCAAGAGTTCGTAGTAGGATTAGACTTATGTACTTTTGTAAGTTATGGGAAAGTTGTGTTAGACTTCTCTCATAATTTTTGTTTGTGATTTTGTCACGGATTGTCAAAAGGGGAGATTGTTAGGGTCATATTGTATTATAATTGGCTAATCCTTTGACAAAATGCATTTTTCTTGTAATTGAGTAGATCTAAGATGAGTTTAGTACTTCAAGAAACATGTTGCTCAAGTTAAGTATTGAAGACATGAAGATTAGTCCAAGAAACAAGTGAAGAAAAGTTATTCATTAAGTCTCGATAGATGTCTGCTATCGAGACTTAATGTGAAGCTCGATAGATAGTTCAACAGCAACTCGATCTATCAAAAATTACGATTTTAGAATTTCCAGATTTGAAATTCAGCCTAGGCTTGTGTAACTGTTTAGAGTTTCTTTTTTCACAACCCTAAACATATATAAGGCTTATTTTAAGAGCCATCATATACAGATATAGAGACTAAGAAACTTATTTTCTCTGTGAGAAGCTACTGCGTTTGTACGCCATAGGGTTTTGTAACCAAGTGCTTCCAGATCTTCATTGTTGATGAAGTGAAGAACTTTGCAACCAACAACATCTGTTCAAGTTGCTGGAGTTAGTTACGTACTGGGATCCGTGCAAAGGGTTAGTCACAAATTGAAGGTTTGTGCATCAAGGGAAAGAAGACTACTACAAGATCAAGTCCAATTGAGTATTGGAGCAAAGGTACAACTGTAGGTTGGTATTTCGAGATAGGTCAAGGTAGTTAGTAAGATTTCTTATTCTTGTAACCGCTTGATTATTGATTAGTGAAGACTTGGGAATAGTGATCTTAAAAAATCACCCGGTAAAGTTTTTGCCTTGTGAGGTTTTTCCCACATGTCAATAAATTACCGTGTTAAATTTATTTTACGCTGCATTTAATATTTTTGGTGATTTGTTGGTGCCTCCATGATTTGCATGCAATTAAACCTAATTAATCAACTTGGGTAATTGAATTAATTAATCAAGATCAAGCTATCTTAACCCAACAAAACCAAACAAAGGAAAGATAGAATTCTCACATTTTTTTTTCCTATCCTTTCTCTCCTGTACCCTAATATATCAAAGGGAAATATTTTCTTTTCTCTTTCCCTTCCATTCCTCTTTTTCTTTCTTTTCCTTTTCCCTTTCCCTAGTTACAACCAAACATAGTGTTATTTCTCATTTCAACCTTCAAAAATGCTGTAAAACACATCCATAAACATAATAATGGAGGTTAAAGTGGTAATATACATATATATATATATATATATATATATATATATATTCCATCGATGATCGATGGCGACAATGAAGTTCATGCTTAACCCAGTAGAGTAGAGATTGAAAATTAAAAATTCATACCTTTTGTGTGCATCACAAAACACCAATATACTCTTAGCACTATGACAATCATAACCAGCAGCCACGACTATAGCTACAGTAAGACAACATTATACAAATGGAAAATTCGAAATCACTGCATCACAAATAGAAAAGGCAGGGAACACAAACATTGGAAACTGCCAAGGTCACGTTTATCAATTAGAAATGCAACCTCTTTATTAACATCACAGTTGTGATGACTCTTTCTTATACGGATAATATTTTACCAAATCTAGAAGGTTTATTTGGTTTCTCCAAATTAACAAGCAAAACCCTCCTCCATGCCATGTTTTAAATACTCAACAAAGTGACCAATGTAGCACATCTGATGCAGATTCTCGTCTCCAAATATCGCAGCGGCCTCTCTAACCCGGGCTTTAAATTTATCGCCTTCCTTCGACACCATGACCAGCCTTACAGCCTTGGCTATCCCATCCCTACTAAACGATCCGTCCTCTCCTCTCTCAACTTCTACAGCTAGGCCCTTCTCCACGAAAAGCCTTGCATTCAAAGGCTGGTCATAGATAAATGGCAACACAACAAGACAGTGACCAAATTGTAACATCTCAATTGCAGACCCCCACCCAGAGTGAAACAATGATCCCCCAATTGATGGGTGCGCCAGAATTTCCATTTGCGGTACCCAGCTCATACACACCATTCCTTTGCCAGATGTAGTGTCGATAAAACCCAGTGGCAAAGAGTCAGCATCATCAATAGCCCAGAAAGGTTTTCTCAATGTCCAAAAAAATGGCACTTGAGAAAGCTGTAGCCCATAAGCAATCTCGTAAACGTGTTCTTTGCTCAGCTGACACTCACTGCCAAACCCAACAAACAAAACTGACTTGGGTTCTTGTTTATCGAGCCATTCAAAGATCATCTTCCATGAGCTATCACTGCCTATCACTCCATGTCTTTCCTGAGGGAGTAAACCTACGGGAATCACTGGCTTCCCCATCAATTTCTCATGTAAACTCAAGTATTCCCCTTCAAACTCCCTACAACTACGAATAGCCAATGCTTTACATGCACGGAGAACCTCTGTAAGTCTCGCAGCAACACTGATCCCTGAAGCATTCTCTGCATATATCCCCGCATGTAATCCAATAGCCTCATAACCTCGGTATGCTACAGAGGACGGAAAACTAACCCACTTCGGCGGTTTTGTCATACTCTCCGGTGATGGCCAAGCTTTCTTTTGGTGTTCACCAACAAAATAATAGTCTGGTGGCTGCCCAAAGAAAATAGCAGTAGCAGCAGAGAAGACAGAGAAGTACACGAGACCGATATTATAATTCTGGGCAATTTCAACCGCCCAATGACCAGAAAAATCGATTATAATCCAGTCCGGTAATTGCTCAGCGATGAACTGGCTGATAGGGTATTGGAGGCGATCATATGCAATCTTTAAGTAGTCAGCTTTCTCTACTGGAACGTCTATAGTGGCCTCAGCTCCTTCAGGCAACAAGTCATTGCCTAGTGAAGGTAATGGAAACTCCACCATATTTATGAGAGTTGCTAAATTTGGAGGAAGTTTAGGGAGTCTTTGGATATTTCTTGGGGTTGATACAAAGGAAACATGAATTCCAGCTTTAGCTAAGGCCACGGAGAGCTGGAAGAAGGGTATGAGGTGGCCAAAGGTAGAGCCCGGAAGCATCACTACGTGGAGATGATCCCTAGCCATTTTTATTTTTTTTCCAGGAACGATCTATATGCGATATTCAGGAATTCACACATAAACGTTTATGTGTGGACTTACAGATCCTTGAACGGTCTATGACTGTTGTGACCCACTGCTTTTTTTTAGCAAAAGAGTATTAGGGAGAGATTTGGCATACAAAGCCACAATAATTTTGTAGAAGAAGCCATTCTAATGAATATTATGTAATATTTTAAAGGAAAAAATCCTGCAATAAACTACATATTTATTATATTGTATTTGTTTGTTAAGGTTTTCTTTTTAATTGATAATTTGATTTTCTTTTCTCTTTTCAAAATAAAATTTTCACTTACAGTTCACACCAAAAGATTATTAGTAGCTATATAAATTATTTTCACTTACAAGATTTTTTCTATTATTCTAATAACCTTACAAAATGTTAAACAGCAACAGTACCAAACTCTAGTATATATTTACAGTGATTATCCTCCGATTTTATTCTGTATACACAAATTTTTATGAACAAAATAAATTATTAAATAAATATTTTGAGATCCTACCATTTTCTTTTTAAAACTTTTAAAAGGAGTATTTTTTTTTCCTACTCCTATTATATAGGTTTTGAACCAAAAATGATTTTGATAAGATAGAAAAATTTCTTTCAATATCCTTCCAATTAAAAGCACATTAAAAATCCATTAAAAAAAACCAAACTAAAAGATGAGGTAGGTAGGGGGGAAATTGTAAATTTAGTGTGGAAATTATTGATTTTAGCAAGGCAGGGGATCCACTTCAATTATCCATCATTCAATTTTTCTATTAATTATTCCATACAATTAGTGTGTTACATATTTCTCTCATTTTAACGTGATATTATAAATCTACTTTTAATGCGAGAAGAAAACATAGTATATTAGTGCGTCAGTGTACATTTAATAACTTCATCTGTCGTTGACCCAACTCCCATGAAAGGTAAGGAGGTGAAGTAGTATAGTAACAGTTGGGTGCATTTAATAATTTAATACATCCTTGACCCTACCCACGTGAAATTAATGTCTGATGGGCTGGTGGGGCACTTTAATCACCCCCTCCCCCTTTCCCACCGAAACATATATATATATATAAAATAAGATGAATTTAAGTTATACCTAATGTAACTTTATAAAAATTACACATTTTTAAAACTGTAGATTTCTAAGAAATCTAATAATTAAAAAATTACTATAATCAATGTCATTTTTAAAATTAATTGCTTTCCATATTAGCTAACCTAATTAATTTAAGAGAACATTATATTATTTTCTTTTTAACTTTCTTTCTCTCTCCTAATCAATTCAATCCCTAACCTTACACAAAAGCATATTCTCAACGGTCTTGGGCCTGGGAATATGCACTGGATTAAAATGGTTGTCTAGACTCAGCCAATTAATTCTTTGTCCAGGCTTGCCTGCTGTACAACTGAGATCAAGCTAGGTTCAAAATTTAGTAGCCAGAAGATTCATGCCTGAGCAGTTTTTTACTTTATTAGCCTTTAGGGGTCTAAACATGCAAGGTTAAGCCAAATGGCTTCTACATACTCGTGTTCTTGTAAATACTTTCAAAAAACTATGAAACATGTCCAGTCATTGGCGTGAAGAAGTTGTTTAGAAGAAAGTATACTTTGGGGTGAGTTGGCTTTTATTTTTGGGTTGTGTTAACGGGCACCGTTAAGCACACTTTTTTCTGACATAATTTTTGTTTTTTTTTTCAATTTATGTTATTTTTCAGTTTTGTTGGTATTATTTTAGATTTTTTACTTTTTCTGACAATTTTTTTTTTTTTTTGTCTTTTCTACCCTTAACTAGCACCAAGCGGTGCTGGTTAACAATCCTCAGTGTCCTTAACTCACCCCAAATTGTTCAATATAAATTTGGTGAAAAATCCTCCGTGTCCTTGCTCTCAAGTGGATTTAGCGATGTGACATTCAAAAAGCTATAATGGGTATGTTGAGAAAGATTCCCAGCAAAAGTATTTGTTAATTTTGATAAATCAAGAGAGCAATAATACAAGGGTTTTGTTTGAATATGCAGACTTGGTCATTACACAATCCCTGATCAATGGCTTCTTTAACAATTGAAAGTCCAGCACAATGGGCTCCATGCCCAAGAAAGTTGAGAATACGCTTTTGTCTAAGGTTAGGGATGAATTGATTAGGAGAGAGAAAGAAAGTTAAAAAGAGAGTAATATAATATTTCCTCAAATTAATTAACCTAGCTAGTATGAAAAATAATTAATTCTAAAGAAGACATTGATTATAATGATTTTCTAACTATTAGATTTCTTAGAATTTACGGTTTAAAAAATGTGTAACTATTGTAGAGTTACACCAGGTATAATTTGAACTCATCTCATATAAAATAGTTTATAAGAGATTTTATCAATTAAGTTAATTAAAATGTACAAATAAAGTATACATTATTATTAAAATATTTAAAAGGTTTATTAAACTAGATAAATTTATATACTCTAACAATTTATTTTTTTGAGAAACAAAAACACACGTGAAAAAGGAAAAAAAAAAATATCTAACTTCTAACACAAAAACAACTAAAAAACTATGGTAACTTTTAAGCTACTATAACAATTTAAAGAATGATAAATTCTCCATAAGTTTTATATACTTCCCCTCAAACGAAAATGGTTGAAAGCCAAAGGTTAGGAAAGATAAAGTATGTAGGGAAAAAAATGTAAATTAAATGCAGGCATTATTGGTTTTGCACAGCGGGGCCACAATACATCAATTTCCCACCATCCATCTCTGTATAACTCAGCCCTTTAAGACAAAAGCCTGAAATGACTTTATTCAATTGGGAGTTGGAGGTCCCACTAACACTAAAGTCTACAAAACTTTCTCTTCAAGCATTCCGTGATGAGTTTGAAACTTTGTTTGTTAGCAGAGAGTGACTGGCTCTGGCTAAGCCCTTTTGGTAGTGGGAAAAAATCGCTTCTATTCAATTCTGTGTCTCGATCGGCTTAAATTCTAAATTTGATATGCTATTCTGAAATATTTTATCGGTTTACATTTGCAGCTAATTTACCGCACTGATAGATATATCATTGAAACTAATTCATTAATTTTTGATTAATTTGTATCAAGAAATGAATGAAAAAATTCTGTATTTCATTAATTAACAAAGCAAGAGTACAAAGTCTTATATACAACAAAGAGTAGAGCACGCCTAACTAACTAGCTGTTACTAACAGAACTGAAACTAACTCTTACACGTGCATACACAACAATGCAATCACTTATAGAATTAAATCAGCTACTAAACTACAAGTCGTGTCTACAGTACAAAAGCTATCTAATGTCGTTTATGCAGTGTTTGTTGTTCTGATCAAGCTCCACTGCTCTTACATCCTCTACTCTTGCTACTTCCTTGTGCTCAACACTTTCTACACTCTGATACTCCCCCTCAAGAGCAGCTGGTGCGTGTATATTTATCATTCCCATCTTGCCAACAAGATTAGAAAATTGATTGTACCCCAATGCTTTAGTAAGCATTTTTGCTAATTGACAATGAGTCCTAACATGATTTAGCTTGATAACCCTCTCCAAAACCTTGTCCTTGACCACATGACAGTCTATCTCAATGTGCTTTGTCCTTTCATGAAAAACAAGATTAGAGCCAATGTGCAATGCTCCTTGACTATCACAAAACAGCAATGCCTCTCTATCATGTTTAACCCCAATATCATTGAGAAAGTATAAAATCCATATAATCTCACATGTGGCAACAGTCGTGGCCCTGTACTCAGCTTCTACTGAGGATCTAGAAACCGTAGACTGCTTCTTTGATTTCCAAGACACCAAAGAATCTCCAATGAAGATCCTATTACTTGTCACAGACTTCCTTGTGTCAGAACATGAGGCCTAATCAGCATCTACAAACCCCTTCAAGTGTAAATCTGTCTTAGAAGAGAACATAAGACCCTTTCTTGGTTCACTTTTCAAGTATTGTAAGATTCTATAGGCTGCATCCAGATGTGGTTTTCTTGGTCTAGACATTTATTGGCTAAGTTTATGGACAGCAAAAGTGATGTCTGGCCTTGCGTTGTGAAATTTTAAAATACTTGCAAGTGTACGAACCGTACCGAAGTATAGTTGGACAAGAACGAGGTCGAACCCACAGGGACTTGAATAAACGTAGGAAAATTGATTAAACCTTAACCAAACTAATCCTAATCTAGTTTAATAAAAACTGGTTATTTTGCAATTAAATATACTAAACAAATAATAAAATTAAGCAAATAGCTAAACTAAGCAAAAGATATAGAGCAATAAAAAGATGTAAACAATCAAGAGAAAGGAATTAAGGTTTTGGAATCCACCTTGTAAGTCATATTAGCATATATTTATGATCATTAATTTTTCCCAACTCACTACATGATAATCTAGAAATCAATCTTGCTATCATGGAAAATATCATCATTAAAACCCTTATTTTAAAAATCTAAAGCATGTTCTTCTTCGCTTCTTAAGTATAAAACCAAATCATCAATTGTATCCGTAGCCAAACAAATCACAAGATATATCCAATTCTAAAAATCAAATCATAAATTGTATCCATTGACAAACAAATCACAAACGATATCCAATTTTATAATCAAGAATTAATAAACCAAGCATTCAATTAATTAAGACAAATCCTAAATCATGAGAAAAACATGATTGAACTCATATCTAGAATCCCATCTTAGTCAATTGATATGAAGCAAGAACAATTTAAATCATTAAAGAACAACTATTGTGGGAAAAATCAAATCACATAAATATTACTAATAATCCTTAACAAGGTTTCATCCTCAACCCTAATTATAAATTTAGCTACACATGGTAATTGAAAGAAACCACAAAAATAAAATACTAAACATTAAACTAGACAAATAAAATAAAACTAACTGTCATGGAAGAAAACCAAACCAAAGAAGTAGCCGCACTCTCTATACATTCAGCCCTCAGCCCTAGCACTAGCCTCCGCCTCAGCCTCCCCCTGAATTTTGCCCTAAAGAGCCTTTAAATAGGTCAAGGAATCCTATTACAAGTTGAATTCCCGTTTGGAGAAAATCCCAGATTTTTAGGCTTCAATTAACCGACGGTTTTGGCCCATTTAACGTCAGAATTTGGACTTTTGCTAAACTACAAAGTTGTAGATCTTTAAGTTATCGTTCCAGCCCAACTTGAATCATCTTGATTGGACATCTGAGCCAAAAGTTATACCAAAAATACTAACTGATGTGCAGTCTGGAATCCTAATCCGAATTGGACTTGGATTTGGTGCATATTTCCTTTGATTTCTTACTCCAATTGGACTTAAATTTAATTGGGTTGGTCTTTTCTTGAATTCATGCCTGGCTGAATGTAAGTTGGCTTGATTCAATTGGCCTAGCCCCACTTTGCATGTAAAACCCTTATTACCTACGACACAAAAATATTATATAATCAGTCACAAAATAACATAAAAGTAAGACTAAATATGTAGACATGTGAGTACTTTATTGTATATATTTCATGCACATCACCTTGAGATTGTCAAATACAATAACTTGCCTACTAGTCTTCTGTAGCTGCTTGGATCTTTAAGCTCTTCTCCCTCCAACTTACTTAATTTTAGGCTTTGTTCCATAGGTGTCTTAGCTGGCTTACATCCTAGCATACTAGCATCATTAAGAACCTCAAGTGTGTACTTTCTGTGACAAAGGGCAATCCCTTTGTCTGACCTTGCAACCTCCAGCCCAAGAAAGTACTTCGAGTCACCTAAGTCCTTTAGCTTGAACTTGTCATCTAGCATAACCTTGAACCTGTCTATCTCAACCTTATCATTACAAGCTATTAAGACATCATCCACATACACCAAAAGAACCATGAAAACATCAACTTGCCTTCTAGTAAACAAAGAATAATCAACTTTGGACTAAATGAAGCCAAGCTGAAGCAAAGTTCCAAAAAACATGGCAAACCATTGCCTAGAAGCTTGCTTAAGGCCATATAAGGACTTATTTAGCTTACAAACTCCCTTCCCCTAACTATGAAACCCTTGTGGAAGAGCCATATAGACCTCCTCATCCAAATCACCATGAAGAAAGACATTATTCACATCCAATTGACTAAGAAACCAGCCCTGAATTGCAACCATAGCAAGAAGAACTTTGACAGAAACCATCTTGGCCACAGGGGAAAAAGTTTCAAAGTAATCCACACCCACTTTCTATGTAAATCTTTTAGCAACTAACCGTACCTTGTACCTTTCAACTGAACCATCAGCCTTGTACTTAATCTTATACACCCACTTACATCCTATAGGCTTCTTACCAGCAGGCAGTGGGGTCAATGTCCAGGTATGATTAGCCTCAAGGGCAGCTATTTCAACAGCCATGGCCTCTTGTCATTTGGGATCAGAAGCAACTTGGTAATAGTAAGTAGGCTCAATAAGGAAAGAAATGGAATAGCAGAAAAACTTGTAAGAAGAAGAGAGGTAGTGATAAGAAACATGGGAAGCAAGAGGACGAGAAGTACTTGATTGAGGAAGAGAGGCATCAAGAACAAAAGATACCTGGTTGCAGTGATAAGCTTGTAAATAGGAAGGTTGTTTGACAGCCCTAGAAGACCTTCTAAGAGGGACGAGATCAACAATAGGATCAAGGGGTTCTGCAGGGACCTCATCAAGTAAATCATCATCAAGAGAATGATGAATATGGATGATTGAATCATGAGGTACAGCAGAGTGGTTTTAGACTGAATTATGTTATCAAAAAGAGGATTAACAGCAAGAACACAAGGCAAAGGTAAGATAGGTTGTTAAACAAAACCACAAGAAGTTGAAACAAAAGGGAAAACACTTTCATGAAAGATGACATCCCTAGAGACCAAGACAGTATGAGATTCAATGTCAAAAACCTTATACCCTTTAACATTGAAGGGATAACCAAGAAAAACACATTTCCTTGCCCTCGGAGAGAATTTGTTTCTGGTATGAGGAATGGTTGAGGCAAAACACAAGCAACCAAAAACTTTGAGATGAGAATAATCTGGAAGCTTGTGAAAAAGGAGTTCAAAAGGTGTTTTATCATGCAATAAAGGTGAAGGAAGTCTGTTAATGAGATAGGCAGCATGTAAAACACAGTCACCCCAAAACTTAATAGGAAGCTGTGATTGAATTTGCAAAGCCCTAGCTATGCAAAGAAGATGTTGATGTTTCCTCTCCACAATAGAATTTTGTTGTGGAGTGTAAACACAGCTGTGTTGATGGATAATTCCATGAGAATTGAGAAAATCAAACATATCAAACTCTTTAGCATTATCAGTTCTAATAGCTTTGATTTTAAGGCCAAATTGTGTATGAACCATAGTATAGAAAGAGTAAAATAACTGCCTAACTTCAGATTTAGACTTCATCAAAAATAATCATGTTGCTCTTGTAGCATCATCCACAACAGTTAAAAAATACTTGAAGCCATCCAAAGTAGGAGTTGAATATGGTCCCCATACATCCATATGAACCAAATCAAAAGCACAATTACTGATTTTAATATGAAAAGGAAAAGGCAATCTCTTAAGTTTTGCCATAGGACAGATTTGACAATCTTTATTACATGAAGGTTGTAATGATGGAATAACATAACACAAAGTATTAAGTTTGACATCAGATGGGTGACCTAATCTTGCATGCCAAATGGAAAAAGATTGAGAAGGTACACGTGTGGAAATTGCTGCAGTGAAGTGACTAAAAACATCATTGATGTTGTAAGCAGCTAAGAAGGCAGCAAGGGAAGAACTAGAGGATTGTTGAAAGCTGTCTGACTGCAACGAATACAATCCATCAAGTGCCTTGCCTACCCTAATCATTTTCTAGGAAGTAAGGTCCTGAACAAGACAATAAGCAGATAGAAAAACAAGACAATATAGCTGAGATTGAGTCAAAGTACTAACAGACAAAAGATTAAAGGTAAAAGATGGGACACAAATGACATTCTTGAGAATAAGAGAAGAAGAAAGAACAACAGTTTCAATATGAGTTACTTGAGCTGATTCCCCATTAGGCAATTGAACCAAGGACTGTCTAGTAGCAGTGATTGAGGTTAACAAATCAACTGAACATACAAAATGATTAGTGGCACCAGTATCCAACACCCAAGTATTACTATCTTAAGCCCTCCTATTGACCACTTGTGTAGCAAAAACATTGAGAAAAGTCCATACCTGCCATTGCCACATTAGCAGAGTTGGAAGAAGATGCTACATTGGCCATTGGACTCTTTGATGCATGAGGTGTTGCTGGAAGGGAAGAATTGGGTACACCAAACAAAGCTAAAAGCTGCTGACACTGCTCAGGTGTGAAGGCAGAAGATTGATGCAATGGAGAAGCAAAATCTGAATCTGAACCTGAGGAGACTTGGTGTGCTATAGAAGGTTTATTCTTGAACTTAAACCCTGGTGGAAAACCATGTAACTTGTAGCCCTTATCCACAGTATGACTAGTCATACCACAATGTGTACAAATTGGTCTATCCTTACCCTTCCCACCAGAATTAGCAAAATTGGAACCATGAGTGACATGATCAGTGGACACTTTAGCAACTAAAATAGTATAATCGACCTTAACAACAAAAGCATTTGGGATTGATCTTTGTGTTTCTTCTTGAATCAACAAAGAATAAATCTTACTAAGAGATGGAACTGGATCCATAAGTAACACTTGAATCCTAACTTGGGAAAAAGAATCATTCACTCCCATTAGGAACTTCATCACAGACTCTCTACCTTGCAAATCATTAAGCCTTTTGTTGATATTGCATACACACTTTCCACAAGTGCAAGAAGGAAATGGACTAAGATTTTGCAATTGATCCCAAAAGACTTTCAACTGAGTAAAGAAATCAATGATGGTCATCTCACCTTGATGTAATTCTGCAATTTCCTTTCGAAGATTGAATACCCTTGGTCCATTGGTTTGGGCAAAACGATTCTTCAAGTCATTCCAGATCTCTAAGGCAGTGTCTTCATAGATGATGCCTGCTTGAAGCTTCGTAGGGATTGAATTGGTCAACCAGGTTCCAACCATGTTGTCACACCTAATCCATGCTTGCACAGATGAGGAAGTAGAAATCAATGGTGATGAGAGAGTCAGAGTCCCATCAATGAATCCCAATTTGTTCTTGGTGAGCAAAGCCTTCCTCACAGCTCGAGCCCAAGCTGAGTAGTTTTCTCCACCAATTAAAGGCCGTGTAACAAGCACTAAACTTGGACTCTCAGCATGATGCAAGAACAAGAGATCATCCATTGGTGAATCTTGCAAAGAAGACGATGGATTTTCAGGTGCAGATCCATTAGCAGAACTAGTTGTAGTCGTGGTTGTTGCAGCAGAAGCCATTGTTGACAAAAAGAAGAAAATTTTGCTCAAAACAAAGTGTGTTTCTTGAGAAAATTGAAGAAGAAACTGAATAAAATGCAAAACCCTAGAAAGATTTGGGAATTTGCTCTGATACCATATCAAGAAATGAATGAAGAAATTCTGTATTTCATTAATTAACAAAGCAAGAGTACAAAGTCTTATATACAACAAAGAGTAGAGCACGCCTAACTAACTAACTGCTACTAACAGAACTGAAACTAACTCTTACACGTGCTTACACAGCAATAACTAACACTCCCACGTGCAATCACTTATAGAATTAAATCAGCTACTAAACTACAAGTCGTGTCTACAGTACAAAAGCTATCTAATGTCGATTATGCAGTGTTTGTTGTTCTGATCAAGCTCCACTGCTCTTACATCCTCTGCTTTTGCTACTTCCTTGTGCTCAACACTTTCTACACTCTGATAATTTGAGCAATATAATTTTTCCAACAATCTTAAAAAGCAACCTCACCATGGCATTTGGATTTATTTGCCTTGACCATATAGACAAAACAAGGCTGGCTCGTGTGGTGTGGGTGACAAGGTAATACCGTTGGAGAAATGAAGTGTCATGTATGGGTATGGCTCGGGATTAGGAAGCCTTGTATCCGTTCTGTGAAATGGAAACCACCTGATCAACACAAATTTTGACGGGGCCGGGGCTATGTTTCATGACACTAATGAAGTTGGTATAAGGGTGGTGGTTTGAAATGCAAATGGTGAAGTTATGGCATCTCTTTCAGAGAAAATTTTAAAACCGTCTTTTTGGTGATTTTCCTAAATCTCTTAGCCGCTAGACGTGCTTCTCAGTATGTTTAGAAAATCGGGCTCAGGAATCCAACTTTGAGGGTCATTATTTCTCAAAAAAAAAAATTTTGAGGGTCATTTTGAAATTGTCGTTATTTTTTTGAAGCATTATGACAATCCTCGATCTTTGTATGGTCATTTGATTAGGGATATTCTTTCTATTGTAAACTTTTTATAAAGTTATTCTTTCTCCCATATTTATAGGTAAGGTAATGTTGTAGCAAATGTCTTAGTCAAGGGAGTTAAATTATCTTTTCCCTTATTAGTTTAGATGGAAAATGTTCCTTCCAATGTTATTCCTCTTGTTATGGCTGATTTACCAAAAGACTAAGTAAATACATACTGATCTTCTTCATCCAAAAAAAAATTTACTCTTAGTAATCAATAAAATGTAAGTTGTTCCTGATATGTCTAACTAGAACCATTTTTTGGAAACCATTATAAGAGATGGTATGAGAGAAGATATTTTATCTTGTGTCAATTCATGTTGGTTATGAGTTTTTCAATGATTGTGTATTAAATTCTACAAAAGAAATTTAGGAGGCTCTGAAAAAGTACATGGAAAATGCTAGTTTTAAAATATATGTTTTTGGTAGGTTCCTTGACTATAAATTAGTAGGTGAAAAACCAATCAACTAAGTCTATGAGTATCAACCTACTGTCTTTGAATATGAGACGATAACTGCACTTGTCTCTATAGTGAATCCGGTCAATAACATGATGAATGGGTAGTGGAGACTCAGGGAACTAGACACATTTGCTCCAACATGGAGCTATTTCTTAACAATGAGGAAGTCACCGATGAAGAGAACATATATTTGGGAGAGTCTAGTTCTACAAGAGTTGCAGGAAAGGGAAATGTAATTTTGAAATTAACTTCTAGTATGTCTCTAGCATCGCACCATGTTCTTCATGTTCGAAGAAACTTAGTGTCTAGATTCTTACTTAACAAAGGTGGAATCAAATGGTGTTTAATGTAGGTAAACTTGTCTTAAGTCATAATAGGGATTTTGCGGGCAAGGGATTTTGTCATGGAGGCTTATTCGTACTTGATGCTGATCGTATGAGCATGAATAAAGCTAGTACTTGTTTTTCTTATATTGTTATCATTAGGGCATGTGAATTTTGCAGCCAGTAAAAGAGTGAAACAATTGGAGCCTAATTCCA
The DNA here is from genome assembly GCA_028535165.1 of Quercus tomentella. Classification (NCBI taxonomy): domain Eukaryota; kingdom Viridiplantae; phylum Streptophyta; class Magnoliopsida; order Fagales; family Fagaceae; genus Quercus; species Quercus tomentella. The sequence continues at coordinate 47,998,771 of JAPQVY010000156.1, forward strand.
AACTTAACTAACTCCGTGCATTGAAAATGTAAAAGACATATAGAAGCGAAACATTTTCAAAATCCTATCGAAACTGTTGAAAGAATCTTTGAACTATTAGAATTCATCTAATCAAAATCGAACTATTAGAACTCATCTAATCAAAATCATTTGAAGGACCCATCACCATATAGCAGTGCTCACTTATCGTTAGGGTAAATATTACAAATCTAAAATAGACTATCTTCATGTTCTTTCAGCAAACCCAATAGGATATTAGTAATTACCTTCTAGACTTACAAAAATACCCTTAATTTAATTAATCTATATATATATATATATATAAAACCGAAACTTTTGAAGCTCCTACATTTTTCCACATCAGTATTATTTAAAAAAATAAAACCCTAAAAAAAATATAAAACTATTAATACATCAGCATTATTTTTGGCAGCCGTACTCTAATTCTCGGGATTTTGAAGCAAACGCGGCCACAGTCCTCATTGTCCTCCTCTGTGCACTCATATGTGCTTTGGTTCTCCACTCCGCCATTCGCTGCTTCCTACGTGGTGGTGGTGTTGGCAATAAGCACCAACAACCACTACCCCAAAACCAACAACAACAACAAGCCACAGTCCTCATCGTCCTCCTCTGCGCACTCATATGTGCTTTGGTTCTCAACTCCGCTAATTACTTGTGTTTTCTCCCAATGGGTAACCAGAGGCTATAAAATGCATGAGAGACACTAACACAAAGTACAATCAAAGTAATTAGCATCGTTATATCTTATATTTAGAGTTCAGCATGCATTGAGTATCAATAAAGCCATTAGGTTTATATGGGCTAATATACTGCGTATTTTTCTTATCTAGAGAGTCAAGGTTCATATGGAGTATTTGGGTTATCTTTCACGTCCATAGAATAAACACAAAAGTATGGACACGATAAGGTGGGTAATTATGTACACAGGACAGGTCCTAAGTACAATACATTCTCCACTTTGCTGTTATTGTCAATTCTCCAACCTATGTTCAAGATGGCTTTTTTGAGCATGACAAATACAATCTACTAATATGCAGGCTGAACAATGGGTTAAAAATATGACCAAAGCTGCAGAGAATGAACCGCCAGAAGTAGAATCAGAGGGTCAACCTTATAGGTCAGTATAAGTGTATAACCATCTTTACTGTCTCTTATAGCTATTAATGTTGATGGGAAATTGTTAGTTGTTCACCACAACCCTTCACATTTTCTTGTAGGCTTGGATTGGGTGCAAAGGTCTCACGTCAAGCCAAATTTGGACCTTCAAACGACCACTTGAAAAGAAACTACGTGCTAAGTTAAACACTGGAAAAAGAAAAGCTGCTATTATTGCCAAGGAATATACTCCATCTGCTAGAGATGGAGGTGATAATGAGGATGACGATTTAGACAGCAGAACAAGTGCATTTGACAAGAAGCGAGCAAGAGCTCCTATGACTGTATGTTCACAGGCAAATGAAAAACATAAGTAACTACTTTTCCGTGTCTGTGGAGTCCTCGAGGGTTCTGTCTCTTTTGTTATCTGTCACATATACTTTTTTTTTTTTTTTTTTTTGGGAATGTCACATATACTCTTCCTGTGGAAGATTTGATTCTATTGAATTAATTTTATATAAAATATTCATTAGAGGTTAACTTTTCATTGTATTGTGGTTCATCTATTTGATTTTTAAATAGTTTTTATGTTTGTATTTGTGATTAAAATGAGCCGTACTCACAACCATTTTTGACAATTTTGAGTCCAACATTAGGAACAAACTCTGGTAGTCATGGTATGACTCCACTGTGTAGGTTAACCGTATCCTCTAAGAACTTTCCCGTGCATCGCACGGGTTAGCGACTAGTTTATCTATATTCCTAAAACAAAATAAATGAAGTTAAAATCGTAAATCGACAAAAATTAAAAACAAAAACGTTCAGATTTAAAACTTCCTACTAGATAGGATATAAATACAAAGTTCCTATTCAACATTTATAAAAATTAAAAATAAAAATAAAGACCATAAACTTTCCACTACCCCATGTACACAACCAAAAACCCTACCCCACCTTCTCCCAAAAAAAACTACCCCACCTTCTATCATCAAAAAAAAAAAAACAAACAAACAAACAAAACAAAACTACTCCACAGGACCACAACACATAAATAAAAAATAAAAAACCCACGTAGAAACCAATTGCAACTTCTTGAAAAAAAAATTAATAAAAAAAATTCCCCAATCATTTGTTCCTCTTTGCCCATTTTCAACATTGTGGAATGCACAAGGAAAAATTCTAATAACGTTAAATCCCTCAAACTGCAAACCCACGATATTCATTCAGTTTTTTTCTTCATTCTTTCATCCTATTTCTAAGGGACATTATCTTTTTTCGCACTCTCTGTTTCATATACGGAATTCTTCTCAATGGTCAAGCGTTTTCATATCAGAGTTGGTAAGCCTTTGAACAAAATTTATATTCTACTTTCTCAATTGAATTGGATCATACTCTCTCAAGTACATATATTTTGAATGGGTAACTCCATGACATTCTGTGATGCATAAACTATATAAAAGGTGTTATAAAAAATTTAATTATGAATGGAAAATTATGACACTAAATCCCAAACAAGAGCCCCATCACACACGCAAAGTGCGTGTAATGAGGCTAATTATTATTATTAGTCTAATAATTGTTTTAAAGTCATGCCAACTACTCTATAGAATGTGGGTCTTTGATCGAGGTTATACACTATTCACATCCAATTCCAAATGGTTCCCTTAACGATCACACATGTTTTAACGAGAGAAGTGGACTTGTCACAAATCATACAATTTTTTAGACCTAATTAGATGACCCATTTTGTAATGGTCATTTAACCTAACTTAAACAGTAAAAGGATAATTTTACATTATGATGATTTTACGTTATAAAGATGAAATCATCATTTTGACATTTTGACATGGAAGAGCTAGCATAATTCAAAATAAAAATTGTAAGATCTAACGATAAAAACAATACATTGATTACAAATATTTGACCATCGGATCACCAGATTAAATCATATCAAGTTTTAACAGACTATATGCATTCTGGAGGTTAGTGTGAGCTACATGTGATTATTAGCAATTACTTATGATTGGTTCTCAAAATGAATTAATTATGTGTCAAAATTCGATTAGCTCAAGCTTAAGGTAAAAAATGTACATGAATGCACAAGATAATTCTAACAAATAAATAGGGTTTTTAGATAATTAATTGATTTTTTTTTTTTTTTGGAAAGCTTGATAGTAAAACTACTAGAGCTAATTTAGAACCCCAATTTTGAAATTACGACGTAATTGCTTTTAGTCTACTAAACTAGGTGCAAAACAAGAGTAATCAATGCACAATTAACTGAGACTACTACCTAGTGCATGGGCATACATAATTAACAATTAAGTATAAAACACAAGGATTAAGGGAAGAGAGATGCAAACACAAGATAACATGATGAAGTGTTATCGAAGAGGAAATCCAAAGTGCTCAAAAACCTCTCTGTGGCCCTCCAAGTCAAATCAATCCACTAGTGAATAAGTTAGAGTACAAGGATTATAATATAGACCCTCCAAGCCTAGACTATCATTTGTGTAAAGTTGTGATTTACAACTAAGTTTTATGTTGGCTTTATTCCATGACAAAAAGTGTTGTAATTGCTTTAATTTTGTTCCTTGTATTTTGTGGGATTTTATTATATTGGGTTTAGTATTAAGTTGGTGAAGACTCAAGCTTAAATGAAGATTAGTGCATTTCGCGACTAGCTCGCGAGAAGGGTTCCCGCGAAAGGGCATGTGAGGAGCACATGACTGGAAGCTGAAGAGTCGTGCCAGGCTATCGTTTTTGCAAGTGTCTCGTGGGTAAGGCCTTCCCGCAAGATAGTCACGAAACATTCTGCCTGGAGAATTTTTAAGTGTGACTTTCTTACCCTTCACCCATACTATATATACCCTCATTACCCATAAATGTAAAGGAGGCTATTCAGAGAGAAAAACCCTAGATAGGTTTTCTATAACACACACATCCATCTTTTAGAGAGAGAGCTACTCATCCTTAGTGAGAAATCCTTGTAGCCTTGTTGGATTGGCAGATGCAATCGGGTGGATTGCGGGATCTGGAGAGCTAGACAAGACACAGTTCCGAGAAGCCTTGTTGGAGTAGGAGCTTGAAGGGCTTAGGTACATCGGGTAGATTAGGCTTGGAGGGTCTCTTGCTAACCCATGTATCCCAACTGATTGTCTAGTGGATCGATTACCACTTGGAGGGCGGCAGAGAGGTTTTACGCCAAGGACTTCAGTTTCCTCTTCGATAACACATCGTTGTGTTGTCTTTGTGTTTGCATCTCTCTTCCCTACTCTTTTACCTTTCATTTTACTGCTATGTTATTATGAATATGGGTTAGAGTAGCTTGTTTGTTTATACGCTCGCATTTACTCTTTTCCGCACTTAGTATAAGTTAGAGTAAAATATATCGAACCGTAATTTTAATTTGGGGGTCTAAATAGCTCTTGTGTTTTCACACATTTTAGAGCATTCAATTGGTATCAAAGCGGGTACACTTGTTTTGGTTTCATTACCTAAGTGTGATCCTTGACCCCTTGTGTGTTTTGCCATGGATAATGCTTTGTATGCTTCTATGGATATTATTGATTGTAACATGCCATGTGTTTGTGAAAATGCTTCTATGAGTGTTTATCCTCATGATTGTGATGCCATGCTACATGAATCTTTGGATGTTGTTGATTTTCCTAACTTCAAACTCTTGAAGAAAGGAGCTAAGAAGTTTCATAAGAATTTGAGCAAGTTTCGTTGTAAAAAGGATAATTTGATTGCTAAGCTCAAAGAATCCAATAAATTGGTTGAAAAGTATAAGAAGCTTGCTGAAAATTCTCTTGAAAAGTTGAAAGAGTTTGAATGTTTGAATATAGACATGGATGCTAAACTTATTTTGTCTAACAAACTTATTAATGATCTTAAATGTGAAAATGAATCTCTTAAGATGCATGACAAGTGTTTGATTGTTGAACCTGTTGCTAAAAAGGAAGAAAATATATGTTGCAATCATGTTATGGTACCCGATTTTGTGCCTATTGTGTGTTCTACCTCAAAGGACAAATCGGTGTACATTCCTCCACATAAAAGAAATCAAAAGGTGGAGAGAAAGGCTCTTAAGCCTAAGCCTCTGTTTAGGACCCATCCTAGGGAATTGAATGGATCTAAGTTTGTTCCTACTTGCCACCATTGTGGTGTGATTGGTCATATAAGACCTCAATGTCATAAGTTGAAGAGAGAACAAACTCATGTTGCTAGATCCCTTCCCAAAAGGCCTAGTGGACCTAAACACATTGTTTATCACCATTGTGGTGCCTTTAGTCATCTTAGACCACATTGCTCTAAGTTTCAAGCTCTTAAAAGAATAAAAAGAAAATAGAAACTTGAGCTGTTTGGAAGGTGTGCTATGAAAGCAAAACCGGATTTTGGAGAAAATTGTATGTTGTTGAAACAAGTTGTTAATGCTCTTACCTCCTTGTCTATGTGCATCTCCGGTTCTCATTCTTCCAACCCTCATTTCACTTCTCATGAGACACTCATTCCAAACAATCATTCCGTTTGGATGAGGAAGGGTTCCTATGGTTGAGCTTATGCTTTTTTGGTCCTTGATCTAATTCTTTCGATCTTTGTAGGACTTTTCATGCATTAAATGCTTCATTGTCATGCATTTGTGCATTTTGCATTTATTTGTATGCATCGCTTTTGTTTTGATCTTACTTTTTCTGTTTTAGTTTTGTGTGAGTAAAAAATCCAAAACCACATAAAAAGTGAAAAATTGAAAAAGTTTGATCGTATATGTTTAAGCACATATCACATGTGAGTTTGGCCTATTACCTTCGTACTAATGGCGTAGTGCATTTACGAACTTAGCTTGTTATGTATGCACATATATCTTTGTAGGAGAAATCTTGAAAACTATGTGTGATTGTTGTAAATAGATCTTCAAGCTTGTCATGAATGATTGGTCAATAGTCTTGATGGTCTTGATACTTGCATAGACTTGTGCCTATATCTCTTCTCACTTTATTTTTATGTTTTTTCTTAAAAAGCTCAACAAATGTAAATCTCAAAATGGAAAGAGATAATGAGCTGCAAAAACCGTCCCACATACTAATATTTGACTAGGAAAAAGGGAAAGCGACTTTTTATTGAAATGTATGGTATCCAAAAAGCCAAAGGCTTATTCTTAAAAGTGAAATATCAAAAATTTCATGTACTGATCTCAAAATAAGATATATTGTTAAAAAATTATTAAATGTTATGATTTGTATAGAATCCAAATGAAAAGCTTCTAAGATTTGTAATCATTTTCTTGTGGGAGGTCATATATGTTCACTTCTATAATTAAGATAGACCACTTGACTTAGTACTAGTTGTGTATGACTTGATTGAATTGATCATTGAAGCTTCACTCTAAACTAAGGACTATTCCACACTTGATCCACACACACAACACACAAGTCTAATGTTTAATGAATATCTATTTCATTTGTGTAATTGTACGTGTTCAAATGTGATGGGTGTGTGCTTAACTATATGTGGATCAAATCAAAAAGATTTTTGTTCTTTTTGTTTGCTTTTGGAAGTGATTTGTATCACCCATGTTTTTCAAACTTTTTCAAGTTATTTTTGTGTGAAAAACATGTTTTCTGGGTGTTTTCGTGACTTATTTCATGTGTAAGTTCAGTCACGAGTTAAAGGGTCCAATTCTCATGTTTTTTAGCTTTGGATAGAGAGTTTCGCGACTGTCTCGCGACTGTTTCGCGAGTAAGGCTTACCAGCGAAATACCAGTGAGATACCAGCGAATTTTTCGTGGGAAGCTAACCAGCGAAAATTTCCAGATCAGCTTTTAAAGGGCATTTCGTGGGACATTTGTTTTAAACTTCTCCCAGCTTCTCCTAAACCCCTGTTTTAATGTTTCTACATCAAAACCTAACTAAATTCAAATGTTTTTCATTCCACTAACATCTCTAAGGTAATCTTTAACTATTTTCATTGTTTTTGATCCTTAGATTATGTTTTTGGGGGTTTTATGTTCATAGTTGGGATTTTCTCAAATGGGAGTTGGAAAAATTAATTTTTGTCAATCTTTTTGATTGGGTTCTATTTTAAATGTTGATATGCACTGGATGTTGGCCCCTTGTGGCAAAAATAATATGTATTTAGGCAAGATTTTCATATGTTCATGCATTGTTTAACATACTTGTGTAGTGTATGTACTCTAAATGTTTGATAAAATGCCCAAATGACATTTTCTTGTTGTTTTGGACTCCGATGAGTACCAATTTTGGGGATCACCATAATTATTCATGTTTATCATGTTTTGATCTTTAATTGTATGTTTTATACACTTTGCCCCTTGAGTGCTTGCTCATGCATTGGTCATGCATCTCACATGCACAGTAGATGCACACTAGATGCATCTTGCTGCACACACTCTAACACTTGACATGTTTTGCATTCACTCATGCTAGTTAAGTCTTTCTAGAACTTTTAGCACATATAACATGTTCTTGTGTCTATGTCATGTCTAAGTATATATCATGTTCCATCATCCTTAGCATGTCATGTTTACTCTATGTTTTGTAGCATTTTTTTTTTTTTTTGTCTTTCGTTTGAGCTTCATTTTCTCATTCATCTTGCACCCCTTATGCATCATCTTTTACCCTTGTTCATATCTTTGTTTTTTCCCTCCTTCCTCTTGATTCATTTGTCTATTCATGACAAAAAGGATGAGAGTTTACCAGAAAGTTTACCGGTATGTTTCATCATTTCTATATGACTTATGTGCACATTCTTAGGGGGAGAAATTCTACCTCGTGCACATTCGTAGGGGAGATGCATATACTAAGGGGGAAAAAACATTTTTTTTTTAGAAAACCTTGTTTTGTTTTGTTTTATAGTATACGTGTACCCTTATAGGATCTTGTATCCTAGATGCAAATACTTCGTGTATTTTGCATTGGTTATGTGTTGGACATGCATTTATCCTTATACTATTATGCTTTATTGATTGCATGTTCGGATGGTCATTTGCTTTGCTATATGATCATTGTGGTCATTTCCATATGACTGTCATGTGTTTGATCAAGTAGCTCATATGTTTCGCAACATGTTTACTTGAACGCAATTTACTTGTTACATTATACTTGTCATTTTTATCACTTGATTTACCTTGAGCGTCTAATGTGTTTTGTGCAAGTGTTTCACGTTACAGGTATACATATTCCAAATTTATCACAGTTTTTAGATTTAGGTGTGAGTGAGTTTTGCCATTGTTCCCAAACTCACGTTTAAGCCTAGAGTCTGTTATAGGGTGTTTTATCACGGAATAGCCAAAGGAGAAGATTGTAAAGTTGTAATTTACAACTAAGTTTTATGTTGGCTTTATTCCATGACAAAAAGTGTTGTAATTGCTTTAATTTTGTTCCTTGTATTTTGTGGGATTTTATTATATTGGGTTTAGTATTAAGTTGGTGAAGACTCAAGTTTAAATGAAAATCAGTGCATTTCGCGACTAGCTCATGAGAAGGGTTCCCGCGAAAAGGGCATGTGAGGAGCACATGACTAGAAGCTGAAGAGTCGTGCTAGGCTGTTGTTTTCGTGAGTGTCTCGCGGGTAAGACCTTCCCGCGAGGTAGTCGCAAAACATTCTGCCGGGAGGATTTTTAAGTGTGACTTTCTTACCCTTCACCCATACTATATATACCCTCATTACCCACAAATATAAAGGAGGCTATTCAGAGAAAAAAAAACCCTAGATAGGTTTTCTATAACACACACACCCATCTTTTAGAGAGAGAGCTACTCATCCTTAGTGAGAAATCCTTGTAGCCTCTTCTCCTTCCCTCTCACATTGTCATACCTTGAGATGAGATTTGTACCCAAACACAACCCATACCTTTTCAGAGTGTAAAGAGTGTTTTGGAGCTTGGGAAGCTTTGGTGAATTGCCAAAAGAAGTCGGTGAGGCTTGGCGGATGCAATCGGGTAGATTACGGGATCCGGAGAGCTAGACAAGACACGGTTCCGAGAAGTCTTGTTGGAGTAAGAGCTTGGAGGGTTTAGGTATATCAGGTAGATTAGGCTTGAAGGGTCTCTTGTTAACCCATGTATCCCAACTGATTGTCTAGTGAATCGATTACCGCTTGGAGGGCGGCAGAGAGGTTTTACGCCGAGGACTTCGGTTTCCTCTTCGATAACACATCGCTGTGTTGTCTTTGTATTTAAATCTCTCTTCCCTACTATTTTATGAACAAAATAAATTATTAAATAAATATTTTGAGATCCTACCATTTTCTTTTTAAAACTTTTAAAAGGAGTATTTTTTTTTTCCTACTCCTATTATATAGGTTTTGAACCAAAAATGATTTTGATAAGATAGAAAAATTTCTTTCAATATTCATAGAAAAAATTCTTTCAATATCCTACCAATTAAAAGCACATTAAAAATCCATTAAAAAAACCAACCAGAGACCCCCATGGAAACAGAAAGTCCTAATAAAACTAACCATCCATCCCCATTAGAGCATCCACAATGGGACATGGATATGCCAAATGTCCACAAAATTTAAGCATTGAGCAACAATTGGACTCAGCAGCCGGAATGCCAAAAGTGGGAAAGTGTAAATTTTTTTGGCATAGTGCTACAGTGCGATCTTACATGTAAGATGGCACTGTAGCACTATGCCAAAAATAATATTAATATTTTATTCTATTTTTTCTCTCTCATCTCTCATCTCTCATCTCTCTCTATCTTTCTCTGTCTCTCACACTTTCCTCTCTTTCTCCCTCTTCTCTATCACTCCTTTGGTCCGTCTCCGATGCGAGTTTGTAGGCCCTGGGAATGTCCTGAAACGAAAGAGCTCCTCTTGCTCTCCCCGAAATTCAAAATCTCACCCGATTCAGGCTTCATCGTCGAAATTGAATTGTTCCCATTCTTCACAACACTGTTATTATCATACCCATAATCTGAAAAGTTCAATTCTCTGGTGAAGAACCCCTCGTTCTGCGCTTGTTGCTGGCGGCTCTGTTATACAAACCATAGTTTGGAGGCCGAAAACCTGACCCTGACGAGCTCGGTCGCACGGCGAGCTCGCTAAGTGGTCGGCTCCAGTGACCCAAATCTGGCTGGTATTGAAAAAAGCCTGATCGGGGAGACCACCGCCATTAACGAAACTCTGAGTCATGGACACCAAAAAGAACCATTCGATGTCGGTGACCTCCTTGTCAATAGCATCATCAGTAGCCAGGGTTGCTTTCCCAGAAATCAAAGAATTGAGATATCCGTGGTTTTTTTGATCGGTGCTGATGGGTTTGTTGGGTTGATGGGTTTGATCAGTGCTGTGGTTGTTGATGGGTTGATGGGTTTGGGATCGGTGATGGGTTGATGGGTTGATGGTTGTTCATGGTGGTGCCGTGGTGGTGGTAGCAGGTGGTGATTTGAGTTTTTGTTTTTATTTGGGTTTTGGGATATATTATTTTATTATATAGATATATTATTTTAATGAGTAGAATAGGAAAATAAAAGTTTGGGATGCTGGAGGTATTGTAAAATGGTATGGTATAATGATAAAGTGGCTTTTTGAAATGGTAAAATAGAATAGAATTGGGATTTTGGGATGCTGATGCTCTTACAAACCAACCCCCTCAACCTAGCCCAAGACACCAGTTTTAATATTTCCCATTATCACCAAACCTTGGAAACTAACCTAAACAAAAATACCTCTAACCTTGCAATATCCCAAGACCAACAAGTTGGGCACCTACCTGAATTGATCCCAGCGGACCCCACACTCCTTATTGGGCTTTCTAAAGCCCAAAACAACGTATTATCATGGATTGCGTACTATAATGAAGGTGTGCCCCCAGAAAATAGTGAGCCCATCCCCCAATCTGTAAATGAAGTTCAAGTGGGCCAATTCAAAAAAAAAAAAAAGAAAAAAAAAAAAAGAGCAGATGGGCCTGGAACCATCTCTATCTAAATCTTTTGTAAATGTTTCTTTCTCTTTTGTAAATAGAGAGGACAATGTCCTTGCTCATCTTCTTACCCAATGGGCTGCTTTTGTATCTTGGTCTGGGTCAGTTCCCATCTCCATTTTGCCTTTATCTGTGATGAAAGTTTTAGATAGAGATGGTTCCAGGCCCAAATCTTTTTGTATTTCTCTTGTTTTGTGTTGAGTAATAAAGTATTTATTCAGCAAAAAAAAAAAAAAAAAAAAATTACTCCCTCTGTCCCACTTTTTTGTCATTTATTCCATTTTGAGATGTCACAAAATATTGTCTTGTTTCTAAAAATAAAAGTCATTAATTTACTAATGTTCCTATTATACCCCTATTAATTTACTAATTCAATTTTTTGATAAATTTTTTTAAAGGTAGTTTTGGAAACTTATATATTTTTAAAAGGTAGATAAGACAATAAATGATGTTCTCTTAAAAAATTTGACTTTTCAAAAAAAAAAAAAAAAATGGTGGGACGGACGGAGTATTCCATACAATTAGTGTGTTACATATTTCTCTCATTTTTACGTGATATTATAAATCTACTTTTTATGCGTGAAGAAAACAACGTATATTAGTGCATCAGTGTACATTTAATAATTTCATCTGTCGTTGACCCGATCCCCGTGAAAGGTCAGGAGGTGAAGAAGTCTAGTAACAGTTGGGTGCATTTAATAATTTTATACATCCTTGACCCTACCCACGTGAAATTAATGAGGTGAAGAAGTGTAGTTACAGTTTGGGTCCATAACAAAAAATGTCTGAGAGGCTAGTGGGGCACTTTAATTAATGAGGTGAAGACGTGTTGTTACTATTTATATATATATATATATTAAAAAAAATTATCAATTAAGTAAATTAAAATTCACAAATAAAGTATATATTATTATTATTAAAATATTTAAAAGGTTTATTAAACTAGACAAATTTATATACTCTAACAATTTATTTTTTTGAGAAACAAAAACACACATAAAAGAAGAAAAAGAATTCTATCTTCTAACACAAAAACAACTAAAAAAACTATGGTAACTTTTTAAGTTACTATAACAATTTAAAGAATGATAAATTCTCTATATACTTCCCCTCAAACGAAAATGGTTGAAAGCCAAAGGTTACACAAGATAAAGTATGTAGGGACAAAAATGTAAATTAAATGCAGACATTATTAGTTTTGCGCAGCGGGGCCACAATACATCAATTTCCCAGCATCCATCTCTGTACAACTCAGCCCTTTAAGACAAAAGCCTGAAATGACTTTATTCAACTGGGAATTGGAGGTCCCACTAAACCTAAAGTCTACAAAACTTTCTCTTCAAGCATTCCGTGATGAGTTTGAAACTTTGTTTGTGACTGGCTCTGGCTAAAAGCCATTTTGGTAGTGGGAAAAAATCGCTTCTATTCAATTCTGTGTCTCGATCGGCTTAAATTCTAAATTTGATATGCTATACTGAAATATTTTATCGGTACTGAAATATTTTATCGGTTTACATTTGCTGCTAATTTACCACACTGATAGATATATCACTGAAACTAATTCATTAATTTTTGATTAAATTGGTAGCGTTTCTGTTCTGATGAAACCTTTGCGTCCGCATTTCCTTTTTTTTTTTTTTTTTTGCGCGTTGAGAAGCGCGTTTCAGCTGGAAAGTGGTCTGTCAGTGGATCTTGTGCACTGTTCACGGGATCCACAAACCTCTTTATTCAGCAACTTTTTTATTAAAAATGGGTCCTACGAAACTATTCATACATTTAAAAACTATTTTGCTATAGTATTTTCAGTTTTCAATTTTCTGTTTTCAGTTTTCAATTTGAACAAATTAAGCAATATCCAAACGAACCCTTTGTATCAAGAAATGAATGAAGAAATTCTATATTTCATTAATTAACAAAGCAAGAGTAGAAAGTCTTTATACAACAAAGAGTAGAGCACGCCTAACTAACTAACTGCTACTAACAGAACTGAAACTAACTCTTACACGTGCATACACTCCCACGTGCAATCACTTATAGAATTAAATCAACTACTAAACTACAAGTCGTGTCTACAGTACAAAAGCTATCAAATGTCGTTTATGCAGTGTTTGTTGTTTTGATCAAGCTCCACTGCTCTTGCATCCTCTGCTCATGCTACTTCCTTGTGCTCAACACTCTCTACACTCTGATACTCCCCCTCAAGAGCAACTGGCGTGTGTATATTTATCATTCACATCTTGCCAACAAGATTAGAAAATTGATTGTACCCCAATGCTTTAGCTTGATAACCCTCTCCAAAACCTTGTCCCTGACCACATGACAGTCTATCTCAATGTGCTTTGTCCTTTCATGAAAAACAGGATTAAAGCCAATGTGCAATGCTCCCTGACAATCACAAAACAGCAATGCCTCTCTATCATGTTTAACCCCAATATCTTTGAGAAAGTATAAAATCCATACAATCTCACATGTTGCAATTGCCATCGCCCTATACTCAACTTTTGTTGAGGTTCTTGAAACCGTAGACTGCTTCTTTGATTTCCAAGACACCAAAGAATCTCCAATGAAGATACTATAACCTATCACAGACTTCCTTGTGTTAGAACGTGAGGCCCAATCAGCATCTGCAAACCCCTTCAAGTGTAAATCTATCTTAGAAGAGAACATAAGACCCTTTCCTGGTTCAATTTTCAAGTATTGTAAGATTTTATAGGCTGCATCCAAATGTGGTTTTCTTGGTCTAGACATGTATTAGCTAAGTTTATGGATAGCAAAAGTGATGTCTGGCCTTGTGATTGTCAAATACAATAACCTGCCTATTAGTCTTCTGTAGCTGCTTGGATCTTTAAGCTCTTCTCCCTCCAACTTACTTAATTTTAGACTTTGTTCCATAGGTGTCTTAGCTGGCTTACATCCTAGCATACCAACATCATTAAGAACCTCAAGTGTGTACTTTCTCTGACAAAGGGCAATCCCTTTGTCTGACCTTGCAACCTCCAGCCCAAGAAAGTACTTCAAGTCACCTAAGTCCTTTAGCTTGAACTTCTCATCTAGCATAAACTTGAACCTTGTCTATCTCAGCCTTATCATTACAAGCTATTAAGACATCATCCACATACACCAAAAGAACCATGAAAACATCACCTTGCCTTCTAGTAAACAAAGAATAATCAGCTTTGGACTGAATGAAGCCAAGTTGAATCAAAGTTCCAAAAAACTTGGCAAACCATTGCCTAGAAGCTTGTTTAAAGCCATATAAGGACTTTTTTAGCTTACAAACTACCTCTCCCTGGCTATGAAACCCTTGTGGAAGAGCCATATAGACCTTCTCATCCAAATCACCATGAAGAAAGGCATTATTCACATCCAATTGACTAAGAAACCAGCCCTAAATTGCAGCCACAGCAAGAAGAACTTTGACAGAAACCATCTTGGCCACAGGGGAAAAAGTTTCAAAGTAATCCACACCCTCTTTTTGTGTAAATCCTTTAGCAACTAACCGTGCCTTGTACCTTTCAACTAAACTATCAGCCTTGTACTTAATCTTATACACCCACTTACATCCTATAGGCTTCTTACCAGCAGACAGTGGAGTCAATGTCCAGGTATGATTAGTCTCAAGGGTAGCTATTTCAGCAGCCATGGCCTCTTGCCATTTGGGATCAAAAGCAGCTTGGTAATAGTAAGTAGGCTCAACAAGGGAAGAAATGGAACAGCAGAAAGACTTGTAAGAAGGAGAGAGGTGGTGACAAGAAACATGGGAAGCAAGAGGATGAGAAGCACCTGATTGAGGAAGAGAGGCATCAAGAACAGAAGATACATGGTTGCAATGATAAGCCTGTAAATAGGAAGGTTGTTTGACAGCCCTAGAAGACCTTCTAAGAGGGACAGGATCAACAATAGGATTAGGGGGTTCTGCAGGGACCTTATCAAGCAAATCATCATCAAGAGAATGATGAATATGGATGATTGAATCATGAGGTACAACAGAAGTGGTTTTAGACTGAATTATGCTATCAAAAAGAGGATTAACAGCAAGAACACTGGGTAAAGGTAAGGTAGGTTGTTAAACAGAACCACAAGAAGTTGAAACAAAAGGGAAAACACTTTCATGAAAGATGACATCCCTAGAGACAAAGAGAGTATAAGATTCAATGTCAAAAACCTTATACCCTTTAACATTGAAGTTATAACCAAGAAAAAAACATTTCCTTGCCCTTGGAGAGAATTTGTTTCTAGTATGAGGAATGGTTGAGGCAAAACACAAGCAACCAAAAACTTTGAGATGAGAATAATCTGGAAGCTTGTGAAAAAGGAGTTCAAAAGGTGTTTTATCATGCAATAAAGGTGAAGGAAGTCTATTAATGAGATAGGCAACATGTAAAACACAGTCACCCCAAAACTTAATAGGAAGTTGTGATTGAATTTGCAAAGCCCTAGTTATGCAAAGAAGATGTTGATGTTTCCTCTCCACAACAGAATTTTGTTGTGGAGTGTAAACACAGCTATGTTGATGGATAATTCCATGAGAATTGAGAAAATCTAACATATCAAACTCTTTAGCATTATCAGTTCTAATAGCTTTGATTTTAAGGCCAAATTGTGTATGAACCATAGTATAGAAAGAGTAAAATAACTGCCTAACTTCAGATTTAGACTTCATAAAAAATAACCATGTTGCTCTTGTAGCATCATCCACAACAGTTAAAAAATACTTGAAGCCATCCAAAGTAAGAGTTGAATATAGTCCCCATACATCCATATGAACCAAATCAAAAGCACAATTACTAATTTTATTATGAAAAGGAAAAGGCAATCTCTTAAGTTTTGTCATAGGACAGATTTGACAATCTTTATTACATGAAGGTTGTAATGAAGGAATAACATGACACAAAGTATTGAGTTTGACATCAGATGGATGACTTAATCTTGCATGCCAAATAGAAAAAGATTGAGAAGGTACATGTGTAGAAGTTGCTACAGTGAAGTGACTAAAAACATCATTGATGTTGTAAGCAGCTAAGAAGGCAGCAAGGGATGAACTAGAGGATTGTTGAAGGCTGTCTGACTGCAACAGATACAATCCATCAAGTGCCTTGCCTACCCCAATCGTTTTCTAGGAAGTAAGGTCCTGAACAAAACAATAAGCAAATAGAAAAATAAGACAATATGGCTGAGATTGAGTCAAAGTACTAACAAACAAAAAATTAAATGTAAAAGATGGGACACAAAGGACATTCTTGAGAATAAGAGAAGAAGAAAGAACAACAGTCCCAATATGAGTTACTTGAGCTAATTCCCATTAGGCAATTGAACCAAGGATTGTCTAGTAGCAGTGATTGAGGTTAACAAATCAACTGAACATACAAAATGATCAGTGGCACCAGTATCCAACACCCAAGTATTACTACCATAAGCCTTCCTATTGACCACTTATGCAGCAAAAACACTATGAGAAAAGCCCATACCTGTCATTGCCACATTAGCAGAGTTGGAAGAAGATGCTACATTGGCCATTGGACTCTTTGATGCGTGAGGTGTTGCTGGATGGGAATAATTGGATACACCGAACAAAGCTAAAAGCTGCTGACACTGCTCAAGTGTGAAGGCAGAAGGTTGATGCAATGGAGAAGCAAAATCTGAACCTGAACCTGAGGAGACTTGGTGTGAAGGTTTATTCTTGAACTTAAACCTTGGTGGAAAACAATGTAACTTGTAGCACTTATCCATAGTATGACCAGTCTTACCACAATATGTACAAACTGGTCTATCCTTACCCTTCCCACCAGAATTAGCAAGATTGGAACCATAAGTGAAATGATCAGTGGACACTTTAGCAGCTAAAACAATAGAATCAACCTTAACAATAGAAGCATTTGGGATTGATCTTTGTGTTTCTTCTTGAATCAACAAAGAATAAACCTTACTAAGAGATGGAATTGGATCCATAAGCAACACTTGAGTCCTAACTTGGGAAAAAGAATCATTCACTCCCATTAGGAACTTCATCACAGACTCTCTACCTTGCAAATCATTAAGCCTTTTGTTGATATTGCATACACACTTTCCACAAGTGCAAGAAGGAAATGGACTAAGATTTTGCAATTGATCCCAAAAGACTTTCAACTGAGTAAAGAAATTAGTGATGGTCATCTCACCTTGATGTAATTCTGCAATTTCCTTTTGAAGACTGAATACCCTTGGTCCATTGGTTTGGGCAAAACGATTCTTCAAGTCATTCCAGATTTCTAAGGCAGTGTCTTCATAGATGATGCTTGCTTGAAGTTTCGAAGAGACTAAATTGGTCAACCAGGTTCCAACCATGTTGTCACACCTAATCCATGCTTGCACAGATGAGGGAGTAGAAATCAATGGTGATGAGAGAGTCAGAGTCCCATCAATGAATCCCAATTTGTTCTTGGTGAGCAAAGCCTTCCTCACAGCTCGAGCCCAAGCTGAGTAGTTTTCTCCACCAATTAAAGGCTATGTAACAAGCACTAAACTTGGACTCTCAGCATGATGCAAGAACAGGGGATCATCCATTGGTGAATCTTGCGAAGAAGACGATGGATTTTCAGGTGTAAATCCATTAGCAGAACCATTTGTAGTCATGGTTGTTGCAGCAGAAGCCATTGTTGACAAAAAGAAGAAATTTTTTTCAAAACAGAGTGTGTTTCTCGAGAAAATTGAAGAAGAAATTGAAGAAAATGCAAAACCCTAGAAAGATTTGGGAATTTGCTTTGATACCATATCAAGAAATGAATGAAGAAATTCTGTATTTCATTAATTAACAAAGCAAGAGTACAAAGTCTTATATACACAGCAATAACTAACACTCCCACGTGCAATCACTTATAGAATTAAATCAGCTACTAAACTACAAGTCGTGTCTACAGTACAAAAGCTATCTAATGTCGATTATGCAGTGTTTGTTGTTCTGATCAAGCTCCACTGCTCTTACATCCTCTGCTCTTGCTACTTCCTTGTGCTCAACACTTTCTACACTCTGATAATTTGAGCAATATAATTTTTCCAACAATCTTAAAAAGCAACCTCACTATGGCATTTGGATTTATTTGCCTTGACCATATAGACAAAACAAGGCTGGCTCGTGTGGTGTGGGTGACAAGGTAATACCGTTGGAGAAATTAAGTGTAATCTATGGGTATGGCTCGGGATTAGGAAGCCTTGTATCCGTTCTGTGAAATGGAAACCACCTGATCAACACAAATTTTGATGGGGGGCTATGTTTCATGACACTAATGAAGTTGGTATAAGGGTGGTGGTTTGAAATGCAAATGGTGAAGTTATGGCATCTCTTTTAGAGAAAATTTTAAATCCGTCTTTTTGGTGATTTTCCTAAATCTCTTAGCCGCTAGACGTCCTTCTCAGTATGTTTAGAAAATCGGGCTCAGGAATCCAACTTTGAGGGTCATTATTTCTCCAAAAAAAAATAAAAAATACTTTTGAGGGTCATTTTGAAATTGTCGTTATTTTTTTGAAGCATTATGACAATCCTCGATCTATGTATGTTCATTTGATTAGGGATATTCTTTCTATTGTAAACTTTTTACGGAGTTATTCTTTCTCTCGTATTTATAGGTAAGGTAATGTTGTAGCAAATGTCTTAGCCAAGGGAGTTAAATTATCTTTTCCGTTATTAGTTTAGATGGAGAATGTTCCTTCCAATGTTTTTCCTCTTGTTATGGCTGATTTACCAAAAGACTAAGGGTATGTTTGGTTGGAGTGAAAATAGGGAGGATGAAAAATAGAGAGAGGAAAATATGATGGAAAATGACATTTTCCATTGTTTGGTTGAGAGAGAGAGAGGAGGAGAGAAAAGTGGTGGGGCCCACAAGTTTTCTCTCATCCCCCTTCAAAATACAATCTCTCCAAATTGGAGAGAAAATTGGAGTGAAAAGTGGAAAAAACATTTGGACAAAACTACGCCCACCTCTTTAACGTTTCTGGCTTCTTTTTTTTCTTTTTTTCTTTTTTCTTTTTTTGACTTTTCCTTTGTAACGCCTGACTTTTTGTTTTTGTTTTTGTTTTTTCTTTTTCTTTTTTGTCTCTTTGATTTTGTCAGGTGGTGGATTCTTCTTCTTTTCCTTCTTTTTTCTTCTTAATTTTTATTTTTATTATTTTTTAAGAAAACACTTTTGGATGATTTCTTATGCTTTTTTTTGAAATGTCCACTTTCATCTATACACAATTTTTTTTTTTTTTTTTTTAAGTATAATGTATTACTTTTTGTTTTATTTAAGAGGGACATGATGGTAAATTTATACAAACCTTATTTTCAACCAAACCAAAAAGTTTTTCATCCCTCCACTTTTCCACCATCTCAACCAAACACAAATAAGGAAAACTAAAAACTTTTCTATCCTTCCACTTTTCCATCCTCCCTCTATTTTCTATCCTTTTACTTTTCCATCCTCCAAACCAAACGGACCCTAAGTAAATACATATTGATCTTCTTCACCCAAAAAAAAAAAAACAAAATTGCTCTTAGTAATCAATAAAATGTAAGTTGTTCCTGATATGTCTAACTAGAACCATTTTTTGGAAACCATTATAAGAGATGGTATGAGAGAAGATATTTTATCTTGAGTCAATTCATGTTGGTTATGAGTTTTTCAATGATTGTGTATTTGATGAAAATCATAAGCTTGCTCGTTCTGCCTCTATTAGAATATATGAAAGGGACAAATGTATTTGTAGAGGTCACATTTTACATAACCTGCCCAACTCTTTATTATATATATTGCGGTTAAAATTCTACAAAAGAAATTTAGGAGGCTCTGAAAAAGTACATGGAAAATGCTTGTTTTATAATATATGTTTTTGGTAGGTTCCTTGACTATAAATTGGTAGGTGAAAAACCAATCAACTAAGTCTATGAGTATCAACCTATTGTCTTTGAATATGAGACGATAACTGCACTTGTCTCTATAGTGAATCCAGTCAATAACATGATGAATGGGTAGTGGAGACTCAGGGAACTAGACACATTTGCTCCAACATTAGGGGTGTTAAATGAGTGGGTTTGGGTGGGTTTGGGGTGGGCATAATTGGGTTGGGTATATAAAACCCATTTACCCATTAAAATCCATTTAACTAATTGCTTCTAACCTAAATCCAACCCAACCCAATTATTATGTGTAAACCTCAACTCACCCAATTACCCAATTATCAAAATTACCAAAATGCCATTAAAGTGAAAACCCAAACACTTTCTTGGATTCCCTTTTCCTTCTCTAACTATCCCGAGAAAATTCCAATCTCTTCGATCAATTTCTTGGCCTCCTCAGGATCACTACTTTCGCATTCAATCTCATACAGAGTCCCAAACCCGAAATCAGTCTCATCCACCTCTAATTTCAAACCTTTCCATTCATACATGGCATCGAATTGCTGTCTCCGTCACAATCCAAATTCTCACTGAGAAAACCGCCACCCGATAACCCGAACTCAGAAGCGGCTCTCGACAACCCGAATCTCGGCCCGTTCCTCCTCAAGCTCACGCGCGACACTATCACCTCCGGCGAGGGACCGAACAAGGCTCTTGACTATGCGCTCCGAGCTTCGAAGTCATTCAAGCGGTGCTCCGGTGGAGATGTCGACGAGCCGAGTCTGGACTTGGCGATGAGCCTTCATGTTTTGGCGGCGATCTACTCGAGTTTAGGGCGGTTCGAGGAGGCGATTCCAGTTCTGGAGCGGGCCATTCAGGTTTCGGATCATCCTAGGGGCGCCGATCACACGCTCGCGGCGTTTTTTGATCACATGCAACTCGGCAACACGTTTTCGATGCTTGGACAGGTGGATCGCTCAATCGCTTGCTATGAAGAAGGGCTTAAGATCCAGATCGAAGCCTTGGGTGATACCGATCCACGCATCGGTGAAACTTGCAGGTTTGAATTTTCGTGCTTTTGATTTGCTAAATGTAGATCGGATTGCTATAGAGAAATGTGTTTGTTATGCCTCATTGTTCTCTGTGAGAGCTAGAGAGAGAAAGAGAGAGAGCAAGCGAAAGGAGAGAGAGAAGTGTTTGGAGGCCGAGAAAATGAAGGAAAATGAAAACACTGAAACGTCTGAGGGTTTTTTTTTATGGGAAGGGCTGGGTTGAATTTGGGTATATTGTTTTTGGGTTAAATGGACCTCAATGGGTTTTTAGTTAAAACCCAATAATCATTGGGTCTAATTGGGTTGATGCCCATTTAACCCAACTAATAATTGGGTGGGTTTGGGTTCAATTATAGTGGGTGGGTTTGGGTGGACAAATGGGTTTGGGCTTACTTTGCCACCCCTATCCAACATGGAGCTTTTCTTAACAATGAGGAAGTCACCAATGAAGAGAACATATATTTGGAAGAGTCTAGTTCTACAAGAGTTGCAGGAAGAGGAAATGTAATTTTGAAATTAACTTCTAGTATGTCTCTAGCATCGCACCATGTTCTTCATGTTCATAACATGTGAAGAAACTTAGTGTCTCGATTCTTACTTAACAAAGGTGGAATTAAATGGTGTTTAATGTAGGTAAACTTGTCTTAAGTCATAATAGGGATTTTGAGGGCAAGGGATTTTGTCATGGAGGCTTATTTGTACTTGATGCTGATCGTATGAGCATGAATAAAGCTAGTACTTGTTTTTCTTATATTGTTGAATCCTTAGATCTATCACATGGTAGATTAGGGCATGTGAATTTTGCAGCCAGTAAAAGAGTGAAACAATTGAGCCTAATTCCAAACTTAACTAGCTCCAAGCATTGAAAATGTGAAAGACATATAGAAGCGAAACATTTTAAAAATCCTTTCGAAACTGTTGAAAGAATCTTGGAACTATTAGAACTAGGGATGGCCATGGGTAGGGTATGGATCGGGTATACCCATACCCTACCCGAAATGTTTGCCCATGGATACTCGGATACCAATACCCATTATTATCCATACCCAATTCTTACCCGGATTTATTATCCATGGATATCCATACCCTACCCGAAACCCATTTAATTTTTTTTTTTTTAAATCCAAAAACATTTTATCTTAAAAACTACCCAATAACTTTATCTTAAAAAAGAAAAAAACTAATCAATAACTTTGAAATCAGATGCTCTAGTTCTTTTTTTTTTTCTTTTTTCTTTTTTTAAGATAGAGATCAGAGCGAAGATATCTTTCATTGACAAGCTCTTGTACCTCTTCGGCGGCAAAAAACCGAGCAGATCTTGAAAGTTCGCCGGCAACTTCGCCTCCCACACCGAGTTCAACGACGCGGCGCCGCGAAACACACGATTCAACCTTGCGAGGTTGCAAATCTCCGGCAGAGTTAGGTAGAGAAACACGCAGGCCACACAACTCTCCAGTATGTCCCCTAGACCCGGACCCGAATCCAAACCCGACGACCCGTCCGCCAAGTTCAACAACGACGCCCCCATCGACTCTTAGTCTCTCTGACTCTGACTCTGACTGTGAGCCAAAACAGAGAGAGTGACGGTGATCGGAGTGATGAGTTCAAGGTTGAGAGAGTTGATTCGAAGATGGAGAAGACCACCGTAGTGGTGGTGCTGGTGATCGGAGTGATGAGTTCAAGGTACTGGGCCATGGAGGCTCGGGTGAAAGAAACAGAGAGAGTGACGGTGAGGATGGAGGCTCAGGTTGAGAGAGAGTGTGTGTGAGTGAAAGTGAGAGAGTTAAAGTTTTTTTTTTTTTTTTTTTTTTTTTACGAGTCGGGTATGGATAATATCCATACCCTACCCTAACTATTCGGGTAATATCCATACCCTACCCGATTAGGTTCTACCTATGAAGAACCGGATATTACCCAAAACATTTGGATCGGGTAGGGTAGGATATCCATTACCCAATGGGTATGGCCATCCCTAATTAGAACTCATCTAATCAAAATCATTTGAAGGACCCATCACCATATAGCAATGCTCACTTATCGTTAGGGTAAATATTACAAATCTAAAATAGACTATCTTCATGTTCCTTCAGCAAACCCAATAGGATATTAGTTATTACCTTCTAGACTTACAAAAATACACTTAATTTAATTAATATATCTATACTCCTAAAACAAAATAAATGAAGTTAAAATTGTAAATCGACAAAAATTAAAAACAAAAACATTCAGGTTTAAAACTTCCTACTAGATAGTAGATAAATACAAAGTTCCTATTCAGCGTTAAAAAAAATAATAATAAAATAAAAAACCATAAACTTTCCACTACCCCGTGTAGGAGTGGCAAAAATTTGACACGACCCGCGAACCCGACACGACACGACACGAAATTAGCAGATTATGGGTTGAGGCTTAACGGGTTCGTGTCATATTTGAGTTGACACGGCTGACCTGTTTAATAAACGGGTTGGGTTAGTGTTGAACACATAGAACCCGTTTGACTCGTCTAACCCGTTTAATTAAATGACATTTTACCAATATATCCTTCAAACTCTAAGTATATAAACTTATTAGTTGTTGTGATTTATTTTCTTTGACATATTGTAATTGATTATTTGTGATATTGGGATATGCTTTAGTTTTGAATGATTATTTGTGATGCAGTTACTCGTTAATTATGAATTTTATATTAAAAATATTTATTTGTTTGTTTTTTCATAAATTTTTTTTTTCATTTTGATAAAATTTGATAAACAGGTCGACACGATTGACCCATTTAATAAATGGGTCGTGTTAGGGTTGAGGAATCTTGACCCGTTTAATAAACATGTCGGGTTAGTGTTGACCTATGTAGTCGAATACTTATGATTTGACACGACACGAACCCGACACGCAAACACGAATTGCCACCCCTAACCCCGTGTACACAACCAAAAATCCTACCCCACCTTCTATCAAAAAACAAAAAACAAAAAAAAAAAAAAAACCCTACTCCATAGCACATAAATAAAAAATAAATAAAAACCCACACAAAAACCAATTGCAACTTCCTGAAAAATAAAAAATAAAAAATAAAAAAATTCCACGATCATTTGTTCCTCTTTGCCCATTTTCAACATTGTGGAATGCACAAGGAAAAATTCTAATAACGTTAAATCCCTCAATCTGCAAACCCACAATATTCATCCAGTTTTTTTCTTCATTCTTTCATCCTATTTCTAAGGAACATTATCTTTTTTCGCACTCTCTGTTTCATATACGAAATTCTTCTCAATGGTCAAGTGTTTTCCTATCAAAGTTGGTAAGCCTTTGAACAAAATTTATATTCTACTTTCTCAATTGAATTGGATTGTACTCTCTCAAGTACATATATTTTGAATGGGTAACTCTATGACATTTTGTGATGCATAAACTATATAAAAGGCGTTATAAAAAATTTAATTATGAATGGAAAATTATGACACTAAATCCCAAACAAGAACCCCATCACAACATAAAACGCGTGTGATGAGGCTAATTATTATTATTAGTCTATTAATTGTTTTAAAGTCATGCCAACTACTCTATTGAATGTGGGTCTTTGATCGAGGTTATACACTATTCACATCCAATTCCAAATGGTTCCCTTAACGATCACACTTGTTTTAACGAGAGAAGTGGACTTGTCACCAATCATACAATTTTTTAGACCTAATTAGATTACCCATTTTGTAATGGTCATTTGACCTAACTTAAATAGTAAAAGGATAATTTTACATTATGATAATTTTAAATTATAAGGATGAAATCATCATTTTGACATTTTGACATGGAAGAGCTAGCATAATTCAAAGTAAAAATTGTAAGATCTAACTATAAAAACAATACATTGATTACAAATATCTAACCATCGGATCACCAGATTAAATCATATCAAGTTTTAACAGACTATATGCATTCTGGAGGTTAGTGTGAGCTACATGTGATTATTAGCAATTACTTATGATTGGTTCTCAAAATGAATTAATTATGTGTCAAAATTCGATTAGCTCAAGCTTAAGGTAAAAAATGTACATGAATGCACAAGATAATTCTAATAAATAACTAGGGTTTTTAGATAATTAATTGATTTTTTTTTTTTTTTTTTTTGAAATCTTGATAGTAAAACTACTAGAGCTAGTTTAGAACCCCAATTTTGAAATTACAGCGTAATTGCTTTTAGTCTACTAAACTAGGTGCAGAATAAGAGTAATCAATGCACAATTAACCGAGACTACTACCTAGTGCATGGGCATACATAATTAACAATTAAGTATAAAACACAAGGATTAAGGGAAAAGAGATGCAAACACAAGATAACATGGCGATGTGTTATCAAAGAGGAAATCCGAAGTGCTCAAAAACCTCTCTGTGGCCCTCCAAGCTGAATCAATCCACTAGTGAATAAGTTAGAGTACAAGGATTATAATATAGACCCTCCAACCCCCTTCAAGTTTTAACTACCAACGGGCTTCACCAAGCCTTGTCTTCACTAGCTTTCCGGATCCTGAAATTATCACCAATTGTAGCCACCATAAAATGACATGACCCAATGCTTCCCAAGAGCTCCAAAACAACTCACAACACTCAGAATGGGTGAGGTATGTGTTTGGTCTAAGAACCCCTCAAAGGATATGGAATTAGAGAGGTAGGAGTAGAGGAAAACTAAGAGAAATGTGTAGAGGATTGTAGGTAAGCAATCTCTAACTCTCCAATGGATTTCTAGGGTTCTCTTTGAAATTTTCTTTACAATTTCATTGGTAAGATGAGCTTTTATAGTGTGGGTAAAGAAATGACGAAAGACACACAAACAGATTAGCAGTGCATCTCGCGAGTCAAGTCGCGAGTTGGCCCAGTCACGAGCCACTCGCGAGATGCCATCAACACTTAAACGATTAATCTTCCAGCATGAGCTCCTCACATGACCTTTCGCGAGTTGCTCCACTTGTGAGCCAGTAGCAACCCAATTGCGAGATGATCTGTCTTCACAGTTCTTCACCAATTTCACACACTGAACCCATTACATTGAATCCCACAAACATACAGGGAAATGATTAAAGAATTACAATCAAATTTGACACAGAATTAAAACCAACAAAACGTAATTGAAAATCACAACTTTACAATTTCAAATAAATATGCTTAATAATAATTTAAAAATTCTAGGCCACCGTTAGCATAATTTGATTTTAAAGTAACTGAAAATTATATCTAAAACTCGTAATTATCCTAAAAGTTATCACAACAGCGAGCAAAATGGAAAGAAGCTAAAAATTGGAGACTTTAGGACAAAGTAACATAAAAAGTACAAGGGTTAATTGGCACAAAGATGATGTATTGATGTTGGAATGGTTGGTACTTCAGCTAGAGACTTGATTTTTCAATTCCAAATACTATATTCTGCCACTCTTACCACGTTGCCCAAAATTATTACATAACTAGATTTCCCTAATATCCAAACCATAAAACTTAAGGTTGCCACTTGCCATTCTTCTAAATATACAACAACCAAAGACTTCTATCCTTATCCAAAGAAGGACATTATGAATGCCTCAGACTTGCTATAAAGCCTTGTCACCAAACCATGGATCAATCAGACTTCACTTACCTCACAAAACTACACCTATTTCTTAACTTCAACTTCAAGCTTCTGGGTATAAAAATAACGTAGATCTCAAAGCTGTTTCTAAGTGAGTGGTAGCATAAATAGCTCTCTCTCTCTCTCTCTCTCTCTCTCTCTCTCTCTCCTCATTTTGTTGTATTATGATCATTATAACATTACTGATTATTTTTTTACTGATATTCTCTTTTTGAGAGTGAGTATTTTTGAATATATACATGGGTCCTGTTAATAGATGCTTTTAGAGCATTTGTTAATGAGTCATGTAGGGACTGGGTTTGAGCACTTTTTCTATTAGATGTGTGGACTCAGGCCCAACTATCCCAATACAATAAATTTATAGAGAATGGGTTTAAGAACTAGGCCTTAGTGAGGATTACAACAACTAGTCATGGTTATGAGTAGATTGAATAACAAGGACGCGGACTAAAGTATGAAATTATGTCCTCGGTCCCCATCCGAGGAACTTGATGTTCTTATTATTTCTTCAGTGCTAGGTTACAAAGGTTTCAAAGATCACACAAATTGCTACCGTCTTCTCCCTCTTCCTCCCTTTCATGGAGGATTTCTTACATTATATATCCCCTTTCAGTTGATCTTGGCCCTCCATTTGTTGATCATGCAGGTCACTACTCAAGTGTTTGTCTCATCAGCCGCCTTCCCAATCCTTCTGTGAGTTACAGCAACCAAGGCAGCACTGTTTAGGGGCCATTTCCTCACTAATGCAGCCAGAACGTTAGTTGTGGGCATTTAATGCGGAGGTGACAGTTTCTCCTTGAATTGCTCCTCCACCATGCTCCCATGGCTGACCCATTGTACTTGTCCCTTTTCTTGGGAGGCTATCGTCGATGGCGTGCCGTTCTTCCCTTCTAGGATCTGGGCTGGCCGAGAACAGGATTGTCCTCGGCGATGTTTCTGGGCCATTTGGGCTTTCTTCATTCGTCCTCAGGCATTTCTTCCTCCTCGGCGTGGGCCTTTGGCTTAGTATAAAGTGGGCTGGGGTTGTCAAATTCTTTGACCCCACAATAGCCCCTCAAAATCCTGTTGTCTGGCTCCTCGGACGGAGAGGAGGATTTTGGTGTCCTCGGGCCTTTATCATGGCTTGTCAAGTCTTGTCCTCCATTAGTGCCAGAGCCTTTTCGCTTGTCCAAGGCATGCTCCTGGTGCTTCGGTATACGGAGCGCGCCTTCATTAAATTCTGGCGGCTCTGTGCTCCCCACGTTCAACGGTGTGATGGTAATCTAACGGTGGGGACTTCTTTAACTTTATGGGCGGGAAAACCCGCACGGTTATTTTTAATTGGAGGTATAAATACCCATTTGAACCGATTTGCCTCTTCACTTTTACACTCAAGAGTTCTTGCGCACATATCCTAAGTTCGGTTAACTCTCCAGCCAAACTCACGTCTCTTTTCAGCATAAAAAGCTTGCCCGAGGAGCTTTTCCTCATTTCCGTAAGTTTTCTTCTCTCTCTAACTCGCGTTTTCTCTCTTCTAAGTTTCTTTTCCCTTTACTCCTTTCTTTCTTTCGTCCTTCCCTGAGTCTTTTAGCCGTTCCTAAGGATGGGTAAGTTAAAAAAGTTGGTTGAGTCTGAAGAGGCGATGGAAAAATTCGTCACCGATTATAGGATACCCCGTAATGTAGGTTTGAGATACTGTGAAGAAGGGGAGTGGCATTTTAGGAGGCAAGAGGGTGAAGTAGTGATTCCCATAATCGCCTTCATAGAAGGTGGTGTGAGAATCCCTATGGGGCCGGTGATGAGGGACTACCTTAGGCATTTCCGATTAGCTCCCACCCAGTGCGCCGCCAACGTGTTTAGGATCCTGGGTTGTGTGGACGCCTTAAACGAGAAAATGGGGTTGAGGTTAACCCATCACGATGTAAACTGGTGCTACAACCTCCAACACCTAAAGGGTAAATCCTATTATATGAAGATGAGAGATGATAAGGTTCGGCTTATTCAGTGCCTCCCCGAGTCCAGCAAGGGGTTAAATAAGGACTTTCTCATCGTGTCTGGGGAGTGACACGACGCCCTTCCTTGTCCAACAAAGGAGGGGGTACCAGGTGGGGTATTCGAAGTGGGAGAGGGTTAATCTTTTGTGTTGTCATAGTTTGCATTACTCGTTGCTAATATGAACATTCCACACGCCTTTGAACGACACTTTCACTTAGTCAACCGGGAGGATTTGGAAACCATCCCTAAGGCGGAGGTCTTTGTAAACAAAGCTGACAACCAAGTCAGAGCCGCTCACAAGATCCTCGGGTACAATCCCCCCCAGAAATCATTCTCGGCTCCGAAGTACGTGATCAGGGCTAAGGATCCTCGGCTTCATAGAATCACCGTAGCAGAACACGAGTTCTTGCTTCCCGAAGGATCTCCTATACCAGAAGGCATTCCATTGGCGGGCCTTTCTTCATTCCATCAAGCAGAAGAGGCCGAGGGAGGAAGAGAAAAGGCCGCTAATTTAGGTCCGTCCGAGGACGAATTTGGTGTATTCGACCAAGTCAATCTATCCGAGGATCCTTCCGATGACTTGGGCAACCCCAGTTTGACTGAAGCGGATCTCCTATCAGTAGGGACTTCTTCTCAGGCTGAAATGGGTTTTAAGAGAAAACCTCCAACCAGTTTGTTCGACCTAATTGAGGGCCAACCAGGGAAGGACGTGCCGGGGAAGCCACAATCCAAGCTTCCTCCTCCTCCACCCCAGCCTCAGCCTGCTTAGACCAGGTCATCTTCCACCCAATCGCAACCATCATCTCCTCGGTCCAGACTTCCTCCTCCTTCCCAGTCGACTCTGCCTCCTCGACCTAAGCCCGCCGATTCGAAAAGGTAGAGGGCTTCCAAAGGCAAGGAGCCCATGGATGGGGGGAAATCTCGCTCCTCTCGGGAGGAAGATGAAGCCTTACGAGCTTCGAAACAATTAAAAATCGGGCACCAGGGCCAAGAAAAAGAGGTCGCCACTCAGTCCGAGCCCCTAGCCTGGCTTCCTGCCCCAATGCTTCACGAGGAGCCATTGATGGACAACGTCTCCCTTAGGGACTTCCGAGGGGGCGAAGGCACCTATGTGGCCTATGCGTTGGAAAGGTCTCTACTACTTCCCGCCGATATGGCCGAGCTGGGGAATTTGAGGAGGCAAGAGGTCTTTCTCAACATCAAGAGATACTTGGGCATGGTAAGACTTCTAACACTTGTGACTCCATTGATTTTTGTTCCTTGGTTTCCAACTTATCGTGTGCTTGTTTCAATTGGCAGGCTGTCCAGGCCACTTATAGGTTAGAAGAGGATGCTAAGAAACAGAGCAGGTCCCTGGAGCTCGAGTGTGACAAGCGCTTGGATGCCACGTGGACCCTTAAAAACTCCGAGGCCGATCTCTCAAAAGCAAGGGAGGATCTGAAGGAGATGACTAGGGCCAGAGATAGCGTTGAATCAGGCCTAGCATGCGTTCAAAAGCAAGCCGAGAACCAGATGAGGCGCCTGCTCGAAGCCGAGGATCAGTTGAAGATTGCCAAGGAGCAAATCATTGATTTAAAGAAGAAACTGGCCGAGGCAGAGAGGGCCAAGAATGTCGCGAAGTGGGCCAGGGATGAAGCCTTAAGGGCTAAGGCAGAGGCGGAATTCGCCAGGACGGAGGCTGAGAGCTCCAAGGAGAAAGCCGAGGAGGAGGCTTATGACTTGGGAGTGGCTGAGACCCAGGCCACTCTCAAGGCTCAAGTACCTGGAGTATGCAGGCTCTACTATTCCCAGGTTTGGAATGAAGCCCTTAAACAAGCTGGGGTTGAGGCTTCATTCGATCTGTGGAAGGTGGAGAATGTATACTACCCTCCGGCCATCCGGGAATCTGCCCCTGCTAGCTCCGAGGCTGAGGTTGCTCCTGAGAAGGCTGAGACTGCTCGGCCTGAAGCTGCTCTAGCCATAACCGCTCCTAATGAGCCAGCCGAGGAGGGTGAGCTTCTTGGGGCGATAGAAACACATGAAAACCTGAACCCTGAAGTGCCCCAAAAGACTGCAGAGTCTATAGCTGATGCTCAGGCCCCTCACGCCGAGGAGCCAGCCCTCTCAGTTCAGCCCCTTCAAACCGTTCCCCCGAGTGAGGACTCCAAGGGTCCTGAGGTCGTTTCTACTCAGCTCTCCAAGGAAGGGGTCAAGATAAAGTTGAAGAAATAGGCCATCCCGGCTAGCTTTTGTTTTAGTTTTGCCTCCTCAAGAACATTGGAATCATTGTAATTAGACTTTTAGATTAAATGTATGAAATTCCTTATTCTTTACATTATGTGTTTATTGTTATTATTGTTATTGTTATTACTGTGAATCTCGTGTCTCATGAGTTGGTTATCCTAATGGGTAAAAATGGCTATGTACATATCATGTTTGAAATCAGACCTTTAAATTCTAACTCACCGGCATTAAGGGGACACTTAGTTTGCGTTTGCTCATATTTTTAGGGGGTGGGGACCGAGTACATGATCCGAGGTACCGAACGTATACTTAGGCTATGTTCGCAACTTGCATGAATGCTTGATCTTGCTAATTTCTTCAAAGGTTGTGATCCGAGGATCCGCCCAACATTTGGGTTCTACCTGCCACCTAGGTTCTTGCTGGAAGTGAGGACCATGCAAGACCTTGGTTCTGTCTAGTACTTAGATTTTTCTTGAAGTAACTAGTTTCCCCATAGGTTTGAGTCCGAGGACCATGCAAGACCTTGGTTCTGTCTAGTACTTAGATGGTTGCCAAGATACAAGACATATAATCATAATGGACTTAAAATTTGAATTAGAGAAATGCTTTTGTTAATAATAATACCTTCTCAGGTTATTTACATTCCATGGACGAGGTATAGCTTTTTCATCTAAGTCTTCTAAGTAGTATGCACCTATTCCTGCTACTGAAGTAATTCGGTATGGTCCTTCCCAATTGGGTCCCAGCTTTCCCCAAGATGGGTTGTTGGCAGCACCCACAACTTTCCTCAACACTAGGTCCCCTGGTGCTAGTGGTCTCAACTTCACATTGGCATCATATCCCTGCTTGAGCTTCTGGTGGTAATAGGCCGACTGGATCACTGCCTTTTCTCTTTGTTCATCGATCAGATCTAGGCTCTTCCCTAGTAGTTCAT
This sequence comes from Quercus tomentella, assembly GCA_028535165.1. NCBI lineage: Eukaryota > Viridiplantae > Streptophyta > Magnoliopsida > Fagales > Fagaceae > Quercus > Quercus tomentella. Next base: position 48,030,485 of record JAPQVY010000156.1, read on the forward strand.
CATTACTGCTTGGAGTGAAGGAGCTCATCCTCAGCGTTGGGAAGCTTGCCTCTAGAGGGATAATAGCCTCGGCCCCATAGTTCATGGCAAAAGGTGTCTCCCCTGTTGACCGCCATGGTGTAGTCCGATAAGTCCATAAGACGTGCGGCAGCTCTTCCAACCATCTTCCCTTGACATCATCCAGTCTCTTCTTAAGCCCATTGACTATGACCTTGTTGACAGCCTCGGCCTGTCCATTTCCTTGAGGATAAGCTAGAGTTGAGTACCTGTTAGTGATCCCAGTTCGCAGCAGTATCTTCTGAAGGCTTTGCTGTCAAATTGGAGTCCATTATTTGAAATGAGGGTACGAGGGACCCTGAATTGTGTAACAATGTTTCTCCAGATGAATTTCTTAGCATCCACATCTCTGATATTTGCCAATGGCTCAGTTTCGACCCATTTGGTGAAGTAATCTGTGCTGATCAACAGATATCTCTTATTTCCTGCTGCCTTGGGGAAAGGGCCTACAATATCCAGGCCCCACTGGGCGAATGGCCATGGACTGGACAAAGGGTTAAGGACCCCTCCTGGCTGATGAATATTTGGGGCAAACCTTTGGCACTGGTCACATTTCTTAGCATATTCTAGGGCTTCCTTCTGCATCCCCGGCCACTAATATCCCTGGGTAATGGCTCGATGCGACAGAGATCTTCCTCCTGTGTGACTCCCATAGATCCCTTCGTGCAGCTCTTCAAGCAGTAATTCTGATGCTTCAGGGTGAACACACAGTAAATATGGCCCAGAATAGGAGCGCTTATACAATTTGTGGTCTTCGGACAACCAAAACCGAGGGGCGTTTCTTCATATTTTTTCAGTCTCTGACTTCTCCTCGGGCAGGACATCATCTTTATGGAACCTCACTATAGGGTCCATCCAGCTAGGACCCGCTCTAACCTCATGGATATGGACCATGCCTTTTGCAACCTTACTTGCTCTATCTAGATGCTCGACAAGGATGATTCGAGGCAAACCCCCTGCCGAGGAGGTGGCAAGCGTGGCTAATGAATCTACATGGGTGTTTCCACTTCTGGAGACGTGTGACAAGCTGAAAATATCGAAGTCTGACTGCAAGCGTTTGACCTGGCTTAAGTACTCTTGCATCCTCGCATCTCTGGCTTCCAACTCTCCTTTTACCTGGCCCACCACCAATCTCGAGTCTGAGAACATCTCTACTGCTTTTCCTCTCATTTTCTGCACCGTGGCCATTCCTTGTAACAAGGCTTCATACTCGGCTTCGTTATTTGTGGCCGAGAACCTAAGTCTTAGGGATTTCTCTATGATAGTCTTCTCAGGAGATACTAGGACTAGCCTTACTCCATACCCCCTTTGATTTGCTGCGCCATCAACGTACACCTTCCAACATGGGAGTCCTGGCACAGAGATTACCCCAACTGATTTTCCTCCATGTTTCGCTCCTCTGCTACTGTTTCTACTAGTGGTTCAGCCAATCCGGCCACCAAGTCAGCTAGGACCTGGCCCTTTATGGAGGTCCGAGGCATATACTTGATGTCAAAAGCTCCCAGAATTGTGCTCCATATGGCAATCCTTCCAGTGTAATCAACGGTCCGAAGTATGGATTTCAAGGGTAGTAGGGTTAGAACAACCATTGTGGGGGCTTGGAAATAATGGGGAAGCTTTCGTGTAGCATGGACCACAGCCAGTATAGCTTTCTCCTGGGGTAAGTATCTGACCTCAGCTTCATGCAGCGACTTGCTCACGTAATAGACTGGCTTTTGAAGGCCATTGTCATCCCGTATTAGTACCAAGCTCACAGCATAAGGGGCCACAGCAATATATGCGTATAGAACTTCATCGGCTTCAGGACTGGACATGATAGGTGGTCATGATAGGTATTCCTTGAGTTGCTGGAAGGCCACAATACAGTCCTCGAACCACTCAAATTCTTTCCACTTGTTGATCAAGAGATAGAACGGTCTGCATCTATCCGCCAACCTGGAAATGAATCGATTCAGGGCTGCGATCATTCCAGTAAGCTTTTGGACCTCCTTGGCGTTTTGTGGTGGTTTTAAATCATTAATAGCCTTGATCTGGTTAGGGTTAACCTCAATTCCCCTATGAGTAACCATGTAGCCTAAAAACTTACTTGATCCCACGCCAAATGAGCATTTGGAAGCATTTAGGCGCAGCTTGTGCTTCTTTAAGACATCAAAGGTGCTGCCGAGGTCTCCTAAATGCTCGAACACCACTTTACTCTTCACCACCATATCATCAACATAGATTTCGATGCTCTTGCCCAACTGCGGTTCGAACATTCTTGTCATCATCCTTTGATAAGTGGACCCTACGTTCTTCAGACCAAACGGCATTACCTTGTAGTGGTAGTTCCCAATAGGTGTCACAAAGGCTGTCTTCTCCTGATCCTCCAGGGCTAGTGGTATTTGATGATAGCCTTGAAAGGCATCTAAGAAGCTCATCCGAGGATGGCCTGCTGTTGCATCCACTAGCTGGTCTATCCGAGGCATGGGGAACGGGTCTTTTGGGCATGCTTTATTTAGGTTTGTGAAGTCTACATAAACCCGCCATTTTCCACTTTTCTTCTTGACCACCATGGTGTTGGCCAACCATTCGGGGTAGAAAACCTCTTTGATAGCCCCTGCACGTTTAAGCTTCGCCACTTCGTCCCTAATCACATTGGCATGCTCTCTTGACGGGCGACGGGGTGGCTGCTTCTTGGGAGTGATGGACAGGTTGACATTGAGATGGTGACAGATGAAGGCTGGATCAATCCCGGGAGCATCGCAGGCATCCCATGCAAATACGTCGATATTTCTTTTGAGAAACTCAATCAACTCCTCCTTCTCCTGAAGAGGCAGCTGAGCTCCTACCCGAAAGAACTTCTCCGGGTCACCACCAATAACCACCTCCTCTAGATTTTCGCATTTCGCCTCCTCGGCAGCTGTATCAAGAGACGACACTGGGGCCCTTGATTGCTATAAATTCTTTTCAGCAAAGGCCGAGAACTCCGCATCGAGCCGATGTGAGATGGCAGCCACCATACACTGCCTTGCCGTGGATTGGCAACCACGGATTTCGAGAACCTGGTCCCCTGACGGGAATTTCACCTTCTGACGTAAGGAGGAGGCAACAGCCCCCAAGGTATGGAGCTAGGGCCTGCCGACGATGGCTGTATATGGAGAGTAGGTGTCCACCACGATAAAGTTCACCTCCACTATCTCTGGGCCGGTCTGGATAGGTAGCCTAATCATGCCCTTTGGAATGACAAGCTTCCCGTCGAAGCTCATCAAAGGAGAGCTATAGGGCATCAAATCTTCCGGTTTTAACCTCAACCCTTTGTAGAGGTCGGGGTACATAACCTCAGTAGCACTGCCACCATCCACCATCACTCTTTTCACGTCGTAGTCCCCGATTCTGAGAGTGATCAACAGCGCATCATCATGGGGCTAGATGGTTCCGATCTTGTCTTCTTCTGAAAAACTCAAGCTTGGGTGAAAATTCATTCTGGCCCTCTTCGGCTCTGGCTGGGACTCCTCGGCAAGCAGCTGAGCCATAGATAACACTCATGAAGGGCGCGTGCCTGTTCTTCCTGGCGCGGCTAAGATTACATTGATCGTCCCTACGGGTGGCCTTAGGGCAGTATCTCTTTGGGGTTCCTGATAGGTCTGGCCTTGATGACCACTAGAATGATGCAGAAGGTGCTTCAGCTTTCCTTCTTGGACTAGCTGGTCTAGATAGTTCTCGACGTTCCTGCAGTTCTCCGTGGTATGTCCGTGGTCCTAGTGGTATTGGCAATAAAAGTTCTGATTGCGCCTCATGGACTCTCCCGCCATCTTATTCGGCCATTTAAAGTATGGCTCGTTCTTGATTTTCTCCAACACCCGATGTACTGGTTCTCAGAATACAGCATTGACAATCTGTGTGTTGGTTGCTCCGGATTGCCCTACGAAATCTCTCCTCGGGCGATTGCTGTTATATCGGTCCGACCTGTAATCCCTCCTCTCCTGAGGGATAACTTTCTCTTTTCCCTTACCTTGTAGCTGGTCTTCCTCTACTCGTTTATACTTATCGATCCGATCCATCAGTTGGCACACACTAGTGGCAGGCTTGCCATTCAGAGACTTCCTCAAGCCGTGCTCGGTTGGGAGACTATTTTTGAAGGTGCTGATGGCGACATCATCAAAATTGTCGTTCATTTCATTATACATCTCCCAATATCTATCCGAGTAGGCCTTTAGAGTTTCTCCATCATGCATGGATAACGACAATAACGCACTCAAAGGCCGAGGAGCTCTGCTATTTGTAACGAAACGGGAGCCAAAGGCTTGGGTTAGCTGCCTATACGAATCTATGGAATTCGTTTTTAAGCCATTGAACCACCTCATCGCCACTGGTCCCAAGCTAGATGGGAAAACCTTGCACATCAGCGCCTCGTTTTTAGAATGGACAGCCATCCTTTGGTTAAACTGGCTCACATGCTCCATGGGGTCTGTTTTGCCGTTATAAATGGTGAAGGTTGGCTGTTGGAATCGTCGTGGAAGTGCAACCCCTTCTATGTGGCGTGTGAAAGGTGATTTGGAGAGTTGATCCAGTGCCCTGCTCATGGCATCGTTTCCCAAGCCCCTAGGAGATGGGCTTTTACGTTTATGCCTCCAGTAGTGCTCTTCTTCATAAAAGAAGGTCTCGCTTGGAGGATTTCTCGATCTTTGCCTATAGTCATCATCGCTTTCATCATCGGAGGGCATGTCAGGGCCAGGATGAGATCGCCTTCGTTGTGCACGGCGCAGCTTTCTCTTCAAGTCGTCTATCTCTCGCTGCATGGCCTATTTATCATTCTGTCTCTGGGATACGTGACTCCTAACTTCTTCTAGTTGCATGGCCCGGTTGTTATTTTGTCTCTAGAGCACGTGACTACCCACACGAGAGTGGCTTCTACTGGTTTGAGTGGTGTGCACACTTCCCTCTCGAAACCTTCCATTCTCTTCATTTCGATCATGTTCAGGGTTAGGAAAGTTACCCTGTTGTTGGGATCTAGCCGGTTCAAGCTGATGGGAGCCTACTTGATGAGGGCCTGATCCTACCATGCTTAAGTGTTGCCCTTACTAACACACAACTTCTTCCCACAGACGGCGCAAATTGTAGGGACTGGGTTTGAGCACTTTTTCTATTAGATGTGTGGACTCAGGCCCAACTATCCCAATATAATAAATTTATAGAGAATGGGTTTAAGAACTAGGCCTTAGTGAGGATTACAACAACTAGTCATGGTTATGAGTGGATTGAATAACAAGGACGCAGACTAAAGTATGAAATTCTGTCCTTGGTCCCCATCTGAGGAACTTGATGTTCTTATTATTTCTTCAGTGCTAGGTTACAAAGGTTTCAAAGATCACACAAATTGCTACCGTCTTCTCCCTCTTCCTCCCTTTTATGGAGGATTTCTTACATTATATATCCCCTTTCAGTTGATCTTGGCCCTCCATTTGTTGATCATGCAGGTCACTACTCGAGTGCTTGTCTCATCAGCCGCCTTCCCAATCCTTCTGTGAGTTACAGCAACTAAGGCAGCACTGTTCAGGGGTCATTTCCTCATTAATGCGGCCAGAACGTTAGTTGTGGGCATTTAATGCAGAGGTGACAGTTTCTCCTCGAATTGCTCCTCCACCATGCTCCCATGGCTAACCCATTGTACTTGTCCCTTTTCTTGAGACGCTCTGGGAGGCTATCGTCGATAGCGTGCCGTTCTTCCCTTCTAGGATTTGGGCTAGCCGAGAACAGGATTGTCCTCGGCGATGTTTCTGGGCCATTTGGGCTTTCTTCATTCGTCCTCGGGCATTTCTTCCTCCTCGGCGTGGGCCCTGGGCTTAGTATAAAGTGGGCCGGGGTTGTCAAATTCTTTGACCCCACAAGTCATTTTAGAAAAATTTTAATATCACTTTTATGGAAAATATATATAGCTAAAAAAAAATTCAATTGCTTTTGTCTTTTCTCATATAATGTTTTTAATAATATTCCCTAAACTAATGCCCTTGGGGATCTGTTAACTTTTCCCTATATTCATATATCTTTTTACTTTAGTTAAATTTCATGTTCTCTCGAGTTTGCAATTCCAAAATCAACCCCAACTACCCTTATAGTTTCTAAAAATTTTATTTCAAATTTTGGATTTAAACCCCTAATGTTTAGGTACCATTTCCATATCCCTTGATGAACTGTTTGTTAAATGCCAACTTATCTCAAAATGATGTAATTTTAATTTAAATGCATTAAAACTATCTTGTCTTTTCCTAAAAATAAAAATAAAGAAAAAAAACATTTAACACTTTATATTTTATCTACTTTTTCTTTAATATTCTTTAAAAAAAAAAAAAAAAAAAAAAAAAAAAAAAAAAAAAAATCTATTTTTAAATTTTTTTTTTTCCCTTATTTACTCTTATCAAGAATTTCCTCATTTTCTAAAAAATAAAAAATTATTTTCAAACAAACACACACAAAACTAAAATCAAAATTAAAACATTGCACAATCTGCAATTTTGTTAAGCGAGGACGAATCAAATAGTGTTCAAAATCCCCCTCCATTAGAGCACTAGCATTGAGGGGTGTAAACACCCCCCAATTGCTATTTTAGCAACTAAAAAGAGAAAAGAGTCCCACATCCTAGGGTGGGGATGAATTTTTTTTTTTTTTTACATCCTATGAACAGTTGGTTCTCATAAATAGAACCAACTGTTCACAGGATGTAAAAAAAAATATAATATTTTATTCACAAATATCTCTTTCTCTCTCTTCATCATGTTTTAAGCCTCTCTCATCACTCACACTCTCTCTCTTCCTCTCACTTTTAGACTCCTCTCTCATCTTTCTTTTCTCCTATCTTCCTCATGGTGACACTGGCCTCTCTCACTCAGGATTTTGGTTGGTTTTTGGGTGGCTTCAGATCGATTTGGGTGGATAGGGGTCGGATTGACCTTGGGTGGGTACTGGGTGGCAGTAGATCAGCCTTGACAGTGTTGGATTGTGGGTTTTCGGTGACTGTGGTGGGTCGTGGTGGGTGTGGGGCCGTGGTAGGTCTTGGTAGGTATGGGTTGTGGGATGTGTGGGTTTGGGTTTTGGTAGGTCATTAGGCGGTGGAGTCCCATCTGTTAGGTGGTGGATTGCGGTGGTGGTTGCTATGTTTTTTGTGGTTGTGGGTTATGGTTCTGATTTGGTATTTGTTTTGTTTTTATATTTGGGTTTATGGGTATGGATTTGGCAGTGGTGGTGGTGGTGGTGGTGGTGGTGTTGTTGGATTTTAGGTGGTGGTGGTGGGCTATGAGGGTGGTGACTGCTGTGCTGTGGTTTAGCTTAGTTTTTTCTTTTCTTTTCTTTTTTGCTATGGGATTGTTTTTTGGATGGATACTGTTTGTGATTGTGGTGGCAATGGAAGTTGGTTTCGGTTATGGTAGCAGTGGATGTTGGATTTGGTTGTTGGTTTTGGTTGTGGTGGAGGGGGTGGTGGCAATAGAGGTTGATTTTGGTTGTAGTGAAGGGTGGGTGTGGTGATTGGTTATATTTGTGGTTGGGGGTGTGGTGTTTGTAGTTGTGGCGAAAGAGAAAAAGTGACTAGAGGAGAGAGAGATGATTACTTTTTATAATTTTATTAAGTAGTTTATATTATTTTATTGGGTTGTATATACAAATAGAAACTGGGATGTAGGATGAATTGTAAAATAAGATGGTAAAATAGATAAAGTAGGTTTTGAGGATGTAAAATAGACACTATTTTACATCCTCAGATGCTAATGCTCTTATGATGAGATAGTACTAGAAATCACACCCATTGAGCAAGATTCTATCAAGGATACGCAGAAATATTGACATTGGGAAGGTTCAACTAATTTTGGTTTGAGCAAGGACAACATAACACATGTCCCCAACCCTCTTGCTGAAGTTCTTGAAGATACGCTATCATGAGGGGTTAGAGGAGAAAGAGAGATTAAGGGCATTGTAGAGCGAGAGGCAGTAGAAATGGTCACTGATGGAGAGAAAGAGCAGAAGGGGTGTTGGCAGTGATAATTTGGAGGTTGAGTTTCATTTGGATGCCAAAAAGTGGTTGAAAAAAAAAACACTATTTTACTTGGTTTACATAATTTTTATTTTTTAAGAACAAAACTGCTGTAAATTTTATTAATCAAGAGCAGCGAAGTCGACTAAGATTACTCCATTAATATATGGAGGAACATCCTTTATCAATACCGAAAAACCATTAACATGTCTAATATGAGCAACACAATTCCTTTGTCTCCTAGTATGAGAAAAATTATAATCAACAAAAGAATCCGTAATACACCTCGTCAATCAAATAATCATAGGAGGCAAAGGAAGCATCACCAGCATTATCATCTCCTAAAATATTGCTATTGTGTTGAGTATGGAAAGGAATAAAATAGTCAGATAAGTACCAGCCTTTTTTGAATAACTCCACAAAGTCAAACTTTGCTAACTTTTTATCAATTTGTTTGATATGGGAATCAAACAAATTTAGAGGGATATGGGGATTAACCAAATTAGGAACAATGGTAACAGATGGTTGATATGAAAAATCGCTATCTATGAAAACTATTGGAATATTTCCCCCCTATTTGGTATTTCCAAATTTAGCTCAAAATTCAAATTAGGCATCGACATTTAGAACCCTTTTAGTAAAAAACTTGGCTACAAGAACAAATTATAAATGATAATTATTTTTGTCGAGAATGACATATTCAGCCTTTTTTTTTTTTTTTTGGAGAGAAAACTTGTTTTAATCACGAAGAATACACTCCATGATAAACAAAAATAAAATACATAAAAAGAGAAAAACAAAGAGAAAGAAAGGACTGTTTCCACACTCCCTAAAAAAAAAAACCCAAAGTACTACAAGAAAAACGAGCTATTGCGGCGGGTGCGAAAACTGCCACTATATGTCACATATTGCAACGCTTTTTCAAACCGCCGCTGTACATGGGATCTATTGCAGCATTCCATTGGACCGCCACAGTAGTTCTAGTCTTTTGTGGCGTACTACAGCGGCGGTATATAGAACCGCCGCAATATATGTGTTTTAGCAACGTTAAACTTAGGTATAGCAGCGCTCCAAAAACCTGCCGCAATAAATATAGCATTTTGCGAGATACTATAGTGGTGGTATAGAAAACCGCCGCAATATGTAAGTTGTAGCGGCATTGAGATGACCACTGCAATAGGTACCTATTTTGCAACGCGTCTTCTTAATTATAGCGGCAGTTTGGACCACCGCAATAGACCTTCTAATTCCCCCCAAATTTTCCCACTATTTTTTTTTTGGCTTTTCATATTTAGCGCCTTTCCATTTGCCAGCTCTAACCAAAAACACTATCTCTCTCATTTCACTCCCAAAATCCAAACACTCTCTCTATTCACTCTCTCTCTCTCTTAGACCCAAAATCCCTTCAATCCTCAGCACAAACCCCATCATCGTTGCCGCCTCCACAACAACCCTTCCACCACCACCAAACCGTCGACTCAGTGGCCACCTAGGAACCCCAATCCACCTCGTCGCCGCCACCTAGCAACCCCAACCCACTATTGCGTCAACTGCACTGCCCAGTAAGTTCTCTCGAACTCTCGAAGCCTATGATTTTTCGATTTTTTTTTTTAAATGGATTTTTTAGTTTCCTTTTTGTTTTTGGTTTTTTTTTTCTTTTTTTTTCTTTTTTTAATCTAATGATGAGAAAAAAAAAAAGTTCAATAAGCTTTTATGTTTGATTGGTGGGCTGTGCTTCCTCCTTCTCACAAAGTTCAATAATTTTCACTTACTGATTACTTGTTTGTGTTTCTTGAGCAAGTGGTATCTCTTAGAGCATAATTGTCCAATACCCATCTTTTGAGGCTTTTGGGACAGGTCAGGTTTTATAAAGAGAAAATGAACATTAATGGTTAAATTTCTCACTTGTTTTTTTATTTATGACGATATGAAAGTGGTGGTTTGTTATTTGAATCTTGTGTCGACTTTATTTCTCCCACTGATGTTAATAAGGGGAATTGTTTTGTAAAAGTAAAGATCAAATGGTTAAAATTTCGTTAAGCTTTTGTGAATGGTAAGTCTTTAGTATTGATGTAAAAAGATTCTACTTGTTTAAATTGATAATATAACCATTTATGGAAACCATGAATTACAAAGTTCAATGTTTTTGGAATTTAGATATTCTTAATTTGTCTACATTGTGGGTTTATTTTGTGGGTTTGAGTGACGTTTTCAAATGCCTAATCAATTTCAAAAAATTGTGACCTTTGTATAATTGAATTTTTTTTCCCCCTTCCTTGCTATAGATCTCTGGTAACTGTTGAATTTAACGCCATATGCAAATTTTTTCTTTTCCTTGATTTCTTGTTTTTGTCCAATTGGTGCTCCCTGTTGCGTTTATCAATTTACAACAATTTAGAGGAACTCATGCCTTAGCCAATCTATGAATCTTACTTTGTGCACATGTCTTGGCCAATCTATTCAAAGGTTGTGTGTTTTTTTTTAATAGACAAAGGTTGTGATGTTGATTTAATTGAAATTGAATAATATCACAATTTATGGACCAAAACTTTCTAATGGAATTTAGATATTCTTAATTTGTTTACTTGGTGGATTTATTTTGCTGGTTTGAGTGTCATTTTAAGTACGAATTAAGGATTTAACTTGCACTTTTGCTAGATTGATCTATCTTTTAAGGCTAATGCTTATGGAAACTTACACGTAATAGATGATCCCCATTGTTTCTATTTTATTTATGGTAATTGGCATATTGATATGCCATTAATTGTAACATCAATTTTTTTTTCAAATCTTTATACAAGACAGAAATTTTTTTGTGGGATTTACAGGTTGTTTTTTATTTGATTTTTTTTTTTCATTTCCATTATTGTGATTTGTATTAAGAACCAATTGGTAGTGTGTATATAATGTGTTTGGCAGATTCTTAATTTGTTTAGTGTTCATTTGTTACATCTTTTGGTCATGTGGAATCTTTTGGTCTTTTGAGTTGCATTGGCTTACCTAGGTGAAGTGAAAATGTTCAAGAAAAATTAAAACCAGAAAACATGAAAGCAAGCTTAGCTACACTCTTTACTTGATATCAACTTTTCTTTTTTTTTTACTTGTTGTTGTGCTTATATACTTGTTTTTATTTTAGACTTTGACAGTTGAAATGGTAAGGTGAAAGGCAAATTTTCACACGCGTTCCAAGAGCGTAACCTTGGAAGGAACTTCTACACAACATGCGGATCAAGAAACGAACCAAGAAATGCACGAAACTTCTATACAAGGTATGGGCTTACATGAACATTTTGCTGTTAGTTTGGTAACTTAAAAATTCTTTCAGGAATATGTGTTGAATATACTTGTTCAATTTTCATGTGGATAATATGTACTGCGATATGGTATGTTTGATTACCCCAAAAAGAAGGTGCTATTATCTCTCTTTCATGCTTGGATTGTAATGAAAGCTGATGTGAATATAGTGGCGTTCTTAATGGTACTTTCAACAAATTTTAAAAGGGGTTTTGTATGGGTGTGTGGTAGCATAAGTAGTTCTCTCTCCTCTCCTTCAACATCTATGAAAATTTTTGGGGAGATGGGGGATTTAAAATTTTTGAAGTGTTAAATCTAAAATTAGGTGCTAAATCTTATTTCAATACCAAAGATTTCAATTGTCTTACAAAAAATTCAAAGGATTTCAAATTTTTAAATCTTTGATGAATTTGGCCCAAATACAAATAATTGACATTTAAACTATTTAATCAAAGTATTTAGATTTATAAACTCAAATCCAAATCAAAAGGCCCAAATCTTGCTACCCAAAGAATGAGAAATTAATATAATTTGAATTTTGGAAAAGAAATTTTGGGAAGCAGTTATTTTTGCCCTTAATTGACACTTATAAACCTTCATCCACTTAAATTCTGTTGTTTCTTTTTATTTCTGCTTGGAGGAAAAAACAAAAACAAAAACAAAGAAAGTCACTAGACAAATGTTGCTTTGTCATATTCGTTCACATGTTTATTCTTGGTTCTGAGTTAAATAAGCAATATTCAAAACAAGTTCCTACGGCAAGTCCATGTTCTTCTTTCCACGCAACAAATATATTACTAGCAAACCTATATATCTCATAAACAATTGCAAATAAATAATGATCATTTAATAGTAAGATATGACTACAAGAAATTGACATTATATATATATATATATATATATTTGCAGCTGGAGTCCTTGTTTCACTGCTTTGTTCTTTCTCTGTTTGCTGCACTGCAGAAAGTATTTTGTTAACATCAAACAAAAATTAAATCATCCAATCACAGTGACAAACTAGAGCACAAGATTACCTGTTCTAGTGTATTATAGCTCCACCAACGAATGTATCATAGCCAAAACACCACTTCCTTGTCATTCTTTTGCTCTATAGCTTCAACATAATTTTAATTCATTCACATAACACCCTCTCAAGCTAGTGCTAGCCCAAAAAGAAGGTGCTATTATCTCTCTTTCATGCTTGTGATGACAGTATGTTGATGGAGAGGTTAAAATTGCATTTGTACTCTTGAGGTTGGTTAGAAGAGTGGCAGACTTCATTTGTTTACCATTTTATCACATTTTTGTTTCTCAGTTAGCTCATTAATCTATACTTCCATGCTTGCTTCTTCTGAGTTCTATCAATTTCCTACTAGTTATGGCTTAAATTAACGATATTGTCTCTTCAAATTTCAGATGTGTAGCCACATGTACATGCCACTCGCAGGCCAAGCAAGTACTTGGATATTTGGGATCTTCCCGATGACCAAGTAATTGAGTTACCACTAAATAGTATGCATCAGCCAGTTGATGAAGAGGCGAGGACTTTCACTAGTTTCTTGGGTACGATTGCGTGGAAACCCCACATGTGCCCGATTAGATATATGAGTTGGAAGGACATTCCAAGAGAACTTAAAGAAGAGTGTTGGTGTGTTGTAGAGGTATTTAAGAAGTTATAATACTTGTAATTATGACATTTTGTACTAGGTTATACATAAGTATTTGAGCATGAAAAAATTTGTAATTTGATAACTCAACTATTTGATTGTAGCAAAAATACGCCATCCCTGTCAATCCTGCTGCATATGCGGATCTGAAGGCATTTACCTTACAGAAAATTGGGAAGGCTTAGAGGGATCACAAGTGTAAGCTGAAAAGCAATCATTACATACCGCATCCAAGAAATAAAGCACAGGTGAAGAACAATCGACCCAAGGGATGCATACCAGAAGATTGGGATGTTCTTGTTGAGCATTGGTATACTGATGATGCAGTGGTATGTTTGCTTTCTCTCTCTCTCTTTTGGTTTCTACTTTTCTGTTCTGTTCTAGTCTAGTCTTTCATTCATGCATGATGAGAAAGGGAAAAATTAGTGGATCCAATGTATTTGGCCTCACATGCATAAACTTATAATAGAATTCGGGTGTAAAAAACAATCAATTTATTCTAGACACATTGTCTTATTTTGTTGTAATAAGATTTGTAAAGCTATCATTCTTGTTCTCTAATATTACTAAATTAGGGTTTTAATTAAATAAATATAAAATTAAAAACTGAATTGAAGGCAGAATTTTAGTTTAAAAACTGAATTAGGTTAATTTCAGTTTACAAATATCTTGAGGATGTTAAAAAAAAATCTTTGGAGTGTGGGATTACTTTTTGTGTTCTAAATTATTAGTCAATGAATTGTTATTGCTGGGTGAAGTTGTGAGAATCAACATTATTCAGAACTTGTAAAGAACATTGGCAGTTTGGACTAACATATACATTACACATCTAATTCCAACAATTCCAAATTACCATGTTCTTTAAGAATGATGTTTCATTCAAAGAAAAATTTTTAGGCACTGAAAGTGTTTGTGAAAAAAAAAAAGTATATACCTGAAGGGCCTTAAAGTTGGAGAAGTTGAAATCAACTCTCTCTCCTGATTTGGCACACTCACAAGTGCTTCGTTTTATTCAAGTTTGCAAGTGATTTAGCTACTTTTCCTAATATTTGGTTTTGGTCAAATTGTATTCAGGAACACATCCACTACCTGTTTGAAATAGATACTTGAGGCATACTGTATATAAACGTGTTATTTTGTTGAATGTAGATAGGGTTAGAGAAAAATAATGATCGTCGTTCTAAATAGGATGACTTACACACTGCTGGTTCTTGTAGTTATGCTGTGCATGCTGCAAAAAAAGGTAATAAGTATTATGACTAATTTTTAAATGATTTTGACTTATCTTAAGTTTATGTGGAACCAATATTATCACTACATAAATATGCTGTTCATATTGTAGGCAAAAGCAGATGGGCATCCTATAGTGTGTAGCATTATATTCAATATTGCATACTCGTAAAGATGGATCTGCAGTTAATCCTGTAGTGCAAGAAAAAATGGTGAGTAATCCAATTTCCCTTATATTCCCTTTTGAATATTGGCAAGCTGTAAATTAGTGAGTGCAAAGGTAATTTGATACAAACACAAAATTTAACTACATAAAATTTCCAATAACAGAATTTAATTTGGCTAGGCAACCAAACCAAGTACATTCCCCCCCCCCCCCCCCCCCGCCTTCAATTGAAATTTTGAAGGTACAAAATCAAATCTTAAACATGAGACTTTAACATGTGAAAATAGTCATGGTAATTACTTTGACCTAAAAGCCACAGTAAAATTTTCATAGGAAAACAAAAGAAGAACAAACAAGGCAAGTCAACTACTTGAATCAATTACATATACCATCCCCAAGCTTGCACAGGGTCATGTAAATACCCATCAAGTAATCACTAAGTCTAACATCTTTAGAATAGCTACTCAATTCTGAAATCACTAGTTTCTGAGTCTCTTTTTATTTCTTGAACTAAATTCCATTGGTCATCTAATCCAGTTGGGAGGGAGGGTCAAGGGGGACAATACCATACACAACTTGATACCTCAAAATGACTTATACACCCATTTTAATCTAATTTCCCTTATATTTATATAGTTTACGAGAGAAGAAGGCTGAATACCAGATTATATGACATAATAATAACATACCATTAGCTTAGATTTGGATACATTGCATTTGATAAAATGCAAAACCCTATACCTCTCCAACAAATGTAAGCTCTCTCTCTCTCTCTCTCTTAAACTCTTTCCATTTGTTTAGTGTATTTGAAATTGGCTATTTGTTTGCCAAGAAAGTGAGGAATTTGAAATGAAATTAGGTGCAAGTTTTGATTTTTTTTAATGGGTTTTGTGGGGTTTTGGAATTTGTTAATAGGAATGATAGGATTGGAATGTTTTGAGGATTAAATTAGAGCTGTTGTACTTCTTGTTGTTGAGAAAAGCAGAGGGAAAAGAAATGGAATATACCTTTGCAGATTTCCCTCTTCTAGGACTATACCTTTGCACATTCTTCTTAAAAACTCAATTATGGCATGGCCTAGAACTTGGAGAAAAGATAGCCTTTTATAGGAAATGTAAAAGCATGATATGCCAATATTTTTTGACTAATTCAAATGAATGTGAATTCTTGGGGTATAGACAAATTTCCCTCATCCAATTTGACACCTTGAGCTTGATAAAAATATTTCCAGTGAAATTCATGAAAAATATAATTTTTGTTGTCCTGAATCAAATGATGTTGCTAATTTCTAATTGTTTTGTTTTGTTCAAACCCAAATATCAGGATAAAATGAAGGAATTATTGGCTGACCCTTTGAATCAATTGCAATCATCTGACACAAGTGGTAGCATTGCATGGTCACCGAATGATAAGTTTGCCAAAGTGATGGGCAAGGAGTGCAAAGGTCGTATTCGTGGGGTAAGATTTGGTCCAAGCCCAAGTGGCCAAAGTAGCAAGAGTGCTTTCATGGACATTCAAATACGATCAAGTCAAGCAAGGGACAACGAAGTTGCATAATTGAAGGCTTCCTTGGCTATTATGGAGGAGAAACTGGCATCTTTTGATGAAATGAAGGAAAGACTTAGCCAATTCAAAGAGATGGAGCAAATAATGGCTTGAATGCTTCAACAAATGCAACAAATTTCTTCACAATGCAGTCAGGTATGACAAATAACTTGTAGAATGTAATGTCTTCTTTTTTTTTCGGTTTTCAATATGAGAGTCAGCACCAACATCAGAGTTAGGATAACTAAACTCATTATAGCACTATTAGAAGTAGTAAAAAAAGACATTAATTTCGAAAGTAAAATGTGGTAGACTTAAAGGAATCTATTGATGATTCATAGCTAAGCCCAAAATTTTGAGCTTGGTTGAATAAATTTGATTAGTAAATAAAAAATTGTCAAATAAGGACTTTCAAGTGTCTTTCTTTGAAGTGTCTTTATCATGCACACAAGAACCATGACAATATAATTGACTCTTATTTTTCTTTGCCATATACATCTAATCAACCTTTTACTTTGCAAATTAATGATGAACTTTGCAAATGCTCTCATAGTTTATGGTGTACATTGCAATTACTCTCATGAAATTGTTAATTTTGACACTAAGTTAGATGTTGGATGGACATTGCAAAGTAATATTGAATTAGGGTGTTGATTACAAAATTTTAAAGTTTAAGGTGCACATTGCAAATATCCTTTATAGTTTAGGCTAGATGAATGGAATTAACTTAGTTATTTTGTCTCATGTTGCCAATTCCTGGCCATTAACAGGAGTTGTTCTGTAATTCTGTCAATGCCTTATATCTCATTTGCTTTCTTCACATCTAACAAATGATCAAAGTAAACCTCTGGGAATTGAAACTTTGATGCAACCCTCTATGGCTTACCAGTAATAAAAAGAATCTACTTTGTAGATTTTTTGCTTTCATAGATTTCCAATGCCTAAGATTTGAAATCTTGGGTGACAATGACTGAATGTACTTCATCGCAAGGAAAAGTGACCAATAGAAAGTAAAAGGATTTCAATAGTTTAGAATGCCATAACTCATTTCTTGTCTCTGTATTGCTGCCTCAAGCCCTTAGCTTTGTCCTGGATCCTCTTTTGTCAATTCTATTCTATACTCTCTCTCTCTCTCTCTCTCAACCAAAATTTTTAGTTGTAACTCCAAGAATTGTGTCAAGGTACTGGTTTTAATGGGGTAATCAGATGTAACCGCACAAGTTGCTACATTTATTCATTGGTCTGTAAGGATATTGTGGATTGTTGTAATGAATATGCAATGCTGGTGGCTCCCTCATAAACAGTTGTTAACAGGAATTGTTAGCTAGGTTCAATTCTTGTTTTGTTGTGTTGATGTATATAATATGCCTCTTGTTGATTGGTTTAATTTATTCATCTTTCAGGCTAGGCCTTAGTATGGGAAATAAACCTCTGTTTATATGACATGTCAATTTAAAGAATGAGGCATGGTATAAGTGACTCAAACATGTTAGTTAAAGGCTATGCTTATAGTGTATGTGACCCCAAACATGTTACTTTAAGTCTATGCTTATAGTGCATCTATAAATCAGCTAGAAAGAAACTTATATTAGAATGCAACATATTTCTTTTTGGTTCTAAAGATATGTACTGATTTTCACTAATAGAAGTGGAATTTGATTGAACTGAGTCAACCAATAGAAGCTTATTGCTTGTTTTTGATGTTGCAAAGCAATTTTGGATTCCAATATTTGATATCGTTGTGTCATAATTATTGCTTTTTTTTTTTTTTTTTGTATGTAGGACGTTCCTCCGATTCAACAATCTCCAACTCTCCAAAAATCATCAGCTGCATCCCATCAACCAAGCAGCTTATAAGTTTTATGTTGGTGTTTGAGGACTTTTTGTTTACAAAGAGCTACATTTGAACAACCACATTTTTTGCAAGTATTGAAAAATATTTTTAAACACTTTGAAACTATGATTATGGTATTAGCTTAATTTAAGTGTTGAAGGACTTTTTGTGTACAGAGGACCACATCTTTTTTTTGTTAATTTTATGATGATGGTCATAGACAATGTTATGTGTTTGATAATATATTTCTATGTTAATATAATGTTAATTTGGAGACATTTGTGGTGTTATCTAGTTACATTTGTGGTATTGTCTTAGTGGAGCTAAAATTATTACAGGTTCTTTGTAATAGATTTGTGGTTTTAAAACCCAGGGGAAAAAAAAAATTAACCTATAGCGGTGGGCAAAAAGCACCGCTAAAGGTCTAAAATTAAGTTTTAAATGCAGCCATATAGCGGCATTTATAGATCGCCACTAAAGCTTCAAACATATAGCGGCGGTCATATCCGCCCTAAAAAGTGCATATGTTCTATTTTACATTAAGTCCTATAGCAGCGCTTATAGCTTGCTGCTAAAGGTGGACACCATAGTGGCACACATTACCCACCACTAAAGGTCAATTGACCCGAATTCAAACTTGTATGGCGACGGTTTTCCCGCCTACTGCAATAAACCAAAACTGCCACTAAAAGGTGCATCTACAACGGCGCTTTTTGTTACCGCCGCAATAGATCTACTGTAGCACCGGAGCAATGATAGGATGAACCGCCGCAATAGCACCTGCTGCTAAAGGTCAAATGTACCTTTAGAGGCGCCTTTTGGGACTTCAGCGGCGCTTTTGGCCTGCCGCAATAGGTCTTTTTTTTTTTTTGTAGTGAAGAACCCTACCAATAATAGAGTTAAAGGAGGGAGAAAACTATCATTCCAGAGGAAGATAACAAATTCTACTACTTAGAAATTATGGTAAACTATAATAATATGAGGACTGAAGTAATCTGTCAAACTATCTCAAAAATACAAAAGAAATATTTGACAGAAAAACAAAACTAACACAATATTTTCTTTATATATGTTTTCTTAAATATTATTTTGGTAGTTTTTACATCCACAACTAGTAAGCGACTAGTAAGAACTAGTCGCGGATCCTGCGCATTGCACGTGATAATATTTTTAGGATGGTCTCATTAATTGTTTTTTTTTTTTCCAATTTGTACTAATTTAATAAACAGTATTGTAATTTATAATCATATTTTCATTTATTAGAGTAACAATCAAAAAATGTAATGTATAGAATATCTGTTGTACTAAAATCAAAACAATACATTTTTTTTCTCAAGAATTCAAAGGTAAGTTAGTGAAAATATTAATTTTTTAATACAATTAATTTATAATATTTTTTATATCATTAAAAAGTGTATATAATTTGGAAATTATTCGCGGATCCCGTGCATTGCACGTGATAATATTTTTAGGATGGTCTCATTAATTTTTTTTTTCTTTTCAATTTGTACTAATTTAATAAACAATATTGTAATTCATAATCATATTTTCATTTATTATAGTGACAATCAAAAAATGTAATGTATAGAATATTTGTTGTACTAAAATCAAAACAATACATTTTTTTTTCTCAAGAATTCAAAGGTAAGTTAGTGAAAATATTAATTTTTTAATACAATTAATTTATAATATTTTGTATATCATTAAAAATTATATATAATTTGGAAATTATTCTTTTAGTTTTAAACAACTTTTTCAAACCTAATTTTTTCTAAAATGCAATAAAAAACACCAAGAAATATATCTAAAAAAATTAATAAAACTCAACAAAACTACAATTAAAAATATAAAAAAAATAAAGGGAAAAAGAAAAGATTGTAACTCTTTTTCCTTTTAAAAAAACCAAGGGTACAATTCCGAAGGGGAAAAAGGTAGAGAATTTTTTTTTTTTTTGAAAAAGAAGAAGTATTATGTTAATGCTGTCATAATCTAATGTTACATCTAATCCAACATGTGAAAATGAATAGATAAATAAATAATTTTAAGCACAATATTGAATATGTTTTCTTAAAAGTCTCAAAGAATACACTAATAAGATAAGGAAGATAAAGAACAATACAAAATATTCATAAACACTTAAAACAATTACTCAAGCATCTAAGAACCTCATATAACAAAGACATAACAATTCACTACTAATTTGTTAAACAAAATATTTACAAACAGTGAAAATAAACTGCACAAAGACTATTGTTTTCAACTGCACTAACTTTTCCTCATTAGCTTGTCCAAACTATTTTGTTGTTTTTCAAATAAATTAAAACCTGAAAACAACACAAAATTTGACATATTATAATATGATATTTCTTAAATAAGATCAACAACAAACACCATTCATTAAAAGTATTTAGTGTTGTAAAGAAAATGATAAAAAAAAAAAATACTTGCATCAAGGAACACGTATGAATTAGTTAATAATATTCATCAATCTAAGGTAGAGATGCGAGAAAAATAAAGAATTTCAACAAAAAAATGAAAAAAAAAAATTGAGAGAGAGAGAGAGAGAGAGAGAGAGAACCTTTTTCGTATTGGAAAAATATGCAAAGAATAGGAGAGAGTGACAAATTTATAGTAAAAGGTAGGAAATAAGAAGAGTCAAAATAAAGGAAGATAAATGGGCAAAATAATATTTCAAGCTAAAACCGCCCAAGAGAATATACATAGGCAACAAAACCACCCAAGAGAATATATATAGACAACATTTTTGTTTTGATTTTCCATTGATTTATTATTTAGTTATAACATCAAAATTAAAGTAGATGAATATGTAAAGTTAAAACCGCTTAAAATGAATTTGTAAAGTCAATATTATTTTATATTTAATATTGTAAAAAAATATTAGAGGTAAAAATAAATATTAAAAAGACTAATGGTGTGGTCGATGATGTGGCGGATGAGGTGGCTTAACAAGAACGTAGCAACAATAAATGCTACTCTTCAACTTTTAGATATATATATATATATATAGAGAGAGAGAGAGAGAGAGAGAGAGAGAGAGAGAGATTAGTTCTCGACTTACCGCGCACCTTTTGCAAGATGCTCACTCTACAAGTCCAAGTTTTTGTGAGATGGAGGATGCAAGAACTGAGAATTAATTGCTAGGAGAGAGTTTCACATATATATATATATATATACATTTAAATTAAATTAGAGTATAATTTTTATTTCATATATATATATATATAGATTTAAAAAAATTAATTTTGGACTTGATTATCCTGACCAAAAAAAAAAATCATGATATAATGATGCATGACATGTGTAACGGTGAAAAAAAAAAAACACATAGAAACTATAAATTTTTTACCAAATCCGAGATATGACCAACTTGTATCTGGTCCAACATCCATCTCTTCTTCTCATACTTTGGTGTCTCAACTTTCAAGCTCTAGAAAGAGCTGATCATAGGTCCAAGTCTTTTATTTTTGATAATTTAGGCCTAGGTAAGATAGTGGTTGTAACTTGTATAAGCTTGCCTTCGGCTCTTGAATAAAGTTCATATATTTATTCCCAAAAAAAAAACTCCTGTGCTAGCATAGGCATAGCAGAGAAAACCCAATAACTTGGCTCGTTTGGTAGAGGAGTTCGAATAATGTTTTTTGAAGTTTTTTGAAATACATGTAAGTGAAAATGTGTGTGAAAATGTGTCTAATGTTGTTTAAAAACTGAACATATGCTGTTTAGATAGTCTACCAAACAGGGCCTTGATTTGCGCATGCGATTGCGGCGGCAAGTCAGATTCCTAAACGTGGTCTAATAATTGATAAGGGATCAATCCTTGTCCACCAACAAGTTTTTCTGAATTGAACCAACAAGAAATTACCGATTAAAGTAGAAAAACACCAAGAAATTGTTCCTTGAATGAGACAAGCAATTTTAGAAATGAGTGACACTCACGTGAGGACCACTTTGAGAGAGACACAGGTTCTTTTTCAACCCAAAAGCCCCACCAGTTGGAATTATCTTTGTTAATGGAATTGGGATCCTATCTCGTGGGTGAATAAATAAACTTGTGACTTGTGAGGGTCTTGTTAGGCATCTGCAGCCCATAGAAACTGCAATACAATTAAAATTGATCATTGTACCAATTCTCTTTTGGTGCATACAGTGTCTTCTCTATGCATAATCTTATACACACCCATGTTCAATCAGACGTATAGATCACATCCAATGCAATGAAGCCAAACTACAATTGCAAGTAAAGGAAGGTTTTTTTTTTTTTTTTTTCTTGGTTGAAATGAATCATTGAATAAAAATAAAATTAAACATCAAATTAAACATCAATTTGATAGTATATCATGCAACAAGTGTATGCATAATATACTTTTTCCCATCAAGATAGACAAGGGCAGAAATGTTAGTTGTAAGATGGGCCATGGAGATAGACTTGGATGAGAATTTCTTGCAAACAATGTCAAATGTTAGTTGTAAACACTTTGAAGTTGGCCAAGAGGATTGCTCAGTTTCAATTTAATTGGGTTAATAGCGTAATTCGTGCTCTAAAGGAGGATATCTCACTAGGTTGATCTTTTCTTTTTGTTTTGCTTGTTTTGGTTATCTGTATCTTTAGTGTAGAAAAAAAAAGGGGGGGTGCAAGGGCGGTTCATAAAAAAATAGTTAAATAAACATCATCATAGGGTACTCTTGCTTTGCGAGAAGGTCCTATACAGAGTTTTCCTTTCTTGTGCGAGCAAGTAGTAAGGCCGCACGTATTAAAAATTGCAATCAGGATTCTGCTATCAATCATGTAAGATTTGTTGATCCATACTATTTGTAAAACTTAAAGTCCAAGATATGTTATTGTCATCTGAAAATCGAAAGTTTACACTGTTGTATAAATCATTGAATATTTCTACCAAAAAAAAAAAAAATTCATTGAATATTAAGTTCGTGAAAATTCAAACTTATTAAATTACTATTTTTATGAAAACCTACCTGATTTTTTTTTTTTTTTTTTTTTTTTGAGAAGAAAAACCTACCTCAATTAATAACAAGATATACACACAAATAACTTTCTAAAAAAAAAAAGATATATACATAATAGAGCAAGACTTAGGTACAATACTTAGGTGTTGTTCCTAAAAGTTCCCCTTTTAAAATTCTGTCATGTGGATTTTTTCTCATAAGATGAAAGTATATTTTTTAGTTAAGTAGCCACACGACTAAATTTGAAGAGGGGGACCTAAGGAACAACACCTAAGGTACTGTATCTAAGTTTTGTCTCACATAATAATAAGGCTAAAATTAACCTAAAAAAACTAATAATAAGAGTAAATTTTAGGTATGGTTATATATATTAGGTTTTTCCATTAAATTCAAACACATAATTGTATTTGATTAGTGAAATAAAAATTGTGTTGTCTTTCTAATAACAATTAAATTTAATGCAACATCGTATTTGAATTTAATTAAGAAACTAATGTTATGTATTTCAGAAATTATACCTAAATTTTATTCTAATGATTAAGGGTGTTTGCAGTGCAGTTTTGGGTCATTTTTAGCACCGCACTTTGCGGTACGGTTTAGCTAAAATCATAACTGCACCGCACTTTATTTTTGCGGTCACATGTGCGGTGTGGTGCGGTTTAGAATTTATCCAAAATCATAATTGCACTGCACCTCATTTTTGCGGTCACATGTGCGGTGCAGTGTATAAGATGCGATTTAAACGGCTTGAAGTCGGTATATTTTTCAAATTTTGGGCTTTTCCTACCCAGCCTAAAACTAATTTTTCCCTTTATTTTGACCAAAGTTTTAAACTATTAAGCTAGTTTAAAGTGTTAAACTATTAATAATATATTTAATATTAAAAATAAATAAATATATTAATATATAGAGAGGGTGCGATGTGGTGCGGTTTGTGTAGTTTTCTTATTATAAAACTACAAACTGCACTACACCATGTGGTGCGGTGCATTGTTACTTACGGTGTGATGCGGTTATGCCATTTTACAGGCAGTTTTAGTGCGATTTTTACAGTTTGATGAACACCCCTACCAATGATAGTTTCATTGATAATGTGACAAAATTCGTTCAAAGTCCTAGTCAATATTTGGTAAGAATCCTTAAAATTAGCATAGTAATTGCTTTGTACTCTTTGCTACCACACAATGCAAAATTAACGAGTCTGGTTGAGCCACATCATGAATCCTATTTTTATAATACTAATTGTAGGAAAAATATTACGGTCAAATGATAAAAGTTGTGATTGACTCCTTACTTTTTCTATATTTTTACAAAATATTGACAGAAAATTTGGTCACATGAAATTGTATAAAAAAACAAATAGTATTACATGAGCATTGAGACCTTATAATCACCTTCTTCTTCTTTTATATTATTATTGCAATTTCACGTGACCAAATTTTAGTAGGAAGTTGCAAAAATAATTTTTGAAATATGGAATTGTCAAGAATTTCAAACTCCCTCCTTATTTTTATTTTGTGCTCACCAATTTCTTCTTATCTTAGTTATGGGACGTTGCTTTTTTTTTTTTTTTTTTGGGGGGGTGGGGGAGGAGCGTGGGCTTTTTAATAAATTTGGGTCATTACTTTTTTTTTTTTTTTTGGTTGTTTGTCACTTTTTTTTCTTTTTTTTATAATTGTGTTGGGGAGATAAACACCTCGGAGAGCTTCTTTGAGTAATTAATATAATATATAAAGACACATTTTAACCTAAAAGGTCTAAACCCAATGGGTACGTGCTCAGTTATGTTATATTAACTACTCATTTTTCTCATCATTATTCAATGTGGGACTTCACTCACATGTATATACCTATCAATATCTCCTTCACGTGTGAGTTTCTACCTCTTTGTTGGTCATAAACAAGTCCTACTCACTCCCCCTTGCCTAATGGGCATTTCCCTTCACTAGTGCATCGTTCATGGGCCTTCACATGTCAATCCCGCACATCTTTTATCCTCTGTGGGAACCTCGCAACTTATCATTGTCTAGCAACATTGGTAATAATACTCCTTTCTTGGGCCTTTTCCAAGATCGTTTGTATGAGCTTTATGGGCTTGCTTGGTGCAATATACCGCCCCTACTCCAACTGCGAAAGGGACCCGCCCTACACCATTTACGAAAGGGCTTCAAGTACACATATCCCGTTCCCGCTCTAACTGCGAAAGGAACCTTGTTAACCTTGCCTCTTTTGCCTCCACACTACCATGGATAAACACATTGGGGACACACTTTAACATGTAATATATAGAGATACACTTTAACCCAAAAGGCGTAAGCCTAATAAGTATGTGCTAAATTATGTTATATCAACCACTCATTCTTCTCATCATTATTCAATATGGGACTTCACTCACACGTGTGTACCTAACAATCTCTCCCTCACTTGTGAGTCTCTGCATCTCTATGAGCTATAAACAAGTCATACTCACTTCCCCTTGCCTAATGGGCATTTCCCTTTACTAGTACATCATCCATGGGCCTCTACATGTCAATCTCACACGACTTTTATCCTCCATGGGAATCTCGCACCTCATTGTTTTCTAGCAACATTACCAATAATACTCCTTTGTTGGGCCTTTTCCAAGATTGTTTATGTGGGCTTTATGGGCTTGCTTGGTGCAATATATCGTCCCCGTTCCAACTATGAAAAGGACCCGCCTTGCTCCATTTGTGAAAGGGCTTCAAGTACACGCACCCCGTTCCCGCTCCAACTACGAAAGGCACCTTGTTGACCTCACCTCCTTTGCCCCCACGCTACCTTGAGCTCTGAAACCACTTGTTGGGGAGATAAACACCTTGGGGAGTTTCCTTGAGTAATTACTATAACATATAGAGACACACTTTAACCCAAAAAGCCTAAACCCTAAAAAGGTCCATGCCCAATGGTATGTGTTTAATTATGTTATACCTTAAGTAATTAATATAATATATAGAGACACATTTTAACCCAAAAGGTCTAAGCCCTAATAAAGGCCCATGCCCAATGAGTATATGTTTAATTATGTTACATTAACCACTCATTCTTCTTCTTATTAGTTAATGTGGGACTTCACTCACACGTGTATATCTAACAAATTGGGCATAATTTTTTAACAAGAGTATATGAGCAAATTTATACAAACTCACTTTTTCCATCCCTTCACTTTTCAACTTTTAACCAAACAAAAAAGAGAAAAATTAAAATATTTTCTATCCTCCCACTTTTCTACCCTTCCAACCAAACGGACCTTGAGTGACAACTCGACATATATTAACATAGTTGCTAGAGATTGGGGAGGGGCAATGGTGTTTGCCAATGTTAAAAAGGTCAACACCAACAACCCTGTCCAGGCTAAGGCAGAAGCAATGCACTGGACAATTTTATTGACAAGTCACTTGAATATACAAAATGTTAGAGTAAAGAGTGATTCTGAAATCTGCATTGATGCAGTCAAAGCTCCCAAGCAGCAAATCACTTAGAAATTGCTTAATTTTGCATATGAAGTTTATTCTCTTAGTGTGCAATTCAATTTCTTAGATATTAGTTGGGTCAATTATGATTATAACAAGGCTATGGGCTCTCAAAAACTCTGTATCTAGTTTTGTATTTTTTATTTATTTATTTTTTTTTAATGAAACTTATTCCCTCCCGTGTTTAGCCAAAATTATTTTAAGGGAGGTTGCTTTTTAGTTGTTCTCTCTTTTGTTGCAATAAAATTTTGCCTTTCATATTTATAAAAAAAAAAAAAAAATTGAACATATAGTAATGAACACTATTATTTGTCTTATTAAAACAAAGAAAGAGTTCTAATAAACTCAACTCGTAGAGTCATTTGTCTTCAAGTTAAAGATCTAAGGATTACCACCACATATCCTTAGTGCGATAGTCATTCCACAAGTATAAGTACTTGTGAGATGTGAGGGGTAAAGGTCGGAGTTCAAATCTCTAGAAATGAATTTCACACACATATATACTTAGATTAGACTAGAGAAGAAGAATTCTATCTTGTATAAAAAAAAAAAAAAATCTAAGGATTGAATTCGACCTATACCTAAAATTTATTAATGCCTCCTCCACGATGAAATGGACTATCATAAATTCATAATGAGGCATGC
This sequence comes from Quercus tomentella, assembly GCA_028535165.1. Classification (NCBI taxonomy): domain Eukaryota; kingdom Viridiplantae; phylum Streptophyta; class Magnoliopsida; order Fagales; family Fagaceae; genus Quercus; species Quercus tomentella. Next base: position 48,057,399 of record JAPQVY010000156.1, read on the forward strand.
TATATTTATATAATTGTTCTTCGTTCTGAACGGACAATTGGTATTATATAACTCATGAATCATGATGATAACGGCCCCAAAAAAATCTAGGTAGTTCATCATCCATAACCAACCGAACTATTTACTTTAGTGGCTAACTAGTAACTACAAATACAATTGAGATGGGTCCGACCACTTTGTCTATTTTTAATGTATGAGAAAGCTAACAAAAGTTATCACAAAACAGCCATGGGTGTGAGTGGGTCCGACCAAAAGTTCACCCGTGAAGTGGGTCGGCGGCACTCGGCGGTGGTGGGGGTGGGCACATGAGTGAAAGAAGTTCACGAGATTGGATAAATTATAAATATGCGAATCCCAAGAAAGTTAAGTGAAGTGGGTCCCACTAGCTAACTACTTTCCAACAGATTAGACTAGTAGTGTCCAGAATCCGACAACGACGACCAAAAGTCACGAGAAGTAGTACAACATCCAAAGACAAAAATCAAAGTGTTGTCGCATAAAAAGGCGGGGATTCTAGCATTTGCTGTTATTTTTTAAAAAATTTAACAAAATATTTCTATTTTGAAACTATTTAAACATATGTCCCTCTTTTGAAATTCTATTTTAATAAAATTGAGTTTTGATTGGTTTAAAATTAAATTATACGCGATCAAACTAAAATAAAAAGAAAATTATATGGAACTCTCCTTTCTAAACATTTATCTTTGGAAAATTTCTCAGATTTTGGTTTTTAATTCATCAAACAAGACATTTCTTTTTTAAATTACAAAAAATTGTTAATAAAATATAGTTTTCGATCTAAATAATTTATCATATTAAAGACGGAGTGCTGAACACAATTTGGTGTGGATGGTGTTCGTTGGAATCTAAAAACATCCGTTGACAATAGTACTAAGCAACGTTGGAAGCCCCATGCCTCCACTCACTAGCATCTTGTTCACTATTAGCAGTCCCATCTCTCAGTTTAATTGGCTGAGATAGATGGCTTTTCACCCCTATTAAAGAGGACATTACCTTCAAATTTATTATGTTTGATAAATTCAAACTCATGTTTTTGTTACATACAAGATTTTATCGGTTCAACTAATTATAATCAATATAAGTTTCAAAAAAATTGTAAGCAACATAAAAATTCAGACTCAAGTAGCTTGAGCAAAGGAAGAAAAGGAACTTCTTCATCCTAGAAACGTGTTCTTGCTAAAAGGTCTTCTTTTGGTGAAAATATAAATAAATTGAAGAATGGATAATGTCATGCCAGATTCCCTCAACAATGAACAGCATATTTCACCAACTTTTGTGGGAGAAAAACACTCCTTGAAACTTTTTTTTTCTTTTTTTCCCCTTACTTTGATAGATAACTCTCATTCTTTATATTGGCCCTGTTAGAGCATCACCATCAAGTGTGCCAAATGCCAAATATTTGGCATTTGGCACACCAAACACCAAAAAACCTCTCTCATGAGGTGTTTTAAATGCTAAAAGTTTTGACACATATGAACAGTACGCTTCTAAATATGCAAATGTATGGACCGAAATGCTAAAATTTTTAATATTAGTTTATTCTATTTTTCTCTCTCTTCTCTTACCGTGACCCATATCAGTCCCTCTCTCAAGCCTCTCTTCCTCCTCACTGATACTCTAATCGGACATCTCAGCCTCTCTTCCTCTTTGCCAATCTTGCTCATTCACGCTCTCGGCCTCGCGCCGCCACCGACATCCAATCTCGCCTCCAATCTTACCGCCGATCTCTCCTCTGAACTTGCTGCCGATTACTCCTTTGGTCTCACCAGCACAGTGGCCAATCTCAATCTCAACATCGCCGCTAGTCTCAAGATCTTGCCCACGAGAATTAGCCACTTGCCCCCGAACCTTCTCTCCCTAAGCTGCCACCGATTTGGGATGTGGGTTTGTGTCGGTGGATGTGGGTTTGTTTGATTTGGTTGTGTTTTTTGCCATGCTGATCTCTCTGGTTGTGTTTGATGTGGGTTTTGCTTTTGGGTTTGTTTGATTTGCCATGCCGATCTCTCTGGTTCTTTTTTTTTTTTTTTTTAAGGTGGCGTTGGTGGATGTGGGTTTGTGCCGGTGGTTGGTTGGTTGGTGTTGTTGCGGCAGTGGTTGTTGGTGGCTATTGTTGCGGCAGTGGTGGATATGGCGTTGTTGTTGATGGTGATGATAGGGAGGAGATAATATATTATTTTAATGTGTAGTAAATATTATTTTAATGTATAGAATTGAATGATAAAACATCTAATTAATGAGATATTGTAAAATGATGTGGTAAAATAATAAAATAGGCTTTTGATGTGTCAAAATGACATTTTTTATGAAACAGCTGATGGTGATGCTCTTAGTCTTTTATACAAAAATTAATAATAAGTAAATTGAAAATTATTTTCTAATTTTTTATTAAAATAACAATTAGTCTACTACAGAATATGAACCCCATGTTTACAGTTGAACTTTACATTATAAAGGCGGAAAGCACATTTTAGTCCCTACATTTTCATGCTATTCCCATTTTAGTCCCTACATTTTATTTTTACCGCTTTTAGTTCCTATCCTGAAAACACTTCCCATTTTGGTCCCTGCCGTTACATCAGAAACAGAAAGTTGACGTGGCAAACGGCAGGAATAAATAATACTAAATTAATGTCCACGTGGCCTAAATTAATAATAAAAAATGTTTTTTGGCATTAAAAAATGCCACGTCAACATCTAAATTAAAAAAAATTAATTTATTAATTTTAACTAAATTAAAAAATTAAAAACAGAATTAAAAACTAAAAATCATATGAATTGAGATCTAAGTGTGTCTTGAACAAAAACAACAAAACCACAAACCTAGATCTAAGAACACAAACCCAAAAATTTTAAAAAAATTTAAAAAAAAAAAAAAAAAAAAACCAATAAATCTTTGTCGCTGAGAAAGTTTCTACTTCGCTCGGTTGCAAGAAAACACAGGTGAATGAAGTAAGCTACAACTTCTAACATCAATTTATTTTTGTGAGCTAAGAATTCAAAACCTTCACTCTACAAAGCTTAAAGAGGGTTTTACTATAAAGAAAAGAACAAAACTTTCACTTTCAAATTATTTTCCTTTGTTTTCTCAGCAACCAAACAGAGAATGCTTTCATTTCTACTCTCTTTTTCCAAATTTCTCGGCTAACCCATAAAGCTTCCTTACCCGTTTCCGCTTGAGAAATCGATGAGCTGCTAGGACTCCCTTCCAGATGTGCCATTGAAGACCCAACAAGCTATTTCCAAATACATAACTAAATCCCGAAGCTCTCTGAAACCAAAGCTCGAAGAGCAACGAAGACCAAGATTGTCCGTCAATTTGTATGTGGGACATGTTTGTTAATCTGGATTTGCTGTGTTTATGGCTGTTTGGTGGTGGTGGAGGCAAGTTAGCAACGATAATGGGTTGGCTGGGTTTTGCTTGTGATTGCTGGGTGGGTTTGAATCAGTGGTTATGGGTTTAAATCGGCTAAAAAAGGTTTATTCTTTAGCAAATGCAAAACTCAGGAACCTGTGAATGGACAGAAAAGGGATTTAGTTATGTATTTTTAAGAGAGAGAGAGAGAGAGTATAAAATAAAAGGAAAATGAGTAAATAGCTTGTTGATTTCCAAATTTCAGTTATGTATTTCTTTTTTTTTTTTAAATTTCTGGGTTTGTGTTCTTGGATCTGGGTTTGTAGGTTTGTGTTCTTATTGTTCTTGTTCAAGACATACTTAGATTTCAATTCATATGATTTTTAGTTTTTAATTCTGTTTTTAATTTTTTTTATTTAGTTAAAATTAATAAATTAATTTTTTTAATTTAGATGCTGACGTGATATTTTTTAATGCTAAAAAATATTTTTTATTATTAATTTAGGCCACATGTACATTAATTTAGTATTATTTATTCTTGCCGTTTGTCACATCAGCTTTCTCTATTTCTGATGTAACGATAGGGACTAAAATGAAAAGCATTTTTCAAGATAGAAAGTAAAAGTGATAAAATAAAATGTAAGAACTAAAATGAGAATATCCCAAAAATATAAGTACTAAAACGTGGTTTCCGCCCGTTATAAATACTTCACTTGTCTTAACACTACCACCAAACTCTTATCTAATTTACTGTCCCTCCAATGGAGTTCTCGAGAAGCCACGTCAGAGCTCAAGTAAACCACCTTTCCCTTTTCTCCATTTTCTCCCCCCAAACAAACAAAATCATTATGGTTTTCTAATTAAAATAATACAGTCTCTAGTAATGAGTTTTGATTCCTCTTTCTTGATTTTGTACACAATTCTATGTAACAAAGGGAGAGGTTGTTCACTTGTTCTAGTCATGTGCTCATAGATTTTGGTTTTTGTAATGTAATTTTGTTTTGCCCCACGGTTTATTGATGCATTTTAAGTAAAAAGATGACATTCCTTGTTTTCCTTCACAATGAGACCTACACCAACTTGTCTATTCTTATCAAACAATCTATGATATTGGTTTAGGACAGTTTCACAATGTGAACCAGTTTGTATCATAATATTCCTCTTACTTTCCGATAATTAGAACTTAGTTATCATTTTCATTTTACAGGTGATAAAGACAGTTTCAGTGCTTGTGGTTGTGGCCTTGTTGAGTCTAAGAGGAGCTGAAAGCAGAAAAGCCAGGATTCAGCAGGGTGGGTCCTTGGAGTACAGAGCTATTAGCTGCAGATCTCACAGTGCATCCCTGACGGATTTTGGTGGTGTTGCTGATGGCAAAACATCAAACACAAAGGCATTTCAGGCTGCAATCGATAAACTAAGCCAATATGCATCAGATGGCGGCGCTCAGCTATACATTCCTGCAGGAAAATGGTTGACCGGCAGCTTCAGCCTCACCAGCCACTTCACTCTCTATCTACATAAGGATGCTGTTCTCCTTGCTTCCCAGGTCTTATTTCTCGGACTTAATGCTCTGTATGTTTGTGCCTCTGTCTGTGTCAATTAGATGGGTCGGGTTGGGACGAATACTTTTAACTTAATAGGTTGGATTGAAAAAACTTTTCAATCCGACCCGACTCATGCACCCCTGTTAAATTTTTTTTTGGGAGAAAATTAGTTCCTATTTCATTTAACCAAAAAAATGTACAGGAAATATTCAATATTCAGCAAAACACTACCAGAAACATATCCAGACTGAAAAGCTTCTTCTACTGTTGAGAAAACTAGCATGTAACCTGTGCTATTAATGTTAGCTTAAGTTATTAAACGTATATGATATAATTTGTCCAGGAAATTTGGAGTCACTAAAATAGTTTTTCTTTATAATTTTTATAATATTGATTATGCCAAATTTGTCAAATTTCTCGTTATATTGCTATTACATATATAATTTTGAAAATTACTATTAGATACTACATATACAATATCAATTCACAATTATTATCTTTAAAATTCTACTAAATACAACACAAAATAAAATAATAAATTGCTCAAATAGTATCTCCTAAATTGAATAGGAATATGTGTATAAGATAGTTCAACTTAATTACAGTCTGTTACATTCAATATCTTCGCATACAAAATATCTTAATAGAAAACTGTATGAAAAATATACTCATTAATTCAAAGAAAAAGTAAGAGTAAAATCTAAACAATTTAATTTCTATTAAAAGCTAACAAAAGCAAAATCTAATTTTAAAATTACTGAACATCAAACTGCCTACTTTCAATTAGGCAAGAGAACTAATTGGCACCGTATAGTTAGCACTATGTGACTGAAACATTACGAAATTATTCCATGGTCTATACCTTTCTCCCTCGTATAGGATCCACACTTGTTTTCAATAATTTCACATGAACTTCAAATAGCCTAACTTTTATAGAATTTCAAATAGCCTTACTTTAAGTCAAAATCAAATAATCCCACTTCCTGCCTATTCTGCTACACGACATGATGCTTTTGTAAAAGGACTTGCAAAACAAGCAGCTCCTTGACTTGAACTTCAAAACCGGACTGTCCTTGCCAATAGTGTCAAATGAGGAATCCAAGTGAATGATATATATATATATATATATATATATATATATATATATATATATATATATATATATATATATAAAACAGAATTTCAACTTATGACTTTTGCTCTATAATATTGTTTCAATCATAATAAATCATATCAACAGCCAGTGAAATATTTTGTTTGTACATTTATTGTTAAGCACGTGCTTGCTTTTGGGCATGACATTTTGGATCCGTTTGGTATGTGTGTTTAAATAACAGTTTTCAGTTTTTTTGGAAATATGTGTGGGTGAAAAAGTGTGTAAAAATACGTGTAATATTGTTTAAAAACTGAAAACATGTGTTTAAAATGGTGTACCGAACAGAGTCTTAATCTCATATGTACTTTATTAGTTCTTCTTTGGGTATAACAAAATCTTACAATACTTTCACAATAAGTAAGGTGTTAACTTATCATAGAACAAAAATATATGAAATAAAAAATAAAGAAATTATCAGAATCCATCACAATTCAAAACAAAAAATTTTATGGAAATGTTTTGAGATTTTGTTGTATTCCTAGACTTTCTCCTGCTTTATCTTACCGATTTCACTGAATCAAATGGGCTAGGATATGAACGAGTGGCCTGTGCTCAAACCATTGCCATCATACGGTCGAGGAAGGGATGCGGCAGCCGGCAGGTACACTAGTCTCATTTTTGGAACAAACCTCACTGACGTTGTTGTCACAGGTAACTTAAAAACGAGTTTAGGTTTGGATTTTGGAGCTTTCATTGACACTTAGGGTCCGTTTGGATACAGCTGAAAACTGAAACTGAAAACTGAAAAACACGGTAGCGAAATAATTTTTAAATGTGTGAATAGTATCGTGGGACCCATTTTTAATGAAAAAGTTGCTGAAAAGTGAAATTTGTGGGTCCGTAAACAGTACACGATGTGCTGTGATTGGTCCAAAAAAATTTGAAAAGTCAAAGTTTGCGGCTACTGTTCATTGAACAGTGCATAAACAGTAGCCGCAACACCCAAAACGCTCCAAAACGCGTGAAAAAAAAAAAAAAAAAAAAAGCAGACAAAACGCAAACGCAGTTTTTTTCAGCAGACAAAACTCACGCGTTTTGGAGCGTTTTGGGTGTTGCGGCTACTGTTCATGCACTGTTCAATGAACAGTAGCCGCAAACTTTGACTTTTCAAATTTTTTTGACCAATCACAGCACATCGTGTACTGTTTACGGACCCACAAATTTCACTTTTTAGCAACTTTTTCATTAAAAATGGGTCCCACGATACTATTTACACATTTAAAAATTATTTCGCTACAGTATTTTTCAGTTTTCAGTTTCAGTTTTCAATTTTCAGCTGTATCCAAACGGACCCTTAGCACTAATAAATTATATAAATTCACAAATTAATGTGTTAAGCTTACAGTTTAATTATATATGTATTGAAATCAGGTGACAATGGCACAATTGATGGTCAGGGAGAATTCTGGTGGCAAAACTTCCACAGGGGAAAGCTGAAATACACTCGTCCTTACCTGATAGAACTCATGTTCTCAGACCAAGTTCAGATTTCAAATCTAACGCTCCTAAACTCTCCTTCATGGAATGTTCATCCAGTTTACAGTAGGTAATTCCACTCACTAATTCTACACTGCTACATGTTTTGTTATGTTAATTAAGGGCCAAGGTATGATTTTTCTCCCCGAATTATATCTCAAATTTTAATTGAAAACGTCCTATCAAGTGCACAATGTTCCCATTTTTATGTGGTTTGAGAGAGCCTCACCCCCCAATTTTTATATCTCAAATTTTAATTTCAACATTAAAATTATCGATTCTTCTGATTTACATCTTTTTTTTTTCTTAGAACATGGTACTTGAAATAACAAGCACAATAGGGGCAACATATTTTTTTTTTTAAAAAAAAAAAAAAAATTTATTTTACAATATTTTGTAAATATATATATATATATTTTTTCAATATTTTGTAAATATTAAATTGACATGTCTCAATATATTTTGATTTTTTGAGACCAACTGAATATGTCACATCAATATTATAAGAACCTGAATAAACACACCTTATCATAACAATAATTTTGTATAATGATGATAAGCTAAAGTCTGGATTAAACAAAATTAATCTATATTTAAGGACCAAATTGGACTTATACTCCTAATTTAGGAACAAAATTCATATTTTGACCATAATAATTTTAGTTTTATTCTTCAAATTTTTTTTTTTTCAAAAACCAAACTAGTCTGATTTTTTTTTTTTTTTTTTTCTTTTAAATTCATTTTAAGACCCTAACAATGTTTCAATTATACAGCAATATACTTGTGCAAGGGATCACGATCATCGCTCCAGTTAAATCTCCAAACACTGATGGTATCAATCCAGGTTCGTCTTATAAGCATCAAAAAAATAAGTGCTTTGATCTTTGACAATTGATTATAAATGTTTCTTGCCATATTCAATTAATAGTCAATAAAATTCATTTAGGGGTTTGGCTTTGATCTAATGGTTTTAGAGCACCTAAGAGGAAACTATATTGACACATCTTAAAATGAAATACAGGTCAGTTTTGGCCTTTTGGGTCCAGTCTTGCACTAAAAGAGAAGCCTCGTCCTTCAGCATTAGCAATGGGGGTGTAACCCCCCAGTTGCTATTTTAGCAACCCAGCTGCTCAAATTGAGCTTTATCCAGGTATGGGTTGCTAAAAAATTTAGCAATCATGAACAGTAAATTTGTATTTATACAACTTACTGTTCATGAGGTAGTAAAGAAAAAAAACAAAATTTAATCTCTCACTCTCTCTCTTCCTCTCACATGGTCTCTCTTTCTTAATGAAACTGGACGATGTGATTGTCGCTATCTGCAATAAAGTGGACAAGCAAAAAAACATATAGAAAAAAGGATCTTTGTTTTGCGCAATTAGCGGTCATGCGTTGCAGAGCCCACCATTGATATTCAAAGCTGACATCTTCCAATAGATGAAAAGTTGCCATAGAATTTCTCATTACCCAATTCTATCTTTCAAGGACCTCATAGGGTGCTGATCCTACATAACCTCATTGGATTTTTTCAGGTAGAAAATCATGCTGCCACTCAAAATTCCTTTGAGTCTAGCAACAGGTCAGAAAAATGATATATTTTGGTATTGATTGATATTGGTGTACCATATCGATATCAACATATTTCATGTGTCTAGATCTCTCATAGGAAGTCTATTCCATCGGTCTTACTTCATCATTGGACTCCTAGCATAGAAAGAAACATAAATTTTTCTTTTGATAATTAGTTTTTTTTTTTTTTATATTATTTTAATAAGTTGTATAAAAAAATAGAATTTCGGATGTTGGGTGAACTGTAAGATAAGATAATATAATAGAATAAATAAATTAAGTTTTGAGTATGTAAAATAGATGTTTTTTTAACTTCTTCTAATTCTAATTTCTTTCTTCCTCTGTTTTTTGCCTAAGCACAGATTCTTGCACAAACGTTAGAATAGAAGACTGTTACATAGTCTCTGGGGATGACTGTATAGCCGTTAAGAGCGGCTGGGATGAGTATGGCATAGCATTCGGGTGGCCAACCAAACAACTAATAATCAGACGGCTCACATGCATTTCCCCATACAGCGCAGCGATCGCATTGGGAAGCGAGATGTCAGGCGGGATCCAAGATGTGAGGGCCGAAGACATTGTGGCCATCCAAACCGAATCAGCAGTGCGGATCAAAACAGCCATAGGAAGAGGAGCATACGTGAAAGACATATACGTGAAGAGAATGAGATTGCACACAATGAAGTGGGTGTTTTTGATGTCTGGCAATTATAAGGCACACCCTGATAATAAATATGACCCCAATGCGCTGCCAGTGATACAAGGGATTAACTATAGGGATGTGGTGGCAGAGAATGTAACAGTGGCAGGTAGATTGGAAGGGATTTCTGGTGATCCCTTTACTGGCATTTGTATGTCGAATGTGACCATTGGGATGGCTTCTAAGGCGAAGAAGATGTCGTGGAGGTGCAGCGATGTTGCCGGGATTACGAGTGGCGTGACTCCCCCGCCGTGTGATTTATTAGCTGATCAAGGGCCGAAGAAGATCACCACATGTGATTTTCCAGAGGACACTTTACCGATAGATATGGTGGAGATTAAGCAGTGCTCTTATAGAATGAGTTATGTGTGAACTTTGTTTAATGTGTGCTAAAAATATTAGTTTTTTTTTTTTTTTTTTTTTTGAGGAAATACTAAAAATATTAGTTTTTTTTTTTTTTTTTTTGAGAAAGTACTAAAAATATTGGTTGTTTTTTTTTTTTTGAAAGCCTAAAAATATTAGTTGTTATAACAAGGAGTGGAGTCAGAAATTTTACTTGTGGATCAAAGTATAATATATATATATATATATATATATATATATATATGTATGTATGTATATAACATCAATCAAGGAGAACTATATATTTAGCAAATCAAAAAAAAAAAAAAAAAAAAAAAAAAAAAACAACAACAACAACAAAAACAAACACATGAATACATATATAAATACAAAGAAAATATGTAATCTTAATTTTTTAATATAAGAGTAAGTCTTTCTTACCTGTTCCTCTAAAAAAAAAAAAACAACCTAAGTCGCAACTCACACATATAATCTATATTAAATTTAAAATATATATATATAAATTAGTTTTCAAAAGTCCCTGTCACCCTTTCAATGTTGACATATTCCACAAGATATTTCTTACATTGCGTTTTTTTACCTAAGCACGACAGGTTCTGATCTCTCTCCGGCACAAAATACAATTAATCAATGGTTGTTATCGTATATGTTGGGAGTATATAGTATTATCGAATAATCAATTATGTTTGTAGACCGACGATTTTTTTTTTTTTTTTTTCCCCATAAATTATGAGTAAGATGAGAAGGGGATGTCTGCTGTTGACTTTGGTTTCTCTCAAATTTGAGGTTTCCAATAAGTTCTAACATGCTTTAAAGGCAATAGAATGAGCTTATATAGTAAGTCTAAGTTTTAACCATGGCACATTGCTTAAATACTCAACCTCTAAATTCTCTCTAGGACGAGAAATTATTAGGTCCTTCCGGGAGGATGAATGAGGTGGTCCTCCATCAAATAACAACCAATAAATACATGCCACCTGGTATAAAAAAATACTTAAGGTATTTAGTCATAAAACCAAACCGGATGAACCAAACCATCTAACCCAAATACGTTTTAGTTCTAACTTCTAAACTAATCCCTTTCGGAAACCCAAAACTCGAATCCATCAGTTCCTATTCTCTTAGCTTTCTCTCTCTCAAAACTCTAGATTAGATTTCTTCTACCTCTCCACAACTGCCATTCTGTCTCAAATGCTACACGAGATGATGTTAATGCATTTATGAGGTGTTATTTGATGGAGGACCACCTCATCTATTCACCCAAGAGAACTTTAATAATTTCTCCTCTGGGACGCCATACTACAATATCTATATCAAATTCGTCTCTTTATAACCTACCTATAATACCTGTAGTCATCTCTAAAAAGTAAAAACCAACCCATTCTATCATATGCAAGCTCATAGTGCAGCAATTTTCAGAGTTCGCGCAATATATATATATATATATATATATATATATATATATATATATATATATATCTGACCAAGAAAAAAAAAACACTATGATATTATGCAAAGATCCTGATTATCCTTGAGTATAGTGCTAAGGTCTGTCTCTAAATACCAAAGTTCTGCCATATCAAATTATCAATAGCATTAAACACGTTCTGAATTCTCCCTCAAATACCATTTCAAGATTCCATATCAGTGGAATTATATGCTTCTCCCCATATGAAGAACTTGGGAGCCAAAAAGACACTGGCCATCTGTAGTCTGTACAAAGTACAATCCCAATGGTGCACCATTCTTGAAACTCCAAAATCACCTTTTTTATTTTCTTTTTTCTTTTTTCTTTTTGTTTTTAAGGAATTGATAAAATGAATGTATTATAATATTAGTTACGAATCATGTGACCAAATCATGTGCGTATGATATGATTTAACTATGCCAAGATCATTTTAGCAAAATGTTCTTTGTTACAAACATAATGCTTAAGGGTTAATAATTGATCAAATTAGAAATATGGGAAATAAATTGACAATTGTTTTAAACCATTAATTTTTATGTAAAATTTCATAATTGACCACAATCCAACTTGAAACACAAAAAGTAAAAAATTTCAAATGTACCGTAGCAAGACCACAACAAGCCAATGTCTACAAATGATGTACAAGAAAATATGCTATCAGTTGAGAAATTTATAACATAATGACCTTTTACTCCTCTATTTTTTTTTTTTTTGAGGGGTTTTTGCTCCTGCAATTTGGCTCCTTAAAAGCCAGATCATTAATCTCCCTACTATCCATATGGTGAAGCAAACAATGTTCAACCACTTTCCTCAAGTTAATAAACCAAAGTTATGAAAAACATTCCCTGGCATTTGAGTCCTACACCACCATGACCTAAGTTATCCCCAGTTAAATTGCACTCAAAAAATAAAAATAAAAAAGTTATTCCCTGTTAAATTGCCAACAGCTCAGTTAAAGTTTGTAGCGATTCTTTCTGTAGAATATTTGAGTCCAACACCATCTGACCCTGAAGACCGACTTCAACCTTCTAAACAGAGTACCCACCAACCCCTGCCTATCTCACCCGTCCCAATTTAGGAAGTATACTCTGTTACGGGCAGGGACGGACCCAGGTGGGAGCCCGGGGACCCCTGGGTCTAATTTTTTTTTTTTAATTTTTATTTATTTTATATATATAAATATTTATAGTTATTATATATTTTATTTTTGTAGTGGCCCCCTTCCAAAACTTTAGACTCATTTTTTTCTTAATAAGCCTAGGTAACTTCACTCAAATAGCAACTATCCAACTAAAAAACTTAGCAAAAACAATAAAAACATTTATGTATTTTAACCCCAAAAAAACTATTTTACCATCAAAAAAAAAAAATCATGTGTTATTGGAGAAATTAAAGATAAATTTTTTGCAACTACAGTAAATTGGCATAAATACCAGTTGACAGTAGTTAGTTGTTAAAAATAAAATACAATATTTTATTAAGATTATATCTCTTCCTTCAATTAAAAAACTCAAATTCTCCCTGATTATTATTTTAATGAGTTGTTTATATTATTTTAAATGAAGTGATAAAAAAAATAGAACATTTGATATTGGATGTATTGTAAAGTGAGGTGGTTGTTAAGGTACAATTTTTTTTTTTACACCTAATATTATTTAAATACAACATATTTATTTTCAAACACCACTAACAAGTTATTGGGCTTTCCTAAATATTTTTTGTCCTATTATTATGTTAACCACAAATATTTCATATCTTATTATCTAAATTGGGTCATGATATAAACTATCACAAAAAGCCTAAAAAACTCATATCTTATCTAATTTTATTATCTTTATTTTTACTAAGCCTAAAACCGGCCCTACAAGCCCAATGCACACATCCCATCTTTTTTTAAAACCCAAGGCTTGGCAATATTTCAAAAGCACAATTTTTATTGGTAATATTTCAAAAGCACAATTCTTATTGGTAATATTTCAAAAGCTCAATTCCTATTGGCAATATATCAAAAGCCCAAACTAGCTACTTGGCACTATTTTGTAAAAAGCCCAAAGTTATCAATCCTTGGCAAGATACTATATAAGTATTTCACTTAAAGTCCAATGATTAACAATGTGTTAAGTTCTTAAACCTATTACTACAATATTACAAGCCCATGAAATCTATCTTATAAAACCCATGGTAACGATTTATGTTACGTGACACTATTCATTTTTCCAAAACCCATGCAAACATATATCAAGCCTATGGAGAATTATGAACTTGTGTTACTAATATAAAAGCCCATGGAAAGTTATGATTATTTATTTTAGACCTATGACATATTTATTTCAACCATAATATAAACTCATGGAATTTATATAAGAACCCATGGTCACTATTTATCTTATACATTCTTAATATCTATTTCCAAAATACATGATACTTATTCACCTTATGATTATTATCTATAGAAAAACCCATGAGAATATCACATTATTCCACTATAGTGGTTGTTTCCATATTTTATTTGAAACCCATGGATATTGCCTCTATTTAAAACTCATGGTAAATATTATTCTCAAGAAATATTGAAGGTCATTATTTAAAAGCCCCAAAGAAAATATCATTTACAAAAATAATCCATAGCAAAAATTATGAGAAACTATACAAGTTGTTATTTAAAGCCCATGGAAATTAATACCCAAAACCTATCATAAATATTTATTAAAGCTCATGGATTCATTTTATTTCTACTAACAACTAAAGCCCATGTGGAATAAAAATCCATGGCAATATATGGTAGCTTTGTCTATTTTGTAGGGCTCACAATGAGAAAGCAAAAGGATAGGCCCAAGTGGAGAGAACCACCAAGTTAGAGGCCCACCAAAATACTCAACCCTCCTAGCCAAGCCCAACATGAAATCTCAGCCAAAACAGCTCATGTGTGCAAACTGACCCCACTGGAGAACTCCATTCAGTTCTGCCTTCCGCTGGAGGTCACCTCAAGAAGCAACCAAGCTCCCAAACCAAATTAGGAGCTGGCCACCTGTCCCACTGCCAACTCTGACATGAACAGTACCAAAGGCTGATACCCAAAGTCTAATGGGCAATAAATACCCTTCTTCCCCAAGTTTTGGTCACAACTTAAGGAAGCCACAACCAAGACCTCCAAGCTCATGAAATCCTCAACCAAATAGTTTATTTTATTACTAAAAATGTATGTAATTGGTTCATGAACCAAGCCTATGAATCCTAAAGGAGAAAATTTGGGAACATGTGGTTTGGAGGGCATAAAGGAATACCCAACGAAACCCTCTAAATGGACTTAAACTTTGACACCTGGCATGGGGTGTTGAATCCTACTTCCTAGGGTCCAAATCTCAGTTTCAGCACTAGGATTCCTCCTTAATACTTGCCTTAATCCCATTGGCTGAACACAATCTCAGAATTCTTAGCATTTAATGCAAGATTATGCTGATTTTTACCCATGCGTGACATTGCCCAAAGAAGCAAAACAATCCCAAAAGAAAATCTCCAATTTTAGGCCAAATCCTAGGATAATTAAGTCTGTTGTCCTACCCCTGATCAGTCCTACGTTTTTGGACTTTTGCTAATCAATCCCTTAAGCTTCACTATAAAACGGAACTACCATCAACTCATGGAGAACAACAAATCTTATCATAAAATTCCTCACCCATCATGCTATTTTCAGCCCATAAGTCAGTCCCTTAGTTCAAAAACTAGCATTTAGTCCATAAATGCTCAAATACACTTACCCATAAACATCAGGTTCCATCTTCTCAGGAAATCCCAGCACCTTAAAATAGACACTGAACCCCTCTGAAATTTCTGATTTTCATGTCACTTTGCTTGTGGTTCAAATCTCTCCAAGCTCATAAATCATTCCCCTTAACCCACATTCACTTAGCCTCAAACATTCCCTTTCTTTTTGTTGCATATTCACAGTCCGTAAATGTTTCCTAATCAGTCACAAACAACTCTTTACCCATAAAAGCCTTAGCCTCAACGTTAACTCCATCACACCACCACAAGCTCAAATGCCCACTCACTCAAAAATAGCCTACACTACACCATTCATGCCCCACATATAGATATTCCAAAAATCTTAGTTCAATATGTGCTGCACTGAGCTGGAATCTCTCTCTCCCTTATTTCCATCCAATTTTTTCCTCTTTTACTTGTAATTATGAAGACTTTAATCCTTATTTATTGTTATTATGATGAAAACCATAATGTTTTGGATACTATGGAAATTTTCCCTCATGATAACTTGATAATAATAAAGAAACTATATGATTTTTATCATATAAACACATTTATTGACTAATCAGACGTTACTGTTGGAGGTCTGTCATATTCACTACTAGACCGTTTTTCCTCTTGTGTACTTGTTATAATGGGCCAACTTCTATATTAACCAACTATGGAGGAAATGCATAATTTTTACTATGAAAATACATTTATTGATTTTCCAAACATCTACCGCTGGACATTTCTCTTACTTACCGTTGGACGTTTCTCTTACTTACGCTGGACTATTATTTAAGCACTTGTTGTGGTGGGCCATCCTTTGTGCTAGCTTATCTTTGTAAGAGGTATTTTTGAGGCCTTATTGTAATCTTTGTTGGATGCAACCTAGACTTTGAGCAAAATGGACCTTTTACACTTCACCGACAGCCTTTAGGCCATGTTCCAAGCCTAAAGTCGAGTCTTGGTTTTGACTCCCCTAACATCATGTGGGCAACAAATAACGAAACCCCCCCCCCCCTCCCCCAACATTCTGGTGACTCCACTAGGGAGTCTACTATAAATGAAGAATTACCATGCCTCCTAAGTTGCAAAACATCCTACAATAAGGAACTCAAAATGTCAGCCATCCAGCAGTACAAAGTTAGCACTCCACAACTGCACTTAATGCCAAATTTCAGAAGAGCAGCCTCCATTGCCTTACTACATTCGATACTGATCTCCAGTAGTAACATTCTACACTGTCCAGTCGTACCTGATGCAGAATTCCAACAGTAACATTCTGCATTGTCCAGCTGAACTTGATGCAGAATTCCAGTAGTAACAGTCTGCACTAACCAGTCGTACCTACTACAGAATTCTAGTAGTAACAGTCTGCACTAACCAGACATACCTATTGCAGAATTCTAACAGTAACAATCTACATTGTCTAGCCGTACCTGCTGCAGAATTCCAGCGGTAACAGTCTGCACTGTCCAGCCATACCTAATGCAGAATTCCAGCAGTAACAGTCTGCACTGTCCAGCTGTACCTATTGTAGAATTCCAGCAGTAACATTCTGCACTGTCCAACCGTACCTGATGCTGAATTCCAACGGTAACAGTCCTAGTCATCTATGCCCCTTAAAGGAAGCTCGTACTCCGCACAAGCAACCATAATAATTTGATCAAAAAGAGAAGGGGTCAACAACTCAAGATCCTCCATCTAGTGTACAAAACACCTCTCTTTAGCAATTCGTCACTCTCTTTGATCTCATTATGCTGTTGGAATGAGAAAGAGACAAACTTCTGAAAGATTTCCTGTCATTTTACCTGTAAGTCACCATATCAAGTTAAGTTGCTCAAAAATCTATGCCTAGAGAAGTGTGAAGCTCTCACCTACACCCTCTATGGTGGGTGGAAAGGAGACGTTTTAGAACATGACAACAAGTTCTTGAATTCTATGGGTCCTCATGCAAAGAATGAAGAACTTTGTTTAAGGTGATTCTCAAAGTCCTTCACCAACCATGCATATTATTGGTATGCAACACTTAAGCTCGGTTCCATCGCCACTTGGGACAATATGATTGAAAGTTTCTGCTCAAAATTTTTTTCTATGAAAGAGAAAAATCAACATTATCACTCTTCACAAAACCAAGCAAAAACCTTCCAAAAGACTTCTTGATTGCATCCATCGGCTTAAAGATACCACTCTTGGTTTTTATGAGTAGTATGAAAGGCACAAATCTTCATCAATGACATGCTAAATCATTATCATGCATACTTGGAAAATCTTGATATCCCTTCAATCTGCTCCATTGCTCCAAAAGCCAACAAGATAGCTGCCTCACTCTAAAATATATTTTATAGAGAAGCCTCACACAATAGTGGATTCTCAGGAGTGATGACCCTAAAATCACCCGGTGGGGTTTTCGACGTGTAGGTTTTCCCCATTCGTAAACAAATCACCGTGTCAATTTAATTTCCGCTGCATACTTAGTTCAATCGGTGATTTGTTTATGCTACCACGTACATTGCATGTTAATTTGATTAATTAATAAACTTGGCTAATTAATCAATTAATTTATCACAAGAGGTCAATACGTTTTTAGCCTATCAAGTGGTATTAGAGCAGGCACACTCTAATTAGGTTTAATCTTTGCATCATGATCCATTGACCCCTATTTGTCATGGATAGAGGACAGTCTCTTATTATACCTCATTTATTTGATGGCACTAACTACACATACTGGAAAGTACGCATGAGAGCTTTCTTGCAGTCTCTAGATGAGAAAGTGTGGCAAGCTGATGGAAGCATCGGCCGATTGGGATGATGCTAAGATCAAGGCGGCAAACTTTAATAGCAGGGCATTGAATGCTTTATTCAGTGTGGTCACAAATGAGGAGTTCAATAAGATATCCTCCACTGAAACTACTAAGGAAGCATGGACCATCTTCCAGATAACCTATAAAGGAACTAAGGCTGTCAAGGATTTGAAGCTTCAGAGGCTAACTACAAGCTTCGAAGAAATCAAGATGGAGGAGGATGAGTCATTTGATGAGTTCTATACCAAGCTCAAGGACATAGTAAACTCAGCTTTTAATCTTGGGGAAACCATTCTTGAACCTAAGATTGTGAGAAAGGTGCTCAGATCTCTACCCGAGAGATTTCATGCCAAGATCACCGCGATTGAGGAATCGAAGGATATTGACAAAATTCCTTTGACAGAGATGGTTGGCAATCTATAGACCTATGAGTTGGGTTTGTCTAGAATAGGGAAATTGAGCAAGAACAAAAGCATGGCACTAAAGGCCAAGAGTAGTGATACAGATGAGCCTTCAGATGATGAAGATTCTAAGATGAAGTCCTACATCACCAGGCAATTCATGAAGAATGCAAATGGGAAGGGCTTCGACAAGGACCATAAGCAATTTAGCTCCTCACAGTTCAAGAGCCAAGATAAAGGGAAGAAGGATGCTAGGGATGGCAGTCAATATACTCTTCCCTCAGGACCAAAATGCTTTGGGTGTCAGGGTTTCAGTCACATGAAACAAGAGTGCCCCACATATCTCAAGACCATTGGGAAAAGCAAGGCACTTGCTATTACATTGAGTGACATTAAGCCTAAGGATGATTCTGATAATGAGGATGACGGAATCCTGAATGCCTTCACTCCCACTGTCAATCCTACTGAGGGGATTGTTGAAGATGTGGATGAAGAAGAGGAATTGGTGGAGTCCAAGTTTGAGAAGATGGATGAACAAGATGACATCCGCACAGCCTATGCAAAGTTATACAAGGTCACAGAAAAGCATGAGAATATGTATAGCTTGGCCACCAAGAAGCTTAGTGATGTGGAGCTTGAGTGAGAAGAAATTTCTACAAAGTTTGATGAAGCAAATCAGAATATTGGAGCACTGAGGTTTAAGAATAACTTCTTGGCTGAGAAGACCAAGAAGCTTGAGGCAGAATTGTTCCAAGTCAGAGCTCAGCTAGAAAGAACTTCAAGCGCTAAGCTTGATGAGATGCTAAGTCTTCAGAAATTTGCTTCCGATCGAACCGATTTAGGGTATGATTTCTCTTCTCCTAGTATTACTTCTACTAGTACTACTATTTTTGTTCCTCCTACTAATAACGTTGAAACTAAGAATAATGATGTTAAAAATGAATTAGCTAGTGTGAACATAGACAAGGGTAAATCTATCTTAGGAGCACCTTCTAAGCTTGATAAGAAAGAAAGTAAGAACCCTAGGGCTAAGAAGGGGAAACTCTCAAAAGCCAAAACAGTAAAAAACAACATTTCTGCAATCACTGTGGAGCAGCTAGACATACTCGACCTCATTGCTACAAGTGGTTAGCCACTCAAAAGAGCAATAACATGATCGTGTTGGGAGATCAGAATCAGCTTCCACCCTTGTTTGTTCCTCTTGGAGATCTTCTCAAAGCCCTCATGTTCCTTTCAAACTTGAACGGTTTCAATTCTTCCCCCCTCACCGTTGGTCCAAGGGTTCACTCAAAGGAAAGGCTTTTCTAAGGTGTGGAAGGAAAAGGGCTCCAAGTGATTCTGTCACTTTTTTTTCTCTCCTCTTCTTGTTTCTATTTGCATTACTTGTGTGTTTTGCTTTATTATTTTGAGTCAGTTTAGTTTTATGCATTGCTTTGTTTTTGTTTAATTTGTTTTTGTTTGTTTTCTTTTCAGTTTTGGTTTATTTTGTTTTTCATATAAAAATTTTAAAAAAAAAAAACGAAAAATACAAAAACTGTATGTGTTTGTGTACATTGGTACTTGTGTACCTTGGATGGCCATTAAAACAAAGTTTTCTAAATTTTGTATCTTTTGTAGCTTAGATGAGCATCTCTATGCACAACTAAGCAAGTGAGCTTTATGGTCCATGTTTGTGATGAGTAAGATTAAGTAATCTCTTGTACTTAACACTCGTATCACTCTTTTTAACGGGAAGGACTAGAAAATCCTAAGAGAAATGCATAAATAACCATCTCACCACTGTTGCCAACCAATCAAGAAATGACATTTGTATGCTTCGGCATAGCAAAAGTGGAATGTCAAATGCTTAACATAATTGGATATTTCTTTTCTATCTCTTATATGCCCATGCATGGTATGCTTAAAAGAAAAATATGTAAAGAAAAATAAAAAGCAAAAAGAATCAAAATGCGTTATATATGATTGCAAGCGTGTATTCTAGGAGATGTGGGAGTTATAGGATGTACCTTGAAGGTGATAGTCTCCATTAAACAGTTATGATTGTGTGTGAGTTAAAGTGATTTTCTCATATCTCAAATCGTCATAATATGTAAATAGTTATGCAATTTTGCGATGTTTTTCACACACAACATGCAATATTCTTTGCTACTCTTGATACATTTGCAGGTATAATGTGATTTGGTCATCACAAGGTTTACATGTGTTAATGTATGCTCACTAAACTGTCTTAACTTGTTTTTGAAAAATAAAATTGGTTAGACTTGTTTAGTGTGTGTGTGTGTGTGTTTTGGGATCTATATTCTTATCATTTTTCTTGATTGAGAATGATTTAGAGAGCTTAAAATGTTGTTTGGATCGTTGGTTGAGTTGCATGATTGATTGCATTCATGTCTGTATTTTTCCCTTCTTGAAAAACTATTTTTAAGCAATCTTGACAGCTCCTCGAAACCTCTCGATACTTAGCTTATCTATCGAGCTCTTCAGTTGCTTTTTATCGCAATCTCGACACCTCTCGATAGCTAGGTGGATCGATTGAGAAAGTTTTTGTCTCCTCGATAGCTCCTCGACAAATCCTCGATCCATCGAGCTTGTTTTTGCCTTGGACACCTGCTTAGTAGCTTCATTTGTTGAACCCTTTAAAGCTCGACACCTCTTGACACCTCTCGATCTATCGAGAATTACTGAGCTTCTATAAATAGGGTCAGCGCGATTCGGACTTCACTTTGCTGGATCTCTCTCGATCTCTCTAGACTTTTCAACTCCCAAAACCTCTCTCACTCACTCCAAACCTCTTCCTCAAGGATTCTTCGGCCTTAATCAAGTTTCCTTCACTTGGTAAGTGTCTTAATCCTTCATTTTCATATCTTTTGACCTAAAAATTGGGGATTTTGGAAAATGTTTAGGATTTTTCAAATTGATGAGGTTTTTGCAAACTTTTGGAAATGGGTTTTGTAGATTTGATCTTAAAAACACCATGCATTGCATCTCATGTGCATTATAACTATATTTTCATGCATTTAGATGTGTGTTATATATGTTAAACTAATTGTGTGCTGGTAGGATTGGATTGGGTTGAGCCTATGATGCAATTACTATTGCATATCACATGCTCATGCATTTTCATGCATACATCCTTTACATTCTATATATTCTGATATATTTGAACTATTTTGGGACTTTTCTGATTGTCTCTTTCGCACCCCCCCCCCCCACTTTCTAGTTTACATTAGTGAGTCATGGCACCTAGACGAAAGTCTACTCCGTCTCGGAACCCTCTTTGTTCTGGGGCATCTTCTTCTTCATCTGATCCTACTCCTTCACACATCCGGTTCCATGATAAGAAGGCCAAATCAGACTTCTTTGAGAAATTTTCTAGACGAGGCGTTCATTCGGAACACCAAGTCATTTTGTCGGACTTCTCCAACACTGACCTACCCACTGTCATTCACAGTAGGGGTTGGGAGTCACTATATGACGTCCCGGTCACTTGTCCATCCATGTTGATCTAGGAGTTTAACTCCAACATGCATGGATTTGATTATTCAGTACCTCTTTTTTTTACTCACGTTCGAGGTACGCGTATAGTGGTCACACTGGATATTGTATCTGATGTGCTCCGTGTCCCACGGGTAAAGCATCCTGACTACCCCGGTTGTGATTGTCTTAAGACTGTGTCTAAAGACGAGCTTATTTCTTCTTTTTGTGAGCACCCTTCTAATTGGGGTAAGCGTTAGTTCACTCCTTGTACGGCCTTTGCTAAAGGCCCTAGGTTTCTGAACATGGTCATGACTTTTGTTTTGTATCCTCTTTCTCATTATAACTCTATTACCGAGCTCTGTGCTTGATTTTTGCTTTCTCTTTTAGAGCATCTCACTATAGATTTTCCCTCTCATTTCATTCTTTCTATCATAGATGTACATAGGGATACGGCGACTCGTGATAAACCCATCTTCCCTTCAGCTATCACGAGGATTTTACTTCATTTTTCTGTTCCCTTTCCCTTATCCGACCACTTCCATGTTATGTGTGCCATTGACGTTGTTACCGTTAAACGGAGCGAGGCACAGTTTCGCTCGAGATGGTCCGGATCGGCAGCTTCTACCACTCCTTCAGCTCCATCCACCTCCGCTCCCTTTACTTCTTTGGGAGGTGTGGCTCTAGATGCGATCATGGCGCAGGTTTAGCGTATGGATGCTCTCTTTGATACACTCACTATTGAGATGTGTCAGGTGAACACTCGTGTCAGCTGTATTGCTAGATGGCAGGCTCGCTTTGGTGGCTTTGTGGAGTCTCCCTCTCTTCCTCCAGAGGCATCCGAGGCATCCAAGGACGATGATGACTCTGACGACGATGATGACTCTGACGACAACGATGATGATAAGGATGGAGATGCTAGCTCTTCCAACACTAACAAGATGTCTACTTGATACTCTTACCCTTTGTCACTTGTGACAAAAATGGGGAGTAGTTTTGGATATGAGAGTAATCATACTTAGGGGGAGGGTTAGTATAGGAGATTTTTGTCAGGAGGAGTGTGTACATTGAGGGATGTAGTGAGGTTTTGATTTTTTTTTTCTTTTATCTCTATTTCAAATACATTATATCTTATATACTGGTCTTGTGACTATTTTAACATACATTGTACTTATATTCTTTATATATTGATGTATGTTTTTCACCTATCCTTACATGTGTTGTTTCTTTTCTCTCTTTATGCACATGTTTCTTATATTATGTATGCAATCTATTATTTTTGTTTCACACTACGATGCCTTGATGAGTTTTGTTTAAAGTGTTTCCGAAATACAGGTTGTCAAAGTCTACTTGCCATAAACTCTCCTCTTGCAAAGTTTTTCAAAAGTTTGTGTTGGGATAGACTTTATTGTATTTAACAAATGAATATGAGTTGAGTGATTTATGACTTCTCTCATATGTTCATTTGTTTGTTGTAGTTTTGTCACGGATTGCCAAGGGAGAGATTGTTAGGACATATGTGACTCAATGTTAGGAACATATGTCACTATTTTATGTAATTGGCTAATCCTTTGACAAAATGCATTTTACTTGTAATTGGGTAGATCTAGAATGTGTTTAATGCTTCAAGAAACAAGGTTTCAAGTTCAAATGTTAAAGCCATGCAAGTCTGTCCAAGAATCAAGTGTGAAAGTGCTGCTCATTAAAGCTCGACAACTAGCATCTATTGAGGCTTAGAGAGCTGTCTGAATCCCGTGGCTTAACAGCTGCTGGACAGATAGGTATCTATCGAGGTTTATGAAACTCAGTTTTTTAGGACTGTTTTTCATCTAATCCGTGAGTATGTGTTTGGGCTTTCTTTTCTCACAACCCTAAACATATATAAGGATTATTTTAAGGGCCGTAAAAGGTTACGCACAATTGCATAAGAGAAAAATGCACAAGTGTGAAGAAGAGTGTAACCAGAAACCTAGTTTGCCCTAGTTCTTCATTCTATTCAAGAAGCTACTGTGTTTTGTACATTGTAAGGTTTTGTGACGAAGCAATTTCATGATCTTCATTGAGTGATGAACAGAAGAACTTTGCAGCCAACAACCTTCTCTAGTTGGTGATTAAAGTCGCATACTGGGATCTGTGCAATTGGTTAGTCACGTACTGAGAGCCGTGCATTGAAATGAGAGATTGTCACTACAGAACAAGTCCAATTGGGTATTGGGGTAAGTGTTCAACTGTAGGTTGGTATAAGGTACTAGGATTCCTTTACTTGTAACCGCTTGTTTTGATAATAGTGAATTCTCGGGAGTGGTGACCTTAAAATCACTCGATGGGGTTTTTGCCGTGTAGGTTTTTCCCATTCGTAAACAAATCACCGTGTCAATTTAATTTCCACTGCATACTTAGTTCAATTGGTGATTTGTTTATGCTACCACGTACATTGCATGTTAATTTAATTAATTAATAAACTTGGCTAATTAATCAATTAATTTATCACAAGGGGTCAATACGTTTTTGACCTATTACATGGTATCCTAAGATAGAGAGAGAATGTTTGGTGGTTATTTATGCATCTCAAAGGCTAAAACACTACTTCTCAGCCCAACAGATCCTCTTAGTGACAAAGTCTCACCCCATAAAAGCCCTTCTTCATTAGCCCTTATTAACTGGAAGGGTGGCCCAATGGCTAGTTCTGCTCTCCCAGCATGATATAGGCCTAGAGACCCCCAAGGCTGTCAAGAGTCAGGCCATAGTAGATATGCTAGCCTAGTTCCCCAGGGAAGAAAAGTGCCCACTGAGCGAGGAGATCCTAGGATCAGTAATCTCACTTTCAGGAATAATTTGAGGGCTGACCCAGCCTAGGAGGAAAAAAGGGAACTAAAAAAAATAATACAGATTTATACAAATTTGGGAAAGGATAGGGGACAAGATAAACCTACCAACTCTTACAAATGAAGTTGTAGCCCTAATAGATTCCTTAGCCTCCACGGGTTCAGGAGTTTACTCAGCAATCACAGTTCCAGCTGGACTAGAAGTCTGTCCAGATGTAGGATCCTCAAGGATACGGGTCTGAGTAGCTCCAAGATCCTGAGCAACCGGAGGGATGGAAGCCTGCATAGACTCAGTATCCTTGACCACAACAGGGACCTGCCCAATTTCCTCAGCCACTTCCCTACTTAGGATTTCCTTTTCCACATCAGAAGTAGTTGGGGGCTGAGATGCTACCACCTCCTCTTACAAAACACCACCAACCACAAGGGGAGGCACTTCCACCTGCAAAAGAAGGGAAGGGAAGAAGAATGTTAGGTAACCCAACAGAAGGAAGAGACAGGTTCTAAAGAAAAGAGACAGGTTCTAAAGAAAAGAAACAGAGAAAGAAGAGGGGAAGGATGGAAAAGGGTTATACCACATCATCACCAGAGGAAAGGCTCTTCACTCCTTTAGGGTCAAGCTTACGCTTAAACTGCAAAATAAAAGCCCACTCATGGGTAAGGGAAAAGGGGAAATAAACTACAAAGAAAGAAGGAAAGAAGAAAAGAAACAACCAAAGAGAAAAGGATAAGAGAAGAAGGAATGAGGTTTTTCCCTTCTCTCTCTCTTTACAGGATCTATAATAGCCTTCTGCTTACTATGGGTATGCCCAGAAGGTCCCTGACGAGATCGGGGAATAATGGAAAAGGACCCCAAAGAACCTTAAGCTGGAGAGGTAACAGCTACAGAAAAACCCTTTTAGGGGAACTCACAGGAGTCTGAAGGATAGAAGTCTCTACCTTAGTCTTTACTCTGATCTTTGGGATGAGAGGATGGCTGACCTCCTTTCCGATAACAGAAGAGTCCACTTCCCTAGGGTCCTCAAGGACAACAAGCTGCTTACGAGTTGAAGTAGTTTTCCTTTTCTTGGTACCTTGGCTAGCTTCAATACCCTCAACACCCTCCTCAGCCTTAGATTTCTAGCTGGCATCCATCTTGACCTTCTTCTCCTTGTCCTTGCCAACAGGAGTTGTAGCACCAATCTCCTCAACCACCCCTTTCTTAATCGGCACACCGGTGGAAGAGCCAATGATTAACTCACTCCTTGGCCAAAAAGTAGGGAAGTAGTTGGCATAGGATACCCAGCCACCCCTAGCAGTGTGCCACTCCACAAAACCTGTCTTACTACTTATTGCAGCAGACACAATACCAGCAGTAGGGAGGACCAAGCGCTTGTTGTAAGTTGGAGTAGAAGAGAGATCAGGGTCAAGGGTCCTCCCAACTATACTTGAACCAACATAGTCTGAGAAGAACTTCTGAATCCTCCTCCAATAGCTAGAAAAGCCATTTGAGCAAAAGGCTGCCTACTGAGAGTTTGGCACAACAAATCGCGAGCTTCTCCACGACTAGTAAGAAAAGGCCTGAAACCTAAGAAATGGATGTAAAGAAGGAAATGAAGAGACCACCTCCTTGAACACTGGTGGAATATCCTGGTCAAAACCGAACTGCCTAAGTACCTGGTGTGCAAAATAATGGGTGTACTTAGGGCCACTTGATGAAGGGACTGGGAGCCATGAGGGACTGGTACAAGCAAGGTACGCCAAGTTGCCCTCATCTCCCCGGTGCAAGTCAAAGGTGTGCCCTGGGGAACTCACAAAGGAAGATAAAGCAGAATCACAAGCAAACCTAAGGCCAAACTCTTGGGGAGAACGCCAGCTCAAATGGTCCCTCTGATCAAACAACTCCATGAGATTGAGAGCCCTACCCTTCAAGTTAGACCAACGAAAAATTATAGGGTGTCCATCTGTAGAACTACCACACAGCCCCTTGATAATGTTTGGGGATCCTTAGAACTTATCCTTTACATATTTCAATTTCTTACATTTTGCTAAAGTAACTTAGGAACGATCCCATACAAATATTTGCAGAATAGCACAATGAAGAGAAGTAATGGTGTAACAAGAGTTACCTTCAACTTCATCACCATGAAGCATGTCCAATTGGGAATAGATGTGACCCAAGAACATGGGGGCTAATGGAAACCTGGTACCCCGGGCCAACCTAATGGCCAAAAAGAAGGACATGGACTTGACTCCATAACCAGGGAACTCACTGAAGAGGAACTTGCTCAGCCACAGCACCAGGAACCCAGCTTGCAGAACAAATTTGTCCTTTTCCTTAGAGAGGATTGCTACCCATTTTCCCATCCTGGTTGGCTTACCTTTAGGAGAAGCAGTACGCCTACCAAAGTGTTTGAAAAGTCACTCCTCGACTGCGAGATCCTCACCCACAAAAAAGAAGAAAGTGTGCAGAGAAGGAGGCTAACGACGTACTAGGTGCATAAGACCTTTGGCGTCTCTAAAGCCTTCCAAATTCCTAGTTATTGCCACTGATTTCAGGATACCAGCTTGTTCCAAATGCCCAGCAAAATCCCCATCAGACAATTCTTCATCTACCCAAATGGTCCAACTAGTGATTCTCCTAGGAACAAAATCGAAGGAGATGGGAACTGCTTCATGGGATCCTCATCTGATTTGAAGGTCCAGGATCTCCCTTGGGTTCGGGACTTGGGCAGAATTGACAAACCCAGATTGCTAAGAGAACACCCAAGTATGAGGAGAGGGAGGACCATCACCATGGGTAATCTGAGGGAAGAATAGGCTGGGGGTGTACCAGGGGTCTCATAGAGGAAAGGCTGAGCGATTTGAGACCTCCTTTACCTCCCCTTACTCTAACCCCACCGAGGAACTCTCACCTCTAGAAGGAGTGGGTGAGCGTTCCTTTTGTTTCCATGAAGAAGAAAAGAAGGCAATGGAAGAAGAGAAGACAATGCAGAGGACAAGGATCCTCGAATGCAAAGGGAAAGGATCCTGGGTAAAATAAGAAGTTTATTCACCCACAACAATAAGGAAGCAAAAGAATACTCCTAAAGGAATAAGAATCCTATTTACTCACGTGTGGGCTGCAGTCCAAAATATTACAAGTATTAAAATCCAGAACTAATGGGCCCTCAAAGATAAGAAAGGCTTAATCCATGAGCCAATGCCCATTTAAAATGGGTAAATGAAAGCCCAAGCTCATAAAAGGGTGAGCATCGGGCCTTGGAGGAAGAAGAAAAAAGCAGAGGAAGCTCAGCCCAAATTTTGTGAGAAAAGCTCCTAGGGAGCCCAGACAGAGACTGGACTAGGATACCTTGGAGCTGCAAGAACCAAGGAGGAGATCCTTGGGAAGTGTAGAATAAAATCAGCTGAGAGGTGGACAACTCAGGGAAGCATGCTCATGGACACAAGGAATGAAGAAAGACACGTCCCATTAGCCGCCTATAACTCAGAAGAAAAGGCTTTGGAAACAGATGATAACTTAGGAACCAGCACCTAGTGAAGGGAAGCCTAGTACCTTAGGAAAAGCAGGGAAGTGAACCATGAAAGAAGGTGGCTAGGGATCTTTCAACATGATAGGGAAGAATCCGCCTATTTGAAGAAAAAGACAAAGGGTGAGGTAGCCAAAAAGGAGTTCTGAAAAAGTCTCTCTAGAAGCCTTGGAAAAAGGAATTAAAAGTTAGCCCCCAGGACCCCCCAAAAGAGGAAGGTCAGCTGGGGACTTTTTGGGGGAAAACCTCAAAAGAAGAATAGAGTGAGAAAATGAGGAAAGGATTAGCCACCAATGTTGCTGACAAAATATTGGTTCTAGTACCCAGAGCAACAAATGAAGGGAATCAATGGCACACCAAAAACCCTAAGAAGGTACTATAAAAAAGGGATCAAGCCATCAGCAAAAGGCATTGAGAAAAAGTTAATCATAGCAAAAAGAAGCATCCAAGAGAGCCAATAAACCTCGGAAAAATAGGGAAAAGAGAGAAACACTGTAAGGGATCCTGTGATAAGTGCTTGAGGATACACTTGGATTCAAGAGGAATCAAACCTTACAAGTCTTGGAAGCCTACAAAGAGCTATCTAAGTCTGTGACTTTTGAACTTATTTGAACCTCGTGACATATCCCAGTGAGAAATAGGACCCAATGTACTAAAAAATTCAATATAATGACATATCACTTTATTTTCTAAGGATCCCAGGCATCCTTATTTGTACCTTTTAAATAATTACTTATTGTTCCTCAACCGCTAATTTTACAATATGTATATGTTTGCATGTATGAATATGTATGTGTTGCAAGGCCCATGTTTTGGGCAAAATTGGTTTGTAATCAGCCCAATATAGCTGCTATGAACCAAGCCCAATTCACCAACAAAAAAATATAAAACTTTTTTGGAGGCCCAGGATCCTCGTTATCACTTGGGCCTAGCTACTGACCAAAACAGGAACCCACAACCATTTATGAAAGTAGGTGATTTAGCAAATTTGAACAAATCATATATTAATTTAAACATTGAATCATAGAAGCAACACATTAATCACATAAAAAAATTGAATATACTAATTACAAAGGCAAAGAATATCATAAATTAATTAGAAAAGTATTAAGACTATTGGAGCAATTAAAAGTCTAACAAGTTTATCCTATCAAAAAAATATAAGCCTAACAAGTTTACCTAAGAGAGTGAGTAGGAGGTTAATGGAGCATTACACGGGACGGAATTTTTAGAGAGAGAGGATTTTTGGAGTCTAGCCCACGGTTAGAATTGTAAGGTGAATTATTTAAGAGCAATGCTAGAACCACAATTTATTACATAATTTTTGTCACAACTCGTCACATGGCGAGTTGGGAGTATTGGAGGTGTGGACCCATTATTTTTTCTCTATCACTCACAATTACCACGTGGCAGGTTATGGTAAAAGTTATACAATAAGTTGTGATCCAAGCATTTTCCATTGATTAAAGAAAAAATGGTTCAGTCAAATCTTGGTAAAAAAATAATTAGAGTTGGTCAAACTTTCTCCAAGTTAGTCAAATGGTTTTAAATGGTGGATGTTGTTAAAAAAATTAAAAAATAAATAAATAAAAAAAGAAGGAATTTGGTCAAACTTCATATGTTCTAACATGCTTTTTCCACATAATTTAAATTTTGAGAAAAACATGTTAGAACATATATCATGCCTCAATTGTGCTCCTGTAGTAGCATTATTGTCAATATCGTATTTTGTTTGGCCTCAATAGGAGTTCCAAAATACCAATTTGGACACTAAAAATTCAAAATCTCCCTTTTAACTTGGAAAAATAAATAATTACATGAAATAATTTTATTTGTCCCGATGAGATGTTGGATAAATTTATTTGATAGTTTAAGGACCCAAAATCCCAAAAATTACCTCATATGGACCTAATTGGGCTAGGCTTGGCCAGCTAATCAAAGTCAAATTAGCCCCACACACACACACACACACACACACACACACACACACACACACACACAAAAAAAAAAAATATATATATATTGGTTTCTATCAATAATTATATCTTTAAAATTCGTTGCATCAAGATAGATCTCATCAAGGATCCATAATAAATAATTTTTTCTTGAAATATCAAGGGTGGTGAATTCAGGCTTTGTAAGATTTGATTTATGATAAAAACATAATAATAACGTAAAATGAAAAATAAAATAAAATACATATATCATGTAAAAGAAACTGAAGAAATGTTGTAGTAAAGATATGATAACATTAATAAATAAATAAATAAGCGTCTATATAATGCAGAATTTAAATAAGTTTCGCTATGTTTGATATAAACTATTGACATGTAAAGTTATTATATGAAAAAGAAACTTAGATAAAGCATGAAATATAGTGTGTGTATATATACACACACATTTATATTGTAATTATTATTATTTTTATTTGAATACAAAGTTAAGAAGTCCATGTTTGCTGGCTTTTTTCAGTGAAAATTTGTGTCTATTTATTTATATTTTAATGTATCTTTCTGGGACTTAATTGTATTTGCAGTTGAAGTATTTGAGCCTCAATTACTGTTTTGGAAAGCCGCATTCACAGTAATTTCATGACCTCAGGCTATCTGCATAGCCCCCGAGTGACACATGGCAGAATATCAAGATCAGAGTGATGACAGGGCAAGTAGCGATCATCTTGCGACCAACCAGGTCGCTACAAGGTCGCAAGTTGCATGATCATTGTACTCTACTCTCTGTACATTTTTTGGGCTAGTGTGATTATGCTAGTACACACCCTTACAACTGTCGTATGTGGCTAGACCTTCAGATAAGGATCTTAACAAACCCTAGAACACAAGTTGCATATCCAAGATAGGCCATTCTATGTATGAAAAGAGAGAACTGTTGGTTTTGAGCAAAAATAACTCTACCATCTCTTTCAATCTTTGATTGAGATATTGTATTCCTTCATCTCACCCAAACACATAAACCTTGAGAGTTGAGTGAAGGTTCTTTAAAAATTGAGAAGCCACTTTCAAAATCCAATTCATTTTGGAGGTGTTTCCATCAGTGCTTCAATGAAGGTTCTCTAGTAAGCTAGAAAGAGAAAGGGCTCGGTGATGTCAGTTGCTAGTTGGAACTTGGAAGGCTCAAGTACATTTAAACTTGTGAGCTTGCAGGGTTCATAGTATTCTTATGTAATGCAACTATCTTGTCTAGAGGAGATTTTTTACAGATGGTCGGGAGAGGTTTTTCTACCCGGTGTTTCGAGTTTTCCTCTTCCTAAACACTTCTTTTAGCTTTGGTTTGCATGTTTTTACCTTATTTCCATATTGCTTTATGTTTGATATGCCTTGCTTAGGGTAGCTTTTATATATTGAAATTGGTTAATCACTTTCACTTGGACTAATTTCATTAGTTTTTCTTAAAAGTGATTTAGCCATAAAAAGCATTATTTAGGGTTCTAACTATTTGCTAGGGTTTGTATAGAATCTTTTAAAAGTTAATAGACATGTGTCAAAAATAATTTTGATATGCTTAAAGTAAAAAACAGCGTGGGTGGCTGCTTAATCTACAGGCCATGTGTTGGCTGACATCCAAGAGCTCCCGACCAGCCTTCATTGGTTCTCAGTTCGTAGTGTTTGCTGAGGTGCTAACTTAGCAGCTCATGCTTTGGCCTATTATGCTAGACATATTTCTTCTAATGTATTTTGTTCAAAGGACTCTCCTCCTCCTACTATGGAGGCTCTGGATTCTGATTTGGCTTATTTACATTCATAAATGATAATTTGGACTGGTTTGCACAAAAAAAAAAAAAAAAAAAAAACTATAGCTCTGTTTGGATTGGCGTTTGCGTTCATCATGTTTGCGTTTTTGGATTTTTTTTTTTTTTTTTAATAAGTACAGTGCCTCTTGCACTGTTCATGGGACATGAAAAATGCAAACAGGCAAATAAACAGTGATTTCATAAATGAACAGTAACCAGAAATTATTTTTTTATTATTTTCAGTTTTCAATTTTCAGCAAAATAAGCGGTATCCAAACCCACACTATAACTGACATCCATATTTAACAATATTACCAAATAAAATATGTTTAGCATGAAACATATAGAATTTTTAATCCATAGAGATTAAATTTTTATGTATGAAACAAATTTACATCAATGTGACACAAATACATTAGATAATAAGAATATCAATCATAAGGAAAATTTTAAAGTGGGTTGGAGTGTCACAAAAATAGCCTTTAACTTTGAAAATTTGGTTAAAACCTCATGCTGGTAATCATGGTTTTAAAAATCAAACTACTCAAAGAACCAAAAAAGAGGGTGGTTCCTGATTTTATGGTCCGACCGTGGTTGGATTGATGGTCGAACCGGTGATGTCATTAATATTTAATTAATCATTTTTAAATTATTAAAATAAATACATAATAAGTTTAAAACTAATTATGTTTAGTTAAAAATATATATAAATAATTTTATATAATTTTTCACATATTATTAAGAATATTAAAGAAATGAAAAATTGTAACTAAATATTAACATTATAAAGTAATTATTCTTAAACCATTGAGATTTGAGTTAATAATAAATAATAATCCTCCCATAAAATCAAAAATAGGTTCATGATTTCATTGTATCTAAAACTAAATGTTTTACCACCGCACACCCTTGGTGTAGTAGTCACTCCACAAGGTATAAATACTTGTGGGATGTGGGGGGCAAGGGCCGGGATTCAAGTCTCCAGGAGGGAGTTTCACATACATATACACTTAGATTAGGCTAGAGTAGAAATTTTATCTTGTAAAAAAAAAAAAAAAACCTAAATGTATTAAATAAAGAAAATTTAATGTTCATTTGGTAATATTATAAAGATTAAGAGTGACTAAATAGATTTAATAAATCTTTCCCAAAAATTAATCGGATTTATGGTTTTTCCTTTAATAGAGTTGAATGTACCAAATTCCAAAAAAATAAAGAAGAAAGAAAAGAGGCCGTGTGTAATTGTAAGAGGCCAGCTATCCAACAATTAAAACTTAGCTTACCCTACTTTATTACACCACAAATACACACATATACTCCATTGTCTCAACCGTAATATGCACTCCCAAAAAAAAAAAGTCAATGTAATTTATTAAATGCTCTATCACCAATCCTTGATTCTCTTCCATATTAATGAATAGTATTTTGGATTTTTTTTTTTTTTTTTTGGATAAAAAGATAGAAATTTTACTTTAACCTAATCTAAATATATATGTGTGTAAAACTCCCTGTTGGAGACTTGAATTCCTAGAAACTTGAACCCCAGCCCTTACCTCTAACACCCCACAAGCACTTATACTTGTGGAATGACCATCACACCAAAGGTATGTGGTGGTGGAATTTGAATATTAAGTTATTTACTCAGTAGTTAAGGAAGACTAAAAGGAAGATATTTATTAAAATTTTCCTTTTAATTTTCCCAAAGCATTACTAAGTTCCAGATCTAGAAGAAAAAAAAAAAAAAAAAAAACATTTTGCTACCCTCCCTACATTGCCGCCCTAAGTTCCAGATCTGAGAAAAAAAAAACATTTTGCTACCAAATATCTCCAATACAGAGCATCTTCACAAAATTTGCAAAACCGGTTCAATCGTACCGGTTTCTAGTTGTTTCGGTTGAACCGACGGTTACCAGTTAAATTTACTTTTACTATGATTTTCGGTTTTTTAAGAGAACCAGACCGAATCAACTCTCAGTTCCCGTTGAACCACTGGTCCGGTTTGGTTTGGTTTTTAAAACCATGCTAGCAACATTT
This sequence comes from Quercus tomentella, assembly GCA_028535165.1. Taxonomy (NCBI): domain Eukaryota; kingdom Viridiplantae; phylum Streptophyta; class Magnoliopsida; order Fagales; family Fagaceae; genus Quercus; species Quercus tomentella. The sequence continues at coordinate 48,091,593 of JAPQVY010000156.1, forward strand.
TTTTTTTTTTGAGAAACAGGACAGTGAGGCCACTGAACAGACTCCATCCAAACCATCAAAGGTAAAGAAAACTTTGCGCTCTTGGCTAAGGCATCCGCTAAACCATTACCTTGCCTACAAGTATGAGAGAAAGAAAAGCTCTGAAGAGAGCTAGTAGAAGACAGAACGTCTCTAATAATGTGACCAAAAGAAGAATGCAGAAAAATTCTATGTCGAAGTGTGTTGATGATAGTCTCGGAATCACCTTCAAAGATTGAATTTTGAATCCCAAGTTAGTCTTGATATTTCCTCGATTCAGAGGCTTCCAGCTTGGTCTTTGGGTTCTAACTTTTTTTCTGTGGGATTGGCCGAACCTTATGGAACTCCTCCAGGTATTGCTTCGCCATCTCCAAGAGCCTGTTAAGAGGACAGACTGCTTCTTCTAACCGAGCCTTATTCCGTCTGTTCCAGATAGTCCAGCACACCATCGCGAAAAGGTTTGTGTTTTGTGAAGAACTGAGAAAAAGCTTAAGCAAATCTGCAAAAGAATGAGTTCTGTAAAATTCAGAGGGTAAGGAGCAAAATCTCATGGACCAAACAGATTGGATTTTTTCACAAAACCAAAGGGCATGGCAGGTGGTTTCTTCATAAGACTTGCACAGATTGCAAGTAGAAAGAGGTACAATCTTACGCTTCAACAGGTTGTGCAAAGTGGGCAGTGAGTCAGTGCTTGCTCTCCAAAGGAAAGTCCTGACTTTGTTTGGCACTTGAAACTTCCAAAGACTTCCAAAATGTCTTATCATCTTCAGCATTCGATGTAGAGGCTTCCTTATTACTCAGCGTCACAGAGAATGTTATAACCTGATCAAACCGAATATAATCCAGTTTTTGTATGTGGCCAAAATAAAACATCCTCCTGGGAGGAGGAAGCAATCGATAGTGACTTAATCAGCTGAGCTTTAAAAGGTAGAAAAATTCCATCAATAAGGTGAGCATTCCACCCCCTGGAATCAAGATCGAAGAGTGCATTCTCTGTTGCATTTTATGGTAGAACAGAGGGTGCATAGAGGATTCGGCCAGTAGTAAGACCAGGCAGCCAAGCATCTTTGTAAATTCTTATGGATAAGCCATCACTTTTCCTCCACTTTCCCCCGTAGTAGTGACTTTGCGAGCATGTAAAAATACTCTTCCACGCAAATGAACCTGCCTTTGGTTTTGCATCCCAAACAGTACCCCTTGGAAAATGTTTAGCTTTGAATACTTGGAAAAAAAGAGAGTCTGTGTCATGGATAAGCCTCCACACCTACTTTGCTAGCATAGCTTCATTAAATTTGCCCAATTCTCGGAAACCCATACCACCCTTAGATTTTGGTTTACCTAGAACCTCCCATTTTTTCCAATGTATTTTGCTCCTATCTCCACATTGTCCCCACCAAAACTTACGAATCATTACTTCAATATCATGGCAAAGACCCACCAGGAGATTGAAGCAACTCATAGCAAATGTAGGAATAGCCTGAACCACTGCTTTTAGTAAAACCTCTCTACCCGCCTGAGATTGTAATTTTTCCTACCATCCTTGCAATTTACCCCACACTCTCTCCTTAATATAGTTGAGACTGGCCCTTTTATTTTTCCCCACAACTGCAGGAAGTCCTTGTTGGGGTTTATGCCCTAAAATCCATTTTATTGGCATGTCATAAATAATTAAATTGTTTAATTATATGAGACTATTTATAAATGAACTAACGAGACATTATCATAGTCTTTGAGATGCATTATATGTGATTTAGTCACAAAATATATAAATCACAAGTTCCTTGTAAACTCAAAATGTAATTCGTAGTCGGTGATAAAATTGGGCGTTTCATCTGTGAAAACTATAACACATCAACTAAGATGGTTTGTCTTGATCATGGAAGTGGAGACTTCTAGTTGATGTTTTGATGTGTCTTAAATGTTAAGACATATTGAACTGGACCGCTGTGAGATTAATTATTCAATCAACAATTGTCACTTGAATAATTATACTCATGACTTCTAATTTCATAGACTCTCAATCCTGAGAGGATAGTGAACCCGATCATGAAATGTAGGTTATTTGGTTATATCAGGAGTGAGATATAATATTCACGGTCAAAACCTCAGTATGTTAGGTAACCACATGTAGTGTTGAGGGAACACATATTCTCAAGATAGAATCCATAATCTCTTTTTATAGAGATACGAAATATCCCCTTGAGATAAGTTTAAAGGGAACTGGTTATTCAGGGCGCCCACTTTAGTAAGGAGTTACTAAAGTTTATATTTATTGAAATTGGATTTCAATAAATGTGAATAACTAAAAGATTAAACTGGGCACTCAAGGATAAAATAGTTGTTTACAAAGTGAGTTAATTATGACTTTGTTAACTATGGATATTTCATGGAGGGGTCAAATGATATCATTAGAGTCTTGGGATATAATTTATTAATAAGACCTAAAGTGCAATTATATATATACATATATATTGAGAAAGAAACTTCATTCATTTAATCATAATAATAATGAATCCTAATACAAGGCTTCCAAAGCTGGTGGGGGAGAGTCCTCCAACCAATACAAATCATATTTTAAATTTCTAGCATGTTGAGCAAGAACATGTGCTACCTTATTGCCTCCCCTCCTAATCTTACTAGTTGTAACCCACTGTAAACTAGACATCAAATGGCGAATATCATTAACCACATTGCCTAGGAATGAATAGTTAGTCACATCTGAAGAAATAGCTTGCATAACATTTGTATTATCTCCCTCTATCATTAATCTAGTGAAACCAGCATCCACAGCGAATTCAAGAGATCTTCTGCACGCAAAGAGTTCAGCTTCCTCACTTGTATCCACCTTCGGCCCAATAGCAGACATACCAGCTATAACTTGGCCCTTCTCATTTCGAATTATTGCTCTTATACCAGATTTCTCCATCCCTGAAAATATTGCTGCATCATAATTTAACTTATATACCATTGGTGAAGGTGGCTGCCAGACTTCACCGCTTGGTTACTCCATCGGACTCATTATTAAATGCACTTGGGCTTGCTTAAACTCCTGCAAAAACTCCTCAACTCTCTTCTGAAGACTGGTCAGGTTCTTCAGCTACCCTCCATACAGTACAAAATTACGTTGGTTCCATATGACCCAACATTGAACCCAAAACAGCTCCATTTCTTCAGTTGAGAGTCGATCCACCAAATGCTTCGTCAGCTGCATTACATCTGGGAAACTTGAAGCTTCCTTTTGTAGTTTTGGGATGCTCCCTGCCCACACATCTTGCACCGCTGCACAACCCCATAAAACGTGTACTGCTGATTCTGCCTCCCTAGTACAAATGTGGCATTTATCTTCATTGATAATTCTTCTCTTTACTAGGTTGCACCTTGTTGGTAAGATGTCATAGCATGCCCTCCACCCGAAAATTTTAATTTTGTTTGGTATACAAAGCTTCCACAAAACCAACCAGATGAGTTTCCCAACACAACCCCCTGAAGATTCAGCCTGATTCCCATTGCCTTGCATTCTTCTTGCTACCTTGTATGCAGACTTGACAGTGAACTTCCCATTTTTATTGTGTAGCCAACTAATTGAATCTGGAACAACCCTTCTGCTAAGAGGAATCTTGGTAGTTGCATTAGCATCTTCTCTATGGAACAATGACATGATCATATCACTTCTCCATACATGCACCTCTGAATCAATTAATTCTGAAACAGCCATCTCATCAACCAGCTCATTAATTGGATGAAGAACTTTATTTGTGGGATGATTGGGAATCCATTTATCGCCTAACACACTTATTGAAGACCCATTGCCCACCCTCCAACAATAGCCCGATCTAAGAATAAGAAGTGCAGCCAACAAACTTCTCCACACATAAGAACATCCAAGAGATTCTTTAGCATCAAGAAAAGAGGACTGAGGAAAATACCTTGCTTTGAAACACTTGTATAACAATGAGTCATTGCCTTGAATCATTCTCCAACCTTATTTAGCCAACATTGCTAAATTAAAATCTCTCAAATCCCGAAATCCCATACCACCCTCTATCTTTGAAGTTGAAAGCTTATCCCAATTCATCCAATGAATTTTTCTTTCATTGCCTACTTGACCCCACCAAAATTTGGCACATAAATTATCTAGTTCATCACATAATTTCATAGGAAGTTGGAAAACACTCATAGAATATATCGGTATAAATTGAGCAACTTCCTTGATGAGAATTTCTTTCCTAGCTCTAGATAATAGCATTCCTTTCCATCCTTGCAGCTTCTTCCATATTTTGTCTTTTAAATAAGAAAAGGTGTGGTACTTAGCCCTTCCAATCAAAGTTGGCAACCCTAAGTAAGACTCAAATTTCATCACTTCCTTGAGACCCAAAATGTGCAACATCTGCTGCTTCTGAACTCCTATTGTGTTAGTACTAAAATAAACAGAGGACTTCCCCAAATTTATGCTTTGGCTTGAAGCATTTGCATATGTTTGGAGAATCTCCACAATGGCCTCCCCTTCATTTTGTATAGCCTGACAAAACAACAGAGGATCATCTGCAAACAATAAGTTAGTAACTCTGGGTGCTCCTCTACAAATAGAAACTCCTTTTATCCTCCCTTCAAATTCTACTTTTGCCAATAAAGCTGTAAAGCTTCTTCACATAACAGAAAAAGGTACGGTGGCAGTGGGTCTCCTTGGCGTATTCCCCGTGAAGGATGTACCATACCATAAGGTTTGCCATTCACCAAAATAGAGAAGGATGGTGTGGTGACACAACTCATCACCCTCTTTATCCATTGTGTTGGGAAGCCCATTTTCTCCATAATCCCCTAAAGGAATTGCCATTCCACCTGGTCATAAGCCTTGCTAATATCTAACTTCAATGCCAAGGTCCCTTTCTTGCCCTTCTTCCGAGCATGCATTGTATGTAGTGTCTCATAGGCCACCAAAACATTATCTGTAATCAATCTTCCCGGTACAAAAGCACTTTGTGTAGGCAAGATAATGTGTGGAAGTACCTGTTTCAATCTGTTTGCCAACACTTTGGAAATAATCTTGTAAATCACATTACATAAACTTATTGGCCTAAAATCAGACATTTTTTCTAGGTCTTTCACTTTAGGAATAAGAACAATATTTGTGTGATTTATCTCAGGTAACATATTTCCATTATTTAAAAAATCCAACACAGCAAAAACAACATCATCACCAACTATGTGCCAGAATTTTTGATAGAAAAAGGCATTCATATCGTTGGGTCCGGGGGCCTTGGTAGGTCCCATTTGAAATAAGGCCACTTTGACTTCTTCAACAGTGAATTCACTAGATAAGACCACCTTCATATCTTAAGTCACCCTTATATGAATAGCATTCAAGCACTCCTCCATCTGATCACCAGCTCCTGCATGAAATAGAGTGTGAAAATAATCTGAAGCTACCTCCACCACATCTTCTATTTCCTCAACCCACTGCCCTTGAGCATTTTTAATACCCCTGATGTGATTCTTCCTTCTTCTTTGTGTAGCTTTGAAGTGAAAAAATTTTGTATTTTTGTCACCATGCTTCAACCAAGAAACTCTAGACCGTTGAGCCTAATAAATTTCTTGTTTTTGGAGAAGCTCATCCATGTTTTTGCTTAATTCCAAGTACTCGGCCTTGCTGGTTTCAGATATTTCTTCTTCATTCAATCAGTCCAATCTTTTTTGAGTCTCTTTGATATCGTCAACATTCGGATCAGTCTATGCCGAACCCCAACTCAATAATTCTACTCATGTTTGGATTTTTTGCTTAATGGACTCAAGGCCATGTGTAGCAATAGTGTCTTTACCCCATGCCTCTTTGACCGTGGCCTCACAGTTAGCTTTCAACAGCCAAGACTCCTCAAACTTGAAGCTTTTCTCCCTTCCCTGCCTTTGATGGTTAAAAGATTGTACCTACAAGAACAATGGAAGGTGATCCGATGCATGTGCTGATAAGTGTGTAATTCTGCTCAATGGGAACTTCCTTAACCAATCTTCATTGGCCAAACCTCTATCAAACCAAATTTTTGTATTTGCTTCCCCCGGTCTCTTGTTATTCCATGTAAATGGATAACCCTTAAAGCCAAGGTCTTGAAGTTGGCAAGACTCCAAAGCTTCCCTGAATGCATCAACCTGTGAAGTCTGTGGTGGCCATCTACTTTTCTTTTCCGAAGCCTGTAAAAAAGCATTAAAGTCCCCTATAACCATCCAAGGTCCCTCTAGAAAGGTCTTCAAATATTCCAACAATCTCCAAGATCTCTCTTTCTGTTGTGCCTCCGGCCATCCATAAAAACAAGTCAAGAACCATCTAAACCCATCCTCCTCAGTTACCACTGCTAAAACATGGTTTGTACTGTAATTAATAATCTCCAAATTAATAGTATTCTTCCATAAAAAGGCTAATCCTCCCCCAGCATTAGGATGCTTAACAATAATCTTATTTTGGAAAGGCAAATTACTATACAAATTCTCAAATCCATCCTTGTCCAGTCTTGTCTCCATAAGAAAACAGACTGTGGGAGCTTGTTCCCTCACAATCTTGCGAAGGCTTCTACCTGTCCAAGGGTGACTGTCCACCCCCGCCAATATATCAACAACATTGTCTTCCTCATTGAGTACTCTTCCTCTCTTGGTCTCATGTTCTTCAGTTTGTCCACTACTAGTCTCCCATACATCTCTTTTCCCAAGTGATGGTAACGTAATTGCTCTAGCTAAACCCCCAAGCCCAAAATCCACCCTATTGATATGGGTCCAAGTAGTTTTAGGCCTAGTAATAGATGGCCCAAAGTCATCCATGAGTTTATCAACAGCATTTAATGAATTATTATAAAGCCCATCTGCCCTATGCTGCCTGCACTGCCTCCAAGTTGGACACAATTAATCCCTCCTTAAAACCCGTATGTGATTCAGCATTACCTTTTATAGTTGGCATTATAATCGGAGTGGGGCACACCACCTCAGAATCCATCCAATTCATGTTTGTATGGTCAAGCCCATCAGCATGCTTAATTCCCGCTTCATCTCCTAAATTCATGGAATTATCCTTATCGTTCTCACTAGGGTTTCCAAGTTTTTCTGCCATCGTTGTGTTCCTCATGCTAGGCACCATTGGATCAGAAAACTTCATAGAACCACTGCCTCCAACCTCCTTCGAACTGGACTTGTTATTAGAATATGGACTAGCTGAAGCCCTTGCACGTCCCCATGCTGCCCTAAGAGAATCTCCATACTGATACTCTACACTTCCACCATTCTTCTCCACTGCATAGTGTGATGCACAATGCTTTAGATCATGCCCTAATATCCCACAATAATGGCAGAAAATAGGTAGTCTCTCGTACTTAAAATCCACCCAATACCACTCTCCATCCATCCCAGCAATAAACCCACCTCTCCTAAAGGGCTTCTAAATTGGTAAGGCCACTCTAACTCGCATAAAGAAATTGACACCATCCTTCCTTTTTTTCCATTCAACTTCTTCCACCACTCCCAGTCAGCCTCCAACTTCTTTAGCAACCTGAGGAGAGAAATCATGTCAAACAATGCACCCCATATTTGAACTCAAAGCGACGCAGTCACCATTTTAATGTTTCCCACAGTCATTCCCTTCTTCCATCTTTGCAACATAAGAAGCAAATTATCAAAAGACCACGGATCACCTCTCAAAATCCTATCCATCTCAAATTCGGAATGGAATTTAAATTGAAACAGATTCGGCCCCACTTCTAAAATCTCCATAGCATCACCAACTCCCCATGCCCTCCTTATCATATTCTTTGCTGCCATCTTGTTAAAGGGCTTACACATTAAAAATTTCCCTATCAGACTAAGATTGCAACACTCAATTGCTTCTAATCTTCCTTCATCAGATATCTCTATAATTTCTTCCTCTACGGAAGTTAGCTTCATTGTATGTGATTTATGCGATTTAGTCACAGAAGATATAAATCACAAGTTCCTTGTAAACCCAAAATGTAGTTCGTAGTCAGTGATGAAATTGAGTGTTTCATCTATGAAGACTATAACACATCAACTAAAATGGTTTCTCTTGATCATGGAAGTGGAGACTTCTAGTTAATGTGTTAATGTGTCTTAAGTGTTAAGACATATTGAACTAGACTGCTATGAGACTAATTATTCAATCAACAACTGTCACTTGTATAATTAATCTCATTACTTCTAATTTCATAGAATCTCAATCCTGAGAGGATAGTGAAACTGATCATGAAATGTAGGTTACTTTGATATATCAGAAGTGAGATCTAATATTCATGGTCAAAACCTTAGTATGTTGGGTAACCACACATAGTGTTGAGGGAACACATATTCTCAAGATGGAATCCATAATCTCTTTTTATAGAGACACGAAATATCCCCTTGAGATAAGTTTAATGGGAATTGGTTATTCAGGGCGCCCATTTTAGTAAGGAGTTATTAAAGTTTATATTTATTGAAATTGAATTTCAATAAATGTGAATAACTAAAAAATTAAACCGGGTACTCAAGGATAAAATAGTTGTTTACAAAGTGACAATTGATTATGACTTTGTTCACTATGGATATTTCATGGAGGGGTCAAATGATATCATTAGAGTCTTGGGATATAATTTATTAATAAGGCCTAGAGTGCAATTATATTTATATAATGGTATTAAATATAATTAATGATAACTTTGGACTTGTCAAGAGTTGACAGAAAAGTCCAAGGCCATTTGGAGCTAGAGTCTTATTTATTCCCTTTAGTCCCATCTCAAGGCACAAACTAAAACCCAATTGGGCAGGCCCAAAAGGTTAACCCAATTAGATAATCAGTTAAATATAAGGAGAGAAACATACAGAATTTTTGGAAGAATGGAAATGGTGTGTATGTAAGTGTAAGCCACTCTCTTATTCTCCGTTGAACACATAAGTGTAAACTGATTGAGAGACCACACTTATTGGGCACCATGTGGAATTGGGATGTTGATTAGAGGTATTCTCAAGTCTTGGTTATGAATTTTATTGCATCAAGGTACTCTTTTTATTCTTTGTTCTATAATTCAAGGTTACATGTTATCTCACATGAATGAAATAGATCTGTATTTGTTGCTTCCGTTATGTGTTTTGTATGAGATGCAAAACTAGTTTTTCCAACAGCCCTAAGTATTTTTCATATTCCTTAATATCCAAGATCTTTAGGAAAGTTTTTATGGCAGCTTTCGAAGAGGTACACACCGAGAGCTTTCATATTCCCCCAAGAGCTTTTAAATGACCTGCACCTCTCTCAATTTAGCCCGGCAAAATAGAAGTGTGTCATCTGCAAAGAATAAGTGAGATATTTTAGTACTGTCCCTACAAAGTGAGAAACCCCTGATGTCACAGGTAGCCACATATTTTTGAATTAAAACATTGATCCCTTCTGAACATAAGAGGAATAAATAAGGAGATAGAGGATCCCCCTTTCTAATTCCCCTCGAAGGTTTAATGTCTACTTGAGGTTCATCATTCACCAAGATTGAATAAGATACAGAGCTAATGCATCCAAAAATCAGATTGATCCATCATTTGTGGAAGCCCATCTTCTTCATCAATAAACATAAGAAATCCCACTCAACCCGATCATATGCTTTACTCATATCAAGCTTCATAGTCATAAAGCCCGATTTTCTAGCTTTTTTATTTTTTATGTGGTGCAAAGTTTCAAAAACCACCAAGATGTTATCAAAGATTGTTTTATCTACTTGGAAAGCACTTTGTGAGTCTGAGATTATTTCTGGTAAAATTTTCTTAAGCCTGTTTGTCAATACTTTTGATACCAACTTATACAAAATATTACACAAAGCAATAGGGTGAAATAAAAGAAAATTTTGGACAAAATAAAGAAATATGAAGAAGATAAAATACTTGAACTTCTCTATTCAAATGATCATACACCCAGTACACAAATAAACAAATAGATGAGCCCACATTTACAATGAAGCCCATGCAGTACACAGATAAATTGATATATATATATCATACCTAGGGGAGGCATTATACGCAAGTTAGGTTGTTCATAGGGACACTTGGGAAAATAAATTACATACATAATTATTTTTAAACTAACTTGTTTTTGTTTACCCCCTAAAAAAATATTGAACCCCTCAACTTAAAAATTTCAAGAATTTGAGTTCAACAAAAATAATCTTGGCCTCTCAAACATAATTCTTAACCATTAAATAAAAAAATTAAAAAAAAAAAAAAATCCCCTCAAGTAATAACTATAAAAATTGGCCCAAATATCAGCAAAAATACACCAAGCAACAAAACAACAACAAATGAACAAAATATTCAAGGAAAAAGTCTTTAAAAATAAAAATAAAAACTCTAATCATTCATATTCAAATCTTGTTCAACCCATTGCACAAAAATAATATTAAATTTAATTTTTCCTAAAAAAAAGTATGATAACTCTTGTCTCCTCATCTTTTTAGTCATAGCAACTCTACTCTCCTCAATGGCTCGGCTCATAGTCACAATAGGTATCATTTGTTGCTCTCTCTCTCTCTCTCTCTCCCATTTTTTTCTTCTCTATCATCATTTCAAACACTCTCTCACTTTATTACTCTCATCTTAGCATTCTCAAATCTCATTTTATCTCCCATCAGCCTTTTTATTCTTTTCATTTTGTTAGTAGAAGGAAATTATAAAACTTCATGTATTTACTTTTTTTTAATGTCAATATATGCAAGTTCTCTTTTTATTAGTTTTTGTATAATTTAAGTTTCTAAATATTTAACATAGAAAAATTTCTTAGAGCCACCACTAATTGTACCCCTTGTTTACTTTGGAGTACCCTGGAAAAAATTGTGTTACAAGGTGAAGAAATTCAACTTCATTGGTGGGGGAGTTTAACATTAAATTAAAGGAAAAAATTTTGGATAAATTTCTTTCAACTTACTACGTGGTGGTTGAAATGATCATCCATGTGTACTTTTAGTCACGGGACATTTTAAAGAAGTCATGTGACTTGTTTAAATAATATACATGGATAGTCTTATAAATCACCATGAAGAAGATTCCTTCAAATTGGTTTGGAGGAAAACCTTGTCTTTAATTATGTGGAAATAATCCATTTACTCCGGATTAAAGAAGAGAGAAGAAAAATAGACATAAGAAATTTACGCGGTTCGGCAATTTGCCTATATCTATAGAAGGCCATAAAGAAAGTTTCACTATAAATAAGGAGATTACAATAGCAGGACAAAATTACTCTCACAATAACCAAATTCCAAATTCACCCTTACCCTTGACTCTCTCTCGTAGAGAATAGAGCACTCCATTATTGTAGTTGGTAGTATTGTTAATACATGTCTTTCTTTCTTTCTCACATAATACAAGAAAACCTATGTCTATATATGCTAGAATAGGTCGGCTAGGACTTAGGCTCTCAGATATGGGTTGTTATTGTGTACTCTAGGAATATACTCTCTCCCTCTTACATAAGAGTGAGTCCTATACTATGGAATCCATTCCTACGTGAGAGGAAGGAAATATACTTCTGAAGTGCACAATAATTTTCCCTGAACTATATAATCCAACCAAGACTTGGCTTACAAGTCCTAGTACTAAATGACTTATACTCCTTGCAAGTAATGATGGAACTGTTTCCCCCCCCCCCCCCCCCCTAATTTTTTTTTTTAAATATTACTATTTTAATTGGTACTAATTTTAGCAATTGTTTTCAATAAAATTACACTTTGCCCCCCTTAATAATGCCATCAATTCTTTTGAGAGTAATGTTATAGCCACAAACGTTTTTACAACGTTTATTCAAACTATTAAGGTAACAAATTCTTATTGTTTCGTACACTTGCATCACTTTTTACTTATCAATAACTACTCACCATATTAGCAATTTGTAAAAAAATTGTAGTTTTAGCATTTTTCACCTTTTAAAGGACATAAAAAATTAATAGATTAAATCTAAAACAAAATATACAAGCCCAAAAAAATTAGCCCAACAACAAAAATTACCAATAATAAAACTAAAAAAATTAAGCCCAATCAATCTATTTTACTCCGAACAAACAATTTGGCCATTTAAAGAATTTTAAACAAAAATCTTTAGTAGTAAAGCAGTAGACTCAAAGACTTGAGCCGCCGCACACAGCTAACAACAGAGTCGCCCCCCCTAACTCCAAGTCCTAGCTCCATCCCTGCTTGCAAGTCACGATTACAATTGACCAAAGTAAAAGCCAGCAAACGACCAACTCAGCATTAATGAAAAAGTTGCATAGTGATTATTAGCCGAAGCCTTTTTGTGCTAAAGAACACAGCATTAATGAAAAAGTTGCATACCAATATTTTGCATCATAAAAATATGAGTAATGTTATAGGCACAAACTATTTTACAATATTTTTACAAACTATTGATGTGACAAATTCTTATTACTTCTAATACGGGTCCACCACTGACATCACATTTATGTTTATTAATGATTATTTGAAAATTACTAAAGCTACATCAACAGTTTGTAAAAATGTTGTAAAATAGTCTGTGTCTGTAGTATTACTATAAAAATATTGCATAATTTCACTAGAAATTTTGAATAATTACTCATTGAGAATAGAGACATCATAAATATCATGTTGGACCACATTATTCTAACAACAGGTATACTCGATAACGATATCTCTTAGGGTAAATCTCAACTATTATAATGCATATAATTTCATTTTCAATATAAATAATCAAATTGTCTAGTAAAGTGATAACAAAATCACAATGGAACCCATTAAGTCTCCCAAATCACAAATAATCCAAAACTTTTGTAAATATAAGAATTAATTTTACGATGAAAATGAAAACAAGAAAAAAAAATAACTTGTTTATATATCTACTAATCTTATTACTTAGTTTTTTTTAAAGAAGATCATAAGATATATTTTGAGGTCTCTATAACCGTACTACTAAGTCTATTACTTAATTCTTTATTTATTTTATTTTTTTGTAAGGTCATAGAATATTTATGAGGGGGTCTCTGGTCATATTATTTATAGTGTGTCTATATATATAAATATATATATATATATATATATATATATTTAAAAGTTTTGTGGCCAAGGATACAAATGGTTCCATGCACCATTGATTTTGTGTATCTACCATGTACGTTAATATTATAAGTACAACCTAGACATATAAAGATCCCATAATATATGTCCAAACATATATAAAATAAATCTAAGAATATATTTTAATTATTAATTAATAATTGTGTTTCCGCTTTATCATGTCCTATTTTTCTAAGAATTACGCATTGTTGGGTCCTGCATCATATTGGGATCCATAGTATTTTCTTGTTGTGTATTGGGTATGAAGAGTTGGAATGGTTCTTTTTCAAAAAAATAAAATTAAAATATAATAAAATTTATATATATATATATATATATATATATATATATATATATATATATATATATATATATATGTAGTTGAGATGGTTGGTGTGCAACTAGGGTGTGCATCGGTCGAGTTGGGTCTTAGTTGAGAGATTTTTTCAACCCAACCCACAAGAATCAGATTGGATCGAGATGGACAATTATTATTATTATTATTAAATTGAGTATTAGAACAACACCACCACAAACTATTTTAAATTTTAATAGTGCTTCAAAGTTCAAGCCAACAATTGAGATAAGAAGGAGATTGAAATGAGGAGAACTTAGGATTTGGGTTTTATTTAGGAAGAGGGGCAAAAAAAGTGAATAACAAAATTGTATAATTATTTCTAAATATATATTTAATATATTTTTAAAATTTTAAATATATATTAAATATAGGTGCGTTAGGTCGGATTAGCTAAATTCGTAAATCTTATGACCTGAACCCAACTTGATCCACTGCAAATAATAATAATAATAATTCACAAGCCAAACCCAACCTACCAATCCCTAAAAACTGACCTAACCCGATGGGTTGAGTTAGATCAAATTAGTTTTGACGAGTTGGCTGCACACCTCATATGCAACAATTGATAACCACCATTATTTGTAGGAATTGATAAAATTGATATCTACCATCATAATTCAAAACTAACGGTCAAGAATTAATGGTTATAACTTTTGTAAAAAATGGTCCTAACTTCTTTGAAGAGAAGGTTCAAGGTTGCCTATATTTATGGCTTTTCTTTTTTCTTTTTTCTTTTTTCTTTTTTCTTTTTTTTTTTTTTTTGTTGAGAAGGTATATGTATGGCATTTAGTTTTATAACTTTTGTCGAAAATGGTCATAACTTCTTTGAAGAGAAGGTTCAAGGTTGCCTATATGTATGACAACTTTTGTATACTATTATAATGCATGTAATTTCATGTTCAATACAAATAAGGAAATTGTCTGGCAAATTGATAACAAAATCACAATGTAACCAATGAAGTCTTCAAAACCACAAATAATATAAAACTTTAGCAAATAGAAGAATTAATTTTACAATAAAAATGAAAACAAGAGCACAAAAATAACTTGTCTCTATAACCACTAAGCTTATTACTTAATTTTTTTAAAGAAGATCATGGAATATATTTTGAGGTCTCTATAACTATACTACCAAGTCTATTACTTAATTTTATTATTATTATTATTATAAAGATCATAGGATGTTTTTTATGAGGGGTCAGGTCCAAATGTTTTATAATTATGTATAGTATATATATATAATTTTTGTGGGGGCCATCACAAATGGTTCTGCAAGGCCAACGTCTTGAATTTGCATATATGTAATGTTCATTTACGTTACAAGTACAATGTAAACATATAAAGATCCAATAATATATCTCTTATTTTAATTATTAATTAATTTTGTGTTTCGGCTTTATCGTGTCCTATTTTTCTAAGAGTTACGCATTGTTGGGTCCTGCAACATATTGGCATTCATAGTAGTTTCTCGTTGGGTATGAATAATTGGAATGACGGATCATAATTCACAACGGTCAAGAATTTATTATTAATTTTTTTTTGGTACAACTAACGGTCAAGAATTAACTGTTATAATTTTTGTCAAAAATCGTCCTAACTTCTTTGATGAGAACAAGGTCGAAGGTTGCCTATATGTACGGAATTTAGTTGTCGAATAGCAATTTATAAAAACTGCCTCAATCAAAGCTTTTGTTCAAGTAGCACTTTCTGGGATTGAGATCAAGTGCATCTGATGCAATTGATATGGATAGTTGAGATTTAAAGTTTGCAACTTTAAATCTCAACAATTAAATATAAAAAATAGGAAAAGTAAAAAAGTAAAGATAAAAAAGTAAAAAAATAAAAAAATGTGAGGGACTTGGTAAATTGCACTGTGCAATTGCATTTAGCAAGCAATTGCACCGGATTCCAATCCCTTATTTTGTTTATAAGTTAAGCTACATAAAAATATGTTCTACCCAAAGCAATAAATAAGCTAACCCTTAAGCCTATAAATTTATCATACTTAGCATAAGATCTTGGAAATCTCATACCAAAAGAAATGGTGAGGGATCGTCTACATGTAGTGATGCTTCCATTTTCTGCCTTTGGCCATATGATACCCTTTTTTCAGCTCTCCATTGCTTTAGCCAAAGCAGGAGTCCATGTTTCCTATGTGTCAACCCCAAGAAACATTCAAAGACTTCCCAAAATTCCTCCAAATTTAGCAACTTTTATAGATTTGGTGGAGTTTCCATTACCCACATTGCGAAACGGGGTCCTGACAGAAGGGGCTGAGGCCACCACTGACTTTCCACAAGAGAAAGTTGAGTACTTAAAGGTTGCATATGATCTCCTGCAAACTCCCTTCAAGCAGTTCATTGCAGATCAATTGCCAGATTGGATAATAATAGATTTTTTCCCTCATTGGGCAGTCGAGATTGCCCAAGACCATAATATCAGGCTTGTGTTCTTCACTGTTATGTCTGCTGCTACCTCAGTTTTCTTGGGGAAGCCACCAGGATTTTTTTTTCTCTCTGACCAAACACCAGCTTGGCGGTCACCAGAAAGTCTAACAAAGCCACCGGAGTGGGTTAATTTTCCGTCTTCTGTAGGATGGCGGGAGTATGAGGCGCCTTTTGTACTTTCTGGCATATACGCAGACGGTGTTTCTGGCATGAGTGATGCTAATAGGCTTACAAAGGTTCTACGTTCATGTAATGCATTCGCCATACGTAGTTGTAAGGAGTTTGAAGGTGAGTACTTGAATTTACACGAGAAATTGATGGCGAAGCCGGTGATTTCAGTGGGTTTGCTCCCTCCTGAAAGACCAGATGGAACATCAAAAATCAATGACGAGTCATGGAGGAAGATCTTCGAATGGCTTGATAAACAAGATCCTAAGTCAGTTGTGTACGTAGGGTTTGGCAGTGAGTGCAAGCTGAGCAAGGAACAGGTTTATGAGATTGCTTATGGGCTAGAGCTTTCTCAGGCGCCTTTTCTATGGGCACTGAGAAAACCCACTTGGGCTATTGATGACAGTGACATTTTGCCTTTGGGTTTTAGCAATCGAACATCTAGCATGGGAATGGTGTGTTTTGGCTGGGCACCGCAAATGGAAATTTTGGCTCACCCATCTATTGGGGGGTCGTTGTTCCATTCAGGGTGGGGATCTGTGATTGAGATGTTGCAATTTGGTCATTCTCTTGTTGTATTGCCACTAGTTTATGATCAGTCTCTGAATGCAAGTCTTTTGGTGGATAAGCATTTGGCTGTGGAAGTAGAAAGAGGCAAGGACGGATCCTTTAACAGGGATGGTATAGCCAAAGCTCTGAGACTGGCCATGGTGTCAGATGAAGGAGAGGCATTCAGAGTTCGTGCAAGGGAGGCGGCTGCTATATTTGGAGATGAGAATCTGCATCAGCAACACTACATTGGTCAGTTTGTTGAGTATTTGAAACATGGGTCACACAACATAGAGTGATTATCATTCGTGTCAAAAAGAGGAGGTTTCTGACCTTTCAAATGTGCCAGTAGCTATACTAATGAATAAGCAAAATCCTCTTAGATTTTGGAGTTCAAATAATTCTCTTATATTTAAGTTTGTAGCAAGCTAGTTGTATCCCTGTTTATCTTGTTCAAGATTCAAGATAATGCATTGCTCTTCAACTTCAAGCAGTGCATGTAATGTGTTCGATTATGTGGCCAAATACCCAAAATGTGTGTAACGGTTAAATATTATTTTATATGAAAAATCAAAATATTGTATGTTATAATTAAGATAATTATGAATAATGAGATTTGAATGTTTGGCCATGATTGACTGTGTAGAATTTGACTTGTTCAAACATGCAGTTGAGATATCTAAAAGATATAAAGTACTGAGTGGGGTGGATAAGAGAGTTTGAGTATCTTAAAGTTCATGTCCTAATTTGTAGGAACAAAATAAATTTTAGGAATGTTTACAATTCATATCCTAATTTGTAGGAACAGATATGAACGTTAAGAATTTTTGGTAAGACTAATAACCCACTTAAGCTCTTTTAAAAGAAAAATGATAACCACACAAAAATTCTATAGGAAAAAAACCCACTGCAACCCAAATACTTTCACCCTTATCTCTCCCATTTATCTCAATTTGAATTTAGATATCAATTGTAGCACTCCTTCTGTCCCAGTTTGTTTGTCCTCTATTATATTTTGGAATGTCCCAAAATATTGTCATGTTTTTAAAAAATAAAATTAATTAATTTACTAATGTTCCTATTATACCCTTACTTTATTTTCAAAACTATTTAAAAAGAAAACTAACAAATATTTAAAAAATCAATCAAATTGGGACACATTTTTAGTTGTCTTATTAAAAATAACTCTTAAAAAAAAAAAAAAAAACTGATAAACTTATTTAAGGATAGTTTTATAAACTTATACATTTTTATATGGCAGACAAAATAATAAATGATGTTTCCTTAAAAAGTTTGACTTTTCAAACAGGCCAAACAAATTAGGACGGACGGGGTATATATTTGATTCACTAATATCAGAGCAGAAGCAACTAGGCATATCGAATTAATTCCGCAGTTCCACTTTTATTATATCTCTTGCTTAGGAATACTACTTACTCGGCCACCATAGTGATTGGTCATTTTAATCTAGGGTCATGCTGACGAGTGCCCTAAGGGCACTCGTTAACAATCCATTTTAAGAAAGTTTTGACATCACTTTTATGGGAAATGAAAAAAACTGTCAAAACATTAATTGTTTTTTTTTTCTTTTCCCATAAAAACTTTCTTTAACTGAATTCTTAACCAGTGCCCTAAGGGCATTCGTTAGCATTTTCCTTTAATCTAATGCCTTAATTAAAGGAGTTTTCTGTTTACTTCTTTTAGTTCCTTTGGTGAGTGCCACAAGAAATCTATTTCTTGATAAACTAGCCAAGTCAATTGGCTCATTTGTTGGAACTCTCGATGGGTGCTGGAGTCTGTGCAATCAATGCTTTTTGTTTTTGAAGTGGGAGCTGTTACTCTATGAAGCACGGGTGCGTTTCGGGACTCGGGTGCAGGTGCGGGTACAGGTGCGGGACTCGGCAATTTTTGAAAAAGGTGAGTGCGGGTGCGGCGGGACTCGGCGATTAAAAAATTATTAAAAATATTTTTAATATATTACTAAGCATGCTTTTTTATATAATAATAATAGAAAACTCATATAATAATAATAATAATAATAATAATAATAATAATAATAATAATAATAGTATAGAAATAATAATAATAAAATAAATAGATAATAATAAGTAAAAACAAAAAAACAAAAAAAGTAGGAGGCTCTCTCAGCTTCCCATTAAAAAAGAAAAAAAAAAAAAGAAATAAAAGGGAAGATGGGGCTCTAACGTTTGGTCAGAGAGGCACAACAATCAAAGAAGAGTGTTGTACTTCTCAAAAGGAAAAACAGAAGCTGCAGAACACTTCCCAAAACAAAAACAAAACAAAAAAAAAACAGAGAACAACTTAGTCCACCGGCGACAAAGAAAAACAGACGATGCAATGAAGAACACGAAGAAGCAAAGATACGATTTCAGTCCACCGGCGACAGTGGCGTATCAATATCCAGTCCACCGGTATTTTTGGTTTAAGTTTTTTTTTTTTTTTTTTTTCCTTACCGGCCGATTTCCTTTTTCCGGCCGAAACACACCGATATTCGGCCGATACGATCAGAATCGGCGTACGTCGGAGCCGAATCGGCGCGAGTCGGCCCGATTTGAGCCTCGTCGGAGCCGATTTGAGCTGCGTCGGCGCGAGTCGTGAAATCCAAGTGGCACGACGAGGCACGGACGCGCGGTCTGCGGCGTCCCTCCCGCGTCGCCGCGTCCCGCCGCGTCGGACGCGAGTGCGCTGGGTCCGGAGCCGCGTCCGTGCATCCCAGCTGTTACTCGACTAAAGAATAAGTGATGGAGCAACGGTGGGGTGGTGTTGGTGCGAATTCTGCATTGGTACACTCAAATTTATTTATTTTTTGGATTCCTCCATGGTCAGATTTCTAAATTTAAATCTTTTATTTCTTGTTGCATTAATCGTCAAACCAGCTTAGGTGGTCTAGGAACACCTTTGGATGACCAAAGCAAGATGGACGATTAAAGCAGGTATCGTTGGACGATCAAAGTGCCATAATTATGCATTTAATGCATAAGCCATTACCAATGGACACACGAGTATACATGACCATTGGCAAGATATATAATCAATCACCTCATAAATTCATTAGAGGCGTTACAAAAGCCATTAAGACTACTATTGAAGGCCTCCAACAGTTAGAGAAGTCAAAGATCTATATAAACCACCTCAGAACCTAAGCAAAGGGAGATTGATATGAACAGGTACACACATACACATTGAAATACACTCTCGGTTATTATTGTCTTTCTCAATCAACATCTGACTTTATCATTAAGGGCTCCTAGGCTGTCACCACACCGGTGACCAGAAGCAGAGAAACACCATTGTTATTGTAGGCACCACATTTTGTACTTCTTATGACTTGGGCCCCCGTTCCCAAATAATGCCCAAATTCCAAGGCCTAAGGTTGGTTTAGAGCCCAATCAGATGTTAAATTGACTTGAGAGGTGTTAAAATGGAAAATATAACTTTTAATGAGAAAAAATCTATTTTTGGAAAATAAAGGCCAAAGAAAGCCCACGGTTTACATACATAGGCACAAACCTGCATATGCAGGCACAAGTCTGCGTACGTAGCTAGGGTTTCAGAGACATACAAAAGGCAAGTTTTCTGCATTAAAGACTGAGGTTTGGAATGAATCTCACATCGTCTGGGAGCTATTCCAAACCCCTATGTTTCAACTATATAAAGCCTTACATGGTAAATTTTCAAGACCCAGAAAATTCTAAGGGAAAACCTAAGATTCACTAGAAATAGTGAATCAAAGAGGGAGTTTTTCACAAAACATCTTCAAGTCAATTTTATTTGATTTGGCCCTTTCTGGCCTTGATCATTTGAGTTTAAGATTACTAATCACATTTCTATTGATTTGTGAATTGATTGACTGAGGGGAACAGTCAAAATCAAGCTTGAAAGCTTCCTTTTTTGAGGTATTCTTTTACACTTTTCTTTTTCCATTTCTGCCTTTAATCTTTTCTTTAATTTGTTTTTTTGTTTAGTTTATGTTTATATAAGTTTGATTGGGTTAGTTTTAGACTTTCTTTATGCTTTTAAGCATGTTAGGATGTTAGATTTATCGTTTTGTGCTTTGCTCTATTTTGCTATGTTGTTAAAGTTTCTGGGCTGGTTTCCATGTACGCATACTTCTTTTTGCACACGCAGACTTGATTATGTGTGTTGGGTTAAAATGTATTGACCCCTTGCAATTAATTAATTACCTAAGTTAATTAATTAGTCAAATTACATGCAATAGCGTGGTAGCACAAACAAATCACCAAAAAACTAAATGCAGCAGAAATTAAATTTGATACAGGTGATTTGTTTACAAATAAGGAAAACTACCGAAGCAAAACTCCACCGGGTGAATTTAAAGTCACCACTCTCGAGAATCCACTATTATCAGTCACAAGCGATTATAAGTAAAAGGAATCCCAGCACCCAATACCAACCTACAATTGAACCTTTACCTAATACCCAATTGGACTTGTATTGTAGCGGCAATCTCTTCGTTCAATGCACGAAACCCAATACATGACTAACCAATGATGCACGGATCCCAGTACGTGACTAACACACCAACTTTAGGAAGATTGTTGGCTGCAAAGTTCTTCAATTCATCAACAGTGAAGACAAGGAAGCTTCTTGGTCACAAAACCCTTGGCGTAAAGATGCAATAATTTCTACAGAGAATATGATGAACTAGAGCAATTTCTTCCTCTGTTCACAATATGCATGGATTATTCTTTTGCAACACCTTGCATCCCTTGTGACGGCTCTTAAAATAATCCTAATATATGTCTAGGGTTGTGACAAAAGAAATCCTACACAAATACTCAAGGATATGCGTGTAATTAGATCTGGAAAACCTAATTTCATAATTCTCGACAGGTACAGCTTCTGTCGAACTTCAGCAGTAATTCTCAATAGAAAGGATTTTGTCGAGACTTTTGTCAAGCTTTAATGAACAACACTTCCTTCACTTGTTTCTTGAAGTACTAAACATATCCTAGATCTATCCAATTACAAATAAAGTGCATTTTGTCAAAGAATTAGCCAATTACTTAATTATGCATAATTATGTCTCTAACAATCTCCCCATTTGGCAATCTGTGACAAAACCACAACAAACAAATGAATCATGAGATGAGACTTAAATCACTAAACTCATAATCACTTGTTGAAATACAAAATAAATCAAACCCTACCATAAACTCTTGAAAAACTTTGCAAGAAGAGAGTTCATGGCATGGTAGACTTTTACAAACTGTCTTTCTGAAACACTTAAATGAAACTCATCAAGGCATCATGTGTGAAACAGAAATACAGATTGCATACATAAAGAAACATGTGTATAAAGAGAGAAAAGAAAAACAACACATGTAGAGATAGGTGAAGAAAAACATATATCATCATATATACAAAAAAAGAAGTACAATGTATGTCATAAATAAATGGTCACAAGACCAGTATACAAAAGGCTAATGTAAAGAAAGAAAAGAAAAAATACATGTAAACCTCACTACATCCCTCAAGGTCTATAAACACTCCCCCTAACAAAAAATGTCCTATACTAACTCTCCCTCTAAGTACAAGACTACTCTCAAACCCAAAATTACTCCCCTTTTTTGTCACAAATGACAAAGGGTAAGTCAGTGAGAGGTCGTCATCTCACCATCACTAGAAGAGCTGGCATCATCCTCATCATCATCACAGGCATCATTATCCTCATTAGCCAAAGCCTCTGGAGAAAGAGATGGAGGAGCAACGAAACCACCAAAACGATCTTGTCAACGGGTGATGCGACCAACTCAAATGTTTATCTGACACATCTAATCAGTGAGATAGTCAAGACGACCACCAAAGTCAGCCTTCATCTGCTAAAGCTGCACCATGATGGCCTCCAGGGTCACACCAATTGCTGAAGAAGAAGGAGCATAGGTGGAAGGAGCCAAAGAAAAGGGAGGAACAGCAGAAGCCACAGGATCATCCGTCTCCACACATGGCCACTTCGGTCGAAGCTGGGCCTCGCTATGCTGAACAAAACTGGCACTGATGGCACCCATGGTGGTGAAGTAAGGCGAATTAGGAATAGGAATGGAGAAGTGTTGGAGGATACGCGTGATAGCCGAAGGAAAGATGAGCTTATCACGTGTAGTTATATCCTGATACACATCAAGGATAGATGTGATGAAGTGAGAAGGGAAGTCAATAGAGAGGTCCTCAAGAAGAAACAAAAGAAAACGAGCACGAGGCTCAATGATAGAGTTATAGTGAGACAATGGAGTAAGAGTAAATTTCATCACCATCTTAAGAAACCTCAGACCTTTTGCAAAGCCCGACCATTGGGTGTTTTTCCTACCACCCCATATGGAAGGTGTTTCACAAAAGTGAGGCAAAAGCTCGTCTCTAGACACAGTTTGAAGACGTTCACGACCAAGGTAGTCAGGATGTGCTACCCTCAAAACGTGTAGTACCTTAGATATAAGATCCGGTGTAACTACAATACGTGTACCTTAGAATGTCATGGCAAAACGAGGTACAGAGGTATCGATACCGTGTATATTGGAGTAAAACTCCTATATAAACACGATGGGACACCTCATGGGTCTCTTAGGTAGAGATTCCTAGCCCCAAGTCTGAATGACAAAGGGGAGAGGAGTGTCGGAAAAGTTCGACAGGATAACCTGACGCTTCGGATGAACGCCACATTTCTAAAAGTTCTCCAAGAAGTCCTTTCAGGCCTTCTCATCACGGAACCTAACGTGGAGATGAGGGATAGGATTAGAAGAAGAAGACTCGGAACCAAGAGGATTCCGAGCAGGAGTGGATTTACGTGCTTTGGGTGCCATGACGTGGAATATCCGAGAGAAAGAGATAAAAAGAACAAGAACACATCACAACCAAAAACAAAGAAAAGGAAAGAAAAGATACGTATGCATGAAATATGCATGAACATGTGACGTGCAAAATTTTAAAAAGCATCATGGGTACAAACCCAATCCAAACCTACTAGCACACAATCAAATCTAGTCAAACACACATCTAAAATGCATGAAACACTGTTATAATGCAATGAGAATGAAATGCATGAGCATATAACATCAAATCAACAACACCTAACCCAAAAATTTCACAATAATCTCAAAAACCCCAAAATTTTTCCAAAAACCCAAAACCTAGGTCTAAAATGCATGAATGCATGTAAAATGAGGGTTTAAGAACACATACCAAGTGATTAAGGCTTGATCTAGGCCAAAAATCACGTGGGTAGAGAGATTATAGTGAGAAAAGAGTGTTTGGGGCGAGAGAGAAAAGATTCTATCAAGAGAGAAGTGAAAAAGTGAGATCTAATACGCTCCTCAACTTCAAATATAAAATACAGCTCGATGGATCGAAGTATCTATCGAGATCTGTCGAGCACTAAATCTCAACAGAAATGAATCTGTCGAGGTGCTGTCAAGGATTTGTCAACGGCAAAACTCACCTCGATGAATCAAGAATCTGTCAAAAATCTATTGGCCAAACAGAGAGCTTACAAATTTGGCATGATGGATCGAAGAAGCTGTCGAGAATCTATCGAGAAGAAACCCAGAAATCTCGATGGATAGATATTCTATCAAGATCTGTCGAGAAAAGGAGAAAGAAGGGCTCGATAGAAGGGAATCTGTCGAGGATCTGTCGAGAAGCTGTCAAACTTAATGAAAGAAGGTTTTTCAAAGAAGGGAAAAACACATAGAGATGAATGCAACAAGCAAGCTACTCAACAAAGATCCAATCAACATGTTAAGCTCTCAAAACATCTCTCAACAAATATGCAAAGCATTCATAGATCCAAAACACACACACACACACACACACACTAAACAAGTCTAACCACTTTTATATTTCAAAAATAAGTTAGGACAGTTTAGTGAGTATATATTAACACATGTATTCCTTGTGATGGCCAAATCACATTGTACCTGCACATGTATCAAAAGTAGCAAAGAGTTTGCGTGTTGTGTGTGAAACATAGCAAGAGTGCATAAGTGTCTCATATTATAAAGATTTGAGATATGAGAAAATCAAATACACTCACACACAATCATAACTCCTTGATGGGGACTATCACCTTCGAGGTACATCCTATAACTCCCACATCTCCTAAAAACATGCTTGCAATCATATTTAAAAGCATTTTGATTCTTTTTGCTTTTATTTTTTTCTTTGCATATTTTCTTTTTGTACAAATCATACATGGGCATATAAGAGAGAGAAGAAGTACCCAATTATGTAAGCCAAAACATCATAATTTTGCTATGCCAAAGCACACAGATGTTATTCATGATTGGCGGGCTTCAGTGGTGAGATGGTTATTTATGTCTTTCTCTTAGGATTTTCTAGTCCTTCCCGTCAAAGAGAATGATATGAGTGTTAAGTATAGAAGATTACTTAATCGTACTCATCACAAACACAAGCCACAAAGCTCACTTGCTTAATTGTGCATTGAGATGCTCATCTAAGCTACAAAAGATACAAAGTTTAGAAAATTTTATTTCAATGGTCATCCAAGGTACACAAGTACCAATATACACAAGCACACACTATTTTTGTATTTTTCAATTTTTCAAATTTTTTTTTTTTTTTTATGAAAAACAAATAAAGCAAAAACTGTAAACAACCAAAACAAAACAAGAAGGAAAAACACACAAAGCATAAAACTAGACTAACTCAAGACAAGAAAGTAAAACACACAAGTAATGCATAACCATAAGGGGAGAGAGAAAAAGTGACTGAATCACTTTGAGCATTTTTCTTTCCACACCTTGGAAGAACCTTTCCTTTGCACGAACCTTTGATCCGGAGGTGAAGGGGAAGAATTAAAGCCGTTCAAGTTCAAAAGGAACATGATGGACTTGAGAAGATCTCCAAGAGGAGCAAAAGATGATGGAAACTAATTGTGGTTTCCGAACGAGAGCATAATATTGCTCTGTTGAGTGGCTAACCACTTGTAGCAATTTGGACAAGTATGCCTTGAAGCTCCATAGTGATGACAGAAATGCAACTTCTTTTGTTGAGACTTTTTGTTGTTTTCCCTTTTTTTCCTAGTGTTTCTAGCCTCATTCTTTTCAACCTTAAAGGGTGCTCCTAAAATAGATTTGCCTTTATCTAAGTTCTCACTAGCTATTTCAGTTTTAGCTTCATCATTCTTAGAATTAACATTTTCAGTAGGTGAGACAAACACAGTTGTACTAGATGAGGCAATATTAGGAGAAGAGAAATCATACCCCAAACCGGTTTTATCAGAAGCAGCTTTCTAAAAGCTTAGCATCTCATCAAGCTTTGCACTGGAAGTCCTCTCCAATTGAGCTCTAACCTGGAACAGTTCCACTTCAAGCTTCTTTGTCCTTTCAGCAAGGAAGTTGTTTTCGAACCGTAAAGCTCCAATGGTTTGATTTGCTTCATCAACCTTTGTAGAGAGCTCCTCTCAATCTAGCTCCACATCACTCAGCTTCTTGATGGCCAGCCTATACAGTTTCTTATGCTTCTTGGAAACCTTGTACAACTTAGCATAGGCTCTATGGATGTCATCATGATCATCCATTTTCTCAAATTTTGATTCCACCAAGTCCTCTTCTTCATCTACAACTTCTACGATTCCCTCAATAGGATCCATTATGGCAATGAAGGCACTTAAGATTCCCTCATCATCACTGTCATCTGACTTAATCTCAAGCTCGGTGTCACTCAAGGTAGTAGCAGAAGCCTTGCTTTTCCAATTAACTTTAGGTATGTTGGACATTCTTGTTTTATGTGTCCAAAA
This sequence comes from Quercus tomentella, assembly GCA_028535165.1. Classification (NCBI taxonomy): domain Eukaryota; kingdom Viridiplantae; phylum Streptophyta; class Magnoliopsida; order Fagales; family Fagaceae; genus Quercus; species Quercus tomentella. The sequence goes on from JAPQVY010000156.1 coordinate 48,118,006, forward strand.
CCTTAACATCCGAAACACTTTGGTCTGAAGGGAATAATGTACTGACCACCATCCTTAACATCCTTCTTTCCTCTATCTTGGCTTTTGAATTGAGAAGAAATGGATTGCTTACGGTCCTTATCAAATCCTTTCGCATTGGCATTCTTCACGAACTTCTTGAACTGCCTAGTGATGTAGGACTTCATCTTGGAATCTTCATCATCTAAAGACTCATCAGTCTCGTTACTTTTGGCTTTTAGTGCCATGCTCGTACTTTTGCTTCCTTTCCCAATTCTAGTCAAACCCAATTCATAGGTTTGCAAGTTGCCAACCAACTCCATCAAAGGAATTTTGTCAATGTCCTTTGATTCTTCAATGGTAGTGATCTTGGCATGGAATCTCTCAGGCAGAGATCTGAGCACCTTTCTCACAATCTTGGGTTCGGGAATCTGTTCTCCAAGATTAAATGATGAGTTGACTATGTCCTTTAACTTGGCATAGAACTCATCAAATGACTCATCCTGATCCATCATGATCTCCTCAAAGCTGGTAGTAAGCCTTTGGAGCTTAGAATCCTTGACAGCTTTGGTTACTTCATAGGTAGTCTGAAGAATGGTCCTCGCTTCCTTAGTAGTTTCAGTTGAGGATATTTTCTTGAACTTCTCATTTGTCACCGCACTAAATAGAGCATTCAACGCACTGCTGTTGAAGTTTGCCGCTTTGATCTTGGCCTCATCCTAATCAGCCGGCACTTCCTTTGGCTTAGTCCAACTAATCTCCACAGCTTGCCACACCTTCTCATCTAAAGACTGCAAGAAAGCTCTCATGCGTACTTTCCAGTATGCATATTTAATGCCATCAAATAAGGAGGTATAATAAGAGATTGTCCTCTATCCATGACAAACAGGGATCAATGGATCACACAGCAAAGATTAAACCTAATCAGAGTGTGTCTGCTTCGATACCACTTGTTTAGTTAAAATGTATTGACCCCTTACAATTAATTAATTACCCAAGTTAATTAATTAGTCAAATTACATGCAATAGCATGGTAGCACAAAAAAATCACCAAATAACTAAATACAGTGGAAATTAAATTTGACATAGGTGATTTGTTTACGAATGGGGAAAACCACTGAGGCAAAACCCCACCAGGTGAATTTAAGGTCACCACTCCCGAGAATCCACTATTATCAATCGCAAGCGGTTACAGGTAAAAGCAATCCCAGTACCCAATACCAACCTATAGTTGAACCCTTACCCCAATACACTATACCAACCTACAGTTGAACCCTTACTCCAATACCCAATTGGACTTGTATTGTAGCGGCAATCTCTCCGTTCAATGCACGAAACCCAGTACGTGACTAACCAATGATGCACGAATCCTAGTACGTGACTAACACACCAACTTTAGGAAGATTTTTGGTTGCAAAGTTCTTCAGTTCATCAATAGTGAAGATCGGGAAGCTTCTTGGTCATAAAACCATTGGCGTAAAGACGCAGTAGCTTCTATAGAGAATATGATGAACTAGAGCAGTTTCTGCCTCCGATCACAATATGCATGGTTTATTCTTTTGCAACACCTTGCATCCCTTGTGGCGGCTCTTAAAATAATCCTTATATATGTGGGTTGTAAGAAAAGAAACCCTACACAAATACTCAAGGATATGCGTGTAATCAAATCTAGAAAACCTGATTTTGTAATTCTCGACAGATACAGCTTGTGTCAAGCTTCAACAATAATTCTCGATAGAAAGGATTTTGTCAAGACTTCTGTCGTGCTTTAATGAATAGCACTTCCTTCACTTGTTTCTTGGTCAGATTTGCAAGGATTCAATACTAAACTTGAACATTTGTTTCTTGAAGTACTAAACCCATCTTAGATCTACCCAATTACAAGTAAAGTGCGTTTTGTCAAAGGATTAGCCAATTACTTAATTATGTATAATTATTTCCCTAACAATCTCCCCTTTGGCAATCCGTGACAAAACCACAACAAACAAATGAATCATGAAAGGAGTCTTAAATCTCTATACTCATAATCACTTGTTGAAAAACAAAATAAATCTAACCCTTACATAAACTCTTGAAAAACTTTGCAAGAAGACAGTTCATGTGATCATGTATCATTTTCAATGTTATCTTATTTTCAATAAAGTTGGCCATTCGAATGTGACGTGTATCATGTGATCTCTTTTTGCTAGTTTTGAAATGAATAAATCCTTAAACCTAAAACATTGGTTAATCCAAATAAGGAATCAAAAGAGGAGATTGTCCTAGTTCATTCGGTCATAAAGAGCAAGCATGAAAGTGATAAAGAGGATGAGAGATAGAGAGAAATAAAAAAGACTTCGATCAAGTGAGAAAGTACATAAGAATAAGTAATGAGAGATTCCTCGAAGCATAAGACATGAGTGAGTTCAAAGATAGGAAAGAACAATTGATTGAATGATTTTTTTTTTTTTGCATGGATGACACTACAATGATGTGAACTTGATGATGGTTAACCTAGATTTGAAAAGGCTAAGAAATCATGGTTGAAAGAATGAGAGGCCATATTTCTACTACCCTTTGTTACAATGAGAAATTGTTTCCACTTGCTAACCCCATTGAGCCTAGATGAATTCCTTCTTTATACTCAAGCCAAAAGAGTACCCCCTACACTAGGGGCATGTTATTAAGAGATGGTGATTTGAAAGGGTTACCCTTAACACTAGGGGCATACTCTAATATTGGAGAGGATCAACCCTACTAGGGGCATACTCTAATATTGGAGAGGATCAACCCTATACTAAGGCAAGTTTTGTGATAGAAAGATGTGCGGATGATTTATAAGTGAAAGGATGCCTTTTCCCCAACAAGGGGCGTGGAAAAAGAAAAAAGGGAAAAAAAAAAAACAAAGAAAAGAAAAATAAATAAATAAATAAATAAAGAAAAGGAAAGGAAAAGGTAGAAGAAAACAAGAAAAGAAAATGAAAATGAAGATGAGAATCAAAAGGGACAAGGAAAGAATGGATGAAGAGAAGGAGAATGGTGCAAACATGACATGAGAAGTAATCCTTGGCAATTAGGATACCCTAAAAATAAATTTGAATTTGAATCTCAAATACCCTTTCTTTCTTAAGCCTTAGAATCCCAGCCTCATTACAATCCATAAACAAGTCCTCTCTAATCAGTAGAGATTGTTTAGCCTTACAAATTTTGGAAAGCCAAGGTCCAGTAGTGAAAACAAAAAAAGAGAAAAAGAAAGAAGAAAGGCCCGCTAGGCTGAAAACCTGAAAGGGCGGCCTAGGCAAAAGTTAGGGCATCTTGAAAAGAAGTGACGAAGAGCCATAAGGAAAATAGTGAACTTACTCCAAGCTAAGGGCAATCCATGAATGAGAATACAAGGGAAGATGAGACTAGCTCCAAGTTAAGGCAACCATGATGAGCAGAAAAAAAAAAAAAAAAAAAAAAAATACATGAGAGATGAGTTGATTAAGGAGAATACAAGAAGAGAATGATGAGAGAAGTGAGATGTGCATGTTCAAACAAGGACAATGATCGAGTTCGCTAGAGATGATCGAATTTTAAATTCATATTTGGACTCATTAGGGAAGATGGTAGGTAATTCGTGCAAAACTAGTTCAAAGAGAATATGCATTGATATGCAAAATCATCTAGATCCATGATCGCTTATGTTCACCACCTTTCTTCAACTCCAAATTTTCTTCAAGGTCCTTTTTGTATTTAAATCATGTTGTGCTCTACTATCTCTAAACTCTTGTCGTGATAGAAACTTGTTTGGTCTAGAGTTGCTTCCAACTTCTTGTGTTCATAAATATCCATTTGCCTCGAAACTTATGTCATGTTCAGAACTTCTTTGATCTAGAATCTCTTTCAACTACCTTTGATCTTTTTCTAGAGGTGTTAGGAATTCTAGGGAATTGATGGTCATCCAAAGGCAAAAGGTGAATAATAAAAACAAAAGAAAAGAAAATGAATGATTTGTTTGAATGAATATCTGCTCCCATAAAAGGGAAAGAATTCAAAGAACCTATGGCCTAATCAACTCTTTCTTGTTATATATATAATTTTATATATATATATATATAAAACGCTTTTTAGAAGTCCAAAAAAATTGGGGGGGGGGGGAATGAGATGTTAAAAAAAAATGTAAGATGAAGATTCAAAAAGAAATGAGGAAATGGAAAATGAGAGATGAAAAAGAGATGATAAAGAAAAAGATGAGAAGAGGGAGAATAAAAGAAAAGAAGATGGAAAAGAGTGACAAAAAAAAATGTGATGATGAGAAAAAGAAAAAAGATGAGAGGGAAAAAAAGGAAAAAAGATGAGAGGAAAAAAAAGGAAAAAAGAAAAAGAGAAAGGAGATGAAAAAAAAATGGTAAAGAGAAGAGGAGAGGAATGATGTGACTTGTTGTGTTTGGTTCCATCTTGATGTGTTTGGACCAAACCTGATGTGAAACATCGTGTTGATGAGACCTAATCGTTGTGAAAAGTTCAAAAGATTCAAAAAATTTCAAAATTCCAAAGAGGAGTTCAAAACTTTAAGGAGGATGTCACTTAAGAATAGATTCAAAGTTCAAGAGAGAGATTGGCACTTAAGAAAAAAGTCGTGAATTTCAAAAGTTTAAGGAGAATTTCAAAAAAAAGAAATTAAGTTTAAACTATTCAAGAGAAATTTCAAAAATGGAAGAAATTTTTCAAAAATGGATGGATTTGAATGATGAATTTCTCAAATGATTTTGATTTCCTAAAATAATGAACATTTCTAGAAATAAATAATGTGTCTTGAATGATGATTACTAGATGTGCGGTTGTGGAAACCGCATCTTGTACCTCTTATGACTTGGGCCCCGTTCCCCAATGAAGCTCAAACTCTGCCCAAGGCCAGTTTAGAGCCCAATCAGATATCAAATTGACTTGAGAATTGTTAAAATGGAAAATATAACCTTTTCAATGAGCAACAACCTATTTTTGGAAATAAAAGACCAAAGTGACCCTCGACCCACGTATATGGGCAGCAGCCTGCGTACGTGGACCAAAGCATGCGTACATAGGCATACTCCTGCGTACACAACTAGGGTTTTAGAAGCATGAAAAACACAAGTTTTCTGCAATAATGGCTGAGGTTTAAAATGAATCTCACATCACCTGGGAGCAATTCCAAACCCCATTTTTTCCACTATCTAAAGCCATACATGGTACATTTTCAAAACACACAGAAATCCCACAGGAAAAACCTAAGATTCACTAGAAAATAATGAATCAAAAGAGAGTTTTTCACAAAACACCCTTAAGTCAATTTTATTTGATTGGGACCTTTTCTGGCCCCATTCCTCTGAGTTTAAGATTACTAATCGCTTGTTTAATGACTTGCGATAGATTTGATTGAGGGGAACAGTCAAAATCAAAGCTTGGGAACTCCTTTTTGAGGTATCAAGCTTCAACCTTTCTTTTCTCTTTTTAGTCTTTCTTTTACTATTTAATATGTTTTTCTTGCTTTGTTTGTGTTATAACTTGTTTGTTTAGAGTAGTTTTATGTTTTCTTGTATATTCTGAGCATGTTTGGCTGCTAGAATTAGGGTTTTCGTTTCTGCTTTGTTTTTCTGTTAGTTCATTTCTGGGTTAGGGTTTCAAACAACCCTATGCACGTATGCCATGAGCATGCATATATAGGTCAAATCCTGTGTACATGGGATTTGGATTGCGTACGCATGCCTTTGTCTACGTACATAGGCCGTTGCAAAGAAATCCTAACTCGGGTTATTGTTTTGTTTGGTTTTTTACTTCACATCTCTTGCCTCTGTTGAAATCCTTTTTACATATACGTCTGTATCTAAGTTCTTGTTTTATTTGTTTGTTTGTGTTTAACTTGTTAGATTAGGGTTTCCTTGCTTAAAGATTGTTATGCCATTCATTCACATGTCCATGCATTAATGTCATAGGTGTTGTGTTACTGAAAGGTAAGTAAAGGTAAGTCATGCATTGGTATGAACATGCATTGGATGGTGTATATTGTTGAATGTCTTGTTTTGTGTCTTTCAATTCCAATCATATGCTTCATATGATTTTGTGGTTGCCCTGATATGCTTGCTGCCGTGCTTGGTTTGCTATCTTGTCTTAAGATGTATGATAGGGTGTTCACATGTTAAATGAATGCTAGGGTTTCTCATATGCATTTGGGTTTTCACTCTCTTTTGTTCATGGGTAGATATGATATGTTGTTTTGGGATGATGACACCATGATTGTATGTTAGACGCATGTTAGTGTGTGTGTGAGTTTAGAATACAAATATTGAAATTTTTTTTAATAAAGTTAAGGCGTAAGACACAATGATAGGAGGCCAACCTTAGGGTTGAGCGATCTTGGGTGCCTAACACCTTCTCAAGAGCATACCTAAACTCTGAACCCATACTTTGGTAGTAAGATCAATGGTCCTTCCTCAAAAGGATGCTATATTCATGATTCCTAGACCATAAAACTAGGTGGCGACTCCGACACTTTCCCTTGCGCCCACAGTGGCAACTCCACTGGGGATAGTGAGTTTAATTACTATGTGTCCTATGTCTTAACCTTAATAAAAACTATTTCAATATTTGTTTGCACACACATCACTTGGTTTCTTTTGTCACCTAACCTCGATTAGTGATGAGTGGGATGATGGAAGGCTCCATTCGAGCCCAAATCTTTCAAAGTTCATCCCACTAATTCACAATCGGTGTCATTGACTATAATGGGCTTTGAGTACGATAAAGGTTTGCTACCAAGCTACTATGGGGTCCATTTATGCCCTCGGTTGGAATCATAGCCCACCTAGTTGTGAGTGACCTACTTATCTATCCCTTTAGCCTTATGGAGCCTACACACACTAGAGAGATCCTAGACCCTATCACAAACGCTACACTTTATATCTCTTGTTTGTTCAGCCATATATTATGTATTCACCTAATTCTAAAGAACCTATGAAAGATATAAAATGGAGGGGATGGCCCTAAAGTTATGGCATACCCTAAGATGTTATGGGATAAAACAAAAGAAGTTCTCACGCATAATAGGCTTATCCCTAAATCCAAAGGTATATCTTAACATGAAAGATTCATAATACCATAGCCTAGTTGCTATCATAAGTCCAAATCAAAAGCCCTTTTGAAAAAGAGGACTTTGGGCTTATGGTAACAAATATGCTATGGACTTAGCATCCAAAATCCTACAAAGCCAACATGAACTTCCCTAATCTTGGACCTTCTTGGTGTATGCCAAAGGCCCAAAATGATGAGGACTTCATGGACTTTGAGAGGAAGGGTACAATATATTCTAGCTAAAGGGATATTTCAAAAAAAAAAGTGAAATGATAAATAAAAATGAAAACCCCAAAGGTGATGAAAATATTGTAAGTCCATGTTTGAGACAAAGGGTTAGAAATTTCTAAAGTGCATTCTAATGAAATCCCATGAGAGTAAGATGAGAGCTTTATTGTAAAATGGACCAAAGTTTAATGAAACAAGGGACAAAAATCCATGAGAGGAAAGGGAGTGATATTGTAATTGGGCCTTCATTAAAATAAACTTAAGAATTTTCTAAGGACGTCTAAAAAGTTGAATCTTTAATTAGGACATGAACTTAATGAAAGTGGGACTTCTTTTCAGACATTGCTCTAATCCAAGTCCGATGGAAAGCAAGACATTCAAAGGGAAGACCCCTTAAGAGGGGAAGATGGACGCTTCAAGTGAAAAAGCACTTATGCAAAAAATGAACGAGTGTGTAGAGGCACAAATTGAAGTCCTTAAGAAGATAATATGCCACCTCTCCGAGATAGAAAAAGCAGAAGCTGAAAAAGACAATGCTAACCATGAACAAAGAAAGTTGATCTTCGAGATAGAAGAAGAGGAAGTTGAAAAAGACAAGGCCAATCGTGGACAAAGCGAGCTGACTCAGGAGGACATCAACCGCATGATGACAGAAGGGAAAGTCCGCCTACTTCTACCCAACTTTATGCCATAACTAAAGAATGCTCCTGGACCATGGACTTTCAAGAGAGCCCATGTCAACGACTTCTCTAAATTGGGAGACACGGGATCATGGGAAGATCATAATTGGCTAGAATGGACCTCAAAGGTCGTAACAACTCAAGTCACTCCAGCTCACTTCATACTTAAGCATGACATGGACCCTTCTTCTGACAACGATCAATACCTCATGATGAATAAAGAAGAAGAAGGGGATCATGAAATAATTAGCTGTTGGAGTGGGGATGATAGCGACTGGTTCTTTAATGAGGTAGGGAGAGACTTCCCCAATAAGGGCAAGGATCTATATGACATAACTGAAGCTATGCATGTATGGAAACCTTTGGAAAGGGAAAATTGGTCTGCTAAGCTAAAGAAAGGCGAGGGGAAGAGTGGCAAGCCTTGAAGAAGAAGGAAGACCAAATTCATCATGCCTATTGTGGGGCCCATTAATAACTGGACTTGGGTTGGGTTTTCTGAAAATATTGGGAAAAAGTTTTGTAATACAAGTGCCAATGTATTTTTCAATATTTTCAATAAGATGAATTATGATTTGCCTTACTTTGATGTGTCCCATAACATTGAAATTCTGCACTTAAATGATTCAAATGAATTTGAAAATAGAACTAATAAACAATTGGAAAAGAAAATTGAACCTATGGAACCAACTCTTGAAACTATTAATTTGGGCAATAATGAGAATCCATGCTTAATTAAAATTGGCTCAACTCTAAATGAAAAAGAAAGAAAAGATCTTCAAGAAAGAAAAGATCTTCAAGAACTCCTCATGGAATTTCAAGAGGTGTTTGCATGGTCCTATGAAGATATGCCTAGAATTGACCCTGAGATGGCTCAACATCACATTGATGCTCATGATCATATGGTGCTCGTCAAGCAAAAGTTGAGAAGAATGAGGACCGAATGGCTCTTAAAAATCAAGGGGGAAGTGACTAAGCAATTGAAGGTAGGGTTCATCAAACCCGTACACTAAGCCAAATGGATAGCCAATGTCGTGCTCGTACCTAAGAAGGATGGGAAGGTGAGGATGTGTGTGGATTTTAGAGACTTGATCAAGGCATGCCCTAAGGATGACTTTCCTCTCCCTCACTTTGATGTCTTGGTGGATAACACAACGGGAAATGCCTTAATGTCTTCCATGGATGGTTTTTCAAGCTACAACCAAATCAAGATGACTCCCAAAGATATGACCAAAACCATTTTCACTACCGAATGGGGAATCTATTTTTACACAGTGATGCTATTAGGATCAAGAATGCCGAGGCAATCAACCAAAGGATGGCTACAGCCTTGTTACTTGATATGATGCATAATGAGGTAGAGGTGTATGTCGATGATATGATAGTGAAATCCAAGGATAGAGAAAGCCACGCCATAAACTTAAGGAAGTTCTTCGAGAGGATTAAAGAGTAAAGGCTAAGACTAAACCCACAAAAGTGTACCCTTGGAGTAACCGTCAGAAAATTGCTGGGCTTCCTAGTGGGTGATGGAGGGATAGAAGTTGACCTATCCAAGATTAAAGCCATATTGGAAATGCCTCCACCTAAAAGTGAAAAAGAGATAAGGGGTTTCTTGGGTCAATTACAATACATTAATCGATTCATTGCCAAGCTCACCACCACTTATGAGCCCATCTTCAAACTCCTAAGGAAGAATGAACCACATACATAAAACGATGAGTGCCAAAAAGCCTTTGAACTTATTAAGGAATATCTCCTCCACCTACCTATCTTAGTATACCCACAACAGGGAAAACCCTTACTCCTATACCTCTCCATCATAGAGGATGCGGTTGGAAGTATGCTTGCACAAGAAGACGATGACAAGAATGAGAGGGCCGTAGACTACTTAAGCAAGAGGTTCCATGATTATGAGACTAGGTACACTCCCATAGAAAAGTCATGCTTTGCACTTGTTTGGGCCATACAAAAATTGAGGCATATCATCCTACCTTTCCAGATATGAGTGGTAGCAAGAATGGACCCATTGAAGTATCTCTTTGAGAAACCTGCTTTAAGTGGAAGATTGTCAAGATGGTTGATCTTATTGGTAAAATTTGATTTGAAGTATGTGGCTAGGAAAACTATCAAAGGGAGCATTGTGCCAGATTTTTGTGCCAAGAATCCTATAGAGGGGGAAGATGGTAAAGAAGACTTTCCAGATGAGGCCATTTTGGATGTTGAGTTAAGGACATGGAAGATGTACTTTGACGGAACCATAAACCAATATGGAAATAGGATAGGAATACTCTTGATCACTCCTAAGGGATCCCACATACCTTTGGCAATCAAGTTGAACTTTGAAGCAACTAATGACATGGCTAAATATAAGGTTTGTATTGCCGGAATGGACGCTCTTCGAGAATTAATGGTAAAGAAGGCCAAATTCTTTGGAGATTCAACTTTGGTTATAGCCCAAGCACAAAAGTTTTGGAAGGTGAAAGAGGAACACTTGAAGCCTTATCAACAATACTTGGAGGACTTGACCAAGATCTTTGACAAAATTGAATACACAATCATCCCTAGAGCTCAAAATCAATTTGTGGGTGCCTTAGCTACCTTAGCCTCCATGGTTGAAATACCTGAGGGAGTCTGGAACCGACCCTTGGAGATTGAGCAAAGTTATAAGGAGGTGCACAATGGGAAGACTGAAGCTTCAGTAATGACTGTAAAGGAAGAGGAAATTTCGTGGTACTATGACATCAAGAAGTTCTTTGAACTAGGGGCATATCCGAATGGTGCCGACAAGAGAGAACATTATTCCATTAGGATGATGGCAACACAATACTTCCTATGTGGAGGAAAACTCTATAGAAGATCTTATGATGGCATACACCTTCAGCACTTGAAGAAGGAAGAAGTCAAGAGGGTAATGGAAAAAGTTCATCAAGGGATTTGTGGCCCTCATATGAATGGAAGAATGCTAGCCAAGAAAATCCTAAGGATAGAGTACTTCTGGAATACAATGGAGACCGATTATGTGGAGTATGTGAAGAGTTGCCATGGTTGTCAGGCACACGCTAACTTGAACCATGTACCCCCTAGTGAGTTGTATAGCATAACTTCTCCATGGCCATTCTCAGTTTGGGACATAGATGTGATCGGAAGGATAGCTCCTAAGGCTTCAAATGGGCATGAATACATTCTAGTAGCAATTGACTATTTCAACAAGTGGGTGTAGGCAGCCTCATACTCTGTATTGAAGGCTAAGCATGTGGCTCGATTCTTAGAGAACATCATATGCCGGTTTAGGGTGCCACAAGACATCATTTCTAATAACGGTTCCCAATTCGAAAGGGAGGTTCGAAGGATCATGGAGTTGTACAACATTGAGCATCACAAGTCTTCACCATATCAACCACAAGCTAATGGGGCTATAGAGGCAACTAATAAGAATGTGAAGAACATCTTGTCCAAGATGGTGGTGACATACAAAGATTGGGCCAAGAAGCTCCCGTTTGCCTTATAGGGTTATAGAACTTCTATCCGTGCGTCAACTAGGGCAACACCTTACTCTTTGGTTTATGGTAGTGAGGCGGTGCTTCCTATTAAGGTAGAGATACAATCTTTGAGAGTATTGGTGAAAACCAAGGTCCTAGAAGAGGATTAGGCTAAGGCGAGATATGAATAATTGGTCTTGATAGATGAGAAGAAGGCTAGAGCACAATATCATGCTAGAGCATTCAATAAAAAGGTGAAACCGAGAAACCTTAAAGAAAGGGACCTCGTCTTAAAGGTGATTAGAGATGAGACTTTTGACCCAAGGGGAAAGATGAAGCCAAGGTGGTCTGGGCCTTTTATCATTAAAAAAATCATGTCTGGAGATGCTACAAGGATCACAGATTTGGATGGGGAGGAGATGCTTCGCCCAATTAACATGGATAGACTCCAGAAATACAACATTTAAAGAAGAAAAAAAAAAAAAAAACCTGCTAGGTTGAAAACCCGAAAGGGCAGCTTCGGCAAAAGTTAATACATGAAAACCCCGCTAGATTGAAAACCCGAGTCTAGTCAAAAGTTAGGGGAAAAGACTATGGGCATGGCAAAAATTTCCGAAGGGACATCATGGGCAAACGTTACATGGCAAAGGAAAAAGGAAAGAAAAACAAAATAAATGAGATGACAATAAGCAAAGATAATAAAAAAGTGATTCTCTTATTGCTCAAATTAAAAGATAATAAGATTTTTTTCATAGGGGATTTGGAACATTCTAATCCTTCATTAAATTCAAAAACAAAAACATAAGAATCATAAAGTGCAGAAAGTAAAATATGGGGCATATCAAGGTGGTCACTCAATCCTCATTGCTTTCTTGCTAGTCTTCATGTAAGTTTCTCATCCCACAGAATCCACTTCATGTCATCCTCCAACCATTGCTTGTACCCAACAATAGGATAAATGTATCGAGAAGGAACGATGCCTTTCATCACCCTACGGTGTGGCTAAGCCTTACTAATCCTGCCCAAGATCCTATTGGTAAACACCTCGGTGTGGAAGGAACCTTCATCATTAGGGGCTCCTTGACGTTCTCCAAACTGCTTTGAGATACTACAAGTGGAGTAGTATAAGCAGTAATGAAGTCCAACTAAAGGCACATAGCAATCCTTGCAGCAACTGTGGACCATGCTTAAGATGTGTCACCACTCCACAACCTATTGAATGTCAGTCTCCTTGATGCAACCTATAAGCTCCATGTACGCCTCAAAGCTCATGTCATTTTAATGAAGCCGGTGGTCCCTAAGATGCCTAGGGAAGTAGGTGCTAAGGGGTATAGTGGGGGGTTGAAGCAACCGAAGCCTCTCTTGTAGCCATATCTGAAAGAAAGAGAATGAGGAGAGGAGAGAGGAAAAACAAAAAGGAGAAGAAGAGAACCATGAGTTAAAAAAAAAATGATAAATGAAAAACGATATAAGGTGCCTCGATGGGTTGAAAACTAAAAGGCAATCCATGCAAAAATTAGAGGAATCCTGCTAAGTTGAGAACCTAGGCAAAATTTGGGGATTATACGTAAAGAAGAAGAGGACTTCTCACAAAGAAGCTTGCTTCCTTCCTATGAAAGGCAACCAAACCATTAAGGGTTTCCACCAACATCATGCCCACCGAGTTACCTCTCTTTAGCTCATAAGCTACCATGCACATCTGAAGGTTCACACAATATGACTTTTGAACTAAGAAATACCTTGCAAAAGCACATAGGCAAAAGGCATGAAGAAAGTATGAACGTGGCCTCTCACCCACAAGAAGGGCCAAACTTGAAAAGTACTCAAAAACCAACCTAAGGTTGAGCTTGCCAAAGATGCGCCACCTATTTACCATGGTAGAAGGGACGCCTAACACAACTTGCAACAAATAGGGGAGGTCCCCACCCATGGTAAGGAAGATAAGATCGTCAATCTCAAGTTCACCCACGATGGCGCCAAATTCTTCGATAGTGGGGCATAGTTCTATTCCATTCAAGTGGAAAACATGCCAAGAAGGAACCCAATAATTGGCAATAGCATGAAGAAAAGGCTCATCCACCCTAATTTGATGGTATGGAAAGACACAAGAAAGACTATGGGGGCGATGGAATCCTTGAAGTCGGGACTAAGCCTTCTAATCCAAGCTAAGACATCAAGTGGAGAATTTTCTGCCACTAGGGTACCTCAAAAAAGAGCTCTCTAGGTTGAAAATACGTTGGTGAGGGTTTTAGACTCAAACGGCTACTTTTATACTTAAGCAGGGCAGTTAGGGTTTCCTCTGATTCGAGGCCTACATACGCAAGGTCAACCCTGCGTACGTAAAGTCAAAGCTACATACGCAAGCCCATCCCCATGTACGTATGGCGCTTGGCAGAAGCCCATTCTCCCTTGTTTTGAGCATAGTTTTTCACTTCAAGGCATTCCTAGGGTTCCTCCAACCTAAGGGATCATCCAACACATATTCCAAGCACAAGATTTTAAGCATTAAAGAAGCAAAGTTGTATAGAAATATACAATTAATCATATATCTTGTAAATTAAGTGCTAGTCCCAATTAAAAGCATAAATAAAAGGATGTTCTTAAATACAATCATTTATCTCAAACTAAATCCAAATGTTTGCTAAGGAAAAAAAAAAAAAAGCTGTGTGTTGTATACCTATATGTTTTGACTGTAGGTAATCAATGGTGTCATCTCTTTCTTGATTGATAGCTAGGAGTCGCCTTCGAATCCTCTTCATCACCTCCATTATCATCATCATCATCACCACCACAGCTCGGTAAGGCCGCCCCTCCAGGACCATACAAGTTCCTTGAGTAGTTGGTCACCTCCAACTTGAGATTCTCGGCTAGCCATACCAACTCCTCAAGCTCTTGGATGGTAGGCTGCAATTCAAAGAAAGAAGGATTAGTGACCGAACTAGAAAGAGAGAAATGCCAAAAAGAGAAAGAATAAAGGGAAGGCTTGAGGTGGGTGACGTTGAACTCCTCATAGTCCAATCCCTCAAGAAACTGCCCGGCGTAGGGAACACCACTCTCCCATAAGTGGTACTCAGCATCGGTCATGGAGTGTGGGGCAAGCATGAACTCAGGACGGTCCATCAAAATCTGTGGATCATCCCTACCCACCAATTGGCACCGCACCCTCTCCACCAGGTATAGTGCCCTCAAGCTCGCTTCTTCAAAGGGATGAGTAATCTTCGAAGTAATGAGAATGGCAAGCTCCATGTCTGGAGAAGTAGGAAGGGGCTGGCCAGCCCAAAGAATCCAGTTGACTTATAAGGATACAAGGTTAGAAGAAGAGTATCCTAGGGGAAATGCATGAAGAAGCATAAAAATAAATAAAAAAACTAGAACTCTTGAACTTACCTCATCCGAAGTTAACCCAGCAAGGTGAGCCCTCACTCAAAGTAAGCCCTTCAGACTTAGATCGATGCCTGGGTTATGAGGCCATACCTAACAACCCACTGCTGCAAAAAGAAGCACAAGCCACAGGTTAGATGCAAGATGACAGTTTGCAAGATGATAGTTTGCAAGATGACAGTGTGCAAGATGATACAGTTTGCAAGACTACAAGCGACAAATGGAAATACAAGAAATGGAAAAAGAACTTACCTGAAGGAGCTTCCAATACCCCACAAGCTGCCACAAGCTGCCCCGGCTGAGAGTGTCAAGGGTGGAGTAAGGGTAGGCGAGACATGCCTGCCCCTAGTTAGCCCTCCAGGCATCTCCAAAGTCCTGAAAGTGGGTCAACCACCTCAAGGACACCGTTTGCCCACAATTGGAGAGGTAAGCTCCCAATAAGTGTAGAAGGAAGGCCCTAGCCATACGAACGTGCTCCTCCGTAGTCCTCTGTGGGAGAAGCATGTAATCTAAAACCAAGTTGAAGTAGTGAACGGTCTCAGTAGAGTACTTCCTCCCCAATATGTCAAGACCTAACTAGATGCTCGACACACTATCAAAGTTGATGATGGCCCCTTCAAAGCTAAGACCGATCATGTGGTAGAAGTCGTAGGGAGTCATCGTCTCTCCCGCTCAGCAATATGAAAGGTGTGAGTAGTATCCCACCACCTCTCAATGAGGCACTGCACCAAGGTAGCACTCGTGGACTTTTCTGGAAGAATGCCAATGATAGGCTCGAAGCCCACCTCCCGGATATAGGCCCTGGTTTTGGGGGCGAGAAGGTTTTACCACTCCACCAGTATAAGGGGATGATGAGTGCAAAAAAGGAAAATGACATTAGATTCTTGATTCAAGTGAAAATGATAAAAAAAATGAAGTTTTCAATGCAAGAATAAAGATGAAAATAAGGATGCAATGATGTTCAGATACAAAGCCCACATACTTAGAGCCTCAAGAACAGATATGCGTACACAAAAAGAGAGCTGCGTACGCAGGCTCGAGCCTACGCACATAGAAGCACAAACAAGAGTAGTTCTACGACATTTTCAAGCATACATCATTAAAAATAATCCTAAACATGTTCCTACCCCTCCTAATGTGCCAAGTTTTCATCTAGACCTATCCCACAACAAAACCCAATTATTTACATGGCCAAAAACACATCAAAATGGAAGATCAGGGAGAAACTTAAAAAATGAGAAAGTCTAAAAAACTTACAGATTCAGCCATGGGGATGTGATTGTCTGGCTGGTATGTTAATGGTGGAGGCCCCATCAATCTCATTGCCCCACTCCAATGGGTAAGGTGGAATGCATCAAAAGAAAGGACGTAGGAGGACTTCTTAACCTTGGGTGCCATTGGAGAAGATGAAGAGAGTTTATAGAGAAAATGAGAGAATGAGGGAGTTTGAGAAAATGAGAGACTTAGAAAGTTAGAGGAAAAGAGAGGAGAGGGAGGTTTTTGTATTGAGGAAAAAAGAGAGGAGTTATGAAGAATATGAAGAGATGAGGGAGATGAAGAGAATGAAGAAGAAAAAGAAATGGTTGGTAACCGTTGGAGAAAAAAATGATGTTTTGTAAAGAGAAACGCTTGATGGCTAAACTACGTGTTGTAAAATGTACTCCCCACTAGATCAAGGGTTTTACATGGAGTCGCCACTTATTTAATTTAAATGGAAAAATAAGAAAACCTTTAATAAAAAATACTTTTGTTGTATTAATGTATATGACAATTTACATCAATTTTCTAACAAAAATTTACATTGCTTTTTTGTCCTAGATACAATCTAAGAAAAGTAAATTACATTACTTTATTTCCTAGTTACATTCTAAAAAATGTAAAGTTGCATATACAAAAGCATAGTCTAGAACCCTTGATCTTGGTTCGGAGGATAATTTACGAGATGGGAAGGGATTAAGCACCCATCTTGCCCGATAAAACCAGTCTCCTAGGTTAAGGTGGCCAATATCATGTCATGTCAAAAAAGTACAAACAATATGTCATATAAACATATTAATTTACAGGAATTGTAAACAAATATGTGTTAGGAGAAGTTGACATAAAGAGAAACAAAAAGGGAAATTTGTTAGATAACAATTTTAATGTAAAGAAAGCATGAAGGTAATGGCATGTTCATCCAAGAAATCAATGTAAACAAAGAATTCTTAGCCTAGACATGTTCATCTAAGCATGTGAAGAAAAAAACAAAGTTGTCATGTTATTTGTCACCAACATAGTTGCAGAGAGAACAAAATAAAATAAAACATTTAAGCATATTTGATCATCCAAGCAATTATGAAAAAAAAAAATAAAGGAAAAATCCCTTAGACATTTTCATCTAGAGAAAATCAAAATACCTAGACATGTTCGTTCAAGCATTTAAAAAAAAGTAAAACAACTACCTAGACATGTTCATTTAAGCATTCAAGGGAAAGTTGTGCTTTAGCCTAGAAGTGTTCATCTAAGCATGTAAAGGGAATATCAATGAGACATATAGACATGTTCATCCAAGCATATCATGAAAGAAACAAATAACGACTTGTTAAGCATTTATTCAAGCATGTGTAGAGAGTTAAGAACATAATTAACTACTTACCAGCACAGAGCATAAATTAAAAGGGGCAAGTGATCACTTAAAGGGCTAGGGAGAAAGCAAGGAAGTACTAAACTACAACCAAAGTAAGAACAATGGTTGCATAACAGCTTTTCTTTTCTGCTTTCTCACTAGCTCTCTAGAGGGAATTCAGGGTCCAGAAAATGGAAGAAGTCTTCTTTATTTATAGGGGAAGGGATGGCTTAGCTTTAATGCTAAGTTATTAGCTTTGTTCTGAAGCTAAGGGAGGAGATAACCTGTTTAAATGAGCTGGAATGGATTTAGTGTTGATCCCCATTTGAATTTTGAAAGGAAGTTGAAGATGATGCCGCACCTGCTTCATATTTTGGCTCTAACTTTCAGCTCAAAATTCCAATTGATTCAATATTGGTGTTTTTTGAAAGTAAATTCAATTATCTACAACTTTTTAAGAAATAGAGAAAACCAAATTTCAATGTTTTCCAGGCCAAAAATGCGTTTCAAATTGCTGCTGAAAATAGTAACGTTTTTTCAGCATTTTTCTGTTTTTTTGAATTTTTCATGGATCATATCTTTTTCGATCTCCAAAACTTTTTTCAAAAGAGTAGATAAGATGCCATAAAGGAAAACATTTTTATTATTTCTTAAAAAAATGAAATAAAATGAAATCCAATCAAAAATCACACTTAATTAATTTTAAATTAATTCTTGTGAGAACCAATCAAAATTAAGTGTTTAAAATAAAACGTGATCAGGCCCATCGTGTAGGTGAGCCATGATCATTGAAAATTGTTTGTATGATAACTTTTGATCAGGTGGTCCAATCAAAACCCATGACAACCATTATGATCGTTAGAGCATCAATATTTGTTTTGTATCACAAATCTGAAGATCTACCGGTTGGTTAAATGCAAGTTGTAAAATGGGGTGTCTATAGAATGCCCCTCATTGTAAGAGCTTGAAAAGCGAATGTCAATGTAAAAGAAAGGCACCAAATTTTGCAACTTGAAATTTAACCGATGTGTGATGAAAATTTTTTAAAGTTTTGGAAACTTGTTGGTTTCCAAAAAATTTTTATCCAAAATGTGTTGGCAATTTTCTCAAAAAGACTTGTTATTATTATTATTATTTTTTTTTTTTTAAAAACCTTCTCAGGTTTTTTTATTTGAAAACTCTGTTGGGTTTTCTTGTAAAGATCTTGGCAAATTTTCTAAAAACTTATCTGTTTTTTGAAATTTTTGAACCCGAAATTTGTTGAAAATCTTGTGGAATTTTCTCTTGAAAATTTTGATATTCTTATCAAAATTTGTGTTTGAAGATCTTGGCAAATTTTCTAAAAACTCGTCTATTTTTTGAAAATTTTGAACCTGAAACTTGTTGAGAATCTTGTTGAATTTTCTCTTGAAAATTTTGATGTTCTTTCCAAAATTTGTATTTGTGAAAACAAGTTGGGCATTCTTGGAATGATCTCGTCATGTCTTTTGGAAATTTGATAAAAACCTTGTTGGGTTTTCTTATGAAGATCTTGGCAAATTTTCTAAAAAACTTGTCTGCTTTTGAAAATTTTTGAACCTGAAACTTGTTGAAAATCTTGTTGAATTTTCTTTTGAAAATTTTGATATTCTTATCAAAATTTGTATTTGTGAAAACATGTTGGACATTCTGAAAACATTTTTATGACTTTTGTCAAACCCTTGAGCCTGAGATGCAAGAGACTCCTTAGTTGAGTCTTGCGTGATGTAGGCCTGAAGCAGTTGTTGAATGTCAAAATGAATGAGAGATCTTTGCTTAATTCCTGCAAAGATGAAAATTTTCCTTTCTCAAGCTTGTTAGAAACTAGTCAATTTGAACCAATGCCCCTAGTATAAAAAATAAAAAGCAAATGGGCCAACAATCCCAGTTACGTAAAAAAAAAAAAGTTTTTCAAAAATCAATTGCAATGCTCCTAGTTTAAAACTTCACTAATACATACATATATATATATATATATATATATATATATATTTGGCGATAAAACTTCGCTTATCTGCTGTTGGCGCTGAAACTTGCAACTTCAATCTTCAAGATGATCTCCTACCCTTATTGGATATATGATTCAAAACTTTCGAAAGCAATTATCACTATAAAAGACTTGAGTTCTAGAGATTATATAATGCTCTACCAAAAAGATCAAACAAACAAACAAACAACTCAAACAATGGCCCGAACTGTCCCTTTTTCTTCTCATTCCAATACATGGCATCTGTCTGATTCAATCCTCACCCTTTTGAATAAATGGGCGGATGGCATGGACAAAACTGATCGTATAAACTTCCAAGATTTTGGGTGAAAGGTCTCTTAGTCCTGAAGCGTGTGAAACTTGATTGGGGATTCCTCATGGCTGCCAGTCAATTCTGGGATGCGAAAGACCATGTGTTCCGATTCCACCTCGCTGAATTGTGTCCCACAGTTGAAGAATTCACAGCAATCCTGAGGTGTGACATAGATGCACATCCGGCGGTACCGTCTTGCGAGCCCAAATACCAAGCTAGGCCTTCTTCATTGATGAGGATTCCTTTGAAGACGTAGTTCCACTCCTGGATAGTCAATGGGTGGACGTTTAGAAAATTATTGATAAGTTAATGCCAATGGAGGTCAAGACTCTCCGACAAAGCCGAAGCAAATGTATCGCGTTGGCTTTTTGCCTTTTGAATGAGTTCTTGCTATTTACTAGTGATCATGGTTTTGCTGATGTAAGAGTATAGCTGCGTTTCAAACGCAGCTATAGCCTATAAAAAACGCAGCTATAGGCTATAGTTGCGTTTTTATAGCCGCATTTCCAAACACGGCCTATACGGCGAGGCTATAGCCCCCTGCGGGGACCTAGAGCTGCGTTTCTAAAAACGTGGCTCTAGATAGTTCTATAGCCGCGTTTATTTTGCCCTATAGCCGCGTTTTTGCACACCCATAGGTTTGGGACCTATAGCTGCATTTTGTAGAAAACGCGGCTATAGGCCCGGTTTGGGCTGCGTTTTTAAAGCACGGCTATAGACCATCTTTGGGCTGCGTTTAGAAACGCGGCTAAAGCCCCCTGCATTGGTTTGTCCATAGCCGCATTTTTAAAAACGCGGCTAATAGTTCCTTTTTTTTTTCCCCCTACTAAATACAATTCCTGCCCAAATAATTTACAATTCTGTAAGCACTCAACAATTGCCAAAACCCAACAAGTTCCCAACCAATTACTAGCAAACAAAACAAGTTCAACAATTACATTTTTTGCAAATGTGATGGAGAATCACTGTCCATGGCATTCCACAAAATACGCAGAACAAAACAATGAAATAGCATCTCAAGATACATGCTGAAATGAGTAGCATCCTATGGAGATAGAATATCTACAGTAAACTACCTTGCAGAAATTCAGTAACTCACAAATATCCAATCTTCAGCTCATGGATTTCTAAGAGCTACCAACCGCTTCTCAAGCTCATCAACTCCCGAACTACATGGGCCAAAATTCCATGGTTGATCAAAAACAGGAAAGAGTAGAGAATTTTATTTTATTTTTTGAATAGCAAGAAAAGAGTAGAGAAAATGAACACAATTCTGGATTTGCAAATGAAATTCCCCGTCCGCCCACCCCAAAATGAAGATACAATTTATTGCATAAAACTAATAGACAATTATTTTGGTAGACATGCAATGCACCTCGCACAACAATCAAAAATATATAGTCTATAAGAAAAAGAACAAACAAGTGCTTTAGAACAACACATTAACATCGATATACCTTCTCATAAAGACGTTGGCACACTCCCTCGATGGAGGAGCAAACATTTTATCCATTTGTACAATCATCATCCATTTAATATGCTCTTGTAATTCCAAAAGGCATTAATCTGTAAATTTTTACAGGCACATAATCATCAACTTGAAGACAAACAAGAAAACAATTCACCTTTTCAATAAAGAGATGCAGAGGAAAGAGAAGAATAATAGTGCATTCCCAAGTGAAACAATCCACATCAAATCAATTGTGTAAAAAAAGTTTATAACTACCCAACAACATCAATAACAAACAAAATCAAATTTTAACCAATTCCTCATTTAAAGATACTTGAGCACATGCACAAATTGTTCATGACACTTTTTTCCCATTTTGTCTGGTCTAGTTCAACAAGTAGAATTGCAAAACAGGGCACCCTGGTTACATCAAATGCACTTCATGTTTGATATAACTACAGATAATTTATTTGGTAACGAAAGCTGCAATAGACAAACTGGCAAAAATAAATTGTACTCCAGCGATGTGATGAGAATATATATAGTAGGCATACAAAGCACGGCATGAATGATTTGTTATGATGTTATCACCCTTAAAATCATATTCTCCTATTCTCTAATAACAAATTAGGTTGATTATATGATCAGCAACAGAGCTACCTTTGACTGCATCTATCTTACACAAGTACCTTAAATGCTAGTATAGAATTTCACAAATTAATAGCAAATTTAAGTTTAACTAAGTGCCAATAACTGTTCTAGTTAGCATGGTGTGTGAAAGGAAGAAATGATGTTAACAAAAACAACAAATGAGTGCGGATAAGAAGCAACATATTTTGATTACTAGAAGGCTTAAAATCTAAAGGACAAGTACATCCCCATCACAATATTAACATTTATATTCCATGCTATGCTTGATATTTGAAATTGTATAGAACATGAAACAAATTGAAGTGGTGGTCCATATATAAAAGCTACACATAAAACTATAAAATGTGAAAAATAATGCCTAATCTGAGTTGTAATGCATAGAGCTCAAGCAGTGTACTGTAGACAGCATATCATCCCAAGACATACACATTTTTCAATAGAAAATTGCTAAATCAAGCAAGTAATTGAATCACAAAATCCAGCTAGTGATTCTCCAGTCAGTTGACTCTAACAGTGATAATTAAAACACAAATGTTGCCATGTCATGAAATCAGTGCTGTAGAGAAAATAAATTAAATAAATAAAAGTTGTTGTAAAAACTAAAAAGTGACACAATAAATGCTAGAGCTAGAGGTTTTTTTTTTTTTTTTTTTTTTTCTTCAGCATAAGCATTCAAGGATGATAATTGAGTTTCCTCTACCACACAATCATAAAAAATTTGAAGAAAGACTCCAGATTCATATTAGTTGGTTGGTGTGTAGGCCAGGCTAGGCCAGGCCATCCATGGAATTATGAAATTCAAATGAACGTGGCTTTTTCTTATCCTAAAATTTGTATGTGCCAACTGCCAACATATGTGATTTTGTCACTAATAAATTAATGAGAGCATCCGGCAGTCATATCATCCCCCCTAATAATTAATGAGTATTATTATATTTCATTACAAATTTAAAAAGTAGGGATTTTTTTGAGTAATGACCTTCCTCACTTTACCCAAGTTGCTGTACCGGTATCTGTAAAGATTGGAGTAGGGAGACCTTTCACAATATTTTTGCTAATAATTATTGAACAAAAAAATTGTCCTGTGTTTGGGGAATCTTAAAACTTCACAGCCATTGATAAGAAGGGGGTGTATTTTGTCAAAAGACTATATCAAATACTATATGATATACCTTTTTTTTTTTTTTCTATAAAAAAGAAAAAGGAAAAAGAAAAAGAGACAAATTATTATTTTAAAATGTCGAGTTCATGGAAATTAATTTATAAATTTTTAAAGAAATTACCTGAAGAAGACATGTAAGCTTCGAGTTTCTAAAGGGTATGTGGTCCTCCTTCTTTGCCAATGCAAATATAACATCACTTGGGGATGATAAACTTTTATTAATGACCTGTTATAATTGCAAAACATAAATAAATATCAGAAAATTCCACAAAATGAATTGCAGAAAAGAAATAGAATCAAAATAGTTTTACCAAAATACTTGAGTTTCTTTAAAATTTAGTTTAAAGTTTTTTAATAAAAAAAAATCAATTTTATTCCTCGAGTGTGACTAATAAAACCTAACACCCCATTTTTTAAAGCCAAATTGAATCAACCACGTATTTGAGGATCTAAAATCAAACTAACAAGATATTGAAGAGGCCAAAATCAAAACAAAAATTCAAAAACTATAAATTGAAAAAAATAATAAAAAAAACTATTTAAAGAACCATCATTGAACTACTTAGAATTCCTTTTTATTCAACCTACAAACATAAAATAACACAAAAAATACCATTATTACTAAAAAGATTAAACTCTAATTAGAGTACAAATCTAAACATTTTAATCAGAATTCAAAATCTCTTTCAAAAAAATCAGAATTCAAAAGATTTGAGAAATCAAACTTAAGCTACTAATAAATTTCAAGAACATAAGTAATTACCCACCAAATAATCAATCAAAGGTATGATTTTTACCCAAATAATAATCAAAAACCCAGAGAAGATTAGAGGGCATGAATTAAAATCAATAATAATCAACTAAAAAGAGAAAGAAAGAAAAATTTTACATCACGCAGAAAAATATGAAAGTAGGAAATTTCACCTTTTCACAATTCCCTTTGATTGTTCATATTCGTTGATCCTTTCCTTCACCAGAAAATTAAAGGACACAAAAATATACACAAACTTGTGGATTCCATTCAAATTAGAATACAGTTACACAATTAGTCCATTACAAATAGAAACTACAAATCAAAAACAAAAATTATGATATTTCTCTAAACTATATTCGTTTTTTTTTTAGCAATTCTGTTTATTGGTATTAGTAATATCCGTCCCTTACATAAAAAACCAGCAGGGGATCAAATTATGGAGTTCCATTTGCTCTAAGAACTGGCTTTATGTTCAAACCTATTAGATTCACGTATATTCTTGGGCCACGGTATCAGTAGAAAATTTGAAAAAATCAAAAATTAAAATTTACCTTTATGCATCGTGTTAGCATGGCATTATAGTTCCATCTAATAGCAACTGATATTTTAACTTTGATTAAAAATTGAATGCTTACACAGACAATTTCTGCTTTACACAGCAAATTATAGTGGTCTGAAGACCCCCAAACATTTTACCTTCTCTTAAAATATCTACCCTATACCAAAAATGTAGGAGCAAACATAATGTGGCTGTAATCACGTTTAAAACAAATCTACAATGATATATATTCCATCAGAAAGATTATAATAGTATAAAGGATTGATCTGTTTGAACCACAAAGGAGCTCAAAAAAAAAAACGGTAACTATGGCAAGCTTTACTTCTTGCAAACTCAATTTCATAGCCTTCGCAATACGAAACAATAAACCCCAAATCCCAAATCAAAAACACACAAACAGAGCACACATTACACTCATTCACATCTACATACATACATGGCCACATACCCAAAAGAATAGCAATACCCAAACCCATGGCCAAACAACCATAAACACACGCACACACGCAACACAACCAAGAGAGAGATCGCAAAAGGAAAAGAGAGGTTCTGACCTATGATGGCTGAGAGAAAGAGATTCTCGGTGGCAGCGGTGGCGTCAATCAAAGGCGGCGACGGCACACGGCTTTATGGGGGTGTTTGGAGTTGCGTTTGTGAGTAAAAATGCAGCTTTAGGCTTTGTCCTAAAGCTGTGTTTGGCAAACACAGCCATAAAAATACCTAAAGCTACGTTTTGCAAACACGGCCATAGAAGCACCTAGAGTTGCGTTTATATGTAAAAACGCAGCTTTAGGCCTTGGTATATATATTGAAGAAAAAAATCCCTAATCCTTATTCAGATTGATCTATCACTCTCACTCTTAAACAAACCCTCGCTCTCTATCACTCTCAACACCACGCTGCCACTACAAAAAACGCGGGTTTAAGCCATGTTTTCTATAGTTGCGTTTATGAAAACGCAGCTATAGACCAGCTGCACCGAGCAAACACAGCTCTAGAGGTGATCTGGAGCTGCGTTTATGTGAGAAGGGCTATAGTCGCGTTTTTAAAAACGCGGCTATAGACCCATTTAGGAGTTTTTTTTTTAATAAAAAAAATGTCCTAAATCCGCATTTGGATCGTAGCTGATATACTTCGTGAGGCAAAAAATGAGAAGAATATCACTCCCATTGTTCTTGCTGAAACTTTTCATGGTCTGGACGCTCTATCCAACCAAGAAACTTTGCTATTCCATGGAAGCCCTCTGCTCCTTCAGATCTGGCTTATGGATCACTTATCTTTGGTGCTGCCTCCCACAATGTCTCCCTATGGACCGGAGCATTACCGTGGCCGCTCTTTGAAGAGAACTGGTTGTGTCACTGAACGAGACTGGATTAAGCACCTGAAAGAGAGGTCCAGTGCATCTATCCTTTGGCATTGCTCTTGGTGGGGGTGCCAAAACCCAAGGCTACGATCATCTGGATGGGACCATCTGTTTCTGATGGGTCTGAGAAAGGCTTCTTTTTATAAAGGCGACAGGCTATTAAGACAGTTCAACTTAGATCCAAAAGTTCCTGGAAAAGCAAGTGAGTTTGGAATGGTAAATGCAACATCAACTACAATTACCATTTATGAGAGGGGCTGATAAATGCATACAGAGCTGGGAATTCTTATAGGCGGGCTGGACTTTTGAAGAATAACCATGCTTATTTAGCTTGGTTGGCTGAAGAAGTGTATGACCAAGAGGAAATTTTGAGGAAGAAAAGGCGGGCTTTTTTGAAAACTTCTAGGGAAGGATCAAGGAAGAGAAAGAGAAACAACTAAACTCCAAACTGATTAGGATTTGTCTTGCTTTCAAATAAATTTATCTTGAATAAAGATATGTCAATTTAGGCTTTGATTTAGGATCATTTTTCATTTCCAATGTATTAGGACTCTTCGATGAATAAAAATGTTGCATTTTGGCTTTTGCTTTATTTCCTTTGGAAAATGAATGAATGATTTATTATTTTGACCGAACCAATGTGGTTGCCTATGTACCCTCTTGAAGAAGGGTCAAGTCATCACATAATTCAATTTTTTTTTTTTTTTTTTGTCTTAACTTTTGCCTAGGCCGCCTTTTCAGGTTTTCAACCTCGCAGACTCTCTCACACTCAAAGTTTTTTTATCTCTCCTTTTGCATTTCGGGTTTTCAATCTATCTTTCTTTTTTTTTTTTCCTAACTTTTGCTTAGGCCACCTTTTCAGGTTTTCAACCTAGCAGACTCTCTCACACTCAAAGTTTTTTTTTTTTTTTTTATCTCTCCTTTTGCATAGACTGCCTTTTCGAGTTTTCAATCTATCTCTTTTTTTTTTTTTTTTACACATGATATTTCTTCAGCTGATCTAGATTGGTTGGCTCCACAAACGAGTTTCCGTCGAAGGACCCAGACCAATTGGGTTTGAACTTCCCTCTTGGGTCATGTATTGGGGCCCGTATTTCTTTGAGCACCAAATCTCCAACCTTGAGTTCACGAGGACGGACTCTTTTGTTAAAAGACCTTCTTGCTCTTCTTTGATAACCTTGTTGATGATATATTGCCCTTAGATGCTTTTCATCAATCATGCATAATTGATCATACTGGTCTTGCATCCATTCAGCTTCTAGGATTTTTTCTTCCATAACAACTCGAAGTGACTATACCGCCAATTCTATAGGTAGCACTACTTCCATGCCGTATACCAAGGAATATGGGGTCGACCCTATAGACGTATGGATTGATGTACAATATCCCTACAATGCAAAGGGTAGCCTGAGGTGCCAATCCCTATGGTTTTGGGCATTCTTCTTCAATATCTTCCCAATATTTTTATTAGTAGCTTCAACCGCTCCATTCGTTTTTGGGCGATACGGGGAAGATTTGTGATGTTTAATGCCATATTCTGTCAGTAATTTGGAGGTCTCATCTCGAAAGTGTGATCCATTATCGGAGATGATCTCACAAGGTACTCCATACCGGCATATGATGTTTGTTCTAATAAACTACGCAACCTTCTTGGAATTCAAAACTTTATAAGATGCAGCTTCTACCTATTTTGTGAAATAATCAATGGCTACCAAGATGTATTCATGACCATTACTAGCCTTTGGATTAATTTTTCCAATTATATCAATGCTCTATATAGAAAAGGGCCAAGGAGAGCTTAAGCAATGTAACTGAACTGGTGGCATGTGCTTCAAATCCCCATGTATTTGACATTCATGGCATTTTCTAACATGAGCTGCACAATCAGCTTCCATGGTGGTCCAATAGTATCCTAGATGTAGAATTTTCCTTAATAACGTGTGGGCATTCATATATGGTCCATACTCAAATTCATGCACTTCTTCTATGATATGTTGAGCTTCTTTTTTTGTTACACAAAGGAGATGGATTCCTTCATATGATCTTCTATACAACCTCTCTCCACAAATTATGTAATTAGTTGCCATGTGCCAAATCGCCATTCTGTCATTCTTATCAACAGTGTCAGTGTAGGTCCCATGCTTGAGGAACCGAAATATATCTGCATACCATTCTTCTTCTTCCAAAGCACAACAATATGATGGTTCATCCCTTTGCTCAATGATCAATGGGTGGACATCAGTTCCATCTGAAATGTCAATCATGGAAGCCAATGTAGCCAATGCATCAGCGAATTGATTTTGTGTGCGGGGAATGTAGTGATACTCAATTTTTTCGAATTTCTTGGATAATTCTTAAAGATGCTCATGGTAAGGTTGCAACCTTTCTTCTCTAATCTTCCACTTGTTCTGGATCTGCCTGATTATTAAAGCGGAGTCTCCATAAACCTTTATTTCTTTGATGCCTAAACCAGTAGTGGCCTCAAGGCCTTATATGCAAGCCTCATATTCAGTAGCATTATTGGTTGTTGAAAAATTGAGCTTAATAGAGATTGGTATATGGGTTTCCATTGGTGAAACTAAGAGTACCCCTATTCCACTCCCATTTCAATTAACAGCTCCATCAAAGTACATTCTCCACCAGACAGGCTCCATCACTAAAATATCTTCATCTGGGAATTCATCCCTAGTCACTTCTGCTTCAAGAGGGGGACAGTTGGCAAGATGATCAGCAATGGCTCGTCCTTTAATGTATTTCTGAGTAACATATTTAATGTCGAATTTTGACAACAATAGGACCCATTTTGCAATTCTTCCATCCTAGACCAGCTTTTCCATCAAATACTTAAGTGGATCCATGCGAGCTATCAAGAGGACTTGAAAAGATAAAATGTAGTGTTGAGTTTCTGAGTAGCCCAATCTAAAGCAACACACGTCTTCTCAAAAACTGAGTATTTCACTTCATATGTAGTCATCTTTTTGCTGATGTAATAAATAGCATTCTCTTTTCTAGATTCTTCGAAGTACTAAGCTAGTAAAGCTCCCATTGCTATGTCTGTAGTGCTTAAATAAAGCAACAAAGGCTTTCCTTGCATGGGTGGCATCAATATGGGAAGCAAATATTCCTTAATCTTTTCGAAAGCTTCTTGACGCTGTTCTTTCCACTTAATAGGTACATCCTTCTTGAGCAATTTGAAAATGGTTTCGCAGATAGTAGTCAATTAAGCTATAAATCGACTAATATATTGTATTCTTCCCAAAAATCCTCGAATTCCTTTCTCGGTCTTTGGCAGTTTCATTTTTGTAATTGCTTTAACTTTGTCAGGATCTACTTCTATCCCTCTATTGCTAACCATAAATCCAAGCAGCTTTTCTGAAGTTACTCCAAAAGTGCACTTCTTGGGGTTCAGTCGAAGCTTGTAATGCTTGATTCTTTCAAAAAACTTCCTCAAGGCTGACATATGGTCCCCACGGTTTTTAGACTTGACTATTATATCATCCATATAAATTTCTACCTCTTTATGTATCATATCATGCAGCAATGTTGTAGCAGCACGTTGGTAGGTGGCCCCAGCATTCTTAAGGCCAAATGACATGACTTTGTAGCAGTATGTTCCCTAAGGGGTGATGAACAAAGTCTTCTCCATATCTTTTGGTGCCATCTTGATCTGATTGTATCCATAGAAACCGTCCATGAAGGATAAGAGTGCATGTCCTACAGTATTGTCCATAAGGATGTCTATATGAGGTAAAGGGAAGTCATCTTTCAGCCTGGCTTTGTTGAGGTCCCTGAAGTCGACACACATTCTGACCTTGCCATCCTTCTTTGGTACTAGGACGACATTAGTTAGCCATTCTGGATAATTAATGACTTGGAGGAAACCAGCATTATATTGTTTTTCCACTTCTTCTTTGATCTTCAAGGTCCATTCTGGTTTCATTCTTCTTAACTTTTGCTTGACTGGCTTGATAGTGGGATCAGTCGGAATACAATGCTGCACTATGTCAGTGTCAATGCCAAGTATGTCTCCATATGACCATGCAAAAATCTCCTCATATTCGTGAAGAAGAATAATCAATTCATTCTTTCCTTAAAATTTAAAGTGTTACCAATTTGTATCATTTTTTGTTCATCTTCAGACCCTGAATTAATGGATTGAATTTCTTCCTTGACGGGCTTTACATGCCCTTGTTCTTCATTTGTTTCAAAGCCTTTACTTGAGGTTTCATTATTTATTTCAGAAATAAAAAAATTCAAAGCAAGCAAGTAAGTTGAATCAAAGATCATCTTATTATCATTGAATGAGTTAACAACTGTCTCAATAGTAGAGAAATTAATAGGAATAAGAGTACTAGTTGAAACAGACTCAATAGGGACAATGATTTTAGTGAACTCAAAGAACTTGGTCTCTTTTTGGTGATCTTCAACTAGGCAGCTTCCTTCCCAAGTCCAATTCTTCAGCTCTGAGATGATAGTGGTTATGGCAGGAACTTCTTTGTAAGCTTCTCCAGATCGTAACATATAAATTTCATCTATCTCCATCGAGTCATCCCTAGAATCCTCACTGGATATATCCATAGAGTCTACATCCTCCTCCTGGTGTGGATTAATAGGTTCTTCTTCCTCTGAGTCTTGGATGGTGAGTTTCTTAAAATCATGAAACATGATTTGCTTCTCCAACAATGCACATCTATCGCGAGGATTGTCTTCTTCATCTATGTATGGGGTTAATGACCCAAATTCAGAATGTGGAAATCCATACAATGAATTATTTCCCTCGGAATAAATCGAGTCATCATCCTCAACAATTCTTATTTCCATGCCAGTATGCTCCCAATCTTCATTGTGCATTGAAACTTCTTCACTGTTAAAGAAATCAAGATCTTCATCCTCTGTTAAACAATGTTCTTCAGAGAAACAATCTTCATCATCATCCCCTTCGTAGTCTTCATCTTCACAATAATGGGTATAAGGAGTAGTGTTTTCCGAAAGCAATGAACAAGATGTAGGAATATCGAGGAATGTATTTAGCTCTCCTTCATCAGGAATAATCCCATTCTCATAAATCATATGGATTTCATCGAGAATGGTTCTCCCTGTCTCCAACGATTCCATATCTTCTCCAATGTTTACAAGTTCGAAGTCTAAGTCTCCCCATGACCTAGCATCATCTTCCATGAGAAATTGATCTATGTCAATTCCTCCCACAAGCTCTTCAAGATCTTCATAATCGTTCTAAAAAACTTCCCAATTATTCATGACAGTCGTGGCAGTCCAAATCAGTGGTACTTCATCATCCCCATTTCCTTCCCCCATGTTGAAAACAATGTCACCCAATAAAGTTGCCATAGCATTAGGATCTAGATGTGAGGCCCAGTCTTCTATCTTCTTCTCTTCTGCTTTAGGTGACTCAATTTTACAGTCTGCAAAGATTTCTATCCCAGGAAGCTTTGTTGCAGTCCTTTGATCATACCAAGGTTCTAGAAACATGGAGTAAAGTTAGACCTCCCCTTCCTTGACAAACTTTCCATTAAGAGTAGGAGTGTACAGCTTCAAAGTAGGAGGCTCATATGATAACCCTTTCGCCTTTGCTTTAGAACAGGCTATTTTCTTCAATCCTTCTTCTAATAAATCTTCATCAGTGGGCTTGTATCCTAACCCAAATGGTGGTATAGTAGTAGCATAGCTAGTGAAATTAGGTAGGCCCTGATTATTCCTTCCTAGGCCCAAACCTAGGAAATAATCCATCTTCCTCATCATGGATACCACTTTGTCATTGCTATATGGATCAAAATCCATAGGAAAGCATTCTTCTATAGCTTCTTCTGACCATGATATGGCTTGAACTTCTTCAATGTCAAATCCAGACAAAACTAAGTCTTCTTCTACTTGGATTCCATGCACCAGACCCTGAGTATCAGACTTATCCCCATGTATGGTAAAGATTGACTCTTTGTATGGGAATCGAACTTTCTGATATAATGAGGAGGGTACAGCTTTTGCAGTATGGATCCATGGCCATCCTAACAACAAGTTGAAACAAGCTGAGATGTCCAAAACTTGAAAATGTACTTTCTGAACATTCCCTAGTGTTATCTCAAGTGTAACATTCCCTAGTACTTCTCTCTAGGTATTGTCGTAGGCCCTTACATATTGATTGGATGGCCCAAAATCCTCCATATTTAGGCCCAAGCAACTTGTGGTCCTTAGGGGGCAAACATTTAATGCGCTACTATCATCAACCAGTACCATTGGCACCCTTTTACCATGGGTGTCAAGTGTAATGTGAAGGGGGTCATTGTGTGAATACCCCTTATCTGAAATATCCTTATCAGAAAAAGAAATAGTAGGCTCAGTCCTTATTACTCCAATCATGGCATTAAGGGCTTTAGGAGTTATGGTTGTGGGAACTTGGATCTTGTTTAAGAGGTTCAGCAGAGCTTGACGATGATGATAAGAGGCAGTGAATAAACCCCATAGATAAATATTAGCTTAAGTCTTCTGTAACTGCTTGAGAACAAGATCATCGTCTAGCTGTAACTGGGTGGGCCTAGATGGCCTGTTCAGTGCTTCCACCAGATCATCTGCTTCCAAGTAAGATGGCTTAAAGTGTCTACCACCTCAAGTAAGGTGAGCTATTCCGGTGGCTTTGTAAAGGTTGGGCTTTTTGTGGGGAGTATGTGTTTGTCTTTCTAGGAATGTGGGCTTTTGTGAAGTGAGTCTAAAGAATGAGGTGGGCTCTTTTTGTAAGGAAGTGGCCTTTTCAAGGAAAGTGATTGATTTTTTTGGTGAGGATTTTGGTGAGGCTTCATTTGATAATGTGGGCTTTTCATGTTCATTCCAAATATCAATTCTAGGTTTAGGAAGTGGTAGTTCCTTAATCATAAGTTCTTCCCATATCAAGGTGTTGCAACTTGGGATGTCTTGGATCATGGCTGATAGCTCCTCTTGTGTCTTTCTTTCTTCTTCAATTAAGCAGTTAATCTTTGGACCTTGCCCAACAACATGATTAGGGAGTGGGTTTGTGGTGATATTAGGTCAAGCTAGTGGAGATATAATCTCTTGATCAATCAGATCTTGGACAAAGTTTTTGAGCGCAAAGCATTGATCAGTAGCATGACCTGGTGTCTGATGAAATGCACACCTCTTGCTATTATCGAACCACTTTGGCAAGGGATTTGGTATCGGCTTTGGATCAAAAGGTATGAGGAGATCCTTCTCTCTAAGTTTCTCAAAAAATTTACTGAGCGACATATGCAATTCATGGTATTGCCTCCTAGGCCTTCCTTGTGGAGCTTGGGCCAATGGGGGTGAAGCTACTAACTGGGGACTGTTTGCTTATGGCAAATATCTCTGGCACTTTTGAGCTTGATGGACCAAATGACTTCTTGGGCCTTGTTACTTCTTCTCCCTTAATGGTGTCAGTGTTAATAGTGTCTTCAATCTGAGTCCCAATAGCAATCAAGGCCTTGAAACTAGGGAAATACTGAGCAAAAAGATACTTGTTGTAGGCTGGGAGGAGATTCTTCACAACCATGTTCAACTACTCCTCCACATTGGGCTTAACAATCATTTGGGCTGCCTTAGCCCTCCACCTTGTGATGAATGCAGAAAAAGACTCCTAAGAGTCTTGCTTAGTTGTCTCAAGGTCTCTTTGAGTAACATCCACTTCAGTATTGAACTTATACTGTTTATAAAACTCACGACCAATATCTTCCTAATTACGAGTTCGAGAATCACCCAAATTTAGGAACCAACGCAAAGCAGCCCTTGTGAGTGTATTTTGAAACATCTGGGCCATTAGCTCTTCATAGCCCGTAAGGGTTGCAATGCCCTCATATACATTTTCGAATGAGCTTTTGGGCAGCCTGTGCCATCAAACTTGTCTAATGTTGGCATCTTAAACTTTGGTGGGGCCCTTGCTTGAGGAAAGAGTGAAAGTTAATGCAATTCCATAGCTTCTTCAACACTTCTAGATCTTAGGAGGAGTTTTTCCATTTGGTCCAGTCATTCAATCATCTTCTTCTCATTTTTAGTTAACACAAAGTCATGGCTCTCTCCAGAATTCAGCAATTCATTCAGGGCACTTGAAGGTTCATGAAAATTCTTGTTCCCTATCTATTGGATCAATATTTGGATGTCTTTTAGGAGTTGGGCTTGACCGCTACCATGACATTGAGTAAATCTTGAGTGGTGGGAGGTGGTTGTTCATGGTCATTCATGTTTCGATCCTCATGGTTGTTGTTCTTGTGGGCCATTTCTAAAGTAAACGAATTTGGTGAAGAAATGAGTATGTCCTCTTGAGTTAAGCTTATAAGGGAACTTTGGAATGGACTTGTAGGAGGATTAGGAAATAAGCTTTGAGAAGGGCTTGGAGGAGTACATAGGGAATTATAGTGGAAGAGTGGAATTGAGAATTGTAGGTGCGGGCTTGTGTTTGGGCTTGTGGGTTCAAGAATTACTATAGGACTGGAACCTTGGCTTGAATTTGCTGAATCTAAACTTCTCTGTATTGAACTTCCTTGTGCTGAGATTTCTTGAGCAGGGAATTCAACTGTTCTCTTGGACCATGATAATCTTTTCAATCGACCTTCACCATCTCTAGACCAAGTCCTTTCCTATACCTAAAATTTGGATAATTTTTAGTTTCTCATTATTAAATTCGGGCCTTATTGGGAACAAACAATGGCCAAACACATGCATAGGATGTAATGCATTTTATGGGATTGACCTAAAGATTGGTTCTATGGCTTCTTACATGAAGGTAAAAGGTTAGCTAAAAGGTTCCCCAAAAGCTAGGACGCTGTACCTCCTAACTTGTGATGTACGAATGCCGCGTTGGTCCAAACGGTAGAGTTTGTCCTTTACGAAACGCAAGAAAGATCAAGCGAGTCTTAGGCGATGGGGTGGTAGGTCCACCACTGGGTACATGAATCCAAGAGGACCACGATCCATGGCTACAATTACCGTGGCTTCCAGGCAACATACACAATTCATATCCAATTCAATTATGCAAATGATGTTATGGCAAGCAAATGACATGGTTGGCCACCATAACCTAAACTAGAGTCTAGCTTTCAACATCCCTAGTAGAGTCGCCACTGTAAAATGTACTCCCCCTTAGATTGAGGGTTTTACATGGAGTTGCCACTTATTTAATTTAAATGGAAAAATAAGAAAACCTTCAATAAAAAATACTTCTGTTGTATTAATGTATATGACAATATACATCAATTTTGTAACAAAAATTTACAATGCTTTTTTGTCCTAGATACAATATAAGAAAAGTAAATTACATTGCTTTATTTCCTAGTTACATTCTAAAAACTGTAAAATTGCTTATACAAGAGCATAGTCTAGAACCCTTGATCTTGGTTCGGAGGCTAATTTATGAGATGGGAAGAGATTAAGCACCCATCTCGCCCAGTAAAACCGGTCTCGTAGGTTAAGGTGGCCAATATCATGTCATGTCAAACAAATACAAACAATATGTCATATAAACATGTTAATTTGCAGGAATTATAAACAAATATGTGTTAGGGGAATTTGACATAAAGAGAAACAAAAAGGGAAATTTGTTAGATAACAATTTTGATGTAAAGAAAGCATGAAGGTAACGGCATGTTCATCCAAGAAATCAATGTGAACAAAGAATTCCTAGCCTAGACATGTTTAAGCATGTGAAGAAAAAACAAAGTTGTCATGTTATTTTTCATCAACATAATTGCAGAGAGAACAAAATAAAATAAAACATTTAAGCATATTTGATCATCCAAGCAATTATGAAAAAAAATAAAATAAAGGAAAAATCCCTTAGACATGTTCATCTAGAGAAAATCAAAATACCTAGACATGTTCGTTCAAGCATTTAAAAAAAAAGTAAAACAACTACCTAGACATGTTCTTCTAAGCATTCAAGGGAAAGTAGTGCTTTAGCCTAGAAGTGTTCATCTAAGCATGTAAAAGGAATATCAATGAGACATATAGACATGTTCATCCAAGCATATCATGAAAGAAACAAATAATGACTTGTTAAGCATTTATTCAAGCATGTGTAGAGAGTTAAGAACATAATTAATTACTTACCAGCATAGAGCATAAATTAAAAGGGGGAAGTGATCACTTAAAGGGCTAGGGAGAAAGCAAGGAAGTACTAAACTACAACCAAAGTAAGAACAATAAATGCACAACAGCTTTTCTTTTCTGCTTTCTCACTAGCTCTCTAGATGGAATTCAGGGTCTAGAAAATGGAAGAAGTCTTCTCTATTTATAGGGGAAGGGATGGCTTAGCTTTAAAGCTAAGTTATTAGTTTTGTTCTGAAGCTAAGGGAGGAGATAAATTGTTTAAATGAGCTGGAACGGATTTGGTGTTGATCCCCATTTGAATTTTGAAAGGAAGTTGAAGATGATGCTGCACCTGCTTCGTATTTTGGCTCTAACTTTCTGCTAAAAATTCCAATTTATTCAATATTGGTTTTTTTTTAAAGTAAATTCAATTATCTACAACTTTTTCAGAAATAGAGAAAACCAAATTTCAACGTTTTCCAGGCCAAAAATGCGTTTCAAATTGCTGCTGAAAATAGTAACGTTTTTTGAGCATTTTTCCCTTTTTTTTTTAATTTTTAATGGATCATATCTTTTTCTATCTCCAAAACTTTTTTCAAAAGAGCAGATAAGATGCCAGCAAGGAAGAAAAATTTATTATTTCTTAAAAAAATGAAATAAAATGAAATCTAATCAAAAATCACACTTAATTAATTTTAAATTAATTCTTCTGAGAACCAATCAAAATTAAGTGTTTAATATAGAACGTGAACGGGCCCATCGTGTAGGTGAGTCATGATCATTGAAAATTGTTTGTATGATAACTTTTGATTAGGTGGTCAGATCAAAACCCATGACATACCATTATGATCATTAGAGCATTAAGATTTGTTTTGTATCACAAATCTGAAGATCTATCGGTTGGTTAAATGCAAGTTGTAAAATGGGGTGTCTACACGTGTAGTTTAGGCTTCACCACTAAACTACGTGTAGTTTAGTCATGAACAGTAAAAAATAATAATAATAATAATAATAATAAAATATTAAAAAAATTCCTTTTTCAAAAAAGGAAAACATCTAAATATTGCCTCAATTTGACACATTATCATAAAAAGACTCCCCCGTAAGCAGTAAAGGAAGCAGAAGACTTTTCCCCCAATGAAGCATGTACATCCCAAAACCATTTCCAACAGAACACTACCCCAAGTAGGGAAGCAAAAGATTTTTCCCCAAATGGATCAAACACATCAAGCACCATCCCCAGTGAGAAAGCAGAAGATTCTTCCCCAATGGATCAAGCATATCTAGAACATCATCCCCATGGAGGAGGCAGAAGATTCTTCCCTAATGGACCCAAGCATAGTTAAACAATCCCCAATGAGGAAGCAGAAGATTCTTCCCCAAAGTATCCCTGGTGGATCAAGTACACCTAAAGTATCCCTAGCAAGGAAGTAGAATATTCTTCCTCAAAAGTCCTCAGCATACCATGAAGGAAGCAGAAAATTCTTCCCCAATGGATCACACATCTACACTACTCCTTAGCGAGTCCATTCCTACTACTCCTCAGTGAGTTTCTCATCCCCAAGTAAATTATGAAAGAGGCTAAAGATTCCTCTTCATGCACGCCTACTCCTCAGTGAGTTTTCACCATCCCTAGTGGATCCATCAATCAAGACTACTCGTGCACATATCCTCCGAGAATTGAACATGTAGGCATGGTAGAAAAAGGTAGAGGTAGAGATAGAGAAAGAGACTAAGGTCAACCCGAGGCAGGAGCCTCACCAGAAAAGGTAGAGAAAGAAGTGAGGAAGACAAGAGGAACAAGTCACCCGGAGAAGTATGAGGCAAGAGCCCCGAATGGACACCACAGAGACTATATCCTTTTGTTGTTTGTTGGGTTAGCTCGTAAGAGCACCCTTGTTTGTTTTCTTTTTTCATTTTAAGTGACTCTAAGATAATGAGTCACTTGCCATTTCCTTGCAAGTGGCAAAACAAGTTCTGGGAGAGTGAACCTGTCATTGGTCATTTCCCGAGCAACAAAGGTGGGATTTCAAACATACGAATCCCACGCAGCTCTCCAGAGTCGCACCCCACCCCATGTACGCATGATGTGTGTCGTGTGTGTGGATTGGGCCCTAGCCGTACGTCGAAACAAATTTTTTTTTTCTCTTATTCTTTTGATTCTGTTAGCGAAGCTTACAAATCAAAAAAGGGGCATCTATAGACACTGCATTTTGTACCCCTTATGACTCGAGCCCCCGTTCCCCAATGATGCTCAAACTATAAGGCCCAAGGCCAATTTAGAACCCAATCAGATATCAAATTGACTTGAGGATTGTTAAAATGGAAAATATAACCTCTTAAATGAGCAAAAACCTATTTTTGAAAATAAAAGACCAAAGTGGCCCTCGGGCCACATATGTGGGCAGCGGCTTGCGTACGTGGGTCAAAGCATGCGTACGTAGGCATACTCCTACATATGCAACTAGGGTTTCAGAAGCATGAAAAAGGCAAGTTTTCTACAATAATGGATGAGGTTTGGAATGAATCCCACATCGTCTGGGAGCCGTTCCAAACTCCATTTTTTCCACTCTATAAAGCCTTACATGGTACATTTTCAAAACACACAGAAATCCAATGGAAAAAACCTAAGATTCACTAGAAAATAGTGAATCAAAAGGGAGTTTTTCACAAAACACCCTTGTGGGGTCCAAAATCTGAGGTCCCAGCCCACTTCGTGTTAAGGGCCCAAGGCCCAAGCCGAGGAGCCCTACTGCCGAGGACGTATGATGAAAGCCCCTTAATGGCCCAAGAATGCGGCCGAGGACAACCTCACACTCAATACCTCACAAAGCGCCTGAAGAAAAGGACAAACTCAATACAAGAGCAGTACCAACGAAAAAGCTGCCAACACCATAATGTGAAGCCCAGCGCCTGACAAGCCCATACTCCATACCATGCTATCCAGCTTTTCCCAACCATTCTAACGTATGGATTGATAGGACAAGTAATTACCCCAAATAAGGAGAAACTGACACGTAGATGAAGAAGGGGAAGGGAGTATTAGTATAAAAGGGAAAAGAGAGCTAAAGGGTAAGGGACCGGAAGAAGGAGGAGAAAAAGGAGAGAATGGTGAGAATGTAATGCTCCTTGGACTAATTCCGAGGAGCCAAATCTCTAAAACCAAATCGATGTAAGGCTCAGTCATACTGTCCAAACCTGCCTTTGTATGAGCTCTCATTAAATCAAGACCAGACCGTTGTCCAGTGACCAATGGCAAGCCTTTCCAGCCCACTCTCTACAAATTATATTGTTTGGGCCTATTACACACGAACCCAATATCATTCTTGGGTCGTCAAATAAAATCGTGTCCCTACAATTGGCGCCGTCTGTGGGGAGGCTTGTGTGTTGGCACAGGTGATGGCGGAGTCAAGCCTCTGTCAAACAAGGATCTGCGAAAGCTCCTCCGTCTCCAGCAACACGCTATTGTCCCGACATAAACTTCTGCTAGGGGCTACACCTTGCAGTGCCAATGGCGCGAGCAGCTCTAGGGGCTCCCGGCCTCAAGCCAACACTCCCCGCCCTGGTCTAGGGGCTGACCTTTGAAAAATAAGTTTTGGACAGAACCAAGGCCTTGTATGGTCCTCGGACTCAAGCCTATGGGAAAACCAAGTACACAAAAGAAAAATCACAAGTTTTGGACAGAACCAAGGCCTTGTATGGTCCTCGGACTCAAGCCTATGGGGAAACCAAGTACACAAAAGAAAAATTACAAGTTTTGGACAGAACCAAGGCCTTGTATGGTCCTCGGACTCAAGCCTATGGGGAAACCAAGTACACAAAAGAAAAATCACAAGTTTTGGACAGAACCAAGGCCTTGTATGGTCCTCGGACTCAAGCCTATGAGGAAACCAAGTACACAAAAGAAAAATCACAAGTTTTGGACAGAACCAAGGCCTTGTATGGTCCTCGGACTCAAGCCTATGGGGAAACCAAGTACACAAAAGAAAAATTACAAGTTTTGGACAGAACCAAGGCCTTGTATGGTCCTCGGACTCAAGCCTATGGGGAAACCAAGTACACAAAAGAAAAATCACAAGTTTTGGACAGAACCAAGGCCTTGTATGGTCCTCGGACTCAAGCCTATGGGGAAACCAAGTACACAAAAGAAAAATCACAAGTTTTGGACAGAACCAAGGCCTTGTATGGTCCTCGGACTCAAGCCTATGGGGAAACCAAGTACACAAAAGAAAAATTACAAGTTTTGGACAGAACCAAGGCCTTGTATGGTCCTCAGACTCAAGCCTATGGGGAAACCAAGTACACAAAAGAAAAATTACAAGTTTTGGACAGAACCAAGGCCTTGTATGGTCCTCAGACTCAAGCCTATGGGGAAACCAAGTACACAAAAGAAAAATTACAAGTTTTGGACAGAACCAAGGCCTTGTATGGTCCTCGGACTCAAGCCTATGGGGAAACCAAGCACACAAAAGAAAAATTACAAGTTTGGGACAGAACCAAGGCCTTGTATGGTCCTCGGACTCAAGCCTATGGGGAAACCAACTACCTAGAAGAGCCAACAGGGGGTTTGGGCACGACCTGGACGTTACCTGGACCTTAGAATCTATCCGAGGAGAATTCCCCGTTGATAATCGGGCTAACCCCTAAACTACATGGATTCCCCGATCTATCCTCAGATCCTCAACACCTAGAGGATTGATGCAGTATAAGACAATGTGTTGCCAAAAACACACAGTCGAAGTCCCTCACTGCTCGGCTACCCCCTCGGACGAATTATTTAGAGTTTATCGTTCTCGGACGATCGCCTTGCATGCATTACGAAGCACTCGGCCATTATCCCGGTTAGTTTTATAAGTTTTAATTCACTGGGAATTATCATTATTATGCTTGTTAATGTCGGTAAACTAGAATTAGTAGGTTTCTGTTTCAAGGTTTCCTACTCTAAGTATCATCAAAGGAAAGCACACATGTAGCATCCCATGCACAAAATAATCGTTACAGAAAGGAAAAATATTTAAAAAGAAGTAAATTCATTTTTTATTAAGACAAAGAAACAGTACAGCGTACATTGAAAGAGCATAAATAAGCTCATACTGAAACTAACTACATAAGCGAAAAGAAAGGACACAAGGGAGCGAAGGAAAAGCCGAAGAGGAGGTGCAGACGAGAGACATGCTGCCGTTCCAAAATTTTGACTAAGGAGACCATTCCTCAATACTTTTACATGCCTATAACTCAGGCAGCAAAAGAGCCCAACTTCGGGCTAGCACCGTTGAAGAAAAGGTACAGGGAGCCGGAGGTTGATGAGCCTCCACGTAACCACGCCTGCGATAGAGCAGACGGCGCTGATGGTGGAAAACCTTACTTCTGACGCACCAAGAATTCGATGCGACCAGTACCTGCTTCGGATTTTGACTGAAGAAGGGAGAAATACCATCTCCCCCTTATCAAGGCGGAAGATTACCTTAAATCTGTGCCTCCCCTGCCCAGACCACACCACCTTAAGTCTTGGAAAGGTCCGGTGCCTCTGTGGCAGGTGAAGTTCCTCCACCTCCACCCAAGCCTCAAACATATTGCGCTAAGGGAAGACAACACTGGACAGGGAAACTAGCTATGGATAAAGGATTATGATTTTGAAAGGAGCAGAAGAGTTCATATGCCAGAAGAATAACCACCTATCCTGCTTATATAAAGGGTAAGGTAGTGTCATTTAATTTGAGTAGATTCCCAAGAAACGCTGCGGACAAGGCAGCTCTGGCACAACTTCCAACACTATTCTCCACCACAAGATTTAAAGGTCCTCGTGAAGGTGCGCCTCGAATACTGAAATACCAAAGGACACTGCGCGGGTGAAGAATAAAGTAATGCCTATTAATTCGGCACATCTCCCATGCAAATGGAAGAGCACAAACAGCAATAAGGTGCAGAACTTGAGCAAACCGTGAGACGAGCCCAACGTCATCAAAACCCTCCTCCCCAACTAAAAAGTCGGGAAGCAGGATTTTGAGGGGCTATTGTGGGGTCCAAAATCTAAGGTCCCAGCCCACTTCGTGTTAAGGGCCCAAGGCCCAAGTCGAGGAGCCCTACTGCCGAGGACGTATGATGAAAGCCCCTTAATGGCCCAAGAATGCGGCCGAGGACGACCTCACACTCAATACCTCACAAAGCGCCTGAAGAAAAGGACAAACTCAGTACAAGAGCAGTACCAACGAAAAAGCTGCCAACACCATAATGTGGAGCCCAGCGCCTGACAAGCCCATACTCCATACCATGCTATCCAGCTTTTCCCAACCACTCTGACGTATGGATTGATAGGACAAGTAATTACCCCAAATAAGGAGAAACTGACACGTAGATGAAGAAGGGGAAGGGAGTATTAGTATAAAAAGGAAAAGAGAGCTAAAGGGAAAGGGACCGGAAGAAGGAGGAGAAAAAGGAGAGAATGGTGAGAATGTAATGCTCCTCGGACTAATTCCGAGGAGCCAAATCTCTAAAACCAAATCGATGTAAGGCTCAGTCATACTGTCCAAACCTACCTTTGTATGAGCTCTCATTAAATCAAGACCAGACCGTTGTCCAGTGACCAATGGCAAGCCTTTCCAACCCACTCTCTACAAATTATATTGTTTGGGCCTATTACACACGAACCCAATATCATTCTTGGGTCGTCAAATAAAATCGTGTCCCTACAACCCTTAAGTCAATTTTATTTGATTAGGACATTTTCTGGCCCTAATCCTCTGAGTTTAAGATTACTAATCGCTTGTTTAATGACTTGTGATAGATTTAACTAAGGGAAACAGTCAAAATCAAAACCTAGGAAATCCTTTTTGAGGTATCAAGATTCAACTTTTCTTTTCTCTTTTTAGTCTTTCTTTTACTGTTTAATATGTTTTTCTTGCTTTGTTTGTGTTATAACCTATTTGTTTAGAGTAGGTTTATGTTTTCTTGTATATTCTGAGCATGTTTGGCTGCTAGAATTAGGGTTTTTTTTTTCTACTTTGTTTTTCTGTTAGTTCATTTTTGGGTTAGGGTTTCGAACAACCTTGCACACGTATGCCATAAGCATGCGTACACAGGTCAAATCCTGCATACGTGGGATTTGTTCTGCATATGCAGGCCTCTGTCTGCGTACATAGGCCGTTACCCAGAAATCCTAACTCAGGTTATTGTTTTGTTTGGTTTGTTTGCTTCACATGTCTTGCCTCTATTGAAATCCTTTTTACATACACGTTTGCATCTGAGTTCCTATTTTAAATATTTTATTTATTTG
This sequence comes from Quercus tomentella, assembly GCA_028535165.1. Lineage (NCBI taxonomy): Eukaryota > Viridiplantae > Streptophyta > Magnoliopsida > Fagales > Fagaceae > Quercus > Quercus tomentella. The sequence goes on from JAPQVY010000156.1 coordinate 48,161,036, forward strand.
TTTGTGTTTAACTTGTTAGATTAGGGTTTCCTTGCTTAAAGATTGTTATGTCATTCATTCACATGTCCATGCATTAATGCCATAGGTGCTGTATTGCTGAAAGGTAAGTCATGCATTGGTATGAATATGCATTGGATGGTGTATATTGTTGAATGTCTTGTTTTGTGTCTTTCAATTCCAATCGTATGCTTCATATGATTTTGTCATTGCCATGATATGCTTACTGTCATGCTTGGTTTACTATCTTGTCTTAAGATGTATGATAGGGTGTTCACATGTTTGATGAATGCTAGGGTTTCTCATATGCGTTTGGGTTTTTTCAATCTTTTGTTTATGGGTAGATGTGATATGTTGTTTTGGGATGATGATGCCATGATTGTATGTTAGATGCATGTTAGTGTGTGTATGAGTTTAGAATACAAATATTGAAATTGTTTTTAATAAATTTAAGGTGCAAGACGCAATGATGGAAGGCCAACCTTAGGGTTGGGGGATCTTGGGTGCCTAACACCTTCCCAAGAGCGTACCTAAACTCCGAACTCATACTCTGGTAGTAATATCAATGGTCCTTCCTCGAATGGACGCTATATTCATGGTTCCTAGACCATATAACTAGGTGGCGACTCCGACACTTTCCCTTATGCCCACAGTGGTGTTGAGTCTTTTGAGCATTTTTATGATGATCTGATGTTATGATGTGTTAATGTGTTTCTAGCCTAGGATAGTAGCCATTCTTGTTATGTGCCATTGATTCTAAGTTTAGGATAGCAAACTTAGACTCTTTGGTTGATGTTGTGTACAAGATGTGATGAGTCTTCTTTTTGGCTTAGGATAGTAGCCATCCTTGTTATGTTCATGAGGTGTTGTTGATGTGATGATAACATGATAATTTGATGTGATGGGTTTTCTTGGCTTAGGATAGTACCAATTCTTGCTGTGTTTCTTTGATTCTAAGTCTAGAATAAGCAAACTTAAGATCTTTGAGGTGGAAGGTGTGGGTAGAACTAACACAAATTCCCCAATGAGTTAAGATCATCAACATAGAGGAACTCCCCAGGGTCCAAGGCACAAAGCAACCTCCCCTAGAGTTGTAAAGAAAACTTTCCCCATGGAGCCAATAATGTTGGAAAAACACATGTTTGTATCGCATACAAAACATCGCAGCTGAGAATTAACGAATCTACTTCATTCGCAATTGATAATATGTACTATGTAAATTTCAGAATATAAGAACAAAAGAGTGTATCTTGGTGTTGTGAAATTCAAAACAAAAGATTAGAAGAACTCGGGAACACTTTTAATCATCACTCCAATCCCACTAACACCCAAGAAGTGTGGTCTCTCAATCAGTTCATATGAATGTGTTCAAGGGAGAATAATATAGTGTCTAACCCTCACATACAAACCATTTCGTTCTCTTACAAAATTATGTATGTTTCTCTCCTTATAATTGATTATCTAATTGGGCTAGCCTCTTGGGCCATTCCAATTGGGCTTTAGTATGTGGCTTGGAGTGAGACCAAAAGGGAACAAATAAGACACTAGCTCCAATGGGCCTTGGGCTTTTCTGTCAGTTCTTGACAAATCCAAAGTTACCATTAATTATATTTAATACCACTATATAAATATAATTGCACTCTAGGCCTTATTAATAAATTATATCCCAAGACTTTATTGTACATGCAACCCCTTCGTAAAATATATGTAGTAATACAAAGTCATGTAAGTTGACTGCCACTTTGAAAATTATTACATCTTAATCCTTGAGTACCCGGTTTAATCATTTAAGTTATTTATCATATATTTATGAAACCCAATTTCATAAATATATACTTTAGTAAATCCCTACTAAAGTGATCAGGTCCATTATTTTCTTAAGATTAAGAGTTCATGTAAAAGGAAGTCGTGAGATTTATTATTCATTTGACAATCGTCGGGAGAATAATAAATCTCATAGCGATCCAGTTCAATATGTCTTAACTTTTAAAACATACCAACTAGAAGTCTCCACTTCCATGATCAAGACAAATCATCTTAGTTGATATGTTATAGTCTTCGCAGATGAAATGCCCAATTTCATCACCGACTATGAACTAAAATTTTGAGTTTACAAAGAACTTGTGATTTATATCTTCTGTGACTAAATCACATACTATACATCTCATGGACTATATGATAATGTCCAAATATTCATGTTACCATTATTTTAGATAATAATAAAACAACTTTATTAATTACAACATTAAGTCATACATAATATCATACATAGTATCATACAATAGGATTTAAGGACACTAATCCTAACAGATAAACCCCTCCACCCCCTCAGGTGGGTAGAATCAACATGAACTCCTTAGCAAACCATGAAGGAAACAGAAGGATTTTCCTTAATGGACCACACATCTCCAAAGACTTCCTCGTAGGTCACAATCAGTCCGTTATATTCCCCGGTAAGTTAAGATCATCAATCAAATCCCCAACAAAATTCGATATCATAGGACTCCCCCATGGGTCCAAAGGCACAAAGGCAACCCTCTCGAGAGTTGCAAAATAAAATTTCCCCATTAGAGTTGATAAAACTCCCTCATGAGTGGAATCAACGTTAGTCCCCAGTAAGTTAAAAAGAAAAAGAAGAAAGTTCTTCCCAGTAGGCTACACTCCACCAAACTTCTCGGCAAATTATCTCTCCCTAGCGGTCTACACACCATCAAAGACTTCCTTGTAGGTCAACGATCACCACCAAACTTCTCAACAAGTTATCTCTCCCCAGTAGACCACACATCATCATACTCCTCAGCAAGTCCATCACCATACTCCTTAGTGAGTCCATCATCTTACTCCTCAGCGAGTCCATCACCCTACTCCTCCACTAGTCCATTAACATACTCCTCAATGAGTCCATCCTACTCCTCAGTGAGTTTTTCTTATAATCCCTAGTGAGCCATGAAGGAAATAGAAGATTTTTCCCCAATGGATCATATACCATCCTACTCCTCAGGGAGTTTTTCCTTATCATCCCTAATAAGCCATAAAGGAAACAAAAGTTTTTCCCCAATGGATCATATACCATCTTACTCCTCAGCGAGTTTTTCCTTACCATCCTCAATGAGCCATGAAGGAAACATAAGATTTTTCCCCAATGGATCATATACCATCCTACTCCCCAGTAAATCTTTCAACCAAAGGCTCCCCCGTGGGTCAAAACATCAAGACTACTTGTTTACATATCCTTTGGGAATTGAATATGCAAGCACGGTAGAAAAAAGTAGAGGTAGAGATAGAGATAGAGATAGAGACCAAGGTCACCCTAAGGCAAAAGCCTTACTAGAATAGGTAGAGATAGAGATAGAAGATGAGTACCACCTGGAGAAGTTTGAGGCAAGAGCCCCAAATGGATCCTTGTTTGTTGGGTTAGCTCGTAAGAGCACCCTTGTTTGTTGGGTTACCCTGTAAGAGCACCCTTTGTTTTTCTTTTTAAGTGACTCTAAGAAAGTGAGTCACTCGCCTTTTGCTTGTAATTGGCAAAAAAGGTTTTGGGATAGTGAACCTGTCATTGCTCGTTTTCTGAGCAACAAAGGTGGGAATTCGAACATACGAATCCCACGCAACTCTTTGGAATTGCACCACACCCCATGTATGCGTGATGTGTGTCATGTGCGTAGGTTGGGCCCGAGCGGTACGTCGAAACAAAACGTTTTGTCTCTTATTCTTTTGATTCCATTAGCAAAGCTCACAAATCAAAAGAGGGGCCTTTGTACACACCACATTTTGTACGCCTTACAACTCGGGCTCCCGTTCCCCAATGATGCCCAAATTCCAAGGCCCAAGGTTGTTTAGGGCCTAATTAGATGTTAAATTGACTTTAGAAGTGTTAAAATGGAAAATATAACTTTTAATAAGCAAAAATCTATTTTTGAAAAATAAAAGCCAAAGAAAACCCACAGTTTACGTACGTAGGCACAAACCTGCGTATGCAGGCCATACCCTTGTGTACGTAGGCACAAGTCTACGTACATAGCTAAGGTTTCAGAGACATAAAAAAGGAAAGTTTTCTGCATTAAAGACTGAGATTTGGAATGAATCCCACATCGTTTGGGAGCTATTCCAAACCCTTATTTTTCAACTATATAAAGCCTTACATGATATATTTTCAAGACACGGAAAATCCTAAGGGAAAACCTAGGATTCACTAGAAATAGTGAATCAAAGGGGGAGTTTTACACAAAACATCCTCAAGTCAATTTTATTTGATTGAGGCCTTTTTTGGCCATGATCCTTTGAGTTTAAGATTACTAATCATGTTTCTATTGATTTGTGAATAGATTGACTGAAGGGAATGGTCAAAATCAAGCTTGAAAGCTTCCTTTTTTGAGGTATTCTTTTAAACTTTTCTTTTTCCATTTCTACTTTTAATCTTTTAATTAATCTATTTCTTTGTTTAGTTTATGTTTATATATGTTTGTTTAGGTTAGTTTTAGACTTTCTTTATGTTTTTTAGCATGTTAGGATGTTAGATTTATCGTTTTGTGCTTTGCTCTATTTTGCTGTGTTGTTAAAGTTTATGTGCTGGTTTCCACGTACACTAATCCTTTCTACGCACACAGGCTTGATTATGCATACGCAGGCTTGTTCATGCATATGCATGATCCTGCCCAGAAACCTTAACTCTTTTGTTTTATTCTTTACCTAGTATAATGTGCTTTTGTTTTAGATTCTTTTTCACATGTTTATGGTCTTGAGTCTATATTTCACATGTTTGTTGTTTGTTTACCTTTCACATATTGGCTGTTTGTTTACATGTTTAAATTAGGGTTTTCTCTTCCTTTCTTGTCTTAATGCCATCTACATTCATTCACATGCCCAGTCATTGATGCCATAGGTGCTGTGATGCAAGGAGGTAAGTAAAGATAAGTCATGAATTCATATGTGCACGCATGTTTGTTTGATAACATGTTTTGATGATAAGCATGAATGTGTTTAGTGATCTTCATGTTCCCAATGTGATCCTTTGATGTTTACATGTTGCTGCCTTAGATGAGATATGTGATATGATGCTAGATGAATGTTAGATGGATGTTGAATGCTTCTAACATGTTAGATTAAGGTTTTCTCTTTCTTTCTTGTCTAAGTACCATGAGCACGCATTCACGTGTTCATGCATTGATGCGGTAAGGTAAGTGAAGGTAAGTGATGCATTCATATGTACATGCACATTTTTTGATAACATGGTTTGATGATGAGTATGAATATGTTTGGTTGGATAATATGTTCTTGATGTTCTTGATGCTCCAATACAATCTTTTAATGTTGCCATATTTATGTTGCTGCCTTAACATGATATATGAATGCTTACAAGCCTTGGTTGTGATATGATGAATGCTAGGTTGATGAGATGCCATGATAGATGTATGCTACAATTTGTGATAAGATGATTGCTATGATAGATGTATGTTAGGTTTGCTTGATGAGCATGATTGATGTATGGTTAGGGTTTGGGATGAATGATGTCATGTTGTATACTTAGATGTATGCTATTGTGTGTATAAGTTAGAATACAAGTATTAAACATGCTTTTAATAAGGTTAAGATATAAGACACAATGAGAGGAGGCCAACCTTAGGGTTGGGCGGTTTTGGGTGCCTAACACCTTCCCAAAACCATACCTATACTCCAAACCCATACTCTAGTAGTAAGATCAGTGGTCCTTTCTCGAAAGGATGCTATATTCATGGTTCTTAGACCATATAACTAGGTGGTGACTCCGACACTTTCGAGTAAATCCATGGTGCTTAGTTGTATGCTAGTGTGTGTATGAGTTAGAATACAGGTATTGAACATGCTTTTAATAAGATTAAGATATAAGACAAAATGAGAGGAGGCCAACCTTAGGGATGGGTGGCTTTGGGTGCCTAACACCTTCCTAAAACCATACCTAAACTCCGAACTCATACTCTGGTAGTAAGATCAATAGGCCTTTCTCGAAAGGATGCTATATTCATGGTTCTTAAAACATATAACTAGGTGGTGACTCCAACACTTTCCGTTGTGTTCACAGTTATTCCTTTGCAGGTCTTAGACTCATTCATGTTGGATTTCGTCTAGATGAACCTATCGACGAACGAATTTGGCTTCATCAATTTGGCACCGTCTGTGGGGAATGTCTTTCAAACTCTAGTTTGAAAACATAACTCTACCATTCAATTCTCTACTTCCAGATGGAATCTAACGTGCAACAAGGTCCAACGCCGTTGACCCTACAAATCCAAACGCTCACTGTTAATATGGAGGAACTGACTAAGCAGAATCAAAAAATGAGGCAGCGATTACAACAAGAAGAAAATCATCCCTCACCAAGGAGGATTGATCATAATAGGAATGAAGACGAAGTTTAGAGCCCAGAGACTAGTTGCAAAAGGGAGGACTCAAGGAGAACAAAATAGCCTGAAAGGACTAATGACAATCTCCTCAAGAGCATGAGGAAGGATATGGATGAACTAAAAACACCATGAAGGAGAAAGCAACCAAGAACCTAGACAGTATGGTAAAAAGGACAGATTCTTCTTTCACAACCAAAATCTTGGAGTGCCCCTTGCCACCAAAATTCTGCCTTCCACAGCTCGATTCGTATGATGGCTTGAAGGATCTGTTAGATCACATTACCACCTTCAAGACGACCTCAATCCTGTCATACATTAAGGACAGACTATTACCATCATATCCAGACAAGGCAGAAAAGATCAAAACGTGAGCAACTAGATTCACAATCCTAAATGACGTACTCCACCTCATTGCCCAATTTGGAGTAAGAAGAGGACGAAGCTAAGTACATCCTTGATGAACTCCGCGAAGAAATCTGTGAAGATCAGTCAAAAGCCAGGTCTTTGATAGGAAAGATCGTCAGGACTGGATACTTCTAGCCTACAATGTAGAAAAAAGCTAAGGAGTTTGTTAGAAGGTATTACAGATGCCAGAGATATGGAAATGAGTACCTGGAGAGAAGATGACAACCATAGCATCACCATGGTCATTTGCACAATAGGGAATCAACATTGTAGGCCCTCTACCTCAAGCCAAGTATTCAAATCATTTTGTTTGAACCTCAACATCAAGAACCAATTTCCTTCACCAAGCCACCCACTAGCCAACGGTCAGATTGAAGTAACTAATCGAACACTGTTGAAGATCATCAAAGTTCAATTAAAGGGGGCAAAGGGTGCATGGCCAGAAGAATTGCCAAACGTCTTATGGGCCTACCAAACCACAGACAAAATCCCAACAAGAGAAATGCCATCCAAACTTACTTATGGCATCAAGCAGTAATCCCTGTCAAGATAGCAATCACAAACCTAAGAAAAGATTTTTTTTTCAAGAAAAATGCAATGACAATGAACTAAAGATGAACTTAGATTGCCTAAATGAAGCAAAAGGTGAAGCATCCCAAAGAATGGAAAAGTATCAGCAAAAGATGGCCAGTTACTACAACCAAACTCGCCTACAGGTGGACGATGTAAACATAAAGTCACCAAAGGGTGGTCGGACAACCAAAGTCGCCTACGGGTGGACGGTCTAAACACAAAGTTACCTGCTAGTGGACTATCTAAACAAAAAGTCTCCTAAGGGTGGACAGATGACCAAAGTCACCTACGGGTGGACGGTGTAAAGATAAAGTCACCTAAGGGTGGTCAGACGACCAAAGTCGCCTACGTGTGGACGATCTAAACACAAAGTTGCCTACTAGTGGATTGTCTAAATAAAAAGTCTCCTAAGGGTTGACAGATGACCAAAGTCACCTACGGGTGGCCAGTCTAAACACAAAGTCGCCTAAGGTTGGATGGACAACCAAAGTCGCCTATGGGTGGATGGTCTAAAAGTTGCCTGCGAATGGACGCATGACCAAAGTCACCCATGGGTGGACGGTCTAAAAACAAAGTCGCCCAAGGTTGCACATATAACCAAAGTTGCTTACGGATGGGCAGTCCAACGTAAAGTCAACTCCAAAGAGGAAGGACAAAAAAACTAAACTCTTCCTACCTACGGGTTAAATGGACGACCTAAGATGTCCAACATAGTCCCAATTCGGACAGGTGAAAAGGTACGAAATAAGTTACCTTATCTCAATTCGGACGAGTGAGAGAGTACAAGCTGAACTCAATTCGGAAGAGTAGAAACCAAACTACCCCTAAATGTTGAAAGTGGACGAACAGAAATGCTTGACAACCAAAAAAGAAGGAAACAGAAGGGGAGAAGTTGCAGGAAAAGCAAAGAAAAGTTGCTGAAGAATTGAGTAGGAAAGCTTTAAAAAGGATAAGCGCGGGAAAACTAGGGTCATCGAGAGATGCGTCCACGTCCAACAACCATACAACCACATCACATCACATTAAATGCGAGTTGAAAGGAATCTTAGGAATCACGATTAGCAAAGATTGAAATTTCATATTCCTTAGATCTGGCAATCATGGAATAGGGGGCAAATGATGAACCAAGAAATTCACTTCATCCAGAAAAGCCTTTGGACGACCTAAGCAAGTTAGACAATTAAAGTAGGTGTCACTAGACAATCAAAGTGCCACAATTACACATTTAATGCATGAGCCGCTATCAATGGATGCGCACTTATACATGACCATTAGCAAGATAATCAATCACTTCATAAAGCCATCAGAGGCGTTACAAGAGCCATTAAGACCACCATTAAAGGCCTCCGATGGTTAAAGAAGTCAGAGATCTATATAAACCACCTTAGAACCTAAGCAAAGGGAGATTGATGTGGATGGGTACACACATACACACTAAAATACACTCTCAGTTATTATTATCTCTCTCAATCAACATCTGACTTAATCATTGGAGGCTCCTTGGCTAGCACCACGCCGGTGACCAGAATGAGAGAAACAACATTGTTATTCTTTTCAAGTTTCAAACTCATTCACGTAGGACTCCGTCTGGACGAACCTATCGACTAGCGAATTTGGCTTCATCAATTTGGCGCCGTCTGTGGGGAACGTCTTTCGAACTCTAGTTCAAAAACGTAGCTCTACCATTCAATTCTTTACTTCCACATGGAATCTAACGTGCAACAAGATCTAGCACCATTAACCTTGCAGATCCAAACGCTCACAGCTAATGTGGAGTAATTGACTAAGTAGAATAAAAAAAAATGAGGCAGCAATTACAGCAAGGAGAAAATCACCCCTCACCAAGGAGGATTGATCACAATAGGAATGAAGATGAAGTCTAGAGCCTAGAGACTAGTAACAGAAGAGAGGGCTCAGGGAGAACAAGACAACCTAAGAGGACTAATGATGATCTCCTTAGGAGCATGAGGAAAGAGATGGACGAACTAAAAAGTGCCATGAAGGAGAAAACAACCAAGAATCTGGAAGGTATGGTGCAAAGGACAGATTCTTCTTTCTCAACCAAAATCTTGGAGTGCCCATTACCACCAAAATTCCGCCTTCCACAACTCAATTCGTACAACGGCTTGAAGGATTTGTTGGATCACGTAACCACCTTCAAGATGACCCAAATCCTATCATACATCAAGGACAAACAATTACCATCATATCTAGACAAGGTAAAAAAGATCAAAATGAAAGCAACTGGATTCACAATCCTAAACGACGTACTCCACCTCAATGCCCTATTTGAGGTATGAAGAACAGGATGAAGCTAAGTACATCCTTGATGAAGTCCTCAAAGATATCTACAACGATCAGTCAATAGCCAAGTCTTTGATAGGAAAGATCGCCAGGGCTGATGTAGACACCGCATTTTGTACCCCTTATGACTCATGCCCCCATTCCCCATTGATGTAAGAATTCTAAAGCCCAAAGTTGGTTTATGGCCTAATTAGATGAAAATTGACTTAAAGAAAGTGTTTATGGAAAATATAACTTATTTTTGGACCAAATAAACTATTTTTGGAAAAGAAATGCCACGAAAACCCTAGGGCATGTGTATGCATACACGCGTATGCGCACGCATGCTTATGATCTACATGTGCATGCTAGGGTTCCAAAAACTATGTAAGGTAAGTTTTTTGCATTTAAACTAGGTTTGGAACGAATCCCACATCATCTGGGAGCCACCCCAAACCCCTATTTTTCGACTATATAAAGTCATAAATGGTATATTTTCAAAAAGAGAACAAATTCCGGTGGAAAAACACATAATATTCTCTAGAAAATAGTTAAACAAAGAGGAATTTTTTCACAAAACATCCTCAAGTCAAGTTTTATTTGATTGGGACCTTTTCTGGTCTTGATCTTTGAGTTCTAAGTTTACTAACTCGTTTTTGAATTGGTTGTGACTAGATTGACTAAGGGAAATGGTCAAAATCATGCTCTAGAGAGTTCTTATGCTGAGGTAAAGTTTCTAACTTTGGCTCTTCATTTTTCTTCAATTTTCTTGTTTTATGCATGTTTTTATATATGTTTATATGTTTGTAGTATGTTTGTTTAGTCTAGGTTTACTTTGTGGTGGTGTTTTAAGCATGTTAAGTTGTTAGATTCTTATTTTCAGAGTTTCTGTTCTGCTCTTTCTGAGTTTGAGTGTTCTGGTGTGTATGCGTACGCGTGCTTTATGCATGTGCACATATACTCGTGATATGCGTACGCATACAACTGAGCCGCGTATGCTTGCTCTATGTATGCGCACACATATCCCTGTCCAGAACACCCTAATCCTTTTTGCATGTTTTCCTTTTGTTTTATTCACATGTTCTAGCCTCTATTTAACCTATTTTATCTATCCTTGAGTCTCTATTTCTCTATTTTGTTTGTTTTATATCTTTTATGTCCATTAGGGTTTTGATTTGCTTGAATACCATGAACATGCATTGATGCATAAGTGCTGTGATGCAGTGAGGTAAGTCATGCACTTACATGAACATGCATTGGTTGGAATATGAGCTTGATATGTCTAAATAACATGAACATGTTTAGTTGAATGCCATGTTTATAATGTTTAGATGCTTTAACATGTTTGTTTGATTCTGCCATGTGATGTTTCTACCTTTGGAGATTTGTGTTTAAATGCCATGATAGATGAATGATTAGGTTTGGGATGATTATGCCATGTTGTGTGTCTTAGATGCATGCTAGTGTGTGTGTGGGTTAGAATAACATATTAAATTTGCCTTTAGTGATATTAAGATTTGGAATACAATGAGTGGAAACCGACCCACGAGTTGGGTGGGGTTGGGTGTCTAACACTTTCCCATCCCCATACCTAAACATCAGACACGTGCTCTGGTAAAAGATCAGTCCTTCCATGAAGGGCGTTATATTTATGGTTCCTTGACCTAAACTAGGTGGCGACTCCATTTACACCCTCTACCATGGTCCACCCTAGGCCAAGCTGTACTTCCCAATCACGAGGATGAAACCACGTCGTAGGTGCTTGCGCCCACAGTGGCTACTCCTCTGAGGATAGAGAGTTTGATTCCAATGTATTCCACTCTTAAATCTTAATAAAGACTTGTTTAAAATTTTTTGCACACACTTTCACTTGGTTCTTTTGTGCCTTGCCAAGGTTGGTGATGAGTGGGAAGTTAGAGGCTCCATTTGGGCTAAAATCTTCTGAAGTTCATCCCACCAGCTCACAATCTGTGTCATCACCTATAATGGGCTTTGAGTACATTAACGGTTTGCCACCAATCCATTACGGTCCATTTGGGCCTAAGGTTGGAATCATGGCCCACCTAGTTGTGAGTGACCTATTAATCTATCCCTTTAGCTTTAAGGAGCTTACCCACACTCAGAGAGATCCTAGATCCTATCAAAAGAGGATAACATTTATATCTCTTGTTTGTTCGACCATATACCTTGTGTTCACCTAATTCTAAAGGACAAATAAAAGACGTAAAATTTGAAATGATCACCTAAAAGTTATGGCATACCCAAAGATATTGGGATAAAACGAAAAGAAGTTCTCACATATAAGAGGCTTATCCCAAAGTCTGAAAGTATATCTTACCTTGAAAAAGAGAACCTTGGGCCTAGGGTAGTAAATATGTTATGAACCTAGCATCCAACATCCTACAAAGCCAACATGAATCTCCCTAATCTAGGGCCTCTTTGTTGCATGCCAAGGCCCAAAATGATGAGAGATTCATGGGCTTTGAGAGGCAGGCCACAATATATTCTAGCTAGAAGGCTACTTCAAAAAAAATTGACAATGAATATAAGAAAAGAAGAGCCCAAAGGAGATGAGTACATTGTTGACCCATATTTGAGACAAAATGTTGAAAATCTAAGTGCATTCTAATGAAAGCCCATGAGTGTAAGATTGAGAGCTTTTTGTAAATGGAATAAGCCCGAGGAAATAAGGGGCAAGGTTCATGAGAGGAAAGAGAGTGATTCTTGTAATTAGGCCTTCATTAAAATGGACTTAATTACTTTCTAAGAACATCTAAATAAAAGAAACTTTTAATTGGGACATGGGCTTAATAAAGATGGGACTTCCTTTCAAGCACCATTGCACCACCAAGATTAAGTAAGCACGTCCCCACTTCAACTTGGGTTGGAGAAAGCAATGGAAGACGCTTGATTAAGGTCAAAGTCACACCTCAAGAAGAAATACCTCGAAAAGAAATGGCTGCTCTGATTGATGAAGCACTCACACAAAAGATATACAAGGCTATAGAAGATCAAGCTAAAGCTCTCAAGAAAACTAATGCCCTCCCCTTGAATCGTGTGGTGGTCGAAGCTAGAAGAGAGGAAGATAAAGAAACCCATGCATGTAGAGATACATGATGAAGAGGAAAAGGAAGAATGAGATGAAAAAGATAAGGCCGATTATGTAAGGAACAAGGAATTTGAGAAACTCACCGTACATACCGTGGCTATAAAGGAGAAAATGGAGAAGATGCAACTAGCATTCCGAAAGGCTCAAGGGATGGATGATTGTCTCTACAACATGGGTGGATTGAGTTCCAAGGCTCCGATTGCATTGCCTCCCAAGTTAAAGATTTCTAATGTGGAAAATTTTGATAAGACTGGAGATCCCAAGCAACATGCTAGAAGAAACCTAAGCATTGCTGAAATTAAGGGGTTAGATGAGAAGCAAACTTTGCATGCATTCCTTCTGTCACTCACATAAGGTGCATTGAGATGGTACTATAGCTTGGATCCGAGTAAAACCAAAGTGTGGAATGAGCTAGTGGAATTATTTATTGATCAATTCATTTTCAATACTATGATTGATGTAACTTTGAGGGTTTTGGAGACCACTAAGCAAGGAGTTAGGGAGACTTTCTCTGAATACATGATAAGGTGGAAAGGGAAAGCATCCAAGATGGTTAATAGGCCAAATGAGAAGGACCAAATCAACATGATCATCAAGAACTTGCTTCCAGCATACAATAGTAGGCTTTTGTCATTGCATATTAGTTCTTTTGGAGAATTATGTGATTGTGGAACTAGGATCAAGGATGCCATCAACAACGAGCAATTAGAGAAAGGGGAGAGCAAACCTCCAATCAAGAAGACATATGCAGGAGGAGCAACCACCTCTAAAGCACCCAATCCCATAAATGTAAACTCCATCATACCTTAACAACCTCTAGCCTACCCAAGCTTCACAAAGAAAGCCCGCTGAGAGTTTTTCGACCTAGGGATGACCCTTGCCCAAGCATATGAGAACCTAACTTCCTAAGAATTTCTTAAACCCTTAGATCTCACACCAATGCCTAATCTTGTGCCTCCTACTTGGAACCTCAATGAATATTGTCACTTTCATAAGAAATCAGGCCATAAGACTAACAATTGCTTTCGCCTTAAGCATGAGATACAAGATTTGATAGACAATGGGACTCTCCCAAACCCAAATATCATTACCAAGCCTAACATTAGGAAGAATCCTTTACCTGATTATCATCGAGCTCCTCCCCCATATCAAAATTGTGTGCTAGTAGAAGAGGTCGATTGGGATTGCTCTAAATTAATAGAGGTTGTGGATGTCAACATGGTAGAAATCCAAGGAAAATGGGATGAAGAAGATGAAAATTTAAAGAGTGCTACAACCATGTGGGGGATACTTCCCAAAGGAATGTCTAAATTGAAGAAAATGATCTTAAAAGACGATGTGGCAAACATCACTAGGAGTAGAAAGCATTACAACCAAAGGATCACCACAGAAGGAATGTGGAGGAAGGATCAAAGCCTCATTCCGAATCGGTTTTACATTCTCTCTGGGACTATGCTACTCTCTGTCAAGTCTAGGATGTGAATTTCCAATGGATTGATAAAAAAAAAGCTTCCATGGGATCTTTTAAAAATATGGTGGAACTGATCTTCGAAAAGCCTAGTCTGTTTGAGCTCTTTGCAGTTAACGCCTAGTTCCTATGGTCTCGGTGAAATAAACTCAGGTTGAAGATTGATGCCCTCCCCTTGAATCATGTGGTGGTCGAAGCTAAGAGATACTTATCTCTCCATAAACTTGCCACGAAGACCAGGGTGAAGCCAACCCAAACTGCAAGAGTGAAATGGAAGCCACTTGACAAGAATAGTTACAAAACTAACTTCGATGGTGCCATGTTCCACAACTCAAGCGAAGCTGCATTGGGTGTGGTGATTCGGAATCATGAAAGAGAAGTTATGGCGGCTTTATCAACAAAAAAAAAAAAAAAACCTACTGCCCCCCTCTGTTACTCAATACTCAGTTGGCATTATTAGCAGCTAGGCAAGCTGCTCTTTTTGTCCAGGAAGTAGGTCTTCATAGTTCCATTTTGTAAGGAGACTCGGAAATTGTAGGTGATATGTTTCAATCTGCTTTTGGTCATCTTATTCAGGATACTCTAGTTTATGTAAACTCTTTACAGAGCTTTAGTTTTTCTCATATCTATAGGCAAGGTAATTTTGTTGTCGATGCCTTGGCTAAAAAAGCTAGATTTGGTTCTTTTTTAACTGTCTGGATGGAGTCTGTTTCTCCTCGTATCTATACTCTTGTTTCAGCTGACAGGCCTTTTCTTGATTAATAAAAACCTATCAAAACGGATTCTCAAAAAAAAAAAAAAAAAAAAAAGAAGAAGAAGAAGAAGATAGCCTAATCAGAAGTGAAGAGGGTAGAAAAATATAGAGATTGGATCATTAGTTTGTACTTCAATAATCATAAAAATAGTCAAATCTAACATCACTGCCATAAGTTTTCACATAATTTTAGGGCTTCCAAAACATCA
Organism: Quercus tomentella; assembly: GCA_028535165.1. Classification (NCBI taxonomy): domain Eukaryota; kingdom Viridiplantae; phylum Streptophyta; class Magnoliopsida; order Fagales; family Fagaceae; genus Quercus; species Quercus tomentella. Next base: position 48,176,214 of record JAPQVY010000156.1, read on the forward strand.
AATTAAGGCAGTGTTTGGATCCCTTTTTTTCATCACTCAATTTCCGTCACTCATCACTCATCACTCAAAATACCCTACCCGTTTGGCACCATCACTCACTTATCATCACTCAATATTTTTCACACTGTTTGTGGGCCCCATACCTGTCACTCGGTCCAGTTTTTTTTTTTTTTTTTCCAATATCACCGGACCCAGTGAAAAAAAAAAAAAAAAAACAAAACAAAACAAAACAAAACAAAAACAAAAACAAAATAAAACAAAACGAGATCAGAAGGAAGAAGAAGAAGCCACCTAGTGTGAAAGGTAAAGAAAAAAAAGAAGATGAAGAAACGCACGCATCGAACCCAGTGAAGAAAAAAAAAAGATGGTCAAAAGTTGAGGCTAAAGTCTGACAGTGAGTCCCTCCATGTAGTGTTATTTACAGAAATGCCATTGAGTTATAAGTTATGGAAACTGAAAACAGCATAACTCAAAAATCAGAGAATTGAGTGATGGAAACAGAGTTATAATGATACCAAACGGACTTCTAACTATGGGTCCCACTATTTTTGAGTTATGAGTTATGAAAACAGAGATATGAATTATGGAAATTGATGAACCAAACACCCCCTAATTTATCTAACATCTTCTTTTTTTTTGAGAAGCCGCCCCTAAAAAGCAAGGGGCTCACGTATTATTGATAGTTTCTGCAAAATACACAGCAAAGGAAGATAGAGGGACTTCCTCCATCCAAGTACAAAAAGGAGGAAAATTACATGCTGATCTTCCAAGGCTATGTGCTACCGTGTTCCCTTGTCTGCGAGTGTGCTGGAATATCACGCACCTGAACTGAGCCGTCAATGCCTTAATGTCAGAGACGATGTGTCCAAACTAATTTTATCTAACATCTAATAGGGATAAATTAGTTTTTTCACATAATTCGTTAATTTTCCATATAAAATTAGTTTTTCTACATTAGCTTTTGGGATTTTCAATGCTGAAATTGAAAATTTTGTACGTAACTCTAGGCCGGACAAAATACAGTGTTAACACATAACAAACACTAGGGAAGAGTAATTAAAATTTTGCTCATACACCAGAACCACCCAAACCTTAAGGGTCTCTGACTCTACAAGGAAAGGCATGTATACACTGATTGTTCAACTAATATGTGCAGATAATAGTCAGTGGCAAGCAGCTGAAATTCCGTGTTATGGAGAGAATAGTCCCAAGAGAGTCAGGATTTTCAAAATTGACAAGCAAGAATGGAGCCTTTGTGCCTTTTTTTTTTTTTCTAAATGAATACCTTGTGTGCTTGCCTTTGGGCGTTGTAAATATCTAAGTTTTGTACTGAATTGTTTTTATCAATAAAAAATAAGAGGTTCATTCCATTCAAAACTCTCCAAAAATCACTCATGCAGGACTTAAAGTGATGCCAGACCTCAAAAGAACATCTCTCACCAAATTCAAGCTTATATGTCCGGTACCTGACTCCATACGTGCTGGTGCCGGACTCATTTTACATTCTAGTGCAGAAACTCCAGTGCAGGACCCAGCTAGGCTAGACTTCAGCACTCAGCAGCATAGCTTCCTTCAAATAAATAGATCTATTGTAGAAGAGTCAAATAGAGCAAGACATAGGAAATATGGCACTATCTATGGGAAAGCCAACCTGAAGCAACGGTTTGGCTGAGACAATCGTACTCTAAGCAGTCCAAGGTTGCTCTCAAATAGAGAGGCCTAACTCCAAGGGTCCTCTCCAACTACATCAGCTTGGATTCTTGTTTTCAAAATTATGAAAACAAAATCATATGGAAAATACCGTTTTGTATAACAGTGCCTTTTCGAACATAGACGCCGAGATACAATTTATGAGATGAAAGAGCAGTATTCTTATTAACAGAAATAAATAAAAGAAGAGTTCCCAGACGGGGCTTCACATTCTCCTGCCTAACAAATGGTCCAAAATAAAATTTTCATTGGGACTTACAAGTGTTCACAAAACGTAAATTGTAATGACAAGGTAGCCAAGGCTTGCCATCAAATTTTGTCCTGCAAGAAACTTATCTTAACAGAGGCAATAATTACAGATTCAACTAGGGTTTCATAACAAACACAAGTAAAGATGATAAGCTTGGCCTAGCCAAATTAAAGCAAGCAGTTATGTTCATAGCAACTATTTCAAACACTCAGAAAGTCATAATGACTGTTAGATCTTGTAACCATGCATAATCTCTGCTTCATGAATGTAGAAATCTAAGCTTACAGCTGACAGGAATGCAATGAAACAACTTCCCAGCAGCATCTGTTCAGCACACCAACCTCAGCTCCTACACCTACAGCCGATTGGGGATTTTAAAATACAGAGAGATTCTGCTTCTGATTCATTTACACATTTGAATGTTACAAGCATCAAAAGATGTGAGATGAAAGTTTGAATGACTAACATCTCAACTACTTTTCAGTAAATCAGGATATCTCCAACGAGCTTTTTATCTCTTTCCTTGAAAGACCAAATTAGTTCAGTATTTTGGTACAAGTCATCAGGTACTTTTCCAAGTACAGAATATTACACAATCCTCACTGAGTTGAATCAGGATTGAACTTCACAGATTCTCTCCAGATGAGCTCCTTTATATTTTCTTCAGTAAATGATGGTTGCTCAAAATCAAAGCTGAAAGGCATTGGGCAGACAGGCTCCTCATTGATATCATGGAGAGGTGCCAAGTAAGGGTGGCACAATGCCTCATCAACTGCAAGCAACCAGATATAAAGGTGATCTTCAATGAAAATAATGAGGGAAAACAACTCATCAAATCAAATTAGCAAAACGCAATTGTGATTTCTACATAGCCAATAGTCCTTAGACCAAATGGAATTCCCCCTCTCCATCAGTGATGAAGAGTAACATCACGGGCTCAACCCATGTAAACCCATGTGTGTGTGTGAGTTAAGTTTTTACCCATTGACAAAATCCACCAAAAGCAAAATTCTATGAGATAGAAAAATAGACATTTGGTTTGTTAAATAGATATTAACTATTTCATTGTTTAGGGTATAACTCCTCAACCATTGCTCCAGAACTAAGACCATTTAAAAAAATTTGGCACAACACATGTACTTCGGTTTCCAATATCAAGTATTATTTTCATTTGTTCCCCAAAGAATAGCTGTAATGCTAGACAAGTCTACTTGTAAAGACAAGTTAAAACATTTTCCCCCAATATTTCCCCAAATTCCAATGCAATACAATTCTACGACTCAAGAACTGCCAAAACCCAGATATAACCGCATCATAGCAATGCATTATACCTGTAATGCGCCTGTTTGGATCAAATACAAGCATCTTTTCCAGCAAATCAACAGCACCAGCGGACGTATTTGGAAACCTAGCAGAGAATGGTTGCTTTGGGAACTGCGGGAGCTGTCTAACATATCTTCGAGCATTATCACTTCTTAAGAATCCAAGGCTGTTGTCATCAGGTGAACCTATGAGCTTTTCACAACAACAGGAGAAAAAAAGCAGTTGTCAAAGTCAATCTTACTTCCAAGAAGACCAAAACAACTTATTTCAATGAAGCCTATATATGCTGTAGAAAAAGCCCATGAGCTCTAACTCAAATGATATGTCCTCCCTTCATAAGAACAAAGTGGAGGGTGAGGTCATGGGTTCAAAATCCACAATGTGTGTACTTTACTACCAATCAATTTTTTTTTTTTTAAAGCAGAAGAAAAATACTGAGATAGGTAACCAGAGCCAGGAGGAAAAATAAAATTTTATAAAGAAAAGGAAAAACATATAATATAAGAAGTTGTTCTGCTCACATATAAATGCATAGTCCTTGTAATTTTGCAAATTCTAAGACAGTCAACCACATGGAAGGAAATGAATAGGGTTTATTGGGAGAGGATTTTGACTCCTCAACCAATTCTCTTCTACTTGATCTCTACAGCTGAAGACAGTGACTGTTCCTCTTTGAAAAGAGGCATTCTTTTTGTCTCTCACAACTACAAGGACTAATCTATCAAATTTCTCCTACTCTCCAAAATTCCATTATGTTTATGCAAATTTTGACTTTTTGCAATAGGGATTATAGTCATTGATTAAAAACAAAAATAATAATAAAAAAAGACATCCATAATTCTTGTAATCAGAAAATCTGATGGAAGTGACTAGTGAGAACAAGACTAAGTGTCACAAATAAATGATAGTATGGGGGAGTAGCAACTCAGAATGGTCAAGATTTTTAATGCAAAAATGTCACAGGAAGCTTCAAATTTACTAAGGAGAAAAACGCAGCAGAAGTAATAAGCTCTGGCATTGCATCACAAACAATGAGGGCATGTTTTTAATGCAGAAACCAGCAGCCAGGTAATCCAGTGTATTTTAGCAAGAAATTTCTTAGAGGCATACTTCAGTAATAAGTCTCAGCTGATGAACATAATCTTTGCCAGGGAAAAGGGGTTGTCTTGTCATGATTTCTCCAAGTATGCAACCCACTGACCAAATATCAATTGCTGCAGTGTACTCCGAACAATTAAGGAGAAGTTCTGGTGCTCGGTACCAACGAGTAACAACATACTCAGTCATGAAATCAGTTTCAGATGTTGTCCTTGCAAGCCCAAAGTCTGTAATCTTGAGGTCACAATTTGCATTCAGAAGCAAATTGCTGGGCTTTAAGTCACGATGCAAAACATTTGCTGAATGTACATATTTGAGCCCTCGTAAAAGCTGATACAGAAAGTACTGCAAAGGTAGCAATTTAAGTAATTATGACAACAAGCTTGAAAGATAGCAATCACAACTAAAAAAATATGTGATTACAGAATTTTAAGATACAAAATTATCAAACATTAATTACAAAGAATTTATCTTTATCTTTATTTTCATTCTCATTTGTGGTAGCAAAAAAAAAAATTCACATTATGCAATATGAATCTACTCTAGTTACTAAAAAGTAAAAATAGGATGGATACAGAGAACCCAACAACCAAAAACATATGGTGACAGTTCATACATCTAAATTCATTAAAGCAGAGATTTAGAATCTCACTTGTACCAGGAGATGGTAGACCAGGACCCTAGAAAAAGCTGATTGGCAGAAAGGCTAGCACCCGAGTATGGCATGTTTACACTCAAACAAAGGCAACATTTTTTGACCTCTTTATGTCAAGTTTCATTGGAGGAAAGGTTGCCTACCACCCCGCAAAAGCAGGAGCTTGGTGCATTGAGTATGACCTTTTTTTGTAATATTTCATCTGTAGTCTACAATTATTGTTCATGCTTTGCTTTCATGCAATTTAGTGTGATTATGAACCCTGATGATATTCGTACTCTTTCCCTAATCCATATCTAAAGGAACATGAGGAATTACTACAACAACCCACTAATGCATGGATGAATAAAATTAAACCAAAACAAAAACAGAAACTAAAGAATCCTCATTTACTTGAATGGTACGATCCAAGAATTTAAATGTGATAGCATGTTTCTCAATGGTTGTTGTTAGTGTAGCATGTTGAGCTTGCAGCAGTACCCATCAAATTTTATTACAAGACATACTGTCCTAGAATGGAGTTGACAGTTTCCCAACTTCCACTTCAGGCAAACTAAGGAATACAGGAAACAACAGAATAATTCAAAGACAAAAAAACATTTGTACTTTCAAATTGCATGGTAAACAAAATATCTTAGATGCAAGAGAGAAATGTTATGCCAACCCGACAATGATCATCGGTCAAAGGTTGGTTTGACCGTATAATCTGATGAAGATCAGTGTCCATTAATTCAAAAACAATGTAAACATCATTGAAGTTCTCCTTCTGCGGAGGTCGTATGATGTCTTTCATGGCAATGACCTGCATTGTAAGGGAGAAAGAGGGGGGAAAAAACCTGGTTAGCAGTAAGCCTATAATTCTTCCAGAACAAAAAGAAATACTCTAGTAAAAACTCGATTTTCAAAACTAATAATATTAGTATCACCATCCATCCAACTCAAAGGGAAACATAAAGCCACAAAAAAATATTGGGAAAAATACAAAAACAATATTGTGGCTTGCCTGTAAATCACAAAACCCCCCTTGAAATTCAAAGTGTAACACATAAACCCGTTATGGTGTTGATCAAAATGCTACCATTAGATTCTGCTGCCAACAGTGACGAAAAAGGCTTGTGTTGCCACATGTACTATTACAACTTGCACTATCAAAAAACTTACCCCTTTCATTTTTCCTGTCATACTTTAGTTCTAGCTCAACATTACCATCACCATCAACTTCAGAATTGTGAGCAACAATAACAGAACAAAGGTTTACATCATCTTCTTCAAGTTGTGTACTATCTGTAGCAGCAATTGAGTCACTTTCTATTATCAAATAAGTTACATCAGATAACCAAGATTTTGAATCTAAGTCAGAAACTTTTAGGCACTTTGGCCATCACTAGACCTTTTATTAGATATTTTCAGCGGCAAATTGGTGCATGGACCCACCAAATTTCCCAAACCCGTTTACTTGAGGAGAAGTCAAAGCCTAAATCGATTGGAGAGTGCAAGCTTGTAGCCTCACAAGCAATCTCAGAAACGCATATAGCACTCTTTTGAGCTTAGACACAAAATGTAGTTATGGTTTATACCATTAACGCCTTTTATGCGATAAAATGACTCACAAGAACAAGGTCACATGGACTTCCATGATTCCAGCTCATTTTCATGATTGAAAAAGGTAAGAAAATGTTTATAGGAATGCTGGAATGGCTGAGACCAAACAATTTACTTTATCGATCACGTTTCATACTTGTAATGGTCTTAATTTTCTTGAACTAGGACACAATTTTATGGGTTGATGGTTCATGTGTGACTTGAGAGAGATGAACTTGCTGTTTATTTCTCACGTGAATACGTACTTCCAGATCAGGGATAAAGTCAGAGGAGTCATTCTACAAGGAACTGAGGTCAGGGATTTCATAAATGAGAAGAAATTAAGGATTATGGTCTGCAGTGATGCTTGAAGGAATTACTTTTGTATGGGTGTGTGCACTTCTTTTTCATTGTCTCTGCCCACTAATGATTCCCACGTATGCAATTTGAAAAATAGTGTAAATAAATTTAAATGTTTTCAATTGGTATGATTTTTCTGCCAACTTTAACATAAAATCCAACAATAGCACTTTATTCTACACCAAGGGGAGTAATGTGTTACACATCTAATTTCAAGTGCAAATGGGTGGGGGGCATCGGGCACAACCTCATTCCCCATCTCTATGTTTACAATTTTCAGGCTAGCCATGTTTAACACCCCACTCTTTCAATATCAATGAAACCTAGTTGATAAACATAGAGTATTACTAAGACCATGCAAACTAAAAGATATAGAAATAAGAACAATAATTTTGCACACATAAATACTTAAACTTTGCGCAACTGAAATCATGAGGAAAGACATAAGGCTGATTCAAGAATAAAAGCATGAAAAATTACAAAGAAAAGTAAAATTACATTTTCATGATCCAAGTGCCGAAGAAGTTTGATTTCTCGTAAAGTCCTTTTGGCATCAATTCTATTGTCAAAAGCATTACCAATCTTCTTAATGGCAACCTCCTCACGCGTCTCCGCATTCACAGCAGCACTGGAGGAAACAGAAAAATTATCTCTTCCTTCACATTGTTGTTAACTAAAATAAACCCCATTATAACCTCAAAATAGCACATCATTCACATGAAAACACAGCATTCCAAGACATTCCTCTAATGAGTCATGATGACCTGATGAATTGTACAATATAAAAATCTTTATATAAGAATGAGAGAATCAACATATTAATAAACATATTCTGGAATTTTTGACACTTAAACAAAACCACAATAGCAGTCAACACTGAAAAGCTCATCCTCGAGACACCAAAGAAATTGGGGAACTATCCAAGGAAGAGGCAAATAAAATGATTTTAGTCATGATTCCAATATAATCATTACAGAGTAGTCACACCCGCAACATATATATATATATATATATATATATATATATATATATATATATATCCTCGAGACACCAAAGAAATTGGGGAACTATCCAAGGAAGAGGCAAATAAAATGATTTTAGTCATGATTCCAATATAATCATTACAGAGTAGTCACACCCGCAACATATATATATATATATATATGTCCATGAGCTAGACCATGTAAATGCAGACAAATTTTAAGTGAATTGCCAAATTTAGGGTTTAAGGCAGATTTGGTTAGATGAAGAATCAAAAAGTGGTACCTGTTGGAGAGTAAGAATATATCGATATCTTGACCGATATCCTTTTTTTGTAAGATAGGTAGCTTTCCTATGAATCACTTGGGCATGTCATCGGGTTCATCATGCAAGGCTAGATTTCTTTGGAATCCAATTTTGGAGAAAATGAAGGGCAGATTACCAGGCTGGAAGCGGTTACATTTGTCACCCAGGGGGATCAAAACTCTTAAAGAGCACAATTTCTTGCCTACCCTTTTAATACCTCTAGCTGTTTGCCATCCCTACTTTTGTGGCTAACAGATTAGAGAAATTAGAGAGGAACTTTTTGTAGTGTGGTCAGGGTGACAAGGCAAATTTCACTAAGTGAATAGGAATCAAACTTTGTTTTCCACTCAGAATTTGGGGGATGGGGGGCGATTTTAAATACGTACAAGATTGGGATATATTCATGAGCACTGATGGTTGTAGTCTTTGGAGGAGTACTAGGACAGGTTAGGATATTCATGAGACATGCCCAGTATGTGGTAGGGGATGGACACAAGGTGGGCTTTGGCATGATGCATCATGTGGACATCAACTTTTAAAGGACTTGTACTCTGAATTGTACACCATTGCAACTAATAAGGACGCCTTAATTATGTCTTTTTTGGAAAAATCAGGTCACAGGAGGACATGCTCGTTGAATATCAGTTTATTCAAGACATTTATGACTGGGAACTAGAGTTATAGTCGACTCTTTGCTGATATTTATACTCCAATTTTTCAGGCAACAAAGGTTCTAACAGAATGAAGTGGACATTGTCTAGTAATGGTCAAATTGATATTAACTCATATTTGGAGGTTTTATAGGCACAGGGGAGTGACATTTCCTTGGAAAATTATTTCTTGCAGTAATGCTCCAAAAATGTTATGTATGGACAGCACCATCAGAAAATATTCCAACCGCTAACAATCTTACTAAGAGAGGGATTAGTCGATCAACTCAATGTTATTTATATATAAAAAATAAAAAATTGATGCTGCACGCACTGAAGCAATGGTGAGATTATTGATCATCAGTTGTCAGATTGTGGTGTAGCTTATGAAATGTCGACTTTTACCATTTAAGTTTTTGGATTACAAGAAGTACTTCCCAAGAGTGTAGTTGAACTACTGGTGTGGACACCAGGGCATAGATAGCTTAGATGACTATTTTCTATAGGGGGATGTACTACCCCTTAATTTTGGTGTCAGTATCTACAAATTGATCTTTGTAGCCCTTATTTTTTACTTCTGTATCTTCAAATTCGGTGGCATTTATTATGGTTGTAATTTGGAGCCTATAAGAAGAGGCTCCCCAGATATTTTGTAGTAGTGTATTTTGAAATAAGAAGATATTGTCTGATTTGTGTTCTATGTTTGGTGATGATGCCAAACACCCTAAGGTGGTAAAGTCTAGGGTTTTGTTTTGTTCTTTTAATTCCTGCTATTCACCTATACGTTCTACATCAACTAATTTCTAGATGAAGGAATTAGTTTGGGAATTATTCTTCTTACAGGTGGAAATTGGTACCTTTATGCCTTTTGCAGACTTCGTTAAAGGAAAGGAACCAGCGAACTTTTGAGGGTGTGGATGCCTCAGCTATTCAGCTAAAATTGTAGTTCCTAAGAATTTTGTTTGAATGTTCACGAGTTTTGGGTCACAGTGAGATAAGTTCCATTGTAGATTTTATTGATTCTTTTCCATTTCAATTGTAACTATCAATTTTACTTTCTTCAGGACCTCAGGCCTAAAGACAACATCATTTTTTAAAAGATAATAAAATTATTTTTAAACAAACAAAAATATTGGACAGAGTTCCCCAATATATGAGAACTAGACCTGGGTGTCACTCACACAAATAAACACTAGACTTATCAGTGCACAGTCAAGATACAAAAGGTAACACTGCACATAAAAGCAATCATGTTATCCCTGCCTGACTAAAAGGCTAAACAAAAAGAGAAAGTTCCTATTCTACTTTTCAATATTTATCCACCAAAAAACTCAAAGTTCATTGCTTGAGAACAGATTTATTAACCCAGTTGGTCCTTATTCTCAACAGGAAGGGATGAAGGCATATATGACCTCAGGTTCCGCTGAAACAGACTGCCAATCATCGGCTCATCCCTACTTTCAGACTAAAAACACATATCAGTAGCTTCAAATCCCCATCAAGATAAGATGCCAAAAATAAATTTTGATATGTCAATGTAAAGTTTAAACAATACCAAACAATAACCATGATACCACGATCTCCATTTCAGCTAAGTAAAACCCCATTTCATTTTCGCCCCAATTAATTATGGTAAACAAATACACATCTTGGAGGGGGCCGGCCCATGATAAGCCCACCATTATCATGTTTGTTTAGCTTATCAGAGGGGCTAACTACCTCCCTTGCATTTAATGCATCCACCCACTGTCATCCACTATGCATATAATGCAGAGAGACAGCTAACCAAAGGCACAATACACCCCCTCAGCCACAAGAAGGGACCGGGCAGTGTCAGGCTGCCCTGCTTCCCCCTTTTCTTGGTGTCTTCAAATACTCAAAGTCATCCCAAAACTAACCCCTTCAAGAAATCTACAAGTACAACTTTTATCCACACAGAGAGGGAAAAAGAGGAACAAAAAGTAGAGTAGTAGGAACGTATTCTTGTTCAGAACAATCTCCCCCCTCTCCCTTTCCAGTCATTCTTGAGAATTAATTAATGATCAAAACTTGTAATTTTGTGAACCCAACAAGGATCTATTTTCCTTTCTTCGTTAATTCAGGTCAGTTCCAGAGTTTAGACAAGTATTTTTTTTACTGACTCAAACAAATAAATTGTTATCTTTTTCACCCATCACACATTTCAATGAACACGTACTCTCACCATTTGTGCAATTCAGCTACACCCCATAGCAAAAACAATAATCAACAGCTAAATAAAACAGAATAAACAAAGAAAAATTAACCCAAAACAAATTAAGCTTCTTACTAAACAATTCCACTATAAAACTAAGAATCAAAAAGATCTTCATAATTCAGCCAGACCCACCAGTCAAATTTAGCTTTAAAAAACAAACAAACAAAGAAAAAAATGGCCCAGAAAAGCTTTAGAAGTCATACCAAACGATTCCATAAGCGCCTCTACCAACTGGACGAATTGGAGGGACGTACTTTCGAGAAACTTCGAAGAGATTACCATAGATATTATACTGAACGTAGCGTCCACCATGAGTGGGTACTCCTCTGATGTTATGCTCGGTTGAACCAGACCCCAACTCCATATCAGGTGTTGTTGAGTTCGGAGTAAAGTTGAAGAAGAAGAAGAAGAAAAAAACCCAACAAGGATTTGGAAATTGGAAGCAAAAATCTCAGTAGAAGAGAGAGCCTAAATTCGAGGAGAAGCTGTATTTGGGGAGGGTGTGTCGGTAGGTGTAAAGGTTTTTGACATTTCTAACTCTGTTTTCTTTTTTGGTTTTTAAGCGAAAGAAAGAAAAATCAAAAGAGAGACTCTCAGAGAAAGAGCGTGTGTGTTGTGTAGTGAGGCTTCAAGGTGAAGAGGAAAGATGATGACTTTTTTTTTCTAACAGGGAAAAGTCTTGGATGACCCGTGAAAATTTTTGACTTTTTTTCTGAGGATTGCTACGCTTTCTCTCTCTCTCTTGTACTGTGGTTTTTGATTCTTTCATGCTGCATCATAATTATTTTGTTTCACTTCTTTTTTGGGTAAATATATTGGTTTCATTAGTAAAAACGACATCAGGTAAATGATACGTTCTATTGTCTACTCCTATATATAACTTTTATACTACACAAGTGGCACTATTTTTGGTATTAGAGAATCTGACATGAAGGCATAAAGCATTATATTGTCAAATAGTTAGGTGACTTAATTAATTGATACTTCATGATCTTTATCTAGGGTTCAAGTTATCCTTTAAATAATAATTAATAAACTAATAAAAAATACAAATGGGGTAATATATTAAAGAAATCATTTTTTTTTAAGTGACAAATGGGGTGATTTAGGATTCATTTGAATACCGTTTATTTTCCTGAAAACTGAAAATTGAAAATACTGTAACAAAATAACTTTTAAATGTGTAAATAATACAGTAGGACCCATTTTTAATGAAAGTTTTATTAAAAAAAGAGGTTTGTGGGTCCCGTAAACAGTACACGAGATGCACTAAAACTCAGTTAACACGCTTCTCAACAAAAAAAAAAAAAACGCAGACGCACGCAGTAAACGCAGTATCCAAACAGATACTTAGTATCACGAAACTACTCATTACACTCACAAAATCATAATATCTAAGTCCATGGTTATAAAATGGCAGTAGAGGAGATTTAGAGTCCGCTTGTGTCCAACTTATTTGATTAGTTTTTTTAATTTTTAATTTTTATGTACAATTTTTTAAAACTTTTTTTTTTTTTTTTTTTTTTTACTTTTCAAAATACAAGTATATTTTTGCACGCTTCTAACAAAGAGTAATCAAGAAACACACACTTAAACCTAAATATTTCTATTGAAATTATTACAAAATGCCAACCAACTAAGTTATAAGGTTCTTAACAAAATTTTTATTAAGTTGGAGACAAGAATTAAACTTCATAAAAATTTTAGAGAGAGAAAAAAAAAAAAAAAAAACTTTTTCTTGAGCTTGCGTGGAGAATATTAGAGAAGAAAGGAAAAAGTATTACCAAAGACGAAATAAATTTATGGGGAATCATAATTTTAAAGTTGCACCACAGGGATATTTGTTAGATATTATCATTATTATTATCGTCGTCATCATCATCATCTAACCTCTATCATCGTGAACTATGACGGAGCCATATTTAAAGAAATTGGGGCGGCGGGGTTGGGTGTGGTCATCCGTGATGCTGAAGGTAACGTAATCGGGGCTCTTTCAGAGAGAATTCCCCTTCCCCTTGCTGTTGCCACGGTTGAAGCTCTTGCATGTAGAAGAGCTGCCCTGTTTGCTTTGGAATTGTGTATTTTCGATGCTACTTTTGAGGGTGACTCTTTAATTATAACATCGGCTCTATGTGGAGGTGATACGAATCATCCCGAGTTCGGCCTTGTACTGTCGGACTCCCTGCTTCTGGCTCGCAGTTTCCGTTCTTGTAACTTTGTTCATGTAAAACGTTTAGGCAATTTAGTTGCCCATTATCTTGCTAGAATGTCTAAGTTTGGTAATGAGCTTCAGGTCTGGATTGAATCCGTTCCTAGCGAAATAGCTCCTCTGGTTTCTAATGATGTTTTGTAGTCTCTGTTTTCGTTCAATATAGCAGACCTTCGGGTCTGGTTTCTCAAAAAAAAAAAAAAAAAAACCTCTATCATCTAGCTCTAACATGTGCTTATGACAGCATAACAAACTGAGCAATCAATGAGGTTATAACCATGACAAATCTATTGCTAGTAGATCTCATTGCAAATATCTAATTAGTTTTTATAACATCGGAATTCAATACAGATATGAGGCGGTGGAACCATCTTTAGGATCCGTTTGGCAAAGTTTATTTTTGCCAATTTATTTTGCTATTTAATTTATTTTTGCTACTATTCATAGGTCCCACTGCACTTTTTGATACTATTCATAGATCCCACTATACTATTTCAGCTAACTTTTACCTTTATCTATAATATTTCTAACAAAAAATTTTCAGTTTCAGTCAAATAAATGGATCCCAAACAGACCCTTAATGTATGTCTCACTCAAAACGCAATAGCACACTGTGTCTCAATTAATCAAAACGTGTCAACATCTTTCTTTTCTATCTTTAAGATAGGTCATGTTAACGAATGCTCTTAAAGCAATTGTTAATAAATTATGATAGGAAAATTTTGACACTACTTTCATAGGAAATATAAAAACTTGTTAACAATATTTATTGTTTTATCATTTTCCCAACAAAATGTTTCTAAAAATAGCTCCTAAACTAATGTCTTTAGGACATTAGTTAACATTTCCCCTTTAAGATTAGTATTCAGTGACAGCTCTAGGAATTTTTTTCAAGATATTCCTTAAGAAATATAAATTATACAATCTAATAAAAATAGAAATTCATATATTGACAACAACAACAATAAAAAAATAAAAATAAAAATAAAAACGTAAATACATAAAATTTACAATTGTCTTCTATGAGTTTCATATTTTGAAATCGGTGCATGATAGTCTCATTATCAATGCTACAAACTACATCTCTTTCAATGTGCACAACCAAGCAATCATTCATCCACTGAATTTAGAACAAATTATGAAGTAAAATTTAATTTTATTGGTATAAAAAAAACTGAAGGTGTTCCCAAATTTTTTTTGAAGGATAGACAAATAAAAAATTTTAAATTATTATATATTAAAAAAAAAATTCAGATAAGGGTGGTCTTGGGACCACCCTGGCCTTAAGGTGGCGCCACCTCTCTATTCAATGATAAACCCGTTCCAACTTCCAAGTCTACTTTCTTGGCATATGAATGGTTTGAAAGAACAAAAGGTAGTGCAATGGCCAATGGGAAAGGTAGACGAAATTTCGTCCAACTTTTAGAAATTTCAGTGTTGGTTTTCTATAATTCAATGTAGTTTAATTTCTTGGTCAACATTCAAAGATTCAATGTAGTTTTCTTGAACAAAATGTGGTTTCTACATCAATGTGGTTTTCATTATTATATTATTATTACAAAACATTTTTAATAATGAAACTAATCATTTGAATAACACAATAAATATGTACTTTTTTATTTTTCTGTAATTTGTTACCCATCAATAATTTATAAAGTTAAAAGATTATGATAGAAAATGTATAATTTCTCTAATAACTAATATATAAAGTCTAAAAGTTAACCCATTCATGAACGGAAACTTACTAGTAAAAAAAGCATTTCCAAAACATTGACATAAGCCACTTGATGTCATGCATTTCTTTATCGTCTTCTGAGTTCTAATAATATGGATTAATCGATTCATACGACATAAGTGGGGTCGACCATTTACAAAGGTGGTTACTAGATCATAATTTAGCTTATATGGTAGGTGAGCCATATTATTCCAATAGCAGCGATTTCGTTCTTATATGGGACCTACTCACTTTTCAGCAAAAAAAAATATGGGACCTACTCACTACCATCAATGTACGGCATTAGGCATATACAGCCCCTTGTCTCAAAAAAAGAAAAAGGCATATACAGCCCCAAGCCATTAGTAAGGAGTAATGCTTCCATATAAAATATAAAATTTTAATTAAGTAATTAAAAAGAAGAAAAAATAATGAGCAATTCTATACACTCAAAACAATTTATAAAATATTTTTCACTTACCTGAATAATCACTGATATTATTTTTTTACTTATCATTAACCATTTAAGCCTAACAATTTAAATTTGTCATTTTATTTATTTATTTTAGTATTATACTTTCTCAAGTCTAAGGACTGCGTTGTCTGGCAGTCAACCGTAGAGCTCTACGTTTGAGCCCAAAAAGAAAAACTGTGGTCCTCTGCGAAGAAGATTAAGACGTAAAGATCCAATAATACAATTGCTTTCTGGAGGTTCAACTTCAAGTTCAATTATTAACGCGATTTTGACCATTCCAAGGGGAAAATGAAGTAAACGAGATGATTGTACATTTGTCACAAGCATTTTCGTAAGTTTTTAGCTTATTTTGTTTTAACTTTTAAGGACTTTTTAAAATCTCGTTTTTTCACATTTTGAGATATAAATATACTTGTCCACTTTGAACAAAAGATGATTATCAAAATGCCAAATAAGCGAAGGGCCAATTAAGATCGAGAGGAAGAGAGAGAGAGTAGAGATGAGTATAGTAGAGTTGGCTAAAATTTTGCTAACTTTACTTTATTCTCTCTCTCTTTCTCTTAATCCAAACCGGTTATAATGCTAAATGCACACCATTTGGGAACCAAACAATTTAATATGCTAGAGACATCGAATTTGGAATTTATTAGATATCCAACCAAAACCCATTCCGAGAAATCAAAGCATCAAACTACTTAAGAAGCATTAGCCATTAGCTCAACTGAGCCAACATATGTTTCCAATGGAAATATCAAAGATTCAAATCTTCATTCACTTATTGCAACTATTGAATTATTAAAAAAATATACATGTAGAAATTTTTTCCCTACTTTTCCTTTACATTAGTCTAGTCATGAGTGGCTCTCGTGCGCTCGTGCACGTAGAAGTAGGTGTTAGTCTTGCAACTATTGCAAGAGTTAGAGTGGCCTTCCTTGGGTGAGGCCGAGGGTGGGGTTGGTAGGTAGTCACACCCATTTAGGGTGGCTAAAGGAGGAAGCATATAATGTTAGAAGAGCTTGAAGTATTATGGAAGAAATTATCCTTCACGAAGGAGGAGGGCGAAGGAATTGAGCTTGGAAGCAGTAGTACCAAAGCTGCAAAAGAGATAGGAAAAAACTGCGCTGTTATGAAGATAATGACCCACAGAAGCATAAGCTTAGATGCACTGAGAAAGAACTTGAGGATGTTGTGGAAAACAAACAAGGGAGTTAACATTTCTGAGTTAGAGGCAGATTTGTTTCTGGTGGAGTTCGGAGATGGGAAAGATAAGAAGAAAGTGCTTGATATGTGTCCATGGAGCTATGAGAAACAACTAGTGCTGATCCAAGACTTTGAAGGAGAGTTAACCCCAAAGGAGATTGAGCTAAAATGGTCACCCTTCTGGATTCAGATTTTCAATCTACCTCCAAAGAGTAGAACAAGGGAAACTAGGCAGGTGATTGGATCCATACTGGAGACAGTCATGGAGGTCGATGTTCCTAAATTAAGAGTTCATTAGGGCAAATTCCTTCGAGTGAGGGTCCGTATTGATGTCACAAAAAGACTAATTCGAGGCAAACGAATTACCATTAAAAGAGGAAAGTGCAAGTGGGTTAACTTTAAATATGAGAAACTTCCCAACTTTTGTTATCGATGTGGGCTGCTTAGCCATGCACTAAAAGAATGTCCAGAATCACCAGAGAATGCCAAACTGGTGGAGGGCTGCCTACAATATGGTGCCTGGTTGAGAGGAGAACCAAGCAAAAGGAGCTCGAAAGACCCAGTTAAGCATGGTTAGGAAGGAGACCAGGAAGGCAGAGCCTAGGCTGCCGGAGTTAGGCCAGAGAAGACAATAGCGCCGTCCTGCGTGTCTGGGGAAAGGGAAGAGGTTGGTAGGGATCACGTGATTAAGCTGACTTCTCAAGGTGACAATAACTCTACCTGGGAGGAATCAAAGTCGAGTGCTCCAAAACAGCTGACAAAGAAGTTGCATGAAAGTGGTAAGGTCAACGAGTCAAGGGGAAAGACAAAAGAGCAGGTACCCCCTTTGAGTGAAAAATCACCAGCCTACACACAACCCGGGCCGAACCTATAGAAGACATGCAATGGGAAAAAGTAACATGTCAGGTGCAAGAGCCTAATTTCGAATTTGTGTTGGATCCAAACCCAGGTTTAAACGACAAGGAAGGAAGCCCAAACAAGTTTGAAAGTGGGTAAGGCCCAATGGCAATGAGCTTTGATCCAAAACTCGGTTGGACCGAGGAAAAGCTAGGCCCTAAAAGCGGGCACTAGAAACGCTTGGCAAGGGGGACGAAAGTGGATCTAACCCACGATGAGACAAGCCCAATTAATTAGAAACACGAGGGCCCAACCCCATTAAAAGAGTTGGACCCGAATGTTTGTGTTCAGAAAAGAAGAAAGGGCACGAAACAAAATAGTTCAACACCAGAGAAAGTAAAGGAAAGGGATGGCGGTGAGGCGGTGGCAGCGATGCAACACCGTCGAGCCCCATGAGTATTGTAGCATGGAACTGTCGGGGATTAGGGTCCTCCCTGGCAGTTCGAACCCTCACTGACGAGGTGAGAGCAAAGGACCCACTCTTGGTCTTTCTTGCAAAGACTAAGGCTAGTACGAGCAAGATTAAAGGGATTCAGACCAAACTGGAATATACGCAAGGCATTGTAGTGCAAAGTGATGGGCGGAGTGGCGGCTTGGCATTATTGTGGAGAGAAGGCACTGAGGTAAGCTTCAAAAGCTGCTCTAATTCCTATATTGATGTGATTGTGCGTGAAGACCCAACATCAAGTCCGTGGCGTGCTACGAGCTTCTACGGCCAACCCGAAACTGAAAAAAGATATATTTCGTGGCAACTATTGGAAGTTTTAAAAGTTCAGTGCGACCTTTCGTGGATTGTATTTAGGGATTTCAACGAAATAATGTGCAATAATGAAAAGTCAGGGGGGTTAGATAGAGATGCTAGGCAAATTGAGGGGTTTCGAGATTGTTTAAGTAAGTGTGGGCTGTTCGACTTGGGTTTTGTGGGACAACAATTCACATGGTGTAATGGTCGTCTAGGCAATCAAAGGACGAAGCTCCGATTGGACAGGATGGTAGCGAATGAGGCTTGGATGAGGAAGTTCCCAGAAGCTTGTATTCATCATTTCTCTATGTCTATATTGGACCATTGCCTGTTGGCTCTTTCCCTCAAGCGAAGCCAGCCAAGAATTCAGGCGATGAAACATTTCTTTTTTAAGGCTATGTGGATAAGGGAGGAAGGATGCAGGGAAGTTGTGGAGTCAGCTTGGGATCCACTTCGGGGTGACCTGGAGTTTAAAATCACGGATAGACTGAAGAGCTACCAAGAACAATTAAAAAGGTGGAATTAAGGTTTTTGGCAATGTAAACAATGTGCTCAAACAGAAGCAAGGTAAGCTCCAACTGCTAGAAGCCACTGAATGTACTCATGAGAAGGCTGAGGAGATCCGAAAGTTAAAACTAGAGATCAATGAGACTTTGACAAGGGAGGAAATTATGTGGAACCAGAGGTCTAGAGCACTCTGAATCAAATGAGGCAATCGAAATAAGAATTTTTTTCATGCTACTGCCAGTCAAAGGCGCCGAAGAAACAGAATTGTGGGTTTGCAGAATTTGAAGGGGGTGTGGCAAGAAGACCAGGGAAGGATTGAAGGAATAATAATGGAGTACTTTGATGCCATTTTTAAGTCGGACTATCCGACCAACTTTGAGGCTAGTTTGAGTGCAATCATTACCCGAGTTACCACTGAGATGAATGAGGAGCTGTTGACAGATTTCAAAGCAGAGGAACTATGGCAAGCTCTCAAACAAATGCACCGCATAAAAGCTCCAAGCCTGGACGGTATGTCTCCTATATTTTATCAAAAATATTGGGATATAGTAAGCTCGGATGTTATAAAATGTGTGCTGAATGCACTTAATTCTGGTGTGATGCCTAGTGATCTCAATGAAACATTTATTTGCCTTATTTCTAAAGTCAAATCACCCCAAAAAATCACTGAATTCAGACCTATAAGCTTATGCAATGTGATATACAAAATCATATCCAAGGTGTTAGCTAATAAACTGAAAAGAATTCTTGCAGTAGTGATTGATGAATCGCAAAGTGCATTTGTGCCAAGGAGGCTCTTAATCGATAATGGCCTTGTGGCATTCGAAATGATGCATTGTATTGATCAAAGGAAGAAGGGGAAGGAAGCTCTTATGGCCATTAAGCTTGATATGAACAAGGCCTACAATAGAGTGGAATGGGTCTACTTGAAGGCAATGATGAGAAGGTTGGGTTTCCATGAAAAGTGGATATCTCTCATAATAATGTGCATGACCATGGTGTCATATTAAGTGTTGATCAACGGTGAACCCAAGGGCAAGATCACTCCATCAAGGGGCCTCCAATAAGGGGACCCAATTTCTCCATACCTTTTCCTGATATGCGCCGAGGGCTTATTGGCTATGCTGGAAAAGGAAGAAGCAACAGGGCACATCAAAGGAATCTCAGTTTGTAGAGGAGCGCCAAGACTATCCAACCTACTCTTCGCTGATGACAGCATAGTGTTTGGTAGGGCTACTGTTGAGGAAAGTAACAGGGTAATAAAGGTTCTTGAAGATTATGAAAGGGATTCAAGCCACAAGCTCAACAAGGAGAAAACCTCCCTTTTTTTAGCAAAAACACCAATAGAGATGTGCAGAACCAAGTGAAGCAACAGTTTGGGGCCCAAATTATTCGGCACCATGAAAAGTACCTCGGGTTGCCGCCACTAATTGGTAAGGGCAAAAGGAAAGCTTTTAACAGGATAAAAGACCAGGTAGGGAGGAAAATTGCCGGTTGGAAAGGCAAACTTCTGTCCAATGCGGGTAGGGAAATTCTCATCAAAGCAGTGGCCCAAGCTACGCCCACATACATGATGAATTGCTTTAAACTTCCGGACACATTGTGCAAGGAGCTGAATTCTATGATGAGTAATTTCTGGTGGGGGCAGAAGGAAAAAGAGAGGAAAATGGCATGGGTTTCGTGGGAAAAATTATGTACTCCAAAGGCGGAAGGGGGCATGGGGCTTAGGGATCTAAAAGCCTTCAATTTGGCTCTACTGGCAAAGTAAGGGTGGAGGATCCAACAAAATCCAAGCTCCCTAATTCATAGAGTTTTTAAAGCGAAGTATTTCGCGGGCATCCCATTTAAAGAAGCACAATTGGGCAGCCGACCCTCCTATGCGTGGAGAAGTATTATGGCAGCCAATGATATCATTGTTAAGAGCTCTATATGGACCATTGGAAATAGGAAACAAGTACACATTTGGGAGGATAGATGGCTTCCTACATCGGAGTCCTTTAAAGTGGTGAGTCCGAGGGGTTCACACATTGAGGTGACGATGGTCTCAAGTCTCATAGATACAGAGAGAATAGGCTAGAATGTGGCAATGATAAAGAATATCTTCCTTCCCCACAAAGTTGATGTTGTTTTGGGAATTCCAATCAGCTCCCGCCTTCCTGAAGATTCCCTGATTTGGGCTTCTCCCAATGGCAAATTTAGTGTGAGAAGTGCATATCGAGTGGCATAAAAATATGGGAAAAAGAGAAACCAGCAAGTGGAAAGAGGGGGGGTGCTCGGATGGATCGAGGATGAAAGCCATTTGGAAACTGATCTGGAACTTGAACTGTCCTAATAAGATCAAGCATTTCATGTGGAAGGCAGCCAAAAATATTTTGCCAACAAAGCTTCGGTTGAAGTCAAAAGGGATCGGGTAGGAAGATAAATGTGATCTCTGTAGGCTATGTGAATCCTCAAGACACATATTGTGAGGTTCTAAAATAGCAGCAACGGTGTGGAGTGGAACGAAAATCAAACTTCCTTCTCTGCTTAAGCCTCACTTGAACATCCTAGACATTGTGTAGGAAATAATGGAGAATTGCCCAGGAATGGATTGGGACTTGTTCGCGGTTACAACCTAGAGTCTATGGAACAATAGGAACTTAGTAAGACATGGAGGGCAGTGCAAGAGGCATGAGGTGATTGTCAGAGAGGTTGTGGAGTACTTGAAGAAAGTTAGACAAGTGAAATAGATTCAAGAAAGGCCAGCCCCCATCGCTAAGCCTCCATGGACACCCCCTCGACAAGGATGCTATAAAATCAATGTGGATGGAGCGGTATTCGAAGAAAATGGAAGCTGTGGGATTGGGGTTGTAATAAAAAATGAATGGGGATAGCTAATGGGAGCAATGTGCTAGAAAGTGGACTTGCTGTTAGGTGCCCTGGAGATTGAAGCAAGTGCTGTGGAGGAAGGGATTCTTCTAGCTTAGGACCTTGGTCTCAAAGACATCATCATTGAAAGTGATGCTCAAACGGTGACAAATGCCATAAAGATGTAGTGCCCGACGCCTAGTTCAATTCAGAAGCTGATGGAAGGAATCCAGCTGGGGCTAAACTTGTTCAACTCGTGGGAGGCAACCCACATTAGCAGAAGTGGTAATTTTGCAGCACATATATTGGCTAGACATGCCAAAAGTGTGAATGAATGTACAATATGGGTGGAGGATACTCCTACCATAATTCAGAATCAGATTCATCATGATGTATCAAATTTGAACTTAGTTTCTGTTTAATGAAAGTTCAACAGATGCTGTTTATCAAAAAAAGAGTCTAGTCATGAGTGTATGAAACTCAATCTAACAGATCAACAAATTTGGTGAACTTTATTGTCATCAAATCATTAATAATTATATCTTTCTTAATCGACATTCTCTTGTATCACAAATCGCTTTTTTTATTTTTGTATATCATCGGTCATACGATAAGTAAATATTTATAAACATTTTTGAAAAAAAAAATATAAATATACACATACATACATATATCTATATCTATCTATATATATATATATATATATATATATATATATATATATATATATAGATATTTACAATTTTTAGCTCTATTCAAGTAATAATTTATCCTATGCAATAATATTTAAAAATTCCAAGTAAAACAAATTTATTTTGTGGGCTGTACGTCTTTATAGTTATTGCTTTGTTTCTATTATCTGATACTTAGCAATGACTTGCCTCACTACTAGCTGAGAATCACCCTTAACTTTAATGTGGATCGCACGTCCATTGGTGCAGCTAGTTCTAATCTGATAAGCAGTGCTTCATAGTTAGCTACATTGTTTGTGCATGGGAAAGGAATATATATATATATATATATATATATATATATACACACACACAGACACACACAATGAGAAAGTAAACCATGAAGAGAAAAGGACAATACCTACTCTCGCACCACCTTGCTTACTAGAGGCTAGAACCATCGAAATACATTTTCCATGGAGTTGTAGTCGGACAAATGACCTCTCCATCGTTCTGATCGAGCAACTGCTTGCCCACATCCAACGAATGATTTATAAAAAAATTTAAAAACCTTTCTTGTGACTGAGTTCTGAAAACTTTGATTCATCTTTTCCCATGGTTAGCGTTTTAGCTTCAGATAAGACTATTTAGTCCCAAATGAATGTTTGTGCCCCAACCATTCTAAAACCTCTCTACAAGAACTTCCTAGAGATTACATGTAAATATAACCTCATGGCACTTCCAAATCGCATCTATGCACATAGGAGCCATAGTCCATCGTTTTAAAATGAATGATTTAAGAACTAAACCGTTATAAGAACTAAAAAATAGAGAAGTTCAACATTTCTAATTCAGGCTAGTTTTGAATTGGAAGTTGAACCATAATGGTATCATAAATAATAAACTATATATATATAAATTCAAGTCTCTAAGGAAAAATTTAAAAAGAATGATCACAATTCCCATATTGAAACTATCAAACTATGTAAAAAGATACTATTACGATTCTTCCTGAATAAATAATTTCAGTTAAATGAATAACTTAGGGCATGTTTGGTAAACTGTAATAGGCACTATAATGTAATAGTTATTCATATAGTTTAGTTATTCTTTAGTTTGGTTATGTTTTAATTACAAGGAATAGTCATTCCTTATGAATAGCTATTCTTCAAAATGAGGAATAACTATTCTTCTTTAAAAGGTTGTATTAGCTATTCCTTAGTAAGTGTAATAATTTCAAAACTTAATATATTTCCAAATAAACAAACTTTCCATATACATCTAACAATCATAAAAATAAAAAAATCATAAAAATAACACATATCTCTCTTAGATTTAAAAATAACAATTTTTAAGGAGATATAATTGTATGAGTAAGATATTTTCTAAAATAAATGTTAAGTTTTATTCTAATGTTATAACTCACAATCAAACTAATGAATATGTTTAGTTATTACATTACAACACACTTTATTACTAGTAATAAAGATTACAATTCATGTCGTAATCTTCATTCAAGGCACCAAACGTATCCCTAATTATATATATTTTTTATAGGTACCTAATCTTTTTTTTATTTTTAAATATAATATAGATGATGACCCGATGCGTATGATGCATATTTTTTCGAAATAGTCAACATTTGAAAGAAACAACCAGTCTAATCCCCTGGTTTTGAAAGGTTTTTACCAGTAGTTTACCAAGATTGAAATAGTCTGGTTTTTAAGTTTTAACTTGGACCAGATCGATATAAGCACCGTTACCTGACAGGACTAATCCAAGTTTTAAAAACAATGAAACCAACCAGAGCTGACTAAGATCCATTTTGCAAAACTATTTAATTATTATTAAACTAAGCCAGCTAAATGAGAAATATATAATATGGACTTGGAAGAGCAATCTACTAAAAACGTGTTTCTCACTCACAGCGATAGGATGGGCCCCACTAATTAGGACAATTTTTCATATTTGCACCAATATGACAGGTCCAATTCCATAGTTGCAAACCCTTTTTGACTACAACCCTGAAAACAAGCATATGCCCCTTCCCCATTGTCCATAAACAGGAATGTACTTCAATTCCTTGGTCCAAGTATCTTATGTATTCCATATATTTATTCTCTCATAGCATATGAGTCTTATACAATTACAAAATCCTGAACCAAGTATCTTATGTATTTGATATATGTCTTCTTTCACAACATATGAATCCTATACTATTACAAAACCCACACATAAAGTATCTAATGTATTTGATATGTGTCTCATCTTTCAACTTTTGAATTCTATATGATTACAAGACCCACTCGCTATGAGAGAAAAGATACCTAAGATGCTTTTGTAATGATCGGGAATTGCCTAATCCGGCATAAAACATAACCTTCTTTTTTCTTTTTCTTTTTTCTTGGTTTTGCTACTGCAGAATTCAACCGGTAGAAATCAAAATATCATTCTTTCTCATAAAAATTACCCAAATGTAACAGGCAACGAAGGATTAATCAGCCTCAGGCACTTAACATTTTTAGTTTTCTTCTTTTGCTTGAAAATTCTAATCACGTAGCCTTCCAGCATAGGCAAAAAGAACCAGAGTCCCAGCTTTGAGCAAAAGAGGCTTTGAGGGCTGAGGCATGAGAATTGAGAAAGTCATAGGAAAATAACAAAATGATCTTTAACAGTTAGGAGATACATTGGTCACCTAAAATCTTCCAAACCCATCCATAAACGATTGGCCCAGCTTTTTATCTTCAAAATATCAAGGATCATGCCCATAATGCGTGCATAAATCATTTCAAGGTCTGTTTAACACATTATCTCATTTTTATGCATCTTTTTTCTTCCTGGTAGTAGCCAGATTGCTTGCTCTTTTCTTTTATTTTAATAATAATAATTGATAGGTTCCAATTTACAATATAGTCAAAAGTCACAAAAGAGTAAACAGGGAACAGATGCTTACCATGATAAACTTCCCCTCAAACATTGCTAGACAAGAAGAAGAAATTTTCTTGCGGAATAATCTAGACAGTAAGATATGAAATCAAATGCAAAGTTGCATTGAGTATCAACAAAGGGATGAAGATGTCCAGATTGATTCAAACTGTTCTGATTAGTAAGATATTTAAGGCATCATCTTCTTTTTTCTTCCTTCCATAATACAAATATGCATAATTAATTCAATCCATATCTTTAATGTAAGTATAAAATAGCTTCGGGGTTTAGGTTGAATGCAAGAGGGAGCTAGAAGAATAAATGTTTACATGAGATGAGCTCCTACCTATGACAAGATAATTAGAATTAAGCAATAACATCAAAGACTGATCCGGAAAATTAATATTGAGAATCAGATAGAGAACCAGTAACTGTCAAAAAAATGTCAGTGCAAAAATCCTAACAGAATAGCTTAATTGGAGAGCAAAACGCTTCACAATTAAAACCTATGCCGCATTGTCAAGTTCCAAAATAACAAACATTTCTGCAAACAACATATCCTTTTATATAACATTGACATCACACAGTACAACATACATATACAAATTGTTGGAACAGTAACACAACATACCCTATAACTCACACTGAACTTAATACAATAAGCAGAACAATATGGCAAACTTTCATTGATAAGAAAACATAAAACCCCATACCTAAACCCGTTTGTATACAGGAGAGAATATAGCTTCGACATAATCATGATTGTACTCTTTCTACTACTTTGCAACCTAGCTTTGTGTCAGAGACAGTACCACTCTCTCTAAGATTACAGAGCAAAGCATCACGCCCAGTTAAAACTAAATGAAAAAAGCCATCAACTACCTTTGTAAGAAGATCTAGTCCCTGTGAAAGTCCCTCGGCTCTCCTTGCCAAATCTGAAACGGAATTCTGGAATGCTTCCACTTCAACAGGGTCCACACCATCTTGGATCATGGGATACAATTTCTTTACACTTGTATCAACTGCTTCGAGTTCTTTCAAAACTGTAAATCTTCCACTTGAATATAAATTTCTAATTTCGCTATTAATGCTAGTTCGCAAACCAGTAAAAGCTTGAGCCCACATATATTTGTCATCAACATTCAAATCAAACAACTTTCTTGCAGAACCAGAGAAGGCTGAAGCAAAGACACTGCAGATAAATACCGTCTCCACCTTAACCCCATACATAGCACGCATTAAAACCTTCCCTTTGGCTGAGTTCTTAACCTTGGGAAGATCCAGTGATTCCACAACCTTGTTCAAAATGGTGGAAGAGTTTTCAACTCTAGGGTTCTTTGAACTAATATGCTGTCTCCATGCATCAAGGGAAGATCGAGCCTTGATAAACTGCTTTGAAGAGCTGGAATCCAAATTGTGCAGCACACACTGAAGCAAGAGATGGCCCTGGTTCAACCTTGAGATTTCAGAGCTAAAAGCATTGCATATATCGAGCAAATTCACACTGATGTCCAAGTATGCATCTATCCATTTCTCATCCCAGTCGCACACCGGGAGTTCAAGCTCAGCTATGAGGGTTTTTATGTCATTATGAGTTTCACAAAGCGAGAGCATCGCTAATTTCATCCATGACAAGCTGAGGACTCCATCCTTGTCCTTTGGGTTAAGCTTTCTCAGCCTCCCTGCCAAGGTTTCCTCAAAATTGTTCAACAGTAAAAGAAGCCTTTTAGACAAATTGGAACCCTTGGGTGATATCATCCGGAAAGGATTTCCAAAATGGAAGAAGGGATGGGGTAAGTCATGTGGACGACTCATTTTAATGAATTAAACTGCACAAGAAAGTTAAAACAAGCAGGGATGACATTAAAAAAAAGCATCAGAAAAACCATAAGACAAAGCACCAAATTCCTGCCCCATATGAAAATAATTAATACAATTCAGAATTTTTGCATGCAGCATAACCAATTCCTTGAGACAACAGCAGGAAAGTAATCATTTCAGCAAAGATGTTTCCCCCAAAACACCTACCTATGGATAATAAATAGAACCAAACAAAATACTCAATGAATTCCATTTCCATTTCGTGGACACTAGTGCAATTATCATTCTTAACTAAGTAGAGATTTTATTTTTCAGATTTTAATAACCCACCATCAGGAAACAACAACAACAACCATGCCATCTCAAAATTTCTGGGTCAACTATGAAACCAAAACAAACTAGCCAAGATCCGCCACATGTAATCATTTCCTATGAAAATTTAGATCTTGCTCATTTCTTTCTTCTTCTCAGCAATATAATCAAACTAGAGACTAACCCAAAAGAAATAATCACTTGACTTCCTTCAAATCATATTCATACAACAGATCTCGATCCCATAATTTCCATTTTCACAGCTCATGAACCCAGCTTTCAAGAGCAAAACCAAAACCAAAAAATTGAAAGAGAAGGTTACCCTTCTCTTCTCCTACTTTTGTTACAAATTTACAGCAAATAATTTTTAAAAAAAAAAATCAAGATCCAAAACCCAAACCCTCTTCTTGCAAAACAAAATTATACATCAACAGTTAAAGGTTTCAACTTTCAACCATAAATCGCTTGCATCCAAACATATACCATCAGAAATTAAAACAGAATCTATAAAATCATCCAAAACAAAGAGACAGAAAATCAAAATTAAGAATAAACACATACCCAAAAAAATAAAAACTCACCTAACGGTTAGATCTATGAATCAGAACCCAGATTAGGCCAATCTGACCAAAAAATTTCCTCTGGATGTTACAAAAAAAAAATCAGCAAACAAACTTAGGTGCTATTTATTTCTAAACAGAACTCATCATCTTTCTTGACATCAAGTTCTGAAAAAAAGAGACAAAGTTAGTATATATATGAGAGACAAAGAGAGGAAGGTTCAAAACTGGTACCTGGTATTGCACACGCAGAATAGATCGGATATTTCGAGGAAAGCTTCCGCGTCGTCGGTGTCAACTAGGTTTTCTTTTCTTCTTTTTGCTTTGGTTGAAATTTTCGTGTATAAGAAAAATGTGAAGGGTTAGGTGGGGTTGCAAATTGCAATTGTGAAGCTGAAAAAAAGAGAGAGCGGGTTTGATAGGATGACCGGGGGATATAGGTGAGGGTGAGTCAGGGTGGGACACGTGTGAGGATATGGTTTGGAGGTTGGAGGTAACGGATAGATATTCCTTTTTTTTTTCTTTTTCTTTTTCTTTTTAATTAAGGTCGGCGGCACCTAGCCAAGGCAAGTGGGGTTTGTTTTTTAATAATTATAGGAGTATTTGATAATGTTAATGTGGGGATGCACACAGTGTGTTGGAGCTCTCTCGATCTCTAGAGAAAGTTAGGAGAGAAGTGTGTTTTGAATGAATGCGGGTGGAATTTTCTTTCCTTTTAGTGAGCCTCAAAAGTCAAGCACGAATCTCGGTGAGATCAATCCAGCGGATATAAAAGGTAGTGCGTGTTGTGGAAAATAACTCGTTTTTGTACAGAAAATGATGACCTCTTTTGATTTTTTATTTTACTTTATTTTTGTTAGTTGTAGAACCAAACACATAAAAGAGGGGGATGGAGGTGTTTGATGCAAAGTGTTTGGTACGCGACGAAAATCAGTTATATTATTGTAATACAAGGCAAGTACATGACGAAGAACTCTTATAACATTTATATGGTATATGATATAAAAAAGAGTAATTGTATCTATTCAAAATAGTTCAACGTGCCAATTTTTCAAATAGGTACACCAAGTTAAAAAAATTTATAAAAAAATGCTAAAATATAAATTAAATCCTTTAAATTTGACTAAATTTCATTTAGTATTTTAATTTTACTTTCATTTAATTGAGTTATCTAAATTTCAAATTTATTCTTCTAAAAAAAAATTCAAATTTATTCAATTCAGACATTTGGTCCAAATCCATTAAAAAAATTGCCGTTAAGTAATCAATTAACTAATAAAAAATTTGAAAAAAAAAATTCACATAAAAAATCAATAAAATATTTTTATTAATTTTATAGAAATTTTTCATGTGAAAATAATTTTTTTTAATAGAAATTTTTTAACAAAATTGGACAAAATACCTAAATTAAATAAATTTGAAACTTAGAAAATTCAATTGAGCGAAAGTATTTTTTTGAGAAAGAATTGAGCGAAAGTAAAAGTTAGAAAACTAAACCCCCCCCCCCCCCCAAAAAAAAAAGAAAAACCTACATGGTCAAAATAGGTAAAGTTCTTCTGGCACTTCAAAAATACAAAGAGTTCAACATGTCAAATTATTTCAATGCAAAATTACAAATTATACCTCTAACTTTGCTCTAAATTAAATCCAATCACATAACTTTTGATTTATTCATTTTAGTCCTATCATTTTTACTTTTATTCAATATGGTCCTTGCATCCAAATTTGTTAAGTTGGTTCCATTAAATAGCCAAAAACAACATCATTTTATTTCTTTCTTTTTTAATTTTAAATGAGAGAGAGAGAGAGAGGAATCTTTCCTCACCAACCCCAAATTCCAATCAAACAAATTCATATTTCCAAGAGATGAAGAGGTTCGGCTATATGGTTGTGGTGATGAATTAGGTGGTTTGATTGTGAGCTAGTCATCGTAAGTCGCGAGTTGGGTCACATTGGGTCACGATCATGGTTAGGATTGGCCTTCTATCAATCTAATCCAATACGAGAAAGGAAACGTGTCGAGACCCACTAAAGTATCAACTAACTCTACGAAATAAGGCTGTGTTTGAATTGACTGAAAATCATTTCCGGAAATGATTTTCCGTAAAACCCACGCGTTTGGCAGCTACGGAAAATAGATTTTCTGGAAAATCATTTCCGTTTGACCAAAATTTACACTTGTTGACCCGGAAATCATTTTACATACTTGTTTTACCTTCAAATGATTTCCGTAGCACGCACAAAAGAGAGAAACACACTCAGCCAAAACACAACAAAACACAAGAGGCGAACAAACGCAGCGAGAGAGAGAGAGAACGATCCAGACACTGTGCCGATCGGCATCGATCGCGATAGAAGCTTCGCGTGATCGCGATCGCACCGACGGCAATCGGCGATTGAGATCGCGATCTCGCCGATCGCGATCACGCCGATTGAGATCGCGATCTCGCCTTCGTTTGTCCGGATTTGATGATTTTTATGGGTTTTGTTTGTGTTTTGAGGAATGAATGATATTATGTATTCGTTTGGTAACCGAGAAAATGTGAGAAAATGTGAGCAACAAATATAAAATGTGTTTTCTAAGGTATTTTCAAGAACACAACCAAACATCAAAAAATATTTTCCGAAACATTTTTTGAAATGCAACCAAACACATGAAAATATTTTCTTTTCTGGAAAATAGCATTTCCGGAAAATATCTATTTTCCGGAAATACTTTTACACGAACCAAACGCAGCCTAAGTTAACTCAAGGCTTGAATTCAAACACCCACCACCAACATTCAAGACCAAGTTTTTCGATTCAGAGATTAACCTGATGATTTATTCTAAATGGGTTTCGGTTGGAGGCTTTGGCAAATGAGAGTCATATCATGGTAATTTAATATGTTGGTTTTGATTGGGTATGACTAATAGTTGTTCAATATCTTTTGAGATGTCGATTAGAACAAAGATGGGTCGACTCAAGATGGCAATGGGCTCTCTCTCTCTCTCTCTCTCTCTCTCTCTCCAATGACCCAATTTTTTTTAGTTGTGTCCTTTACTTTTGAGTTGTGTGGTGATGATCCTATTGGTGGTTTTGATTTTTGAGGTTGATTTGAAAGTGGTTGAATCTGGATTTTTGTGGATCAATCTTTATGAAGTAATCAAATTGAAAATTGTAGATCAAACACCAAATTTGACATAATTTTGCAACAAATTCTATATCTGGGTTGTTTAGATTAAATACTAGAATTTTTTTTTCTATTATCTGTATTCTTAAAAATCAAATCAAATAAATATCATTTTTTCCCAAATTTTTTATTATTTTATAGATTTTTATAATTGTAAATATTCAAGAAAATTTAAAACTACACCCTTTTTTTATACACCCAATGGCAACCCACTAATAGTGGTAGACATAAGGAATACATTGAATAAAAGTAAAAATTATAGGACTAAAAAAAAAAAATACATGATTGAATTGAATTTTAGTAAAGTTAGAGGATATAACTTGTAATTTAGCCATGTTTCATCTAGATCTCCAACCAATGTTTAGGAAGTCTAGCATTTCTTGACATGAATGAGCTTGATAATACTTCACTTTCTATCAAATAGTAAATGTATTGTTTTGATTGTCAAGAGTTTTGATTTTGTTGGGAATTAAGTTTTTGTTCATTTAACGCTTTGAGTGATTTTTTACCCTTACATCTTATCAATATACTACTAAATTTTGAATAAAGTACTCTCTTAAAAAAAATAGTATTTATTTATATTTTTATAATTGAGTTAGGGAAATTGGAAAACCCTCGCCAAAGAGGAAGGAAAGCCAATGTTTTTGATAATTTGATACTTACAACAAGAAAGATGAAATTTAAACTCTTGATATCTCTATTAAAAATATCAAGAAGTACCAACTAGTTAAGCTATAAGGCTTTTGGCATTTACTAGAATTTTTTGGTTTTTTTTTTTTTGACTATTTAACATTTATTTTTTTTGGTTATCAACAATTAATTAGATCCTTAGGGCTGTTTAGTACATATGTTTAAAAACTAAAAATTGTTGTTTGAAAATATTTGTGGAAATACGTGTGGGTGAAATATGTAGAAATACGTGTTGGTATATATGTTTAAAAACTGAAAATTGTTGTTTGAAAACATTTGTGGAAATATGTGTGAATGAAAAAATGTATAAAAATACGTGTAATGTTGTTTAAAAACTGAAAATTGTTGTTTGAAAATACAAACCAAACATTCCCTTAGTTTTCCTACTGTATGAGTAATTTTTTTTTTTCAAAATAATTTTTAAGAAATCCGGAATGAGTAGATTTCGTCACCAGGCCATGTTTATAAATTATAATCTTTACATGGTACCATATATGTTTTTTTTAATTTAATTTTTTATGGGAATATCATATATATTTTTTTTTGCCAAAGGGGAGTATCATTTATGGTTTTGATGCCTTGAAAAGTTCTAATTGTCAATGCTTGGGTCAGTTTGGTAAAACATGTATTGTCAACATGGTGATAAATAAATAGGTAAACGGTCACCATCGTTATTCCTGAGCCGCAAGTTCCTTTTATAGTACAATGAATCAAACGGTTCTTGTTAATTTCCCGCTTCACACGAATTCTTTTTTTTTTTTTTTTTTTTTGACAGGGACCCGGACTTCACACCAATTCTAAGGGGCGATATGGACAGATCGTGGTAGGAAAGAAACCATACGCTACAGCCACTTTAATTTTGTCATTTAGCACCAAATAAATCTTAAGAGCATTCACGCATGAGTTCTTACCAAATTTGCTATTTTACCCTCTAAAAAGTTATTTATTTATCAATCAAAAAAAAAAGTTACTTATTTATTTTCCCAAGAAAAGTTACTTTATTTATAACATACAATTTTATAGCTCAGTTAACATCTTAGTTTTTTTTTTTTTTTGGAAGACCATTCCAATTTTTATTTTAAAATACAACTCATTTAAAATAATATAAACTACTCGATTAAAAAATGGCAAAAATATCATTTTGATCCCTACATTTTAGTATCACGGTCAATTTGTCCTTACATTTTGATAATAATCAATTTGGTCCGTATTATTTTTAACTTACAATCAATTTTACTAACGGAAAATGCTTGCGTTGCAAATGGTGTGTATTGTTAGCACACTTAATGCCTATGTGGCTTATAAAATAATATTAAAAAATTTCTGTATGACCAAGATCTTCTGCTTAGTGGTTAGTTATGCTAAATAAGATAAGGGTTACAATTAATTTATATTTTGGGCTAATATTGATCCACAATGGAAAACTTGGATAAGAACATATCAATGACTACGTAAAAGATGCATGGAAATGAATCCTCCTTTTATTTCAATCTTATGGATCATGTTACAAAGGATTTTTTCTTAGAACCTGGATACACTCTTTCTCTTTCTTTTCCATATTCTGTGTTTGTTTCTCTCCTCTCTTCTTTCTTCTTTATATATGATTTATCTCATTCTTTTTCGTATTTTGTCCTTGTCCACCTGGATAACTTCCAGCCTTATCGGGCACTTTTTTCTTATTATCTATCATGAATGGAGACTTCTAAGGCTTATTCTTACTATTCAGGTGTCTACTTGGATAACTTCTTGTCTTATCGGGCTCTTTCTTTCTTGTTGTTCATCATGAATGGAGACTTATGTGGCTTCTTTTTATTGTGCAAGCTTGTCCTTCTACATTAAATGCAGTGGTACCAGGTAGGCGACCTTCATTAATACGGAGGTTATTGTGGAATCATCAGGAAGTTTTAGAAAGCTTTAGAAAGCTTCCTCGAAGAAGTTTTCCTCCTTTGGGATTCTACCTCGGTAGCTCAAACAGGCTTCGGATGTGACCTCAATATTTGGACCTGGGGTTCTACCTCGGTAACTTGGACAGTCTTCAAACCTAGTCAATAGTACACGGCTTGATATGCATGGGAGGGCTCATTGTCAAGATGGGCCAATTGACATTGGGTTTGTTTCCACTGTTTGGGTTGATGTTAAATGGGCCCAATACCCATTTTACTACACTTAATATCCATCCCACTACAATTTCAATTAATATAAAAAATTGCCACATCAACATTTATATTAAATTACAATTTTTTAAGGAAAAAATAATAAATTAAATGAATAAAAAAAATTGTAAGAATCACACTTCTTTTCTTTTCTTGGCAACCAAACACAATACAAACATTGAAAAAAAACATCAATACAACTATTCTACGGTGGGTTTATTTTTCAATTGAAATGGTTGGGTTTGATTTTTATTCAAATCCAAAGTCTTCTCTCTCTCTCTCTCTCTCTTGGAAATACAAAAAACCAAACTAAAAGAGAAGACCCCATAAGCAAGTCCTAAATAACCTTAAATCATATTGACCACAAATCAAGTAAATGTTTAGATCAGAAATAGCCAATAATAATAATAATAATAACTCACCCCTTTATGCTATATAATCATGAGTACAAAGTTCAACAGAATTTCCCACTGTGACCAGCGATTTGTATTAGTTAGGGCCGAATTTTTTTATTTTCATTTTCTCACAATTTCTCGAAAACCAAACGGTAAGGCAAGCTTCAACCACTTGTCCCTCTCTACCTTGCCGTCACTACAACCTAACCACTATAGAGACCCAAACCTTTGTCATAATGCAACCCTATTCGCCACCGATCAGCCATTAAATGACCCAAACACCCAACAAGAACTGCAAAAGTTATTGTCATTAAGGAGTCTCATTAAGTCGATAGATATGTGCTGCTATTAGGGTTGGAGTCCATTGCCACTGCTAGTACAATAGTACTGTTAGGGTTAGTGAAGGCAAAAGAGATCAGTATAATGTTGGTGATGTTTAGTTTTGAGTTTCAGATTTCAATACACAAATTTGGACGTAGTTTTGTTTTTTTAAGTTGTTTGTGGTTTTACAAGGAGGGTGTATTGTGTTTGGTTGCCTAGAAAATGGAAGAAAAGAAAATGAATTAAAGAGTGATTGTTTTTGTTTTTGTTTTTGTTTTAAATGAGGAATTAATTTTGTCTTATTTTTTTTCTAATTTTTATTTCTTAATGCTGATGTGGTAATTCTTTTATGTTAATTAAAATTATTTAATATTTATTTATAAGCCACGTAGGATTGAAGGGAGAAACCACAAAGCCTTGGGCCTCAACTCTCACAACCTTATATATAGGGCCTAAAGTACCACAAGACTTGTGACTTATGAGGTTTGGGACTTCATATCAGTGTGGTGCTCCTAAAGGACCTAAACAATTTGATTACAAAAAAGAATTTTTACTTTTTTTGCTAAAGGGTGGTATTTTCTTAGAAATTCTTGGCTCAAATTTCTATTTGGGTGAGATTGCTTTTGCTTTTGCTTCTCTCGTTGCTGCCTTTCTATGCATGGCTGATCCCTTTCTTATACTTGTGTTGGGAAGGCCTAAATTACCATCCTAACTCTCTTCTTTGGTTCTGCCGTTTCTTCTTGAGGTGGTTGTCTCTGCATCGTCTTTTCATTCTTTGCTCTTATTTTGTTTTCCAGATAAACAAACCCTTGAAAGTATCCTGGTTCCTTTCTTTAATAGAAGATCATTCCTTTAAGAATACCATGTAATGACCAATATTGGTAGGTGCACGTCCTTCTGCAGAATAGAGAGTGATAAGGAATATATTAACTAAGAAATTTTCTAAATCCTTTTATCCTTCAGGCTGGAAATGCCCTTTGGGTCCATTTATCCTAATACCTTTTGGGTTCCATTTACCCTTCGGGTTGGAAATATCCTTTGGGTCCATTTACCCTTCGGGTTAGAAACGCCCTTCGGGATCAATACACCCGTCAGGGCAAATATACCCTTCGGGATCAATACACCTATTGGACCAACTATCCCATATGGGATCAATATACCCGTCAGGCCAAATATACCCTTCGAGATCAATACACTCGTCAGGACAAATATACCCTTCGGGATCAATATACCTGTTGATCCAAATATACTCTTTGGGATCAATATGTTAGAATTAGTGCCCTTAAATCCTATTATATGATATTATGTATGACATTTATTGTGATTGATAAAGTTGTTTTATTATTATTATTATCTAAAATAATAGTAACATGAATATTTGAACATTATCATATTGTCCATAAGATGCATAGTATGTGATTTATGTGAAAAGTCACAAAAGATATAAATCACAAGTTCTTTGTAAACTCAGAATTTTAGTTCGTAGTCGGTGATGAAATTGGGCATTTCATCTGTGAAGATTATAACATATCAACTAAGATGATTTGTCTTGATCATGGAAGTGGAGACTTCTAGTTGATATGTTGATATGTTTTAAGAGTTAAAACATATTGAATTGGACCGCTGTGAGATTTATTATTCTCCTAACGATTGTCAAATGAATAATAAATCTCACGATTTTTATTTACATGGACTCTTAATCCTGAGAGAATAATGGACCTGATCATGAAGTGTAGGTTGCTCTGATATATCAGGAGTGAGATCTAAAATTACAGTCAAAACCTCAGTATGTTAGACAACCACATTTAGTGTTGATGGAACATATATTCTCAAGATGGAATTCATAGTCTCTTAACGGAGATACAAAATATTCCCTTGAAATAAGTTTAATGAGGTTATTATTCAAAATGTTAGGCTTAACTACTTTAGTAAATAGTTACTAAAGTATATATTTACGAAATTGGATTTCATAAATATATGATAAATAACTTAAAGGATTAAACCGAGTACTCAAGAATTAAGATGTAGTAATTTACAAAGTGGCAGTCTATATTCATGACTTTGTATTACTATGAATATTTTATGAAGGGGTTGCATGTACAATAAAGTCCTGAGATATAATTTATTAATAAGGCCTAGAGTGTAATTATATTTATATAATAGTATTGAATATAATTAATGATAACTTTGGACTTGTCAAGAGTTGACAAAAAAGCCCAAGGCCCATTGTAGCTAGTGTCTTATTTGTTCCCTTTTGGTCCCAGTTCAAGCCACATACTAGAGTCCAATTGGAAAGGCCCAAAAGGCTAACCCAATTAGATAATTAGTTATAAGGAGAGAAACACACAGAATTAGAGAGATACATGAAATGGTTTGTATATAAGTGTTGGACACTCTCTAATTCTCCCTTGAACAAATTCATATAACTGATTGAGAGACCACACTTCTTGGACATTAGTAGAATTGAAGTGAAAATTAAAAGTGTTCCTAAGTACTTGTAATATTTGTTTTGAAATTCACCACACTAAGGTACACTCTTTTGTTTTTAATTTTTGAAATTTACATAGTACATTTTATCAATTGCAAATGAAATAGATCCGTTAATTTTTCCGCTGCATATGTTTTGTATGCGATACAAACATGTATTTTTCTAACACAATATACCCGTTAGGCCAAATATACCCTTCAGGATCAATACACCCATTGGGACAAATATACCATTTGGGATCAATACACCCGTTGGGACAAATATACCCTTCGGGATTAGTATAGCCGTCGAGCCAAATATACCCTTCTGGATCAATATACCTGTCAGGACAAATATACTCTTCGAGATCAATATACCCGTCAGGCCAAATATACCCTTCAAGATCAATACACCTGTCAGGACAACATCTCCTTTGAGTCCAATGACCACGCAACATTACTTGTACCTCCGTTGTTAAGCTTGAGAGCGCCCGTCGAGTTAACATACATATTGACGGGTGGGTACACTTAGTCCCATACCATTTTGCATGTTTTCCACTCATATCACCCTATATGAAAAGAATTTGCACACCACGCCCAAAGACCCTACTACATATTCATATCATCCTAGTATAAGAAGTAAAGCTCTGAGATCTTGGGGCTTTAATTCCATATCTTCTCTAAAATGAAAGATCCTACATTCAAAGGATCTTGGTCAGCTCTACACCACTACATAAGCACCAAGTCTCTATTTCTCCAAGGTATGTGAAATTTCCTAGCACTTACACTTTCGAGTTATTAGAGATTTTTCTATCACTGACTTAACCTTCGGAAGGTCTTTGGCCGGCACCCCCCCCCCCCGGTGCTTTCTGTAGGTTCTTTGTTCTTTGTTTATTTATTTATTTTTCAAGTACCCTAATTGGCGCGCGTGTGAATGATCAACTCATTGACGATTTTGTGCATCATTAGTTGGCACTGTCTGTGGGGACCAAGTGATTGACCATATCACCTCTTTCTAAGACAAAGAGTTGCATGGTCCAGACGTGGTCAATGACTACCACCAACTTGGAGACCAGAAACCCTTCCAATGTCTTGGAGAGGCAAGTGCAATGACGAGCGAAATTAAGATCTTGAATAGTAGATGAACCTAATGAATGAACGTCACGCCCAAACTAAGGATCAGCACAATAATGAGCACGACGACAGTCATCTCCCAACAAGTGACCAACGCGAAAGAGAAGATCGAGAAGAAAGCAATGTCGCCAACAAGCATAATCGACGAGAGGATATTGACCATTAGTTAGAGCTAGAGAGCAACGCAATGCATATGGCGTAAGATATGCAGATTATGAAAGATAAGATGGACATGATGATGAACGCCATGAGAGGCGAGTGTCCACTAACTTGGACGAATTGGTCTCCCGTACTGACTCCCCCTTCACGGTGCAGGTCATATCTTGTCCCCTTTCACCCAAGTTTCGAATGCCCTAGGTTGAGACATACGACGGGTCGAAAGATTCGCTCAATCAACTAGAGTCATTCAAAACTCTCATGCACTTGCAGGGCGTGCCCGACGATATAATGTGCAAAGCATTCCCAACCACGCTCAAAGGACTAGCTAGAGTATAGTTTAGCAAGATTACTCCAAACTCCATCTCAACTTTTAAAGAGCTGAATGGGCACTTCGTCATGCACTTCATTAGCGAACAAAGATACAAGAGGTCCTCGGCAAGTCTCCTGAACATCAAGCAGCGAGAAGATGAGAGCTTGAGGTCCTATGTGGCTCGATTTAATAAGGAAGCCCTCTTGATTAACGAAGTTGATAACAAGGTGTTAGTCACAGCCTTCACCAACAGGCTATGCTCTAGAGAATTCCTCTTCTCCGTCTACAAGAATGACTCGAAGACGATGACAGACATGCTATACAGAGCCACCAAGTACATGAATGCCAAAGACGCCATGTAAGCCCGAAGGGGCAAGACAAATAAAAGGGAAAGATACAACGACCCTCATCCAGACGAACAAGCCCTTATGGAAGACAATGAACCATCCAAAAGCAACCGGATGACTAGTCTTACGAGCGATAGAAATAAGTGAGTTCGACGTACAATACCATCAAAGCTCAAGCCTTGGCTAACTTCATCGTTGAATTCACAGCAAAGGAAGATGAAGGCTACATCACCCTTGGAATACTGAGCACCTAAGGAAGTATTACTGTGGACACAACGGAATGTGGAGTCGCCACCTAGTTTTGCAATGGCCTAGGAACCATGAATATAACGTCCTTTTGAGGAATGACCATTTAATCTTATTACTAGAGATATGGGTTTGGAGTTAAGGTACGGTCTTGGGAAGGTATTAGGCACCCAAAACCGCCCAACCCTAATGTTTGCTTCTTCTCATTGTGTCTTATGTCTTAATCCTATTAAAGGCACACTCAACCATGTTATACTAAACTCACACATACGCTAGCATTCATCTAACAATCAACATGGCATCAAACATCCCTAACCATTCATCTATCATGCTTGTCATCACATTGCAAACCCTAGCATACATCTAATAATGCATATCATGACATCGAAAAATAAACCCTAGCATTCATCGAGCATGGCAAACATATTATCTCAAGCAAGGCAGCCACAAAACAAGGTAGAAAGATAGGCATGGCAAATAAATATAGATCATCATATGTATTCTAAACTTTTAGACATGAAATCAAGCATCAAATAAATATGTTATATCATCAAAATGCATGTTCACACTAATGCATAACTTACCTCACTTACCTTACTGCATCTTAGTACCTATGGCATCAATGACTAGACATGTGAATGCATGTTCATGGTATTAAAGCAAGAAAATAAAAGAAACCCTAATCTAGCATATTGAAGACAAACAAACATATAAGCAGAGAAGTAGAGGCTTAAAAGCATAAAAAAAAAAGGAATAAAACAGAGACATATTATGTATAATAAACAAAGAGACGAAAATAGAAAATTAAAATTAGGGTTTCTAGGCAACGGCCTGCGTACGCATACAGGAGCCTGCGTACGCATGCATGATGCATGCGTGCGCAGAGTTATTCAAAAACCCTAACCCAGAAACACAAAAAGAAAACAAAGCAGAAAAAACTTAAAACAACAATTCTAACAACCTAACATGCTTAAAACATAAGAAAAACGTAAACCTAATCTAAACAAACATGTTATAACATAAACACAGCAAATAAACAAGATCAAAAGTAGAAATGAAAGAAAAGGCTTAAAAAGAATACCTTAAAGCAAAAAGCTACTAGGCTTGATTTTTTACCGTTCCCCTCAGTCAAATCTATTCACAAATCAATAAAAATGCGATTAGTAATCCTAAAATTCAAAGATCAAGGCCAGAAAAGGCCCTAATTAAACAAAACTGACCTGAAGATGTTTTGTGAAAAACTCCCTTTTTTATTCACTATTTCTAGTGAATCTTAGGTTTTCCCTTAGGATTTCTCTGTCTCTTGAAAAGGCACCATGTATGGCTATTTATATTGTGAAAATGGGGGTTTGAAATGGCTCTAAGACGATGTAGGATTCATTCCAAACCTTAATATTAATGCAGAAAACTTGCTTTTCATAGGTTTCTGAAACCCTACTTGAGTGCGCAGGCTTATGCCTGCGTACACAGGTTTAAAGGCTACGTATGCAGGTTCATGCCTGCATACACAAGCCGAGGGTTTTCTTTGGTCTTTATTTTCCAAAAATATTTTTTTTCCTCATTATAAAGTTATATTTTCTTTTTTAATACCTCTTAAGTCAATTTGTAATTTGATAGGGTCCTAAACCAACCTTGGGTCTTAAAATTTCAGTATCATTGGGGAACATGGGCCTAAGTCGCAAGGGGTAAAAAATGTGATGTCTACAATTACCAATAGTTCATCAACTACAAACTATGTTTTAAGTTTCTCTTTCAATTTTTCTAATTAAACTACAAAGTGTCTGTCCGACAGTTGATCTACTGTTCCATGAATTTTCCCTAATTCAATAAAGGCTTCATTCTTGAGAAATTATCACATGACTACATGAAGAGAAAGGAAGAAAACTAAGTCCTACCTACGGGTGGACGGTCCAACATAAAGCCATCCCCAAGAGGTAAGGACAAAATCCAAAGTCGCCTATGGGTGGATAGACGAACAATGTCGCCTGCAGGTGGACGGTTCAAAGTAAAATCATCCTCAAGAGGAAAGGACAATTACTAAACTCCCCTACAGATAGACGGAATACCAGAGTCACCTACGGATGGACAGTCCAAAGTAAAATCATCCTCAAGAGGAAAGGACAATTACTAAACTCCCCTACAGATAGACGGAATACCAAAGTCACCTACGGATGGACAGTCCAAAGTAAAGTCATCCCCAAGAGAGAAGGACAACGACCAAAGTTACCTATGGGTGGACGGACAACCAAAGTCGCCTAGGGGTGACAGTCCAAAGTAAAGTCATCCCTAAGATAGAAAACCAAAGTTTGCCTGTGGGTGTGTAGACACTGCATTTTGTACCCGTTAATAAAATTTGGTCCCCGGCCCCACTGATGAACTTTACATATGTCAACCAAGGGCAATTAAAGAGTTCACAATAGTTTGGAAGTAATCACAACTCAACTCAAAAGTGCTCAAATCGCTTTGAAATCGATACTGAAAAATGACTTTTGCTTACTTTTTTACCATAACTTTTGATCCACAAAGAATTTTTAAGTGAAGTTTGTTTCATTGGAAAGTAGACATCTTGTGATTCAATTTGAACACATATTTTGCCTAATTTGGATTTATATTGAGTAAGTTATGACCATTTGAAGTTGGGCCAACTAGGTAGTCCGATTTTTTAGGTTCTAAAACTTCATTTTATGGGCCCAAAACATCATGCTTTGATGTGGGCCGACCTATAGACCCTTGAGAACGTCCATAGATCATTAAAAAGCCCCTAAAACCCTAATTTTAACTTATAAATACTCATCTTATGCCTCCAATCAAAACCCTAGCTAGAGAAAGTGATTTTTTGGCCTCTATCTTCTCTAACACCTTTTTTTCTCTTTTCAAAACAGGAGGGCAGCCCCTTAGCACGTTTTTTAATCATTAAAAAAAAAAAAAAAAAAAAAAAAAAAAAAAAAAAAACTCTCTTAGTTGGTTCTAAGGCAGAAAATTTGTTTTCAAAATTGTTTTCTAAAAACCTTTTGTTCTTTAGTTGTGATTACTAACAAATATTATGTTCTTTGATTATTTTTGTCTTCTCCATCTAACCTTTGTGATTGTATGCACTGAGGGGCTGGTTAAATAACATTAAATCTGTGATTCTAAAGCAAGGTGAGTCTATTTTCCATGATTTACCACCTTGCTTAATATGATTCACATAATTTTCTTGATATAGTTTTTCCATTTGTTATATTTGACGTGTTTGATGTTTTAATTATTTTTGATATGTTCTAATATGATTTTAGGTTGTTTATAATCTATTCTTGTTGTCCTTGATTTGTTATTTTGGTTTCATGTAAAGCATAACATGTATGTTTATTTTATGTAGTTCAGTTTAATTATTTGTTTATGTTGATGCTTTGTGTTTTTGTTTTATGTTAGTTTAGTTTTTATGGTTTCTAACATGCTTGTTTGATTTCACATAATCTTTGATTCTGTTTGACTCTGTTTTGGTTAATTATTTAAGTTTAATTATTTTCCATGTTTGTTTTAGTATTTTTGCCATGTTTAGTCTATTTGATATTATTTCCTTATGTATTTTATTTAATTGTCAACTTGCCATGTTTAATTTATTTTGTTTGATTATGTTTTATTTATTTCCTTTTATATTGTGATATGTTTTTAACATGTTGTACGTATTTTTTTTTTTAAATTTAAAGTGCATAATGTATGTTTAGGTTAAGGATTAGGGCTCTCTTAATAAATTCTTTAATTAAATATGGCCTAGCAACACATAATGGAGGCTGGCCCATAAGGCGGGCAGTCTTGGGTGCCTAACACATTCCTAAACAGTACCTAAACTCCGGACCCATAATCTGGTACGTGGATTCATGTGTGTAAGTGATTGGCCCAAATGGCCCAATATGGTTCCTAGACCTAATCTAGATGACGACTCCATTAGTCCACAGGGTGGACGGTCTAGAGTAAAGTCATCCCCAAGAGGGAAGGACAACAACCAAAGTCGCCCAAGGGTGGACCGATGACTAAAGTCGCCCACGAGTGGACGGTCCAAAGAAAAGTCATCCCCAAGAGGGAAGGATAATGACCAAACTTGCCTACAAATGGACAAAAAATCAAAGTCGCCTATAGGTGAACGGTCCAAAGTAAAGTCATCCCCAAAAGGAAAGGACAATGACCAAAGTCACTTACAGGTAGACGGACAACTAAAGTCACCCACAGGTGGACAATCCAAAGTAAAATCATCCCTAAAAGGGAAGGACAATGACCAAACTCGCCTACAGATGGATGGTCCAATGTAAGGTCATCCTCAAGAGGGAAGGACAACAACTAAATTCACCTACGGGTGGACGGTCCAACATAAAGTTATCCCCAAGAGGGAAGGACAACAAACAAAATCGCCTACGGGTGGACGATCAAATGCAAGTTATCCCCAAGCGGGAATGACAAATACTTAAGTCTTCCTACCTACAGGAGGAACGACGAATGAACCAAGCCACCCACAAGTGCCTTGGTAAAAAAATCTAAGTCTTACTACCTACTGAGGGGAACAGATGGATGAACCAAGCCACCAACAAATGCCTTGGTAAAAAATCGAAGTCTTCCTACCTACGAGGTGGATAGACGAACCAGGCCACTCACGAGTGCCTTAGTTAAAAATCTAAGTCTTCCTACCTACAGGGGGATGGACGGACGAACCAAGCCACCCACGAGTGCCTTGGTAAAAAAATCTAAGTCTTCCTACTTATAGGGTGGACAGACGAACCAAGCCACCCATGAGTGCCTTGGTAAAAAATCTAAGTCTTCCTACCTACAGGGTGGATGGAGGAACTAAGCCACCCACGAGTGCCTTGGTAAAAAATCTAAATCTTCCTACCTACAAGGGGGACAGATGGACGAACCAAGCCACCAACGAATGCCTTGGTAAAAGATCTAAGTCTTCCTATCTACGAGGTGGAGGGATGAACTAAGTCACCCACGAGTGCCTTGGTAAAAAAAATCTAAGTTTTCTTACCTATAGGGGGGACGGAGGGATGATCCAAGCCACCGACGAGTGCCTTAGTAAAAAATCTAACTCTTTCTATCTATAGGGGGGACGGATGAATGAACTAAGCCACCAACAAATGCCTTAGTAACCGAAAACCAGAAGGTACCTAACAGATGAAGGAATAAAGTGTCTATACCTTCTTATCCATTTAAAAACATACATGGATTGTCAGATCAGAGATTGTCGAACCAAGTCACCAAGGTGACAAATGATCCAAGGGATCCTCCAAAAATGATCGACTCAAGTCAACAATCCTCTATGCCACCAGGGTGATGAACGAATGAAGTCACTTGGGTGATGGATGAACGAAGTCAATAGGGTGATGAATGATCTGATGGATCCTCCAAAGATGATCGACTCAAGTAGAGATTGTCTAACTAAGTCACCAAGGTAATGAACGATCCAAGGGACCCTCCAAAGACAATCGACTCAAGTAGTGATTCCCCTAACCATATCACTGGGGTGATGAATGAACCACGTCACTAAGGTGATGAATGGTTCAAGTCACTAGAGTGACGAGCGATCTAAG
Source organism: Quercus tomentella (assembly GCA_028535165.1). Classification (NCBI taxonomy): domain Eukaryota; kingdom Viridiplantae; phylum Streptophyta; class Magnoliopsida; order Fagales; family Fagaceae; genus Quercus; species Quercus tomentella. Next base: position 48,221,201 of record JAPQVY010000156.1, read on the forward strand.
TCACCAAGGTGACAAATGATCCAAAGGATCCTCCAATGACAATTGACTCAAGTAACGATCCTCCAATTAAGTCACTAAGGTGACCCAAAAAACTGACCCAGGAAATCATTGATATGCATAAGTGGTGGTCGTTCAGAGTACACTAAAAGCTCATGGAATGAAGGGGGAAGGGTTAAGAAATAGAGCTCCTAACACACTCTAGAGTCTTTGGTCACCAAAAGCATCATGAGCTCACCAAAAGAGTCTTTGGTCATCAAAAGCATCTTCGGTCACTAAGACCTCATCAAGTCCTTAAGGGTCATTGGTACCTTCCCTGACACCATGCGACACACTTCGTCTTGACGGTCGTTACATATCAAGGGGTCGTCAGGTACCTTCCCTGACACCATGCGACACATTTTGCCCTGATGGTCGTCACGTATCAAAAGGTGGTTAGGTACCCTACTTATCGCCTAAAATAACGCAAACACTAATTCGTCTAAACCGATGAAACACTCTTGACAGACGACCCATTATACTTTTCCAATCAACAGACCAACTTGATTGGTGATATCATAGCAACACTCAGAGGATCACTCGTTTGATGCATCGCGACAGACAAATCAGCCAGGACCGACGACCAAGGACACTAACAAGTGCCTGGTCACTTATTCAAACTATCATACCTGCAGGGTAGACCAACGACCAAGGACACAGATGGGTGCTTGGTCACTTATTCAAACTGTACTATCTACGGGGTAAACCAACGACCAAGGATACTGACAGGTGCCTGGTCACTTATTCGAACTATCCTACTTACAGGGTGAACCGACGACCAAGGTCACTGACGAGTGCTTGGTCACTTATTCCAATTGTCGACCATAACCACTGATGGGTGCCTAGGTCACTTATTCTAATTTTCCTACCTACGAGGTGGATCGACGACAAAGGATAATGACGGGTGCTTGGTCACTTATTTGAACTGTCCTAGCTACAGGGTGGACCGACGATCAAGGGCATCGATAGGTGCGTGGTCACTTATTCAAACTATTCTACCTACGGGGTGGACCAATGACCAAGGATACTAATAGGTGCCTGCCCACTCATTCGAAATGTCCTACCTATGGGGTGGAACAACGACCAAGGATACCGACGGGTGCCTAGTCACTTATTCAAACTGTCCGACCTACGGGGTGGACCAACGACTAAAAATACCGACGGGAGCCTAGTAACTTATTCAAACTGTCCTACTTATAGGGTGGGCTAACGACCAAGGACACCAATTAGAGCCTGGTCTCTCATAAAAACTAAGTCCTACCTATGAGGTGGATTGACGACTAAGGACACCGACAAGTACCTAGTCACTCATTAAAATCAAGTCCTACCTGAGGGGTGGATTGACTACCAAGGACACCGATGGGTGCCTGGTCATTCGCTTAAAAATAAACACTACGTACAAGGTAAACCGATGTATTCCATAAACCGTCGGGTATCCCGATGACCACAGAATAGGGGGTAGCTGATAAGGAATATTTTACCATTCGGGTTCCATTTTACCCTTCGGGTTCCATTTACCCTTCAAGTTGGAAATGCCCTTCGGGTCCATTTATCCTAATGCCTTTTGGGTTCCATTTACCCTTCAAGTTGAGAATGACCTTTAGGTCCATTTACCCTTCGGGTTGGAAATGCCCTTTAGGATTAATACACCCGTCGGGCTGAATATACCCTTCAGGACCAATACACCTATCAGGACAAATATACCCTTCAGGATCAATACATCCGTCGGAACAAATATACCCTTCGAGATCAATACACCGATCGGGACAACATCTCCTTCAAGTCCAATGACCACGCAACATCACTTGTGCCTCCTTCGCCAAGCTTGAGAGCACTCGTTGGGTTAACATACATACCGACGAGTGGGTACACTTAGTCCCATACCATGTTGCGTGTTCTCCACTCATATCACCTTATATGGAAAGAACTTGCACACCACACCCAAAGACCCAACTACATATTCGTATCATCCCAGTACAAGAAGTAAAACCCTAAGATCTTGGGGCTTTAACTCCATATCTTCTCTACAAGGAAAGATCCTACATTCAAGGTATCTTGGTTAGCTTTACATCACTATATAAACACCAAGTCTCTACTTCTCCAAGGTATGTGAAATTTCCTAGCTCTTACACTTTCGAGTTATTGGAGATTTTTCTATCACTGACTTAACCTTTAGAGGGTCTTTGGCCGGTACCCCACCGGTTCTCTCTATAGGTTTTTTGTTCCTTTGTTCTTCAGATACACTTATTGGCGCACATGTAGACAATCAATGCACTGACAATTTTGTGAATCATCAGTAAGGATGACATTGCGTGGCTCCTGTGTGTGAAAGTGACCTAACAGGCCATAAGTCTTTTACATGCAAATGCTAAAGTTGCCCCCTTGGGTGAATTAACTCATCAAAGTTATTGGGCATCTTACCACTTCTTGAAGTTCTTTTTTTTTTTCTAGATGAGACCGTTTGATCCCCTTAGCAATTGGTTGGTGATCCTTTTCCATGAGGTGTTTCATCATGCATGACGTACTCCCCATCCTGGGATTCTGTGAATCGTCCTCGGGAGGTCTCTATTTGCTCCTCTTATTTTCTAAGTCTGCCCTAATGGAACCCTATTTCGTTGTATCCTTTTCTTTTCCAGGTTCTCCCACAAAGGGTTTGGCCTCTTATGTCGGACTTATCCTCCTATGGGTCCTTGTATTAACTTTCTTTTGGGCTTCAAAAAAAAATCCTATTCAAGACCCTTTTGGATTGTACCCATTCTTGGGTTGTGCCTTATTCAAGACCTTCTTCTTATTCTCAATCCTTGAACTACAATTCCATTTGTGGGCCCTAGTTCCTTTCCCCCTAGGTTTCTCCCACTAACCCATAGATCCTCCGTATTTGCACGAGGCTCATGGTTGTGTGGTTTAGAAGCCAACCAATGTAAAAGTCCTAAAATTTTTAAAAATAAACGTTCTCAAACAATACTTATTTAAATAAAAAATATTAAAATAAATTAATTTACAAATTAAATTATTTATTTCAAATGTTTCTAATTTTTCAATTGTATATAAGGTATATGTAAAATAACAGAGAGTAGAGAGAAACTGAAATTCTCATTAACTGAATGAATGGTACAAAATGAATTAATTGAAATATAATTACTAACTGAGCTGCTTATATACAATCCCAAAAACAAAGCATTACTCCAGGTGCTAAACTAATTAACCGTTTTTCAACTAATCAACCAATTACAATTTGACAGCTGGTTTCCTCTCTAACTAAACTCTGTGTTCCTTTCGCACGTGTGTCCTGTATGACTTCATTAATCAAAACGCTCCGTTTCAAGTCTCCTCTTGCTTCTGTCGTTCTGTTCTTCAGCCTTGTTTTTCTTCTGTCGTTTTCAGTGTTGTTGCTTCTATTGTTTGTAATGCTTCTGTCTTCAACACTCCCCCTCAAGTCCAGAGTATTAGGCTCTGTAACTTGAACTAAGGAAGCTATCTGTAATTGCTCAGATTGCTCCTTTGACAGCTTTGGTTGAAAAATGTCTTTCAATCCTAGTTTCTCTGTCAATCTCACAAAAGATGAAAAACCCAAAGCTTTTGTGAAGATGTCTGCAACCTGTGAATTCGTAGCAACATGGAAAGTCATAATCATTCCCTCCAAAATTTTATCTCTCACTAAATGACAGTCAACTTCTATGTGCTTGGTTCTTTCATGAAAGATCAGGTTTGCTGCTATATACAGTGCAGCCTGGTTATCACAAAATAGCATAGCTGGTCTTGAATGCTCAATCCTTAAGTCCTTCAACAATTGCAAAACCTAAGTGATTTCACAGTCTACACTTGCCATAGCTCTATACTCAGCTTCAGCTGAGGATCTGGACACGACTCCTTGTTTCTTTGATCTCCAAGAAATTAAGGAATCTCCCAAATATACTACATAACCAGTGAGGGACCTCCTTGTGTCTAGGCATCCAGCCCAATCCGCATCACAAAAGGCCTTAATATGCAACTCTGTGTTGCTTGGGAAGAATATGCCCTTACCTGGTGACCCTTTAATGAATTGTAGCACCCTGTGAGCTGCCTGCAAGTGTGGTTCCCTTGGCTGTGAGACAAATTGACTCAACCTATGCACTGCATAAGTCAAGTCAGGTCTTGTCAAGGTAAGGTATAAAAGTCGTCCAATTAATCTTCTATACTGACCTGGTTCTTCCAACAGCTTGCCTTCATATTTAGACAACTTCAAGTTTTGTTCCATGGGAAACTTAACAGGTTTGCTACCAATAAACCCAGTGTCCTTGAGGATTTCCAAAGCATATTTTCTTTGGTTAAGACTGATTCCTTCATCAGTCCTAGCAACTTCCAATCCTAGAAAATACCTCAATAAGCCTAGATCCTTCAAACCAAACTTATCATCAAGAACTTTCTTCAAATTATTAACACAAGCAACATTGTTTCCTGTCAAAAGTATATCATCAACATATACCAACAAAATTGTGAATGAAGCTCCTTGTGTATGAGTAAACAAGGAGTAGTCAGACTTGGATTGGACAAACCCCATTTTGTAGAATAGTTGAGGAAAACTTCTCAAACCATTGTCTGGATGCTTGTTTGAGACCATAGAGACTCTTATTCAGTTTGCAAACCAAATGATGCTCCCTCTTGCTGTGAAAGCCAAGTGGTAAACACATGTAAACATCCTCAAGCAACTCCCCATGAAGAAAAGCATTATTTACATCCATTTGATGAAGTGACCACCCTTTCACAGCAGCCAATGACAAAACAATCCGAACTGAAACTGATTTTGCAACTGGAGAGAAAGTTTCTGAGTAGTCCAGCCCATGCTTTTGAGTGAAACCCTTGGCTACAAGCCTAGCTTTGTACCTCTCAATAGTACCATCAGGTAAGTATTTAACTCTATAAACCCACTTACATCCAATGGCTGACTTACCAGGAGGCATAGGGGTTAAAGTCCAAGTATCATTCACCTCTAAAGCTTCAATTTCTTTGTCCATGGCAGCTCTCCACTCAGGAAATTGCACTGCCTGCTGAAAAGAGACAGGCTCGGATGGAATGGAAGAAACAGCCATGACAAAAGAATGAAAGGTAAGTCCAAGATGTGAGTAACTCAAATGATCTGAAAGAACATAAGGCAGACCTGAACTGGGTTTGGTATTGGCAAAGTTACATGAGTAATCAGACAAGTAAGAAGGAGGTTTGTGGGACCTAGTGGACTTTCTAAGGGGAACAATGGAACCAGAAGGATAAGGAAGAGGATCACAAGACTGGGAAGAAGTAGGAACATCAGAACCAATGGAATCAATAAAAACAGGTTCTGTAGAAACAGGTTCCACAGAAACAGAACTAGGGTCAGGGATAGGAATTGAAGTAGAATGAGGAATGGAGGAAGAACAAGGAACAAGGACAGACTCAACAGAATCTATGGTGGTATGAGGAAAAACAAAATCATCCAAATAAGAAGTAGAGGGTTGAGAACATTCAGCATAAGGAAAGATAGTTTCATAAAAGATAATATCTCTGGAAATATAGACTGAATTGGACTCAACATCAAGAACCTTTTAACCTTTAATGCCATGAGGATAACCAAGAAACACACATTTTCTGGCCCTAGGTGCAAACTTGTGCCTATTGTGAGATAAAGTAGAAATGAAACACAAGCAGCCAAAAGTCCTTAAATGGTGATAAGATGGAGAAGAATTGAAAAGCATTTCATAGGGACTCTTATTGCTTAATGCTTTAGAAGGAATTCTACTAATGAGATGAACATCAGTCAAGATGCAATCACCCCAAAAACATAAAGGAATATGAGATTGAAACTTCAAAGCTCTTGCAACATTGAGGATGTGCTGATGCTTTCTTTCAGCAATACCATTCTGCTGAGGAGTATCAACACAGGAAAGTTGATGCAAAATGCCATTAGAATGAAAAAATTGTTTCAAGAAAAACTCAGTACCATTGTCACTTCGAATGGTTTTGATCTTACTATCAAATTGAGTTGAAACCATTGATGCAAATTTAGGAAACAGAAATTGAGTTTCAGATTTATGTTTAAGTAAGTAAACCCATGTGCATCTAGTAAAATCATCCACAATAGTCAAAAAATATTTGTAACCATCAATGGTATTAACAGAAAAGGGACCCCATAGGTCACAATGAATCAATTCAAAAGGCTTAGTCGTTACATGAGAGCTGGAGGGAAAAGAAAGCCTTTTTTGCTTTGAAAAATGGCATACATCACAGCAAGTAGCCTTATTTTAAACATCAATATCTACAAAGTGCTTCAACAATTGAAGTTTTGACAAAGAAAGGTGTCCTAATCTAGAATGCCACAAATCTAAAGAAGAAATGTGATTGACATTATTGGCAAGAGTAGCTGATCTTGATGGAGGAACAGAAGCTTGAAGCAAGTATAGACCATTGCTTTGCTTACCCAGACCAATCATGCTCCATTGAGCAAGGTCCTGGATGAAACACCAATCACCAAGAAATATAAGGCAACAAAATTTATGCTGAGTGAGTTTGCTAACTGAAATGAGATTGAAATTAAAAGATGGAACACATAATACATCTGTGAGTGTGAGTGTAGGAGAAATTTGCACAGTGCCAATGTGTGTTACTACAACCTTTTCCCCATTTGGCAAATAGACACAAGAATGGACTATAGAAGTGATTGTGGTTAATTGTGATACTGAGTGCACCATGTGATCAGTAGCCCCAGTATCAAGAATCCAAGAATTAGACTTAAAACAATGTCTATCAATGACTTAGGTTGAAAAAATAGAATGAGACAAATTGGGGGCAATCCAAAGGGATTACCTGAGAAATTGGAAGAAGATGAAGAAGCTGAAGTAGCTGTAGGAAATAAATTAGCTGTAGTAAGAGGAAGAGCAGGTGCCATCACTGAAGCAACCTGTGAAGCAGTCTGAGTACCAATGCCATTTGGAGTACCAAAACCTGAACTGGATGCAGTATGAGCCTTTAGAAAATCGAGAAGTTGTTCACATTGAACCTGAGAAATTGGGCATTGAGGCTAAGTGGTCTGTTGACAATTTTGAAGACCAAAACCACCAGGAAAACCTCCAAAATTTGGCTGTGAAACACCAAAAGGAGTCTAAAGACCAATGTTAAACTGATTAGCATCACAAGGTTGAATATTAGGAAGACCATCAAAACCAAAACTTCCTGTGATTTGATTAGCCATAGCCTTATTTCCACCTTTTGGCTTATACCCTGGAGGGTACCCATGAAGTTTGTAGCACTTATCTGCTATGTGACCAATGAAGCCACAGTAAGTGCAAATTGGTCTCTCCTTCTTGAAGTTACCTCCTTTACCTCCATTATTCCGAGCATGACCTTGATTACCAGCATGACCTTGATTACCTTGAAATGACTTACTACCATTCACATACATAGCAACAGGATCCAATTGCTGAACCACATTAACAGTGTTGCCAATAGTTCTCCTTTTCTCTTCTTGTAAAACCAATGAGCACACCTTGCTAAGAGGGGGAAAGGGCTCAATAAGCAAGATTTGCCCAATCAAGGTCCCATAACTGTCATTCAAGCCCATTAAAAATCGAAAAACATGTTCTTTATGCTGTGCATCTAGCTGAGACGACTTAGAACCACAAACACAAGCACATTTGCACACTGTGAAAGGTTGATTATTCACAAACTCATCCCATAGAGTCTTGAATTTGGTAAAGTAAGAACTCACCGAGTGATCCTTGAACCAAATGTGAAATCTCCTTTTGAAGCTCAAACAGTCTTGGAGTGTTGTCTTGAGATAACCTATTCTTGAGATCAATCCACAAATCCCTTGCTGAATTGATGTACATAACACTAGCCTTAAGATCAGGACTGAGTGAATTGGTCAGCCATGATAGGATCGTAGTGTTGCACCTATTCCAGGAATTGAACAAAGGTGAGGTTGGATCTGGTTCTGAAATTGAACCATTGACAAATCCAAACTTATTTTTGGAACTCAGAGCCAGAAACACAGATCTCGCCCAGGTCATGTAGTTCTCAGGACCAACGAGAGGCTGAGATGTAAGAACCAAACCAGGATTTTCATTCGCTAGTAAGAAAAAAGGGTTGTTAGCAAATTCATCTGCCATAGCTGCACTTCCAGTTGGTGCAGACGAAGAAGAAGGTGCACTTGATGAGTCTGAAGCCATGAGAGACCAAGAAAATGAAGAAAATCAAGAGAAAATTTCTGTTTGGCAAGAGAGAAAATGAGAGAAAATGTGCTCTGATACCATATAAAATAACAGAGAGTAGAGAGAAATTGAAATTCTCATTAACTGAATGAATGGTACAAAATGAATTAATTGAAATATAATTACTAACTGAGCTGCTTATATACAATCCCAAAAGCAGAGCATTACTCCAGGTGCTAAACTAATTAACCGTTTTTCAACTAATCAACCAATTACAATTTGACAGTTGGTTTCCTCTCTAACTAAACTCTGTGTTCCTTTCGCACGTGTGTCCTGTGTGACTTCATTAATCAAAACGCTCCGTTTCAAGTCTCCTCTTGCTTTTGTCGTTCTGTTCTTCAGCCTTGTTTTTCTTCTGTCGTTTTCAGTGCTATTGCTTCTGTCGTTTGTAATGCTTCTATCTTCAACAGTATAAAGGTTTTAGTCCTAATTATTAAATTGAACTTAATTTCAAAGCAAAAACATATCTAAAGTGGTAGAAGACCGATGACTAAGAATATTCCTAGAAAATTAAAGGTGGTAATGTTAGATTTAGCTATCCTTATGCTTATTGAAGTGCAAGCTAATGATCCAATATCTACCACTTTCCATCGCTCTTCACTTCTAATCATACTTTCTGAGCCTTTCAAACTTGATAACATGGGTGAAAGCTTTTCTACTTGCCTTCAAAAAAAGATTGAAGCATGTAAGAAAGGACATGAATTATTATGCCTTAAAGAATTTGAGAAGCATCGCAAATTGGCTACTCTTGGCAAGTGTTTAACTGAATGGTACAATGAGAATTTCAAAAAGAATTGAAATGAAATTTAGATACAAAATACAATCTTTTGTTGGATTTTGTATAAAATTTATCTCTCTCATAGAATACACATATTTCATGAAAAAAAAAAAATCATTTATAGGCAATCAATACCTTTCCATGGATCGAGTTCACGTAGATTACTAATCATGATGTTTTGAGAAAGTATCATAGTTAGTGAATATGATTACTTTGCCGAATTGTTTTGTTGAGACATTGTGATGTTGAGAACTTACTATTTGAATATTCTTCTAAGGATTTGGAAGCATTAACACTAATTTTTACTTGCGAGTATCTGGAAGCATCCTGTTCTTTAATATATGTTGATCATAGGTTCTAACGAGAGTGCTAGAAAAATCATAGGCTCCTAAGAGGGAGTTACCCCAAAAAGGACTCTTGATCCTAAAGAGAGGACTACATAACCTAGTCAACAAGGCGTAAATTTTGACCGCAAGTAAAAAGGCCTATTGATATACTTGATGTAATTGTATTCAAATGGTTGTGACTTAATTGCTTATAACAAACTTTGATATTTGTAATACCATGCTGTCACTTTTGTTTTTTAGTTGTGCTTGTAGACACCCCATTTTATAACTTACATTTGACCAATATCAGGAAAAAAAATGGTAATTTTACACTCCAATGGCATAATTATTATTTCGACCATTGAATTTTCAAATTTGTGATCCAAAACAAATCTTAATGTCCAAATGATCACAACGATATGTCATGAGTATCATGCAGACCACCCGATCAAAAGTTATTATCAAAACAATTTTTAACAACCGTTGAAAAAGTCTAATTATGTATAAACATTAATGCCAATGGGCATTAACAACAAATGAAATAATGCCAATTGGCATTAATGAATTTCCCTAAAAAAAATAAAAATCATCACAATTTTCAACAGCACTTTGAATTGAATTTTTGGCCTAGTAAATGTTGGAATTTGGTCTTTTTCTATTTTTGGTAAATATGTAGACAATCAAATTCCTTTCAAATGACACCAATTTGAAGTCAATCGGAATTTTGAGCAAAAAGTAATGGCTAAAATTCTGAACAGGTGCAGAAAATACACAAGATCAACATCTTCTGTAAGCTCTTAATGTAGGACAAAATCCACTATTTAATTTTGGTATTTTTATGTAATTTTCGTTATTTTAGGTTTAGGACATTTATTTTCTTATTTTTAGGTACTTTTAATGCTTTTTAGGTCAAATTTAGTTCCTGTTATGGTTAGGTATTAATTAGGAGTTATTTTAGAATATATTTTCTTGTCTGTCAAGTTTTACGGAACCCTCAAATAGGGCCCTAAGTTTGTAAACGTTTTTCAGAGTATTATTGAGATTAATAAAAATTTAGACTTTTGTCTATTGTTTTCTCTGGTGGATTCAAGGAACCCCTCATGGATTCGAGGTTTACTACTAGAAACTAACAGTTTAGTTTCTGTTCCATCAAGAGAGCATCATGTGTGCTTTCTTCAAGCTTCCGCAACATTAGTTGGTATCAGAGCCTTGACTTACCCTGGTCTGAAGGCTAACCGACATGACGGTAACCACCACAACTACAATAACGATGTTGCTACTCTTCTTGCTGGGAAATCATCTCACAATAACAATGATCAATATATTCAACAATGCACTCCTAACTACAAGAAAATTCCATTCTTCGATGGAGATATGTGTAAGTTGGATTTTATTGATTGGCTTCTTGATTTGGAAGAGTATTTTAATTTTTAGAAGATTTGTAATGAAGAAAAAGTGCAGCTTGCATCTAATAAATTGGACGATGGAGCAGAGGAATGGTGTGTCCTTTCTTTAGGTTTCCACAATATCAGTTGATATTAAAGCCTTGACTTACCCCGGTTTGATGGTTAACTGGCGTGACGGTAACCACCACAACTACAACAATGATGTTGAAGACATAGTTCACACTAGGGCTGAGTTTCAACAATTTCGGGAAAAGAGTCAGCAAATTATAGGCAAAATCTAGTAAAAGATTGCTACTCTTCTTGTTAGGAAATCATCTCACAACAACAATGATCAATATATTCAAAGACATAGTCCTAACTACAAGAAAATTCAATTCTTTGATGGAGATATGTGTCAATTGGATTTTATTGACTAATTTCTTGATTTGGAAGAGTGTTTTAATTTTTGGAAGATTTGTGATGAAGAAAAAGTGTGGCTTGCATCTAATAAATTGGATGATGAAGCAGAGGAATGGCGTGTGCTTTCTTTAGGCTTCTGTGACATCAGTTGATATCAGAGTCTTGACTTACCTTGGTCTGATGGTTAACCAGCATGACGGTACCTACCACAACTACAACAATGATGTTGAAGACACAGTTCACACTAGGGTTGAGTTCCACCAATTTTGGGAAAAGAGTTAGCAAATTATAGGCGAAATCTAGCAAAAGATTGCTACTATTCTTGCTAGGAAACCATCTCACAACAACAATGATCAATATATTCAAAGACGTATTCCTAACTACAAGAATATTCCATTCTTTGATGGAGATATGTGTAAGTTGGATTTTATTGATTGATTTCTTGATTTGGAAGAGTATTTTAATTTTTGGAAGATTTGTGATGAAGAAAAAGTGCGGCTTGCATTTAATAAATTGGACGATGAAGTAGAGGAATGGTGGAAAGACATTCAAATCGATAGAAAGCGACGAGGTAAACATCCAATCTGCTCTTGGCAAACAATGAAAAGAGTTTTAATTGATTTATAGTTTCCTAATGACTATTATAATATACTAGATTATACAAATATTGATTATAAATCTGTATATTCATATGAAAAGCAATATGTTCAAAACATGAAAGTTTAACCACAAAATCAAAACTATCATAGCCAAGTCCATGTGTCAAGTAGAGGAAAGGGTTTGAGGGTTATCTCTAAAGAAAATTTTGAAGTGGTTAAAAAAGTTCAAAACTTGCAACAAGTTATTGAATTGAAGATTGAAGATACCACTTGTCAAAAATTTGATAAAGAGGTCAAAGAAAAGAAAGTTGGGTTGATTGTGGATAATGACAAATCAAGAGATGGTAATTATTGAAAATATTGTGGAAGATTCAATTTAGGTCAAATATGAGGATGAGTCCGCAACTCATAATCCCCAAGTTTCAGTTGATGTGTTGAAGATGACTACACAATATGTTGATTTTCTTGGAGTAGAAAATTTTAATTTTATTATCAACCCTTTGTTAATTGATGTTGCAAATAAATTCAAGGTAGATGAGAAGAAATTCTATGCTTCACTTTATGAAGGATTTAAATTTCAGAACTAAATCAAGTTATTAAAGCATTCGAAGTACTTGTTTATTTGGAGTGGAAGATTTCAGATTTCGACTATCAACTCGATGACGAGTTTGTTTTAAGTGGAGGGGTCTAATGTAGGACAAAATCTACTATTTAATTTTTATGATTTATTAATTTTGATTTTTTTTATGCATTTTTGGTTATTTTAGGTTTAGGGCATTTATTTCCTTGTTTATAGGTGCTTTTGATGCTTTTTAGGTCAAATTTGGTTTATGTTATGGTCAATTATTAATTAGGAGTTATTTTAGAATATATTTTCTTGCCTATCAAGTTTACAGAGCCCTCAAATAGGCCCTTAAGTCTATAAACTTTTTTTAGAGTATTATTGAGATTAATAAAAAATTAGACTTTTGTCTATTGTTTTTTCTAGTAGATTTTAAACTTATTACCTTGTGGATTCAGGGAACTCTTTGTAGATTCGAGGTTTACTACTAGAAACTAACAGTTTAGTTTCTGTTCCATCAAGAGAGTATCGTGTGTGCTTTTTCAGGCTTCTGTGGCATCAGCTCTTTTCGAATTTGAGATCACCCTAAATCAGTGCCAGCCCATCCCTAGCTTTAGAAGTAAGCTAACAACTTAGCTTTAAGGCTAAGCTATCACCCCCACTATAAATAGAGGACATCCCTCTCCATTTTCACTTTTTAGCATTTCATTCCCTCTAAAGAACCAGGAAGAAAGCAATAGAAAAAAGTCATCAAGCATCCATTGTTCCTACTTTGGTCGTGGCTTAGTATTTACTTGCTTGCTCCTTAAATCTTTAGTGATCTCTCCCATTTTTATGCTTGTAAGTTATGTAATTTATTGTGTTTTTCAATTATTTTTTATACTGACTTTGTTCTTCCAATACTTCTAATAAACTATGGAGAAAACAACTGGGAAAGGCCTTAAGCTTCCGTTGTTCCTACTTTGGAGGTGGCTCAATACTTTATTGTTTCCTCTATAGTCTTTAAGTGATCCATCACGGTGTAAATTTATTGCTTTCATGTGCTTTGATTATTAATTGTTTTCATACTAATTTTGCTTGTCAAATTTTTTTGATTTTCTCCTTTATGTACTTTGAACATCAATTGTGTTCATCTACGTTCTTTGAATGTTTATATGAATCTTTTGTTAACATGAGAGATGAATGTTTGACATGATAATCAACGATCTTCAAAATTTCACATTGTTATTTTCTTCACCATGCAAAGATGAAAAGGATGTTCTCTTTTGATTTTTTTTTAATTATTATTACATATTCATGTCTTTGTTTTGCTAGCCCATGCTAAATAACTTGACTGTTTTTACATGTTTATATCTTTAATTACATGATAAAAAAAAATTTCTCTAATTACATGGTGATTTTTTTTGACATAACATGTTTCATATGTTTGAATTAGTTTCTTTTATAACAATATGTTTTCACATGAAATGAATGCGATAACATTTTTCAATCCTATGACATGTGACATATAAATTTTCTGATTTTTGGTGATATGCTTAGATGCACACATCTATGTTTGTTTGTTTGTTTTTTTTTTTTTTTTTTTTTTAAATGCTTAGATGAACTTGTCTAGGTATTTCTTTGTTTTGATTCACATGCTTAGATGAGCACTACTAGTTTTCCTTTAAATGCTTAAACAAACATGTCTAGGTAATTTTTTGATTTTCTTTATGATGCTTAGATGTAGGCATTTTTCATATTTTCCTTTATTATGCTACGATGAACATGTGTAGTTAACTTTTCTTTATTTTCCTCGCAATTGCTTAGATGATAAATATGTCTAAATGTTATGTTTTTCTTTACAATACATGCTTGACAAATAACATGACAATTTTTGTTTTCTTTTACATGCTTGGATGTACATGTTTGAGATCATTTTTGTTTTTCTTTTACATACTAGGATGAGTATGCTTGAATTAATTTCATTTTTTCTCTACAATTGTACTGGTGAACATGCCTAATTTCTGTTTGTCTTTAAATTCAGTTTCTTTTACGTAAGTTACATGTTTTTTTTTTTTTTTTTAAATTCCTGCTTTACTTTATATCCAGGTTTCATTCATTTGTCAATTTATATATATTATAAATTTTATAAGCAATGACGCTTCTAAGAATTATAGGTGTAATACCAAAATTCTTAATTAACTTGCGTGTCAAAATTAGAATAAAACAAAGAGTCTGAGCTTTTTATTCTATATAAATATATATATATATATATATATATATATATATATATATATCACTAATTGCAGGGCCACATAATTGTGGCATAGTTTCATGTTAATTGTATTAGTGAAATGAACATACAAAACTATGATTTATAGTTGCTAAATTTCCAAAATAGATATTAACAATTCTAATTATGAAAACTTAATTCCTTATATATGGGTGAACCATTACAAATCCAAGCACAAAAAATTATTTAGCTATCTAATTAAATTACTAAAATCACATGGAGTCATCTAATATTGATTAAACTCCTTGTATTTGGTAGCTGGTTTTGGATGCAAATTTTGCTACATGTGATCTTCTTTCTCCTGTTGGCAATATTCAAATTGTTATTTGCTCCACATGATCATCAAGGGTTGCAAATCCAAATAAGATTGAGGCTATCTACTTATGTTGCTTGAACCTATAATAATTCAATAACTTAATCATATAACTGATGATGGGAAAGTAAGAGAATAGAAAATGTGGAAGGGATAGAAAAGATTTTAATTTTCCTAATTTGTGTTTGGTTGGAAGGTGAAAAAGTGGAGGGACAGAAAATAAAGTTTGTATAAATTTACTCTCATATCCCTATTACATAACTTTTTTATGTAAATATTTTATAAAGGAAAAAGAATAAGAAAAAATGGTTCAAAGAAAGGAGCAAAGAATGAAAGAGCCTATAAAAAGAATAGAAAAAAAAAAAAAAAAAAAAAAAGAGTAAACTTTGCAGCAAAGAGCCCAGAAAAAGATTTAAAAAGAAAAAAAAAAGAAAAAGAAAATTTTACTTTGGGGGAGCCAAGAACCCATAAAAAGAAAAAGAAAATGAAAAAAGAAAGAATGTTAATGTGAATTTACTTTGGGGGAAGGGGCGGGGTAGATAAGTCATTTTCATCAAATCACTTCTTCTCCTGTTTTATCTCCAAAATTTTTTTGAGAGCTGAAAAATGGTGGACCCGAGGAGAAAAAAGCCGGGTCCCACTATTTTCTCTTCATCAAAATCACTCCAACCAAATACTCCTTCCACCCAAAATCTCTCTTATTTTTTCTCCTCCATTTTCTATTCTTCCTATTTTCATTGCAACCAAACGTAGCCTAGGGTTGAGGCTGATAGCATTTTTTTTTTTTTTTTTTTGGTTGCTAACTTGAAAGCATGGTTTTCTGAAGTTCAAATCAGAGGGATTAGGAAATGGCCCCAAAAGAATTATAACGGCATGTAAAAATACAATTCATTCTACAAAAGAACCTCTCTACAAATTACATTGCTATGAAAAGAGGGGCATATAAACTTTGTATTCTTTAGGCCACTGTTTGCACCATATAGGATAGCATAAAAGCTTCATCAAGTATTTCTGATTTCACATCGAAGCTGTACACCATATGGTTAATTTATGCAGGTCACCCAGATGCTCTTCTGTATTCTGTTGGATTCACAGCAACTTCAACAAAGCTGCCAATGCCTTAGCTAAATGGGATCTTGGTGCGACTCCAATTCCCTATTCTCTTTTGGCAATCTGCCAAATGTGATTTCTGCTGTCAGGGGGTTTGTTAATTGTTTTTGGTGCTGCTGTTAGCCTTTCGTTTCTTATAGAGCAAAAAGTTAAAAAAGACAATTATGACTTGACAAAATTAACTGAACCATCCTTAGAGGACAACACGCAACGAGCTCATGATTGTCTGATTACCGAGTGTAAGGCTAATTCACCTTTTATACATCCTTGTATAGCAATTGATACTTAGGTATTCGCTCTGGTGGCAGAGGACAACTCACTATCAGCTTGCCTTTCATGGCCCCTCTATATATTGCCTACAAGAATGTTAAGACAGGAAAAAAACATTATACATCCCTGAATTATGCAAACATCTAGAAGCACCAGTCATTTACAAGAGGAAAGTTATTTAGATTTCATCGTTTATACAAGCAAGGAGTGTATTACATAAGAAATCAGTATAACAAATAGTTTAAAGGAAAAAAAAAATTGTCATAAAGAACAATAGAGTTGCAATGTTTCCTAAAGGTGACCCAGATTTGCCATTAACCGAAGAGTAACATTTCTTGTCCTAGTAAAGTTAGTTACCATCACATTTTGTTTGTCCATTATTTTGGGAGTGTTCTACTTTCTTTAGCTTATGCCACAAAGTTTTAACTTTTAAATAAAGATGTGAAGAAAGAAATGCTACCACTAAATCTGCAATGTTGCCCAAAGATATACCAGACTTTCCACAACCATACGGCAACGTACCTCTTGTTACATTACACATTTATTTCTATTGAGAGAGTTATGATGTTGGCCATATGCCAATGCCACAACAAATATTAACTGCTACGGCAGATGCTTACCTCATAAATTTAGTTAATGAAGTTTTCTCATCTTAATCTAGCACCTAAAACACCTCCAACTTTTAATTTTCAAGTATCCAACATCTATAACTGAAAAGAAAGTTTTCCCCTTGTCTCGTCATTTTAAGCAATAAAAGTCTTTCCCACATAGATTCGGCACCCAAGATACCATTGATAAGACAAGGTAAGGTAACTCACAACAAAATCTATGAAGTATTACATTTATGCATGTGCTAATAGAGACTGGAAGCAGCTTAAAATTGTTTCAGTAACATAGCAGACTAGTTTCACACAAGCATAAAAAAAAAAAAATGAAATTTCACTCCAATGGCAAGACTAGCAATTTATATAACTGACAGCCTTAAAACCATTCAGTTTCTGAGGAGCTACGCATACCTCTACAACATCAATAAAATCCTGCTTCTTGTGAAATGCACCAACCCATTTAGTGTGATCTGCAGTCCTGCCAACCAAAGCAAATTAACACAAGAATCAGAGATTTTAAGTACCTAAATTCTTAGCTGCATGATATCATTTTCAGAATACAAGACATTTAGCTTAAAATTTTAGTTCAGAAATGGATTCTCATTCTTCAAGGGCATGATCAAAATATTTGCAATGTATGATAAAATTCACAACATTATCATACCTACACAGATTCACCCATTGCATACCAAAATAAAATGTGACTGAGACTATTGTAAGAATAAAATTGCACAGCAGTTCAAAAGAAATTACTGCAAATCAATTTAGGGAAGGAAATTGTAACAAGTTTGTGAAAGGCCAATGAAAAGCAGATCTTGGTGCAAACTTTGTTTGAGATTCAAGTGCAAGAGATCTAATTAATTGTTTCACTCATCTTCCAGAAGTCCAATCACCATGTTTCACGAGAAACTTACAGTTACAGGTCTAAGCAAACAAAAAGAAAAATAACAAGACCAAAATGAAATTAGTCTAGTACAAGGAAAGTACTTCATAAAAGCACCGCTCTTAAATTTTTATTTTAGAAAAAAGAAAAAGAAAAAGAAGAGAAAACGAATTACACACATTAATTACAGGAAGTCACAATTTATAGTTCAAACTTTATATATGATACAAATACTACTACTAGTCAGCAATATTAGCAAGGGCTTTTTAGATATCCAGCTCAGTTGCTGGAATAATTTTATAATAAACAACAAACACAAAAAAAACAGTCATCATATGTATAATTTCTCAAAATAGATGCAGAATTGCATTCCTGGAAGATATCCGTGTACACATATAGGTATATGAAATCAAAATATCCGAGCTAGTGTTTTGTTAAAAATCAATAAATAAATAATAACAATCAAAAATTAATAAGAGTACCCAAAATCCATTTTCATGTGATGAGCATTGAAAAAGAAAACTGTTGAAGGTATGTAAGTAATGTCAAAATACGTGACATAAACTTGAATTTCATTGGAATCGATATCTACAAGTGCTACACTTGCAAATTTGGACACCTCCCGAGCCGATTTAGAAAGCTGCATAGAGAAAAACAAATTGAGTTCATCCACTTCATAATATATAGAATAAATAAAAACTCAGAGAGAGAGAGAGAGAAGTGGCATACAACGTCGCCAAGTTGAAGGCAAACAGGATCAGAAGCATGGCCGAAGCGGAGGACAAGGACCTTGTCGATGGTGTCTCTGATGATTGCGTCCACCTCTTGTTTCTTTGTCAGCACCGTCAATGGGTAACTACTCATTCTCACCACTTTCAGATTTTGGGGCTCATGTCGTCATTTCATTTTTCAGGCCAAAGATTATTTGAAAAAAAGAAAAAGAAAAGAAGGGGCAAATAACAACTTACTGGAGATTTTTAGCTTGAATTTAAATTGCTTATTTGTGGTTTGAAATTTGATATATTACTCATTTAAGCCGTTAAACTTCCGTAACTCACCTCTCTGGAATCCTAATCCGAATTGGACTTAAATTCAGTACAAATTTTCTTTGATTCCTTACTCCAATTGAACTTAAATTTAATTGGGTTAGCATTCTTTAACTTCATTCTTTAACTCATTTAAACCGTTAAACTTCCGTAACTCACCTCTCTGGAATCCTAATCCGAATTGGACTTAAATTCGGTGCAAATTTTCTTTGATTCCTTACTCCAATTGAACTTAAATTTAATTGGGTTAGCATTCTTTAACTTCATTCTTTAACTTCATCATAGCCCTTGTAAAAGTAAAGTCCACTAACTTTCTTCTTTGCACAATACTTTTTTAATTCCATTTTCCTACAAAAGACAAATTCACGCAATAAAATTCAATTAAGTACAAAATTTATTATTCAGCATTATTCCAAAACCAAATATAAAATGCATGAATTAACTCAAAATAAGTATAATAATGCTTTCTAAAAATGATATAAATATGCAAAATTAAGCTATTATCAGTATACATCACTGGTCCCATTCTTTTTGTGTGTGACGATCATCCAAAGGCCATACATGTCCTCTTTTGGCTCCGTAACCATGTCATGGCTCTTGCTTGCCTTCTCCATCGCAGCTCCACTAGGTTCTAGGTTGGCACTAGGCTAGGGCTCCTAGTTTTCTACCAAAGGTGGGGATGGTCTCCTTGACGTATAGAAACATTCTTCTTTCCGGTGACCAATACATCCACAAGAAACATAACCTATGAAGTCCTTCATAGATTACTGGTTGCTCAATGTTTTCAATGAGGACAACATTCACCAGTGGTTTTCGATATCAACTTAGATGCAAAGCCTAGCATACCTTCCTCTGGATCTGGCTTCAATGGCTGTATAGGTGTCAACTCTCAACACATTCCCGATGGCTTGACCAATTATTATGAGAGCCTCTGCATTATAATACTTGATGGCTAGTTTGTTCAGTCTGACCCATATTGCCACTAAAGAAACCACCACCATTGCAGGTTTAAAGTTCGGTTCTCATGGTCTAATGGAGAGGAATTTTTATCCAATGAACCAGGGTCCCTTTCTTAGAACCATACTATGGTCTTCCTTAAGCGAGAATTGGATAAGGAAGAAATCCTTTCCGAGGTCAATGCAGTCAATCCTTCCCATTGGTTTCCATAAGGTGAGGATTCTTGCAATGAGAAAGTTGAAACCAACAGTCCTCCCATACACCTTCACAACCAGAGCCTTCGACCATTAGGCTCTGATTTGTTGTTTTATGGCCTTAGGGATTTTTACCGCTGCAAGGCTTTCTCTAAGCTCCTGGATCCTCCTTCAATTTCTACCTCCAGGTCCTCCCCCATTCTTTCCAACAAGTCTAAAGCTTGAGAGAAAGCACTCGGTATATCTCCCACTAGCTTATCTTTGAAGGATGGTACCGGATGGTCCATTCCCTCCCCATTAGCACCCATAGATCCATCAGAATGCTGGTTAAAGCCAACATGATGTGTTTCTTTGATCTTTTTATTACTCCAGATCAGCTCCTGCCTCTCCTCATTTGATAAGGTTCGATTGTTTTCACAGAGTTCCATATTGTACAAAGAGAAAACTCACTCTTTTTCTAAAGACATAGTTTCACTAGATGATTAACATTTCCCTTTATATAATGGGACTATAGGCTTTGAAGAGAGGGGTGAGAGAGAAGGTGCAATTGGCCACCAAGTTCGGTGGTAGTCTTATGGATGGAAAGTTGAAAGTCCCTGGAGATCCAGCATATGTGAGAGGCATGTAAGTTAGAGCATCCACATTGGTAGAGTCATAAATTTAGCAATTTGGCACCACAAAGAGCTACTTTCTCTATTTTATTATCTCACTTTACAAAACACTCAACATCAGTGGTTTTATTTTAGTTTTCAACATAATAAATAATATAAACAGCACAATAAAATAATATATCTACTACAATAAATAACCACCACCACCACCAACACAATAAAATAATAAAGGGCTCGTTTGATACATGTGTTTAAAAATTAAAAATTGTTGTTTAAAAATTTTTGTGAAAATACGTGTGGGTGAAAAAGTATGTGAAAATACGTGAAATGTTGTTTAAAAACTGAAAATTGTTGTTTGAAAACACTCACCAAACACTGCCATAACTTTTAATTTTTTTTTTTTTTACCTTTTTAGCTACAGTGCACAGCCACCTTTGGCTATACAGTATAGCTCAACAGCCAAATTTTTTGGCTTTTCCTCTACCATTAGAGCATGCTTTTTAGTATTGGTGACGGCTTTTTAGCACCACTAATACTCAACAACAACTACAATAAAAAAAATTTTAAAAAAAAAGAAAAAAAAAAAGTAATCAACAAATGGCGTTAACTAGCAGGAGCTTACTTGTATGACCTATTAATATTCCTAATTTCAACATTAGTCCGTGGCTCCACCAGTACTCAATTTGACGAATTATGTCATTAGCCATATCCATAATAGTTGGGTTTCCAAGCTGCAAATATAAAATAGACCATTAATCCAATTAAGTCCAAAGTCCAAAGAATTCATTGCACCGTTTCTGTACATTAATTTCTTACCCAAAAAAATATTTCTTACCAGGATACCTTTCAGATTAATAATCGCTTCTTTGATACGCCTGTTTTCATTCAATATATTTGAGCCAAATGAGGGATATAGTGACCTAGGATATAGGCTAAAACATCAAATAAAACATTGCCAATCACCTTACCAAGTCAATAAATGGTATGGTTGAAAATTAACCGGCGTGGCTCTCTCCAGCCATATAAAATCCCTATATTTCTATCTTGGGAACCTTTGAAGCCACTTTAATGTAAGCACCATTGGATAAAATGTCACAAACCCCACAAGAATAGACAAAATTTAGCTACAAAATTTGTTGTAGCTTAATCCTACAAACTTACTCAATATCATAAATATTACTACATATTTCAAAAATCTAACTGTTAGACTGCCAATTCTTTACACTCTTAATACACGTCAAATTTTGTGCCAATCGGATATTATTTACTATATGATTTATAAGATTATATTTTATGAATAATTTTAAATTACAAAAACTTGCAATATAAACAATTTATTGATGATATAGGTACTTGTGGGTTCCTCGGATGTACTGATTTATAGCCTTTGGCTTTTACACAGCATCCTTTGGAGTCCCATATCGAAAGAATCTTCCCCCACTTTCTGCCTTATAAGCTCTGAAGCGAAGGAGTAGTGTACCATATCTCCAGCAAAGCAAACCTTAGCCTTCAAACCCATAAATTTTCTTGGCAAACAAACACAGAAA
Organism: Quercus tomentella; assembly: GCA_028535165.1. Lineage (NCBI taxonomy): Eukaryota > Viridiplantae > Streptophyta > Magnoliopsida > Fagales > Fagaceae > Quercus > Quercus tomentella. The sequence continues at coordinate 48,243,334 of JAPQVY010000156.1, forward strand.
AACCCACAAGAAAAACAAACAAAAACACCCTAAATCACCACCACCGAATCAAAGAACATGAATATCAAATCCAAGCAAAAGAATAGAAACCCAACATCCAGTAAAGCACCATCACCGAATCAAATCTTCTAAAATTTCCCAGCAACCAACAAAGCCTTAACATCAAATCTACAAAAATCCTAAACTAAAAACTTCCAAATCAACCTTAAAGAGAGGAAAAGAGAGACGGTGAGGTAGAAAGAGGTGTGAGAACCATTGATCTCGGCTTCACAACCACTGATCTGGGCTCCAATACCGAATCGATGACTGGGGTTTCGTACAACGGAGCCATATTGAATCGACGACTATGGTGAGTTATCGAATCGATGGACCCAAACTCCGATCTTGAACGAGTTCAACGACGGTGACCTCATCACTGAGATTAGAGAGAGTTTGGCAAATCGGCAGAGATGGGATTTTGAGAGAGTATGGGTCTAAGAGAGATTCAGTTGAGGGTGAAGAGAGAAAGAGAGAATTAAAGATAGAAAGAGTTTAGAGATGTTTTAAATCTAATCACTGATAAGATAAAAAGAAAAAGAATTAAGGTTAAAGAAAAAGAAAATAATTAAAAGGATAATTATTTTTGTTTTTTTTTAATAATTTTAATTAAATTAGATTTAAGGTTTTTTTAAATTTAATTTCTTTTTTTTTATATATAAATTTTCTGATGTGGCTTTTAAAAAAAATTTTAATGCTGACGTGGCATTTAAAAAATGCCAAATAATTTTTTTAAATAATATTTTAATGGCCACATCAACGCCACATCAGTAAGTAGGGCATTCCATCTGCCACGTAGGAGGTTTCTGTTGGTTAGTTGATGGCAAGGACGATTTTAAAAATGATTTTCTTTTTTTAGGGATGAAATTTGCAACGAAATCAATTTTGGGACCAAAATGGGAATTAACCCAAAATGTAGGAACGAAAAGTGCCTATAAACAAAAAGGGAGGGAGTGTTAATTTTTTTCAAATCTCAAAGAATGGGAGTGTTTTTTTTTCCTTTTAAGTTTAGGGTAAAGTGTCATTTATACAAATCTCAAGGAATGAGAGTGTAATTACCCCCAAAAATCTATTGCAAAGTATCTAACTAATGCTCTGAAAATTCAGTGAAATTCAACGCTCGAGTATGGTTCAAGAAAGCCACATGATATAAGCCTACTAACTACCAACAATTCAATCTAATAGCTTATGTGTCTCTAAAGTGCACAAAAATCAGATTTTGCAAAATAAATGAACCATTTTGCAAGATTCTAAGAAACTCACTTTAACCTTTTTAGAGCAATTTATATAACTTACATGCAAAAGAGACAAAGGTAAAATGGTTAGTTTCCGGCCCCGGGGGGTGGGGGAACGTAGACTTGATTGGCCTCAAGTACTAACTAACTCAATAAATTTATGGTCCGTTTGAATTGAGGGGGAGTAAAATAAATTTAGCCCAAAATTAGTCTATTTTCAGTCAACTCTACTTTATTCCCCTCCACTCCCCCTCCTTACCCCCTCAATCCAAACAAATCATTAAGTTAGAGATAATTTCTCTTTTTGAGAAAACATTTTTGAAAGGTAATCTTAAATTAGTTGGAATAATTAAATATGTGAGAATTCTAAAGTAATGTGTTATTTTAAAAAATATATTAATTAATATAAAAAATTTAATTTTATAAATCCTTTTAATGACTGGTAATACACACACACACACATCACCTCACAGGGGTTTGGGTTAGTTGCAAAAACACCTCTAAGGTTTTAATTCTTTCTCATAACTCTCCAAGGTTTCTATATCTGCCAAATTGACCCATGTAACTAAATTTTGTTAAACCTTATAAACGAAAAAAATTATGTAACCATCACGTAACTATGGTTTTCAAACCCAAACCGTTCAAAGAACCAAAAATTGGAGAGGTTCAAGGTTTTTAAGGTCAAACTGAGGTTTGACTAAGGTTGAACCGTGATAATGCCATAATTAATTTAGTAGTTAATTAAAATACAAATAAATGTATATTAAATTTGTAAGTACTAGTAAAATTGACTAAAAATATCTAAAAAAATTGAAATAGACTTTCAAATAAATTTTCATGATATTATAAGTTTAATAGAAAATAATACGACATAAATAAACATGAAAATAAACATGTATAATTATCCTTCAAGTAGAAATCCTTTTAATTAAATTTTAAAAAATCACTTTTAATTATTTTAGCAAATTCTCATGCAAATGAACTATTCTTAAATCACAAGTAAATTTAGCAAAGAAAAAAAAATTTAATAAATATTTAATAAATTGAGAGAGAGGTTGTAGGGACTGAAATTGTATTGACCCCAAAACAGGAATGGGCTCAAACGTTAACGGTCCACACAATAAATTTATAGAGCGTGGATAGAAGCGCTAGATTTCTTCCAAAGGAAAAGCGATTAAACAGGACGATTTATTGTGATATAATACAAACAAGATTATCGGATTTTATCCTCGGAATCAACTATGTTGTTTTTCTTTTCTATGGTTTTCTTTCAGAAGTCTATTGTATCAGAGTCCCGATCCCTTTCTCAATGCGTTCTTCCATGTTATATACTGCCATCTTGGTGTCATCTTCGCCACACACATGTAGGTTGGATTTGGGGGATCCTTTCCTGTCCCATCCAACACTTCCTAGAAACCTTAACCAGTAGCTGTAAAGTTGCTTCATCACTGTTCAGGCATCACCTCCACATTAATGCGGCCAGAGAATTAGTTGGAAGGCATTTAATGTGGAGGTAGCAGTCTTATAGATATTTGTTTACCTCTCCTGTCTTTCCCCTGGTCTAATATCCCGTCTTTTGCTATGGTGCAACTCTGAAGTAAGTCTGTGATAGTATGACACTCTAATTCACCTTGACTACACGCTGTCGAGAACACTTTTATCCTTGGACACTTATTGGACTCATCTCATGTTGTCTTTACTCCTCTCTTAGCTTTGTTTTCTTCACAGTCTTATTTGGGCCTTCTCGGATGGTCTAACATCCTCGGATTGGGCTTTGGGCCCAGCTGGTATGGCCTTAATAGTACCTCCTGATTAATTGGCCCCCACAGAAGTGATATAATAAGTTGAGAAATTATAAATTATGTAAGTATGCAAATGAACTATTCTTAAATCACAAGTAAATTTAGCAAAGAAAAAAACTTTAATAAATATTTAATAAATTGAGAGAGAGGTGATATAATAAGTTGAGAAATTAAAAATTATGTAAGTATAAAATAAATATAATAATAGGTCATGGTTAAATACAAGGAGTTCAAGTGGTCTTCCCCCCCCCCCCCCCCCCCCAAAATTTTACATTGATTTCATTGTAATAGAATTTGCATCAGTTGTAAAATAATAGAATGCCCCCAATTTGGTTGAGGAAGAGAGAGATAATTTGAGATAATAAAAAAAAATTTGATAAGGAAATAATATTTTGATGAAATGTAGTATAAAATAAATAATCAGTAGGGGATTTTGAAAAGTAAGTATATATAAAAATAAATAAATAAATAAAAAAGTAGGTTATTATGCTAAAATAGACATAAATATTTGCATGAGCTGATGCAAATGTTCTAATATAGTAAGAAACTATGGTGTTTTATGTATTTGTCTTTGCTGATAGTTTGTTAATACTAAATAGATGGTTATTTGAAATTTCATGATTTTTTTTAACTTATATTCCAGTCCCCCTTAACTCAAAATCCTAGGTCCGCCCTTACAATGCTAGTCTTGGATCCTAAGTGAGGGTGAGAACTTAGGTTCTACACCCCACGCTGCACTCAATTCTCTTTATATATATATATATATATATATAAATAAAGTCAATTTTTTTTACCAGGTTGAACTAGCTCACGGTTTTTCGGGTCGAACTGCAATTCAAGGAGTTCACTCAATTTCTTCAAATAGTTGGTTCTTGCATATAAAAAACCGGCTTCATGACTAGTTTACAATTAACCCTGTCGGACTAGGCGGTTTGTTCGAGTTTGAGGACCTTGCACATAACCACATTAAGAAGATTTACCAACTAATTTGTGCCACTAGTCATGTGATAGTCACATGATTTTTCTATCCATAAAAGCTAACGAAATTTAGTCCCGTGGGTTAATTGGTTGATATAGAAACCACAGGGAATTATAAAGAAGAATTGAAACCTTAGGGAATCTTTGCTACAATCCCAACCTCCAAGGGAATTCAATTGATGCACCTACCCCACGCTACAGCTAGTTCTATAACATATACCCACTATTTTAAAAACCGGACCGGTCGGTTCAATCGGGCGCCATTTTGGTCCGGTAAAATCCCCAAAACGGGTCAAAAATTGGGTTGAACTAGAAATCAAGGCACAAATTGATAATTTGACCGTACCAATTTTTAAAACCATGCATATACCCAATTTCCCCATCTTCCCTTGCAAAGATAAGTTGGTATAAGTTGCAATAGAAATCGGGAATTTTCAGTGAAATTTGCCTACTGGATGGCTCAATACCACATGAAATAATGAAGGTACGAATCCAGAAAAAAATAATGGCAATCCAAATTGCACAAAATACTTAAAGATTTTTCTCTAGCATGTGCATGTTACTTTGGATATATTGCCAACAAAAGACTATCTCAAAAAACTTCACGAGTGGAGAATACTATATGCCCACTGTGTGGTCTAGAGGAAGAATATAATCTGCATCTTTTTTACTAAAATGTTACTTTGCCAATGTGATCTAGTTTTATTATGGGGAATTACATTTTTGCTCTTCATATTATTTACAATTTTGATCTGGTGAAAATGTATCACCCAGCCAACAGATTTTGTTAAATGGACCTATTCCAGATGAGAGATTCTATTTCTTTGCTGCATTGGCTACTTTTGATATATAGAGAGCTCGTAATATAGCTTGGTGTTGAACTGAAGATGTGTCTCTTCTAGACTGTCTCACCTAGAGTATTTTCAGCAGTTTCTTCAAATTTTTGTACTATTTGGAGAGTAAGCAATTACTTTTGCCTGCCTACTTTTCGGATACAATTTCCAACAATCTCTTATCCTTTCTTTATCCCATTTAAGTATTATTTATTCATTTTTTCTTTAATCTTCCTTCATTCATTTCGTATTACTATATTTTTCAAATTCCCACCAACTATATGCCTATATCTCACACTCAAAGCAAAGGAAGTTTAATCTTCCTTTATTGCATTTTAGATAGACAGTTAGAGCTAATTTTTGTGGGTTTGCTTTCTAAGATAGAGAGGGAAATGGCTTTAAAGAGTTTGTTGGAGATGCTCAAGCTGATGAATTTCTAGCTCTTTCCAAAAAAACCAACGATTTAGCTTGAAACTGTTACGTGCTTTCTCCTTTTTGTTTTCCATGTCTTTTTCTCATTTTAAAATTGTATTTTTGTTATTAGTTTTGCTAAATAGATAAAGATGAGATAAATTGTTAGATTAGTCTTTAAATAATTTTTATATAAAGATTAGGTTTTTTTTAAATTTAACTATAATTGTTGTTGATGCTCATTTTGGGAAGTCCAGTAGAAGGAAGAAGCCCAGCAACATGAGCAGAAAAGAGTTAGTAAGCGGATAGAAAAACCATTAAGCCCAAGTGGCAGGAATAATGAATCATAGGCCCATAAAATAAGTAAATGGGCCTTGAGGAAGCAAATGGGCCTAAAGGAGCTCGGAGAGAGAGAAGTAGCAAACCCATGGGCAGTATGTGATGTAGAAAAGTGAGAATGGACCACAACAAGCCCGAAGTAATGCAAACAAAGAAAGTAAAGGATTGATGGCAGGCCCATGAGCCCCAAGGATGAAGGATAAGTAATTGGGCTAGGGAAGCCCAAAGGAGTTAGTAAAAGCCTATGGGAACACAGAATTAGAAAGGGTCAAGGATGCCCAAGGAAAGTAAATGGGCCAAGGATGCCCAAAGAAATCTAGCAGGCTTGGGTCAAATGACATCACAGCAAGAATGGCAGAGTAGTGCAGCAGGAAATGGTAGTAAGACTGCAAAAATGAGCAAAAGAGTGGGCTCAAGAAGGAAAAGCCCACAATCAAATGAAGCCCAACCCTTAAAGGGGGCAAGCCACAAAAGAATGGGAAATCAAAAAACAGCTCACGCCATAAGAAGTTAATGATGGATGGTAGACTGCGTAGACGAGCCTCCAGACCACGGCGATCGCATGAGCAGCAGGCAGATTTTGGACATACACAAAAGTGAAGCACGCGCAAGATCTAGACATCACCAGCCTGTACCCAGCCAATACAGGACGTGGTGAGGTCATGGGTCAAAGGTAAGAGGGCATGGTCTGGTGGTGGGGAGAGGGGAAAACCTATTCTGGGGTTCCTGTTCAGGCTCTTTTGGGGGAAATGTCCTACTGGGATGACATACCTCCCAAAAGAAGTAAGGATGAGTTGGAACGACTAGGTGCATTTCATGAGGGATAGAAAGAGAGAGAGAGCACTCACACCGTGGCAGGTAAGAGTGCCACGGCAAACAAAAAAAAAATAGTCCTCCTTGTCTGGTGGCACAACCAGCACAGGCAAGTGGTAATGGTTGGGCGACTAACAAATCAGTAGGTGGTCGGCAAAGACACCCAGACCAGACAAGACAAAGGTGGTTAATGGTTAAAATAGTAAAACTGATCACGGCAGGCATTATATAAAGGACCCTTGCCGTGCACGGGAAGGGAAACAATCACGAACATAGGAATAGTAATCTCGAAGAGAGAATCGCAATGAATAAGCAAACACTTAGAAAGAAAACTAAAAAGAAAAGAAAAGAAGAATTAGAAAGAAGGACAGGCATGCACCAATAGGTTGATCCCCTCTCTCCCTCTAAAAGTTCTGCTCTCTGTCAAAAGCAAAGGATTCTTTTGGGCACAAACCATTCAGGTCCGTTTCTCTCAAAGTGACTAATTTCCACGGCATGATTTTCCCTGGGAGATTATTCGCATTGAGGAAAAATGGTTTTCCCTCTTTGGTCTTGACCCTGTGACATAACTTGGCACATCAAATTGATCTCTTTTCTTTCTTTTGCTAACTTGTGTCTTACCCATTTGTTCCCACTATTTTCTTTACAAGGTGTTTCTTATAATCATGATTATCATCTTAATTGGGGATTATTTATTCATTTTGTCTAAAGGAAAAAGTACTTTCTTTTATTATTATTATCATGTCTACTTACCATAACTCATCCGAAGTAGCTCTGCTTGCCATGGGCATGTTCTTGGCAAACGAGGCATAGTTTGGGCACAAACTGGACCAAAGTGAGTTGCAGTTGGACCGGTCTCAACTCCCTAATCCAGAATACTTGGGCCCAGTACGACAGGAGGTAGCCTAGCCCAACATTACAAAAAGGCCCACCACAATTGTATATATTGCCTTCTCACATGTTCATTTGAATGTAATTGCATTCTTACCTTTGCACTCAACTATTGTGAAAATAAAAAAGTTAACATAAAAAATATTATAAATCCTAGTGACCATAACCAAAAGGCATTATTTAAAATAGAAGCCAACCAACGTAAAACTCCTCAAATTTCTAAAATTCAACATTCCCAAACAATACTTATTTAAATAGAATTATTTGAAGTTTTTTTTTTTTTTTTTTTTTTTTGAGAAAGAATTATTTGAAGTTTAAATTCATTTACAGATTAAATTTTTTATTTCAAATGTTTCTTATGTGTAAGTTGTACCTAAGGCATTAATGTTACAGTCCTAATTATTGATCTTCACTTCTCTAAAGTGGTAGAAGATGTAGAAGATTGATGGCAATTTATTTTATGAGGAAATTTATGGTAATGACGTTAGATTTAGCTATTCTTATGCTCATTGAAGTGCAAGTTAATGATCTAGGGCCTGTTTGATAACGTTGTTTGAACAACAATTTTTGTTGTTTATACAACACAATACGTATTTCCACAATACTTTTTCACCCACACATACTTTTACAACATTTAAATAACGTTACTAGAACAACATTACCAAACATATTGCAACCACTACATCTTTACTTCCAATCATGCTTTCTAAGCCTTTCAAACTTGATGCCGCGAGTGAAAGCTTTTCTACTTGCCTTGAAAAAAGGGTTGAAGCATGTAAGCTGAGACATAAAGGAAAGAAGTCAAAGATTCGAATGCCCAAATATATCTTTGGAGAATGTGTTTATAAAGCTTTTAAATTTTGCAAGAAGGTTGGGCCTCAACAAGACCTAATAAGTTTAAAAGCTATAGAGGCTGAATCATTATGTATATATGTTTGGATTCGGTGTCTGCGTCTGCACGTTTCGTGTCTGCGCATTTCCTCTTTTTTTATTTTTTTTGATGCACGCATTTTTTTTGTTTCAGGAGACATAGAGCACTGTTCATATCCTGTTCATGGGACCCACAACCATTTTATTCAGAAAAAAAAAATATATATATATATTAAAAATGAGTCTCACGGCATTATTTACACATTTAAAAATTATTTTGCTACAGTGTTTTCAACTCAACTCTGATACAATGAGCATATCAAAAAGAATTAAAAAGTAATTAATTTATATACAAAATCCTCTCTCTCTCTCTCTCTCTCTCTCTCTCTCTCTCTCTCTCTCTCAATACATATTGTTGAAAAAGAATGAAGAACTCACCAACCTCCTAGATACGGCACCGTTTCACTATTCATTTAACAATTACTTCATGGAAACGGCACCATATTAGTTTAGTTCATTAGCACCTGTTTTAGTGTCTAACTGATTTCCCTCTTTTCCTCTTGGTGATTGTATATATTTTGGTTTACAGAGTTTGTATCTATTATCTCAGTTCGTTGTAATCAATCAATAAAAGCTGAGTTTTATTTAGAGAGCGTTGTAAAGCATTCTATTTTTATTTTACACACAAATTTCATGAAAAATGCACTTGTACCTTTCCGTGGATTGAGTATGAGTTTAGTTAGATTAAAAATCATGATGTTTTGAGAAAGTATCATAGAAGGTGAATATGATTAATTTGCCGAACTTTTTTTTTTTTTGTTGAGACGTCAAGTGAGCATGCATGCCTGCAGTGCTAAACTAAAGATTAGGATAGCACTGTTCAATTTGTAAAGGCCAGGTCAGATAATGCAATCCTGACGTTGCAGAAACTTTTTTTGGGGCAATTTTGAAGACAAAATAGTTGGAAGTTGGGACTGGTGGTTGAAAGAGACTCAAATTTTTTATGTACACTCTGAACAAGAATAACCCAGGGTTGATTTGGGAGCTCAGAACCATATTCTAATAAAATGTTAAAAACTCAATTTATATTTTTTGTCAATATGCTTTGACTGTCAGAATAGATCATTTAACATGGGAATTCATGTATAATAAGCAAATGGGCTTTGCGTTACTGTTTTTATGGTAGCGTCTTTTTGTGTCACTTTCCTGCTTTGTTTGTTTGTAGCTGCGAAAGCCTTGAGAACTTGACAGTTGTACTGGTTTCATCTTTTGAATCAGCTAAAAACAAAAGCAAAACCTTGACCCCCCAGTCCCAGTCTAGACCTTTGCTGCCCAGCTTGCTGGTCGAACCAGGACAAGAAAGGCCATGTGAATAAGAAGCTGCGAACCATAGTAGCTTCAACCGAATTAGCTGGTATTGGGTCCATTTCACAGAACCACCGATTCTGAAGTTGGCACTGATGTGATGTAATCTAGCTGGTAAGTGGGTCCACCATCCAAAACCATCTCAATTGATTTGGGCTGGCAGCACTGGGGACAAAGCCTGGAAACCCAAGCATGTCCTGGAAGAATTAGAACGCAACAATGAAACTGAAATTTGGAGATAAACATAACTGATTTTTATAATGTTAACACTAAAAGAATACATATTTGATGTAATGGCTAGCCATATCTTGTTTTACAGACAGAAATATCAATGAATTATATTTCCTATAAGAATGATAAATAAATACTTTTTAATTTGTATGATACAATTGCATTTCAATTTGAGGCAGGGCAGAAAAATATGTAAACCAGCCATTAAATATATGCAGATTATTGTTAACTTGGAATTGAAGGCACAGATAAAAAAATTTGGGGAACTAAAAAGAAAAGAAGAAGCTTCAAAAACTAAAAGATAAACTTTTAATTGTTACTCAACCCTCAAATGGTGTTATCTCCACCTAGTTGGCTGATGATGCTCCCTATCACTATCACCTTCACTTTTATCAGAAGTCCCTTCAACAAGTTGTCTATGGCCTAATTTTGAAACAGCATTATTCTCTGGTTGAAAATCACGATGTGAACGGGAAGAATCTGTCCCAATCTTGCGTTCCTGCATAGTAACGATAGAAATGTAGAGTTATAAATTGGATCAATAATAGAAAATCCACAACACCTACAAAAAAAAAAAAAAAAAAACAAAAACAAAAAAAAACAAAAAAACAAAACAAAACAAAAAACAAAAAACAAAAAAACAAAAAAACAAAAAACAAAAAAACAAAAAAACCATACTTCTCTAAATAGTAAGTCATCTGCTTCAAGCATGTGGATCACATGTCCAATTTTTGGCCTCTTTGTTGCATCGGGATCAACACATCGAAGAGCAACTAGCAGAACACGTTTAAGTGCCTTTGAAGCAGGCATATCTGGCAGCTTGGGATCAACTACTTCCTCAGATTTTCGGTTTCCAACCATGGTTTTCAACCATTCTACCAAATGTACCTGCCATTTTTAGTCATTTTCAACTTGTTACTCTCAGAAATAGAAGGTAAGATAAGACAGGAAGACTGCAAAGAAATATCCTCCAAATAACAATACAAGACTGACCTCTCCTTGTGGTCGACTATAATCAACAGGGCTTCTCCCAGAAATTATCTCCATGATAAGTATTCCAAAGCTGTAAACGTCACTCTTCTCATTCAGCATTCCCGTGCAAGCATACTCGGGTGCAACATAACTACAGAAACCAACAAATAAGAGTTATTTTACAACTTAAAAACGAATCCAATGAACAATTACCAACTGACAAAAAGACATACATGTATTGTATTGAAACAAAGAAATGAACTTACCCAAAAGTCCCCATCACGCGAGTTGTCACATAACTCCTCTCGGAACACAAGAGCTTAGCAAGCCCAAAATCAGATACCTTAGGGTTCCACTGGCGATCAATTAGTATGTTGCTAGCTTTTACATCTCGATGGACAACCTTTGGTTCAAGACCCTCATGAAGATAGGCCAATCTGCAAAAGTAAAAATTACTGCATGAGTTTAATTGGCTGCCTCAAACAAAAACAAATTAATGTACAAGATTGCACTGTACCCTTTTGCTGTTCCTAATATAATGTTCAAACGGATCTCCCATGTTAGATGGCTGACTTCCCCAACATCCCCGTGAAGCCATTGGTCCAGATTGCCATTGTCAACATACTCATACACAAGCATCCTAAGAAACAAAATGAGATTACACCTTTAAGCTCTCATTCAGAAAGCACAATATTGAGCTTAATTAGGCAGACAATTAGCAATACCTGTATGCACCCTCAGCACAGTATCCAAGTAATCTTACAAGATTTTTGTGTCGCACCCGCCCAATTGCTTCCACCTCCACTTTAAATTCCTTCTCAGCTTGACCCCTGATTATCAACCAGTTTAATAAGCTAATGCATTATACATACATGTAAAAGGCAAGGAACAACAACAAAGATAATTGAGTATGCTCGTAGCCAATCATAAAATGCTTTAAAGCAAGGACGAATCAGGAGAAAAGGTCCAATTTTACTTAATAAAGTTAGAGACTTTCATGCCAACATCAGTTATTCATGCTTGACCATGTGCACAGGGGATTAAAAAGGAAGACTACACTTTATTTCTCCAAAGCATGCCACTTTAATGCCGAATTCTCACTCACTCAAGAAAAGAATATTGCACCCCAAAATAAGTAAAAATAAAAGGAGAATTCTACAGTACACACTTTATTTTTTAATGTAGCATATATACAATAGTTAACTTGGTATAAAACTTAACATAGCAATTAGGATATTGCCTTATTTAATATATATATATATATATATATATTTTTTTTTTTTTAATAATAGATGAACTGTTAAGATTAGGAGATACATACAAAATAAAAAAGTGTACCATAGAATGATCCAAAAATAAAAAGAAGAATAAAACCAGACAAGAAAACAATGGGCTACCACATAAAACCAACCAACAGAAAATAAATTTCTTTGGTTGTTGAGAGAACACAAGAAAAGGAAATAAAATTCAAACACAATTTTCAATTATAAAAGACCAAAGAGAAAGTAGAGAAAAAAAAATTCAAAAATAAAACTGGCAGTCTGGCACTAAACTCTTTCTAATGCAATTTTCAGATGGAGTTGAGTGAATTCACCTTTCCTTTTTTTTACCCCTAGCAATTAGGGGCGAAGAAAATTATGATCTACAAACACCCTCTGAAGTTAGAAGTCTGAACTGCACCTAACACAACTATTTTTTTCACCTAAATAAAGTTTCTTCATTTCAAAAATCCAAAACACCATGAGGAAATGACTTTATAACAAAATTTCTACTATTATAGTAAAAAAAAAAAAAAAAAATCCACACTCGCTCAGCAAATAAACAGTAAATACAAACTACATCAGATCCAAAAAAAACACACACACACACACACAAATTACAGTAACACGTATCTTCTATTATTGTAATCACATTAGTAATAATGTAATAATGAATATAAGAACGTAAACACATCATAGAAAAATAAATAAATCAATAAAAGTAGGACCTGTATTCTTATAACGGCCACTCTGGTGTCATCATTCAAAATAAAATTATTATAACAACTAAATTTGTCACTCTATATATGGAAATATGTATTACAACAACTAAGTTAATATAGATGAAACTCTATCAAATGTTTATTAAGACAGTTTTGACAAGTGGGTTCTAATTAGTTCAACTTTTAAAATTAGAGATTCAAAGAGAGAGAGAGAGAGAGAGAGAGATTAATACGTATTGCAGAGTAGATATTAACGGCGACTCTGGTACCTGTTATTCAAGAGGTTTTTAACGGCGACTCTAGTACCGTCATTCAAAAGTCCAGAATACACAATCCCATAGCCACCTTCACCAATAACGTTCTCTTCACGCAACCCATTGGTTGCAGCCTCAAGCTCTCTCAGTGTGTACCATCTTCCCCAACCCAAGTGCGAAACCTCGGGCCCCACCATGCTCCCACTGTTCCCCAACGAAGACGCCGTCGTTTCAGTCTCGCCGCTCGACACCACGACCACCCGGTGCTCCAGCTTCCCGATCTCGATTTGGATCTCGGATGGCGGAGCTGGGTGGGCCACGATTTCCTGGATTTCTTTGGAGATTGGTGGAGTTGTTGGGTCGACGGTGGAAGTGGGTTTGGTGTGTTGGTGGCGGTGGCGGTGGCGGCGAGAGGTGATGCAGAGAGAGAGCATGAAGAGAGCTAAGACGATGAGTGAGCCGACTAAGATTCCTATGACTACCCATAGTCTCAGGCCGAAGATTGAGGTCGGTTTTGATAGTTCTGTGTCCACAAATGCTGCATCGTATACTGACATTTTTTTTTTCTTTCTTTCTCTTTCTTTGTTTTGTTTTCTGTTTATGTAATGTGTGTGTGTTTTTTATGTATGTGTGAATGAATGAGAAGGTTATGGGTTTGGAGACATTGGTGAGTGGGGTATGGTCTGAAAATAAGAAGAGAGAGAGAGAAAGAGGGAATGGAAGTGATATTGGAGTGCTGTGGTAGAAAGAGTATAATAAATATCTGTCTGTACCTTGCTGGAGTAGCTGTAAAAGATGCTGCTGCTACTTCTGTTTGCTTATTACATTACCATTACTCAATTTTAATTTTGAAAAATACCTTCTGGCCCCACACAACTGATGTTAGTTGAATTTATTTCTCCCTTAAAAAAAATAAAAATAAAATAAAGTTTCAATTAACAAAGTTTTTAGCATTAAATAAAGAACTTATATAGTATATTTCCTCTCAAAAAAAAAAAAATTATATAGTATAGTAATTAATATATTGTAGTCTTTAAGATTATCGGGAATGTTAAAAGATACCTTGACATAAACCTGTTTGATAGCAAATTACAGAGCTCAACCTGCTTTGGTAGGAAGATGGATTTCTTTTTAAAAAGATTGATATCCACATTCTTATTATTGGATTATATATATATATATATGATATTTTCTTTAGTTATATTTTTAATTTGGGATTGAATTTTTTTAATAAGAAAATAAATTATTTTATTGACAAGACATGATATTATTACAACTCATGGGTAGAACTCATCCTTGAAAACCGGCTTGTAAGATGGTGTCCAAGAACTTATAAACACATGGTTAAACTTATTCTTAATCCATGTAAGGCACTAGGATCATAAGATACCACTATGCTTCGCAACCGACGTCCACAACGACTCATTCTAGCAACACAGACCCATTGGTAGCCCTTTCTCTTTTTGGTGGCTCCACTCAACTATCAGTAATTTTAATCTAGACTCTAGGTCACCCCTTCCAAGATCCTACTACAAAGTCGCAACTCATTTGATCCCATACTCAATGAGCTACACCCAATTAATCGGGATGGTGATTAGCTCTGATACCAAATGTTACAACCCATGGGTAGAACTCACCCTTGAAAACTGACTTGCAAAGGGATGGTGTCCAGGAGCTTATAAATACATGATTAAACTTATTCTTAATCCATGTGGGATACTAGGATCATAACAGATATCGTGATATACCATGAAGAACAAGATTTTTAAATTATTAATTTTGTATTATACAAAATGTTAGACCGTTGTTTTATTAGATTTGACTTGATTTATAGTTAATGTTATTTTTCTTAATATTTATTGGGAAATGTTAACGGATGTCCTTAAGACAATTGTTAATAAACTATTTTTAAAAAGTTTTTATGGGAAAAAAAAAACAATTATTGGGGAATGTTTTGCCAATATAGTAAACAAACCATTTTAATGTTTTGACTTGTTAACAAACCATTTTAATGTTTTGACAGCTTTTTCTATTTCCTATAAAAGTGGTGTCAATTTTTTTCAAAAATGAATTGTTAACCATTACTCTAAGGACACTCATTAACATGACCTATAACAACCAAGTCACAATGGCAACAATGTATCTCTCTAGGGATGCGAAGCTGTGGTGGCGGACACAATACGAGGACGTACTGAAGGGCCATTATTTATTTATACAAAGATACTGATAAAGTAATTTGATATTGGGTTTATAAATCTAATGGTATTTTCAGATAATAAATAATTTCTATAAGATTCCTAAGAATATACCAAATATGGGAATTTCATATCACTGAAATCTTATTAAATCCCTAACCAAACTAAACATAAGAATTGTGGGGAATGGAAGAGTCTCCATCCAGGCCTTAAGTCCAAGAAGTAACTGGGTCGTGGGGAACAAAATGGGCCCAGCCTATATAATAAAAGGAAGGCCTAGGGGACAAGGGGCTGTGAAAGAAAGGAAGTTAGACCATCCTAAGTACTACGGAAGAAGAGAGTGACGCAGGAAAGCTATTCCCGTGGAGATAGTAAGGAACTAGCCTTACCCGAGGAATGGTGCACAGATGATCCATGTATGGATTCCAGGAGATGCCTAGAACCACTGGAAACTTCCAGAACACGCAAGAAGGTTGAAGATTTTTGCCTCCGCATTAATGATGGGGTTCTTACCTAACCTCTGCCGCATTGAATGCATATAAGAGCATCCACATCAATATGTGCAAATTTTTTTTTCATTTTGCACATCTAAAACCTACATTTTCTATTTTACACACTTATTTTTACAAAACACCCACATCAGTTTGTCTATTATACACATTTATTCAAATAAAATATTCATTTTTTTAACACTGTGAACAGTAACCATGAGAGGAGAGAGAAAGGAAAAGAGAGTGAGGTGAAGAGAGGAGAGAGAAAAAAAGAATAAAAAAATCATTTACACGGTGAATAGTAACCATGTATATATACATGGTTACTGTTCATTTGCAAGACCATTGTGCATATTTAGACATTTTTACAAAGACTGATGTGGGGGATTTTTGGGTTAAAATATGTAAACTTGAGCATTTGTTTTGTATTTTAGAAAACTACCCATGAGCTGGTGTGGTTGCTCTAAGACAGCCTGAACAGTACAAACAACTCCCAAAAGTCAAAGTTCCAGGATAAGGGTGGGGAAGAAACCGATAAAGTAAAGGAAAATATTCCTAAGAATTTGGCTGGCAACAAGACAGTTGTATAGATAAAAGCAAGGAATGTCATTGGGGAGAGAGGCAAATGAAAGGGAGATCTGGGTGAAAGGAAAAAAAAAAGAGAAAGGGGAACAATCTGAAAGAAAGATAGAGAGAAAGTGTGTGTAACACCACGGGAACGAAATAATTTCCTATTGTAACATCTGAGTAGAAATTGAAACACATGTGGCCAAAGAAATCGACTGCTTGAGTTTCCCATTGTGGAGTGTTTATTCCCTATTGTTACTTATAATTAGTTGTGTGAGACATTATAGTGGTGATCCATGGAGAATATCTCGGGGGCCAATTTTTGTCTGCTCACAAGAATAATTACATTTTCAAGCTTTTAGATTCTCAAGCATTACATTTCCAAGAATCTTAATGCCAAAGGGTAATGTGGATTCCCCAAACCAAATGCCACCTTAAGTTTAAATCTCACTTATACCAAAAAAATCAATTGGTGTCTTTGTCTAATAATAAAGAATAATTATTAGCAACCATATATTTGAATTTTGTTGGATAATCTTTTTGCTTCCTGTTGTTGGCCTTCAATTCTATGGATTTTTGTATAGATAATATCAAGCTGTAGCTTGATCCCTCTCATATTTGGTGTTCTCCCTATCTCAGACCTTCCCTTCCTTTTAGTATGTGTTCACCTCTCTTTTATAAAATGGTTTTCTAGCATAGATCTATTTGTACTAATATTTAGGCAAAGTTTGTCACCATCTACACCAAAAACTAATTAATATATTGGCATAATAATAATAATAAACAATCATCTATAATCATGTATTTTAAATTTAATTGAAAATTTTAAAATACAATACTTAAAGAATTGTATCTAAATTTTATTGTCTATATTTTAACGGTACCCACATAAGGACGACCTTATGGTATACTTGCTTTTAAATCGTGTAAATTTATGCATTGTATTTTATTTGTATCTATGCACGAGGACATTAATTATATTGTTTCTAGATAATTTATGGGTCATGCTAACGAGTGCCCTTAGAGCATTGGTTGACAATTCATTTTAAGAAAGTTTTGACACCACTTTTATGAGAAATGAAAAAAGCTGTCAAAATATTAATTACTTTTTCTTTTCTTTTCCCATAAAAACTTTCTTTAAATGGATTATTAACCAATGCCCTAAAGGCATTCGTTAACATTTCCTATAATTTATTAGTTAACAAAAATATCACTTCTACATTCAGTCAACAACACTATCATAACTTCTTATGAAATTGATGCAATACCTTGTTATGAGTATGACTTTCCCTGAGCATTCTCATTAAAGGTGGGATAAATGCTAAAAGCTATTTTTAGCAACAAAACCACTAAAAAAGCCCCTATATCAATGGTGCTAAATTTTAAATTTTTTAGCACCTTAATACAGTAGGATATTATTACTAACACCCTATTGTAGCAAGTTGCTACTCATTTTTTATTATTTTTCATTCCCCTTTTCTCTCTCCCCTCAAATCTCACTCCCTGCTCTCTCTCTCTCAAAAAGAATAAAAAATGATAAATAATAATATTTTAATAAAGTGGTAAAAAAAATAGAAATTTTTATGTTAAGTATATTGTAAAGTGATATGTTAAATGTTATAAAGTTGATTTTTTAGATGGTAAGTACTAAATTTTTTAAAACTCATGATGAGATTGCTATAAATCTATTAAGATATGTGCTATTTGAGTCACCTAAAAATATTCTATCTAACAGTCTTTCTTGGTACTGTTATGAATATGACACCATGACTTTCCATACTAAATTGAGAACTGTGAAATGTATAGGTGAGATTTTTCCAAAGACTTGTGCTATCATGAGGATTTTCCCCCTTTTTTTTTATGTTAAGCGTGAACTTTCTTCCACGGTATTAAATAGTACCCATGTTGTTATTTTAAAATACAAAAGTATTCATGCACCATGTTACTTTATTTTTCATATCATAGATGTCTTATCACTAAAACATAATTTATTTATTCTCTAGGAAATCATAAATAATTTATTATGTGTTTGAAAGAAAAGAAAAAATTATAGGTATTTAAGTGACATTGTTCTTGTGCGTGCCAGAAATGAAATTATTGGACCTAACTTCACTTGGACTCACAACTTACTTATAAGGTGGGTTAAGGATTTCCTACTTTGGGTCGTTCACGTCACAAAAACTCAAAATGATATTGCTACTCTCTCTCCCTCTACTGTTTTTTCTCCTTTTTTGCTAAACCCTTTTTTCTTCCCCGACTTCTCCTATTTATAGTCATATGTTAATGGGGCGATCATGATTACTGCTATCGTTAGTGCAATCGGAGATCCAATATTATATATTGTAAGTGGGCGTTTAGGTGAGAGTGGGATGCAGCGATTATGGCTTTGGAACTTGGCTCCCACTCAGGTTTATATGTTCGGTAGTGATGTTTCCTGAACTGCTGAGCATGCAATGGTACGTCCGAACAAGACATCCTTATTTGTTCGGGAAATTCGTGCCGAGCATAAGTCAGGAGTCGAGGCTCAAAACTTATAGTTTGAGAAGGCAAGCTTAAACAGAATTTAGAGTAGTGGGGCCGCGTCATTAGGCCTGAATCCTGGGCTCAATTGGGCCTTGGGATCTCGGTGCCGTACATTAGCCCCCCCTTGATTCATACCCAGCTGCTGGGAAGAATCAAGGAACTGACCAGCCTTTGGATCTCGAGAGCCCTACGGCCAGGAACTCACGCGGCAATGGCTTCTCATCAACGCTCTTCTCAAAAAAGACACGCTATCTTGCTGTGCCAGGTTTAGATGTCATTATTGCCTGACGGTTCGTGAACCGAAGCGGCGCGCGTGTCGGTTACCTTTTGGCATTCGCAGGGTCTTTTCGCAAATCGTGCCCATTTATTGCTGATTAAACGCTCCTATGCCCTCTTCTGCTTCTATAAATAGCCCCTTTTAGAACATTCTTTCACTTTTTCACCTCTGATTTCTTGAGCATACTCTCTGCCGACCATTCTTTTGAGCGCTTATTCACCAGCCCAGAGTACCTTTCTCCCCTAGAACCCAAAGTAAGTTCTCTTCCCTTTCCTATTCCTTCAACTTCTCACAGTATTATATTTCAAAAATGGGTTACTCTTATCTCCTGGAGGCCCTGGGGGCTTTAGCCACCTTTAGGTAGAAATTTGATGTTCCCAGTGACGTGGAAGTGGCTTACTGCCACGAGAGCGAAATCGCTCTACACCGAGGGTGTGGCACAGCTTTTTTTCCCTTAATGGCAATTCTAGAGGGTGGGGTAAGGTTCCCCGTGGATCCCCTTTTGACTAACACACTTAGGTACTACGGGCTGTGTCCCGACCAGCTTCCCCCCAACTTTTACCGGGTAGTTAGCTGCGTTAGCAAGTTGAATCACACCTTTGATTTACAGTTAGACCACATGACATTAACCACATGTATAGTCTTTGTGGGAATAAATCTTCCAACTATTACTTAAAAACTAGGGATAATCGGGTACGGCTGATATCATGCCTACCTGATTCGAATAAGAACTCGGCCGGGGAGTTTGTCCGGGTGCGCGGCAACTGGTTTGCCGGGGGGGTCCCTCCCTCTTTCAAAGCACGAAGTGGGTTCATACCTATCTCTGACCTAACCATCTTCCCCCCCCCCCCTCCCCCTCTTTTATTATTTTTTTATTGATGTAGCTCTTCATTACTAGCTGTTGATATAACATCTCATTTTTTTGCAGACGGCAAGGTCTTCGTTCCGGACATTAGGACAGTCCACGTCAGGGACCTCAATTTTATCCTTCGTTCCGAGATATTCGTTCACAGGGACGGACAGCTCCGAGCCTCGCACCTGATTCTCGGAGTAGAACCCGTTTATTCCACCTGGCAATCCTTTAAACAGGCACTGTTAGTTGACAGTCCACTCTTGTCATATATAGACGTTCGGTACGCAGATTTCCTACCGCCGAAGCTTACGACTGGTGAGGCTAGGGAGTTCGGGAAGCGCTACACTGGCTCGGATGAGCTAGCGCCCTTGCGGGACGAATCTGCGGAGCTTGTATCTCGGCGTCTTCGAGAGTTAGCCCACGAGGTTATCCAAGAAGAAGCTCATGTTCAAGTACCCGCTCAACCCGAGGACCCCGTTGAACCCGAGGCCCCTGTTGTGGAAGTCGAGCATCTTGCGTCTAAAGCAGCAAACTTGTCGGCCTCCGATCCCCTTCTCGGCGAAGACATGGTGACCAGGAAGACAATGACCATTGACCGTTTCGTGCCCAGCGCACGGCAGGCCACTCAGCCCCCAACCTCTCAGATTCAAACCCAAGCACCTCCCCCTCCACCCCCTCCTCAAGCTGGATGAGCCCGAAAAAGGCAGAGGGCAACCGACCAACCATCCACGGGTCCGGGAGATGTAGCCACTCAGACCCCTTCCCGGCCAATCGGGGGCATAGTTATTCAAAAGCCGCCAACCCAGGTCGGGCTGGGTGTTGCGTCCTCCTCTCAAGTCGCGCCTGCGTGGAAGCCCAAGTTTTTGCTGGACGGCAAACCCTTGCCTTCAATTGCCTGTGTGCGGATGTGGGAGAAAGGCGAGGGGGGTCGTATTGCTCAGACCCTGGCCACGGGTCTTCTTCTTCCCGATGACGTACATGCCTTTGAAGATGGTTCGGAGGAGTCCGTGGGGCGCCGGTTACAGTGGCATACTATCGTGGTAACTCCCTCTTTGTCAATTACTTATCACTTTCTTCATTTCATTGCCGTACTGATTTCCATTTTTGTCAGGCTGCCTAATTGGCCCATATTTTGTCTGGCCGTGCAAAGGATCTTGCCGCGGAGGTTGATCGTGAGAGGGAGGCACGGGAGACAGCTGCCAAAACAGCGAAGGAAAAAGTAAAGGCAGCTGATTCTGCCGAGAAGAAGGCTGCTACTGCGGAGAAGAACAGAGCTTCGGCGGAGAAGAGGTGCGCGGATCTCCTGGCTAAGTAGAATGAAACAAACGTCAAACTGGCCGAAGCGATTAGCCTAAACACATTCCACGCCGAGGAACTCACCGACCTGAGGGCAGCCTTAGAGGCCTGCGAGGAAAAGTGGTATAATGAAGGGTTTGCCGATGCCGAGAATTCTGCGGAACCGGTGGTGAACCAAGCCCGAAGGTTGGGTTTTGAGGCTGGGTGGTTTGCCGCCTTGCAAGCTTTGGGTGTTCCCGAGGACTCCCCTTTGAGAGACCCCGACTAGATTCCCTTTCCAGGCCTTGTTACTGCCGCGCAGGATCACCCAGTGCCCGTCGAAGAGGAAGAAACGGCAAGCATGCGGGAGCTAGTGGAGCAGATCGATGCTCACATAGAGATAGATGAAATGGAAGCCACCAGCATGCCGAATGCACGAGACGTGCTCAGCGAGGACCTGCATTTTCCCGTGACCGACCAACAACAACCTGCAGCCGCAGATCAAACCGAACCCCCCACTTGACTTAAATTAATTATCGTTCCGCTCTTACCCCTTTTTACCGCATTTTTTCTTCTCTTTAATTTGTTAAGTTTGCCTATGTCACCGGGTTGTGGTGACTGAACAATTTCTTTATTTCGCGGGGATGACCTTTAAACAGTTGCCGAGTTTTGGCGATGGAATATTAACTCTGCTTTTATCTCAATTTGAATGACTATCTGTTTACTGTGTGTTTGTTTAGATCATGCCTGTGAGTGATTCACTGTGATCCTTGGTGCTGCCTTTCTTTATCCATTTTTGTTGTCACTATTTATTCATTCGCATGTTTGGCTGGGAGCGGCCTGCACGTTGGCCCCAATACCCTGCGTTTATACAACGTTTGTTCATTCTTCTGAGAACATGAACGGCAGTGCCTCAAAATATGGCGCACAGTCTTCACGTGCTCGGTTAATCCGATCGTATCGAGATTGGTAATCCGAGAAGGTGGTTTCTGTCCGTCTCTTTTCTATTATAGAACGATAAGGTTTCCTCCTGCTCGGTGATTTTGATCGAATCGAGAAAGAGGTTTCTGTACTTAGTCTTTTTGTATGTACGATAAGGTTTCCACCCGCCCGGTGATCTTGATCGAACCGAGAACAAGGTTTCCGTCCTTAGATTTTTTTGTAAGTACGATAAGGTTTCCACCTGCCCGGTGATTCTGATCGAACCGAGAACGAGGTTTCTGTCCTTAAATTTTTTTGTAAGTACGATAAGGTTTCCACCTGCCCGGTGATTTTGATCGAACCGAGAATGAGGTTTCTGTCCTTAACACAATTAATTCATGCTAGACATGCAATTTGCTTAACGTAATCAAATACAGCGGACATAAACAAGTTCACCATTATATTGACTAGAGCAAAGTACAAAATATGGACTTACGTTTTGGTGCATGAATGGTCATTGATAGAACCTCTTTAGGTTGTGGACATTCCATGGTCGGGGGAGTGGCCTCTCGTCAAGGTCTTCTAGGTAGTAAGCCCCCACGCCTGCAATGGCCGTGATCCTGTATGGTCCCTCCCACGTTTGAGCTAACTTCCCTACACTTACATCCCGCATGTTTCCCACAACCTTTCTCAGTACTAAATCTCCGGCATTGAACTCCCGAACTTTCACGTCCCGGTTGAATCTTTGGGCGAGCCTTTGCTGGTATTCCGCGAGCCGAATTGTGGCCGCTTCCCGGTGCTCTTCTAACCAATCCAGGTGCTCCAGCATTGAACCGTCGTTCCGGATGGGGTCAAGCCCTGAGACCCGTGCACTGCATAAACTAACCTCGGCCGGTATCACGGCTTCAGCCCCATACGTCAAAGAGAACGGGGTCTCCCCCGTGGACTTTCTGAAGGTTGTCCGGTAAGCCCACAAAACGTTAGGTAACTCTTCGGCCCATCTTCCTTTTGCCCCGTCCAACCTTTTCTTCAACCCATTCAAAATGGTCTTGTTCACTACCTCAGCTTGGCCGTTACTTTGAGGATACGCCGGACTGGAATATCTGTTCTTAATGCCGAGATCGCCGCAAAAGGTTCGGAAAGCTTTGCTGTCGAACTGTAGGCCATTGTCTGATATAAGTGAGTCTGGTACCCCAAATCTGGTGACTATGTTCTTCCATACAAACTTCTTCACGTCCACATCCCGGATATTGGCCAGGGCCTCGGCTTCTGCCCACTTTGTGAAGTAATCGACCGCCACCACCACGAATCGGCGATTACCTATTGCTCGGGGAAACAGTTTGAGGATGTCTAGCCCCCATTGTGCAAATGGCCATGGACTGTTGACGGGGTTTAAATGACCTGTCGGCTGGTGGATCAAAGGGGCGTGTTTTTGGCACTGTTCACATTTCCAAACATAATCCGCCGCATCCTTCTGCATTTGCGGCCACCAGAACCCTTGAGTCATTGCCCTGTGCGCCAATGAACGCCCCCCAACATGGCCAGCACATACCCCGTCATGCAGCTCGGACAGAAGTTCATCTACTTTTTCGGGATGTAAACATAAAAGGTACGGGCCTCCAAAAGACCTCCGGTACAACTTGCGATCTGCCGACAGCCAATATCGGGGAGCCAGCCGTCGAATCTTTTTAGCCTCTCTTTCATCGTTTGGAACTTTATCCTCGGCTAAGAAATCTATGATTGGGTTCATCCAGCATGGCCTGGTTGTTGAAACTACGGACACATCAAGCCCGACTATGTGACTGCCATCTTCCATACTGATGCTTGGCTCCTTTATAAGCTCTATTTTGATAAGCCGAGGAACATCCTCGGCAATTAATGAGACCAACGTGGCTAGTGAGTCGGCGTGCCTGTTTTTAGCCCGACCTACCTGGGCTACCTTCACTGTCTCGAACTTGCTAATGATGCACTTAGCTGTGCTCAGATAGGCTTTCATCCGAGAGTCTCGAGCTTCAAAGCTTCCAAAGATCTGATAAACAACCAGCCGAGAGTCTGAATAAATCTCCACATCCCTTGCGCCCAGGCACAACACGGTCCTTAACCTGGCAAGAAAAGCCTCGTATTCGGCCTCATTATTAGAGGCTTTGAATCCCAGTCTGAAGGAATGCTCTAGTCGTATGCCCTCCAGAGTGATTACGACTATTCCGGCTCCGACCCCTATAGCACTAGAAGCACCGTCCACAAACACCTTCCATGGGCGATTTTCTACATTATAGATTATCTTCCCGTCGTTCTTGGGGGTGAATTCCGCAATGAAATCAGCGAGGACCTGCCCCTTGACTGAGCTTCGCGGCCTGTATCTTATGTTGAAGGAACCTAACCGGGTTCCCCACTTAGCTATTCGGCCCGTGAAGTCTGATCTTTTCAACAATGACTGCAGGGGATACTTAGTGAGGACGAACACAGTATGAGCTTGAAAATAATGTGGCAGCTTTCTCATCGCGTGCACCAGAGCTAACACTAACTTCTCCAAGGGTAGATATCTCGTCTCGGCATCTACCAGGGTTTTGCTTATGTAATACACTGGTTGCTGCACTCCTCAGTCCGTCAACAACACGGCGCTCACGGCGTGATCGAACACCTAGAGGTACATGAACAAATCTTCTCTAGAATCCGGTGCCGTTAACATGGGCGCTTGCGCAAGATATTCCTTCAGATCTTGAAAGGCCTTGTCACAGTCCTCGTCCCACTGAAACCCCTTCCACTTCTTCAGAAGTTGATAAAATGGTCTGCAGCGATCAGCAAATTTGGAGATAAAGCGATTTAATGCGGCTAACATCCCGATTAATACTTGCACCTCCTTAGGGTTACTCGGCGGTCTAAGGCGTTCTACGGCTTCTATCTGATCGGGATTGGCCTCTATTCCTCGAGTAGAAATCAGATACCCCAGGAACTTACCAGCCCCCACGCCAAATGTGCACTTCTCGGCATTCAGGCGCAACTTATGCCGTCGTAGTACCTCAAATACCTCCCGGAGGTCTTCAATATGCCGTGGTTCCTCTTTACTCTTCACCACCATATCGTCAATGTACACCTCTACCGTGCGCCCAATTTTTTCTCGGAACATTCTTGTCATCATCCGCTGGTAAGTGGCCCCGGCGTTCTTTAATCCGAACGGCATCACTTCGTAGTGATAGTTGGCATCTGGGGCGATGAATGCCGTCTTTTCTTGGTCCTCGGGTGCCAGGGCAATCTGGTGATACCCCTGAAAGGCGTCCAAGAAACTCATCCTCGGGTGCCCATACGTAGCATCTACTAGTTGATCAATCTTGGGCATCGGGAACGGATCTTGAGGGCATGCCCGGTTTAAGTCCGTGAAATCCACACAAACCCTCCATTTGCCATTCTTCTTCTTGACTACCACCGTGTTTGCCAACCATTCCGGGAAGAATACCTCTCTTATTACCCCTGCTTCCTTCAGCCTCAGGACTTCTAACTTGACCGCGTCAACATGCTCCTTCGATGCTCTTCTCGGCTTTTGCTTTTTTGGTGGGAATGATGGGTCAACGTTGAGCTTGTGGACAATGAACTCGGGATCAACTCCAGGCACTTCGTACGGACTCCAGGCAAACACGTCCACATTCTGCAAGAGGAACAATAACATTTGTACCTTATCCCGGTCTGCCATGCTTATGCCTATCTGGAAGTACCGGTCAGTGTCTGGCAAAATTTTAACCTTCAAAACATCCTCGGTACAACTCGCCCCTGCTTCTTCTCGGGGCATCTGTAATTGCTATGAAGCTACTTCTTCGGTGACTTCCTTTTGTTCAACCTGCTCGTCTTTCCACCTGACTGCGGCGACCAGACACTGCCTAGCCACTCGCTGGTTCCCTCGTACCACGACAACTCCATATTCGGTGGGAAATTTAACTTTCACATGCAGGGTGGATGGGACGGCTTTCATTGCGTGAATCCACGGCCTTCCCAGAATTGCCGTGTATGGCGAGAACGACTTGACTACTATGAAGGTCACCGTCACTTCCTTGCCCTCCATACTCACCGAGAGAGAAATCTGACCTTCGGGGATTACCGTTCTCCCGTCAAAAGAGACCAGCGGCGTGTCATATTTCACCAAGTCCTTATTTTTTAGCCCAAGCCCCTCAAATAGATCGGGGTACATTACATCAGCTCCGCTCCCCTGGTCTATCATCACCCTCTTCACCAAGAAGCCGCTCATCCGCGCTGTTACTACCAACGCGTCATCATGAGGTTGGATTGTCCCCTCCAGATCTTCCTCGTCAAAAGAGATCGTCAGCCGGCCAATTTTCATCCTTTTTTTGGGTGATCGTCCTTCCGAGCACACTACCGTTAATACTCCTCTCATCGTGGCCGCACTCCTTGGGGCGGCGTGGATGACTTCGATCACTCCTAAAGGTGGCGGGAGAGGATTCCCCTTCTACCGAACACCCTGACCAGCATCTCGGTTACCAGAATCCATTACGAACTCTTTCAAATGCCCGGCCTTCACCAGTTGACCCAAATGATCTTTTAATACCCGGTACTGTTCAGTGGTGTGCCCTTTATCTCGGTAATATGTGCAGTACAAGTTCTAATTCCTCCGAGATGGATCCCCTCCCATCTTGTTCGGCCATCTAAAGAATGATTCATTCTTAATCCGGTCTAAAATTTTGTGTACCGGTTCTTTGAACGCTACATTTACCCCTTTAATTTGTGTCTCCGGTTCCTGCATCCTGAAATCCTTCCTCGATCTCGTGGGAAAAACGCCCTGTCGGGAGCGGCTCAGTAACAGGGCCTTTCCCTTATTCTGCAGCCGATCATCTTCGAGATGTTTGTACTCCTCAATGCATCTTATAAGTTGCCTCATATCCTCCGGGGGTCTTTTCGTCAACGATTCTCGTAGTTCAGAATCCTCGGGTAAACCCATCCTGAAAGTGCTTGCCGCAATCTTTTCATTACGCCCACCAATCTCATTGTACAGCTCCCAATACCGACTTGCGTAACTCCGAAGGGTTTCGCCGACCCCCATTTTTATGGAAAGTAATGCATCCACCGGTTGCGGCACCCGGCTGCATGTCACGAATCGAGCGCTAAACTCCTGGATCAGCTCGGCAAAACTGTGGATAGAGCCTTTCCGTAACCGATTAAACCATCTCAAGGCCGTGGAGCTAAGACTCGAGGGGAATACCTTACACATCAACGCATCATTGTGTGCATGTAAAGACATCATGTGGATATAATGACTGACATGTTCCACCGGGTCCGTCTTCCTGTCGTAGGAGTTAAACGGTGGTCGCGTAAATTTGCTCGGCATAGGGGCCCGCACAATTTCGCTTGAGAACGGTGACCGAGCAGCTCTTCGTAAAGCCTGGCTCATTGCGTCCATGGCAGCATTGTAGGGTTGCCGCTCCTCCGGCGAATCCGAACCACGGTCACCAAACTCGTGCGAGGAAGAACGGCTCCGACGCCGATGCCTCTCTTGGGAGTGTGAACGGGTCCTATGTCGGCGTGACTCCCAAGATATTGAACGGTCCCGAAATCGTCGAGAACTGGAATGGCTAGACCTCTCCTCGCCTTGATCTCCCATACCTCTACCTCTCCTTTCTCGGTTGTCCTGGTCCCTTCTCTGACACTAACCCCTTGCCTCTAACTCCAAATCCCCCACCAGTCTGCGCAACAGCTCCAACTCTTGGTCCCTCTCGTCACGCTGCCCATGTCCCGAGGCACCGAACATCGTTCGACGAGCCTGGTCTGATCCCTCTCCTAGGCCAGATTCTTGTTCTCCTTGCATACGCTCCCTATCCTTGCGCCTTTTCTGCCTTCTTTCCCGCCATGAAGAACCCCGAGAAGATCCTGTCGACCCGCTCTCGACCTGGCCTCTCGTACGCCTTTCGGACATTTCCCTCGTTTGAGTCACTGTCGAACCACAGCTTCGTAGGATGGCCCCACGGTGGGCGCCAATTATGCGTGCCAGAAATGAAATTATTGGGCCTAACTTCACTTGGACTCACAACTTACTTATAAGGTGGGTTAAGGATTTCCTACTTTGGGTCGTTCACGGCATAAAGACTCAAAATGATATTGCTACTCTCTCTCCCTTTACTGTTTTTTCTCCTTTTTTGCTGAACCTTTTTTTCTTCCCCAACTTCTCCTATTTATAGCCATATGTTAATGGGGCGATCATGATTACTGCCATCGTTAGTGCAATCGGAGGTCCAATATTATCTATTGTAAGTAGGCGTTTAGGTGAGAGTGGGATGCAGCAATTATGGCTTTGGAACTTGGCTCCCACTCAGGTTTATATGTTCGGTAGTGATGTTTCCCGAACTGCCGAGCATGCAATGGTACGTCCGGACAAGACATCCTTATTTGTTCGGGAAATTCGTGTCGAGCATAGGTCGGGAGTCGAGGCTCAAAACTTATAGTTTGAGAAGGCAAGCTTAAACAGAATTTAGAGTAGTGGGGCCGCGTCATTAGGCCTGAATCCTGGGCCCAATTGGGCCCTGGGATCTCGGTGCCGTACAGTTCTGATTATGATTGTGAAATCAAACACCATCGTGTTTTGGGGGAAAAACATTAGTAGACAAATTTATTTGATTCATGTAGAATTTTTAGAGTGGGGTCTTAGTTAAAGTGCACAATTCTTTAAAGAAAAATTATAAATATTTTTTAGAAAAAGAAAAGAGATCTTAAAAATAACAAGGTTGATTTACATTGTGAATTTGAGCTCCTAAATTTTTAAATCAAGTAATCAACTTCTAACTTCACTTCAAATTGCAAATAATCATTACATTCTTAATTTTTTTTTAGCAAATTGAAGAGAATTTATCAAATAACCCTTCAACCCATTACAACTAATCTAAATTTCACTTTAACCCCTAAACATTGAAAATTGAAAACCATGAATATCTTCAATTTGATGAAAATTATTGTAATTTTAAATAAAATTAAAAGGTTGATTTCTTAGGTTTAAAATTTTACGAATACATTGTAAATTCTTTAATATAGCTTTTTGTAACTGTTAGGGATTTTTTTTTTTCAAATTTGCAGTGAACTTATGTGCCTAGAGCACAATGTTAGAGCTTAATCATGAATATTGTAGTGGCTTGGAGCAGTTTTCTGTCGACACACACTTGTCCAAATACTTTGATACAAGTCACACAATTTGCATATTTGCTAATGTATAATTAAATTATGGGTCATGTTAATGAGTATCTTTAGGAAAATTGTTAATAAATTATATTAAAAAAGTTTTAACAATATTTTCATGGGAAATATAAAAAGTTGTCAAAAAAAATTTATTACTCTATCATTTTTTCATAAAATGTTTCTAAAAATAATTTTAAAACAATATCCTTAAAGTATCTGTTAATATTTCTGTCAAATTGTATCACTTGCATACGAATCCATCACTTATCATGCATTTTAAGTTATGTGAAAGTGTGCAGTCCTAGACATATTGAGCTCCGAGTTCGGACTGATCGAAATTGTTTGGACTTTGGACCCAGTTTTAACGTTTATGGTGGTAATGTAGGACCAAAAGATGACCATTTGAAGAAAAGGCATTCTTGATATCAGACGGTTATAGTAAATAATTCATACGTAGAATGAAATTTCTAGGGAGGTTCCAAAACAAAAGCATGGTGATTGATTGAATTGAATTCAAACCCCCGTGATTACTTGAAGTCGGACCCCATTTAACACTCTGGGGGTAATCACGGGAAGGACGATTTGCTAAAATTGACTTTCTAAAAATGCTTGCAACTCTGTCACTCGCTAGTGCATGTTGCAATGCAAGTTGCTAAATTGTAAATGGCTAACTTTTATAATAATAATAATAATGCATTTTAGATTCCAGACAAGTTAAAAGATAACATAAAGTTGTTGGTGTAAGAAAAAAACACCAATAGTGGAAAGCCTTCTAGGAAATGGCAGAGAACATTATAGATTATGGAATTTTATAAAGATTTTGTTGTTTTATTATGTTAATGTGACAGTTGGTCTTTCGTAAAGATTGGGGCAACCAGGGTGAATTATGAGAGACGTGATAAACCTAAGTTTCTGCTCTCTTTCTTGTCAATTGTATATTGGTAATGATATTTGGATTTGAACTTTATAAATGGGATTGCGCTTTAAGCATTCCCATTCACTTTGAATTACGTCACTAGATAAGACTAGCTTGCTTGTGGATTAAGATTATTTGGCTAAAATCAGCAGAGGATAACCCTTTTTACAACTTTATTTTTTTGAGATCCTTGCAATAATGCATCACTTTTTTAGCTTTCATTTGGTACATGGAAGAAAATGAATTTGGTGGGAAAGGTCATGATAACAGGTACTAAGTAGGTTACGAATAATTTAGATCTTCTGCGTTTGATTTGAGGGGGAAAAAAAGTAGGGAAAGAGGGAGAAAAAATACAAAGACATACCTTGTTCAGTTGAAAGAAATAGAGTGAAGGTAAGGAAAATGAGTCACGGACCATTTCCTTTCCTCCCAAATTAGGAAAACAAAAAACAAAAAATAAGAGAGAAGAGAGTCAGGTATTGGATCTCAAATTTTTTTTCCTTTCCTCCCTTGAGAGTACCAAACACTCCAAATCACATCACTTCCTTTCTTGTTTCCTTTCTTCTTCCTCCTTCCTTCCTTTCTCTTTCCTGTCCCTCCATTTTGCCAAGCACAACAATGCACTTATCTTTTTTGCATTCATTTGAATTCCACACACAAATATTTCTAAATATATATCAGAAATCCCGTTGAAATTTGAAACGGGCCTCATTTGTCAAGTCATACCAGTAAGGCAAAAATATAAATTAGCTCCATTCTCAAGATGTACTTTTTTTTTTCTTTTTTGAGAACCTTCTCAAGACGAACCTAAGATGCCAAAATGGAACCTAAGATATTACTAGCTTTTTTAGAGGTCTAAACTTTAGTTGACCATAAATCAGGCATCAAAAGATTATTCCATATTTCCATTTCACAACAACTTATTTAACGTACTTTTTTTTTGAAACCCTTATTTAAGGTACTTTCATATGGTAAGAGTTGGATGTGATTACATCATTCGTTTCCTAATTTAACTTAAAGCTTCTTAAAGGAATAAAATACTTAAAATTACGAAATAGGAAAACAGAAATTAGCATTTAGCTTAAAAAAACAAAAAGAAAACACACAATTTCTATATATGAAAACTCAGAAACTCTTTTTTTTTGTTGGGAGGGGGGGAGGGGGTTGAATCCTAAAAATAGTTGTTTCTCGAGATTTGGGGGGAGGGGTAGCTAATTTCTTTAGGGTAGGGAGCATCCAGTAGAACATCAATCACAAAACCCCGGGTCCCTGTAATATAAGTATGCAATCTGGAACAATTCTTAAAGCTCAAAGTACCGTGCTTATGATTCAAAGGTTCCCAACATCAGTCTTCTTTCTTATCTTGTTCATCAAGTGCAGCCAATCTTTCAACAAGGGGAGGATGTGAATAGTGATAAGCCGAGTACCAAGGATCAGTATTCATAGCTGACAAATTTTCTTCCTGAAACACAATATATCTCTATTCAGTGATCAGTAAAGCTTTTCTTTTTTTAAGGGGAAAAATCATGCAAATGGTTTTTCCCAACAGGGTAATAGTGTAACACAAAACTAATTCGATTCATAGACAATTCTTGGCATGGACACAGGCAGTCAACTGAATATTTACTACCCCCACAGCCCCACTGTTTGGAGTCCAAATATATAATAATACTATGGAGATTTATATACATCTGATGGCAGAGATTCTATATATTGTCTAATAGGAACTGCAATTCTTATTTTACAAATGACAAATCAATGCAGGCAGCCAAATCAATTACTGGGATAACAGTCTGTCTAAATTTTCTAAATGGTCACTAAGCAGAAATTCAGAAACTCATACGAAAAAATAGATGACATGACAAGAACTAAAATTGAAGAAATCAACAATAATCTTGTCTAAATTTTTGGAGTCAATGATGGTTTTGTCTTGACACAAATGATAAAAAAAACATAAGAGGAAAGAAAATACAGGGAGAATGGAATGAAGGAAACAAGAGAATAATATTTTCTATTGTAAGTGTGTTTAGTAGAAGGAATAGAGAGGTGAAGAGAATAAAAAGTATGTCTTGAATTTAATTCCCCTATCATATCCTTGTATTGAATTATTTTTAAGAAATTTAAATAAGACTGTCAAACCACCTATACACTCATTTTATCTACTCTTTTCCTCTTATTTTGAAAAAATTAAAAATGGTGGGCCCAAATAAAAAATAACCATCACTCTTTTTTTTTCCTTTCCTTCCACTGGTCTACTCTACCTAATAAGAGAAAATATCAATATATCATACTGATTTCTTTCCATCCTGCTCCCGTCATATCACTTTCCTCTCTACCAAACACACTTGCCCAAATGGGGGCACCTCCTCTAGTAAAAGTAAGGTGGAGGGTGAGAGGTGGTAGGTTCAAAAATCACCAGGTGTCTATAACTTACCAATTAAAAAATTAATAGTAAAAAAAAAAATCATTTAGAATTAAAGTTGCAAATTAACTGTCAAAAATGTAATCTCATGATCATAGGGGTAGAACCCCACTGTTTCAGAGCAACAGGAAAAATATAGGACAGATAAAAGGGAGGGAAGACATGGCACCTGCAGTTTCACAAGACCAGCTCGAAGTGAAGAGGAATAACCAAGCTTCTTAGCAAAGCCATCAGCCTAGACAGAACAAAATACAATAAATAGGATAGTTTCCAAATGAGAGAAGAAGAGGCAAAAAATTACCAAGTATCCTGCACAGTAAAGATAGATCACCTGAAACTCAAAAGATCGGCTCACAAGATTTAGAGCAAAGCTTACTAGGTGCTGGAGAGGTATTACCGTGTGCTGCAATCGACAAAGCCAGGTGAACATAGATTAATACTGCTTATTTTTCTCCTTACAAAACCTATATATATATTTGAAATTACAATTTCATTATGAGCTTCAAGCAAGGGCAGAAGGTATTTAGGAACTAGAAAATTTAAATAACATAAGCTCATTGGGTCTGTTATCACTCCAAGCCAGCTAATTGGAATAACAAAATATGAATATTTATATGCTAAACCCCTTTGTTTTCACCATGTAAATCACAAGAACAAGCATGGTTTGTACTCGAGTCTATTTGAAAACATCCTGCAATTATTTTATTTATTTAAAAAAAAATGCAACTCTAAAGGTAAAAGAGTCCACTGCCAAAAGACATGCCAGAGTGTCAGAAAAGGATATTAATAAGAAAGTTCATTGGAATGTTAAAAAAAAAAGAGTCATAAATTTACTTGCTATCCTTTAAACGTCATGATGATGCATTGATCAAAGATAGAGGTGCAGCAATAACAAACATGTACTGCAAACATTTCATATATAAAGATCAAAGTAGTAGATCTGAAGTGCCATAACTTAACATGCTATCTGCATAGAAGAGAAGTTGCAACAGCCAACAGCCCATACTCATTATTAAACTACAAAAATGGCACATGCCAGTCTTCAAATCAACCTATTGTTTTCAAAAATCAATACCTGGAATATGATGAGACCAATGAGCACAGGCTGTGTATCAAACCCAAAACTTCGAAACAAATCACTTGAGTTTCTTACAAGGGTATATCCTCCAAATTGCAGAAATGTAAGAATCTGGATTAAAGTAGAACAAAATGTGAGATAAAGGACTTCCTCAAGGTAACAAAGTTTAATGTAATTAGTTATTTAGAAAGTGAAAAGTATTATTTCAGAATCCATGCATGTTTTTGTGTGCATGCTTGTGTGTGTCTCAGTGTCTGTGGAGGGGGAATGGTATCTTCAATTTGCACCTGGTGTAACCTTTGGTTAATGTTACACTACCCAGAACCTCCTTATTGGCTAAAGCATTGTCAAATCCATCATTTACATGTTTTCCCATATCCGTCATGCTGGTCAAATATATTTTTTACAAGTAAATAGTGGGCAAGAGGGTAGTTGGGGTTTGAACCACAGACATGGGGCACCACAAAGGATGCCATTACCACTAGGCTATATATGTGTGTGTGTGTGTGCATGCTATGTATGGGAACTAGCACCTAAATTTGTAAATGGGTTAAAAGTGAATAAGAAGTGTGATAATGACTATAAATTTTGGACCAACCCATATAAGAATTTAAAGTTATTTATGCAGAGAGGTAGAAGCTGAAGTGTTAGGGAGAAAACATGTGATCAAACAGTGGGACTCAATATATTAATCTAAAATAAAATTACACCACACCTAACCCAAAATGTATGCGGATATAGTATATGGCACAACTAACACCTAAACTTGGAAAGAGGTTAGAAGTAAACAAAAAAGAGTGAAAATAACTCCAAATTCTTCAGTCCCACAACTAGATGATGCCTAATAATTGGAGCAATGCAAAGAGCCTATGTATCAACTAGGAAAAATAAATAAATAAATAAGAGGCACCAATTTCCCATGGAAACCTCATATTCTCAGTAATATTTTAAAATCATGGCTTCAAGGGCTCAATTTCAGATCTCAGAAATGGATTCCTAGAAATGAGCTCAAACAAAGGTCTAATATCATCTCAAGGGAAGACTGCTAAGGAAAAAAAGACTTCAAAAGGAAATTGGCATAAGCAAAAAATAACAATAAAATATTGTGAGGAATAAAATAAACATATTATCAAGAAGAAATAAGTCTAACAATTATTCAAGCCTCATAAACACTCATGTAAAAACAACGGATTATTTTTTGTAAAAACTGTTACAATGATCCCCAAAAAAGGGTGCTTAACAGAAAGCCAGAAACAAGAAGACCAGGCAAACAAAAAGAACTAAGGCCCGTGTGAAAGTTGAATGATTGACAATCAAAGTTCCTTTTTCTTTTAAGTAATGCTAACTTACAGACTCTTCAATACCTCAGCACTACCCTATGCCATGATGTGTATTGGATTACAGAGTGCTAGGAACTAGCAATAAAAACAGGTTTTAAAATTTTAGTTCACAAAACTAAAAATAAGAGCATACCTGCACAGCAATAAATGAGTACATCGTATGGTTAAGTTTCCAATGCCCCAACTCATGAGCAATAACAGCTACAATTTCCTCATCATTTTTGCACTGAAACAAAAAAAAAAAAAAAAAAAGGTGGATGTAACCTTTTCACATATAACCAGACAACATTAAAAATAGTTACTAGAACAGGGAAGACACTGCAAGCACAAAGCACAGAGTGCAGACATGCCATGCAGATATCATAATTGATTGACTAAATGATAGCTGGGGTGTAGTTTCCTATTTTCCCCTTCTATAATATTTGTTTCAAGAAGGAGGTTTTGCTGATGGCATTGCGCGTAAGATCAATATAAGTCAATGCTAAATCTGTTGAATAATGTGTACCAGAACAATTCAGCACAAAAAAATGAAAATGAAAATGACAATAAAGGATAGAACCTAAGACTCATCACCTAGACTTGCTTTGAATCAGCACCAAGTGAAGGAAAACCACTAGAAATCAACATTTGGGGTTGCCTGGAGTTGGCACCAAACCATGGAGACAATTTCAATGAAAATCCATATTCATCAAAATAATTACCCTATGATAGGAGTACCTTATTTAATTATATAGGAGGTACTAAACCCTAATCTCAAAACTTATTAAAGAGTTATCACCCCCAATCTCAAAACTTATTAATAGCTTTTAACCTCAAAACTATGACTTTTTGAAAGAGACCATCCATATCAACTTATCGTCATCCTTAGGAAAATATAAATAATAAAAGTAGCAAACCAAAGATTCTAACTCAATCTTTTACCGGTCCTAAATAATGGGTTTCAAGAAGATAATCATTAGAGTATTCATAAATTCTACCATTACTGCATCTCTATTTGTTGGAATCAAAACACGTATCTTGAGCAAGTGTCACCAAAACAAAGATTGTGCTAGAATCAAGTTCTAGTTCCCTCTCCTACTTTGAACCTAATTAGAAAAATGTTATCCACCTCTAATATGTTCCCATAAGCTCACACCGTAAGTACTCAACATAAAAAAAACCACCCTCCCCTAAGTCTCAGACTTTTTATCTGTCACCCTCTCCTTCACAAAATGCCATAACTACTTCCCAAGCAGGCCTGGTTAAATGACAGCAACTTCCAAACCCCATACCTGCGATATGTACTAGTAATCTGTCTGCCAATATATTACATGAAACTTAAATTCCAAATCAATACCACCCCATAAAAAGTCTTTCTAGAGCTTTTTTCACTCTGTTGTCTTTAATAACAAGCATCCAAAACAATGACAAATAGTATGGAGGGAGACTCGATAACGTACTCTTAATTAATATAAGACTTCCACCTTATGATAAATAAAGTTTCATCCAGCTTGCCACTCTCTTTTGCACCCCCTCGATTACTACATTCCACATAGCCCTTGACTTAAAAGGAGAACCTAAGGGTAAACTCAGATACTTCAAGGGAAAATATGACACTCCTGCATCCAAGAATTCCAGCTAATTCCACCACCTCACCACTATGCACTAACTTAGATTTGCCCAAATTGATCTTTAATGCTAAAACAGCTAAAAAGTAGAATGGTAGAATAAATCTCAAAACCCAAATACGATTTGAGTTCACTCCACAAAAAGAAGACTAGAAATCATAAAAGGCTCAACAGTATTACCCAAAACAAAGCCCTCGATAACATTTTGTTTAAAGTCTCCGTAAATAATAACAAAAAGAAGTGGAGAAAGAGGATCCCCCTATCACAACCCCCCCAGAAATTCCAAAGAAACCACTTGTATCATTTACCAAAGCCAAAAATTGAACTATTGAAAAACAAAACAAAATCCAGCTTTGTTTCTCCCTCTAATCCACACCATGAAGATATCATAATTAAATGGCAGCTGAGGCGTTAGTTTCCTAATTTTCCCTACTATAATACGTTTTAAAGATAAAAGATTTTGTTGATAGTTTAATGTGTTAGATCAACAAAAGTCATTGCTGAATATGTTGGTATGTGTGCGCGCGCACGTGAAATCAAGTAGATAATCACATTTATGCATCTCACTTAATCCATTTGTGAAAGCACAATATAGCAACATCACAATTTAAATTAGATATTTTCATAATTAAAAAGAGCTGAAGAAAAATTATGTTGATAAATAACCACATTTTGCAAGAGAACAGACCACTGAATTCATCTAAGAGCCTTGGTACATTTGTGTGCGCAAGTGATGGTGCTTCCTTTCACCAGGACAGAAGTATAAGGTCAGATATGGTTACTTTTTTTTTTTTTTTTGATAGGTAATCAGAAAACTATTATTAATGAGAAAAAAAGGAAAAGTACAAGTTGTTCATGATGATGAACAACAAGAAAATATAGAACAAACAACACAACAAAAAGAGAAATCAGGAAACTAAGCTAAGGGAAAGCATAAATTCAATGATAGAAGAACAATCAGTAAAACCCCAACAACGAGACCACTCCAAAAGACTCCTTTGGCATAAAACCTTTAACTCATCCAATGTCTTCTCAATGTCCTCAAAGGAACGACGATTTCGTTCCAACCACACAATCCACATCAAGCACCCTGGAACCAAATTCCAAATGTCCGAATTATGTTTCCCAAGACATTGATGCCAACAAGATAACAAACCCGCCACTGAACCTGGCATAACCCAATGAATCCCAAAAGCCTGAAGCATAAAAGTCCAAAGGGAATGAGTAACAGGACAATGAAGAAGAAGATGGTCTACTGACTCCCCATCACAAGAACACATACAACACCAAGTAGCCAACGGGCGACCCTTAAGCATTAGATTATCCAAAGTGAGGATCCGACCATGAGCAGCTGTCCACAAAAAGAACGCCACTCGCCTAGGAATCTTTGGTTTCCAAACACCCTTCCATGGAAACAAAGAATTCGAAGCACCCCGAATTGCATGGTAATAAGACCGGATGTCAAACTTACCATCTCCTTTTAGCCGCCAACCAAGAGTATCACTCCTATCACCTTGAGGAATACGAGTTTGGATAAGATGGAATAGAGAATAAGATGCAGCTAGCTCCCAATCTTCAAAAGCTCTATAAAACCTTAAATCCCAAACTCTAACAGTTCCTCCTTCTGGAATCCACAAAACCTCAGAGATACAAGCATCCTTTACCGCTGAAAACACATAAAGCTCAGGATAGAGATCTTTAAGAGTATTATCTCCAATCCACCTATCATGCCAAAAGCGGATACGAGTGCCTTCACCCACTACAAAAGATAGATGCTTAGAGAAGCTCTCCCACCCTCCATAAATGCTTCTCCATAATCCACACCCATGAGTCCTCTTGCATACTTTAGTACACCACCCCCCTTGACCCTCACCATATTTTGAGGAGATAAGACGCCGCCAAAGATGTGAAACTTCATGACCATATCTCCACAACCATTTTCCTAATAAAGCTTGATTAAAAGACACCACACTTCTGATCCCCAAACCACCCAACTCAACAGGTAAACACACCTTTTCCCAAGCCACCAAAGGATATTTGAAACTCCCCTCAGAAGACCCCCAAAGAAAATTCCTCTGAATACTTTCCAATCTAGCAGCCACAGATTTAGGAATAGTAAAAAGAGATAAATAATACGTTGGGAGGCTTGAGAGAGTACTCTTAAGTAACATGAGCCTACCACCCTTAGATAAATAGATACGCTTCCACCCAGATAACTTCCTCTCCGTTTTTTCCAAAATAGGATTCCAAATCGAAGCTGTCTTAAAAGAAGTCCCCAACGGCATCCCCAAATATTTCATAGGCAAACTGCCCACTCTACATTGAATAATATTAGCCAATGCATCTAGATTATTCACCTCCCCAACAGGGACAATCTCACTTTTCCCAATATTGACCTTCAAACCCGTAAAGGACTGAAAACAAGACAATACCAACCTTATGGACAGTAGTTGTTCCCTAGAGGCATCACAAAACAAGATAGTGTCATCAGCAAATAACAGATGGGAGATACACACACCAACGGAGTTCACAGAGCCCACATGAAAACCCCGAATAAGATTACACTCCTCTGTCTTTTTCAATAGTCTACTCAAAACCTCCATTATCAAAAGAAACAAGAGCGGGGATAAAGGATCCCCTTGTCTCAATCCACGAGAACAACCAAAAAAACCTTCAGGGGAACCATTTACCAGGACTGAAAAACGGACAGAAGTAACACAAGCCTTAATCCACCCCCTCCATTTCAACCCAAAACCCATCCGGCCCAACAAATAAAACAAGGCCTCCCAGTTCACATGGTCATAAGCTTTTTCAATATCAAGCTTGCAAATCACACCCGGTAATCTGCTCTTCAACCTGCTATCCAGACATTCATTAGCAATAAGCACTGAATCTAGAATCTGCCTACCCCCAACAAATGAATTTTGAGACTCAGAGATAAGATTATCCAAAACCGCCCTCAACCTATTGGCCAACACCTTGGATAGCAGCTTGTACACACTACCCACCAAACTAATGGGGCGAAAGTCCTTAATGTTAACAGCATTACACTTCTTGGGAATTAAAGTGAGAAACGAAGCATTCAGAGACCGTTCAAACACAGAGTGCTGATGAAAGTAATCAAAGAAATCCATGACATCCTTTTCCACAACACTCCAACATTTGTGGAAAAAAGCCATGGTGAAACCATCAGGACCAGGGGCTTTATCACCCTCCATCCCCCTTAAAACCTGGATGACTTCCTCCTTCGAGAACTCCTTCTCTAAGGACAACCGCTCTTCCTCTCCAATGCATGCAAAATCTAACCCATCCATAGTAGGACGCCTCACCTCAGTTTCCTCATACAACCCCTGGTAGAAGAGAACTAACTGAGAGCGCACATCTGCCTCATCCTCATAAAGAACACCCTCCACCTCTAACCTCTTAATCAGATTAGCGTTTCTATGGGAATTAGCTAATCTATGAAAGAAACGAGTATTATTATCTCCCTCCTTCACAAACAAAGCACGAGACTTTTGCCTCCAGGAAATTTCCTCAAGAGAAGCCAAATGTTCTATGTCCCCTTTGAGCTGAATGCGACGAATCTGATCCTCATTCGATAGACCCACCGACTCCTCTCTAGCATCTAAACCCATGAGTTCAGTAAGCAAATACTTCTTTCTAAAAGCCAAATCACCAAACACCTCCTTGTTCCACTTTTTTAAATCTGCTTTCAAAGCCTTCAACTTTTGTGCCAAAATAAAACTTGGAGAGCCCGAAAAACTGTAACTAATCCACCATTGCTGAACTCTATCAACAAAACCCTCAGCTTGCAGCCACATGTTTTCAAATTTAAAGGCACTTCGGCCTCGACGAACTACACCAGCTTCCAACAAAAGCGGACAATGATCTGAAATCACACGAGGAAGCACCCGTTGGGATATATTCCCAAAATGTTCCTCCCAATCTAGAGAAACCAAAGCCCTGTCAATTCTTGACATAGAGGGGATACCAGAATCTCTAAACCATGTAAAGGAAGCCCCCTCTAACGGAAGATCAACTAAAGAATTACTCTCTATAAAATCCGAGAAGGCAAACATAGCCAAACCATAAGATTAGAAAATAGCAGCCAAACCAAATTTGAATAGTAAATTTATCATAAAAGCATGGCAGCCAGTGATCAAATAAAATCACTGGAAAATATGTTTAATATCTAGATAGTAGAAACAGAAGCAAGGTTCCATCCACTTGAAATGAAGAAACTTATGAAGAAATAATAACAAAGAAAGAAGAGAGAGAAGTAGATCATCTGATTGGTTCAAGAAGCAATGGATTCTTTTAGCAATTTGTATATATTAAAAGAGAAATTTGTAAATTGCCTAGTTCTAAAAGAAAAAGACTAGCAATTCAAGACAAAAAGGATAAACGAAGCACATAGGACATGGAGCAACTAAAATACCTGCTGAATCAATGTGTCATAAAGAACAATTCGCTTGTTTTTGAAGAATCCATACATATAGGCCTGCATCATGTTTGGTAAGACGAATCAGCCAACAGCATATATCACCATTCAGCAGGGGAAACAAAAGGCAAAAATCATACACAAGGGCATTAGAAGTGTATTCAAAAAGTAAACAAGATGATCTTATTCACCATCCATATAAAAGTTGTCACAACTTGAGAAAATAAAAATGTAACTGCCCATGTACCATTACAACATCAATGTTTTTTTTTATAAGTCCATTACAACATCAATATTACATGCTTGCCGTAAATATCTCAGCAATATTCCCATACTATACTAAACCTATGTCCTGTGGGGTTTCAGGAGATCTACCATGCAATATCTTAGGGTAAAAGCCCCACGACTTCAATTTTCCCAATCAAAGTAGTGTCTCCAGCCCTGCAGGTGCGGATTGCATAATTATTCTTATACATGAAGGGCATTACCCAGTGTTAGTCCAGCCTAACTAATATAGTAGGGAAGTGATATCGTATGTATGATGTATCTATTGCATGCCATGGATGTCTCACATTATGTGGGGTCCACAGGTGTGTGGTCCCCCACCAGCTGTGAGACATCAATTGCATGCAACAGATACATAAGAGAGTTTTTCAATCTTAGGAGGTGCAAATTAAGATACAGTCCAAACTTTCAACATTTTTTAACAAAGTGGCAGCTCTAAATACTTAAACCATATATTTACCTATGGCGACTAAAGACAGTTTGGAATTACTTCTTTGCTTATTTAGGCAAAAGTACAGTTGTACATAGAAAAAAAATGAAGCTTTTAAAGGTTTGTGTGTAAGAAAATAAGCTAAATAAGCTACATAAAAAAGCTAGTCCAAAAGCACAATAACATTTATAGCCCCCATATAACATTCCGCATTATAAAAATAT
This sequence comes from Quercus tomentella, assembly GCA_028535165.1. Classification (NCBI taxonomy): domain Eukaryota; kingdom Viridiplantae; phylum Streptophyta; class Magnoliopsida; order Fagales; family Fagaceae; genus Quercus; species Quercus tomentella. The sequence goes on from JAPQVY010000156.1 coordinate 48,285,357, forward strand.
ACTTTGGAAAAACCTTGAACAACTAAGCTAACATGAATAATTTCCTAGAAAAAATATAGAGAAACTCCATCGTATGCATATTCCTTTATGTCACCCAGTCTCCAGATCTTGACTGTGATCAACTCAACTCCAGAGATTCTCAATACACAGTTCCTTCAACCCTTACTACATTGGTCTTTTTTTCTTTTTTTTTTACAACTTTCATTCCAGTCACTAAGTTAACAAGTTAATTCAAGTATTGAAAAAATATATATATATGAATGGTAATAAGAAGCACACATACAAAATAATGATCCCATTCTGCCAAATGTACATATAACTTTTTTGCAGTAGTTGATTAAAACACATGAAAAGTATGAAAACATTGCATTTTATAAATGGTGACCAGTGAAAAAGCAACTCTAGTACATATTACTGAAAAGAGTATTTATAAGAAAAGTATCCATATATTATAAATTTACATTAATCAGTACGTGATAAAACATAAAAGATATAGTGCAACAAAAGATATAGGTGAAGACCCAAAAGATGTACAAGATTTGAATCTCACATTGCTATGACTTGACCTTGTGGATCCATCAACAACAAACAACTTCTTCAATGGAAACTTGAGGGAGGAAGCAAGATCTTCAATTTTGTGCCTGAGCTCCCCTTCTGGGAGCTATTTGTTGCAGCATAGCCAAGGAAACAAAGATCATCAAACAAAACATAACATAGGAATGATTGGATTTATTCGGATAATGACAAAAATCTGCATTACTCACAGGGGTGAATTTGTTGAATAATGGGGCTATTAGAATAGGGTAGACTGTCATCATCACGATGGACAGAACAAACATAAATCCCCAAAGATAGATTGCTAGGTAAGGACCTCCTTTCTGCATACACCAGATAAAATCACCTTAGTGAGGCCAGAATTGCATGTACAGACCAGAGGTTATTGTAAGATCTCTAGATTCTAGAACAAGTAATAGTCAAATCAAGTTAATCAACTGCTACTAAAATTTTCAAATAACTAGTGGTTTTTGAATACTAGTTATTGGCACATGAACTTACCTGTACTATGAAAATGATAGCAGAAACAATAGGTGGGCCAAGTATAACAGCAAGGCAAATTCCTTTGAATAAGTCCCTAAAGAATAACCATATTGTTTGCTGTAAAATATATGATAATAATGTTAGGAAGCGGAAAAGAAGTGGCATAAAAGGCTAAATGAAACAAAGAAAAGTTTCATACCAGTACCAGAAATGAAAAATATTTCCAAAATACAGAATCACGAAACCAGGAAATAACAAGAGACAAAAACAATAAGGAGATATGAAAAGAATACAAACTTTGTTGAAACCATGGCGGGCCTCGATCACAAAAGTTGAGTACAGAGAAAATGGCAAATCAGTAATCTGCATAACCATTCCAAAACAAACTATCAGTAGCAAGTGACAGAAATATAGTAAAAGCACATAACTTCATGGCGGTGCAACTTATAGAAGCTCATGACTTTGTCATCCATCTGCCACCCCAATTAATTAACCATATCAAAATGATAAAGAAGCATGACATGTAGAGGCGATTTCTGGAAATGCTGACAGCCAGCAAAAACCTTACACACCACTTTTCTGATCTGTCTCTCTAGTAAAAGACAAATGATAATAGACCTTCCAAATCAAGGTCCATGAACAAAATGTTAAGATAATTTAGCAACATGATCACAAGAAAAGTAAATTAAAAATAAAATATTTATCTGTTCAGCATCAGATTGTGCTTGATAGAGCTAAACATATCATGACATTTTCAAATGCACTACATACATACACTCAAGTGGAGTTTTTTAATCCACAATAATGTCACATACTCATATATGTTCTAGAGTAGGGAGAAGCTCACCTGTGACCAAATCATAACACCAGCCAAAAATGCAAGGGTGTGTAGTATCTCATTCTCTGCATTGAGGCCAACTAGCACCACAAATTCCCCTGATTTCTGCAGTCACAATGAAATGTTATACAATAATTACACCACAGCAAGGCCAAGGCATAGAATAACACAAAAATCTAAAAACTCACCTTCCAAAACCAAGGTAAAACTCCATAGAACAAAATTGCAGAGTCCATCAGTATGGTCACAAACTCATGAACAAAATGGAAGTGGCTGAAAGTAAAAATATTGCAATAGGGGAATAGCTATATCAGCATAGTATCTTTTCTTTTTAAGTGAAGTAACATAAATATATTACCAAAATGAGACAATCAAGTACAAAAGAAGTGTACAAGAAAGTCACATAAATAATTACAATTTGAAATTGAGACAATCGGGAAAATCATAAGATGTAGAAGATGAAGCACTATGAACAGCCTGCTTCCAATCATCCAGCCTCCGGAAAGGAATAATTAACTTAAAACTGTATGCTCTATAATCTAACCTCTCAAAAATCCAACTATTATGATCCTTCCACATGGTCCATACTCCATATGAGGGAGAGAGGAATGGTATCATTATTTAATGCTAAAAGCATGTCAAATGGAACTATGGAAGCCTGATGATAGAATACTACCATACAACAATCTAGAGAATTAATACAAACCTTTTATCAAGACTATAAGCTCGAGATTTCTCAAATTTCTCTTGGCTGATCAATCCTTCCAAAGGTTTTGGGAGGGTTGGCAGTTTGAGGGCAGCATGCTGTCGCTTATCCAAATAAGTTTCAAAGATATACATTAATATCATGAAACCTGAGAAAACATTAAGAGAAAAGGGGCAAAAGTTAACAGAAAAATTAACCACTTAATGCTGGGGAATGGGGTGAGGTCAATTCCAAAGAAACATGAAAAACAACAACCAAATTACAATGTAACCGGGAAAAAAAGTAATAATAGTGATAAAGAAATAATAGTAAAAACTGTAATTAATCTCATAAAGTCGCAATTCATCCCATATCTCAAGGCAATGACCTCTAACGAGCTTGCAGCCTGATAAACCTTAAACCATGAATAGCCTTTAACCAACTCTTTATCCAAGTTCATAACTCCAAAGTCCAATCAATGTGCTACCCTTCAATCTTCAAAAAGCCCAAAGTTACCACCACGCACTCTTGGAATGATGGTCACTCCATAAGTACAAAGTTTTTGTGGGGTGGAAGGGCAAGGGCCAAAGTTCAAGTATACACTTAGATTAGGCTAAAATAGAATTTCTATATTGTATCTAAAAAATGCCCAAAGTTTTTAATTATCTATCTAATTGTCATTAATAGTCTAAGAAGCCACAAAAACATTAACATATTGGAACTTCTTCTAAACTTGCTTTTCTTAAGCCATTCATTATCATTAATTGCCACAAAATCTTGGAGACTAAAAAGGAAAATTAACTTCAAATCCTAGTTATTCAATTTTTCAGCCAACAAATCATGTAAAACTCACTCTCAATACACCCAGTAGTTGTATCAGACCGCGCCCATTGGGTAAAACACACAAAAACTTATCCATTTACCAAATCTAAAATAATAACCACACCATTTTTAGCATAAAAATAATAATAATAATAATAATAATAATAAGTAATAACCACTCCATTACATTCAAATATACCATCTTCACATACATTTTCTCAGCACCCAAGGCTCAAGCTGAGATTGCCCGATACAAGTAAACCGAGTATTTGAAACAATAAGGGTTTGCAAAATAAATGTCAACAACAACAAAAACCAACAACAACAAAAACCCTCTGAAATTATATCTGAAAAATGAAACATATTTGTGCTCATATAATTTTCACAGAGAACATTTAAAAGAAATCAAATACTAATAATCTACCGCAAATGAAAGACTTGAAAATCAACTAATAAGTTAAAAACCTAAAATCAAATCCCTAATTGAACGAATTATTATAAAACGTATAGAGAGAACGGAAAAAAGGATCATGAAAATGGAGAAGGAGAGATAGAGTACCAACGACAGCTTCCATATACGGAAACGCCATGACTGACTTCTAAGGTTCAGGGTTCAGAGTCTGAGAGAGGGCGAGGGCGAGAGCGAGGAAGGCTTCCCTTTTACGGAACCGTGTTTGGTGTATAAAGGGGATTGGGAACCGACTCATTTGTGGGCATTTTAGACTTTGTCTGGGGATGGAAAATGATGAAAAAGTTGGTGGATAAAAGAGTTTTTTTATAAAAAAAATAATTATAAAATGAGATTATAAAAAAAATTAGTTCGAATAAATTTACTGTCATATACTCGTTATATTAAAAAAAATAGTAATATAGTTTATAAGAAAAAAAATTCATTTAAAAAAATCTTTACAAAAATAAAAACAAAAGCCATTTATAAACACAATTTTTAGTAGATGGGGGTAGATGAGTAATTTCTCTTTAAACCCCTCAATTCTCATATTTTCTTCCCAAATTAGAGATATTCCAAAATCACCCCAAATTGTGAGCTTGGAGGGAAAACTCTTACAACTCCTTTTATTTTAAAGTAAAATAACGGAAAATATTTTACACGTAAAACATTTTCAATAAAAATATTTTTCGATATTTGGTATGATAAGTAATTTTTTCAAGCAAACTACTAAAACCTATAGCTCAACACCAAAGACGTTAGTGCAGGAGATCCAGCAACCAGATCGCCACCAGTCAACAAAATGATGTCTTCGGTTACCAAACCTTCGGCATTGGTTGCAATGCGGCATCTCTAGCCACCAAACCACTAACATCGATCACTGATGTAGCATCTTCAACCATCGAATTGCCAACACTGGTCACTAGAGTGGAGTCACGACCACCAGTGCAGGTTGTGAAGCGAAGTCACTGAACACCAAATCGCCATCGTCGGTCATGGAGTGGAGTCACCAACACTGGACTACTGTCACTACTCATAGAGCGTTGTTTGTAGCCACCAAACTGGTGACCTAGCAACAGATAGGAGAGGGAAAGCCAGTATGTTTTTTGGAAAATGTTTAAACAAATTTTCAAAAGTAAATCATTTTATAACTTTTTATAAAGGATTTTACAATTAAGGGAAAATATTTTACAAGTTTGACTATATTTACCTGCAAACAAACACTTGAAATGGGAAAAAATTTTCAAAATATATTTTACTTCAAAACAAACGTAACTCCACCATTTTCTCTCATATTTTCCCCCTTAACCAAACACCATCCCATAACATTTTCTCCCCACTTTTCTCTCCCCCAATAATCACCCCAACCAAACAAACCCTTAAAATTGATGATGTGCAATACAACCCCTAAAATTCAAATTAATAACTATGGATGGTAAAAAATGCTCATCCTGCTTCACCCATTCTACTTTACATTGGGGTTTTTTTCACCCCATGGATAGATGTGTGTATATATATATTAATTATTTAATATATATGATATACATGCCATTTATTATTTATTTTGGTCATTTTTTAGGTTAAAAGGGCATTTTTGTCTTTTTTAGGTTTTAGGGGTATTTCGGTAATTTTCTAGGTTTTAGAGGTATTTTGGTAATTTTTAGGTTTTGGGGGTATTTTGGTAATTTTCTAGGTTTCGAAGTATTTTGATAATTTTTTAGGTTTTGGGGTATTTTGGTCATTTTTTAGATTTTGGGGCTATTTCGTTAATTTTCTAGGTTTCAAAGGTATTTGGTAATTTTTAGGTTTCAGGGGTGTTTCGATAATTTTTTTAGGTTTTAGAGGTATTTTGGTAAGGCTAATGTTGTGGTTGATGCTCTTAGTAGAAAGCCTTCAAGTTTTTTAGTTGCTTTGCTAACCACTCAAAAGGAAATTATTCTTGATCTTGAAATGATGGAGATTGAGGTTGTTATGGACCATTCTAAAGCGTACTTGGCTAGTTTGAGTGTTCAACCAACTTTGGTAGAAAAAATTAAATTGTCATAGGCCAATGACTCACATTTAAAGAAAACCATGGACAAGGTGTAAAGTGGAAAGAAATCTGAATTTTCTATCTCTGAGGATGGTGTTTTGAGATTTGGGAGTAGACTTTATGTGCCAAATAATCCATTGATTAAAAAGGAGATTCTAGAGAAAGCGCATTATTCCCCATATACAATACATCCAGGTAGCACAAAGATGTACCATGATCTTTGTGAAAACTTTTGGTAGAATAATATGAAAAGAGAGATTACTCACTTTGTAAAGCAGTGACTTGCCAGCAAGTTAAGGTGTTGCACTAATGACCCTCAGGTTTGTTGCAACTACTTCCTATTCCCCAATGGAAGTAGGGGAAATTACTATGGATTTTGTTTTAGGATTGCTGAGATCTCCTAAGGTTCACGATGCTATTTGGGTGATTATTGATAGAATGAAAAAATCAGCTCATTTTCTCCCTATTCGGATGAACTACTCCCTTGATCAATTAGCTCAACTCTATGTTGATGAGATTGTGAGACTTCATGGTGTACCCGCTTCTATTGTTTCTAACAAAGATCCAAGGTTTACTTCTCTTTTTTAGGTGGTGTGTAAAAGGCCTTGGGTACTAAATTGGATTTCAGTATCACTTTCCATCCTCAAACGGATGGACTGTCTAGAAGAACTATTCAAACTCTAGAAGATATGTTGAGAGCATATGTTTTGGATTTTAAGGGGATTTGGGCTAGTCACTTACCTATGGTGGAGTTTGCTTATAATAATAGTTACCATTCAAATATTAGAGCAGCACCTTATGAGGCTTTGTACGGAAGAAAGTGTAGATCCCCAATTTGTTGGGATGAGGTTGGAAAACGAAAAATCTTAGGCCTAGAAATTATTCAAAGGACTCGTGAAAAGGTAAATCTAATTCATGATCAACTACGAGCAACCCAAAGTAGACAGAAGAGATATTATGTCATTAAAAGGAAGGCTTTAGAACTTGAAATTGGAGATAAAGTTTTCCTACAAGTTGCACCAATAAAAGGAGTAATGAGATTTGGCAAAAAGGGTAAGTGAAGCCCTAGGTTTGTAGGGCCTTTTGAGATCTTGGAGAAGGTGAGTGAAGTTGCGTATAGAATTGCCCTACCACTAGCCCTATCACGAATTCATAATGTTTTCTATGAGTCTATGTTAAGGAAATACATTCCTGAACCTTATTGAGCTATGAGCCTCTTCAGATTAGAGATAATTTGTCATATAAAGAAATTCTGGTAGAGATTTTGGATCGTAAAGAACAGGTGCTACGCAATAGAACAAAATCTTGGGTAAAGGTGCTTGGGAAGAATCATTCAATGAAAGAGGCATCTTGGGAGCATGAAGATAGTATGTTGTCAAGATACCCAAACCTTTTTCAGGATCAAGATACGTAAAATTTCAAGGACAAAATATTTATAAGAGGGGAAGAATGTAACACCCCAAGTTAAAAAAAATAAAAAATAAATAAAAAATAAAAAATAAAAAATAAAAAAAAAAGAAAAGAAAAGAAAAAGAAGAGGAAGTAAGGTCTGAATTTATTAGATCCCACGTGCTCCCACGTGCCCCCCTATCCCCCACCACACATCTCACAAATATCCCTCACCCTCTTGGTCGGCTATCACTCCTTTGCTTCTCTTTTCTTTTTTATTTTCTCTCAACACAACACACAAACACTCCTCTCACACTCTCCCACCAATACTACTCCTCACCACCATATCCAACATCATTTTTCCAGCAAGATCACCAGAAAACTCTCTAGGAATCTCTAAGGCACCTTCATCTCTTTTGATTTAAGGTAAGACTCCTAATCTTTTGGTGGGTTTATATGCTTTTGCTAGAGGCTTTCTTTATCTAAACTTTGATAATGATACCCATGTGATTTATTATGAGCTTTAGAAGTGATATTCAAGTGTTTATATGTACAGTTTTTGTCTTGGTAGATTTATTTGATGAGTGGATTTATAGTTTTTACAATGGTGGCCATCTAAATGGTGAAGATTTGGGGGGTTTTGGCTTTTTTAATGTGAAATAAATAGTAAATATAATTTTTATTGATTATTCGGAGCTAGTTAAAAATTCAAATTGTTTGTCTTGGAGAATATGATGATTTTGGTGTCATGGGTCTCTTGATGATAGTATATAAATCTTGTGGGAACTACCTATTAAGTGTTGCGATTTTGATGTTAGAGAAAATACCTTGAATGATTTATAAGTGTAATAGGAGTCTATGCCTTGTAATTAATTTGTTAAGAAACTTTGGAAGTGAAATACATTATTGGTGAGGTTAAATACTAGGCTTGCCTAATTAATTGCTTATTTGAAAATTCCTAAATTGTAGCTAGACGCAACTTCAAGTTTTATACTTATTGTGATAGGTTTGCTTGGTATTGTTTTAAGTTCTAGCTAATCTCCTTTGGACCTTGGAGAATTAGGTTTTTGAGAGGTAAGTAGCTTTTTAATAGGATTTTTGAAAAATAACCATATTGCATAAACGTTGTTTTTGGGTCACACATTTTGGAAAATTATTTGTGGAACTATGTTTTCTTAAAAAGTGTTGTGTTGTGACCCTACTATATATGATTATACATGAAAAGTGCATTATATTTGGTAATGCATATGTGGAAATGCATGAATTGTTGACATGGAAAATATAAGCATCTTTGATTCAATCTTTGATAAGGAATTCATGGATTTTATGGTATATTGGAAAATTTAAAGGTGCTTATCTTGTCTTGTATTATTTGAGAAATTGATAGAAAATCTTATTGACAATATATGAATTTGGAAACCTCGCAAACTTTATGGAAGTTTTCGTTATTTAAGATTTTCCTGAAACAACTTGAATATAAACTATGTATTTGAAATTACATGTAACTTGTGAGCTTTAAACTCTATGCCATGTGTGATTTCCTGATAATCACCTGATTTGGTTTCCATAGTCTTTATAACAACAAAATTAGATCTAGGTTTGTGTCTTTTCACTTTGGATGACGCATTCTTCCCTGCTGCCCATAGGGGGAAGAGGTTCCTTGATTGTGTGTGGGTGAAGCTGCTGCCCATAGGGCCAAGAGACTACATACTAGAGTGGACAATATCATGCCAATTGTGAATGGGTAAATCCCATGACCGGTCTATGTGGTAGTGTGATATATTTGTGATAAATTACTTTATGTTAGATATTATAGTTTTAGAATTATATTGTTAGTGCTCACAGATTAAAATATATATAGTTTCATAGTATTTATTTTGAGAAGTTTTGTGTTCCAATACTTAATCATTCTTGTCATATTATTATTGAAAATAATCTTGCAGTATTCAGTTAGAAATTTCCCAAACTAAAATATGTTTTGTAAATTGTTCATCGTCATGAAACTTACTTTCCCCACCCTCATTAATTATGCTACTTACTGGGCTTTAGCTCATCCCACCTCTAATAGTTTTTCAAATCAATTAGCTATAAATTGGGTATGGAGTGTTATGTTAAATTGGGAGACTTTTGCTATAAATGGTTGGTGACTCAATCTTGCTATATTCAATGAGGCTGTAATTAATATTATTGGAGGTTGGGCACTTGAGGTTTGTTAGCCTTAGGTGTGGTAGGCCCATATTTGATGTTGAGATTGTCCATTCTTGATAAAATTGTGACCTTGTGTAATCCATTTGGAGTTTTGTAATATATTCATGTATCATATAGAGGCACATGATTTTTAGTTATTGTTTATAAATGTAGTACAGAGCTCTGACTTGTAAAGTGGAGATTTCAGTTTATATATTCTTATCATGTGGAAAAGAAAAGAAAAGAAAAATCTCCTACAGTTTCTCTCTTGATGGTTCTTTTCTCATGCTTTGAACCATTTTGGGTTTGAGATGTGACATCCCATCTTTTCAAGTGTCTTGTTTTGGTCTCTATCCCCTTGTATGTCCTTTTCATAAGTGCGGCATCAATTGGAGAGGCCATTTCTTCTTAAGGTATGATGTCAACCTTAGTCAAACATCTTCTGTTAGGACATATGTGTTTCACATATTAAGAACATATGTCATGATTTTATGTAATTGGCTTATCCTTTGACAAAACACACTTTACTTGTATTTGGGTAGATTTAGGATGTGTTTAAATACTTCAAGAAATCATGTTTCAAGATCAAGTGTTGAAGCCTTCAAGTCTGTCCAATAAAACAAGCTGAAAGTGCAGAGTTACTAAAGCTCGATAGCTAGCATGTGTCGAGGTTTAAGGAAGCTATTCAGCCCGTGTGCTCGACATCTGCTCGACAACTGCTCGACACCTCCTATCTATCGAGGTTTAAGAATTTCAGAATTCTGATCTGATTTTCTTGGGATTCGTGAATGTGCCTTTGGGCCTTCTTTTCTCTTAACCCTAGACATATAAAAGGATTGTTTTGAGGGCCGTCAAACAGTTCACAAGTTGCACAAGCATTAAGCAAACTCTGTTCAAGCAAATTGTGATCGAAGATGAAGTTCTTGCCCTAGTTCATCTCTTTCTCTTGAAGAAGTTGCTGTGTATGTGCACCATAGGGTTTTGTAACCAAGCATCTTCTTGATCTTCATCGTGTGGATGAACTGAAGAACTTTGCAGCCAACAACCTTCTTAGTTGGTGATTGAAGTCGCGTACTGGGATTCGCGCAATTGGTTAATCACGTACTTGGGAGCCGTGCATTGAAAGGGGATCTGTCGCTACAAAACAAGTCCAATTGGGTATTGGGGTAAAGGTTCAACTGTAGGTTGGTAAAGTACTTGGGAATCCTTTACTTGTAACCGCTTATTATGATAATAGTGAAATTTCAGGAGTGATGACTTGAAAATCACCCGGTGGGGTTTTTGCTGTGTAGGTTTTCCCCATTCATAAACAAATCACCGTGTCATTTATTCTCCGCTGCATTTTTAGTTGTTTGGTGATTTGTTTGTGCTACCACGCGCTTTGCATGTTAATTTGATTAATTAATAAACTTGGTTAATTAATTAATTAATTAATTTATCACAAGGAGTCAATTCGTTTTTGGCCTATCATCTTCCATTGCTTTGTCGAACCCAAGTTGTAGTGGGAATGTGCTTACTTTGTCTTGGTGGTGCAATGGTGCCTAAAAAGAAGTTCATTTTTCATTGAGTCCATGTCCCAATCAAAAGCTCTTGTTATTTAGATGTTCTTAGAAAGTCTTTAAGTCCATTTTAATGAAGGCCCAATTACAAAGTCACTTTCTTCCCTCTCATGAGCCTTGCCCCCTTGTTTCATAGGGCTTGGTCCATTTGCAAAAAATGCTCTCATCTTACACTCATAGGCTTTCATTAGAATGTGCTTATAATTTTTTACCCTTTGTCTCAAATATAAGCCAATAATGTATTCATCACCTTTGGGTTCTTTATTCTTCATTCATTAACAATTCTTCTTTTTATAAAGCAGCCTTCTAGCTAGAATATATTATGGCCTTCCTTTCAAGGCCCATGAGTCTTACATCTGTCAATACTGTATTTTGTCCGACTCTAAATTTCGCTGATTAGAATTAAAGATTTGGTGGACTTAAAGACCATAAAATTCTTTTCAAATTGATTTTTTTTTGTTACAAAAATCATTCTTGAATTTGGCGAGTTATTGAAAAAATGTGAAATATATCTTCTTGAATCTTTCATGAAAAAAGTGTATTTGTGCCTTGTTAGATTTGGATATGTGCTAGAAAGACATTTTAATTCTTAAAAATATTTGATTTTTCATTGAATGCATGTCATTCTTTGAAAATTCATTTAGTTTGCCATTTTATTGGGCATATCCAAATTGAATTAGGTCCCTTTTTGTGTTGTGTTAATCTTCAATCAATTGTTACATATGGGGGGTCAAGATTAGGCCATATGACAATCTATGATGGGGCCAAGAACTTAAAGTTCTAGTTGGTTCAAGAGATAGTTCTAAAAGATGTTGATGAGATCCTACCAAGTGGTTGCCTATTGTAGACACCTCATTTTTTACCCGGTTAATAAACTTTAGTCCCATTTTCCAATGATGAGCTTGACATGTATATAAAAGGTAAATTTTTTTTTTTTTGAGAGAGTTTCAACCTATGGCGTCCGCTCCTAATAATAGCTCTTTATCATCAGACCAAGACACCAATCAGTTTTTGGTGTAGGTGGGGATTGAACCCCAAATCTCTTATACAACCATCAGAAATTTTACCTGTTGAGCTAACTGGAACCCACATATAAAAGGTAATTGAAGTTATTTTAATAGTTTGAAAGTAATTACAACACAAAAGTACTCAAATCACTTTGAAAATAATGCTGAAAAATGACTTTTTCTCACTATTTTGACCATAAATTTTGATCCACAAAGACATTGAGTGATGTTTGTTTCATTGGAAAGTAGACATCCTGGGCTTCAATTTGAACACAAATTTTGCCTAATTTGGACTTATATTAAGTGAGTTATGACCGTTTGAAGTCAGGCCAACTGACCAGTTCGATTTCTAGATTTTAAAACTTCATTTTAAGGGCCCAAAACATCATGCTTGGAGGTGGGCCGGCCCATAGACCCTTGGGTGTGTTCAAAGACCATTAAAAAGACTTGAAAATCCTAATTTTAACTTATAAATATCAACCAAGTTGTGTTCCATAAGTAAGGTGAGTCTCTCTTCATTGCTTTTACTTAATTTAGATATTTTATAATTTATGTTCTTATTGTTCTTAATTGATTTGTATGTTATACATGTTTAGAAATATGTTTTGATCTATTTGGTTTTGCTTTGTTATGTCTCACCATGTTTTGAATGAAGAGTTGGATTAATATATTAAAAGCATGTTAGGTTTTATTTGATTGTCATTTTGTTGCTTGCTTTAAACTTGTGTTTCTAGGCATGTATGCGTGCGCATGCTCTTTACATGCATATGCATATTTGAAGTATACGTACGCATACAGTTGGGATGCGCACACATACCATATGTATGCGCACGCATACGCGTGCCTAGAAACGTAGATTTAGGATTCTTGCTTTTTGTTTGTTTTATTTAGTTTTAATCACATGATTAGGTCTTGTTGAGTATAGTTTTCACATGTTTATCATTAGGATTAGTAGAAAAACATGTTTCACATACTTGGATTGACAAATTAATAATTAGGGCTTATGTCTTGGTTGAACTACATGAATATTCATGAAAACTTGAACATGCATTGATGCATAGGTGCTGAGGTGTTAAGGTGCAGTTAGGTGAATGAAGGTAAGTCATGCATATGAATATGAACATGTATCTTTGAATATGATGATTGGTCTCTTTGATTGATGAATACCATGATGCTAGGTTCGGATGATTGAATATGCTTGGTGTTTAATGCCTTGTTGATGTTTTTTCCTTGTGATATACTTACTGTCTTTGGATATATGTGTGTGTGTGTGTGTGTGTGTGTGTGTTAGATGAATGGTAGGGTTTTTATACTATGGATGAGTGTAGGACATATGCCATGTTCTGGATGTTAGATGTTTGTTAGTATGTGTGAGTTTAGAATAACATATTAGAGGACTCTTTGATGGGATTAGGATTTGGAACAAAATGAGTGCAAGCTGACCCACGGGTCGGGTGAGGGTGAGTGCCTAACACCTTTCCATCCTCATATCTAAACTCCGAACACGTGCTTTAGTAAAGATCAGTCCTTTTACAATGGCACTATATTTATGGTTCCTAGACCTAATCTAGGTGGTGATTCCATTTTTCTCCGCCACAGTCCATTCAGCTGAGGCGTACTCCCTCATTGCGCCTATAGTGGCGACTCCATTAGGGAGAGAGTTTAACTCCAATGTGTTCCATCTCCTAATCTTAACACAAGCTTTTCTAATATTGTTTTGAACATACTCTCACTTGGTTCTTTGTCCCTTTCGCCATGGTTGGTGATGAGTGGGAAGGTGGAGGCTCCATTCGGGCCAAAATCTTCCGGAGTTCATCCCACCAACTCACAATCTATGCCATTGCCTATAATGGGTTTTAAGTATGTTAACAATTTGCCACCAATCCACTATGGTCCATTTAGGCCCAAGGTTAGAATCATGACCCACCTAGTTGTGAGTAACCTATTGATCTTGTCCCTTTAGCATTAATGGCCTTACCCACACAGTGTAGCCCTAGATCCTATTCATAGGGAAGCCTAAGTGCATGTATTTGATCTTTGTTTGATTTGACCTAAAAGAAAAGGTTCAAAAAAATAAATTCAAGAAAAGAAGAAAAGCTTTCTAAAAAAAATATTTTGTAAATAATTTTTTAAGAAGTGAAATTTTCAAAAAAATGTTTTGCAAAGAAAAAAAGAATTCAAGGAAAAAAAATGTTTTGCAAAGAAAAAATTTTTAAAGGAAAAGAATTTTCAAAAAAAAAGCTTTTGTGAATATTCTTTTTTCAAGAGATGAATTTTCAAAAAAAAAAAGAAAAAGAAAAAGAGGAAACATTTTTCAAAAAAATTTTAAAAAATGAAAAAAAAATTTTAAAAGAAAAATTCAAAAAGAAGATGAAAGATTATCCACAAAGCCATGATATATCCTAAGTTTTGGGCCCATTCAAAAAAAAAATTCAAATCAAGAGAGCCCAAGATCATGAGTATACCATAGACTTTGGAGGAAGACATTGGGCTATAAAGTCATAACATACCCTAACTTTTAGGTCAAAATTCAAAAAAAATAAATAAAAATTCAAAAGCAAGAGAGCTCAAGATCAAGAGTATGTTATAGACTTTATTGAAAAGTTGTGAACCCATCCATACTTTGGAAACTTTTGAAATCCTAAAATCCAAAGACATGGATAGGCTCACCAAGAGCTCAATGAGGATTAAAACTGGAAATCTTTTTTAACCAATTGACCAAACTCTTCAAATTAGGGGCAACATCCATTTGACAATGAAGGATAAAAGTGGAACAAACTTTTGAAACTAGGGGCAAGCCCTCACGAGGGAGGAGAACGAACATTCGGCTTTGAAATGGGACAAATAAAAGACTTTGATGTGTTGAGATAAAATTTGGTCACCTTTTTTCTTCAAAAAAATAAAATAAGAAAATAAAATAAAATATGTGGACTTCTAAATGTTATGGCTCATTTTAAATACAAGTTCAAATAAGTTTTTCGTGAGGAAAGAAATTTTCCAAAATATGTTGGGCTTGCATTATAACTGGGGCATTGATTTTTGTGTTGAATTCTTTGATAAGACCTTTTTTCATAAGGTCAAATAAAGCATAATATGAGGACTAACCTTGCAAAATTCATGAACAACCCACACGTAAGCCCAAATGAGGATGAGGAGAGGGCGAGACGAGTGACTTGTAACTATAGATTCAAAGCCCAAAGAAAAAAAAAACAAAAAAGAAAAAGAAAGAAATGAAAGTTGGGCTTGGATTCAAATGAGGGAAGGAGAGAGAATGAGAGATGTGAATGATGTAATTAGGCTTTAAGCATAAGGAAAACATGAATTTTGAAAGATTGATGTAGTTCATTCTATTTCTAAGTCCAAGATAATGAAATGATACAAGACATAGAATACGAATGGAGCATACATGTAGTCCACATTTTGATGCAAGCAAGAAAGGTTGATTAAGACGTTGGGTTCAAAATTTTAAAAGACATTAGGAGCACATATTTATTTGATTAAATTTTATTAGGCATAATAACACTCCCTACTCAAAAGAACTTCCTATGTTCACTTGGTTTCAATCACCTACCCCTAGTTGCCTAAAGGAAGTTGACACTATTGTACTAGAAGACATGGCTGGAGCTACTAATGAGGCAATTGAGAGGATTACCCAAATGTTGGCTAAGCAAGGAGAAATTATTTATTTGATCAAATTTTATTAGGCACAATAACACTCCCTACTCAAAAGAACTTTCTATGTTTACTTGGTTTCGATCACCTTCCCCTAGTCGCCTAAAGGAAGTTGACACTATTGTACTAGAAGACATGGCTGGAGCTACTAAAGAGGCAATTGAGAAGATTACCCAAATGTTGGCTAAGCAAGGAGAAATGCTAGCACAATTGGGAAATCGCCTAGGTTGTTTAGAAGAAGAAAGAAGGAAGAAACCCCAACAAGATAAGAAAGGTGAGAAAGACGAAGTTAATCGTGACAAGAATGGGAAGATAGACAAGATAACCGTTGAGACTACCATGATGAAAGAAAAGATGGAAAAGATGCAACAAGCCTTTTGTAAGGCCCAAGGGATGGATGACTTCTTGTATACTATGGGTGGATTGGGCTCAACCTCATTGGCACCATTGCCTCCCAAGTTCAATATTTTTGGTGCTAAAAAGTTTGATGGAAGTGGTGATCCAAGGCAACATATTCGACAATATTTAAGCTTAATAGGAATGAATGGATTGGATGAGAAGTAAGCTTTATGTGCCTTCCTTATGTCTCTCACGGGAAATGCCTCAAGATGGTACTACAACTTGGATCCGAGCAAGACTAAGGTGTGAAATGAGCTTGTGGAATTGTTTGTGGACCAATTCATCTTCAACACCGTGATTGATGTGACTTTAAGAGACTTGGAAACCACTAAGTAAGGGTTTTACGGGACATTTTCTGAATACATGATAATGTGAAAGAACAAAATTTCAAGGATGGTTAATAGGCCCTATGAAAAGGATCAGATTAACATAATCATCAAGAACTTGCTTCTAGCATACAATAATAGGCTTCTATCATTGCCTATCAATTCCTTTGCAGAGTTATGTGATTGTGGTATAAGAATTGAAGATGCCATTAATACCGAACAATTGGACCTAAGTGAAGCCAAGTTTCAAGCCAAGAAAGTATTCAATGAAGGAGAAAAGGGTGGTGCTCTCAACAATGTGAATGTTTTTTTTACTTGACCACAAAAGAGGGTGTTCAATGATCTTCAAATGCCTTTATCAAAAGTACTAGTAGTCTTGATTAAGGGGGGCACCTCAAGCTACTTGATCGTACTCTTCCAAATCCAATCCCGCCAAATTGGAATAGAAAGGATCATTATGCCTTCCACCAAAGGATAGGACATAAGACAAATAGTTACCTAAGGTTGAAGTATGAAGTTCAAGATTTGATAGATCAAGGGGTGATCACTAAGCCACGATCTCAAGAAATGGGCGAGTGGAAACAAGCAAGAATAAATGAAGGGATGTGCCTAAGAGATTTGATCCATGAGAACACCTTTTGCTAGAGGATGAGCTAGAGGACGAGCTATTTTAATTTTGTTGAGTCTGTTTTTAGATGTCGTGTCCCTAATTTGTCGAGTCTATTTGAGTCTTTCTCTTGTTGTGTTGTTGAGTCTTTTCCTTGTTGTGCTGTTAAGTCTTTCCATATGTTGTTTTGTTGAGTCATATTCTTTTGAATTTTCAAATCAATGTTGTTTCACTTTCAATAAAGATGGCCATTCAAATACGACGAGTATCATGTGATCTCTTTTTGTTAGTTTGAAATGAATGAATCCTTAAACCTAAAACATTGGTTAATCCAAATAAGGAATCAAAAGATGAGATTGCCTTAGTTCATTCAATCATAAAGAGCAAGCATGAAAGTGAGAAAGAGGGTGAGAGATAGAGCGAAATTTAAAAAAAAAAAAAGACTTTGATCAAGTGAGAGAGTACACAAGAAAGAGAGGGATAAGTGACGAGGAACTCCATGAAGCACAAGACATGCGTGAGACAAAGATAAGAAAAGCAATTAAAGGAATGACTTGTTCTTTTACATGGATGATATTACAATAAAGAGAACTTGATAAGCAATATGGCTAACTTAGGTTTGAAAAGGCTAAGCAATCAAGGTTCAAAGGATGAAAGGCCATCTTTCTACTACCCTTTTTTACAATGAGAGTTTATTTTCACTTGCTAACCCTGTTAAGCCTAAATGAATTCCTTCTATGTACCCATGCCAATGGATTACCCCTTACACTAGGGGCATGTTATTAAGAGATAATGATTTGAAAAGGTTACCCTTAACACCAGGAGCATACTCTAATATTGGAAATGATCAACCCTATGCTAGGAGCAAATTTCGGAGATGAATGATAGAGGGATATAAGAATGATTTATAAGTGGAAAGATATCATTTCCCAACAAGGTGCATGGAAAAGAAAAAAAAAAAAAAAAAAAAAAAAAACAAACAAAGAAAAGAAAAAAGAAAAAGAAAAGAAAAGGGGGAGATACAAGAAAAGATGAAAGGAAAAGAAAATGAAAGTGAGAATCAAAATGGATAAGGAAAAATAGATGAAAAAGAAGAAAACAATGCAAGCATGAGATGAATAGTAATCCTTGGCAATCAGGATGCCCTAAGAATAAAATTGAATTTGAGCCTCAAATACCCTTTCTTTCTTAAGCCTTAGAATCCCAGCCTCATTACGGTCCATAAACAAGCCCTCTTTGATCAATTGAGATTGTTTAGCCCTACAAATTTTGGAAAGTCTAGCCTTAGTTGTGAAAAAAAAAAAACAAATGGTGAAGAAGAGAAACAAGAAAAATGGTGAACTTATTCCAAGTTAGGGGCAATCCATGAATGAGAATGATAAAGGAACAATCATACAAGGGAAGATGAGACTAGCTCTAATCTAAGGCAACCATGATGAAGAGAAAAGTGACCATACATGAGAGATGAGTTAATTGAGGAGAATACAGGAAGAGAGAGGTGAGAGAAATAAGGTCTGCATGTTCAAACAAGGACAATGATTAAGTTGACAAGAGATGATTGAATTCTAAATTCATATTTGGACTAATTAATGAAAATGGTAAGTGATTCATGCAAAACTAGTTCGAAGAGAATATGCATCGATATGCAAAATCATATGGATCCACAATCCCTTATTTCTACCTCATTTCTTCAAACTTCAAATTTTCTTCAAGGTCCTCTTTGTATTCAAATAATGTTGAGCTCTTCTATCTCTAAACTCTTGTTGCACATGCTCTATGCATGCGTACATAGAGCATACAGTTGGGATACGCACGCATACCTTTTGTATGCGCACGCATAGTCATGCCTAGAAACGTAGATTTAGGGTTCTTGCTTTTTGTTTGTTTTATTTAGTTTTAGGTCTTGTTGAGTCTAGTTTTCACATGTTTAGCATTAGGGTCAGTAGTAACATGTTTCACATACTTGGAATGATAAATTAATAATTAGGGTTTATGTCTTGGTTGAGCCACATGAACATTCATGAGAACATGAACATTCATGAGATTTTGAACATGCATTGATGCATAGGTACTAAGGTGTTATGATGTAGCGAGGTAACTGAAGGTAAGTCATGCATATGAATATGAACATGTATCTTTGAATATGATGATTGGTCTCTTTAATTGATGAATGCCATGATGCTAGGTTTGAATGATTGAATATGCTTGATTAAATGCCTTGTTGATGCTACTGTTTTGTGATGTGGTTGTGCCTTTGGATATGTACTTTGCTAGATGAATGGTAAGGTTTTTATGTTATGGATAAGTGTGGGACATTTGCCATATTTTGCATGTTAGTGTGCATGAGTTTAGAATAACATGTTAGAGGATCCTTTGATGGGATTAGGATTTGAAACACAATGAGTAGAGGCCGACCTATGGGTCGGGTGGGGTTGGGTGCTAATACCTTTCTATCTCCATACCTAAACTCTGGACACGTGCTCTGGTAAAGATCAGTCCTTCCACAAGGGCACTATATTTTTGGTTCCTAAACCTAATTTAGGTAGTGACTCCATCTTTTCTCTGCCACAGTCCACTCGGCCGAGGTGTACTCCCCCCGTTGCGCCCACAGTACCCTTCAACATCAACTCCTCCAGCCTTTAAAAACAGAGGTATAAGATTTGAAGACCACGTCAATGCTAGGAGCAAAATCCCCTTTGCAAGTACCAAGCCAAGGAACATGCTTCGAATCCAAGTCTATGGTCAAAAGGTCATCAGCTTCTCCACATACTGTGTAAAGAGGATTTGCAGAGCAAAGGAGGGACTCCTAACAAAACTTTCATAAAAAAGGTTATCCCCAAGATAGGAAAGGATAACCCATTGCTCTTCTACCGAAGGATTTTCATCCCTTCCTAATAATGGCTTACTAATCATGGGGTTTAAAGTTTTAGCAATTTTTTAAGAATTAGATCTCAAAGCATGTTTGGCATCCATGGAAGATTTACTTTGGCAGATTTTTTAGGTTTAGGGTTGAAAATTAAATGAAAGAGGGAAACGGTTTTTCTCCTAAATATTAGTTTGAAATTTTCCCTCTCAAAAGGAAAATTTTGAAAGAGAACCACCTATTCAAAAAGTGACATGTGTCAATGAAGGGGAATGCCAGATGGTAGCCTAACCCCAAGTGGTTCACTCTTAAAGAAACTTCCTTAGAAAGAATTGCAAAAAGGCGTAATGCTTCAAAACCAGGTTCATTCTTTTACTTTACATTTCCTTTTGTTTTTATTATCTGATATGTTTATGTGTTTGTTTCCCTGTGAGAGAGAGTTTATTTTAAATAACAAGATAAACACACTAAGTAAAATAAACATAAAACATACTAGAAAATACTCATCTTATATATATTTCAAAAAAAAAAAAGGAGTATTACATTAAATGGCCCCTGTGACCCCCTTTACATTCCAAAAAAAAAAAAACCTACAGCCTAAGTCCCTTAGTATGGCCGTATGGCCATATTACACTTTTAACACCCCCCCCCCCCCCCCCCCCAAAAAAAGCTACAACTTTAGAGGCGAAAAGCTTAACAAGATGGAGGCTTGTAGGCATCAGAGTCATCATCAAAACCCTTCCATAGAGAGTCATAGTCAAGTTCTGACTCTTCAGTGTCAGAGTTAGAGCAATTGTTGGAGTCTGACTCCTTAGTGCTAGAGTCAGAACCACTATTGAAGCCCTTTCTCCTCCTCCTTCGCCTTGGGGGGCCATCATTAAAGGCGTCTTCTTGGACCAAATTGAACTCATCCACGAAGGCATCATAAGCCTTATCCTTAGCCTTCTCCCTAAGGTCCTCATAATCGTATTCCTCCTCATCCTCAACCTCCTCTTCCCATGGTAAGGCCTAAATTACCTTATGAGGGAAAACATGTGGTGAAAAGGGAGCAGTAGGGATAGGAAGAGGAGGGACAGGGTTAGGACCCTCGAAAGGTGCACCTCTAAGATTAGGTGCATTAGGTTCATGGTTTGGAGAATTGGAACCAGCAGAGGAATAATTGGTTGCCATTTTTCTTCTTTTCTTTTGAAAGGGAGAACTCTAAGTAGGGAAAAAAAAGGGAGAAAATGGATGCAAAAATAATGAAGGCTTTGAAGGAGATTGTTTTCCTTTTAAAGACCACCAATCGAAGTCAGTGAAAAAACACAGGAGTTATGAAGCATTTTTCTTCTTTTCTTCTTTTCTTTTGAAAGGGATAACTCTAAGTAGGGAAAAAAAGGGAGAAAATGGATGCAAAAATAATGAAGGCTTTGAAGGAGATTGTTTTCCTTTTAAATACCACCAATCGAAGTCAGTAAAAAGACACAGGAGTTATGAAGCATTATGTGTATGTTTGGATAGTGCGTTTCACGTCTGCGTCCGCGTTTTCCTTTTTTTTTTTTTTTTTTTTTTTTTTCAGCCGCATATTGTTGACTTTTCAGTCATGAACAGTGACTTATGTATTGTTCACGGATCCCACAAACTCCATTTTTTATCAATTTTTTCATTAAAAATGGGTCCCACGGTACTATTTACACATTTAAAAATTATTTTGCTACAGTGTTTTCAGTTTTCAGTTTTCAATTTCAGCAAAATAAGTTCTATCCAAACAGACCCTATGTCTGTCTGCCAAGCGTGGGAAACAAAGAGATGCCAAAACGGCTAACATCACCCCTGAACATCGCATATCCAAATCCTGATGGTAAAAAGATATGGTTTCAAAAGCATTCAAGTTGAAAGGATGTGACTGTCAATGACTTTGGTCATAAATGTCATTGACAGTTAGGGGGTTAATGTACAGTGCACAAGCCGACGTAAATAAGCATGCCAATTTGGTTACATCTTGTCCCTTCACGTGGACAACCTTGAGTTACAAAAGCATGGACTTCAGTGAGGGGAGCCACGCCTTTAACTCATGCCAATAGCGTGAATGCCATTGGAGGAAAAGAAATGTGCAATCTGGCATAGACACCGAGCACTACCATGAGAGAGAATTCAGCCCATGTTGGTCAGATGCAGCAGGACACCTCTCATTGGTTAGTACTAGTTTGGACCACTGCCAAGGACACGTGCAATGCCCTCAGGCCTCACGCTTTCCCTCTCCTCCTCTCTACTTGTCCTTCATGATGGTACAGAGCTGCCCTTCAGCCTACCATCTTGACAGAAACGGTTTTTCTCTCTCTCTTCCAGCTACAGAATAGTACTAGTGATCCTTGTACAACCAGCAACATTTCTCGTACTATAAAAGGAGAATGTTGCTGAGCAAAAAGGAGGGACAAAAGGAGAAATCTCGGTAAGGAAGAAAAATAGAAAAGTGTAAGGTTTTAGGAAGAGAAACACTGTGTAAACCTTATACTTTCTTAATATTGCATAGCTTTTAAGGGAGAAGGATACTCCATCCTTCATCCCACGGTGGTTTTTGATCCCTTTCATAGGGTTTTCCATGTACATGCTTTGTCACTCTTTACTCTTCCATTCTGCCATTCTTTTTCTTTTGTGTTTTGGTGTTAAAAATGACATTTTTGATACTCAACAAGCAGGACACCCAAATGTACCGTTAGGATTTAGGTCATATAACATCTGAGTTGTCTTAAAGTCTAACTTGCATGTACATTATGTTTTGGAAGTAGATGTTGTAGGCTAAGTTTGGTGTTTCGTACAGCAAAGTTGTGAATACTTTGATTACAATTAGATATGCACACTGACCACGTGAAAGGTCATTGGCTTAAATTATGTATTTTAGATTTTTGCAGGTTAATGCAAATTACAAGTTGATAAGCAAAATAGCTCCCAGTTGATAAAAATGGCATATAATTAATTCCTTCACTATGTACTTTGCCGCAGTAAAATGTATACCAGTTACCACTTCTGAGGCATTGTACCATTAAATCTAGTAATTTAATCATGATAAGCAAAAACTGAGCTGTGCTCCAGTTGATGTAACTGTTTAGCAGGCATTGTACCAGGATTTTTTGCTCTTTAGCAGCCTTTTCCTAACAATTTCTTTATGTGGCAGAAAACCAAACAATTTCGTTAAATGGGATATCGAGCTTTATAGACTCAAGTTCACTAAAGGACCTCGAGCCTCTAAGACTCCAGTTTTAAGAGATGCAACTGATCTGGCACATCTGATGTGTAAAAAAAATTATAAAAACTGTATGCTCCAGAAAATCAAATCCACTAGTGATAACCCAGCAGCAAATAGAGAAATGAAGTGTTTGGACCTTCACTGAAGCTCATATTTTACAATTAGTTAAAATGCTAAAAGCATAGATTTGTGACTAATAGGATATTAATCCACAAATAAACATAATCTCTTCCCTACAAATTCTAGTTGAACTATTGCTTCCAAGACAAACTCTCCAATGCTGATCATGTATGGAAGGAAAAAACATACAGCAATAGAATCATCATGCTTGGAAGAGCATAGCTGGTCAAACAAATTTTACTTTCACTGTGGGCCTGTGGCTGTAAGCCTGTAACTTATTGCAAGATTTTTTTCACAATAGAAGATTCCACTAAAAGTTGAGAATTGACATTGATTTAACCTTTTTCTTTCAACATATAATTATCTATTATTAGGGAGTGTGTCACTTGTTGAAACCCAGTCAGCTATAAGGTTCATCATCATCTACCTCAAGCATCTTTTCTCTTACGCCATAAACCCCGGCTAGGCTTCAGAATTTGCTTCAGTAAAGTCATTTTGGGAACATTCCAGTGCTCCACATGCCTGAAAATTTCCATAAATATAGCTCAACAAACTACAATGATTAGCAAATATAGAAAGGAATGACTCAGATTGTAGAACTTTACCTGCATACTTTTCCAGATTGTACATCAAAATAATACTCAGTATATCCTGTTGCTGCAAAATAGATTAATATAGTTAGAGAATGCAAGGTAGATACATGGGTTCAAATCAATATAACAGGTTTGTATTTGCCATGATTTCTTCTTTCTGTTTGGTTTGAAACAAGCAGGGTTTGTGGATAATTAATCACCCCTTAACTTGACTGGAAAAGAAAAGAACTCATGTTTCTAAAGATCTGTAATTGTTGAAGGGGAAAAGAGGAAAGGAAAAAAAATTCATATTTTTGTGAATATGTTATGATGCCTTTGACAAAAGAAACAATCCTCAAAAGAGGGCCAAATAAGTTCACTGGCTTGAATCAGTTTGATGAAAAAGAGCATATTACATACCAGAAAGAATGGGCTTCCAAGGAAATGACAATATACAGCTAAATCGCCAATGCCCAATACCCTTATCCTGTAATCACAAAAGCATTTGATGTCAAAAAACTTTTATGGAACAACTAGAAATATGTCAATTGGCAAGTTTTGTTAATCAGACAATGAAGGTGGAGTTCGGAGGCCAAGCAATTTTAAATGTCTGAGATGGCTAACTATGAACCTTAAAATGATAAAGGAAACTTGAAATCTACTTAGAAAACTCACCTCAAAGTCTTCCCACTTCATAAGCTTCATATTTGACTTCTCTAGAAGGGATCCAAAATTTGTACAATTTCTTTTGAAACGGCGAAGACCTTTAAAGGAACCTGCTGGATCCGCAAATTCACAATCCTCTTCATAAGCATCAAGTGTAAGGTTTCCTATTCATTGGAAAAGTGAGAATGTTTAGTTAGTTCCAGAATTTGATCGCTTCACATCCCCTACAATGTTTTTATCTAAATTATCCATGCAGGTCCCTACAAATGGATGCATTAAAACTCAAATAATGTAGTCTAAAATCCATACATTTTATGAAGTGTACAGGTTTGTAGGGATAATGAGAAACATATCTCAGAAGTGAAGTCCAGAAATGATGCTATTGACATTACTCAGAAGGACTCTTCTGATTGTGCCTTTGATGCCATGTTAAATATCTCCATGTCATACATCATTCCCATGTTAGAATAACACATTGCTTGGTGCCCATAATTCTACATTGTGCAATCATTTGGAGGTTGCTATGTCATTTTCGTTCATACCTAGATAATATGGTGAAAACTAGCTTTTGGTGACTAACTGATTACATATTTAAGAAAGGGTTTCACAATTTATTCTATTAAAGATTTCAAAGAATCTTCACTTTGTTTAAAATTTGGCAAGCAACAGTTTCCAAAACATTTTCCCCTAGATTTTTTCACTTCAGAAATGATTGTTAGAGAAATGTGCAAGCTTCTTCCATTAGGGTTTTACTTAAACAAGAGTTGCAACACCTTGATTTCTCAGAATTGTAATAGCTTGTAGTTCTAGGCAAAGATTGGTTGTTTAAGACTTTCAAGTACATCAGGACAAGGAATTGACAAAAACCTCTTCAGTCATGTAGTGAAAGCTCAATTGTCGGCTTCCTCACAACAGAATAAGAAAACTTTATCAGAAAGGATATGTCACTCTAGTTCATCTGCTCGATCAAGTAGATCCTAAAGCTGCTCAACAACCAGAGAAGAAATCCCAAGTCTTTCTTCTAAGTTCAAACATCTTTTAACTTTCCCTTTATCTAAACAGTAGTATTTTGTTACTTTCCAAAAACTGGAGTTTGGTTGACTACTAAGCATGGACACCCCAAATTTTCCAGCCTGTGTCGGACACGATCATAGGGGAAACACTATGCATGCATGTTCTCAATGTGTAATGAAAAAAAGAAAAAAAAAGTTTTTTATTTAGAAAATTCCTTTTATTTCGAATATGTTTTCAAAGATTTTGAGAATTTTTTTTTTTTGAAAACTTAAAAATAAAAAAGCCTAAAATAAATAATATATACTTAATTAATCTTCGTGCCCCGCAGTGTCATGTCCTAATTTTTCAAGAATTACCCTGTCGTCATGTCCCTTGTGGTGTCGTGTTGGTGTCTGTGTCCATGCGTGTAAGGTTGGCTACCAATTGGTTACATAGTTTCCTCACTAACAAAATTTCACTCAACAATGTTGTAGTATTGGACTAATTAGAACAGCATCTTACACTAGATAAGAGGCAAAAGTAAAGAAAAGTTCCAAAGTACAGTCAAATTGGACTAAATAAATTTGCATTCAATCTGAAAACAAGAACATGAGCCAACAAAGTTAGAACTAGATTACCCTTCTGAAACAGCAGAAGGCTGTATCCGACCATTATGTTTGTGTCAACACCAAATGAAAATCAAAATCTCAAAAAAAAAAAAGAGGCTAAACTGTTAAAGTTTCAATGAATTTTCTAATGGGGGGTTTGTTTCTCTAACCTGTGACGAAATATGATCTTTGAAAATCATCTTTGATGGTTTCCACTACTAGAGAACGATCAGCCACTCCAGACCCATCTCCAGAAAGCTCAACAACTGTTTCAGGAGCTTCAACATTTGAAGGGGAACGAAAAAATGAAGCAGCAATTCCCAAAAGCTCGGAGCTATACCAAGCTACCTTGAGCAGCGCATTCTCAGCCTCAGGTTCGGATGATTCTGGACTAGAAGAAGAAGAAGAAGAAGAATTGCTTCTTGGGTTCTCTCTATTGCATCGAAATCTGTATATTTTGGGGTGATAATTTTGTCGGAAAACTAGACTATGGTTGTGGGAATTAAGGTTGGGAGTGATGGAAGCAAAGGAGATAACAGTTGTCATGTTTTCAGACAGAGAGAGCGAGAGAATGGCAGTTGATAAATGGAGTTAGAAGTAGGAATCTACTCCCGCGGTTTCTTTTAAAATATCTTTTTAAGGCCTCAAAAAATGGCAGCCATACAAAACCAAATATCGAATTTCTCCAGGCAAAGTGGCAAACTCAGGTAGGGTCCAGTTGATGGGCTTCAGTGCTTAGTAAGCATAAATACGAACTAGGCCCACATATAAAAACGGAACCCTTAATCATGATTAGTAGATTGATTAAAGTAAAATCCGTTATAAAAAAAAAGGGGTTGATTTCAACTCAACCCAATGTTTTTTCTTTTCTCATCCCAGTGTTGATAGAAGGAATTCTGGTTTTTGTGTAACTGATACCAATGTCTAGAAAATGGAATAAACGGTTCATCATTTATCATACTTTCTTTCAAGCAACATTCAGCAAGGACATTGCTAGAGATAGGCAACGGCCTTTCACTCACTATTCAATGGACACCCTTCACCCCACGTATATTTTGAAACAAAAAAAAGAAAGTCAATTAAGCGTTTGGCTAGTTTATTTACTATTTGACTAATAATCAGTTTGGAAAAAGGGAAAGTAGAGTAGAGTTAGCTGAAAATTACACTTTTTTCATAGTGTACTTCTCAATCCAAACAAAGGTGAAAAAAAAAAGTGATTTTTAACAAATAGAAATTAAATATTTACTTAAAGTCACTTCTTGCCTCAACTCTAAGCGAATAGACCTGGCCAAATCCTACAAATGATGAGTTTTCACTAGTCGCCAATTCACTAAGCACACATCTCGACAATATTCAAGAGCCACAGAGTTTCATAGCAACCATTTTAGGCAAATAAGGATAATCGGCTATGCTATTTGATTAAAAAAAGAAAAGGAGAGAAAATTGAAATGCAATTTTTTTTTAGGGTCCGTTTGAATACCGTTTATTTTACTGAAAATTGAAAACACTGTAGTAAAATAATTTTTAAATGTGTAAATACTAAATAGTGTCGTGAGACTCATTTTTAATATTTTTTAAAATACTTGTGGGTCTCGTAAACAGTGCACGGACCTACTGAACAGTGCATATTGCCTGTGCATCAAAAAAAAAAAAAAAAAAGCAAACGGTGAAACGCCGATCCAAACGCATTCCTAGTGACAAGAACAGCTCGTTTCTGCTAGAAGCCATGTCATAGCCTCATAGGCATTGTCTTGGGCCACATTTCACAACATTTGTCAAAGCAAGCACCAAACCTAAACTACTGGCCCACCCACTTGGAATTGCCAAATCCAAATGACAAGAAAAATTGCTTTGTTTGTATCATCGGTGACAGACAAAATTTTAGACCTGCTTCTTTATTCTTCTCTTTTTGGGCTAGGGATTTCTTATAATCAATTCCATTCATGTGATTTCCTTTCCCTCTCCTCAAAAGGACTCCCACAGATTACTTTCCTTCCCCGACCTTAAAATATATATATATATATATATATATATATATATTATACATAATAATTAAAAATTTTATATTTATCTACCTTTAAAAAAAATTTTGGGAACACCCTAAATTTTTTTTATGCCAATAAAATTAAATTTTAGTCTATAATTTGAGCAACTTAACAATATATTAAGATATTTCAAGCAAAAAAAACCACATGCTTTTATATTCTTTTAAGTCTATATTACGGCTTTACTTTTAGTTTTTACTTTACCTAACACACTGTCATTGTACGACTACTTTTCTTCAAAAATATTATAATATATATATTATACAGCTAATTGGTCAAAATCACGTAAATTTGAGCAACTTAACAATATATTAGGATCTTTCAAGTAAAAAGAACCACATGCTTTTATATTCTTTTAAACCTATACTACGGCTTTACTTTTAGTTTTTACTTTACCTGACACACTGTTGTGGTGGGTCTTTTTGCAATGTTGGGCTGGGCTGCCTCCTGTTGTACTAGACCCAAGTGTTCTGAGTAAAGGAGTTGAGACCGATCCAACTGCAACTCACTTTGGTCCGGCTTGTGCACAAACTATGTCTTGTTTGCCAAGAACTTCATTCACATGCCCATAGCTGGCAGAGCTACTTCGAATGAGTCATGACAAGTAGACATGATAATAATAATAATAATAAAAGAAAGTACGTTTGCCTTTAGACAAAGTGAATAAATAATTCTCAATTAAAATGATAATCACAATGATAAGAAACACCTTGTAAAGAAAATTGTGGAAATAAATAGGTAAGACATGAGTTAGTAAAAGAAAGAAAAAGATTAATCTGTTATGCCAAGTTATGTCACAAGACCAAGACGAAGGAGGAAAACCGTTTTCCTCAATACGAATAATCTCTCAAGGAAAATTCTGCCGTGGAAATTAATTATTTTGAGGGAAGCAGACCTAAATAGCTTAGCCCAAAAGAATCATTTGCTTTTGGCAGAAAGCAGGACTGTTAAAGGGAGAGAATAAATCAACCTATTGGTGCATGCCTGCCATTCTATCTCTCTATTTTCATTTCTTATTTCTAATTTTTTCTTTTCTTTCTTTTTCTCTTCTTTTCTCAGTTTTTGTTTCCGTATTGTGATTTTCTCCTAGAGGTTATTATTACCGTGATCGTGATCCCTCCTTACTATGCACGGCAAAGGTCCTTTATATAGTGTCTACCGTGACTGACTTTTACTATTTTAGCCTTTAACTACCTTTGTCTGGTCTGGGTGTCCTTGCCGATCACCACTGGTTTGTCAACCACTCAGCTAGCACCACTTACCTTTGCTGGCTGTGCCACTCCCCATCATTAGACAAAGAAGGCTATTTTGTTCGTTTGTTTACCGTAGCACTCTTACCTGCTATGGTATGGGTACTCTCTCTCTCTCTCTCTCTCTCTCTCTCTCTCCATCCCTCATGGCATGCACCTAGTGGTTCCAACTCATCTTTACTTCTTTTGGGTGGTATATCATCCCAGCAGGACATTTCCCCCAAAAGAGCCTGAGTAGGAACCCTAGAATAGGTTTTCCCCTCTCCCTACCGCCAGACCATACCCTCTTACCTTTGACCCATGATACACCACCTCCTATATTGATTGGATACAGGCTGGTGAAGTCTGGGCCTTGCGCGTGCTCAACTTCTACGTGTGTCCAAAACTTGCCTGCTGCGTTTGCCGTGGTCTGGAGGCTCGTCTGCACATCTTGCCACCCATCCTTGACTTCTTATGGCGTGAACTATTTTCTGATTCCTCATTCTTTATGGCCCACTCTCTTTAAGAGCCGTACTTTGCTTGATTATGGGCTTTTCTTCCTTCAACCTACTTTTTTGCTCCTTTCTGCAGTCTTGCTACCATTTCTTGCTGTACCACTCTATTATTCCTGCTGTGATGTTATTTGACCCCAGCCTGCTGGGCTTCTTTGGGTTTGCTACTTATTCTTCTCTCAATGACTTAATATGGTCATTTGGACCCTTTACTTTCTTTGTTTACATTATTTCGGACTTACTGTGACCCATTCTCACTTTTCTACATTACATACTACCATGAGTTTGCTACTTCTCTCTCTTTGGGCACCTTTAAGCCCATTTGTTTCCTCAAAACCCATTTGTTTATTTTATGGACCTATGATCCATTATTCCTGCCATTTAGGTTTAATGGTTTTTCTATCCACTTACTAACTCTTTTCTACCCATGTTACTAGGCTTCTTCTTTCTATTGGACTTCCCAAAATGAGCATCAACAACTGTTATTGTACAACTACTTTTTTTCAAAAATATTATAATATATATTATACAACTAATTGATCAAAGTCATATAAATTTAGCTTTTTTCCATTGTACAACTACTTTTCTTTTTTCTTTTTTTCCAATAATTTTGACTAGAAAAAAAATAGTAATTTTAGTTAATTAAGTGAATAAACTTAAAAAGTTACTTAATTTTTATATAACATCTATTAATTCATTATATATATATAATAAACTTTTTTATTTTTATGATTATAATTAAACATTTGATTGTCCATTCTAAAAAAATTTAATTAAATTTACACGAAAAATGTCACTAAATATTATGTTTTTATATTTTGCCTTCATATTATTAGTAATAAACTTATTATATTTTTATTTATATAATTTAAAATTTTATTAATTATATTATTTATTACGTCACCGATTTAACTATCAGTCGGATTTTAGTCCGACCAAAAAACTAGTAACGAGTCCATTTTCCTGTTCTTTCACCATACTGGTTTATAAAATCATGAAAAAAAAAAAAAAAAAAAAAAAAAAAACAACAACAACTTAATCAAAAATCTGGAAAATAAAATTATAATAAAACCACTAACAAGGCCCAAACCAAATGCCAATAGAAAAGCCCAATACAAGATCAATCTCATCTCAGACTAAGACTATCACCACTCCAACACCAACATGATTACATTTTTAATTCAACAAATATTAAATAAAAATAAATAAATAAATAAATCCTCAGTGCCTCGTAGATTCACAAGTCATTAAATAATTTAAAATAAAACTAAATAAAACCTAAAAGGCTAAAAAGAAATAAGAAACTCACTTACTCTCCCCAGTCATCGCCATCCATCCCTGTTCAACAACACTAACAACAACCACAACTGAACTCTACAAGCTTTATGTTGTAAAACTTTATATATTTGCGTGTTTTTTTATTGTTGTTGTTGTTGTCAATATATAAAATTTTCTTTTTATTAGATTGTGTAATTTATGCTTGTTGAGGAACACCCTGGAAAAAATTCTTGAAGCCGCCACTGGATGAGTAGCCTTGTGCATTAGTTAGACAGTACTCCAAACATCGTATCAGCATATCATCTCTATAGCAGAAGGTAGAATACAAATCTTCCTAGGAAGGAAACCTAAATGTTCCCCATCAGATTGAATGTATATGCTGCCACGGCCTGAGAGGTCCTCCACTTCAATGGAATGCACACTGCACTAGAGACAAGAATGTTTAAATGGAGCACATTTTGAGTTAAAGACCCTAACAGCTGTAAATGAGCGTCAATTATAAGCCTAGGTGAAGGTGAGCCATATAAATAAATAAATAAAAACTGTTGCCTAGTGCCTACCACAATAAGCTGTTCCTAAATCTATGTGATGATCATATAGGTTCGATGGAATAACTTACAGAAAGCTCTATAAAATATTGCTGTTGAGGATTACAAAAGGTATTTAGTCATTGTCTTAAAAGAGTATGATTCATATAGGCATCGGATTCACGGCTACAGATAGTCAAATACCATATTGGATGCGTTTCAGTTTGGCTTGGAAAACAAAATAATTCAGAACCTTTATAATGTTTCAGAATTACCGCTATTTGACATATATATATATATATATATATATATATATATATATATATATTTATTTATAACTCAAAATAGCTTCATCTAACTCTTCAATAGACTCGTACCATCTCAATTCAAAATAATTATTCAAGCTTCTTAACATTAACAATAATGAAAAGATAAAACACGGCAACATAAAGGTTTATATATTCATTATATGCTAAGAAAACAAAAAGATCTAGATGAAAAAAGATGACCGAAACAGCCCAGCATTTAAGGCAATTCGTTTCAGAGGGGTAAATGTACCAAATTGGTGGTCGGTGTGATAAAAGTAAGTTGGGGGCCCAAAAATAACAAGCAGAGTTGTTAAAACCAGTTCATATTGAAGTAATACATGAATCCTCCTTCCCCCTCTCCCCCCCCCCCCCCCCACCCCCACCCCCACCCCCAAAAAAACACACACACACACAAACAAATAAAAAGTAAAAGAAAAACACCCTAGACAACATTTTCTGATGTTGGCATAGTAACATACTGCATAAAATTTTATATTTACATGGAAGTTTGGTCAATAGCACACAAGATGCAACAACATTATGCAATTTTGAGATTTCATGAGAGATGAAGTAGAGTTGATAAATTACCCTCAGGTCAAGAATGTCAAGTATATTTGTCATTTTATTAGTCATATACTCAATACAATTCACTAAATAATCAGGGGAAAAAAAGGGCAACAGAGTGCAAATATTGTGAGAGAGAGAGAGAGAGAGAGAGAGAGAGACAGACAGACAGACAGCAAAGAGCAAAAAAAATACCCATATAACTAAAAAAAAGAAGATAGAATATACCTCCTCGAAGATACATTTTTCACCGATAAATGGGTTCCCATGTATAGCCTATGTACTTTAAGTATAAAGTCATACCACTTGAAGTCCTGAAGAATCACAACCTGCACAGAGAGTTTTGAAAAATTCAAAGTAAATGGCAAAGCACTTAATTTTGATTATTCAAAACAGGTAGTAAGTTAAGGAATAGATTCCCAGAAAACTATTCTACCTCAAAATTTCCACTGCAAGGATCAGCATTTGGTGTAATCATCATGCCACCACCAAAATATTTAGCATTTCCTATGCAAAGGGCTGTCACTTGGGAATATACTTTCCACTCACCCTCATTGATCTATGATCACAATTCACAACATAATTATCAAAAATTGATCTATTATCACAACATTATATAAATAACACTTGTAGTACTAATTAAAATACTACGGAGTTGTGTAATGATAATGAAAAGGAAAAAATGCTACACTTGAGAGCTTTGAATTGAGCTAACCCTGATTCTGAGGTCTTCATTACGGTGCCCCATAAAGGCCTGCAAAGAACCAAGAACATAGCACAAATTTCCAAATCTCTTGTAATTAGAGGCATGATAACCTGCCTTTGCACTCCTGCAAAATTTTACAGATCAAAATAATGAGATATGTAAGATCAACATGCCTTCTTTAACACTCAATCTGAAAATCATCAAGTTAACCTTACAAATGAATGTCAGCAACATTTATGAAGTAATGTGATTCTCCACTTTCTCCACTAATAACCCCAACATCTACCCTTGATCTCACCCCTGAAAAACACCTTCCTTAGCAAAATATAAATGACATAGTTAAAGCATGTATAGGAACAATTAGTTAATGGAAGCTCCTCAACTCCTGAATCAACACAAGCATGACAGAAGGAAAGAAGAATCACAATAACTGAAGATTACCTTTAGCTAAGCGTTCAACAGCTTCATGAGGATCATTTTTCCTAAAGAATAAATGAAATACATACTATGATGAGATAGAACAAGTAATGTGTATGTGTGTGTCTAATTACAGGAAAAATGGAATCAAGAGCAATGAGATCAGAGTACCATGAACTAACCATCCAAACGTTCTGGCAAAATCAGACCCAGTCCCTAAGGGTATGAGCTGTACAAAGATACAATAAAATTATTTCTTCTCTTGAAAAATCCATGCAAACCAGTTCACAGGTCAGACCAACACATTACTGTCAACTGAATTTTGCAGCTAAGATAGAGAGAGAACAAGACACAATCTAAATCAAAACTACCATGGTCTGATGGCATCACTTACACCAAGTGCAGTTGAATGCATAAGCTCCCCTTCAGGACTAGCAACAGGTTTCCCATCCCACAAGAAGCCATTAACAACCTGCTTATTGCAATCCAAAATAGATTAGTAGATTCAATAGGCATTTTTAGTATGAAAGAATGTGTCTATCCTGAAGTTCCCATCCTAAAATTGCTTAAAATCCAGTCTGCATATTGTCCACATAATTCCAAAATTCTTAATGGCATGCATCTTTGTAAGTTGTTTATAATCAAATACCAAGCTAGATCTCCCTCCAGTCATGGTCACATGTACTACATGGAGGAGTTAATGAATAAAATAAGTTTTCAGTGGATGTAATGTTGCAAACCTCATGAAGAGTTCCATCACCTCCAACTGCAACCACAGCATCGGCACCCTCCCGTATAGCCTGCATACGAGCAAATTAGCAATAGAAGAATTAGCATCGACCACTCCTTAAGCAGGGAACATAAGATTGGTTCAAGCCTGAATTAAAAAGGCCCCCCAAATGCCTACCTCCCTCGTTATGTCAATTGCATGAGAAGGACCTGAAGTCAAGGATTCGCATATCTGGCCACAAAATGGAAATATCAACACAACCTAAAGCAAATCTCAATCCAAACAATTGAGATTGGACAAATATGTTGTCAACATCCTCATCCTGATTAACTTTTTCAAGACATCTATAGATTTTCAGCTCACTACAAACCATACAAATTTAAAACTCACATCAGAAAACTCTACAAAATTTCCGAATATTACCACAACTTATCTTTTCAATATGATTTAAAAGTTTGTATTTGCCTGTATATGAGATTTAAAAAAAAAAAAAAAAAAAAACTAATTATAAAAACATAAATAAATAAATAACTTCAATGAATATCGGTATAGATATAGATATATGTGACTAATTATTTTACGGGTTTACTCTAAAAATTTTATTAAAAAATAATCATAACCTTGAAATTACTGGAAATTTCGAAATGATAGTTGATGAAGACAACGGAAAAGAACAAATACACGTGCTGTGCAAGTACAAAAATCAAGCATGTCGTATAAGTGAAAACGACTGGAACTCACATTGCAGTGTGCACCGAGGCGGGACCTGAGATAGGGAAGTAACTTCTTCCATTCCTTAACCGTCCTACCGTTCGCACCTAATCCATTTCCCCAAAACCAACAAAATTACTACTACGTATTAATTCAAGCAAAAGAGAGAGAGAGAGAGAGACCTCGGGGATTGACGACGAAAACGAGGTCGCGGCGGCGAGAGGCGGAGGAGGGACCGCCACCGCCACCGCCGTGGGGGTAAATGGAACGGTCGGTGGAGAGATCGGGAGGGAGGGGATGGTCGGCTCTGAAAACTGAGGGTTTAGCGGCCATTGCTACTCTTCCAAATGCTATCTGATGATAGTAGTAAATACTCGACATCCTTCTTTCTTTTCTTGCTATTTGCCTTTTAGAGTAGATTTTTTCTTCTTTTAATAGTGATGTTATGTTATACTATTCTATTCTTACTGCTTGATTGATTGTTTTAGCGCCACTTTATCAGAGATATTTCGTATACAATTCTTACCAAATGGATTAGAGATTAGAGGAGTAATTAGGCACTCTTAATTACTTAATGGCCCTCCGGCGGTGATTTTGAGGACTTGCTGTTGTGAAGACTTTTTATTAGTTTTTTTTTTTTTTAATTCTTTTCTCTTTGGGAAAAGTATACGCTGTTTCTGTATTACCAACTCCAATAAAAAGTCGAAATTACCCCTGAAAATTTTACCTCTTTCTCTTCTTACACTCTTCAATGCTCCCATAGTCCAATCTGGTCTTTTTCTTCTTTTTTTTTTTTTTAAAGTACTCTCTATTGGATGTTATTAATTATTAGGAAATTTATTTTTCACTAATTTGCTGAACTTTTTGCTTTATGCTATTCGTGGGCAGCAAGTCTGGGTAAGATTTGGGTGGTGGAACTCATGGTTGACGACTCCAACGGATTTGTACGATGATGATGGATTTGATTTTGGAGGCCTATCATGGGTCAACATTTGGATTTTTTTTTTTTGTTTAGGGAAGAGATGGTATGCTAGGGCTTGGGGTTTGTCTTTGTAGATGGGATGGGATGGGATGGGATGGGATGAAATTATGGAATGATTGGTTTCAATTTTTGTATTTTGGGATTTTGGATATGATATTACCGGTGATGCTATGGGTTTTTGGATGAAATTTAAGTTTGAATTTGATTTCACTGAAAAGTAAATAGAAAAACAAATCTTGGGAGTAAAGTAGAAGTGTGGATTAAAACAAAATTATCTTTTCTATATTTCAGATTTTTCTCTTTACAAAATTGGCTAAATTTTTCTTTTTCAGATTTTTTTTTCATATTTAGAAGTATTGACTTCAAGTTGGATAGTTTGGTTTGCTAAAACTTAAGGCTTATTGCTAGAATTGATTAGATGATTGAAGAAGCATTTGAAGATGCTCACAGCGTTGGAAAAACTGGTTTTGCATCTTATACAAAATACACCGCGAAAGTAACAATCACGGTTCTACTTCATTCACGAGAAATAACAAGTAACCTTAAATTCTAGAACAAAGAATAGAAAGCGTTCCTTGATACTGTGAAATTCAAATCCAAGACTTGAAAATACCTCTAATCTTCATCCCAATTCCATATGATGCCCAAGAAATGTGGTCTCTCAATCAGTTTATACGTAAGTGTTCAAGGGAGAATAAGAGAGTGGCTTACACTCACACACACACCTCTTTCATAATCTATATTCTGAAAATTTTGTATGTTTCTCTCCTTATACATAACTGATTATCTAATCGAGCTAGCCTTTTGGGGTTTGCCTAATTAAGCTTTAGTTTGTGGCTTGAGATGGGACCAAAAGGAACAAATAAGACTTTAGCTCCAATGGACCTTGAGCTTATCTGTCAACTCTTGACAAGTCCAAAGTTACCATTAATTATATTTAATACTACTATATAAATATAATTGCACTCTAAACCTTATTAATAAATTATATCCTAAGACTCTAATGATATCATTTGACCCCTCCATGAAATATCCATAGTGAACAAAGTCATAATGAACTGTCACTTTGTAAACAACTATTTTATTCTTGAGTACCCGGTTTTATCTTTTAGTTATTCACATTTATTGAAATCCAATTTCAATAAATATAAGCTTTAGTAACTCCTTACTAAAGTGGATGCCCTGAATAACCAGTTCTCATTAAACTTATCTCAAGAGGATATTTTGTGTTTCTATAAAAAGAGATTATGGATTCCATCTTGAGAATATGTGTTCCCTCAACACTACGTGTGGTTACCCAACATACTGAGGTTTTGACCGTGAATATTAGATCTCACTCCTGATATATCAAAGTAACCTACATTTCATGATCGGATTCACTATCCTCTTAAGATTGAGAGTCTGAGAAATTAAAAGTCGTGAGATTAATTATTCAGGGGACAGTTGTTGATTGAATAATTAATCTTAGAACGATCCAGTTCAATATGTTTTAACTCTTAAGACACATTAACACATCAACTAAAAATCTCCACTTCTATGATCAAGATAAACCATCTTAGTTGATGTGTTATAGTCTTCACAGATGAAACGCCCAATTTCATCACCGACTACGAATTATATTTTGAATTTACAAGGAACTTGTAATTTATATCTTTTGTGACTAAATCGCATACAATGCATTTCAAGGACTATGATAATGTCATATTAGTTCACTTATAAATAGTTTCATATAATTAAACAATTTAATTATTTATGACATGCCAATAAATTGGATTTTAGGGCATAAACCCCAACACGCAGTGCATCAACTTATTTTTTATGGTTGTTGAGGGCCATTTGTGAGAATCCAGGTGGAAAGAAAGAAAGCCCAATAACAAAGGCAACAAAGAATTGACAAAGCAGACAGCAAAACCATTAGGCCCAAGCGGCAGGAATAATGGATCACAGGCCCAAGAAATAAACAAATGGGTCTTGAAGAGGCAAGTGGGCTCAAAGAAGCCCGGAAAGAGAGAAATAGCATCCCATGGGCAGTGTAAGAGATAGAAAAGCGAGAAAGGGCCGCCGCAGGCCCAAAGTAATGCAAACTAAGAAAGTAAGGGGTTTATGGCAAGCCCATAAACCCCTAGGATGAGAATAAGATTATTGGGCCAGGGAAGGCCAATGAAGTTAGTAAAAAACCCAGGGGAATGTAGAATTAGCAAAAAAGGGGTCGAGGAAGCCCAAAGAAAGCAAACGGGCCGAGGATGCCCAAGGGAAAGCCAAAAGGGACTTAGGAGCCCATAAATAAAAGCAAATCAGTGGCCATGACAAGTCACTGAGAGAAGGAATAAACGGCTGGCCTAAAAGAGGCCCAGCAAGATTAAGTTATTACAGCAGGAATAACAGAACGACATTGCAAGAAATAAGGGAAATTAAGGAATGGGCCAAAGAAATGTAAGACCCATCACCAAATAAAGCCCAGCTCCTGTGAGGAGTAGGAAAACGAAGAACAGCCCACATAAGAGGTCAAAAAACACGAACGGCGAGCCTCCAGACCACAGCAGACGAATGGGCAACAGGCAAGTTTTGGACACATATGAAGGCATGTGCAAGACCCAGACACCACCAGCCTGTACCCAGCCAATACAGAGCATGATGAGGTCGGGGGGTCAGAGGATCAGAGGGCATGGTTTAGTGGTGGGGAGAAGGGAAAAATCTATTTTTATGATTCCGGCTCAGGCTCTTTTGGGGAGGTGTCTTGCTGGGATGGCTTACTACCCAAAAGAGGCAAGCTGAGTTGGAACCATTAGGTGCATGCCATGAGGGATAGGGAGAGAGAAATGACCCAGACCGCTGCAGGAAAGGGTGCCACGGCAGACTAGCAAACAAAATACTCTTCCTTGTCTGGCGATGGGAGGGCGTCACATAGAACGAAACAGTGATGGTCGACCAGTACACCTAGACCAGACAAAGGAGGTTAAGGGCTAAAACAGTAAAATCGGGTCACGGCAGGCACTATAAAAGGAAGGGTCTTGCCGTGAACAAAAGGGGGGGAGAAAAAAGGAAAGAGGAAAAAGGGAGGAAAAAAAGGGGGGAGAACAACGGAACTTGGAGAAGGAAAAAGAAAACTTAAAAGGAATAGCAAAAGAAAACCAAGTAAGAAGAAAGAAAGAAATAGTGAGAATTAGAAAGGTGGGCATGCACCGGTAGATTAATCCCTTCTCTCCCTCATGAAATCCGACCCTCTGTAAGAAAAAACTCGAAAGCACCTACGCAGAAAACCACTCAGGCCCGTTTCCCTCAGGGCTGTTAACCTCTACGGCAGGATTCTTTCCTGAGAGATTGACTGCTTTGAGAAGGGACGTTCTCCCCTTTGTGGTTCTGCTCCCGCGGATTGAATTCCCGGTCGATTTCCTCTGGTATTCCGATTAACCCATGATTATAAACATTTGAAGTTCTCTATTTTTCTCTTTTTTCTTTCTCTTCCGTAAAAAGAAAACAAATAGTATTGTTATTGTAATTGATGTTAAGGGCTATTTGGTCAATTCCCCATTAAAGTGGCTAGATATTTTTTCTGTTCATTTTATTATTATTATGTCTGTCTGCCACAATTTGTCTGAAACAGTTTCGCCTGCCGTGAACACGTCCCTAGCAGATTTGGCCTAGTTTGCGCACAAGTCGGACCAACTTAAGCTGAAGCTGGGCCGGTCCCGACTCTCTTATCCAGAAAACTTGGGCTTAGTGCAGCAGGAGGCAGTCCAACACCACTAGCACAGCCCACCCCCTTACAATGGTAATGGTAGATTATTTTGATTGAATTTGAAGGATTGATTCCCACTTTTAGTGTATGAAAACTTTAATGGTTATTCATAATAATCCCTAAAAAGTTTAGGGGATCTCAAAAATTTTCTTTTCATTCCTTTTATGGTTATTCTTGAGCCCTTTTTTTTTTTTTTTTTTTTTTTTGTGTGTGCTGTAAAGTCTTGAACTTTAACTTGGTTACACTATTTGAAAGAACTTTTATTGTTGTTCAAAGTAAAAATTTGCTAACTAGTAACTAGATTACATTTTTTTATATTGTGTTTTTTAGTTGAATCTTAATTTAATGTGTTTTGGTGTTACATCAACATTTGACCAAGCCTAAATGTTTTTGCAATTTGTTGATGCTCAGTCTTATGACATTGTTTCCTTTTTGCTACGCATAATTGTCTAATGGATGATTTGTTCACTTGTCCAAGACCTTTTGTGACTAAGAAGAAGTTAATGCTTAAACATTATGGACAAAGAACTAAATGTTTTTAGAGAGTGAGAATGAATGATTGTAATATTATTTTAGAGAAATCAAATTGAACGATTGTAATATTATTGTTAACAATCAGCTTTTATAAGAAATACTTCTTTTTTCTCTCATAGCTCCCTTTGCCTCTATTTTACTCTTTGCCATAACTAAAATATTATTTTAAAGAAATCTAATTGAAAATTACAATTGAATTTATAAATGAGGCATCTGTCGAAGTGCACGATTCTAGACAAGTAATCATCCAAATTATTCAATGTCCAAAAAGCTATCAATCATAATACAATGTCTAGTGGTAGGATCCTTTAGTTGATTATTTTATTAAGAACATATTTAGTTCTTAATGAAAGCAATGGTTCTTCAAGGTTCTTCAAGGGAACCAATCTC
Organism: Quercus tomentella; assembly: GCA_028535165.1. NCBI lineage: Eukaryota > Viridiplantae > Streptophyta > Magnoliopsida > Fagales > Fagaceae > Quercus > Quercus tomentella. The sequence goes on from JAPQVY010000156.1 coordinate 48,326,086, forward strand.
CTTAGAAATATGGAATAGAGTAAGAAGAGGGGAAATGTATTGTAGAACAACAACAAAATTGGACTTATTTCATTAATATCTTCGATTTATAGTACAAGACCTTTTATATATTTCATTACTAACAAGTAACCAACTGCTTGAAACTACTAACATTATTCTAACTAACTCTAATCTCTCACATGCTGAGTTAGAATTTGCACTTGTTATAGAATACACGACATTAGTTGCTGCACTTGTGTGATCTTAACTTATCTTATAGGTTGTATAACTTCCATCACTTGCTCTTATCAAAACAGTTATTCAGTTTATCATAATAGCAGCACTCAGCTTAGGCTCTTCAACACATCACAGCAGCTACAATGCTCAAGCTGGAAATCCTACGCCCTCCATTGCCATAAGATACTATAATTACACATTAGGAAAATTGATATGACGCCTGTGGACACAAGGGGGGAGTCGCCACCTAGTTTTTGCAATGGCCTAGGAACCATATATATAGCGTCCTCTCAAGAAAGGATCTTTTGATCTTACTACCAGAGATATGAGTTCGGAGTTAAGGTACGATCTTAGGAAGGTATTAGGCACCCAAAACCGCCCAACCCAAAACAAGCCAAAGTCAAACTACAACTTTATCTTGCTTTTGATGCCATGGCCAGCGTCGAGATCTCACCTGAGAGAAGCAAAGGTGTAGTTGGCTGTGAGAACAAAGGAGGGACGAATCATTGTGAGGGGTAAAATATTTAATCAACGAATCACCCATGTGTCCATAAATTTTTAAATAAAATGGTTTAGTCTAAGTCAGATAACATATCATCACTCTGTTAGGCTATGTAGACATAAACGGAAAGATGAAAATTGAACATTTTGCAAAGTTTATAGACAAAAAACAAACTTTTGTGAAAGTTTAAGGACGTAATATTTTACCCAAATAAATTTATCCATTCACTAGGTATAAGGCCTACATAACAAGCAAAGGTAAGGACCACCCACTTTCCATGTTGAGATCAATGGAATGTAGCGAGAAGTATGATGCTGAACTTTCTTAAACAACAGACATAAATCAATTTTCCTGCAAAACCATTCAAAAGTTCTAAATAATGTGATAAAAATAAATAAATAAATAAACAGAAAACGATTCTGTTTTTTTTTTTTTTTTTTTGGAGAAGGAACAGAAAACGATTCTTATATAGAAGTATTTCTTTTTCTACTTTTAAAAAAAAAAAATTATATAGAAAAGAGGAAAAATGAGATATTCGAACTGTTGACATTTACTTCATAAGATATTGATTGTACTAACCCTTGGGGTTAAGAAGTACATTCATTATAAAAAGAAAGACAATGGATAAGCCAAAATAATGCACTGTGAAGGGGTTACAAGTCAAGTACAATACGATTTACACGTCCAAATTGTTTCCATTTAACATAATCGTTATGGACATAATTTGCAAACATGCTACAGAATAGCAAAACGGTACAAGGTTTAAATAAAAAAATAACATTTATCTCCGTGATCTGCCCCTTGATTTTGAACCAAAATGATGAGCCTTGAGCTTCTTTTTGCGCACCATTTCTGAACCACCACCCTCTCGAAATGGCATGCCCATGAGAGCTAAAAGTCTTTGGGCTTCTTGATCGGTTTTAGCGGTGGTTGCAATACAAACATCCATTCCCCTCAGCTTACCAAGAGCATCATACCTGATCTCTGGGAATACACTCTGTTCACGAATCCCAATGCTAAAATTCCCATGCCCATCAAAGCTGTTTGGGTTTACACCTTGAAAATCCCTTGTCCTAGGAAAAGCCAAGTTAATTAGCCGATCCAGGAATGAGTACATCATCTGTCAAAATCAAATAACATCCACATCACAAGATTCAATTAGTTTGGACCATGGGGAACTTATAAATTACATTTTGGAATCCTGCGGCACAAAGATGCACCACTTAGTAGTTGATGGTAAGTAAATTATGGCAGGCATAATAATTGATATTTTACAAAAATAGAATGATTTGTGACAAGTAATCCCATTACATGTAACACAAACATGTGAACCAGAACACAAGCACACACAGACTATCTTAAAGACAATCAAACTATAACAAACATCAATTTCTAGCAATTAAGTCAAATTGACGAGCATAACCATTGTCTTAGTAAATTTTTCTTCTTTGTATACTTGAGTCAAATTTACGTAGATAATTGATGATTACAGGAGCTTTGATTACAGCATTCATAACATGATCTTACACATTCAAAAGAAGCGATGAGAAGAAATGAATACCCAGAATTTGAACAAAAATTCCAATAACACAAGTCAGCAGTACGCTTTTAGCAAGAAACAACCCCCAAAGAAGGCTAAATTATAAATTGCACTGTCCAAGTTTGGCTTGTTTTCATTTTTGACTTTATAATTTCAATTGAGCCCCTCAACTTCCATCCTGTTTCCAGTGTGGCGCTTTTGTCCACCTCCATCTAATTTGTGGAGTTCAACAAAACAACGCAATTTTGGTTTCCAAAAAAAAAAAAAAAAAATTTCCTCTCATCCTGTCTCTTTGCCATAACTTCCTCTCATTCTCTATTTCCATTGCTTCAAGGTAGTGCGGCAATGAAGAGTTGAATCGACAGCTTGGGATTGGATTTGTGGGTGGCTTTGAACAACAGTGAATATGAACGGCAGCACTTGGTTTGGGTTTGATTGGGCAACATAGGTGGGTAGTGATATACAATCTAGCTTGGGCGATGGTGAATTGGTTAGGTAGTAAGTTTGGTCTGGGTTTGGTTAATTCACATTGGAATGCGTCCTTGGCAACAGTGTTGGTGATTAAGGGTTTATTGTGTGGCCGATTGGCTTAGCGAGGCGACGTTGGCCATAAGTGCTGGTTGAGTTGTTGAGAACAGCTTGGTGGTTTGATTTATGGGTATGGGGGTTGAGATTGAGAAGTCCTCAAGCTCCAAATGACTTGTTCCCACACCAAATGACATTGCAAACACCACCACCACCACCATTCAAACAAATTACTAACATTGAAAAAAAAAAAACACTGTGAGGCTACTATGAAATATGTACTCATGGGCAGAGCAAGCTCTTCTATTTTTATTCACAGTAGAAATGAAAATGAAAACAGACCAAACTTAGAGGGTGTAGTTTGTAATTTAGCAGAGAAAGAGAGCCAAAAATTCTATTGTTCCAAGAATCTGTAAATACTTTTCCAAATGTCAAAGGGGAAAAACTTGCTTCTTTTAGCCAAACTATTTAGACTATTTACTTCAAAAGTGATAATTTACCATTTACTCATATCAATGGCATCTCATCCCCAAGTCACTACTGCTACTACCAATTACAACTGCCAACACCAGGAAGCACAAATATTTCAAAATAACAGCCTTAAGTCTTTAATTCTAGCTATTAAGCATTGCAAGCAATAAAATCCCGAAATTCTTTTTTCGATTAGTAATAACTAATAAATCCATAAATTCTAAATTGAAGGAATCATTAAAACTAACTCTAAAGGCAGCTCAAATAATAATAATATTAAAAAAAAAAAAAAACCGCAATTGAGAGAACAAAACATGCTTACACTTCCCCTGAGTGTGACAGCAATCCCAAGTGTTTGTCCTTCCCTGATCTTGAACGTGGCTATAGCATTTTTCGCCCGTGTCTTTATTGGCCTCTGCCCTGTTATGAGTGCCAGATCATTCATTGCCGCATCCAAACCCTTTGAGTTCTGTTGAGCATCCCCAATACCGCAATTCACCACAATCTTCTCAATCTTCGGAACCTACATTGCAAATTTGAACAAGAAAAAATACTTTATTCTGAACCCAAAAAAGATGAATCATAACCCAAACTTAAAATAAAAAGGCAACCAAAGTACTAATCCCCCCTTTATTTTTCAATGGAAAGTGTACCTTGGCCACCAAGAAAACAAGCAACTCTGACCCCCAAAAAACTGAATATATATATATATATATATATGAGCTCATCTACTCCAAGCAGTGGTGCTAAACTCCAATGTAGTTGAATTATTTAATTCCTCTTTCTTGAGTTTGCACAAATGGATATAGTAATACTACATTACATACACAACATTTTTCACAACAGTTCATTTTGCAATTTTTTAACTACCATTAACAACTACAACTAGGCACTAGCCACCTCAGCAGTTGATAAATATTTTGTGACATTTTCTCATATAACCAAAAGACCATTCTCCATTTTTTTTTTAAAAAAAAAAACCATATATTATAGCATAACACTCTTCAGCCCCAAACCCCAATAGAAATTCAAACAATGAATTTGATAAAGAAAGTTAATAAAAGAAATGGGTTACCTGGAGGATATTCTGGTAGGAGAACTCTTCCTTGAGCTTGGGAATGATTTTTTCGATGTAAGTGGCCTTGAGACGACTGGGCTTCTCCGCCTCCGACTTCTCCACCAGCACAGCAGCCCCCGCCGCCGCCTTCACCGTCGTCAACACCGCCCCATTTCTAGGGACCGCCCGTACTGACATTGGGGATTTGAAAAGTGGGGATTGGCCGTGAAACGACGACGTCGCGGAGCCTAAGAGGGAAGGACTCGCCATGGTGATACTGATGATGATGATGTGAGGTTGGGTTGGGTTTCTTTTTTGTGCGTTTAGGGGTGGTGAAATGGGGCTTCAATTGGAGCTTATTTACGAGAATGCTGAATGCTTGGTTCCCTGATGTGGGTTTTGTGTAAATATTTTGAGAAGGAAGGTGGTGGTTGTGTTTTTGCCTCAATAGAAGAGGATAAGGGGAGCTTGACTTGATGAATTTATCCACAAGCACTTGCACGTTTTTGGTATTCTGCTACAAGTCGTATGTATATATACGACATTGTCGTTGAGAATGGGAACATTTAAATGCTAAGAGCATTCACCTCAAAGTAACAAAAAAAATTTGCTTTTAGATCCGTTTGGATACAGCTAAAAACTGAAACTGAAAATTGAAAAACACTGTAGCAAAATAATTTTTAAATGTGTAAATAGTACTGTGGGACCCATTTTTAATATTTTTTTTCTGAATAAAGTGATTGTGGTCCCATGATCAGTGCATAAACAGTGCATGAACAGTAAAATTTGTCTCTGCACAGTAAAATTTGTCTCCCGCACAGTGCATGAACAGTACTTTTACTATTCATTCGCTGAAAAAAAAAAAAAAATTCTGAAACGCAAAACACGCTTCCCAAACGCACTCTTAGTAACTCAAAAACTTAATTTATTTTAACATCTTACTTTATAATACAACCTATATCAAAAGTTTTTTTTTTTTTTTATCACTTCATTTAAAATAATATAAACAACTCATTAAAACAATAAAATAAAATAAAAACAACCTCCACAAAAATCAATAGCAATAATCCACAACCACCTCCATCGCTGCTCTACCATAGTGGCAACCACAACCGACCCCAAAAAAATAAATAAAAAACAAAACAAAACAAAACAAAACAACAACCCAACCACCACCTTCCTCTTCCAAATCACAAAACAACCATCATCACAATCACAAAACCCTGCCACCTTCCTCTTCCACCACCATCACAAAATCTCAGCCACCACCAAATCCGATCCACCACCAAATCTTAGCCATCGCTGTGACCCACGACCCAAACGCATCATTCACCACCACATTACCACCGTGACCCACAACCCAAATCGAAACCCATGAGAAACCGGTGAGAGAGAGAGAGAGGAACGAGCAACAAACCACAAAGAGAGAGAGAGAGAGAGGTTATTTTAATTGAACAAAAGACCAAAGGAATATAAAATTATTATTTTTATAAGTTTTGAGCTACGGTAGACTGCCATAGATGGTAGTTTACTGTAGCTCATTTGCCAAATTTGTTAAGAATAACACCATTGTTGTAGTATGTTTTTTGTGGAATGAGTTACTAAAAATATTTTTTTAGCTTTTAAGAGCTTTAACCACTCTTTGACCAAGTATGAGCACTCACAATGGTGAAGCTAAAATTTTCTAACTTTTAGCATCTCAAAAACTCACTTTATCTATTTTAACACATCACTTTATAATACACCCAACATCAATGGTTCTAATTTTTTTAGCACTTCATTTAAATATTCTTTATTTTCTTTTAATTATTTATTTATTCTTCATCTCTTTCTCTCTATTCCTCTTTGTCTCTATCTCTGTCTCTTCTTTGAAGCAATAACAACTAGCAAGAACAATCATCACGCACAACCCACCACCAGCAAAACCAACTGTCACAACCCACGACCATAGACTCATTGTCCCAAAAAAAAGTTCCATATCAAACTCACCAAAAAACCACTGCAATTATAATTTTTTTTTTTTTTTAAAAAAAAAAAAAAAAACAACAACAATAACAACAACAACAACCACCACAAACCCACCAATTACACCACCATTGACCACCACCATATCACAACCCAATGACCCAAATCAGCCAAAAACCACCACATAAACCATAACTCTGTCTCAACCCAGCCACTCCAAAACCAGATCAACGACCCACCACACCCACAACAACCCACGACGTGACCTACTGAATCAACCACCACAGGCTGATCAATGGCCCACTACCACAACCCTATTCAAATGTTTTGTTGCATGACCACAACCTAATTCAAATCCTCTCTCCCTCAATACGAAGAATCCTACCATTTTTAAAAAGAAAAGATCATCCATGGAGGAGTTTAAGTCTTACCTTTTCGACTCAGAGTCAAAACTTCTGATAACACCAAAAGAAGGACTCCAATCGGCTTAAGTCGCGGCTTCCAAGCTCAAACTCCCTCACGTGACCACTGAAGCACAAACCTAAACCACAAACCATAGTAAGAGAGAGGGCCAAGGAAGAGAGGAGGAGGGTTAGAAAGGAGAAAGGGCGAAAATGAGAGACAGAGGGCAAGGGCAAGGGCGCGCGACAACTTTGTGTTGGGGAAGAAATAAAAGAGAAAAGGTTTCTCGGACCACATGCTTTGGGTAAATTAACACTCTGTGACATCCACTTATTTTCTTAAGTGTCAAACAAATCCCAGGTTATACCCAACTCCTCGGATCACTGGCTTTGAGTAAGTTAAGGTTCTTGGGTTTTTATCTAAGTGCTGAGCAGGATGAGAGTTACCTGCCTGGTTTATTTCTCACAAGGTGTATTATTCCTCTCTATAAGATCCTGCCTTCCCTACAGAAGGTTCAATTTACAAGTATGTGATAATTCTCTTATTGCTAGTACTTGTTCAATTTATCTAAATTATCAGTAATGTGTTACTGCTAGCTTTTATTAAAAGAATAGTAGTAGTTCATTGCTGTCTGCAACATTGTTAAGGTCAAAGGCACATAAAGTAAAGACACATAAAGTCAAAGCACATAGAGTAAAAAGAAAAGTCTTTCCATTGAATAAAAGAGGAAGTATATTGTGTTCAATGGCAGAATGCCACTACAAAAAAGAAAACATGCAAAGAAAACTATAGAAGAAAATCCTAATTACTAAGTCTGGGCGTTTGGAGGAGGAGGGTCTTCTTTCTGGCTCGGCTGGGAGGCAGAAGTGTCTTTGGTCTTGGCCTCAGTCTCTTTTTCCTTATTTGCAGCTTCCTTGGCCTTAGCAGCGTCCTTGACCTCCAAGGGGGGCATGGTCTCCTTACCCTTGCCTTTGTCTTTGGCCACCTCAGCCCCTTGGCCTTGATCACCAGCTTGACTGGATCCTTTCAAAGCCTCAGGGAGGGGGAGAGTAGCCTGAGCAGTCAAAGGTTGCCCTGAAGACTCTAGAGCAAAGGCAGATAGAGATGGGATGGCAACTAGGACTTCACGAATATCTGGGTGGTAAAATACACTCCCAGGCTGCCTCCACTCCGAGTCCGTAGGGACTCCAATAAGGTTGAGAGCTTCCTCCCATGTTACCTTGCAGTATTCCCTGCATATCTTGGCCAGTTCCTTGGCTAGCCTAATCTCAGTTTCCTTTATGCTGAGGAGGTAGGACGCTTGCTTTGATGCCTCTGCTGCTTCCTTCTCTGCTTGGGCTGCTTCCTTGGCCTTTTGTAAGTCTGACTTCAGCTCCAGGACCAGTTGCCTTTGGGTGGCCAACTCTATCTCAGTCTGATAGAACAGCTTGCATTGGTCTTCAACTTAGACCTGGGCGTTCTTTAGTCCGGCCTTAGCACTCCTCCTTTCCCTCTCCTCGACAATCAATTTGGAGGCCAGCTCCTTGCACTCTTGCTTCGTGGCCCCCAAGGACTTTTCAGCCTCGACGCGGAGGTGGGCCTCGTTCTTAGCATCATTACGAGCCTCCTTGACCCATTCTTCAGCCACAAAGACCTCCTGGGTAATCTGCACAAAGATAATAAGGCAACCCCATGTAAAAAGGAGGGAAGACATATTAATACTTAATTAAAAGATGTGGTTGTGAACTTACCATGGCAAGGTCCCTTTTTAGGGACAAGAAGAGGTCCGGCTGCCTCACATGCCTCGAAGCATCCATGTCCTTGGGCAGGAGAATGGGCTGCTCTAAGGCCTCAGTAATGTGGGCAGAATGCCCTCTCTGGAACTCCCTAATGGAGGAGTTCCAAGGAATGGCAACGCCATTTACCCCCAGTCGAGGAGACCATATGCGCTGCGGAATGCGCACCTCGGCCCCATTGGGCTCCTCCCTACTATCCATGAAGGTGGCCCTTCTATCCTTGGGGTCCTTAGCAGTTTTCTGCTGTTTAGCCCCCTTTTGAGGCACCATCTCCCCTTCTTCTAACTCTTGATCTTTTCTTTTCTTCTTAAGATTGGGAATAAGGAACAGGTCGAGGTCAGTTGTGGGAGGAGGGGGAGGAGGGGGGAGACTGAGAGGAATCTGGGACTTGGGAACTTCCTTCGATGTGGACCCCTTGTTCCTCCCAACCATGATGTCCCTCAGACCCTTCCTCTGATTCAAAGCCATTTCGTCTCCCTCTCCCTCAGATGAGCTATCCGGACGGGTTACGACGAGGATTGGGGCGTGAACACCTAAAAACCTGTCAAGTTCGTCCTCGGCGTCTGATATGGGAATTATTTGGGCCCCCTGATCCTCCTCTTCCTCGAGGTGAAACTTGTCTATCTCCTCCTCAAGGGATAGGCACAAGGAGACAGTTTCTTCTCTTGGAGCCGCTGCTGCAGGAAGAATGGAGACAAGAGGAATCCCAGCCTGCACGATATCTTCACGGGCAAGAAATCTGGGAACATAAACGTCTATTCTGCAGAGTCTAGGGTCACTGGCTCTTAATGACTAGCCCGCATCCTGGAATATGTTTGACAGAGGCTCGTAATCGAGTATTAGGTGCATGGCTTGCAGTTGCCTATCTTCGCTTATAAATATTTTCGACTTCAGTACTGTGTTGAGACCCTGAACGTTAACCAAGCCGAGTCTTTGAGTGACGTGCCTTTTATCTGCAAAAACATCTGAGAAAGAAATCATGGTTAGACCAGCAAAACTCGTCATCAAAAGAAGACAAATTGTTAAAGGGGAAAGGTAGTAAAACTAAAAGGGCTAAATCCCTTGCCGAGGGACTTAATCCTAGGGTACCCCACCTAGTTCTCTCTCCCGAGTTGGGTAGTGAAGATTGTCGTGCCATTCCCCGGAGGCGATCAGGTAGTCATCCTTCAGGCCTTTGTTGGACTTAGTAAGACACGATACCAATCTAACTGTGGTGGACCGGGACTTGAGGTAATATCCCGTGTCAGCAAGTTTGTGGCACTCGTACATGTGAACGACATCATGCCACGAGAGTCCCAAGCCCATCTGCTTATTGAAAGCATTTACGCTACCCAAAACCCTAAATAGGTTAGGGGCATACTAGTGAGGACTCAACCTGTGGTTGATTAGGTAGTCCTGGGTCACCCTACCCATGGGAAGTCTCATTCCTCCTTCTATGAAAGCGATCATAGGAATAACAACTTCCCCTTCCTTCCTATCTGTGACTATTTGGTCTGAAGCACAATACTGCAGGGCTACTCCCTGCGGAATGTGATACTTAGCCCTGAAACCCTCCATACCGGCTGGAGAATTTACGAGGTGCTTGAACCTACCCATCTAGGCGAACTAAAGGGACGCGAAAGAAATTTTCAAAGGAAAGAAACAAAGAATAGAAGGCCGAGGAGATCAGCCAAGAAGAAAATAACCTAGAAAAGAGGAAACTTACGAGGATGAGTACGTTAGTTGCTTCTGGTACTTCTTAAAGGATTGAATTTTTCAGAAAAAAAGACTTGGATACTTTAGAAATTTGGGAAGCTTTCAAGGTTTGGGAGTTATGAATTTCTTGAGAGCTCGAAGATTTGTAAAGTAAAGAGAAAATAAACCCTCTATGCACTTTATATAGAGGGTGGAATTGAGTGGGAGTTATCCCGCTCAAAATTCAAGGAAAAAACGCCTATCGTTAGATTTACATCTCATCGTAGGATGCGGGGAACAAAGCACCACCTGGCGAACTAAAGGGACGCGAAAGAAATTTTCGCGTCCCTTTGTGACTATTTGGTCTGAAGCACAATACTGCAGGGCTACTCCTTGCGGAATGTGATACTTAGCCCTGAAACCCTCCATACCGGCCGGAGAATTTACGAGGTGCTTGAACCTACCCATCTAGGCAAACTAAAGGGACGCGAAAGAAATTTTCAAAGGAAAGAAACAAAGAATAGAAGGCCGAGGAGATCAGCCAAGAAGAAAATAACCTAGAAAAGAGGAAACTTACGAGGATGAGTACGTTAGTTGCTTTTGGTACTTCTTAAAGGATTGAATTTTTCAGAAAAAAAGACTTGGATACTTTAGAAATTTGGGAAGCTTTCAAGGTTTGGGAATTATGAATTTCTTGAGAGCTCGAAGATTTGTAAAGTAAAGAGAAAATAAACCCTCTATGCACTTTATATAGAGGGTGGAATTGAGTGGGAGTTATCCCGCTCAAAATTCAAGGAAAAAACGCCTATCGTTAGATCTACATCTCATCGTAAGATGCGGGGAACAAAGCACCACCTGGAGTAATTAATGATGCATCGTGGGTCCCGAAGCGTCAGGAATAGTTATGAGGCGCACGAAATGGTGTTCTCACGTGTGCAAATAAAATTAATAAATGGTCTTAAACTCTTAAAAATCAAAACCCCACCTTTTCTCCTCGGATAGGAGGGAAAAAACCAGAGTTTTGAGGGGCTATTGTAGGGGTAAGGGCCCAAAGTTATGTGTTGGGCCTTGAGCCTTAGCCGAGGACGTTGGTTGGTCCGAGAACGAATAAACAGTAGTAGAGGTGTTAAGTTTAGAGTCCCCATGAGTAGGTTGCAAGTGGAAAGGTAGGGGAAGGTGGTTCGAGGAGGAGCATCTCCTCAGATAAATAAAGCAAATATCAAATGTATATCCCATCGTTCAAGGTGACCCTCCAGGAAATTCCACCGATGGGGACGAGCGTTATGAACGTATAGGAGGGATGAAAGCTTAAAAATATCTAAGGAAAAACTGCTGCCATCACATTGAATGCTCTGCAGCTAACTTTCTAGCCGCATTTATGTGGAGAAGACCCCTGAACAGTGCTGCCTTGGCTACCCCAACTCATAGAGGGCCAGAGAGGGTGTCCGATGGGACAAGCACTCAAGTAGTTCCCTGGATGGTCAACAACTGGAGGGTCAAGATCATTGAAAGGGAGATATATAATGTAAGAGACTCCTGAGAATAGGGGAGATGGAGAAATTAAGAGAAAAACACTGTAGTCATCAAGAACTAACTTTGTAATCACACTTGAAATAAATATATAAGAACAAATCTCCTCAGATTATACCGATAACAATTTTCTTTAGTTTGAATCAATTTATCTTCCTTTTCTTGTCTCCTGAACCTGTTACATTTGTTGTCCAACTCGTTAAAGCCCAGTTTTCCAACCCACTCTCTACAAATTTGTTGTGTTGGGCTTTTTTGGCCTAAGTCCATCCACCCTCTTGGGCTAGGGATTCAAATTTGGTCCTTAAAAGAACCAATAACAATTTATCACCTATGATTTGTTATGAAAGTGTTGTGAAAAATGTTGTAGATATATCATATCTTTTTTCATAATACCTTTATTTTTAGTTACGATTGGTTCTAGCATGATATTTTATTTTGACCTATATGGAAATAATACCTCAATAATTGTGAAAATATTGTGACAATTTATTGTGTTACTAACTTTTTGTATATAAACCGGGTAACTAATATTTCATACGTCTATAATAAAATAAAATAAAAAGGTTCAACTGACGACGTTACTAAAAAAAAAAAAAAAAGGAAGAAAGAAAAAGGGCCAGTACAGGATGAGTTGAATAAACCAAAGAGGACTGTGAGTTGAATAAACCAAACATTGTAGCTATAAGGATTGGCTCTTTTTATATATACTAGTGTGGGTTGCACGTGCGAGACAAGTGCTGCTCCTTCAGGGAGAAAATTAATATAATTTTTTTTTTTTGGTTGAAGAAGTATGAAACCATGTACTTAAATTTAAAATAACTATTTGAATATCTATTTACTATGACAATTTCTTAGAATCTATTTACTAAATGTAATATCTACTCATAAAAAATGTTACAAAGAATGATAATAAAATGTCATCATCTTTCCACAATATTTAAATTTTTTGCAATGAATGAAGATTTATGCTACAATTTTTTTGAAGATTTTCATCAAATTAATTACTTGTAACCATATACAATGAAGATTTTGTTATTCATACTTCATTCTTTATCATCTTATTTTATGAGTCTAACTACAATGTTTAGTTTACTTATTTTTAATGAACACCCTTTTAAGTAGGAAAAGAAATTAAAAAAATAACAAAAGATATTTATTATCAAAGTTTCTATTAGATAAAATTATAAGTTTAGAAGATTTAAACTTAATAAATTAGTGTTCTCTAGGTAACAAATAGAACACCATATATCATCATTCTAACTTTTCAAGCATGACTACCAGTCTACCACATAATATTCAAAATACACGAAGATATTTTTTTGGGACATTAAAATTTAGTAGGAGTATTTTAGACATTGCACAATGGAATATTTTTGGAATTATAAAATTTCTTTAGGGTTTAATTAAGAGAGTAATAATAGGAGTATATGCTCATTTACAAAATATAAAGGAGGAAATTATTCAACTTTAGTTTTGGGGGGAATGATATTACCTCAAACATAAAGGAGAAAAGTGCTGCTTTGTTAATTTTTGTGTGTGTGTATGTGCGTAAAACAATGTGTTTTTTATTTTTATTTTTTTTCATATTTTTTTTATAACTTGAAACAATGTGTTAAAAAAAATCAACCTAAAAAATTACATATAAAACAATGAATTTTGGTTCAACAAATTGACTAAACCAAAAAAGAAGTCTAGGAACATAACAAAATATTACGATATTTTTACAATACCTTTATTTCTAGCTATGGTGGGTTCTGGTCTGATATTTTATTATTTTATTTTAAAGTAATGTTACATCAACAACATTTTTATAATAAATCCTAAGTAGTAAATTGATACTGATTTTAAATTTGGCTAACCACTTTTAACCGTGTATTAAAAAAAAAAAGCAAATAAAAAGCCAATTGAAGAAAATTGTGCCTAAAAAAATGAATTTTGGCTCACCAAATTTGACTAAACAAAAAAATAAGCCTAGGAACACAACAGAATGTCACACAAAAAAGAATCCTAGGAACACAACAAAATGTAACAACATTTTCGCAATACTTTTTTTATTTCCAACTGTGGTAGGTCTTAGTTTGATATTATTATTTTATTTTTTTACATCCACAACATTTTTATAGCAAATTTTCGGTGAAAAATTATTACTGGTTTTAAAATTATGCATTAAAAAAAAAAAAAAGACAACAGAAGAAAATTGTGTGTGAAACTGTGATATTTGGCTCACCCAATTTGACTATACTAAAAAAGAAGTCTAAGAATACAAAAAAATATCACAACATTTTCACAATACCTTCATTTTTAGGATCCGAATAGATATTTTTTTATATATTATTTGAGAGAAATGCTACATCCATAATATTTTTAGAACAAATCATAAATGACAAGTTGTTATTAGTTTTAAACTGAGTCTACTACTGATATCACTTTTTTATCCATAAAAAATATCTTTCCACATAAAATTTGTTGTGAAATTATTGTGAAAATGTTGTGGACATAGCATTACTCCTTAAACTTTAAAATCATGCAATTTTTCCCTTAATATTTTGGAAAATAGTAAATATGTCATATTGTTATTCTCTCAGTTAAATCCTAATGAAATCTTATGATTCTTAAAATATTTATTTTATAATGTCTAAAATGCTCCCACTAAATTTTAACATCCAAAAAATTTTCTTCACGTATTTTTGAGTTTTAGATGGTGGTAATTCTCAGTTTCTTATTTTATTATTTTATTTTGACCTTTAAAAAATTGACACTTCAATAATTATGAAAATATTGTAAGAATGTGTTGTGTCAGTGTAACTGTGTATGCATATATAAATATTTAAAAGGAAAGACAAAAAGAGCAAAAGCAAAACTGTTGTACTGTGAGAAAAAAAAAAGGCCAATAAATAGTACAGATTGTTAAATAATTGTAAAAATTTGTTAAATCGGTGTAACTGTATATGCACATATAAATAACAAATATTTAAAGGGAAAGACAAAAAAGCACAAACAAAACCGGCGAAGAAAAAAAAAAAAAAAAAAAGGCCTGATGAACAGTATGGGTTGAACAAACTAAATGCACTGTACAAAATTACTGTTTGCGCATTTGCATAGAGATTTAATAAACGCTATTTACGTATGAGTTTGATGTTACAAATATTAGTTGATTTTTTTTTTTTTTTTTAATAATTTAACTTGATTTGACTCATGCTTTGATGTTACAAAAATTAATGTATGCATTTGTTGGTGTTAATTTTGTCATGTTTAATACATTATATGGGTTTATTTGGGATTCACTTATTTTACTGAAACTGAAAACTTTTTACTGAAAGTACTATAGATAAAGACAAAAATTAGCTGAAATAGTATAGTGGGACCCATGAATAGTACCAAAAAGTATAGTAGGACCCATGAATAGTAACAAAAATAAGCTGAATAGTAACAAAAATAAGCTAAATAGTAAAATAAGTTGACAAAATTAATAATGCCAAACTGACACTATATTTATGAATTAATGCATACGTGCTTAAAGAGAAAAGCTGATCAACTCATCAAACCAAAATTATAAATCACACCAAGTAGAGTTCAACATCGCCTTGTATTGGTGCGATGCAACATCGTCATGCTTAAAGAAAAAATGACTTGGTCGGTGTAATGAAAAAATCTCCCTCCAAATTAGCCACATCAAACTGTGTACACCCATATATAAAACTAAAAGTATATTTTATGGATGTAATAAACATATAATATTACATACTTCAATACATCTGCAGGTGATTGTTGAGGTTTCACCACATCTCAGGTTCGAGTACTTACAAGGACTGCAATTGCAATTTCTAGTAAGTCCTAGAAACCAATAGAGCCTAGGGTGTGCGTGGATTCAGGGTCTCCAAGCTCTGGTTCGAGCTGATGGTACCTATGGGCTTATCCAAATGTATCGTGGGGTGTGGGACAATAATTGCTACATGAGAATCTTTTTTTTTTCTCAAAAAAAAAAAAAAAAAAAGCCAAGCCTTATGATTAAAAAAAAAATCCAGGCCTTATACTTGTAAGTTTGTTTATGAACACATTATTATATTTGATTTTAATTCGTTTAATATTTGAGTTTAAATTAAAATTGAATTTTATTCATCTGTTAAATAAATGAATATAAATATTATATTTCCCGAATTCGAGCTTGACTTGTTCATAAACAACTGTACATTCTTTTTTTTTTTTGAGAAGAAACAACTGTATTGTTATGTTAGCTGAACAAGAGCATGCTGTCAAGAGGCTTGTTCAAATTTTCTCTCTTCTAACTATCATAAATTATTGACTAAACGGTAAAACTCTTCATCTAAATTTTACCATAATTCATTTCAGTCCTTTAACTTTACTTTCATTCATTTTAATCATTTAAGTTTTAAATTTATTCAATTAAGGTCTTTTCGTTAAATTCCATCAATATATATATATTTTAAAATATTTTTCAATTATTAATTAGATTTTTAATTTAAATTTTGTTTAAAAATAATTTAGACAATTAATAGGAGCATTTAACAAAAGTTAATAGAGAAAATTTAATTGTATAAACTTAAAATTTAGAGAATTAAACTGAACAAAAATAAAATTAAAAAACTAAAATGAATTTTTGTGAAATATAAAAGGTACGTCTTGCATTTCAACCTAAAATGGATTACTAAAAGAATATAAAAACAATCGAATTATTACCAAAAAAAGAAAAAAAAAATGTAAAAAGAAAAAGGAGCGTGCTCTTCACGAACAAAACAAGCGACTGCGTTTTCTTTTTCTTCATTGCGTAATTAGTATTATTTTTTTCTCTGAGCAATTTGAAGTTTTTTTTCTGCAACAGGGTGAGGAATTGAAACTCTCTGCCACTATCTCTCTCATTTCTCTCTCCATCTTTGCCCTCACTCTGAAACTCTCTCTCATCGATCGCTCCCAACAGAAAGAGATTCAAAACAAAAAAACAAAAAAAAAATCACAGATGAAAGCCCTAATTTTCACTTTTCACAACACGTTACTGTAATTCTCTCTCTATCATTCTGCTTTGTGATCCAGGTACACCAAAACCCTAATCTCGATGCTTATAGCTTAAACCGAAACCCTAGAATTCGACCCGCTCTACGATAATCCGGAGCTAATCTGATCGAATTTCGATAATATTTTCGATAATTTTTTCTTGGTTCGTTTCCTTTATTATGCAAAGATTCAGCTCCTGATTTGTGAAAAATAAGAGTGATTTTCTGTGTACATGTCTGTGTTTTGAGCTTGAATTTCTTGGATTAGGGCTGTGGAAGATCGATGGAAATAGCGTAAATTTAGAAAGAGGGAGTTCAGGTGGGTTTTTTTTAAATCTTTGGGTTCGTTTAGGTTTTCTTAGTAGATTGAGCTAGATCGTAGAAAAGAGAAAAAAGGAAAAGAAAATCATTCTCTTCGAGCTAGCAGTTTGGATTTCACTCTGATTTTTAATTAGTTAAGGCTTGGAAATGCCATAACAAGGTGATAGATGAGCAGGGATTAGCAATTTGCTTGCATTAATTTAAAGGGTTTTACCTGTGAGCGTGCCATATTGAATTAGGAATTGGATTAGCGTTGGATGGAGATGGTTATTGAAATTTTGTGGAGGTGGGAGTGCTTTTAGTGATTCATATGGTGATTATGATATCTGGGTATTGCTTATTGGGCAAGGGATTGTACTAGAGTTGGTGAATTTTTCTGTGGTTGACAACGCGCGCTTCTTAGCCTTTGTTAGAATATTCGGAAAATTGTTTGTACCAAACTTTGCAGAAATGAGCTTGGAGATTGAAGAACAAAGTTCTATGGATCAGCCAGTCGAAATGAATCACGAATCACAAAAGTAATGAATTTATTTTGCGATATCTAGTTTTAAATGGTGGAATTTTCCTTTATTGAATATTTCATTTGTTTTTTTATTATTTTTAATTTTTAGTGAGCTTTGACAAATTATATTTGTTTTAATACATGTAGGAAGATGAAAACATATACGAGGGAGTTTTTAATTTCATTAAGTGAATTGGATGTTTGCAAAAAGTTGCCTAGTGCGTTTGACCAATCAATTCTAAGGTAAGATGCCTATTTTATATGGGCAAATAAAAATCCATGTCTTCATAGTCCAAATTTGTAAATTATGAAGATAAAACGTTGTGTTTAGTTTGCTTAGCAGTGCCTGGTATTGCTGCGTTATTGCTGCTGGTTTAACTATGCACCATGTTATGCGTTGTTGTTAATATGTATATTCTTTTGTAAAAAAAATTAGTGAATTTGAGGATTCTTCCCAAGATCGGCAAAGAATTTCTGGCAACCTGTCAGCCAATAGTTTCAGGCGTAATGAATATGGTTCATCGCCACCTACCAGAGGGGATTTGAATAGTTATTCTCGTGGTGTCCATGGAAGATGGGAAGGTCGTTCGTCTACACGGAGTGATAAAGATAGTGACTCGCAATCTGATTGGGACCCGTCAGGTGAGATTTTAGATTAATTTATGCTTATGTTGATATTTTGATTTTTAATTGTTATGTACCAACATGGACCTGCTTGTATATTTTTGCTCTTATGTAAATGTGTGTGTATCAAGATATTTTTTGCACAAGTGTTTTTTATTTCTTGGTTATAGACTGTAGCAGCCATCCTTGATAACCTTCCGTATATGGTTCTTACCAATAGTTAGTAGGCTTTAACCTGCAAAACTACATGTGTGAGAAGTGGCTGATGAGTCCATCATGCTTGTATGTTTACTAGCCAATAAGATATTGGTGCTTTTAAAAGTATTTTAGCCAGTGAGCTCTAGCTCAAATGGTATTTCATCTTCTCATTAGAATGCGATGGACAGTTAGATCGTGGGTTCAAGACCACTTGTGTACATTTGTAAGTCTCCAATAAAAAAAAGGGTGCTTTATCACCATGGTTTAAGTTGTACATTTTGTCTGTGTGAGTTGGTGAAAATCTCCTCTAACATTTTAGTGAAAAGGATAGGTTTAGAACTATATTTAGCTTCCTTCCTTGTGTACTAAACTATCAATTAACATGTTAAATACAGTGCGGCAAAAGGCTTGCTACGTTTGTAAAGGTAACAATACAATGACAATAAGCAAGCCGTAGTCCCAAATTTTTTGGGGCCCGCCCTTAGGACCTCAACAGATTAATCAAGGCAGCCACATGTACTTCTGCCATGCTATTATATCCAAAGTCACTCTCAATTACTTCTTTAATTGACATGTCCTTTTTTTACTAGTACTAATGTTATTATTATTATCATCTTACCTTTTCTCTCTCCCTTAAGTTGAATCAACTCAAGAATAATTGACATGCATTCTTTGCTCTCATTTGAACATGACCAAACGATCTCAAGCGATGCTCCCTTATCTTCCATCAATGGGGATATCATTATTTTTAAGCGAATTTCCTCATTTTGAATCATATCTTTTTGTACATTTTCACTTATCCATCTTAAGATTTTCATTTCATCTACGTTCATTTTATGAATATGTTTCTTATTAACACCACATTAAGTACCATAGAGCATAGTTAGTCTTATAGGAGTCTTATAAAATTTTTCCTTTAACTTAACGAGATGGGTTCAAGTTACATTGGTGTAACTCCATAAGAGTTACACCTTTTTTAAACCATTGATTTCCATGAGATCTAATTGTTAAAAAAACACTAGTGTCATGTCATTAAGTCATTAAATTCTCTTTCTAAAATAAACAGAAAGTCATTAAACTCTCCTCTCTCACCTCTCTCTCTCTCTCTCTCTCTCTCTCTCTCTCTCTCATCTGCCTAGACTTGCATTAACTCCACCAATGGTCGCACATAACTCACAGTCCCAAATAGAAGCTCTTCCTCCCATAACCCAAAATAAAAAAAGTGTTCCAAGGTTCCATATATACATTGTAATGGTGTTCCTGTGAGAACTAGATAACACCTTAACCTTTTCAGCCTAAATAAACACCCGTACCTAATTCCTTCTTTCTTAAATTTACTCTAATTTTCCTATAAAGTGGCATTTATTGAAGACCCAAAAGAGCATGTAAAGGAACAGTCAATTTCTTAAAGGCCGGTCTGGAATTATGAAGGAAGGAATTTAGACAAACAAGATGGTCCACAATGGTTATAACCAACATGATGAAGAGGCTAATTACGTTCTAATTGATTACATGTACAATGATTATTCAGAATCATTTGGCAAATATTTGAAGGCCATTTGTTTATTTGGTGAACCACCTGATGGATTACAGGATTGAAAAAGGTTAGGAAAAGTAGAGTAAATTTAAGAAATTAAAAAAGGCAATTCGATGTTTTTTTTTTTTTTTTTTTTTTTTTTTTTTTTTTTTATAATTTGTTTTATTTTTTATTTGGGTTGTGGGAGGAGCTTCTATTTGGGACTGAGTCATGTGTGTCCATTGGAGGAGTTCATGGGGTCCAAGCAGATGAGAGAGAAAGAAAAGACAATGGTGGAGGGTGAAAGAATTTAATGACTTTTTGTTTATTTTTAGAAAAGAATTTAATGACTTAATGACATGACGCTAGTCTTTCTTTAACCATTAGATCTAATGAAAATCAATGGTTTAAAAAAGGTGCAACTCTTATGGAGTTACACCAGGTGTAACTTGAACCCATCTCTAACTTAATAGGTATATTACAATTACACAATACTCTTGGTGCACTTCTCCACTTCATCCACCATGCTCTTATCCTACGATTCACATCCTCTTCAATCTCTCCATCTTTATGAATTATTGATTCAAGATATTGAAAGCTCTCGCTCTTTAGTACCTCTTAACCATTGAGTCTTACTACCCCTTCATCTATGTTTTTACTTTTACCAAAATTACATTTCATGTGCTTTGTTTTAGTCCAACTTCATCAGAAGCCTTTTGATTCTAGAGCGTTTCGCCAAATTTCTAACTCGGCATTAATTCAATTTCTAGTTTCATCCACGATAACTATATTAGTAAACGGCATGCACCAAGAGACTTCTTCTTGAATTGATTTAGTGAGCTCATCCATTACTAGTGCAAAGAGATATAGACATAATGCTAATCCTTAATGCAAACCTACAGTGATAGGAAACTCATTTGTGATGCTTTCATTTGTTCTCACACTAGTGACAACTTCGTCAACATATCCTTAATCAGCTTAATATATTTTAGAGAATCTCTTTTCCAAAACCCACCACATAAGCTTTGTAGTGACCTTATCATATGCTTTCTCTAGGTCAATACACCCTTGTCAAGTTTTGTAAACATGAATTTATCCCCAATCCTCCTAACCTCAACAAATTCTTTTTTAAGATTTTCATCTATGATTATCCTACCCCATTTCTAATTTTATCTTTTCCAATGTACCATATTTTATATATTGTATGTGAAATTTCTCTAGATATCTCACCTACCCACTTAGTCCACTGAGTCTCCTGAAGGCATATTATGTTTATGCTCTTCCTAATCATTGTATCTACTATTTCCATTAGTTTTCTGATTAAAGAACCTATATTCGAAGTGCCTGTATGAATCCTATTCTCTTGGACTAGCTTCTTTACCGCACCCGTCCATCAAAGTGCGGGAACTCTTGCCCATTTTTCACTACTCCAGAGGGCCGATGTAGTGTGCCACTTAAAGGGAACATTCTAGCTAAACATTGCCCACTTTTCACTTTATTTGGGGTTCAATGCAGCATGTCACTAATAGGGGACTCCCTGATGAGTATTGTAGTGGATCCTGACTAATTTACACTGATTGTCAACTTACCACAACCCTCCTTTTCCTGGGCTTAGGACTGGCTGTGAACAAAATATATGACACTAAGCATAGACATAGACGAAGTTGTAAAGATAAAAATCAGTTATTAAAATTTAATCATGTCTTGCAGTGTTCAGTTGATTGAAGATTTATCATCTTTTCAAAACTCAGCCTCTAAGATGTCTTAAGAATTTACTTGGCCTCTTTTTGTATCTAGACTTATTGAAGTTGTAATGTAAAATGAAAATGTTGGGTGACTTATCAAAAAAGAAAGAAAGTTTTAGGTGATCATATTGAGCGATTGGGAGGGACAGTGGCAAATCATTCTCTATACAAGTTCTCTCACAAAGGTTTTTGAACAGAATTTTGACAGGTGCGAGGTGTGAGTGCCTATGTGTTGTAGGACACAACCAAAATGATGTAGCAAGAAAATAAAGGATAGGTAACCTAGGAGTCGAGGCTTGATTGGAGTCAACACTAAGCAAAAAGAAAAAACCTCTAAGAGTCAACACCAGACCAGCACCAGACCAATGGGAGTATTCCAAGAGAAATTTTGTTCATCATCAAAATAAACCATTTTAATAGGAGTATATCATTGTGCTAATATAGATTATAGACTACTAAACCCTAGTTTTAATTGATGTAAGGAACCCTAGTTTTAATTGACTTAGGAAACCTAATTTTAAATTACTTGGGAATTCTCACTTATTTGAATTATAAAATTTCCCTTGACTCTAGGATACTAATTATTCTACTCAATACTCCATGACAAAGACAAGGGAAATTCTCACTTATTTGTCTTTGTCATGGAGTATTGAGTAGAATGATTACAAAAGCAATGTCAGTAGATTGTATACACGGGGTCTCTGTTGATAACTTGAGTGGCGTATCTTTGGTAATTTCTCATGTCCTCTATGCAGATGATACTCTTGTTTTCTGTGAGGCCAATTCTACAGAATTGCTTTGAGGCAGTGTCATAGGTTGAGGATAAATCTGGGTAAATTTGAAATTGTGTTAGTCGGGAGGTTTTGAATATTGATGATTTCGTGGGTAATCTTGGATGTCAAGTATAAACTCTCCCTTTGAAGCACTTGGGGCTTCCATTAGGAGTAGCTTTTAAAACGAAATCCATTTGGGATCCTATGTTAGATTGTATGCAATGGAGATTGGCCGGATGGAAGAAATTGTATTGTCAAAAGGGGGCTGCACAACTCTCATTAAAAGTACTTTATCAAGCCTCCCCACTTGTTTTATGTCTTTGTTTTCTCTTCCAGTGGGTGTGGCAAATCAAATGGAGATACTTTAGAGAGATTTCCTTTGGGGTTGCATGGGTGAGGACTTTAAGAGCCTGTTTGGTTTATGGGTTTTCATCACCCAATTTTCAGTTTTCATCACTCATTTTTCAAATTGTGGGCCCCACACCAACTTTGTTTGTTTGGATCAATTTCTTAACTCAATTTCCATAATACTAAAAAAAAAAGAGTTTGAGTTATGGAAACTGAAAACAAATTTTTGATGTTTTCAGTTTTTGAGAATTGAGTTTCAGTGGCATTTTTGTAAAATTAAGCAAATAATGGGACCCTCCCATATGACTTTTCCCATCACATAAAGTCTCTCTCCAAAAATCAGTTTGACCTCATTTCTTTTTCTCCAGCCTGCTGTCTCTCCTCCCCTTCCATTTTTTCTTCTACCCAGAGCTGTCTGCTCACCAAACCTCCATTGCTCCTCCATAAACCACCACAAGCCACTGTGAGATGGCTCTCAATCAAGTCTCTCGATTCAAGTAGCCTAGATTGGTTCAAGCTCAGCCTCATTCACTTCGGCTCGAGCTCTCTCTCTTCCCCTTTGCTAGGTCATTTTCTCTCTCTTGAGTTTTGGTGAGCATTTTCTCTCTCCCTCTCTCCTCCCCTTTGCCAGATCGGTTCATCTCTCTCCTTAATTTCGTATTTTCGTGATTTGGGTCTCCAATCTAAGGATTTGGGTCTTCGATCTAAGGATTTGAGTTTGGGTTTTTTGTTGTGGTTGTGGTTTGAGGCTTGGGTTGTGGTGGAGCTTGTGGTTGTGGGTTTTCTGTGCATTCGTTTGGATTTTTTTGGTGGAGGTTGTGGTTTTGGTTGAGGGCTATTGGTGGGTTTGGATTTTTGATTCATTCAGAATTTTTGGGGGAGGTTGTGGTTGTGGGTTTCTGTGTTTTTGCCGTTGGTGGTGGTGGAGCTGGGTTTGGGAGTATCGGCTACTCTGCATTTTATGGGTTTTTTGATGGGAGAATATGAGAGAGGATGAAGAGTAGAAAAGAAAAGGGACGCGGGTAGCAACCATAACCTTCTGTGTAGTGTCAATGGGTGGGTCCACCATTTTGTCAAAAAGTGGAGTTAAAAACTAAGATATATGACTGAGTTTTGTGACCAAACAAAAGTGTTGGATTTTTTGAGTGATAGTGGGGTTTGGGTTATGAGTTATGGGTTTTGAGTTTGAGTTTGAGTTATGAAAATTGAGTACTGAGTTATGAAAACTGAGACAGCCCTAAACCAAACGAGCCCTAAATTTCATTCAGTGGGTTGGAGACTTGGAGATCTTGTTGCACCCTTGTTAGTCAAGGGGGTTTGCGAATTAAGAGTTTGTCTTTTCAATCTAGCTTTTTTGGGCAAGTGGTTGTGGCGTTATGGATCAAAGAGGTGGCTTTATGGTGTCAGGCGGTGGATGTGAAATATGGATCCAGCCCCTGGTGCTTGGGGGAGGTGAGGGGTCTCATGGAGTGAGTTTATTGAAACACATTTGGAGAGGGTAGGTTCGATTTTCTCGTTTTATTCGTTGTGATGTAGGTGATGGCATTAGAGTCCTTTTGGCATGAAGTATGGCATGGGGAGGATGCTAAGAAGGACCAGTATCCAGCTTTGTATCTTATTGCCAGGGATTGAAATGCAACAATTGCAAATTACATGGAGGTAAGGTAGGGCGAGGTTTATTGGAACCCTTTGTTCATTTGTGCAGTGCTAGATTGGGAAGCAGAGGAGGTGACTCAGATATTGGGGGATCTTTACAGCAGTAAGATTCAGGTGGTTGGGGGGGGGGGGGGGGGGGACATTGATATGGGTCCCTCAATCGCAAAATGAATTCTTAGTGAAAAGTTATCACAAGTTTTTGCAGGAGGGGTGGGCCACAGTTTTAGTGGAAGAGTATATGGAAAACTCCTGTCCCGCCTAGGGTGGCTTTCTTTGTTTGGTGTGTGGTTCTCGAGATAATTTTGACAGCCAATTAATTAAGAAATAGGGGTATTATCATCCTAGAATGGTGCTTCATGTGTAAACGCAGTGTGGAGGATGGGTACAAATTGATATGGGTCCCTTCATTGCAAAATGAATTCCTAGTGAAAAGTTATTTCAAGTTTTTGCAGGGGGGTGGGCCACAGTTTTAGTGGAAGAGTATATGGAAAACTCCTGTCCCGCCTAGGGTGGCTTTCTTTGTTTGGTGTGTGGTTCTCAAGATAATTTTGACAGCCGATCAATTAAGAAATAGGGGTATTATCATCCTAGAATGGTGCTTCATGTGTAAACGCAGTGTGGAGGATGTGAATAACTTATTACTGCACTATTCGGTGGCTCAGGATTTGTGGTCCATGATATTTTGTTTGTTTGGTGTCTCTTGGGTGATGCTGTGTTCAGTAAAAGAACTTTTGTTGAGTTGGGCAGGGTAAAGTGGGAGGAGAGGCAGCAGGGGAGCTTCATTAGTGGTTCCATTGAGTACATTGGTGTATTTGGCGTGAACGAAATGCAAGATGCTTTGAGAACCAGGAGCTGTGTCTGATGAAAGTTGAAGTTTTGGCTGTTGAAGTCTTTATACAAGTGATGCTCAATGACTTCTTTGATTGAAGGGTTCTTCAATTTCATGGACTCCCTGGGTTCTAGTTAACTGTTCTGTTTTTTCTTGTTTTGTCTTTGTTTTTGTGAGCTCTTTCCTCTTGTATACTCCCATGTACTTGATGAGCGTTTTTATTTTTATTTTTTTAATTTTATAATTTTTATCTATCAAAACAAATCTTTCCTTGGCTTCCCACATCACTATGGCCTATTTGTTGCTATGGAGAGACTTATCAGAAACCTTGATAAGCTCAATGCACTTTCTGAATCCTTGATGATGTCTTTTCCTGCTAGAGGATTAGTAGGGAATGATGCTTCTTGGTGTTCAATTGATGTCTGTCACCTAATCAACCTGGTTTACACCCTTCTTCATGCCTGTGCTTAATATGTATGTCTTGAAAACAAATGAAATAGGTATCTATGACAAATATTTTAATGTCATTCTATAATTTAGCAGTGTATTTTATCTATGCCTACCTTGTTACCGCATATAACATTCGCATTTAATGCTCATTAAATTTAACGGAATATTTTTTAAGTGCTGAGATCTGGATAGATTGTGGGTTTGTCTGAAATAAGCAACTGTTATATATTTTTTTTGTTGTATCTTTTTACTATTCATAATTTCATATCAACATTCAGAGTCTGGGAGGCGTTATGGCAACCAATCCCGGCGATCTTGGCAAGTTCCTGAGCATGATGGACTTCTTGGTAGTGGTTCTTTTCCTAGACCATCTGGATATGCAGCAGGAGTTTCTGCTCCAAAGTTACGAGCTAATGATCAATACCAGCTCAGTAAGACTAATGAGCCCTATCATCCACCCCGTCCTTATAAGGTTAGGATCATATTTGTTTATGTTCTTGACTATTATTTGTAGGCAAATGTCAGACCATAATGCCTATAGTTGTGGATTTGGAGTCATGCGGCACTTTTACAGTGCTTCTGTATGATTTTATATACCTCTAAGAGTAAATGTAATGCAAAAAGAATGAAAGACCAGTTGTAATTCATGTCAGATGAACCTCCCCCTGATGTGATTTTTTTCTACTGTAAATTCTCCAGGCAGCACCTCATTCACGAAGGGAGACCAATGACTCATTAAATGACGAAACATTTGGTTCTTCAGAGGATACAAGTGAGGACAGAGCAGAAGAGGAAAGAAAGAGAAGAGGTAATTCGGATTGACTGGCAGAGGCAACTCATGTGTGTGTGATAGAGAGAGAGTAACTACATTACTTCTTCTAAGTTTGCGAGTTTAAAATTTGATGACTTTCCTTTCAGCTTCCTTTGAGTTAATGAGGAAGGAACAGCAGAAAGCATTTCAAGAGCAGAAGTTAAATCCAGAAAAGCGTAAAGATGGGTTCGACATTTCCACACTGATGGAGGATTCCAAAGACGAGAAGATACTTTTGAATAGAAGCAATGAGTCTGGTGACTCTGTGATATTAAAAAACTCAAATAATGATTCTGAAAAATCTTCTTTACCCCCACAAACTCCAGCATCCAGACCACTTGTACCTCCAGGTTTTACAAGCACAAATGTGGAAAGGAATCTTGGACCAAAGTCTGTAATTCATCCCCATACGGTGGAGGTAACAATATTTCATTTTAATCTGATTGGCATGCATGGAAAAGTGATTTATTTGAAAAAGGAAATAAGAAAAGTGCATACTGAAGTTGGCTGGTAATGCATGTTTCTTTTTGTCACAAGAATTTGATCCAAACATTTAGTTGCCATATTTTTATGATACAGGGGTTTTAGTAAGCATTTTACTTTTTCTATTGATTTGGAAGTGTTGTTCCATCTTTATTGAAGGTTTAAACCTAAATTTTTGTTGTGCTTGGACTTTTGTAGTTTATTGGAAATATTGTAGTGTTTGAGAATTCACCAGGAAGAAGCTGAAAAGTCAGTACTCAGTAGCAATATCGAGTAATTCTACCTAAATTCAGTAATTACTCAAAAGAGGAAACGCTTGTCGTAATGATAAAATGCAAATTCAAGATCACTTGACACTTTCCAATTACGAGTGTTATAGAAAATTCTAGGAAGGAAAGGGGACATTGCTGATTTGCTTATCATTCTTTTCTTCCTCTTCCGCCCACTCTCTTCTCTTGCCTATCTGTGATGCCATGGGCTTCAAAACCTGTAAGCCTTTGTACTGCTACCTAATACATTCTAATATGCTAGAAAAAGTCTAGGGACACAACAACATCTAACATGTAAATATATATATATATATATATTTTCATTTTATTCTGACCTATGATGGGTTGACACCTTAGCTTGTTGTGAAAATGCTTTGAGATTTTGTTGTGTCCGTAGAAGAACTCTGGGCTATGACTCGAACACCCATGCTTGTTTATATGTTTTCTAACATATTCATGAAAGATATTTTCTAGAAAATTCATTAATTAGATCTGTGTAATATTATAAAGGTCATAGTATTGTTAAGAATGCAGGAACAATGTATTTTTGGGAGGCTGATATTCTTGTTAAAGAATGGGCCTGTATAGTATTGTTTAGAATGCAAGAGAAAATTTATTTTGAAAGGGTGATATTCTTGTTAAGGAATGGGCCTGTCACTTGTGTACAGTGTCAGTTAATAGTCGTAAGTCTGGCTATATCATGTGGTTTAGTTTCCACTTGCTGACCAGTCTGCTAGGTTTAGTGTGTGCTGGCTTAGCATATATATATATATATATATTTTTTTTTTTGTGTGTGTGTGTGTGTATTGTTTCTTTCTTTTTAATAGCAAATATATGTTGACCCATGATTGAATCATGTAATCATATGTGATGTCATCTTTTGCTTTTCCTCTCATTAATAGTACATGCATCTGTTGCTTCTGTAGGTTGTGAATCCTGAACTTGGGAATAGCCTTGCACATGCCAAAGGTAACCATGTGTTAAATGGGACTTCTGATAATCAAGTGGAGAAACAGTCATCTGAACAAAAGGGTTTGACTGAGCACCAACTTGGAAGTACTAATATGTCAATAAATAATATGAGTGAAAAGAACCTAAATGCACTATCTAGTAAAACAACTGACATGGATGGTCAATTGTACAAGAATTCTTATCATTCAGAAGCTGTTGAAGCTTCAGAAAGTGAAGTTATTGATCTTAATGCTGAAAAGGTTACTGGGAATAAAATAGTAGGAGAATCCAATCAAAATCACTCAACTTCAATCCTAGATAAAATTTTTGGCGCTGCAATAACTGGTGGTGGGCCCTCTAGTTTCATTGAGGTAATCATGATTTCTAATGGAACTTTCTTAATGCCCCTTCTGTGCCCTTTTTATGTTGATAAATATGAAAAAATATCTGTAATTTTAATACACTATCAGTATCAATACAATCCTTATATTTGTTTAAAACTAAATTTTCAGGCTTTTTAAATGAATAAAATTATTTTTTTGATTGGTAAGTTATGCACCTGGTGGGTCTTGAATCCATGACCTCACCCTATACATTTCTCTTGCAAGGGGAGTAGGTTTCATTTATTCAGAATTTTCTTTCTGCCGTGCCTTGGCATTCTTTCAGCTGTTGCCATGACATTTGATGTATGGGTGTACTTAATTTGATTGACTGATATTTGATCGATATCTGTTTCCCTCGTGAATGTGAATAAAAAATTAGGTTGTAGTTTTATAAAACGATGATTTCTAATCCATTTGTGGTTCATTGAATATTACTATGCCATGTTAACATGAAAATAATACTTATAGAATACAGGTATGCGTTGCTATCACCAAAATTTGTTGAGTAGCTGATAAATACTTGCATAAATTACAATTAGAGGATCATGTGAATATTGATTCAAAATTATACTCTGTTGGAATGGGTGGAACATCTTTTGGTTCTAATTTAAGTCCCAAGTGAATTTGAAATCAATTTTATTAAGTGAATTTTAGCTTTGACTATATTATCTGCCTTGAACAAGTTTGCCAGTTTTTTTTAACTGTACTTTGCATGGGTTCTTCACTTCTTATCCCAGAGAATGTATTTGTTGCTATTTTTTGGTTGACATATATATATATCCTTCTAAAAGTAGATTTGTTGCTATTTTTTGGAAGGATGCTCATATTCTTGTTTTTGACTACAAAGTCCTCACCTTGATGTATCTCTCTCATAAATTTATTTGTTTTTTTTATAGCATCATGATAGTAAAGTAGATGAGACATTGATCCCTCCTGCTACCCAATCTTCCAAGTTTGCTCGTTGGTTTCTTGAAGAAGGTATGCTAGTGTCAATGTTCAGGTTTTAAGTGTTTGGATACGTTACAACTTAAAACTGGTTTTTGATTTATGTTAAATAATATGCGTTAAGCTCTGATTTTTCTTTCCATGTTGCTGCAGAAAAGAAACCAGTTGATGATCTCTCCAGCAGGCGGAATGACTTGCTCTCATTGATTGTCGGTGGTGAGAAAGGTGGATTGCAGGTTTCTGATGTGAAGAATACCGACCATGTTTTACCTAATATTCCTTTTCAAAGCTCTGAACCTGCAGATGGGCATGCAACACCAAATGTAACATCGGCCGTAGTTGAAAACTCTGAGCTGTACAAGAATAAACCACAGGCAGTTCCAGTTGTCATTACTTGTGAAGATCTTGAGCAGTCGATGTTGTCAGAAATTAGTGAAAATGTTGCAACTTTGCAGCCACCTATTCAAGTTGTGAGCATTCCTGATACAAAGATTGAGCCGCCAAAAGCTACAATCGATGATAGTGCATCTCAGCACCTCCTTTCATTGTTACAAAAGGGAACAAGCCTGAAAGATATTGAACCATCCCAAAATCTAGAAATCCAATCTTCAGAGAAACTACATAACAATGAAGGAGCAAGTTTAGCAAGTTTTGACTCTGCAGTTCATGATTCAAAAGAGTTAAATACCGAGAATGCCTCCAATTCAGGGCAGACTCTGACTCTTGAAACACTCTTTGGGACTGCTTTTATGAAGGAGCTGCAATCAGTTGGAGCACCTGTTTCTGTCCAGAGGGGCTCAGTTGGGAATGTAAGAGTTGATAATTTGGAGCCTCATGAGTTCCCTTTTCCTGGCATGGATGATGGCCATATGCCTACAAATGAAATTGGGTCCAATACAATTAGTTATGAAAGCAGTGTTTTAACCTCCAAGCAAAGAGTGCAAACCAAACCGGAAATGATTGAAGAGCGATGGTTAGGTTTTGATGATCCTCAAACTGAACTGGATTCATCACAGCTTCGAACTGGCTTAAAGTCTAAGCTTGGTGGCTTTGATGGGCCTGTTGATCTTCGGCTTCCTGAAGAGGATAGCTTGATTATGGTAAATGATCCTTTGAGCCTTCAAAAGTATGCGACTGCCGGGAATATAGCTAAAACTGAAGTGTCACCCTCCTCAAACACTCAAGTTGGCATTGCTGAAAAACTAGCTTTCAATTCTATCTTCAAAGACGAGAGATCTTTTATGGGAGGTCAAGAAGGTCAACCCTTTCTTCGTGGCCCTTATGATCTGAGGGAGCCTGATATTCCTTATCAGGGTCTTAGTGTTCAACCATCTTCTCCACGGCTTCACCCTCCTCATTCTAATCATTTGGGACCGCTGTTCCATCAGTTAGATTCTCATCCTTCCAATATTAATGCCCAAATGAAATTTATGGCCCCTGAGGGAATCATCCATCATGATCCTCCACCAAATCGTCAATTTCCTGCAAATATGCTTCGTCCTCCTTTCCATCACCCCAGCACTGGATTGAGTGGGCTTGATCCCCCCAGTCATCACCCTATGCTGCAACAGATGCACATGTCTGGAAACTTTCCTCCACCTCACCTGCTTCAAGGATTTCCCAGGAGTTCACCCATGCCAGCTCCACCAAACAGGGGTGCACCTCTGCCTCCTCATGTCAACAATCAGATGAACAATTTTATGCCTGAAATGAACCCACTGCAAGGCTTTCCTTTTAGTCACCGGCAGCCAAACTTTGCTGGTCTTGGAATGCCACCACCAGGTAAATCTCTCACTCCTCTATCGGTCTTTTTATGCGATTTTTCACGTTGTTTCTTGCTTTTTAATTTTTACTATGGCTAACTGCTTTCCTTATATAATTTGATTGGGTTGTGGTAGATTTCACTGCAATGGTTTCATTTGAGCCCAAATTGTGTTAACGTGGTTCTCTTGGAATCCCAAAGTTTTCTTGGTGTAGGATTCTAAAATTCTACTTCTCAATCAGCCTAAACCATATTTTAGCACATTATGTATGACCCCTGGACTGGTAAAGTCTCTTGTCGTCAAACAAGAGATTTGGGGTTTGAACTCTGTCTACACCAAATCCAATTCATGTCTTGGCCTGATGATAAAGAGAAATTATCATGGAGTAGATGCCATAGGTTGAAATTCTATCATACCTATAAAAAAAAAAGTGTGACCCCTCTTAGAATTTAGCTTTATCAAACTTTCCCTGAACATGCACAATTAATTTAATTTAATTTAATTTTTTTTTCAAATAAAATGTGAAGTTATTCTTGGTGGTAAATGTGGACACGAAATCATTGATGTCCTCTCAACTTCATTGGCCTTACTGTGACAATTTAGATGGCCAACTAGACCAGCTTTTTATGATTTCTTTTCCAAGAGATGCCATCAACAAAAGGTGAAGAGCATAATGCTTAACTTATACGTTTCTTTTCTTTCTATTCCTTCTTTTATGTCCCAACACGCTAGAGAAAATACACCATATTTGTTCCAGTCCATTCCATTTAAGATAAATATTCATACCATTCCATTTTGTTCTTTGATATGCTCCTAGAGGAAGGAGAAAAAAGGCAATGATAAAAATTTTGAGACAGCAGCTGCATTTGAATTATTGTTATATATGTTTGCATTATGCGAGAAATTGCATGTCTTTTACTAAGAGCCTTATAGTTTAGTGGCATAGCTTGCCCTTATTTATTAGGAGAGCTAGGGTTTAGATCCCTCACCCCCATTGTTGCAGATTGCAATTATCTAATTGTCAAAAAAAAAAAAAAAAAACAAAAACAAAAACTGCATGTCTATCTTATTTTTTCTAATTTATTCATTGTTGAATTTCAGCTCCTGATGCTGGCGGTGGAAGCAATCATCCAGAGGCAATCCAGAGGCTTATCGAGATGGGGCTCAGGTCAAATTCCAAACAGATTCAGCCTTTTGCCACTGGTGGCCCGGGTCAGGGGATGTATGGTAATGAACTGGACATGGGTTTTGGGTATAGATAGTTGACCATTAATTGTGCTTGTGTATATGGCAATGTATTCAACATCTTTTGCTTGGATGTGCAACTCCTCGCATCATGGGATTATATGCTTCTTTTATGAGGGAATTAGGTAGCTTAGTGTAATTAATGGATGCTTCTCGCACTTGCACTTATTGTTTTGCTTTGATTTTGTTGTCAAATTTAAAAGAAAAATCAGAGTATCTACTGAACTGAGGAAGTCCAATGGACGAGTTGGTCATATAATAAGAAGAATGAAATGGGGTATCATGCTACTAGAAAACTGATGATTGCTCTTTTTCTAGATAGCAACAAGAATTGGCCGCCCGTCTTGCCGAGTCAAGAAGCCATTATAGTTTTTAGTTTCTACCCTCCTTTCAAAATCAAGTTAGGGTAGGGAATTAGCACCCGTTGACTACTCCGTGCTTTTTAGCGTGGATATTGTTGGGTTGATGGTGAACACATTGATACTATCTTAAATGTTAATATTCAAATAAGAATATCTTAAATGTTAATATTCAAATAAGAATTTGAAGCATCTCTTCATAGGTTTCCATTCATTTGATCTGTTCATGAACTGTTAGAATTCGGCTCGTGAAAAGTTCATTTATATTCGTTTGTTTAGCAAACTTGTCAAATTCAAACTAAAGTTTAGGCTTGACTATTAAATAATCCAATCTCAAAAATAATAATTAACAAGAGGCTTGATTTAACTCTATAATATTTTATTTTTAGGGAGGGGCTCATCTCCGGTTTTTATATCTCTTGTTTCCTCCCATTTTTAAATGGATGAATGGCAAAAAAAAAAAAAAACTCCCATTTTTAAATAGAAGAAACACATGGAAAATAACTGATCCTACTATTAAAACGCCAACATGAAAAAATACAATAGTGACCTAAAAAAAAGTAATTTCCTCCTCTCTGCCTCTCCTCTTCACTCTGCAATTGTGCAGCATCACCAAGCCAATCACTCTGCAATTATGCAGCATCACCACGACAAACTGAAAAGACAAGCCAATCACTCTGCAATTATGCAGCATCACCGCGACAAACCGAAAATACAGCATAAACTGAAAAGCCAAAACCCACAATATTAGCCAAACCGAAATCCCAAACCATCGGTAAAAAGTTAAATCTCACCATTGACGGCTCTATCATATGCTTGCAAGAAAATCACTTGTTTTCTGTTTCCGATTTTCCAATCAGGTTGGAAACCAGTGAGCTTGTCGTCGTTGAGGTTTCAAATCTCAGAAGAGGGGTTTTGTATTTGGACTTTGAAAAAATTATTGTTTTGTATTTGGTTTCAAACCTCATCATGGGCCAAATATAGTTTTTTTTTTTTTTTCATAGAAGATATGGTAATGTCGGCTTTGGGTTTGTTGTAAACTTGTATCATTTTAATTATTCTGGGGTTTTCTAGACTGGTTGAAAATTTTCAAAATTTAAAAATTTCATTTTGGAGGTCAGATTTTAAAATTTGGGGGGGGGGGGGGGGGGGGGGGAATAAGGAGATTTATGATTAATTTTGTAATTTTTTTCCAAACCTCCGTCAGAGTCTTTACTATTGAGCTCTGAAGAGCAAAGCAAAGAGAAAGAGAGCTGTGGAAAGTAGCTGGAGGCAGGTGAGAGTATTAAAAAGCTGAGGCAATTTTGTCTTCCCATAGCAACAGGTGCTTTCACTTTTGTTTTCTCTCTAATTTGAAGAGATGGATCTTTTGTGGGCTCGGGTGGAAAATGCTTGGGTCTCACTAAAAAATTTCCTCACCTTCTTTCCTTA
Source organism: Quercus tomentella (assembly GCA_028535165.1). Classification (NCBI taxonomy): domain Eukaryota; kingdom Viridiplantae; phylum Streptophyta; class Magnoliopsida; order Fagales; family Fagaceae; genus Quercus; species Quercus tomentella. Next base: position 48,360,354 of record JAPQVY010000156.1, read on the forward strand.
CCAAACAACATTCACTCTTATTTTTTCTCCTTTATTTTCCATTCACCCTATTTCACCTCCAACCAAACATATCCTAAAAGCTTACCCACGAAATTTGTCAGATTTCGATTGTCATATTTCACATTTCTGTCTCTGTTGAAATTAGTCATCGTTAAAGTTTTTCAGATCTACATGCCTCTTTATTTATTTATTTATTTTTTCTTTTTCAGATAGTGAAAATCAAATTATTTTTAGTCTTCTTCTTGTGTTTAGTTCTCTAGTTTTAAAATGATATTCAACTTGACAAATTGAGAGATTTGTAAATTTTGAAAACTACCTTCAATCTTTAAATCTTCAACCTTCTAGGAAAATAAATAAAAATCCGAATGAATATTTTTAAGAGAGAGAGGGGGGTGGGGGGCAAAACAAGAGAAAGAGAGGGAAAATGAGAGAAGGGAGATTGAGGTGGGCTATAGCCCAGAAAGCTACAGAGAAGGATGGGTAACTGTAGAAAGAGAAAAAAAAACGCACAAATTGAGAGAGAAACTATTTTTGACATGGCCTTTTTTACACCTTTGGATGGTTGGTGCGCCAGGTGTCATTCATCTATTTAAAAATGGGAGGAAACAGGAGAAACAAAAATTGTAAGTGAGCCGCTCCCTTATTTTTATGTATACTAGTATCAAAGATTCAAAATATACTTATATAGATTTGAGATTTTTTTTAATAGAGTTTCAATCTATAGTGATGATTGTGCTCTTTGTAATTAGACTAAAACACCAATTGATTTTTGGTGTAGGCGGAAATTGAATTCTAAATCTCTTATTAGACTTTACCAGTTGGGTTAACTAGAACCCACATATAGATTTGAAATTGAATTGTGTAACTTTGTAAATAGGTTCATATGATATTAAATTATTATTTATAATTTATTGATAATATAATAAGTCCATTCGTTGTAAAAATTTATTGATTTGTAAATGGATAAAAAAAATTTGGTCATGGTTTATCTATATACATGAATAGAATAAGTTAATCGAGTAACTTGTGAACAAACTTGAGTAATAAAATGAACTAAGTTTGAACATATAATCATATTTACTAGTGAGCTCAATTTCGGCTCGTGTTCAAAATAAAATTAAATAAATAAGTCTGAATTTTTAATACATGGCTTAGTTCGGCTTGTTTATGGTCCTAATTTCAAGTATCCATAAAAAATGTATATATTTTCACTCTAAGTCAAATAGTTGATTATATATTAGCTGTAATGTATCAGGAGAAATTTAACACAATTGGGTAGGATATCAATATCCCCAACACACGCACACACTGTTTGTGAGGATCTACATCACAATGCAAGCATGACAATCAAAATTAAGTGCTTTATGCAAACACAGTAAAACCAAACTAAAAACATCTAGAAATACTAATATAAGAATGGTGTAGCTACAAAATAAATCTTAACATAAGAAACTACAATTCATTTTGACATAATAAAATAATTCCATACTAAGAAATAAAACACCATAGAAAAGCTTTGTTACAAATCTTTTCTTTTGTTAAGTTAAAATCTGTTACTACAACTCATCACCAACCATGATCGCATAAGATCCTACAAGAAATTAAAACCTCTAAGTGCATTATTGTTTGTGATTTAGCCAGAAGTAGAGGAAGTAACACCAATTAGTGTAGTAAATATATAGAAAGAAAAAAAAAAAATCTAAACTGACCTATACAAATATTTGTGGGTTTTTGGAATGTACAATATTAAGAAGTATTCCAAGCCTTTACCACATGAACATGTGCACCAAGAGAGATGGGGGACTAGGGTAAATGATCTAAACATATTCAACATGTTTTCAATTACAGAGAAATAAAAGGCTAAAAAGATGCTTACGATCTATGAAATTCAATAATTTTCCCTTACAAGTAATGTAATATATTCATTAGTGAACTACAATGTCGGCATAACCTCTTGAATGCTTGCATACAAGAAGAATTGTCAAACTAAATTAATGCTTATAAATATTTACAGAAAACATTAGTAACCAAATGGCAAATGTTGTAACTTGATGACAAATACACACACAGGGTACTGTAAGTACTACCTCATTAACAACTAGAAAACTAAAATATTCCATGTAACAAAGAAGGAAAAAGGGAAAACCAATGGAAGCATATAATCTTTAGAAGTGTGATATATGGCACCTTAAGGTACCAATAGTGCAAACCTATGGTCCTTGAGGGTTATGTGAACCTGCAACACATTGACATGCAAAGTTTTCCACATCATTTAAGTAATCATTTAAGTAGAAGATTGGTCTTGGCCAACCATAAGATCAGGTATCTCTGTGATTTGGAGCTCAAAAGATGATTGTGGCTTTAACGTCAGCACCCTCCCTCCCTCTCTCTCTCTCTCTCTCTCTCTCTCTCTCTCAAAAAAAAAAAAAAAACTAAAATCTAAAAACAAAAACAAAACGATTAAGGAGGTATTGGACCTTGTGTAGCTAGCTAACCAAAGATTATTCATTCCGCATTAAATAAGATTCTTATGTGAGTATTTTTTTCCAGTAAGAAGTTTACCAGTAAAATCTTTGGCATAAATAGATTATTGAGAGAATGTGAAACTTTTTAGATAAATAATACAAAGAGAGCAAGAAGAACATTTAGTATGTGTGAAAGCATGATGCTAAAAGAGATCACCATAAAATTGCCAACAAAGACAAAGTTGAGCACTTCTATATGTACTTTGTAAATTATAAGTGGCTGGAAACATGAATTTTGCATGATAAATAAGCTTGCTCAAAGTTGATAACCAATATTGACCACCTTTTTTTTTTTTTAATAAGTAATAAATGATTATATTAAAGAAAATTTGAAGCGAAGACAAAAAATTTTAAGTGTACATGTTATGATCTAAACTATCACCTCAATATAACCAATAGTGGGCAAAAATAGCCAAATACCATGTTTTGGCAAAATTTGTGGCAAACTAGCATTGTTTCGGAAATAGTTAGCAATCTACCACTTTTTTAGTACTCGAGGTCCACAAAATCGAGTTCTAAATAGTACTCGAGTTCAGTGAACTCGAGTTTCTAGTGAGTCGCCAGCGTGACATTGCTAACCTGAAATTTGTGTAATTAAAAAAATAATGTGGTACTCGATATTATTGAAATCGAGTACTTCTTTATAGTATTCGAGTTTCATACAATCGAGTACCTTCTTTTTTCTTTTTTTTATCTCCCGTAGGAACTCACTCTTACAAGTCAAAGAAACTTGTCAAGTCAAAGAAATTGGCAAGCATTTATGGCCAAAGAAAAGAAGCATGAATTTGGTTTGCATGTCAAGTGTTGTTCGTGGCCATCTTCTTTGACAATTCATGAAGAACATTTAATGCAAGCTCTTTCATTTCTTCACGCATGAAACTTCTTGAATATCATGCATCTTCCTGACATGGGCATGCAAGCCATTTAATGGTTTGTTGGCTAATGTCAAGCCACTAAGTTTGACTATTCAAGCCATTCCAACATAAACAAAAAGTAGAAAAAGGAAAAAAAAAGAAAAAAAAAAAAAAGGTACTCGACTGAACTAAGCTCGAGTACTATAAAGAGATACTCGGTTTCAGTAATATCGAGTACCACATTATTATTTTTTAATCACACAAATTCCAAGTCAGCAGTGCCACGCTAGCAGCTCACTAAGAACTCGAGTTCACTGAACTCGAGTACTAAAAAAGTGGTAGATTGCTAAATATTTCCGAAACAGTGCTAATTTGCCACAAATTTTGCCAAAACATGGTATTTGGCTATTTTCACCACCAATAGTGACCACAAACAAATGTCAGACTTGCTGCAACTGTAATGGAACAGAGGGCTTCATGAAAATGGCTACTAGAATAATGGCATTAACCCCCCCCCCCAAAAAAAAGGCTGGCATTGGACCTTGTGTAATTGGTTGGACAAAGACATTCATTCGACAATAAATAGAATCTTATGCAAGAATTGGGGTTTTATGTTAGCTTTTGTGGAATCAAATTCTATTCTTTGCAAGTATGGTAGTTCTAAGTTGATGTCTACCTAGTTTTTCTCTTTATTGTTTCCACTGGTGTTGGCCTTTTGCTTCTACTTCATATCATTGTGTAATGAAAAATACTATCAAATTCATAAGAGACTAAGAAAAGGGGAACAAAAGTAATAATATGAAATGGAGTCAGCACAATAATACATCTAAGCCTAGCAACTTTATTGGGGCTAAAAAAAACTCAAACTATGATAAGAAAAGCTAACAAAATAGTTCCGGAAGAGGAGTATAAAAAGGTCAGTTTCAATTCTTAACCACCCAAAGCAAGCAAATACTCGCAGGTGAGTTGCTTTCGCAATGAACATGACCCTATGGCAATGTTTTTTAGTAAAATTTAGTCATTTAAGGCAATAGAAGATTTAAAATGTACAAGCAAATCTATTGGCATATCACATCATAGTTTTTTTTTTTTTTTGAGAAGGATATCACATCATAGTTGACAGAATGAGAAACTTTTATAAATAATATAAAAAGAATATGAAGAACATTTAGTATGAGTGTGAAAACATGAAATTAAAAGAGGTCACTATAAAATTTCCAACAAAGAAAAACTCCAGCATATCTATTTACTCGATAAATAAGACTGCTCAAAGTTGATAGCCAACATTGACCACTTATGTTAATATAAGTAATAAATGATTATATTAAAGAAAATTTGAAATGAGGATAAACAATTTTATGCATACATGCTATGTATTCGAATATCATTTCAATATAACCAACAATTACCACAACTTTAATAAGCTATTTACACTAAAGATAAAGCAACTTTCTTTTTTTTTGAGAATGGAAGATAAAGCACCTTAATTAAGGCAATCAATCAGCAATAATAAGAATTTATAGCAGTGCCATATCAAACATTATATATTCATATCTAATGTATGATCAACACCAAGTATATATAAAGAACGAAAATTGGGAAAAAATAATTAAAAAAAGCATGAAATGAATCTTACTTATTTTTCTTAGTATGTAACTACACCGTTGGTAGATTTGTCGAGCAAAATGAGACTCTTAACATAAGCATCAACAAAACTATACTTTTATCCAATAATCTTAAGATCCTTAGTCTCTTGGGTCTCAAGATCCTCTGACACTAAGTGTCCTCCATCCATTTCCAACACAATCTTGCCACTCCTTGTAAAACCTACTACCTTCGGTATGTCGTATCTTTGAAGCTAAGTCATAAGTCATAATTAAACTTAAAGCTTTGGTCCACGAGGAAACAACATCATATTCTTTCATTACCCATATATTGAGAAGGCAACTCATATACTTGATATGAAATAAGGAAATGGAATTCCCATAGACGAAAATAAAATCAGACAGCCTATTTGATTCACGGGTATAAGTTGGAAGTTCTGGCAGTAATATTTTGCGGAAGACCTCGTCGCCCAAATCTAACACCAAAACAAAATGATTATAATTGTTATCATTAGCCTGTAAGATTTTAAAAAAACTTTATGTGGCCCACATTTAAATGATAAATGAAAACTCATGTTTTAAGGATTTTATTTGTGAAAGACGTTATGGTGAATAAGAATTTTTAAGTTACTCTCAAATGGTATAAACCCTTAGGTTAATAAACATATTGAAGTTACAAGTTTTAAACTCCTTGATGGAAGGAGGTTATGGAACAAATCTTAATTTAAAAGGGTTTCTACTCTAGCCTATATATATAGCTTGTCTCTATCAAAAGGATATATGTGAAGTAAAAACCATAGACTAGAAGACACCTTTTATAGATACACCATCATATAGTGAGTCTTCTTTTTCTCTAAACACTTAAACAGCTATAGTTGGAGGTATATTTATGTTTGTTTTGTTTCCACTGCACTCTAAATTTTATCTTACATTTGGTATTAGAGCCTCCTTCATGCTATGTTGTTTAGTTATTTTTCATTCATAGGTTTTTCTATGATTTGGCTAAATTTCTGATGCACATATGAATTTAAGGATATAAAGTATTTGCATTGCATATTCTTTTGTGTTGGGACATTTCGGCTAAATTAACTATGCCATCAAAATCGGGCCTTTTAACCAATGTTAGCAAACTCAGTTTTAAGAGGCATGGAATAATGTTAAGTTTTATGCCATGTATCTCATGCATGGGTAATAGCATATAGTACTGTTGAAGCTTATCATTGAAATAGCATGTACCATCATTTGGGCTGGATGGCTTTAATATGTGATAGTTTTTAGATATAGGCGACTATCTATGGAAAATTATTCCTTTTGCATTTGGCATTGGCCGAATGTTTCTATGAAGATCATAATTGGTTTTTCAAATTTAAGCTTCTCATGAAAGTGGACATCTGTCATGATAACTTCTTGCATATAGATTATTATGTTTTTTTTTGTTTTTTTTGTTTTATAGAAATGAAACATGGTTTGGGCTAGTAGAACTTATCCTTTTTGACTTGCATATAGTGTGCAATGATTTTATAAAGTTTGTGACTATATATGAAAATTTGATCATTACATCGTTAAAATATATGATATTTTTAGTGTATTTATAGTTTCTTACACTTATCTTGTCTTTAAATATCATATTATGGTTTATTTTAATTAACATGATCAATATTAAGATTGGTTGATCTTTATGATGCCATATGAAGTAGTGAATATCAAAATGACATGGGAGTAGCCATAGCATCCTAAGCCATGATGATAATCATATCAATAAATTTTTAAGAGACTTCATTAGGAATAAAGACATCTAAGTGGCAATTAATTTATGAAGATAATGACTTGGCCCCATAGGGAGGTTATTATTTTTATCATTTAATTGGAATAAAATTGTGAATGTAGCATTGAGATGAGATTTTTCCTAGGTCCATAGGTTTGGAAAGTTTGATTCTTAGTGTTTATATTTACTAGTTTTATAAATAAAGTTTTATAGTAAATTCATGTATGATGCACCTTTGCCCATAGGAAGGTCGAATTTACTACTAAATTGACATTGGTTAATTTAGAATTAAAGTTTAAGTTTCATAGCATTAAAGATTTTTTTTTTGGGTTTGTGGATCTATGTTTTGGTAGTCATGGATGAATCACCCATCTCATTGAATAAAATATGTTAAAATGAGAAATTAAGTACGAGGGTGGGAGTGATCTAATGGCTCAAGAGTAAAAACTTGAGAATTTATTCCTTTAAGGTAAAGGTTTTGTGAAAGCTATTTATATTAGTTTACAAGATCCATTAAGGTTTCTTCCAATAAGGCATATAGGCATCCCACTAATGGTATATAAAGGTTAACCAACTTTGTTGTGCCATTTGGATTTATTGGGCACATTGTTAATCGGTGTATACACCTTAAGATCAATGGGAGTAAATGTATTGTTTTTACGCCTAAATATGAATGACACACTACTTGGAAGTAGTGATTTGATTTTGTCATGTAAGATATCCTATATGCTATGAAGCTATAAGACAGGCATTATAGATAGGTCTTAAGGTTGTCGATTTTATGATGAGTTTAAAGATTTTTTCAAAGATAATTGGCTATAATTTTCTTCTCTAAGGACAATGAATGTGAAAGCCGAAATAAACACATCGACATAAAGTAACTCAGTCTAATAGAGAATTTTAAGAAACTGAAAGAGTCCATTGAGTTAAAATTATTGAGCTAATGTATATTAATTTCATAACTAACGGTTTGCTGGAAAAGTAATATAAAAGTCTTTTGGACATATGCAACTTGTTAGCTCATTTGGTGTTTAATTTCTCTCTAATTATTATATGTTTTAAACACATATTTTGTTAGTTTTGGAGAAGAAAATATATGAATTTTATTTTGTGCACATAAGGATGATATATCTGTGGGGATGTATAAAAGAGGACCCCAATGGCTAATAGGTAGTCCATTCATAAAAAATTAATGGCTTATAAAGTACTCACATAAGGATTATCATACATTATAATACATGGAAGGAAGTACTCATTATAATACATGGAAGGAAGTACTCATTATAATTGAGGGTATTTCTGCGATGATTCATGTATTGGATTCTTTATTTGAGTGGGAGCATTTCACAACTAGTTGACATGAGTAATATCATGACCATGTTAAAGTTAATATCATTAATCAAGTAATTTAAATGTCAAGTGGGCCAAGTGAGAGAATGTAAGATTTTAAGAAAACTTTATGTGGCCCACATTTAAATGATAAATGAAAACTCATGTCTTAAGGATTTTATTTGTGAAAGATGTTATGATGAATAACAATTTCTAAGTAAATCTCAATTGGTATTAACCCCTTTGGTTAATAAACACGTTAAAGTTACAAGTTTTAAACTCCTTGATAGAAGGAGATTATGAAACAAATCTTAATTTAAAAGAGTCCCTAGTCTAGCTTATATATATAGCCTGTCTCCATTAAAAAGATATATGTCAAGTAAAGGCCATAGACTAGAAGACACATTTTATAAATATACTATCATATAGTGAGTCTTATTTTTCTCTAAAAAAACAATTATAGCTGGAGGTATGTTTATGTTTGTTTTGTTTATGCTGCACTCTAAATTTTATCTTACATAGCCTTCCTAACAGCAATCCAATGTATAGCCCCATTGGGCCCATTGACAAATGCTCTAGATGTGGAACCACAGGCAACACATCTGGGAACCGAACGAGGCCTAACCAGTCTCCATTCAAAAGTGGAGAGTGAATAAATATCGACCTTGGGTCGATAACTTTGAAAGCCATACATTTCCACTAAGGTGGCAACCCTGATAACTTTATAGTCATTATTTTTGGGCCAAGGATTGCTTCTAATCCACAGTATTTATTGAAGGTGACATTGGGATGAGGAAGTTGGAAAAACTTTCTAACACAAGGATTAATCCATAGATAAAGTGTGTTAGTTTTTATGATAAAATCATCGGAATGGCAGATCAAGCTGTTACAAGTACTGACCACAAAAAATATTTTGTTAAGAGGGTCTGGACCAGGCCAGGGAATTACAGGTTTTTGAGAAAAAGGTACATATAATGAAGGTGTGGTTTTGGATTAAGGAATTCCAGGTTAAGTGAAATCAGCATCATCATCATCATCTTCCTTATGCAATACGTAGACTTCTTTGTAGTCATTTGTAGGGTTAAGATTACTGAAATCCAATTGTTGTGTAACCAACCTGAAGAGGAGGAGATTGTTGTTGTTGTGTTAATGGTTGTAAATGAAGGTGTGGTTTTGGATTAAGGAATTCCAGGTTTTTGAAACAGAGGTACATACGATGATAGATTTGATAGGTAGACGTAAGAAAATTTGGGTTAAAATATCATCTGGTAAAGATTCTTATGGAATTCTTATTTTGTTGTAGTTGTTGTTGTTTTTTAATTTTATATTTTATTTTATTTTTTTAATTTTAGGACTGTTTTTGTTGTTGTTTGACATTGCCTCAAAAGAAGAAGATATTCCCATGGTATCAATTAAGGAAAAGGTGGAAGAGCTACTTCAAAAACGCTGATGGCAATGGCTGAATGGCATTAACATCGTGAAAGGTTGTGGATTGTGGAGTGTGTAAGAGGAGAGAATGTGGATAGTTTATCTTATATTAAACTTAATAAATTATGAGTTTGGTCTCTTAACTTTTAGGTTGTGTGTCAATTTAGTCATTGCGTTTCAAACCTATCAATTTAGTACCCTAACCATATTATGTCAAAATAGTAATGATGCATACTGGACAGGGACTAAAAGAAGAAAGAAAGGTGTTCCTTAAATTATTATTATTTTTTTTTTAAAAAAGTTAGGGACTAAACCTTGTAGTGCCACATGTCCTTACTTCATTTTCTGATTTGAAATTTTCTTCTCTTTCCCTTTTCCTTCTCCTTATCGGATTCAAATTTTCTAGAGTTCTTAAGATACTTTACCAAGAAGATTTCTTTAAATCCTCACCTCTCAATTAAAATTCATAGTTTAAGATGCTGCCATATCATCAATCCACTAACTTACTCTTTTATAAACACAAAAAAGGGGATAAGCCTAGGAATGCCGTGATCCTTAACGTCAGAAACAAAGGGATCTAACTTTTTTTTTTTTTGGATGGAACAAATCTCAAACATGAAAATTTCATCAACCTGCAAATTACTCCCGCCATTTTTCCCATTTAAATCCAAAAAAAAAAAACACTCCAGGTATCAGCTCTCTCTCTCTTTCTAGTCTTTGTTCTCTGTCTATTGTCTACTAGTTTCTTTTTTTGTTTTAAATTTATTTCCAGCCTTTGCTTGATATTAGATTTTTGTTGTTTTGCAATTTCACTACTGCTTCAATGTTCAATAATTGTTCAAGAAAGGTATTTTTTTGGGCTACCCTTTGCCTGCAAGGTGTTTGATAATTGTTCAAGATAAGAAATAGAGGAGATAAAGAAGATAATTGCACTAGTTTGTTACATTTATTATAATCTTAGACAAAGAGCAAGGCCACTATAACCAGAGAGAAGAAAAGAATGATTCTTATATCATGACCAATTTCATGGATGACCTGTAGTTTTTTAGTTTATGGTCTGTATTCTACTTATGCAGTAATAATGGTTTTTCTTGTAAAATTGATAAGGCACTTGTAGTGGGTAATGTGATATCCATAGTTGGACCATTGCCACAACCAGGGCGGTCAATGGCATTCTTTACAAGTTTTGGCAATTGGGACCCCTTTACGTATTGTTAATTTTTAAAATTCTTAGTCTTTACTTTTGTGTTTGCCCCACTACGTTTATAATTAAAACCAATGTCTGATTACTAATTCTTATTACCCTTCATTTTCAATCAAATGATATTGATGCAACACAAAAATGTTGACTATAACACATTTGAAATATTAGGGGCCAAACCCCTAATTTATTTACCTTGTAGGGTATTACTAATACAGTCTATTAACTAAGTTTTAGGAAGTAGGTTACAGTTAGCTTAACTGGTAAAGTTTCTAATAGTTGAATAAGAGATCTGGGGTTCAATCCCCGCCTATACCAAAAACTGATTGGTGTATTGGTCTAATGATAAAAAGCCATTATCAAAAGTGGACGTCATATGTTAAAACTATTTTTTTTTTTTTTAAACTAAGTTTTAGGAAACTTTAAATTTTAATTCAATTAAAATTCTATCATTGAGATTTGAGAGGATAAGGGTAAGTTGTTTCAATAACCACTAAGAAAGTCTCAAAGTTTAATTTTATAGTCCCTTTGCCTCATTACATGGTTTCCAACAAGGTTGTCAGCCTCTTCTTTTCCTTAATAGCACATACCATTAAAGTCATAGCACATAACATAACTCAACTGGTTCGTATTTCTCAGAATTTCCAAGAAAGACATCCAACTATCGATCTATAAAAAAAAAATTTATTAAATTATAATTACTACCATTTTAAGTTAGGGAATCAACATTTATGGTTACGGATAAGGCTTAGCTCCAATGCTATGGAGCACTAGAGCCAACACAATGCAGACACATGGCTAAAATTGGAAACATGTCCATATCCTATCAACTTTAGTGCACTGGGACTAAGCCGTGTCCTACGGTTACTACTATTCACTGTTAGTACCGAGTGCTTTCATTGTCCAATGCCCCCACTCCCATGTTTCAAACCAATAATCCCTTTCCAAAGATGATTTATCTGCGTTGGCATCGTTCAAGTCCAAAAAGACATCGATGATACATCTGAACTGTTTTAAGTAATATCGCACTTCAAGCGCAATCTGTTCTGAATGGAATTACCTATAATCAGAAGAAATTGCCAGTTGAGGAGTTAATAACATCTAACAAACCAAGCTGTATTTTTTGCCAAATATTCTGTGTTACCTGCTCTAAAAAAAGTCTTTTGAAGTGCACGAGCAGAGTTCACACAAAAGCACCAGATATATGCATATCATCCAGTTCAATACAGAACATAACCCCTAGGAGGCTAGGACTAATTCAGTATGCAAAACCTTCAAAAGATATAACTTACAACTATACAGAGTCATAACAGAATGACATAAAACACTCAGCACTCTATACAAGATAGCCTCTGAAATAAGCTTAAAGTGACTGAAATCTGGTTTATCCTACAACTCTGGATAACAAAAGGTATTTGTATGGTACACGCTCGACACTTGGACTGCAAGACAACATTGATCCACTGACAAGCTGTGCTATTAACTGATGGTCCTCTGAAGACTTTACATACATATATACATGCAAGTATCACTCCGCTGTAAGCAACAGGATATTAAACATGTCTTGTGCACCCTGCATTTACTGTTTATAGTCAGCAAGTGGCTGGGATAAATTGGGAGGGGAGAAATAATTAAGCCTGAATGTTTGAGAAGTCATTTTACCTTTCACTTCCTAAGCAGATAGAATGGCACTTTGTGAGTGATCAGTGTGGAAACTGGTGTGAGGGCTTCCAGATTTAGCCTTCTCAGGGTCAGCATCATATGATGAAAGTAGCCTTCTCTGTTTCAATTTCAAAAAAAGTTCAAAAATGAGTATATTGCCTGAAGTCATTAATAATTACAAAATGCAAATAGTTTGATGCTTCTTGTTGCAAGAGAATGGGAAACTGCATACAGAGGTTGGCTTCGAGGTTTGACAAGATCAATAGTTTTGTCTAGATAATGACATCCAAATGTCAGATAAATAGAGCATGCACAGCCAGATTATTCCCCCAAAATGCAGCCTCAAACCCTCCCTCCAAATGAAATCCCATCCCAAAGCCAAATACCAGGAGATACAATTGAAGACATCATTTTAGAGGCGCTATCTTTCTTATGAAAAAGGAAAGTCTGATTTTATGAATAATTAATCTAGTAATAATCTTCAAGTACTACAAGGGTTATAATTTCACAAGATCAATTACACTCCCAATCAATGCAAAAACAAAAAGTATAAACTTATTCTCAAAAGGCAAGGTGAAGAAATCGAGTGATGCCACATTATCATCTAATTGACACACTAATTATGCATTCTCCTCCACCCCCCCCCCCCCTCTTTCTCTTCTTTTATCTCAATTGATGCAGTGTCCTTGTGGAATGGATTAAACTAATAATTCTTAGGAAAAGCGTTTTGAGGAAAAAAAGAATGAACAAAAATTGTGTGCAACCAGTGTATTAGATAGATGATGATGTTGCATCACTTGTTTGTTTGACCAAAATATATCGATTTGATCTAAAACATAAGGAACTTTCATGTAATTTTTTATAAGTAGAGCAGTTAAAGTGTAACTAAGCCTAACAACAGAGAGGAAATTCTAATTTACCCAAAAAATGAAAAAAAACACCTTAGATCTTTTAATCTATAATTGATCCACTGTTAATCTTAAGCGTATATAGGTAGTAATGTTTCTTTTAGAAACATTCCATTGACTAACAAATACAATTCAGGTTTATGTAAAAGCACCATGTAGACCACATGAGATTAACTCATTGATCTGAAAACAAAGTCAAGAAAAAAAGATAAGAAAAAAAGGTGTTTGTATGGCAAGAAAAAAGTATCAGATGTCTTGATACCAAACTCAAAGTTTTTTTTTTGATATGTAAATAGTTATGTAAAAAGAGATGGGGATACAATCAATAGTGTCGATGATGATGCCACAAACAAGTAAAAAAGTTTGGGAACAAAAATCCTGTACTATTCATATTAATATATTTATGAGGTATGAAAATTTTAAATAGATATGAAAGTTATAAACATTAAAAGCCTAGAAGCCAATATGACTTCACCTCCTTTGATTTCATATTCCCTACAGACAAACCTTGTGTATGTTATTCAATTGAAGATGTATTTAGAAGTTGAATTGTCTTATGTTCATTTGTTAATGAAATTGTATGTTCAACTGTTTTGATAGTGTAAACAAATAAAAATCTGAAGGTTGAACCACTTTGGTAAATTTTGTTATTAGGGATTTTTTGCATATTCCAATTATGAAGATATTTTATTTATTTATTTACTAGATTCATAATATTTGTTCCTCCATTGTTAGTCACATTATTGCCTCCAATATTGAGTTTTGTTATTGTGTTTTACAGGGAATTGCCAAACTTTTGGAAGGTTTCTCCTTAAAACTCATCCTCAATCATGAGGATTATCTGTAAATGTTTTTTTGAAAAACATTTTGGGCCTTCTAGAATTTTGAACAAAAAATTTATCTTGTCTAAAAGAAATCTCAAATTTTCAAAATTACTATCTTGGTATATCATGGATTTTTTACAGGACATTCTTTATAAAGAGAATGTGAACACCCTGTTGTCTAATTCCAGTATTCAAAGCTAAATCTTTATAGTTAACATAAGCAAAAATTGTTTAGGGTTGAGAGATGCGTCGTGGAAAGACATGGTACAAATGAAGAGAACACCACAAAGAGAGAGAAATTCTGGGCATAGAAGTGACAACTTACATGATCCTCAAACTCAGGACTAGTCAAATTGACGGAGAGATTTCTCATCAACAGCAATACCTGGGATAATGCCCATATATTCCTTAAGCAAATCAGTAGCTTCAACAGAGATTATAGCAAGGTAGACAAATCTAAAGCATAAAATCTCTACAGAATAAGAGGGTGAACCATGATTCTTTTGCGGCTAAACATGATAACACGCCAATATGGTTTTATAAAGGTATTAAACTTTTAAATAGGACATACAGTTTCCAAATTTATTCGGTCCATCTGCTTCAGTCTTTGTAAGTGACCAGTGGAATTAGGATCGAAGACACTGCCAATGAAGCCGTAAACTTGAGCAAAATCTGGCATTACTGCAGCAAAAAACAGAGAAAATTTATCAGCAAAAGCAGGTCAAGAAAATAATAAACAGATGATAAACAAAGCTACTAGACAAAAGTATTGCATAGACGAAATTTTGGATGCATGAACACCAGAAAACAGAGGTATTTCTTGCATGCGCTCTAAAATATCTTTTGGACCTGTGGTTGACCCAAGCTTTAAGGTACAAAAGGATAGAAAGTCAAGAAATAACATGTTCTACGACTTCTGAAGCTAATATGCAATTTGGGAAGATTGACTAGACAAGAAAGGCTAAATTTTGTAGCCCATGCATTTATGAGTGCTAAATGGTAGAGGCACTTCTTGCATGTGTTCTAAAGTGATCCAATATGGTTCAAAGGGCAGTCAAGAAATGGCATGTGCTTTAAAGTGTGTAGCTAATATGGATTTTGGGAAGAGTGACCAGAAAATAATGTCTGAACTTCATAGCCCATGCATACATGAGTTAAGAAATGGTTACATGAAATGACATTTTAGGTAACAAACATTTAAGCCAAGTAAAAAATGATACGGTCCATTCAACCCTATTAAAGCTGCTAAAACGATTTCTTCACACTTCTTCATTGAAAATCCTTAATGGGCTGACAGCCATGTGTGATGAAACAATGAGACAACATTGCTTCAAGAAGATTACAAGAAAATGATAAAAGCAGTGTACAACCTTGGATTGGGCAGTGAGAAAAGACTACAACCCAAGGTAAAGCAAACTGGTGAAAAAAGATTATAATTGAGACAAGGTGATGTCATGTATCACTTAAAAACTTCTCAAGAAAAAGAAGAAGTGCATTAACTAATCAAGTTTACATCATCAATTTTTTTTTTGGGGATAATCTTGTTCCTATTCAACTGTATTGCACTCATAGAGATGTCACTATAACAGTGCTATTGCACCATTAGCAATTTTCAAATGTTAAGTAAACTGAGAGAATGCCAATCAATATATTCTCATAGTAATGTAGTAGGAGACCTGGCACTCATTTTCTGATTATACCTCTGCAACAATTGTAAATTATAATAAGACACAGGAATACTAACCTCGCGCTGTGTTGCCATGATCCCCTTGATTGATCTTTTCCCCTGTTGACCACGTCTTTGGCATGCTTTCATTACTACTGCTATAGCAACAATTCTGTGCAATGGTTGGTCCAGCCAATCCTGCATCATCTAAAAACCCAGGCATATATGAAGTTAGCAGAATGGAGCTAATAATTATTTTAGAAGAAAGAAAACAAATCCAAGTTTCAACTGGCAAGACAGAGTAGGAACAGCTCAAAACCTTTAGTTGCTTGTGAGACAGTAACTGGTGGCATTGAATTAAAACTCCAGGAAGACACAGCTGAACTGTTCATTGGATTCCCAAGAACTGATGATGAATCTGGCCTATAAACACACGATGCAGGCTCAAGCATAACAGATGAAGATTGACATTGCCCAGTAGCTTGGGATACAACTGGAGCTGCAAGAATAAACAGATGAGCAAAGGAGTATTTCAAACTCTACTACTAGAAATTCCAACGAAAGGAAAAAAAAGGGTCTTGAGCATGCTAACCATTTTTAGGGGCTTTCTGAGGATACGGATGAGCTGCTTTTCTCTTTGGTCGAGGGGGTGGTACATGTTCACTCGCTCCACTTTTCTGAACCTTCATAAAGTACTTCTGTGCATGGCTACGTATCTGACAAAAGAATATATATATATATAATAAGCAAAAGAATACAAGCAACCCTCAGATTTTGCACTCAAATATCTCCGGAAATGTGTAGTTCACAACTCACAAGCTGTTAGAATGAGTATATATATATATATAGCACATGACAACATATGCAAGACCGACCATGCCATGCCAACAATTACTAGGAGGACAAAACTTAGATATAGTTCCTTAGATACAGAACATTAGATGCCCCAATTGAATTCAACCACGTGGTTACATTAATCACAACCACATGGTTGAATTTATTGTCCTAATATTGTTTGCATTGTAAGTCAATGCTGAATTTAATTAGAGAATGTAAAAAAGAGCACCTAAAGAACTGTACCTAACTTTACCATAACTTCGTAATTCATTTAATGACAATGGAGAAGAAATTACAAGTATCTCATAAATGCCGATAATCACAACTATTTAATTTCTCCAACAAATTGGCTTAGTTAATGACTTTCATCCTCATATTATTCCAGATGTATTAACTTCACTGATGATGATGATAATAAAGAAAGTTAACTACACACAGTGTTACTCCCAAAAGTTTTGTTCATGAGCGATTTTAGTTGTTGAAGTTTAAAAACTAAAAACTAACACGGTCTATCACTCCATAAAAAGCAAAATCAGATTAAAATGCAAATGGGCTAAAAGTGAAACTACCTGGATAACAGTTTTAGAGCCTACAAATGCTTCAATTTTCTTCCAGTCACGATCAAATCTGAAATGAGTCAACAACCAATAAGAACCAAAAAAAGGGTACGGAAACGACTCGAATTTTGTCAAACTATAATAATTAACTAAATAAATAATAGTTTTCAATTCTGAATTTGTGTTCAATTAATTATGATCTAGAATCTTCCATTAAAGACCCAAAAAAACTTATTTTATTAAGTAAGGGGCATAGCTAATTGAATAAAAATAGAAGTAAAAAGTGAAAAAAAAGTAGTAACACTGACACACAAACACACACTTACAATTGGAGAGCTTCGAGAAACTTATCGTGCTCTTGCTCCGTCCAGCTTTCTCTAGACTTGGTAATCGTATACGGTTTTCGAATCTTCTTACTCGGATCATCCAACAACGACGCCGTATTATTATTATTATTATTATTAGTACTAGTTGTAGTTGTAGTAGTAGTTGGCGGTGGCAGAGAATTAAAACCCATATTCATTGGATCGAAGAAGTGAAACCCCTGAGCTGCTGGGTTTGGGTTTACAGACAACATATACGCTCTTTTCTTTTCTTTTTTGTAAAACAAAACGATGTGTGTTTTTGCTGTGTGTTTCTGTTTTTTCTGGTTTGAAATGATGAAATTGAAAACAAACCGACCTGATGGATGGTGGTGCCTTTTATAGAGAAAGAGAAAGAGAAAGAGAAAGGGGAGAGAGAATGGGTTGTATGGTTTTGGACGGAACTGTCTGTCACTAGCAGCTTCGTAATGGCCGTACACGTGGCTGATTTAGGTTCACGATTAAGATATATGGTAACTGTGAGTAAAGCAAGTGGCATCCTTTTTTTTTTTTGTTCAGTTCATTTTTAAATTTTGAAAAATAAATATTGGATCCTCTTTTTTCAAATTTTAACTAGACTGTATGACACATTGACACCTCCTAGGCCTATATACGGTTTAATACATCAAGTATACGGACGGTATAATTTGGCATCTCTCAAAAAAGTAGGTTTCAAGAATTATGCATAAAAATGCGGGAACGGAGAAAAAACAGTATGGGTATGTTACGGGTATGTTATATTTGTTTTTTAAAAAATCGTAACAAAAATACGTAAACATTTGCCATATAATTTTTTTAGATATATACAATTATTTTTGTATCATAACTTTCTAACTCCTATCAAGTATGATTTAATCTTTAGAACATACAAATAAAATTTAAATTTTTTGAGAACAATTTCGTAAAAATTACAAATTTTATTATATAGGTCATATAAATTGATGTCATGATATGTTACTAATTATAAAAAACTAGCTCTAAGCACACACTCACGCGCGTGCTCAGAGGCTCTTTTATTTTTTGGGTAAATTTTAATAATTTTTTGATCTCTTACACAAAATGCACTAAAAAATTAAACATGTGACTCTGGACTTACTAAACTTAGAAAGGCACTTCCCAAATCCAACTCCCATAACATAATACATTCTAACATATATTTAGATCCAGACAACATGAAATAATTACCTCTAGAGATGATGTTGCTCTGTTAGGAATGTAGATTCCATAATGAACTTTAGCATCTGGGTTGTCAACATGAAGGGACTTCAAAATGGTGGCATATCATTTGTAGCACGGACTTCACGTCCCCTACCCGTTGATTGCAACATTCTATCCTAAAAACATAAAATAATGTTCATTACAGAAGCTACATACAAAAATAGTTGTTGCTACCAAGGATAGGGATGGAGGGAGAACATTATAACTACTTAATGATAATGGGTGGAAGTTTGAAGTTGTGTTCGTGAGAATTTGTAGGCGGATTTTTTTTTTTAAAGCGAAAGTTCATCGTAGTTTATCTTATCCAATTGTTAACTTTTTTTTTTTGCTGGCAATATCGGTGGTTAGTTAAGGAATAAGAAAGACTTTTGAACAATTAAATTTTTTTTAATCTATACTACAATTAAATTTTTTTTGTTAACTTGTGATTGTGGGAGAGTGGTAGTTTTATCCGAAATTTTAGCATATTTTACTTGAGTTTTAAATGTGAAGTTATCTAAAACTTGTATTGTTTTTAAACTTTGAATTTGAAAAAAAGAAAAAAAAAGGGGGGTGTTTGGGGTATTTTTTTTTTCTATAAAATGTAGGATAGTTTTTTTTTTTTTTTTTTTTCCTTCCAAATAGGAACGTGGTAGATAATTTTTTTGATACATCGTGGCTTTTTTCATTAGGTTTTTTTTGTTTTTAATTTTTATCAATTTAAGATTTTAAACCATTTATTTTGATTTAGAGATAAAGATAAGTTTATATTAAATTAAGGGCTTCATTAGTCGTGTTTTTTTTTTTTTTTTATTGAACGTGAGGTTTTTTTTTAGAATAAAATATTAGAAACGTGACTATTTAGTTGTGTGTGTGTGTTTTTTTTTTAAGAATAAAATATTAGAAAAGTGTGTTAGAATTAGTAGGTTAGTGGGAGTGTTCCTATTTTATAGGCAATGTTTTTTCAAATTTATCTAAAATTTAGGACTTTTTAAATTGGTAATTTTACATGTCTAACCCTACTATTTAAGCTTTACAAACTGATAAATTTGAGGGTATTTTGGGTATTAAAATTGAGGAATCCAAATAGAAAAAGCCCCTTAAATAATAGTATAGATAACTCAAACGCTCATTATTATTTTGATAAAACGACACCAATCTTATTTATTATCTCGTCAATTTTAAAGTTTTTGTAGTAGTGGTGCTATGTCCACAACAGACTTAGCACAAGAACAATGACACAGACCTGGGATATGTGTTTTGTCATGTTTATATTTTAAATATATTAAACATGACCCTTAGACTCATTTAGTGTTTGACATGTATTTGTTTTATTGAGATTTTTTAATATTTTATATTCCTAATCTGACGCAACAACCAACAAGTTTCAATAAAAAGTTTTTTTTTTAACAATCCGAATGTAATGAGACAATTTTTACATTGTTCGTATTTAACGCTTGTTATATGTTTAAACTTAAAGTAATGAGTTTAGTTACGTAACTTTGCAAACAGTTACGTAACTATCAATGGCACGGATGATGTAAATATCAAGCGCACTTTCCTCAACTCCCCTTCTAGAACCTTTGGGAGATGAAACCCTCAGAATGATAAAAATCCAAGGAATAACTTTGCAACAAGCCTTCTTAGGAGAGATCTATCAACATATGCTCATTGCCCTTGAGAAGCTCTGCAATCAAAGAAAATTTCTTTCAGAAATGGAAAAGGTCCATAACAAACTCAAGGACAGTTGCCAAAGAAAAGATTTACAGGTAAAATGCAGTGAGAAAGGCTATGACTGTTCGGTGAAAAAAAGAAGTCACTTCAAGAAATATCCTTTGAGAAAGAATACCACGCATAACTAAAAAAGAGAATTTTCAAGAAAATAAAATGGATATTCCTCAGAAGAAAGCAATTTAAAGGAAAAATTTCAAAAGTTTGTTTCATGTGCTGAAAGCCAGGCCACTTTGCCAAAAACTGCCCAAAAAAAGAAAAGGCAGCAAAGCTTCTTGAACAAGCCCATATTCCTGCAGAAGACACTCCCTTCTCTAATGTAGAATCACTCTTTTCACTTGATGATGAATACTCTCTCCAAGCTCTAGTGGTTATGGAATATTCTACAACAAAAGAAGACTTAGATTCACTTAGTTCAGACATTTCAAACCTAGAAATTCAAACCATCTATACTTCCCAGCCTATTGTAACCCCCTTAATCAGTCCTACTCCCATAGCCCAAGTATGTCCTTCCTGACACTTATTCTAGACTCATTCCAATTATAGCCCTTTTTGACATTGGAGCTGCAGCAACAATTCTTCATCCCAAAATCTTAAGCAAGTGATCCAAAAGTAGATCTCCTTGGAGAATCCTCTGGGAAATTTTTGGGTAGTTTCCAAGGGTTTCTATGTGATCATTGTTGCATATAGGCTTCTGCAGTACTTGGGTCTGTTTCACATAAAGTTCTTGTATTAAGAGCTTCTGTCCTTTTGAGAGCTTTTTGACAACATAACTAGGAGGGGTCCATATGTACATGGAGGGAGTCATCTGGGTTAGTGAGCCAATGAACTTCTGGCGGGTGAAAGATTCCTTGTGTCTAGATGTCATTTTTCTAGTTGAGCTTGACAACGACGCCTTATTATTATTATTATTAGTAGTAGTACTAGTTGTAGTTGTAGTAGTAGTAGTAGCAATAGTAGTTGGCGGTGGCAGAGAATTAAAACCCATATTCATTGGATCGAAGATGTGAAACCCCTGAGTTGCTGGGTTTGGGTCTACAGACAACATATAAGCTTCTTTTTTTTTTTTTTTTTTTTTTGTAAAACAAAACGATGTGTGTTTTTGCTGTGTGTTTCTGTTTTTTTTGGTTTACAAATGATGAAATTGAAAACAAATCGACTTGATGGTGGTGCCTTTTATAGAGAAAGAGAAAGAGGAGAGAGAATGGGTGGTATGATTTTGGACGAAACTGTCCCTAGCAGCTTCGTAATGGCCGTACACGTGGCTGATTTAGGTTGACGATTAAGATATATGGTAACTGTGAGTAAGGCAAGTGGCATCCTTGTATACCTATGGGTTCATTTTTAAATTTTGAAAAATAAATATTGGATCCTCTTTTTCAAATTTTAACTAGACTATATGACACCTCCTAGGCCTAGATACAGTTTAATACATCAAGTATACAGACGGTATAATTTGGCATCTCTCAGAAAGTAGGTTTCAAAAATTAAGCATAAAATTTGCGGGAACGGAGAAAAAACAGTATGTGTATGTTACGAGTATGTTTTATTTGTTTTTAAAAAAATCGTAACAAAAATACATAAACATTTACCATATAATTTTTTAGATAAATACAATCATCTTTGTATCATAATTTTGTAACTCCTATCAAGTATGATTTAATCTTTAGAACATACAAATAAAATTTAAATTTTTTGAGAACAATGCTGTAGAAATTACAAATTTTATTATATAGGTCATATAAATTGATGTTATGATGTTTCACTAATTATAAAAAGTAATTTAAACACTAATTATTATATTGATAAAACGACATTAATTACATTTATTGTCTCATCAATTATTAAGTTTTTGTAGTAGGAGTAATATTATTTTCACAATATTCTTGGCACCGGGAACAATGACACGGACTTGGGATATGTGTTTTGTCAAGTTTATATTTTAAATATATTAAACATGACTCTTAGACTCATTTAGTGTTTGACATGTATTTGTTTTATTGAGATTTTTTAATATTTTATATTCCTTATTTGACGTAACAACCAACAAGTTTCAATAAAAAGTTACGTTTTTGTTTTTTTTTTTTGTTTTTTTTTTGTTTTTTTTTTATTTTTTTTTTAACAATCCGAATGTAACAAGCTGATTTTTACAGTGTCCGTATTTAACTTTTGTTGTACGTTTTTTTTTTTTTTTGAGAATCCGTTTAAACTTAAAGTAACGCGTTTAGTTATGTAACTTTGCAAACAGTACGTAAAATGTGAGTAACTTCGATTTTAACGAACGTACGTGAACGGTTCGTGTACTTTACACGTATTTACTAACTTACTTAAGACAAAATAAATAAATAAATAAATATATATATATATATATATATTTATATATATGGGTTAAGTTAATAGCAATGACTTGGGCAACTATGGAATTCAGGGTTTGCAGCTCAATCCCAATCGCTAGAAGAATTCTTCACAATGCTTCATAATGAATTCCTAGGAGCAGCGACACGTTATACAGGTGTTGCAAGAGAAGAACTTCTGGCCATGAAATGTTGTTCATTTGAAAGAAAAGATCTAGAAAGACATTTTGATAGAATGTCAAGGCGATTTTATACTATCAATGGCATGGATGATGTAAATATCAAGCGCACTTTCCTCAACTCCCCTTCCAGAACCATTGGGAGACGAAACCCTCAGAATGATGAAAATCCAAAGAATAACTTTGCAACAAGCCTTCTTAGGAGAGATCTATCAACATATGCTCATTGCCCTTGAGAAGCTCTGCAATCAAAGAAAATTTCTTTTAGAAATGGAAAAGGTACATAACAAACTCAAGGATAGTTGCCAAAGAAAATATTTATAGATAAAATGTAGTGAGAAAGGCTGTGACTGTTCGGTGAAAAAAAGAAGTCACTTCAAGAAGTATCCTTTGAGAAAGAAATACCATGCAGAACCAAAAAAGAGAATTTTTAGGAAAATAAAATGGAAATTCCTCAAAAGAAAGCAATTCAAAGGAAAGACTTCAAAAGTTTGTTTCATGTGCAGAAAGTCAGGCCACTTTGCCAAAAATTGCCCAATAAAAGAAAAGACAGCAAAGCTTCTTGAACAAGCCCAGATTCCTATAGAAGACACTCCCTTCTCTAATGTAGAATCACTCTTTTCATTTCATGATGAATACTCTCTCCAAGCTCTAGTAGTCATGGGATATTCTACAACAGAAGAAGACTCAGATTCACTTAGTTCAGACATCTCAGACCCATAAATTCAAACCATCTATACTTCCTAGCCTATTGTAACCCCTTTAACCAGTCCTACTCCTATAGCCCAAGTACATGTCCTTCTTGACACTTATTCTAGACTCATTCCAATTATAGCCCTTTTTGACACTGGAGCTACAGAACAATTCTCCATCACAAAATCTTAAGCAAGTGATCCAGCTGTAAATCTCCTTGGAGAATCCTCTGGGAAATTTTTGGGTAGTTCCTAAGGGTTTTCATGTGGCCATTATTGCCTATAGGCTTCTACAATACTTGGGCCTGTTTCACATAGAGTTCCTGTATTAAGAGCTTTCTAACAACATAACTAAGAGGGGGTCCATATGTACATGAAGGGAGTCATCTGGGTTAGTGAGCCAATGAACTTCTGACAGGTGAAAGATTCCTTTTGCCTAAATGTCATTTTTTTAGTTGAGCTTGACAATCATTGATCCTGCAGTGATTTTGTGTCCAAATCTTGGATGATCTGTAGTAGGATATTGCTTCCAATTTCTATTATGAGCATCATTTTTCAAAATTTCAAACCAAAATTTTTGAAAATTTTTGTTTTCATTGGGGAAGAGAAGCCTGTAAAAATCCTAGTTCAAAATGAACACATAAGTAACACTCATTAAGTAAGTATCACATGTAAAGATAATGTAATACTATCCAGTTGGCTATCCAAAAAGCAAAAGGGGTTTTCCATGGTTGGTCTAGGTCAAGATAAAGGGGCAAGAAAATGATTGTGGTGTTGTTTAAGGTAATCATGGAGAACTTTGATGATTTTTTTGGATCTAGCTTCAAGGGTTAGGGTTTTTATCTAGTCTTTTATTTTGGGGGGAAGGCTTTCTATCATATTGAACAAAACGGAGAATTAAATATAAAAAATTGACTGATATTATTAAATTGAACAATGTTTTTACATATGACATAAGGATTTTACATATCATAGGGGAAACGTTTTAGAGGCTGATTTATTCCTCTTCTTAACAATGCATGCTCCTTTTATAACCTACGGAATTCAAACAAGATTCAAATACAGTTTTGGCCGTCTACACAGTGGGTGGTAGGGGCCTGGTTGCTGGTGGACAAATGTCTATGAAGTACAACATGGCCTTCTGAGCAAGATAAAATCTTCTGACGGTTGTGGATAAGGCTAATAGGTAGGGGTTGCTTCAAGACGTTTTTGGGACTTTTTTTGTTGTTGTTGAAAACTCTTTGTTCCACCCGTCTCTTCCTTGGGACCATTCTTTGTCGACGTCAGCATTTGGGTCATGGTTATCATAATAGGAGTCATGGTGGTCAACTAGAGGGTTGGGTAGTTCCCAAGGGTCTTCATGTGGCCATTGTTGCCTATAGGCTTCTAGAGTACTTGGGTCTGTTTCGTGTAGAGTTCCTCTGTGTGTGTGTGTGTGTGTGTGTGTGTGTGTATATAAAAGATTATGGATAAAATCAATTTCACATCTAAGAGTAAATATCAGGTACTTATGGATAAGGGTGAAGTGTAATTGGGTGTATATGTTGATTATTAAAATACTGCAAGTGAAACTCTTAGTTAAACTGAGGTCATATAGAGGCACTTCTTAGTTAAACTGATAAGAATGTATTTAAAAATTTAAACGAAATTCTTATAAAAAAAAAATTTATAAAAATTATACAAAAATGAGTAACAAATCTACTCATATGCAAAATACTCACACATTATCGAAAACTTAATCAATTATATAAATATTTAGTAAAATCTATAGAGCTAGTTGTTGATGGATTTGATTTGGAATATATATATACATATATATATATATATATATATATATATGTATATATATAAATGGTTTTTTAGAAGATAAGTCAATTCAAGCTCATGCTTAGACTTGATTTTTAAATAAGTCAAACTTAAATATGATAATGTGTTTCTAAATAAAGTCAAAAGAATGGGTAGAATTTAGGTACAATACTTAGGTGTTATTCCTTAGGTTCTTCTCTTAAAATTCAGCCATGTGGTTACTTAACTAAAAATACACTTCCATCCCATAAGAAGAAAGCCACATGGCTAAATTTTAAGATGGGAACCTAAAGAACAATACGTAAGATACTATACCTAAGTTTTGTCCCAAAAGAATAAGCTTCAATTTAAGTATATATAATATTATATGTTGATATGTATACATGTGTAAAAATATAGTTATATAGTTTGTGTCTTGTAATTAGATTGTGTAAGTTTGTAAATAAGTTCATAAAATTTTAAATTATTTTTTGTAATCAATTGATGATAGAAATAGTTCATTTTTTAATAAAAGTTATATATAATTTTTAATAATTAAAGGTCTGTGAATATAATCTTTATAAGTTCATAAATGTAAATCATTCTATCTAATTATTTCAAATAATCTAATCTTAATTATAATATAGTTATTAATTATTAGCATATATTCCCTTAAAAAAACAATTATTAGCACATATTTATGAAAGACTAAAATTTATAATCTTAGTGTTTATTATATTTGGGAAAAATAAATTAAATTTGAACACATAATCGAACTCGGTGATGATCACAAGCTTGAATCAGGTTCAAAATAAATTAAGTGAAAAAATCATAAACTTTTAATACTTGCCTTAGGTCAACTTGTTTACAACTGTTTTATGAGAGAGTTCTTCTACGGTCACAAGAAGATCTTACAATATTTTCACAAGAAATTAAGATATTAGCTCACCATAAATCAACATAAAATAAAATAAAATATTTACACGGATTCACACAACTCAAACAAGGTGGTTGTGTAATATTGTGAGAGTTTGTTGTACCCATAGATTCCATATGATAAGTACATTTAGATGGAGATTTGATTATCATCTTTTATTGAAATTATTTATTTATTTATTTATTTTAATAATTCAGTGGTTATAATAGAGGAGAGAGAGGCGAGAATTTAAATCCTAAATGTCTCTATTGAAAAAAACCATAAAATACCAATTGAGCTAAGACTCTTGGCTTTACTAAACTTATATTTCAAGTTTCAACTAAACTTACATTTCAAGTTTCAAATCATGTGTAAGTTGAAAAATTATAACTTAAATTGGTCTTAACTCATAAGTCCATACTAGTGGACCCTTAAAAAAGGTTGAACTAACTACATTATTGGTCTATTAAAAAGGCTGAACTCTCAAATAAAAGAACAAAATCTTAACTAAAATTAGATATGATCTTTTGACCATTTAGAAGGCTTGCTTAGGTTTCTTTCTTGGTTCTATCTTTTAATCTTGCACGCGAAGCATAGTCACATTCCTTAATCTCTTCTAAATCAATTTTATCGAGAGAGAAATTTATTTGAATAAAAAATAATATAATTTAGTAAATTACAAATTTTCAGAACAGATTTTGGGAGGCTTTACAATCTCAAAGACCAGAGCTATATGCATTGATTGTGATGCATATCCTATCACTGATATCATATTACTGAACCCTTATAAATCTGAAATCAAACTAAGAATATGCATCATGTACCATGGTTACAACTTACAACTTACAAGTTCGATCTCACTCTCTCACTCTTTTTTTTTTTGGTTTAAAAAGAAATAAAATCTTTTTGCAGGTTAGATATGTTTTTTTTTTTTTTTTTTTTGAGGAAAAAAAAAAAAAAAAAAAAAAAACATATCTAACCTGCAAAAAGATTTTTGCAGGTTAGATATGTTTGTTTACCTATATTGATTTTGTTGGTAGTCTATTGCCCAATCGCATTATTAACATGTTAAACAGGTGATATCAGTAAACACGGTTTATATGTGTAGACCACATGTTCTTGATTAGTGCATTTTTTATTGGCTACGTTGAAATTAAATTTGCAGTTAACACTTTTATATGAAAAATACTACTATTTTGTTTTAAATATTCGGTTACCCAACCAAACGGGCAAGATCTTAAAAGACAAATAACTGAAAGCCACGAAGGTGCTAGAAGCCTACAACATTCCCACTGCACGATTTATTCGGTGTCTCCTAGTAAGGTTGCAGAGCAATGTACCTGTCACTCTCAAAAGAGATAATTTATAAAGCTATACGTTAGTTTTTAATTTTCTATTATAAGAAAAGGCACCTTTTGACTCTTTTTACCTCTAACTAGTCAAGGCCACGTACTTGCCATGGAAAAAAAAAAAAAAAAGTAGTAATTAGGATTAATTTTAGATTTTATTTATATCATAAAATAAATATATAAATCATTTAATTTTTAAAATACATAGAGATTTACATTAATCAAGAGATACATTAATTTTAAGAATTTTGATAATTATGTCATAAAAAGTTAATCTCAATCGTATAAGACTGTGACAAATCTCAGTCTAATATTTTATTATTTTATTTTGACCTATAACTTACACCTCAATAGTTGTGAATATATTGTAATAACAACAAAATATCACGACATTTTTAGTTGTGCTAGATCTCGGTATAATATTTTATTATTTTATTTTATTTTGACCCATAAGGAATTGACACATGCGTCACAACATTTTTATAATATCTTTATGTACATTGTACTTAATTACAATGTAAATTTATATTGCAGACAAAAAAAAATTGGCAAATTTTGTACACATTTACAAAATTTGTACAATATTTACCATTTTTTTGTGCAAATGTGTATAATATTAACCACTTTTGTGCATTTACAATGTAAACTTGCATTGCAAGTACAAAGTAAACATATAAAGATCTTAAAAAAACAAAAAACAAAAACAAAACTCAAACCAACTGACATACTTGAAGGGGGAAAAAAAAGAAAAGAAAAGAAAAGAGAAAGTGCACCTCACTAATTGAATAAACCAAAAAAATACTATTCATGAGCCTTTGGCTCTTTTTATATAGTTAATAGATATGTCAACTTACATAAATATTAAAAAAAAAAAAACACAAATCGATAACTAGAAAAAAAGAAAAAACAAAAACAAAAAACTTTAGGCACTGTATAAATTAATGTTAAAATGTTGTGGACTTAGTATTTTTTTATTTGATCTATAAGAAACTTAGATCTCAACAATTGTGAAAATATTGTGATATCAATAAGTGTTGTAACATTTTCTCAAAACATTTATTTTTAGTTGTGATTGGTCACAGTCTCATATTTTATTATTTTATTTCGATTGGTAAGAAATTGACACGTCAATAATTGTGAAAATATTATGAAATTTGTTGTGTCAGTATAACAATATATATACCAGTTTACATAAATATTTAAAAAAAAAAAAAACTTTAGGCACTGTAGCGACCGTGCCAGTTGAATAAACCAAAAACACTACACAATAAGTGTTGTAACATTTTCTCAAAACATTTATTTTTAGTTGTGGTTGGTCCCAGTCTTATATTTTATTATTTTATTTCGGCTTGTAAGAAATTGACACGTCAATAATTGTGAAAATATTATGAAATTTTTTGTGTCAGTATAACAATATATATAGCAACTTACAAAATATTTAAAAGAAAAAGAAAAAGAAAAAAAAAACACAAACCGATTACTAAAAAAAAAAAAAAACTTTAGGCACTGTAACTCCCGTGCCAATTGAATAAACCAAAAGCACTGCACAATAAGTGTTGTAACATTTTCTCAAAACATTTATTTTTAATTGTGGCTGGTCACAGTCTCATATTTTATTATTATATTTCGACTTGTAAGAAATTGACATGTCAATAATTGTGAAAATATTGTGAAATTTGTTGTGTCAATATAACAATATATATAAGCTTACATAAATATTTAAAAAAAAAAAAAAAAAAAGACAAAGTGGCTCACCAAAATGACACTGTAGATGAACAATGCAAAAACACTGAATGAACATTGCTAAAATACTGTAGCGACATTGCCACTTTTCACAAAACATTTATTTTCAGTTGTGGTTGGTAACAGTTTCATATTTTATTATTTTATTTTGACTTATAAGAAACTGACACTTCAATAATTGTGAAAATATTGTGAAATTTGCTGTGTCAGTATAACAATATATATAAAAGGAAAAACAAAAAAAACAAAACGAAAAACTTAAAAAAAAAAAAAAATTAGCTACTGTAGCTACAGCGCTGCTTGGTACTGTAGCTACGATTCAAAACTTAAAAAAAAAAAAAAAAAAAAAAGACAAATGCCTCACAAAAATTTCACTGTAGATAAACAGTGAAAACCACTAAATGAACAGTGACAAATCACTGTAGCGGCATTGCCGCTTTTATATATAAGAATTATATTTCGACTTGTAAGAAATTGACACGTCAATAATTGTGAAAATATTGTGAAATTTGTTGTGTCAATATAACAATATATATACCAGCTTACATAAATATTTAAAAGAAAAAAAAAAAGACAAAGTGGCTCACCAAAATGACACTGTAGATGAACAATGCAAAAACACTAAATGAACATTGCTAAAATACTGTAGCGGCATTGCCGCTTTTCACAAAACATTTATTTTCAGTTGTGGTTGGTCACAGTTTCATATTTTATTATTTTATTTTGACTTATAAGAAACTAACATTTCAATAATTGTGAAAATATTGTGAAATTTGCTGTGTCAGTATAACAATATATATAAAAGGAAAAAAAACAAAAACAAAACGGAAGACTTAAAAAAAAAAAAACAAAAAATTAGCTACTGTAGCTACAGTGCCACTTGGTACTGTAGCTACGGTTCAAAACTAAAAAAAAAAAAAAAAAAAAAAGACAAATGCCTCACGAAAATTTCGCTGTAGATGAACAGTGAAAACCACTGAATGAACAGTGGCAAATCACTGTAGCGGCATTGCCGCTTTTATATATAAGAAAAAACAGTGGGTTATAAAAAACAAAAATAGGAGAGGACATGGAAAAGTCTGATAATACTGATTTTGTCAAAGATTAAATAATGTTTTTGTGCTATGGTGAGAGAGAATGAGATCAATGAGTGAGTGTATGATTTTTTTTTTCTCTGAAGTAACCAATGTATATAGCTCTGGCCTTCGATTTGAAAATTTCAAAAATCCAATGTTATTGAATGTGAGTAGTGGAAAAAAAATTGTAGATCCATATAAAAATAATAAGTAGCTAATTACAATCTATCATATAAAATAACTTGATTTGATTTTGTCACCTAATAAGCAAAAGAATACAAGCAACCCTCAGATTTTGCACTCAAATATCTTCAGAAATGTGTAGTTCACAAGCTGTTAGAATGAGCCAAAAGAATATATATATATATATATATATATATATATATATATATATATATATATATATATATATATAGAGGCATATATCACATGACAACATATGCAAGACCGACCATGCTATGCCAACAATTACTAAGAAGACAAAACTTATATATAGTTCCTTAGATACAGAACCTTAGATTCCCCAATTGAATTCAACCATGTAGTTACATTAACCACAACCACATGGTTGAATTTATTGTCCTAATATTGTTTGCATTGTAAGTCAATACTGAATTTAATTAGAGAATGTAAAAAAGAGCACCTAAAGAACTGTACCTAACTTTACCCTTACTTCGTAATTCATTTAACGACAATGGAGAAGAAATTACAAGTATCTCATAAATGCCAATAATCACAACTATTTCTCCATCGAATTGGCTTAGTTAAAGACTTTCATCCTCATATTATTCCAGATGTATTAACTTCATTGATGATAATAATAAAGAAAGTTAACTACACACATTGTTACAATGTTACTCCCTTTTGTTCATGTGCGATTTTAGTTGTTGAAGTTTAAAGTTTGGATAAGGTGGCCGAACTAAAAATTGACACTGACACTAACACTGACTCGGTCTATCACTCCATAAGGAATAAAAGCAAAATCAGTTTAAAATGCAAATGGGCTAAAATTGAAGCAGTGAAATTACCTGGATAACAGTTTTAGTGCCAACAAATGCTTCAATTTTCTTCCAGTCATGATCAAATCTGAAAATGAGTCAATAACCAATAAGAATCACAAAAATGGTACGGAAACAACTTGAATTGTCAAACTATAATAATTAAATAAATAATAGTTTTCAATTCTGAATTTATGTGTTCAATTAATTATGATCTAGAATCTTCCATTAAAGACCCAAAAAAACAAAAACAAAAACAAAAACTTATTTTATTAATTAAGGCATAGCTAATTGAATAAAATAGAAGTAAAATGTGAAAAAAAGAAGTAGTAACACACACACACATACACACTTACAATTGGAGAGCTTCGAGAAACTTATCATGCTCTTGCTTCGTCCAGCTTTCTCTAAACTTGGTAATCGTATACGTTTTTCAGATCTTCTTACTCGGATCATCCAACAATGACGCCGTATTATTATTATTATTATTATTAGTAGTACTAGTTGTAGTTGTAGTAGTAGTAGTAATAGTAGTTGGCGGTGGCAGAGAATTAAAACCCATATTCATTGGATCGAAGAAGTGAAACCCTTGAGTTGTAGGTACCTCTTCCGTCATTGAGAATTAAAACCCATCTTCCTCCGTCATTGCAATCATTTTCCCTTTATCATGATCATCACTGAAACTCGTGTGGGTGGTGATAGGGCTGCCAAGATTATTGAGGGTCTCCCTTATGATGGCTTCTTCATTACTGAAACCATTGGTTACGCGGGGGGACTTTGGTTACTCTGGAAAAAAGAGGAGGTGGAAGTGATTGTGCTGGCTGCCATTGAACAAGAGATTCATGCAATTATTAAGGTATGTAATTCTGACCTTACTTGGCTTATTTCTTCTATCTATGCTAGTCCTCGTTTAGTTGAAAGAAAAATTTTATGGGAAAATCTATCTTATGTAGCTATGTTGCACACCCTTCCCTGGCTTCTGTTGGGTGACTTTAATGAGATTTTGTGCGGAAATGACAAAATGGGGGGTAGGCAGATCAATCTAAATAGAGCATTAGAATTTAAATCTTGTTTGGATGATTGCAATTTTTTGGACCTTGGTTTTTCGGGACCGAAGTACACTTGGACAAATGGTAGACAAGTGACTGACCTTATTCTTAAGCGCATTGATAGATGTTTTGCAAATCCTGCTTGGAGAATTCTTTTCCCTGAAGCCTCGATGACTCATTTGCCTAGGGTGTTTTCTGATCATTGCCCTGTTCTCTTGGAATTATCTCGACCCCCCCCCCCCTTGCTATAGCTGATAAACCATTTAGATTCCACATGACGTGGATTCACCACCCTGAGTTTGCTGACATTGTTAGAAAAGCCTGGGAGTCTAGTCCTAATCTTCACACGGCTATTGAGAATTTTGTGGACAAAGCTAAAATATGGAATAGAACCGTCTTTGGGAATGCGTTTGCTCATAAGAAAAGAGTTCTAGCTAGGCTTAATGGGGCCCGAAAAGCTCTGTCCAATGGCCCAAGCCAGTTTTTGATCCAATTGGAAAGGAACCTCATTGAAGAATACAACCTAATTTTGCGGCAAGAACAAGAATATTGGGCCTTAAAATCCCGGCTTGATTGGGCTGCTTTTGGTGACTCAAATACCTCCTTCTTTCATGTTTCTACTTTGGTCAGGAGGCATAGGAATAAGATTCGGAGTTTAAAAAATTCTGTTGGTGAGTGGATAACCAATGATGAAGGGGTTGAGAACCTTATCCTCTCGGGGTTTAAAGAGATCTTCCAAACAGAATGTTTAGCCTCTTCTTGGGCTTCTGAGATACAGGAGTTTTGTTGCTGCACCCTCACTAAAGAAGAGTGAGCCACTTTGGATGCCCCTGTTATAGATGAAGAAATTAGGCAAGGCCTTTGGGCTTTGAAGCCTTTTAAAGCTCCTAGGCCTGATGGCTTGCATGTGGGGTTTTTCCAATATTTTTGGAATGATGTTAAAGATTTGGTTTGTAAAGAAGTTTCAAGCATTTTTGACTCAAGGGTGATACCTGATTTTTTGAATGAAACTTTAATCTCCCTTATTTCGAAATGCCCTAACCCGAAAAGCCTAAACAATTTTAGACCCATTAGTCTATGTAATTCCACCTATAAAGTTGTCACAAAAATCATTGTTGGCCACATTAGACCTCTCTTGGATAAGTTAATCTCTCCCAATCAGACTGTTTTTGTGCCAAGCAGAAGAGGGTTGGACAATGTTATTGTTGCTCAAGAGCTTATTCATTCTCTTGACAAAAAGAAGGGTAAAGCAGGCTTTATGGCTATCAAGGTTGATCTTGTCAAGGCTTATGATTGCCTCGAGTGGTCATTCATTCACAAGGTCCTTAAAGCATTTCGGTTCTCAGAGGAGTTGATTAAGCTCATTATGAGCTGTGTTTCGTCAACATCTATCTCTATCCTTCTCAATGGAGGTTAGCTTACCCCCTTTAAGCCCATGAGAAGAATACGTCAAGGTGACCCTCTTTCGCCGTACTTGTTTATTCTGTGTATGGAATACCTTGGGTTCCTCATTAATGAAAGTTGTGGAAAAGAAGAATGGACACTGCTGAAAGCCTCAAAGCAAAACTTGGGTATCTCACACCTTTTCTTCGCGAATGACCTCATGCTTTTTGCCAAAGCCAATAAGGTAGGAGCTAATTCTATAAAGAAGGTGTTAAGCAAATTTTGCAAGGAATCTGGTCAATTGATTAATGCTGAAAAATCCCGCATCTATTTCTCGCCTAATGGCCCTTCAAACGTTGGAGATGATATTTGTGGGCTGCTGAACATTGCTGAAACTTCTTGTTTAGGAAAGTATTTGGGCTTCCCCCTAAATCATAGAGGTGCTGGCCGAAAGAGATACTTCATTGTGGAGAGAGTAATCTCAAAGCTTTCAGGGTGGAAGACTAAATTCCTCTCTTTTGCTGGAAGAACGGTGCTTATTAACTCAGTCATGGCTGCCTGCAGGTACCTCCTCCATCATTAATAATCTTGGCATCTTCCTTTTCTTCTATACTCAATGATTGCAGGTACCTCCTCTATTAGTTTCACCAAGCCAGAATTAGACATATCTTTCGAGAAGTGAATAGGGGAGTGGACTATCTCGCCAAAGGAGGCTACAACTTTGCTGGGATTTTTGCTGTTTTAGACTTTCCTTATTTGGAAGAACTTTGTAATATTCTAAATTTGGATGCATCGGGGTTGTATTCCTTAAGGCTTATTGCCAATACTTCACCTTTTATGGCTAGTTTATATTAATGCAGTTAACTCCCTTTTCAACCAAAAAAAAAAAAAAAAACCCCTTAGCTGCTGGGTTTGGGTTTACAGACAACATATAAGCTCTTTTTTTTTTTCTTTTTTTAGTAAAAAAAAAAACGATGTGTGTTTTTGCTATGTGTTTCTGTTTTTTTTGGTTTACAAATGATGAAATTGAAAACAAACCGACCTGATGGTGGTGCCTTTTATAGAGAAAGAGAAAGAGGAGAGAGAATAGGTGGTATGATTTTGGACGGAACTGTCCCTAGCAGCTTCGTAATGGTCGTACACATGGCTGATTTAGGTTGAGGATTAAGATATATGGTAACTGTGAGTAAGGCAAGTGGCATCCTTGCATACCTAGGCTATAGGTTTAGTTCATTTTTAAATTTTGAAAAATAAATATTGGATTCTCTTTTTCAAATTTTAACTAGACTTATATGACACTTCTTAGATACTTTTTTTTTAGGGTGTATGGTACACACCTAAATCTAGACCATTAAATAAATAAAATTTTGATCTGAACCATTCATTTAATTTGGGGTAATTTAGAGTGAATACTGGCTATGGTCAAACAAGTTCTACATATAAGTTGCTATAAAAAAAAAAAAAGGTTCTATATATAAGTTATAAAAAAAAAAAAAAACCCAGTATTCACTGTGTTCTCCCTCTGAAAAACAGAATTCTCTCTATCACGCTTCTTTCTCTTTATCACGCTTCGGACTCTATAAATATCATGCTTCCGATTCGGTTTATCTAAAGAACCCAGAATTGGGCTTCTTCTGTATTAGCTTCTTCTCTTACTAATCAACCACAAGGTTAAGAACCTAGGGCAGCTAAACAAAACCCAAAGAAGAAACAGTATCGGCCGGCGACGATATTTGAAATAGGTTTATCTTTCTCTTTCTCTTTCTCTCAGACGAAGTTACTAATATACAGATTATTAAAGTTTCTTTGACTATCAACGCATGATTTGTCTTTAGTTTTATTCATTGTTAGTAATCCCTAATCAGGGGCGACCCTAGACATTTTGGAGCCTAAGGCGAGAACTAAAAATGTATGTGTATGTGTGTTTATGCATGTGTATGTGTATGAGTGTGTATGTGTATGTGTATGTTTATGTGTGTATATGTGTATGTTTATGTTTATGTGTATGTGCATGTGTGTTTATGTTTATGTTCATTTATGTTTATTTTTAACTAGACTTATATAACACTTCTTAGATACCTTTTTTTTAGGGTGTATGGTAAACACCTAAATCTAGACCATTAAATAAATAAAATTTTGATTTGAACCATTCATTTAATTTGGGGTAATTTAGAGTGAATACTGGCTACGGTCAAACAAGTTCTACATATAAGTTGCTATAAAAAAAAAAGGTTCTATATATAAGTTAAAAAACAAAAAACAAAAAAACCCAGTATTCACTATGTTCTCCCTTTGAAAAACAGAATTCTCTCTATCACGCTTCTTTCTCTTTATCACGCTTTGGACTCTATAAATATCACGCTTCCGATTCGGTTTATCTAAAGGACCTAGAATTGGGCTTCTTCTGTATTAGCTTCTTCTCTTACTAATCAACCACAAGGTCAAGAACCCAGGGCAGCTAAACAAAACCTAAAGAAGAAACAGTATCGGCCGACGACGATATTTGAAATAGGTTTGTCTTTCTCTTTCTCTGAGACGAAGTTACTAATATACAAATTATTAAAGTTTCTTTGACTATCAACGCATGATTTGTCTTTAGTTTTATTCATTGTTAGTAATCCCTAATTAGGGGCGGCCCTAGACATTTTGGGGTCTAAGGCGAGAACTAAAAATGTATGTGTATGTGTATGTGTGTTTATGCATGTGTATGTGTATGAGTGTGTATGTGTATGTGTATGTTTATGTGTGTGTATGTGTATGTGTATGTTTATGTGTATGTGCATGTGTGTGTATGTGTATGTTTATGTTTATGTTTATGTGTATGTGCATGTGTGTTTATATTTACGTTCATTTATGTTTATTTTTAACTAGACTTATATGACACTTCTTAGATACTTTTTTTTAGGGTGTATGGTACACACCTAAATCTAGACCATTAAATAAATAAAATTTTGATATGAACCATTCATTTAATTTGGGGTAATTTAGAGTGAATACTGGCTACGGTCAAACAAGTTCTACATATAAGTTGCTATAAAAAAAAAAGTTCTATATATAAGTTAAAAACAAAAAAAAAAAAACAAAAAAACCCAGTTTTCACTGTGTTCTCCCTCTGAAAAACAGAATTCTCTTTATCACGCTTCTTTCTCTTTATCATGCTTCGGACTCTATAAATATCACGCTTCTGATTCGGTTTATCTAAAGAACCCAGAATTGGGCTTCTTTTGTATTAGCTTCTTCTCTTACTAATCAACCATAAGGTCAAGAACCCAGGGCAGCTAAACAAAACCCAAATTAAATGAATGGTTCAGATCAAAATTTTATTTATTTAATGGTCTAGATTTAGGTGTGTACCATACACCCTAAAAAAAAAGTATCTAAGAAGTGTCATATAAGTCTAGTTAAAATTTGAAAAAGAGAATCCAATATTTATTTTTCAAAATTTTAAAGAAAATCTAATGTGTATGTGTAGATCTCTTTGTCTTTTTCAGATTCAGGTGCAATACCCTGATGCAATTGTAATTAATGGCTGAGAGTTAAAAAGTAAAAAAAAAAAGAGTAAAAAATGTAAAAAAATACCTATGACAGTGCACCTGATCTCAGTCCGTATTTCTTTTCTCACCATTTTTCTTTTCTTCTTTTTTATGCGGTGCTTTGTTCTTCTTCCTTTTATTTCTCTTTATACGTCACCTAGGCTGACAGGAGAGGAGCGAGCGAAAGCCACATCAAGAAAGGAAATCAAAGATTGTGCTGCCGAGCCAAAGACTATGAAAATCTCTTCCTCTCAACTCAGACGATCCTTTTAGGTGAAATTGTGGCTCACGAGACTTTACCGGATTATGGTGTGTGATTTTTAGTTATTTATTTATCTATTTGAGATTATGAAGCAAATAGTTTTTATATTTTGTTTATCCTTTTTATTTTTTGAAAACACTTTTCTGGGAAATACCATTTTTTTTGCTTTACTTTCAGTCTATCATTCTTGCTTATGGTATGTGTTTGATTAATTTGGATCTAAAATTAGTTCAATAAGATGATTTTTCTTCTAAAATATAATAACAAAGCCAATATATGTTTTTTTAATGGTGGGTTCACTTTCAGTGTTTTCATTTTGTGATTTTGGTTGTTTTGTGGGTTTTGTACTTTGATTTCGGTGGGTGTGATTTGATTTGTAATTTGGTGGGCTTCTGGACTTTTGTTACGATTTGGTTTTGGCTGGGTTTTGGCCGTGGTGGTGGTTGTGATTTGATTTTGGCTGAGTTTCGGCAGTGGTGCTTGGTTGGAGGTGATGAGCTTGAAAAACTCCAGCCATGGAGGTTTAGAAGGAGAGCTTGGTGGTCAGCCATAGAGCACGGTGTGACGTGAGTTGAGGCAGAGAGAGGATGAGAGGGAAACATGGGCGACCCTAGACATTTTGGGGCCTAAGGCGAGAACTAAAAATGGGGCCTTTTTTATACTTATATATTAATTAAATTAATGTTTATTTAATATTTTTATATTATATTTTTCATCATTATTTTCATTTTCTTCTAAATTATTTTGAAGTTCATTATCAAGATTTGTTGTATTGCAAAATTGAACATCATTTTCTTCTAAATTATTTTGGTGAATTTCTTGCTCATTTGTGATATTTTCATCTAAATTTTGTGTTATATTTTGTTTATTACTAATAACAAATTTATCCATTGATCCTTTTTGAGACTCAATTAATTTTTTTTATTTTTTCATATCCAGATGCATATTTTCTAGTAGATATTTCTAATCAAACAATATATTTATAAAGACTAAAATAAAAAATAACTTTCAAGTGTAAAACAAATGAGAAATAGAACCTGATTTATATAAAAAGTGTTGTTGTAGTTTCACTGAACAATAACAAGTTTTTAGCAATCTCAACCTGCATAAATTAAAAAAAAATTAAGTACAAACATAACAAAAATTTAAGCATATCCATAACACTGACACAAAACTTATTAATAAGACCCACAAAACACAAAACAAATTCTATCTATAACCAAAAAAAAAAAAAAAATGCAGGCTTTAAAAAAAAAAAAAAAAAAAAACTTGAAGGCCCAAACTTAACGCCCAGTCCAGGGAGGGTCCAGGCAGCCATAATGATAAACAAAAGTTACAAAACCAGCCAGGGAGGGCCCAAATAAACAAAGTTATCTTAAGTTCTTAACAAAAAAAATGGAGTGCCCTGTGCCCAAATATTTATAATTTTATACCTGATTCCTGAACCTCAGAACCTGATACGGTGAGGTGAGCAGTTGAGACTTGAGAGAGGCGGAGAGCAGAGAATCAGAGAGAGGCTGCCTTGCTTGAGCCTTGAGCTGTTGTCTGTTGAGCAGATGAGAACAGACTGAACAGTGGAGACTGGAGACTAGAGAGAGGCGGAGAGCAGAGACTAGAGAGAAAGGTAAAATTTTTAGGGTTTTGAGTTGTTTTGATTTGTGATTGTTTTGTGGTTAATCTCTTAGACCGGATTTGTAGTTTATCTGGTTGATTTTTGGTCAATGATTTTGTTTAGAACCAATGTTTAATATAGGATTTACCAAAATTTTTGTTTTTTTGGTTAAAAGGATGTGCCAGATTATTTTTGTAATTCATTTGAAACTAAATATTTTTTCCCTCTACTACCCGGTTCTTTTCTAAAATTTTGGGGGCCTTAGGCAATTGCCTAACTCGCCTAAGGGAAGGGCCAGCCCTGTCCCTAATGCTATTAATTGATTTGGGTTTTTATTTTTATTATTTTGATGATAGGAGATTTGGGTGTTGTTTGTTAACTTTGTTTCGAAAGTTGATTTGGAATTTCCGAAACAAAATTTCAATACCCATGATTGCTTTACCATACCAGGACCACCACCACCACCAAATAAATAATATAAAAAATAAAATTTGCTGTAATGGGAGGGTCTGTCAACTATGCTTGTAACAAAATGTAATAGTGGCAACTCAGTTGGCAGACTGGGCTGGTAGAGTAAATGAGTTTCATGTCTGGCTAGGGGAAGGCTCTGACTTCTTCAAACATTTGTACAACAAGAACTAGTAGTCTTGTTCCTTAATACAAATACTGCTATTTTAATTAAATTAAAATAAAAAAAGGTTAAGAGATTGTTATAGCATTATGTCCCCATAAGTCCTCAAAAATATTGTCAGTTGGTACTGTAGCTACTCAAAAATAGCTAAATTGAAATTTAGTGACTGATAGAAGTCAGTTCTGTACATGGAAGGAAGAAAAAGAGATAGAAAGTCATGCCCCTGTCAGACTCAGACATCCAATTTATCTACTTTTTTCCTTTCTTTGGTCTTTTTACAAATCCTTTGCTTGTGGATAAATAGCTGGAAAAATTACAGTGGACTTAAGTGGTGCTATAGATGAGAAGTTCAAATTTCAGTTGGTGGATTGGGAACTTGCTTGTTGTCCTTCTAAGTTGAAGTGTTTAGAATAAGGAAGCTAAGTACCTATAACAAAGCCTCACTGGCAAATGATCGTAGTATTTGGGGAGGAAAGATCTTTGGAGTCATATTATTGGGATGAAAATGGGGTTTCCTAGGTGAGCAGATGACAGATATAGTGGGGAGCACTCACAGTTGTAGTAATATGCTTCTGTTAATTCTTGGAGTACACAAAAGATAGGGGATCCATTCTAGGAATCTCATGTTTGGTCAAGTTTGCCAAGATTGAGAATCAGAGTAAGTTGATTCACTGAGGAGCCTATTATATTTCAATATCCTGATGGATGAGTGGGCTGACAAATAGTTAGGGAAGCCTAACATAATGTTATATATATGAGTGGGCTGATATATATGTATTTGGAATTATAGATCTTTTTGCTGCACTGTTCTCCTCTTCCAACCTTTTGATTGTCTTCTCTATGTTAGCAATGATGTTATCTTTTATTTTTATCTTGTTCATTTCTTTCAAATACTGATTTTTCTGTGGCACTTCCAAATGCTAGTCATTGCAATGTTTTGTAACAACTGCAAATTAGATATTCTATATATATATATATATATTTTAATATTTTCGTCACAATTTCTTTTTCGATCTACAGTTTTTAGTTTGTTTGTTGGTTTTGTTGCTTGGGTTTACTCCCGTGGCAGCTGAATATGACTTAGGAAGCCTTAGTTGATAGTTGCTTTGCTAATTTATGGAGTTTGTCAAACGATTCTGTATATTTCTTCTGTGTCAACAGTTCAGTCCTTCACATTTTTTTAATTCTATAATTTTTTTTCCTTTGCTGAGTTGTTAAAGTGGAGTTGGTAAAAGTGTCATGTATGCTTTGTAGATTTGGTGATGAAGAGTTTATTTATAGAAGTCAATTACATAATTTGCCTTAATGTTTTCTTCACTCAAAATAGTTTCAAAAAATCTCTTAAGATAATCATGTTAAAAATGTTTTGTTGAAGTTTATCTTAATTTCTCAATAGATTTCCTTAGTGTATGTAATTATTTATTTATCTTATAAATTGATGCTTAATGTCATGGCTTAGTTCATCCAAGTGAAACAGTGCTGGCACTTACAGTGCATTAGGCCAGAATATGGCTTAGCTCACTAAATGTTTTTTTGGTTAATGAGTTCTTAGACTTCATTTTCTGCAATAGGAAATTTTAGACGTTTGACATAGTTATTGAATCTTTCTTAGCAGATTGCCTTAGTGTATGTAATTATTTATTTATCTCTTAAAATGATGCCTAATGTCATGGCTCAGTTCATCCAAGTGAAACAGAGTTGGCACTTACGGTGCATAAAGCTAGAGTATGGCTTTGCTCACTAAATGTCTTTTTGATTAATGAGTTCTTAGACTTTATTTTTTGGCTATGATGATAGAGTTGGGGGTGGTGAATGTCATTGCAGTTCTGGCAGCATGGTGTGAAAGAGATTTAGGGTGGTATATCATAATAGGATGTTGCATCTTCATCATAATCACAAGGTGAATACCCAAATCAATAGTTGATGTGTTTTTGTCATTATCACAAGATGAAGATAGACTTAGTGTGGTATATTTATCTTAGTTTTAAAATTGATTCTATTATCCATTATAACATTTGTATATGCCTTTTAATTTTTTATGATATAAGTTTTATGTTAAGTTGTGCAGTAGTTACTCCACAAGTATATGTGTTTGTGGGGTGTAGGGGATAAGGGATAGGGTTTAAGTTTCCAAGAGGGAGTTTCGAACACATATGCACTTAGATTAGGCTAGAATAGAATTTCTATCTTGTATAAAAATAAAAATAAAAACGTTGATCATCTATGTTGTCCAGGACAAAGTTTGCAAGGAAAAAGTTTGCAATTCCCACAGCTTTCAATTGTGAATTTTTTTTCAAATGTATGTTATTGCTTACCTTGGCCGCCATCGTAATGGAGATATTTGGATGGTTGTTCCTCATTGTTTGATGTGGTGTATTTGGAAGGAGAGAAATAGTAAGTGTTTTGAAGACAAGGAGCGTTCCATGCCTGATCTCAATCTTCTTTTCTTTAGAACCTTACTTGATTGGTTCTCTGTGTGGAGAAACCATCCTTTTTCTTCTATTTTGGATTTTCTTGATTTTTGTAATGTTCGTTTTTTATTTTTTCTCCCCTGTATACCCCCGGTGTACTTGGGTGTCTCTCTCTTTTTGATATCAATGAATCTTTATTACTTATCAAAAAAAAAGAGAGAGGGAACGCAAGACAGCAAATAAACAATGGATTTCTTTTGTTTGGCGAGAACAATTCCCTCGCTAGAGCTGGTGAGGAACCGTTCATGGCTTAGGGATTTGTTTCTTCTTTTGTGGTCTTGCTTAGGGTTTTGTTTAGTAATCATCGCTCTAGATAGGTTTTTGTGGATGGTTTGGACTAGAAGAATTTGAGAGACGAAACTGGAGAGAAGTGTAGACTAGAAAAACCAAGAGAAAGGAGATTAAAGTCAGAGATTCAGAAACTAAGAGCAGAGATTGAAAATTTTTTATTATACGAAAGTGCAGCACAGTGGTACTCAATGTAAAGATGGTTAATGTGAGAGAAAATAAGACTATTAGGGAATGTGATAAAAGTGCACTGAGATGTGATGTAGGTGCTGCATAATGTGAGGATAGTACCATCAAATGTGAGAAAAAAATAAGGGAACTATCGAATGTGACAAAAGTACAATTACATGTGATGTTGGTACTACTTAATGTGAGGATGGTACCATAAGATGTGAGAAAAAAAATAAGGGAATCATCAAATGTGACAAAAGTATAGTCACATGTAATGTTGGTACTGCGCAATGTGAGGCTAATACCATAAAATGTGAGAAAAAAATAAGGGAACTACCAAATGTGACAAAAGTACAGTCACATATGATGTTGGTACTATGCAATGTGAAGATGGTACCATAAAATGTGAGAAAAAAAAATAAGGGAACCATCGAATGTGACAAAAGTACAGTCACATGTGATATTGGTACTGCGTAATGTGAGGATGGTACCATAAAATGTGAGGAAAAAAAATAAGGAAACCATTGAATGTGACAAAAGTACAGTCACATGAGATGTTGGTACCACGCAATGTGAGGATGGTACCATCAAATGTGAGAAAAAAAATAAGAGAACCACCGAATGTGACAAAAGTACAGTCATATGAGATGTTGGTACCTCACAATGTGAGGATGGTACCATCAAATGTGAGAAAAAATAAGGGAACTTCTGAATATGACAAAAGTACAGTTATATGTAATGTTAGTACTATACAATGTGAGGATGGTATCATCAAATGTGATGTTTAGGTAACCTAGTATAGCAAGTTGCCTACTAATGGATACCGTAGCCCCAAAAAAAAGTGGGGTACGCTAGAATTACCCTTAGAGTAGAGGCACACGCAATGCATGCTTACAAAGTTGAGTTGAAAGAAACAGCAACAGCACTCCCACTCCGAGACACGAGGAAGAACCACCGAACCTCAAACAAAGCTTGAAATCCTTACTGGGTTTTCTCAAAATTCTCTATTTCAGGTTATCTCAATTTTTCATTTTGGAATTACTTCATTTTTTTTTTGGGTTTTGATCACGAATATGTTTCTAAAACTTAGGATAGGAAAGTTTGTACCTTGTGTTGTGTGGAAATTTTAAGAGATCCCAACTTTTTAATTTTAATAAGCCAAAAAATCTCTTCCTTTTTGCGTTGGCATCGTATTATATTGAAAACACGAAATGGAAAATCACGTTTTACCCGCCTATTATTTGGCTTGAATACGAATTATCAATAACTGGTTTAGAAGATTACTCTTTCTACTTGAAATTTTAATTATATTTGTTTTTGATTCGTGAATTCTAATGTATTCAGATAGTAATAAGGTTTCTGTTGAGTTTTTTGAGCTTTCTTTCTAAGCTACATGATTTATACTTGCCAAATTTAAGGTAATATATAACCTTTTTCCAAGTACATGTTGAAAAATATCAAAAGTGTGTAAAGGGGTTTTCCCTATCATGATCTTAATCTACTACAATGCTTTTGATTGCTAATATAGTAATATCTACAGTGCTTTGAACCGGTAACTTTCAATTATTGTATCTTGGTGCCCAATCCCATATTATTGGGCTGATTAGCACTTTGATTCTTATTAGTGTCTGTAAAGAAATAACATTGTATTACATTAGTGAAGACTTAAGTTTCTATAATGTTCACCTTGATTCTAATAGCTTCTGTTGTTCTCCATGTTTGGCTGCCCCTTTACCCTTTATTTAAGGGGGAAAAATGTGCTTAACTTTATTTTAATGGTTTCTATTTAAGAGTTTCATACCCGTGACAAGAAAAA
The DNA here is from genome assembly GCA_028535165.1 of Quercus tomentella. Classification (NCBI taxonomy): domain Eukaryota; kingdom Viridiplantae; phylum Streptophyta; class Magnoliopsida; order Fagales; family Fagaceae; genus Quercus; species Quercus tomentella. The sequence continues at coordinate 48,405,112 of JAPQVY010000156.1, forward strand.
ATATTTTGTTTCATGTGTGTGTTTATACTATTTTATTGTTGGTATGCCACTTTTTATTTTGTGTTTAGGTCTTAATGACAAAATGATTTACACAATAATATTGTTCTATGGATATATTGCTCTTATCTATGAGTAAAGGTTGTTGTTTACCTTTCTTTAATATTCTTAGAAGCTCAAATTTGGAAATTCAGATGCTAAGAGGTTATTAACACTATTTTTAGAGGATTGAAGGATAGACAAGATTTAATCTCTTTTGCTTTGCTATATGTGGACTCTTGGCAAGAAAGGAATAGTTGACCTTCAATACAATGAGGTTGCTCTGGATATGTTGAAGTCTTTGCTGTTAAGTTAGCTGTATGATTGGATGATATCTTTTCTTCCTCCTTCCTATTGATACTTGTTCTTTTTGTCTTAATGTCATTGTGTCTGTGTACACAACTTGTGTACATGGTGTACTCTGAGTTTTTTATTTATTAACGTTTATTACTTATCAAAATAAAAATAGTTTGTTTGATTTTTAGGTTGAATTGAATGTGTTGGTTGTTCTCTTTCCTAGAAAATTTGATCATTTTGTCTATTAAGCCCATTAGGAGAAAGCCTCGATTACCTGATTACCTGCTACCTGATTTTAGCAGGTGGGGTCAGTTGCCCATAGGTTTTACTAGTTAGAGGCGAGTCCAAAAGGGTCTTCTTTAGAAAGGTTCCCTACTTTATCAAAAACAAATGTTGTGCCTATTGTGTAGGTTTGAAGTAACATGAACCGCTATGATGATAATCCACAGTGGGATCAAATAAGATATAAAAAGTAAAAGATGATAAATTGAGGATTATACTGGAAGGGACATAGTGTTCTGTTTTAGGACTCTTGCTGAGTTCATGAACATTTATGTTAGCAACTTAGTTACTTTCATGAATATTATGTATGCATGCAATACTATTGGTATTTATTTGGCTTGGTAAAAAGGTTTTTAATACATTATGTGATTGAGTGTGACTACTGAAATTAATAAATTATATGTTTGGCTTGGTAAATTTACATTTTTCATGATTCATTAGCGTACTCCTAGAATATGTAACTAAAAGGGAGTGTATTTAATTAAGTAAAGTGTCGATAATATAATATTGAAATTGATTTCTGATCATGAATTTATAGTTTACATTTTTTGTAATACTCTGTAAATGAGAAGTTGATTAAAGGTTATTGTTGATCAGAGTGGTGGGAAAATGGTTTCTGAATTAATAAATGCAAACCCAATTGTGTATGAGAAGAAAGAGCGTCGAGCACGAAGCGTGCCAACTGCTGTGGAAGAGTATGTTGTCGAACCCATTGACCAACAAGAAGTTTTTGATATCCTTTCTCTTCAATTATTTTGGTATGGTCTATGTACGTTTAAAAGTACTTATTATAGAGGAATATCAAAAACTGTGTTTAGGGAATTGGGATTGGATGGACACAAATTTTTTTTTTTTGAGTTGTTTTGAGCTTACTTTGGGAATTAGTTCCTCTACTTTTGACATGGAAATGAAATGAAAGAAATAATACTTGGTTTTTTACTCTCTCACACACATGCACGTCCACACTCATGCATGTTGGTGCAAACAAATAATACTTGATTTTAATTCCATGTGTCTTTTTTTTTTTTTCGTTTTTCATACAATCATCTTTAGGTTTACAGCCATATAGATGTGTGTATGTAAGCTGATACTTAACAAGTAAATAAAATATGGTTTCAGCATCAGCTAAACATGTTATTATTGGATGCTTGACATCTTATGTTAAAATTTAAGTTCTGAATTAATATATGCTGAGCTTAAAAATAAATATGTTTATATTCCATTTTCTTTTGAACATCGTAGTTCCTAAGATGCTTTCTGAAGTTGATCACTTATTTCTGGTTATGATATGGAAGAGAATGTACAAGTTCATTTTGCATCTAATTATGTATGGGTAGTTATTCCTTCTTCTTTTTCTTTTCTCCTTAACATTCTTAAATCATGTAAGAGATATAAAAGACCCAGAGCATCCATACTCTTTGGAGGAGCTCAAAGTAATAACAGAAGATGCAATCGAAGTAGATGACCAGCAAAGTTATGTTAGGTAGTGACAATATTCTCTCTAACTTATTCTTGATCCTATAATGCATTTTTTGTTGATTGTGTTCTTTTCTCCTCATTCTAATAAAAAGGGTGCTTTGCTTCAGGATCACATTTACTCCCACAGTTGAGCATTGTAGTATGGCAACAATTATTGGTCTTTGCTTGCGAGTAAAACTTTTGAGGAGCTTGCCCTCTCGTTACAAGGTATTGACCTTATTTCCTTATTGTGAACTTTGTTGACAAATTGTTCATTCATCACACAAGTGAATGTATTTTAGAATATTAGGACTTCATACCTGCATTTTCATTTTGCATGAACATGTAGAACCAACTTTCAGTTTAACAAATCACAGACCAGTAATAGAGAATCAGTACATTAGAGATTTTATACTTGTACAATTCCTTTGGGCCAAATGTTTTTATTTGGATGTGGGGAGAAAGGGGGGGGGGGGGGTGGTAAGAGTTTGACAGGTTTGTACACTGCTCTAAATAAGCTGATTAATGCATAAGATTGATAGACTTTGCCTATGTTTGGGCCAAAGGTTGTGTTTAATGTTGTGCATTTGGAGGGAATGCAATAACCGCATTTTTGAAGATGTGGAGAGTGGCAAATCAGCTTCTTGCCTCTTTTGCTGGTTCTTTGTTTGATTAGTCTTGGGCTTGGGGACTCACAACTAGTGATTCTCTCCCAATGTTTATAGACTCTCTTCTTTCTTATACATAGTTTTGTTATTTTCCGTTTTTCTTTCTTGTTGTACTCTTTGGCTGCTTTGTTTTTTTTGCATGAAGTAGTCTTTTTTCAATAAATTTTTCTTACCTATCAAAAAAAAAAATTTTTTTTTGTTGGTCTTTTATCTTTGATGAATGGGTTGATGGCTCTTTCTAAGTAGAAATATATGGATAAAAAATGCATGCATAGAGTGTAACAGTCACCTTAGAAACAGTGTAAGATCTGCAGTGTTAGCTTTAAACAATGGACAGTCTGCAAGATTGTTAGCTTTGCACATTTAACTGCAAAATGCCTGATATTTTTCCAACAAGTTCTAGCTCAAATGACACTTCTTTCTCTCATAAAAATGACTGGAGAGTTAAGTCATGGGATCAAAGCCACAAGTGTGTGTAACTAAGATTTTGTTTTACTATTTTTGGATATATGTATGTAATTAATGTTAGATGTTATAGATTTAAATGATATGAGGACCAATGTCTTAAAACAAACATGGAGTGAGATAAGTTCAAGGACTATGATGTGTAACACATGAGGCGATATCTCATGAGCCCACTCCACTCATAGACGGTGGGTCCTACTGGTGTTGTTGTTTGACTTGTATACCCTCAGGTGAGCATTTATCCACAATTATCATTTAGTGATACACTGATGCCACTTAATGGTTTATATTGGAATTTGGAACATAATTTATGTAAGCCGTGTCTTTGTTCCTTTTTTTTTTTTTGTTTATATGAAATTTGAATTGAGCTTGGAATCTCCTGTGCTACATGTAAGATTTACCTCATTACAACTCTTTCTAAATTTTTGTTTAGGTTGATATTAGGGTTGCCCCTGGATCTCATGCATCTGAGTCTGCAGGTAATCACTCTCTCTCTCTCTCTATGTGGCTAGCATGTGCATGATTATCTACATGTGGTTCTTAGATTATGAATCTATTACTTATCAAGTTAATGCATGATATGTAGAGCCACGTTTGCCAAGCTAACATGCTATTAAGCTTATCTAAATCCTAGTCATGTCTACTCTCTTGAAGTGCTTTTTTAAATCCTTACCTATAAAGAAATACTAGTCTATTGCGCGGGCCCTTAATGTCAATATCATATAATTTAAAGACGCAATATACCAATATTGCTATTGAAGTTCACTTGTATGCCTGCTCATTATATAGCATTTCATAGACTTGGAAACAAGGGCTTACTCGATGGTTTAGAGATTTCAGGCGTATCATCTTCATTCTATTATGTTTTAGATATGCTTATTTTTGAGTCTTAGAATGCTTTTGTGGGTGGTAGACAGATTCTGGATTTAGTTCTCATTGCTAATGACTGTGTAGACAGCCATGTGTGTGTGAGAAGCAAAATCCCAGGAGTGATATGCAAATTGGACATTGAAAAGCTTATGACCATATAAATTAGGAGGCTCTTATCTACTTATTAGGGAGGATGGGTTTGGCAATAATATATGCTCCCCGCTCTATGGTAACAAAACATTTTTGTATTGCTACTCTTCTGGAAAGAACAACGGTATCATCAATTGACCATGAATAACTTCTGGAAAAAAAAAGTTTTAAAAATTAAACAATCTTTTAGAAGTGCCTTATCTGTATACTTGTACACTTAATAGCAATCTCTTGAAATTCTAATTCTTACGCAAAAGAAATTAAATATAAACTACAAAACAACCAAAAACTTATTGTTTGCTGAGATGAACTTATTGCAAAGTTGGTTACCTCATATTTGTAGGATCAATTACATCTTTCTATTTTTTAGCTCTTTAAAGAGCAATACTTGTTAAGTCAAAACTATACTCTATAGTCAAATTGTCCAATATTTTAAGTCATATTAACGGGTGCTCTTAGAGCAATTTGTTAACAAACTATTTTAGGAAAATTTTGATATCACTTTTATTGGAAATAGAAAAAGCTATCAAGACATTAATTGTTGTTTTTTTTTTTTTTTTCCTCCCATAAAAACATTCTTAAAATGGTTCACTAACAAATTCCCTTAGGGCATTCGTTAACATTTTTCTATATTAAAAGGTCTCCACTGTGTAGACCTTCATTTTGTGATAGAAAGGCTGGATTGGTTAAATCATCACTGTTGGGTAGTCAAGAACCATCATAGAATGAAGATGATCATTTCATATAAGCAACAAATAGACACATTTATTTTCCACAGGGAAAACTGTTTTTTGATGAAAACTAAACCCACCGTATTAAAACACACATGATAATTAATACTTTAAACACTTATTGAAGTATAAGTGGACTGACTATAAAGACAATTACTTCTATAACCGGGCCAAGGGGGTCCATACAATATAGATATGTTTGAACCTTTAGTGATCCAAAGTTCCATGGTCCTTGGAAGACTTTCTCTGCTAATTTGTAGATTTGTTATGAAGAAGAGGAGTTTGAGAGCAGGGTTATAAATCGTGGTGTTTTAAAATGCTTAAACCTGAAAATTTTGGGGGAAAATCAAGGCAAAAAAAAAAAAAAAAAAACCGTAAGAATAGAATCTAGGACTATTGTTACTGATGTTGCTAAAATATGTTAGCATTTTATTGTATGCTCGCTCAATATGTCGTAGAAATTATGACACTATGAAATGACATTCATGTAGGGTTTTTTTCCCTCTTGGTATATGCAGTTAACAAACAACTAAATGATAAAGAACGGGTGGCAGCAGCACTTGAAAATCCAAATCTTGTGGATATGGTTGATGAATGCCTGGCTCCATCCTACGATTGAACTGTTGTACATCCATGCAATGTACTTAGATTAATAGTCTGTCTAAGCCTTTGGTCCATGGCTGCTATAAGATTTTCTTACTTATCCCAAAAAAAAAAAAGATTTTATTTTCCTGTCTCATTCATGCAGTTTTGTCATTTCAGCTTTGTAATCTGAATTAGATGCAATTTGGATGTCTTGTATTTTTTTGTTTAGTCTGTTAATGTAGGTAATTATGTTAAAGAATTTTTTCTTACCAAGTAATCATAGATTATTCTGGTCTCTTAGATGCAAATGTGAAAACATTGTATATTTATAGTTTCTCTTATTTGACACACGAGATGATTTTACAGGTGTGCCACATTGTTAGTGAAATTCTATCAATTCAAAGTGTTGTTTTGTTGGTAAATACTTACATTATTTGTAGTTCTCAAATCATAAGTTGCATGATGAGGTTTTAGCTTTCAGCAAATTGAGGCTTATGGTGCCTAATTTTATGTTAGGATTACATGCCACTGTCCTTGATTGTGGCAGTGAGGTTGAGGTAGGTTTTATGATCAAATCTTAGAAAGAATTAGAGCTTTTTATTATATATATATATATATATATATATAGAGAGAGAGAGAGAGAGAGAGAGAGAGAGAGAGAGAGAGAGACAAATAATATCCGATTGATACAAAATTTAACATGTGTATTAAGAGTGTAAAGAACATGTAATTTAACGGTAAGATTTTCAAAATATGAAATAATGTTTATTTTATTAAGTGAAATTGTAGTCTTAGGCTACAACTAATTTTGTAGCTAAACTATGTCTTATGTATATGTATATGTATATGAAAAATATAGATATAGCCACATTAAACAAGTGTCTTTTTTATTTTTTGATAGAATCTCTTTTTCTTGTTATTTATATTAGAAAGAAACAAATGGATTTGTTAGGATTGAGAGTGAGACTAGCCTCTTTTTTCTTTTTTTTTTTTTTTTTTTTTTTTTTTTTTTTTTCCTGAAACGGTTTGGTTGCTGATCTGATTCCAACCACTTCTAATAATCATCAAATTTCTTCTTCGAATTATTAATTTGTCCATTCCAAACAATCGGGTATGCGTGGCCGCGTGGTAGCTAACCTAACCAAATTACCAAACACTATCTAATAAACTTCAATGTAAACTTCGCCTGAACATCATCATATTCACAGGCACCTTTGCCCTTGATCACCTTTGATTCAAGAAATATAGCAGGGTCCCATTCATCATCGTGACGTGTCATTTAAACCTTGGAAACAATGTGGGACACCCCATTTCACAACAAGTACTAAAATTAAACTAAAAACACAGCGGCACACACATTTTTTTGATGCGACAGCCACTCTATAAGTATAAATGTTTGTGAAGTATGAGGGATAAGAACCAGATTATAAATGTTTGTAGAGTATGGAGAATAAGAGCCAGATTTCAAGTATTTAGGAGGGAGTTTCACACAGATATATACACTTAAATTAGGCCATACGATAAATTCTATTTTGTAAAAAAAAAAAATTGGTGAAACATATTATACGACTATGAGGTTCAGCTTGTCTCGTTTTTTTTTACGGAAAATTCTGGTGCCACTACTTTGTATATAACTTTGTGCACAACTCACCCATACGGCGATCTATGGTTGGTGGAGGGTGACCCACTGTAACCACTCCACCGAGTTGTGCAAAAAGTTGTCACCAGAACCACTCTTTTTTTACTTACATGTCCTTGAAGGACTCATTGTGATTTCTCACTCTGCGAAACTCCATCCACTCTCTGATTCTCTCTCCATGCAAGCTCACTTTCCCATACAAACTCTCTTTCTCGGATTTTTTTATAAAATAACTATAAAAGCCAAACTATGTTATTAGTTAGCCAAGGTTTGAAACTATTTTGGTATCTAATGACTCGAGTTTTAGAAACTCGATTTCACTGTAGCAAATCGAGTTTAAGAGACTCGATTTCTGTGTGCATCTTCTTCCTCCGTTCTTTTTTTCCATTTCAGGTCCTGTTCACCATCTTCTTTCCTTCTTTCTCCATTTCAGGTCCTGTTCACCATCTTCTTCCCTTCTTCCAAGCCCCCAAAAATCCATTTCATCTAAATCCCTTCTTCCTTCTTCATCTAAATCCATTTTTGAAAATCCCAAACCCAAATCACGATCTTAATCGGAGGAAAAATCCAAACCCAAAAATCACGATTTCTTCCTGCGTTGGTGTTTTCTAGGCTGCGTCGCTGTGATTTCTGGGTTTCTGCAATCTAATGGAAATCGACTCTTATAAACTCGATTTGCTACAGTGAAATCGACTCTTAGACACTCGAGTCGTTAGATACCAATATAGTTTCAAACTTTGGGTAACTAATAATATAGTTTGGTTTTTATAGTTATTTTATAAAAAAATCCCTCTTTCTCTCCTCTTTCAGGTTTCAATGATTTATCAAAACTCCCTGTTTGGTCACGGAGAAAAAAACCGTACTACTTTTACTTAGAATTGTTTGTTATTCTTTTGTTGTTGTTGATGTGCAGCTATGGATTCCAATTCATCTTCTACTCTGGTTTTATGTGGAAAATCGACGGCTGAGAATGAAATCGCACTCTCTCTAAAGAGCAATAAGACTCTGAAGCTCCCAGGTGATAGCGAAGTTTCCGTTCTTTTGAAATCGGAGCTGGAAAAGCCACTCGAAGAAAACTCTTTTCGCATCATGGGTTCTCTTTCAACCAGTCAGTTTGGTAGGTTTCTCATTTGTTCTTCGAGGCTGCCTTCCACGCACGACGTCGTTTCTCAGTAAGTTTCTTGAAACTTTTCGGATAAACTATCTTTTTTTCGTATATAAATTTTAGTTTAGGGACGAAAATATTTTCGCTGAACTTTTATTTTCCTCTATGTTGGAAATTTATTTTGATATATAATTTTGGGTTAGTAATTGTGTGTTTTTTGGTGAGCTTCCATTTGGTACGGTTTGTGTTGCCGATGTTCAGTTTAAAGGACGAGGTGTGAAACACTACTTGATTAACTTTTTGTGCTTGTTGCTTGCTTGCTTGCAATTTGGAAATTATTATTATTATTATTATTATTGAGCAAACACCACATTTATTTCTTAAAGTTTGCCCAATATTCTAATTTCACTCCTGAAATTTGAAAAATGGTGATTTGGTCATTAAAGAATGTAAGATGATCCCAATTGCTCTGTATGCTAACATGAATGAATCATAAGGTGTGATCTGATCAGCTAATTTATAACAAAACAATAATAATAATAATAAGGTAAAATACAAAAACTACCTCTAAGACTTGGGCTACTGTTTGAAAATTAACCAATTTACTCCCTTATCACAAATGTCACTTAACACTGTTTGAAAATTCCCTTTCTCCTCCTGCTGCCTTTTCCATCCTTGGTTGCTGTTTATCTGCCATGGGCTATACAGACCTCCCTCACACATTAATTGCCATAATGCAGTCACTCTGAGACCTGCGCAATTGTTATATCTTTTATTAGCCCAAACCTCAAGGGTGGTATTTTGTATTTTACCCTAATAATTATCTAGGTAGCCTATGCCTGATTCCTTACAATTTACATGGTGTTTGGAAAAAACTAGCGGAGAGAAAAGAAAGAAAAGGGGAGAAGGGAGAGGGAAGAGGGAAGAGAAAAGGGTAGCTCAAATTGTTTACCTTAAATAATGCTCATGAGAATTAGTTTAGGGGTAAAAGAGAAAAAGAGTGGTTGTCAAAAGATACTTCCAGAGAGAGAGAGAGAAAAACTTTCATTTTTAGTCAGACATTGATCACTTTTCCAAACAAAAAAAGTCAATGCATATCATATATATTCTACTTTAAGTATGGTATTATATTATAGGTCCAAATGTTTTTTGATAGATCTATTATAGGACCAAAATTATGGTGTCTCCTTTCACTTGGGGGCCTTAGGCAATTGGGTAAATGGCATAATGGTTGAGCTGGCCTTGAGGTGGCTTAAAAAGTATATGCGGGCAGTCCAAGTGTCCAAGTGGAATAAAACTGCCACATGGATAGCATCAATTTTTGCCAACATTAATGTGGCAATAGTGAGCCTTCATGGTTGCTACAAGCCACTTTTAATCCATTGGACTCTCGCATGTAATTTTTAAGCCACCTATACTTCTTTTTTATTTCTTCTTTATTTTTTGTAAATGTGCCCAATCAAATGATACACACAATTCAAATTAGCATACAGACCAAATTGGATCATTTTAAATTATTTAAGGATTAAACTGCAACCTCTGAAACTCGAGGGACAATTCTGGAAAATTGTGGGAACTTTAAGGACTAAATGTAATATTGGCGTTATGTTTTATAATTACTTATGATAAGGAATTTTGCAGGTCGTTCAAAGAATGTGTGGGAATCTCCAATTGGTTGCCTTATGTTTTCTTTTACAATGCAAATGGAGGATGGGCGAGTTGTGCCTCTGGTGCAATACGTTGTGTCTCTTGCTGTTACCGAGGCAATAAAGGATGTTTGTGACAAAAATGTGAGTTGCCGGTTTGTGTATATTGTGTTGTTACCTTTGAAAGGTAACACTGACCAATTTTTCCAATTGAATTAAGCTGAGCATTTCTTCTTTTGATTATTGTCACCTCTAGTATGGATCTGGTAAATATTATGAATTAAAAAAAAAAAAAAAATAGCATTGGAGAAAAATTAATAAAATTGGAAGCCTTAAATTTAAGGACTTTTAGATTGACTTGATTTGGCGTTTGAAGTGTCGCAGAGTTAAAGATTAATTTCACTCTTGCTTTCTTACATGATATACAGATTGTAGTATACATAAGAGTGATCATTGATATTTATCAAAAAAATAAGAGTGATCATTGATGTTGTCAACTTTTTGACGTATGCAATGGTTCAGACCGTCTATATTTTTTTATCTTTGGCTCAGTTGGACTATGCACAGCAGCCATGATTGCAATCTAGCAAACTGGGCAATGAGCGGCATGGAAGGGTACATTGGGTATGCTAATTTTTGGTTGCATTGTTCTATTCAGGGCTTACCATGTATTGATGTTAAGATAAAGTGGCCAAATGATCTTTACTTTAATGGCCTTAAAGTTGGAGGCATTTTGTGCACCTCAACATGTAGATCGAAGAAGTTCAATGTCAGTGCTGGTAATGGAATTGTCCTTGGGCTAAATATGAATGTATTGCAGCCAACCATGCTTCTGTATATGTAACTGAATGAGCTGTTTTCCTTCAAAGCTAAAATAATGGCATATTAAATGTTTGTGCATGATCTATATATTAAATCATTCCATGTTCTTGCAGGTATAGGTTTGAATGTTGATAATGAGAAACCAACAACATGCTTGAATGCAGTTCTCAAAGAACTTTCTGTTGTGGCTTACCAATTAAGTAGAGAAGAAATAGTTGCGGCCTTCTTTGAAAAATTTGAGAAATTTAATGATCTTTTCATAAATCAAGGTAAATCTATGATCTAATCATTTTTATACCATTTTCATTTTAAATAGTATGACCTTGCAATGATCAATTTGACGTTTCCTTTGTCATGTTGAATTTGATCTTTTCTGTTAAATGCACTTTGCTGCTTTCTTTGACTTTCGTATCTCTCAGGCTATAAGAATTCCCATTTACTTGTAGCAAGTCAACTTAATTTATAGAGAAAGGATAAAACGTGAATTATAGGTACAGATCATCAACCAGTTAAATGAAAAAGGGAGTTTGGAATGCACTTTTTTGCCTCAATATCTACTGAAACCTATAAAAACGCATCAAATCCATTACATGAATATTTTAGAAATAGAGAACACTGGACTAAAAATACTGTTTCCAAACAAATCTTTTATATTGGTGAATATACATTGCTGTCACCTACTTTTCATATATGATCAGTTGGATTTAGCTTCAGTAAGCTACTGGTATGTCACTGCACAAAAGCCTAATATGTTTTTGAGAACAATGCCGTAGAAATTACAAATTTTATTACTATATAGGTCATATAAATTGATGTCATGATGTGTCACTAATTATAAAAAGTAATTCAAACACTCATTATTATTTTGATAAAACGACACCAATTACGTTTATTGTCTCATCAATTATTAAGTACTAGCTTTTAACCCATGCAAATGCACAGGATTTTTATTTAAAATTTTTTATAATTTTTCTGTTGTATTTTTATAGCATCCCAAAAGTATTTTTCTTTCTTATTTAGCATCATCAAAAGTAAATCAAATCATACTTCATCATAGTAACATATACTAACGCATTTTAAATAAGGGGAAAAAATTAAACTTACAATAGTGGAAAAACAAATCCTTTTCTTCATAACATCATACAAATTTAGATTCATAGCTCAAAATAACATTTATAATCCTAAAATAAACCAAAATTCAAATAGTTTAACCCCTTGTTTATGTACTTCATGCTTTGTCTCTTAAAAGTCTTATGGGTCTAATGTTGTGAGCATCCAAGCCATTGATGATCTTTTTGCATACCTGGACATATTAGAAGTTTCAAAAAAAATATGTTAAATTGATTCCAAACAAATAACACATACAAATGCAAAATTAGTTCTGCCATCTAAAATCTAAATCACATGAATCAGTGTTAGATAGCTTATCATTTCTTTTTCCTTTAAACCAGTCTAATAAAAATCTCTAAATAAATTTTTTTTTTTTTAAAAAAAAAATATATATATATATTTTTATGGTAAGCATTAAATGTAGTTTGTACTCATTTTCTACAAAGAGTTACAAAGTAAATAATAGCTACAAAGGGAAAATTAGGCTTTCCTAACCCTTCAATTTAATTTAGTTGCTGTTATCGAATAGTAGCCAAAAGTCTTATAAGTCAGGGATGAGTGATCTGCATTAACATATGGGGGAAAATATGTCATTATAAATACAAAATTTCTAATAAGAGCCAATATAAATGAGGTGCTAGAAACTGAGATCCTATAAGACGTGATTGTGTGCCATGTAATTAATAATAATTATCTAAAATTCAAAAAACATGGCAGGTTTATATAAATGAACCATTACAAATTTTGAATCAATACCAAACTCAAATTTAACAACATAAAGTAATCCATATATACAAAACATCACTTAAGAATTTTATCAAACAATTTGTGTAAATGTAAAAGAAACAACACTATGAAAATGTGCAATCCACAAATTGGGCTTTATGTAATACTACAAAATATGTAAAAACTTTCAAATCCTGCGTTCAGAAATAGGACATTTCATTCGTATGGCAAATTTCAACGAAACCCACCAAACAAAAAGAGGGAAAAAAGAGTTTTGATCTTTGGAGTTATAAACCTATTGAGCATCCTTTAAACCATTGTGAAGGAAGGCTTAGTCTTTTGGGTCGGAGTAATGGACAGGCTAGTAAGCGATCATGGAGGCCACTCTCGCCTTCAATGGCAGCATTGTCAACAGCCCCAATTTAAACAGTTCGGACTCAAACTTCATGCTTCTTAATCGTTGCTAGATTTAGAAAAAGGCGAGAGGTAAGAAGGAAGGGTTGTAGAATGAGTAAAGGTTGCTTTGGGGCTTTAGAGAGAGGGCTAGAGAGAAGAGCGTAATTTATGAAAGGTGCAAATTTCTAACTTCTTAGAGCCAGAACGTTGTCTCTCTAATTTGCTACAAACCTCTTAACACAATGCTAATAAAAAAGTGAATATATAACTAAAACGTTTCTTTTGCTCCACTAAACGAAAAGATTCAATTGCAGCCAATCAAATATTTCAACAAATTTAGACCCAGCAAATTGCACTCCAATTAACCTTACATTTGGGAGAAAAAAAAAAATGACAGTAGTAAATTGCAATTCCAAACACATTTTATCAAACAGGTAAAGACGCTGCAAACTCAACAAACACACAATAAAGTCAATGCTCATTACACATTACACAAAAACAATCTCTAAATAAATGTTAAGATAGATGATATATCTTTGTTTTCGTTGTTGTTTTTTTTGTAATTGACTAATACACTTATTCTAACCCTTTTTGATAGTTTAATTCATAATAGAATATCAAATGGCATTCAAGATCAGTGTTATAAGATGCTATAACCTATAACATTAATACTGTTTTCACCGAGTCAGGGGAAGCGGGGATTGGAGTTATTGTAAGAGATGCAAGGGGGGAGGTGATCGCTGCCTTAGCTGAAAAAATATTATACCCGGGTTCAGTGGAAGTGTTGGAGGCTTTAGCTGCACGAAGAGCAGCAAAATTTGCTGTGGAGTTGGGATTATCTTCCTCAATACTAGAAGGCGACTTTGAGGTGGTTTACAGGGCGTTGTAGGCTTTAGACTGGCGTCACTCATCCATTGGTGAAATTGTAAAAGACACAGTGTCTATGGTAGGTTCACTTAGAACCTTTTCTTTCTCTCACACTAGGCGGCAGGGCAATAATGCAGCCCATGCTTTGGCTAAGAGAGCAATTGTTTCTTTTCCTTTATTTGTCTGGATGGAGCATGTTCCACTAGACGTTAGTCCATTTGTAATTTCTGATTTGTCATTTGATGAATAAGATCGCCCAGATGGGATTCTCAAAAAAAAAAAAAAAAAAAAAAATCAGCTTTCCTAACTAAATAGTACCAAGTATTCAAGGAAAATAGAACTTAGTAAGCTGTTTCATGCTTTATGATGCCAATAACAGTAGGCCTTAAAATTTGATATCCTAAACCAAACTTAGTAGTTGTGAAGTATCAAGTTTTCTTTTTCATTCTCATGGTTCTCATTTCTTAAGTGCATTTGTTAGTGCAGAAATACTACCTAAATAGATTATTCTTTCTCCTCATTAGATGAACTACTCTCAACAATACCTAGTTCTAAATTTTCAACACAAACTAGATACCTCTGTTGATCCTATTTCTAGTGCAATGGACTCTTCAAATGGTGCTAACATCTTCAAGACTATTTTATTTTAAAAACATCTTTTAGAACATCTAAAACTTACTGCATAAATAAAAACCAAGCATTACAAAAATGTACTTCAAGAAGTAACTAAAAGTTAGGCTTATGAGTAAAAAAGACTTCTCAATCTAATGGGTCCGAAATTCTTTTTTAAATATCCTTGACACAACAAATTCTCTATTGATAAAGCAATAGGCTCTTACAATATAAAAAAGACAAAAAAGAAAAGAAAAAGAAGAAGACCAAAACTGAAATATCATATTGTGTTCAATCATAGAAACATTATGGCCTTTTGCTACGTTATTTTCTAGTATCAGCCAAACAGACCATGCTTTCTCATCTTGTAGTCTGCAATCGTAGTTTCTGTAAATTATATGACAAAAGACTATGTATTGTAATATCTTTTTCACTTACCGAGATAGCTTACCAATAGATTTCAGTTGCTATATAAATTCCATCATCAATGACAAAAGCATTTCTCACTGTTTTATGTTTGTTTGTTTGTGTTTTTATTTTTTATTTTTATTTTTTTTTAAGTTATTACCTCACAGCAGGCTTATCTAGGCTCCAAAAACCATACCAAACATAGAGAGTTTCAATTTTTAGTAGATTTTATAAATGAGATAACATGCACACACAAAAAAGAAGAAGAAGAAGAAGCTTGTTCTATGTATTAAACTTTCACAACAAAATAACAATATGAAAGTATGGTTCAATATCAATAGTTTGAGATTAAATTTAACCTCCTTGGTGGGCTAACAAACAAAAATTAAAATAAAGGAAACTATAGCTACAACTCGTTTTTAATCTATATAGTATACTAGTACCACTCCTTCATTGAGGAATTTTATCAATCATATTATACACAAACCCTCCCCCCCCCCCAAAAAAAATTCATTAGCATTGCTAAAATCAATGCAATAAACTTTAACATGAAAGAATTAAGAAAACCCATAAAAACCAAAAAATAAAAAACAGCACACAATCCTTTCACACTCAAGAAAAGGTGGAAACTTTTTATTACCTTGACAATCCTTCCTCATTAACTGTACACTGCCACCAACAATAGCCAAGTTGCTCTCTAAGAAGCTTTCATGTACACAACCCAACCATCAAAGCACAATGAAAGTTGTCAACCACCTACCGATCAAAAAATCTCATATTATACTTTTGAAAATATCGGAGACTTTCTCTGCAACCAAACACAACAATAAAAGGGGGGGGTGGGGAAGGAAAGAAAACATGTTGAAATAATGAAATGGAACCTTATTGGAAGCAAATTGAAATTTGAAAAACGAACAACCATATTGTGATTTAAAAAAAAATCTAATGTTCGATAACCCAATATTGTCCATCAGTGAGATTATATAAGTCATTCATATACTGAATGTGATAGGCAAAGAATGTTCATTAGTTTAAATAACTATAATTAAAATGGGCATAAGAAAAATGTTATCTTTTACCTTGAATGACTAATACATTCAAAGAACTTGAATTTGATGAGAACGGCAATAAACCCTAAAAAAATAAATCATACCAATAATAAACACGTCTATAAGACATTCATTAAACAGGTATGATGTACATAGTACAAATCCTTTTTTTGTTGTTGTGATGATTGCAAACTCTCCAACATAAGCACTAACTTACTGGATATCTAAAACCATATTATATTAAAACTGGTATTATAGTATTATACTATAGAAGGCATTGTTAATGGAAGCCTAACACAAATAACAAAATCTAGACCAATCCAACCAAGAAATTCAAACCTAAATCATATCCAATCCCTAGATTTATAAAATGAAAGAAAAAAAAAATACAAAATACAAAATACAAAAACAAAACAGAAACTTTCCCGGTAACGGGTATACCTCTGTGCCTGCGGTTCTGATAAACCTTAATCGAACAATAAACCTAAATAAATAAGATTGAAAAAGAGAAAACAAATATCAGCGCAACAGTCAATCCTACACTTATCTGATCCCAAGGATTTCGTTAAGATTAGTTACAGGAAACTGTTTTTAATTTCGTTTCTTTACGGTGAAAAGCCAAAACTATAATCATTTTTTTTTTTGGTAATTTCTATAAGTTATAAAAAAGAGAAAGGAAAAAAAAAAAAAAAAATTCATACCTAAATCTTATCTAAAAAAAAATTTCATACCTAAATCTAAAAAGGGGGAAAGAATGTGCCTGCGCCAGTTCCGATAATTTGATGGTGTTGATGGTTCATAGATTTTTCTTCTATGGCAAGGCTACTGACGGTGGTCGGATGCCAAATTGACGCTGGTGGCAGCGACATTCACGAACACTATCTTTGTATCCCTCTCAAATCTAAAGCTATCCAACAGAAAAACTCAATTAAAAGTAACGTTTCATACCCAAATCTAAAAAAAAATTACCGATGATGATGGGCCATAGATTTTTCTTTCTATGTGCTTGTGGTTTCGATGGTCTGATTCTGCCTCTTTCTCTGTGCCGCAGGCCTCATTGCCTCTCTCTATTTCTATCTCTCTTGGCGCCGTACGAACTCTGTCTCTCTCTATCTCCGTATCTCAATACCTCTTGGACCTTTCATCGTGACCAGTGGTAGTTCTCTCTGTCTCCTCTGTATCGCACACGTTTTTTCTTTTCCTTCCCCTTCTCTGTGTGGCTAGGGTTTTTATAGTTGCAACACTTTTTTATTTTATTTTAACCGGGTTTTCATTTTAATAAACACAAAACTGTCAAACGGTGTTACGCTTGTTACCAAAACTTAAAACCAAAAATAATTATTTCAGACCAAATCATCGATAGAGAGAGAATAAACCCATCATTAAACGCTCTAAACTTTCAGACTTATAACCATCCAAGTTGCAAGGCAAAATCCCTTATGTTACTAGTACTTAACACCGGAAATTATAATTTTTCCATAGAAAGAGAAATAAACCCATCCATATTTCAAAAGGAGTCAAAGAAGAACCCTAGACAATTCGGTATGGAGAAAATTTTGAAATTGAGATATATTGAAAAGGAAGATGGTAATTCTTATAGTATAAACATCTGGTTTTAAACTAAAAACATATACATATTGGAGATTTAATATGCTAATTCGAAAAGGAAAAGCAATGGTGAAAAGTTTCAGAAAACCAAAACAGTATTTGAAGAAGAAAAGAGTACGCTGACCTTTAGAAAAATTTTGTTGTAGAGGAGAGATGAGGCAGAGCAGTAGATCAGATGGCGATGGCCGGCCGTTCTTTGTATTGCAATAGCGCAAAGGGTTTTTTTTAAGAGAGAGAACAAAAAAAGGTGAATTGTGTGTTGTTGAAGAGCAGAGACGGGATAGTTTCTAAATCGTCTGTTGTTGCAAAGGACGAACAAAGATTTTTAGTTTTCACTATTACTAAGAACGAATAGAGGTTTTCATTGTTGCAGAGGTTTTTTTTTTTTTTTTTTTTTTTTTTTTTTTTTTTTTTTTTTTTTTTCGTTTGTTTGATGGGTTGGAACACGCTAGTCCGATCTGTGTGTATATGGAGGTGTAGCGGAGAATCGCAAGTTTGAGTTTGAATTTTGATCGGGAAATATAGTTTAGGTTTTAGGGTTTGCGTTTTTTTTTTTTTTTTTTTTTTTTTTTGGATAAGTGGGTTGGTGTCTGAAAGTCTTCCAGACGCATCGTGCGGTTTTTTTTTAAGTTTAAATTGTATACATGGCAGCATTTTAAGTGACCATTTTTTAACAGCACCTCCTTAAAGATTTCTGCTATTACATATAGTATTAGATTTGTACCAGGAGTAGTGCTATGTCCATGATGGACTTGGCACCAAGAACAATAACACAGACTTGGGATATGTGTTTTGTCAGGTTTATATTTTAAATATATTAAACATGACTCTTAGACACATTTAGTGTTTGACATGTATTCATTTTATTGAGATTTTTTAATATTTTATATTCCTTATATTACGCAACAACCAACAAGTTTCAATAAAAAGTTAGTTTTTTTTTTTTTTTAAACAATTCGAAAGTAACGAGCTGATTTTTACATTGTCCGTATTTAACTTTTGTTGTACGTTTAAACTTAAAGTAACGCGTTTAGTTATGTAACTTTGCAAACAGTACGTAAGACTTGAGTAATTTCGATTTTATTGGACATATGCAGACTGTTCGTGTACTTTACGCGTATTTACTAACTTTACGCGTATTGATTAAGTTAATAGCATTGACTTGGGCAACTATGGAATTCAAGGTTTGCAGCTCAATCCCAATTGCTAGAAGAATTCTTCACAATCCTTCATAATGAATTCCTAGGAGTAGCGACACGTTATACAGATGTTGCAAGAGAAGAACTTCTGGCCATGAAATGCTGTTCATTTGAAAGAAAAGATCTAGAAAGACATTTTGATAGAATGTCAAGGCGATTTTATACTATCAATGGCATGGATGATGTAAATATCAAGCGCACTTTCTTCAACTCCCCTTCCAGAACCATTGGGAGACGAAACCCTTAGAATGATGAAAATCCAAAGAATAACTTTGCAACAAGCCTTCTTAGGAGAGATCTATCAACATATGCTCATTGCCCTTGAGAAGCTCTGCAATCAAAGAAAATTTCTTTCAAAAATGGAAAAGGTCCATAACAAACTCAAGGACAGTTGCCAAAGAAAAGATTTACAGATAAAATGTAGTGAGAAAGGCTGTGACTATTTGGTGAAAAAAAGAAGTCACTTCAAGAAGTATCCTTTGAGAAAGAAATACCATGCAGAACCAAAAAAGAGAATTTTCAGGAAAATAAAATGGAAATTCCTCAGAAGAAAGCAATTCAAAGGAAAGACTTCAAAAGTCTGTTTCATGTGCAGAAAGCCAGTCCACTTTGCCAAAAACTGCCCAAAAAAAGAAAAGGCAGCAAAGCTTCTTGAATAAGCCCAGATTCCTGCAGAAGACACTCCTTTCTCTAACGTAGAATCACTCTTTTCACTTGATTATGAGTACTCTCTCCAAGCTGTAGTAATCATGGAATATTCTACAACGGAAGAAGACTCAGATTCACTTAGTTCAGACATCTCAGACCTAGAAATTCAAACCATCTATACTTCCCAGCCTATTGTAACCCCCTTAACCAATCCTACTCCCATAGCCTAAGTACATGTCCTTCTTGACACTTATTCTAGACTCATTCCAATTATAGCCCTTTTTGACACTGGAGCTGCAACAACAATTCTCCATCCCAAAATCTTAAGCAAGTGATCCAAAAGTAGATCTCCTTGGAGAATTCTCTGGGAAATTTTTGGGCAGTTCCAAAGGGTTTTCATGTGGCCATTGTCACGGTTTACAGCCCAAGCCCAAAATGTATGGGATCTTGGCCCAATGAGCCCAATACAATAAATTTGTAGAGAGTGGGTCAAAGAACTAGGCCCTAATGAATTTGACAATGGCTAGTATGGGTTTGGAAGATGATCAAGCAAGAACAAATAAAGTAAAGCTGAACGACTTCATCGTCCGAGGAGGTCACAATTATATAAATTGGTCACAATTGAGTACAAGAACAATTTAGATTGCTACAGTGTTCTCTCTCTATTTTTTCGATCCCTTTCTCATGGAGGATCTCTCACCTTATAAAGCTCCCTTTGAAAAGTCTTGATCCTACACTTGTTGACTATCTGAGTCCTTACTTGAGTACCTGTCCCATCGGACACCCCCTTTGGCTTTCTGTGAGTCGCGGTAGCCAAGGCAGCACTGTTCAGAGGTCTTCTCCACATAAATGCGGCCAGAAAAGTAGCTGCAATGCATTTAAAGAGATGGTAACAGCTTTCCTTTAGATATTTTTGGGTTTCCTTCTTTCTCGTACGTTCATGAGATACGTCCCTATCATTGGAGCTTCTTGGAGGGTTACTTTAATTGCCGGAGTACAGACCTGAGCTGCATTCACCACATCCGAGAAGGAGTTCCTCCTCAGACCTACTCCCATTTGTTCCTTACTTATGAGACTTTAAATTGGAGTTCCTAATAACTACTTGCTCCTCCTCGGACCATTCAACGTCTCTAGACAAAGCCCAATACCTAATATATGATTCTGGGCCCTTACCCTTACAATAGCCCCTTAAAACTCTGGTTTTTCCCTCTCATCCGAGGAGAAGAAGTAGGGTTTTGATTTTTAATAGATAAGACTAACTAATTCCTTGATTCACATGTGTGGGAGTACCGTTTTACGTGCCTCATAATTGTTACTGACACTTCGTAAACCACGAGGCGTCATTAATTGCTCCAGGCGGCGTTATGTTCCCCGCATCCCTCACCAATCCAACAGCCTGTATTTTTCCTAGGATTTTGAGCGGGAGCATTCCCACTCATTTTCTTCCCCTATATAAAGCGTATGGGGAAATCATTTCCCCATTTCACAAATCTTCAAGCTTTCCAGAGATATAATTCTCAAAACTTTCCAAGTCATCAGACTTTTCTCACCCATTCCTCAAGAAATCTTTTTGAAAACCTTTCTAAAGGTATCAGGGATTAGCACACGCTTTAGTTCCTGTAAGTTTATATTCTTTTAAACATTTCTTTTTCTACTCGGCCAATCTCCTTGGCCATCCAGTTCTTATTTCTTCACTTACAAATTCCAATCACTTTTTCTTAGGTTGTCCATATGGGTAGATTCGCGAGCCTAGTAGACTCCCCTGCCAAAATAGAAGTCTTTAAAGATAAGTACCATATACCCCAAGAAGTTGGCCTACGATATTGTTCCCCAGAACAAATCGTGTCACACAGAAGGGAAGGGGAGGTCATCATCCCCATTATAGCTTTCCTTTTATAGAGGGAGGGATGACTCTTCCCATGGGTAGGATAACACGAGACTACCTCCTTAATCATAGGTTATGCCCCCACCAATGTGCAACTAATATGTTTAGGATCTTAGGCTGTGTTGATGCTCTTAACGAGCATCTCCAATTGGGACTTACCTGGCACGATGTGGTCCACCTATATGAATGCCACTCACAATCCGACAGAGGGTTTTACCTCAAGTCCCGGTCGCCCATCGTCAGGCTTATCTCGTGCCTCCCCAAATCTAACAAGGGGATGAAGGACGATTACCTCATCGCTTCGAGGGCGTGGCATGATGGTCTTCATTGTCCAGTTCGAGAGAGAGTGCTAGGTGGGATACCCTAGAGTTAGGTTTCCTAGCAAGAGACTTAGATTCTCTAACCCTAACCATATCATTATCTCTCTGTCATTTTGCTGTCTTTTGATGAAAGAATTCGATTTTCTAACTGTGTTTTGCTTTTCGGCTATGTTTGCAGATAAGAATCATGTTGCTCCTCGGCTTAGCTTTACCAACGTTGCAGCTCTCAATTACCTGCTCAGATCGGAAATATTTATAAGCGAGAACGGACAGCTGCGAGCCGTCCACCTGATTCTGGAGTTTGAACCCATATTGAAGATATTCCAAGAGATCAGACACGCTATTAGAGCAGGTGACCCATGATTGGCCAGGATCGACGTATCAAAGCCGGACTTCCTTGCTTGGCGCGACCTTCCTCCAGTCGTACTACTGCCTCAGTAGGATCCCCCACTGTTCGCAATACCACTCCAACAGGTTTCGCCCCAAGTAGCTGTAGCAGAAGAAGGGATAGCATCCTCCCATTTATCTCTTGAAGAAGAGATAGACAAATTCCGTTTTGAAGAGGAAGGAGGAGTCCAAGAAAGGCCCGTGCAACTCTCGGATTTTGAAACTGAGTCCAATAGATTTTCTATAGCTCGTCCTTACAGAATAATTGTTACCCAAGTCACCACTAGCTCAGAGGAAGAAGAGGAAGGCATGGATTTGAAGCAGAGGACCAGTTTAAGGGGTTTAATGACAAATAAGAATAAGGGATCAACTTCGAAAGAAGTCCCTAAGACCCAAGTTCCTCCCAATCTCCCTCCTCCTCCCCCGCTTCCTACTGACTTCGGACTACAAGCCAACCCGAATTTGAAGAAGAAAAGGCCAGTTGAAGACCTAGAGGAAAGCGAGGTTGCCCCTAAAAAGGGGGCTAAACAACAGAAGAAGGCTAAGGACCCCCAGGACAAAAGAGCCAAGTCCGTGGAGAGCCGGGATGAGGCTAAAGTGCGCTGAGGGCCGCGAACCTGGGCCCTTCAGCTGGAGATGGAGGGTGCTCCCATCCCTTGGGATGCAACAATTTGGGAGTCTTAGAGGGGGCACGCCACCTACCTTGCCGAGGATTTAGAGCAACCACTCCTTCTCCCCCGAGACGTGGAGGGACTTAGGCATACCAGGCAACCGAACCTCTTCATGTCATTGAAGAGGGACCTTGCAATGGTAAGCCAACCAACATCTCTTTTCGTTAAACACTAAGGTACATGTTCATTCCTATATGTATTTATTTTTATGACCCCTTTGCCATTTTCATGCAGGTTACCCAACAAATCTATGTAGCCGAGGAGTGGGTTAGGAACGCCCTTGACGAGCTTAAGGCTAAGGCCCACTCCCATCTTGAAACTGAGAAGGCTTTTGGAGCCGTTAAACAAGAACAGGTGCAGCTGTCTGAGAAGCTTAAGGAAGCTATCTAGGCTCGCCAGAATGCCGAGGCGGGTCTAAAGATCACGGAAAGGCAGGCCGTGGATATGCGCCAAAAACTGCACATAATAGAGATAAACCTGGCCACCGAAAAGCAAAACGTATTGGATCTTAAGGCGGAGCTACAGAAAGCCAAGGATGCTGCTTGGGTGGCTAGGGAAGTCGCTGAGGCCGTGGTGAAAGCATCCTAGGAACGTGGGGTGCTAGACACGGAGGCTCGCCTGGCAGAGGAGGTGGCTGTAGTATGCAGGGACTATTGCACCGAGTCCTGGGGAGTAGCAATGGACCGGGCTGGAGTCCCTATAGACTTCAAGCTGAGGAGGGCCAAGAGTATCTTCTTCTCGGAGGATATTCGAGAAATTTCGGGTACGGTCCCTCCTTCCGAGCAACTCCCTACTACCCAAGCTCCCCCTACTGATGCTAAGATTTCTAAAGAGGCTGGAGTGAGTGAGGAGGCTCGACCTTCGATGAAGGCTAACCCCTCTGAGGATGCCCTTACAATCAGGGATGTGGTCCCCCAGGCCAAGGATGCAGAGGCTAAGTCTAAAGCTGGTGATATCCACTTCGAGGCTACTGATCCCAAGAAAGACCCTCCCCAAGCCAAGGCTTAGAATCTTAGATATAGGATTTTCTTTTGTATTTTAACTTTTTGTAATGGCGTTTTGCTCTCTTACAATGTATTCCTTTTTTTGTTTAGTGAAAAAATGTTTTTTCTTTTTATCTTTCATACCTTTACTTTTATGTGCTTCGAAGCTTATGGCTGTTATAAATAGTATCGAACTATTGCTGCGCTAACTTTAATAAAAACTGGAAACAATTGTGTATCAGTAACAAAGAGATTTAACCTATTCTTGCACTGTGAAATGACCCAACACTTGTATAAATAATCAAGGTCCTTAACTTACTCAAAGCCACTAATCCAAGGAGTTGTGCATAATCTTGGATCTGTTTTAACACTTAGTGAGGGACAAACAAGTATCCCAGTGTGAATATTTAGCAATATATCATCAAGTATTGATTTCCCTCAAGTATGTGGTCTAAGGGGTCAGATATTGAATGTTAATTTCACCCAATTATGCTTCCCAAGAGACCTGACATAACTTAGGATCTGTTTAACACTTATAAAGATGTCATTGAGTGCTAATTTCCCCAAGTATGTGGTCCAAGAGACTTAACATGATTTAGGACCTGTTTAATCACTCAGATAGATGTCATAGTGTGTTAATTTCTCCAAAACATCTGGTCCGAGGACTCAGGCATGACTAAGGTTCTGTTTAATCACTTAGATAGATGTCATAGTGTGTTAATTTCCCCAAAGCATCTAGTCTGAGGACTCAAGCATGACTAAGGTTCTGTTTAATCACTTATAGAGATGTCGTTGAGTGTTAATTTCACCTAAGTATGTGGTCTGAGAGATCTAACATGATTTAGGATCTGTTTAACACTTATAAAGATATCATTGAGTGTTAATTTCACCAAAGCATCTGGTCCGATGACTCAGGCATGACTAAGGTTCTGTTTAATCACTCAGAGAGATGTCATAGTGTGTTAATTTCCCCAAAGCATCTGGTCTGAGAACCCAGGCATGACTAAAGTTCTGTTTAATCACTTATAAAGATGTCGTTGAGTGTTAATTTTACCTAAGTATGTGGTCCGAGAGACTTAACATGATTTAGGATCTGTTTAACACTTATAAAGATATCATTGAGTGTTAATTTCACCAAAGCATCTGGTCCAAGGACTCAAGCATGACTAAGGTTCTGTTTAATCACTCAGATAGATGTCATAGTGTGTTAATTTTTCCAAAGCATCTGGTCCGAGGACCCAGGCATAACTAAGGTTCTATTTAAACACTTATAAAAGAATGAATAAAGGAAAGTGTAATGCCTTCATACAACAATGAACATATTGACAAAGGAAACTTTCATTAATAATAATATATTTTCAGGTTGTTTACATTCCAAGGGTGCAGAATTACATACTCATCTAAGTCTTCTAGAAAATATGCTCCTATACCGGCCACCGAGGTGATGTGATATGGTCCTTCCAAATTGGGCCCTAACTTTCCCCACATTGGGTTCTTCGCAGTACCCAGAACTTTTCTCAATACCAAGTCACCAGGCGCTAATGGGCTCAGCTTTAGATTGGCATCATAATCTTGCTTGAGCTTGTGTTGGTAGTATGCCAATTAAACCATTGCACTTTCTCTTCTTTCTTCGATAAAGTCTAAGCTCTTTTCTAGTAACTCATTGTTGCTGCTCGGATTGAATGAATTGGTTTTTAGCGTTGGGAAGCCAGTTTCTAAAGGAATAATGGCCTCGGCTTCATAGGTCATTAAAAAGGAAGTCTCCCCCGTTGACTTGCGAGGTGTGGTTCGATACGTCCACAGGACATGTGGTAGCTCTTCCACCCATCTTCCCTTCACATCATCCAATCTCTTCTTGAGTCCATTCACTATGACCTTATTAACAGTCTCGGCTTGTCCATTCCCTTAGGGATAAGCTGGTGTAGAATATCTATTCGTAATTCCCAAATCACAGCAGTATCTTCTGAAAGATTTGCTATCGAATTGAAGGCCATTGTCCGAGATAAGGGTGTGAAGGACCCCGAATTGAGTAACAATGTTTTTCCAGACAAATTTCTTGGCGTCCACGTTTTTGATATTCGCCAAGAGCTCAACTTCAACCCATTTAGTAAAATAGTCCGTGACGACCAGCAAATACCTCTTGTTCCCTACGGCCTTGGGGAATGGACCAACGATATCTAAGCCCCATTGAGCAAATGGCCAAGGGCTAGATAAGGGGTTAAGGATTCCTCTTGGTTGATGTATATTTGGCGCAAATCTTTGGCATTGATCACACTTCCTCACATATTCTTGCGCTTCTTTCTGTATATTCGGCCACCAATAGCCCTGAGTGATGGCTCTGTGAGATAAAGATCTGCCTCTTGTGTGGCTTTCACAAATTCCTTCATGTAATTCCTCAAGGAGCAGCTCTGATGCCTCAGGGTGAACGCAGAGTAGATATGGCCCAGAAAAAGAGCGCTTGGACAGTTTTTGGTCCTCAGATAGCCAGAAACGAGGCGCCTTTCTCCGGATTTTGTCAGCTTCTGTTTTATCCTTCGGCAAGATGTCCTTTCTCAAAAATAGTACTATGGGATCCATCCAACTGGGCCCTATTATGACTTGGTGAACATGGACTACCTTTCCCTTTACCTTTGTGGGTTTGCACAAGTCTTCTATAAGGATAACCTGAGGTAAACTTTGCGCCGAGGAGGTTGCAAGTGTGGCTAGGGAATTGGCGTGTGTGTTTCCACTTCTAGGGATGTGTAATAGGCTAAAGGATCCAAATCCTGATTGCAAATGCCTAACCTGACTTAAATACCCTTGCATTCTCTCATCTCTTACTTCTAGTTCGCCCTTCACTTGGTCGACAACTAGTCTTGAGTCCAAGAACATCTTTACTGTCTTTCCTCCCATTTTTTGAACCATGGACATTCCCTCTAGCAAAGCTTCATAATTCAGCCTCATTATTTGTGGCCGAGAAGCCCAATCTTAACGATTTCTCAATGGTGAGCTTCTCAGGTGAAATCAGAATTAACCCCACTCCAGAACCCCTTTGATTTGCGGCACCATCAATGTATACCTTCTAGAGTAAAGGTTCTTACAGGGAGATTGTGCCAACCGATTTTCCATCCATGTTCTGTGTCGCTGCTACTTCTTCTAATGGGGGTTCAGCGAACTCGGCCACCAAGTCCGCAAGGACCTGGCCCTTGACAGAGGTACAAGGTATGTACTTGATGTCAAAAGCCCCTAGAACTGTGCCCCATTTAGCAATTCTCCCCGTATAATCAGCACTTAGAAGTATGGCCCTGAGTGGAAGTTGAGTTAGGATGACGACTGTATGTGCTTGAAAGTAATGGGAAGCTTTTGTGTACCATGCACCACTGCTAGGATGGCTTTCTCCAGTGGTAGGTAACGAACGTCGACCTCATGTAGTGACTTGCTCACGTAGTAAACTGACCATTGTATGCCACTATTAACTCATATCAACACCAAACTCACAGCATGAGGGGCCACAGCAATATAAGCAAATAGAATTTCATCCATCTCAAGGCTGGACATGATAGGTGGTTGAGAGAGATATTCCTTAAGTTGCTGGAAGGCCAAAATACACTCCTCGGTCCACTGAAATCTCTTCCATTTATTCATTAACAGGAAGAAGGGTCTGCATCTATCCGCTGACCAGGAGATAAATCGGTTCAAGACAGCAGTCATTCCGGTTAGTTTCTAAACTTCCTTGGGATTTCGAGGTGGTTGTAGACTGTTTATTGCCTTAATCTGGTCGTGATTAACCTCGATTCCCCGGTGAGTCACCATATAGCCTAGAAACTTGCCTAATCCCACACCAAAAGAGCATTTGGAAGCGTTAAGGCGTAGCTTGTGTTTCCTCAAAATTTCAAAAATGTTTTCGAGGTCTCCCACATGATCAGACACCACCTTACTCTTCACCACCATGTCGTCTATATAGACCTCAATACTCTTGCCCAACTGTGGTTCAAACATTTTAGTCATCATCCTTTGATAGATGGATCCACCTTTTTCAAGCCAAAGGGCATCACTTTGTAATGGTAATTTCTGGTGGGAGTGACGAAGGCTGTCTTCTCTTGATCATCTTGGGCTAGTGGTATTTGATAGTATCCTTGAAAGGCATTTAAGAAGCTCATCCAAGGATGACCTATAGTGGCATCTACCAACTGGTCTATTCGAGGCATAGGGAAGGGATCTTTTGGGCAAGCCTTGTTTAAATCTGTGAAATCTACACATACTTGCCATTTCCCATTCTTTTTCTTTACTACCACAGTATTGGCCAACCACTCTGAGTAGAAAACTTCCTTGATAGCTCCTGCCTGCTTAAGCTTCGTCACCTCATCTTTGACGGCATCAGAATGGTTTCTAGATGAGCGTCGATTAGGTTGTTTCTTGGGAGTAACAGATGGATTGACATTCAAATGGTGGCAAATGAAGTTTCGGTCCACCCCCGAAGCTTCATAAGCACTCCACACGAACACATCAACATTTTTTCTAAGGAACTCAATTAGCTCTTCCCTTTCTTGGGGAGGTAGCCGGGAGTTGACCTGAAAGAACCTCTCCGGATCGTCGCCAACAACAACCTTTTCTAGATCTTCACATTTTGCTTCTTCGGTTGATCCATTGTCGAGCAACACCGGAGTTTTTGATTGTTATAAGCCCCTTTCAGCAAAGGTCGAGTACTTAGCTTCAGGCCGATGTAAGATGGTAGCCACCATGCACTGCCTAGCCATGGAATGACTCCCCACAATCTCTTTAACCTGGCCCTCCGACGGATATTTCACCTTCTGGTGCAAGGTAGAAGAGACGGCTCCTAAGGCATGAAGCCAAGGTCTAGCCATAATAGCTGTGTAGGGTGAATAAGCGTCCACCACAATGAAATCCACTTCCATCACATCCGAACCGATCTGTAAGGGCAGTCTAATCTGACCTCTTGGAGTAATAGTCTTCCCTTCAAAACTTACTAGAAGGGAATCGTACGCCATTAGGTCCTCAGGTTTTAAGTTCAGACTCTTGTACAAGTCAGGGTACATTATCTTGACAGCACTGCCCTGGTTTACCAACACTCTCTTTACATCATACCCTCTTATCCTGAGTGTGACCACCAGAGCATCGTCATAAGGTTGGATGGTTCCGATTTTATCTTCATCCGAGAAGCCCAGGACTTGTGGGACTTCTTTTCTGGCTCTTTTTGGCTTCGAATTGTTGTCCTCAGTGGATATCCGAGCCACAAACATCACTCTAGAGGGACAAGAACCGGTCCTACCGAGAGCAGCAAAGATGACATTGATCGTTCCTAGAGGAGGTCTTGTAGAAGCGTCTTTCTAGGGATCCGAACCTGTCTGCTCCGCCTGGCCACTGGAATGGTGCAGCAATTGCTTCAACTTTCCTTCTCAGACTAGTTGGTCCAGATGGTCCCACAAATTCCTGCAATCCTCCGTAGTGTATCCCTGATCCTGATGGTATTGGCAATAAAGGCTCTAGTTTCACTTCATGGGGTTTCCAACCATCTTGTTCGGCCACTTGAAGAACGGCTCGTTCTTAATCTTCTCCAGAACCTGATGTACCGGTTCTCGGAACACTGCATTAATCGTCTGGGTGTTGGCAGACCCTAACTATCCAGTGAAATCTCTCCGAGGTCAGTTATTACTATATCGATCCACCCTGAAGTCTCTCATCTCTTGGGGGATAACCTTAGCCTTTCCTTTACCCAGTTGCTAGTCTTCCTTAACCCTTTTATACTTGTCAGTCCAGTCTATGAGTTGGCACAGGCTAGTGACAGGTTTTCCTGTCAGGGACTTCTTTAAACCGTGCTCGATTGGGAGGCCACTCTTGAAAGTACTGATGGCGACGTCATCAAAATCACCATCTATTTCATTGTATATCTCTCAGTACCTGTTTGAGTATGTTTTTAGGGTCTCTTCTTCTCGCATGGACAAAGACAGTAGGGAGTCTAAAGGCCGAAGGACCTTGGTACATGTAATAAAACGAGAGCCAAATGCCCGAGTGAGCTCCTTGAAGGAATCTATGGAATTTTCCCTTAGGCCGTCGAACCATCTCATCGCCATAGGTCCCAGACTGGATGGGAACATCTTGCACATCAAGGCTTCGTCCTTAGAATGGACAGCCATTCTCTGACTGAAATGGCTCACATGCTCCACCGGGTCCGTTCGCCCATTGTAGATGGTGAATGTTGGCTGATGGAAACACCGAGGAAGAGTTGCCTCTTCAATCCTATGCGTGAAGGGCGACTTGGATATTTGGTTCAAAGCTTTGCTCATAGGATTGTTTCCCAGCTCTCTGTGACTTGGGCTCTTGCATCTACGTTCACGGTGGTACTCCTTTTCATATGAGAAAGATTCACTAAGAGGAGTCCCTAACCTATGTCGATAGCTACTATCCTTCTCATTGTTGGAAGAGGAATAAGATGGGGAGGGAGTTCGTCTTCGTTGTGCATGGTGTAACTTCCTCTTTAGATGGTCGACCTCCCTCTGCATGGCTCTCTCATTCTGCTCTTGAGAGACATGACTCCTAAGCCGAGAATGACCTTTACTAGCATGTGTGGTATGTGAGCTACCTTCTCAATCTTGCTTGCGTTCAAGGTTAAGGAAGTCATCTTGTCGCCTAGAACCCATGGATTCTTCTTGATGAGGACTTGATCCTACCATCGTTAGATGTCGAACTCACTATCACACAAGTTCTTCCCACAGACGGAGCCAATTGTAGGGTTACGATTTACAACCCAAGCCCAAAATGTATAGGATCTTGGCCCAATGAGTCCAATACAATAAATTTGTAGAGAGTGGGTCGAAGAACTAGGCCCTAATGAATTTGACAACGGCTAGTATGGGTTTGGAAGATGATCAAGCAAGAACAAAGAAAGTAAAGCTGAACGACTTCACCATCCGAGGAGGTCACACTTATATAAATTGGTCACAATTGAGTACAAGAACAATTTAGATTGCTACAGTGTTCTCTCTTTATTTTTCCGATCCCTTTCTCATGGAGGATCTCTCACCTTATATAGCTCCCTTTGGATAATCTTGATCCTGCACTTGTTGACCATCTGAGTCCTTACTTGAGTACCTGTTCCATTGGACACCCTCTTTGGCTTTTTGTGAGTTGCGGTAGCCAAGACAGCATTGTTCAGAAATCTTCTCCACATAAATGCAGCCAGAAAAGTAGCTACACTGCATTTAATGTGGTGGTAACAGCTTTCCCTTAGATATTTTTGGGTTTCCTTCTTTCTCGTATGTTCATGAGATACATCCCTATCATTGGAGTTTCTTGGAAGGTCACTTTAATTGTTGGAGTATAGACCTGAGCTACATTCACTACATCTGAGGAGGAGTTTCTTCTCGGACCTACTCTCATTCGTTCCTTACTCATGAGACTTTAAATTGGAGTTCCTAATAACTACTTGCTCCTCCTCGGACCATTCAACGCCTTCGAACAAAGCCCAAGGCCCAATATATGATTCTGGGCCCTTACCCCTACAAAGTCAATTCAAGCTCATGCTTAGACTTGATTTTTAAACAAGTCAAACTTAAATATGATAATGTGTTTCTAAACAAAGTTAAAAGAATGGGCAGAACTTAGGTACAATACTTAGGTGTTCTTCCTTAGGTTCTTCTCTTAAAATTCAGCCATGTGGTTACTTAAATAAAAATACACTTCCATCCCATGAGAAAAAAGCCATATGACTAAATTTTAAGAAGGGAACCTAAAGAACAAAACCTAAGATATTGTATCTAAGTTTTGTCTCAAAAGAATAAGCTTCAATTTAAGTATATATAATATTGTATGTTGTAAAAATATAGTTATATAGTTTGTGTCTTGTAATTGGATTGTGTAAGTTTGTAAATAAGTTCATAAAATTTTAAATTATTTTTTGTAATCAATTGATGATAGAAATAGTTCATTTTGTCAAGATTTTCAAACCCGGACCGTTCATTGAACTGTAAAAGGGAGAGGTTCAAGGTTTTTGAGGTCGAACCGAGGTCGAACCGGGGTCGAACCGTGATGACGTCATAATTAATTTAATAATGAATTAAAGCCTAAATATAGATATTAAATTTATAAAACTTGCAAAATTGACAATATATCTATATATGTGAGGGAAATTTAATGATTTTCAAGCATATATTGAATAATTAAATAAGAAAATTAATAAAATAAAATAATAACCATGAAAACATTAAAATTTATGATTAATTTTTGAAGTAAAGTTGAATATCTTTGAAGGATTTTAATTATAATTGTGTTAAGTAGAATAAAATTGTGTTAAGTTGTTTTTAAAAAAAAAAAAAAAAAAATTGCTAAGGGGTTGGACCGCACGGTTCTCACCGGTTCGTGCGGTCCAACCCCGGTTTTAGCGGTTCACGGAATTAACAAAAAATCCGGTTCTTTATGCTTAAAAAACCGGTTTTCATCCCGGTTCCCGGGTTTCACGGTCCGACCTCCCGGTCCGGTCCGGTTCTGAAAACTATGCATTTTGTAATAAAAGTTATATATAATTTTTAATAATTAAAGGTTTGTGAATATAATCTTTATAAGTTCATAAATGTAAATCATTCTATCTAATTATTTCAAATAATCTAATCTTAATTATAATATAGTTATTAATTATTAGCACATATTCCCTTAAAAAAACAATTATTAGCACATATTTGTTAAAGACTAAAATTTATAATCTTAGTGTTTATTATATTTGGGAAAAATAAATTAAATTTGAACACATAATTGAACTCGGTGATGATCACAAGCTTGAATCGGGTTCAAAATAAATGAAGTGAAAAAAATCATAAACTTTTAATACTTGCCTTAGGTCAACTTGTTTACAATTGTTTTATGAGAGAGTTTTTCTACGGTCACAAGAAGATCTTACAACATTTTCACAAGAAATTAAGATATTAGCTCACCATAAGTAATGGAGAAAAAAATGGTAGATCCATGTGAAAATAATAAATAACATTGCAGTCTGTCTTATAAAATAACTTGATTTGATTTTGTCACCTAATATTTTCACAGCATAGATAATGTTCTTGTGCTATATTTGTTTTCTCTGAAATAATCTGGCCTTTGATTTGAAAAATTCTAGAATCACAAGCTATTCATTTTGCTTGTTCATTTCACAACTATCTAATATGGCTAATTGTGAGGGGTGAAGAAAAGTAGTAAATCACAGCTAGCCACGTAGAATAGTTGTAAAAATGAACTTGGTGGAATAGATTGTGAGATAACCCATAACAAAAATTTACCTGAAACAAGTTAAATAAATCAGTTTACACGACACATTGCCTGATCCTAAAGGATGGCCAGTGGGAATGGGACCATAACTAGTTGAACTGTAGGCTATGTACAGTGTATCTTTAATTTCTTGGTGCCGAGGGACCATTCAGTTTGCTAATTTATGGACCACAGTTCATGTCTCATGCTCAGATAAATGCACTAGATTGCCTTCTCAATACCCTACGTTATGTTTCTTTTCTACTAAAGCAACATATAATTTATTACTACTATAATTATATTCTTTCTTTTTTATGTTCCTATAAAATAGGGGTAAGAATATAATTTGTTCTCAATGAGGGAAATGAAACAATCCACATAAAACAAATGAGAAAATGGAAAAGAATCAATTCTTT
This sequence comes from Quercus tomentella, assembly GCA_028535165.1. Lineage (NCBI taxonomy): Eukaryota > Viridiplantae > Streptophyta > Magnoliopsida > Fagales > Fagaceae > Quercus > Quercus tomentella. Next base: position 48,438,382 of record JAPQVY010000156.1, read on the forward strand.
TTATCTCAGCCAAACAAAGGAATGACTGGGTTCACTTTTCCTTCGTTTCCTCTCAGAATGCCCCAATGCAAATGAGATGTCATTTTGATTTGATCTAACATTGGTGAAAGGATGGGGGAATTCCAGAATCCAGTGTGCTTGAAGCTTAAGCTCATAGAAAGAAAGAAAGAAAGCAATACTAGACTGCTTTTTTTTTGTCCACTAAATTAAAGCATTATAGAGGAATATGCTTTTTATATGAATCATGTCATGGAAAGAGCACTTCTACAAGTATCTAGGAAAGAATTGAGAGGTTTTTAAGTTGCAACATCACAAGTCTAATGATATAAGTGAATAAAAGAAGACAAAAGTATCTATTGAGTATTGAGAGGTTTTTAGTTGCAACATCACAAGTCTAATGATATAAGTGAATAAAAGAAGACATTCCCACAGAATAACTCTCATATGTTCAAACGGAATCTCTTGTATATTACAAAGTACATTCATTTCATATGAGGCCGAATAACCCAGAAAACAGAAGGCAATACAAGGCTCATAACATCTCAAAAATAAAAAAGAAGAGAGAGAGAGAGAACCAAAAAAAAAAAAAAAAAAAAAGAAAAGAAAAGAAAAGAAAAGGAAAGAATGATTTACAACTTTAAAACTGTAATAAACTAATACAAACCTCATGGGCAGGAAAAAGTTAGCATTCTTAATTCTCAGAATTTAATCAAGCCAGCGAGTAACCCCATCATCTTCCCCCATAGCTGCTAAAACTTCAATGCGCACATCCAAAACAGCCTACAGTTTGCAAAAATAAAAACACTTACATACAAGTAACACGCAAAAAGGAAAAATTGGATGAGCTTAAGAGCAGCTAGTTATAGCAATGTTAAAAACTGACTCAAGCATACAGATATACATGTATCAGAAAGACTAAGAATGACAGATAACAGCAATACATGTCATTGTAATTTATAGCTAGATATTATGCATTCTTTGAATTTGAACAGCACTCAATCACAACAGATCAGACTGCCTGCAAATTATAGCAATCAAGTCTTAAACAAGATGGCAAACTTTTGCCAATGAGCTCCTCCATGAGGAAGGATGGAGGGTAAGGTTATGAATTAAAACCCAAAGGGTGGGTGTGAAACATACCAAAGGTTGGTTGGGGGGTGGGGTGAATTTTAAGACCCCTCCTATCCAAATAATGCCGTAGTCTAAGAATGTGGACCCAACAAGAACCCTGGTTTGTGACAAGCCCGGGAATGTTAAAATTTAAGAATCCCTACATATCTGGGTTTTTTTTTTTTTTTTTTGTGTTTTTAAAAGGATAGTATTGAAACCTGTGATATCTATTCCATGATGATTTAAGACATCAATTGGTTTTTAATGTAAAAATAGACCCGCAAAAACCCTGGCATGTCTATGTTGGACATGCCAGGACAAGACTACATGCATGTCTAACGAAGAAAATAGTTTTATTTATTTAATTTTTTTTTTCAGACTCAATCAAGCAACCTAGAGACATTGTCTCGTGACACAGTGAACACTAAAATTTTTAGAGGTAAAAAATGGATTTTGATTACGTGCACAATGCATGTTGCTAATGACCCCTCAAATCATATATGCTCTCTCTCTATATCCCTCTCACTCAACCATTTGACACTCTCCCTGCTTAGCTTAGCTGCAGCTCAAAGCTCTTTGGAGGTTTTCTCTTTCTGGGCCCAGTACTACTGGTTAAAAACTCATCTATGTTTTGGCCCCAAGTGAGGGGACAATACTAGATTTGAATTAGTGAACTCCGTTTCATGAGATATGGTAGTCCAAGCCAATTGTTCTACCCCTTGAGGTTAACAAAGAAACGTTTATTATAATAAAAAAAATCCATTGCTATTAATGACTACTGAAAATTTGACTGCTACCAATAATTTTTTTTAATTATTGTTCTCAGTTTTGATGTAGGTGGTAGTTTATTTGTACTCTAAGAATCATGTTATGGGTATGAATATACTTCTTTGTTTTCAATGATTGCTTTTAAATTACTTTTATATATGTTTTTAAACATTTTGATGGCTTCTAAAACCTAAAATAAGCATAAAAATATGCCCACAAATACATAACCAATATTAGTTTATTGAGAAAATTACAATTTACCTCCATGTGATTTGACCTTGTCACAGTTTTTATCATAAACTTTTAATTGCTACATTTGACCCCCTAAGGTTTGAATTCAAATGAAATCATTAGTAGTCCTTTAAATGGAACCCTAATGATTTTAATTTAGTCCAAACCTTAAGAGGTCATAATATAGAAATTCAACAAAACTTGTGGGACTAAAGTGAGATTAGACCAAACCATAATGGGGTAATTGTTGGTCCATAAAATTCAAAATCTGTTAATTTGGACAGAACCCAAACAGTTTCATTTTAATCCAAACCTTAGGGGGTCAAATGTAACAATTGAAAGATTGTGAACTAAATTATGATATAGCCAAACCACAATGGGGTAAATTGTAAGTTACCCTAATTGATTGTTATGTACCCCATTGTGTTTAAATGTTTCAAGAACTGTCATGTCATATCATTTCCATGCTTCTTAGGTTGTAACGCCTCATTATCACATGAGTGGTTTCACATGGAAAAGTTTTTCTTTTAATTATTCAAAAAAAAAAAAAAGGGTCCAATCCAATGTTGGAGGACAGAAATAACAGTAGCTTTTGCGTGTGTCAAGAAGTAGCAGCCAAACTAGTTGACAGCATATGCAATTATATGGAGCAACATCTGAACTTACCGAGTGATTTCTACAGTTCACCAGCCGACATTCCTCCAAAGGACCTTCCAACATCCAAGTCTCCCAAACATCAAAGCTGTGACTAGCAAAAACAAATTCCATTCTTCTATTGATCTGCCATGTCAAAATAGAAACTGCTTCAATTACCAAATAAGTAAAATTTGATAGTAGAAGTGCATTTAAATTGTCAGGAAGGCAGTATAGTATATGTTGTCAGATACACAGATCCCACTGACAGCTAAGAGGTTCATTTTGGAATTTGAATCCATGATGCATTAAAAATTAAATATTAACAAGCAAGGCTTTTAAATGCTCCAATAACAATTCCAGGACCACATGCTCCACCTAGAAGAGTTTCATAATACCTGCAATAATTTTCCACCAGCAGCAAATGATCGCAAACCAATTGTATCCTGAAGAAGAGGCATTCATATAATGATATATCAGCTAATCAGGATTGCAGTTAATACATCTAATTTAATCTACCTATCATTAACTGAGAATAGGCAGGAACTTAGTCCCAGAATAAAGAGTTAAGTTCCAGTTAACAAACCTTGTTTCTGAAAACAACAAGGAACTGTGCTGCAGGATCTCTTTTTGTTACATTTGACATGGTATCTAGGAACCAGCCACCACCTTTAACTCTTTGCCTTGAAAGATGGAGAATAGGACGATCTCTAGCATATAAAGCTACAACATACCCATCTTTCAACAAACCATCAGACTTTCCACTAAGTTTCTTGCTTGACTTTAAAAGCTGGTCAGAAGTCGATTCTTGCATTGATTCTATAGTTGTTTTCCTATTTCTTGAGTCTTCAGGGGAAGCAAACCGTGAACTGGAACTTAATGCTTGATCTGTGCCACTCATAGCAGTATCATCTTCTCTAAGCAGTGTACTTTCCTTTTCTATTGCTGAGGGTTCATCTGATTTTTGCTGGGATTTTTGACGTGTATGCCTCTTCTTGGCCTTCTTACCTGATCTGCTGCGCCTTCCTTCAGATCGAGTAACAGTACTTTGTGACAAACCTGAAACCTGGTGCTGGCTAGGAGACTCTTTAGATTTATCACAACCTTTTTTTTGGGAACTTTCTGGACTTGCAAGAACATCATCTATCAATCGCTCACCAACTGAACCCTGCAGAGCACTTTCTTTGTCTTGCTTATCAGATTGTTCATTTTCATCACCTATGTCACTTTCCAATTCTTCCTCATCAGAGATGGCATTCTTTGGAACAACCCCATCAAAGAAGAATGTCTGCAAGATAGACATTGCTTTCTCCCTTATCTCCATCCATACTTCTTCACTATAGTCAGCACTTCGTGGAAGAATCAATACATTGGGCATCTCTTTTATCTGAGGCAAGGCATTAAAAGATACATTAGCTACTATATTCTTAGTGGCTCTATGTGCAGCCATATGCAATAATGTCTACAGCTGTACAGCATATGAAAAACTTCAATAAGAAATTTTAGCAGATTTCCTCCCATTTCTTCTTTCTGCAGTTGTGTATTACTAAAATAATCTACACCCAACCTGAAGCAGGTAACCCTATTCGCATTATCAATTCTTTATTACAAATATTTTTCTTGGATGAAAAATCTCATATCATTTAGGAGTAAGTTTAATGTTTGAAAACCTTGACTTTGCAACAGCACCACCTAGCACTGCAAGGTTTCTTAGTTGGGATTAAATGGACACTTATCAGCTCAAAGACAGTTTCATGGTTTGCTAAAGAAGTAAATGCAGATATAGAGATCAAGACAATTGCACTTCAACAGAGAAACATTGAATGAACTAATGAAGACATGGGTGATTCAAGACTAGGGCCAGGCAAGGGTATAAGCTTCAGCAAGTGATGAAATAGCCCCAAAAAAAAAAATCATGTGTTCACAGAGGATGCTATATTTAAATAAAGCCTCACATAATTAGCCGACCATAGGAGATAGAGCATACAGCATGCAACGCTTTAGTCTATTACGTTATGCCATTCCTCAAACCCTCTCTATTTCTATTAGGCTGGATAGTAATAGCATTTTACTCGTCTCCCTGCCAAGAGCATGAACATCCCCTATATCAGGCAAGAGATGAAGCAGCACACCTTACTCTCTCTATTGCACATGCACTCATGGAATGTGGGACTGGACTGGACACTATAGGCATTTTAGTTATTCTCAGCATAATGATAACCCAGGAGACAAGCTGAGATTGTCAGGCAAGCATGCACATGAGTGTGTGTGGTGCATGCCTCTGTATAAATTCACATCTGCACACTAGTTACATACCCAGGCTTCCATCCATTGAGGCCCTTCAGCACCATCCAGAGCACAGCCAGCTAAGGTGCCATCAATCAAAAGCTGCTTCACTGCACAATCATCCAACAGCTGACTACTACCCGTATTCACAAGAAATGCCCCTGTGCATTAAAACAAAATCCACATTTTTTTTAATAAAAAGAAGACGACAAAAGTGAACCACAAAGCTTTTTATAAAGAAGGATCCCTTAATACCAGGCTTTATATGCTGCAAGGTTTCTGCATTAATAATCTGAATTGTTTCGTTTGTTAGAGCACAGTGAAGTGAAATAAGGTCACTTGCAGCAAGTAAATCATTAAGAGTATCCATTCTGCGGGCAGCAGAAGGAAAACTTTTGGAAGAGCCGCTTAATTTTCCTTTTCCCTGAGAAAATATTAAGGAAAATGTTTCAGAACAAATCCAATTCATTTAACAAAGTAGACAAGGACAAATTTCAACAATGGACCATGTACACAAAGTGATACAAACAAGTCACTTTATTTTAGAAAAGTCAAAACTTAGGTACAGTTCTTTAGGTGCTATACATTAGGTTCCCCAAATTAAATTCAAACATGCAACTCTAGAAGCTATATCTATACACAAGGAAACACATTGCCCAATAAGCCACATGGTTGTGCTGCATAGCTTGAGATACAACACCTAAAGAACTATAACTAAGTTTTTCCATAGACCTCAACAGTCAGTAGAGTAAATCATTCTTTAGTATTCTTTGCCATTTAAACTCAACCAATTATAACCCAACGTTGTTCTATCCAAAATTTGTACCTCCTCAACATCTAAAATAAGCACATTTTTAGCAACCAAAAATACATCGATTTGAACTCAAAAAAAACAAAAGCCTATCTGATTCTTACTTCATAAAAAATACAGTATAAAGCACATTTCAAGCTGCAAATATAAATTTGATACGAACAAATTGTACTCATTTCTATCAGATTCACAGCGCATTCACGCATTCCTATCATTACTCAAATCCTACTCACAAAAAATATAAACAATTCACATTTATACAGTTAAAAAAAAAAAAAAGTCAACTCGGAAAAAAATGCCTTACTGATTCTTAGATCATAAACATAAAAGATAAACACATTTTGAGCTGCAAATAAATTCGATTTGAACAAAATGTACTCACTAATATCAAAGCGAAGCACATTTTTTCACCCACACATCACCTCAGTACTCAATTGCTAATCATGAAATCCAAAAAAATAAGCAACAATGTGCTCAAATCCAACTCTCACAAAAATCATAGACAAATCACAGTGAAAAAGAGAAGTGAATAATAGGAAATTTGAAAAAAAAAAAAAAAAAACCTCGTGAACATCAAAATAGAGCACGCTGATCTTGAAGGCTAAGCTTCTCGTAGCCAAAGACCTAGCCGAAGCAGATCTACCAATAATCCCCAAAACCAAGCCACGGCACCGTCGCATTCCTCTACAAAGCGGCTGAACCGACCCGAGCCAACCCGCGGCGGAGAGAGCATGCCGCGAGAGCAGATGAGTCCTTCTCAACAACCCAAGGAAGAGAGCCATAACCGTATCGGCGATCTCCTCCGCTCTCGAGGCATCCACGTGGAGGAGGCGGAGACCGAGGTCGGCGGCGAGGGTGGAGTCGACGGAGCGGTCAGCGGAGCCAAGGCAAAGGATGAGTTGGTAAGGGCGGAGGCGGCGCTGGGCGGCGCGTGGGAGGTAGGCGAGGGAGTGGAGGACGACGGCGGCGGCGGACTCGATTTTGCCATCGGATAAGCGGCTGAGAGGGACGTGTTCGACGGCGGCGACGCCGGACAAGCAGTCTTGTTCTAGAGCGCAGTCTTCGATGCAGTTTAGGGTTACTACTAAGGGGAGAGGTGTAGGGGAGTTACGGTGTGGCATTGTTGTAGAGGATCTTTGGTTTTGGTTTTGGTTTTGATTGCTGCTGCTGCTCAACATTATTCTTCTTCTTCTTCTTCTTCTTCTTCTTCTTTGTTTGTTTTGGTTTAGGGGTTTAGGATTGTGAATTTTGGGGATTTACTGAGGGTAAGAGTGTAAAAGGACATTTTGTTTTTCCGGTGAGGGGTCGTTTTTTTGGTTGCTCTCTCTCTCTCTGTCTCTCCTGTGGTCTTGGAGTCACAGTGGAGAGAGGTTCAAATTCTTCAGTGTGTGTGTGTGTGTGTGTGTGTGTGTGTCCCCCGCTTCGTAAGTGAGAGAGTGAGAGAGAGAGAGCGTAGCCAGCCTAGTCGTCTTTCATTTCACCTTTTTGCTTGGCTTGGAGTGGTTTAATTAACTCCATCCATTTATATGCTAAATAAATATCGCTTTCATGAGTTTCGCTTTTGCTACAACTTTTGGACATTTTATTTGAATTACATCACTTTTGTACATGAGACCATCACTGATTTTTGGTGAAACAATCCAATTACCACTTTGTACATGCACAAAATTTGTGTCCTAGACCTAGAAGAATTGTTTGTGGTCCGCACTGGGGAGCGTTCAAATTCTAAGCCACTAGCACCGTGTGAAGTGTCTGTGGATACCCACACGACACATGGGCCCGTTTGATACGTGTGTTTAAAAACTGAAAATTATTGATTAAAAACATTTGTGAAAATACATGTGGGTGAAAAAGTGTGAAAATGCGTGAAATATTGTTTAAAAACTGAAAATGGTTGTTTGGAAACACAAACCAAACACCCCCCTAACCTCCCAAAATATTTCTAGTTAACGACAACAAATGATAGAGAGATCTAGCCTAAAATTGCATGGTTTCAATGTCAAAATATAATAATAATAATAATTGAATGGTTTCGTTATCTACTACTTGGATGTCTCACCAAGTGTTTTGAAATTCACAAAACAAGAGCAATCAAAAAGAGAAACTGTATAGAGAAGTGATTCTGTTAGGTTAGGACTGAGGACATCATAGAATGACTTGTATCATATGGGGGAAGCAATAGCATGCTGTATGCCGTATTTTCATTATTAGTTCAATTCAAGTCTTGCTAAAACAATACGTTCCATTTTCAAGTATTGCTAAAACATTACGCAATTAGCATGTTGTTGAGATGTAACTATCCTCTAATATAATTGCAATGTTGATTACCAAACCAATAATAGGTTATCTTGGACGATCTGTTCAGGGATAATCAATCATAGTTAATTAGGGTTCAAGTGATTGACCAGTGATAATTAATGACATTCTTTGTGATACTTTATGTCTATTTGTGGTTCAAACCTCAGCTTTTTCCCCTTTTTTTTAATACAAAATAAAAATTATATTCTAACTTAATTTAAGTGTATATGTGTGTGAAGTTCCCTCCTGAATACTTGAACTCCAACCCATCCCCCAACCTTTTCCCTTACTTACCTTTAAAAAAAAAAAAAAAAAAGTATCAATCATAGCTAATTATGGCATGAGAAGGAGAAGGCATCCAGTCTGGCAAGTGGCAAGGGTAATTCAATAGGTTGACTGATCCCATCGAGAATAATAGTTAAAAATCCTTCGCCTAGGCTCTTGGCTCAACTGGTAATGATGTGGAAATGTAATGGGGCCAGCATTGGCTCTGATTTGAATTGAGGTGCCATCTATAAGATGAATCCTTGGCGCATGAGATGAGAGTGCTAGAATTATAAATAACCATGGTCAACCACTTGGGACAACGCTGGCCCTTGGAAGCCTTTCAAAAGATAAGAAGATCCATATTTGCCTTCACATTCATCCGAAAGCATTGAATGAGAAAGCAAAAGCGGTTTTGAATAGGATTTTCCAGCAAACTGTTTCCCTTCAAAGGGTACAGCAATTTTCAAAAACAACGTTTCCAGGCTATGAATGGCCTACCTACAAGAACATAGAAATTAGATCATTATCAAAGATCCCAACCAGCCAGACATGCGTTTGTTCAGTACAGTAACTAAATTGCTAAAACCCATATAAACATTTTACTTATTTCAAAACATAACCTGCTAATTACAACTAATGAATGGAATAGAATGGTAAGAACCATCAAAGTTTGATTACAAACAAAGAGAAACAATCTAACATTTCCTACAAAAAAATAATCATAACTTTAGACTTCCCAGAAATACGTAAAACAACCCAAAATTTCTACATGACACGAGCATATAGATACATCTTCATAGAAACAAAGTCATACTTCACAGGCTTATGCTGACAGCTGAACAAGTCTTTCTTTATTTTTTATTTTTGTTCGCATATTTATCAAAACTTTTGTATGTTCCTGTCTCTGAAGGCTGTATTTTACCACAGTACTGGTCAAAGGGACTGAAGCATCAGACATTACATCCACCTTCATGTTTCATCTGAGACAACAAATTCATGGCACCGAATGCAGCCATAGATGTAATAAGTGAGATTAGCGTCTCTCAGTGCTTTATGTAAACAGAGAAACTACTCAACAAAAGAGCCTTTACAGATTCCATCTCAACTACAAAAAAGCTCATGCTTAACACTTAACAGGTTGATGCTACTAATTAATGTCTCTTGCTTCCTCACCCACAATCTTGAAATCCTTGAAGATTTCGTTTAAAATCTCAAAAGGCTTCCTCCCTTTTATTAAAACCAGAATAACAAATTTCCATTTGAAATGATCCGGATCAGTGAAACCTCCTCCTAAAATTCCTAGTTGTGGCTTGATATGAACGCATGAGAAGTCCGACACCAATCCCAACGCCAAGACACATCCCAAGACCAATCCCAACGCCAACTCGAACACCAGCATTAAACCATGAGAGTTGGCCATCCTCACCAGGGTACATTTCTTCGGAGTAAAAGCCATGATTAATCTTCCCATTGGGCTCATAATCATCTTCTGATTCTGTGAACTGCAAAAGCCCCAGAGAGGATCATAGATCAGTTAATATAAAAGAGAGTATTTTTCTTTTCCCTGGTACAAAAGCTTAGAGAAGATTCAATTACTTCTTTCCCTTAACTAGTAACAAAAATTGGAATGTTCTCTAAAAATAGGATGTTTCATGATCAATTTTTCAAGAGAAGTTCCTAAAACAGGTTCCACATTGTACTCTATTTTTGTGAATCTAAAAACAAAAGCCATTATCAGAAAACAGAAATGAAGCAGATCACATCAATGCAATATAAGTTTAACATTTTCCCTCCCCCCCCCCCCCCCCCCCCCCAAAAAAAAAAAGGGCAAAGGCTCTAGATATGAATGGGCTTAAAATGCACTATATTACATTGAATTTGCAAAATTTTCATTGCCCGGTTAAGCTCTTGAAAGTTAGATAGCTGCATTGTATTTGTTAAAAATGAATTTCTGTGAACAGAGAGGAAGGTGAGATAATCACAAAAGAAAGAATCATTAGCTTCCAAAACCAGATAGAGCAAACAGGGAAATTGGATGATTCTTTACACTTTGTAGTTTGTACACAAAACAGAATGAACTCAGAGGTTCATGATTGAGTAACATACATGTAGCTGACCATGAGTGGCTAGATTTAGAACCAACAGCTAGGTCAACATCCCCAACCCCCCACCCACAACCACACCCCCACACAAAAAGAAGAAAAGAAATTCTAGACACTAGACAGTAACAATCTGTCACATTAATATTTTCACATAAACACTAATATCAATTTTGTTTTTTTCATGCTAAAAGACTATAGTTGCTAGAAAAATGACCTTTGATCACTCATTTGCTCATATTTTTAACCATAACAAATTTTTGAGTGAGAATTAGAAAGTAGATATATAGGGCTTCAAAATGGACACATATTTGACCCAATTTCAATTAAAATGCGTGAGATATGACTGTTTGAAGTTAGGGAAATTGGGTTGTCTACATGTCGTAGGATGCATACGTGCTCCCTAAATTGGTGCTTAAAAAACCATACTTTCAACTTTGCATATTTAAACCCAATAAGATTTCAAACTCTTTGTAGGGGCATGTCCAATCATCTAAGAGGCTCTAGAACACTTAGGAACACCCCTCCCCCCACCCCCCAAAAAAAAGCCCTAGGTTGGCCTATAACTAGTTAACTACCCACCTTATACCTCAATCCAAGCGTTGGCAACTACCTTAAAAAAACATTATTTTTTTCATTAATTCTCTTTACACAAATACTCTAAAAGCCTTTTGCAACCTCTCTCTAGGAGTCCATTCCAATGTTTTGAACTCCATTATGTTCTGAGTTCCGACAGAAATATTCTGATATTGTACATGAACTGATGCAATAAACCCCCCACATTCCATTTTGGTAAAAATTCCGACCAGTACCGACTTGCACCGGTCATTCTAGCAAAATTCCAGCATTTTGGACCAAAATTTTTCTTATGGCTTTCTTATATATATATATATATATATATATATATATATTTTAATAAAGAAGCCAACTTTTATGAGATTTTATGAACTTTTTACATTTGTTTGATTATGTTATGAACTTTTATAGTTTTTTTAAATGATATCTTTTATAAATTTATGTGGGTTAATTAGATGGCATGACTTATGAGTATGGACTTATTTTTCCTTCGAAGAGTACTTGGTGTGTAAAGGCGCCTAAAAGGGTGTCTTTCTTTTTATGGACAACAGACCATTGATAATCTTGTTAAGAGAGGTTTGCCCCTAGTTAATTGGTATAGCTTGGGTTGTTGTGATGGGGAAATTGTGGACCATCTTTTGCTCCACTATAAGTTTGCTCATGCTTGATGGAGTGAAGTTTTTCTGATGTTTGGTATCCAGAGGGCGATGCCGAAGATGGTTGCTTCTCATCTTTTTGCATGGAGGAATTGGTTGGGGAAACACCTTTCAACTATTTGGAATATGGTTCCAGCTTGTCTAATGTGGTTAATTTGGCAGGAATGCAATATCCATACCCTTGAAGATAATGAGACCTTTAAATCTCTTAAAATCTCTACTTTTTGGTACTTTTTTCAGTTGGCTTGTATCTTGAGTTTTATGCAATGTGTTTCCATTTCTGACTTTCTATAATTGTATTTTTACTTCTTGAGTTATATGTATTTTCTTCAAGTACAGAGTGTTCACCATAGTGAAAACGATGTTCTTTTTTTTCAATAAAACTTCTATATATATATTGGCAATCTCAAAATAGTACACCGGTACCTAAATATTCCATTTTATTAGCCAATCCAGAACGGAATTCAAAAGTTTGGTCCATTCTATACATAATTTGTTTCCAATCTTGCTCTAAAACCTTTCAAAGGTCTTTCTGCTTTTGAATTGTGATCATTATGTTTTAAAGAGAAGTTCTCAAAATCCCTTTCAATTTCAATTGGTGTTGTGGGTGCTAAGGGGCCAATAAGATCAAGAATCAACCAATCTACAAGTAGCCAAGAGCCTTGTAGCTAAACCCATACCTTGTGGTGTTTCCAACAGAAAAGTCCAAGACTCAAATCCCCTCTTCACAAATATCAATTCATCAACAAAATAATAATAATAATAATACAAAAGCAAGTAGATCCCATCTCATGATCTTTTCTTTTTCTTAGTTGGATTAAAGTTTTCATTCTTTTCCTTTCACTTATTGTCATATTCCGTTTTGTTTTAATTTTAGTATCTCATGATTTTTTATTTGCGTAATTGGTGAGATAATGATTTTCTAGTATGTGTTGATTCAACTATGAGTTTAGTGGGTTTAGATTAAGATTTTAGAAAGACAATGTAAACCCCTGCTTCACATGTAAATAAGCACCCTTAGATATACACAACTTGAATCATGATCGATTTATGATTTTCTTGCTATTGATTGAATTCTTGATTAGTAATTCCCCATGTGCATTTACTATTGTGATTACTGATTAGCCAATTTTGAGCCCTAACCCTTTCACCTGCAACTCTAAATCCTAGATCTAAAAATCCTCCTAAACACCTCAAGCGCACATAGAAAATTTACCCAATTTATTCTACCTGATATATATAGACTATAATCTATATAAAACCAAAGTCTTTTGACTTTGCATTGAACTTTTGATATTGTGCTTATTTTTTAGGCCTAACAATTTTATACTTTCATTATATATATATATATATATATATATATATATATATATATTTGTTATTCTATATTCACACCCTCCATTAGAATCTTACCTCATCATATTTTCTTTAAAGAATAGAATATATAGTTTCATAACACAATTATAATAAATGGCTATTAACAACTACCATAATTATCAAATTTCATATTTAGACAAAATCATTGAATTGAAGAATACATATTTTCATATACAAACACAATCGTAATAAATGACGATTAATAAATTCCATAATTATACTTATAAAAAACAACTGTCATAATTATCAAATTTCATATTTAAACAAATTTTAAGGAGAGGGAAAATTATATTTTGCTAAACTTTCTTGTGCATTGAACAGGTTACTAACTAGTCACATATTAAAAGCATAGTTCAAAGTAGGTGACAAGATCAGCTTCACACAAGATCATACATTGCCACTTTGTTACAACATTTCCTATCTAAAATCACCAATGCCCTATGAAAACTCATGACGTAGGACAAGGAGGAACAAGGTAATCTGATTTAGAACTGTTGGGGCAGATCTGGTATTACCTCTGTTTTGAGGGCTTAGGGTTAGGTTTTGGTAGGGAATAGGCTAGAAAATAAGAGGGATAATAGGGTTTCCAAAGGGGACAAGGATTAGTAGGGTTTGGGGGCGAAACAAAGGAAAACAATCAAGGTTTGGGTGGCTGTTTCTGTGCTGTGAACAGTCGGCATCACACCTAGGAGAAAGTTGCATCACCAAACCATAAAAGAAAGCTTCACAGCCCTTAAATTCTGAAAATATTCATTAATTATTCCAATAGAAAGTACTACAACTCTTTAAATAGAAGACTAATACCTAATCCTAGTCGAACTAGGATTTCTTAAAACCCTAATAAGACTTAGACTTGGACTTGGACTCCTTGGGCTTTACTACTAAACCCAAACTAAATAACCAAACTTAAAATAAAGCCCAAAAGAAGATCTAATGGACTGTTAGCACAGCCCATTCCTATAATATTATGAAATTACAAAATTGCCCTTGATACATAAAATCAAATAAAATATAATAAATATGTCTTCTCATTGCCTCCTGCATCAACTCAAGTCTAGTCTCTCATTACATAAAACACCTCGAACTTAAAATAAAGCTTTCGATGTATTATTGGCATATAAAAACTACCCATATTGCCAACAACATAACGCCAGGAGCCTTGTAGCTCAACTAGTTGGCACCTCCCGATGTTTCCCATCCAAGGTTCAAATCTCCTCTTCCCATTATAACTATCGAATTATCAAAAAGTATTGCCAACACCATAACATTTCTACAAAAAATATCAGTCATCCCAATATTTCTTTCCACCCACATCACCAATAAACCAAATTATCCTACTACTTCACACTGTAACTCAACTTCTCACATTGCCATCATAACTTGCAACACTTTCCCAATTAATCAAAATTATTTTACAATGTAATGCATTAATAGACTAAAACCATACTTCAAAGTAGACAACAAAACCAGCTTTTACACACAATCATAAGTTTGCAACAAAATCTTCATTCTAACCAATGAAAATATAGAGTTTCCAATACATCACTGGCCAGAAAACAAAACATGTTTCTATCAACTAACATTACTCCAATGGAAATGATCAATCAAATTCACACAAAATTTATACTTCTACTTCCATCACCAATGTATCAAATTACCAAACTATTTCACAATGTGACTTAATTTTTAACCAAAAAAAAAAATCCATTAAATCAATAAAATGAATGAAACAATATTTCAATATCAATACCTGAACTTTCCGGTGGCGAACCAATCCATTACCATTCCTCTGCTCCTTTCCGATTTCCTCGTCCTCCGGAATCGCGTCGAGGACGGCGTGCCTCAACACCTTCCGCCGCGGGCTAATCTGAATCGTCTTCGTCAAGATCACAGGCACTCCCGAGCAGCACCCGGCGATATAGACCTCGAAGGAGGGAGCCGAAACCCCGAGCTTCGGCTGGAAAAACGCCGAAGAGCCCGAACCAATCGACGCAGCCATATAACAGTCCATGGTCCAGCCGGTTTTCGCGTCATTGTCGGAGCTGACGCTCCCATTAAGCCAATTGGCTACCACCGGCTCCAAAGACCCGCAGAGAACCAACTCGTGGTTCTCGTAGACCTCGAATTCGACACCGCCGGTGAGGCGGACGGTATCGGTGCTGACGTAGGTGACCTCCGACGACTCCTTATCGAGGCGGTCGCGGCGGAGGGTCAGAGAGGCCGATTCGGAGGCCGGAATGCGCGAATTGTTGATCTCAAGCGATACGCCGATCTCGCGGCGGAGGTGGCGGAGCGTGAGGTGGTCGGGGACGCTGTCGATGACGCACGGCGCGATCCGAACGTAGAAGAGCCGGATTTCGAACCACGAGGAGTGGTTGGGACTCCGAGGCGAATGTCCGTTTGAGAAACCGTACTGTTTGGATGTCGCCATTGGCGATTCCTTCTCTGAATTTTCCATTTTGAGGTTTTTGATTTGATTTGATTTGGGTTACGAGATCGGGAGAACTGAAATGAAAGGAAAGGGAAAAAGAATTCACATGGTGAGAATTTGGGGAAGAAGGAATTAGTTTTGATGGGGTGGGTTTAATGAGAGAAAAATGAAGTTGTGGAAATCTTTCTTTCTTTCTTTCTCAGGGTTTTGGAAATGAAATTGTGATGGATGGGATGGGATGGGATGGAATGGGTTTTGGAATTTTGTGTTGTGCAACGGAGGAAGGGAGGGAGAGTGGGTTTGTTGGTTGGGATAATTGCTGAAACAAAGAGGACACAGTCAACAACCGCTGGAAATGTGGGGGAATCTTCAAGACACGCGTCGTTTTAGGCATTTTGAGGGGGACTTAACGACACCCTTTTTTTTTAACGCCGTTATCTTTTCTGTTTCTGTTTCTGTTTCTGTTTCTGTTTGGGGCTTGCTACTCCTACTAGACAGACTACAAGTACTAGTACTAGTAGTGGTCTTTTTGTCTTAAGGAAAATGGGCACATGATAAATAGTTTTGGGCTACTTGTTGGTGTCATCAGGGCAAAATGGCCCATTAGCACTAATTTTGGAAATAATTGGGTCCGCAACACTGTTTCGGAAATATTTAGGTAAGTACCACTTTTTGTGGTACTCGAGCTCACCAAGCTCGAGTACCCCCTTTTTTTCATCCACGTGGCACCTGACCATCTTCGTTTGGAATTTAAAAAACTGATTGGTACCCGAGCTCCTGAAGCTCGAGTACCATTCAGCCATGTCTCCCCACAAGCAACACTTAAACTAATATGTTACCCACAATACCCAGAAAAGAAAAGAGCAAAGACGAAACCCACAAAACAAACTCACCTTGTCTCCCTATCACCCTCACCCTTACCAGAACATGTTCAAACCCTCACACCATCGGCGGCAAAAATTAAAAACATCGTTATGATCGCTTTCGCGTATCGATGATGGCTGGGGGAGTGGAATCGTGGTCTCCGTCGCCGTCGCGCCTAAGGGAATAGGAGAAGGGAAAGTGGTGGTTGTTGGAGGAGCGATGGTAATGGACTTTCCGTTGGATGACAGTGGTGCGACGTCGTCTTCGTCCTCATCTTCTTCTTCGCCCTTTCTTCTCCCTGTCTCCGACCAATTAGGGTTTTCAATTTCATTTCACAGAGTCGCCACGCGGACCATTTCCCCTTCAATGGCGCTTTGTAAGCTCTCTCTCTCCGAAAAATTTGAGTTATTTTTCTCGTAATTTTCACTAATCGAACTGGTTTTGGTGCTGCAATTCCATGTCTTGGTTTTTCTTTAGTAAGCTCCACTTTCAGTTTCAAGTTCTTATAAATTTGATGTTGACTGTTCAATTCTTAATTAGAGCCAGACTCAAATGGGGAAAAAAAAACCTTAATTGGGGTTAGTGTTTATGATACCAAAATGATGGCCTCTGCCTTTCCTTAGATACCTATATTAGAAGAAATGGTTTAGGGTTTTCGATTCAGGCCAGGGTTTATTAGAAGAAATGGTTTAGGGTTTTCGATTGAATTAGGGTGTGAAAAGGGTTGAGTTTAAATGGTGCTTCAACTTTATAAATGCTGTTTGCTGGGATTTTCTGGCAGCATCTGTTTGAAGGAATTTAGGATTATTTTTCTAGATTATGTGTAGGCTTAAAAATTGAGAGAACTTCAATTTTTTCTGGCTATGAAAAAGTATATACAAGAGATGGGGTATTCTTTGAAAAGAGGCTGATGAATCAGCCCTCTTTTCAATAAGAATACCCAGATTGGTACCCGAGCTTGGTGGGCTCGGGTACTTCACAATGTACCCAATGCCCACCAAGCTCGGGTACCAATCTGGGTATTCTTATTGAAAAGAGGGCTGATTCATCAGCCTCTTTTCAAAATACCCAGATTGGTACCCGAGCTTAATGGGCTCGGGTACTTTGTGAAGTACCCGAGCCCACCAAACTCGGGTACCAATCTGGGTATTTTGAAAAGAGGCTGATGAATCAGCCTCTTTTCAATTTCTTTTAATGGGTTGGTTTTCTGGTGAAACTCAACCGAAATATCAGAATCTTCTACAGTCTAAACATTTTTGTTGAGCTGCTGGGTAAGACTTTAGAGAGTGGATCAACTTTGGAGTGATGATAAAACTAAGTACACAAGCAAAGCCTAGATATGCATCTGCTAATACATGTCATATAATATTTTGAATTACAATTCCCTGAAAAATAACAATAGAATAAATGAGGAGAATCATGAATCATGATTGAATAAAGAGGGAAAATATTCATAGGGAGGATTCCTTCTACTCCAGCTAAAGTCACAAAAAGCAATTTATTTTCAGTTTCATAACTACAACGAGACATCCTAGTCCAGCAAACCTACCATCTCGTTCTGTATGCTAAGTATAACTTAACATGTAAAAGCATTATATCCAAATAACGTAAAGGATCATGCAGCCAAACACAGTCATTATCTTTAGAACTATTCTTGCCATTAACACAAAAACCAAGACCATCGCAAGGAAAAATAAAATCGAGCACTAGCTCATCATACATTATTGACTAGGATATTAATGACATCAGCAAAGCAAGTGCAAGAGATCTCACAGAAGGAGAAGGTCTTGAATTTCCCAACAAATCAAAATGTGTCCTATATAACTCTCATTTGACCATCTTTGAAATATTAATTTCAGGGTCAAGTATCACATCTGTATCTAATGCTAGGGCAAAACCATACAGTTAAGGCATAAAATTTGGAAAACCTTTATACAAACCCAAAGGATAAATTCAAGTTGAATCAATTTTACTTCACATAATAAGAGCATGCACGCACACATGGGAGCGAAGTCAATCAAACACTTGAAGCCAAACTTCCAAAAAGAGATACTCCAACACCCTAAAAGACTCTAACCATGGAACTCCATATAATGAGCACCACCCCCCCCCCCCCCCCCCCCCCCAGAAGACACTTGAAACATTTTTTTTATTTCTGTTTGGAGGAATGCTACTCGAAATTCCAGGGAGCCCATTCTAGCAATAAGCATGTGAGTGTCTTCATAATCCCACATATATATCCACTACTATAAATGGTCACCTTAAGGATAAACAAAAATCTACAAGTTTCCTGTTAAACCCAAGATAATATCTGAGGACTAGCATATTTCTTCTGACAATTATAGCCCCCAATAGGTTTAAGCAAATATAATTTGTGTATAAAGAAAAATGAGAGGCTGATTCATTCAACGGTTATACCTTTAACAGTCATTTAATACAAAAATTCTCTGGCTGCTACAAAAAAGCATTTTAAGTTTTAACAAAACCATTCAAAATATTGATTATCAGGCCCACCCACCACTTTCATGGGCAGTGGAGAATGATAAAATCATATTAATAACAGATTGCAAGGACCTTCTACAATCGCAGTTCACGGCATTGAATCAACCAAAACAACAGCAATAAAAGGAAATCTTATTCCTTTGTCTTAATGTTGACATTACAACACACATAGTAACAGTTCATTTACAAAGGATCTGGAAAATATTGTCCGCAAAACCCCAATATGTGTGGAAATCTCGCCCACGCCCATAAATGATGGTCAGCAGATAAATGATCAGGCATTCGACGATATGATACTTGCTTTGAAGCTTGTTCCTCATTTACAGATTGAGATTTTCCAGGGGTTCGATGACTTGACCCACCACCACCACTTCCTTCCACTTCGCACCCCTGGGATGGTGGCACTCTGTTTTGCTCATAGAGTTCCAGCATATGATAAGCAGCTGTCCTCCAATTGGCGTGGGGTGACATCAATATGTGAGTGTAATTGATGATTGTTGTAATTTGTTCCTGTCCATTTACATACTAACATCTATTCTTGTTTTAATGTATTTCACATGCATCATCACAGGACAAGAAGCGGAGAGTAAATATATGGCCCCATGTATATTATAGGTGATGTAGTGCTTTTAATCTCAAAGTACATTAAGATACAGGGATGATTGCTTTCATATAGTCTGCATATAGCCTCAGGACTCCTGTGAAAGGTAAGCCTAGTTATCTAAAATCGTAATGGTCTAACTACTACTTTTGTATATTTTGGTATTTTAGATTTGCAACTTTTACTTCTCCTGTGTGAGTCTGTTTCTAGGTATAATTTTTGTATGTCCTATATTTTTTCCCTCTAAATATCCAATGATACTTCCCCGAGTAATGCCAGAGTTGTTTCACTACTTCGTATGGCAAATGAGATATGCTTGCTTGCATCATGGTGCTTCGAGGAAATAGGTCATGAGTGCATTAACCTGCTCACATGAGTACAACTGTACTTTTATTCACTTTCAGTAATCAGTAATTCAACACATAGTTGATTGTTTCAAAGTGAAATATAATAGTAATAATAATAATAATAATAAGTAAATGATGACATGTGTTATCTAGTATGGATTAATTTGCAGAACTTAGCATCTCATGAATCTCGATTACAACATTGTTTTCTTAAGTTGGTAATTCCTTCGTAAATCTGCAGCTTGCGTTATAATCAAATGCCAAGGATACAGCTTATGTGAAAGAATGTAACATGAGATTTTGGTCAATTAATGCAGGTCAACAAAAGCAAATGAAGTTTTTCAAACAAATTTGTGGAATTCAAGTTCCTGTGCTAGATGATGAAAAATTTTCTATGAGAATATTGGTGAGTGAGAATCTTTATCATTTTAGAGCTGAATCAGGAAACTTGTGTTGAAGAGCTTAAGATTATTCACTTTTGAATTGGTTGCAAGAAGGAAATAATAATAAAAAATAAATCAAAACAGTATCCTCAGGAACTGAAAATTTTGGGTTCCATGAGTAAACTATGTTTCATAGATATATTTTTCAGCCAAGTCTAGATTGAATGTTAAAAGAGAGCAAAACTGAATTGATATTTTCAACCTAGACTAACCCCATTTTGATCCTAGTAGCACTGAGTAACTTGTCTTATAGGTAGAGATAACTTGACCTACAACTATAGGCTTAAAAAAACCATGGGCTGTAATATGTTTGGGCTCAAGGTCCTTAATATAACTAACACATAATACAGAAAATTAAGAATGTTATGATGAAATTACAGTACACAAACATAACAATTTGTTTTACTTTGGGTTCTTCATGCTAAATCAGGTTGACCATTCGATTATGGAAAGTTTTGCTCAAGGAGGGAGGACGGTGATCACATTTAAGGGTTTATCCAACTGAAGCAATTGACTGGAGTTGTTCCGCATGAGCTCTTGAAGCCATTCTCAAAGCCAGGGGTCATTGGTGGGGGAGTTGCTAATAGCATATCCATCTAATCCAATGGTGATAGTATAATTTTTCAAATAACGTAGTAGGGGATTCACACGATATGTGGAAATAAATAATATTTTGTAACTAGCCCTGACTTTCAATTGGACAGTTGTTAGTTACACTTCTTACTAGGATTTCTGCAGTTAGGCTAGTTGGCATTTGGCACTTCGATTATTTGAACTTCATCTTTTATATACAGTTAAATTTTATTACTCAAGAAATCAAATTCTGCAGCGAACATTTAGTTTAGTCTCTTCGACTCAACTAACATATAAGTTTTGCAGAGATAAGCACCCAAAAAAATAGGAAAGGCTTGAATACGTTTTTGCCTCCAAAATTTGGTCCCAAACTCAATTTAAAATGACAGGTTGTTTCCTTCCCTAAAGAATTCTTAAATATATCTTACATTTGACACATTCGTTTCCAAGGTCTATGTAGTAAAAATTTGTATATCTCTAGCATCACTCAATCCAAAATGAAAATGCTAAAACTATAACCAATTTTACAACAAAATCTTTAAAACTTCTAGGAAGCACAAACACTTCTACTAATCACCGGACCAACATTCTAGTAATCACAAAAGACCAAAAAAATGATAATCAAGTTTCCTTCTTCTTTTTCTCTAAACTCTCTAATCCTTCTCTCTAATTCTTAGGAGGCTTGGCTACCTCAAATCAGCCATTTCTATACACAACCACATGCTTAACACTACCTTCTACACTAATCTCAAAATGTTCTTAACATAATAGGAGGCTTGCCAAGAGAAACTTTGGAACACTATCAATAATTCATTAGGAGTGCAAGGTTGAGAAGGATTTTCTTTGAATGGATAGTTCTAGCTTGCTGAACTGTGTGCATTCAGGTTGGTGTATTATTTTTGCAATCAATAAAGTCAAACAGGAACTTTCTAAAGTTAAAATAAGAATTACATTATCTGTTCTCTGTGGAAAAGGGAAGAATCAATATAATGAATATCACTAATAAACTAATAGACCTCAGGTCATCAAAAATGAAATAGTCATTCGCTTCTGGTGGCAAAATTGTTTATTCACCTTTTCATGGGCAAGGAGATTTAGGATCTATCTAGATTCCCCAAAAATGAACGATATCTATCATTAGATGAAGCTAAAGCTTCATATCACCATACTTGTTTAAGCATATATACTATAAAGAATAACCAAAATGTTCTACCATTTCGTAAAGGTTCCTGTTCAGCTTTGCTCTTAGAATGTCTGCTATTATATTTTCTCCCTTTTACAGTTATTTCATATATGTTAAACCCAAAATTTGGAACCCTCACCTTGGCTCTGGGGATATGGAAATAGGCTGCGGATGGACTTGATTTCAGTTTCCAATCCTACCAACAAAATAACTATGCAAATCAAGTTGTATGTTATGCCAAACAAACATGCATGCTCATGCAAAAAAACAGAAAATGCATGCAGAGATACCAGAGGACCACTGGGTAGGGAGTGATGCATCTAAATATTGGTCAGCGGTTTACAGATTTCTGGATTGCCTATTACTAATAAATGAGAAAAAATGGTCTTCCTTGTAGACACAGGTCTCATTTTAATGAAAAGATGAGAGACATTTTAAGCAATGGATTAATCCTTTTTCACTCATCCATGAACCTGAGCATCTCTATCAATCCAAAGAGCATAGATTCTTGCATTCCAAGTTAGTCTGCACAAAGCAGCCTACTCCTCTCTTAGAAAGACGTAATAGTGCATTTCAGCTCATCATCCCAGCACATTCCATCTCTATGAAATAAACATTTGCACAATATCATTTTCCATACCCAATTGGAGAAAGGCCATTCAAAATATAAGCGATCCCTACTTTTAACTTCATTACTGCTGAAAAGGCATAATCAATCACCCACATACCCCTTTTTATCATCATATCCCTTGTGGAAAGTCTGTTTCTAATTGCAAGCCAGCCAATGAAAGATGCCTAGGTATAAAAAACTATAAAAACAACAAAACACCAGCAGCTAAAAGTTGCAACACCTAAACAGAACAATCAACAAACTAAATAGGAACTGGAACCATACTTAAAAATAATCAAACTAAAACCCCTAGAACTATTCACCAACAAATTTTGCACTCTCTTCACAAACTCAACCTCAGCATTGTCTCTTTTGATCAAAAGCAAGATAAGCCTCCTCAGACTTGACATTGCCGCTAATTACAACAACATTTCTTTGAAGCCAAATTTAATAAACCTGGGATTTTACTACACTTAACTTAACAACATTATGCAAGCTATATACCTGGGATTTTAACGATGGAGAGAGAGAGAGAAAGAGAGTACCGTGGATCGGAGTGAAGGGATCGGAGTGAAGCCTCTGTAACCTCTGCCGCCGACGAGAGTCCTCTGCCGCCGATGGTGTGAGGGTGTGAGGGTTTGAACGTGTTCTGCTAAGGGTGAGGGTGATAGGGAGACAAGGTGGGTTTCGTCTTTGCCCTTTTCTTTTCTGGGTATTGTGGGTAACATATTAGTTTAAGTGTTGCTTGTGGGGAGACATGGCTGAATGGTACTCGAGCTTCAGGAGCTCGGGTACCAATCAGTTTTTTAAATTCCAAACGAAGATGGTCAGGTGCCACGTGGATGAAAAAAAGGGGGTACTCGAGCTTGGTGAGCTCGAGTATCACAAAAAGTGGTACTTACCTAAATATTTCCGAAACAGTGTTGCGGACCCAATTATTTCCAAAATTAGTGCTAATGGGCCATTTTGCCCGGTGTTATCATGCCAACCTTAGCCCGCTCAGACTTGTTATTCCGTGTAAGAGCAACCGCATATAAGTTAGTAAAATTCAAAAAAAAGGTTAATTTTACACATTTTAACTAAAAAAATACTCACATCAATAGTTGCATAAGTTTGTATATATCCAAAATTGCTACAGTAATTGTATATATCAATAATTTATTATTTTTTATCTCTCACCTTTCAAGTTCTCACTCTTTTTACCAACGGCCATAGCAACCCAGTAAAGAAGAAGAAGATGACAAACATCCAACCACCAACTTAGCACCACACAACCATCACCATCGCAACCCAACTCAAATCAAGCCAAACAAAAATTAAGCTAAACGTACTGGAAAACCCAACTCATAATCAACCCAAACTTGAAGAAAAACTCATCCCAAACCCAAACCAAAATCAATAAAAACTAAATCCAACCCAACAGAAAACCCATATGAAAAATCCAACAAAAACCCACATGAAAAACCCACCAGAAATCAGTTGGATTTGCCATCAATCTGCCACCGCTAGGTTGTTGCTGCTCTGCCACCGGTTTGCCTTGCTGCTGTCGCCGGATCTTCTGCATGTGTGAATTCTAGGTTTGAGATATGAGTGAGGAAGAGAGTTTAGGGAGAAACAGAGGCAGAGAAGAATTAAGAGAGAGAGAGAGAGAGACACAATTGGGACTTGGGATGGAAAAAAATATTAATGAAAGAGATATTTATTAATAAAATTAAAAAAAAAATTATTTAAATAAATTAGAATGTATAATAGATATTCTGATGTGGGTGTTTTGTAAAAGTGATCTTATAAAATAGAAAAAGTAGGTTGTTGGTGTAAAATAGACGGGAAAATTTAGCCGGACTGATGCAATTGCTCTAAAAAGTAAAAACCTTGACTCAAACTTCCATATGTCTAAACTCACACCCAATTTTACTAGTTTCAACTTGTGATTATATTTTAATACTTACACCCAGAACTACCATGGTACTTCTAGAAAAAAAAAAATTAGGTGTACCAATTACATGGTAAGACTTAAACATGTTATGGATTTAGGTGTGTTTCTAGACTTATATTTCTTTTTTTTGGCCGAGTACATATATAATACTATAATTAGGAGATGAGAAATTTTAATCTAGATGCCTTAGTTAAAAGAAAAAAGAAAAAAAAAAAAAGGAATTGTCAATTAAGATACAAGACTCTTGATAATATGATGTATTGTTTATTTTTTGAGATAATTCAATAATTACAATAAAAGGAAGAGATTTCAACCGTAAACATCTTGGTTGAAAACAATAATAAGTATCAGTTGAGTTATAAATCTCGTGACAAGATGAAGTGGTGCTTCTTACTTTCAACTTATTATTACTACAATTATTTTGCATGGAAGACTAGAATCACACGTTGTAATTGTGACAATTGGCAAATGTTGCGGAGGGTTGATATATTTTGATACATGACTTGTTATTTGGCACAAGAAGAGTTGGCCATTTTTCCTTTGGTTTAATCATGCCAAGCTAGGCCACTCAGACTTGTTATTTGGCACAAATGGGTAGGTACTCGCTATTTTCAAGTGATTACTACTCAACTATTTTGCAGGGGAACAAAAGACAAAAGAAAACACTTCTCTTTCGATAAGTAATATAAAACACCTGGTCACAACTTATAATCATGAATTATAAGACAATATATGAAAAGCTAACGATAGGTACCATTATGAATAAAATATCTCTACAAACTAGTTTTTAGATAAACCTTTCAAACTCCTTATATATCTTTATATTAAGTGTGAATTGTGAAAATCTAACTGTTGGATTGCATGTTCTTATTATATCCTTCACGTTTACAAAATTTTAGAACATCAAAGATAAATTGTTATGTCATCAAACAAATATTAAAATTTCAAGTTTTTATGATTTGAAATTATGTATAAAATATAAGTTTGTTGATCAAATAGTAAATAAAATTTGATTTGAAAGAAATTTGATATGCATGTTATGAACATAAAAAACATAAAATTTAAAGATTAGATTTTTTAAAATTCAAAAAAAAAAAAAAGAT
Organism: Quercus tomentella; assembly: GCA_028535165.1. Lineage (NCBI taxonomy): Eukaryota > Viridiplantae > Streptophyta > Magnoliopsida > Fagales > Fagaceae > Quercus > Quercus tomentella. The sequence goes on from JAPQVY010000156.1 coordinate 48,464,087, forward strand.
ACATGAAAAGTTTGATAAGTTTCATTGAAACTTTATTCGTATCATTATGGCTCTTAAGGGCCATTTGGTATAATAATTTAAATAACACTTTTCAATTTTTAAACAATATTACACACTTTTTTACACAACTTTTTACTCACAATATTTAAAAAAAATACAAATACGTGACAACGCCCTAAAATTTTGAACACCCAACTTCCTTTTTTTTTCTCCTCAAATTAAGCCTAGCGTATCCTACAGTGACCTCGTCCTATTGTACTGTCAATGAAAACTATATAGGCCGGCTACTCTACTCCCACTTGCTAGACAGGAAATGATTGCAAAAATCAATGTCACCCACTATTAAACAGAAATTGTAGTAGTAGAAGAGCTTTTGATTTGATCATCTTGGACCAACATCTTTATCTAAATTTTTGTCCAAATTTTAGTTAAGAGTCTAAAGACTCTCTTCTTCTTCTTCTTCTTTTTTTTTTTTTGGTAAACCATGAGATAACATTAAAACTAAGAATTCACAAGTTTGTTACAATGCATATTAACTTTATCAAAAGCTAAAATAGTCTCCACCATAAGCGGTGGGTTACAAAAAAAGCAAAATAGGACAAGGACTGTGCTCCTAGTTTAGTCAATGCATCAGCACACTAGTTGACTTCACGATAAGCATGGATCACGCGCTTATTTGGGAACTCCTTCAAGAGGTTCCTGCAATCAGTTAAGAGTGGCTCCATCAATAAATTTTCAAAGTCATTGTTAATCAGATCAACAACACTTAAAGCATCAAGCTCAATAATTAAATGGTAGATTCCCATCTCCTTGAATAACAAGCTTTTCTATTTGAATTAACCATTTCTTCAGGAAAAAAAAAATTATATTAACCATTTTTTTAAATATATATCCTCTGCCAGCCTCTCTATTTCATTTAAATAATTGTTTCTCAAAAAAAAAATTTATATATATATATATATATTTCATTTAAATAATCATTTTTCCCTTCTCAAAATCTTCCTTTTACTTAATAATTTAAATTGTAAGATCTTAATAATAATAAAGAGGTTATGTTATATGTCTAATATAGATTGTGATATAGAAATGAGGTAGATTTGTGTTCTACATATACTTTTCCCACGCGGATGATTACAAAACTTTTGATTGATGTGTGTATTACCACAGAATGTTATTCCTTTAATTTCTTATTGCAGAAACCTTTTGGCAAGAACATGGACATTGTATCTATTTTGTTAGTGCATTTTAAATTAAATCACGTAAAAAATTAAATTAACTAAAGCTTAATAAAGGAATGAGTTATAGTGGAGTTTGTTGAAGAAAGAGTTAACTTGTATACAAGTTAAATAAATAAAGAGGAGTTATCTAAGCTAATAAATATTATGTAGGTTATAAGAGGTTCTTGAAGACTATATATATATAGCTATGCTATATATGTTGTACACATATTATTCATTTCTTGTACTAAATAGTAAATATGTATATGCTTAAAAAGATGTGAATAAGACATATGAAATTATGGACATTGTATGTACAAAGTGGATGCTAATTAACATGTAAAAAAATAATCAAGACTATTTTTCCTTATAATTATTTGAAACGTGAAACCTAGAGACAATATAGTATTTTTGTGATTTTGGCAGATTAACACTATTTAGGGAATTTTTTAACCAAATTGCCCTCTTTTGAAATATCCAAATAGCCCTGTTTTGGAACTCCATGGCTGAGATGGCAGTGGATAATGATGAAGCCAAAAATGATCGTCAGTTGATAACCTCGTCGGAGTTTATGACGAGGTAACGTTCCCCGCAAAGATGAGAGAGAAAGGCACCGGAGTAGTGTTAGCCAACAGTTCTCCAATGATTAAGTCAGTAGAGTTTTCAATATCTCTCTAAGAATTAGAATGTAATTGTGTATGTCTACCTTTCTCCTGGTGCTTGGTGGCTTATTTATAGCCTTAGTACAACTATTAGGAGGCTTATTCTGAGTGTAATTGATGGCAACCTCTTAATGGCTCTCTTGGTTGTCTTTTGTAATGTATACCTGAGCTTAAATGAGGCTTAATTGGCTCATGGTTGGCCTTTCTGATCATTGGAGCTCGTCGATTACGAAACCATTAATGACAGCGCCATAAATGTTGTATGGTCGTCCTCTCATGGACGACCCTGTGGATTGTATGCTCGTCATTTGTGTGGATTGTGCTGTATGACGAACCTATAATTTTAGTACTCGTTAGATAAAATGGCTATTCTCACACTTTCAAAACCTAGGTTTATGGTTGATTAGTGTTCCTTCTTTTATTTATGTGAAAATTGAAAACCTAAAATTCATATATAATTTTTCATTATTTTTTCCAATTCAATCTCTCAAACAATTAAAAACTCAGCAAGAGTCAAACGTTACATGTACATTGCTAGATACATTGTGGATTGGTACCAGAATTCAAGGCCATTGGTGGCCATAAGAGATCAATGTTCCAATATTCTTGTTTGTTTGAGCTAGATCTAGACAGTGGCAGCTCCAAGAATTTTTCTTAGGATGTTTCTTAAGAAGTATAAATTATACAATCTAATAAAAAGAGAAATTCATATATTGACAACAACAACAATAAAAAACCCACAAATACATAAAGTTTACAATTGCTTTCTACGAGTTTTCATATTTTGAAATCGTTACATGATAGTCTCATTATCAATACTACAAGTTACATCTCTTTCAATGTACACAACCAAGCAATCGTTCATCCACTGAATGTAGAACAAATTATGAAGTAAAATTTAATTTTATTGGTATAAAAAAAAAAAAAAAATTGAGGGCATTCTCAAAATTTTTTTTGAAGGGTAGACAAATAAAAAATTTTAAATTATTATATATAAAAAAAAAAAAAAAAAATTCAGGTCAGGGTGGTCCTGGGACCACCCTGGCCTTAAGGTCCCGCCCACCCCTGGATCTAAATCACAAAGATGGACTAAATTCTCCCCAAAAAAAAAAAAAAAGTTTTGATGTACAACAAATTACTAACAAAGAGCCTTCCATCATTGAATGAATGAGATGTGGACCATATTATTGACAGTTAATTAATTTGGAAGACCACCCTGGCCTTAAGGTGGCACCGACCCTGGATCTAGATCACAGAGATGGACTAAATTCTCCCCCCCAAAAAAAAAAAGTTTTGATATACAACAAATTACTAACAAAAAGCCTTCCATCATTGAATGAATGAGATGTGGCCATATTATTGACAGTTAATTAATTTGGAGGACCACCATGGCCTTAAGGTGACGCCGACTACAGAGATTTCAGTCACATCGTCCAGAGCACTAGGAATTATTGCCCTTTCTATTTTCTGTCCTACGCCATTGAACATCATCTCTCTTTCCAACTGCAAACAATAGAACTCAAAAACTCAAGAGCTTACTGCAACTCCAAAATTCAACAGAGAGAGCAACTCTAATTCCAGCCTGTTTAACTCAGCATTGCTTACTCCTCCAACCCGAGCAAAAAATGCGTTGTTATAATGCCTGAAAAATTGTAATCGAAGCAAAACAACATTATTATCATAACAATTGCGTGCTATTTCATTTGTGTAGAACAAATTACAGAATCAAGCACATCAATGACGCTGCCCAAGGTACATGTTATCCAAATGCTTTCTTCAGCAAAATATATGCTGCACTTGTATTGTTGTTTTTGTACTAAGCAGCAAAACATATTATATAAATGAATTGTATGCAACATATGTGATGGATGGCCCCCCAAAATTTTGAATTTTTTTGAAATATATATATAATTATTTTAATATTTTCAAAATTTAGTCTAAAAAATAAGAGTTGGCCTCCCCAAATATTTGATTTAGTCCAATGATGCTCTTAAAAAAATTTTTTGTCTAATAATTATAGAGACATAATATTATTTTTCACAATTCTATTTTTTATTGTAAATATGCTCTTATATCTGTTAAATATTTGATAAAGTTTAATACCAAACATATTTGAATCTATATCTTTTTCAACCAGTTATGTGGCAATTAATAAGTCACTGACTCATTAAAAAAATAATATCACTAAAACTATACATGAAATGTCTCTTTAGTTACTACATAATGGATTAGAGTAAGATAGCTTCAAATATGTTTGAAGCCTAACTTATTCCTCTAAGTTTTGGATCATTCATATTTTTGAAAATTTCATTAGTTCAATTGAAAGATTTTTTACTTACTTTAGTATAAAATTTGATAGTTTGTATTGAAAATGAAATTTTTTAAGAATTTCACTATAAAAATAGTAAAAATGAATTTTATTTAATGTAAGATCGCCACCAAACAAAATTTTGATTGAAATTACTAAGCTCTTTTTGTTGTTGTGGTATGTGTATTGTAAGGACACGATTCTGTTGAGGCCCAATAAGGATGTTGAGCTCGCACATGAAAGATCCCTCACAATATGATTTGTAGAGAGTGGGCTTGAAAAGCTAGCCGTTGGGCACGGGGCGGTATTCCGGTCTTGATTTTAGAGGGATTCATATAGAAAGAGGAGTTGGGTTTGAACATTTAAGCCCTATAGTGTCGCATCCCATGGGTTTGGACTCCTCGGACTTGATCTGAGGAGCATTAATGTCCTACTTCGGTTCCCCAACGGTGGGTCTTTTTTCTCTGATCTGCATGAGTTGTTTCGGTGTTTTCCCCCATGGAGTCTCTTCCTGAGGTCGGATGGAGAGAGCCCCCATTTTTGGCTCACTTACTTTTACTTTTATATTAGCCTGCGTTCGCTGTCCTTCGTCCACGTGTAGGGTCAACCTTTACAAGACTGATATTTGTCCCATCAGTCCAATCCCAGAATTGTTGGGGATGGTTGATAAAGCTGAAGAATACGGCTCTGTCAGGTGCAGAGTCTTATCTGGGAAGGGTAGTAAGGATAACTTCCCCCAAGATATTTTAGATCTCCTTACAAATTTGTTCCTATATCTCTTCTTTACCCCTCTTCCCAATGGAGCTTTGGGTCCGCCGAGGACTAGACTGTCCTCGGCTGCGTCTCCGGGCCATTTTTGCCTTATATTTTTGAGCTCGGGCCATCACCTTTTTCGGCTTGGGCCTTTGGACTCCCCATGAGCAAGTGGGCCTGGCCCATAAATCATTAGGCCCCACAATAGCCCCTCAAAACCCTGCTATCCGACTTCTTGGTTGGAAAGGAGGGTTTTGGTAAACCCAGGCCTTTAGTATGGCTTATTTAATTCAGCTCCGCATTAATGTGGGCGGTTTTCCACCTGTCCAGGAAACTCACCGGTTTACAAGGTATTCCCTTTAATTTGCTCGTGACCCGCTCCTGCCGTTTGGCTGTCCAAGACGCGCCTTCAATGATTTCCCTTTGCGAGGCTCATTTACGTCCGGCGGCTCATTTGATGAGGTGGGGAAGTGGAACGGACACATCTTTATTCTTCAGATTCTTTTGGAAACCTGAATGAATTTAATACCTTCCGTTTTGCCCTTCCTATAAGAAGGCAAGTAGGAAGCCATCACTTTCGTGCAGACACCCTTCCATCTTTCTGAGATCTGAAACCCTCAACCTCCCTTAGCGTTCACTTAACCCAATTGTTATTCCCCACATCAGAATACGTTTACCATAACGAGTGATGAAGGAACCATACCCCTCCTCAAAACATCATGTTCTAATAAAGCTCGAAATGGCTCGGTCAGGGCAAGGATGGCGGAGACTTAAGATTTGCCCCACCTCCCTTTCAGCCAAAATCCGAAGTAGGGGCTCGTCACGTCAAACTTTCGTCGTGACTGAGTCGAGAACACCCACTATCAGCACCACCCGGCTCCTCACGAGCATACCTAACATGGCACCAGTGTGTTAGGAGTCAGGACTGAGGCAGGGGCCAAGTGCCTCTGCTTCTTCCTCTCTTTGTTCACTGGTGCCCTCCTCCGCCTTCCTCTCTTAGTCTTCCCAGCACCAGTTCCGTCCTGGTGCTGTCCTTCTCCCTCTTTTGCTCCTCTCTCTTTCTTTTCATCTCTTCCCCTCTTCTTCTCCTCCTTCTCTTACTCATGTCCTCCGTCTTCTTCATTCATCTCCTCCATCTTCTTCTTCCTTCTCCTTCAAATTCTTCTTCTTTCTCCTTCATCTTTTTCCAAAGAAGGCTCTTCTTTCGATATGAGCAATACTGAGGCAGAGATTGGAGAGACTTTGAAGACGAGTTTAAAAGACACCTAGCTGTTTACTTATCTGTACTGCGAATGTTAGTGTTGCTTCGGCAGCTCACCTTTTGTATAGGCTTGTTTGAGCCCCTTTTTGTACGTTGTAATAATTTTTCATATTAATAAAAATTGCTGTTATTTTACTTCGCATGTTTTGTCTCTATGTTTTTACAAACTTGCGAACGCTGCTCGGCACAATAATATAGCATTTGAATCGATGACAACTAAGGCCAAAATACTTGCTAATAAAAAGAAGTCACCACAACTTTAACAGAATTGCTTGACTTAGCAATGCGTACCTGTGAATAACGATACTTGCCCGAAACAATGCCGAGATTAGAACTGGATGCTCTATGCGGTGTAGGAAATAATCGTTCGAAGACATATCACCCGCAAAAATGAACAGCCCCTTTAGGCTACCGAATAGTGGAGTGCCCCACCATCATCCTAACACTTTTATTGGCCTTAACATTTCAGTATCTGAGCCGGGGACTTTTCCCATCCGAGCAGTTATAAAACTTGTAACTTTCCTCTCTTTCTCCTTTTTTTTTTTTTTTTTTTTTTTTTTTTTTTTTTTTTACTTGGTTTCCCCATAGGCTTGAGTCCGAGGACCGTGCAAGGCCTTGGTTCTGTATAAAACTTGTAGTTTTCCTTTTTTGTACTTGGTTTCCCCATAGGCTTGAGTCCGAGTTCCATGCAAGGCCTTGGTTCTGTCCAAAACTTGTAATTTTCCTTTTTTGTACTTGGTTTCCCCATAGGCTTGAGTCCGAGGACCATGCAAGGCCTTGGTTCTGTCCAAAACTTGTAATTTTCCTTTTTTGTACTTGGTTTCCCCATAGGCTTGAGTCCGAGGACCATGCAAGGCCTTGGTTCTGTCCCTGGGCCCCTATGCTGAACGGGCCTGGGCCGCGAATTTACTGGGCTCATAAATTAGGGGGTATTTCCGTAGTCTTAGGTCACGCGGTACTTTTTGGCGTCCCAGTGTTCGAGGTGCGCCTTCACGAGGCTCCTTTAATCTCAGGGTTGCAGACGGCATTGGAAATCGAGCCGGAGACATTTTGTCTGTAGCATTCCTTGGGACGCTGCGTGAATTAAATGCCACCACCTTATCTTTTTAAATAAATAGGAGAGAAAGTTGCTGTACCTGCGCACAAATCCTTCAGTTTCCTCCCTTAGTATATCATGTTTGAGGCGAGGGTTGGGGAAAAGGAACTCTCTCCGCCACGAAGGCGCCGTGTCCTCCTGAGACTCAAAATAGTGAGGTACGGGCAAATGAGGCATAAATTTAAGGGAATATTCCGTTTCGACAGAGGGGAAAGGGCGTTTCTCCATCTTTTAGTCAAAATCCGAAGCAGGTTCTGTTCATGCCAGAATTTTGGTGTGTCAGAAGAAAGATTCTCTGCCATCAGCACTTCTGCCTTGTTGCAGGCAAATTTTTGGTGAAGGCTCCTCAACTTCCGGCTCCCTGCACCTTTCCTGCAGCGGTGCAGGCCCCAAGCTGGGTTCTTTTGCTGCCTGAGTTATGGGCATGCAAAAGCATTGAGGAAGAACATGGTCTTGAAGCAGTAGCCAACCTCTCATCTGTGCTTCTTCTTCGGCTTTACCTTCACTCTCTTGTATTTTTCTTTTCACTCCTCTAGTTAGCTTTAGCATAAGCTTATTTATGCTCTTTCAATGTACGCTGTACTGTTTCTTTGTCTTAATAAAAAATGAATTTATTTCTTTTTAAATATTTTTCCTTTCTGTAACAATTATTTTGTGCATGGGATGCTACATGTGTGTTTTCCTTTGTTGATACTTAGAGCAGGAAACCTTGAAACAGAAACCTACTAATTCTAGTTTACCGACATTAACAAGCATAATAATGATAATTTCCAGTGAATTAAAACTCACAAAACTAACCGGGATAATGGCCGAGTGCTTCATAATGCATGCAAGGCGATCGTCCGAGAACGATAAGCTCTAAATAATTCGTCCGAGAGGGTAGCCGAGCAGTGAGGGACTTCGACTGTGTGTTTTTTGGCAACACATTGTCTTATACGGCATCAATCCTCTAGGTGTTAAGGATCTGAGGATAGATCGGGGAATCCATGTAGTTTAGGGGTTAGCCTGATTATCAACGGCGAATTCTCCTCGGATAGATTCTATGGTCCAGGTAACGTCCAGGTCGTGCCCAAACCCCCTGTTGGCTCTTCTTGGTAGTTGGTTTCCCCATAGGCTTGAGTCCGAGGATCATACAAGGCCTCGGTTTTGTCCAAAACTTGTAATTTTTCTTTTATGTACTTGGTTTCCCCATAGGCTTGAGTCCGAGAACCATACAAGGCCTCGGTTCTGTCCAAAACTTGTAATTTTTCTTTTATGTACTTGGTTTCCCCATAGGCTTGAGTCCGAGGACCATGCAAGGCCTTGGTTCTGTCCAAAACTTGTAATATTTCTTTTTCGTACTTGGTTTCCCCATAGGCTTGAGTCCGAGGACCATGCAAGGCCTTGGTTCTGTCCAAAACTTGTAATATTTCTTTTTTGTACTTGGTTTCCCCATAGGCTTGAGTCCGAGGACCATGCAAGGCCTTGGTTCTGTCCAAAACTTATAAGATTTCTTTTTTGTACTTGGTTTCCCCATAGGCTTGAGTCCGAGGACCATGCAAGGCCTTGGTTCTGTCCAAAACTTATAAGATTTCTCTTTTTTGTACTTGGTTTCCCCACAGGCTTGAGTCCGAGGACCATGCAAGGCCTTGGTTCTGTCCAAAACTTATAAGATTTCTTTTTTTGTACTTGGTTTCCCCATAGGCTTGAGTCCGAGGACCATGCAAGGCCTTGGTTCTGTCCAAAACTTATAAGATTTCTTTTTTGTACTTGGTTTCCCCAGAGGCTTGAGTCCGAGGACCATGCAAGGCCTTGGTTCTGTCCAAAACTTATAAGATTTCTCTTTTTTGTACTTGGTTTCCCCACAGGCTTGAGTCCGAGGACCATGCAAGGCCTTGGTTCTGTCCAAAACTTATAAGATTTCTCTTTTTTGTACTTGGTTTCCCCACACGCTTGAGTCCGAGGACCATGCAAGGCCTTGATTCTGTCCAAAACTTATAAGATTTCTTTTTTGTACTTGGTTTCCCCATAGGCTTGAGTCCGAGGACCATGCAAGGCCTTGGTTCTGTCCAAAACTTATAAGATTTCTTTTTTGTACTTGGTTTCCCCATAGGCTTGAGTCCGAGGACTATGCAAGGCCTTGGTTCTGTCCAAAACTTATAAGATTTCTCTTTTTTGTACTTGGTTTCCCCACAGGCTTGAGTCCGAGGACCATGCAAGGCCTTGGTTCTGTCCAAAACTTATAAGATTTCTTTTTTGTACTTGGTTTCCCCATAGGCTTGAGTCCGAGGACCATGCAAGGCCTTGGTTCTGTCCAAAACTTATAAGATTTCTCTTTTTTGTACTTGGTTTCCCCACAGGCTTGAGTCCGAGGACCATGCAAGGCCTTGGTTCTGTCCAAAACTTATAAGATTTCTTTTTTGTACTTGGTTTCCCCATAGGCTTGAGTCTGAGGACCATGCAAGGCCTTGGTTCTGTCCAAAACTTATAAGATTTCTTTTTTTGTACTTGGTTTCCCCATAGGCTTGAGTCCGAGGACCATGCAAGGCCTTGGTTCTGTCCAAAACTTATAAGATTTCTTTTTCGTACTTGGTTTCCCCATAGGCTTGAGTCCGAGGACCATGCAAGGCCTTGGTTCTGTCCAAAACTTATAAGATTTCTCTTTTTTTTTTACTTATTTATTTTCGAATGTAAGCCCCTAGACCAGGGCGGGGAAAGCCGGCTTGAGGCTAGAAGCCCCTAGAGTTGTCCGCGCCGTTGTCACTGCGAGGCGCAGCCCCTAGCAGAAGTTTATGTCAAAGCAACAACTGCACGTCGCCGGAGACGGAGGAAACTCCGCGAACCTCTGCTTGCTAGAGAGTTGACTCCACCGCCACCTGTGCCAACGCGCAAGCCTTTCCCATAGACGACGCCAATTGTAAGGACACGATTCTGTTGAGGCCCAATAAGGATGTTGGGCTCGCACATGAAAGATCCCTCACAATATGATTTGTAGAGAGTGGGCTTGAAAAGCTAGCCGTTGGGCACGGGGCGGTATTCCAGTCTTGATTTTAGAGGGATTCATATAGAAAGAGGAGTTGGGTTTGAACATTTAAGCCCTATAGTGTCGCATCCCATGGGTTTGGACTCCTCGGACTTGATCCGAGGAGCATTAATGTCCTACTCCGGTTCCCCAACGGTGGGTCTTTTTTCTCTGATCTGCATGAGTTGTTTCGGTGTTTTCCCCCATGGAGTCTCTTCCTGAGGTCGGATGGAGAGAGCCCCCATTTTTGGCTCACTTACTTTTACTTTTATATTAGCCTGCGTTCGCTGTCCTTCGTCCACGTGTAGGGTCAACCTTTACAAGACTGATATTTGTCCCAGCAGTCCAATCCCAGAATTGTTGGGGATGGTTGATAAAGCTGAAGAATACAGCTCTGTCAGGTGCAGAGTCTTATCTGGGAAGGGTAGTAAGGATAACTTCCCCCAAGATATTTTAGATCTCCTTACAAATTTGTTCCTATATCTCTTCTTTACCCCTCTTCCCAATGGAGCTTTGGGTCCGCCGAGGACTAGACTGTCCTCGGCTGCGTCTCCAGGCCATTTTTGCCTTATATTTTTGAGCTCGGGCCATCACTTTTTTCGGCTTGGGCCTTTGGACTCCCCATGAGCAAGTGGGCCTGGCCCATAAATCATTGGGCCCCACATGTATATATATAACTTATCACATAAAAAAGTGTGTATATAATAAAAAAACGTATGTATATGTGTATATGAGGTTGTCTTGATAAATATATTAGAGTTGCAACTTGGCCTCCCAAACAAAAATTCCTAGCTCCGCACCTGGACTCCGCCCCTAGATCTAGATTACAGAGATGGACTAAATTCTCCCAAAAAAAGAAGAAGTTTTGATGCACAACAAATTACTAACAAAGAGCCTTCCATCATTGAATGAATGAGAATCGGACCATATTATTGACAGTTAATTAATTTGGAACTGATGTTTTCTAATTGACTTGTGCATGCAGGTTCTACGTTAGAGTTTAGACCCACGTGTATGGAAACATTTTCAACTATTGCTGATCACACGTTTCTGTTGAAAAGAACAAATCGGCCTTTTCAAAGCTAGCTAGTGGTGATTCATGTGCACAAAAATACAAAAAGTTATTAGTATTTGTTAAAAGCAGTTAGAATTATATTAATTAGTAATTTAAAAACAATTGTTAGCTATGTTCTGATGAGAGGAATCATCAATAACATTATAGAATCCATTTTTCTCTTTCTTGTGTATTTGTTTCTAAAACATTATAGTTTTCATTAAAAAAATTCTAGTTAAAAAGCCATTTCTAACTGTTCAACCCTAACCTATCCGAACACCTGATTAAAAAGAGCACGAGCACTTTCGATCAGATGGACAAATTAAAATTGAGCTTTGGCTTTAACAAATTAATATCATATTTCCAGTCGGGTCATAGATTTTTAAAAATTCACTTGAAAACTTTGACCCGGCCAAAACTAAAAATGAATATTTCTTTTTACCCATCAACTTTTCAGTGTATTATTAGGTTGTCAAAATCAGGATACTACGTAGGATTATAAGAGGTAAATGGGATCGTGAATCGTAGAATCGGACCGTGAATCGTATGATCCTATATTATTTGAGAAAAAAACAAAAAATACACATTTATACGTTAAACAATCACATAAATTATACATTCATTCATAAAAAACCAAAAATTTGTATTCATTTGATGTAATTATCATATATCACTACATCCATTTACAAGCATCATTTAAAGAGGCCAAAAATCTCAAAACATGGCACTCTATTGAGATGTTATTTTTTAGGGAAAATTATAACTTATCCACCTGTGGTTTGGCTGAAATTTAAGTAGCCTATTTGTGGTTTGAAATTTGACACTTTACCCACCCAAGATTAGTTCAATTAGATTTCCTTAATCCACTTTTGTTAAAAACATGACTATATATATAATTTTGCTCCACTTTTATGTCTCTCTCCTCCAAAAACACAAAAAAAAAATACAAGATAAAAAAGAATCCAACGAAACACTTGTATCATGAGATTTCAAATCATAGGTGGACAGTTTAAATTTCAGTCAAACCTCAGGTGGGTAAGTTATAATTTGCCCTATTTTTTATTTGGGTCCAATTGATACTCTATCTCTTTACATTATAATAGTAAAACTTGGTCTATTGGGATGTTATTCTTCATTTGGGTTCAACTGAGCCTTCTGTCAAGTTAAACTTCTGTCAAGTTAAAGAAGATTACAAGAAACCAGGATTGTTTAGAATTGTCAAAATTGTATGATCCTACCGATCCTGAATGATCGCAAAGATCCTTGAAAAATCCGGATCGTTTTAGGAGGTGGGATTGTAAAATTATAGTATCGTAGGATTTAGATCAGGATTTTGACAAACATTAGTACATGTAACAAATGAGACGATTGAATGTGGGTCAGAAATGGGTCGTCCTAAACAATGTTTAACCAAAAACATCATTTCACTTCATGGTCATTCATGCCATTTTAATTTTATTGCTAAGAACCAATGGACGAATCCGGGGAAGATTTCTACGCTTTCTATTTGTATGCATTGTCTTAATTAAACATTGTTTAATTGAAAATATCATTTCATTTGTACGGTCATTAATGACATATTTTATTGCTAAGAACCAGTGGACAAAATCTATATCTCCTATTTGTATACATTGTGATTGCCAATAAGTGATTGGTATGACACAGTTATGGTAAATGTCGACAAATTCATCATAGACATAATACTATGAGGTAGTTGCTATCAAATAAAATTATTTCCATATGGACTACATAAAGTTGAAAAGATGATATAAAGGACTCATTAACTAAAGGTTTGAGTAGAGGGTAAGTAAATTGCTTACCGAGGGAGATGTGTTTAAAGTCTGACTTAATAGTTTTTGGGATGGCAACTCTACATAGTTGATTAGATATCCCAAGATCTAAGTTCAAAGGGGCAATAGAATCGTGGACACTACCCTTGTCACTATAGAGATAACTTCTCACACCCATTCCTATGTTAAAATAGTTAAGCCAGCAAGTGATCAAAGAGAGTGAAAGGGACACAATTTTGTTTGCTAAGCATTCATACTGTTGTGGTTTTTTTTTTTTTTGTTTTTTTTGTTTTTTTTTGTGATCAATGTATCTATGATCAATGTATCCTTGGAGATAGACGTCTAAGAGTCTCAAAGCACTATTGATAAAATAGTGTGAGAGGTAAAATTTGTCATAGGGAGAAAATGTCAAACACTAGCGTTTAATCAGATTTGCATTTATCATTCTACGTTCATCTGACCAATGAGTATATTTAAGTGATTTTAATTTTTTATGCATTATACATATTTGTTTCGTTTGTTGTTCCTATTTACATAATCACATGAGTAAGTTATTTGAGAAATATATCCCACAAATATTGCCTTCTACAAGAATATTCAATTGAAATCATAAATATGCATTTTAGACTGTAATGTTTTAGGGCCAAAATTGGGGGGAAATGTAAAATTGGGGCTAAAATAAATAGATGTCACAAAAAAAAAAAAAAAAAAAAAATCAAGTCACCTCATTACTCTGTCAGTCTGTTGTTTACATTTATAAGAAAATTAATGAAACGTGATGAAAGGACCAACATAGCTCATTTTTAGAACTTTTTAGGGATTGAAATCCGATGATTTGAAACATTAAAGACTAAAAGAGCTTAAAAGGTAAATTTTATGGACCAACAATTTATTTTGACCAAAAGATTATGAAATATTATTAAATTAGTTGAAAACTAATAATAATTTATTTAAAAACCTTATAATGTTTTTATAATAGAATTTTAATCGAAAAAAAGTTTTTATACTCTGAGGACAATATTGTTAGTATAAAAAGTGTTAAGTGTGACCAAACAAAAAAGAAAAAGAAAAAGTGTTAAGTGTGTAAAATAAGGGGGTAAAAAAACTATATACGTATGCTATAAGGAGAAAAAATATATCTTCCGTAGAATTAAAAAGTACAAAATAACGACAAAATGTCATTAATAAATTAACTTAATAGATCATTACTAAGTACGTAAGACTGAAATTTAAAAAAAATTAATTAATTAAAAAATTGATTTGTATGCTTCAGAATTTTCAAAAAGCTCTATACATAATACATGCCGTTTTCAAAAAATAATTCTATAATATTTAACCTTTAGTTTTCATTTCCAAGGATTCAAGAGTTAGGTTTTTATTATAAAAAAAATAAAAACTTAAAAGGGATGTTGTAACATTAGAAGAATATAAAAACGAATAAAATTTGGCCAGTTGGTATATATATTGAGAATCATATATATTTTTTAAGTTAAGACTATATATATGCATAAGAGGTTTTTTTTTTATTTTTATTTTTTATTTTTTTTTATTTTAAGAAAAATGAACATTTACCAAAAAAGGAAGAAGAAAAGAAATGAAGAATACTTTTAACCAGTTAGGCCATTAGACGAGAGAAGGGGGTATTTTTGGGTTTAATGGATCAAGGTTGTAGTGAGGCGAAGGGGTTTTATTTGTTGTGTGAGAAGAGGCAAGTCAGTTTTGCGTGATTATATTTGTTTTAAAATTATTTGGCAAAATAATACAATTTGAAACTTATTTTGAGAAATAACCTCTAAATTGATCTCATATTTTAAAGGGATGAGATCTAGCTTTGTCATGCTGACATGGCAATAATAATGTGGCCATTTTAATAAAATTTCTCCACCCAAATCTCGTCTCTAGAGACAAGATGTATTTAATACATTTTTTTTTTAGAGTTTAAACTTATGGCGTTCGCTCCTAATGATAACTTTTTATCATCAGACTAAGACACCAATTGATTTTTTGTGTAGGTAGGGATTGAACTACAGATCTCTTATTCAACCATTAGAGACTTTACCAGTTGAGCTAACAGGAACCCACTAATACATTTTTTTTCATTCTTTTTGCCTCTCACATTTGTTTACCAAATCTACTCTCCTCTGTCTCTCCGGTCCAATCCCAAATCACTCCTCTGAGTCGCTATCTTCAACTCACCAATCCAACTCCAACTCGCCGAATCACCCCAAGTTGCCCCCTAATTCATCCCCAAGCACCATGGGATTGATTGGATCTTCTCAACTGAGTCCAGTCACCTCCAATCCTTGGAATTCCTAAGATACCCATTTTGAGATGTTGTGATAAGGCTTGACTTTGGATTGGCAAAGTCGGTGACGACTCTCCGTGTCCTAGTCACAGTAGAAGACCAACTTGGTTTTGGTTTTGTACACAGCCAGTAGCCGACTTAACATATTATAGATATGTGATGTTATACGGCTTGGTAAAATGGTGTATTGTACAATAGAGAGAAAGATGCTAGCTACAAAGCTAGTGTAAATACAATAGGTTGCTCTTATTTTTGGTGAGAGAACTAAGGGTGTATTTTGGGTTTGGGTCTTATGAGAGTGCTTGTGTGTTACTATTGTAATCTCTTTATTTTATAGTGAAACTTTCTCTTTTGCTGCCTATTGACGTAGACATATTGCCGAATCACATAAATTCTCCATGTCTATTTTTCTTCTCTCTTCTTTGATCTTGCATTAGTGAGTGTATTTTCACAACAATTGATATCAAAGCTCCAGGTTGGTAGATCCAATGGAGGTTAATGCTTCTATTGCCAAGGTAGGCATAGTTAAGTTTGATGAGACTAGTAACTTCAGGTTATGGCAAAGAAGGGTGAAAGACCCGATGGTACAACAAGGTTTGGTGAAGGCTTTGTATGGGAAAACAAAGAAACCAAAGAAGATGATTGATGACAAGTGAGAAGAACTCAAGATGAAGGCGGTGAGTACAATTGACTATGTATGGCAAATAAGCTTATGTATAATGTCATGGATGAGGTGTCAATTGTTGTTATATGGTTGAAGTTGAAGAGCCAGTATATGTCCAAGTCCTTCACAAATAAATTGAATTTTAAGCAAAACTTTATAGGCTTAAGATGGTAGAGGGTGTGGATTTGCCTCAACATATCAACATGTTCAACCAAGTTATTAGTGACATGTTGAGGATCGATATAAAATTTGATGATGAAGATAAGACAATGATGCGTTTGACTTCATTCACTGCTTCCTACAAACACTTGGTTACAACCTTATGTTTGGGGAAGGAGACTCTAGAATTTAAAGAGATCTCAGGAACCTTGATGGATCACTACCATCGGAAACAGAATTGAGGTAAGAGTTCTCGGAAAGGGCTCATGGTAAAGGGTAAACAAGATCGTGGAAGGAAGAAAGACAAGGAAATTTTTTTTGCCTGGGGATATATTAGATCCAAATCCAAAGCAAGATAGTGAAGTGCTATAAATGCCAAAAGAATGGGCATATACAGTGAGACTGTCCAGAGTGGAAAAGAGACAAGGAAGAAGACAATGAAAGGTCCTCAAGATTTGCCAACGTAGTGATAGTAGATACAGATTCAAATGGAGATTTGTGTTCTATTCCATCAAATGTAGACTGGTTGATTGATTCTTGGGTTTTAGATTCAACATGTTCATTTACATGACCCCTCATAAGAACTAGTTCGACCCTTATATGTTAGATAATTGTGGTTCCATTCTAATGGAAAACAATGTTGTTTGCAAAGTTGTTGGAATAGGAACAATTAAAGTTAAGATGTTTTATAATGTTGTGAGGACATTAATGGATGTAAGACATGTTCCAGATTTGCAAAATAATCTTATTTCATTGGGAATCCTAGACTCTAATTGTTTTAGCTATAAGTTTGAAAATGGGATAATGAAGGTATCAAAGGGTGCTATGGTTATGATGAAAGGGTAGAAAATAAATGGTAATATCTACAAATTGCTTGGTAGCACCATTGTAGGTGGAGCTGCTACAATTACTAAATCTGAGCAGGATGATGTGGCATATGCGATTTGGGCATATAGGTGAGCGTGGTATGAGGGAATTGCACAATAGAAATCTGTTGGTCGGAGTTAAGTCATACAAATTAGATTTCTGTAAATACTACATTATGGGAAAGTAGTGTAAGGTGTAATTCAAAACTTCCACACACAAGACAGAAGGTATTCTGGATTATATACATTTTGATATTTAGGGACCGTCAAAGGTTGTCTCTAAAGGTGGATCTCGGTATTATATGAGTTTGATTGATGACTATTCCAGGAAAGTTAAGGTTTACTTCTTGAAGAATAAATCTGATGCATTTGAAAAGTTCAAGAAGTGGAAATCCTAAGTGGAAAACCAAACAGGAAGGAAAGTCAAGTGTCTTAGAACTGATAATGGCACTGAGTACATGAATACGGAGTTCTTGTGGTTTTGTGAAGAGCATGGCATCAAAAGGCACTTTACAGTACCAAGAATACCTCAACAAAATGGAAGAGCTGAAAGGCTTAATAGAACACTTGGAGAAATAGCTAGGTACATAAGATTGAATGTTGGGCTTCCTAAGGTCTTCTGGGCTGAAGTTGTGAATATGGCTTGTTACATCATTAATCAATTGCCTAGGTTTTCACTTGACAGGAAAGTTGCTAAAGAGGTTTGGACTGGGAAAGAAGTTGATTATTCGTTGATAAGGATCTTTGGGTGTCATGCCTATGTGCATATTCGTAGTAAAGAAAGGTCAAAGCTTGGTTCAAAATCAAAGAAATGCATCTTTCTTGGGTTTAAGAAAGGTGTAAAGGGATACAAGATTTGGGATTCAGTTGCAGAAAAAATGGTGATAAGCAAGGATGTGGTATTTGACAAAAATCTATGATAAAAGCTATTAGAAAGGAAGAGGAATCTCAAGTGGTGGGAAGCAGTAGTGAAAATAGTAAATCAGTCTTGCAGGTGGAGCTAGATAAAGTGGAGCCTCAGCTAGAGAAGGAATCTCACAATACAATTTCAGACATACCTAAACACAACAAAAGACCATCAATCAGGTATGGTTTCGAGGATCTTGCTTCTTATTGTTTAATAATTAGTAGTAGGGACCCTTCAATATTTCAAGAAGCAATTGATAGCTCTGAAAGGGATAAGTGGAAGGAAGCTATGGTGGAGGAGATGGAATCCTTGAATAAGAACAAGACTTGGGAGTTGTCAGAACTTCCAAAGGGAAAGAAATCAATGGGTTGCAAGTGGATGTCTAGAAAGAGGGATGATATGGTAATTGCTGCTAAGAGCATGTGTGAGGTTGACAGGTGAAAATCTGTGTTGCGCAATGAGTTTGACATGAAAGTTGAAGACATGTCAAATGTCCCAAATGTAGGTGCCATTGGGTGTTTAATGTATGCAATGGTTTGCATTAAGCTGGATTTGGCTTATGTAGTGAATACTATTGGCAGGTGCACAGTGAACCCTAGTATAAAGCACTGGAATGCAATGAAGTGAATATTCAAAAACTTGAAATGTACTTCGGAACATAGGATCTTGTTTATGGGGTAGCGTGGTGATAATTTAGTGGTAGGGTATGTGGATGCAGATTATGTAGGCAATGTGGATGGTTATATTTTTACATTGTCAAGCGGGCTTATTTGTTGGAGATCCACATTACAATCAGTAATAACCATGTCTGCTACTGAAGTTGAATCCATGGCTGTAGGTGAAGCTGCAAAGGAAGCACTGTGGTTAGTTAGGCTAGTCGAAGAGCCTGGTTTAAACTAAGGTGGAGTTCAGTTGCGTTGTGATAGATAGTGTCTTTTACTTGGCAAAACATTGGATTTATCTTGTTATGAGTTTCCACAAGATAAGAGAGTTGATTGTTACAGAAGAAATTTTTCTTGAGAAGGTTCACACTTCGGAGAATGCATCTGATATGTTGACGAAGTCGGTTACAAAGGACAAGTTCAAGCATTGCTTGGACTTGGTCGGTGTTTGTAGCTTGTGAAAGCCCTTAGGGGCTATGGTGTTGGCGACGAAGGTGTTAGTTCATGGGGCTTGGCCAAACTCAAGCCAAGGTGGAGATTTGTTGTGATTTGGCTTGACTTTGGATTCGCAAAGTCGGTGAGGACTCTCCGTGTCCTAGTAATAGTAGAAGACCAACTTCGTTTTGGTTTTGTGCACATCCATTAGCCGACTTAGCATATTATAAATATGTGATGTTATATGGCTTGGTAAAATGGTGTATTGTACAATAGAGAGAAAGAGGCTAGCTACAAGGCCAGTGCAAATACAATAGGGTGCTCTATTCTTTGTGAGAGAGCCAATGGTGTATTTGGGGTTTGGGTTTTTTGAGAGTGCTTGTATGTTACTATTGTAATCTCCTTATTTTATAGTGAAACTTTCTCTATTGCTGCCTGTAAACGTAAGCATATTGTCGAACCACGTGAATTCTCTGTGTCTATTTTTCTTCTCTTTTTTAATCTTGCATTAGTGGGTGTATTTTCACAACATGAGATATGAAAAAAACAATAATAATAATAATAATAATTTGTAGTGTCATATTAGAGAACTATGTTCGGCCTTTTAAGAATGAAATGTTAGTTGTGGTTGTGGAAATTAAGGGATAGATTAAGGCGGGTTTAGACCTAAAAAGCCTTGTGAGTTGGTATTGGAAGAAGGGCTTTTCATGCTTTTTTTTTTTTTTTTTTTTTTAATTGGAATGTTTTAAGAAGAACTTATCTCTTGAAGAGACGAATTCCATGTTTTAAATGGAACTCTTTTTTACAAGATACCAATTTCATGTAGACAACATTTTAAAAAATTTCCACTTTAAATTAGTCATGCCAAGCTTTGGATTTAGTATCGCAGGAAGAGAAGAGTTACTTCGATAGATGAGGTTAATGTTGGGACTCCTCTCTTAGTCTCTTCAAGAGATGAGCTTCTAAAAAGACTATTTCCCAAATAAGTTTCAAACAATGCCATTCTACCAAACTGCTTTAAAATTTGTATTATTAAGCAAAAAGGCGCAAAGCAGCTTCAAAAATATGGTTCGTAGGGGTATAAGCTTTTTGGTAAGTTAATGCCCCTGACCTCATTTACATGAGTGGTATTTTGATTTTTGGTGAAAATGGCCAAATATCATCTTTGGCCAAAATAATTAGCAATTTACCATTGTTTGGGAAATATTTAGCAAAGTATCACTTTTTTAAAACTTGAGTTTGTGAAACTCGAGTTATGAGCTGACTTGGCATTTTTTAAATTAAAAAATCCACGTGAAACTCAAGTATGTGAAGTTTGAGTAGCTTGTAGTGTGGAACTCAAGCACTACACAATCGAGTTCTGTGAAAATTTGAACAGGGAAATGAAACTCAAGTTCCACCTGTGAAACCCAACAATTATGCACTTGATTAGTCTTCAATCAATGCAGCTAACTTTCTTTCCCAAATTGAAGTCATCCACGTTGCTAAATATTTTCCAAACAGTAGTAGATTGCTAATTATTTTGACAAAGGATGGTATTTGGCCATTTTCGCCTTGATTTTTGGCATTCAAAGACACGAAGTTTTCACAATTTTTTCTGTTACCATTTAAGGGGCAGTTGTGATTAGTGTTAATAAAATTGATCTCAGTATTGAATTTATATGAAAAAAATAATAGTACATCAATCACAACTTGCTGGAGTAATAGTTATGAAAAATTTATGTCCTAAACATTATGCCATAAAAGAAAAGAAAATAAAAACCTATAAATGACATCATGTGCATTCAGTATAGTTATTGTAATTTTTTTTTTTTTTTTTATAGTAAACAGTAATATTTTATTAGAACACACACAAAAATAATAATAGTGTTTTAAACTGGATTTATAATATATTACATAACCAAAATACAACTACAAAAGGGCCTAAAATACGAACATCAACTTCTAATTCTTATATAGGAGTATAAAAAAAGTATAGTTATTGTAATTCGTTTAGTTTTCTTGAAAAATTAGTTTGATAAAAACACAATAATACCCAAAAAAATGGTGAAATTTTAAAGATTTTAGTCACCTTATTTTTAAGTTTACAAATTGGGCAAGGTTCCGTTTCCTAACCAATTAATTAAGCTATACTACCACAAACAGGTATTATATGCACAACAATTAAAATAGATAAACAAAATTATAAGTTGATGTTCGAATTTAATCAGTGATATTTTATTTTTAAGAATACCAATATAATTCACATGGAATTTTTTTTTCCTCACCCAGAAGGGCTCCATGTGTAGTTCACATGAGTTATTATTGTAATCTTCGTGAGTTCATGCTAACAACTCCATAGAAATAAGTACTAATCAAATTAAAATTTCGAGGTTTATATTGAATTAGTGTCTAATTTGAATTAGGATTAAACTTTGGAGTTTATTATACTAAGATATGAAAGCAAATTGATAATAAAACAAAACAATGAATCAGTGGTATTTTTAGAAAATCACTAATAAAATTAGTTTGTTGAACTAAATTGTACTTGCTATCTTAAAATTTATAACATGTTGTGATGATGATCCTAGCTGAGAATTCTAAATTTTGAAGACAAGAGACGCTGCCTCTAAAAATTTGTTATTTTATTAATATATTTTATACATAATTGTTATTTTTAAAAACGCATTTATAATTAAAATTTGTTTTTAATTAATAATGAAGATTAAATAATAAATAAATAAAACCAACAGTACACCTAATAAGATAACCTACCGGCTACCGGTTGAACCGCCGTCTAGAAGGATATGCTATCATCCCACTTCCTACCCATCATCGGGTCCATATCTCGAGTCCAGTCTCTACGCATGCAATGAAAAGCCAACCACTTTCATTTTTTTTTTCTTTTTCTTTTTAAGAAAGTCTATAAGGTACAACAAAATTTAATAATAATTTCACTTTTTTAATTTTATTTTATGTTATGATGGGTCATGATTAATGAGCGTTTGATAGAACATTTTATAAAAAGTTTTTATATCACTGTCATGGAAAATATAAAAAAAAAATGTCAAAGAAGTCAGTTGATTTTTTATTTTCTAAAAAAAATTTCTAAATCAATGTGCTTAGGCATTTACATCAGCTCGTGTAAATTTTTTTTGTCTATTTTAGCATAATGACCTAGTTTTTGTGTTTTACATACTCACTTTTTAGAAAATCACATGTCAAATTATTTATTTTACAATATATTTCATTAAATATTAATTTTTTATTTTAATAGTTTATCTTTCTTCACACATAACACCTACCATCCAATTTTTTGAGCTTAATTGGCTAAAATATTATACTTTTATTTATTTATTATACAAGCATTAATTTTGTGCTTTTAGGACATCCATTAACTTTTTCTTAATTTTTTATTTATTTTGACTTATAATTTTTTTAAAACATTTTTATACATATATTAAAGAATTTTAATATTGCTTTTTATTATTACTAGGCCAAGGTATCGATTGATTTTTTTACTAAATTGTAACTCAAATTTTTACAATGACAAAATAGTTTATTAATTAAACTAACTGATTATAGTGAAGGGTGTTATGGAAAACTCAAATTATTATAAAAATATAGTGAAATTATTATTTGAGAGGATATGTTTAAGACAATGGCAGCTACCTAACTGAGAATGAAAGAGACACAAGTTGTAGGAGCCAAGTGCTAGCGTATTACTTATGTTAAAATGTAGAGAAATAGCCACGTGGCGAAGATGTATTGTCACACAGACACAGTAGTTGGCGGCGAATTGTGAATTAAACGGCGAGGAATGGATGACTGGCGGCCCACAGTTGTAAAAAACCGCTGATGTATTTCGATTATGGACGACACCACCACCCTTGAATTTTGATACAGTCACAGTGGGCCCAATCCCAATGCCTCACGACTATCCGATTCACAAATCACAATATTAATATATCACGCGCCACCAAAATTTTGCATTGCTACTGAACCACACTGTACGTTGTACCAACCGTATGGGATCCACACTTATTTCACTGCTTCCACTTGACACGGCTTTATATTTTTTGTTTTCTTCTTTAATTACCTGGAGTGGAATCGCATTTATATGTGTAACTCTTTTTTTTTTTTTTTTGACTGCGAAGATAGAAATTTTTATTGAAAAGACAAAAACTGGGGTTATAACTTATAACTTCCCCACTAAAGTATACAGTAAAATAGTAGCCTATAGCTTCAGCTCATTAGGCTTACAAGGCTTTTATTCTTGTCGGGGTGGAGTGTATATCTCTCATATTCTCTTTGTTGATAACAGCAAACTGTTTTGTGAAGCAAAGATTGGAGAATGCCACAAATTACTTGACTTACTTACACAATATGAGGAGGCCTCGAGTCAAGCCATAAATAGATCGAAAACCACTTTCTTTTTCAACCAAAATACAAGCCGAAGGGACAAAGAGGAGATTCAGAGGTTCATGGGAGCACAAATTATGAATAATTGTGAAAAGTACCTCAGATTGCCTATGGTTGGGGGTAAATCAAAGGTGGGCACGTTTAAGGAGCTTCAGGAGAGGATAACAAAAAAGTTGATGGGGTGGAAGGAAAAAACCATATCAAAGGCGGGTAGGGAGACTTTGATCAAGTCAGTGGCCCAAGCAATACCCACATACTCTATGAGCATTTTCAAGTTACCAAGAAGGGTGTGTGAGGGTATCAACTTAGTCTTAGCAAAATATTGGTGGGGACAAACACCGAATGAAAAGAAAATCCATTGGATTAATTGGAATAGACTTTGTACACCAAAAAGTAAGGGTGGTATGGATTTTAGGGGCATTCATACTTTTAACCTTACTATGTTAGCAAAGCAAGCTTGGCTTCTTGTCACTGGCTCACACTCCCTCTTCTTTCGGGTGTACAAAGCCAGATATTTCCCTCGTTGCTCTTTCATGGACACTGACTTAGGCCATAACCCATCTTTCGTGTGGCGTAAACAGCCTACTGTTTTGTGAAGCAAAGATTGGAGAATGCCACAATTTACTTGACTTACTTACACAATATGAGGAGGCCTCGAGTCAAGCCATAAATAGATCGAAGACCACTCTCTTTTTCAGCCAAAATACAAGCCGAAGGGACAAAGAGGAGATTCAGAGGTTGATGGGAGCACAAATTATGAATAATTGTGAAAAGTATCTCAGATTGCCTATGGTTGGGGGTAAATCAAAGGTGGGCACGTTTAAGGAGCTTCAGGAGAGGATAACAAAAAAGTTGATGGGGTGGAAGGAAAAAACCATATCAAAGGCGGGTAGGGAGATTTTGATCAAGTCAGTGGCCCAAGCAATACCCACATACTCTATGAGCATTTTCAAGTTACCAAGAAGGGTGTGTGAGGGTATCAACTTAGTCTTAGCAAAATATTGGTGGGGACAAACACCGAATGAAAAGAAAATCCATTGGATTAATTGGAATAGACTTTGTACACCAAAAAGTAAGGGTGGTATGGGTTTTAGGGACATTCATGCTTTTAACCTTACTATGTTAGCAAAGCAAGCTTGGCGTCTTGTCACTGGCTCACACTCCCTCTTCTTTCGGGTGTACAAAGCCAGATATTTCCCTCGTTGCTCTTTCATGGACACTGAGTTAGGCCATAACCCATCTTTCGTGTGGCGTAGCCTCCTAGCTGCAGGGGACTTAATTCGGGAAGGGTCCTTGTGGAAGATAGGTAACGGGCAGAGTGTTCAAGTTAATTGTAACAAGTGGCTGCCACATTCACCTCTGTTTAAGCCAGGAGCTAATACCAATATGAAAGTGGCGGACCTCATCCATCATCAGACCATGCAGTGGAACCGTCCGTTGCTACAAGCTACCTTCATGCAATCCACGCAAGAGGATATATTGCGCATCCAACTCAGTAATACACATGCTCGAGACAGGCTCTACTGGAAAGAGAATAAAGCCCAGCAATTCACGGTCAGAACAGCCTATCGGGTAGCTCTTCAATTGCAAGGTGAGTCTGGGGCTGAGCACTTGTCGGTAAGGGATGAGAAAAGGTTTTGGTGCAGGATCTAGAAGTTGAAGATTCCACCGAAGGTCCGTAACTTTGTCTGGAGAGCATGCACTGATATACTCCCTACACGTGCTAATCTATATAGCAAGAAAGTACCAATAAATTCGCTGTGCTTGATATGTGGGCAGACAGACGAAACTGTTGGACATGCACTCTGGGAGTGTCCTCTGGCCAAAAATGTGTGGGCGGTGGCTCAAGGGAGATTGTAGAAGTGTGGGGTGGCAGTGCAAAACTTTTTCCTTTTGGTCCGACAACTGGAGGAAAAGTTCACTATTAAGGAAATGGAAAACTGGGCGATGGTGGCCTGGGCCATTTGGAACGCAAAAAACAGGTTTTGTTTTGAAGATATACAGTCCCAACCAATGGACATCCTACACGGAGCTACAACATTTTTGCATGATTACCAGCGACTGAATGGGCACGTGGTAGGACCTGGATAAGCACCTATATGTTTTTATTGTATTAGCTTTTATGTTTTTCCTACTTCTTTAGTATTTTTAACGGACCCCTAGTGAATCGAATTCATCATTATTAGAAACTTTTTTTTGTTTTTTTTTTTTTATTTACCCTCTTGCCAAATCTGAATTCGATTCCTTACTCTGAGATTTAGATTCCATATTGGTGAGAAGGAGAAAATCTATCATGTTTTCGATTATATGTATTAACCCTTTCATATAGAGGTAGGTTTCACAAGTATGAAGTAAATGTAATCAAAACATGTAATACCCCATGAGGGGAGGATTTTTTTTTTGAGTCTTTGTCACTTCTAAATTTAAAGTTACCCCTTTATCATAACAAATAGTTGTTTTTTCTTTTTTTGGGTACTTTTTAGCTCTTTTGACATCTGAAACAACACAAATATGTAACTTAAAAGACTTTCCTTTTTTTTTTTTTTTTTTTAATGTATATATATATATATATATATATATATATGGGTAATTCTACCATATCCTATATATATATATATATAGGTGCGGTTTGGATCCACGTTTGCTGCGTCCACGTTTGCTGCAATGCGCGTTTTAGCTTTTTTTTTTTTTTTTGTTTGCTTTCAGCCGCAAAGATTGACTTTTCAATCGTGAACAGTGCATCCGTGCATTGTTCATGGATCCACAAATATCACTTTTTAACAACTTTTTCATTAAAAATAGGTCTCACGGCACTATTTACACATTTAAAAATTATTTTGCTATAGTGTTTTTAGTTTTCAGTTTTCAGTTTCAGTAAAATAAGTTCTATCCAAACGTATCTATAGTTGAGACAGTGAGATTTGAATCATGAATGTCTTTTTTGAAAAATTAGGTTGTGCCAATTGAATTATATACAAAACTCTTAACAATATGAATAATTGAATAATGGGTAAATGTAACTTGCATCCTTAAAATTTGTTGTCTTTTCCCCCCCTTTTGTGCTTAAAATTTTGGATGTTCATTTGTAACATTATATAACATTTAGATTTGAGCTCTTTCATCGATACGTGTTAATGATGTATTCATTAAATGTCACAAAAGCTCAAAGCTAACTTTTCTATTCAAAATTATTTTGTTTTGAGTCTATTTAAGTCATTTTACTTGTAAACATACTTTTTGTTAATTCACATAATTAATCTTTCTTCTTCTTCTTCTTCTTCTTCTTCTTTTTCTGTCAATTTTTTTTTTCCCTCTATTTCCTTTCTTTTTCTCCCCACCACCATTCAATTTCTCCTACGCCATAGTCATCCGCAATGGGCCCTCAAAATGAACAACTTCTTTGGTGAGGTGTGGCCGGGTTGAAATGTTGACTTGATCCAGTTCATTCAGTGAAGTTGGCATGACTCTAGTTCGAAGCTCAATGATGTTGTCATTGGTATGGCTCAAGTTAGGCGAGCATATGTTGCCAATGGTGATGAACATGATGCCGCTTGACAAAGGGAAAGTTCTCTCTCTCTCTCTCTCTCTCTCCACCGCTAATTTGAAGATTAAGATTCTTGACACTTTGTTTGGATGTTGAGAAAATGCTGGAAGAAAATTATTTTACTTCTTTTATTTTTTTATTTGTAATTTGAGTCGTAAGGACCCCAAAAAAACATAATTTTGGATTGAATAAAGTTGAAAGTTAACACCGCAATTCTAACGGAGACATAAGGATTGAATTAAACAAAATTAAAAGTTAGAAGATTGAACTAATGAAAATAAAATTAGAAGACTGAATGAATTTTAGGAAAAGTTAAATGGTACACTTTGTAATTTAGCCTAATTTTTTTTGAATGAATTAGAAAAATTATAAATTATGTAATAAAGATACTTTGAAATATTTTAAGTTTCAGTTGATTATGAGAAAATAATTGAATAGATGTGGTGGAAAATTATATATGTTTTCCGTTAAATAAAAAATTAGATATATTCTTCAATTTGTTGGGTTATACAACAAAATACAAATGGTTTTGTGGGGACGCATGCGGCCCAAATATATATTGGGCCTTGAGTTTATCCGAGAAGGTACAGTGGTCCGAGAATAAATCAACAGTAACGAAGGAGTAAGATCGAGTGCTTCACGAGCCAGCTATGGCTATAAAGGTTGGGAGAGGTAAGCCGAGGAGAAGTATCTCCTCGACTAAACAAAGAAGGGGTCAGAATGTGAGCTTTGTTATCCAGAGTGACATTCCAGGAAGTTCTGTTGATAAGTATATGCACTGTGAACGTACGAGACAAAGTGGGAGTTGAGAAATATCTAAGAAAAAACTGCTACCACCGCATTGAATGCTTTGCAGCTAATTCTCTGGCTGCATTTATGTGGAGAAGACCCCTGAACAGTGCTGCATTGGTCGCCCCAACTTACAAAGAGCTTATGAGGGTGTCCGATAGGACAGACACTCGAGTGGTGGCTAAGATGATCGACAAGTAGAAGGCCAAGATCATTCAAATGGAGATATATAATATAAGAGACCCTTGAGGAAAAAGGGATGGGAAATAGAAAGAAAAACACTGTAACAATCTAAAATTGAACTTGTAATAAAACTTGGGAATCAATATACAAGAATTGGCCTCCTCGGACTACGCTGAGGACAATTTTCTTTAGATTAAACTGGTCCATTTACATTTTCTTATGATCTGAATCCACTTCATTTGTGGATTGATTTATTAAAGCTCAGTTTTTCAATTCATACTTTACAAATTCATTCTTTTGGACTTTTTGAGCCTAAGTCCATCTATCTTTTGGGTTAGGGACCCAAATTTGGTTCTTACAGGTTTAATTGGTCAAGATGTTAATCTAAAAATGTAATGCAAACTTACTTGATGACCACATTTTTTTTTAGAAACAAACACACAAACAAGAGAGAGGGAAAGGGATTCTAACACAAAGGCACACCACAACTCCACTCAAAAGGTATGATAACTTTTAAAAGAGGGTAATACAAATTATACTACACACAACACACCTTTTTAAACAACGTGCGAACTTACTTGATAGCCACTTGGCCAGCTTGATAACACCATCAATCACATTATAGTAGAAAATATTACTCTTCACCCCACGGAAAAGAAAATTTCAAGACGTAAAAAGACAAAAAAGAAAAAACCAAAAAGCCATCAATTTGAAAGTTGAAATCGATATGTAGTCCTCAGAACTCAAGGACGAAAGCTACAGAATAATTTTTTTGTTCTTCTTTTTCAAATAATCTGGTTGAGATTATTCCACAAAATCACATTTTTCATGGTTCATAATTTTCAAGATAAAAAGTGAGCAGAATAACTGTTAAAGGAAATTTTGCTTTTTAAAAAGGATAGTAATTATGAAAGAATCTAAATCTAAATATATAGGATATAGCATTTGCTATGCAATATGGTACGTGAGGCCAAGTGTGGTTCACACTCCCCTATCATTCGCGTGAACCTCATCACGAAAGCGATGGTTTACAGTTTACACTCCTCCATGTTCAAAAAAGGCTTGATTATATAGAGTTTAGAGTTATAGACTCCTCTGGTTTACCCTTCTTCATCATATCATAATCATATATACCAATACCATTACGGCATTACCATTACCATACACACTCTCTCTCTCTCTCTTTCTAACTTTTATTCTCTCTCCTATTCTGCATTTCTTGTTTTGATTCGTATTTTTCTGGTACATCTTAATCTGTCCAAACCTCCCTTACCCTTTTTCTACAAAGCATTATTCCATTTCTTCTTGGCTCTCCTTCTTTTTCCCACAACCATTTCTCTCTCTCTCTCTCTCTCTCTCTCTCTCTCTCTCTCTCTCTCAACTTTCAACTCTCACCATTCTTATTAGTTTCTGGTTTGATCAGCATAGCCCTCAAAAGGCTATACAAATATGAAGGTCTGATTCCCTCTATGGAATATAATTTTTCATCTCCTTCCTATTACTTTATTTTTATTTTTATGAAATGATCCAAGATTCACTTTTGAACTTTGATTCAATTCTGATTCTTCATGAACTTTAATGGGTTTGTTTCTTTTTTTTCCTTTTTGGCTTAGCTTTTAATAGAATCTTATAATTAAGGCATGTTTATTGATTTCTGGGAACAAAAATTTTGATGGCAGAGTTAGATTTTATTCTTCATTTGTTTTTTGTTTTCCTCTTTTAAGGTTTCAGAGTACGTAGGAAAGATTCTATCCGTTTTTGACAGTACTTTTAGCTGTGTCTAGATTTAGAATATTAAGTTTCAGTTATGTTTGATTCTTTAGTAGTTAAAGAGATTATCAAC
Organism: Quercus tomentella; assembly: GCA_028535165.1. Classification (NCBI taxonomy): domain Eukaryota; kingdom Viridiplantae; phylum Streptophyta; class Magnoliopsida; order Fagales; family Fagaceae; genus Quercus; species Quercus tomentella. The sequence goes on from JAPQVY010000156.1 coordinate 48,493,987, forward strand.
GGATTTGAGTGAATCTAAACTAGATCTGTGTATTTGTTCTTCCAGAAGATTGTTTTGAAGCTGGAATTAGATGATGACAAAGCCAAGCAGAAGGCCTTGAAGACTGTCTCTACTCTTTCAGGTACCAAATCAGTACCGTTTTGTTTAATTTAAGTTGTCCCTCTGTTTTTTTAAAAAAAAAAAAAAAAAAAGTTTTTTAAGAAAAATATATCTTCCATCTATTACGTTTTTACGATAATTAAAAAAAAAAGAGAAGAAAATGAAAACATGGAAAGTTGTGGAAAACGGATTTTTTTTTTTTTGGGAAACAAAAGGTGCGAAAAAAAACCTAATGCATACTTTTTACTCTATATTATATATTAGAATTTATGTCACATATTGATTGGTCTACTTGTTACACAAGATTTTGTTCATTGAGTTGCTTCTATGGGCATATTTGGTTTCCTGTCAACTTTTGAGATGATCGGTGCAACGTACATGCCAACAACCATAGTATTTATGATAAATAAATAAATTCTTCATCAATTTTTTTTTTTTAAAATGCTTTTGTCAAAAAAGTTTAGCTTTTTGGTTTTTTTGTCATATCTTTTTATATTTTTTTTTATATATATATAAAAGAACTAAACGAAGCCTTTTGAAAAATAAACTAAGTTTTAACTTTTTATCACACATTTTAGCATAAAAAATAAACTGATTTTTAGCTTTATTAAAATCTTTCATATTTTAGCTTTTCGCTTTCTGTCTAAGCTTTATAAATAAATAAAAAAATCATAATAAAACTAATTTTTAACTTTTAATTACACGTTTAATATAAAAACCACCAGAAAACTTTTATTTATTTATTTATTTTTACGGGAGAGCAGTAATTGAGGCTGTGTTAAAACTTGTGATGGAATCGCTTTTTCATAAAAGATCAAGGAATTTATGAGAATAGGGAAATATATAGTACTCTCTGTTTTTTTTTTTTTGCCTTGTATATAACTCATGCTATGTATGTTTAGGAGTCAAAACAAAAGTCTCATATTTTGATCTCTGGTGGCGTCTAAAGGGGTGTGTTGATAGTTGAGATCGGACCCTTAGGGAAGGCTATGGGGTGGGTTTGACTTCCCTATACCAAAAACAGAAAAAAGAAAGCTCGGAAATGCTGCATCTAGCTAGCATGTGGTCCATTCTCAAAAAAAAAAAAAAAAAAAAAAAAAAAGCTAGCATGTGGTCTAATCAGTATAAGTGCCGTGTTGTCACATTCAAAAAAAAAAAAAAAAAAAGTGCCATGTTGTCACCCATAGCACATTGTTCCCAATTTAGTATCTTTTTAGCTTCCAGCAATGTGTGTCGGTGATTAAATTATATACGTGTTAATTGAGAGTTTAATGAAAATGTATTTAATACTTATTAAATGATCTTTTTATGTATTTTATAAAATTAATTTTTTTTTATAATTATGTTTAGATATTATTTGTGTATGTAAATCAATTAATTATTGATATATATTATAAATAATATAAATTATAATTCATAATAAAATATTTATTAATATTTTATTAAATGATATTTTATATATTTTATAAAATTAAATTTTGTATGGATATAAAAAAAAAAAAACCATCCTAGGAAAAACATAAAATGAATTATATTAATTAGTATATGTAAACCAATAAATTATTGATTAGTATTTTTTTTATAAAAATTAATTATGTACTATAATTAATAATTAAATAGTTATTAGGGGATTCAACTTCACTTCACAATCCCCACAGAGGAGGGTACTATGAGGTCTAAAAATTATCCGTAAAACACAATTAATGTCATGAGATATCCTCTTTAGAGGTGGTATTACGTGTGTCCGATACAGTATATTTACCCTCTTACATAGAGTGGACTTTATACTTGTGGGATCTACCTTCATATGAAAGAGTTGATATATATTTCGGATGTATAATAAATTAAAAGATTTATGTGAAATGATAGATACATATATCAAATACACGATAGATTTTCTTAGGTGGCTTTGATATTATCATATTTATCTTTTGTTTAATTTTATTTAGTAATAGTCAAATATGTATATGCTTGGTTTTTTTTCTTCTTGTAGGGATTGATTCGATTGCAATGGACATGAAGGGTAAGAAACTAACGGTCATAGGAACCGCGGATCCCGTAAATATAGTGAGCAAACTGCGCAAATATTGGGCATCAACAAATATGATCTCAGTTGGGCCAGCAGAAGAACCTAAGAAGAAAGAAGAGCCGAAGAAGGAGGAAGCCAAGGCCGAGGAAGCAAAGAAAGAGGAACCCAAGAAGGAGGAAGCTAAGAAAGAAGAAGAGAAAAAAGAAGAACCCAAGAAGGAAGAAGAGAAGAAAGAGGAAAAGAAAGGAGAAGAGAAGAAAGAGGAAAAGAAAGAAGAAGAGAAAAAGAAAGAAGCACCTCCACCAGACCCTGTTTTAGAGCTTGTTAAGGCTTACAAAGCATATAATCCCCAACTCGCCGCATATAATCCCCACCTCGCCGCACATAATCCATTCCACACCTCATATTACTACGTCCAACCAATGGAGGAGAATCCAAATGCTTGTGCTATTTTATAATTAATGGGCTACCAAAAACTGAGTGAAAAGATTAAATCTTTTCTTTGTTGGTATAGGAGGCAAACACCCAAGATTGGTAGGAGCTCTTGTACATAAAGATGGTGATGCTTCATTGGTATGCCTAGAAATTAATAATGTGTAGAAATAAGTTTTGGAATTTGTTTTGAACACATAATATCTATATTTTTGGCACGTAATGCTTTTTTTTGGAAAGTGTTACCTAGCTAAACTTTTTTCTCTTTTTTACGTTCCCCGTATGAAAAGCCTTTTATTTTCAAGGGCCATGCCTATGAGGACGATGCTGTGGGACAAGGCAGCTGACAAGGAACTGAGTAAGAGCACACTCACGGGTTTGAAATTGAGAGCTCTCTTTAAAATGTGTCAAGTTGTTTTTTTTTTTCACATCTCGTGTCTTTCTCTGTGTTTTATGCTACTATTTGAAATAAAAAGTGATGGTTCTCATAGATTTGTGGGTCTCATTGATCTGTCTCTGACGTATGAACTGATTGGCCATGGCCCCATAGAGCAATTGGTCGGTGTTAATAGCAACCTTTTTTCTCATGGGTTCATGTGCGTGGCACCTGTTAGTTGGATACAAGTTTTTGCTTATGGAATTTTCTGCCGAAAGAATCGTGGTTTGTTTGATTGCCTTAAGCATTTCTTTCAAACCTTTCTGGCCACTTGCTTTCCAAGTGTGAGGGCCAGATCTCTCTCTCTCTCTCTTTTAAAGTCTTTGGTACATCATTAAACTGATATGTATCTTTTATTTATTTTTTACATGTTAATCAGGCCATTACAAGATCTATATATGTCAAATGCAATGTATGAATAGATTAAGCACCAAATTTATAGGAATGAGAATCATTAAAAAAAATTATGTATTTCATTTCTTTCGGTGATGCACGTGTATTGAGTAATCAGCTATGCAAGTAGACAAGCATCCAAGGAGGGTTCAAATCTCATTTAAATGATTATTTGTTTAACCAAATAGTAAAATACAAACCTGTGCTTCTGTATTCCAGTTCCACATGAGGACCCTGGCTGTTATCTGCATACTTTATATATTAAACCACAAGTGCATGTGATAAAAGTAACCGAGCCGCATCATTTGTACTATTTTGTAACTTGCATATATCTGATTCAACCTCGGTTGTAGTTATTATTTCATGTAAACATTCTATGTGAAATTTCAGCAAAAATTGAAGCGTTAAGGGATATTTCCACCTATCAGTAAGTTTCAAGAGGAAAAAAAGAACAGTACTTCAACTCAAAGAAAGCTATTTAGAAGTCTCTAGAATCAAAGACAGTGTCTCTCCTTTTCAATTTTATATATATCCTTAAATCATCTTTAAGCAAAGTTGCCAACCTTAATCTCCACCATTATCCATCCACGTCAAGAAAGAGAGTAGAATTGACAAGATGACATGACAGAAACCAAAGGTGCTTAGATGATGCTTACTCTTCAGCAAATTTAAAGATCAGTTTTAGATACTAGTAAAACATAAACATTACTAGTTATAGATAATTACTGTGCAATTATATATGGATCATCACTTGTACAAGCTCACTTCAAACGATCTTAATTTGTTAGACAAAAATCTTTTATGAAGAAAAAGTCTTCTAGTGAAGCTTTCAAGTAACATACGTGCAAGCAAGAACCATAAGTGCTTTTACCTCCTATCGACCATTCGACCCCAATACTACTACCCGTCGATACCAACATAAAGTTAATCTTATCCACAGTGGTAAAGGACAATCCAAAAGATTTTTTTTTATATATATTTTTTTTTATCAGAGACAATCTAAAAGATGAATCATTCGACAGGATGGAAGCTAATAGGAAAAAAAACAAAAGTACCCTAAAAAAAAAGAAAAGAAAAAAAAAAGTTTGTACCAAGGATTAGGCTTGTAAATCAAATAAATTGTTCATAAATAGTTCGCATTTAGTCAGGAAAACATTGTTGATGTTTATTTATTTAGAAAATGAGTTAAACCCAAGCCAAAATTTAGGTGTTGATTGATGGTTTGAATAAGTTCATCGGAATGAGCCATGGGAGATCATAACTCACAGCGTATGTGTGGTATTACCAAAACCACTTTATGCCGACACAAAGCATATATATACGTGTATGTATGTGTTCGGCTTTCTTGGATTTCTTCTTTGGAAGGAGTTCAAGACGCAACGCACATGTAATTTTAGTCTTTCACACCAAGTTTAAATAATTTTGGAATTCTTGTGATGTACTAGTTTTGATAAGATCAAAAGAGATTTCAATTTCGGGTGTATTTAGGGTTTGGATTTTATGAAAACTTTTGTGCTACGTACCTTCATGATATCCACATTTCTAAGTAAAAATATCTACTTGACACCTCTCATACATTTAAAGTCTAAGGTGAATCACACAAATCTATCTTCCATGTATGATTATATTTTTCTATATTTCTATTTTGGATTTCGTATAAACCCACCAGTATTGACTACTCTTGCTATCACAATAGTAAACTTGACCATTAAATGAGTAAAAAGAAAAAAATAATAATAATAATGCGTTCGTGAAGAAGTCCATGAACATGAGGCTTGATTAAAGTGTGTGCGTGTGTGCACATGTATATAACATTTTGTTGTATTCTTATATGCAATTATGTATACATGTATAAAAAGATACTTATATATATAGACTTGAGATTTAATTTTATAATTTTGTAAATAAATTCATAAGGTACTAAATTATTCTTTATAATTTTTTAATAATATATATATATATATATATATATAAATAGTCCATTTAGTAATAAAAATTATATATAATGGTTGGTGAATATTGCTTTTATAAGTTTATAAAGGAAAGTTTAGTTTATCTAATTAATTTAAATAACATAACTTAAACTATAATCTTACTTATTGAAAGCTCAATTAGTGTGAAAACACTAATACTTGTTTAGACTCCCAATTTTCAATTACGGCTTACTTGCTTTTATTCTAACTTATCTAAGTGCGGAACAAGAGTAAATGAAACATAATAAACCGGAACTACTCTCTAAGGCATAAGCACATACAATGAACAATAGATGTAAAGCTTAAAGAGTAAGAGAAGAGAGATGCAAATACAAGATAACACCAAGACGTGTTATTGAAGAGGTAACCGAAAAACTTGGCAAAAAACCTCTTCGCAACCCTCCAAGTCAAAATTGATCCATTAGTGAATAAGTTGGAGTATACGAATATCAAAAAGACCCTCCAAGCGTAATCTGCCCAATATACTTGAGTCCTTCAAACTCCTGCTACCAACGGGCTTCTCAGAGTCTTGTCTTCACTAGTTATCTGGATCCCGCAATACCGCCCGATTGCATCCACCAAGCCTCGCCGGCTTTTTTTGGCAAATCTCAAATGCTTCCTAAGCTCCAAAACACTCTCTACAAAGGAATTCTCATTTAAGAATGAGTAGCTCTCTCTAAAATGGTGGGTGTGTTGTAGAAACCTATCTAGGGTTTTGTATTTGATAGTCTTCTTTCACTTTTGTGGGTAATGAGGGCATATATAGTATAAGTGAAGGGTAGAAAAGTTACACTCAAAATCCCAGCTATTAGTGCATTTTGCGGGTCATCTTGCGATTTGGCCAAGTCACGAGATGAGTCGCGAAACTCACTGACTCATCAGCTTTCGGCATGTGCTCCTCATTTGACCTTCGCAGGTTGCATCACTCGCAAGCCAAGTCGCGAGATTAACTTTTTGAGCAATTTTCACAAACTTAATACTAAACTCATTACAAATATATCCCACAAAATACAAAGAAATAAATTAATGCAATTACAACACTTTTTGTCATGGAATAAAGCTAACACAAATGTTATGTGAAAAACCATAACTTAACACTTATTAATTATTAGCATTTTGTGAAAAACAAAATCAGTCTTGACCCCCAAAAACAATTATGCAGCGAATTACTTAATTGTATTTCAATTATGCCAATTATGTGATCAAGTTTTGGCTGTTAAAGCAATGAAACCATTGAGTCACCCCCAAAGCTATAAAATAAAGCAATAAATCATGAGACAATGATACGATAATAAAGTGGAAAATCAAATAAGACTCATCCAAGGAAAAACCACTACTACTTGGGGTACCCTTACCCGCAAAAGGAAATTCACTACTAGTAGAGTAGTTTTACAACCTAGTTTAAACTCATGACATTAGACCCTACTTGGCCAAAATGGGCTTTTACCCCTTTTTCACAAACTTTCTAGCAAAATACCCCATATCTGAAACTAATTAGGGAAATGCCCCTATTTTGAAACTTGATTTTCTAAAAATCGAGTTTCAAATGTAAAACTCAATTTTTGGAACATCTAGTTTCAAATGTAAAACTCGATTTTTGGAACATCGAGTTATAACGAACGTGGACTTAGATTTTTTTTTTTTGGGAACTCGAGTTCCTTATAAGGTACTCGAGTTCATGGAACTTGAGTTCTACTTGAATTTTTTCAAGGAACTCGAGTACTTCACATGAAACTCGAGTACTTTACACGGAACTCGAGTTCTAGAATTTTTTTTTTTTGGTAAAAATTTTCAGTTCGCTATAATTCAATTGTCCAAAAATCAAGTTTTAAATTGAAATTTGATTTTTAGAAAATCGAGTTTCAAAACAAAGGAATTTTCCTAAATAGTTTCAGTTATGGGGCATTTTGCTGAAAAGTTTTGGCGAAAGGGGTAAATGCCCATTTTCTCCAACTCTACTCAGTAGTTAACTTACTGATGTCACCCAACACCAATTTTAGAACTTTTGAACTCTTAGTTCATGAATTCCTTGCACAAACTACATATGTGATCACAACTAGATACTTTGACAAACTCCAAGGATGCCCTTGAAGATATGAACAGTTGAACACCACAGAAGCATCATTGGGACTAAGGCTTTGTGTTTTCAAGCTTTGATCTCACCAATATGAAAGAATTGGTAGAACATGTCTTTCAAACCTCACAAGTATAGTGGGAAAGAAGTTAAAGATTTTCTTCCTGAATAGCTTAGGATTTTTGCCTCTAAAGTCACACATTAGAAAATTGAATCTACAATCAAAGCGCTGTCGAAAATCCTCTTTCAATTGTTCGAAAAGTGATTGAAAGTCCATCGAAATCATAAGTGCAATCGATTGAGAGTTGATTAAAAGATAGTCGAAATATACCAGATTATCTTCTTTGAGCTACATCTTAACATGTTTGATCTTGGATAGTTGAATGACAGTTACAAACACATCAAATATTGTCATGAAAATTTTCAACACGTGAATAAGCTTGAACTTATTCAATGAGAAAATCAACCAAGAAACATATAATGTAGTTTAGCAGTAACTTAAAGTTTAGTTTATGTTCAAAATAAAATTAAACAAACAAATTTTAAGCTTTTAATATTCAACTCGGCTCGATTATACCCCTACCACAAGGCTCTTGCCAAGCAAAATGGTTAAGAAGTCATCTTACTCCAAGTAAGCTTATGCATTACGATATTTAAGGGGGAAGCAAAAAAAGTCTAATAGTAAATGGATAATGAAAGAGTAAAACAAATAGGGTCTAATGCATCAAGTAACATACAAACTAAATGAAATGAGTTGATTAAAATTGATTCAAAACCAAATTAAACTAATTTTTGAGCTGTAAAACACATTCTAATTAATGTATCAAATTTGATTGTAATTTTCATTTTTTTACATTCAAGCCCCCTGAAAAAAATCTTCACTTCATCACTGATTTAGTCGCTCTTAGTTGGATACTTGGATCCAACGCATCTATGCTACAGTTTAATTGGCTTAGATAACAAGCACATGGAATAACCGGTTTGGATCCTCCAAGTACAAGCGTACTGTGCCCAGTAGGCCTTCTAGGATTTTATCACGAGCAATGCTGGTGCCACAATTTGTGGCACAACTTGTATCACAACTCGCCACATAGGCTAGTTGTGCTACAAGTTATGGCACCAGCTTAATTCTTTTATCACAGACACGCCAGTGCACTGCAGCTAATAGAGGCTTACTTTTTTTTTTTTTTTTTGGGAGGGGTGGATCGAAAAGGCAGCCTATTTTGCTAATTTTAGGGGCCGTTTGGTATAGGAGTTTAAACACATGTTTTCAATTTTTAAACAACATTACATGCATTTCTACACACTTTTTCACCCACACGTATTTCTAAAAAATACAAACAATGTTACTAGAACAACGTTACCAAACAGCTTTGGTTCCACCTAAAGCTATTTTATCTATTTTACACTTTCACTTTACAAACCACCCAACATTCATTAGTTTTATTTTAGCTTTCAACACAATTAATTAATATAAACAACACAATAAAATAATATATCCATTACAATAAACAACCATCACAACCACCGCAATCGTCGCCATCGCCACAGCCACCGCCATCACCACCACTACCACCACCACCACCACCACCACCATTGCTGCTGCAACTGTTGCGGTTGCTGTTGCAACTGTTGCCATCGTTGCAACAATGGTTGTTGCCACAACTGTTGCCGTCACTGCAGCAACGGTTGCTGCTGCTGCGGCAACCGTTGCTATTGCTGCGGTTGCTGTTACTGTTGCAGATGTTGTTGCTATTGCAGCTGTTGTTGTTGCTGCAGTTGCTGTTGCTGTTACAGCCACAAATGCCACCGCCACATGATAGCAAATAATTTCCTAGTGTAACAATAGTATTTTTTTAACCCCAAATTATATATACAATTTCTTTTTGACTAAAACAATTTCTCGTAAAGCCACATGATAGCAAATAATTGTCTAGTATAACAATAATATTTTTTTTAACCCCAAATTAATTTTATATATATATATATATATATATATATATATATACAATTTTTTTTTTACTAAAACAATTTCTCATAAAGCTTGATAGCAAATAATTATCTAGTGTAACAATAATATTTTTTTATCCCTAAATCATATATATACAATTTTTTTAGACTAAAACAATTTCTCATAAAGCCATAGCAAATAATCATCTAGTGGAACAATAATATTTTTTTTAACCTCAAATTATATATATACAAAATTTTTTATTACTGAAATAATTTCTCAATCGTCATTGTGGGGGGTATAAAATCGGGAAGCCCATGTCAATGTCTACGCTGGGCCCAGGGCCCTATCCAAGGAAGGCCCATCCCTTGGCCATGGGAAGGATACTCCTCGGCCATGGGAAGGATCCTCCTCGGCCCTAAATGTAGCCGAGGGCAAAGGGAGCAACTCGGTCTTGGTGATGACACTACGAGTCATTTCGCCGAACAGGAAAAGTACTAAAACGACAAAGAACAAGGGAAAGGCTGCCATTACTGCAATTAAGTACTCTGCACCTGACAGAGCCATGCTTTTCAGTTTTTACAACCACCCCCAACCACTTTGGGTATGGGCTGATGGGACAAGTATCAGCCATATGAAGCTAAACCTACACGTGGACGCTCAAGGGAGGGGGAAAGCTAGTATAAAAGGAGGAAGAAGCAATCCAGAAAGGGGAACTCAGATCAGGTCCAAGAACCAGAGCCACCCAGACCGTGCAGAGGAGAAAGTCTTCTTGGATAAGCTCAGTTCACCTTTGTGTGATCATCATGAACACCATGACTAATGATTGTCCGTCCACTAAGGCCAAGCTTTTTAGCCCATTCTCTATAAATTCATTGTATTGGGCCCGCTGGTCCAAGATCCCACCCACCGTGTGGTATTGGGCTGAAAAAAGAAACCCTACAATTGGCGCCGTCTGTGGGAAAAGCTTGTGCGTTGGCGCAGGCGGCGGTTAGTCATGGTAGGATCAAGCCCCTGTCAACAAGGGTCCCTCGAAAGAGATAATTTTGGCAGTGGTGCAAGCTATGCGAAAGCTTCTCCATCATTTCCAGCAGCACGCGGTTGTTGCCCAAACTCAGCTCCCACTCAGGGCTACACTTCGAAGTGCCAGTGGCACGGACAGTTCTAGGGGCTTCTAACATCAAGTCTATGCCCCACACATTTGTCAAGGGGCTAATCCTCGCGGGTCTAGTAGCCCGATTCACCGAATTCCCATAAGTGTTGGACAGAACCAAGGTCTTGCATGGTCCTCGGACTCAAACCTATGGGGAAACCAGCTGCTTCAAGAAGAAAGTGCTAGACAAAACCAAGGTCTTGCATGGTCCTCGGAGTCAAACCTATGGGGAAACTAGTCACTAAAAGAAAATCTAAGTGTTGGACAGAATCAAGGTCTTGTATGGTCCTCGGACTTAAACCTATGGGGAAACCAACTACTTCAAGAAGAAAGTGCTAGACAGAACCAAGGTCTTGTATGGTCCTCAGACTCAAACCTATGGGGAAACGAGTCACTAGAAAATATAAGTGTTGGACAGAGCCAAGGTCTTGCATGGTCCTCGGACTCAAACTTTTGGGGAAACCAGCTACTTTAAGAAGAAAGTGCTAGATAGAACCAAGGTCTTGCATGGTCCTTGGACTCAAACCTATGGGGAAACTAGTTACTAAAAGAAAATATAAGTGTTGGACAGAACCAAGGTCTTCCATGGTCCTCGGACTTAAACCTATGGGGAAACCAGCTACTTCAAGAAGAAAGTGCTGGACAGAACCAAGATCTTGCATGGTCCTCGGACTCAAACCTATGGGGATACTAGTCATTAGAAAATATAAGTGTTGGATAGAACCAGGGTCTTGCATGGTCCTCAGACTCAAACCTATGGGGAAACCAGCTACTTCAAGAAGAAAGTGCGAGACAGAACCAAGGTCTTGCATGGTCCTCGGACTCAAACCTATGGGGAAACTAGTCATTAAAAGAAAATATAAGTGTTGGACAGAACAAAAGTCTTGCATGGTCTTCGGACTCAAACCTATGGGGAAACCAGCTACTTCAAGAAGAAAGTGTTAGACAGAACCAAGGTTTTGCATGGTCCTCGGACTCAAACCTATGGGGAAACTAGTCACTAGAAAATATAAGTGTTGGACAGAACCAGGGTCTTGCATGGTCCTCGGACTCAAACCTATGGGGAAACCAGCTACTTCAAGAAGAAAGTGCTAGACAGAACCAAGGTCTTGCATGGTCCTCGGACTCAAACCTATGGGGAAACTAGTCACTAGAAAATATAAGTGTTGGACTGAACCAGGGTCTTGCATGGTCCTCGGACTCAAACCTATGGGGAAATCAGCTACTTCAAGAAGAAAGTGCTAGACAGAACCAAGGTCTTGCATGATCCTCGAACTCAAACCTATGGGGAAACTAGTCACTAGAAAATATAAGTGTTGGACAGAACTAGGGTCTTGCATGGTCCTCGGACTCAAACTTATGGGGAAACCAGCTACTTCAAGAAGAAAGTGCTAGACAGAACTAAGGTCTTGCATGGTCCTCTGACTCAAACCTATGGGGAAACTAGTCACTAAAAGAAAATCTAAGTGTTAGACAGAACTAAGGTCTTGTATGGTCCTCGGACTCAAACCTATGGGGAAACCAATTACTTCAAGAAGAAAGTGCTAGACAGAACCAAGGTCTTGCATGGTCCTCGGACTCAAACCTATGGGGAAACCAGCTACTTCAAGAAGAAAATGCTAGACAGAACCAAGGTCTTACATGGTCCTCGGACTCAAACTTTTGGTGAAACTAATCACTAGAAAATATAAGTGTTGGACAGAACCAGGGTCTTACATGGTCCTCGGACTTAAACCTATGGGGAAACCAGCTACTTCAAGAAGAAAGTGCTAGACAGAACCAAGGTCTTGCATGGTCCTCGAACTCAAACCTATGGGGAAACTAGTCACTAAAAGAAAATCTAAGTGTTGGACAGAACCAAGGTCTTGCATGGTCCTCGGACTCAAACTTATGGGGAAACCAGCTACTTCAAGAAGAAAGTGCTAGACAGAACCAATGTCTTGCATGGTCCTTGGATTCAGGCCTATGGGGAAACTAGTCACTAGAAAATATAAGTGTTGGACAGAACCAAGGTCTTGCATGGTCCTCGGACTCTGACCTATGGGGAAACTAGTCACTAGAAAATATAAGTGTTGGACAGAACCAGGGTCTTGCATGGTCCTTGGACTCAAACCTATAGGGAAACTAGCTACTTCAAGAAGAAAGTGCTAGACAGAACCAAGGTCTTATATGGTCCTCGGACTCAAACTTATGGGGAAACTAGTCACTAAAAGAAAATCTAAGTGTTGGACAGAACCAGGGTCTTGCATGGTCCTCGGACTCAAACCTATGGGGAAACCAGCTACTTCAAGAAGAAAGTGCTAGACAGAACCAAGGTCTTGCATGATCCTCGAACTCAAACCTATGGGGAACCTGTCACTAGAAAATATAAGTGTTGGACAGAACTAGGGTCTTGCATGGTCCTCGGACTCAAACCTATGGGGAAACCAGCTACTTCAAGAAGAAAGTGCTAGACGGATCCAAGGTCTTGCATGGTCCTCTGACTCAAACCTATGGGGAAACTAGTCACTAAAAGAAAATCTAAGTGTTGGACAGAACTAAGGTCTTGCATGGTCCTCGGACTCAAACCTATGGGGAAACTAGTTACTTCAAGAAGAAAGTGCTAGACAGAACCAAGGTCTTGCATGGTCCTCGGACTCAAACCTATGGGGAAACCAGCTACTTCAAGAAGAAAATGCTAGACAGAACCAAGGTCTTACATGGTCCTCGGACTCAAACTTTTGGGGAAACTAATCACTAGAAAATATAAGTGTTGGACAGAACTAGGGTCTTACATGGTCCTCGGACTTAAACCTATGGGGAAACCAGCTACTTCAAGAAGAAAGTGCTAGACAGAACCAAGGTCTTGCATGGTCCTCAGACTCAAACCTATGGGGAAACTAGTCACTAAAAGAAAATCTAAGTGTTGGACAGAACCAGGGTCTTGCATGGTCCTCGGACTCAAACTTATGGGGAAACCAGCTACTTCAAGAAGAAAGTGCTAGACAGAATCAATGTCTTACATGGTCCTTGGACTCAGGCCTATGGGGAAACTTGTCACTAGAAAATATAAGTGTTGGACAGAACCAAGGTCTTGCATGGTCCTCGGACTCTGACCTATGGGGAAACTAGTCACTAGAAAATATAAGTGTTGGACAGAACCAGGGTCTTGCATGGTCCTTGGACTCAAACTTATGGGGAAACTAGCTACTTCAAGAAGAAAGTGCTAGACAAAACCAAGGTCTTATATGGTCCTCGGAGTCAAACTTATGGGGAAACTAGTCACTAAAAGAAAATCTAAGTGTTGGACAGAACCAAGGTCTTGCATGGTCCTCGGACTCAAACCTATGGGGAAACTAGTCACTAGAAAATATAAGTGTTGGACAGAATCAAGGTCTTTCATGGTCCTAGAACCCAAACCTACGGGAAACTAACTACATCAAGAAAGGCTTAAGTCCTAGACAGAATGGAAGTCCCGCGCGGTCCTCAGACCCCCGGTTCCATGGAAACTAACCCACAATGGTACCTTTCCAAGTGTTTAGACCAGGTACAGTCATGCCTCAGTCCTCGGATCGGATGCCTAAAACAAGTTAAGGGTATGAATATCATTTGAAATGTGGCAAAACACCTTAATGCCAAGCGACCCCCTCGGATAGTTCATTTTAGGTTACACGTCCTCAGGTGATCGCCCCATACGCAATGCAGAACGTGCAGTTGTCATCCCAGTTAGTCTCATATGGTTAACCTACTTAAAGTCGGCATTGTTATGCCAGTCAGTTTTGATAAGTTCAAAGTTATAACTCTTTGCTAACAAGGGCATCGGTCCTAAGTACTGTTCGAAAGAAAAAGACACCAGCCCAATCATTCACAAAATAATTATTGCAGAAAAGAAAGAATACACAAAATGAGATAAAGTCATCTTTTATTAGACAAAGAAGTAGTACAGCATACAAAAAAGGGGCTTAGACAAGCCTATACCAGAAGCTAACTACAGAAAAAAAAAAAAAAAAAAAAAAAAAAAAAAAAAAAAAAAAAAGGGAATACACGGGAACGATAGATCCTTCGATTTTGCTCTAGCAGCTACTAAGCAAGTCTAGATGGCACCAGTGATGGAAGAGAAGAAGAAGCAGAGGCACCTGGTCCACAACCTTGCTCTAGCAGCGACTAAGCAAGTCTGGGTGGCACTAGTGATGGAAGAGAGGAAGAAGTGGGGATGCCAAATCCCCATACCTACTCTAACAGAAATTGAGCAAGTATCGTCTTAGTAGCAATTGAGCAAGCACGGATGGTACCGGCGATGGGAAATCTCAATGCTGTCGCACCAAAAATCTGATGCGACTTCCACCTGCTTCGGATTTTGGCAGAAGGAAGAAGAGGCTCCTTTCTTGCCTTATCAAGGAGAAGAAATGTCTTGAGTCTTTGTCTTCCTTGCCCTGACCGGGCTATTTTGAATCTCGAATATACCCAAGGTTTCTGAAAAGGGTGTGGTTCCTTCACCCTCACCCTAGCCTTGATCATTTCACCTCCTAAGGCTCAGTCACACTGGTAATGGGGACTTTGGGCACAATTGGAGGGTTAGGAATTTGAAAAGCTTGAAGGGTCTGCAAATAAAGGGAATGACCTCCCACCGTGCTTCTTATATAGGGGGTAAGCCTAGTGGCATTTAATCTGTCCAAATCTCCAAGAAAAACTACAAACGAGATAGTCCCGCTCAATTCCCAAAGCAGTCTTCAGCTGTTGGATTTGCGTCGCCTCGTAAAGAGACCTTAATAAAGGCGCGCCTCATGTACCGAAACGGCAGGAACACGGCGTGGGTAAACTAAAAGAATGTCTCACAGCCAGGAACGTGCCTCAGGCAGGCGAAGAGACTCCGGCATTAATGAAGGACAAGACTTGGCAAGCCATGACATAGGCTCGACGTCACCAAAACCCTCATTTCCGTCCGAGGAGCTGGACAGCAGGATTTTGAGGGGCTATTGTGGGGGGTATGAAACCGGGAAGCCCATGTTAATGTCTACGCTGGGCCCAGGGCCCGATCCAAGGAAGGCCCACCCCTTGGCCATGGGAAGGATCCTTCTCAGCCCTAAACGTAGCCGAGGGAAAAGGGAGCAACTCGGTCCTGGTGATGACACTCCGGGTCATTTCGCCGAACAGGAAAAGTACTAAAACGACAAAGAACAAGGGAAAGGCTGCCATTACTGCAATTAAGTACTCTGTACCTGACAAAACCATGCTTTTCAGCTTTTACAACCACCCCCAACCACTTTGGGTATGGGCTGATGGGACAAGTATCAGTTTTATGAAGCTAAACCTACACGTGGACGCTCAAGGGAGGGGGAAAGCTAGTATAAAAGGAGGAAGAAGCAATCCAGAAAAGGGGACTCAGATTAGGTCCAAGAATCGGAGCCACCCAAACCATGCCGAGGAGAAAGTCTTCTTGGATAAGCTCAGTTCACCTCTGTGTGATCATCATGAACACCATGACTAACGATTGTCCGTCCACTAAGGCCAAGCTTTTAGTCCACTCTCTACAAATTCATTGTATTGGGCCCGCTGGTCCAAGATCCCACCCACCGTGTGGTATTAGGCTGAAAAACGAAACCCTACAGTCATGATAGCAAATAATCATCTACTTTAACAATAATATTTTTTTTAACCCCAAATTATATATATAATTTTTTTTTTTTTACTAAAACAATTCCCAACGACATGAAAAATTTATCATTCCAATTACCCAAATCTAAAAACCCTAAGCATTAAATGATGAAGAAGACAGAGGCAACTCACCTGTAAATCAACAAGCAAGCTTTGAAGAAATTGGCTACCCAAACAGAGAAGAGAGGCCAAGATGGGTCAAACAGAAGAGAAGGCGAGATGGGTTGGTGTGGTTCGTGAATATTGCTTTTATAAGTTTATAAAGGAAAATTTAGTTTATCTAATTAATTTAAATAACATAACTTAAACTATAATCTTACTTAATGAAAGCTCAATTAGTATGAAAACACTAATGCTTATTTAGACCCCCAATTTTAAATTACGGCTTAATTCCTTTTACTCTAACTTATCTAAGTGTGGAATAAGAGTAAATGAAATGCAATAAACTAGAACTACTCTTTAAGGCATAAGCATATACAACGAATAATAGATGTAAAACTTAAAGAGTAAGGGAAGAGAGTTGCAAACACAAGATAACACCAAGACGTGTTATCGAAGAGGAAACCGAAAAACTGGGCGAAAAACCTCTTCGCAACCCTCCAAGTCAAAATCGATCCATTAGTAAATAAGTTAGAGTACACGAATATCAAAAAGATCCTCAAAGCCTAATCTACCTAATGTACTTGAGCCCTCCAAGCTCCTACTACCAACGGAATTCTCAGAGTCTTGTCTTCACTAGATATCTGGATCCCGCAATACCGCCCGATTGCATCTGTCTAACCTCATCGACTTCTTTTGGCAAATCTCAAATGCTTCCCAAGTTCCAAAACACTCTCTACACTCTGAATAGGTGTGGATTGTGTTTGGGTATAAATCTCCACTCAAGGTATAGCAATAGGAGAGGGAAAGGAGAAAAGACTACAAAGGAATTCTCACTTAAGGATGAGTAGCTCTCTCTAAAATGGTGGGTGTGTTGTAGAAACCTCTCTAGGGTTTTCTATTTGATAGTTTCCTTTCACTTTTATGGGTACTGAGGGTATATATAGTATGAGTGAAGGGTAGAAAAGTCACAATTAAAATCCCAGCTATCAGTGCATTTTGCGGATTATCTTGCAAGTTGGCCAAGTCGCGAAAAGAGTCGCGAAACTCATTGACTCTTCAGCTTTCGGCATGTGCTTCTCATGTGACTTTTGCGAGTTGCACCACTTGCGAGCCAAGTTGCGAGATCAACATCTTGAGTAATCTTCACCAACTTAATACTAAACTCATTACAAATAAATCCCAGAAAATATAAGGAAATAAATTAATGCAATTACAACACTTTTTGTCATAGAATAAAGCCAACACAAATGTTATGTGAAAAACCATAACTTAACACTTATTAATTATTAGCATTTTGTGAAAAACAAAATCAGTCTTGACCCCAACAACAATTATGCAGTGAATTACTTAATTGTATTTCAATTATGCCAATTATGTGATCAAGTTTTGGCTGTTAAAACAATGAAAGCATTGAGTCACCACCAAAGATATAAAATAAAGCAATAAATCATGAGACAATGATATGATGATAAAGTGGAAAATCAAATATGACTCATCCAAGGAAAAACCACTACTACTTGGGGTACCCTTACCCGTAAAAGGAAATTTCCTACTAGTAGAGTAGTTTTACAACCTAGTTCAAACTCATGACATTAGACCCTACTCGGCCAAAATGGGCTTTTACCCTTTTCTCACAAACTTTCCAGCAAAATGCCCAATGTCTGAAACTAATTAGGGAAATGCTCCTGTTTTAAAACTCGATTTTCTAAAAATTAAGTTTCAAATGTAAAACTCGATTTTTGGAACATCAAGTTATAGCGAACGTGGACATAGAATTTTTTATTTTTTATTTGTTTTTTATTTTATTTTATTTTTTCTGGAACTCGAGTTCTACTTGAATTTTTTCATGGAACTCGAGTTCTTTACATGGAACTCAAGTTCCAGATTTTTTTTTTTTTTTTTTTTTTTTTTAATTTTCAGTTCGCTATAACTCGATTGTCCAAAAATCGAGTTCTAAATTGAAACTTGATTTTTAGAAAATCAGGTTTCAAAACAGGGGCATTTTCCTAAATAGTTTCAGATAAGGAGCATTTTGCTGAAAAGTTTTGGCGAAAGTAGCAAATGCCCATTTTCTCCAACCTTACTCGGTAGTTAACTTACTGATGTCACCCAACACCAATTTCAGAACTTTTGAACTCTTAGTTCATGAATTCGTTGCACAAACTACATATGTGATCACAACTAGATACTTTGACAAACTCTAAGGATGCCCTTGAAGATATGAACACCACAGAAGCATCATTGGGAATAAGGCTTTGTGTTTTCAAGCTTTGATCTCACCCAATATGAAAACACTAATACTTATTTAGACCCAAAATTTTAAATTACGGCTTAATTGCTTTTACTCTAACTTATTTAAGTGTGGAACAAGAGTAAATGAAACACAATAAACTGAAACTACTCTCTAATGTAACACCCCAAACCCATACCAAAGATTCAGATGCACAACCTGTCTTATAAGTAATCAACAATAATATAATAGAATAGAGTGTAATTAAATATCCACAAATATACTTCAAGACCATCAAAATCTTTCCAATGAAATCCATAAAACAAAAACTTTAACAATAAAGTCTCCAAATACAATCTCAAAGAGTTCCACAAATACCAAACTTACTATCCTAAGAAAATATACTAAAACAATCCATCAACTAACATAGCTCCAAAAGAAGTCTTCAATCTATGTCTCCAATGATCTACCACCAAAAGATATTCCACTGCTCTAATCTGAAAGGGTGGAGAAAGGGGGGTGAGCTAGAAGCCCAATAAGAGACTACATAACATGAGGATATCTTTCAAAACAAAATATTAGTATCATTGACAAAATATAGTCTTTACAAAACACTTGCATATAGTTTTAATAATAATATAATATATTCTATAAAACTGTCAAGAATAAAACATTTACTATAACGCTGTAATCATTAAATAAAATAATAACCACTTTAGTTCGCCAAAATACACTTAAATAGGTAGAAACAATATACTATAGAAATAAACAATTTTTCCACTCATAAAGGTCGATAACAATAAAACAATAGTTTGATATGGAAAACATTAACATTAGCCAGACAAAGACATAAGCTGCTAAACACTTGGTGGGTGATTCTCATAGGGAACAATAACACTAACCTCAAAGAGGCAACACTGGCTCCAAAGAGCAAACGATAACACTGCACCACACCACAATAACACTACATCGGCCGAAGATCAACACTTAACTCTGTGTTGGCAAAGGTTGCAGACTGTCTAGCTAACCATTTGAAAACATTCTTACTTTATTACAATATTACCAATACTAATCATATATCATATAACAAATATACTTTCTCAAAAATACAGTTTGAGTCACTCTTAACTTATACAGTTTCAAAGTAATATACAATAAATAATAAAATTCAGGTATGTATAAAGCATTGACAATTGTATAAGTTTTTTGAAACTTCACTTTTACAATTATGTATATATAAATATATTTTTACCAAAATATATATAAATATACACGTCTTGAG
This sequence comes from Quercus tomentella, assembly GCA_028535165.1. NCBI lineage: Eukaryota > Viridiplantae > Streptophyta > Magnoliopsida > Fagales > Fagaceae > Quercus > Quercus tomentella. The sequence goes on from JAPQVY010000156.1 coordinate 48,513,775, forward strand.
AGACATCATGTTCTGAAGTCCACTTACCTCAAATCACCAAAACACGTTGGATCTCAACTATCCAAGCCGATGTCACTCAAACCTAATACACAAATAGATGATTTTGCTGTGTTAAGCCATACTTACACTATTTATATAAACCATTCAAGCTATCCCTCTTCCAAAATCACATATGGACCTTTATACATCATACTTACATGTCAGATCCTAACCATGTTTTTAACCAAAGGCCTATCATTAGTATTTAATACTTTGCCCTCAGATCCGAAAACATCCACAAGCATCAATATTACTTACATCTCATGATAGTCTATTTAAATTGGATATAGGGAATTCGATCTCAATTAGGGTATTGATATCATGTAATCTTATGACTCACCATGCTATGTACTTCAATTTTGACTCTTTACTCTCTACATATATATATATAGGTACCTATCATGCCACTTAATAAAGTCATAATGCAGAAACTTCAAGAAATCTTATACCATCAACTTGGAGATATCTTGCACCATGTAAAATTATAATATAAACTCTACTGTATGGAGATAAACAACACGTATCATTAACCTATGATACCACACAAAATCAATAATTAGCTTGTTAATAGTTACCTTGATGTCGTCTTTGTCAAGTTTGGCAATAATCCTTTTTGCCGTAGCTTTTAGCATCCAACGTCTCTCTTTCTACCTTTCACGTGACTGACTTAAAAGACCCAATATATATACCTCTAAAATAACACTCCAATTCAATCTAGGAAGATCAATCCCACTCCAATTAGTACTCTTGAATAACACTCCTACTTGGGCCAGAGTTTAAGACCCACTAAAACTTAAATAGGCTACCAAGACTTTAATTCCCACTAAAACTCATATTAAGGTTATTTAGATAGGCTAAAACTCTAAAGAATTCCAATAACACTTAAACTCCTAATCCAAATAGGAAATCTCTTATCCTTTTCCTTAACTGATAAGGAGACTAAAAGTTAAATATGAATAATCCACAAAAATAACTCTCACGTTACATCTTCTTTTATTTATTTTCTTTGTAGATATCATAATATAAAATAATATCACCTTCAAAATAAATTAAATAATTCATCAATTTCATTTTAGAAGCAATAAAATTAAATTTAAGTGAGGCAGGTGTTACATCTAAGGCATAAGCATATACAATGAACAATAGATGTAAAGGTTAAAGAGTAAGGGAAGAGAGATGCAAACACAAGATAACACCAAGACGTGCTATCAAAGAGGTAACCAAAAAACTTGACGAAAAACCTCTTCGCGACCCTCCAAGTCGAAATCGATCCACTAGTGAATAAGTTGAAGTATACGAATATCAAAAAGGCCCTCCAAGCCTAATCTACCCAATTTACTTGAGCCCTCTAAACTCCTGCTACCAACGGACTTCTCAGAGTCTTGTCTTCACTAGTTATCTGGATCCTGCAATATCGCCCAATTGCATCCACCAAGCCTCACTAGCTTCTTTTGGCAAATCTCAAATGCTTCCTAAGTTTCAAAACATTCTTTACACTTTGAATAGGTGTGAGTTGTGTTTGGATACAAATTTTCTCTCAAGGTATAACAATGGGAAAGGGAAAGGAGAAGAGACTACAAAAGAATTCTCATTTAAGAATGAGTAGCTCTCTCTAAAATGGTGGGTGTGTTGTAGAAACCTCTCTAGGGTTTTATATTTGATAGCCTCCTTTCACTTTTGTGGGTAATGAGGGTATATATAGTATAAGTGAAAGGTAAAAAAGTCACACTTAAAATCCCAGCTATCAGTGCATTTCGCGGGTCATCTCGCGATTTGGCCAAGTCTCGAGATGAGTCGCGAAACTCACTGACTCTTCAGCTTTCGACATGTGCTCCTCATTTGACCTTTGCGGGCTGCACCACTGGCAAGCCAAGTCACGAGATCGACTTTTTGAGTAATTTTCACAAACTTAATACTAAACTCATTACAAATAAAACCTACAAAATACAAGGAAATAAATTAATGCAATTACAACACTTTTTGTCATGGAATAAAGCCAACACAAATGTTATGTGAAAAACCATAACTTAACACTTATTAATTATTAGCACTTTGTGAAAAACAAAATCAGTCTTGACCCCCAACAACAATTATGCAGCGAATTACTTAATTGTATTTCAATTATGCCAATTATGTGATCAAGTTTTGGTAGTTAAAACAATGAAACCATTGCGTCACCACCAAAGCTATAAAATAAAGCAATAAATCATGAGACAATGATATGATAATAAAGTGGAAAATCAAATAAGACTCATCCAAGGAAAAACCACTACTACTTGGGGTACCCTTACCTGCAAAAGGAAATTCCCTACTAGTAGAGTAGTTTTACAACCTAGTTCAAACTCATGACATTAGACCCTACTTGGCCAAAATGGGCTTTTACCCCTTTCTCACTAACTTTCCAGCAAAATGTCTCATGTCTGAAACTAATTAGGAAAATGCCTCTGTTTTGAAACTCGATTTTCTAAAAATCGAGTTTCAAATGTAAATCTCGATTTTTGGAAAATCGAGTTTCAAATGTAAAACACAATTTTTGGAACATAGAGTTATAGCGAACGTGGACTTAGAAATTTTTATTTTTTTATTTTTTTTATTTTTTTTATTTTTTTTAATTTTTTTTTACTTTCAGTTCGCTATAACTTGATTGTCCAAAAATCAAGTTTTAAATTGAAACTTGAAGTCGAGTTTTAAAACAGGGGCATTTTCCTAAATAGTTTCAGATATGGGGCATTTTGTTGAAAAATTTTGGCGAAAGGGGAAAATGCCCATTTTCTCTAACCTTACTCGGTAGTTAACTTACTGATGCCACCCAACACCAATTTCAGAACTTTTGAACTCTTAGTTCATGAATTCCTTGCACAAACTACTTATGTGATCACAACTAGATACTTTGACAAACTCCAAGGATGCCCTTGAAGATATGAACACCACAGGAGCATCATTGGGATTAAGGCTTTGTGTTTTCAAGCTTTGATCTCACCAATATGAAAGAATTGGTAGAACATGTCTTTCAAACCTCACAAGTATAGCGGGAAAGAAGTTAAAGATTTTCTTCCTGAAAAGCTTAGGATTTTTGCCTCTAAAGTCACACTGAAAGTCCTTATATATAGTAGATTTGGTGGGGTTTCTAAACTCATGACATTGGCTTAAATTAAAACACATTAGAAAATTGAATCTACAATCAAAGCACTGTCGAAAATCCTCTTTCAATTGTCCGAAATGTGATTGAAAGTCTGTTGAAATCTTATGTGCAATCGATTGAGAGTTGATTAAAAGAAAGTCGAAATATACCAGATTATCTTTTTTGAGCTACATCTTAACATGTTTGATCTTGGATAGTTGAATGACAGTTACAAACACATCAAATATTGTCATGAAAATTTTCAACACGTGAATAAGCTTGAACTTATTCAATAAGGAAATCAACCAAGAAACATATAATTTAGTTTAGCAGTAACCTAAAGTTTAGTGTATGTTCAAAATAAAATTAAACAAACAAATTTTAAGCTTTTAATATTCAACTCGGCTCAATTATACCCCTACCACAAGGCTCTTGTCGAGCAAAATGGTTAAGAAGTCATCTTACTCCAAGTAAGCTTATGCATTACGATATTTTGGGGGGAAACAAAAAAAAGTCTAAGAGTAAATGGATAATGAAAGAGTAAAAAAAGCAGTGTCTAATGCATTAAATAACATACAAACTAAATGAAATGAGTTGATTAAAATTGATTCAAAACCAAATTAAACTAATTTTTGAGCTGTAAAACACGTTCTAATTAATGTATCAAATTTGATTGTAGTTTTCAGTTTTTTACATTCAAGCCATGGTCCCTTGAAATAAAATCTTCACTTCGTCACTGATTTAGTCGCTCTTAGTTGGATACTTGGATCCAGCGCATCTATGCTACAGTTTAATTGGCTTAGATAACAAGCACATGGAATAACCGGTTTGGATGCCCCAAGTACAAGCATACTCTGCCCAGTAAGCCTTCTAAGATTTTATCACGAGTAATGTTGGTGCCACAACTTGTGGCATAATTTGTGCTACAACTTGCCCATGTGGCGAGTTGTGGTTGGTAGAAGAGTGATGATGAGTCCATGTAAGAACACCCCTCCACCAATCACAACTCGCCACATAGGTGAGTTGTAGTACAAGTTATGGCATCAACTTAATTCTTTTATCACGGACACGCCAATGCACTGCAGTTGATTGAGGCTTACTTTTTTTTTTGGGAGTGGTGGATCGAAAAGGTAGCCTATTTTGCTAATTTTAGGGCCATTTGGTATAGGAGTTTAAACACATATTTTTAGTTTTTAAATAACATTACATGCATTTCTACACACTTTTTTACCCACATGTATTTTCAAAAAATAAAAACAACGTTACTAAAACAACGTTACCAAACGACTTTGGTTCCACCTAAACAACTTTGGTTCCACCTAAAACTATTTTATCTATTTTACATTTTCACTTTACAAACCACCCAACATTCAGTAATTTTATTTTAGCTTTCAACACAATAAAATAATATAAACAACATAATAAAATACCAACTAATTCCCAAAAAATATAAATTTGTATAAAATTAGAACTAGTAACTAATCCCAGCATTGAAGTATTGAAAAAACTCATATAAGCAAAAAATCTTAAATATCCTTGGTCATACGACATATAATTGTCGCTATAAATAAGAACGAGAATTCCAACAGTAGTGATTAAAATTGACATAATAGAAGTAAGTGGATGAATCAATTGTCCAAACTCTAAAGAAAAGTCATTATTGATAGTCCAAGACCATACATATTGATATATCCACAACAATAAACAACCATCACAACCACCGCAATCGCCGCCATTGTCACCGCTGCCACCACTACCGCCACCGCCGTTGCTGTCGCAACTGTTTCTGCCGCAATTGTTCCTGCTGCAACTGTTGCTGTTCCTGCTGCAACTGTTGCTGTTCCTGCAGCAACTGTTGTTGTTCCTGCAACAACTGTTGCTGTTCCTGCCGCCACTGTTGCTGCCGCTGTCGCCACTGTTTCTGTCGCTGCAGCAACTGTTGCGATGGCTGCTGCCGTTGCCGCAACTGTTGCTGTTGCTGCTGCAACTGCTGTTGCTGCTGCAACTGTTGTTGCTCCTGCAGCTGTTGCTCTTGCACTTGTTGCTGCTGCAACTGTGTCTGCCCCAACTTTTGCTCCCGTTGCAGCAACCGTTGCGCCCGCTGCTGCAACTGTTGTTGTTGCCACAACATGATAGCAAATAGTTGCCTAGTGTAACAATAATATTTTGTTTTAACCCCAAATTATATATACAATTTTTTTTGACTAAAACAATTTCTCATAAAGCCACATGATAGCAAATAATTATCTAGTATAACAATAATATTTTTTTAACCCCAAATTATATATATATATTTTTACTAAAACAATTTCTCATAAGGCCACATGATAGCAAATAATCATCTAGTATAACAATAATATTTTTGGGTAAACTACGTAATTAGTTCCTATCCTATACACTATCTTTCAATTTGATTCTTAACTTTTCAATTGTGTCAATTTGGCTCCTAACCTTTTAATATCGTGTCAATTTAGTTCCTAACGATATCTTTTAAATGAAAATTTATGACGTGTCTAATGGTCAAAACAAAAAATTAACTTATGTTGATAAGACAATAAACTTAAATTTTATTTTGGCCGTTTGTCATGTTAGCAATTTTCATCTAAGATATAACATTAGGGACTAAATTGACACGACATCGAAATGTTAGGGATCAAATTGACACAATTGAAAAGGTAGGGACTAAATTGAAATATGGTGTAAAGGTTAGGGACCAAATATGTAGTTTACCCAATATTTTTTTATGAGAGATGCTACATTCACAACATTTTTACAACAAATCACAGGTGGTTAGTTGTTATTGGTTCAAATTTGAACATAACACTAAGATTACTTTTTTGTCTCAACAATAACAACCTGCCACTTAGGATTTGTTGTTACCCCAACAATAACAACCAATAACAACATGCCACTTAGGAGTTGTTGTAAAAATATTGTGCACATATCATTCCTCTTTTTTTTATCCCCAAATTATATTTATAATTTTTTTTTTTACTAAAACAGTTTCTCATAAAGCCAATAGTCGTCTAGTGGAATAATAATATTTTTTTACCTCCTAATTATATATATATATAATTTTTTATTACTAAAACAATTTCTCAATCGTCATGATAGTAAATAATCATCTACGGTGACAATAATATTTTTAACAATAATATATTTTTTTAACCCCAAGTCTTATATATACAATTTTTTTTTTACTAAAACAATTCCCAATTGACATGAAAAATTTATCATTCCAATTATCCAAATCCCTAAGCATTAAATGATGAAGAAGACAGAGACAACTCACCTGTAAATCAACAAGCACGCTTTGAAGAAATTGGTTACCCAAACAGAGAAGAGCGGCCGAGATGGATCAGACAGAAGAGAGGGCGAGATGGGTTGGTGTGGATCAGCTTGGGACTTGGGGCTTAGGCTTGGGTCAACGGCAAGGGCGAGATGGGTTAGCGTGGGTCGGCGGCGTGGGGCAGGGAGTTGGGCCCGTGAGGAGTGGAAGAAGAAAGAAAAAAAAAGGAAAGGGAGAAGGATGATGAATCGGCGATGGTGAGCTTCAGTTGGGCCCGTGAGAGGATGATGAATCGGCAGCAGAGGTGAGAGTTTGATGAATATGAGAGAGAGGTGACAGTTTGATCTGAGAAAGTCAATGACTGAAATCGAGTATAAGAAAGAAAAAAAAAAAAAGAAGATATTTTAATGTGAAGTGGGAATAAAAAATTATTTTTGAGTTTATCTTTGAGATCTGTATGTAGCAACTAAAACTGAGAGAAGGCCTGAGCCCAATCAAAACGCAGTTGGGTTTGAACACTAAAACCTCAATCCAATGCAACTATGAACTATACTGTTCAGTCTTCTTCTCTGTCCCTAATTCCACAAAACAAATGACAGACATCCTCAATATTTGGCTCTCTCATTCTTAACTCTCATTAGCACTTGCACCCCGACCACCTCAGTTCCTCTCCTCTCCTCACCAAGTTTTTCTCTCTCTCGGAAAGTTTGTTTACTAGTAGAAGTGTAAAACTGTAAATTCAAAATAGTTTCAAAAGGAACACAAACAGACAACACACAAGGAATGGGGACAAAGGCATAATATCACACAACTTACCCATTACAAAAGTCGGTAACTCTTGTAGCGTGTATGAAGGCTTTATACCTGTTTTTAAACTCACTCTTAGGCGATGTGGGACTACCCACGTTTTTTTTTTTTTTTTTTTGAATTTTTAAATATTTATGTGAAGACTTGTATAGAAAAACAGCCAGGCATATAATAAATTGTCTCATTTTTAGACCTACAGTGCACAACCATATATGACAAATAAATAAATTTTTAATCAAAATTATTTATTTATGACAAATAAATAAATTCTTCATCAATTTTTTTTTTTTTTAAATGCTTTGGTCAAAAAAGTTTAGCTTTTTGTTTTTTTTTGTCATATCTTTTATATATAAAAGAACTAAACGAAGCCTTTTAAAAAATAAACTAAATTTTAACTTTTTATCACACATTTTAGCATAAAAAATAAACTGATTTTTAGCTTTATTAAAATCTTTCATATTTTAGCTTTTCGCTTTCTGTCTAAACTTTAAAAAAAAAAAAATCATAATAAAACTAATTTTTAACTTTTAATTACACGTTTAATATATAAACCACCAGAAAACTTTTATTTATTTATTTTTTTTTTTTTTTACGGGAGAGCAGTAATTGAGGCTGTGTTAAAACTTGTGATGGAATCGCTTTTTCATAAAAGATCAAGGAATTTATGAGAATAGGGAAATATATAGTACTCTCTTTTTTTTTTTTTTTGGCCTTGTATATAACTCATGCTATGTATGTTTAGGAGTCAAAACAAAAGTCTCATATTTTGATCTCTGGTGGCGTCTAAAGGGGTGTGTTGATAGTTGAGATCGGACCCTTAGGGAAGGCTATGGGGTGGGTTTGACTTCCCTATACCAAAAACAGAAAAAAGAAAGCTCGGAAATGCTGCATCTAGCTAGCATGTGGTCCACCTCTCAAAAAAAAAAAAAAAAGCTAGCATGTGGTCCATTCTCAAAAAAAAAAGCTAGCATGTGGTCTAATCAGTATAAGTGCCGTGTTGTCACATTCAAAAAAAAAAAAAAAAAAAGTGCCATGTTGTCACCCATAGCACATTGTTCCCAATTAGTATCTTTTTAGCTTCCAGCAATGTGTGTCGGTGATTAAATTATATACGTGTTAATTGAGAGTTTAATGAAAATGTATTTAATACTTATTAAATGATCTTTTTATGTATTTTATAAAATTAATTTTTTTTTATAATTATGTTTAGATATTATTTGTGTACGTAAATCAATTAATTATTGATATATATATATATATATATATATATATATATATATATATATATATATATATGTGGGGCCCAGTGATTTGTGGTCCTGACCCATTTATTCGTCGGGGCCCAAGACCCGAGCCGAGGAGGGTTATAACCCAGGCTCGGTAATACAAGTACGAAATAGTCTTGGGACACAGCCGAGGACGATTCAGTCCTCGGCATGTCCAAGGTCTCACCAAAAGGAAGGGTAAAAATGGTATAAGAGCAGTTTGGAAAAAATCTAAAATATCTAAGTCAATGGAGAAGGGTACGCTGGAAAGTATAACGACCAGGGAAAGCTGCCCTTACTGCCATTCAATACTCTGCACCTGACAGAGCCATACTCCTCAGCTTTTACAACCACCCCCAACCACTCTGAATATGGGCTGATGGGACAAGTATCAGTCTTGGAAAAGTCGACCCTACATGTGGACGAAGGATAAGGAACACAGGCTAGTATAAAAGGAAAAGTAAGCAATCCATAGAAGAGGCTGGGAAAAATGGCCAAAACCAGAGCCTCCTAGCCCACCTCTAGGAGAAAGACTCCCAGAGCGTGCACGATTTATTTACGTATGAACACGATTTATTTATGTATGAACACCCCGGAATACCACCGACTTGTGATCAAGGCCTAGCCTTTCAAACCCACGCTTTATAAATGATATTGTTTGGGCCTTTTTACGTGCGAACCCAGTATCGTTTTGGGTCGTTCCAAATCGTATCCTTACAATTGGCGCCATCTGTGGGGAAGGCTTGTGTGTTGGCACAGGCGGTAAGTCGAAACAATCCCCTTGTCACTTCTAAACAGCCGGTTGTATTGTTTTAGCGTAAAGTTCCACCAGGGGCTATGTTTCTTTATTAGGGGCTGCACTTCGTAGCGTCAGCAGCACGGATGGTTCTAGGGGCTTGGTCGAGGGGCTAATTCCCCGTAAACCAAGGTCCCGTGCTATAACCGAGAGGTTAATTCCCCCAAATACTTATCAAAATCAAGTTTTGGACAGAATCAAGATATTACATGGTCCTCTGACTCAAACTTATGGGAAAACCAACTACTTATCAAAATCAAGTTTTGGACAGAACCAAGGTATTGCATGGTCCTCGGACTCAAACCTATGGGAAAACCAACTACTTATCAAAATCAAGTTTTGGACAGAACCAAGGTATTGCATGGTCCTCGGACTCAAACCTATGGGGAAACCAACTACTTATCAAAATCAAGTTTTGGACAGAACCAAGGTATTGCATGGTCCTCGGACTCAAACCTATGGGGAAACCAATTACTTATCAAAATCAAGTTTTAGACAGAATCAAGGTATTGCATGGTCATCGGATTCAAACCTATGGGGAAACCAACTACTTATCAAAATCAAGTTTTGGACAGAACCAAGGTATTGCATGGTCCTCGAACTCAAACCTATGGGGAAACCAACTACTTATCAAAATCTAGTTTTGGACAGAACCAAGGTATTGCATAGTCCTCGGACTCAAACCTATGGGGAAACCAACTACTCAAGAAGAATTCTAAATCGTTCAGTTCTCGGACCAAATACCGGAAAGGGTTAAGATTATAAAAATTACTAGCAAGATGGCGAAATGCCTTATTACTCAGCAACCTGCAGGGGCTGTACATTTTTGGGTTATATGTCCTCGGATGATTACCTCCTACACCGCACCGAGCATTCAGTTGTCATCTCGGCTATTTTTAGGGTAAGTGTTGTTTTCTTAGGTCGGCATTATTGTGCTAAACAGTTCTCGTAAGTTCATGATAACATCTTTCTTCTCAACAAGGATTTCAGCCCTAAGTATCAGTTTTTCGATTCAGTATTATTAAGTCGGATAGCTTCAATAAGCTCATATTAACATATTCTTCTTTTTGCTTAGTAGGGGTTTCTGTCCTAAGTATCATTTGTTCAGATCAGCATTATTATTATGTTAAGATAGTGTTAACAAATGCAAAGTAAGGTCTTTTTGTTAACAAGGATTTCGGCCCTAAGCACCGTTTAGAATACCAGAATAAAGAAAAAAGTCATGTGGTAATACGTCTGTTTACGGGGTAATCATGTCAGAAAGAAGAGTTAGAATATACAAAATAAAGCAGTATTGACTTTTATTAATATAAAAAGGTACTACAGCGTACAATGAAGGGCTTAAACAAGCTTATACAGAAAACGAATTGCAAAAAAAAAAAAATAACAAACATACAAACAACCAGAAATCTTTTTAAAATTCTGCTCCGAAGTCTCTCCAAATTCTGCCCCAGTAGCACCCATATTGAGAGGAGGACCTTCTTTGATGGATAAGGAGAAGGAGGAGAAGAAGAGGAAGAAGGAAAAGCACCAAGATGGATCTGGTGGTGGAAAGAAGAAGAAAGAGAGGCAAGAGGAGGCACCAGTGGAGGAAGAGAGGAAGAAACAGGGATACTTTGTCCCTGCGTCAGTCCCTATTCCTAACACGCTGGTGCCATGTTAGCTATGCTCATAAGAGAGCGGCTGGTACTGATAATGGGTAACCCCAACTCAGCCGCGCCAAGAGATTGACGCGATGAGCCCTTGCTTCGGATTTTGGCTGAAAGGAAGGTAAGAAGTATCTTGAGTCTCTGCCATCTCTGCCCTGACCGAGCCAATTTGAGCTTCACAAGAACGTAGCATTTCTGAGAAGGGTATGGTCTCTTCATTCCCCCTCCTATCATGGACGAATCATAATTTAAAGTGTAAACAAGCGGATATGGGAAATTCTGGGGGAGGATAAGAGTTTTTAGACTTTGAAAATATTGAAAGGTCTCTGTGAAAGAGAGGTAACCTCCAGCTTTCATTCTTATATGAAGGGCGAAATGAGAGGCATTTAATCTGCCCAAATTTCCAAGAAAAACGGTAAACAAGAATATACCCGTTCCACTTCCCCACACCGTCAATAACCGTCGAATTTAAATGGTCTCGTAAAGGGAAATCATTAAAGGCGTGTTCTCGGTAATCAAACGGCAGGAACGCATTGGGAATAAATTCAAAGGAATGTCCCGTAGCCCGGTATGTTTCCTGGGTAGATGAAAGGACGCCAACATTAATGAAAGACAGAGTTAAACGAGCCGTGATAAAGGCTTGGCATTACCAAAACCCTCCTCTCCAACCAAAAGGTTGGACAGCAGGATTTTAAGGGGCTGTTGTGGGGCCCAGTGATTTGTGGCCCTGGTCCATTTATTCGTCGGGGCCCAAGGCTCGAGCCGAGGAGGGTTATAGCCCAGGCTCGGTAATACAGGTACGAAATAGTCTTGAGACACAACTGAGGACGATTCAGTCCTCGGCATGTCCAAGGTCTCACCAAAAGGAAGGGTAAAAATGGTATAAGAGCAGTTTGGAAAAAATCTAAAATATCTAAGTCAATAGAGAAGGGTACGCTGGAAAGTATAACGACCAAGGAAAGCTGCCCTTACTGCCATTCAATACTCTGCACCTGACAGAGCCATACTCCTCAGCTTTTACAACCACCCCCAACCACTCTGGATATGGGCTGATGGGACAAGTATCAGTCTTGGAAAAGTCGACCCTACACGTGGACGAAGGATAAGGAACACAGGCTAGTATAAAAGGAAAAGTAAGCAATCCATAGAAGAGGCTGGGAAAAATGGCCAAAACCAGAGCCTCCCAACCCACCTCTAGGAGAAAGACTCCCAGAGCGTGCACGATTTGTTTACATATGAACACGATTATTTATGTATGAACACCCCGGAATACCACCGACTTGTGATCAAAGCCTAGCCTTTCAAACCCACGCTCTATAAATGATATTGTTTAGGCCTTTTTACGTGCGAACCCAGTATCGTTTTGGGTCGTTCCAAATCGTGTCCTTACAATATATATTATAAATAATATAAATTATAATTCATAATAAAATATTTATTAATATTTTATTAAATGATATTTTATATATTTTAAAAATTAAATTTTGTATGGATATAAAAAAACCATCCTAGGAAAAACATAAAATGAATTATAATAAATTAGTATATGTAAACCAATAAATTATTGATTAGTATTTTTTTTATAAAAATTAATTATGTACTATAAATCATAATTAAATAGTTATTAGGGGATTCAACTTCCCTTCACAATCCCCACAGAGGAGGGTACTATGAGGTCTAAAAATTATCCGTAAAACACAATTAATGTCATATTTGTCATATTTATCTTTTGTTTAATTTTATTTAGTACTAGTCAAATATGTATATGCTTGGTTTTTGTTTTCTTCTTGTAGGGATTGATTCGATTGCAATGGACATGAAGGATAAGAAACTAACGGTCATAGGAACCGTGGATCCCGTATATATAGTGAGCAAACTGCGCAAATATTGGGCATCAACAAATATGATCTCAGTTGGGCCAGCAGAAGAACCTAAGAAGAAAGAAGAGCCGAAGAAGGAGGAAGCCAAGGCCGAGGAAGCAAAGAAAGAGGAACCCAAGAAGGAGGAAGCTAAGAAAGAAGAAGAGAAAAAAGAAGAACCCAAGAAGGAAGAAGAGAAGAAAGAGGAAAAGAAAGGAGAAGAGAAGAAAGAGGAAAAGAAAGAAGCACCTCCACCAGACCCTGTTTTAGAGCTTGTTAAGGCTTACAAAGCATATAATCCCCAACTCGCCGCATATAATCCCCACCTCGCCGCACATAATCCATTCCACACCTCATATTACTACGTCCAACCAATGGAGGAGAATCCAAATGCTTGTGCTATTTTATAATTAACGGGCTACCAAAAACTGAGTGAAAAGATTAAATCTTTTCTTTGTTGGTATAGGAGGCAAACACCCAAGATTGGTAGGAGCTCTTGTACATAAAGATGGTGATGCTTCATTGGTATGCCTAGAAATTAATAATGTGTAGAAATAAGTTTTGGAATTTGTTTTGAAGACTATATAGTATCTATATTTTTGGCACGTAATGCTTTTTTTTGGAAAGTGTTACCTAGCTAAACTTTTTTCTCTTTTTTGACTTTCCCCGTATGAAAAGCCTTTTATTTTCAAGGGCCATGCCTACGAGGACGATGCTGTGGGACAAGGCAGCTAACAAGGAACTGAGTAAGAGCACACTCACGGGTTTGAGCTTGAGAGCTCTCTTTAAAATGTGTCAAGTTGTTTTTTTTTCACATCTCGTGTCTTTCTCTGTGTTTTATGCTACTATTTTGAAATAAAAAGTGATGGTTCTCATAGATTTGTGGGTCTCATTGATCTGTCTCTGACGTATGAACTGATTGGCCATGGCCCCATAGAGCAATTGGTCGGTGTTAATAGCAACCTTTTTCTCATGGGTTCATGTGCGTGGCACCTGTTAGTTGGATACAAGTTTTTGCTTATGGAATTTTCTGCCGAAAGAAACGTGGTTTGTTTGATTGCCTTAAGCATTTCTTTCAAACCTTTCTGGCCACTTGCTTTCCAAGTGTGAGGGCCAGATCTCTCTCTCTCTCTCTTTTAAAGTCTTTGGTACATCATTAAACTGATATGTATCTTTTATTTATTTTTTAAATGTTAATCAGGCCATTACAAGATCTATATATGTCAAATGCAATGTATGAATAGATTAAGCACCAAATTTATAGGAATGAGAATCATTAAAAAAAATTATGTATTTCATTTCTTTTGGTGATGCACGTGTATTGAGTAATCAGCTATGCAAGTAGACAAGCATTCAAGGAGGGTTCAAATCTCATTTAAATGATTATTTGTTTAACCAAATAGTAAAATACAAACCTGTGCTTCTGTATTCCAGTTCCACATGAGGACCCTGGCTGTTATCTGCATACTTTATATATTAAACCACAAGTGCATGTGATAAAAGTAACCGAGCCGCATCATTTGTACTATTTTGTAATTTGCATATATCTGATTCAACCTCGGTTGTAGTTATTATTTCATGTAAACATTCTATGTGAAATTTCAGCAAAAGTTGAAGCGTTAAGGGATATTTCCACCTATCAGTAAGTTTCAAGAGGAAAAAAATGAACAGTACTTCAACTCAAAGAAAGCTATTTAGAAGTCTCTAGAATTAAAGACAATGTCTCTCCTTTTCAATTTTATATATTTCCTTAGAGCATTCACATCAGCTCTTGGATAGTTGTGTATAAATGTGTAAAATACACATTTTGACCATTTTTACACATTTTGAAGCAAAAAATACACTACATCAGTTTTTGCAAAATCATGTAAACTCGTGTATAATTTTCAATGAGCTACAGTACCTGTGTAAATTTACACGGGCACTGTAGCATGTGTATATATTATTTTACTAATTTCCGTTCGCACCAATTTTTCTCTCTTCTCTGTGCACAACAACCTCAGCTCCTCATCTTGTTTTCCTCAGATACACACAAATACATCCACACAAATAAATCAACACAGAAACACACCCACACACAAACAAACCCGCACAGACAAACCAACAGAGAGATATGGGTCGCCGGTGAAGAAACGATATGGGTCACCGGAGCTTGGTTCGTGGATCGGCCGGTGAAGAAAGGATCTGCGTCGCCGGAGCTTGGTTCGTGGATCGGCCGATGAAGAAAGGATCTGGATCGGCCGGTGAGGAAGTGATCTAGGTTGGTAATTTTTAGAAAGAAAGGATCTGGGTAGCCGATGAAGAAAGGATCGGTCGGTGAGGAAAGGATCTGGGTAGCCAGTGAAGAAAGGATCGGCCGGTGAAGAAACACGACAAGATCGGCCGGTGAAGAAAGGACCGGCGAGGAAGTAATCTGGGTCGGTCGTTTTTGGGAAAGAATGAGAGAAGGGAGAAAAGAGAGAGAGAGAGAGAGAGAGAGAGAGAGGTCTTTTTTTTTTTTTTGCTGAATAGAGAGAGAGAGAGCTCTTTCAGTTTAGGAAAAAAGAATAAAGAGGGAGAGTGAGAGCGCGCAGGCAGTTGAGTGAAATAATAAAAAAATGAGAAAGATGAATATTTTATTAAAATATTTTGTAAAATAGAAGAACTGATGTGGGTGTTTTATATAGGTGGTAGTGTAAATAGAAAAAGTAGATTTTTTCGTGTAAAATAGACAAAAAATTTAGAAGAACTGATGTGAATGCTCTTAAATCATCTTTAAGCAAAGTTGCCAACCTTAATCTCCACCATTATCCATCCACGTCATGAAAGAGTCAGTAGAATTGACAAGATGACATGACAGAAACCAAAGGTACTTAGATGATGCTTACTCTTCAGCAAATTTAAAGATCAGTTTTAGATACTAGTAAAACATAAACATTACTAGTTATAGATAATTACTATATGGATCATCACTTGTACAAGCTCACTTCAAACGATCTTAATTTGTTAGACAAAAATCTTTTATGAAGAAAAAGTCTTCTAGTGAAGCTTTCAAGTAACATACGTGCAAGCAAGAACCATGAGTGCTGTTACCTCCTACCGACCCCAGTACTGTCGATACCAACATAAAGTTAATCTTATCCACAGTGGTAAAGGACAATCCAAAAGATTTTTTTTTTTTTTATATATATTTTATATATTTTTTATTTTTTTATCAGAGACAATCTAAAAGATGAATCATTCGACAGGACGGAAGCTAATAGGAAAAAAAAAACAAAAGTACCCTAAAAAAAAAGAAAAGAAAAAAAAACAAAAGTTTGTACCAAGGATTAGGCTTGTAAATCAAATAAATTGTTCATAAAGAGTTCGCATTTAGTCGGGAAAACATTGTTGATGTCTATTTATTTAGAAAACGAGTTAAACCCAAGCCTAAATTTAGGTGTTGATTGATGGTTTGAATAAGTTCATCGGAATGAGACATGGGAGATCATAACTCACGACATATGTGTTTGAGTGGTATTACCAAAACCACTTTATGTCGACACAAAGCATATATATATATATATATATATATATATATATATATATATATATATATACACACGTGTATGTATGTGTTCGGCTTTCTTGGATTTCTTCTTTGGAAGGAGCTCAAGATGCAATGCACATGCAATTTTAGTCTTTCACACCAAGTTTAAATAATTTTGGAATTCTTGTGATGTACTAGTTGTGACGAGATCAAAAGAGATTTCAATTTCGGGTATATTTAAGGTTTGGATTTTATGAAAACTTTTGTGCTACGTACCTTCATGATATCCATATTTCTAAGTAAAAATATCTACTTGACACCTCTCATACATTTAAAGTCTAAGGTGAATCACACAAATTTATCTTCCATGTATGAATATATTTTTCTATATTTCTATTTTGGATTTCGTATAAACCCACTATTATTGACTACTCTTTGCTATCTCAATAGTAAACTTGACCATTAAATGAGTAAAAAGAAAAAAGAAAAATAACACGTTCATGAAGAAGTCCATGAACATGAGGCTTGATTAAAGTGTGTGCGTGTGTGCACATGTATATAACATTTTATTGTATTCTTATATGCAATTATGTATACATGTATAAAAAGATACTTATATATATAGACTTGAGATTTAATTTTATAATTTTGTAAATAAATTCATAAGGTACAAAATTATTATTTATAATTTTTTAATAATATATATAAATAGTCCATTTAGTAATAAAAATTATATATAATGGTTGGTGAATACTGCTTTTATAAGTTTATAAAGGAAATTTAGTTTATCTAATTAATTTAAATAACATAACTTAAACTATAATCTTACTTATTGAAAGCTCAATTAGTGTGAAAACACTAATACTTGTTTAGACCCCCAATTTTAAATTACGGCTTAATTGCTTTTACTCTAACTTATTGATGGAGATCAAGGCACCGCTTCGAAGGATCTCGTTCAAGTACCAATTGGGCCGGTTACAAGAGCACGAGCAAAGAAGTTCAAGGATGTACTCAACGGACTCATCCAAGAGTTATGGGCTCAAGCAAATTCGTGGAGGCCCATTGAGCATGATCCACGTGGGCAACAAAAAATCATCACCTTGATTCAAGTTCTAGAAGGATCCGGTCAAGGCTAAGAATTGGCATGAAATATTTTGGGTCTATGTAAAAAATGTTATTCTAGGTTTAGGTGATTTATTTCCTTGTTTTTAGGTGCATTTAATGCTTTTTAGGTCAAACTTTATTCCTAATATGGTTAGGTATCAATTAGGAGTTATTTTAGAATATATTTTCTTGTCTGTCAAGTTTTTAGGAGCCTTTAAATAGTCATCTAAGTCTGTAAACGTTTTTCAGATATTATTGATAAAACTTGTGAGGTTTATTCTCTTTGGTTCTTTGAAGAACTACTTGAACTTATCGGGAATTCCCGTGACGTTCATCTCGACTTGTCAAACGGAGTTTCCACCACTGTTTGTGGCGTCTTCCTTATACCGAGGTTCTTGTTTGTCATAAATAACGGGTCGAGGTCTCCCATTTGAATCTGTCCATAGAACGATCTTGGGTTCCCTTTCGTTGTTGGGTCTCGTTATTCTTGACGGGGTTCACATCATTTGGTATCAGAGCAGGTTTCTAGTTCAGGTTTGCCTATCCTTTAACATATTTATCTCTTCTTAGCCGAATTTCCTTTACCCTATCTGTTCAATCTTTGTTTGTCTTGTTGATATCTAAACTATTGGTCTGGTCTCACATCTCTTAGTTATTTCGAAATCTTATTTCATTATTCTCAAAAGCTAGTTGCTGATCATAAAAAAAAAAAAAAAAAAAAAAAAAAAAAAAAAAAAAAGAGAGAGACTCGAAGAAGAAGAAGACAGAAAGGAGTTCGAACAAAAAAAAAAAAAAAAAAAAAAAATTCATTATTTTGTGCTTCCAAAATTCCAAATTGCCATATTCCTTCTAATTCTAATCTGAAAATTTCCATATTCCTTACGTTCAAATCTGAGATTCCTTGATTAGTTCTTGGTGAATTGTTACTGGAAATTTTGAGTTGTTTGTTTAGTTTCAAAAGAACTGAAAGAGAATTATCAAGTGGAAAAAGGCAAGAGTGGTGAGAACATCAGAGGGTAAAAGCCATATTATTTTGAGTGAAACATGAGTGGAGAGTGATCCACATTCTTGAGGGTAAACACGTAAGGGAGTGATTCGTGAGTTGTTTTTTTTTTTTTTTTTTTTTTTTTTAACCTTTGTTTTGCAGCAATCATGTCTCACGATAGTGGTAAGAGCATTGCCGAAGATGATACAAAATTGGCTGATCCGAAAATGTTTTTGGAGGCCATGATGAGTGAGATGAGGCGTGTGATGAAGATGGAGATGGTGCAGGTTCACGAACGGATAGATCAGATGGAGAATAGACGTGAGGAGCAACCACAAAACGGTCGTAATTTGCGTAGAAGAGAAAGACTTCCACCGAGGGAGGAGGATGAAGAGCGTTATGGATCTGGTTTTGATGAAGAAGAAGATCGGGATTCCATTGTTAGCAATAGGAGACTTGGAGGAAGATTTAGAGAAGCTAGGAATCGCGAAGATAACAACTTGGGTGGTATTAAGATGAAGATTCCGTCCTTTCAAGGTAAGTCTGATCCTGAGGCATATCTTGAGTGGGAGAAGAAGATGGAGTTCGTGTTTGATTGCCACAATTACTTCGAGACAAAGAAGGTAAAATTAGCCGTGATTGAGTTTTCTGAATATGCTATTACTTGGTGGGATCAGCTTGTGATAAACAGGAGGCGGAGTAGAGAACACCCAATACACACATGGGAGGAGATGAAAGTAGTGATGAGGAAGCGATTCGTTCCAAGTTACTACTACCGAGAGTTGTACAAAAAGCTACAAGGTCTTAGACAAGGGAGTTGAAGCGTAGAGGACTACTACAAGGAGATGGAGATTGCTATGATCCGCGCTAATGTAGAGGAGGATCGGGAGGCTACAATGGCTAGATTTTTGCTTGGCTTAAACCGGGAGATCCATGATAAGGTAGAAATGCAGCATTATGTGGAATTGGAAGATATGGTGCATATGGCTATCAAAGTGGAACAACAACTCAAGAGAGGGAATGGGACACGTGCAGGCCATAACTCTAGTTCTACCTCTTGGAAATCGAGTCATGCTAAGCCGCTGGACAAGTCACAAACGCCCAAACTCAAGCCCAAGTCCACGACCACCAGCCACGTTCCTCAAGGTAAAACCGAAGCCTCTACCTCTAGGAATCGTGATATTAAATGTTTTAGATGTCAAGGCAAGGGCCACATAGCAAGTCAATGTCCAAACAAGCAAGTCATGGTGTTGCAAGCCAATGGTGAAATTGTGACTGATGATGAAGATTCCAACACCGACGACATGCTGCCATTAGAGGATGTTTCCGAGGAGTATTTAGCCCCTGGCGCATTGACATTGGTGGCGAGGAGAGCATTGAGCTTGCAAGCAAAAGGAGTTGATGAAATACAGCGGGAGAACATCTTTCACACTAGGTGCTACGTTAAAGACAAGGTATGTAGTGTGATTATTGATGGTGGTAGTTGTACTAATGTTGCAAGCACAATTATGGTGGAGAAATTGGGATTGCCCATGGTAAAACACCCTAGATCGTACAAGTTGCAATGGCTAAATGATAGTGGTGAGATCAGGGTGAACAAGCAAGTGTTAGTTGCATTTCGAATCGGTAAATACGAAGATGAAGTGTTGTGTGATGTAGTACCGATGCAAGCGGGACACTTATTGCTAGGGCGTCCATGGCAGTTCGATAGGCAAGTGAAACACGATGGCTTTACGAACAAGTACTCTTTTGTACTTAATCAACGATCAATCACTCTTGTACCATTGACACCACAGCAAGTATACGAGGATCAAGTAAGATTACAAAAGGAGAGTGAGTAAAAGAAAAAGAGTGAAAATCAGAGAGAAGCCAACAAAAATGAGGGAGAAAAAGAAAATCAAAGTTCAGCCCTTGAGAGAAAATCAGAGAGAAAACAAAAGAATTTCTATGCAAAAGTGAGTGAGATCAAGCGAGCAACGTATTCAAATAAGCCAATGATTGTACTTTTGTACAAAGAGGCATTTTTAAACACTAACGAACTTGACCTTACTTTGCCTAGTTCTATTGTTTCTCTTTTGCAGGAGTATGAGGATGTCTTCCCCGAGGAAACACCACATGGGTTACCTCCAAACCGAGGGATTGAACATCAAATTGATTTTGTTCCCGGTGCAACCATTCCAAACCGACCAGCTTATAGGAGCAATCCCGAGGAGACAAAGGAGCTTCAACGGCAGGTAAGTGAATTGTTGGAGAAAGGGCACGTAAGGGAGAGCATGAGCCCATGTGCAGTTCCGGTCTTACTTGTACCTAAGAAGGATGGGACGTGGAGAATGTGCATTGATTGCCAAGCCATCAACGACATAACGGTAAAGTATCGTCATCCTATCCCATGCTTAGATGATATGTTAGATGTGCTGCATGGTTCTTGCATATTTTCTAAGATTGATTTAAAAAGTGATTATCATCAAATTAGGATAAAAGAAGGAGATGAATGGAAAACCGCCTTTAAAACAAAATATGATTTGTATGAATGGTTAGTTATGCTTTTTGGTTTGACTAATGTTTCGAGCACCTTTATGAGACTTATGAACCATGTTTTGCGTGCATTTATAGGCAGATTTGTTGTTGTCTATTTTAATGATATACTCATTTATAGCAAAAACATAGATGATCATGTAGTACATTTGAAATCCGTTTTAGATGTGCTAAGGAAAGAAAGGTTGTTTGCTAATTTAAAGAAGTGCACTTTTTTCACCGATAAGCTTGTATTTTTGGGATTTGTTGTTAGTGCACAAGGTATACAGATTGATGAAGAGAAGATACGTGCAATCCAAGATTGGCCGAGTCCCACAAGTGTAGGTAATGTTCGTAGTTTTCATGGACTTGCTAGTTTCTACCGACGGTTCGTGAAGGACTTCAGTAGCTTAGTCGCACCACTTACCGAAGTGATCAAGAAGAACGTTGGCTTTCGGTGGGGAGAAGAACAAGAGAAGGCATTTCAATTAATCAAAGAGAAGCTGACTAACGCACCTTTGTTGTCTTTGCCCAACTTTTCTAAAACGTTTGAAATTGAATGTGATGCTTCAGGTATTGGTATAGGAGCCGTTCTTATGCAAGAAGGACGACCAATTGCTTACTTCAGCGAGAAACTCAGCGGGGCAGCCTTAAACTACCCAACTTATGACAAGGAGTTGTATGCATTGGTTCGGGCTTTAGAGACGTGGCAGCACTACCTATGGCCTAAGGAGTTCGTGATTCACACCGATCATGAGTCCTTGAAACACTTGAAGGGCCAACACAAGCTAAACAAAAGGCATGCGCGATGGGTGGAGTTCATAGAGACGTTTCCATACGTCATTCGGTACAAGCAAGGTAAGGAGAATGTAGCCGCCGATGCACTTTCTCGCAGGTATGCCTTACTCTCCACACTTGATGCAAAATTGCTTGGTTTTGAACACATTAAAGAATTATATGCTGAAGACCACGAATTTTGTGAGAAATATCGAGCTTGTGAGAAAATCGCCTCTGGTAAGTTCTTTAAGCTTGATGGATTCCTATTTCGAGAAAATAAGCTATGTGTGCCTAATTGTTCTATGAGGGAGTTATTAGTGCAGGAATCACATGGTGGGGGATTAATGGGACATTTTGGAGTTGCAAAGACTTTAGCTATTTTGCAGGAATACTTCTATTGGCCTCACATGAAACAAGATGTCGAACGGATTTGTGGTAGATGTGTCACATGTAGGCAAGCTAAATCCAAAGTGCAGCCCAACGGTTTGTATATTCCTTTACCAATTCCTAGTGAGCCTTGGATTGATATTTCAATGGATTTTGTGTTAGGATTGCCTAGGACTAAACGTGGAAGAGATTCAATTTTTGTGGTCGTGGATAGATTTTCTAAAATGGCACATTTTATTCCATGTCATAAACGGATGACGCTTCACATGTTGTTGATTTGTTCTTTAGAGAGATTGTGAGATTACATGGCATTCCTAGGACAATTGTTTCGGATAGAGATGCTAAGTTCTTGAGCTATTTTTGGAAGACTTTGTGGTGTAAGCTAGGTACTAAGCTATTATTTTCCACTACTTGTCATCCACAAACTGATGGTCAAACTGAAATAGTAAATAGGACTTTGTCTACTCTATTGAGGGCAATCATTAGAAAGAACATCAAAACATGGGAAGAATGTTTACCACATGTTGAGTTTGCATATAATAGAGCTGTTCATTCTGCTACCAAATTTTCGCCATTTGAAATTGTGTATCGGTTTAATCCTTTAACTCCATTGGATTTATCTCCTTTACCTTTGACGGAGCATGTTAATTTAGATGGCAAAAAGAAAGTTGACTTTGTGAAGCAGATTCATGAGAAAGCAAGACTCAACATTGAGCGAAGAACGGAGCAATATGCCACACAAGCCAACAAAGGACGTCGCAAACTGGTTTTTGAACCCGGAGATTGGGTTTGGCTGCATATGAGAAAAGAAAGATTCCCGGCTAAAAGATGTTCCAAATTGCTCCCAAGAGGAGATGGTCCCTTCCAAGTCCTCGAGCGTATCAATGACAATGCTTACAAGCTAAATTTACCTGGTAAGTACGATGTAAGTGCCACTTTTAATGTTACTGATTTGAGTCCTTTTGATGTAGGTGATGATTTGAGGGCAAATCCTTTTCAAGAGGAGGGGAATGATGGAGATCAAGGCACCGCTTCGAAGGATCTCGTTCAAGTACCAATTGGGCCGGTTACAAGAGCACGAGCAAAGAAGTTCAAGGATGTACTCAACGGACTCATCCAAGAGCTATGGGCTCAAGCAAATTCGTGGAGGCCCATTGAGCATGATCCACGTGGGCAACAAAAAATCATCACCTTGATTCAAGTTCTAGAAGGATCCGGTCAAGGCTAAGAATTGGCATGAAATATTTTGGGTCTATGTAAAAAACGTTATTCTAGGTTTAGGTGATTTATTTCCTTGTTTTTAGGTGCATTTAATGCTTTTTAGGTCAAACTTTATTCCTAATATGGTTAGGTATCAATTAGGAGTTATTTTAGAATATATTTTCTTGTCTGTCAAGTTTTAAGGAACCCTTAAATAGTCATCTAAGTCTGTAAACGTTTTTCAGATATTATTGATAAAACTTATGAGGTTTATTCTCTTTGGTTCTTTGAAGAACTACTCAAACTTATCGGGAATTCCCGTGGCGTTCATCTCGACTTATCAAACGGAGTTTCCACCATCGTTTGTGGCGTCTTCCTTATATCGAGATTCTTGTTTGTCATAAACAACGGGTCAAGGTCTCCCATTTGAATCTGTCCATAGAACGATCTTAGGTTCCCTTTCGTTGTTAGGTCTCGTTATTCTTGACGGGGTTCACATCACTTATCTAAGTGCGGAACAAGAGTAAATGAAACACAATAAACCGGAACTACTCTCTAAGGCATAAGCATATACAATGAACAATAGATGTAAAGCTTAAAGAGTAAGGGAAGAGAGATGCAAACACAAGATAACACCAAGACGTGTTATCGAAGAAGTAACCGAAAAACTTGGCAAAAAACCTCTTCGCGACCCTCCAAGTCGAAATCGATCCACTAGTGAATAAGTTGGAGTATACGAATATCAAAAAGACTCTCCAAGCCTAATCCACCCAATGTACTTAAGCCCTCCAAACTCCTGCTACCAACGGACTTCTCAGAGTCCTGTCTTCACTAGTTATCCAGATCCCGTAATACCGTCCAATTGCATCCACCAAGCCTCATCGGCTTCTTTTGGCAAATCTCAAATGCTTCCCAAGCTCTAAAACACTCTTTATACTTTGAATATGTGTGGGTTGTGTTTGAATACAAATCTCCTCTTAAGGTATAACAATGGGAGAGGGAAAGGAGAAGAGACTACAATGGAATTTTCATTTAAGAATGAGTAGCTCTCTCTAAAATGGTGGGTGTGTTGTAGAAAACTCTCTAGGGTTCTATATTTGATAGCCTCCTTTCACTTTTGTGGGTAATGAGGGTATATATAGTATGAGTGAAGGATATAAAAGTCACACTTAAAATCCCAGCTATCAGTGCATTTCGCGGGTCATCTTGCGATTTGGCCAAGTTGCGAGATGAGTCGCGAAACTCACTGACTCTTCAGCTTTCGACATGTGCTCCTCATTTGACCTTCGCGGGCTGCACCACTCGCGAGCCAAGTCCCGAGATCAACTTTTTGAGCAATTTTCACAAACTTAATACTAAACTCATTACAAATAAATCCCACAAAATACAAGGAAATAAATTAATGCAATTACAACACTTTTTGTCATGGAATAAAGCTAAGACAAATGTTATGTGAAAAACCATAACTTAACACTTATTAATTATTAGCATTTTGTGAAAAACAAAATTAGTCTTGACCCCCAACAACAATTATGCAGCGAATTACTTAATTGTATTTCAATTATGCCAATTATGTGATCAAGTTTTGGCAGTTAAAACAATGAAACCATTGAGTCACCACCAAAGCTATAAAATAAAGCAATAAATCATGAGACAATGATACGATAATAAAGTGGAAAATCAAATAAGACTCATCCAAGGAAAAACCACTACTAATTGGGGTACCCTTACCCGCAAAAGGAAATTCACTACTAGCAGAGTAGTTTTACAACCTAGTTCAAACTCATGACATTAGACCCTACTCGGCCAAAATGGACTTTTACCCCTTTCTCACAAACTTTCCAGCAAAGTGACCCATGTCTGAAATTAATTAGAGAAATATCCCTATTTTGAAACTCGATTTTCTAAAAATCGAGTTTCAAATGTAAAACTCGATTTTTGGAACATCGAGTTATAGCAAATGTGGACTTAGAATTTTATTTTATTTTATTTATTTTTTATTTTATTTTATTTTATTTTTTCCTGGAACTCGAGTTCTACTTGAATTTTTTCAAGGAACTCGAGTTCCAGAATTTTTTTTTTTTTTTTTTTTTTTTTTTTAATTTTCAGTTCGCTAAAACTTGAGTTTTAAATTGAAACTTGTTTTTTAGAAAATTGAGTTTCAAAACAGGGGCATTTTCCTAAATAGTTTCAGATATAAGGCATTTTGCTGAAAAGTTTTGGCGAAAGGGGCAAATGCCCATTTTCTCCGACCCTACTCGGTAGTTAACTTACTGATGTCACCCAACACCAATTTCAGAACTTTTGAACTCTTAGTTCATGAATTCCTTGCACAAACTACATATGTGATCACAACTAGATACTTTGACAAACTCCAAGGATGCCCTTGAAGATATGAACACCACAGAAGCTTCATTGGGATTAAGGCTTTGTGTTTTCAAGCTTTGATCTCACCAATATGAAAGAATCGGTAGAACATGTCTTTCAAACCTCACAAATATAGCGGGAAAGAAGTTAAAGATTTTCTTCTTGAATAGCTTAGGATTTTTGCCTCTAAAGTCACACTGAAGGTCCTTATATATAGTAGACTTGGTAGGGTTCCTAAACTCATGACATTGACTTAAATTAAAACACATTAGAAAATTGAATCTACAATCAAAGCGCTGTCGAAAATCCTATTTCAATTGTCCGAAAAGTGATTGAAAGTCCGTCGAAATCTTAAGTGCAATTGATTGAGAGTTGATTAAAAGATAGTCCAAATATACGAGATTATCTTCTTTGAGCTACATCTTAACATGTTTGATCTTGGATAGTTGAATGACAGTTACAAACACATCAAATATTGTCATGAAAATTTTCAACACGTGAATAAGCTTGAACTTATTCAATAAGAAAATCAACCAAGAAACATATAATTTAGTTTAGCAGTAACCTAAAGTTTAGTTTATGTTCAAAATAAAATTAAACAAACAAATTTTAAGCTTTTAATATTCAACTCGGCTCGATTATACCCCTACCAGAAGGCTCTTGCCGAGCAAAATGGTTAAGAAGTCATCTTACTCCAAGTAAGCTTATGCATTACGATATTTAGGGGGGAAACAAAAAAAGTCTAATAGTAAATGGATAATGAAAGAGTAAAAAAAACAAGGTCTAATGCATCAAATAACATACAAACTAAATGAAATGAGTTGATTAAAATTGATTCAAAACCAAATTAAACTAATTTTTGAGCTGTAAAACACATTCTAATTAATGTATCAAATTTCTCCAAAAAAAATTAATGTATCAAACTTGATTGTAATTTTCATTTTTTTACATTCAAGCCATGGTCCCCTAAAATAAAATCTTCATTTTGTCACTGATTTAGTCGCTTTTAGTTGGATCCAACGCGTCTATGCTACAATTTAATTGGTTTAGATAACAAGCACATGGAATAAGAATAACCGGTTTGGATGCTCCAAGTAGGGCTGTAAACGAGCCAAGCTTTGTCGAGTAATGAATGTTCAAGCTCAGCTCAACAACAAAAGCAGAATGTTCAAACTTGGCTTGAGCTTGATACAAGCCTATAAATAATGTTCAAGCTTGAACTTATTATAAAGTATAAAAGCTTGAACTCGGCTTGGCTTGGCTTGGCTTGATTCATTAGTCAAGCCAAGCTCGAGCTCAATATCAAGCCTAAACTCAAGCTCAATATCATGCTTTTGAGCTTGAGATCCAATACAAGTATATTATCAATCTCATATCAAATTTATTATCTAGCTTATTTGGTTTGGATGAGTGGTCTCAAATTATAATTAATTAAATTCATAGAAAGATATGAGTTACCTTGTCAAGCTCATATCAATTTGTATCGAGCCTTAGTGTTCATGAGCTTGTTCATGAACAATATTTTTTACTCGGGCTCGGCTTGTTTATTAAACAAGCCAATAAACAATCCTAAAACTGAAGTTTAAGCTTGGCTTGTTTATAAACAAACAATCATGAACGAGCTTTTTATTGGGTTAAGCCCGAGCTGTTTATGAATGGCTTGGTTCATTTATAGCCCTAGCTCCAAGTACAAGCATACTGTGCCCAGTAGGCCTTCTAGGATTTTATCACGGACACGCCAGTGCATTGTAGTTGATTGAGGCTTACATTTTTTTTTTTTTTTTTGGGAGGTGGGGATCAAAAAGGCAGCCTATTTTGCTAATTTTAGATATTTGATTCTACCAAAAGCTACTTTATCTATTTTACCTTCTCACTTTACAAACCACCCAACATCAGTAGTTTTATTTTAGTTTTGAACACAATAAAATAATATAAACAATATAATAAAATAATATATCTACTACAATAAACAACCATCACAACCACAGCAACTGCCACTGCCATTGCCGTTGCTGCCGCCACCACTACTGCCACCGTCGTTGCCCCCGCCACCACTGCTGTCATCGCCGCCACCATTGCCACCACTGCCGCCATTGCTATCGTCGCCACCACCACATGATAGCAAATAAAAATAATTGTCTAGTGTGACAATAATATTTTTTTTAACCCCAAATTATATATATAATTTTTTTTTTTTACTAAAACAATTTCTCATAAAGCCACATGATAACAAATAATCGTCTAGTGTAACAATAATATTTTTTTAACCCCAAATTATATATATAAATTTTTTTTTTTACTAAAAAAATTTCTCAATCGTCATGATAGCAAATAATCGTCTAGTGTAAGAATAATATTTTTTAACCCCAAATTATAAATATACAATTTTTTTTTTTTACTAAAACAATTCCCAACTGACATGAAAAATTTATCATTCCAATTACCCAAATCAAAAACCCTAAGCATTAAATGATGAAGAAGACAGAGACAACTCACTTGTAAATCAACGAGCAAGCTTTGAAGAAATTGGTTACCCAAATAGAGAAGAGAGGCGGAGATGGGCCAGACAGAAGAGAGGGCGAGATGGGTTGGCGTGGGTCAACTTGGGACTTGGGGCTTAGGGCTTGGGTCGGCGGCAAGGGTGAGATGGGTCAGCGTGGGTCGGCTGCGTGGGGTAGGGGAGTTGGGTCGATAAGGAGTGGAAGAAGAAAAGAAAAAAAAAAAAGGAAAGGGAAAAGGATGATGAATCGGCAATGGTGAGCTTCGGTGGCGATGGTATGCTTTGGTGGCGGCGGTGAGAGGATGATGAATCGGTGGCAGAGGTGAGAGTTTGATGAATATGAGAGAGAGGTGAGAGTTTGATCTGAGAAAGTGAATCACTGAAATCGGGTAGAGGAAAAAAGAGATAGAAAAAAAAAAAAAATTTAATGTAAGGTGGGAATAAAAAATTATTTTTGAGTTTAGCTTTGAGCTACAGTGCACAGTCATATATGGTTGTGCACTGTAGTTGTGTAGGTAAAAATTTTACCTATACCACCACCAATGTTTCACCCTTTTTGTATATGGTGGTGCTAAAAATAGCTTTTTAGCACCACTAATACTAATGCTCTAAGTGTCCATTTGGTAAAGATTATTTTTACCAACTTATTTTAGTATTCAGTTTATTTTTTCTACTATTTATGAGTCTCATTGCACTTTTTGGTACTATTCATGAGTCTCACTGTACTATTTCAGCTAACTTTTACTTTTATCTACAGTACTTTCAGCATAAAATTTCAGTTTCAATAAAATAAACGGATCTCAAACGAATCCTAAAAATCTTCATTCCCAATTAATTTAGTTATGTGCTCCTTTGAAACTAGATTTTGTCAAAGTTGAATTCAAAGTAAAACTCAATTTTGCCAAAGTCAAATTCTATGCAATAACCATTGATGTGGCAACATGGAACTTGAGTTTAGTAGTTCTTAGTTCCACATCGACCATGCCACATCAGTGGTTACTTGCGTAGAACTCGACATTGACAAAATCAAGTTTTACTTTGAACTTGATTTTAGCAAAATCAAATTTCAAAAAAATACTACATAATTAAATAACTTGACAAATAGGCTTTTTAGTTGTATAAAAATTATTATTTAAAAAAAAAAAAGCCTGAAAAATTTATTTGAGTATTGTATTAAATCATGAAAGTATTCTTTCAATCTTTACTTTTTAGAAATGTTATACGATAAACTCAAGGCCAAAGTGGGAAATTAACCCTATTTGCCAAACAATATAATTAGTAGACACTGTTTTCAAACTATATTTTTTACTAACATCTCGAGTCTAAGAGGCTCGATTTTTGGGCTATAAATCGAGTCTTTGAGGGTTGGTTTTCATGTTCTGATCAGGTCTGAGTTGACACTTTTTCCACGTGGTGTCCACCTGGAAATCGAGTCTCTAAGACTCGATTTAGTGGAGTTTTCATTTTCACTCAAATTTTGTAACTTTTATGTGGGACCTACCCTACTGACTAATTGCCCAGAACAACTCTTTTACTCCCCACGGTAAGTTCTCTCTCCACTTCATTTTTTTCTCTACAAAATTTCCTTCCTCTTTCTCCACCCCTTTTCTTTCTTCCACTCACTCTGCCATTGACGAAACTGATTCCTACAAAGTTTTGTTCTTCATTTTTCTGCATCTCAAGCAGCGTGACCTAGGCAGCGCGACCCAGGCAATGCGACCCAGGCCACGTGAGGTGAGGTGAGCCTGGGTCACGCTAGTGGGTGGCATCGCTAGTGGGTGGTGTTGGTCTGTGGGTGGCGTTGGTGGGTTTTGGGAGAGATGGAATGGTGGGTGAGAGAAGGAATGGTTGGTGGTGATTTCTTAATTTTTTTTTTTTTTTTTTTGGGTATTTCTGGGAATGGCGTGTACAGACTTAGACTAAAATTTTTTTTGGCTTGGAAATCGAGTCTTAGAGACTCGATTTCCAAGTGGACGCCACGTGGAAAATATGCCAAATTAGATGTGATC
Source organism: Quercus tomentella (assembly GCA_028535165.1). NCBI lineage: Eukaryota > Viridiplantae > Streptophyta > Magnoliopsida > Fagales > Fagaceae > Quercus > Quercus tomentella. The sequence goes on from JAPQVY010000156.1 coordinate 48,543,951, forward strand.
AGAGCACTGAAATCAAGTTTTTGAGACTCGATTTATAACCCCTAAATCGAGTTTTAGAAACTCGAGATGTTAGTAAAAGATATAATTTCGAAACAGTGACTACTAATTATATAGTTGGGAAATTGGGGTTAATGGCCAATTTTGGCCGACAACCAAGGTCAAAATTTTAAGATATAATGAATAAAATAAAGAAGGGGGGAGGGGGTGATCAAACTTTTTAACTTGAAGTTTATTTAAGTGTATTAATTTTATCCTATAAAAAAATGTATTAATTTTAAAGATATAGTAAAAATTATAAGATATTAAGGGTCTGTTTGGATACTGCTTATTTTGCTGAAACTAAAAACTTATTATTGAAAGTACTGTAAATAAAGGTAAAAGTTAGTTGAAATAGTACAGTGGAGCTTATGAATAGTAGCAAAAATAAGCTGAATAGTGAAATAATTTATAATTTTAATTTCAATCCAAGCGCACGCTAAATCTTTCTGCAAGTAAAACTTTTCAATAAGAAAATGAGATTTTTTTTAGACATAATTACAATATGTTGCTAACTTCGCACTTCAAACCTTTACTCTCCAAACACTTTTGGCATGAGAATATGTCAATTCAACTACAAAACCCTTGGCAGTTAAGAAATTGAGGTTTAGATTTGTTAAAAAGTGAAGTATTCTCAGTTTTATGTTATATAAAATACATTTTAAAAAAAAAAAAAAAAAAACTAAGCTTATATTGCGGTAGGTCATTTTGTTATAAATGGAAATAGCCAACCATAAAAAAATTTGGGCGTCACACTATTATGCTGTGTTGTTGTTGTTGTTGTTGTTGTTGTTAGATAATTTAAATTGGTTTAACATTTGATAAATGCTTGTCCCTCTACTGTTATTTTATAGATAAATATAAAATTGTTTGTATTGTCTCTTGGGCTTTGGGCATTGTTTTGTAGGCCTATTACTTTGTTCACTATCAATCTCAAGTCCGGAAAAAGAGAGTTGCCGTAGGTCATTTTGTTATAAATGGAAACAGCCAACCCTAAAAAATTGAAGACTCACACTGTGTTGTTGTGAGATAATTTAAATTGGTTTAACATTTACACTACCTATGGTTTGAGGGGAAGAGGACAAAAAAAAGCAGAAGTGAAATTAAGTAATTTTATCTGTTTGGATAGCATGAGAGAAAAGAAAATGAATTCAATTTGATGAAAAACCTTCCACTTTGGCCTATGTTTTTCCTTTCCTCTTATTCTTTTTTCTTCTCTGCCATTCTCTTCACTCAAACCAAACATAGGACTAAATTCATATCCCTCTACTGTTGCTAAAATATATAACCGTTTGTATTCTCTCTTGGATTTTGGGTATTGTTTTGTGGGCTTAAAAGCGTACACTTGTAGTTGTTCCTCGAAAAAAAAGAAAAAGAAAAGTACACCTGCACGTAGTTAGTGACCATCCCCGGGTCGGTGTAACTTTGACTCCCATAAACGAACACGTGTCTGAAAAAGTCAACCATTGAACGGTTGACATGTGGCCATCCATAAAAATAGTTTTTAGAATTTTACTATTTTAGTAGATATCTTTTAGCTTGCATATATGGTCTCATTCATAACTTCGCTCAGCTAGCTTTTTGCATGGAAGCTGGTCGATCACAAGATTAAAAATAGAATTAATTGTTTGTGGCCTCAAGAACAAGAAGGCTTACAGATCACACCGCATCTTTATAGAACATTAATGCCCCAGACGGCAAGAAAACTTAAACATGTCATTTTCTGCTGAGCTGAGCAAAGAAACAGGATTTTGTTTGCCATTGTATACAAACTGACAATGGCTCCTAAAAATCAAACTAGCAAAGGTCGGTTTATTTGCTGAGACAAAAGGAGGTCATTTGGCTAATTAAGCAACCATTTGTACATACACAAATTAATAATGTCCATGCATGGTGGGTCAGGTGTATGTCTCCTCGGCTTGGTGAAAGTGACTATATATAAACATCGCTATTTAGTGCCCACATAAACCCAAATAATTAAAGAACATCGAGCCAACTGTCATCCCCCTCACCGGTTTGGCCAAAAACTGTGACCCTTTAACAGTGACATTGCATATTTCTTGCGTGCTACAATCACTAAGTTTAATCCAAAAATTTCACAATAGACAGCAGACTACGATACTACTACATGAGCAACACGTTATTACTTGTTAGTGCATTATCATTATACTAGTGGCATTGAAGTCATATACTCGATATGTATATATTATATAAAAGTGGGAGTGGGAAATTTGGACAAGTAAATATGTACATTTTGTAGATAAACAAGCAAGAAGTGTCTATCGATCAACATCATCGCCATCGATTATGGGCTTATAGATGAGTTGGAATTTTCTGAAATCAAGTCATAGTGACGGCCAACAAGGGCTTGGCTCAGCTGGTAAGGTTCGTTCGCTCCACCTAACCAGCCTAGGTTCGATTCCCGCTGCCAGCGGGGTCTTGTTGGTGGGCTGCTGTGTGAGGGATTTAAGGAGAACACAGGTTCGAGCCTTGGCGGGTACCTCGGTGGTCCTTGTGGGTCTTATCCCTCATATGGTCTATACTAACCCGAGTGGCATAATACAACCATAAATGCCCCCATTTTTGTTTATCAAAAAAAGTCATAGTGATGAAATAAACATGTAGCACGCTCATAAACTATACATATTATATTCCAAGCTCGAACGTGGCATCGGATGTCATGCTTAATGCGTTAACTATATATAAGATTAATATTGTGCCACTAATTAAGTCAATAATGAATGCAACGTTTGCAATTGGTGATGTCATGCATGTTGCAATTTTATTATTATTTAAAAAAAAAAAAATAAGTGTGTTGGTTGGCATTGACTTATTTATGTTCTAAACAAACTCGTTAAGGTGGGGTTGTTCTTACATCTTATACTCGATTGAACTTTGGATTCACACTATATGTTAAATATGATACTCATTTAAAAACATTTTGAAGACGAAAAAAAATAGATGAATTCACACAAGTACTTTACCAGCCGTCAAAAGAAATATTTTAATCATCACATTTTTTTTTTTTTGAAAAGGGGTCATTCATTCATATAATCATAATAACTACATAACATCCTAAATCAAGGCCTCCACAGCCGGTGGAGGAGAATCCTCCATCTAATACACATCATTATCTAAGGAATTTCTAGCATGTTGAGCAAGAGCATGTGCAACCTTATTCCCACCCCTCCTAGTAAAGCTAATTCTAGCCCACTCTAAACAATGAACCAAGTGGCGAATGTCATCCACCACATAGCCTAGCAGTGAACAATTAATCCGTGAAGATGAAATGGCTTGCATAACATTAACACTATCTCCCTCTATGATCAGCTTGGTGAACCCAGCATCCACAGCAAATTCCATTGATCTTCTACATGCCAACAACTCTGCTTCCTCGCTAGAGCTCACCTTTGGTCCACTTGCTGTCATTGCCGCCATAACTTGACCTTGCTCATTCCGAATAATTGCTCCCACTCCGGTTCTGTCCAGCTCAGAAAAAATAGCTGCATCAAAATTCAATTTATAAGCTGATGAAGGTGGAGGTTGAAAAGGGGTCATTCATTCATATAATCATAATAACATAACATCCTGAATCAAGGCCTCTGCAGCCGGTGGAGGAGAATCATCACATATTATATATATTAACAAAATAAATATTGAAAAGGTACTTAATTATAACTTAAATTTTAGAAATTAATACATTTCCTATACGCTAGTTGTCCAATGACATTTCTAATCCCATGAAAAACTTACAACACCCACACTAGTGGGGAAAAAATGGTAGTAATCAAACGGCAACAACATCTCAAACCTTATTTTCTAAGTACAATTTAGTAGGCAATAAATTAATGAGAATAAAATCTTAAAAACTAAGTTTTCCCAACAAGATAAGAACGCTACGAATTATAACATCCTTATCAGACAAATTAAGACACAAAAAACACAAGCGGTGAAACGAGGAGACATCCTTACGAAGAATTAAAATATTTGTCATCTAAGTCCTTGCTCGAACAAGCGGTGAGCGAGGAGACATCATGTGTGGTGACATAACACTCTCATCGTATCTTCGAGATGTGAAGCTAAGCTTAAGATTGTTTTGGAATTTACGTTTACTTTTCACTTGCTGCTTTTCTACAAATACTCGGATCCTTTCGAGTGCAACTTCAACTGTGTCATCATCCATATTTGCAAAGCAAACCCTAAACCAACCTGGCTCGGAGCAATGAAACGAAGACCCTGGTGAAACATTGAGCTTCACCTCATTGATGATTACTTGCCAAAGCGTCATTTCAGACTCGAGTGTTTGTTCTTTTAGAAGCCTACGCAAATCCATCCAAACAAAAAGCCCAGCATTGCTTTTCAAACAAGTAATTCCCACTTTTTCAAGTCCCTTGGTGAACAAGCTGTGCCTCTTGGCTAGCCTTTCCGAGTTCTCCTTGAGAAAGTTGTCGACAAACTCATCGTCTGAAAGCATTGAAGCCAGTAGATGTTGAGTTTGTGAGGAAACTAATCCAAAGCTTGACATTTTGCGCCCACAATTCACGACTGCATCATTGTAAGAGTAAACTATGCCGACCCTAAAGCCAGGGAGTCCCATATCTTTGGACAAACTATAAACAATGTGAATGAGATCACGGTCACATTCCATTTCCTCTATAATTTCTGAAACGCTAACGAAACTTGGAGTGCTGAACACACTGGCTGCATATATTTCGTCACTGACTAAATGGATTTTCTTTTCATTGATGAAGCTCACTAGGCTTCTCAGTGTGTCTCTGTCTAAAACCGTGCCCAAAGGGTTTGACGGGTTTGCTAGGATCAAGCCCTTCACATTGATATTGTCTTGTTGGGCTCTTTCGTATGCTGCTTCCAATGCTGCTTTTGTGATAAGAAAATTGTTCGAGCTATCACAGTTGACAGGAATTAGCTGCACCCCTGTTCGCCACCCACAGTCACGGTCAAATCTGCATTCAAACACGAAATTTATCAAACAACTTTCTTTTAACTTCTCCTTTTAACTTTTAGCAAAAAAGTCACGTCCAAATCCACTATTACATTATATAAATATTTTGAGAAAATACTTTTTTACAGCAACAGGGTTGGTAGTCTAGACGTTGTTAGTGCTCTTTGTACTCGTGTATTGCATTAACCTGAGATCGATTATGGTGTTACTATTGAAACTTTCCAAATAGAAAAGTCATACTGAAAGGCCGCTTGATGCATTTGGAGCCTAAGTCAAGAATTCATCATCTTATTTTAGATGCAAAATTACTACTAATTAAAATAAACTACGAAATTTTTTTTTCTTTTTTTAGAAATTTTATAAACAAAAAAAATTTGATAAAATTTTTCATACTTGTTGATGTGGTAGATTGATAGTTGTAAGTAAAACAGTGGTATTAGTGGTAGACTTAGATGAAAACTAGTAAAAGTTTGCTAACTAAACTCTTATTATTATTTTTTTTTTTTTAGAAGTGCAACCTTCACAAATATTTTTTTACAACAAATCCTAGATTTTAAATTGCTTTTTATTTTCTATTTGAAAATATCACTATAATTATTTTTTTGCCACCAACAATAGGTTGTAACAACCTGCTACTTAGCATTAGTTGTAAAAATGTTGTGAAAAATATTATAGAAGTTGCATTTTTCTCTATTTTTTTATTTGTTTTTCATCTGGTAAAAAAAATTATTTTATTTATTAATTATAAATAACCTTATTGGTTAAAATTTGAGGGGTCTTTTTTTTTACTTGGGGCCTTAGGCGACCACATTTCTTGCTCCACCATTCAACCCGCCTTGGTCATACTAGTCACTTTATAACAATTTTTTCTTTACGAAAAGAAAATATTTTTTTTACACTCATATATGTTACATCCACCCCGTAACAATATACACATGACAAAAATAATGTTAGTATTTAAAATATAAAAGTGAATATGAGAGGATAAAAAAGTTATTAGCAATTAAATTTTCTGCATGTGCTTGCGGTAAAGAATGAGCATGTGAGTCCTTTTAACCCGTTGGCTTGCTGACCACACTATCTGTGGTCGAAGTGCAGGGAGACTAAAAAATAAAGACTGACTGGAGGAATTGATTACATCTAGATCTACTATAAGTTTGAGACTTTTTTGTTTTAGACAACTTGGAATATTGAGGACGAGTATGGAAATTTCCCAAAGTATCCAGCTGTACGCATACGCATGCACTCTGCTTTTGATTTGAATTAGGTGATGACAAGCAGGTTGTTTCAATTACAGGGCTTATAGGTCAATAGCAAGGGTCCACTAGCTAAGTTTACACAAATTAATATGTGGAGTTAAGTATAAATAAAAACTCTATGTGCTTTTTGACTTAATAATAATCTAGTTTATTACTTCATGTGTATTAATAACTAATATCTGACTTGGTATGTTCTTTGACCTAACTTATAGAATCAAACCATATTGAATGTTATGACTTCAAAAGTAGTAAATTATTTATTTGACCTTTGCTAGCTATAGTTGGGATTGGAATATTTGACATTGTAACAATACCATATATATATATATTGACCTATGCTAAGCAAAGACCTGTAATTTCGGGGAAATTGCTAGTGTTAAGGATGAAACCAATTTTGAACACAATACCTGTCTGTTCAAAATTCCATATTTGTTTATATGTTCAGAACCACGAGGTCATGACCATGACTTGGATTCCTTTGAATTCATCTTTCTGGTGAAGTTCTTTTTTTTGCTAACCTCTGGTGAAGCTCTTTACACTACTCTAAACTCTTACAGTTGTATATAAGGAATAAAGTGAGCCCAACAAACTAAGATTAAGCAAAGTCTGGTTTAGAAACACAGAAAACAGAGTCGCATAATTAAATTGGGGTATTAACTTATTTTTCAACCTCTTTTATTTTTATTTATTTATTTTTTTTTTTAATAATTCACACGTGTTTTCGAATTGACATATGTCAATATTCCCGTGCTTTTACAGGAGGAAAGCTTTTTATGCTTTCATCTATATATAGTACTCAAAACAACAGTGATCGAACACCTTTAATTTTCTTGTGTTTTAATTAGTAAAGAAAACAAAAATGAAAGAGTGCAGAGAGAGAGAGTTACGCTGGATAACATGGTGAGGGTACAAGGAAAGCATCGCCAGGATTGGCCAGGCAAAACATAACTGTCTCGTTTGCTCCAGTAGCTCCACCACTCATGACTATGCGGTCTGGATCAAATGTGACCCTTCCACCTCTTGCTTTACCCATAAAGTTTGCTACAGCCTGCAAATAATTCACACATTTTCTTCTAATTGTCAATAATATATCAAATATGTGTATATATATATATATATATATATATATATATATATATATGCCAGCTCTACGTCCACATTTCTCTATTTTATCTAATTTTCCTAACCCCAATACTTTAATCATTCTACAAACAATAAATTCATACTTGTCTAAACTCCTTGAAGCCATGATAGTCCTGGAAGATAGCAATATTCTTGAATTCGTGAACTCCTTCGGCGGTGCAAATGGAAGCTTTAGGATTTCTCCTAATCCACTTTTGAATCAAATCAAAGCAAAGCTGAAATACATACATATATAACTCTGGATGTTAATTAATGTGCATTTTTAGTGAGGAAGAATAAAATTCCTCTATCCCAACGTTGCTCCACTCTTATGCTCTACTAGTCACACGGTTCGACTTTTTTTTTTTTTTCCTATATGACATACTGTAGTTGGTAGAGTATAACGTGGAACACTCGTGTAAAAGAGGCTTATGTGAGAAAAAAGCAAAATTAAGTATAAAATTATCCATCAAACCTGATTTTCTGCGAGACCCATCTGGATGACTCCTTCACGATTATCAGTAGGGTGATATGGGTTTTTATCATATGCCTTCCACCCATCAAAGTAAGGAGAATTCTCACCATGACGATCATTGGTTGCAATCTTAGACAAAAGTTGTTGATTCTTACTCAAAGCCATATCTTCAATAATATTGTTTCTCTTTTGAGATTCCAATATTATTGTTTATTAAAGCTCACTTGCTACCTCTATGTAAAATATGGATATTGTCTAACAATGCAGTAGTAGTGAGTGACAAACTACCTGAAAATGGCTATTATTTATAGGTGAGAGAGGAGATGGAAACAGATAGAAAAATCCATTTCAAACTTCAAATGCTTGAAAAAATGACACCTAAGAAAAAAAAAAAGGTAGAGTCGGAGAGCCTTAAGTGTTCGTATTGGTCAACAAGCGTAAGTGCTTGCGTGTTACTCACCCTTCACGTGGAAAGGAGAATTTTACTTCATTCTTGATCTTTGAATATAATTTTTTTTCCATGTTTATGAATCCTCTTTACTTGTCCAGGTTGCCGGGTTAGGTACTTAATTTTTGTTGATCAGAACGAGAATTTAACTAGTTTAACACTCCATGGAAAATAAAATGCAGGGCAATATGTGAAGTTTCCACGAAGTACACCGGATGCTTCACGAGGTTTGAAAGAAAATGAGAGAGAGAGATTTTGGTGCTGACTCGAAGTGCCTTATTCTGGGCGATTTTTTGGACCAAATTACTCACAGGATATTCACAAACTTCAGGATCGATATCCCTTTATTCTAGTTTACATATCAATATCCAATGCGAAAATATCAACATTTTAAAACATAATAGCATATATAAGAAAGAAAGAAAGAGAGTGTAAAAATATCATTACTCCTGTGGAAATTTGTGGTAGCTTGATATACAAAAATAAATAAATATGACACACTACATATTCCCCTTTGAAATATGTTGTGGTTGTATGATCAATCAAAGAGCTGAGGCAATTATCTCTCAAAACTACATAAAATGACACACTAGCAGGAGTGATAAAAAATATTTGATACGATAAGTATGTCTCAATTTTATTGGATGTATCCAGAGTAGGGAATTATTAGAATTAAAGAAGGTTTATGGAAGTAATGAAAATAATTAGCTAAGTGGGGTTGTCTAGCAAATTATGGCATATAAAATGACTAAAACAAAGTAAAAGTATGAGTTACTTTTCGGTCATTAGCCTTTGGTTCAGCAATTAACTAGAGCAATTGTCATATGTGCTATTTTGTTTTTGGTCTTATGCATCATACAATGTTAATTTCTTTATAGCATTCATTTTGAAATTTGACTATTTTTACAATTACAATATTTTGGTTTCTCAAGTGGACTTCACTCAACAAAACACACGTTTACTCAAACCCAAAAAAAAAAAATACAAAGGTGTCCGGATGCTATTTATTTATTTATTTTTTAAGTAAACAAAAGTGCACTATGTTTGTGCATGTTCAAATGTGAAAGTCGCTAAAAGTTTATTGTTTTGCTTAAGCTAGTGATTTTTTTTTTTTTTTTTTTGGGTGGCAGCCTTAATCTTTAAAATTCATTTCTTTATTTCTTTTAACTCTATCTATCTCGCACATCCATACACATAAATATATGAGTTATGACTAATGTACAAGCATATAATTCGGTCCTCCAAGTTAAAAATCCTGGCTACGCCCCTGTATGTGGTAGTCTACATGACATTCCATAATAACCAAAAGATTGTATTTTCTTGTTCACTTTTCTAAGTTACAATGAAATCCATATTTATAATGCAGAATACACAAAAGTCAATGATAATTTACATTGTGATTACATATATATTGATTGCTCCAATTCCATGAGTTTCTTTAACAATCAATATATTGATTTATTAATCAACCTTATAATTTTTCCCGATAATATTGATTTAAATCATTTGATCTTCAACAACAGAAGATCAAATCAAGAAATTGTGTGGCTAGAAAAACCTGGTAAGCCAAACAATAATAGTTGTACGTACATTTTCTTTTTCTCTGGGCTAATTTTTAACATCAGAAGATCAAATCAAGATATTGTGTGGCTCAGAAAAATCTGCTATTAAGCCAAACAATTAACCTGATGACAGAATAAGTGATGTGTTCAAGGACCCCACAATCTTGCATTCCCCAATTTCAATTTCAATGTTTTTCTCATTGCATCCGCATCCGCTATCTTTTCTTTTCCTAGGTTCTTTATTATTACAGTAAAGGCTTAATTGCTTTTTACGAACTATGCAATTCCCATTTTGTTGGACCGTCAACATTACATGACAAAGGAACATTGGACAATGGACGGCACGGTAACAGGTTCATTTCTGCGACATTGAAGAATTTTTGAATGAAGCAGTACATCCGCGTTTGCTTGTTTACGCGGTAGATATCTTTGAATATCAATGATAAACGTGGTTGTCGTGTCACACTCTCATTTCTAAGTTTCCTCTAAGGTCTATGTATATATACATATGTGCCTAATTATTTCACATTCAAATGACTCAAAAATTAGCAAGCAAGCACATTACAGGTTAATAATGTGGAACATGAACAAAAAACTTGTGAATCTTCCTATTTTCCTTGATTTCATAAGCATCCAAATTATAATTACTAGCATGGAAATTTTGTACTTCTAGCCTTAATTTTGAATGGTTTCACTTGAGATGGAACAAATTGATTTCATACACTTACTATTGTAAAGTTTACCCCTTTATTTTATTTCTTTGTTACTATTATTCTCTACTTTACATGGGCAACTTTAGTTTATTGCATCACAGAACACCTACCTCTAATACTATCCACATATCATGGACTTGATCTCCCTGTCTGTCGATTCTTTAATATGTAGGTCATCCCTTGTGTGCATTACAACTAAGGGATGACCCAATTAATTAAGTCATTGTTATTTATTTTATTTTTATTTTTTGACTCTAAGTCATTCTTTAAAGCTACAACAATTAAGTGTGAAACTTTCAACGCTAATTAACTCAATTTTTTTCCTCAAAAAAAAAAAAAAAAAAAAAACTCAGATTTATACTCCCATATTTGACAATAACCTTAAAGTTCGAATAAAAGCATATTTTTTTAAACGAAGTCCTTCATATAATTCATAGGCTAAAGAGAAGTGTCCAACTTTACAAGATTGGGTTTGGTAAAAAGTGTTCAAAAGTTCTAAGAGTAAGATTACATACGAAGGGATAATATAATTAATATATCTACATATATACTTCCTTCAAAATTATTAGGAAATTTTTTTACTTCTCTATCTACACTCTACACTACATTACATGATTTTCTTTACTTGAAGCCCAAGCTTTAGCACCTTCATAGCTTCTTCCGTTGATTTTTTTCTTCTTTTTCATTTTTTAGCTAGGCTGAGGGAAAAGTTTAGTATGGAGTGGTTGTACCAACGTTTACATGAAATGTTATTCTTATTCACCAAATAATTTTTATTTTAAAAAAATCCTAGCCAAAACCCAAAGGGTCTAACGGACACTTTAATATTAAATACATATATAATGCAAATCTACAAAATTTTGACCATCCAGAATCGGGCAACTAATCTTAGAAAACATCTAAACTGAGATCAATGGGCTTGACCACAGATTGAAGGTGTTATCAACGACATTAATACAGTTATGTTGTAGGGTCACCGTTAGTTTAACTTGCAAAGTTTTGTAGGTGAATAAAGGACCTAAGTTCTAATTTCTTATACACCAAAAATTAATTGATGTCTTGACTTAATAATAATAAAGAAATTATCATATAGCAGATGCTATAGGTTTCAATCATATCGTATCTATTAAATAAATTCGAGGAGATATAATAAAGATATTGTAGATGCGAAAGCTTAAAAGAGAGTAACACAAGAACACATGAGAGATATGAGGTTCAATCTAACGACCTATGTCTATAGAGAATGATGATGTGAAAATCGTCAGTAGTCATCCAGATGGAGTTGAATCTTCGTCACTGTACCTGCAAATGTAGTGCAAGGCTTTCCTCAGGTGGTCACCGGTGTGGTGCCTACCACAACGCCTCCGATGCCAAAGTCAGTGTATAGAAGCTTTTGAGGAAATAAGAAAGCTTGGAATATCAAAATTACCTATGCTTCTGTTGTCATCATTACGTGTCATGACGACCATCAGAAGGTGAAAGGTTTTCTACCCAGACATGACTCTTAGGGTTTCGTTCTGTATTTGATGCAAAGTGGCGGCGCATTAATGCGTAGTGGCAGCGCTGTACACATCGTGGCCACGTGGCACGTTATGGTTGGTGGAGTTAATGCTCCACTTGTGTGGCTCTTTGGGTTTCCCGCTGGTTTTCAATTTTTTGTGTTTAGTTTTTAAACTTCCTTGCTCTTCTCTTTCTTCTTCACTTTTTCTTTTCCCCCGCCATTGTTGTTTTGTGCTTTTTCTTCTCCAAGTTGTTCTCTCTTGCAATTTCTTGCGTTCCTCCTTCTTGTGGGTGCCTTTTTCAAAGGTACGGTTCCTTCTCACCTTTTTATTCTTCGTAATATAGGCAATTTGTAAAAATTTCTGATTTTCGTTCCCATTTTGAGTTTTTAGGATTTTGTCTCCCTTTTTCATTTCTGGGTTCCATGGTTGGTAGTTCCAAAACTAGGACACTTTGCCTCTCTATTTCGTTTCTCTTCGCATGTTTGGGGGCCTCTCTAAGTGTTTCTCATACTTTCTGTCCCTCAGTTGAAGGTTTTGTGTTTAAGGGTAGTAGTTTGGGTGTAGTGCTACCCGATCTGGTCCCTTTGCTTCGTCAATCCATTGATTGGTTCGAAGATTTGGTGAGTAAGGGAAGAGGGATGTCAGAGGTGAGATATAGTGAACTTGAGACAGGTTGTCGTCTAGCGACGACCCTGTGGAAATGGAGGAAGACACTGCGGCTTCTGGCCCAAGGGAGGTCAGAGCTTTCTTTGCCCTTGGGGAAGAGTGTAGCTTAGACGTTGAGACCCTCTCTAGGTTTAGCAATAGGTTCCAGTTTCCTGAAAGGGTTAGGGTTCATCGTCCTCGCAAAGAGGAACGAGCCTGTCACTTTTCGCTCGGAAAGGTGTGCTTCTACGAGGTTGCTTTCCTGTGTGGGCTTAGATTTCCTATCCACCCCTTCATCATGGAGCTTTTAAATCATTTCAATATTACTCCTAGGCAACTTATGCCAAACTCATGGAGAATAGTGATCAGCTGTATAGAGATATGATTAGGGTAGACGAGTTTACCTACTTGTACCATTTGAAGGAATCCAAGGAATACACCACTATGAGCTCGTGCCTTGGGTCAGGGAGGCTAGGATCGTTAGGGGCCTACCCTTATCGTTCCGATATTGGAAGTCTCAATTCTTCTTTGTCTCTTGGGATGAGCGGGAGACCCCTTCCAATGAAGTTTGGGGGGACGTCCCTAGGTTGCTTCGTTGGTGGAGAGCCCCGAGTCTAGGTGCGTCATTCTCTGCCAGTCCTTCATCCTTCATTCTTTTGCACATATTTTGTCAGTGTAACTTTTCTGTTTGTTGTCTTATGCGCAGTTAAGAAGAAGCCGAAGCTCAAGAGCAGGTACAGGTTACACGCCGAGGCAGCTATTGAATATGCGAGGACGATTGACGATTTTGACAATCTGGTCGACCCGCAAATCCTTGCTTTTCACTGCCTTGGTCCAGAGCCTTCTGCTTACGTCCTGCGCACTATAGAAATCGAGGAGAAGAAGGGTAAGTGTTTACTAAGTTCATTGGTGCTACTTTTTTTTTTTTTTTTTTTGTTTAACAAGTGGTTTTCTTTCGTAGAGATGACAACGAAATTTAACCAGGGGATGTACGCAGAGATGAGGGCCAAGAAGAACGAGCCCCTTTCCAACCTCAGGAAGAGGACATGTTGATACCCCATTTTGCAACCCGTTTTTAACCTTACATAGAGGGTAAAAGGGTAATTTCACCTTGGGCACATGCATCTTGATTCTGGTCATTAGATCCTTAATCTCATTTCACCAAAATGATTTTGATGTTATAACAATCAAATCGACTGGTCATAAGCCCTAATCAGACCATCAGATTGAAAGTTATCATCAAATCAAGTTTTAATGGCCGAGATGCATTATCATAAATTAAGTCCGATTATATGTGATTATGAACAATTGATTTCAATTGGTTATAAGTATAATCAATTTGAGAACGATGATATATCATAATTTGATTGGTTAGGACTACATTTTATGGTAGGGTTGCACACACCTAATTAACTAGATAGTTAAACATTAATTATTCAATGAGTAATTTGTACAATTATCTTTTAATTAGGATAAATTTGGAACCAATTAAGTCTGAAATGGGAGTGATTGGATCCATTTAATGTTAATTGGGAGCTAATTTAGGACCTATTAATGTTAATTATGCTGAAACCATTTTCTAACAAATGACCTCTGCTCACTATTTCATTAATATCTCTCAAATTATTTTGAATCTGTGAATGAGGTTAATTTTCCCAGAAACTAGACATCCGGGGCTTCAATTTGAGTACAAGAATGAGACAATTCTGATCAAAATTGAGTCAGATATGATTTTTCAAAGTTGGCTCTACAGGCTATTACAGCAGCACGGGAAAACCGAACTTTGCTTGCTCCTCACTCTCATCAATCTCCACATTTAATGCACCAAATTTCCCCAAATGCTAAAATGAGGTCTAGGTTCATGATTCTTTGTCAACTCTCATTAAATGGCTTTCCATTCATATTTTCTCAACCACTACTATATAAACCCCTCCTCTCTTTCATTTCAACACAAAAACAAAAACCCCCTCTCTTCCCCCTCTCTTGAGTTCTAGTAAAGTTGAGTAATCTTGTCATATCTTGGTCTTCCTGAGACTCAAGGTATTGAGTGAGACTCACTCTTCCTCTCTTAACTCTTCTTTTCCTCCACCCTTAGGACCTCTACCAAGAGTATCCTCCTCCACCATATGGATCTTGCATGAAGGTATAATCCATTTCCCTAACTTGTTTTTTGTGTTGCCATGATGAGAATTTAGGATTAAAGCATGATAATAACTATTTAAATTCTCTTGAATATGTTTGAATGTTCTTAAATGTTCTTATGTGTTCTTCATATGTTCTTAGTTGTTCATCACATGTTCATGCATAACATTAGCTTCGATCTTAAATCGATGTTTGTTTAATAATTCTTTTAAATTCTTGAATCTAGGATATCACCATCCACACACATTCATTAGAGTTTATTTTTCAATCCAAATGACATGCTTAATAAATTGAATTAGGGTTTATCACATGCACACACATTAAATTCAACATGCAAATTAATTGATAACATATTGGATGATGTGATATGAATGTTGGCCACCATAATCTAGAAGACCGGTTTCACCGGGCAAGGTGGGTGCCTAACACCTTTTTACCTTGTAACATAGCCTCCGAGTTTAGATCAAGGGTTAGTAGATCAAATGCTTATCCATGTACTTTTCGATTTTTAGATTGTAACTAGGAAACAAAGCAATGTACTTTATCTTAGATTGTATTTAGGACCAAAGCCATGTAATTTCCTATGATCAATGTAAATTCAATTTCAAATAAATAAAATGAGAAATTTTTTCAATTTTGGTTTTCTTATTTATTCCAATAATTAAATAAGTGGCGACTCCATTGTAAAACCCTTAATCTAAAGGGGAAAGTATAACTAGTCGAACCTCCATTTTGAGAGGCAACAACACGACTCCACCCATTCACGTGGGTTTGGCCCAACATCTCCTATAAAAACGGGCCGGGGGCGCGGTCTCTCACAGGACAGTGTGCGTTGTGGAGAAGGGGGGTTTCCATCACTCCCCTTGCCCCGTCACTGAGCCAACGAGGACAGCTTCCCCGGCTACCTTGATGGAAGAAATTACCCCACTCTCGAAGAGGCAGTGTATGGCCGATAAAGGTAAAGAGAAGGCCACCTCCCATTCGTCCAACGTTTGGGATGACTCTGACCTCGCGCTGACAAGAGCATAAGATGCCTTCACGGCTAAGGAGCTTTAGGTCTTCTCTGGCATGCCTTCCAACGAGATTGTGGATCGTCATATCCACAAACTCGTCCAGGTAATGTACTTGTGCAAAGATTCTCTCTTTTTTTTTCTTCTTTTTTTTTCTTTTCTTTGTTCTGAGAGTTGGAGCTTATTTACTGGGGGAGACCATCCATATCACCTCGGAGTACCTGAGCAACGAGGCGAAGGCAGCATTAGCGGGGTCCCAGGTGGTGGCTTTGGAGGTGGAAAACTCAAAGCTGAGGAAGGATCTTATTGCCACCATGGACAAGGCCAATACCAACTAGGAGAAAGCTAAGATCTTGTCTGACGATTTGAAGGCAAAGAGGCAACTGACTCTGGAGAAGGACGAGCAGCTTCTGGCTGCGAAAGAGAAGATCAAGGTGGTTATTGCCAAGTCCGTCGAGGCCTTTCAGCAGATGGAGGAGTACAACACTGTGCTCTTCAATTGGTATTATAAAGGCCTTAAGCTCCTAAGACGGTACCTCATCAAGCACCCCACCGGAGTGGACCTAGAGAACTTGGATCTCGAGGAGGTGGATAAGGAAATGTCAGTTGACGAGGCCTCCCAGCTTACAGCTCTTGATGGTGATGCTCCAGAGAATACTCCTTTGGCTCCTCTTGCTGGTGATGACATAGCCGCCGCTTGAACCTACTCGTACTCCTGCTTCACGTTTGCCCTTTTTTTTTGGCTGCCCAGTGTGTTTTTTGGGCTTTTTTATTCTACTTTCAAAACAATATTTTTATTCTAATTTAAGGATAATGTCTTTTGCCCTAGTGTTTTTGGGCTTCTAATTCTAATGTTGGAACAATGCTGGTTGCCCAATGTTTATGGGCTTTCAACTCTATTGACTATTTTATGCTTACTTGTTTACTTTCATGCATTATTGTGTATGATACTTTTTGTCTGTATGTGATTTCTGTCTACCTTGTTGCTTGTCTACCCTAAGCTCAGGGGTTTGTTTAATTAAGAAATGACCTACATTCATCAGTAGTTTATATCTGCCTGGGCGAATTTTTCCTTAACCAATTTTTTGCGACTTACACCCATTGAAGAGGTCTTGTCATTTGGCTTCGTCAGTAACTTACATCCGTCTAAGCGGAATCTTGTTACTTAGCCAATTTTTTGTGACTTACACCCATTGAAAGGATCTTGTCATTTGGATTCGTTAGTAACTTACATCTGTCTAGGCGGAATCTTGTTACTTAGCCAATTTTTTGTGACTTACACCCATTGAAGGGATCTTGTCATTTGGCTTCGTCAGTAACTTACATCCGTTTAGGCAAAATCTTGTTACTTAGCCAAATTTTTTTGTTTTTTGTTTTTTTTTTTTTTTTTGGCTCCTAGCTTTACAGTCATCACGTTGGCTGAATAATTCTTTTATTACTTTATTTCAAACATGAATACAATCGTCCATTACATTTACGATGGTATTGTTTCAAATGCTCGATATTCCATGGTTGCGGCAGTCTTCTCCCATCCAACGTTTCCAAGTGATAGCTGCCTTGCCTGGAATAATGGGTGACTTTGTAGGGTCCTTCCCAGGTTGGGCCAAGCTTCCCCTGGGTTGGGTCCTTGGTAGTAGGTGTAACTTTACGCAGGACGAGATCTCCTATGTTAAGTTGTCTGAGCTTCACTTTCTTGTTGTAGTACTCGGCCATCTTCTCCTTGTACTTCACCATCTTATGGGATGCTCCGTCTCTAGATTTGTCCATGCAATCCAAGTTCATTCTTAATTGATTGTCATTGCTGCCTTCGTGGAAGATTTCTCGTCTCATGCTGGTGATTCCCACTTTAATTAGGATTACTGCTTCGGTGCCATAGGTGAGACTAAAGGAGGTCTCCCCTGTTGGGGTTCTTGCTGTAGTCCTGTACGCCTACAGAATGTTGGGAAATTTTTCTGGCCATGTGCCTTTTGCCTCATCTAACCGAGCCTTGATGATCTTGAGCAAATTTTGGTTCATCGCTTCCATCTGGCCGTTAGCTTGGGGATGACCAGGTGATGAGAATTGGTTCTTGATTCCTAACCCCGAGCAGAAGTCCCTAAACCTCGACTGTCAAATTGCTGCCCATTGTCTGATATAATCACCCATGGTATCCCGAATCGGCAAAATATATTCTTCCACACGAAGTTCTGGATCTTCACCTCCGTTATGGTTGATAGTACTTCTATTTCAACCCATTTTGTGAAATAATCAATAGCAACTAGTAAAAATTTTACCTGTCTTTTACCTTGGGGTAACGAGCCGACGATGTCAAGTCCCCGCTGGGCAAATTGCCACTAGAAGGCTATTGTCGTCAGTTTCTTTGATGGGATGCGTTGGATGTTCCCAAACCTTTGGCATTTGTCACACCTCTTGACAAACTCATTTGCATCCTTCTGCAAGGTAGGCCAAAAGTAACCTGTTCGGATGACTTTGCTAACCAGGGATCTCGGGCCTGTATGTTCTCCGCAAATTCCTTCATAGACCTCCTTCAGAATATATTTGGCTTCCTCCTTGTTGACGCATTTCAGGTAAGGCATGGAGAAGCCTCTTTTGTACAGGGTGTCATTCAGGATCGTGAACCTTGCTAACCTTTTTCTGACCTTCTTGGCCTCTTCGACGTCCTGTGGAAGCCGTCCGTCTTGAAGGAAAGACTGGATTGGGATCATCCAGTTGCTTTCGCTCTGGATTGCGAAGGTGAATACCTCTTCGATGCTAGTACATTTCTGGACTTCAATCTCAGGTTTGTATTCGTTGGTCCTGCTTCTAACAACGCCTGCTTCGCTAGCTCATCTGCCCCCATATTCTGGCTTCTGGGAATTTGTGTGAACTCCACTTGTTCAAACTCCTGTGTCAAAAGTTGCGTCAACTTTAGGTTTTTTTCACCCTTTCCTCATTTGCTTTGAATCACTCTGAAGGAGCTAGTTTTTGACTTCTAACGCCTTCCAGACCCTTAATCCCGTTCGTACTCCTTCGTATTCAACTTATTGTTGGTGGCCGAAAATGTTAGCTGAACTCCGTATTTGAGTGTCTCTCCCTCTGGGGTGATGATAATGACCCCTACTCTGCCCCTCTTTCGGGCTGACAAACCATCAGTTTGAATTGTCCATCTTTTCTGCTTCGTCTGTTGCTCCCTCCTCGTCTGGGATTGTAAATTTGGTGATGAAGTCTGCCAATGCCTATGCTTTAATAGCTGTCTTGGAGTGGTACTTAATGTCGAATTGGCTGAGCTCGATAGCCCACTGGATCATCCGTCTTGCAGCCTTGGGTTTGTTCATCGACTTCTTTATGGGTTGGTTCGTCATCACCAAGATAGGGTTCACCTAGAAGTAGGGGCGCAACTGAAGCCATAATCAAAGCGAATGCAATCTTCTCGATGCGTGGGTATTTGGCTTCTGCCCCTTGGAAGGCCTGACTGACATAGTAAACTGGGCGCTATCTTCTGTCCTCTTCTCGAATCAAAGCTACGCTCACAGCTATAGCTAACACCGCTAAGTATAAATATAGGTTTTCTTCATCCTTGGATGGGCTCAAGAAGGGTGAATTACTCAAGTAGTGCTTGAGTTCTTGGAAATCTTTCTCACACTCGTCCGTCCAAGCGAAGGCCTGATTCAGCGTCTTGAAGAAGGGCAAGCAGTTGTCCATTGCTTTCGAGATGAATTTGTTGAGCACTGCTATCCTCCTGGTGAGCTTCTAGACTTCTTTCATCGTCTTGGATGACGCCATCTCTAGTATAGCTCGTACCTTCTCTAGGTTTGCTTCTATTCCTCTCTAGGACACCATGAATCCTAAGAACTTCCTTGACGCCACCCCAAAGGCGCACTTGTTGGGGTTTAACTTCATCTGATATTGTTTGAAAGTTGCAAACGTCTTTTGGAGGTCGTCTAGGTGAGCAGACTCTTCTTTACTCTTGATGAGCATGTCGTCCACATACACTTCCATGTTCCTCCCAATCTATTTACTAAACATTTTGTTTACTAACCTCTGGTAGGTTGCTCCTGCATTTTTCAACCCAAAAGGCATCACCTTGTACAAGTAGAGCCCTTGGCTTATGATGAAGACAGTTTTCTCTTAGTCTTCCTCCACCATTTTTATCTGGTTATACCCCGAGAATGCATCCATAAAAGTTAGGAGCTTATATCCTGCTGTGGAATCCACTAGCTGGTCTATCCTCGCCAGGGGGAAGCTGTCCTTTGGGCAGGCCTTGTTCAGGTTTGTGAAATCCACACACATCCTCCATTTCCCATTTGCCTTCTTTACAAGGACAACGTTGGCCAGCCAATCCAGGTAGTAAACCTCGCGGATGAAACCCTGCTGCTAGTAGTTTATTTACTTCATCCATGATCGCCTAGTTTTGTTCTAGAGCAAACACTTGTCATCTTTACTGGACGGGCTTTTTCTCGGGGTCAACATTTAACTTGTGCTGGATGGTCTCTATGGATATGCCTGGCATGTCCTCGTGACTCCAGTCGAAGATGTTCAAGTTCTCCTTAAGGAATTAGACTAGTTTCTTCTTCATATCTGTACTCATGGTCGTCCCTACTCTTGTAGTCTTCGTTGGTTCTCCGTCTACCAGCTCAACAGTTTCTAGGGCTTCCACCTTCTCTTCTTCTTTTTCCTTAATCATCCACGTATGGTTTTCCTTTGCAACCAACACTGCTTGGTAGCACTCCCTAGCCAGTACTTGATCTCCTTTTACTTCACCTACACCATTTTCCATTGGAAATTTTACCTTCAGGCAATAGGTGGACATGGCTGCCTTCCAACAGTTGAGTATGGGCCTCCCAATGATCACATTGTATGAAGAGGGACAATCTACCATTTGAAAGTCTAATTGACGAGTCAGCTGTCACGAATAAGACCTCACTATGACCGTCAACGTCACTATGCCTTTGCGATACACCCTGTCCCTACTAAAGTTGACGAGATGGGACTCAAAAGGGCGTAGCCTTCCTGGATTTAACTTTAGTTGTTAAAAAGTGAAGAGGTAGATAATGTTTGCGGAGCTGCTGTTATCCACAAGAATTCTTCTAGTATTGAACCCTTCTATCATGAGCATTATGACCAAGGGGTCGTCATGAGGTTGCTTCACTCCTCTAGCGTCTTCTTCCAAGAAAAACATGTCCCTGTCTGTCCATCTTTGCTTCAAGGGTGGTATCCTACGGATGTTGTTCACCTGCCTCTGATATGACTTTTTGAAGGATCTGAATGACTCACTTGTAGCCCACCCTGATCATCTTTATCTCCCCGATCACACTTGGCAGATGTTGGGATGCATGGTCTTCGTCCCTTAGTGAGGCTTCATGCTTGTCCTTGTTATCATCCCTAGACTTACTGGGTTCTCCCTTCTTTACAAACCTTTGCAATTTCCCTTTTCATATGAGTTCCTCTATTTGCTCCTTCAGGTCCCTGCAATCTTTTGTGTAGTGGCCGTGATCCTTATGGAAACAACAATATTTCTTCTTGTCACGTATATTGGGTGACAAATGTAATGGCCTTGGCCATTTGAGGTAGTGCTTATCTTTAATCTGCGCCAAAATTTTGTCAACAGGCATAACTAAAGGAGTGAATTTTACTGTTCGAGGAGCTTTATCGTCTTTCCTTTTACCCTCGTCACTATTCTGACAATCTGAACACTCCCTTTTTCATCCTTTCCGATCGTCTTCCTTCTTTCCCTTTTCATTGGTCTTTTCTACGTCTTTTATCGCTGCTAAGGCGTCTTCGGCGTTCATGTACTTCTACGCCTTCAGGAGCATCTCTACCATTGTCTTTGGGGGATTCTTCGCGAGTGAGACCATAAACTCCCTGGATTTCAATCCAACTTTAAAGGTTGTTAGCTACACCTTGTCATCAATTTCGTCAACCTCTAAAGTTTCTCGAGTGAAACGCTTCACGTACGACCTCAAAATTTTGACGTCACTGGGCATTCCAGGACTGCCGCCGTGAAAGGTGAATCTGTCGTCCTGACCATTCTATCCAGGCTTCGGTCCGTTTTTCCTTTAATGGCATTCCTTAGCTCATCCATCTCCTTTCTCATTTCCCAGAGAAGATCTGAGCTTGGTCCTTCAGGAGTGGCTGGTCTTCGACGGTCACTCCTTCTATGACTATCTCTATCGTCCTCCTGATTGGTCTTAGACCGGTTCTCCTCTTGCTGAAGCCGCAACCTCATCTCCTAGTTCTGTCTGGTGAGTTCTTCCACACTAACTATAAGTGTCTAGATCTGCAGGGTTAATGCTACAGAATCTTGGTTGGACTCCATCTGAATTTGGGAATTGATTGGAACTACGCTTTCGAACCTAAGTGCGAAAATGTCATCCCTACAGACGGCGCCAAACTAATGATGTGAAAATCGTCAGTAGTTGTCCAAATGGAGTTGAATCCTCATCACTGTACTTGCAAATGTAGTGTAAGGCTTTACTCAGGTGGTCACCAGTGTAGTGCCTGCCACAATGCCTCTAATGCAAAAGTCAGTGTACAGAAGCTTTTGAGGAAATAAGAAAGCTTAGAATATCAAAATTACCTATGCTTGTGTATTTTGGGTGTGTGTATATGTACCTGGTCTGATTCTGTTAAGTGTGTATATATAGCTTCGTAGTTTCTAGCCGTTGGGGCCTTAATTGTGGCTTTGGTGCTCATTTTGTAATGCCTCAAGGCTTATTAATGCAGGTTTTGATGGGCTACCAACGGTTTGATAGCTAATCGGTAACTGTCGGAGGCTTTGAAGCTTCTCATTAATGGTTTGCTTTTCCTCGTCCATGTCGTGTCTAGGTAGACGAAGGTATTTGATGGGGTCGTCTGGGTAAGAGAGTTCGTTGGTCCCATCAAAGAACACCCTTAAGGGCTACATCTTTATAACAATTCTTATGTTACAATAAACCCAACATCATGAGTATTTATAATAAGAAAATGCTAGAAATACAAATTTTTTTACAAAAACTTTTACAAACTCCTAATGTGGTGAGTGATTATTGGTAAATAAAAAAGTGATGTTATTGGTGGGCCCAGATTGGAACCAGTAAGAAAGTTAGCCACAACAATAATTTGTACAAATGTTATAAAATAGTTTATGCCTTTAGCATTACTCTTTATAATATGCTTAACTAGTTAACCTTACATTAACCACAATTAATAGACTTGTAATACAAGTTTATGTCTTGGTTTGCACACCAAGCATGACTGGGCTTAAGGGTCTGTTTGGTTCAAAGAATAGAAAAGTAGAAGGATGAAAAATTAATAGGGAGGGGTAGAAAAGTGGGAGAATAGAAAAGATTTTAGTTTCTTCTCATTGTGTTTGATTGAGGGGGTGGAAAAGTGGAAAGATAAACATTTTTGTTCGATTGAGTAGAAAAGTAAGAGAATAGAAAATAAATTTGTATAAATTTACTCTCATGTATCTATTTGATAATATGATAAATAATTTCTTTATAATCATTAAAAAAAATTTACTTATTATCTATTAAAATTAATTAATCTAAAAATCAATATATCATTCATATTATATTATATTATTTTTCTTTGTTATTACATTACAATATATTATTTTATTTTATTTTATTTTGTTTATATATTTGTTTATTATTACATTACATTATATTAAATTGTATTATATTATATTATTAGAGGTTAAAGCCATCATTTGGTTAAAAATTAAAAAACCCACGGTTGATTCAAAAAAAAAAAAAAAAAAAAAAAAGCCACTGTTTGATTTAAAGGACCAAAAAAAAAAAAAGTTGAATGGGGAACCAAAGCTTCATTGAGATAAACATTGAAATATGTTATAAAAAAAATTTTGAAAAAAATGACAACAACGTAAGGCACAGACACAATGAGGAGGGAGGGGCAGATTTGGTACTTTCTCATCTACTCCTCTCCTCCTAATTTTCTTTCCTAAAATCATACCATTTTTCTCTCCTTATCACCCCAACCAAACAATCCAAAATTAGGGATGGCAATGGGGCAGGACGGGGCTAAAGGATGGGGTTTTCGTCCCCGCCTTGCATGGTTTTGTCCTGCCCCATCCCCGCCTCGCCCCACATGACGGAGAATACTTTCTCACCCCATCCCCGCCCCTTGGGGCCCCGCGAAGTCCCGCCCCACCCCATAAAACTCTACTTTTTGTTAATTTGCCCTACAACTAGTATAATTTTTTTAATGAAACTTATTTCATTAATAAAAATATACTTGAAATTACAACTAAATTTATCCCATCAAATCAAATCAATTTTTAGAAAAAATTGAATAATATATCCAAGTGTTTAACAAGACAATCATAAATAAAAAAATCTCATAGTATAACACATAACAAAATAAAGGCAGGGAATCACATTGGTTAAAATAAAATATGCTAATATTAATATGTTTGTTTAAATAGTAGGGTTATAGGGTATGAAAAATTTACAATTATAACCCTTAGTAATACGGGGCGAGGACGGGGAGGGGCAGGGTGGGTCTAAAAAGTCTAAACTCATCCCCACCCCGCCCCATCACCTTTGCGGGGCAGGGAAAACCCGCGCAAGGCGAAGCGGGGAGGGGCGGGTTAAGCGGGGTGGGGAAAATTTGCCATCCCTATCCAAAATCTCATTTTCTCTCCCCCATTTTTTATCCTATCTGTTTTCACCCCGACCAAATATACCCTAAGTCCTGATTACTTGGGCTGATATATATATATATATTTATATATGAGATGGGTTCAAGTTACACCTGTGTAACTTGACAAGAGTTACACTATTTGTAGACCGTAGATTTGTAATTGATCTAATGGTTAAAAAAATAGCATTAAATGCTAATTGACTTACACCTCATTCATTTAATTAATAGCAATTTTGTTTCTCTCTCCTTATTTATTATTTAAAACCTTTTACATATATTCCTTTTTTTGCCAATGACTTTACAAATATATTTGCAATACTTTTTTTTTTTTTTTACTTTTAAGCCTGTCATACTCTTATAGTCTTATCAATTGTAAATATATGCCCTGTCTCCTTAAAAATAAATAAATGGCTAAGTGTTGTTTAATGAGGTTTTAAATAATAAGTGAGGGAAACATATCAAAACGAACTCCAAAGACATGGAAGACCAAAGAGGTGAAGATCATCTATCATCTTGGGTGTTGGGAAATTCGATTGTCATTCAAATGTCTCTAAGAGCAGCAATTGAGCTAGACATCTTCAATATCATTGCCAATGCAGGTTCTGAAGCTCAACTTTCTGCAGCAGAGATTGTTGAGAAGATCCCAACAACCAATCCGAATGCGGCTCTCACTTTGGACCGGATACTGAGGCTGCTCAGCGTAAACTCTCTCTTGTCAATGTCTCAAAGGCCATGCCAAAGTGGGGATGATGCCACACATCAAGAAATGTGTTATGGCCTAACACAGTTAACTCGTCACTTAGCAACTAATAAGGACGAAGTTTCCTTGGCTTCGATGGTGCTCCTTTTCAGTTAAAGAATGATGGTTGAACCCCAATACATGCTTAAGAACATTTTCCTTGCCTTCTTAAAATAAAATAAATAAATAAAATTGCTGGGTATTATCGGCTTAAAGAAGAAAAGAAAATGACATGAGTATTACCGACTCAGGCACACCCAAAAAAGAAGAAGAGAGAATTGCAAATATAATTGTAAAGTCATTCAAAAAAAAAAAAAAAAAAGTATCTGTGTTAATTATTATTTGAGAAACTTATTATTTAAAACCTCATTAAACAACAATTAGCCATTTATTTATTTTTAAGGAGATAGGATATATATTCACAATTAATAAGACTATAAGAGTATGACAGGCTTAAAAGAAAAAGAAAAAAAAAAAAAAAAAAAAAAGAGTAGTACTATGTACGAACTCAAAAAAAAAAAAAAAAAGATATTGCAAATATATTTGTAAAGTCATTGGCAAAAAAATGAATATATATAAAAGGTTTTAAATAATAAATAAGGAGAGAGAAAAAAATTGCTATTAATTAAGTGAATGAGGTGTAAGTCAATTAGCATTTAATGTTATTTTTTTAACTATTAAATCAATTACAAATCTAGGAGAAATTATAGAGTCTTCTGGTGGATCACGTCACTTTTCCACCATTCCACTAAAAAACTTCTACTTGTTTAAAATTACTGAGTCAGTAATTAATTTCTGTTTAAAAATTTTTTCTAACAATTCTAAATAGGTGGAAGTTTTTTAGTGGAATGATGGACACATCACTTGTCCACCATGTGGATCTTATAATTTCTCTAAATCTACAGTTTACAAATGGTGTAACTCTTGTCAAGTTACACCAGGTGTAACTTGAACTCTCTCTCTCTCTCTCTCTCTCTCTCTCTCTCTCTCTCTCTCTCTCTCTCTCTCTCTCTCTCTCTCTCTCTCTCTCTCTCTCTCTCTCTCTCTCTCTCTCTCTCTCTCTCTCTCTCTCTCTATATATATATATATATATATATATATATCAAATCCGTGGTTTTGGTTTATAGAACTTGTCCATGTGCTTCTCCTTCATACCACTGTCTTAATAGAGTATTAGCACATGGACAAGTTCTATAAACCAAAACCACGGGTTTGATATATATATATATATATATATATATATATATATATATATATGATAAGGGTAATTTTAAAAAAGGTGTTAAACTTGTTCACATGAGATAAAGCCGTTGGTCTCAAAGAACCCGTCAGCCATACTATGCATTCAAAGAAGAAAATGTCGACATTGTAAGGCCAACAAGTCCTTTTCAAAGCTGACAACTCCACCTCAAAGCCGATGGCATTTAGGTAGGACGACCAGAACGCCTAGACGTGGTAGGAAACTGACGGAAGGAAGCTGATAGGGATAAAGAAGCTTTTGACGGATCCAGCATGGCTTTGCTTGAACTCCACGAATGAGTATATAAGGAAACATCTTATACCCCGCAGTTAACCCTAATCAAGAGGGACCCTATATTAGGGTCCTTATAAGGAAAGGATCCCGCAAGATACGCGCATTAATAAGGATCTTCCCCACATGGAAAGACCCTCTCCGCCAAGAAATGAATTGTCAACTCTACACTACTATAAAAAAACCCAAAGCCCTTACAAACCAAGGTACACACAATTTACCCCAGCTCTGGCACTCTAGAGTTGTGAAAGTTTTCTAACTTAAACTTCGGAGGGTATTTGGCCGGTACCACATCGATACTCTCTGCAAGGTCTTCTTTGTTTCTGTTTCGCAGGTTCTGTCTAAAGCACGTGAGGACTGTGCGGCTCACTGACGATTTTTAGCATCATCAATATATATATATATATATTTACTGTTCATCAAACAGTGCCCCGACAGAATCATGTAAATTACTGTTTGCTTTCGGTGGAAAAAAAATTCACCTTCAGTAAAAGCAATTTACTCCCCGTGATTTCAGCAATCTCCTGAAGAATCCAAGGCTTCCTCCAGCTATATAAGGAACCCTTCAGTTCAGTCTTCGGCAGGTTCCAATTTCAGCTTCAGTCTAGGACTAGCTCAGAAATACCTCCCCTCTCATTACAACCCAATACTTGTAATTAGATGGCAACCCCAGTTTACATTCCAGTTTACATTTGTAACACCATAGTCATGGTCTTCACTTTTGTAACCTGTAATTACTTCCGCAATCAGATGAGATTAAGACTTGGAACACAATGAGTGAAAGCCGACCCACGAGTCAGGTGGGGTTGGGTACCTAACACCTTCCCATCCGCATACCTAAACCCTGGGTAAGTGCTCTAGTAAACATCAGTCCTTCCACAAAGGGCACTATATTCATAGTTCTTAGACCTAAACTAGCTGGCAATTCCATTTACACCCTCTGCATAGTCCACCATAGGCCAAGGCATACTCTCCCACATAGGATCATCGCGGGCGCTTACGCCCACAGTGGCGACTTCGTTAGGGATAGAGAGTTTGATTCCAATGTGTTCCATTTCTTAATCTTGATAAAGGCTTGTTTAATATTGTTTGCACACACTTTCACTTGGTTCTTTTGTCCCTTTTCCATGGTTGGTGATGAGTGGGAAAGTGGAGGCTCCATTCGGGCCAAGACTTTCCAAAGTTCATCCTACCAACTCATAATCTATGCCATTGCCTATTATGGACACAATGGATAGGAGTCACTCCTTTTGGTTTCCCTCGCATCTTTCTTATACCATCAAGTCAAAGTGGGTGAATCTTTTCTCTCAATCCCTAATTTTTGCCTAGGTCTTTGACCTAGTGGGATTCCTCTAACTTTTGCATGGATTGCCTTTCGGTTTTCAACCCATCGAGGCTCCTTGTATCGTCTCTGAACTTATTTTTTATTTTTTATTTTTTACTCTCTCTTTCTTTTCCTTTCACTCATGCCTTCTTGCCTTCTCTCCTTCTCTCTTACCTCTCCCAAATTTGCTCCAATTGTTTCACCCATCTTTAGGATATAAGAAATGACTTAAGGCTATCATGAAGTAGGTTCATATAGCTAAGGAAGCTTACAAAAGTCCAAAAGAAAGAAAGACTGATCGAACACCTTGATATGCCCTAAATTTTACTTTTCTGCACTTTAGGATTCTCATGTATTTTCTTATGAATTAATAAAGGATTGGAATGTCCTAAATCCCCTATAGAAATAGTTTATCATCTTTTAATTTAAGCAACAAAAGAACCACCCATTTATTATCTTTGCTTATTGTCATCTTTTTTCTTTTCTTTTTTCCATGCCATGTAATTTTTTCCCATGATGTCCTTTAAGGAATTTTCTCCACGCTCATAGTCTTTGCCCCTATCTTTTGCCTAGATCGCCCTTTCGGGTTTTCAACATAGCGGGGTCCTTTTGCCTTAATTTTTGCCTAGGCCATCCTTTCGGGTTTTCAACCTAGCAGGCTTTTTTTTCTTTTTTCTTTTTTCAAATGTGGTATCTTCGGAGTCTATCCACGTTGATTGGGCGAAGCATCTCCTCCCCATCCAAACCTGTAATTCTCATAGCACCTCCTGACACAATCTTCTTGACAATAAAAGGACCAGACCATCTTAGCTTTATATTTCCTCTTGGATCAAAAGTTTCATCTCTAAGCACTTTTAGGACCAAGTCCCATTCTTTAAGGTTTCCAGGTCTCATCTTTTTGTTAAATGCTCTAGCAATCCTCTTTTGGTATCCTTGTGCATGGTATTGTGCCTTAGCTCTCTTCTCATCTATCAAAACCAATTGCTCATATCTTTGTTTCATCCAATCTCCCTCTAGGACCTTGGTTTCTGCTAGCACTCTCAAGGATTGTATCTCTACCTCAATGGAAAGTACCGCTTCACTACCATAAACCAAAGAGTAGGGGTTGCCCCAGTTGATGCACGGATAGAAGTTATGTAACCCCATAAGGCAAATGGGAGCTTCTCGGCCCAATCCTTGTATATTACTAGCATCTTGTCTATGGTATTCTTGATGTTCTTATTGGCTACTTCTACAACCCCATTAGTCTGCGATCGATACAGCAAAGACTTGTGGTGCTCAATGTTGTATAGTTCCATGATTGTTCTAACCTCTCCCTCAAAGTGGGAACCATTATCGAAGATAATCTCTTGGGGTACCCCATACCGATAAATGATGTTATTCTCTATGAATCGAGCCACACGCTTGGCTTTTAACATAGGGTAGGAGGCCGCTTCCACCCACTTGGTGAAGTAGTCAATTGCCACTAGGATGTATTCATGTCCATTCGAGGCCTTAAGGGCTATTCTTCCAATCACATATATGCCCCAGACTGAGAAAGGCCATGGAGAGGTCATGTTGTATAGCTCACTAGGTGGCACGTGATTCAAATTTGCATGTGTTTGGCAGTCGTGGCAACTGTTCACAAAGTCTACACAATCGGTCTCCATCGTGTTCCAATAATGCCCTATCCTCAAGATCTTCTTGGCTAACATTCTCCCATTCAAGTGAGGACCACAAATCCCTTGATGGATTTCTTCCATGACTTTCTTGGCTTCTTCCTTCTTTAGACAATAACGATGTATACCATCATAGGATCTCTTATAAAGCTGACCTCCGCATGAGATGTATTGCAATGCCATCATCCTAATCGAACAACGCTCTCTCTTGTCGACACCATCTAGATATACCCCCAACTCCAAGAATTTCATGATTTCATAATACCAAGGAACCCCTTCCTCTTCTACAACCAAGACTAAAACTTCAGCCCTCTCTTTGTGTACCATCCCATAACTTTGTTCAATCTCTAAGAGTCATGTCCATACTCCTTCAGGTATTTCAACCATGGAAGCTAAAGTAGCCAAAGCATCTGCAAACTGATTCTGAGCTCTAGGAATGACAGTATATTCAATCTTGTCAAAAGTTTTGGTCAAATCCTCTAAGTATTGTTGATAGGGCTTTAAGTGCTCCTCCTTCACTTTCCACGACCTTTATGCTTGAGCTATAACCAAAGTCGAATCTCCAAAGACCTCGGCCTCTTTCACCCTCAATTCTCAGAGAGCTTCCATTCCGGCGATACAAGCCTCATATTTACCATGTTATTGGTTGCCTCAAAGTTCAACTTAACTGCTAAAGGTATGTGAGATCCTTCGGGAGTGATCAAAAGAACTCCTATCCCATTTCCTTATTGGTTCACAGCTCCATCGAAATACATCTTCCATGCCCCTAGCTCAATGTCCAAAAGATCCTCATCTGAAAAATTTTCTTTACCATCCTTTCCTTCCACAGGGTTCTCGGCACAAAAATCTAATACGATGCTCCCTTTGATAGTCTTCCTTGCCACGTACTTCAAATCGAATTCTGCTAATGGGATCAACCACATCGACAATCTTCCACTCAAAGCCGACTTCTCGAACAAGTACTTCAATGGATCCATCCTGGCTACTACCCATATCTAGAAGGGTAGGATAATGTGTTTCAACTTCTGTACGACCCATACAAGAGCAAAGCAGGATTTTTCTATGGGTGTGTATCTAGTCTCATAATCATGGAACTGTTTGCTTAAATAGTACACTGCTCTCTCATTCTTGTCATCGTCTTCTTATGCAAGCATACTTTTAACCGCATCTTCTATGATAGAGAGATAGAGGAGTAATGGTTTTCTGTGTATCGAAGGTACCAAGATAGGAGGATGGAGAAGATATTCCTTAATGAGCTCAAAAGCTTTCTAACATTCATCATTCCATTCATGAGGTTCATTCTTTCTTAGGAGCTTGAAGATGGGCTCACAAGTGGAAGTGAGTTTGGCAATGAATCGGCTGATGTATTGTAATCGGCCCAAAAATCCCCTTATCTCTTCCTCGCTCTTAGGTGGAGGCATTTCTGATATGGCTTTAATCTTTGATGAGTTAACTTCTATCCCTCTATCACTTACCAAGAAGCCCAACAACTTCCCTGTAGTTACCCTAAAAGTGCATTTTTGCGAGGTCAATCTCAGTCTATACTCCTTGATTCTCTCGAAGAACTTCCTCAAGTTAACAATGTAACCCTCTCTCTCCTTGGATTTCACAATCATATCATCAACATACACTTCTACCTCATTGTGCATCATATCATGTAACAAGACTGTGGCCATTCTTTGATAAGTTACACCCGCATTCTTGAGCCCGAATGGCATTACGATGTAACAATAAATTCCCTATTTTGTGGTGAAGGTAGTCTTGGTCATGTCCCTAAAAGCCATCTTGATTTGGTTATATCCCGAGAAACCATCAATGAAAGACATCAAGGCACTACCAGTGGTGTTATCCACTAAAACATCTATGTGAGGAAAAGGGAAGTCATCCTTAGGGCAAGCCTTGTTCAAATCCCTAAAATCCACGCACATTCATACCTTCCCATCTTTCTTGGGTATGAGTACAACATTGGCTATCCACTCGGCTTGGTGCACAAGTTTGATGAACCCTACCTTCAATTGCTTGGTGACCTATTCTTTGATATTTAAAAGTCATTCAGTTTTCATATGTCTCAACTTTTACTTGACGGGTACCATGTGAGCATGGGTATCATTATGGTGCTGGACTATCTTGGGAACAATACCAAGTATATCTTCATAGGACCATGCAAATACTACTTGAAATTCTGTGAGCAACTCTTTGAGTTTTTTTCTTTCCTTTTCATTTATGGTTGAGCCAATTTTAATTAAGCGTGGATTCTTATTATTGTCCAAATTAAGAGTTTCAAAAGTTGGTTCCATAGGTTCAATTTTCTTTTTCACTTGTTTTTTAATTTCATTTTCAAATTCATTAGAATCATCTAAGTGCAGAATTTCAATATTATGGGACACATCAAAATAAGCCAAATCGGAATTCATCTTATTAAAAATGTAAAAAATACATTGGGACTTGCATTACAAACTTTCTTTCCCCCATTTTCACAAAACCTAACCCAAGTCCAATTATTAAGTTGCCCAACGATGGCGCAATGAAGGCAGAAGGATCACTTGGTTCCTCGTTGGTGATGGTGAACACGTCCCCTTCCATTTTTAGCATAGTCTCCATTGCTTCAGCATCCATGTAATCCATCTAGTCAACTTTCTCTTGAACTTCCTTAATCACTATAATAGGCTTCTCCTTAAAGGTAAACTTCTCATTGAAGAAGATCTCCCAACCAAAATATACTTTTCCATCCTTACCTACCCAAAGTTCGGGAAAGCCACAAAAAAAGGAAGTCTCCCCCTTCTTTCACAAAGTTTCTATTAAGGGTGCCAAGGTTCTTCTTGATTCTATCGCAGTCTTCAAAGAATCCTAAACCTTCCTTGGTCAATTAAGTCTTGAAATTGGGGAATTCAGCTACCCCTTTTCCTTCCTTCCCAAGACCCATACCAAGCATATACCCCATGTTCTTCATCCTTGCAATTACCTCATGGCTACAATATGGGACCAAATCCGAAGTATACTTTTCATCCTTCAATTCATAATCAGCCATGTTCACAAATTCAAAGTCATTCATTTGGAGCTCACTTCCTTCTTCCTCAAGTCCATAAACCGGTCCTAGGATCTCACCATCACCAAGCACTACAATAATCCCTCCCTTCCATGGGATCTTCATCTTTTGGTGTAGAGAAGAGGGAATAGCCCCAATAGTATGAAGTCATGCCTTTCCTAAGAGAAGATAATAGTTAGGAGTGATGTCCATGACATGAAATTCCACAATTGTCTCCATTGGACCAATCTTGCAAGGAACTTTGAAGGTTCCCATAACCTTCCTTGAAGTATTTTCATATGCCCTAACGGTCAAAGGAGAGGGTATGATAGTCTCCACATCTAGTTTAATGGTAAGAGCAGTCCTAAAATGGCATACATTCAATGCGGATCCATTATCAATCAAAACCATAGGAACCTTGGCACCCATGCATTCAATGGTAATTTACAAAGGCCTAGTGTGAATGGCCCCATCAGGAGGAAGCTCCTCATCGAAAAAAGCAAGAAGAGGATGAGATGGGGCCTTTACTCCCATGAGAGATAGTACTTCTTGTGGTGTAGTTTCTATGGGCACCTCCTTCTCATTCAAAGCATCCAAGAGAGTACTACGATGTTTATGAGAAGCCATAAGCAAGCCCCATACCGATACATGAGCTTGAGTTTTCTTTAATTGAGTCAAAACTCGATCTTCTTCCTCTTTCTCTTCTTTCCCTTTAAGTTCCGTGGGCTTTGACCCTTTTCCTATGTCCCTACCAAGATGATCCTTCTCCAAAAAAGATGGTTTGTAGTGTTTCTCACTCCTAGTAATATTGGCCACATTGTCCTTTAGCTCGGTCATTCCTTTGGGGAGTATCCTCCACACAACCACCACATTCTTTAGAATTTCATCTTCCTCATCCCATATTCCTTGGATGTCCACGGCATTAACCTCCACGATTTCTATCAACTTTGAACAATCCCATTCAATCTCATCTATTTACACCCAATTCTAATATGGAGGAGGAGCTCTATGATAATCAGGCAAAGGGTTCTTCCTAATGCTAAGCTTGGTGATGATATTGGGATTTGGGAGGGTTCCATTGTCTATGAGATCTTGTATTTCATGTTTGAGGTAGAAGCAATTATCGATTTTATGGCCAGATTTCTGGTGGTAGTGACAATACTCATTGAGGTTCCAAGCATGAGGCATAGGATTAGGCATAGGTGTGGGATCTAGAGGCTTAATGAATCCTTTGGAAGTCAGATTTTCATATGCTTGGGCAAGGGTCATTCCTAGGTTGGAAAATTCTCAACGGGCTTCCTTTGTAAAGCTTGGGTAGGTTAAGGTTTGTTGAGGTATGATGGCATTTACATTCACAGGATTGGGTGCTTTAGAGGTAGTTGCTCCTCCTCCATATGTCTTCTTGATTGGAAGTTTGCTCTCACCCTTCTCCAATTGTCCATTGTTGATGGCATCCTCTATCTTAGTCCCACAATCACATAACTCTCCAAAGGAACTAATAGGCAATGGCAAGAGCCTACTATTATATGCGAAGCCAATTCATGATAATTATGTTGATTTGATCTTTCTCATTTGGCCTATTAACCATCTTAGATGCCTTTCCCTTCCACCTTGTCATATACTTGGAGAATGTTTCTCCTACTCCTTGCTTAGTGGTCTCCAAATCTCTTAAAGTCACATCAATCATAGTATTGAAGATGAATTAATCCACAAACAACTTTTCTAGCTCATTCCATACATTATTCTTGCTAGGATCCAAACTATAGTACCATCTAGATGCACCTCCCGTGAGTGAGAGAGGAAATGCATGCAAAGTTTGCTTCTCATCCAACCCCTTCATTTTAGCAATGCTTAGGTACCTCCTAACATGTTGCTTTGGATCTCTAGTTCCATCAAACTTTTCCGCATCGAAAATCTTGAACTTTGGAGGTAGTGCAATGGGAGTTTTGGAGCTTATGCCCCCCATGTTGTAGAGACAATCATCCATCCCTTGGGTCTTACGAAAGGCTAGTTGCATTTTTTCCATCTTCTCTCTCATGGCTATGGTTTCTGTCGTAAGGTTTTCAAATTACTTGTTCCTTTTATAATTAGCTTTGTTCCTTTCATCCCAATCTTCCCATTCTTCCTCATTGAGAACCTCTACACGTGGGGGCTTCTTTAACTTGGCTTCTTCTAGCTTGGTGAGGTGACTTTCCATCTTTTTGAGAACGTCACTTTGTTCTTCCATTGCTTAGAAAATCTTTTGTGCAACCTCATCGCTAATTGGAGCGGCCATTATTTCTTGAGATGATTCCCATACTTGGAACACTTCTTCTTAATGTGAGTCTTTAATCTTGACCAAATGTCTTCCGTGCTTTTCTCGAATTCAAATTGGAGTGGGGACATGTTTTCTTGACCTTGGTGGTGCAACGGTGCCTAAAAAGAAGTCCCATTTTTCATTAAGTCCATGTCCCAATTAAAATGTTCCTTTTAGATTTTAAATGTTCTTAGAAAGTCTTTAAGTCCATTTTAATGAAGGCCCAATTACAAAGTCACTCTCTTTCCTCTCATAGACCTTGCCCCTTGTTTCAATGGGTTTTAGTCCATTTACAACAATGCTCTCATCTTCCTCTCATGGGCTTTCATTAGAATGTGCTTAGATATTTTCAACCA
The DNA here is from genome assembly GCA_028535165.1 of Quercus tomentella. Lineage (NCBI taxonomy): Eukaryota > Viridiplantae > Streptophyta > Magnoliopsida > Fagales > Fagaceae > Quercus > Quercus tomentella. The sequence continues at coordinate 48,579,382 of JAPQVY010000156.1, forward strand.
TTTGTCTCAAACATGGGCTTACAATATAGTCATCACCTTTGGGCCCTTCTCCTTTCATTTTATTATTATTGTTCTTCTTCTTTTTGAAGTAACCCTTTAGCTAGAATATATTGTAACCTTCCTCTCAAGGTCCATGAAGTTCTCATCATTTTGGGCCTAGGCATACAACAAATAGACCCAAGATTAGGGATATTCACATTGACTTTGTAGGATTTTGGATGCTAAGTCCATAGCATACATGTTATCTTAGGCCCAAAGTCCTCTTTTTCAAAAGGGCTTTTTGATTTGGGCTTATGATAACAATTAGGCTATGATCTTATGAACCTTTCAAGTTAAGATATACCTTTGTATTTAGGCATAAGCCTCTTACATGTGAAAACTTCTTTTCTTTTATCCCATTTGTCTTAGGGTATGCCATAACTTTAGGGTCACCCTTCCATTTTTCTATCTTTTATTTGTCCTTTAGAATTAGGTGAACAAACAAAAGATATAAAAAGGTATCCTCTTTTGATAAGAATTAGGATCTCTCTAAGTGTGGATAAGCTCCTTAAGGCTAAAGAGATAGATAAATAGGTTAGTCACAACTAGGTGGGCCATGATTCCAACCGAGGGCCTAAGTGGACCTTTGTGGATTGGTGGCAAACCTTTAACGTACTCAAAGCCCATCATAGGCAATGGCACCAATTGTGAAATGGTGGGATGAATTTCGAAAGACTTGGGCTCAAATGGAGCCTTCCATCTTCCCACTCATCACCAACCGAGGTAAAAGGGATAAACGAACCAAGTGATGTGTGTGCAAATAAGTATTGAATAAGCCTTAATTAAGGTTAAGACATAGGACACATAAGAATTAAACTCATCATCCCTGGTGGAGTCGCCATTGTGGACACGACGGATGGGAATCGCCACCTAGTTTTTGCAATGGTCTAGAAACCATATATATAGCATCCTCTTGAGGAAGGACCTTTTTTATCTTACTACCAGAGATATGGGTTCGAAGTTAAGGTACAGTCTTAGGAAGGTGTTAGGCACCCAAAACCGCCCAACCCTAAGGTTGGCTTCCTCTCATTGTGTCTTATGTTTTAACCTTACTAAAGGCACACTCAACATTGTATTCTAACTCACACACACACACTAGCATTCATCTAATAATCAACATGGCATCAATCATCCCAAGAAGACCTAATCATTCATCTATCATGGCATACCCTAACATACATCTATCATGGCATCTCCTAACATTCATCTAGCACACATGTCAAACCAACCTTGCATTCATCTAGCATGGCATAACATAAACCCTAGCATGTTACTATCATACATGTCATCATATCTCATCCAAGGTAGAAGCATGTATCAAAATTGAAACAAAACGAACAAATCATTTTACCACCCAAAGCAATAATAACGCAATTATATCATCAAACATAAACAAGATCATATCACAAACAAATGCATGTACATTGTGAATGCATGACTTACCTCACTTACCTTGCAGCGACTCAGAACCTATGACATTCATGCATGAACATGTGAATGCGTGTTCATGGCATCAGAATAAGAAAATACAAGATAAACCCTAATTCTAACATGTGAAAGGCAAATAAACAATTAAACATGTGAAACAGAAGCTTGAAACCATAAACATATATAGAAAGATCCAAAACAGAAGCATTGCATGTGAAATAAGAAACAAAAACAGATAAAATGAAATTAGGGTTAATGGACAGGATCATGTGCATGCATGAACAAGCCTGCATGTGCATAATCCAGCCTACACACGCAGCCAAGATTATGTGCACGTAGGTTTCAACCCAAAAACCCTAGCAACACAACAAACAAGGCAGAACTTCAAAGCACTAAATCTAACATCCTAACATGCTTTAAAACATACAACTACATAAACCTAGACTACATAAACATATTAAAGCATATAATAACAAAGAATCTAAAACAAACAGAAAGATTAAAGTAAATAAAAAATAAATAAATAAAGGATAAAGAAAATTTTAGACTAATACCTCAAACAAAAGCTCTTCAAGCTTGATTTTTTACCGTTCCCCTCAGTCAAATCTATTCACAATTAAAAACAAGAATGATTAGTAATCTTAAACTCGAAGATCAAGGCTAGAAAAGGCCCCAATCAAAAGAAAATTGACTTGAGGATGTTTTGTGAAAAACTCCCTCTTTGATTCACTATTTCTAGTGAATCTTAATGTTTTCTTATGGGATTTCTATGTGTCTTAAAAAGGTATCATGTATGGCTATTTATATTAAGAAAATAGGGGTTTGGAACGACTCCCAGATGATGTGGGATTCGTTCCAAACCTCAACATTAATGCAAAAAAACTTGTCTTTTTTAGTTTCTGGAATCAAACATACATGCACAAGATGCATGATCACAGTTGCGGGTGCAGGCTGATACCTATGTGCGCATGCCAAGGGTTTCCTTGGCTTTACTTTTCCAAAAATAGATTTATTTGCTTATTAAAAGTTATATTTTTCATTGTAACATCTCTCAAGTCAATTTAACATCTAATTGGGCCCTAAATCAACCTTCAATCTCAGAATTTCAACATCATCGGGGATTAGGGCTCGAGTCGTAAGGGGTACAAAATGCGGTGTCTACGCCTATGATGAGCTTTGAGTACAATAACGATTTGCCACCAATCCATTACAGTCCATTTAGGCCTGAGGTTGGAATCATGGCCCACCTAATTGTGAGTGACCTATTGATCTATCCATTTAGCTTTAAGGAGTTTACCCACACATAGAGAGATCCTAAACCCCATCAAAATAGGGTACCCTTTATAGCTCTTGTTTGTTTAACCATATATCTTGTGTTCACCTAATTCTAAAGGACAAATAAAGTATGTAAAATTTGAAAGGATGGCCCAAAAGTTATGACATACCCTAAGACATTGGGATGAAAAGAAAAGAAGTTCTCACATATAAGAGACTTGTCACAAAATCTAAGGGTATATTTTTAACTTGAAAGGTTCATAGGATCATAACCTAGTTGCTATCGTAAGCCCAAAATCATAGGCCTTTTGAAAAATGATGTCTTGGGCCTAAAGTAATAATTATGCTATGGACCTAGCATCTAAGATCCTACTAAGTCAATATGAATCTCCTTAAAAAGCATTAAAAGCACCTAAAAACAAGGAAATAAATACCCTAAACCTAAAATAACGAAAATTACATAAAAATACCAAATATAACAAATTACATAAATTAATTTGAAGATTCTATCCTACATCAGGTTTGAAAGGTTGGATTTTGTGGTGGTTATTGGTTTGATTTTGGCTTGTGGGTTGTGGTGGTTCGGCAAGTATGGGTTTGGCCTGCAGTGGTTCTGGTTATTATTGTGGGTCTCGGTGGTTTCAATTATGGCTAATGGATCTACAGTTGTGATGTGGGTTTGATTTGGGTTTGGGTTTTGGTTTCAATTTGTGTCGTGTGTGGTGGTTGTGGCTAGTTCAGCTGCGGTGGGTGGTGGTTGTGCAGTAGGTGGGTTTCATTTTTTCTGGGATGTGCAATGGCTGGTGGCTATGCAATGGATAGAAGGTTGTGATGTGGGGATTGTGGCTTGTGGGTGGCAATAGTGATATGGTGGTGGTGGCTAGTGGTGGCCATGAGTGGTGAATGGTGAGTTTGTTGGTTGTTTTTGCTTTTGCTTGGGAGAAGAGAGACACAAAGAAAGAGAGAAAGAGATACAAATTTTAATATAAAAGAATTTTAAAAAGAATATTTTATTGAATTGGTAAATTATAGAGTAAGGTGTTAAAATAGACAAAGTAGCTTTTTGAGTTGTTAAAAGCTAAAAAATTTAGAACCTTTGATGTGAATGCTCTTACAGGTATGTAGATTGACCGATCCTTGGTTGAAATCGGCTACCGCATCTTTATGTGTGAATCAACAACTTGGATAAAGGTTGGTTTTGGATATATGGTTAAGAAACCTAAGACTGATGGAAAGATGGCTATAGGATCACAAAAAGGTTAGGTGTGATTAAGAAATCATAAGAAAAATATTAGTTTTGTAATAACTAAAGGGTTGGAAAACTCAATCAAGTGCTCATAAAAGCTATCCTCACACTCTTAAAAACTCACTAAGTGTTTTGGAGTGATTTTGGCAGAGCTTCTGCTATTATGAAAAGTTGGATCCTTTTGGTAGTGAAAAGTGGGGGCATTTATGGACTTAGTAGAGGCTAGGGTTTTTTGTGGAGGTTAGGGTTTATGATAAGAGACTTTAATCAATCAACAGGCCATATCGATTGACCAAAAATCCCACCAAAAAAGAAAAAAAAAATCAATTTTAGGCTTTTGACCAAAAGAGTGTGTATGCATTTATACACATGCATATGGACTCTTTGTAAGCCTTTTGAAAATTGAGCTTAAAAAGGGGTTTTGGGCTTGAATATGGATTTTGGGCTCTAGACTTGGTTTCTTAGGTCACATTTTGGGCTCTATTAGGTTACTAGGAGCATGGTGTTAATCATTTTGGTAGCAATTTGATTTCTCGTCATTGGAACCAAGGGGCTGGATATAGGTCAGAACAAAATAGGGTATCTACACTTGGATAGAGAAAAACTATAAGCTAGCCTAATTAAAACCTTCTATGTTTCTACCAAACATCAATTAGTGGATCTCATCACTAAAGGTGTGTTTGTTTGGAGGTGAAATAGAGTGGATAGAAAACTTTGGGGAGAAAATGGGATGGAAAACTTTTTTAAGTATGTTTGGTTGGGTGAGGAGGAAGGAAAATAAATTGTGGAGCCCAGGAATTTTCTCACCAGGCCCACCAAAAAATTTTATCCCCAAAATAGAGAGAAAACTGAAAGGAGAAAATGCGGCTGCTTAATGGACAAAAATGCCCATGTCTAGTTCCTTTCTTCTTCTTTTTTCCTTGTTTTTTTTTTTATGCTGGGCACGTTGCCTCTTTCTTGTTTCTTTCTTTTTTTTCTTTCTTTTTTCCTTTCTTTTCTTTCCTAGACGTTGCTTTTTTCTTTTTCTTTTTCTTTTTCTTTTTTCGTTTTTTGATTTCCTGGGCTGTGGGTGGGCATGTTCCTCTCTCTCTTTTTTCTTTTCTTTCCTAGACGTCGCCTTTTTTTTTTATTTTTAACTAGACATGATTTTTATTTTTTAATAAATTGGGTGATTGCTTTTTTTTTTTTTTTTTTGGTTGTTTGGAGAGAAATTAAAATCTTTTCTATCCTCCTACTTTTCCATCCTCCCACCATTTTCTATCCTCCCACTTTTCCACCCCTCTAACCAAACAGACCCTAAGCCTATCAGTTCTCGTCATTTTACTTCACTACTTATCAAGATGGTCATTCTTAACATTTATGATTAATCTTGAGGGAAAGTGTTGAAGATTGGTTTAAAGATGGGTTCAACATGTTGAAGAATGGCACAAGCCACAACTCAAGCTAAAGCTAGAAGTCGTATAAAGAGTTACATCACTAAACTGCAAGTAGTTTTTTTAATATGTAGTTGACTGTACTCTTTCCTTCTCTTTTCCCAGCTGTTAGTCCAATTTCTCTATTCACTTTGATTCTCGTATGTATAAGAGCAGCAGATAATTATGTACCTTAGTTTATGCAATATTTAATACGGAGAGAGAGAGAGAGAGAGAGAGAGAGAGAGAGAGAGAGAGAGAGAGAGAGAGAGAGAGAGAGAGAGAGAGAGAGAGTGTGTGTTTATATATATATATATATATATATATATATATATATGTATGTTAGGGTAGTCACGGGACCACCCTGACATGGGAAAAATTATTATTATATATAAATTTAAAAATTTTGTGGCCACCTTAAATTTTTTTAGACCTAACATAATTGCACTTTGGACAAAATTTGAAAACAAACTTGATTGTAAATTAAGGTTATAACTTTACTTAATATTTTTTTATTGGATGTGAATTTTGACATATCTACTATTGGATTACATTTTTTTTTCTTATATCCTTCATAATTGCAAAATTTTAAGAAAATCAAATATTAATAGCTATTTCATCAATAAATTTTTAAATTTCGAATTTTTGTAGTCTAAAATTATATATAAAAAATAAGTTTATAGATAGAATAGTAAATAACATCCAATTGGCATGAAATTTGACATGTGTTTTAAGAATATAAAGAACATGCAATTTAACTATTAGATTTTCAAGATATATAGTCATGTTAATTTGTTTAGTAAGAACTGTAGCCTTAGGCTATAAAGTTTGAGACTAAACTTTATCCTTAAACTTTGATCCCTTTAACAATATATTAGGTCCTTATCAAAAAAAAAAAAAAAAAGTCTAAGAAAAATTTTATTCAACTAAAATTTTGAAAGATATGTAACTTGTAGCATTTTGATAATAGACTATCATGCAATGATTTCAAATTTTAATATATATATATATCGTAGAAGAAAATTATAAAACTTTATGTATTTACATTTTTTTTTTTTTGTCACCCTAAAAACATTCCTAAAACCACCATATTATATATATATATATATATATATATATATATATATAAACAAATGGAACTCTAGCTTGATGACACTGACATTTGTCAAATTTGAGTAGATAAGGCACAAAAAAATAAGAATGAAAAATTGGCTTCAAGGCATGCTAATCTAGGTTGACCAGTTGTCGAAGGTGGGTTGGTCATAAACCCAGAAAATTTTCAAACATGCTGGAGGCTGAAGCTGACACGAGCTAAAATTCATAAAAGAATGTATCAAAATGTTTCTTTGGTATAAACAGTACGCAAAGGGTGTTGAGAAAATTTAATTTTGTCAAAGCGACAACGATCTTGTATATATGGCCACGATGGAGGCTATTTTGACTTTCTTGGGTCAGCTTTTAAATATTCTGTTTAGGTTTTAAGTTGGACCCGCTTGTCTGGCTGTCTTCCATTATTACCCACTTTTTGGACAAATATTTCTATTTTTTCTTCTAAGAGTCGTCATGTTAATCAAAGTCTTGACACGCGTGCAGCAGAAAGTTTTGCAGTTACTTGCTGGCTAAGGCAACTGAGTAACATGATAATTACATAAATATTTATGATAACCACTTGTGTGAAAGCCTTGATGTTTCGGTGGGCGAGTAACATCACTTTCATGCCTAAGATATTGAATCTAATTGCCATTACGTGGTATAAGGGATGGCAACCGGACGAGATAAATAGGATTATGTTAGGCATTCAAGATGTTTTGTTTGTATCTTTGTTCTTCTTCCTTACTAGGAAAATTTGTGCAAAATAGGAGTGAGGTGAATTGATTGTATTTTTGTGTCCTTGATAAGGATGCTTTGATATTAATAAAGTAAAAAAGAAAAAAAAAAAAAAAAAGTGGGGTTGTCATGAGAATGTTAAGAGAGAAGATATGTGTAAAAAATATTAAAATTATATATAAAGAAAAACATTTATTTACAATTTCAAGACGTGTAGGGCAAGGTAGGGCAAGAAAGTCCATTCATGCACTGTCACCTCTTTAGGATGAGAAAATCTTGTGCAAGATCAAGAACGGAACCAAGGAGTCAAGGAGTCCTTACCCCATATTCATGTTCATAAAATTGCCCCCTGCATAATAAAATTGGACTTTTTTTTTTTATTCTTATGTATTTTCTTTTTATGTTTTTTTTTTTTTTTTGATGTATATCATAATTAATGGGTTATAATTTCTTGTATATGTCAAACTTCAATTGAAAGGGGAAAAAAATTTATTTTTATCAATGTCCTTAAAGGTTTAAAACCTGTAAAATCGATCGGTGTTTTAGTCTAATGATAAAAATAATCATCATGGAATAGATGTTATAGGTTGAAATTCTAACTTATTTATAAAAAAACAAAATAAAATAACCTATAAAAGAAAAATAACTATAAAAATAAAGAAGTAATGATTATTATTCAAATATGATACAAAATTATTCTTATTATTCTTATGTAAATTTTTATGTAAAAAATTCATCATTATTATTCAAATATGATACAAAATTACAATATAAAAAAATTCATCATTATTATTCTTATGTAAATTTTTGCATAAGTAATAAAATATGAGAATGATTACATTATAAATTCCAAAATTTAAATTGTTTTAAAGTGAAATTCAAAACTTCAAGTATATCTATATTTACAATATAATTTTAAAAATATTACAATTTGATTGTTTTACGAATCTATATTAAAGAGACAAGTTGAGTTAGAAAAAAATCAGATTGGAGGACTTAGAAAGAAAAGAATTCGCCATTCCCCAAAAAAAGTTATGTTAGAAAGAAAACAGATACGACTCAGGAGGAAAACTAAGGAAGAAGGATAGGATCGAAAACTAGTTCATATATTGCATGTTTCATCTTCAAAAGATTGAGACTGCTAGCTGAATAGACAAAGCAAATGAGAATTATATATATATATATATATATATATATATATATATATGAATAAAAACAACAAAAAAATATTAAATGCTAAACCTGCACGAGTTCAATAAAATTAAAGATTTATTAATGACTAATAGTATTAATCAACGTTTGTTCTCGCAAACATAAGATTGTGGAAGACGTTGATTTTGTCTCACACCTATAATAGTTTTTTGGGGCATTCAATTGAAACAGTTTAGATCCATTGCACCAAAGGAGGGCTCTTGAAAGTAGGATTTGACAGAAAAATGACAAAAACAAGTTACACTCGAGTATTAGACTATCCTAAGAATAATGAAGAGAAAATTAAAATCATGAAAAACTCAAAAAATCAAATTCGTTTCTTAAACATCTGTTTAATTAGGTTGTACTTTTCCTTTTCCTTGTTCTACTCGACTGTCAAGTATTGAAAAACTATGACTAATTATAGATTAGGTTGTACTTTTCCTTTTCCTTGTTTTGTATCTATTGTCTTCTCCCAAAATCACGGAAAATTTTTGAACTAATATTATTTTAATAATAATTTTTTTAAGTTAACATCATTTTGATGTTATTTGGGGATCTACACTTTATAAATAAATTTTTTTTTTTTAAATTCATTTTTCTAAAACTATCACTTAACACAATTTCAGCTAATTTGACTGAATTGAAATTTTAAAAAAGACCAGGCTCAAAAAAAAAAGAAATTTTAAAAAAGACTAGATTCTCAAATAGTTTTAAAACGGGGCCAATTTAAATAATAATTATTAAAATAATGTTATTTTGCAATATTTTTGTCCAAACTCAACATAAATAATAACTTTACTGATTCTCAAAAAAAAATAAATAATAATAATAATAACTTTACTGGAGATCACATATGGGAAAATATTTTAGTGAAAAACCCACAAGAATGCTATATTGCTATCACCAAATCTTTAACTAGTATCATACTCATACAATACACAACTTAATCAAGAATCATATGAAAATTAAACAAAATATTTTAACTATTAAATAGAAATTTTTGTTTTAAATATAGAATCATATCTAAAAGAAAAATCTTATTTTATGTTAATAATAAATGTACATTGCGTAAATCTAACTTTTTATCAAAACCCACACATAGTTACAAAATAATTAATTTAAAACAAATAATAAACTTCTTTTAAATATTTTGAATCTTTTTGTGAGAAAGATACTTCAACTCATTAAATGGCACCAAGTGAAACTTTTTCTTTGCAATAAGTTGATTATTTATCTATTTATATCAGCTTTGTAGATGTTGATGCAAAAAATCTAATCATGCACTTATGATTCACAATCTTGTAGGCTCTTTGTTTCTACAACTTCGAAATACTTAATTCTATATATTTTTCCTTCTCATATAATATATTATATATCTAAAATGATCAATAAAATTTTTTCAAATATTTGCACCAATAAGATCCTTAAAAGTTAGTAGAAATTTGGAACCAAACTAAAATAATAATAATAATAATAAAAAAGGACATAACTCAATTAGGAAAAAAACTTATATTTATTGTTATTGTTATTATACAAATAGTGGTTGGACAAACTAAAATTGAGAATTTCATGGATAACAATTTAATTTTTTTCATCTGTTTCAAATAAACTTATATTTATTTAATTAATAGCTATTTTATATTTATCTAAAATCTAGAATTTACCTAAATAATTTTTTTTTTCTTTACAATATTTTCTAGGGATCCAAAAATTCAATTTTTGGGCATCTAACATTTTCTGAATGATCCACCTTTCTTGGAATCCAAACAAGTTCTATATGATCCAATTTTTCTTTTTGTTCTTGTAAAAAAGAGATCATTTCATTTCTTTTTTAGAATTATTCGGGAAATAAGTAGAGTTTAAGATTCCAAAACCAAAACAATATCTATAATATGAGCTCCAAAATCACGTAATGAATTAACAAATACTCAAAGATCGAAATTTTATAGAAGAAAATTAAAAATCAAAGATAGAAAGAGATAGATCTTATACATTTCATCACGTGCGGTGGTTTAACCCCTCAAACAACCCCATATGGTTGGTTCGATGAACTTACATGCTATGCATGAGACTTCACCTCAGTTTCTACATCAATCGTTTCCCAGCCCACCCCCAACCCCCAAATTTGTTTTTTAAAATACTAGAATATATATATATGTGTGTGTGCGCGGGCGCGCTAATTTTAGCGTTTTGGTTAATTATACTTAACCCCTCCTTAACAATATCATTGATCATTTTAAAGACTTTAAAAAAAATTTATAAATCTAAAATCCAGAATAAAATTAACAAGCCAAAAAAAAAAAGCTCCACAACAAAAAATTTTAATAGCAAAGCTAAAAATAATTAAGCTCAATCAACTAATTTTAACCAAAATAAACTCCCTAATCCTTTAAAAAAAATTAACAAAATAATTTTGTCCTTACCCAATAGCAGATGCGCGCACACACACACACACAAAAAAGAGGTTGCAAACAGCACATCAAGTTCCATTTTTCATCGGACCAAACTAAACCAAAATGCTATACTAAAAATGTGGCTCAATAAGAGCGTGGGAGCACCTCGATGCAGCCGCTACTTGCACACCAACTCTATTAAAAAACAGAGGGAGGGGATTCTCCTCTCTGTCCCCATGGTGGGAACTATGGAGGGGATTCTCCTCCTTGTCTCTATGTTGCTAAGAAAGGGGGGATTTTCCTCCTTGTCTTCAACAGTAGAAGTTGTTTGTCCCTTCTACACGAAGGAGTGTTTTGTTTTGGGATTGTCCTTTTGTCTCTCTAGGGATATCAAGAGTATCCATGGAGCTAGTGGGGTTTTTTTGTTGTGGGGTTAAGGAAACACTTTTCTTTTTGTGAGGAGCCTACTACTCTTTCGACGTCGACTAATATGGACGAAATCACTAATACCTGGGTATTATGAGCGAAATCAGTATTGCCCAACAGGGAGGAAGACGGCGGAGACTGAGAACGTAGGGAGGAGCGCAGTAAGATCGATGAAGGAAGGCCGTGCTAACGTGGTGCACATGAACATTACTTCAGTTACATCTCCTGAAGTAACACCCTCATTAATGCTGCCCTCAGCCACGCAGCTAGATTGGGCTTCAATGCCTGCAATTATTGAGGATTTAGTGCTGCCAAAGTCCATGCCAATTATCAATTAGTCCAACTCAATTAATACACCTTCTATTTCGGTGGAGGTATTACAGGAGGATACGTTTTTGGCAAATATAAATAATAATGAAGAGTTATTATTGACAAAGATTGTTACACCGGATTTGGAGTCTACCAACCAGCTAGCACGTACAATTGGAGTTAATCCAATTAATGCCTTGAAAAAATATTCCAAGGGAAATCAATTTCAAGTGGCGGCAATAGTGGTAATTTGGGATAATAATGGAGCTGTGCTGGCTTCTTGTTCAGAAAAAATTCATCAAGCTTACAAGCCTAGCGAGGTTGAGGCGCTGGCTGCTCTGAAGGCAGTGACCTTTGCGCGTGAATTGGGTTTTCGAAGAGCTACTCTTGAAGGAGATTCTCTCGGTCTGATTAAAGCTTTGAAGTCAACAGAGTGTAGCCTATCTCCAACAGGTCTGCTGGTAGACAATGTGAAAAGGGTTGCTAATAGTTTTGAACGATTGTTATATTCTCATGTTAAGAGAAACGGCAATAGAGTTGCTCATAGTCTGGCGAAAAATGCATTATGCATACCAGATTTTCAAGTATGGATGGAAAATGTCCCATCGCATATTGTTTTGATTTTAGATTTGGATGTAATTGTTTCAAGTTAATAAAATAAGTCAGCTTCTTTCTCAAAAAAAAAAAGTTCCATTTTTCATCAAGAATTGCATTGTAATATATTAAAAAACAATAATTAATAATAATCATAATAACAATAATTGTTGTTGTTGTTATCCCTAATCTTACTAACAGAAGTCATTTTCTCAAACATTGACTTCTCCGTCACCAACCTAGTTCGCCCTCCCCACTTTTTCTAATGACAACACCGGGCACAGGTTCTTCATCTTCCTCTCAATATGGGTTCATGGCAAATCTCATCCATCTAAGCTGTTTAATTAGGGTTCCTAACATGGGGTTCTACCACCATGCAGCATATTCCCAAGGGATTCATGTGTTAGTTCTCTCATTGACCCAGTTACCAAACAATGGAATTCAACTCTTATTGGTCAGAATTTCATTCCTGGTGAAATAGATGTGATAAAGCCCATTCCTTTGAGTGACAGAAGACCAAGGGATGTTATGTGCTAGGTGGGCTACTTCTGCAAATGGCGAATTCTCTATTAAAAACAAATAAAAAAATAAAAAAACTAATGTATAAGGCCTTAAAATTAGTCTTGATGAATATCTAATACAAATGAGTGAAATATCTAAGTTATATTGGTTTAACAGATTAAGTTAGACCCTACTTCTAAAATAAAAGAAAATAATTTGTTGATTTGTGATTAAGAACCTTTCTTTATCGGTAGTCCTTTTTCTTTTATTGACAAAAGAACAATTTTCTTTCTTTCTTTTTTCTTTTTTTGTACTAACTGATTAACCACTTCACCAAATAAATAAATTTTTTCTACCATATATGTAATCCCTTGAGTTTTTACTCCTAATCTTGTAATTTCCTACCATTTACTTCAAATGTCATATGACATAATTGTCAAACTTTTTTTTGATAATGTAAAACTTTATTGACAGCATATGTCGTGTTAATATTATATATTGAGTATTATATAATTACACTCTTAGTACTTGTACAGTCAGTGCCGTTGATGCGGTAGTCTGTGGCGCAAGTAAAAATATGCTCTCAAATTTTAACTAGTAGAGTTACTTTTATCAATGTAATAGTAATAATTAAGCCTAAATATTAGTCAACAAATAAAATAATATTTTTTTATCAAATGAAATACAAATAACAAAGAAAGAGAAATGTTACGTTCACAACATTTTTACAATAAATCTTAAGTAGCAAGTTATTATTGATGGCAAAAAAATAATTTTAGTTTTGGCCCTGTTGGGTTCAAATTAGACCCAGTAACAACTTAACACCTAAAATTTGTTGTGAAAAATATTGTGAATGTAACGCTTCTAAAAAAAATAATACACAAAAAAAATTTCACAATATTTTTCACAATAATTGAGTTGGCAAATTTTTATAGTTTTTATCTAAATTCACTATTGACACTACTCTTTTACTTATCGTTATCAATTTGCAACATCAACAGGTCTGAAAAGTTTCGTCAAATTTTTTGAGTTTATAGACTTAAAAAAAAAAAAAAAAAAGTGATTTATGTTAATTAGTAATAATTTTGCATCTAAAACAAGATAATTAGTTTTTGTTTTAGCCCCAAAATGCATCAAGCCACCCCTCTGCACGGTGTAAATAATTGCAACCTCGCTAGTAGTGTTAAGGATATGTATTGCAATGTGATCTAATATAAATACACAGCTTATAGCTCTTAACCGAACCGTCCCAAATTTAGACCCATGTACAGCCTAGTGCAAAAGCCGAAAGGTATAAATATATTATGTCAGTAAAAAGTAGCAGCCAGAACTGATGCAATGAATCATAAAGAATTCAACCATCTAAGTCACCTCTTACATAGGCAGCAGGATGAGTTCATTGCTTTGGCAACTACTCTGGTTGAAAATATTCAGATTTTAACTCTCGGTTTTCGTTCCCCAGACATGAAACAAAGAATTGAAAACTTTAAGGTTGTGATAAACCTAGGAATCTATCATACCTACTGCCCTAAACTAACGAAAATTCGATGACTCATTCAAAACTTTTCACTCTCAAGCCAAGCAGTCTCAGCAAACATTTTAGATTTTAACTCCTACTAGACTATGTTTGTTGTTTGATTGGCAAATAATATGCCAGCTATAGCTATACGATGCCTTCATGCATTTCTACGTAGCAAAAGTGCAATCTACGTCTCCACTTTTCTCCATTCGTTTTGTTTTCATGTTTCTAGTCAACTGGTACGGAATCAAGAGCATGACTACTGTCATAGACTTGTGAAGCATTGAGACCACGAGGAAAAGACTTTCTCCATTTTGCGTAACCGACATGACAAGTTTATAATGTATAATAAAAAAGTTTCAATCAGAACACCAACATAATACAACAAATATTGGGAATGAGGATTTCATGAAAAGCATGGCATAATTGAGATGATGAATGTGTAGAAAACTCACGTTGCCATGAAACTATTCAAAAACAAAGTAAAATTTGTTTTGTCTTGCCCTTCCTTTGGTAATGCTTTGAAAATAATTTCATTCAAATTTATTTGCCTTAACTTTTTTGGGGTTATCAACGAAAAAATTCAAACAAATTTTTATTTCATTAAAAGATTCCAGTGTTGACTATTTTTACTGCCATGAATAAAAAATTTAAAATAGAATTTTAATTTGAAGAAGTATGAAACTATGTAACTATTTTACATATGAATATCTATTCGATTCTACCTATTTACTAAAGACAATATACACTCACAAAAAACTTCTAACAATAATGACACATGCTTGAATTGAAGGCCTTTATAAAAAAACCTATAGTTATCCACAATGAAGACTTTGTTAATTATACTTCATTTTTTATCATAATATATTTTATGAGTCTAGCTACTATTTTTAGTTTATTTAATTTTAAATTAACACCATTTTAAGTAAGAAAAGAAATAAAAAAGAACAAAGTAACAAAAGACGTGTCATTGAAGTTTCCATTAGAAAAAATTATAAATCTAGAAAATTTAAAACTAGTAAATCAATGTTTTTTATGTAAAAAATCGAACACCCTAAGAATGACTACTACATAAAACTCAAAATACACTGAAAATTTTGTGATATTAAAATTTAGTCAATGTATTTTAGGCATTATACAATGGAATATTCTAAGAATCATAAAACTTTGTTATGGTTTAACTAAAAAAACAACAATAGAGAGTATTTGCTCAGTTTTAAAGTTTAAATAAAACTACCCCAAACATAAAGGGGTCCAATTTTTTTTTTTGGTATAAAACTATGTGTTTTTTGCTTATAACCTTGCATTAAAAACAAAACAAAACAAAACAAAAAACAAAAAAAAAACAAAAAAAAACAAAAAAAACAAAAAACCAACTCAAGAAAACTGCACATGAAACAATGAATTTTGGCTCTTCAAATTTGACTAAACCAAAAAAGAAGTCTAAGAACACAATAAAATGTCACATTTTCACAATACCTTTATTTTCAATTGTGGTAGATCTTGTTTATATTTTTATTGTTTTATTTTATTTTATTTTGACCTATAAGAAACTTACACCTCAATAGTTGTGAAAATATTGTAATGACTACAAAACTTCACAACATTTTCATTTTTCACAATAAAATACATTTATTTTAAGTTGTGGTGGATCCTGATCTAATATTTATTTTTATTTTATTTTGATCTACAAGGAACTGAGAACTATGTCAAAACATTTTCCCAATATCTTTATGTTCAATTGTGGTTGGTCTCGACCTCATATTTTATTATTTTATTTGGACATATAAGAAACTAACACCTTAACAATTGTGAAAATATTGTGACAATCAGTATTATTCTCGTGTGTTGCATGGTTTTGACTATAAACTTAAAGAATAATTTATTTAGAGATAATAAATCAACCACTTGAGTCAAGATCATATAATTGCATATAAAGTATTGTTATTAGTTGCATCAAGCAATCAAACAACATATTGAGAGGTTTTTTTTTTTTCATGATGTAGATTTTATATTACTTAGTTATAGCGATCTAGTGAAGGAAAATGTTGTTGATATTCATAATATGCTATCTTTTAGTTTTTTTTCATGAATATTATTCAAATATCTTGTAAGTGCTACTATATAGATTGTATAAATATTGATATTTGTAAAAACCAATACAAAAATTAATTACAGTAAAAGTTCAATAAATAGAACCAAATTCTTATCAATAAAAAAGAAGCATATGCTTTTAAAAAAATTACTTGCTGATAGTGTTGGTTATAATAAACTATTGTCAACAATCTGGCATAAACTGGTTAGATCTCTTCCACACACATGTAATTATATTACTATACTAACAACAAAAATAGAAATAAGAAATAGTAAAAAAAAATTCTACAAAATAAAATTAATTGAATCTAATAATAGGAAAGAAAAGATGAATATACAGATTTAATATTTTTTTAATAAATAATTCCAAGCAAAAATTCAGTACAAAGAGTTTTGTTTGATCGAGTGCTTCGAAATAACCCTAAGAAATGATAGTCGATAGATACTTGGATGTTCAAAATATTAATAATAATAAAAAAAAAAAATAGAGAAGTCATGAATCCCACCCATTTATTTATAGTAACCAGAAAATCTAAAGATGAGAGTCATAGTATGATAAAATTGTTATCCATAATCATTCCTATATTTATTCAACAAACAAAATTTCAACCACGGTAAACTAGCCAAAATAAATAAATAAAATTAAAAAAAAAAAGTTGATAAGAAGCTGTTTCTATCTAAAACAATAGTTTTAAGTTGTAAAGAAATTGATATAAACAAAAAGAAAGAGTTTATTTAAATCAAATACCATAAAAATCAAGTTGTTAACGTTATTAACTTTTTTTTTCGTATCCAAAAATTTGATATTTATCCACACACAAAAAAAAAAAAAAAAAAAAAAAAAAAAAAAAAAACCCAACTAAATTTAATCCCTTTTTAAAAATTTTATTATTTGTTGAACGTAAGTTGCATGTTTCAATAAAACACTAATTGTTATTTTATCCAAAGAAATTCATAAGAACAAATAAATTATTATTTTTATCTAAAAATTACTGCAATTTGATGCAGTCACTTGGAGCAACCACAGTTTTTAAACTCAACTTTTATTATGTAATATATATGATATGATATATTTATCTATCAGTATAACAATTCCTAAACCAAAATAGGTATATAAATATTGGGAAAAAAAAAAAAACACCAAAACAAAAATGTATATCTCAAACCAAACTAGAAAACTAAAAAGAAAAATGCTAGCTCACTAAATTGAAGAAGCAAAGTCGTGTGTTTTTACATTGACCAAACTAAAGCCACTATAGCAAGTATTAAAAACGGTGCGTTTTTTAGTAGAAAGTGTCCAAAACTAGACTAAACCAAAGCACTTATTGATGAGAATCAACAAGCAGCATTAAAGGATCCATTGCATGTTCCAGTTGGGCGATTGAGGTTCGCATCACTTATTCCTTAGGCTACATTTGAGAGTTCATAAGGGACTGAAATGAAATGATCATAAAGGAATGGAAATAAATGAAATGGAATGAAATTTATTTAAATAAGGTGTCGACGCCCCGCGGCTGCTCAACCACCCATCGCGGCAATGCTCACGCACTTTTCTGTATCTCGATGCGAGAATAATATGGAGGTATGTCGTACCTTGGGTGTGTGACTGGAATCTGAGTCGATTTTAAGGAAATTACCAAGGATAAGTGAAGTTGCCACCAATCATTGGGTTTTTTCTATGGTGTGATTGGTCACCTAACTTTATTCGATTTTATTACCGATCCTAGGTTTAGAAAAAGGGCATTTTTCCTAATCTAATATGGATGGGCAAAAATCTTGATTCTTGAGTTTGGAAATCTGGTTATGTGTGGGGAAGGTGTTAGGCACCCCACAATGCCTGTCCGAAGACAGTCCTTTGTTTTGGTAAAATCATAATTTTTGGACATTGGCAATAGAAAACAAGCTATTAGCATTAGCTTTCGGGGCTTTAAATGTGCTAGGCCTTGAGGTTTGGTTTCGGAATGGGTGTGGTCCTGATCGATGCTTTCCAAGTGTGTTTGAAGTTGCTACCAAATTTCCACGGCAAAAATCCGGCAGCATTTCGCCTTATTTTCGTGGCGAAAATCCGGCAACGTTTTGCCTTAGATGCGTCATAGCATACCAAACGCTATTCTCACCAAACTTTCAACGTGAGAATACGGCAATGGGGATGCCCCATTTTCACAGTGAAAATCCGGCAAAGCTTCTCGTTTGATGCGCTATGGCGCACCGGCAAGGTTTCGCGTCTGTGTATATGGCGCGTAGACATACTCGCACCGTGACAAGCTGAAGCCCTCCAAAGTGTTAGAACACACTGATACGTGTCGCATACACGGGGAAACTAATGTCACTTGGTGACATAGATCAAGACAATCACACCGCAATGATCATGCACACAATATAGCATGAATATGCACCTACGGCAATCACCTTGACCTTGAGCACATACACATACTACAAGGCCAAGAGCTCTCATGCATCATGCATAATGCTATCACACAGAGCAAGAAAATAAACCAAACATTGCCAACATTCCAAGGGTATGGCCCAGCAAGTTACAGGAAATGTAAAACAGACATTGCCATACCCAGGGAACGCGGCCCAAGCAAAGAGTAGGAAAAGTAAAAGGGGGTACGTGGAGGGGGATCCTAATACATGCTCTAGAGAAGAGGTTTAGAAGGAGGGAAAAAGAAAAGACCGCTTTGGAGGGGCTAAGCCCCTTAATCTACTGAACATTGCCCTTTGTGGGCTTACGTCCTCTTGCTTGCATCCTTGCCTTTTTTGCTTGCACCCAAGAAGTCGCACCCTTGCTCCAAGTATCCTCGCTCCATGTGTGTACATGCAAAGACAAAAGAAACAAGCTAGCAGACAAGAAAAGAAACAAACAAAGGAGATAGGGAGAGGATGCAAAGAACATACTACCAAAGAAAGCCAAACGGGAGCGAACAAAGCATGCTAAGCATACAAAGGAGGCAAACAAGCATGTCATCAAACAAAAGGAGGTTTCCTAGGAGGACAAATGTAGTTTTGGATCGAGTGTCCATAGCTCCATTGGATTGAAGTATGGACGACACACAAACTCATGCATGAACATGTAGGCAAGTGTGCAAAGATGCAAAGCAGCAAAGAAAGCCAAACGGGTGGTGCAAAGCAAGCAAGGCAAGCGTATCAACATCGCACGGAGTAAAGAAAGGTGTAAAGTAAACACACCGACACCATGGAGGTGTATCTCACAGGTGGTCACATCCAAACAAACCCTAGAAGGGATGGATGTAACCACCTAAGCACAAACCCACAGAAGGCACAAAGCACATATCAAAGCCTAGATCTAGTGAGGCTAACATGGATATAAAGTATAGAAGCAAGCAAGCAAGCAAACATGGATATGCATAAAGGAAATGATCTAAACCCTTTAATATGGGCCTAAGTGTGCGAATGTAGACCTAGACCACAAGATCTAGATCTACACCCCACCAGAAGGGTCAAAAAGTAAGAAAGACAGATATCAAGAGACAAAAGGGCTAAAGTAGCACATGGCATAGCAACCAATATAGATCTAAGCACACAAGCATAGCACGGAGCACATAAACACAGATCTAAGCATAAACATGTAGATCTAGACACAAACATGTAAATCTAAGCAAAAACATGGCAAAGAGCATATGGGCATGTAGATCTAAGCACAAACATGGAAAGGAGCACAAAAACATGTGGATCTAAGCACAAACATGAAATTTAGACATACCTTAGGCCAAGAAGGCTAGGCCAACAACTTCAAAGCGATAAATCATGGCAAAAAGGCAAATAGACATGCTAGGAAGCTAAAACATGCTAGGAAAAGCAAATAAAGTATTTTATTAAGTAGAAAGAAGCAAGGAAATGCAATAAAGAGAAAAGGGTGTGAATTGTAGCTAAAAAGCTACATCCACACCCCTAAACCTCAAATCCAAGGTATGGAACCAAGGAGAGGAAGATTAGGTGCAAGAACACTACCTTGCAGATTGTAGAGAAAATGTGAGAATCTAAGGTGTTCTAAGGTGTTTTGATGTGTTTAGGAGAGAAATAAGAGAGAGAAGAGAGAGAGAATCTGCCCAAAAACTGCCCAGAAAATGTTTTTTTGCAAAATGAGGGGTCTGGAGGCTTTTATAGCAAAAAAGTGACCCTTCAGCTGCTGGCGCACCTTGTAAGGCCGCCAACCAGCTTACTGACATCAGCAATTTTGGCCTTATCTCGGTTCGATTTTGGATGCATATTTTAAGGCCTTCCCAAACTTGTATTAAGCTGATCTTGGTATCCCTGTAAAACTATGGATGTCTAGTCTTCAGAACACTAAATAAATTGAAAATCCAACGGTCGAATCAAAAGTTATGGCCTCAGGAAGCGTGCTGACGCCTTTTTTACGGTTTTCTGGATATCTCAACCTTTTTAACTCCGATTTCGACTCATGAGTAGTCGTTAAAAAGGGAATTTGATCATCTTCACAATGGCGTTGGTCCCAACCCATTCTAACAGTCAGATCAAAATTAGGGTTCCTGATGCCCCTATGAGTCAATCTTGAGTCAAACTTGGTCAAAGTTGATGAAAATTACCAAGTAGCTCGGGTTTGGTGTAGAAACAGGAAAAATGTTGTTTTGAAATGATTTTGACCCAATTTTGACTTTTTGGTCAACCAAGGGCATTTTGGTCAATTTGGCCTGAAATGGCCACTTCAAGTGCTCTGATGCCCAAATGAGTTGTGCCACATCAATCTAGATGTTCTCGTGGCCCCATGGAGAAAAGATAATATTTTTGGAATTTTCAAGATCTAGCACGCAAATCAAGGATGGACAAAATACAGTGTCTACATAAAGGAAAGGAATGGAAAAGAAATGAATTGAATTGAATTAAGTAACCTTGTTTGGTTGTTTAAAATAAAAGAATGGAAGGTTATTGGGGATTAACATAGAGAAAAATAAATGGAATCATTTTATAACAATATTACTATTAGATCCTTATTTTAAAATAAATAATTAAATATATAGGAGAATTTTGGGTGTTTTAGTAAAAAATCCATTAAACCTAATTTCATTCCCCTCAATTCCTCCCAATTTTAGGGAGAATGAAAATTTGAGGTTTTGAGAGAATATAGAAGAATGAGTATTCCCCACTACCCATTTCATTCCCTCCCACTTAAATTCTCAAACAAGAGAATGAAAAATCCATTCCCTCCATTAAAATTATCAAACAAGGGAATGAGAAAATATTCTAAAATTATTTTTTTCATTCTTTTCCGTTCCATTCTTTTCCCTCCTCCCAAACAAGGGTTTAGTCTCTTGCCTTTTTTATATAGTTAGTTAATAGAAATTTAAAAAAATTAACACTCTAGTGTAGCATAATAGTGCTTCATTTTGGGCAAAAAAATGGTTTGAAAGCATAGTTGTCAAAATCACCAATCCGAATCGTAGAATCATACCATGATCGCATATTTGGTAGGATCATAGGATCCTATTTACCAATCCTACCAATCCAACTAAAAACTAAATTTAGTTTTATTTTATAATCATTTTGAGTGTTATATTTGAACTTTGATTATTTTAAGAATTAATTTATGTTATGAACATAAGGGATTTGAATCTTGATCATCTTAAAACTTCTATTTCATGTATTAATTGGTGAAATAATTCGTATATCATTTGATCATATTTCACAAAATCTAATTTTATCAAAGTTTGCTTGTGTTAGATATTAGTTTTCATTGTTTGTATATTAGAGAGGGAAAAAATTAACTGGTTTATTTGGTTAGGCTTAGTGTTTATATATTGCTCGGATTACAATATCATGCAATGTTTCTGTGTTTGTATTTTAAACATTTGTTGAACTTTTTAAATACATTATGATGAAAACTTAAGTATATTTATTTCATGGCGTAAATGCACTTTTAGTCCCTACATTTTGACGTTTTTCCATTTTAGTCCCTACATTTTATTTTTTCCACTTTTAGTCCCTAAAACCAATTTACGCTTTCCGTTTTAGTCCTTTCCGTTAGGTTACTGCCGGAATTTTCTTAGGTGGCAGACGGACAATTAAAATAATAATAAAAAATTTTATTTTACTATTAAAATTGCCACGTCAGCTTATAAATTAAAAAAATTTATTTATTAATTTTAACTAAATAAAAAAAATTAAAAACAAATCATTTAAAAAAGAAATTAAATTAATTAAATCTCAGAATTCAAACAATAACACCACAACCAACCATGGTGTTCATCACAATCCCAAACCACAAAACCCTATCCCTAACCCTAGACCCAAACACCACCACTCTCCATTCCCTCAAACTCTCTCTCCACCACCACACTCACATCCCAATCCACCACCTCCACCGGCTCTACCTCTCCCAATCCCACCCTCTCCCATCTCAAAACGACGTCGTCCTCCTCTCCGGCCTTCACGTGGTACTGGACGAACCTGTTCATTTCAGAAATCGTTTTCCACAACCGGCTCTTGAAGCACAAATGCCGGGTTATGGAGCTGGAATCGGCTACGGCGTTTTCCGTTTTACGCTGGATTCGCAGTGGGGAAGTATCTGTGGTCGAATTCGAGTGAGGAGGAGCGCGATTGGGTTGGAGGTTGGGTGAAGAGAGAGAGATCGCAGATCTGGGTTTGCTTACCCAAACGAAAATCTCTAAAGATCTCTTTCTCAGACCAAAATCTCCCTCTCTCTTACATCTTTCTAAAGTTCTAAAGCTCTAAAGTCTCTCTCTCAGATTGTGGATTTGTAAAAATCTCTAAATCTCTCTCTCGGATCAATGGTTGTGAAGTGGTGGTTGGTCCGGTGGTCGGTGGGGGTGGATCGTTGGATGGGTTTGATGTTGGTGTGGGTTGCAATGGCTTGATGTACTGATCGGTGACAGTGGAGGGTCTGAGGTCGGCGGTGGTTTGGATTTGGGTTTAAAGTGTATTTACCTCCAATCTCTCATAGATCAGTGGGTCTCTATTAGATTGATGGGTTTAAAATTTCTGGGTTTGTTTACAGGTTTCTCGAATTTGGGTTTGAAATTTATGGGTTTGATGTTTGTATGGAGGGTTTGATTTTTCATATGATGTTCTGGGTTTGTTAGAGATTGAGGGTTGGGTTTGGGTTGGTGTTCTTTCTGTTTTGAATCTTTGAAGGTCTTTGTATTTTGTAAATATGTGCCCTTTGATTTTATGTGTTCCGTGTTGGCATGTTCTTGATTTTTTTTAATTTCCTCGGCAACCAAACATATTATTTGAGGAAGAACATGAACATGTTTTTCATGATGATTGGGAAGAACATAATGTAAAGAATTTTTTTTTAAAATTTAATTAATTTAATTTCTTTTTTAAATGATCTGTTTTTAATTTATTTTAGTTAAAATTAATAAATAAATTTTTTTTAATTTATAAGCTGACGTGGCAATTTTAATAGTAAAATAAAATTTTTTATTATTATTTTAATTGTCCGTCTGCCACCTAAGCAAATTCCGGCAGTAACCTAACGGAAAGGACTAAAACGGAAAGCGTAAATTGGTTTTAGGGACTAAAAGTGGAAAAAATAAAATGTAGGGACTAAAATGGAAAAACGTCAAAATGTAGGGACTAAAAGTGCATTTACGCCTTATTTCATTAGTATAAAAATAACAATGTATGATATTCAAATTATATCATATTGATGCAAAAATCTTTTTTTTTTTTAGGGGAAATAAGATTGCATTGCAAATAAAAAGAGATACAATAGAAAACCTGCCAAGCAGGTTAGAGCAGCATATCAGCTTGTACAAGTGGTTCTAAAAAAGAAGAGGTAACCCCTTTCCACAAATGGACAGATCTATTCCTACGGGCAAATTCGACAAGCTCATGGGTTGCACAGTTAAAAGCCAATTGAGGTGCCTGAAGGAGCAATAAACAGAGGATGATTGAGCATGAGAAATGTCCTGAATAATATTCCCGTACGGGGTCCCAAAGGCAGAGTCGTTGATGGCATTGATCACTGTGAGAGCATCACTTTCAAACATAACCCGAGAGAGCTGTAACTCTTGAGCAAGCAAAATACCTTGCTCCATTGCAAACACCTCCACCAGATCAACTGAGTAATGGGACTGAAGGGGCTTACAAAAGGCAGCAACGGTTTGGCCTTTGCAGTCCCTAATAATGACTCCTATGCTAGACGACTCCTCAAGATCAGATGAAGACCCATCAACATTGACTTTAAAGACACCGGGTGGAAGAGGAGACCAGCTGAACAAGTGAGAGGGTCTAGGAGTGAATAAGTCTATAGTTACCGCGTCATTGAGTTCCTCGATTGAGTCTTTAGCCATCTGCCAAATCTGGGAGGGAGAAGAGCACTTATCATCATGGGTGACCTTGTTTCTGTTGAACCAAATTGCCTATGCAACAGTGAGGAATAGCTCCAAATCAGGGGAAGGCTTGTGTGCTAAGATGTACATGGCCGAATCATGGAATGTCCATTTATTTCTTTGGATCATTTGCGGCAACTCAGACCAGCAATTCCAAACCAGATTAGCAAATTCACAATGGAGCAAAGCATGATGAGTGGTTTTAAATCCTTGCCACAGATTGGACATTCATTGCTAGTGGTGATGCCTCGATTGCAAACCTTTTCCCTTGTTGGCAGCCCGTTGACACAGGCCCTCCAAGCAAAGATTTTAACCTTGGCAGGAAGTTTGGGGCGCCACAGGTTCTACCAAAGAGGCTTAAATGGGTCCCCCTCGGAACTTTCCACTTCTTCCTTTGCTTCAACCAAGCCATGGGCAACATGGTACGCACTTTTTACAGTGAATTCACCTCGGTTGTTCCCCATCCAGATTAGTTTGTCATCAGGCAGACTATGGCTGAGGGGAATTTTTAGGATTGCATCAGCTTCAAAGGGGAGGAAGGCGACTCTAATCATTTCAACTCTCCACCATTTTGTGGCCGGATCAATGAGAGAGGACACCATCGGATGGGTTGGGAGGCTAATGGGAGGGGAGATGACTTTGTGTGTGGAAGGGGTAGGAAGCCATTTGTCATCCCATATGTGAATTTGTTTTCCATTGCCCACACGCCACCAGGTACCTTTTCTAATAACCCTAAGGCTATTGAAAATGCTCCTCCAAGAGTAGGATGGTGAGGAACCAAGCGTTGCACTAAGGATGTCACCGGTGGGAAAATATCTTGCCTTGAAGACACGGGCAATAAGGGAGCTTGGATTAGTAAGAATTCTCCAAGCTTGCTTCGCCAACATGGCAAGGTTGAAGGCCTGCAGGTTCCGGAAGCCCAAACCCCCTCTTGACTTCGGGTAGCACATTTGTTTCCAACCAACCCAAGCCATCTTTGCTTCATGGTGCTTTTGGCCCCACCAGAAACTCCTTGTCATGCTCTCAAGATCTTCACATAGGCCTTGTGGGAGCTGAAAACAGCTCATGGTGTAGGTGGGGATTGCTTGAGCAACCGCCTTAACAAGAATTTCCTTGCCCCCCATAGAAAGAAGCTTGCCCTTCCAACCGGCCAGCTTTTGCCCCACCCGTTCCTTAAGAGTAGAAAAGACCTGCTTTTTTGATCTCCCAATGAAGGATGGAAAACCAAGGTACTTGGTGTGTCTTGAGTCATTCATCGGCCCCAAAATGGAAAAGATTTCATCCTTTGTATTCTGGAGGGTGTTTGGGCTAAAAAATATCGAGGATTTATCGGTGTTTATTTTTTGGCCTGAAGCATCCTAATACTTCTGAAGGATTTGCTTGAGCTCCTGGCACTCTTCAGGATTTGCCTTACAAAAGAGAATGCTGTCATCAGCAAAGAATAGGTGGGTGACACTAGGACTGCTTCTGCAAATGGAGATGCCTGTGAGAAGGTGATTCCTAACAGCCTCATGAATAATAGCCGAGAGACCCTCAGCACAAAGGAGGAAGAGACTAGGAGAAAGGGAGTCTCCCTGTCTAAGACCTCTAGATGGAGTGATGTTTCCAAAGGCAGACCCTTTATGAAGACTGAATAGGAGACTGATGTGATGCATTGCATTATGAGATTCACCCATCTAGAGCATAAACCAAATTTTTCCATGACCCGCTTAATAAAGCACCATTCGACCCTGTCAAAAGCCTTGCTCATATCGAGCTTGACTGCCATAAAGCCCTCCTTTCCAACCGTTTTGTGATTTAGAAAGTGCATAAGTTCGAAGGCCACCAACACATTGTCTGTGATAAGGCAATCCGAGGTGAATGCACTTTGGTTCTCTAAGATGATGTGGGGGAGGAGGGTTTTGAGCCTGTTGGCAAGGGTTTTGGAAATGAGTTTGTAGATTACGTTGCATAAGCTTATAGGCCGGAATTCCGTCATTTTTGTGGGGTTGTTCTTTTTTGGGATTAGGGAAATGTTGGTTTTGTTGATTTCAGTTATGGGTAGGTTGTTATTGAGAACATTTAAGACCATATTAGTTACACTATTTCCCACAATATTCCAATATTTTTTATAAAAAATAGCGGACATACCGTCGGGTCCCGGTGCTTTGGTTGGGTGAATTTGTTTGAGGGCAGTGTCTACTTCTTCTCTGGTGAAGACACAGGTTAAGCTTTCATTCATATCCTCTGACACCCTGGTGGGAATGGCCGCCACTACATCTTCAACCTGAGTGGGGCAGGCAGTAGTATAAATGTTTTCGAAATAATCAACGGCAGCTTAAGCAATACTTTCCTTCTCCTCACCCCATTTGCTGTGTTCATCCCAAATCCCCATAATTGTATTTTGTTTTCGCCTTTCCGAAGCGTGAGCATGGAAGAATTTTGTGTTCCTGTCACCCTCTTTGAGCCAATGTGCTTTAGCTCTTTGCCCCCAATACAGCTCCTCTTCATTAAGAAGTTCATTTAGCTCACTCCGAAGAATTCTGATTTTAGAACTCAGCTCACCATTTTTGTCATGTTGCATGAGATTGCTCAAGGCATTTCGCTTAGATTGAATTTTCTTAGGAATATTGTCGTACACAGATGAGCTCCAGTTAGATAATTCAGAGGCACAAAGCTTTAAGTTCTCCATAATGCCTTCAGGCGTGCTCAAATCAACCCCCATCCCCCAAGAGGATTCAATGACTTCTCTGCAGGCCTCGTTTTTTGTCCACAGGGCTTCAAAGTGGAAACATTTGACATAAGATGAACGATGAGGCGGAGAAGCAGTGAGAAGCAGTGCGCAGTGATCCAAGGTGGAGTCTACTAGGTGATAGACTCTCATCCCTTCAAATTTCTCAATCCATTCAGGGGTTGCTAAAGCTCTGTCAAGCCTCAGTTGAATTCTGTTTTCACCTTCTTGCATGTTGCTCCAAGTGAAATCAGTCCCACAATAGCCTAAGTCTGAGAAACCACAAAAATCCACAACATTTCTAAAGCCATCCATTTGCTGCTGTGAACGGATAGAACCCCTTACTTTTTCATCCATTGACAATATCTCATTAAAATCTCCCAGGCATAGCCATAGGAGTTGGAACTGACTATGTAAAAAAGCGAGTAGGCACCAAGACTCATACCTTCAGTGTGTTTCCGGGTGGCCATAAAAGCCAGTGATCCTCCACAAAAAATTGTTATCTACCTCCCTAACAATGGCATCAATGTGGTTCCCAGAGAAGCTTTTGATTTCCAGATTAATTTCACGAGTCCAAAATAAAGCAACACCACCACTTCTGCCCTGACTGGGAACAATGAGTCCATTTGCGAAACCGACTCTATTTTTTATTTTCTCCATACGCTTAACTTTCGATTTTGTCTCCATGAGGAAGACGATTTTGGGCTTCCAACGTTGCACAATGTCATGCAGCGCTCTAACTGACTGGGGGTTCCCAAGCTCCCGACAGTTCCAGCTAAGGGGATTCATTGCTCTTGGCGGTGCTACACAGCAACCACCGCCGATATCTCATAAAGGATTGGTTGGGAAATACCTAACTTGGTGCATCTTTTCTTCGTTCTGAAATCCTCCTCCTCGTCTTCAAAAATAAGCTTTCCTGCATGTTTAAAGCCTACTGATGGAAACTGAGTTTCAGAAGCTGGGCCATTAACTTTCCCCTTCTCCCTAGCCATTTTTTTTATTTGGACTTTTGCCTTTGGTTTTTTTCCCAATAATGGGCCTGTGCTTGCTGTCTTGATTTCCAATTCTTCTCTACCTGTGTTTATTGGCAAAGGAGTGGGCTTAAGGGGGCTAGAGACATCCATAAGCTCCTTTTCATCTTGGGCTTTTGGGCCCACAAGTGATAGGGCATCCTTAGCTTGCTTAATTGAACCGAAGTCACGTGGGAGCGTAGTAGGAGGTGCGCTGATCTCGGCACGTGCCACTGAGATGTCTGCAACATGCTGGCTCGCACGTGTGGGATAATCACTCCCCTTTAGGGTTTTTTCACTAAGCTTCTTCTCCGATCCAGCGGCTCTGGTTTTTCTGGATACACTCCTATTCTTTTCTTCATTTTTTCCGGGTCCATCAGTGCTGCCACACCCATCATCCATTACTGAAGCAGAAAAGTTTCTTTCCGCGGTGTGAGTATGGGCTTCCCTTCGTTCAACATACTCACCGTCTCCACCGCCATCGCTACTAGTAGATTTAGATCTATCTCCCACAGCCCTTGTGTTTCCATATGCTCAGAGCCAATCACCATATTGCCTGGAGGTGTTCTGGAGTTCAGTGTTTTCCCGACAATGTTTGTCGTCATGCCCCAGGCGGCCACAGAGGTAGCAAAAGGTGGGTAGCCTCTCATATTTGAAGTTAACCCAAAATTTTTCTCCGTCAACGCTTGCTACTCTTCCCCTCCGTCTTAGTGGTTTATCTAGTTGAAGATCCACCTTGATCCTCATAAATTTTGCTTGGTCTGAGTTCCCTGTTCTTCAATCCGATTCTATGAACTTTCCCAAGCTGTTGTCGAGTTCTCTACCCACTTCCATAGACATGTGCTCAAAGGGTAGATCCCAGATCTGAACCCAAAATGGAGAGTGCGTGAAAACAATGTTTGAAGCTGACAATCCTTTCCACCATCTGCATAGCAATAGCAGATTGTTTTCGAAATTCCAAGGCCCATTTCATTCAACCCATTGCATTTGGTATTTCGAATTGAACTTGAATTGCAGAACGTTGTTTCCTATCTCCACAATCTACAGATCGAAACCCATTTTCCAAGTCGATTTCAGTGTGCTTTTTAAAGCTCTTAGATTCTGGTGTCTATCAGTGAGTAAGCGACCAAAGAGGCTCAATGCACACTCCTCTAGCAAATCCGCTCTGCTCTTGGTTGTGATGGTTATTTCCTCTTCTTCCTCTTTGGTGAGGCAAAGGTTGAGTAGGCCCTCTACAACCGATTGGTCCATATCAATGCCGAGGGAGGGAATTTAGGCATAAGCCTGAGAAAGAGCCCTGCAAGGGGGTTAGGGAGAGAAGGCTCAACAGTAGTTGGGCGAGAGAGAGAACTCCTACTGAGGAGAGTTATTTGTTTATTAATGCAAAAATCTTGGTTTCTTTACAGGTGAATTTATAATTTATACAATTGTTTAACATACATTTGTTACGAATATATTTTTTTTGCTTTATATCAAAAAATATGTAAAATCTTACGATCTACGATCTTAATTACCTCACAATTTTATATAAAATCCGAACTTTGACAACCTTTTTTTTTGAAAAGTTCAAATAAATTAGTCAAATCCACAAATGTTTTATTTCATCATGGGTAACTAAAATCGCTAACAAAATGGTCCATCCAATTGGGTCAGCAAGTTCATTTTCAAGATTATCATTTAAAAAAATTTTAAATTAAAATAAAATAATAATAAAATAACTTTTGTTCCAGTTTATAATCATTTAAGTTTAATCATTAACTCTATCGAAAAAAATAAGGTTTAACAATTAACAGACTATTTCATTGTGATCCTATAAACCAAATCCAAGTAAAACTTAACAAAATTAATTGTCCAAAGACTAGGATTTAGGTGCATGGCGGAATCTAAGGACAGCCTAAGAAGAGGGATAACCCTTAGCCACTTGATCAAATCTCGGAAGGCAGTGAGCCCTACAAATGGATCACTTTTCGATCCCATTCTGATAAGCGGGATGAAACGAACTCAATAGAAAGAAGAAAAAAAAATGCTATTTGCTTTTTCATCATTTTCCCCTCTTCTAGTTTTCTGGAAAGCCTAACAAATGAATTTTGCCTTTTTCTTCTTGGCCACAGGAAATCGACATTAATGAGAAACTAAGACCTATAATATGCAAACTCTGAACACTTAATTATTGACCACCCTTCCGAAGAAGTGTTCTATTTGCAAGCACCCTTGTGACGACTGAGAATTACTTGTTTTGGCTCCAGATTTGAACCTCTTTGGCCCTACTGAAGTCTCCTTACCATCCTGCCAAAACAGAACATAGGAAGTGTTGAGGCTAATCTAACAAAATGAATATGGATATCACGTAAATAAATAACAGAACACACGCACAAAAAGTGAAAATTTTTTACTTGGTTTGGCAAAACCCCTAAATTCATACATTGCTGAGATAATCCACTAAAATCATAGAGAAATAAAAAGGGACAAAAATATACAACACCCAAATTGATACGTTACTCCAAGTGGCTAAGTCATGGGGAAACTCTAATTTCATACTTGACAACATCCTAACCCATGGAACAGAGCCTAATCCTATGCTTCCTCAGAATCCCTACACTCACATTTCTAGAAACCCTACAGTCTACAGACGTCTCATATACACATCTCTTCCATTAACCTATACCTTGGCGATGATACAATTATAAAGCCTTTAAAAAGAAAAATTACTGGCAGATAAGAAAAACAAATTCTTTTCTGAAAATAAAAATTGGAGGCACATTCCAAAACAAAGACTCCCCCATGCCTAACATTTATTAAGTTGTGAACCATGCAGATATTAACATAAATAAATGGCTCCATGAGCATTACAAAAATAATGTTAAAGAAACACATCCAAGGATTCCATTAAACTGATGATAATATGGATGTTTCAATAATGTACAAAAATAAATTAAACAAAAGAAATGAATGCATGAACCCACCAGTGAAGATTGGCTCGGGGATCTCAGAACTTTGATTCTACCACCTCTACCATCAGCTCCAACAGCAATCAAATTACCTGTGTTTGATTCCTTGCTCAGGCCTCTCTTGCACCATTTACCCAAATACCTATTTGTTCCATCAGGGCCAAGAAATCCACCAGAAAAACATATGTCCCCTGAAGGATTTTGTAATACATAAAGAGAGTAAATAATAAGTTTATAGCTCTAGTTACCAATCATCTAAAATGTTAATTATTTCATGATGTCTGGCTCTATCCAAACTCAAATTGCACCAATATAGTACCTGGTTCAGAAAGTGGTAGTGGGGATGGAGACTCCTTTCGAATGTTAAGCATGGGTTCAACCTCTGTTACATCATCAGGAACCAATATCACATCCTTATCCAGAGTAGCATGAGTCTTTCCCACATCATTATTGATACCTGTTTTTGAACCCAAATGTCCTACCAAGTTATCTAGTCTATGAACTTTAGTTTCTTTGTTCAAGTCAGAAGCTTCCTCTGACCTTAATGGAGTAGTGGTCTGCTCAGTTACATCTTCACCAATTTGACATCTAGAATCAGGATTTGATAGTCCACAAGGAACTGTAGAAAATTTTGAAGAATCCTCATCTATTAAGAAGTAATCATCTCTCCCTTTGTCAAGAACCATGGCGCTTGTACCTTTTTTATTAGATTTCATATGGTTAGTGAAACTGAACTTTTCCAGTTTCCTAGAACACAATGGATTACTAGTCAGGCTTCCTGTCTGATCTGAAGTAAGCTTGGATCCAGAAAGTTGCTTCTCTTGATCTTCGGATGGAAAATTATTGGCAGGCAAAGGATTGGAACTAGAGTTACAATTCACAGCATTCTGAATAACCCTTTTGGAACTACTTTTCTTTGAAGCTTTTAGCGACCTTAGAACTTCATTATCTTTTACTTCGAGAGCAGTCTCCAATTCTTGTAGCCTTGTCTGGTAATGAACAAACAAAAAGTTGAATTAGAAACCACTCACCAAAATGAGATTCACCTACAATCTCATCATGGACTCACCTTTAATCTATTTATTTTCTCTTTAGCCTTCTCAAGTTTTTTACCAAAACGAGCCTCTCCTCTTCCAAGGAGGTTGCACTTGGCCATCAATTCTTTGTAACTCCTATCAGAAAATGGCCAGCATAGATATAAATGAGAAAGAACATAAGAAAGATAAAAGTATATTATTTAAGGGTAATAAACAATTATTTTGTTATTATTGTACAAATAAATATTACACAAGAACAAGGCTATGAATATCATCTGTCGACCTATAAGGCTGCCAAATCAATAAAGTTTATTTGAGAATAAGCACTCAACAAGAACTAGATCAATTTTCTCTCCATGCATTGAATCAAATTGCAAAATGGCAGTAGATAACCTACCTATTACGCATGACCAAGGATTTCCGTAGAATGTCTATGGTATCTTTATTGTTGGCGCCATTACCAAAGGATGCAAGCTTTAGAACCTCCCCCTCATCGAGATCCAGATCAGATACCCTAGATTGTGAACCATATAACCATTTTAACAACAATTAAATTATATATATATATATATATATATCAACTAAAAATTGAAAATTTATTTGCACATAGTGCAAATGCACTCACAACTTGAATGCTGCAAGCTCTTTGGCCAAGGACATATTCTTTTCTTGCAACCTTAAGCGTTCCGAAGTTGATTTTTCAAGCTCCTGTGACAGAATTGACTAACACTTCAATATAAAGTCTCATAAATTTATTGAAACCAGAAAAGAGAAAGCTTCACCTCAGATTTCATATGAAGCATCTGTTGCATGGATGTTCTTTGTTTCAAGGCTTCATTCTTTAATGCTGCTTCCTGTTTTGCCAGCTCCTTGCAAGAACACAGCTAGAAAAGAAAAGAGTTTCCTCATAAGAACCACATGAAAACAATAGCCGTAACCGTTGAAGTCAGAAGAATATACTTAAAACTCCAAATTTGGTTGCTCAGAAACTGAGGAGATGAAACCAAGACAACTTATTGATTCATGTTTGAAGTTAGGACCAGGAATGTTTGCAGGAGAACAAGTTTTAAAGCAGAGGACTACGTTTCTATGGCTTCAACCAACCAGTTATCTGCTTCATTGTTGGAAAAATTGAAGCAAATAAATTAATGGTTGTTTCATTCCATGTTTCCTAACATAAGTTCATATTAGCAATTGTAGAGATTTATTTTTCTGTACTGCTCCACCTTTCTTGTCACAGTCATAAAAGATTAATTTTTACTATTTTGCAAATTTGCCTATTCAAGTTTTATTTTATGACCCACATGTGAAGTCCAGTTGACATAAGGTTTTAAAGGTCTAGTTATACGTGTCATAGGGTTAAAACAATTTTTAATTTGGGATTTTTACTTAAACCTAGCATTGTGCCCATGCAATGCATGGCTTAATCAAGAATTATATGTAAACTAAATAAAAAAATTTAATAACATAATTAAAATTGAATGATAAAATAGAGTAAAATAATATATTTGTACTCAAGGATTAGATGGAATTTTTTAATAATGTATCAGAGTATCTTGAACATTGAGGCATGTTGGCCTTTGTGTGTTCTTTTCTCCCTTCTCTTCTCTCTTTTCCTCTCTTCTTTCTTGTGGTGTTGTTCACAGGTGTTGCTCATCATAAAATGCTATTTTTTCTTTTCTTCCTCACAACTCCAAATTAAACCTTTTCTTTTAACCATCAAAACCCTTTTTTTGATAGGTAATGAGTACTATTATTGATGATGTCAAAAAAAAAGAAACATACAATGTGTTCATGTAATACCCAGTTCAAAGAATAGTGTTTCGTTTTATATATATATATAGTTATTTGATGTTAAAACAAATTAAAGTAATAGTTGAAGGGAAATCTCACGCGTTGTTTTTAAGTTCCTGCAAATCTAAGTGAATTCACAAGTTTGTTTTATTAGGTTAGTGTAGTTGGTATTCGTAACTACTTGGCTGATTTTATTTAAGGAGTACTAATTGGAGTGGGATTGGTCTTCCTAGACTGAATTGGAGTGTTATTTTAGAGGGACAAATTAGACATTAGAGAAGCTTAACTAAGGTTGTTTTAGTAATTGTAGTTAAACCCTAACGTGTCCCTGCTGTTATATATAATTACTGGATCCTATTAAATCAACCACGTGAAAGGAAATCTTCTTATCTTTCCTTGAGTGCGACAGCTGTATTTTTGCCATTCGTTGAAGTTGATTCAATCTGTTATAGCATATGTTAATATTGCTGGATAAGATACTTTACTAAGATGGATGATTGATAGGAGAAGATCATAATAGGTTCATGTCCAATAGATTTAAATCGAATGATACATTACTATTTCGGCTATCATCACAACTTTTCTTGGGTTTCTATACGCATGTTTAGCATGTACTAATTGAATATTACAAAGTACAACTAATGGTTTATACATAAGAATGTTAGGTTTGATACAAAGTCATACAGAACCTTTATACCACTAATGCAAGAGCTTCATTATCAAGGTCATAGCAAACACAAGTCAGATGCAGAGCGAGTAAAACAAATGAAGATTGAAGACAAACAGAAACTAAATGCAGAACAGGCAAAGCAAGAAGTAATTGAAGAAGATGCCAGCTGCAGAAAATGCCACACGAAAGAAAAGAAAGCTGCAGAAACGACAGTAGCTTAGTCATACTTGTATAAAATGACTTGTAGCTTTTGGTTATCCTGTAAATATCTGTTTAGTATCTACACATACCACACAAGTTGTAGTTTGTTAGCTTTTCTGTTTTGTTAGTTTAGGCAGTTAGTTAGTTGCTCTGTTTTGGGCTGAAGCTTCACCGTGTATATAAACAAAGTCACCAGATTTTATTTAATGAGAAATTCATTTTACCCAAATTGAGTTTTTGATATTCATGACAGATGGTTTATTATAATATTTTAGTAAGAGGATTTTTAATTAGTAGTGGAATTTGTAGCACTTAATAAGTTATTTATTTCTGTATTAGGTTCTAGTGACGTTGCTCTGGATAGTTAAGGCCAAACGTGTTTTGGTGATTTGAGGTAAGTAGACTTTAGAACATGATTCCTCTCGAGATATTGTATTGTATATATGTATACTTTTAAAAGAAGCTTTGCAAAACAATGAACCTTTTATGTAAAAGTTCTTTCTATAAGTATATATTTTATGATTTATATAGTGAACAATTTATAAATATTTTTAAAGATAGAGAAATCGTTTTCAAATGGTCAGCTAGACAGTCTGCAACATTTGCCAACACAAGGTTAAGTGTTGTTTATTTCTATATATTCTTTCTACCTATTTAGCGTATTTTGGCCAACTAAATGGTTACTATTTTATTTATTGATTTCAGTGTTATAGTTAAATATTTCATTTCTGACAGTTTTACAGAATATATTATATTATTGTTTAAACTATGTGCAAATGTTTTGTAGAGATTATATTTTTTCAATGATACTATTATTATGTTTGAGAGACATTCTCATGTTATATAGTCTCTTATTGAGCTTCTAGCTCACCCCCCCCCCCCCCCCACCCCTTCCCTCTCTTTCTCCACCCTTTCAGATTAGAATAGTGAAATCTCTTTTGGTGGATGATCATTGGATCCATAGATTAAAGACTTCATTTGGAGCTATGTTAGTTAATGGACTATATTATTATGTTTTTTTAGAATAGTTAGCTTAGTATTCGTAAAACTACTTGTGATTGTATTTGGAGACTTTATCGTTAAAGTTTTAGTTTTGATGGATTTAATAAGAAAGACTTAACGGTTTGATTCTTATTTATGGATATTTAATTACGCTCTGTTCTATTATTTTAATTTTTTTATATATATGGCAAGTTATGTATCTAAATCCTTGATATGGATTTGGGGCATTACAATTCATGAAGATGAACAACAGCAAAGCACAAAACAGAAAACAAATAGAGAAACAATTAGGAGACTAAACTAAGAGAAGAGAAAAACTGTAAAGGAGAAGAACAATTTGTAAAACCCCAGCACTGAGACGGATCAAAAAGGCTACGTTGAGACAAGCCTTTTAACTCAACCAAAGACTTCTCAAAATCTTCAAAGGAACGACGAATCCGTTCTGTCCAAATAGTCCACATCAAACAACTTGGAATTAAATTCCAAATATCTGAATTACGTTTCCCAAGCCAATGACTCCAACAAAATAATACTTCCACCACGGAGCCAGGCAAAACCCACTGACTTATTAGGTGCTTTGATGACGGTTTGGAATTTGGAGAAATTTGAACATCGTCGAACTAGTGTGGCAAATAGAATAGAGGTTACAGAAAAAAAAAAAAAAAAAAAAAAAAAAGAAGAAGAAAGTTGTGGGGTGGTTTAGGAGAGGAGTTCAAATACCACTTGGTTGGATGGGATAAGGTGTGCACTCCTTTGGCTAGTGGAGGGTTGGGGATTTGGAAACTTACTACTTTCAATCAATCTTTGTTGGGAAAGTGATTATAGAGGTTTGGGTTAAAGGAAAACAAATTGTGGAGACAAGGTAGTTACTGTGAAGTATGGGAAGAAGTGGGGTGGATGGTACTTGAGACCTGTTCAAGGCACTCATGGTTGTGGGTTATGGAAGAGTAGTAGAATGAGGGGAAATCCTTTTTTATAGTGCATTTAGTTTGATGTGGGCTCAGGTAGTCAAATTCAATTCTGGCATGATTGTTGGTGTTGGGATCAACCTTTAAAGTTGATGTTTCCAGTACTGTTTGAAATTGTTGTGAATAAGAATGCTTCTATAGAATTATTATTGGATAGGTAGGAGGGGGAGGAGGAGTTGGCGTGTGGAATTCATGAGAAATTTTAATGATTGGAAGATTGATAGGGTGGCTTCATTTTGCCATTTGTTAGAATCTCATATTCCCATTGATGAGGGGAATGATAGGATGAGATGGAAGCTAAAGAGTAATAGGGATTTCACTATGCGTTCTTTTTATGAGACATTACGAGGCTCAACCCCTATGCCTTTCCCTTGAAAAGCCATATGGAGTGTCAAGTCTCCTCGGAGAGTTTACTTTTTTGTGTGGACATTGGCTCAGGGAAAAAATCTTTACTTGTGAGAACCTTATCAACAGGGGTTATTTAAATGGTGAGTTGGTGTTGTATGTGCCATAGTAGTATAAAGACTATGGACCAGCTTTTGATTCTTTGTGGTGTATCTTTAGAGTTGTGGAGTTTTGCATTTAGGATGTTTGGGATTTGGTGGGTATTACTGAAGAAGGTTCTTGATTTATTATGTGAGTGGTAGCGTAGGGAACTTAATATTTGGAATCTTGTTCCTTTATGTTCAATGCAGACTTTATGGAGGGAAAAAACGACGTACTTTTGAGGAAATGGAGTGTTTTTCAACTCAATTGCAAGCATACTTCATTAGTTCTCTTTATGTGTGGTCTCTCTTATTGAGTCTCACAAATAATAACTTTATTCAATCCTTCATAGACTCGATTCATATGTAGATATTTTATCAATTGTAATTCTTTAGGCTACTTCGTCTTTCTCCACAAGGTAGTCTCATTTCAATAAAATTATAATTAACTATCAAAAAAATAATAATAATAATAACATAACATAACATAGAGAAATAAAATACAATGGAGTAATGGCCCTTTTTTCTTTGTTCGGCTTAAATTCTCTTGCATCAATTCTCTCCAAGTTGGAGAAGAACTCATCCTTGAGTTCAAACCATCCCTACCTAGATCTCTTTGATGTCAAACCAATCCTTTCCATCCTATTCTCCTCTGCAAGACAAGTTGAATCAATATGCTTCTTATTAACCTTTTCTCACTCTTAATATATCTTGTTGAACAAATACGGACTCTTGACCTTTTTAGCCATGTTGTGATACACACACACACAAAAAAAAAAAACAAAAAAACAAAACAAAACAAAAGAGGAATCCATGCATAGATTTGCAAACGTCAAATTGCCTCTTCCACAAAGTTTACCTAACATCTCTCCTACATTCCTCTTGTTCACCTCTATAATTCTCGTTCAACAAAATCTCCCCAAAAATAATCGATAAAGTTCTCTATTAATCTTTCCTATGTAAGATTAACTTTACCTAGAAAATTTGAGAAAAAACTGACAAGAGTCTTGTAGCTCAACTAGGACTTCCTAGAGCCCGTTTGGTTTGTCATTTGAAAACACAGTGTTCAGTGTTTAAACACTGAACACTAGTGTTCAAAAACAAAAAAAATATGTTTGGTGTACCAGTTTTGTCTTTATTGTTTGAAAAACATTGTTCAAAAACTAATGTTATAAAACCCATTTTTTGAAATCAGCTCCGGATAGATTTTAAACAATAAACACTAGTGCTTAGTGGCAATTCTGTAATTATCTCAAACAACAAACACTAGTGCCGGTCAGCTTTTTCATACTTTGTTAGTTTTTTTTTAAAATGTTTTGGCTGTCTCCTGCCCACCATGTTCTCTCTCCTAATTTAAAATATATTTATTTTGTATTTTGGTCAGCTTTTTTTATCATTCAAAACACACATACCAAACACATATTTTATATTTTTTGAACACTGAAAAATGTTATTTAAACCATGATACCAAACACATTTTTTTGTTTTATTCACACTAAAAATATGTTTTTCAACAACACT
This sequence comes from Quercus tomentella, assembly GCA_028535165.1. Classification (NCBI taxonomy): domain Eukaryota; kingdom Viridiplantae; phylum Streptophyta; class Magnoliopsida; order Fagales; family Fagaceae; genus Quercus; species Quercus tomentella. Next base: position 48,618,321 of record JAPQVY010000156.1, read on the forward strand.
TTTTAAACCACAATTTTCACATCTTTTTAAACAACAATTTTTGAAAACTATAACCAAACGGACCGCTAGTGTTTCCAACAAAAACGTCCAAGATTCAAATCCTCCATTTCCCAACTACCGAATTATCCTATTTTCTTTTATCTAAAAAAATAAATTATCGAATTATCAAAAAGAAATTTGAGAAAAATTCATCAACCCCAGTAAAACCATCGTGTTGAACGTGTTCAAGTTCTGGGAGATTAAAACTCCATTCATCAAGAGGAATCTTTCTACTATTGAATGATTTTAGACAAAACCAACGGTCTCTTCTACTTGAAGAGAGAAAGTCTCATCCATGGTGAGGGTTATGGGCTCATCTTGGTGTATATGACTTTATCTTCATAAAGCCCAAATTTGTTTCCTTGACTATGCTCTTCAAGATAACCTTCATAAATTTGAGGAGAATCCAATTTTATGACACAAATTCTTTCAAAAGTTTCATCTTTCAATTCCTTCAATCCGCCTCGTGCTACATGTTCTACGTGTCCAGCATCATGAAAGGAATTTTTCTTCTATATCATCATTCTCATCCTCAATACAACTATCTGGTATGTCCCATGATTCATGGTCGCCTTTTGGAATCTCCATGCAGGTTCTCACTAGTTCCCATTGTTGAAGAATTTGTACCAATAAATTTTCAATCATACACCTAATCTCAACCATCTCTATATGTTGGTCTTGATTTCCTCTACCCCCAACAACCTCTACCATGATCAACCATAGCTTAACATTGCAACCTTAGACTCAAATCTGAATTTCGAGGCTTAGATCTAGGATCTTTCACTCCGATACCCTTGATGCAGTAAGAACTTAGATCTAGTGTAGGAGAAGGGTCTAGATTCAGACAAAGAAAAAAGATAAAAAGATTGAAGTTTTAACAATCAAATATCAATTTCTATGCTCAAAGAACTCAGGAAATATAAAAATTTAGAATTTTATGAAATGGATAAGAAAAGACTGCCTACAATGACTCAAAAGAGTATTTATAGTAGGCTTTAGAAACCCTAAAATCCTGACCCTTCATCTTACACATAACAATTAAATCTTAGCCATACAACTTCATTAAAAGTCACTCACATGCTAGTAACCCTTTAAAATATTTAAATATAACATACAGAAATAAAATACATTAGACTAATGGGATTTTTTTCTTTGTTGGGCTTAAATTCTCCTTTATAACTTTTTCTCAGGATTTTGTAGAAATCAAGAAAAAATTACAATAATTGAATGGAATGGTGTGTTCCATAGAAGCAAAGCTAGAAGATTTTTCTACTATGTGAGAAACATTGGATAAACAGGCAATTGCAATTTTGGAGAAATATACTGCTATAACAACCAATCAAGAACTTATATATTCTGATTTAGACCTAAGTTTATCCCCATTCTTGGCAAAAATTTCACTTGTTACCCTTTCAAAATCTGATGGATGCAGCTCTACAAATTTACTTACACAACAACTTCAATTGTGCGTTGGTTCAAATTTAATGTCTTAAGGTGGCATTAAAGAGAGAAATCAGCCTATTATTCACGAGTCCAACTACAAGAATAGATAAAGTAATGCACTGCAATGACAATGTAGATCATAAAGGGGCAAGGTGAGCATAATTTGCTCACTGAAAAGTAAAAACCAAGAAAGATATTCATGTTGCTACAATATATCAACTCAAGAACGATTGTAAGTTGATAGACCTCCAATTATTGATTTTATTGTTTCAAATGAATGTAATGATATGGCGGGAAAGAAAAAGTCTCTCCTTAATACCTCCAAAGTTGACTGAAGAGCTGTTGCATATTTCATGTTCAAAAGTTCTTATATGTCAACACTTTAAAACTCAAGACTGACTTTTTTCCAACCAAGAGAGAATGACACAGACATAGAAGTTTTTGTTACTACTTGTAAACTCCCCTATACATTATTTTTTGCATAGGACATGTCAAATCCAATTGAAGTAAAAGTCTTGCGGCTTTAAGAGTCTAATTAATAGTTATGTGTCTTATGGTTAAAACAATTTTCAATTTTTCCTTTTATTTTAAAAGTCTCAATTTTGAATTCTAGGGCAAAATTGTACTTTCCATCCCAACAAATTAAGGGTATTTTAGTAGTTTAGTTGAGTTTAAAATTTTCTAAGAGATTTCAAGTATCTCATATTTTATTTTCTTTAAGTCCAAATTAGTTTCTAATTAGGTCTTTAGTTTACTATTAATGAGTCCTTATATATATTTGTACTCAATGTACTGAGGGGATAAACAAAATTTTATTAATAAAAACATTGAGTGTTTTGAGCACTGAAGCTTGTTGGAAGTGCGTTGGCCTTCATGTGTTCTTTTCTCCTTTTCTCCTCTTTTCTTCTCTTCTTTCTTGTGGTACTGTTCAAGATACTGTTCCTAAGGTTCATATACACCATGAAATTCTATCTTTTACTCTTTAGAATCCTAAATCAAGCTCTTTCTTTTACCTATCAAAAGTCAAAACCCTAAAACCCCAAATACATATTCCTATCTAATAGTCATCGGACTAACTTTTAATTACTAACACAACCTCACCCTTTTTTCAACAATTTAAACCCTAGATCCACAAATTCTCCTAACCCTAAACCCACCACAAGCACACATAATCAAATTTCCCAAATTTGTCCTATGTAATTTCTCGAAACCAAAAGAATGAATTATATCCCTTCATCCAGTGTCCTAATAATGAAAAACCCAGCTCAATCAAGCTATATACTTCATAATAGGCACACTTCAAGTGGGTTTTCTTACAGATTAGAAAATATCAAATAAGTAATAACTCGAGCTGCTCCTCCATTTTAAACTTTTCAACCAAGCACTTCAGATTCATAAATCCTCCTTTAGATAATAGGGGGAGCCTAAGGGGAATAGAAAACAGTTTTTTTTTTTAGTTTTATGCTATCCTTATTGCCATCTCTAGAAAATTAATAATAATAATTTGATAATACTGACCTCAATTGAACTAAGTATACAAAATTTTATATTTGATCTACTTCAAGCCCCTATGTTTCTCACTAGGAAGCACGGACACTTCATTTAGGGTGTCATACCAGTGTTGTACCCATGTCGTACCTGTCGTTTCATGTTATATTTTTTCAGAAATTACTCATGTAACCATGTTGCGCCCGTGTCCATGTCCATGCTTCCTAGATTTCTCAGCAACCAACCAAAGCACTGAGAAATCACCTACCAGAAAAAATTCACACATAGTAGTATCTTATAAGTTATATCTGTCCTTCAAAGTTCGAAGTCTTAAGAAATGAAAAATTCCAATCAAGCCAAGCCAAATACTAATCACAGCCAAACAAAATCAACAAAAAATAATAATAATAATGAAATACCAACCCTAATTTCTTCAATACCGGAAATGACACCAATATTGCAATTGAATTTACCTGGTCATTGACATCTTTGAGCTCCTTTCCCTGGCGCTCTAAAAGCGAGCTAAGCCCCTTGACCTTGACCTCCAATCTCTGAACTTGACCACGCAATTCACGGGGATCTTCGTCTTCCACATTCTGAGAGAGGATCAGATCGTTGGAATCCCCAACCGACTGAAAGTAGAGGCGATTGACATTGCTCGCGGAACAGCTTTGCTTGCACACGGGGCAACTGCATTTCTTCGCGCTCGAACAATACTCGAACCACTGTTGTAAACTAGGGTTTCAAAACAAAAGCATCAATTTCACACACTCTGAATTTTCGATTTTCAATTCACAGAGAGAGAGAGAGAGAGAGAGAGACTGACCATAGCTCGTGGAAGACATGGCCGCAGATGGAAATGGCTTGGAGATCTTCAACGAGAGGTTTGAGATCTTCGTAGCAGATGGAGCAAATGGTTTTGCCAATGCTCGTGCCACCGACCATCTATCTATCTCTGTGAGTCTCTGACTGTGACTGTGACTGTGTGTGTTCTGGTTTTTCGGTTTTTGCTTTTGAGCACCACGATCTTCTGTTTCATTTTTGATTTCTGGGAACAAAAACAAATGGAGCGAACTTTGAAAAAGAAAAGAGCCAATTACAAAAATTTGTCTGAGCGGGATGAAAAAAGAGGGAAAGGAAAATCCGGCAAATTTTTTTTACCTCAAGTTGTTTCCCTCTTTACCTCTTGACGTGCAGCCACGTGTTCAACGATAGGTGTAAATAATGTACCCATTGGGTAAGGAATTCCACACTACAGTTTTCTTTATTTAAATACTGAAAATTATAAGCTTCAGTTGAACATTTAATTTCAACTTGTGCTTTTGCTTTAAGATGATTATTTTTTATCATTAAGCTTAAGACATCAATCGGTTTTGGTGTAAGTGAGATTTGAACTATAAAATCATAAACTTTTTATTCGATATGACATTAAAGAAGATAAGCTTAGCAGCTGACAACTTAGCATAAGAAATGCCCCCTAACACCCCCCCCCCCCCCCGGGGGGGATTAGCAATCTAAAGTGTAAGGATAGTTATGCTGCAAGGAATAAAATGTTAAGTGAGAAAGAGTCTGAGCGTAGTAAGGAAGAAGTGGACATGTTGGTCAAGAGTATGAAAAAGTTCAAGGATGCGTTTTCCAATCCTACTGGTGATTCGGAAAGGCTTCTTTCTTATAGGAATTCCCCCAAGATTTACAAGTAGATGTTGGTTGGTGCTATTCCAGGGGCTTATGAGCAAGCTTTTTGTTTGGATGCTTTGATCAAGAAGATGTAGAATCTGAAATGAAAGAAAAGCTACCTTCTGATAGGTTTGCTATCATTAGCCTATCTAGAGAAGATAAGGTACATGCAAGGCTCGTTGGGGACTTACTATTATCGTAAAAAATATGGTGTCACGACCCAGATCCATGAAACACGAATTTAGATGCATGACTAACTTGTTGATCTTGCATATCTCAATAAATGTAATTAATTCCAAAATTAAATAAAACTCCAAATAAACAAGGCTCTTAATAAACCTCTTATAATATCTAAAATCCACAATTTATAAATAATATCCAAATATTGTAAAATCTTAAGCGAAATAAATATAACTAAAAATCCTATAAGGCTTCAAGCATTAATGAAGTTGCCTAAAAACTCCCACGCTCTACCTTGCACCTTACAAAGTGATCCAAAGGTTTTGTTCTTCAACTAAACTTTAATCTGAAAATATTAATTGATGGGGTGAGACACACATCTTGTAAGCAATTATACACAATGCACAACAAAATAAAGTCAAGCAAAGTATGAGTATTTTAATTTCACAAATTCACTCAATGATATCAAATATAGTTTTCCAAAACATATAATGAGTCACTTAATACATATGTAATCAAATCTTAAAATCATTCAAAAACACATATAGATAATTGATCAGAGTATAGTGTCACATGTACGCATATCACATGTTCAAACATACTATCTTGTAAGCAGATACCAACATCTAATCCCTGCTGATGAGGGTTTAACACTTATTCTCACATACAACCCTGTGAGCGGGCTTACACATATATCTGATCAATTTTAAAAACATTTAATGAGTCTTATATTACAAAAGCAAAGTTTATACAAAGTAGAATAATTTGCTTAATAGTAACAATCACTCCAAATATAGAGGTTTATTGAAGATCACAATATCAAATTGAACAGAAATCAAAGGATGCTTGACTCTCTTAGGGAATGAATAGGAACCGAGAAGTTTATATAAATATTTTAAAACTCTTGAGTAAGTCTGAAAATTCAATTTGCTAAAAGAAACGTTTTAAATACCATTTGGAAAATAGGAATATGACTTGATTTTAAACAAATTTGAAGAACAAGAACCTTTTTAGAAAACTTATCTTGAAACTCAATTATTTTCTAAAAATAGTTTAGTTTAGAAATCATCTTTTAAATGGGATTTGGACATTCAAAACATTACTTAAAAATTTTGAAATTTCTCTTTAAAACATTATATAAAAGTTGTTTCTCTTTCATTGATGTAAAAATGCTTTTGATAACTTTAGGAAACATATGCTTAAAAACATATCTTTAGAAAACTTTTTACTTCTAAGAACCTAACAAACAAAACTTGTGCATATTATGCATAATTACTTACCTCTCTTACTAATATATCCCAACACAGCCCAACACTTTAGTCTCTGTAAGCTCTATACAAAGGAATACTTTAATCAATAAGCATGAAATCTAATCATTAGAAACCTTTTCTTTTTTACTGTCCTACAAAACTAAAATATGGAAAATACTTTCGTATACACCAATGGATTGATCAATTTAATATTCCATATTAAGGTCCCACCGCAACAATATTACCTCAAAGCTAATCTGTACTACTAGAGTTCAAATGAACTTCTATAGCCACACTTGATATTCTAGGCCACCACTTGATATTTTAAGTGTTCAACCAATCATACAATAACTAAGCTTCCCCATACATGTTGCGGTTTATAAAATATAAATTGATCCAAGTTCACCGATTAAAATGTACGTATAGTAACCGCCAGATTCGTAATATTGTGAAACCTAACATCAAAACTCTTAAACTGTGCATTGCCAGTAATCAATGTTATTACAACATATGTACTAGAAACATGCCCAGTTGTATATATAAACCCCACAAGTGGTGATCAAGGCTCAATATTAAAACAAAAACCCATAGAGAACTCTGAGTAAGAGACAAATTACCTTTGCTACAAACAAAAATTGCCTCTAATACTTTTTGCCGTAGCCTCTAGCATCCAGCGTCTCTCTCTTTCTCTAACTTATTTTGATTCCCTTGTATAAAGAAAAGACCCAACAACTTATATATGCTTCCAAAACTTTAATTTCCAATTAACTTCAAATTAAGGTTTATTTGTTTAGATAGGTTGGAACTCTAAACGATTCCAGTTACTCTTAAACTTCTAATCCAAATAGGTTTTATTCTCTTATCCTTTTTCCTAACTAATAAGAAGACTAAAGGTTTTAATTCCCTTATCTTTCTATAACTGAAACAAAAATAAATGAGGACTACACGTTCTATACATATGTGCAAGTTATTGTCTCATCTCTTAACTTTGGGTAGCATTCTTTGTTTGGCCACATAATTACACCTCACACCACTTGAAGTAGCATATCCAAAAAAAACTAACTATATAAACAATACTATCATGAAATAATAATTAATAATGATGATAAAATCGGGGTATTATATATGTATAAATGAGGTTTCATGTTCCTATCTGCAAAAATCAGATCTTTGTGCAATTATCTTGGTCGTATGGACTGCATTGACTTATGTCAAGACAATTTTATTGTTAAATTTGAAAGGCAGGAAGATCTAGGTTTTGTGTTAAAAGGTGGCCCTTAGTTTGTGGGGCAACACTTTCTAGCAATCAGGCAATGGGAGCTAGACTTTAGAGCCTCTTTCTCATTTGTCGCTATATGATTATGCTACTTGAGCTTTCTATTGAATACTATGACCCACTTATGCTCAAAAAGATTAGGCAAGCCATCGCCTAGTCCTAAGCATTAGGCTCCATTTGGGAGTTCATGAGGGAATGGAATGATCATTAAAGGAATGGAATGGAATTGAATGGAATGGAATGGATTTAGTAGGGAAAGGAATGGAATGGAATGAAATTTAAAAATCTTGGTTGGATGTTATAAAATAAAAGAATGGAAATGAATGGAATGTAAGTAACATCGTTTGGAAGTGACATTGGAATGAATGGAATGGAATGGAATCATTTTATAATAACATTACTATTATACCCCTCATTTTAAAGAACATAAAAAACAAGTTATGTATATTTCTATGTTGTAAAGCAATTCACGCATCACATATTTATTCTCAACAAAAGAAATATTGTCTAAAAATGCAAACAAATATCTTTTTTTTTTTTTTTTTAAAAAAAACTCTGGTAATGAGTCTTGCCAAAACAAAACAAAATAACATAATCCATTCCAAAACTAAGGTTGGCCAAAAAATCTCAGACTTTTTTAATTTTTAGGCCTAGACATTAGTGTCAATAAGACACATTTGCGCTCATGATCTGGGCAACCAAAGAACATCTCCTTATATGTTGGATTTTCCATCAAAAATATGTAGGCCTTAGTCTTTGATATTGGATCTAAGTCCAATACGCCCAAAGCTGTGTGAACTTCTGCTCCATATGACTTTGGAAAACACTTTGTCATAACCTCAGTTGCCCTATCAATTGCCATTGATACATTATCAAATGACTGGGAAATTACATTCCCGAGTTCATCATCTTCTGCCAGTCGTCTTTTCTTACTTTTAGAAGACATTGCATCTTGTGATGACACTCGAGAACGTACAACATTAATTTCTGGTGACCTCTGATCATCTTCGACTTCAAAGTTCTCTAAAGAAACTTCATTTTGGGATTCCAAATTATCAATCTCATCAATAGTGGTTGATGAAAATTCTTTTTCAGTGTCTTTTTTCAATTTTTCACCTTGTCCTTGTTAATCTCTGTGTAAAATTTTTCGACCAACTCTTTCACTATGTCATCATATGCCTTAGAGGTAAAAGTTCCATTAACTCTACCACCTATGATCACTTGATGTAAAAAAGCATCCACTAAAGCATCATCCATAACACTATTCCATTGTACTTCTTTGCTTAGGTCTCCACCATTCTTCTTTGATATCTTGCCCATGCTATAATTAATAGGACAAAAAACACATATAAAATAATGTGTAGATATTAATATTAATGATCAAGAGATAGAGAGCAATATTAAACTGAAAAGAGAAATTAGCATAACATTTAGGTCTAAGTGATTTAAACATAATAGTCTTAAACAACATTATAACAATAAATCCAAAAGCTATCACATTTGGATATAGTTTTGCCACATGGCTGATGCTATAGAATCTCTTAAAATATCTCCTTGCCTAGCATCCTCATCATCTTCTCTTGGAGTGGGGGCCACACGTCCATGATGAGAATGTAAAACCTCTTCATCAACTTCAGCAATAAGACTTTCATCAAGATCGACACCCATTAAATAATTATGAAGTATACAACATGATAAAATGATTTCATTTTGTGTGTTAACACAATAAGTAGGCTCTGTAGTACATGCTATGATAGGAAATCTCTTTTTCAGTACACCAAATGCTCTTTCAATGGCATTGCGTAGTGATGCATGTCGCCAATTAAACAATTTTTTAGCATTTTCAGGGGGACGAATAGAGTATTCTTTTAAATGGTAACGCACTCCCCTATAAGGTGCAATCAGATGACTTCTATTCATGTATCCCACATCAACAAGATAATATTTCCCTAATAAACAATAACAACCATTAATTTTATACTACAAATTTTTTTAATTATAAAGAATACACCATAATACGTATTTGAATTAAATTTATCTTGTGGGATTTTCAAGTTATCATTTCTAGTTAAAGCACTCTTTATTATTCTTGAATCTGAAGCAGTTTCTTCCCAACTTGGTAATACGTATGTGAATTTTAAATCAAATGAGCATGCCGCCAACACATTTTGTGTTGTGTAACCCTTCCTACTCCGATATCTTGATGCATCCTCATTAGACACTTTGACACAAACATGTGAATTAGTAATGAGCATGCCGCCAACACAATTGTTTTTTTAATCAAAAAATTTTCACTTCATTGTTAACTTAAAAAGAATGGTACAATAAGTATATGAATTAGTAAGAACCATTTCAAGGTGGCCACATTCATCCCATTGCATGTTAACTTTGAACTAACCTGTGGTGTGCTCTTTGATTACTGGCATTATGAATGTTGGACATATATTAGCTTAAACTAAATTCATTAACCTGAGAGGAATATCATCTAACAAAAACCCTCTCTCTAGTCCTCACCTTCGCCTAATGAAAATATGGCTAACTTAAAAAACACTCTGTTTCTTGACCAAAAAACAGAGCATATCTCCTAACATGAAAGGCAAATAGCACTATTTGGATAGCCCCCAACGAGTGTAAAATTTGTAAACCAACAATTGAGAAAAAAAATCAATGAAAGCAATTTAATTGAAACAATTGAAAAACTTTTTAATAGTAAATAAATCAATGAAATCAAAAAAATTGAAAAACTCACAGTTGGGTATGGCTGGTTGAGATTAGCAGCAGCGTGAGAAAGAAGGAGCAGCAAACTGCACTATGCTGACCCGACAGTACTTGTGCATCAATGATAGGAATTAAGAACACATGCACAAGCAGAATACATATAGTTGAGTATGGCTAGTTGAGAAAAAATCAATGAAAGCAAAACAATTGAAACAATTGAAAAACTTTTTAATAGTAAATAAATCAATGAAATTAAAACAATTGAAAAACTCATAGTTGGGTATGCCTGGTTGTGATTAGCAGCAACGTAAGAAAGAAGGAGCAGCAAAGAGAGAGAGAAAAAATATTGGTACGGCTGGTTGAGAATAAAGAGGGCAAAGATTCAAGGGGTAATTTAGGAATTTCAATAAAATTTTCATTAAATCTAAATTCATTCCCTCCTATTCCTCCCAATTTGGGGGGAACAAAAATTTGAGATTTTGAGGGCTTAGGAGGGAATGAGTATTCCCTCTTAACCATTCCATTCCCTCCCACCTAAACTCGCAAACAAGGGAATGGACTTTCCATTCCCTTCTTTAAAACTCCCAAACAAAAGGGAGGGAAGAATATTCTAAAAATATTCTTTTCATTCCATTCCATTCCATTACTTCCTTCCAAACGGAGTCTTAGGCTTCGTTTGGGAGTTCATAAGGGAAGTGAATGGAATGGAATGGAATGGAATGGAATGAAATGATCACAAGGGAATGGAAAGGAATGGAATGGAATGTATTTAAGTAAGGGAAAGGAATGGAAAAGAATTGAATTAAGTAACCTTGATTGGATGTTTTAAAATTAAGGAATGGAAATGAATGAAAATGAATGGAATGTAGGTAATCTTGTTTGGAAGTAACATAGAGGGAATGGAATGAAATCATTTTATAATAATATTACTATTAGACCTCTATTTTAAAATAAAGGGTTGAATATATAGGGGTATTTTGGGAGTTTTAGTAAAAAAATTATTAAATCTAATTCTATTCCCTCCTATTCCTCCCAATTTCGGGGGGAAAGAAAATTTGAGGTTTTAAGGGAATAGAGAGGAATGAGTGTTCCCTCCTACTCATTCCATTCCCTCCCACTTAAACTCCCAAACAAGGGAATGAACTTTCCATTCACTCCATTAAAACTCCAAAACAAGGGAAATGAACAATATTCTAAAATTATTCTTTTCATTTCTTTCCATTCCATTCCATTCCCTCCTCCCAAATGAGGCCTTAAGGGTTCTGAGAGTGAAAGAAATAATTTATACTTAAGGAGAAATCTGAAAACCTAGCAAAATATGACACTATTTTTTTTTTAATTTAATAACACCCAATATGACGATATTTTGTTAAAAAAAAAATTAAAATAGATACTCGGTGAAACGACGTCGTATCCAAACCTCTGAAAGTTATATACAGGTATCGATTCGATTCGGCAAGAATCGATTTCAGGCTCTCTGCTCCAATGACTACACCGCACCAGCATCGGAAGTCCATTTGCGCTCCGATCGCCAGCATCGGCTCCGTCAGTCGGTTGCAGTGGCGGTGCGGGAAGATCGGCGCCAGTCAGTTGGATTGATGATGGCATCTCTGCGCACACCCCTAGGTAAACTCCCTGCAAATGATGTCACTAACAACCAGCATAGTGGTGACAGCTCTGGCAGAGCAAAGCAATGAAATGAAGGGAAGAGTAAAGCAATCCATCTTACAAGTGATGTGATTGCTAAGTATGTTTCTAATGGGTTGTCCATTCATAACTAAAAGAGAAAATATATTAGTCATAGTTCTAGGTCTAGTCAAGCTTGTGTATCTAGTCTCCCAAAAGCCCATAATTACTCTTTAATCAGTAATTGAAACCTTAAGTCCCCAGTAACACAAATGAGATCTTTAGAGCATTCACACTCGGTTTCTAAAAAAAATCTCATTTTATCTTCTCAAAAACTATTTTATCATTTACACCATACCATTTTACAACACACCTAACATCCTAAACTCTATTTTTTTTCCCCAGTTTATTTAATTATTCGTTTTTATATGATTTCTCTCTCTCTCTCTCTCTCTCTCTCTCTCTCTCTCCCTTTACCTCTAGGCATCGGCCACAATAAATAAATAAATAAATAAAACCCAGAAACAACCACACCACCACACCAAAAACCACCACACCGGCCACAAACCAAAAGATTACAAGAAAAAAACACACACAATAACTACTGATGAGTTTGAAATTTATGATCGTCATTAGTCTGAGATCGTCATTAACCAAGAGAAGATATTACACATTTATTACGCTCATTGATGACAAAGTGTAATAGACGGAGCAACGGTCACAGAGTGAGTTGTGAACTTCAGACAAAGATTTTGTAACGCACAGCCATTGTGCATAAATACAGCAATTCATTGCCCATTAATTTGGCACACAATTATAAAAGAGAAGGCAACAGAAGTTAAAGGTACACACAAATACTCTACGAAAATCACTCTCCAGTCAATTCTCTGTAAAATCTTTCTCCCTTACTGACTTAAGCATCGGAGGCGATTTGGCTAATGCCACGCCAGTGTGTTACTCTTCCTCCCAGTTCATTTTTGTAGATTTTCCTCCAACAGAGACGACCCCAATCACAACTTTGTCCGTCCATTACGACGAGGAGCTCAACTGCTGATTTTTTGCATCATCAGTTTGGCACCGTCTGTGGGGATCCCTAATCATTTAAGCCATCCTTCCCAATGACAAAAGAGTTCCTCGAAGTACAAAATGGAGCCAGAAACTGCACAATAGCTAGAAGCTATGCAATAGCAACAAATCTAGGCCCTCCTAGCTAATGTGGAGAAGCTGACCCGCTAGAATGAAGAGTTACAAAAGACAATGGAATCCCAAAACGCAGAACGTCGGTGAACAAGTGAAAACCAAAATGAAGAAGAATCAAACTTCCAAGCCAACAGGTGAGACAAGACCTCAGGAGATGATTCCTCCAGGATGGAAAATGAGCTTTGCAACATGAGGAAGGAGATGGATGAATTAAGAAGTGCCATGAAGGATAAAGGCGGGGAGAATTTGAATGGGATGATTCGAAGGACAGACTCACTATTCACCACTGAAATACTAAACTGTCCCCTCCCATCGAAATTCCGTCTCCCACAGCTGGAATCATATGTTGGTTCCAAAGACCCCTTGGATCACATTAAATCATTTAAGACATTGATGCTGTTGCAGATGACCCTAGACGAGGTGATGTGCAGGGAATTCCCAACGACACTGAAAGGAGCAGCCAGAGTATGGTTCAGTAAGATACCCCCAAGAACTATTGCAAATTTTGAACAACTCAGCAAGGGTTTTGTTCGTCATTTCATTGGGGGGCAAAGACACAAGAAGCCAACCACTCATCTTCTCAACATTCAGCAAGCAGAAGAAGAATCACTAAGACAGTACGTGACCTAATTCAATAAGGAGCTACTGCAAGTAGACGAAGCTGAAGATCCAGTCATCCTAAAAACTTTCCAAGCAGGGTTGTTACCCGGGGATTTTTTTTTCTCAGTCACCAAAAGCCTACCAAAAATAGTCGCAGAGTTGCTCCGAAAAGCTCAAAAGTACATGAATGCAGAAGACGCGGTGCTTGCAAAAGAAATGAAAGGAAAAAGGAAGAGACACAGAGGAACAAGCAGCAATCACGATAAGAAGAAAGAGACACGAAGTGTTGGGCATACCACAGGAAAAAAGAAGGAACTTTTGGATAGGAGGCCAAAGTTCACTAACTTTACTCCTCTAATAATGCCAATTGAGCAAGTCTTGATGCAGATAAGGGACAATCCCTCCCTGCAATGACCAAAGCCAATCAGTACTCCAGCAGAAAGAAGAGACAAGAACAAGTATCGTAGGTTCCACCAAGACCACGGGCATCACACTGACGAGTGTAGACATTTGAAAGACCAGGTAGAGACTTTAATCCGACAAGGGAAATTACAGAAGTATGTTAGGAAAATGGAGCCTACAGATACCAACGGAAGGATGATAAAGACAAAGATTGAGAAGCAGGAGATAACAAACCTCCCGCAGGAGAGATAAAGACGATCTCAGGAGGATTGACGGCAGGCAGAACGCTAAAGTCCCTAAAAAAATCCTATGAGAAAGAAATAAACAGTGTCCATTCGCGGCTCCCTCCAGTGAAGATGCCAAGGAATGACGAACCTGATATTGTTTTCTCAGAAAGAGATGGTTGTGGCATTAGGCAACCCAATGATGATCCACTGGTAATCATGCTCAAAGTAGAAGAATTCAACATCCACCGGGAACATATTAACAATGGAAGCTTAACAAATATCATCTATTTACCTACGTTTCAACAGATGAAACTGGACAAGAGAAGGATCAAGCCTTTCACCTCTCCTCTAATGAGCTTCATTGGGGATTGAATCGTCCCTAGGGGCATCATCACTCTAACTGTGATTGCAAGCATTTACCCACCACAGATCACCAAGGAAATTGATTTCCTCATTTTTGACTGCCTTTCAACATACAACATCATCTTGGGAAGGCCTGCATTCAACAGGCTAAGAGCAGCGATGCCAACATATTATTTGAAGGTGAAATTTCCAACAGCCCATGGTGTAGGAGAAATTAGAGGAGATCAAGTTCTGGCAAGAGAGTGCTACCAAGCTAATTTAGCATTTGGGGAGAACCACACATAGGTGATCAGTGAACCAGAGCCCATTCCTGAACCATCAAAAACACCATAAGAAGTTGAGGTCGTCCCAGGAGATTTGTCAAAGGTATTCAAGATAGGATCAGCACTCCTAACTCTGGAGAAAGAGAAGATGATTTCCCTCTTAAGGGCAAACCAAGATGTTTTCGCTTGGAAACACGAGGATATGCTTGGAATTGATAGAAAAATCATACAGCATCTTCTCAACATCAACCCAGAATGCAAACCTGTACAGCAGAAGCGGAGAATATTTGCACCAGAGCGCAACAAAGCAGTAACTGAAGAAGTAGAGAAGCTGCTAGAAGCTTATTTCATCAGGGAAGTCTTCTACCCAGATTGGTTAGCAAACGTGGTAATGGCAAAAAAAAAAGTAATGGCAAATGGAGGATGTGCGTTGATTTCACAGACCTGAACAAAGTCTGCCCAAAGGATAGCTTCCTCTTGCCAAGGATTGATCAACTGGGAGACTCAACTGTTGGACACAAGCTCTTAAGTTTCATGGATGCATTTTCTGGATACAACCAGATCCTCATAGAAGAAAAAGATCAAGAGAAGACCTCGTTCGTCACCAGCCAAAGGTTGTACTGCTACAAAGTTATGCCATTTGGATTGAAGAACGCAGGAGCCACATACCAAGGATTGGTGAACCGCATGTTCTCTCACCAGATTGGAAAGAATGTGGAAGTATATGTAGATGATATGCTGGTAAAAAGTAAGGACGAAATCAACCACTTGGATGATCTTAAAGAAACCTTTAGCACACTACGTAAGTATAATATGAAATTAAACCCTGCAAAGTGTGTTTTTGCTGTTGCTTCAGGGAAAGTTTTGGGATTCATGGTGTCCCAATGAGGAATAGAAGCAAATCCAGATAAAGTAAAGGCAATCATCGAGGTCAAATCACCAAAAACAGTGAAGAAGGTTCAGAGCTTGACAGGAAAGGTTGCAGCTTTAAACAGATTCGTCTCTAGGGCAACGGACAAGTGCATGCCATTCTTCAAGGTCTTGAAAAAGGTCTTTTAGTGGACTGAGGAATCTGAAGAAGCCCTTGCAAAATTAAAAGAGTACTTGATGAAGCCACCATTGCTAAGTCCCTCGGTGATGGGAGAAAAGTTGTACCTCTACATAGCAGTGTCCAACATTGCAGTAAGTTCGGCACTGATCAGAGAAGAAGAAAATATCTAGAAGCCAGTCTATTATACCGGCTAGGCATTCCAAGGAGCAAAGGCAAATTCCCCAAGGATGGAAAAGATAACTTTCGCATTGGTGGTCGCTTCCAGAAACTCTGTCATTACTTCCAAGCACACTCTATCGTCGTCATGACAGACCAACCAATAAGAAAGACAATAAACAAGATAGATGCAGCAGGACGACTCATTCAATGGGCAATTGAGCTGGGCCAATTCGACATCGAATATCGGCCTCGAGCAGTAATCAAAGCCCAAGTACTATTAGACTTCATCACAGAATTCGCTTACCCCTATAAGGAAGAAGAACTCCCCATGGAAACATGGACGGTCCAAACAGATGGGTCTACCACGAAAAAAGTAGAAAGGGCAGGAGTAGTGCTCATATCTCCAGAAAGAGAAATATTGAAGTATGCAGTTAGCCTGCAATTCTCAGCAATGAATAATGAGGCAGAGTATGAAGCATTGCTAATAGGACCAAGTCTAGCAAAAGCTCTCGGAGCAAAGAATCTAATCGTTGAGGCTGATTCTCAACTAATAATTGGACAAGTGAAGGGAGATTATGAAGCCAAAGAAGAGAGGATGCAGAAGTACCTGAAGATCATCCAAAAACTCTCGAAGCACTTTAACAGCCTAGACTTTATGCAAATCCCTCAGGCCAAAAACACAAAAGCTGACTTACTAGCAAGATTGGCCTCATCAGACGACTGCAATGCGACCTCCGAACTATGAGTAGAGATAAGGGGGCAACCAAGTATAGAAGGTAAGCAGGTTCTGAAGATAAAAGAACAAGACGAGTGGATGACTCCCATCATCCGTTATTTGAAAGAAGGATGGCTCCCAGAAGATAAAATGGAAGCAAGGAAGATATAGATCAGAGCTGCTTTGTCATTATTGATGATGTACTGTACAGACGAGGTTATTCACTCCTATACTTAAGATGTGCCAACTTAGAAGAAGCAGATTACGTGCTCTGCTAGATACATAAGGGAATTTATGGAAATCATGCTGGAACAAGGTCTTTAGCAAGAAAGGCACTCAGAGCAGGATATTACTGGTCAACTTTACAGAAGGACGCACACGACCTTGTCAAAGCATGCGATAAGTGTCAATGCTTTGCAAATTTCTAGATAAGACCAGGAGAGACGATGACACCTATATCCTCACCATGGCCCTTCACCCAATGGGAGATTGATATTATGGGCCCATTCCTTTTAGGGAAGAAGCAACTCAGATTTCTAATCGTCTCAATTGATTACTTCACAAAATGGGTAGAAGCAAAACCAGTAACAACGATAACAGAGGATAAAGTCACAAGCTTTATATGGAAGAACATCATCTGCAGGGTTGGAGTCCCACATGTCATAATTTCAGACAATGGAAAGCAATTTGACAATCCCAAGTTTCGAAAATTTTGCCAAGACTTAGGAGTCAAGAACCACTACTTTTCTCCAAGACACCCTCAGGCTAACGATAAGATAGAAGTGACGAACAGAAGCTTGCTCAAAATTATCAAAACTCGGCTTGAAGGGCCAAAGGGGGCATGGCCTGAAGAACTACCAAATGTCCTTTGGGCATATAGGATGACCACAAAAGTTCCAATAGGAGAAACACCATTCAAACTAACATTTGGCACTGAGGCTATCATACCAGTGGAAGTGGGACTGACGAGCTTCCGAGTTAAAACTTATGAAGGTCAGAAAAACCAGTAGAAGCTTAACAGCAACTTAGATCTAATCGATGAAGTCAGAGAGGAAGCCATGAAGCGAATGGCCAAACACAAGAAAACAATGGCCAGATACTACAACAAAAAAGTCAAGGTAAGAAAGTTCACCACAGGAGACCTCGTCCTCAAGAAGATATCAGAGGCAACAAAGGACCCATCCCAAGGAAAACTGGGACCAGCCTGGGAAGGCCCTTACAAATTAATCCGTCACTCCAAAGAAGGCTCCTATTACCTAAAGTCTTTAGACGGCTAGGAACTGCCTCGACCTTGGAACATAGAACATTTGAAAAGTACTACCAATAAGGAATCTTTTACATTTCAAGTTGTCCAATCTTCATATTAGTATGTACGACAGTCATTACTTCGTCCTTCATAGATCAATAATACATGAAAGCATTATCCATGCGTACATATCAATGATTATCCACGAGTTATTTATCAACAAAAATATGTGCAACACTTAGGAGTTATTCTTGGGAGACGTCCCAAGGATCTCCATCGTTAAAATTTCAAATCAAAAGCTATTCATACACAGCCGACAGCGTCATAGCCATCAAAGTTATTAATACACAACTACCAAAATCGACTAAATCAAAAGTTGTTTCAACACAACTATTATGATCGTCATTCAGGTATGAATAAAAAAAATGGTTAACCTAAAGAAGCTCCAATAACATGACTTTAAGTCACGAGTACAGCGCAACATCATCATTCAAACATGACTTAATAAAAAAGCTATTCAAACACAGCTAAAAATAAAAAAGTTGTTCAAACACAACTAACATCGTCATTCAAACATGACTCAATAAAAAAGTTGTTCAAACACAACTAACACCGTCATTCAAACATGACTCAATAAGAAAAGTTGTTCAAACACAGCTAAATATAAAAAATTTGTTCAAATGCAACTAACATTGTCATGACTCAATAAAAAAGTTGTTCAAACACAGCTAAACATAAAAAAGTTGTTTAAACACAACTAGTATCGTCATAATTCAACTGTTCAAACATTACTCAATGAAAGGTTGTCCAAACTCAACCAAGCATGAAAAGGTTGTTTAACATAACTAAAGCATGAAGGTATCCAAAAAACCTTCATCATTTGAACACAGTAAAGATTTACTTATAAAAATCTTCATGTCAGCAGTTCATAAAAAGAGTTTTCATGCCCAAAACACACGGGCCCAAAGAAATTGTTCAGAAGAATTGCTCAAAACAACGAGCCCATAAAAGACATTGTTTTTGTCTTACACAAAAAAAAAAAAAAAAAAAAAAAAAAAAAAAAAAAAATCACTGATCATTAGGAGTGGGATCAGCAGGAGTTACGGGCGCAGCCTCTTCAGTCACCTCAACTATGGTTGTGGCCTCTTCCATCACATTTTCAGCTGTAGCTTCGGAAGGATGATCAGACAGAAGTTCCTTCTCAACATCACCCATAACAAGACCAGAAATGTCTAAATTTGGGTGATGCTTCGCCATCTATTTCCTAAAGAGCTCGAAGCCCTCCACGTAATACTCACATAGCTCGTCTGAGTAAGATTTGGAGTCCTTGAACTCCTGCACCGCCGTAGCCTCAGCTTTCTGCAATTTGAATTGCAAATCACCCATCTGTTTATCTTTCAGCTTGCAAAAATCCTTCTCCACTTGTAGACTCTTCTCCAGAGCTGTCACACGTTCTTTGTCATTCTCAGCCTCAAAAACAAGGATGGCAATCTTGTTCTTGAACGTCTCATTCTCGATAGAGAGGGACTTGATCATAGGCTCAGCTGTGGCCACCTTCTTCTTAAAATCCAGAAGCTTCCCAAAGACAAACAAAGACTCCCCCAAAGCCTACATATAAAAAATCTCTCTTAGCAAAAGCAAAAAAAAAAAAGAAAACACAATCTACATTATCAAAATATACCTGCACAAGCTTCTTAATATGAGACGACATCACTTCACTTGACGACTTCACCATCAAAGGACTGAGGTCGTCCACAGAGAGCGCCTCGTGGGCCTTCAGGGCAGTAGCATTGGCGTCATCCCAGAAAGTTGGGAGAAGAGACTTGCTAGCAACCTTCTTCTTCTTCTTGGTCTCCTCCCCAACAGAAGCAATCACCTCCAGAGACGAGGTAGGGGAAGCAGTATGCTTAGCGGGTGAATGGGCATAGGAAAGAGTCACTATAGGATCATCCTTGGAAAGATCGCCTACCTTCGAATGTTTCCTTGAAAGGAGGCCACTAATGAGGCCACCTTTTGCCTTCTTCTCCTGAGCTTCAGCCAACTTTTGTTTACTGAATCTGGTCGTCATTCCTGAAAGGAAGAAGAAACTATAATAATAATAATTAAAAAAAATTAAAAAAAAGAAGAAGAAGAGAAGATGGAACACTCACTCTTTTTCACAACTTCAAGATTTTTTCGAATTTTACTAGACGGTTCCGAACCCAAAAAATGAAGGAATAGCGATTGGGAAGAGACAAGCTCATCAAAATCTTTGATGGTTTCCAAGTATTCTTTCACCTTCTCAGCATAACGGTGGTATCTCTTCTTTAGATGAAGGCGCTGAGAACTGCAAAAAACAAGTGTGTCACATACCATTGTCACTCACAAAGAGTAAAAAAATAACAGAAAGACGAGAAAGTCGCACTAGACATAGGGATTCCCCAACTACGAAAAAACTTGGGGGCTTCATCCAGGTCCTCACCAGGGACGAACTTCTAACCATTGCCAGAGAGAAAAAATAAGTTTGGTTTCCAATTTTGGAGAGACGACGGATAGTCAAGTATTAACCTAGAGGCCCTATCCCACAGCTTAAATCCATAGTAGTCGGGGTCTTTGGACTTTCTCAATGACATCCCTATCATTGGCAAACATCCACACCACCATACAAGAAATGACGACAATCCGCCAAGAGTTAGGCACTAACTGTGCCGGAGCAAGATGCAAGTATGCAAAAAGTTCACTAACGAAAGGGTGAAAGGGAAGATGAAGACTGCTAGTGAAATCTGCCTCGTAGAAACAGACTTCATTAGCATAAGAGTGACACGCCCTATCCTCGTCACTCGGAATCCTAATTCTAACCGGATTAGGAAATTGAAACCTATCTCTGATTTGCTTCTCATCTTTCTCTAAGAGGGCACATTGGACATTCCAGACCTTATAGGGAGTAGAAGGGGAAGTAACTTCGGGACCCTCGCGATCATCAGACGAAGACAACCCTGTTTCCAACTCACTAGACCTAACTTCCCCAGACATTTTTAGAAACCTAGCCACTTTAGCAGAACAAGAAACTAGAGGAAATAAAGAGGAAAGGACAAACCTATACGGACAATCCTCCCCCACGAAGAAACCAACCCATTTGAGGCATTCTTCCTCCACAACCTCAAGTAAACAACCTAAGCAAGCAAAAAGAAAAGCTACTAAGGGACAATCAACCCTAACAGAAGAATAATCTACCATGAAAGAATATAAAAAGAGAGAGGAGCACAAAGAACTTACTAGGAAACGCAGAACTAAAAAAGAAAGTTTGAAGAAGAGACAAACCCTAAGATGCCAACTGAATAAGGAAGGACTACAAAGAAAAAGGAACAAAAGGGAAAAATGCGAGATAAATGGCCAAAATGTGCACAGGAAAACCGAGAAATATCTGCACGTCGAACACATCCTGACTGTACACGTGGCACTTAACAAATCAAATATTAACTCGTCATAAATGCGCAGTACACGAAATACGAAGTGTTAGACGGCTATGTTTTCATCTTGTCTAGATAGACGAGAATTCAAACAAGAGGGCAACGGATGAGTTAGAAATTTATGATCGTCATTAGTTTGAGATCGTCATTAACCAAGAGAAGACATTACGCATTTATTACGCTTATTGATGACAAAGTGTAATAGATGGAGCAACGGTCACAGAGTGAGCTGTGAACTTCAAACAAAGATTTTGTAACGCACTAGCCATTGAGTATAAATACAGCAATTCATTGCTCATTAATTAGGCACACAACTATAAAAGAGAAGGCTATAGAAGTTAAAGGTACACACAAATACTCTACAAAAATCACTCTCTAGTTAATTCTCTCTAAAATCTTTCTCCCTTACTAACTTAAGCATCAGAGGCGGTTTGGCTAACACCACACCGACGTGTTACTCTTTCACATAGTTTATTTTTGCAGGTTTTCCTCTAACAGAGATGATCCCAATGACAGCTTTGTCCATCTATTACGACGAGGAGCTCAACTGTTGATTTTTTGCATCATCAACTACAATAGCCCATATCAGCCACCACAATCACAATAGCTGCCACCACTCTACCACCATGCCACCTACCAAAACCAATTAAAAAAAAAAAACCAATGAACAACCATAACAACACACTGCCACCCCCACATATCCTAGCACTACCCACCTATCCACCTAAAAATTTCCAATCACCACCCACTAATCCATATCAACAACACCACCACTCATTGATCCACCATCAACAACACAACAACCATCATATCACAGTGCCATTGCCAGAAACACCAAGTAAACCCACCAAGCAAACCCATTAAACACCAGAGCCACTATCGAAACTCAGCCCTAGACCTACCATGCCACCACGACCCACAACCCACGTCCCACCACACCAATCCATTACGATCCTTAGCCTTAGACCCACCAAGCAAACCTATCAAACGCTAGAGCCACCACCAAAACTCAACCTCAAAACCACAACCAAAACCGATTAGCAAACCCATTACCACCCACAACCAAAACTAATTTGCAAACCCACAACCACGCTAATCTCACCACCACAACAACCACCAGATCTTTGACCTCATCGATCTCGCCCAGAAAATCCGATTTGCAAACCCACAACCATGCTGTGAGAGAGGGATTGATGAGGAAATGGGTAGAAGGATAGTGGCTAGTGAGAGGCATGGGGAGAGAAAGGGTCATCGACAGAGGCATGAGAGAGAAAGAGAGAAAATGGTGACCGGAGAGAGAGAGAGAGAAAGAGAGAGAAAAGAGTTGAAAGACAAAAGGTGAAAAGAATAAAATATATTATTTTGGTTTACAATTGTGCTACAGTGCTATCATACGTTTAGGATGGCACTATAGCACAATTGCAAATTTTTTTGCAATTGCAAGACCATGTAATGGGCTATTTTTGTACCTTGATGCTAAAATATACCAACATATAGCATATGGAAGACCAGGTGTGAATGCTCTTACTACCAACTGCTGAACTTAAAAGGGACTTCCTTTGGGGCTCAACCCTAAGAAAAAGAAAATTACACTTAGTTAATTGGAACAAACTAACTTTGACCAATGACCTAGAGCGTTTGACTATTTTGAAAATGAGAGCCAAAAGCTCAGCAATATTAGCCAAGTTATGTTGGAGATTAGCATTTGAGCAAGAAGCTCCTTGAGCAAAAATGTTGGTTAACTTAGTAATAATGGGAAGAAACTCCCTTGTTCTCGAGATTGGGCTACTTGTAAAGTTGGTTGTAATGTCTTTAAGCTTGACTAAAATGATTTGTTAGTAATGAAATTTAATTTGTTTTTGGAATGATTTTTGGCTTTCTTCTGGCCTGATTAGAATCCATATACATGATCCACTCACTTTAGCAGAGGAACATATGTTGGTTCACACTTTTTTGGTTAGGAATCAGATGCAACTGTTATCCTTTGGGCTGCCAAATAAGATTGTACAGGAAATCAAAGGCACCCCAACTTCCTTTAACCCTCTTGCAAAAGCTAAACTAATTTGGGCTTTTTACAAAGATGACTCTTTTTTTTCTTTGGGAAGTTTATCATATTGCAAAAGGTTTAAACCTGTTGAACCTAAAATTTTTTAATGGTGCTTAGGTTGAAGAAAATCTCAATGAACAGAATTTCTAACAAAGCAAGATAGAGGTTCAAAGATTACCAACAACAAAATCAAGATTACTCAATATTTAGTGAAAAGAGAAAGGCTAACAAAAGGAGAGAAAGTGAGAGAAAGATCGAGAGAAGAATTGAGTGAATAAAACTTGTATTGAACAACAAAGAATTCTTACATAAATACAATTGAGCTCAATGAGCTATTTTCATACCATAAGATCACTCTAACAACTTAATTAACTGCCCACCTTATGCGGATCTAAGCCCCTGAAAATTAGGAAATACAGTTAAGCTCTTCCAACTGAATTTCGCGACAAGTCCAACTACTCTTTGAACTGAGTGATACGCACCGTTTTACTAATACATCTTCCAAAGTCAGTTATTAAGCTAAACGATGCGTTTGGTTACACAAATTCTATCTAAATGAAACGACGCATTTAATTGAACCACTGTCGTTTTGTTTGTGCTTCTTCTTCATTAGACTTCTTCTTCTTTACAGGTCTAGTACTGTTATCTTCAACACCCCCCCTCAAACTGATAGGGGAAGAATCAACCAGAAGTTTGGCATGATGAAAATGAAACAGAGGAGCAGGGAGTGATTTGGTAAACACATTCGCAAAGTTGTCCTTTCCATAAATAAAACCAATTTGTAATTGCTTGCGAAGGACCTTCTCATGAGTGAAGTGATAATCTACCTCAACATGTGTGGTATGAGAGTGAAAAACAAGATTGGCAGATAAAGCAATTGTGAAAATATTGTCACACCAAATGACAGGGACATGAGAGAGAAAAATGCGAAGCTCTTTGAACAAAATACGGAGCTAAGACAATTCTACCACTGTGGTAACTAAGGCATGATATTCAGCCTTCGTTGAAGAACGAGACACAGTACTCTGCTTCTTAGCAGACCAGGAAATAGGATTAGGCCCAAGAAACACAAGCAAACCTGTTGTAGAACGGCGATCAGTAGGATCCCCAGCCTAGTCTGCGTCTGAGAACGCAGTAAGAGTCAAAGGACCAGGAGTGAAAGAAATCCCAAAATGCAAGGTACCTCTGATATAACGAAGAACTCGCTTAGCGGCCTCCAAATGAGTGGTAGTAGGATGATCCATGAATTGGCATAACTGATGAACACTAAATGCAATATCTGGACGAGTGAATGTCAGATATTGAAGAGCACCAACCATGCTCTTGTATTGAGCAGGATCTGAAAGAGTAACCCCATCATGAGGAACCAAACATGTATATGGACAAAAGGGAGTCTTAGTAGGTTTGGAGTTTTCCATATGAAACTTGTGAAGCACATCATAGGCATATTTTGATTGAGTAAGAGTGAGACCATGAGCAGTTTGGGTAATTTGGACGCCCAAGAAGTAATTGAGTAGGCCTAAATCTTTAAGTTCAAAAACCTGACCAAGAGCAGCAATTAGATTGTGGACTTGAGTAGAATCATTCCCAGTGACAATGATGTCATCAACATACAAGAGAAGATATATAATGGTATTGGTTGAGCAGAAAATAAACAAGGAGCTATCTGCTACTGAAGCAATGAAGCCAAGATGAAGCAAGTGAAAAGCAAACCTTTCAAACCAAGCCCTTGGTGCCTGTTTGAGACCATAAAGAGACTAATGCAACTTACAAACATAATCTAGATGAGCAGAATCCGCATAGCTTGGAGGTTGATGCATATACACTTCTTCTTTGAGATACCCTTTAGAACTAGTAAGATATCCAATGAAAATACATTCTTTAGTCCTAGGTTCAAGCTTGTGAGCAGTGTAGGGTCTAAGATTGGGATAACAAGCACAACCAAAGATTTTAAGTTGAGTAAGATCATGTGAAGAAGAGTATAGCTTAGACCAAGGAGATTTCCAACCAAGAACTAAAGTAGGAAGCAGATTAATCAAATTAACAGCTATTTAAGCTGCAAAAGTCCAATAAGAATAAGGCATAGAAGCTTGAGATAAAAGGGTAACATTGGTTTCTATTATATGCCTGTGTTTTCTCTCAACAACACCATTTTGCTGAGGTGTATGAAAGCAAAAGAGATGATGAGTAATGCCATGTTGTGACAAATAAGATTTGAAGTCATTGGAGGTAAATTCACCACCTCCATCAGACCTAAATGTCTTGATTTTTGAGGAAAATTGATTCTTAATCATAGCATTGAAATGAGCAAATTTAGTAAAAGCATCTAATTTGGACTTCAATAGATAAAGCCAACTAAATCTAGAATAATGATCAACAAACAAAATGTAATATCTAAACCCATTGATAGAAGCAACAGGTGCAGGACCCCACAAGTCGGAGCGTACAAGTTCAAAAGGAGAAGAAGCTGTAAATTGAGAATTTTGAAAAGAAAGATTGTGCATTTTACCAAATAAGCAATGAGTACAAGTTTGATCCATAACATTGTTATTATTTGGTAGACATCCACAGTATCACTCCCTTTCTCTAGATTATGAAGTTCACCCTTAAGATTTATGATGTGAGATCGTGAAATTGAATAAAACCTATTTTTAAGCACCTTCTAGACTTCTATAGCAGTAGCACATCCAACAGTAAGTGCAAGAACAGAAGGAGACAAAGTTGAACTTATAAAGGTAAGCAAAGCCTTTTCCTTTGATTTCCAAACTAAGAAATCTGGATTCACAATTGTAGTGTATGTTCCAGACAAATCTTTGAGAAGTTTCTTAGAAATTAGTTGAGGTTCTTCAAGCAACTCAAACAAGGAATAGGTTTCAAGAACCATAGAAATCTAATATTTCCACACAATATAGTTGGTATTATCTAGCTTCACTGTCATCATATTTGACATATTAGACAAAAGTAAAAGAGGCTGATTTACTGGATTAGCAACTAAGCTAGAAGACATTGTAGAAGTAGATGAGGATGATGCCATTGTTGAGTTTGAAGCTGCCATAGTTGAGTTTTGAGTCGTAGCAGTAGTTGGCTCTGATACCATGAAGAAAATCTCAATGAACAAAATTTCTAACAAAGTAAGATAGAGGTTCAAAGATTACCAGCAACAGAATCAAGATTACTTAGTATTCAGTGAAAAGAGAAAGGCTAAGAAAATGAGAGAAAGTGAGAAAAAGATTGAGAGAAGAATTGAGAGAATAAAACTTGTATTGAACAAATAAGAATTCTTACATAAATACAATTGAGCTCAATGAGCTGTTTTTATACCATAAGATCACTCTAACAACTTAATTAACCGCCCACCTTATGCGGATCTAAGCCCTTGCAAATTAGGAAATACAGTTCAGCTCTTCCAACTGAATTTCGCGCCAAGTCCAACTACTTTTTGAACTGAGTGATATGCACCGTATTACTAATACATCTTCCAAAGTTAGTTATTAAGCTAAACGATGCGTTTGGTTACACAAATTCTATTTAAATGAAACGACGCATTTAATTGAATCGTTGTCGTTTTGTTTGTGCTTCTTCTTCATTAGACTTCTTCTTCTTTACAGGTCTGGTACTGTTATCTTCAACATAGGTATGGAAATCTGTAACTACTCTGAGAATCGAATTCTTCTTGTGGCTTTGCCTCCACCAAAGTGTCCCCACCAAAAAAGTCTTGAGTTCAAGGGGTTTTAGTCTTGATACAACTTGTGAGATTTGCGATGTTGCTTTGGAAACCTTTGATCACTTGTTCAGGAATTGCGTGCAAGCCAGCAAACTTTGGGAAGACTTGGGAATCTTGAATTCAGACAATGATTTCTTTGCCTCCCCTTTTGAAGTATGGTTATAATCAAATTGTATAATTTAAAAGTTTGTCTAAGTTTGCCGTCCCTTGGAAAATTATTTTGCAAGGGATGGGCTATCTAAATTGGGTAGTAAAAAAGCTTTAGATTTTGTAGTTTTTGAGAATCCATTGCCTGTGGTGCTTCCTTTTTTGGTTTTTGACAAAGCTAGTGGTATTTGTAATATGTGTATTTGTGGAGAAAATACACCCTGTTACGGGTGTATGTTTCTCTCCTCTCATAGCTGGTAGGATCCACCAGCTGTGGGTCCCACCAACTTGTGAGAGGGAGGAAGTATACACCCGTAATAGGGTGTACTTCCTCGTATTTGTGGTCAATTAATATATATTCCCTTTTTACCACAAAAAAAAAAAAAAAGACACTACATAAGTTCAATATCATGAAAAGTATAATGAAATTACCTAAAAGAAAAAAATTAAAAAAATATATATAAAAAGAAAAACCTTGAGGGAGAAAGAAAAAGGTGGTCAAAAACGCAAATGTTAGGAATAATAAGGGCAGTGGTGGCTCCAAGAATTTTGTTTAGGGGGGGTCATTAAAAAATTTTAATTAAAAAAGAACTTGAATATATTGAGTTACCGACAAAAAAAAAAAATTAATACATGAAGTTTTACAATTTCCTTCTACAAGTATTCAAATTTTGAATTGTTATATGATAGTTCATTATAAGTATTTATTGCCAATGTGGGTAGGTATGAGCCTATAATCATTTATTTTGTTAAGTTTATCTAACAATTTTATTTTTATGCAGTTTTTATAATCTATTTGTTATTGTTTTTATAAAAATATTTTAAACTAAATGATTAAACTAAACTCATTGGTTTTGTATTAATTATTGACGCACACAACCACACTCATTCATACATAAAATTATACACTAGTGTTTATACTTAACCAATCAAATGCTTCGACAATCACTAACTTTATGATTTTTTTTTTCTTGAATTTTACTAACTTTAGAACAAAAAGTTATTAAAACATGATAACAATATACACACATGTAACAAACCATTTCTATTTCCTAATTATTAAATTATATAAATTTGTATTATATTTATATTGTACACACAAACATCCACACACATCATAATTCACACAAATAACATTATAACAAAAAGTAATGCACACAATCAATATTAAACACACTCACACACCTAATATAAATTTATAAAAAATAGTGATACTTACTGATGATGCTTAGATTGTCAGTAGAAGTGTTCATCCTGAATGGAGTCGCCATCAACTGATCTTGATCTTGCAACGAGTTAAGCTATGAAAAGAAAGAAAGTGGTCACCGGTGTGGCGCCTGCTAAAAGGTTTCCGATGCCCAAGTTAGAATGACTAGAGCAACAGAATATCTGATATAGAATGTTTTTAGTGCATGTGTACCTTTTCTTTGGATCTTATGGGTTGGTATTTATACAGGTGTTTGCCTCTTTCTTCTAGCCATTGGGACTGCCTTAATGGTGATTTTATTCTCGAATTAGCAACGTCTTCATGGAACATTGATGGTGGGTTATTTCCCCAACGGTGTAGAGATTCATCATTGCTTTGTAACGCCTTATTAATGATTGAGGACTGACGAGTTTGCTTTGGCCTGATGGCGTTCACTGGTTGGACGGTCTCCAGGATCATCCTTGTCATTGCTTCATTCTATGGACGAATGGGTAATTGGGATCGTCAGCTGCCCCCTATTCCGAGGTCGTCCGTAGTCTGGATGATCAAAGGAATATAAGAAGTTTTTTTTTTTTTTTTTTTTGCGGTTGGGGTGCTTGGGGTTTCGTTCCCACATTGATTGCTCCGTGGCGGCGTGGCACGCATCATGGCCACGTGTCTCCCTTTGGTTGGTTGATGGGTCCTGTTTCCAGTGAAGCCTTTTCAGATTTCCCGCACTTTTCAAAGTAAAAGTTTTAATTTTTGCTTTTCTCTTCTCATTTCTACACTTTCTTTACTACGTTTGGTTTTTTCTGACTTTTCGGTTACGCGTTTTTGCTCCTAGTCTTCTTAGTTTCCTCCCTTATTTTCAGGTACGCCCCTTCTTTTGCTCCCTTTCCTTTCTGAGTTTTCATTTGTATTCTTTTTCTAGTGTTCCTATTTCCTTTTTGGGTGGTGTTGCTTTCTTTAATGGTGGATTCTTCTGAAATTAGGCGCGCTTCCCCCTTCATCGCCTTCTTATTTGCCTGCTTAGGGGCGTTGGTAGATTCCCGTAGTGCTACGTTAGGTACCGTTCCATCTAGTGATCCATATCCATATATTGGGGATTTTGTGGTGGCTGGTAGTGGTCTAGGGTCTGTGTTGGGTGAATTGTATCCGCTGTTGCATAACTCCCTAGTTTGGTTTAAATCCATTATAGTGGCTTTAAGGAGGGAAAATATGGGGTCTGAGATGGGTTCGGATAGTTTGGAAAAGGACTCGTCCTCTGATGTAGGCACGGTTGGAGCAAGGGTAGATACAGCTATTTCTGCACCATCTGGTGCGCCCTCATCCTCTCATCCTCCTGCTTCTGGTGAAGCTCGTCCTTTCCATGCTCTCAAGGAAAAGTGCTCCTTGAAGAGAGAGGTTTTTGACAAATTTAGGGACAGATTTCAATTCCCTAATGAGACTAGGGCCCGTCTTCCTAGGAAGGGTTAGAAGGCTTGTGCCTTTGCCCATGGAAAGGTTTGTTTCTATGAGGCTGCGTTTTTGTGCGGCCTCAGATTTCCCGTCCATCCGTTCATCTTGGAGCTTCTTCATTATTTGAACCTCGCTTCGGGGCAGCTTATGCCGAATTCGTGGAGAATCGTTATAAGCTGCATGGTGATTTGGACGATCATAGCTAACGGGGATATGATCACGATAAACGAGTTCGTCCATCTCTACCATTTGAAGGAATCCAAGGAGTTTGGGTATTACGAGTT
This sequence comes from Quercus tomentella, assembly GCA_028535165.1. Lineage (NCBI taxonomy): Eukaryota > Viridiplantae > Streptophyta > Magnoliopsida > Fagales > Fagaceae > Quercus > Quercus tomentella. Next base: position 48,648,539 of record JAPQVY010000156.1, read on the forward strand.
TGTGCCCTGGGATAGGAAGTCTCGTCTCGTCGTTGATCTTCCATCGTCCTTCCGTAACTGGAAGTCTAGATTTTTCTTCGTTTCTGGCGATGGTTGGGAGACTCTTTCTGATGACTTTTGGGGGGATGTCCCTAGGTTGCTGCGCCAGTGGGAGACCCCTTATCTTGGTGCGTTCGCTTCCCATGAGATGTTTTCCCTTCTTTTTTTTTTCTTTTTTTTTTGTTGTTGTATTGATCGTCATTCTGACCTTGCCCATTTTTCTATCTTGTAGTGAAAGAGCGTCCAGAGCTTGAAGGGAAGTTTAAAGAGAGGGTTCAAGAGGCCATTAAGTACGTGAGTACCATTGACGATTTTGACGAGCTGGTCGATTCGCGTACTTTAGCTCGTCATTGTTTGGGGCCAGAGCCATCAAATTACGTCCTTTGTGCAATTGATCGGGAAGAGAAAAGACGTGAGTTGTTTGAGTTATTTTATGTAAGATCATTTCTTCTCCTTTTCCTTAGGATTAACTTTACTCTTCTTGGTGTAGAGATGACGACAAAATTTAACAAGGAGATGTATGCTAAAATTAAGGGGAAGAAGAACAAACCCCTTTCTGCTATTGGGCAAAGAAAGTTGAGGATTACTGACAAGGATAAGGAAAAGGAGACAGTGGAGAGAGTCTCGTCCACCCCTGCCCTGGATCTAGACGAAGGTCAGGCAGCTTCTCCCGGTGTTTCAATTGAAGAAGTTGTTCGTCCTTCTAAAAAGCGAAAGACTGGAGACAAAGGGAAAGAAAAAATAGGTTCTAGTGTTTGGGAGGACACTGGAGTGGCAATGGATCGTGCAAGCGAGCTCCTCACTCCCGGGGAGATGAAAGAGATGTCAAGTGTGCCTTCCCACGAGATGGTGAGCCGTCACGTTCACAAGCTCGTGCAGGTAATTGTCCTATTTTTACCCCTTTCTTCCTCGTCCTTAAGGTTTAAATCTTCTTTGTTAATTTTGGCTGCCTTGGTTGTTAGGTGTTGGGCGAAACCATGCACATCACCACCCAATATTTGGCGAACGAGGAGAAGGCCGTTGTGGCCAATTCAAAAGTGGAAGCACTAGAGGTCGAGGCTTCAGGGTTACGGAGAGATTTGATTGCTGCTATGGACGCCAATAATGCTTCTAAGGAGCAACTCAAAGTTCTGTCCGAGAAGTTGGATTTCGAGAAACAGCTAGTGAAGCAGAAAGACGAGCTTCTTGCCTCGGCTGGGCAAAGGATGAAGGCTGCCGTTGCTAAGGCCATCCTTGCCTTTCAATCCACTGACGAGTATAATACCATTCTATTTCAGTGGTATTTTAAAGGCTTTGAATTGTTGAGGAGGTATTTGATCAAACATGGCCCAGAGACCGACTTGGAGGAATTGGACTTTGAGGCAGTTGATAAAGAAATGGAGGAGGACGAAGCTGCCCTGGCAACTCAGGCTGCAACATCTGCTGGTGCGGACCCTTCTCAGGCTGATAAAGACGAAGAGAATGCTCCTCCTGCTTGAACTCGCTGCCCCTTGAAGAAGAAAACCCTTTTTTTTTTTTGTTTTGAAAAAGTGCCTTGTATGTTTTAAGGCCACTGTACAACTTATATTTGAATGTTCCCTTGGTTTTGGGACTTTTCTGAACAATTTGCATCCTTTTATATAAGATATATTTTGTTGATATTTTCCTTGTTCGTTTCAATTGTGGATGTATTTTCTTCGTCCTTATGGGGACTTATGGAATTTCTGTTGAAACACCTTCTCCAAGTATTTTCTCCGTCCTTCTGGGGATTTGGAGAATTTTTGTCGAAGTATTTTCTCTGTCCTTCTAGGGACTTGGATTTTCTTCGTCCTTATGAGGACTTAGGGAATTTCTGTTGAAACACCTTCTCCATCCTTCTGGGAACTTGGAGAGGTATTTTCTCCGTCCTTCTGGGGACTTGGAGAATTTTTGTTGAAGTATTTTCTCCGTCCTTCTGGGGACTTTGGAGAATTTTTGTTGAAGTATTTTCTTCGTCCTTCTGGGGACTTGGAGAATTTGTGTTTGTCGTCTTTTTCTGGACAATGTTCATCCATTTGAGGAGTTTTATCGTCTCTTTGACTTAGACGATGTACATCCATTTAAGGAATTTTATTGTCTTTTTTTATTTGGATAATGTACATCCTTTTAAGGAATCTTATCGTCTTTTTGATTGGGACGATGTACATCCATTTAAGGAATCTTATCGTCTTTCAGATTTGGACGACCATTTTGGTCTTTCGAAATAATTAGAGCGCATGAATTGCTGGATAATACTTGTGAAACGCTGGATAACAACTTATGAAATTCTGAATGATCACTTATGAAATTCTGAATAATCCTTTATTAAATTCTGAATAATCACTTACTTGAATACATAACTTGTATTAAAAAGAACGGAATCAGATCATGCTAACTGCTTATAATCATGCTAGGGTTCCTTCTCGTGATACCTCTTTAGATGTTCGACATTCCATGGACAAGGCAACTTATTTCCTTCTGAATCTTCTAGGTGGTAACTTCCTTGTTGTGAATAGTGGACGATTTTGTAGGGTCCTTCCTGGGTCGGGCCTAGCTTGCCTTGTGTTGGATCTTTTGTTGCAGGAGTCACTTTCCGGAGGACGAGATCCCTGATGCTGAATCTCTTTAGTTTCACTCTCTGGTTGTAGTATTCGGCTATCTTCTGCTGGTACTTGGCCATTCTTTGGGAGGCGTGGTCTCTGACTTTGTCTAGACAATCCAGGTTCAGCTTCAATTGATCGTCATTGCTTTGTTCGTCAAAGAACTTCTTTCTGAGGCTGGTGAGCCCTACTTCGACTGGGATGACTGCTTCTGTGCCGTACGTTAGGTTGAAGGGTGTTTCTCTTGTTGGTGTTCGTGCCATCGTCCTGTAAGCCCACAGGACACTTGGTAATTCCTCCGGCCATGCTCCTTTTGCCCCCATCAACCGGGACTTGATAATCTTAAGCAAGGTTCAATTGGTTACTTCTGTCTGTCCATTGGCCTGAGGATGTCCTGGTGATGAGTACTTGTTTTTGATACCTAGGTTCGAGCAAAATGCCCTGAACCCATTACTGTCGAACTGATGACCATTGTCTGAGATGATCGTCCTTGGTATCCCGAACCTGCAAACAATATTTTTCCATACAAAATTTTGTACATTTGCCTCTGTGATCATTGCAAGAGCTTCCGCTTCGACCCACTTTGTGAAGTAGTCGATTGCAACGAGTAGAAACTTCATTTGTCTCTTTCCCTGTGGTAGGGGGCCCACAATGTCGATCCCCCACTGTGCAAACAACCATGGCGAGGAAATGGTCGTCATTTTTTCCCCTAGGACTCGTTGAACATTCCCATACCTTTGGCAACTGTCACACCTTTTCATGAAATCTACTGCGTCTTGCTGCATCGTGGGCCAGAAATAGCCTGCCCTCATGATCTTCCTGACGAGGGACTTTGACCCCATGTGATCTCCGTAAACTCCCCCGTGTACCTCCTCTAGGACATATCTGGCCTCTTCCTTTTCTATACATCTTAAGTAGGGCTAGGAGAAGCCCCTTTTGTAAAGCTCGTCATTTAGTACTGTAAACCGTGCAGCTCGCTTTTGGATCTTCTTGGCTTCTTCTGGATTTGGTGGTAATCGTCCATCTTTGAGGAATGACAAAATTGGACTCGTCCATCCCGAGTGGGTGTGCATAGGGAAAGTTTGAAGCTCTTTGATGCTAGGGGAGTTTTGTTTTTCCAGTCTCCAATCACCTATCTTGTCCTTGTCATTTGTTGATGCACTCCGTGCTACTTCGTTAGCTTCTGCATTCTGATCCCGTGGAATCTGAACAAACTCTGCACGATGAAAGTTGCTTATCAACTGATTCATCAATTTGAGGTATTTCTGCATTCTTGTTTCTTTTGCTTCAAAATCTCCTCTGACTTGCCCAATGACGAGCTGAGAGTCGCTCTTAAGCACGATATTTTCAGCCCTAAGTGCTCGAGCTATTCTTAGCCCTGTCAACAATGCCTCATACTCCGCTTCGTTATTGGTTATAGGGAATTTGAGCTGGACCCCATACTTGAGAACGTCCTCTTTAGGGGAGGTGATAACAACACCCGCTCCGCCTCCTTTCTGAGTGGACGATCCATCTGTATTGATCGTCCAAAGGTTTTCTTGGTTATCTGCATGCTCAGGGATGGTGAATTCTGTTATGAAATCTGCCAATGCCTAAGCTTTTACGGCCGTCCGTGGGCGGTATTCTATATCAAACTGGTTGAGTTCGATGGCCCATTGTACCATTCGTCCTGCGGCCTCGGGTTTGTTCATTGCTTTCTTGATGGGCTGGTCCGTCATTACTATGATAGGATTGGCTTGGAAGTAGGGGCGAAGTTTTCTTGAAGCCACTATTAGGGTGAAGGTGATCTTTTCTATGCGCGGATATCGAGCCTTAGCACCCTGGAAGGCCTGGCTGACATAGTACACAGGGAGTTGTACCTTGTTTTCTTCTCTGATCAAAGCTACACTAACTGCTGTGACAGATATCGCCAAGTATAAGAATAAGTCTTCGCCTTTCTTGGACAGACTCAAGAGTGGGGGGTTGCTCAGGTAGCGCTTCAATTCTTGAAATGCCGTCTCGCATTCCTCTGTCCAAACGAATGCCCTCTTCAAGGTCTTGAAGAAAGGAAGGCATTTGTCTGTTGCCTTGGAGATGAACCTGTTGAAGGCTGCCACTCTTCCTGTAAGTGATTGGACTTCTTTAATCATCTTTGGTGAGGACATCTCGAGGATAGCCCTCACTTTTTCGGGATTTGCTTCAATTCCTCTTCGCGACACCATGAACCTAAGGAATTTCCCTAAGGAAACCCCGAAAGCACATTTGGATGGATTTAACTTCATGTTGTACTGTCTGAGTGTGTTGAACGTCTCCTTGAGGTCGTCCAGGTGATCCTCCTCTTCTTTGCTCTTGACGAGCATATCATCAACGTATACCTCCACATTTCTCCCAATCTGTTTTTTGAACATTAGGTTTACCAATCTTTGATATGTGGCCCCTGCGTTCTTTAAACCAAAAGGCATGACCCTGTAGCAATAGAGTCCTTGGCTAGTGATGAAAGCAGTTTTTTCTTGATCTTCCTCGACCATTTGTATTTGGTTATACCCAAAAAATGCATCCATGAAAGTGAGAAGTTTATGTCCGGCGGTTGAATCTACCAGCTGATCAATTCTGGGTAAGGGAAAACTATCCTTCGGGCAGGCTTGGTTTAGATCCGTGAAGTCGACGCACATTCTCCACTTCCCATTTGCCTTCTTGACCATGACCACATTGGCTAACCACTTGGGATAGTAGACTTCTCGAATAAAATTTGCAGTAAGTAGCTTATTTACTTCGTCCATTACTGCTTTGTTTCGCTCAGGGACAAAGACTCTTTTTCTATGCTAGACGGGCTTCTTCTTTGGGTTTACATTTAGGCGATGCTGGACGATGTTTGTTGGGATTCCTGGCATATCCTCGTGACTCTAAGCAAATACGTCGAGGTTATCTTTCAGGAAGTTGATGATTCCTTCCTTCGTCTTTGTACTTAGGTTCGTCCCTACTTGGGTCGTCTTTTCTGGACTTCCTTCGACCAACTCTATCGTTTCTAGCTTTTCGACGATCTCTAGTGCTTTATCTTCGATTATCCACGCGTGGTTCTCTTTTGAGGCCAGAACGGCTTGGTAACACTCCCTTGCCAACACCTGGTCTCCTCTTATTTCTCCAACCCCCCGTTCTGTTGGGAACTTTACCTTCAAACAGTATGTGGAAGTAGCAGCTCTCCAGCGGTTGAGGGTAGGTCGTCCTATGATCACATTGTTGGACGAGGGTGAGTCTACCACAAGAAAATTGTGTTTGTTGGTTACCTGGAGGGGGTATGAATCGGCCGTGACTGTTAACGTCACTATTCCACGGTACACCTTGTCTCCACTGAAATTGACGAGGGGTGACTCGAAAGGACGAAGCCTTTTAGGGTCTACTTTTAATTGCTGGAAGGCGGAAAGGTAGATAATGTCCGCCGAGCTCCCATTGTCTACCAGAACCCTCCTTGTATTGAATCCCTCGATCATGATCATAATGACCAGTGGGTCATCATGAGGTTGCTTTACTCCTCTGGCATCTTCTTCTGAGAAGCACATGTCTTGGTTCGTCCGTCTTTGTTTCAGGGGAGGTAGGCTCTGAACACTGTTTACCTGCCTTTGGTGTGACTTTCTAAGGGATCTGATCGACCCCCCTGTGGTTGGTCCTCCCGTGATAGTTTTTATCTCCCCTAGTGCACTCTGTGGGCGAGGTGGTGGGTGATCTTCATCTCTTTGGGAACCTCCGTGCTGATCCTTCTTACTATATTTGCTGGAATCTCCCATTTTCACATACTTCTGTAGTTTCCCTTTCCGTATGAGTTCTTCTATCTGTTCCTTCAGATCCCGGCAACCTCTGTGTAGTGCCCGTGGTCTTTGTGAAAACGGCAGTATTTCTTCTTGTCGCGCACACTAGGTGACGAGTGGAGTGGTCTGGGCCATTTAAGAGATGGTTCGTCTCTTATTTCCGTTAAGATCTGGTCAATGGGCACCACTAAAGGCGTGAACTTCACTGGTTTAGGATTTTTGTCATCTCTTCGTCTACTTCCTTTGTCATTCCGTCGGTCAGCTCGATCTCTTTTTTGTCCTCGTCGATCGTCTTCTTTTTCCTTCTTCTTCTTCTTCTCCTTTGGTTTTTCTGCTCCATCTATGGCTGCTAGAGCGTCTTCAGCGTTCATATACTTCTGTGCTTTCAATAGCGCCTCTGCCATCGTCTTGGGTGGATTCTTTGCTAAGGAAACCACAAAATCTCTGGACTTTAATCTTGCCTTAAAAGTCGTAAGTTGCACCTTATCATCTGACTCATCTACCTCCAGCATTCCTCGTGTGAAGCGCGTTACATAGGATCTCAAGGTTTCCTTTTCACCTTGTTTGATCGTGAGCAAATGATCAGCTGTCCTTTTCAGATGTTGCCCACCAACAAAATGACGAACAAATGAGCTGCTTAGTTGTTCGAAGTTATCAATGGACGACGTTGGCAATTTGGTGAACCATTCCCTAGCTGCCCCTTTGAGGGTAGTGGGAAAAGAGCGGCACAGAATCTCATCAGGAGGTTGCTGAAGACCTAGGGTCGTCTTGAATGTGTTTAGATGGTCCAACGGATCTTTTAATCCGTCAAAGGGCTCGAGCTAGGGTAGGCGGAACTTGGAGGGTACCGGGCACTCCTGTACTGCTACAGTAAAGGGCGAATCCGTCTTTCTGACAATCCTGTCCAAACTTTGATCCGTCTTTCCCTTGATAGCATTTCTTAGCTCGTCCATTTCCTTCCTCATTTCCCTAAGGAAGTCTAAATTGGCTTCTTTTGGAGTGCTGGTTCGTCTCCTGTGACGATCTTCATCATTGTCCCTGTTGACTTCCGTGTGGTTATCTTCTTGCTGCAGCCGCTGCCTCATCTCTTGGTTTTGCTTGGTAATTTCTTCCACAGTTGCTGCTAGTGATTGAATTTGTAGGGCCAATGCCGTAGAATCTGGGTTAGTGCTGGACTCCATCTGAACTTATAATTTGGAATGGAACTGTGTGCTCAAGAGTTGTCCCCACAGATGGCGCCAAACTGATGATGCTTAGATCGTCAGTAGAAGTGTTTGTCCTGAATGGAGTTGTCGTCAACTGATCCTGATCCTGCAGCGAGTTAAGCTATGAAAAGAAAGAAAGTGGTCATCGATGTGGCGCTTGCCACAAGGTCTCCGATGCCCAAGTTAGAATGACTAGAGCAATAGAATATCTGATGTAGAATGTTTTTAGTGCATGTGTACCTTTTCTTTGGATCTTATGGGTTGGTATTTATACAGGTGTTTGCCTCTTTCTTCTAGCCATTGGGACTGCCTTAATGGTGATTTTATTCTCGAATCAGCAACGTCTTCATGGAACATTGATGGTGGGTTATTTCTCCAACGATGTAGAGATTCATCATTGCTTTGTAACGCCTCATTAATGATTGAGGACTGACGAGTCTGTTCTGGCCTGATGGCGTTCACTGGTTGGATGGTCTCTAGGATCATCCTCGTCATTGCTTCGTTCTGTGGACGAATGGGTAATTGGGATCGTCACTTACAATTCACAAACACTTACTCTTTATTCTCAGAGTTGGAAATACTTATAATAAAGGTGTGCAAAATTTAAGTCAGGGTATGCAAAAATATTTTTAAGAAAAAATTATAGTATTAAACTAACAAAAAAAAGATATTTTATATATAAATTTTTTTTTTGAAGTCACATTTGAACCCTGAGAATATTGTAGCGCCACCCCTGCATAAGGGGCTGTTTGGTTGGTAGTGTATTTTAAACAACAGTTTTTAGTATTTAAATAATATTATACATATTTTTATATATTTTTTCACCCATGCTTATTTCTAAAAAATACAAATAATGTTACTCGAACAACATTACCAAATGCCCCAAATTAGGCCACCAAGGTTTTTTTTTTTTAAGGTAGGCCACCAAGTTAAAAACCAACACAAAACAATAAGAAGAAAATAACAAATAAAGTCCAGCTCCATTGTTTGCACACTGTAAATTACCAACTTTACCGTCAATATGAAGCACCACGCGTGAACCATTAGAAGGTCAAAATCGTCATTCCCGATATTTCATTTTCATCGTAGTCTTCGTTGGCGAACATTCATTCTGTCATCTCTCTCTCTCTCTCTCTCGATCTAATCCAGCCAAAGCACAGACCCAAGGAATCAAACTCAGACTCAGCGCCACCGTCTCTGTGTGTGTGTGTGTCTCTCTGACTCTCTCGCTCACTCTGGCCAGAGGTACCAATTTCCATTTCTACCCTCCACAAGATCCAAATCAAAAACTCAAAAAAAAAAAGAAAAAAAAGAAAAAAAACACTTTCAAATTCGTTGTTTTTGCAAGAAATTGTAGTAATTTCAATTTCGTTTTTAATTGCATAACTATCAATGAGCTTCAAATCGTGACCTTATCAATTTTACTGTTGTACTAGATGAAAGAAAGTAGAAATGAAATGAAGAATGATAGAACTTCAAAATCTTCATCAGTTAGCTCTCTTCCACTCATTCTCGACGTAGATGACTTTAAGGTAAGCCTGTAAAAACCTAATCAATTTCAATTTCAATTTCAATTTCGGAATCATAGGTCTTTGGCTCTTTTGTTTTGGTAGTAGTGTTTATTAGCATTAGGTTTGGTTTTTTTATTTTTTGAGAACTTGCTTAATTTGAAGAGAAATTTGTAGGGTGATTTTTCATTTGACGCGTTGTTTGGGAACTTGGTGAATGAGCTTCTTCCGTCGTTTCAAGACGAAGAAGCGGATTCATCGGAAGGAGGGGGGCATGGTGTAAACGATGGATTGTCGAATGGATATTTGCGAGGTGCGGCCGCCGCACCTTTGTTTCCAGAAGTTGATAAGCTCTTAGCTTTGTTCAATGATTCTTATAAGGAGTTGGTTGATCTTCGAAAGCAGGTGCGGTTTTTTTTTAGAACCCTAGGTTATGAAATGTTGACTTTGATGAAAAAAAAAGAAAAAGAAAAAGAAAAAAGTAAATTAGTTGTTTGCCAAGGTTTCATTATTCATTTATTTATTTTTGTTTCAAACTGCTTGAAGATTGATGGAAGACTGTACAATCTCAAGAAGGAGGTGTCTATTCAAGATTTGAAGCACCGCAAGACACTTGCTGAGGTAAGGGGTTGATTTTTAATATTTTGTGAAACATTATGAATGCTAGATACGAAAAAAAAAAAAAAAAAAAAACCAAATAACTGGTTTTTGTGAAACCTCCAAAGTAGTGAAAATTTGTGTACATTTTGGATATTTGGGAACCTTGCTTTATTTCTTGGGTGGGGGGGGGGGGTTGGATTGAATTTTATTGGCTTTTTCTGTAGTTTTCGCAATACCGGTTCAGGACCATGAGTGGGGGATTGGGATTGATGCTTCTTGAGTTGTGTTTCTTTACAACTGAATTAATGTGATCTGGCGCTTTGTCTCTGATAATGGGTTCAACTCATTGGAATAGTGGGAACATGTAAATTATGAAAATACTCTGTATTCTAGTGGATTAGAATCTGAAAAGTGGAGTTGCATGCAGAAAATGGATTTTTTTTTTTTTGGGGTAATTTTTGTAGTTGCTTTGTGTTCATCATTGTGAATATGAGGTGATCTTCTGCATTGATAAATTTTATTACTTATTCAAAAAAAGGGGAGTTGCGTACAATAACTATACATCTCATTTTCAGCTGGAAAAAGGTGTGGATGGGCTGTTTGGTAGCTTTGCAAGGTTGGATTCACGTATTTCAAGTGTAGGACAGACTGCTGCCAAGATAGGAGATCATTTGCAGGTAAAGCTTTCCTATGCTTTACTGCATTATACCCTAGATCCCCAAACTTGATAAAATCTTAGTACCATCTCCATTGAAATTTTGTTATTTTATGTTTTTGTTTATATGTTATTTTTCTTGTCAGAGTGCAGACGCTCAGCGAGAAACTGCTAGTCAAACAATAGAGCTGATAAAGGTATTTGGTAATTGATCATTTAGTTTATGCTACCCTTTGTTTCACTAATTCCATGTTATTAATTTAATTCTTGCAGTACTTGATGGAGTTCAATAGCAGCCCAGGAGACCTAATGGAACTTTCACCTCTATTTTCTGATGACAGCCGTGTTGCTGAGGCTGCTTCAATTGCACAAAAATTGCGTAAGATGGCCTCACTTTCCTATATAGTTATATTTTCATATATTTTCATGAGCAAACTCCTTATTGGTTTGCAAAGCTTGATGATGTTCTCTCCAAACTTAACTGCTTTTTGTGACCTATTCATGAATCATTCTTTTGTTAGTAGAATTAGTTGTGAGAAGAGCAATGAAGACTTATACTGAAAAAGCATGAGAAAAATAGTTTGAGCTTCTTTGCAAATGTGAGAAGAGGGTTGAAGACCATGGAAGGTTTAGTGGAAGATTGTATGATATAAACAGAATTCAATGATCTAAAGTTTCTCTTTACTGAGAATGATTAGAGATGAATGTGCATAGGTCATCATGAGTTTGGAAGCTATACCCATGATTAGGTTTCTTTTATGTTTACACCAATAACCAGACCAACAGTTACATGGCAAGAATGTTAGAGAAGTTTCCAATATGATTGTGTCGTGTGAATTATCTGTGCTAATATTTTGAGGCTTTCACAAATGAAAGGAAGTTGGTTGGGGGGGGGGGGGTGCAAAAGGTTTTTATCATTAATATTTCTTTTTATATACTTTCTTATGCTTTCCAATGCCTGCCAATCATCTTATTGTTTCTATTGATTTCAGGGTCTTTTGCTGAGGAGGATATTGGAAGACAAGGCATAGGTGCAGCATCAGTTATGGGAAATGCAGCTGCTAGCAGAGGATTGGAAGTTGCGGTTGCTAATCTGCAGGATTATTGTAATGGTAAGTTTTACACAATAGTGGACATATTTGTTTATTATTAATATCAAAATTATTTATTGTGTTTTACATAATTTAAGAAGTTCACTTTGCTTGAAAGAATTTGAAAAGTGTGTGTGTATATATATATTTATAAAATGCTTCGATATAATTTCTTTTTGCCTGGATGACCCAATTTGAAATTTATGTTGGAAGTTGATATTGTTTTTCAATCTTAGTTCATCCGGGCAAAAAATTGGAAAATAAGATTGTTTGATATAAACAGAGTTTGTAATCTTAGTGTCTATTGAGGTTCTTGTATGATTGGGTGACTGCGTTGGGTAGCATCCCTTTGATGTCCTCTTTTGATTTTATAGACTTGTATGCGTGATTGTATTTTTTATATAGGGATAGATTCACATATCTTATATGTTATCTTCCCTTCTTCTTTTTTGAATTAATTTGTTTACTTTTTAAAAGAAAACATAGATGGTACAAATAATAACTATATACAAAGTTTCAACAATGTTGCATAGTACTTTATAATTCTGCATTTTTTTAAGTAATAATTTCATTAAAAGTGCAAAAAGGGCCAAGAGTCCAAGACCCTAGTACATGGGATGTATGCAAAGGAAGAGCCAAAAACAAAGAGAAGAATACAATGAATTATCTAAAACTCATGTTATCCAAGAAATCAACTAATCAAGCAAACTTGAGGTGGAGAAAGACGATGCTAAAGTCCACTCATTTAGAGTCTTTAAAATAAAAATTTTAGTCAAGAGCCTTGTAGCTGAACTGACACATTCTTTTGTTTCTAATGGAGACGTCTAAGGTTCAAACCATCTCTCACTGTAAATATCAAATTTAGCCCAAAAAAAAGGGATCATTTTTGTCACAGGTAGCTCCTTTCCTTCAAAAAATTTTGTTTCTCTCTCCAGATACACCACCACAGACATAACAGCATAGCCTTCCATACTTCACTGTTACTCCTCTTTCCAAATAGTCCTTTCCAGCGGTATAACATGCCCACCACCAAATTAGGCATCACCCAATTCACACCAAACAGGGAAAACACAAGTGACCACAATTGTCTGGCAAAATCACAATGGAGGAATGAATGTGCAACTGACTTCTCTTCACTCTTACACATGTAACACCAATTCATGATACTTATTCCCATCATTCTAAAATTGTTTGTAGTTAAAATTTTCCCTAATGCAGTACACCAAAAGAAGAAAGCCAACCTCAAAGGTACACCAACTTTTCAATGCTTTGCTATGGAAATTGTTTTTCTCCTTCCATTGTGGCCTTATTATAATGACTTCTCACTTCAAACTGATGATTCTTTTGGGGTTACATGCCATTTTGTCTTCCTCTTCCCAGCTTATCGTACCAGCATACAAGTCCACCCTTAAATGTGCCATGGATTCTAATTCCTAATATTGAGTTACCTTGAGGAAAATTGGGTTCCAATGAGAGCTATTGTTGTGTAACTCTAGATAGTCTATCACTTTTGCATTGCTATCTATAGCTATTAAAAATAAATCCAGATACTTATCTAGTTTTCCTTAATTGTTTTTTTTTTGATAAGTAATAAGATTATATTGATATAAAAAAGGAACACCCTAGTACACAAGGAGTGAACAAGGGATAAGAAATCAAATATAAAAATTGCAAGAGTCTAGGAAATCAATAAAAGAAGGGAATGATTGTTTTTGCAAAGCAAATAACCAATCCCTTAAAGTTCTAAAAAAGAGTAGCTTGAGGTCCGGAATAGATCTCTCAATATCTTCAAAACATCTACTATTTCTCTCCCTCCAAAGACACACCACATTAAGTAATGAGGAATGATGGACCAAATATAACCATTTCGATGACGACCAAAGCTGCCTTGCCAACACTCTAACAGCCCCAAAACCGTGTGCGGCATAACCCAAGTTACTCCAAATAGACCCAAAACCATCGACCATAGATCCATAGCAAAAGGACAATGAAGGAAAAGATGGTCAACCGATTCACCATTTCTCTTACACATGTAGCACCAATCCAAAATCCACACCTTCCTCGTTCGTAAATTATCAATCGTCAAACATTTCCCTAAGGCAGCAGTCCAAACAAAGAAAGCTACTCTAGAGGGAATCTTCTGCTTCCAAATACTTTTCCAAGGAAAACCAAGGAAAGTGTTGCCAACTAAAATTTTATAATAATCACTAACCCTGAAACCCTTATGTTTGCTATGTTTGCTAGGAATCCAACACATTTTATCCTCACCTAGCCCCCTTAAAGGAGAAGCATAAATGGTTTCCATGAAGTCTGACATAGCCTCTAGATCCCGATCATGCACCCCCCTAAAGAATCTCACATCCCAAAAAAGGACACCATTGGCGGACTTCATAAGCTCAGCCACACTGGCATCCTTATTCCTGCAAAATCTGAACAAGTCAGGATATCTAACAGCAAGAGAAGTCTTTCCACACCACCGGTCTTGCCAAAACTTCACTCTAGACCCATCACCAATATCATACAGAGTATGGCGTGAGAAAGAAAGCCATCCCTGACTGATATTTTTCCATAAACCAACACCATAAGGGCCATTCATAGATTTGGTACACCAGTGCCCCCCCCCCCCCCCCCCCCCCCCCAATCCATATTTCATCTCTAACACTTGTCTCCAAAGGGCATCTTTCTCAATCCCAAATCTCCAAAGCCACTTCCCAAGTAAAGCTTCATTGAAAAGTCTTATCTTCCTTATCCCTAAGCCACCCGAAGAAATAGGAGCACAAACAGTAGCCCATTTAACCAAATGAATTTTAGGATCATCTCCAAAACTGCCCCGTAAGAAATTCCGCTAGAGCCTCTCAATTCGGTTAGCCACACTAGCAGGTATAGGAAATAAAGATAGAAAGTAAGTGGGTAAATTAGATAGGGTGCTTTTGATTAGGCTGACTCTACCTCCCTTGGATAAATATAAGCGTTTCCAACCTGCCAATCTCCTCTCCATTTTCTCTAGAATTGGATTCCATATAGACTTATCCTTGAATTTAGCACCCAAAGGAAGACCCAGATATTTCATTGGGAGAGAACCCTGCTTGCGGCCAAGAACGACCAGGAAAAGGTCAATATTATGGACTACCCCAACTGGAACAAATTCTGACTTGCCCAGGTTAATCTTTAGACCTGACACCACCTCAAACCAGATAAGAATCATACGAAGAATCAAAATCTGATCTAAATCAGCCTCACAAAAAATTAGCGTGTCATCCGCAAAAAGGAGATGAGACACCGCCATGGATCTTCCCTCCAAGTTACCCACACTAAATCTTGACATGCGTCCTTCATGAACTGCTTTATCCAACATTCTTCCAAGAGCTTCCATCACCAAAACAAACAACAATGGAGACAACGGATCACTTTGCCTCAAACCTCTGGTGTTACCAAAGAATCCACAAGGAGAGCCATTAATCAAGATGGAGAAACGGACTGTAGATAGGCAAAAGAAGATCCATTGTCTCCATTTGGCAGAGAACCCACTTCTTTATAACTTCTTTCTTCCTTAATTGTGATACCTCCACTCCAAATATCATGCCAAATGCAAATTTAAAATTGTTCCCAGAAACAAGATTTTGATAGCGAGTAATGTGATCTTTGGGCAAAAGTTGTCAAGTTTAAAACATATATGTTATAGAGAAGTAGTGGGCACATGGAACTTATTTTGAAAATATATTTTGGGCAATTTTAAAATTCTATAAATTAAGGATTGGAAAAAGAAACCATTTTTCAGCAATTCCATTTAATATTGGAGTTATATGATTTATTTAATATTAATTTCTATTAATATGTTTGTTCTGTGTAGAACTGGAAAACAGATTGCTTGCTAGGTTTGATGCAGCATCACAGAAAAGAGAATTGTCTACAATGGCAGAATGTGCTAAAATTTTATCTCAGGTAATTGTATTTGTCAGGCCTGATAGGTAATAATTTATTTAGTATTAATTCTACTTATCAAAAAAAAAAAGAAAAAAAAAAAGAAAGAAATTTAGTATTAATTCTAAACTTAATGGCGTTAGCAACTAACTCTTCTCTCCCTCCCCCACTTTCTCCCTTCCCATTCTTTCTTCATCTCTTTCTCTTTTCCATGGTTTTTTTTTTTTGATAAGCAACGGAAAATTTATAATAAGGAAGAACACAACCCCATACATAGGAAATGTACTAGAGAGGCCAAAACATCAAAAAACCAAATTACAATGATCAAGCAAAATAGGAAGGGAAAAACAAGAACAAGATGGTAAAACTAAACACCATTCGAGAAGAGTAAAAAAGAAAAAAGACTTAAACTCAAGAATGGACTGCTCGCGACCCTCAAAGCTTCTAGCATTTTGTTCCCGCCAAATACACCACATCAAACAGTGCGGCACCATCCTCCATATAACTATATTACGATGATGCCTGAAATTGCATGACCAACAATCTAACAAATCCACTACCCTTTGTGGCATCACCCAACAAATACCAAACAAGCAAAAGACCATACTCCACATCTCATAAGCTATAGGACAGTGAAGGAGGAGATGATCTACAAATTCCCCACACCTTTTGCACATATAACACCACTCAAGAACAACAAAATGCCTCTTCCGAAGGTTATCAATAGTTAGAATCTTGCCTAAAGCAGTAGTCCAAGAGAAAAAAGCAACCCGGGGGGAACCTTCGATTGCCACATCATTTTCCATGGGAAAGAAGTGGCGGTAGAGGGGGATAGGGAGTGATAATACCCGCTCACCACGAAACCATGACTGCTGGCTGGCTTCCAACAAAAAAAAGTTTGTCAGAACCAACACCTTGCATCTTTGTGGAATAGATCAAAACCATGCACGAATCCAAAGATTGTGACTCTTGATCATTCACTAAGTGGCAAAATTGTAAGTCCCAAAATATTCTCCCAATTGCATAGCACATAACCTCAGAGGCCAAAGCATCCCTTGTCCTACTAATATTATATAAATCTGGAAACGCCTCGTTAAGAGGACGATTCCTACACCACACATCATCCCAAAACTTCACGAGTACCATCACCCACATCATACCGAAGGAACTTAGAAAAATTCAGCCAGCCCCTTCTAATGGACTTCCACGTACAAACACCATATGCCCCAGACACGGATTTTGTACACCAACCATCCCACTCATTCCCATACTTCGCCCCAATGACCCTTCTCCAAAGGGCATCATTCTCCACACCATAATGCCACAATCATTTGGCTAATAAGGCAGAATTAAACCTTCTCAAGCACCGAATGCCTAGCCCTCCATTCTTCACTGGCCTACATACCTTCGACCAATTTACTAAATGAAGTTTACGTTCATCACCAATACCATTCCAAAGAAAGTTTCTTTGTAATTCCTCCATCCGCTTGGCCACCTTAACTGGAATAGGGAAAAGAGAAAGAAAATAAGTAAGCAGGCTAGAGAGAGTACTCTTAATAAGGGTAACCTTGCCCCCCTTAAATAAATACAATCTCTTCCATCCAGCTAGCCTTCGCTCCATCTTCTCCAGAATAGGATTCCAAATTGTCTTATCTTTAAAGGAAGCACCCAACGGAAGACCTAAATATTTCATCGGAAGAGCAGACTCTCTACAGCCCAAAATCTCCACTAGCTCATGCAAATTAGGCACATCCCCAACTGGAACCAATTCAGACTTTCCTAAATTAATTTTTAGCCCTGACACCTCCTCAAATCTAGAGAGAATCCCACCAGAGCTGTTATATGATTGCTGTCAGCATCACAGAAAACAAGAGTATCGTCCGCAAACAACAAATGAGACACTGTCATCAAGGAACCAATTGCATTCGCCACTGAGAAGCCCGAAAACTGTCCTGCTGCAATAGCTGCATCCAACATACAGCTCAATGCTTCCATGACAATATCAAAGAGAAAAGGGGATAACGGATCACCTTGCCTCAAACCTCTAGAACTCCCAAAAAAGTCAGAAGGACAACCATTGATCAAAATAGAGAATTTAACAGTTGATATACAACACCTGATCCACCTTCTCCACTTGTTAGAAAAACCACGCTGCTGTAACAAAAACATGAGAAACTCCCGATTCACATGGTCGTAAGCTTTCTCAATATCCAGTTTGCACAACACCCCCGGAACCCCTGCCTTCAATCTACTGTCTAAACACTGAGAAGCAATAAGGACAGAATCCAAAATCTGACAACCTTTTCCATGGTTTTTTATATGCAACATTGGGAGAGATCAATTATGGGCCACTTACAATTGTTCGAAGGCTTAGTGATGAATCGGTGTTAATTTTTTTTTTTTTGATAAGTATGAATCAGTGTTAATATATGTTAGTATTCTCCAAAAATCTGGAAACTTTTACAATATTGCTAGTTATTTTGGTTTTTATTTATTTATAAGTAATAGAATTTTATGAGCAAAAGGAGATACTTCATGCACCAGGATGTGTACACAAAGTACATCTAAGAGATTACAAGTACTAATCGTTACAAACAAAAAGAAATGGATTTAATAAAATCTATCACAAAATACATAGTCACTAGTGCCTATGGTTTTAGTTTTGGGTAGTGTTTATCATACACACCCTCTTTCACATTCTTATACACACACTTGAAATGCACTGAAATTGTTACTTCATGTCACGATTTCAGTGCATTTCAAGTGTGTATAAGAATGTGTTTAGTAGAGTGTGTACTGCTAATTTCCCTTTAGTTTTAGACCACTCAAACTATGATCTCAAGAAGCTAGCTTTCTACTCTTCAAAATTAATTCCATATTATCATTAAAAAAAAAAAAAAAATTCCATATCATGGAACATTCAATTGTTCCTCTCCTTCTATACAGTCCACATTAAACAAAGAGGATTTTTTTGAATGTCCTATTTTTACTTTTAACACTTTTTATTCTCCTTTATGAGAAATGTTGGCTTCCAGCCTTCCACAGTTCCAATCATCCAATGCCTATGCTTTGCCTTTATTTGCAACACCCAATCACCTGGCTGTTGCATAGATTTGTAGACTATTCCATAGTCTTTCTCCTAGGTTTGGTAGGCTGGTGTTGTATGTGCAAGAGAAGTGGAAACTCTATTGACCATCGGTTACTTCATTGTTCCTACTTAGTTCTATGGTCACTGGTGTTTTGTTTGTTTGGGCTATGCCTAAGAGCGTTTTGGCATTGTTGGAGTGTTGGAAGGGGGTTTAGGTAGGCATAGCAGTGTTGATATTTGGGGCCCGTTACCTTTATGCGTAATGTGGATTATTTGGAGAGAATGTAATAATTGCACATTTGAAGGGACAAGAGCGATTGCATTTGGTGTTAAAATAGTTATTATTCTGTGTTATGTATGATTGGATGGCAGCCTTAAGTATTTCTTTCTCTAATTTTCTGGAATTTTGGATTTTGTACTTTTAGATGATTTTAATAGCAACCCTTGTACACTTCCTGTGTACATTGGTTGAGATGTTTCTCCTTTTTTTTTTTTTGAATAAAAATTCAGTGTTTTTTCTTTTGTTTTTGCCAAATGGGTCAGCACATTAAATAGTGATTAACTACTTTTTATTTGGTTACTTGCATCTTCAAAACATTAATGGCTGTCTGCTTTTCAAAATAAGAATAATGGCTGTGTATTTAATTTCTGGAACTTGTATAGATTTTATATGCTTTGACGTATTACTCTCTGATGTTATCCAAATTATGATGCAACTTACTGCTTTGTCAAAATCTTAAGCATTGATGCAAAGAGCCTTTAGATTTCACTTGCCTTCTTTATTATTGTCTTTATCCTTATAATCGTTTATTTTTTGGCTGCTCGGGGGGAGGGGAGTTTTGGGTTGTGGGAGACCATTTTGCATCTTGGTTGTTTCATTGTTCTATGATTTTGATTTGACCTATTTTTCATTTTGAGCTGATAATATGAATTTAGGATGCTGTAATAGTAGGATAATTATTTATATATATATATAAAAAAAGTGAATCAGCTAGCTTTAACTGAATCTGAATAATCTGTTAAAAGTCACTGAGGGATCCCCCTTCACCTCTGCTTCTCCTTCCTTCTTTTTCCTTCTTAATTTGACTGGCCTACTTTTTGCATTGCAGTTTAATAGGGGTACTAGTGCCATGCAACATTATGTGGCAACACGTCCAATGTTTATTGATGTGGAAGTCATGAATGCAGACACAAGATCAGTTCTTGGTGACCAGGGTGCACAAGCTAGTCCCAGCAATGTTGCTCGTGGCCTTTCTTCATTGTACAAAGAAATTACAGGTTTGAAGGATTGTCACTCATCTTAATGTGAAGGATTGAATTTTTTGATACATTTGTTATGTCTTTGTTATTCTCTTGCAGATACTGTGCGTAAAGAAGCAGCAACAATTATGGCTGTATTCCCTTCTCCCAATGAAGTTATGGCAATTCTAGTTCAGGTATGCATGCGGGGACTCTTTTTTTTCTAGGTTTCATGGACTTAAATTTTTTTGCAATTAAACTTTAATGTAACATAAAATTCGTATTGGTTGTTAATTTTATAAATATGACTACTTTTGTATGTTGTATGCAGCGAGTTTTGGAGCAGCGAGTGACAGCTCTCCTTGACAAATTATTAGTGAAGCCATCTCTTGTGAATCTACCTCCTATGGAAGAGGGTGGACTTCTATTAGTGAGTAGATTAACTATGGTTTTGTTTTTACTCATACAAATTCCAGGTTGAACCAACGATCTCATCCTTTTTTTTTCTTCATATTTAACTTGAGTTTTCAGTATCTAAGAATGGTAGCAGTGGCATATGAGAAGACACAAGAACTAGCTAGAGACTTACGAGCTGTTGGATGTGGTGACTTGGATGTTGAGGGTAATGAATTTAATATGCTTGTGCTTTTGGATTTTACCTAAACGTTTTCCTTATTGCAAACTTCCCATCTCTGAGAGAAATACTGGTTTGGCCAATGACCTATGGGCCAAATGGCACCACCACCATTAATATGGGCTATTGGGTGCAAAGATTCAAGTCCAGAGGGTGAATAAATATTCCAAGCCAAAAGGGGGAAAAAAAAACTGTATGGATATCAGCGATTAAGGATTAATGAAGGAACCATGTTGACAATGTCTGAGGGGAAACTTTGGTAATGTTAAAGGAAATTTATGACAGAATAGTTTAGCAGAGATACATGATTTCAAGCAGGTTTCATGTTATCTTGTGATCAGTCATAACTCAGGGTGCCTGCTATTCAGAAATTTCTCTAGCTTGTGATGGTGAATAATGTTGCAACAGTTCTAGGGAACCTAATTACTGTTATGAATTTGGTAACTTAGTAACTATTACCTTGTGTACTATATCAGATGATAAGTGGTTTAATTTTAACCTGGCTCAATTAATTGATTCTACTTAATTCTAAACAATCCAAATCAAACAGCTTGGAACCAAATTCCAAAAGTCAAATATTTGGAATTTGGTTCCAATCTGTTTGATGGGGATTGTTTGGACAGAGTGGAATCATCTCTTATTTGAGGATACTGAAAAATAGTTGGATTAGTTAAAAGATTTATGCCGGCGAACTCTTTTTGATTGGTCTTGGTGTTGGGGTTCCTTAGATTGTTCTTCCATCATAGAGTTCCTTGTTTCATTCAGAATAGTCTCTTGATATCTTTGTCTCTTTGCTTTTTTTTGTTTTGTTTTTTTTTTTTTTTTTTTTTTTTCTTTCATTTATCAATAAATTTACTCTTACCTATCAAAAAAAGAAAAAAAGATTCAACTTAATTCTAAAAATATTAGTGCTCTTTCGTTCTTAATAGCATATTTTTTTGGGTATTAGAGACATGGATTGTGAAAACTCATACTCTATGTGTAGTTCCTTTAACATATTTTTGCAATTTAGTAGTGGGTCCATTTTATATTGTTTAACTTTTTCATCAAACTTAGGCATAATAGAATGTATCATAGCTGATGATCTGAAATTATTACTTATTAATTTTGGAAGTGTTGGTTCTTTCAAGTGAACATTGATATAAATACAGCCTCATTTAAATACATGCCTTGATTCATATACAAGATTCACCTTGCTGTCTTAATAGCAACTCTCTCTTGGTTCAGGCCTCACAGAGTCTCTCTTTTCTGCTCACAAGGATGAATATCCTGAACATGAGCAGGCCTCTCTTAGACAACTATATCAAGCCAAGGTTTGCTTCAGTTTCATCATTTCTTGATCAATGTTTTAGCTCTCATCTTGTTTTAGTGGAAACAACTGTAACTTAATTATGCCATGAAGATGGAAGAATTGCGTGCTGAAAATCAGCAGATCTCTGATTCAACTGGGACAATTGGGCGCTCAAGAGGAGCTTCAGTAGCATCTTCTCATCAGCAAATATCTGTCACTGTTGTCACAGAGTTTGTGCGCTGGAATGAAGAAGCAATTTCTAGATGCACTTTATTTTCATCTCAGGTAACATTTGACCCTGCAATCAACTTTACATCTTATTTGAAGGGAAAAAAGGATAAAATGTGCAAATGTGTTTGCTTTCATTTCTACCTCAGTTTTGTTTTCTTTCTGTAAAATTAGGTTATGAATTCTCCAAGTTTATTGCTTCAATTGAAATTTTGAAGATTTCTAAGCAGTTATTTAATATCTGTCCAAATAATTACCTATCAAAAAATCTGTCTAAATACTTAAAGAATTGGAATAGTAAACCACTTAGAAACGCCATTGCAAGTCAAACTGCAATGAGGGTTGTTTATGTGGATGAGTGGGAAGATTGAATAATTGAAGTAGGTGATTGGAATAGTGGCTTGACATTATCTGTGTCTCTTTTGTATCCAATGGTAGAAAGAGACTAGTTAATGAAGTGGTGGATCCCTTTGCCACCTGTACCAGTTTTCATCTCAGCATTTATTGTTGATGGTGGTTGAGGTCTTGAGCTCTGTTCTACCTGTATTTAAAGTTTCGGATATTGAACTTCACACTTGTGGCATTGGGTGGTAGCTTTGAAATATGGGGAAGACTAGGGTGGATGGTGTACAAAAGCTAGTAGAGGGTTGCTGGTCGCATGGTTGTAGCCTCGGGCAGAGCATCAAAATGGGACGGGATATTTTGTTTTTGGTCATGTGACTTTTGTTGTTGGCGAAGGTGTTCGAGTTAGGTTTTGGCATGGCTCATGGTGTGGACACACTCCTTCAAAGGAGCTGTATCCAGATCTGTTTGTTTGCTCAGTTGACAAGAAAGCTTCAGCGTCTGATTTGTTGGATCATCATGTGGGTAGAGAGATAAGGAGTCGGAATGTAATTTCTACAGGGAGTTGCACAATTGGGAACTGGATTCAGTAAATTCATTCTTTCCTTACTCTCAGATTCCTAAAGGGAAGGGGGAGATAGGATGAGATGGTGTTTAAATGGGAATGATACATTTGATGTTAGCTCATTCTATAAGGCTATTCATGGCACGATTGGTATTCCTTTCCTTGGAAGAGTATATGGAGAAGGGCTTCTCTTTCTTTAGTTGGTGTTGCTTATGTAGGTGTAGTAGGGAAACAGTGAGTCATTTATTGCTTCACTGTGATGTTACTTATGCCTTGTGGTGTGAAGTTTTCTCTATGTTTGGAGTTCAGTAGGTAATGCCAATGACAGTTGCATCTTTATCATTTGGGTGGAGGAATTGGTTGGGAAAGGGCAATTTAGAATTTAGTGCCATCTTGTTTGATGTGGTTGGTGTGCATGGTTCATAATGGGGAGAGATCCAATCAGTTGAAATCCTCTTTGATTTGCACCTTGTTTGAGTGGTCTTGGGTTTGGGGTTTTACTCATTGTAACTCTGTTTGATTTTCACAATTCTCTTAACTTTGCTTTGTAATTTTTTTGGCTGTGTTCATTATCATGAACCTGATTTTTATTTTTATTTTTTAGTAAATCAATTCTACTTAACAAAAAAAAGAAGAAAAAAATCAGATATTTAACCAGGTTTCTAATTTACTTTTAACTTGTCCACGAACAGCCCGCTACCCTTGCAACCAATGTAAAAGCGGTTTTCACTTGCCTGCTAGACCAAGTAAGTTGTCAATTAACTCACGGTATTCTCTAGATTTGTGTCATAGGAGCTCAGATTTTCTCTTTTTGCAGGTTAGTCAATACATAACTGAAGGGCTGGAACGGGCTAGAGACAGCCTGACTGAAGCTACTAATTTGAGGGAAAAGTATGTGCTGGGCTCAAATCTTAGTAGAAGGGTGGCTGCTGCTGCTGCATCGGCTGTAATTACCTGATCCCATTACCCTATCTATACATTTTATATGTATTGTGAGATATATTTTGAAATTCTTCTGTCTAAAATGGAATATATAGTTAACCCAACATAAGAGTGATTGCTTGATACATAGGCAGAAGCTGCTGCTGCTGCTGGTGAAAGCAGTTTCAGATCTTTCATGGTTGCTGTACAGCGTTGTGGTAGTAGCGTGGCTATAGTTCAGCAAGTATGTTAGGATGCCTTCTTTATTTGTTTAAATTTAGCTCATGAGATAATGACCTGATATGATTGAGAACTTAAACATGATTTGAACATTTCCCTGCAGTATTTTGCAAATTCTATTTCTCGGCTTTTACTGCCTGTAGATGGTGCACATGCTGCTTCATGTGAAGAAATGGCAACTGCTATGTCCAGTGCAGAGACTGCTGCTTATAAAGGGCTTCAACAGTGCATTGAAACTGTGATGGCTGAGGTCCGTTACTGAATTATATCATTTCTTTAGATTCTAGTGCATAGAAGCAGGTAACCTCGGCACAAAACCTTTATGAAAATTGATCAAGTGATGGTGCAATCTCTTACTTTTCAGGTGGAGCGGTTACTTTCAGCTGAACAAAAGGCAGCGGATTATCGATCTCCTGATGATGGAATTGCTCCTGATCATCGACCAACAAATGCCTGCACGAGGTAAATTGAAGTGACAAATTTGGAACTTGTGAACTTAATTAATAAGGATGAAATTTTTACTGAGTCTGAAAACCTATTTACTTCACCAGTTTAAAATATGGTTATTTTAAGATATATATAACCTTGTTTTTACCTTTTAACTTATTATGTTTGTCAATCATTTTATGTGACAAATCTGTGCCCATCTGTTACATTAATTGGGAAAACTATATTTGATTATGATGATGTTTCTGGATATTGAGTAATGTTTCTCTTCTCTTGGCTAGAGTTGTAGCATATCTTTCCCGTGTGCTTGAGTCTGCATTCACTGCACTGGAAGGTCTTAACAAACAAGCATTCCTGACTGAATTGGTATGATATTTATTTTCTAAAGTTTCTCATGACTAGTCTTATATATGACTGTCATTTAATGACTCATTTCTCTCTTTGACTCTTGTTGGCCTGGGTTATTAGTGTGCAAATGAGTTCAAGCATGCATTTGGTGAAGTAAGCATGTGTGATGGACATTCAGTAAGAACAGAAGCTTTCATAGTTGAAGAATCAAATAATTATGTGATCCATTTTTGTTCATGATAAAGAAAATTGACTGAATTTAAGACAAATATATTACCTTGACATGGTAAAGAATGAATGCTGACAACTAATTTACATTTCTACACAGCATAATTAGTGTGAGCATCATAATTACATTAAACTATTTACCTTGTTGGTTGTATTTCTAGCAACCTTTTTTGTGCGTATATGATATTCTTTCACTTTTTGTTCTTCTTTTCTGTTTTTCTTTCTTTTGGGGGATGGACTGCAAATTTGAAGTTTTGATATGCTTAGTATTAACATCTTTGTTCACATACTAATTTATCATTTTGTTATTTAGGGAAACCGCTTGCATAAAGGGCTGCTTAATCATTGGCAGAAGTTCACTTTTAATCCCAGGTGACTGGCTTGGCTCAAATGTTTTATGCCCTGCTATTCTTTTTTATCATTTCATGAAAGTTGTGTATGATTGACATGGCGAATGGTTGTCTGTCATTATGATATAAATTGGAGCTTTATCAGAGGTGTCTTTGTGCACTGTGCAACCTTTTTTTAATATATTTTGACAGAGAGGTCTATTAGCTTATTGTGTCCAGATGTTGGCAGAAGGTTATTCCTGTATATTGACTATTGAGAATATGAAGTAATTGATTTCCAAAAATGATGAAAATCTCAACAAAGGAAGTTGAAACAATTTCAACAACATATGGCAAAGTATTACCCTTTAAAATGAAAACCACATTCTCTCTTTTCACTCTCCCCCCCTCTAAAATGAATTTTTTGAGTTTTCTTGTTACCTATGTTTGTGGTCCCTCTAGAATTGGCAGGGACTCAATCTTTGAGTTTTGTTTTCAGTATTTCTTATGTGCCTTTTTTTATCTTTTTTTTTTTTTTTTCCTCTCTCCCCTCTAAAGGTCTTTCTGATCCACCAATAGTTCAGTGGCTCTATTGATCATCTTCCTTTGTGGATTATATTGTTTGATGAACTATTGTTAGCAAACAAAAAAAAAATTGTCAAACTCTGCAATTTCTTGTTGATTCTGTTCATTCTTTTTAAATTGATTTTTTTATCTGATTTGTCCTTGGCACAAATGTACAATCACTTGTGTTTACAGCGGCGGACTGCGGCTGAAGCGTGACATAACTGAGTATGGAGAATTTGTGCGCAGTTTCAATGCTCCTTCTGTTGATGAAAAATTTGAATTGCTGGGCATGTAAGTTGCAAAAGGTTTGCACGATTTTCAATTTATTCAATTTTGTATCTCAGTTTACTGATGAATTTTTGTATTCAGCATGGCAAATGTCTTTATTGTTGCTCCTGAAAGCCTCTCGACTCTATTTGAGGGTACCCCCAGTATCCGAAAAGATGCACAAAGGTATTATTGAGTACATGTTAAATTGCAATTTTGTGACTCATCCACTAGAAATGCATTTAAAAAGTTATTTTTTGTTTTACCAAGGAGCATGAATTCCTTTTCCATTAAAATATCAAGCATGATTTATGAATGGTATAAAATGTTCAAATTTTCTGGGTTTTCCCCCCTTCTCATCCAAACACATCCAGGAAGTGCATTTGAACACATTTCACAAGAACACTTTGTTTTGAGTTTATGACATTCTCTGGTAAGTGTTGAGTCTTTTACATTGACGGTGCCTGTTTTTAATGATGAAATTTTGATTCATCTCCCAACTCAGGTTTATTCAGCTTAGAGAAGACTACAAGAGTGCAAAACTCGCAGCCAGACTTAGTTCCTTGTGGCCAAGCTTGAGTTGATATGGAAGTGGAATGCTGATTTAAATTTGACTTTGAGATTTCTTGAATAGTTCATAGCAAGCTGTTACTAAGCTGTGGGGACCGACTCCTCAAGTTGAATTAATTTGGTGGCACCTGAACCAGGATTAAATTAATGGCCAGGCTGATGAGCTCATCTTTGGACAGAAAATTCAGACAATAGATTTTTTTTTATTATTTAAATTTCTTTCTTTCTTGGAGTGTATATTTTTTGAAGGTATGGATAGGATGAGCAATAGGTTTGTATTCATTTAAGGAATTAACTTATGTTAGGTTAAATAGCTCTTGTTTGTGTGTCGAGGAAATTCATGTCCCGGTGTGCGCCCTTGTAAATGATACTTTTGGGTATGAATAATGACAAAGTTGATTTTGTTGCATTGAGTGGTCCAAACTTAAAATAGTATTTGTTTTTATTTCAATATAAATTAAATACGATGAGAATTATTTGTTATACTTTTCTTTTGATCATTGCTTGTTTGGAGGTCACTTCTTGCCTTAAGTTATCTGCCTATTACTTAGGCTTTTGAGTAATTATTGTGGAACATCTCATCTTCTGAAAATGCAGCCTATTTGCATGATTTAAGAAATATGTATTGCTCAAAGTATTAAATAGTTGGTTGGATTATCAATTTCTTCATTTTCAGTTACTGTTAAGAAGCGGACATCGGTCGGTGCGTGATGGTGTAATATGTTTATATTCAACTATCTACAATCCTGCAGAATATTTCTTGACAAAATTGAGTGATATGCGTATTTGACCAATAAACGCAAAATTGAGTGTTAGATTGTAATAAATGCAGTAGAATAATTGTCATCCTAGTTTTGAACTCCAAATTTGTACTTGTTTCATTCAAAGGAAAAAAAAAAAAAACCCTTTCAATTACATCCATACAAAAAGTAATATGATTTACACTCATTCAATTTCATACAACTCTTCGATTCCTCTCTTTATGAAGAAGGAATTAATAATAAGTCATAAGAGTACGTATACAAAAATGCTACGATAGTCTCTAGTCTCTAATAATGATGAAGGGCGCACCAATGAAGGTCCAAAATGCAAGTACATGTCTACTCCTACCAAGTTCATGAATCACAAATGGAAAGGGGACGCAGAAGCACATAAAATACAGCCAGTGATTTGGACACATGGCAATTCCCGTAATTGTGGTGGGGGGCTCCTATTTTTGCTAGTGTAGCATCTTTCTCCCACTATAAAGTGCTCTCTCTCTCTCTCTCCATGAGATTTTTTCTCTCCATGAGATTTATTAGAGAGAGAGAAAGAGAGAGAGAGAGAGATTGATTGATGAAATTTAGTGGGGGTGGGTTGCTTGTAGATTGCTATCTTCTTTGATAGCTAAGGTATCTATCACTTGCATTTCTTTGTGCCAAACCCACGATAATTGCTCTGTAAGATTGGCCACTTTGATACCTTCTCTCTCTCTCTCCTCTCTCCATAAAAAATACCAAGAAAACAAGTGCTTAAGATATTGAAAACCCCACAAATGACCACTATATATCTTCATGATCGATTATCACCATCCCATTTCTTTTCAAGCCTCCATCGACCATATACGGCTAGACTTGTTAAGTAGACATCTAAAGTCTTGTTCTATCCCAATCCCATACTTTTGACAGAAATTAAGGAGACCTTTGTTAAGTGCTGCAAATGTTTGACCAACCAAATGGAAACTGAACTAAAATCTCTCAAACTTAACGTCCATCTAGGATGGGCTATAACATAAAAAAGATCTCTACCAACCAAACCCAATCCACCCCCAAAAGCACCTAGTGCTTTACTACTCTCTATCAATGTCAATACTCAATACGTTTTACAAAGTGCATAGCAAAAGAGAAAAAATATAGGGTATGACGGCCCGGTTTGTGCCATAGGCTGTGGTGGTGGTCCAACTCTGGAGTCTAGAAATGCCTATCATCTCTTCTTCAACATGCATCATCAAGATTAACAATATATATATATATATATATATATATATTTTTTTTTTTTTGAGAAACCACCCCAGGAAGAGGGGGGACAATATATATAACTCATTTCATATCTTTTTCTCAGCTGAAAAGATGGTATGATTGACATGATTTGCGCCAACTAAGATTTGATCCCAACTTGACAAACATACACGTAGACATAAAAAGTACCTGCACCGAACCACATACGATTTTATGATGATAAAGGCAATCAGGAAGGGTTTAATTACAAGTAGTTTACGTTATTAAGTGGCCATAATTTTAACCTACTTGCATTTGCAAATTGGTAATTATAAGACTCGACCCTAGAATCAGTTTGATGATGCATCATCATAGCCTTTCCACATTTTAAATTGAATTATATTCTATATTGGCAACCATTTTGGAATCTTATTATGCCATGAATAATACTCATAACATGCAAAATAGGCACCATTCATATCCAATTATTAAACAGCTTTTTGTTTAATGATTCCCAATTTCTTGTGGAAAAAGAACAGCGTTATATCATTGAATGTGTTTTGTTTTGTTTTAGTGAAATTGACGGTGTTTTGTGACCTAACATGTGATTCGTCCATTTTTCTAAATAAAATATAAACTGAAAATCTTTGGTTTATTTTTTGCTGATTTCCTCTAGGGTTGCCACATAAACTTTTGAAAACTCCATTTTTTCCATGTCATTGTTCTAATGTATATTGATGGGTATAAGATTTTCACCCATTTGACTAATCGTTCGACACTCTTCACAACATACTCATCCAACATATTCCCCAGTCAACCTTCTATTGACATCGTTCAAAGCCAGACGTCCAACCCCATGGATGACTATGGTACATTCTTCCAGACGGGCTCGTCCAACGAGTGTCAGAACTCTTCCAAGCAGGTATTATGAGGCTTAGTGTTAATTTTGGATAAGCTAAAAATTTCAACTTATTTGCAATTTCATCTTATTTTTGCTACTATTCATGAGTCCCACTGCACTTTTTGGTACTATTCATGAGTCCCATTATACTATTCAGCTAACTTTTACCTTTATTTACAATACTTTCAACAAAAAGTTTTCAATTTCAACTAAATAAGTTGTTCCCAAACAGATACTTAATTCGTCTAACCATTTCTCCCAATCATCCAATCATTTAGATGATGGGTGACATAGATGACCCTTTGACACAGAGCCATGACCATTTTGACATGTACATCCCCTAAAATCATGGATTCTCAAACCCAGATGTACCACTCATCCAACACAGGTGTAGTTTAGTCGTTTGACTTTCCATCACCTAGCATGGGGGCCCTTCCAATCAAGCCACGCCACTCGTTCGACATAGATGTTATGTCGTTCAACATGTATTGTGGGCATACTTTTTTTTTTTTTTAGAATCAATACGAGACAATTTTATTAAGCTGAAACAAAGTCAGAAACGACAAACTCAAAAACATCCGGAGGAACATGCTCCATCCAGACTAACAAAGGTAATGACCCTCTTGCTCTCTTAGCTAAGGCATGAGCTACACTGTTGCCCTGCCGCCTTGCATGAGAAAAAGAGAGTTTTAAGCGAACTCACAATAGACAAAAAGTCTTTAACAAACTGACCAATAGACGGGTGGCCACCAACAGCTGCCTTCAACGCGTTGCACACCACCTCCGAGTCACCTTCAAACACAGATTGAAATATACCCACCTCCACTGCAAATAGAGTTGCCCTTCTTGCAGCCAAAGCCTCCGAGTCACTTAAACGTGGGTTGTCCGACCCTCTGAACAATTACACTTTGATGAAAGTACACTTATGGAAATCCCTAGGCCTTAAGCACAAGATATTCACCCACCAATCCACATTCTGAAATAGTGGGTGCAAACTTTGTGAATCTCGCTATCATTAACTCCACACCTTCCATCACGCCTAAGTAAGAAAATGGCTAACATCATGGAAGGTGGTTAGCCCAAGACCCCTATATAACCAGATCCTCTTCATTTTGAAGTATGTGTCATTAACCCAAAAACTACTACCATTCGAGCTTTATTGGGTTTCTATGAGTTCCAAACTTAAGTATCGGAGAAACTTAAGGTCAATACCACACTGATGCCCTCCGATAGCATTCTTCCTTCTTGCAAGTCTTCCAATACTTATAGATGGATGATTGGCTCATTAATTTTCCATGTATCATCATATATATTGTAGGGATATTAGGCCCAGTAGAATGTATCGGGCCGGGGGCCCAGTCCGAGGACACCTCATAAGTCCGAGAATGGATAGACATGGGATAAAGGTCAGCACTGATAAATAATGGAAGAGATTTAGGCATTATGTTCTAGGGAAGTGATCCGAGGATGAATGCTTCCTTGACTAGGCAAAGCTGAGGTCAGAAGATGCGGTCTGACATCAAGAGTAACATTCCAGACGGTTCCACTGATGAGGATAAGTATCCAGAAGGAACAAGACAAAGGGAGGCCATGAAATATCTAAAGGGAAAGCTGCTACCACCGCATTAAATGCTCTGCAACTAACTCTCTGGCCACATTAATGAAGAAGTGATACCTGAACAATATCTTTCAGCCTTACAGCTACTCTTCAAAGATTTCAAGAAGGTGCGGATGGGACAAGGATCAACACCAGCATTCTAGTCTACACGTGGAGGGTAAAGATGAAAGAAAAAGATAGTATAAAATTGAAAGGAGACCCTGAGGGGATGGGATTGAGAAGTTGAGAGAAAAACACTGTAGCAATCAAGAACTGAACTTGTAATCAAACTTGAGAATCAATATATAAGAACTGATTTCCTCGGACTGTGCCAAGGACAATTTTCTTTAAATTAAACCAGTCTACTTACATTTTCTTGTCATCTGAATCCACTTTACTTGTTGTCTAACTCACTAAAGCCCGGTTTTCTAACTCACTCTCTACAAATTCATTGTATTAGGCTTTTTGGGCCTAAATTCGTACATTCTTTGGGCTAGGGACTCAACTCTGGTCCTTACATATATTTTAAAATTAGTTTTTAGGATTACAAATAGTACTAAACAATATTACTATATATAAATTAGAACTCACCTTATTTTGGATAAAGAAGAACACAGCAATACCAAACAAATCCTAGTTAAATTAGATTTGATCTTCTCTCAACCAATTTTAATTAAATTTTGTATGTTTTCAATAAATTCTCTAACTTGAAATTTTATTTATTAATACTTACAAATTGACATGGTTACATATTTTGAAAATCTAGCTGTTGGATCGCACGTTTTTTATGTTCTTAACATACATGTCAAATTTTGTGCCAATCATATATTATTTACTATTCGATCCATAAGCTTATTTTTTATACTAAATTTTAAATTACAATAACTTGAAATTTAAACATTTGATTAATTACATAGCTATGTATCTTTAATCTTCTAGAAATTTTACAAGCATGGAGATATAAGAAAAAAATGTATTTCAATTGTGAATTTGTTAAAATTTACATCCAATAAAAATATAATAAGTGGAGTTGTAGCCTCAGGCTACAACAAAGTTTGTAGCCAAACTTTGCCCTTAAACAAGTCATATAACTCATTAAAAAAATCATATAACTAAAATTACATAAATTATTTAATTTTCATATAGTAGGTTGAAGAAATTTGATTATGGTTCTAAAAAAAAAAAAAGAGATTGAAGAAAGATAGCTCCAACCCAGTATGGACTCAAACTATATATATATATATATATATATATATATGTATATATATCCTGTCTCTGTTTTAGGAGTATTTATTTTATTTTTCTTTTTTGGGATGGCATGCTTTGCGCATGTCCAACAATGCCGTCATCCAAGAACAAAGAACGAGATTTTGATAGTTTTATTTTTTTATTATTTTATTTTATTTCTTTTAACGGAGATTTTGATAGTATTTTATTCTAATAATATAATATGAAAATCCTAATCTTAAAAAAAAAAATGTGTACTTATTTTTTTGTTACTTATCATCTAACAACAACTTGATGGGAGTAATATCAAATTGTCAACCGAAACCAATTGCTTAAAAGGAGAGCGAGAGGACGGTCGAGCCCATAGAAAGAAAAAAAAAAACAGAAAAAGAATCATTTGGGTCCGCGTTGGGCTGAGTCAAATGTCAACGCATCCAAATTGTAGACTTGCACCCATGTCACTGTCCCCACACCACACACTTGCAATCCAAAGCCTCGTGCCATCCACTTATAGTGATTCAAAATCAACATTTAACATTGTCTTGGAATCGATCATAGTTCTTGGTGTGTCTCTAAGATCTAGACCATTTATAATACTCACATAAAGATCACGTGTCTTCCTTACTATCCTATAGTATACACTCCTATATATATATATATATATATATATATATATATATTTATATTTATATCCACAACATGAACATGAACACGACCCATTTAATAATCATGTTAAGCCCTCTCACTCCTAATGTTTATTAAATGGATTGACATATGTAAACACGCTTAATAAATATAAATATGTTGTGTTGAGTTTATAGAAACATTGTTGTTTTTTACAATCATGACCCATTTTAATCCATTTAATAAATATGGCTTAAATTTTGACATGATTAACATGTTATCTATAATAAGGCATAAGTTTACTTCTCAACCAGTTAGAGTAGTTAAAGGAATCTCCTCTAACTTATTAAGTGACGACTTATAAAATTGTCTGACTTATTTAACTAATGAGTATATAATGGGTTATCGATAGCTCAATTGGTATAGTCTATTATTGTAGAATAATCGAATTCGCTTATTCTAAAAATCAATTGATGTCTTGACTTAATTGTAAAAACAATTATCATAGAGTGAATGTTATAAACAACTTCCATACAAATTCTATTTTATAATAACAATTTTTTTTTTAGAAATATTTTATTGATTGTAACAATAATTAAAGTACAAAAGAAATACCATCAAAAAGTTCTTCTTTTAATCCAACAAAGTTTCATTCAAATTTTGAAACATACAATCTAAGGAAAATAAAATAAAATGAGTTTTTTCTTCTTCTTTGTTTTGGGTAAAAAGATTATGGAATTTAGGATTTCATAGAAGAATTTACTAATATATCATTTAAATGTGTTTACTTACTAAATTCAATATTTAAAATTCAAATATACATTGGATGAACATGACACATTAAAATGACTTAATTAGGTTTATATGAAATTATGTCAACTTGTCTAGAAATGAATAATGAATTGAGCTAGATTAATTGTAGATTAAGTAGATCAATAAAAAAATTGACATTTATATAATCTTGTTAAAACGGGTCGACCCACTTTAACACTAATTTATTTATACTAAACATTGACTTATAAAAAATTTGTCATGTCTATGCCATGTAAAACATTGCCACCTTAGTATCACAACAATTTGATAGGTTTTATTTATTTATATATTTTAGGTCATATTGATGGGTGTTGAAGTATATTTGTTAGGGTAAAATTTAATAATGCAGTCGAGCAATTATTTATTGGGAGCTAACCTGCTTTCAACATAAACTCTAAATTTTTATAAATTTTGGTTATTTTCCACGTAAGCAAGACTTCTTTCAAGTCTCCTTAACGGTGTTTGAGGCACTATAATGTCTAGCCATTTAAAAAAAAAAATGCTAATGATACAAATTTAACTATAATATTTTTCTCATAAAAAAAAAACTATAATATTTTTCATAAATTGATAAAACCGTACAAAACAACTTGTGAAAACTTTTCTATATATATAGACTAAAATTAATAAGTTATTACTTATAAACATTTTTAATACTAATTTTGTTTTTTAAACAATATCATAGGATTCAGGAGTTGGGACTGAGAGAAAGTTGTGGGTATTAAAGTCACAACCCACGCGCTGCCGGTAACTCTTGAGACTCTTTCTTTGTAAAAGATGTGGGCCCAATAAAATCTGCAAGCTGTCACGCCACCCCAAATTTTAACTCGTTACACTTACACCGTCAATCCACGCGCTCTATCATGTTTAGTCTGAACTCCTTTTCAGCCGTTGGATCATCGCTCACAATTGGACCAAAACTTTTCAATCAAACCCCCTACTTGCTCGACTATATAGACATGTACAACTCGCTTTATTATTTAAACATGTGGAGACCACGTCAAATTGTGTATACTAATACTAGAGTCTAGACTAGACCAGCCTAGGCCTAATTTGAAGGACCAAACAAAATATCAAAACAATTTTGGGATATTTTCTTTTTGAGTAAACAACCATCAAAATCGGTGGCATCCATATGTTTTCCATGTGGGGTTTCTTTTTTTTCAATTTTCATTCAAAATCAGTAATTGAGGGATTGTCATTGTTAGAATCTTTATTTAATTTGATTGATATCGTATTTTTATGTAATATGATTGATATATCGATTCAATATATGCAATGTACTGTAAACTCCTAACATATACTTGTTGCGCAAACCAAATTTAAGCCCTAATTTTTGGATCCAATAATTTTAATTTAATTATTGCTTGAAAGATAAAATTGACACTTATGAATATGATAATTAAATAGATGTTGCCAGTTACGTAATTGAGATTTGAGAATAGAGTTTATTACACTGGGTTTTTTTTTTTTTTTTGTGCTATTTTAATTTAAATATATTTTATTGAAACAAGACATTAGAGATTTGATGAGATAAGCTGAAACTCAAGGCAGGATCAAGGCTTTTTTTTTTTTTTATCAAGTTATGTTGGTTTAAATTAAAAACATGTCGGTTTAAATGTTGCAACACTAAAAATAAATACACTTTAAAGAAACTCACAAGGAAAAAACAAAAGAAAATAACCAATTATAGAAATTTTAATGAAACTAAATAAATATAGAATGAAATTAAATAGAATCAAAGTGAGATACATTTACAGTATTATTTTATAGTGATTGATTCTTTCTTGCCAATTTTGATTCAAAACACCATCCCCATCCCCATGTAGTCATTATTATTCAAGAACGGCGCAAAATAAGCGCGTGACGACGCGTAGACATACCTACCCACTAAGCGGCATCTATGATTTTTGATGAGCGCACCCAAAAAAAAAAAAATGGCAAACAAATTCACTGGCCTCCACTTTTTTCCACACACTTCGTTTTCTTTTTCCTCATTGTCGGTATAACTCACGAGGTGTGTGCAGTTTTGTAAAGGTAAGAGCGTGTGGTACAATTTTCCTCGTAAAATAAAATCCCACCCCTTTGACATTTGCACGAGTCAACCCCAAAAATCAATATTTTTTTGGGTACATGACTATCTGTTTGAATAAAAAAAACGAAGAAAAAGAAAGCACAAAAGATACGCATAGAGATGCCAAATGAAATTGCCCTCCTTCTCTCTCTCTCTCTAGACTATTGAAACCCACTTTCGCTCTCTACTACCAACATTGTCTCTATATATAATTCTCTCCCACTCATTACACCCTTATAAGAATAAGATAACCCCCTCTCTCTCTCTCTCTCTCTCTCTTAACCAAAAGTCAGCGCCTTGTTTTGTCTTTCTCTTTCTCTTTCTTCAAACAGTGTTGGCAGAGACAAATTAAGGTACAGATTCACACAGGGTTTGTCTTCTAAGGCCATGGAAGAAGATTGGGATCTACACGCTGTGGTCAGAGGCTGTGTCTCCACCGCTTCTAGCACTAACTCCTCCTCCACCGCCACCACCACCACCACTACCAACACCACCACCACCACCACCAACGCCACCACCACCAGTACATCTTTTATGCCTAATTTTCATTATTCCAATAATAATAACTCATACTTTTCTGGTGGTGTTGGTGAACAACTTGGCTTAGGACAAGGCCAACTTTTCTCATTCTCAGATCCCTTTGAAGCAAGACGACATGTTTCTGAGGATTTGGATTTGCATGAGCTTTGCAAGCCTTTCTTCCCCAAATCTGAGCCTCTCTCTCCACAACCCTCCCCTCTCACATCCTTCTCTAATTCCCTTTCCTCTTTCACTGAATCCAAACCCCAAATACAACAACAACAACAACAACAAAAACAACATCAACATCAAGTACAACAACAACAACAAAAACAACAGACTAAACAGTCTCAATCTGGCTCTGCCTCCAACCAGAAGTCCAAAAGAAGGTAAATTTGACAACTTTTTTTGTAGTACTTATTAGCCAAAATCATAGATTCGAAAAATACCTAGTTCTTAAAATATTCTCTTTGATTGATAATAATTTTTAACTTTGCAAAAAAAAAAAAAAAAAACCCCATTTAATTTAAAATAAGCTGGTTAATAATTATAGAATTTTCTATTTCAGGAAGAATCTCCTTAAGAAAATTTGTCATGTACCAGCCGAGGGTCTCTCTTCAGACATATGGGCTTGGAGGAAATATGGCCAAAAACCCATCAAAGGATCTCCATATCCAAGGTTTGTCTCTCGAATTCTTTACTTTTAATTAATATTATAATCATTAATTTTTGGATATGCATTTAGTTAATTCAACATTCTTTTCTATATATTTTTGTTAATAAACAAATAATAATTGAATTTATTTTGTTTCTAATATTTATTTACAGGGGTTATTATAGATGTAGTAGTTCAAAAGGGTGTTTGGCCCGAAAACAAGTGGAGCGAAACAAAACCGACCCGGGAATGTTCATAGTGACATACACAGGAGAGCACAACCACCCAGCTCCCACGCACCGAAACTCACTAGCTGGGTCCACGCGTCAGAAGCCCTTGACACCCCAAACCGTCACCGCTGGTGACTCTAACAAAACCCAAAAGCAGTACTCCTCCCCAGAAACCTCGTTCGAGGAAGAGCTTGTTGTACCTCAGACTCAGACTCAGAGTACAACAACCGACAGCAAAGAAGAAGAAGAAGAAGAAGAAGAAGAAGAGAGAGAGGATTTGGTGGAGGAAGATGAGGAAGAAGGAGACGAGTTTGGGATATCGGATATGGTTCTAAACGATGATTTCTTCATGGGTTTGGATGGGTTCGAAGGTCCGGGCACCGGAGATTACTTTCCCGACAACTTTCCGGCGAGCTTTGCTCCTATGTCTAACTGTAGTAACTGGGTGGCCAACAATGCTGGCTGACTTGAAGAAATTTCAAAATGCTGACGTGGATTATGCTTTTTGTGACACACACGTAGACACAGTTTTTAGAGAGAGAGAGAGAGAGAGAGAGAGGTGGTGTATCTGGTAGTGGTAACAATTGGGTGGAATCTAAATTTATGGTTGTTAGTGAGTCTTCTAGAGTAGGGAAAAGGGAAGATATTCTCTTTTGTGGATCGTAGAAGTAATTTGGTAGATAAAATCATTATTTTATCTTTTTCATCTCTTTTGTTTTGGTGGGAGTAAAGTAAATTTAGTGATTAATTTAATTGCTTTGTTTACCTTTCTGTTTGTGGTTCAAATTTTTTTGCCATGTGCTTGGTTTTTTTGAATGATTATCACTTATCAATTTGCATGGAGTTAGGATTAGAAAACTTTGGTCCTAAAACCCATAGTTTAAGAGAATCAATTTAATAAGGATCTCTTATAAAAACCTATGTCTTTACTTATTAGGACCTATGGTAAAGGCATGTGTTTCGCAAACCTATGTCTCAAAGTTTGAAACACATTAAAGCATTCACATCCTAGGATGTAAAAGAAAACTCATTTTACATTTTCAAACACTATTTTATTTATTTTACCAATTTATTTAATAACACACTCAACATTTCAGTTCTTATTTATACATATAACCCAATAAAATAATATAAATTACCTAATAAAATAATAAAAAAACTTGTTTCTCTCTCTCTCTCTCTCAAGCAAACCTAGCAGCAAACACCACATTTAGCAAACCCACCACTGTTAGCAACCACCTACCACCACCCAATCACCAAAAATTGATCCAACCAACCACTCCCACCCAAATCCTAACCCACCGACCTAAAATTGAAACCCATTACCCCCAAATCACAACCTATAGCCACCCAAACACTAATATGTGCCACTTGAACCCCCCACCCAAAGTCCAAACCTCCGCCACCATTGACCATAAAAAACAACGCCACTAACCACCGAAAACAACCCAAGACTCACAACCCATGACCCATAACCCGTTCCAACCCATGCCTCAAACATCGATTCAACAAACCCACGACCCACAACGAGCAAAACCCAGAAACAATCTTCAAGTTGTGCTGTTGTGTTGCCTTCAAGCGTTTGCTGTCACCTTTAAGCCTCTACCGCCATGTCGCCACCAAAAGGGACTGAGCAAAGATGGGGGAGAGAGAGAAAGAGGAGAGAGTGAGTTTTTTATTATTTTATTTTATTAAATGAAGATAGAGAAAACTACTTTTTGGAATAAAAAATATTATTTACCATTTAGCAACTAGCTACCGTGTGTTGGTATTGATACCAACTAACTATGGCAAGTTGGATTAAATTTTTTGATACCCCTACCCGGATGTTGCATGTTTTTAAGGGTGTAGGAGGTAAAATAGCAATTGATGAGTTTTTACACCTCCAATGCTAATACTTTTAGTAGCAATTTTATTTTTACTTCATGAGGACAACGATGTCCTCTCATTCCTATTACTTCCTCTGCTTCGAGTTCAATCTCTCATCACCGTACCCCACATGAAAGGATGAGGCAATAGAATTTGGAAAGACGTTTTTTTTTTTTTTTTTTTTGGAAAGTATGTCAAGTATGGACCATATTAGCAACCATTTTTACTTTTAGAAAAGAATCACCTCTCCCTTCCCTCACTCCCTATTCACTCAATAGTGATGGCATCCCTCGTTCCTGGGAAGGCAAGTGTTTATTTTTACGTTTTTAATAAAATGTTGTCTCTCCCCTCCCTCACTTCCTCTTCACTAGATGAAAATGGCGTTCCTCTCGTTCTTGTTATTTCCTCTGCTTTGAGTTCAATCCCTCACTACCACGCACCACATGAAAGGATGAGGCAACATAATTTGAGGAACTAGGGTTGTGAGTATTGCGTTGCCTAAATTTCTCATTTGTGTTTTTTTTTTTTTTAAATATATGCTAGTGCTTATTTTGTTTGTGCCAATGTCAACCCCAGCACTGTAGCTTAACAAAAGAGTTTTTTATTATGTCTTCAGAAGTCTCTATATCTTTGTAAACCACTTTTCCCTTTCTTTGCAATTCACCTAAATGGCTAAATCTATTTCACTTTTTCTAAAACTCACCAATTTGGTTAAAAATGAAACCCGTGAAACCAATCTTCCTAATTCTTCACCTAATAGCAAGATTTGTCACCTCCTTTCCCTCCATACATTGCTGCTTTATGGAGGTGATTTAGTTACCAGAAAAGAGCCGCAGATGACGGTAGCTTGAAGCTCGGGCAATGAGTGGCACTATCACCCAAATTGTTGATAACTTGCAGAATAACTGTGACTACTCTGATGAGTTTGGCGGTGGTGGAGGTGAATAAGGCAATGATTGATTGATTCGCGCTTTTGTCTAACTTCTTCACAATGGCAAAGATTGCAACAGGAGGCGGCAACAACTTGAAGTGATTTTTATGATGATTTTTTAAAGTGGAAAATACGAGAAATAAGAGAACGAGATTTCTAGATTTGCAACGATTCGTTTCTTGGTTTCTCTCATTTCTTTTTTCAGTGAAGGAGTGGAATTTTGGTTTAAGGAAATGGGAGAAAAAGAGAAAAGAAAAGAGATAATGATTAGAAATAGTTTTTTAAAGGAATGGAGAAAGAAAGTAGATTGTATGTGAGGTGAATTTGGCGGTGAATAGCTAAAAGAGGAAAAAAAAAAAAAAAAGGCATGTTAAGTTAAGATTTGAGTAGAACTTTGCCTAGGCCAATGTGGTTTCTCTAAGAGCATTACCAGTGTACTAACCCTTCAGCTAAGTTCAACTAAAATTTGATGGCCGAATCCAAAAAAGGGGCCAACAACCTAGCCAAAACAGCTGCTAGCTACGGTACAAATTGAAGTCTAATTAGCATTAATTGTAACTAAGCAAAATGTTAATTTTTTTTATTGTTAGTTGATTAAAATTGGGCATAGGGTGGTTGATTTGACTATTGGATGGGTAGTGTCATGAGAATGCTGGTTTTGGCCATCGAGTTGCCAATTTAGTTCATAGTGTCGGTGTGGTTGATCTTAACAATTATACTGTATTTGTTTGTGAATAAAACAAAACAAAAATATAGTATTTAAATAGAATAGAAAATCAAATGAATGCGGATATAAAATATGTATTAACTAAAATAAATAAATAAATAAAATGAGTATTAAACTAAAATTAAGTCAATTATCCAAATTTTTTTTTTTTAAAAAGACGCGTGAATGCTCTAAATGGTTGACGGCACAAGGTAGGAAATTTACAGCCAAAGGGTGAGGCGGGCCGGGTCCATCCTTTTCCCTAGTGGCTACTGACTTGTAGCATTGGTAAAGTTGTTTACCAATAGAAGCGAGTGAATTTTAATTGAAAATAATCGGTTTCCTTTTCAAAATTATTAATACTAAAAAATTGATGTTGTGAATCTTTTGCAAAATATGATTAGCACCGTATTAATATATAATAAATTATTTTTTGAATTATTTTTCATGATTCTCTAACATAATAACCTTTTGGATGACGTGGCATGATTTTGATAAGAAAATTTATAAAAAGTCTAAGAACATTACTTTTTTCTAACTCTAATATGGGCCAATATGAGTTGTGAAAAAAAATTAGTGGGTTCATGTAAAATTGATAGGCGACTAATCTTATTACACCCTATCATATCAAAGTTGTGGTACAAGTTGTGTTGAAGCATTTTAATATTAATTAATTAAAATAAATAAATATTACAACTTAAATGTAAAGATGTGGGAGTGAATATGGAAGATGAGGAGTGAATATGGAAGATGAGGAGTTAGTGAAAATATTTAATCCCACATTGAAAAGGAGAGAGACTATTTTATTTTTTTTAATTATGGTGATTAATGAGAATTGACTCAGATATTGAGCTAAATACGTGTACAAAGAGGAGTTGAATGGTGGAGGTAATCCACTTAATGGACTATCCATTTGAGTCTTTTCATTCTTTAGAAACTCCTCATCTCACCATTAAACCCACCATATCAGAATAAGCCTGAAAATAAAGATGAATCATTATTGAGCAAAAGTGTTGAAATTCTATCTTATTCTTTAGAAAAAAAAAAGAGGAATTGATTTTGTTGTTGAATATTTTGTTAGACGGCTAGGCTAATTCCACACTCCAACCCCCTCCTTTTAGACATATATAGGATAGGTGTGGACACGAAGGATTGGGACTTGGAGAATGGAAGGATGTGAAAAGGAAAGGATCTCTTGTAGTTGGTTCCTCTCCCAGTTGTCAGCAAGTTACGCATTTT
Source organism: Quercus tomentella (assembly GCA_028535165.1). NCBI lineage: Eukaryota > Viridiplantae > Streptophyta > Magnoliopsida > Fagales > Fagaceae > Quercus > Quercus tomentella. Next base: position 48,690,602 of record JAPQVY010000156.1, read on the forward strand.
GTCATGTCAGCATCTTCCCAACACGACGTAGCATCTCAATTGTAGTGGCTTAAAGAATTAGTGATAACTTTTACGATAGTTCCTTCAAGAGCTAAAAGAGTTCATGAGAGTAGATAGAAATTTAATAGTCTTTTGTTTGTTCATTTATTAGACTGAAAATTGCTTGTACTTTGTTACTACTGTTCAACCAAAAAACAAAAAAAAACTTGTAGCTCTCAGCACATTTTAGCGTTTACAATGAAGACGCGTAAAATTTAAATTCTCTATTTTTATTGTAATAATTATTGAATCTATGAAAAAAAATTTAAAAAAAAAACCAAAAAAGAAAAAAGAAATGGACCATTCTCCGTTTCATTGACAAATAGTTAAATGCTACTAAACCTTGTTATAAGGTTACATTAAAATAACACAACATTTCATGTGGATATAATTAATTCTGTTAGTATATTTATAAAGGTCAAACCAAAATGTGAGTGATACTGATAAGGGTCAATAACTCTAAAATGAAGAGTCGATTGACTATGTTGGATACACAATCCTCTATTTGGTGGTCAAGTAAAACAGAAAAGGGCCAAGAGAAGCCAATATCTCATACGGAATAGTATCTTATTTTGCAAAATGTGTCTCAATAGAATAGCTAAGTGTTGAAGATTTTGTTAAAATGTAGTGGTTGGGATCTGTTGGTTCAACTATAATCATCCCCTTGGAACGAGGAAAAAATAAAAAATTCTGGTTCCATTTCTTTAATAAACTGTCAACGATATTTGCTTTGGATTAATTCCAAGTGTCACCATTAATGGAAATGGCTAAGGGTTTAAGGTTTTTCATGATAGGAGAAATTTTTTGTCATATCAGGATCGTAAAGCGTCTCATTCATACCAATCTGATTGGGTCCAAAATTTATGGTAATAGAAATAATACCAAGAGAACAAGCATGCGGGAAAAAAAGCAAGCATAAATACCTCTTCATGATTATATTTGCATAATGTGAATGTGATGATGGAAAAGAATAAACGGGACTGTCGTTGTTGCCAATCAACTGTTCTTATCTTAATTTCAAGCATCGATTTTAATCACAAGTTGCATCGATGGCTTTCCTTGAGTCTTATAGATTTTATGACTTTTGACTTTGCTTCTTAAAGGGGATGGGTTCATTTTTGTCTAAAACTAAGATGACTTTTTTCTTTTATCATTGGTTATTCTTTCATATCGATGGTAAACACGTTAATTGCGCCAACTCGATTCCATATCATTAGGAAAACATAATCATATAAACTTCCAAGTGATGAAACTTAAACTATCCATGCCATTATCCCAAACCCATCTCATCTAGGTTACGAGTGATGAAATTTAAGCTGTTGATTCCATTATCCAAGCTAAAAGATAAGGATCACAACAACATGATAATTAACAATCTAATTAAGAAAATTATAACTTACAAAGCTACTTACTTGCATGAAAGCCTTAACAAGACTACACATAACCATAAACTAGTGAATTACAAGTAGTGGCGGCGCCACGTTCAGCCCAGGGTGGTCCCAAGACAACCCTGACTTGAAAAGAAAAAAAAATTATATATAATAATTTTAAATTTTTTATTTGTTTACCCTTTAAAAAAATTAGGAACACCCTCAAATAAATTTATTTTTATTTTTTCTACTTTTAAGCAAAAAAAAAAAAAAAAAAAAAAAAATTGTAACAGAGCAGGCCCACCCAGGGAAAAAAAGCCCAAAATCAATCCTAAATAACAAATGGTAAAGCAAACCCATGGATTCTCAGGAAAAAAAAAAAAAAAAAAAAAAACCCAATACGCAACCGCCGATTCATCAAATGGTAAAGCAAAAACTAAAATAAAAAACTTAACCTAAAGAAAAAAACCTCATCAACAACAAAAACCAACAGACCAAGCACATCGGCGCGATGGCGCCTCCGCCTCAAACTCGAGCAACAGAGCACATCGGTCATCACATCGGGCCTCAAACTCGAGCTCTAGAGCACATTGGGCATCGGAGATCGGTCCAATCGGATCGGAGATTGGTCATGCTTGGCCTCGATTCCTTCATCACCTTGACGTGCTGCCCGACAGTGCCGCCCCTCAGGCCTCCTTGCTCCCTCAAGGTATTTCATCTTTACACTTTACTTCTCTCTCTTTTTCTCTCTTACATCTTTGGGTGAATGGGTTTGCTGTGCTCTGAGACTTTCTGTCTCTCTCTCTCTTTATCTAAAGGCTGAAATGAGACTCTCTCTCTCTTTCTCTTTGAAGTTTGAACTGTAATTGGCTTAGCTTTAGTGCTTTACTTTATAACTTTATTTGCCCTTTTTTTGACTTTATTCGTTAGTGAGTTATTGAGTTTTTCTTTTAGTGTATTGTGAATTTATCTGATTGGCTCTTGTGACTGGGGGCCATGGGGCTTGTCTGTTGAGTGGGGGTTGTATGGAGGCCTTGGGGCCGAGGTGGGATATTTGAATTAGGGAAAGTAAAGGCATGCAGAGGCAGTTAGCCTAACTTACCAATAAAAGACAAAATTAAATTATGTTAGGACTTAGGCACTAGGCAGGCAGTGGGTTGAGCCATGAATAATGCACATAGGGTGTGTGATAGTGCATAGTGGGGTGTGTGTTAATAGTTAGTAAAGAAAAATAATGAAGCAACTAAAAAACAATAATTAATAATTTAATTAACCAATACATTATAAAAGAAAAATAAATTAAATTATGTTAGCTAAACAACAATTAATAATTTTATAATTAATGAAACAACAATATAACAAATTATAGTTTATAAAAGACAAACAAATTAATGAAACAACTAAACAATAATAATTAATAATTTTATTAATATTTCAAATAAACTTATAGTTTATTGTTTATTCTTTTGCTAGAATTATGGACAAATAATTGATAAGAAAACCACGTACCCAATATTCATCTCCTGTGCAAGATTCATCTTCTTCTTCTAAGTGAATTCGTGTTGACTTTAACTTAGAAAACCTTCCTTCAGATCCTGGGCTACGAGAAAAGATATCATCTTATCATCCTAATAATCATGATGAAATAAGAAGATATTATTTACAAAAAGGCCCTTGTCAACCTGTTTTCCAAAACCATGATTATCCTCTAACAGATTTTTCTGGAAAGCCTTGTCAATTTAGATCCGAATGGTATGTAAATAGAAAGTGGTTGGAATATGGTATAGACAAGGATGCAATATTTTGTTTATATTGCTACCTATTTGGGCAAGATGTTGGTAAGCAAGGAGGAGGTGAGACTTTTGTAACGAAGGGATTCAAACTTTGGAATCAGAAAGAGAAGTTAAATTCCTATGTTGGAGGAGTTAATAGTGCTCATAACCAAGCTGTCAAGAAGAGTGAAGATCTAATGAAGGAAAAGCAACACATTCAAAGTATTTTGGTTAAGCAATAAAATCAAGATAAAATTGAATATCGGGTTCAATTAAATGCAATAGTTGATTGCATAAGATTCCTTTTATGTTGGGGATTAGCTTCTCGTGGTTACAATGAATCTCAAGATTCAAGTGATAAAGGAAATTTCCTTGAGCTTCTACAATTTTTGGGGGATTACAATGAATTTATCAATGAAGTGTTACAAAAAGCTCCGAAAAATTGCAAGCTTACCCACCATGAAATTCAAAAAGACATTGTGAATGCAATTGCACGTGAAACATCCAAAGCCATCATCAAGGATCTTGACAATGGGTTCTTTTCAATATTAGTTGATGAGTCACGTGATATCTCAGTGAAAGAGCAAATGGCCCTCGTTCTTCATTATGTGAACAAAAAAGGAATTATTATAGAGCGATTCCTTGGTATTATACATGAAGTAAGTACTACCGCTTTGTCACTCAAATATGTTATTAAATGTTTATTTTGTGAACATAATTTAAGTTTATCGAAACTACGTAGGCAAGGTTATGACCGGGCTAGTAATATGCAAGGTGATATCAATGGTCTCAAAACTTTAATTTTGAAAGAGAATAAGTTAGCATTTTATGTTCATTGTTTTGCTCATCAACTTCAATTGACACTTGTTGCCATTGCTAAAAATCATATTAACATTGTTGAATTTTTTTATGTGATTAGTAATTTAGTAACCGTTGTTGGAGGCTTTTGTAAGAGATGAGATGCTCTTCGAGATGCACAATTTGCCAAAATTAAAGAAGAATTAGAGAATGATGCACGTAGAAGTGGGCAAAGTTTAAATCAAGAGACAAATCTTAAACGTCTTGGTGATACACATTGGGGATCATATTATGAGACTATTCTTAACTTTATTTTGATGTTCTCTGCTATTGCTGATGTACTTGAGATTATTGAAGAAAATGGCATCTTCGACTAAAAAGTTGAAACTCGATCTATTATGAGGTCAATTCTATCTTTTGAATTTGTCTTTACTCTACACTTGATGAAAAATATTTTGGGGATTACAAATGAGTTGTCAATAGCATTGCAAAAAAAAAAAAATATATAAAATAAAATAATAATCAAGATATAGTAAATGCTATGGATCTTGTTAAAGTGTCTAAGCAACGATTGCAAGTAATAAGAGATGATGAATGGTTATCTTTATTGACTGAAGTGTCTTCATTTTGAACCACACATGATATTCCTATCTTGAACATGGATGAAATATTTGTAGTTAGTAGGAGGCCGTGACGCAATACCCAACAAAATACAAATTTACATCATTATCATGTTGAGCTATTTTACATAGTCATAGATTTGCAACTTCAAGAGCTTAACAACCGTTTTTTAGAGGCAAATACCGATTTGCTACTTTGTATGGCTTGCTTGAATCCAAGTAATTCATTTGTGGCTTTTGATAAGGAAAAGTTGATACGTCTAGCAAAGTTCTATCCATCTGATTTTCTTGGGACAGATATCTTGGCACTTAACTCTCAATTTCAGAATTACATTTTGATATGTGCAGCAATGACTTGTTTTTAGAGTTTCAAGGAGTTAGTGAACTTTCTGAAAAGTTAGTGAACACAGGAAAGCATGAGACTTATTTATTAGTCTATTTGCTTGTGAAGTTAGTTTTGACCCTTTCGTTGCTACTGCAACAATAGAAAGAAGTTTTTCAGCAATGAAATATATAAAGAATGAACTGTGCAATTAAATGGGAGATCAGTAGATGAATGATTGCTTGGTTGTGTATATTGAAAGAGATGTAACTTGTAACATTGATAATGAGACTATCATGCAACGATTTCAAAATATGAAAATTTGTAGAAGACAATTGTAAATTTTATGTATTTGGTGTTTTTTGATTGTTGTTGTTGTCAATATATGAATTACTCTTTTTATTAGATTGTGTAATTTATGCTTTTTAAGGAACACCCTGAGAAAAATTCCTGGAGCCACCACTAATTACAAGTGGAAGAACATGAGGAATTAGATATGTGTCTTTGCTTGGAACATGGTCCTTTACTTATACTTGACACGTCAATGATTACGTTATAACATGTGGAGTATTATCCTCAATCTTCTAGGACATTTGTCCATTCTGTTATTTTCAAGTGTTAACTTTTCTTTTTATTTAAAATTAATTGAAGGACAATCTCTAAGGAATTACTTGAATTGTAAAATCTAATAACGGTAGCAATTGAAACTTTTCGCTTTTTACATTTTAAATATGACGTTGCCACATCATCATTGTGTTTTAAATGTGTTGCACTATAATATGCTAATATTCTATACATGTGTCGCTTCCCTCTAATGCCACTTGTCTTTTTAAAATCTATCCATACAATATATAATAATGAGGGATTAACGATTACTTTTGCTAATCTTCTATTATGCCATGGATAAAATTTAGCTCAAAACTAGTTGCAGCTATCTACTCCAATTCATTATGTGGCGATTTAATAATTTATAATACTATACGGGTGTATTATTTAAACAAAGCACGTGACTTATTAAAATATTTATATGACTAAAACTACAAATGGATGGTCTCTCCATTAGCCATATAGCTGGATGGAGAGAGATAGTTTTAAATTAGTTTGAAGCTAAATTTTTTTCCTTATGCCATAGCAGCCACCTGTTTCCATCCATTCTCCCTCCCCATTCTTTGGCTCTTATTCTCTCTATTATTTGTTACCTTTTTTTTTTTTTTTTTTTAACTCTTCTTATCTTTTCTATAAATTTGCTATTACTCCCTCAGCACATTTTTCTTTCCCATTCAAGAAATGTTCTTCTACCCATGGTTTTAAAAACCGAACCGGTCATCGAACCGTTTTTTTTTTAATTTCCGGTTCAACCCCGGTTTTTGACCGGTTTTTGGCCGGTTTTCCGGTTGTTGACCGGTTATTGACCGGTTTTGAGGCTTTTAACCGGACCGGATTGGCTCCCGGTTCCCGGTTGAACCGGTCGGACCGGCCGGTCCGGTCCGGTTTTTAAAACAATGCTTCTACCTACCCAAAAACAAAAGTGATTACTCTCTTTCATTCTTTCCTTCTCATTCTCCTTCTTCTTCCCTTTTTTTTTTTTTGGTGAAATTTTTAGTCTTTCTTGTAACTCTGTTTTGGGTTGATGAGGTTTTTTATTTTTTATATCGATGAGTTTAATGTTTTGACTAAGTTAGTCTACTTCTTCTAAAGACAACTAATTCTAATATATTATCTCCAACAAATTACCCGTCAGGGTATAACCTAGTAGTTGGAGGCTTGGGATGAGCTATAGAAAAAACATCCTGGGTTTGATTCCTAGTAGAAGTTTCCTTGGATTACTTGATACGCGGTTTTGGCAGGTGGGGTAATCTATCCTTAGTATACTCTCCAGAGTCCAAGGAGCCTTGCCTGGGTGAGGTTTCACATCATTTAAAAAATAAATAAAAAACAACCTCTAGCAAATTAAGAGAACAAATTATACATTATAACCATATTATAAAATAATTACATATTTCCTGTGCATTGCATAGGTCTACAACTTGTATAAGTAAAATGAATGGGAAAATGCAACTCTTAATCTATAAGTGTTTGATACTGGAGTACCCTAGCACAACTAAAATAAGGATTTTTTTTTGACTAAATTGCTCTTACTAATTCGTCAATAGGCTTGAGACAACAAAGCTTGGAGCTTCTATAGCGATGACTGATGGATTACTTTCTTGGCTAAATTGCTCTTTGCTTATTCTTCAACAGGCTTGAAACAAAAAAACTTAGAGCTTCTATAGTGATGACTGATGAGATTATAAGCTATGTGCTATTCAAAGAACAAAAACAAACTTGTGTGGGAGTTTTACTGTAGTCCTCCCCCATTTCTCTGATTCTATTCAGTAGAGGTTGAAGCTGCACAGCACAAAAGTATTTCAACTAAGAAATTGGAACTTTAAAGGTAATGGCTTTCATAATGCTCTACAAGCCTTACCATTGTTAGGAACTCAGGGAGTGTAAATCCGGCTTGTAGGACTGGCTGATGGATTTTCTGGTGTATACTTTTGATGCAAACCTCAATCGACACGCTTTGAGACCCAACAAATAATATTGGAATACTTGCCCAAGAAAGCTAAAATTCAGATTTTTTGATAGAAAACCCCGACCCAATGTCACTTCTTTGATCTTTTTGGATTTTGCTCTAGTAACGGCCCAACTAGAATATGTAATGGATCCTTTAATGGTGCTTGTTGATTCTCATCAACTTTCACGTAAAAACACCTGCAAATGTTAAAAGATTAAATATCACTGCACTTCTCATATTATATAGTCTAATAATATACCATACTCAGCCTACGCTATATCAAACCTGGACTAGGCTTAACGACCAAATCCCTTCATCATGTAGTCTAAGAGCACTCAACTTGAACTAACAAGGTTTGGAATGCTTATAAGATAATAAGTATAGTACATCATTGTAGTTTTCTCTATAAGGTAACCATATGGTTTACCTGTTCTGCTTTCAATATGGGAGCATCTACTGTCCTTTTTTCTTTGTCAAATAAATTTATCAGAGACCGTAAATTTTAATGGGTGATTAAATACTGTTTAACTTGTGAATTGGATTCGTTTGCACAGTAATGGTTTAACTTTGAAACAACAAACTGTATGCCAAAAAACAGGATAACCATCATCGATTGATCCCACTGATTAATCAACTTGCTGGGCAAGGTAATCACTCCCTATTTTATCAACACTTAAAAGCTAACTATTCTCAACTGTAACAAAAGCAAAATTGAATAAGTTATCAGAAGATACATATGTAGGGGCATGTGCAACTCACATATATAGAGGAGAAGTAATAGATCCACAGATGAATGTTAAAAGAACAGCAACAATAGAAAGCACAGAGTTAAGTAAATCAAAATGATGAAGAAAAGAAATGCCTGATGTTGAATTCTTGGGTTAGCCCATCACCTTTCAACCTCATATAAAACTTCTGTTTTTCAAATTTCTAGTTGAAGTGCTCAGGAGTTTATATCAATGACCCTCACCACTTGAATACAAGCTGGGATGCCTTAGCTGCATTGAAATGATAGTGCATTGTTTCTTCTGGCACATCTATATATATATATATATATATATATATATTTTTTAAGGAATAAATTTGTTGATATAAAAAAGGGAACACCCTAGTACAAGGTGGCCAAACAATCAAGAACAAAAATTACAAGAATCTAAGAAATCAAGAAAAGATAAAAATGATTGGTTCCGCAAAACAGCCAACCATTCCATTAAAGTTCTAAAGAAAAATAGCTTCAGGTCTGATATGGATCTCTCTTTATTTTCAAAACACCTACTGTTTCTCTCCCTCCAAAGACACCACAATAAGCAATGGGGAACAATCAACCATACATACCCATTTCGATGAAGACCAAATTTGCCTTGCCAACATGCTAGAAGCCCCACTATAGATTGCAACATAACCCAGCTCACTCCAAAAAAACCAAACACCATAGCCCACAGATCCATTACAACCGGACAATGAAGAAAAAGATGATCAACCGATTCACCATTACACTTGCACATGTAGCACCAATCCAATATCCAAACCTTCATTTTTCGTAAATTGTCAATCATTAAGTATTTCCCTAGAGCAGCAGTCCAAACAAAGAAAGCTACTCGAGAAGGAATTTTTTGTTTCCAAATACTTTTCCAAGGAAAGCAATAGTCATTAGAGCCCACTAAAAGACTATAATAATCCTTAACCATGAAGCCCTTTCTCTATTAGGTTTCAAGCACATCTTATCCTTACCAAACTCCTTCACCAAAGCACCATATATGGTATCCATGAAATCGGCCAGTGCCTTTAATTCCCGAGCATGCACACCCCTAAAGAAACTTACATCCCAAAATAGGACTCCATTATCAAACTTCATAAGCTCAGCCACACTAACCTCCTTATCTCGGCAAAATCTAAACAATTTAGGATAGCTGACTACAAGAGATGTCTCACCACACCAACGGTCTTGCCAAAATTTCACCTTGGACCCATCCCCAATATCATATAGAATGAGACGAGAAAAAGAAGGCCATCCCTGACTAATATTTTTCCACAAGCCAACACCATATGGACCATTAATAGGCCTAGTACACCAGCTACCCCATCCACAACCATTTTTCACCTCTATCACTTGCCTCCAAAGGGCAGCCTTCTCCATCCCAAATCTACATGGCCACTTCCCAAGCAAAGCTTCATTAAAAAGTCTTACCTTCCTTATCCCCAAGCCATCCAAAGAAATGGGAGTGCAGACAGTAGATCATTTAACCAAATGGAATTTTAGTTCATCACCAATGCCACCCCACAGGAAATTCTTCTGAAGTTTCTTAATTCGATTAGCAACAGTTGTAGGTATAGGAAATAAAGATAGAAAATAAATGGGTAAATTAGATAGAGTGCTTTTAATTAAAGTGACTCTACCTCCTTTGGATAAGTACAAATATTTCCATCCTGCTAATCTCCGTTCTATCTTCTCCAGAATTAAATTCCATATTGTCTTATCCTTGAATTTAGTTCCCAAAGGAAGACCCAAATATTTCATTAGAAGAGTACCTTGTTTACTACCAAGGACATTCAACAATAAGTCAAAATTATGCACCATACCAACAGGAACCAACTCTGACTTGCCCAAATTTATCTTTAGACCAGAAACCGCCTCATATCAAATGAGGATCATACGGAGAAACAAAACCTGATCCAGATCAGCATCGCAAAGAATTAGAGTGTCGTTCGCAAAGAGAAGATGAGACACCGCCAAAGATCTTCCCTCTAAACGACCCACACCAAAGCCTGACATGTGACCTTCATGGATAGCTTTATCCAACATTCTCCCAAGGGCTTCCATAACCAAGACAATCAGCAAAGGGGATAGTGGGTCACCTTGTCTCAACCCCCCTGAAACTCTAAAAAAACCCACAAGGAGAGCCATTTATCAGAATAAAGAAGTGAACTGTAGATACACAAAAGAAAATCCACTGCCGCTATTTAGCAAAGAACCCACCCTGTTCTAGTAACTACATAAGAAAACCCCAGTTTACATGATCAAAAGCCTTCTCAACATCTAATTGGCAAAGTAGCCCTGGAAAACCAATTTTCAATCTACTGTTAAGGCATTCATTAGCAATAAGTATAAGGTCAAGACTAATGGGGTGAAAATCCTTGACTTCAATTGCTGCATTTTTTTTAGGAATGAGAGTGATAAATGTTGCATTCAAACTTTTCTCAAACTGACCTTTAGCAAAAAACTGACAAAATATAGCCATAAGATCAGGTAGGGGTGTCCATGGGTCAGTCTGGGTCGGGTCTGTGCCCAACCCGCAACCGACCCAATGACATCGGGTTTCCGGTGAGAAAACCCGCTGCCGACCACAAAAACCAACGGGTCAGATCGGATCGGATTGGAAAGATCGGCGGTTTGGTCGGTTGAAGCCAGCGAAGTGCTGCCGGAGGTTCCTTTTGGGCGGCGATCTGTATTTTTCGCCGGATCTTGGCTGGATTTGTGCGAAACTAACAAATTTGAGCAAAAAAAAAAAATCAAATCGTCGTCGGATTTGTGCCAAACTCACGAGATCTGAGCAAAAAAACATCAAATAGTCGCCGGATTTGCGCCAAACTCACGAGATTTGAGCAAAAAATCCGGCACAGATATGAGCAAAACTCATGAGATTTGAGCAAAACCCAACATATTTTCATAGGATCTAAGCCTTAGTTGAGCAAAACCCACTATATTGTAGCTGGATCTGGGTGTAAACGACGAGATCTCACCAAATCCGGTGGAGATTTCATGGATTTAGTTGAGATCTCGCCAGATCTAAAAATTCTCGCCGGTAAATGTTATGTATCTTGGTCGGTTCGGGTTTTTTCGGGTTTTGGGGAGAAGATCCGAGACTGAACCGACCAGATCGGATTCTGGAAAAAAAGACCCGCCGCTGACCGCCGGAATAGTCGGGTTGGCCGGCGATCGGTCCGGTTCTGGTCGGATTTACCAAGTGGATTGGTTTGCGGTTGAGTTGGACACCCCTAAGATCAGGTTTGAGAATCCCCTAGCAAGCTTGGAAGAAAGCCGTTGGAAACCCATCTAGTCCAGGCGATTTATCACCATTAAAATTCTGTATGACATAAAAAAATTTTGCCTCCTCAAAGGGTCTATCTAGCCAATTTGCATTATCATCGGATATCCTTGGAAATACCAAGACTTCTGGAAATGGTCGAACAACTTGCTGCTCAGAGTATAAATTCAGAAAGAATTGAGTAATACAATTAGCAATCATACCTTAATCGGAAGACAAGATTCCATCAACCATAAGGCTCTCAATATCGTTATTTCTTCTATTGGAATTAGCCATTCTATGGAAAAATCTGGTATTTGCATCCCCCTCCCTCAAGTGTAGCATCCTAGACTTTTGCCTGCAACTAATCTCTTCTAATAGAGTGAGTTTTTCAATATCAGTACGGAGATTAACTTGTTCTAACTTTTCCTCAGCTGTTAAAGGATGAGTCTCCTCTCTAACATCCAAATCATTCAATTTGTTCCAGAGTTGTTGTTTCTTAAAAATGACATTGTCAAACTCCGCCTCGTTCCACTTTTTTAGATCCAACTTCAAAGCTGCCAACTTCTTAGCTAGTATAAAACTAGGATTTCCTTGGAACAAATAGGATGCCCACCAATTGGCTCATAAGCAGATGATTCCAGTGGCTATGACTAATATAATATGTCTAGCGCATATATAAACATAATGGAGCAAAATCTTAGGGTTTTGCAATGCCTTTTAATGAGATTATCCAGAGCTAAGATCTTACTTAAAGCATATATACAAGTCAAAAAGGCTATATTTAAAATAAATAAATAAAATCAATAGTTACATTGGGGGAGGGGGATTACATTTATAGGAACTTTGTTATGCCATATGCTCTTCCCATGAAATACTGGCTCATTAGATCCTCTTGAAAAATCATAAAAAATCAACATGAAATTTACCACTATGCTTAAGTTTCCAAAACAAGCAAACCTTCCCTAGTCTCATTGGGAATTAGAATATGATAAATCCAAAAGAAAGACTACTGTTTATAATTTTCATTCCTTAAAAGCACAAATAAATTAAAGAATCATTAAATGAATCTCTCCATCTTCAGATAAGCCAAAATAAGAATAAACAGATGCATCACTTATCTTCAGCAGTTAAATATAGATCAGGATAATAGCCTTTTCAAGCAACATCCCTGCACCACACATCTTTCCGAAAGCAAACTCCCATACCATCCCCCACACGAAATTTGCAATCTAGAAAATCACTCCCAACCTCCCTTATGCTTATTCAAAGACAACACTGATAAGGTATCCGGTCAAAATTTGTCAGTCTACTATCCTTGACTCCCTATATGTTACCATAATTAAGTGCCTCAAATAATGATATCTTTCTTTGGCAAAATTCCAGAACTGCCTATGCAACAAAGTTTCCAATCATCCAAATCTGAGAGTAAAACAAACCACACTGTAATCTACCAAGTGAAACTTAAACTCTCACCCAATCCTCCCCATAAAATATTCTGCTGCAATTTTCCAAAATGTTTGCCATATGAGAAAGATTCAATGAAAATTGAAAGAAAAATACATGGATAAGCCAGATACAAATAATTATCCTTCCATTCGGCAATAATTTTAAGGTAGGGAACAACCCTATAACAAAGCCAACTCCTCTACTCCATCAACCTCCCTACTGGGAACAATTAACTTTTTCCCTTAGTTATAATAATAATACTAACATCAACAATTCTTTACATGTTAGCTTGGCACCAACAGGATATAACACATCATTTGAATCGACCACTTCCTTACATATTGGTGTATTTATTTTTCTAGCATAATATTTTCTTTTTTCTTTTTTAAATCTTTTTGCCTAAGTTTGCAACATGAAGGTAGGAGTTTAAAAAAAAGAATGCAAAAATATAGTTGATCCAAGAATTAGACTAGTATTATTAGTTAGACCAGAAAATTGCAATTTTGAAAATTTCCCCCCTTCAATGAAATGTCCATAGACTCCATACTAGACCCTATAGTGGTTCGCTGGTTACTGTCATTATTATTTTTTGGATATATTAGATAGTTACGATGGGGAAGAGGTGGATTTGAATCTTAGATGTGTCCGTTGGAAACATAAGGATGATCCAGTTGAACTACAAGGCTCTTGGCATTGTTGTTGTGGAATAAGAATCCTGTATCTTAATGTGTGTAAACACCTTCCCCTCTTTCAGGACTAAAAGATTGGCATATTAAAGATGGAGAATAGGAGTGGGAGAAAAAGTAATTGAGACATGACGTTGGAAGAAGACTACACTATATGACATTGGTAAAAGTAATTGAGACATATCATATTCATAACATTCTAGTCATGCAAAATACCAAAAGAAGACTACACTATATGATGAAATGTCTGTCAATGATATTTATAGGCAAGTCAGAAAAGAAGCTTCAATTATAATTGAGAATAAGTGTTGAACAGTTCCAGCTCTTATTGTTTGAAGTCTCAATGGCATATAATTTGCAACATACAAAAATCTCGACAGCATATAACATAGTAATGCGCATTTGGAATACATTTACCCTCATTGTTTGATTAGTTCAACATGAAAGGATGAAACCCACCATGGACATGTGTGGATACTGTAGCAAGGATGAGCTCAATAAGCGCGCACACACGAGAAACTGAGGGTCTTCAATCAATGCTCTGAGTGAAGCCCAATAGGCATTCCAACCAGAAAACAGCAATAAGTCCAGAAGATTGGACCCTGTGCTTCTCTCTCTCTCTCTCTCTCTGTATGGATAATTCATCAGTGCAAAAGATACACTTTAAAATTTATGCACTAGAAGCAGAAACCTCATATCCTTGCACAAATTTTTTTAACTTTCCCGTTTCACCAACTGCAGAAAGCCACTCAGTAAGCACCTCCATGGTTATATAATCAGGATTACAAGCCTGTTCAATCATTCTGTCCATAAGTTCAAATGCTTTCTCTAATAAATTTTTGTCCCGGAGGCCTTTGAAGATAGCATTGTATGTGGTAATATTGGGCTTCACCCCTTTAACCTTCATATCATCCATCAGAGAAAGAGCATGTTCTACATCATCATTCTTGCAGAGAGAATCTATAAGAATATTGTATATTACGGTGTTGGGAGGAACCTTTGATGCAGAACCCATATCTCTAAAGATTTTCATGCCTTCATCTATTTTGCCGATTAAGCAATATGCATGTATTAGTGCACCATAAGTGACAACTGTGGGTTTAAGACCCTCCTTAATCATCTTTCTCATCACTCTATGGGCGGTTGTAAAATTCCCAGTTTTGCTCAAATAGGAGATCAAGGTGTTATACGTGACACTATCAGGCTTAACTCCAGCTTCCTCCATTTCCTTGAGCGTCTCATATGCTTTATCCAACTTATTCTTCTTGCAGAACCCACCAATTAGAACATTGTAGCACACAGTATCGAGGCAGAACCCAACTTCTTTTAACTTTGATACAACAGAGCTGGCATCATCCATCCTTCCAGCTTGGCTCAAACCTGAGATCAAGGTGTAATAAACAATTGCATCGGGGGAGCATCCAGAATTTGACATTTGATCGAAAAATTCCATTGCTTTATCAATATTGTTGACATTACAAAAGGCATTAATCAAGATTGCATATGTGACTGCATTGCCTTTCACACCTTTACTTTGCATGTCATTGAGGAACTCAACTGCACTATTGATCCGCCCATGTCTGCACATACCATCAATTAAAGTATTAAGGGTGATCACATTAGGAAACACGCTTTCCCTATTCATCTGATCAAACAGCTCCTGTGCCCTCTCAATTTCGCCAGATTTGCAGAATCCATCAATCAAGCAATTATAGGTAATGGTATTTGGTGCACATCCATTTTGTGATCTCATCTGTTCCACCAAACTCAACCCTTCTTCTTGCCTCCCCACTTTACAAAGTCCATCAATAAGAGTATTATACATGATCACATCAGGTTCAACCAAGACCCCATCACTCCCTTCTTTCATTTTCTTGAAAACCTCCAATGCGTCATCGACCCTCCGAGACTTGCACATAAGATTAATAAGAATCCCAAAAGTCACCACATTAGGTTGAATATTCATCTCTTTCATCTCCGTAGTAAGCTTATTCATCCTCTCAAAATCCCCACCTCTTCCCAAACCCGTCAAAAGCGCATTGCAAGAAGCAGCTTCCACCACACCACCAGACTTCATCACATCATGTAAAAGATCCCAAGCACGACCTGTCTTTCTATTCCTACAAAATTTAGTAATCAACTGTGTAAGTTTAAACGTATCAGGGAACACATCGTGTTCGCCAAATTTTGACACCAACCCAACAATTTCCTCGTCATTGATACTCCTCCCACGCCACTCCCTCCTCAACATGGCCCCAAATATAATATCACCCGTAGAGTCATTAGGTGGGCACTCTGAATCCGGTTGAAGCATTTCGTCGAGCACCTTGAGTGCATCATCAACACGCCCCAATCTAAACATCACATCGATCACCACATTGCAAAAATGCGTGTTTTTCAAAGAAGGGTCTACTTCTTTAACCACAACAAGGACCTGGTCCACCATTCCAGCTCTTCCCAAGCACCTAATAAGAAGTGTTGCAGCATTGATAGTAAGTGGGACATTATGCTCTTTAGCCGTGCCATAAAGTTCTAACAACTTGTTATGCGAATCGGGTTCGCGGCTAGCGAGCTCGAAGATGGCTTGGAAGGTGGAAGACAAAGAGGGTAAGATGTCTTGTGAAGGAGAGTTGGATTGAAGGTAGTGGAAGAACTTGAGGGCTTCAGAAGAAGAGGATAAGCGACGAGTGATGTTGCGGAAAATGAAAGGAGATGAAGGAGAAGAAGAGGAAAAGAGGAGCTCCTGGAGTGGCGTGGTGGTGGTGGTGTTGGAGTTGGAGTCATAATCGGGGGCTTGGAGGAGTTGGAGAGCTTGGGTTATTAGGGAGTCTTGGTCTTGGTCTTGGTCTTGGTGTGGTGGTGGTGGTGGGGGGTTGGATTCGGTGGAGAGGTGGCGGAGGATGATCGGAGAGTGTAGGCGGAGTTTGAACAGTTTTGATGCTGAGATTGATATGGCCATTTTTGTTGGGCGAGAGACACAGACAGAGACACAGAAACAGATAGTCGCTCAAAACTCTGTTTGGTACGAGGTAAATATAAAATACACCCAACATACCAATGGCAATGGGTCCTTCAGCCAAAAAAAAAAAAAAAATTGGAGAAAAAAGGAAAAACATAGCAACCCTAACCCAAGTCATACGGCACATTTAACGGTGTCAAATTCCTTCAACCCTAACACAATCCATTAATTAAATGGATTGAATTTTTTTTTTTTTTGAGAATGGAATGGATTGAAATGATACAACCCATTTTAACCTATTTAATACACAATCTAATAAAACAAAGTAAAAAGGGATTTTTCTTCCTCTTTATTTGAGGTAAAAGGGTTAAGGACTTTTTAGAGTTTCAATAAAGAATTTATCAATATAGCCATTAAAATTCTTTTTATTACTTAATTATATTAAGAATTCATATTTATTTTAGAGAAAAATTGACATTTATTTGTATTAATTGGGTTATTTCAAATTGATTGCGGTTTGAATAGTTAACATGAAATTGACTTATTTATCAATCCTATTAAAGTGTGTCGACCCATTTTTGACACTATCTCATTTACACTAAACACTAACCCACAAAAACACTAACTGTGTCATACTCGTGGGGCGTGTCGAATATTGTTACTCCTAATATGTACCTTAAGTGTAATTGAAAATATTAAGAAGTGTCAACTAGTTGAGTTACTAAACTCTTCATGGGCGAGAGGTTCAATGAATTTGTAGAACATGTAGTAATCTCGAAAGTTCTAAATATTTGGATGAGTTTCTATTATTTCAATATGTATAGGACACATCATTATTCACTATCAAAGATACGATGAAAATGACTTGAATCAAGATCCACAAAACCAAAAGTGTAAAGGATCTTTAATAGCTGTCTAGCATCAGTAGCATATATTTGCAAGAAAATAAAGGAGTAGACAAGCACAGCACACCTGATGAGGAGCCAAAAGCAGGAACACGAGGAAGAAGCCACAAGCTCAAGTGATGTTGAGAATGATCGGGTGTGTGTGAGAGGAAGGAGAGCTACACCTCTTCCCTTGCAACAAAACTCTCTCCATAATCGGCTAAACCCACATACCTTCTAGTTACTACCAACACAAGAGAGGTATATACATAAATATGGGTGAGAGACAGTATCAGAGTGTAATGGTTTTAATGGGCCAAACCAATACTTTAGCAAGTAAAGGGTAGAAACCTTTCCATGTTAGAATAAAATTGCAAGCCTGTTCCATTAAAGGCTACCTATAATTAAATAAATGCATAATTAGGAGCGGATGCCATAGGTGGAAACTCTTTAAAAAAAAAAATGCACCATAATAAAATCCATACTATTAATTATAAGGTGCACTAAAAGGGTCCAATATTAACAATCCGTGATGATCACTATCCACTATTGAGTCTAACAGATGCTTAGTAACATACACTCTAACTAATCCAAGTGTTATTAAAAAAAAAACCAATGACTTTGCTAGTCCATAACATACAAAATTCCAACGGTATATATATATATATATATATATATAACCCACAAATGATGATGCTTTTGGAAAAGAAGATTCTTCATGATTTTAGTCATCTTATGGTTACTTTCGGCACAATTTGGTTCTTTGGACTGAAGACCCAAACAAAGCCTTTACTTCTGTTAATTTGAGTCAAAAAGTGAAAAATCATTGTTCACTTTTTACCGTTCACTGGTACTGTTCACTACGCTTTTTTCTGCCTCCCTTTGTGGTATTAGAGCCATTCTTTTTTGGCCGGTGATAGTGTTGTTGTGTTCTCTGTTGACTGTCTGTGTCTACCCGAAATTTTGATACTCCTTTGTTGTGTTCCCTTTTTACCATCGTTGGCGCCACCTTAGTTGTAAAGTGAATTCCCAGAACCGAACAGTAAGGCTCGTTTGAGCTAGGATAGTGTGTAGGGCATGAGAGGTATAGGGTTGATTAGGGTATGTGTTACGAAATGCAACAGTGTTAAGTGTTAAACCTAGGATAACATGGATAGGATGTGGAGATCCAACTCCTCTGTGAGCTCCAGGACTGGTTGTCCTCCTGATATTGTAAATGAAGAAGATCACACTGTTGAAGAAAATGAGTTTCCGGATTTCCAGAAATGGAATATCCCCAAAGTTGATACTAAAACTGTTTACAAAATTAGTTGGGCTGAAAATACTTTTTATTCTACTTACAAAGTTAGAACTGTTGAACAAACATTTTCTATTTCAAAAACTCATAAAAAATATTGCTTGTTTTATAGATATATATATATATATATATATATATATATATATATATTGTACAACTGTTAAACATGGTTCATTGTGATTTGTGCATCCAGATGAGAGTACTTTGCTCCAATGATAATAATAATAAATCATCGCAATAATTGTAAAAAATATTATGTCTTAAATATTACGCTTGTTTTTTTAGTTTGTTTGGTAGGATATACATTTAAAATATAAATATTACTTTTTCTTTAGGTACAATTATATTTTTATTTAATTAATTTTACCCTATCAAAAAATATTTAATTATTTTTAAATAAGATAAAGCAATGAATTAGATTATCCAAAACTGATCATAATACTAGAAAACTTGATTTAATTTGAAGGGATTCTAGACTTCTAGTCTTTCTACATGAAATCTATTCCTGGATTTCTTCTCCAAAAAAAAAAAAGCTATTCCTGGATTCTTGTCTCATGTTGTGGGAGGGAATATTGGAATAATCGGGGACATGTTAGGTTATGTTTAAAAGAGAAAAGAAAATTTTAAATAAGAACCAAACAAGCCCTAGCCCAACTGTTTGAGAAAATACCCAATCCGGAATTAACACTAATCCAATCTCGAATATGACACAAAATCAGTGTTTTGGTTACCTCTCCTCATTGAAAAGATCTTCAAAAGCTGCATTGTAACTCATACAACAATTCTATTGACAAAGCATTATGATATGGAAACGAGCAGCTCAAAGCTCATCACTTTTGGCTTTTATCTCAAAGTTGTAAAAGGATGGGGGGGGGGGGGGGGTAATTAGCTTCATAATTATCTAGGTTTCGGAATCTATGCTTCATTCGAAATACTTTCTCGACAAAAGTTTGAAAAGAACAACCTAGAGACAATCCATGCTTCTAAATGTCCCAACTTTCGAATAATACACAGATCACATTCCATGACAGTATGGGGGGGGAATTAGCTTCATAATTATCTAGGTTTCGGAATCTATGCTTCATTCGAAATACTTTCTCGACAAAAGTTTGGAAAGAACAACCTAGAGACAATCCATGCTTCTAAATGTCCCAACTTTCGAATAATACACAGATCACATTCCATGACAGTATGCTGCAGATCACTATAGAAAGTGGTACTATTCGTGTGCCCAAGACAAAACATAAGGCATAGAACAAAAAGGAGACCCCATCTGCCTATTTGATGGGAAAGTGATCAAGGCAAAGAGTAAAATATTCATTTGGGATACTTATTTTTTTTTATAATAAAGAAAAGGGTCTCACGCAGGGAGGGTGCCAGAACTTGAAGTTAGGGGGTAGTTTTGCTGTTAGTTGCATGCGGTGGTTCTAGCTTCGGGCTCAATTGCTTAACAGCTAATAAGTTTTTTTTTTGGTGTTTTTTATGTGTGCATCCAGGTATAGACAAAATTATTTTGTTTAAAATTTTTTAAAGGGTCAGATTGTTTGTTTTAGGTAAAATTGGATGATTGAGTTTAATTGTTTTTAGTTTTACTATTGGTAATTTTTGTTGTTGAATAATTTTTTTGGGCTTGTTTATTTTGCTTTAAATCTTAGATCTGGCCTTTAAAAGGAGGAAAATGCTAGAATTACAAACTTTTTTTACAAATTATTAATGTGGTGAGTGGTTATTAGTAAGTAAAAATGCAATGTAAGTGATGGGCCCAGATGCAAACTAATAAAAGTTTACTACCACAACCGTTTATAAAAATGTTATAGAAAATTTTGTGGCTAGAGTAGTACTCCTAAAAGAATCAATGATAATATTAAGGGGGGCAAAGTGTGATTTTATAAAACAAAATTGCTAAAATTGGTGACTATGTATATATTAATGAAAAAAAAAAAAAATAGGGGGGGGCAGGTCTCACGCATGTAATCATTGAACTGACCCACTTGAACCCCCAGTACTCATGGCGTGGGGCACCATTGGGTGCATTAGGACTATTCACGTCGTGGCACAGCATTGTTGCGAAGCGCATGACTTGAACCAGGCAACTCCTAGACATGCAGGTGTGATCCAGTCCAAGACTCCTCCTAGACATGCAGCTGTGATCCAGTCCAAGACTCCTACCAACGCACCACGCTCCTAGGGGTTCATTTAAGATACTTATATTGCTCAGCCTCAGATCAGAAATCATCTAAAGATGGCTTTTAGCCTTTTTCTAATGTTGCTTGCTCAAGTTAGGAATCTATAGAAATAATAAATCAAGTGTTTTTCACGGTGGTTTCCAAGTTCCAAGTTTCGAACAACTTCATGCAGAATAACTTCTTCATCGTGCCTACAAACGGGAAAGTGATTAAGGAATTCAAAGTAAAGAGTCAATTTCATAGAGGAAGTCCCTTCTATTTAGCCAAGGGAATGATATCAGGGGTGGAACTAGGAATTCTTGCCTGGGAGGCTGAGACTAAGGCTGTTTGGTTGGGTGGATTTCGGAGAGGATGAAAAATGAAAAATAAGAGAGAAAATGAGTGGAAGAAGTGTTTGGACTTAATATACCCAATATTTAAACAATGACTTGGCATCTTTCTTGAATGAATGTTATGCTTAATGATGGCCTTTTATAGAATACAATTCATCATGGTGAAAATTTTAGCAATTTCTTTTCTTCCTCTTCTTTTTATTTATTTATTTATTCAAGGAAGATAAATTTGTTGTGGAAAAAAGTTAAGTGTAAATGAAAGTCAATGAATTGTAATGACGTAGCAGCTCGTTGGTCATTCATTTTAAACACTAGCGTTTAGTGTTTAAACACTGAATACTAGTGTCCAAAAAGAAAAACATGCGTTTGGTCATTCATTCCTGCTCAGGGTTGTTTGGAAAACATTGTTCAAAAATCGGTTTTTAAAATGGTGCTTTTGAAATCACCTCTGCCTTATTTTAAAACAACAAACAATGTTTTTCTGTGGCAATTGGGTAATTATTTTGAACACTGTGTGGGCCCACCTCGTCAGACTTATCTGTGTAGTGTCTCATATCCTGAATTAAGACATATTCTCTCTCCTGAATTAAAAAAATGTTTATATCGTACAGGTGTCAGTTTTTTTTTAAAATCAGACACACACATACCAAACACATATTTCTGTTTTTTGAACACTGAAACATGTTATTTAAAACCATGATACCAAACACATTTTTTTGTTTTATAAACACTAAAAACACGTATTTTAATAACATTTTTTAAATCACAGTTTTCACATCATTTTAAACAACAATTTTTGAAATTCATGACCAAACGGGAAAGCACGTTAGCGTTTTCAAATGGTGAAATGGTGTGGCTTCAAGTTAACAAAGCAAGCTTGCAACTAACAAGGGCAGGTGGGGGTGCTAAATTTTATTCTTGGAGGGCCAGCCCTTTCAAAATTGTGGGGCCATGCCCAGTCCACCTATCAATGTAGTTCCTCCCCTGAATGATATGTCTATCTTCTTCTTCCTTTTTGTATTTTTATTTATTTTTATTTTTTTATTAATGAGAAACAAACACACACAAGAGAGAGGGAAATGTGTTCTAACATAAAGACACACCATAACTTTACTTAAAAGTCATGGTAACTTTTAAGGGAGGGTGGGACGTAGGTCGATCCTTGCCCATCCCAAAGCGAACAATACCTGATTGGAGGCCGAGACGAAAGTCCTCCCACAAAAAAGCTTATAAGACAAGGGTGGGAGGCGTCTTTCCCCGATATGGGATTGAACAAATTCGTGCGGGTGGGACGTAAGTCGATCCTTGCCCATCCCAAAACGAATAATATCTGATTGGGGGCCGAGACGAAAGTCCTCCCACAACTATTTTTATAAATATACATAATTAAATGTAATAAATATTATTTTCATTGACATAAAAAAAAATTAAAAAAAAAAAAAAAAAAACTCCCATATACATCTCTACAAAATATATAGTTTTACAAGACTAAAATATTTTCTTTTAGTAATTGCCCTCATGAAGAACTTGATTTCTATGCAATCACGGATACTGAAAACAGCCCCAACTTGATCTTGATTTCTTTCCCTATCCTCTGTTGAAGTCTCCCTTTCAAGTTTCAACATGTTCTAACCAACTTGTTATATATTCAAGAAATCACACTAACAAAGTCAAGCAAACCTGTTCCTCAAGCTAGGTCTGAATCCTAATAGATTGCTCTTACAAATGAGTAATGAAGAAACAAATGCTCCAAGTCCAACCATTCATATTCATGATTGCAATTGCAAATAACACAGGTGAAATCGAAGCTAATATTATGAATGGTAATTGGTCTTGAAATAACTTTTAAAAACTCCTCGTTTGGTAATAAAAAAAAAATTTATATCTTTCAATCCTCTTTTTGGTTGTCTTGATATTTACTTTTAACAGGAAATTGAATGAAGAATTCTGTCATGAATCTGTTAAGGACATCCAAACTTGAAGTTTTTTTTTTTTTTGAGAAGACAAAGTTGAAGAAATCAGAATATGAATATTCAGGGCAATGAATAATCTAAGATATCGTATAAGCTAAGAGTTCCTCTTCAAATTATAACAAAGTGAAAAACAAAACATGAATATTTTTCTCCACAATGTATTGGATATTGATCCCCTTTAGAAGATCATATGTATTCGTAATTCATTAGAACCACTAATTTTCAGAAGATCACATGTTGCTCATATGTATTCGTAATTCAAACTCAAATACGCAATTATATCATTAGAATCACTATTTTTTAGAAGATCAATTTTAATGTTATACACATTTATTTACATAGTTTTATCTATAAATAATTTTAATATAGATTAATTTGGGGTAGTGTCCTGTGTCCCCCAAACTTAAAAAGTAAAACAATATTACTTTTTTTATGATTAAAAAAAAATTACCTTTTTAAAGTATAATTATTATTTATTAAATTTATTTTTATTGTATTTTTTTATATAAGAAAAACCAATGAATTAAATTATCCAAAATGGGTCATAAAATTGATTTGTGGATTTTTGTCACATGTTGTGAGCGAAATTAGTGGCAGAGCCAGTATTTTAACTTGGCGGGACATTAAAAGAAAAAAAAAAATCAATCCTTTATTCATTGAACCATGTTGAATTAAATCAACAATTTTTTTTTCATGTTCTCTTTGTGAAAAAGTATGATCAACTAGTTGACAAGGTCACATGTAGATATTCTTTGAACTTGATCTCTATCATTAGGATGATAATCGGAAAATTTTCTTCTTAAAGAAGGATTCGAAGGAAAATTTGCAAAATTTACCTCGATACGAGTTCGTTTAGAATTCCCTCGACTCATTATTTCCTTTAGGATTTCTCCACAATTTCAATTTACTACAAATATATTTCATATATTAAAACAAAGAAATAAAATTAACTCATCCATAGTTACTTACAATCAAAGTAAGAGATTAATCAAAAGAAAAAAAAAATAGACATCTAATTTGATTGCTCAAAATAACTTGAGAAAATAATCCACTCTAAAAGTGTTAAGGGTAATATACTTGGAAAATTACAACTTTGATTACTTTTCAATCTTTCGCTCTCTATTTTTCTAAGTAATAAAAATTTGAATTTAATTCATACTTTAAAACTCTGAAAAAGTATGAGATAGAGGGAGTAAAAAAATATAATGGAGGCGGTAGGGTTTTGGTTACATTTTATTATTATTTTGCTTAGAATTTGAGTCACATGGAGTGAGTTTCCGTATAAAAAAATTTAAAAAAAAAAGAAAAAAAAAAGGCATGAATAGGTATTAAAGGATGAGAAGAGATGTATTTTTGTTTTTATATATATATATATATATATATATATATATATATATATATATATTGGGGTTAAAAGTGTGTTAGGTTTAGCTAAGAAGAAGAAGAAGAAGGGTAAGAGTATTGGGGCATTAAATTCGGTGTGAGAGGTTATTGTTTCCTAGTGGGAGACGTGTTTTGTTTTACGTTACTTCTCTTTTTCTATCAAGTGAAGTATGAGCAGTTAGACATTAAAAAATAGGTACTTGTTTGTCTTTTTTCCAATCAGGAGGGGCAAAGAACTCAATTATAGCATGCTTGGTTGTGTAAAAAAAACACTTTATTGAATAAGAACCAAACAAGCCCTAATCCAATCTGTAATCAGTGTTCATGTTACCTTTCCTCATTAAAGAGATCTTCGAAAGCATTGGCGTGGCCTTTCCTCATTATGTGGTGATCAAGCTGTGTACGTGACATGAATGAATCATTTGTTAATGCAATATGCAATGTACCTCCTCATACAACAAAGCCATTATGATCTTGAAATCAGCAGCTCCAAGCTCATTACTTTTGGCTTTTTATCTCAAGTTGTAAAGGATGGGAGTGCAATTGGAATAGCTATCAGGTCCAAATATATTACGAAGAAAGAAGGGGAATTAATAATTAATTACTTTCATAATAATCAACTTACTATAAGATTTCAGAATCTATGCTTGATTCGAGATACTTCGTCCACAAAATTTTTGACAAACCATGCTTCCATAGTTCCATATGTCCCAACTTTCGCATAATACATTACACAATCACATTCCATGACAGTGTGCTGCAGAGAGACCACTACAGAAAGTAGTATTCGTGTGCCCAAAACAAAAGGAATAAAACAAAAAGGAGTTCACCTCTGCCTATTTGATGGTAGAGTGAATCAAGGCATTATTAAGAGTTAAATATTCATTTGGGATACTTATATATTGTTCATATCAGAAATAATCTCAAGATGGCTTTTAGCCTTTTTCTTATGCTGCTTGCTTGAGTTAAGAATCTCTAGAAATAATATACCAAGTTCCAAACAAAGTCATGCAAGAATAACTTTTTCATTGTGCCTGAAAATGATTTCCAAAAGCACATTTTAGACACCTTTCTTTAACATTATTAAAGGAGAAAGGGAACTGGGGATCGTGGAGCTGCTACTTCTTCAAACTGCATCTAAAATAATCCTAACCATTAAGAAGACAAGGTTGAATACCCAAAACTGCCTATATCACTGCGGTAAAAATGACATTCTTGACTCTTCATTTCTATCAATGGAGAAAAAAGAAAATATAAATAATAAAGAAAATTAATTAAAACCCACCAAGGAAGAAGGTTGCTACTGGACTAGTCCAAAATTCAATTACTGGCTGGACCAGTCCCATTATCAATCACTTGCCGGGCTTCCACCACCAGGGGATTCAGCCTTACTAGTCTTCTCAGCTGCTTCAGCTGCTGCAGATGCAGCCTTCTCCAAACCTAACTTCTGCAACTCATTTAAGAAATCTTTAACATCACTGCCACCGATTTTATATGGGCTGTGGACAGGACCAGGAAATGAACCATTTGTCACTTCTTCCCTGTACTCCAAAAGCGCTTTGTTGATGACATCTCCAACACGAGCAAACTGCTTACAGAACTTTGGGGTAACCTGCAAAAGAACAGTCTCTCATGATGGAAACATGCCAATTAAAAGGAGAGAAGAAAAAATTTAGCCAGAGTTACAATTCTGGAACCAACCTTGGCATGATGGGGGTGCTGAAGCATTCCAAGCAGATCATGGTAAACTAGAACCTGCATAAACAATGAAGTTTCATTATAGTGAAACACAAAGAAGCAGAGGAGGTACACTGTTATTACATCAAGAAATAATTTGATGCAGGAGGCAATGGGAAGACAGATTTATTATATTTTATTTGATTTTATGAATCAAGGGCAGTTTTGTAATTTCATAATATTCTGGAATGGGCTGTGCTAATAGTACATTAGATCTTCTTTTGGGCTTTATTTTAAGTTTGGTTATTTAGTTGGGCTTAGTAGTAAAAGCCTGAGTTTAACTCCAAGTCTTATTAGGGTTTTAAGAAATCCTAATTCAATAAGGATTAGGTATTAGTTTTCTATTTAAAGAGTTGTAGTACTTTCTATTGAGTTGATTATTAATGAATGCTTTTAGAATTTAAGAGCTATGTTTTCTTTTATGGTTTGTGTGATGCAACCTTCTCCGAGGTGTGATGCCAAGGAACCTTAGGTGTGATGCTTAGGAAGTCTAGGTGTGATTCCTAGAATTTATCTATTTTCTTTAATTTTACTATTCACGGTTACTGTTCACATCATTGTTCACAACAACCCAAATCTTGAATTTCACCTTTGATTTCATTCCTAAAACCCTATTAATCCTTGTCCCTTTGGAAACCCTATAATCCCCATTATTTTGTAGCCTATTCCCCACCAAAACCTAACCCTAATTCTTCAAAACTCAAGCTATCTGCCCCTGGTGTTCTAAATCAGATTACCTTGTTCCCTCTTGTCCTACGTTAGTTTGGTATCAGAGCAGGGATTTTGCATCATGTCTACATGATCAGGGAGATTGTTTAGGGGGAAATTGAGTGAATGTGAGCAAGATGAAGGTCGTGCATTTGATTATGGAGATTTTGCTATGGGTGACTTGGAGGAGGATGAAGTGGATAGTTCTCTTTTATCTGTAGTGAGATGTATTTTAGCAGCCCCTAAAGTAGAGAAAGAGGAATGAAGGCGAACTTCAATATATTAGATGTTGGTTCGTTGTGGAAACCAAGCAAAGAATCTTATTATTGATGGGGGAAGTTGCATGAATGTTGTGTCATCTTCCACGGTTGAATGCCTTAAACTTATGGTTGAACCTCATCCTCAACCATACAAAGTGGCTTGGATAGACAACACTTCTATTCCGGTAACTCATAGATGCCTTATTTTTTTTCTTGTGGTATTTATGGTGATTCTATCATGTGTGATATAATTCCTATGAAAGTTACACATATCCTTCTTGGTCAACCTTGGCTCTTTGATCGAAATGTAAAACATTATGGGAGAGAAAACACCTATGCTCTAATGGTTGGTAAGAAGGAGGTTGTTTTGAAACCTATGACCTTAGCCGAGAATCAAGATGGATAAATTTAAATTATCAAAGCCAAAAGTTATTGAAGGAAAAGATCTAGAAGCTAAAAATTATGGTGTAACAACAGAAGCTACCAAAATAAAACCTGACCAGCCTATAGAAGTGCCTCAAATTCCAGCAGATTTTTCCAAAGATTGCACTGATTTTTCTTTGAAAGATTTATCAAAGCCCTTATGTCCTATGCATGAGTACTCATGCAAGTGATCAAGGGAAGCTTGAAGTAATGCAACAAGACTCGAAAGAGATGGAAACTGTTGATGAAGTAGTTGAAATGGAAAGGTCAGTGTATCATTATCATCATTGCTGCCACAAACGAAGAAACAAAAGGAAATTCAAATTCAAAATGTTTATTCAATGTCAAGGATGCACTTCAAGAAACCAAAATTCTTTTTACTTCAACACTTCAAAACTCGAGGTTGAGTTTTCTCCAACCAAGGGAGAATGATGCAGGAGGCAAAGGGAAGACAGATTTATTATATTTTATTTGATTTTATGTATCAAGGGCAGTTTTGTAATTTCATAATATTCTAGAATGGGCTGTGCTAACCGTCCTCCATTAGATCTTCTTTTGGGCTTTATTTTAAGTTTGGTTATTTAGTTGGGCTTAGTAGTAAAAGCCTGAGTCCAAGTCCAAGCCTTATTAGGGTTTTAAGAAAACCTAATTCAACTAGGATTAGGTATTAGTTTTCTATTTAAAGAGTTCTACTCTATTGAGTTGATTATTAATGAGTGCTTTCAGAATTTAAGAGCTATGCTTTCTTTTATGGTTTGTGTGATGCAACCTTCTCCGAGGTGTGATGCCAAGGAATCCTAGGTGTGATGCTTAGGAAGTCTAGGTGTGATTCCTATAATTTATCTATTTTCTTTAATTTTACCATTCACGGTTACTGTTCACATCATTGTTCACAGCAACCCAAATCTTGAATTTCACCTTTGATTTCATTCCTAAAACCCTATTAATCATTGTCCCTTTGTAAACCCTATAATCCCCATTATTTTCTAGCCTATTCCCCACCAAAACCTAACCCTAATTCTTCAAAACCCAAGCTATACTAGATCTGCCCCTGGTGTTCTAAATCAGATTACCTTGTTCCCCCTTGTCCTACGTCATAATTGGT
The DNA here is from genome assembly GCA_028535165.1 of Quercus tomentella. Taxonomy (NCBI): domain Eukaryota; kingdom Viridiplantae; phylum Streptophyta; class Magnoliopsida; order Fagales; family Fagaceae; genus Quercus; species Quercus tomentella. Next base: position 48,719,487 of record JAPQVY010000156.1, read on the forward strand.
ATGTGGGAAATGGGAATTACATAATGGCCACTATGATTTGCACCATGAGAATAGGAATGTAATCAGAAGAAATCTTGCAACAGACTTGTCCTCCCCCTGCCCCCCTTCTTTTTCCCTTCCTTTTCTCCAACCCAAAAAAAAAATGAAAACCAACAAAAAAGGCCAAACTGTTCACTTATAGTTTTGGTTTCAAACCAAATTATGAAATACTTAAAGATTAATCATCTTTAAATTCTAAAAATATTTAGAGTGGTCTAAAGGCCTGCTTTTGAAATTTATTTTTAATCCATGTCACTGATGCTCTCATCACTCTTAATGGGCCAAAATACTTTCTGTTAAGCACAGAGGACAATCTTTATATTATAGTGGGAGTTGCCAATTTAAGTTACTGTAAGTCTGTAACCACTACAAACCCACATTAGCAAAAGCAAAACATAATGCCAAGGTGACTAATTGAACTGATTTCATTTTACCAAACTCAATGACTCTAAGGCTGATTCTCTTCTATCAGAAAGTAGGTTGCTACTTCTTCTAGCAGAGGTTTCTAGACCGTTTTCAATTAGCCTAAAATAAATCCATCAAACAAGTAAACAGAGAATAGTGATCATGGTTCTACAAAAGAATTGGTAAGGTCTATACTAGAAGTTTCAATAAATGGATGGAGGTGTAAAACCAGTGATGCCCAAGCTCTATCTGATATAATCAAAACTTTCTACAAACTAACATTTTTAACCCTGCTCAAAGAGTATTGAATCCTAGAGCTTTACAAAAGTGGTTGTGACAGCACCAAATACTTTTATTTGACCTTCTCATATCAAGAGAAACTATGTATGAAGTTGGACAACAGTTTTAAGATACCATGACAGTCCCTTATTACCTGTCAAAAGTCTCTTATCACACTGCTTAATTCAAGTCACAATACATATAAAATTAACATCAATAATAGCATGATATAGGTAGAACTACATCTTATCAAATACATGACATCTCAGGCACATATACACCAGCAAAAAAAATTATTGAGCTAGTTAATCACCATACCTGCCCACTACAAAAAGGTCCAGCCCCAATACCAATGGTAGGAATCCGAAGAGCTGATGTGACTGCAGCAGCCACCGGTGGAGGAACACATTCCAAAACAACAGAGAAACACCCTGCTTCCTGTAAAGCCATTGCGGTCTCCACAACCTACACAGAACAATTCCCTTCAACATAACAACAAAACACACAGCGAGCACACACACACATACGAAAAAACGAGTAGGGCACCTTGACAGCACTGGCAACGTTCTTGCCCTGGGGCCTGAATCCCCCAAGAACACTGATGGCCTGAGGAGTAAGTCCCACATGCCCCATAACTGCGATTCCAGCTTCCACAATAGCTTTTGCTGCACTAATTCTTGAAGGAGACCCTCCTTCCAATTTTATGGCATCCATTCCTCCTTCCTTCAAAACCCTCACTGCCGTATCAACTGCCTGCGCATACAATATCACCAATCACCAACCATTGCACACTTAACCAAAGAGTAATGCAACAAACACAGCATTTTCACAATTTTTTCACAACTGATTATTGAAGCAATGTTACTTTCACCAAAGCTCACCCTTGACACCCACTTTTATTGTGCACCGATCAAATTATGGCATATTAACAGCCATGAAATATGTATCAGAAACCCGATCAGCATAATGCACTGTAGCATCTAGCATATTTTAAGTATTTTAATCAAGCAAAGAGCCTTAACTCAGCTATCGAATTATTTCAACAATAAAAAAAGGTGTTTTAATCATGGCATTTTGTTTATATTCACTACGAAATGGGAATATTAAAACACTTTAAAGTACATAATCATAAGTACTGTACCATATCAAAAACACAGACACAGACACTCACATACAGAACACGTTGGTAATGGTACATAGAATTTTCCAAGACGAAAGCCCCATAAAATTGGTTATAATCAAACACAGAAACTGAGAATTTAGCAATACCAATACCTGACTAGCACTAGATTCGTAGGTACCAAAGGGCAAGTCCCCAACAAGAAGTGGGCGTTGGGCGCCACGCGCGACAGCACGGCAGTGAACGAGCATTTCATCGAGCGAAATAGGAAGAGTAGTGTCGTGACCATGAACAACCATGGAAGCCGAGTCACCGACCAAACACACATCAATACCTGCGGTGTCTAAGTGCACAGCTGACGGGTAATCATAGGCAGTTACAACCGTTATGGGCTGAGCCTTACGGTGCTTTTGCCGTAAATGGGTGAGAGTCACTCTTTGGTTTGGATTCTGATTCTTTGGACCACCGTACACTGTGTTTTCTGGGACATTGCTCATGCAGCGAAGGAGGGTGAAGAAATTGGAATTGGTTTTTAGAGTTTTGGCTTTAGAGAGAAAAGCGAGGGTGGTCATTTTTTTTGGTTTTGGTGTTATTGTGTGGGGAAGTTGGATTTGGGTTCTTGAATTTATATAGTGTATCATGAAGATTTAATAATAAGGTGGGCGTTTTTGGCTGTGTCACCTACACCCCCACCTACACCAACATTCTCACTTTCTTTTCTTTCTTTTTTTTGAATTGTTTAAGGAACCACCAACCAATTTGTGGAAATGAAAGAGTGAAGAGGTTCATTTATTACTTTGTTTTCTAGCTAACTTTTGCGTTTTCGGGGCTGAATGTTCTCCTGGCGCAACTTTGGTTCGGTCAGGAGTTGGTGAAAAGCCTCTAATTTATGTCACCAATCAATGGACGCCACGTCATATCTTTGATGAAACACACATACACTTTAGCACACAATTGTAATCCAACTAAACCTATAATCCTCAAACACGTTCAGACCTGGAGAAAACGTAACAGGCCCAATGCCTAAAGGATTGCATCTCTTCCTCTCCTCTTAGCACTGGAGCTCCACCCCGTCGCTGGTGCCGCAGCACACGTCAGTCAGGAGCCGGCGTCATCGCACCGAACTTCAAGGTTTGTTCTTTTATGATATGTATTTATTGTTTGATTAGTTATTTCCCCAAACTTGAGGTTTTGAAAATTTGATGGGTTTAGGTTATTTTTTGGATATCAATATGTTCATATTGGTACGGGTTTTGTTGATTTGGTATGATTTTGCTATTTTTTTTTTAGTATTTTCATGGGTTTTGATTGGATTCTTAAGTGGTAGGTTCAAACCTAACAAAAATCAAATTGTTTTTTTTCCCCCCAGTTAGCCTGGGTTCTTATGGTTTTTATTTCAGCTCCAAATTATGATTATTGTGTGCTTCTTTTTTAGGTTATGATTTTTTTTTTTTTTGGAGGTTTTCTATGTAATTGGATCCCCTGTATTGCTTTGCCTGTTGTTTTGGATCCCCTGTATTACCTTTGGTATCTACGAGATGATGAATTTCATTTCAAACTTGCTTTCCTAATCAATTAGACGGTGATTATATTTTGCACTTGACTTAGGTGATTGATCAGATCTACTTCACACAAAAAAAGAAAAAAAAGAAAAAAAAAAGATGATCTTATAATACCATTCCTCTTTAAAGAGCTAATATTTATTGCTAGTTTCTCGTTCCCTACCTGTAACTTCAGGAACAAATGCAGGGCATATAGCATACAAACAAAAGGACAGATTTCATTGTTATCATATATATATATATATATTTATATAACCTTATATGAGTAATCTCGTGCTTGGGGTTTTACGAATTGTAATTCCATTGTGTTGTTGCCATTTTGTATATAAGTTTAATGAAATTCAGACAATGGTTTTAAGATAGATGTCATTTTGGCTGTGATTTATCTAGGTAATATTTATAGTCGTTTTGTCTTTTTTTTTTTTGGGGGGGGGGGGGTGGTTGTTAAAAAGAGGACTTAGTTGCAAATAGTTGGAAATGAGGCCCTACCATATGACCTTGTAAGTTGCAATAGTAACCAATAGAGAAAGAAATTGAGTGGTATACTCTGGTCTTAAGGAAATAAAGATTAAGCTTTTCATTATTCTTAAAGATAAAACTTACCAAAGGTAGCATAACATGACAATAAGGGCATTTGTTAGAATAGATTGGGATCTAAGGTAGCATAACATGACAATCTGCCCTCACCTGTTAATTTTTTTTTTTTTTTATTATTATTATTGCTTGCTTCATCCATTTTTTTTTTTTTTTTAAATGTCATCTAGATCTGAACTATTGTTGTGCTGAATGCCTCCCCACAATTATTTTTATGGTGATTTTTATCTAATGAATTGATGAATGTCGAACCTTAGATTCATAAGATGTACCATTTGTAGGTTGTATTAGTTAATAGATCTTGTTGTTTGAGTATTATTTTTGTGTGATTATATTGTCATTGGATGCAACTAAATTTTTTTTAAAATTATTTTTATTTAAAAAAAAAACTATTTGTAGGTTGCCCCATTGTGATTATACAGTCGTATTTATTTAACTTTCAGTTTGTTTGTTTGTTAATTTTATTTAATTTTATTTTATTTTATTTTTTTTAACCTTAACTAAGGTCGATCCCTTAAAGGTAGAAGAGCTACTATCGATCTTACAGTGTATAGGAGAGCTAAGATCGATCCTATGAGTTTCGGGAGAACTACTGTATAGGAGAGCTAAGATCGATCCTATGAGTTTCGGGAGAACTAAGGTCGATCCCTTGAAGGTAGGAGAGCTACTATCGATCCTACCATGTATAGGAGAGCTAAGATCAATCCTATGAGTTTGGGGGTCGATCCCTTGAAGGTGGGAGAGCTACAATCGATCCTACAGTGTATAGGAGAATTAAGGTTGATCCTATGAGTTTCGGGAGAACTAAGGTCGATCCTTTGAAGGTAGGAGAACTATTGTCAATCCTACAGTGTATAGTTCATATTATTATCTGGCTTTATGATAGTGCATATTTGAGATAACTTGTGTTGAATGAGATAATGAGTCCTTTCACTTTGATTCCTACAAAAAGACAATTTCAATTAGCAATGGAGTTATTCTTTGAAATGGATTGGAAGTGCCAATGCCCCTAGTTTGGGGCATATTCCTTGCTTGGATGGAAGTTGAGTTAATTTGATGTTGAGACCATTGGGGAAGATGGAAGAATATCATGGTTTGCCATCCTTGGTTCCTACAAAATGGCTTTCTTTCTCTAACTTGTTAGAAACTAGTTATCATGAAAATATTTTTGGTCATTGCCCTTAGTGTGGACATGTTTGCAAAAAAATGGGTTGATGCCTGAAATGAAAACACAGTTTCATGCAAGAAGGACATATCTGCACACAATATAAATAGGCCAATGCCCCAAGTTAGAGCATGCTTGATGCACAAAATAAATGGGCTTAGTGTAGACACTGCATTTTGTACCCTTTACGACTAGGGCCCCGTTCCCCAATGATGTAAGAATTTTATGTGATTGGGACCTTTTTTGGTCTTGATCTTTGAGCTCTGAAGTTTACTAACTTATTTTGAATTGGTTGTGACTAGATTGACTAAGGGGAATGGTTAAAATCAAGCTCTAGAGAGTTCTTGTGTTGAGGTAAAGGTTCTATCTTTGACTCTTTACTTTTCTTTGTTTTTTTCTTTGTTTCTTTATGTTGTATATATGTTTATATGTTTGTAATATGTTTGTTTAGTAAAGGTTTACTTTGCGTTTGTGTTTTAAGCATGCTAGGTTGTTAGATTCTTGTTTTTTGAGTTTTTGTTCTGCATTTTCTGGGTTCTGTGTTCCGGGTGTGTATGCATATGCATGCTTTATGCATGCACATATACTCATGATATGCATACACATACAACTAGGTTGTGTACGCATGCACTATGTATGCCACTCATGTCTTTGCCCAAAAACCCTAATCCTTTTCTGCATGTTTTCCTTTTGTTTGATTCAAATGTTCTAGTCGTTGTTTAACCTGTTTTATATGTCCTTAAGTTTCTGTTTCTCTATTTTGTTTTGTTTTATATCTTTTATGTCTATTAGGGTTTCGATTTGTTTGAATACCATGAACATGCGTATGAATTTGAACAAGCATTGATGCATAGGTGCTATGATGCAGTGTAGTAAGTCATGCACTCACATAAACATGCATTGGTTGGAATATGAGCTTGATATGTCTAAATAACATGAACTTTTTTGGTTGAATGCCATGTCTATAATGTTTAGATGCTTTAACATGTTTGTTTGATTCTGCCATGTGATGGTTCGGCCTTTGGATATTTGTGTTTAAATGCCATGATAGATGAATGATTAGGTCTGGGATGATTATGCCATGTTGTGTGTCTTAGATGCATGCTAGTGTGTGTGGGGGTTAGAATAACATATTAAATTTGCCTTTAATAAAATTAAGATCTAGAACACAATGAGTGGAAGCCAACCTACGAGTTGGGTGGGGTTAGGTGTCTAACACCTTCCCATCCCCATACCTAAACTCTGGACACGTGCTTTGGTAAAGATCAGTCCTTCCACGAAGGGCGCTATATTTATGGTTCCTAAACCTAAAATAGGTGGCAAATCCATTTACACCTTCCGTCATGGTCCACCCTAGGCCAAGGCGTACTTCCCAATCTTAAGGATGAAACCATATTTGCGGGCGCTTGCGCCCACAGTGGCGACTCCACTAAGGATAGAGAGTTTGATTCCAATGTGTACCATTTCTTAATCTTAATAAAGGCTAGCTTAATATTGTTTGCACACACCTTCACTTTGTTCTTTTGTCCCTTTACCATGGTTCGTGATGAGTGGGAAAGTGGAGGCTCCATTCGAGCCAAAATCTTCTGAAGTTCATCTCACCAACTCACAATCTGTGCCATCGCTTATAATGGGCTTTGAGTACATTAACGGTTTGCCACCAGTCCATTATGGTCCATTTAGGCCTAAGGTTGGAATCATGGCCCACCTAGTGTTGAGTGACATATTGATCTATCCCTTTAGCTTTAAGGAGCTTACCCATACTTAGAGAGATCTTAGATCCTATCAAAAGATGGTACCCTTTATATCTCTTGTTTGTTCAACCATATATCTTGTGTTCACCTAATTCTAAAGGACAAATAAAAGATGTAAAAAATTTGAAAGGATGACCCAAAAGTTATGGAATTCCTTAAGATATTGGGATGAAAAGAAAAAAAGTTCTCACATATAAGAGGCTTATCCCAAAGTTCGAAGATATATCTTAACTTGAAAGGTTCATAGGATTATAGTCTAGTTGCTATCATAAGCCCAAAATCAAAGGTTTCTTGAAAAGGAAAGTCTTGGGCCTAAGGTAACAAATACACTATGGACTTAGCATCCAAGATCCTACAAAGTCAATATGTATCTCCTTAATCTTGGGCCTCTTTGTTGCATGTAAAGGCTTAAAATGATGAGAGATTCATGGGCCTTGAGAGGAAGGCCACAATATACTCTAGCTAGAGGGCTACTTCAAAAAAAAAAAAGATTTGATAATGAATATGAGAAAAGAAGAGCTCAAATGTGATGAATACATTGTTGGCCCATATTTGAGACAAAGGAGTTGAAAATCTCTAATCACATTCTAATGAAAGCCTATAAGTGTAAGATCGAGAGCTTTATTATAAATGGACCAAGCCCAAGAAAACAAAGGGCAATGTTCATGAGAGGAAAGAGAATGATTCTTGTAATTGGGCTTTCATTAAAATAGACTTAAAGACTTTCTAAGAACATTTAAGTAAAAGAAGCTTTTAATTGGGACATGGGCTTAATAAAGATGAGACTTCTTTTCAGGCACCATTGCACCACCGAGATCGAATAAGCATGTCCCCACTCCAACTTAGGTCTAAGAGAAGAACGAAAGACGCTTAATTAAGGTTGAGATCATGCATCAAGAAGAGACACTTCAAGAAGAGATACCTCGGAAAGAAATGGTTGCCCCAATTGACGAAGGACTCGCCAAAAAGATTTACAAGGCCATAGAAGAGTAAGCTGAAGCCCTTAAGAAAATGGGAGGCCGCCTTTCCAAGTTAGAGGAAAGCAAGCTCAAGAAACCCGTGCATGTGGAGATACGTGATGAAGAGGAAAAAGAAGAATAGGATGAAAAAGATAAGGCCGATTATGAAAGAAACAAGCAATTTCAGAAGTTCATCACGGATACCAGGGCTATAAAGGAGAAGATGGAGAAGATGCAACCAGCATTCTACAAGGCTCAAGGGATGGATGATTGTTTCTACAACATTGATGGATTGAGTTCTAAAGTTCCTATCGCTTTGCCCCCCAAGTTCAAGATTTCTGATGCTGAAAAGTTTGGTGGGACTGGAGATCCTAAGTAACATGTCAGGAGGTACATAAGTATTGCTGAAATGAAGGGGTTGGACGAGAAGTAAACTTTGCATGCATTCTCTCTTTCACTCACAGGAGGTGCATCAAGATGGTACTATAGCTTGGATCCAAGTAAGACTAAGGTGTGGAATGAGCTAGTAGAGTTGTTTGTGGATCAATTCATTTTCAATACTATGATTGATGTAACTTTAAGAGATTTGGAGACCATTAAGCAAGGAGTTGGGGGGACTTTCTCTAAATACATGACAAGGTGGAAAGGGAAAGCATCCAAGATGGTTAATAGGCCAAATGAGAAGGACCAAATCAACATGATTATTAAGAACTTGCTTCTAGCATACAATAAAAGGCTGTTGTGATCACCTATTAGTTCTTTTGGAGAATTGTGTGATTGTGGGACTAGGATTGAGGTTGCCATCAATAATGGACAATTGGAGAAAGGGGAGAGCAAGCCTCCAATCAAGAAGACATATGGGGGAGGAGCAACCACCTTTAAGTCACCCAATCCCGTAAATGTGAGTGTTATCATACCTCAACAACCTCTAGCCTACCAAAGCTTCATAAAGAAAGCCGCCTAAGAATTTTCCGACTTAGGAATGACCCTTGCCTAAGCATATGAGAACCTTCCAAAGGATTCCTAAAACCCTTAGATCCCACACTAATGCCTAATCCTATACCTCATACTTGGAACCTCAACGAATATTGTCACTTCCATCAGAAATCTGGCCATAAGACCAACAATTGCTTTCACTTCAAACATGAGATACAAGATTTGATAGACAATGGGACTCTCCCATACCCACATCATCACTAAGCCCAACATTAAGAAGAATCCTTTGTCCAATTATCATCGAGCTCCTCCCCTATATCAGAATTGGGTGCAAGTGGAAGAAATCGATTCAGATTGCTCGAAATTGATAGAGAGAGTGGAGGTCAACGTGGTGGAAGTTTAAGGAATATAGGATGAAGAAGATGAGATTTTGAAGAGCGCGGTAGCCATGTGGGGGATACTCCCCAAAGGAATGTCTGAGTTAAAAAAAGAGGTCATAGAAGACGATGTGGCAAACATCACTAGAATTGGGAAGCTTTATAGACCATCATTTTTGGAGAAGGATCATCCTGGCAGGAATATGGAGGAAAGATCAAAGCCTATTGGACTCAATTGGAAGGAAGAAAAAGAAAAGGAGGATAGAGACTTAACCCAATTGAAGAAAACTCAAGCTCATGTGTTTGTTTGGGGTTTGATAATGGTCTCTCATAAGAACCAGTGTTATGGATACCGTTCCAGTCGGAATTTCTCGTATCGGTGTGTAAAACGGAATGGTAATACCCTCCATTCCACCTCGGATTAAATTTCGCCTCATTTCGGCCCGTTCTGGTCAATTCTGGCCAATTTCAGCCGAAATTCATTTTCCGGCCAGTATGAATTTTGTCTTCTTAGTTTCCCTTTCTGAACTTGATCGGCATCTTTTTTGCTAGATCACCAAAAATCCTTCTCATTCTCTCATCTATATCTCATTTTCACACTTGTAGCTCCTTGTCTCTCTATCATCTCTCACTATCTGACCCTCTCAACCGTGATAAAGAAGTTGAAAATAAAATTGAAGAGTAGATGAAGCAAAAATGGTGTGAATTGCGAAACAAAAAGGGAGAATAAGAAGATGAGAAGAGGAGAAAATAGCTCAGAAGGTGAAATGATGAAAAGTAGGCAATAGGAAGCTTCTTGGAAGCTCCCTTGTGTACAATAATGAGTTTTATTATTATTTTTAAATCATAAATATATGTTTTTTTTAAAAATAATAATCCCACTAATTTTAATAGAAAATTATATTAAATTTATTATTTTATATAATAGTAATAATAATATATAAATATATATTTTAGCAGTAATTCCAAAACGGTTTCCGAAACGGTACCCAAAATTGACCGGTACCGAAATATTCCATTCCAATGAACAAATCGAAATGGGTTCCAAAACGGTATTCATAACATTGACAAGAACCGCAATGCACTCCTAGATGCTTTGGATGGGAAAGAAGTTCCTATGGAAACTACACCTAAAGAGGTTCTACCTTTCATGGGAGTTAAGGCCCTATCTCACCCTTTTCGATGAATAACTTTCTCCCAAAGGAGCCACTCATACTAGGCCTTTGCAAATCACGATCGAGTGCATAGGTGCCAAGTTTCCAATGGTGCTTATTGACAATGGCTTTGCATTGAATGTGTGCCCGTTTAGGACCGCTCTTAAGGTCGGCTTAGACTTGGAAACAATCATTGATTCCTTTTTTACTATTAAGGCATATGACAACACTTCAAGGAAGGTTATGGGACTTTTAAAGCTTCTTGAAAAATTGGTCCATTGGAAACAATTGTGGAATTTCATGTGATGGACACCACTCCTAACTACAACCTTCTCTTAGGGAGGGCATGGTTTCATCCCATTGGAGTTATTCCTTCTATTTTGCACCAAAAGATGAAGATCCCATGGAAAGGAGGGATCGTTGTGGTGCTTAGCGATGGTGAGATCTTAGCACCCGTCTGTGGACTCGAAGAGGGGGAGAATGAGTTTCAAATGAGTGGCTTTGAATTTGTAAACATGGCTGATTATGGATTGAAGGATGAAAAGTATAATACGGATTTACTCCCATATTGTATTCATGAGGTGATTGCGATGATGAAGAAAATGGGGTACATGCCTGATATGGGTCTTGGAAAAGAAGGAAGAGGGATGGCTGAATTCCTCAATTTCAAGACTCAACTGACTAAGAAAGGTTTGGGATTCTTTGAAGGCTATGACGGAATCAAGAAAAATCTCGGTACTCTCAATGGGAACTTTGTGAAGGAAGGAGGAGACTTTCCTTTCTATAGCTTTCCCGAGCATTGGGTAGATAAGGATGGAAAAGTGAATCCTGACTGGGAGATATTCTTTAAAGAGAAGCTCACTTTCAAGGAGAAGCCTACTGTGTTGATCAAGGAAGTTCAAAAAGAGGTCGACTGGATGGATTACATGGATGCTGAAGCAATGGGAGCTATGCTGAAAGTGGAAGGGGACATGCTCGCCATCACCACCGAGGAACCAAGTGATCCATCTGCATTCATCATGCCTACTGATGGGCAACTTAGCAATTGGACTTGGGTTAGGTTTTCTAATAGCATGGGAAAGATATCTTGTAATGCAAGTTCCAATGTACTTCTCAACATTTTTAATAAGATGAATTCTGATTTGGCTTATTTTGATGTATCCCATAATATTGAAATTCTGCACTTAAATGATTCCAAAGAATTTGAAAGTGAAATTAATAAACAATTGAAAAAGAAAATTAAACCTATGGAACCAATTCTTGAAACTATTAATTTGGGCAATGATGAGAATCCACACTTAATTAAAATTGGCTCAACTCTAAGTGAATAAGAAAGAAAAGATCTCAAAGAACTTTTCACTGAATTCCAAGAAGTATTTGTATGGTCTTATGAAAATATGTCTGGCATTGATCTTGAGATAACATAACATCACATTGATACTCATTCTCACATGGTGCTCGTCAAGAAGTTGAGACATATGAGAACTGAATGGCTTCTTAAAATCAAAGAGGAAGTCACCAAGCAATTGAAAGTAGAATTAATTAAACCTGTGCACCAAGCCAAATGGATAGCGAACGTAGTACCTGTACTCGAGAAGGATGGGAAAGTGAGAATGTGTGTGGACTTTAGAGATTTAAACAAGACTTGTCCTAAGGATGACTTTCCTTTGCCCCACATAGATGTCTTAGTGGTTAACACTGCTGGTAGTGCTTTAATGTCTTTCATGCATGGTTTCTTAGCATATAACCAAATCAAGATGGCTTCTGAGGACATGACCAAGACTACCTTCACCATTGAATGGGGGGATCTATTGTTACACAGTGATGCCATTTGGACTCAAGAACATAGGAGCAACCTACCAAAGAAAGGCTATTGCCTTGCTATATGACATGATGCATAACGAGGTAGAGGTATATGTCAATGATATGATCGTAAAGTCCAAAGACAGAAAAGGCCACATCACCAACTTGAAAAAGTTCTTCGAGAGAATCAAAGAATATAGATTGAGATTGAACCCATAGAAATGTACCTTTGGAGTGACCGTAGGAAATTTATTGGACTTCCTAGTGAGAGATAGAGGGATAAAGGTTGACCCCTCAAAGATCAAAGCCATATTAGACATGCCTCCACCCAAGAGTGAGAAGGAGATAAGAGGATTCTTTGGCCATTTGCAGTACATTAGCTGATTCATTGCCAAGCTCACTTCTACTTATGAGCCTATCTTCAAGCTTTTGAGGAAGAATGAACCCCATTCTTGGAATAATGAATGTTAGGAAGTCTTTGAACTTATCAAGGAGTGCCTTCTCCATTAACCTATCTTGGTACCTCCAGAGCATGGAAAACCATTACTCCTCTACCTCTCAATCATAAGGGATGCGGTAGGGAGCATGCTCGCACAAGAAGACGATGATAAGAATGAGAGAGTCGTGTACTATTTGAGTAAGAAATTCCATGATTATGAGACTAGGTACACGCCTATAAAAAAGTCGTGCTTCACTCTCGTATGGGCCATGTAGAAATTAAAGCACATTATCCTACCCTTCTAGATATGGATAGTTGCTAGGATGGACTATTGAAGTATCTGTTTTAGAAGTTTGCCTTGAGTGGAAGGTTATCAAGATAGTTGATCCTATTGGCAGAATTCGACTTGGAGTATGTGGCTAGAAAGACCATCAAAGGAAGCATTGTGTCAGACTTTTGTGCCCTTATAGAAGGAGAAAATGGCAAAGAGGATTTCCCAGATGAAGATATTTTGGACATCGAACTAGGGGCATGGAAGTTGTATTTCGATGGAGCCGTGAACCAATACGAAAATGGGATAGGAGTAATTTTGATTGCCCCTAATGGATCTCACATACTTTTGGCTGAAGTTGAACTTCGAAGCAACCAACAACATGGCAGAATATGAGGCTTGTATCGTTGGAATGGAAGCTCTTTGAGAGCTAGGGGTAAGGGAGGCCAAAGTCTTTGGAGATTTGACCTTGGTCATAGCCCAAGCACAAAAGTTATGGAAGGTAAAAGAAGAACACCTAAAACCTTACCAGCAATACTTGGAGGAATTAAACAAGACCTTTGACAAGATTGAATACATTATCATCCCTAGGGCTCAAAATAAGTTTGTAGATGCTTTGGCTACTTTAGCCTCCATGGTTAAAATACCCAAAGGAATATGGACGTGACCTTTGGAAATTGAACAAAGTTATGAGTTGGCACACAAGGAGAAGGGAGAATCATTTGTTTTGGCCATAGAAGAAGAATGAGTCCTTTGGTATTAGGACATCTTAAAGTTCCTAAAAATGAGAATTTATCCTTACAGTGCCGATAAGAAAGAACGTCGTTTGGTTAGGATAATGACAATGCAATACATCCTATGCTGGAGGTCAGCTCTATAGGAGGTCCTATGATGGTGTACACTTTTGTTGTCCAAAGAAAGAAGAAGCAGAAAGAGTTATGGAAGAAGTTCATCAAGGGATTTGCGGTCCTCACATGAATAGGAGAATGTTGGCAAAGAAGATCCTAAAGATGGGATATTATTGGAATACAATGGAAACCGATTATGAGGACTTCGTGAAGAGTTGCCACGACTACCAAGCGCAAGAAAATTTAAACCATGTACCACCTAGTGAGTTGTACAGTATAACCTCTCCCTGGCCTTTCTCAGTCTAGGGCATATATGTGATTGGAAGAGTAACTCCTAAGGCCTTAAATGGGTATAAGTACATTCTAGTGGCGATTAACTACTTCACCAAGTGGGTAGAGGTAGCCTTCTACTCTGTACTGAAAGCCAAGCATGTGGCCCGATTCATAGAGAACAACATCATCTGCCGGTTTGGAGTACCATAAGAGATCATCTCCTACAATGGTTCCCACTTCAAGGGAGAGGTCCAAAGGATCATGGAATTGTACAACATTGAGCATCACAAGTCTTCACCATACTGATCGCAGACTAATGGGGCTATAGAAGTAGCCAACAAGAATATCAAGAACATCCTAGCCAAGATGGTAGTGACATACAAGGACTGGGCCGAGAAGCTTCCATTTGCCTTATGGGGTTATAGAACTTCTATTTGTGCATCAACTGAGGCAACCCCCTACTCTTTGGTTTATGGGAGTGAAGCGGTGCTTCCCATTGAGGTTGAGATATAGTCTTTAAGAGTGTTGGTGGAAACCAAGGTCCTAGAAGAGGATTGGATGAGAGAAAGATACGAACAGTTAGCCTTGATAGATGAGAAGAGGATGAAAGCTCAAAATCATGCACAAGGTTACCAAAAGAGGATTGCTGGAACATTTAACAAAAAGGTGAAACCTAGAAACCTAAAGGAAGGAGATCTAGTCCTAAAGGTGCTTTAAGATGAAATTTTCGATCCGAGAGGAAACATGAAGCCGAAATGATCTGGGCCTTTTATTATCAAGAAGATTATGTCAAGAGGCGCTACAAGAATTACAAATTTGAATTGATAAGAGATGCTTTGCCCAATCAACATAGATAAGCTCCGGAAATATAATATTTGAAAAAGAAAAAGCTTGCTAGGTTGAAAACCCAAAAGAACAGCCTAGGCAAAAGTTAAGGGAAAGGGTGATCTAGGCAAAAGTTAGGGGAAAAGACCATAGGCATGGAAAAAATTTGCACAAGGACGTCATGGGCAAAAATGACATGGCACAGAAAAAAGAAAAGAAAAAGAAAGAAAGAAAAAAAAAAAAAAACAATAAACAAAGATATTAAAATGGTTGATTCTCTTATTTCTCAAATTAAAAGATGATAAATTGTTTGTATAGGGGATTTGGAACATTCCAATCCTTTATAAACTCAAATAAAAAGATATGGACTCATAAAATGCAGAAAAGTGAAATTTGGGACATATCAAGGTAGTCACTCAGTCATCTTCCTTTTGTTGGACTTCTTGTGATCTTTCTTTTCCCGATGGGTTGCTCTCATATTAATGGATAACCAATCCTTATATCCCGAAGTTGGATGAAAAAATTGAGGAAAATGGATATCTCTATTAATTGCCCTTCGCGGCCAAGTCTTGTGGATTCTACCCAAGATTTTCTCAGTGAATGTTAGGGTATGGAAAGAACCATTGCCATAAGGAACCCCTTGATGGTCATCAAACTGTCTTGCTACGTGGCAGGTAGGATAGTAAGAATAGCAGAGAAGCCCATCCAAAGGTACACAATTCCCTTTGAAACCACAGCTAGACATGGCCTTGATGCGCCACCATTTTACCACCCATTGGACATCCGAGGAAGTAAGATGCTTCATGAGTTTAGTAAGCTTAGCAGGATCCATCTCTTTGTCTTTGAGCTTGTGATCATGATAATGCTTTGGTTGATACTGACTAGGAGCAACTATAGGAGGATGAAGCAATCTGAGCCTCTCATACAGCTATATCTAAGGGAGAGAAAAAGAAAGCATGAGCATTGAGTGGAAAAAGGAGAGATAGAAAAAGAAAAAGGAGAGAGAAATATTCAAAGACCGTATAAAGAGCCTCGATGGGTTGAAAACCAAAAGGCAATCCATGTAAAAATTAGAGAAATCCTGCTAGGTTAAGAACTTAGGCAAAAATTAGGGATCATACCTGAAGAAGAAGGGGACTCCTCGCAAAGAATGTAATTGCTCCCTACAAATAGCATCCAAACCTTTAAGGGTTTTAGCCAAGATAATGGCTATTGGGCTCCCACTCCCTAGATTCTTGACCAGATGAAGAATTCTAGGATCCACATGAGGTGTCTCATGCACCAAAAATAACCTTGCAAGGATGCAAAAGCAAAAAGCATTGAGATGATGAGAACGCTTTACCCCGGCCAAAGGGACATCCTTTTTAGAGAAGTACTTGAAAACCATGAAGGCGTTCAATTTGATGGACTTACACCATCTCTTAGCCATGGCTAAAGGAACCCCTAAGAGTTGATGAGCTAGGTTAAAAAAGATCTTCCTCGAGAGTAGGAAGAATGATAGCACCGAAGTCGTGCTCACCCATGATTGCACCAAATTCTTTAAGAGTGGGGCATAATTCCACACCGTCGAATTGAAAAACGTGCCGGGTAGGGATCCAAAATTCAGTAGCAGCCCACAAGAAAGGCTCGTTCACTTTGAGTTAATGGAAGAAAGGAATGCATGAAAGCCCAAGAGGGATGAAAGCATCTTTGAAGTTGAAATTAAGCTTGTTAATCCACGCCGAGACCTTTGAAGGAGTGAATTTTGCCATTTAGGACCTTACTGAATGGTTCTTGGGCTTAAAACACGTTTTATGAAGGTTTGGAAGCCTCTCATGGCTGTTTTATAATGAAAGAAGTCGGCTAGGGTTTTTTTTGTCTGGCGACATGCGCACGCATGGTCAACGCCTGTGTACTCATATGCACGCATGCGTGCATAGGTTCATTAGGGTTTCAGATTCCCTTTCCTATTTGAAGTATGATTTCTTTACCAAGGCTTCTCTCATGACTCCTATGACCTAAGGGATTACTCAAGACTGATTAAAGCTCAGATTTTCATGCATCAAAGAGGAAAATAAAAGAAAAAGCAAGATGGTATAAGATGCATACATGTCCAAGATTCTCATAAGTTGTAAAAGAAGTATATGTCCTAAAATGAAAGCAAAAAATATAAAGATGTTCTTAAAATACAACCCAGTGTCTCAAATAAAATCTAAAGTGCGAAGGATAATGCTAAAAGAGAAAGAAAAAAAAGAAAACTGGAAAAAGTATGTCTGTCTGTGTGTGTCTGAACTACAGGAGCATCATCGATAGTGCCTCTTCCTCGGCCGGTAGCTAGGAGTTATCTCAGGGTCATCATCAGCATCATCATCTCCAGGGCAGGCATACCTTCTAGGCTCGTAGATCTGCCTAGAATACTTGGTCACCTCCAACTTGAGGTTTCCAGCAAGCTAGACAAGCTCCTCATGCTCTGCTATAGTGGGCTAGATTTGAAAAGAAGACAGTGTTAAGACAAGCCCAAAAGGTGCAGATGGAAAGAAAGAAAGAGAAGGATAAAGGGAACTCACTGCTTGTGTACTCGGAGGGAAGGGATAACCTATGACATTCGGGTTACGTCTCATAAGACGCTCTCGAGCAAAGCCATCAGGACCATAGGTGTAGACCGACCAAGGTAAGTGGGAAGGGTTAATAGGGCCACCTACAGCAGAACTAGGCACATCCTGACATGATCACCACATTAAGCATCATCACATGCGACATATGCAAGATGAAGAGAAAGGAAAGAGGAAAGAGAGAACATACATACTTCAATAAGAAAGAACGGCATGAGACGAGTCTCACTGAACTCATCATAGTCAAGGTCACCCAAGAGCTACTGGGCGTAGGGTATGCCATTCCTCCACAACTGGTACTCAGCATCCATCATTGAGAGTGGGGCAAGCATGAAGGGGGGAGGATCCATTGGAACCTGTGGCATATCCTCACCCACTAGCTGACAAGAAACCCTTTTAGCTAAGTAGAGGACCTTCAGACCAGCACCTTCCAAGGGTTGGGTGACCCTAGAAGAGATGATGGCAACTGCCTCCAAGTTTAGATCCACAGCAGGAGGAGCACCCACCCAAGGACTCCAAGAAATCTACAAGAAGTATACAAATAAAATAAAGGGAAGAAAAACCTTGTGGAACATACAAATACAATAAAGGGAAGAAGATTTTTCTACCCACATCCTCAGAAGAAAGGCTGTTGAGATGAGCCTAAACTGAAGAGAAGCTCCTTAAATCCACCTCCGCTTCCTAGATAATGAGACCATAGTTCATGACCCAACATTACAAGATAAGAGAAGAAACAGTTTGCAAGATGAAGGTTTGCAACATAAGAGAAGAAATAGTTTGCAAGATGATAATTTGCAAGATACAGTGCAATTTGTAAAATGATGGTTTGCAAGATAAGGGAAGAGATAGTTTGCAAGATGATAGTTTGCAAGATAAGAGCAAAGATAGTTTGCAAGATGATAGTTTATGATAGTTTGCAAGATAAGAGCAGAGACAGTTTGCAAGATGATAGTTTGTAAGATATAGTGCAATTTACAAGATGATAGTTTGCTAGATAAGGAAAGAGACAATTTGCAAGACGATAGTATGCAAGATAAATGACAGTTTGCAAGGCAGAAGATAGACACAGTTTGCAAGAGCATGGAATGTAGTTTGTAAACCTAGATGACATGAGAATAAATACAGTTTGCAAGAGTAGGAAGTACATACTTGTAAAGCTACATAAGAAAAGGAAGAGGGTTTAACCTCAAGGAGCTTCCAAGGCCCTACCAACTGGCATAGAGTCCTTCGGCTGAGTGTGTCCAAGGATGAGTATAGGTAGGCAAGACAAGCCTAGCCTCAGTTTGCCTCCCAAGCTTGCCCAAAGTCATGGAGGAGAGCCAACCACCTCAAGGACATTGTTTGCCCTCCATTGGTGAAGAGATACGCCTCCAATATATATAGTAAGAATGCCTTAGCCATCCGAGTAAAATCATCAGGCGTTGCCTGAGAATAAGGCCTGTAGTCCGCCTCTAGATTGAAATAATAGATGCTCTTGCTCGAGTACCAACGCCCCAGTAGGTCTATGCTTAGTTGGGTACTTGACTCGCCCTCTAGATCAATGAGGGGCCTATCACGCTAAAGGCCGGTCATCTGGTGGAAATCATGGGGAGTCATTGTCATCTCTCGATCAACAATGTGAAAGGTGTGATTTGTGTCCCACCACCTCTCAGCCAATGTTTGCACCAGGATGCTACTGAAGGAACTTTCCGGAAGCAAGCGAAAGATAGGCTCGAAGCTAGCTGCATGTACTAGGCCTTTGTGTCCTCCGTCAAGGCCTTATACTAAGAAGAGATGCAACTGGTACTGCCCCTACCCATGAAAGGGGGCAAGACCTGCAAAAAGATGAAAAGAGCGCATGAGAATCATATTTGGATAAGTAAATAGGTGAAAAAAGTCAAGATAATTGAAAAATGAGGTTTCTGAGTGCCTGCATGCGCACGCAAGATCCGCATATGCGTTGCATACTGGGGTATGTGTCCATATCAACTGATGAACATAAACGCGTATGCATGAAGAGAGTATTCGCACGCATGAAAACTAGCCACGCACGCATGCACGACGTATGCGCACGCATGAACACAGACAGAGAGAGAGTTCTTCGATAGTCTCGACCTACAATTGATCAAAACTCATCCTAAGCATGTTTCTAACCTTCCTAAGACATCAGGTTTTCATCTAAAACCATCCCATAACAAAACCCAAGCATTTATAGGTCCAAAAATAGATTAAAATGGAAGATCATAGCAAAACTTGGAAATGAAAAAATTTCGGAAAACTTACCAATCTAGTACGTACACCCTCAAAAAGATGGTCTTGTTGCCTGTAGATTAGTGGAGGAGACTCTGTCAGCCTTATGGCTCCATCCTAACGTGTAAGGTTGAAGACTTCACCGGAAATCATGTAAGAGGTTTTCTTGGCTTTGGGCTTGGGTGCCATTGGAGAGGACGAAAGAGTTTGAGAGAGATAAAGAGGTTCAAATTGTGAGAGATGAAAAAATGAGAAGGAGGCAGAAGGTTTTGTAGGAAAAGAGAGGGTGTTGAAGAGTTGGAGAGAATGTGAAGAGATAAGGAAGATGAAGAGAAATAAGAAGAAAAGAATGAAACGATTGGTAACCGTTGGAGAAAAATGAAGAGGTAAGAAGGCATCTGATGACTAAACTAGATGTAGTTTAGGCCTCCAACTAAACTACGTGTAGCTTAGCTATAATAAAAAAAGATAATTTTTTAGAATATCTCTAGTAGACCTTCAAAAGGTGAAATATGCAAGGAAAAATTTCAGAAATGCACCCAAAAGACAGAAATACCCTAAGCAGGTTAAAAGGCATAAGGATTCTTAAAGCATCCCTAGTGGATTAGAAGGATCAAGAACATCCCCCAGTGGATTGGAAATCGCTAAGGAAACTCCCTCGTGAGTTAAGATCATCAACCAACTCCCCAGTGAGTAGTTTTCCCCAAGAATCATCAAGGGCTCCCCTGTGGGTCTAAAGCACCAAGACAACTCCCTTGATGGTTGTGAGAAAAAGAGTTTTCCCCAAGGAGCCGAGAATTACCAAGAAAACTCCCTCGTGAGTAGAACTAACACAAGCTCCCTAATGAGTCATAAAAGAGAAGAAGAATTTTCCCTAGTGGGCTTCACACCATCAAGAGACTTCCTCGTAGGTAAAAAATCACCAAGTCTCCCTTGTGAGTCACCAACACACACTCCTCAGCGAGTCATTTTCCTCGATGGATCGTACATCACCAAAGACTTCCTCGTAAGTCAGAACTACCAAGATTGCTACCATACTTGTGCACATATCCTACAAGAATTGAATATGCAGGCACAAGCCCTAGACAAGTCAAGAAAAGAAGAATACAGAACTTAAGTACATATCCTTTTTAGAATTGAACATATACATCAGAATCGAGGCAAAAGTCACCCAAAATAGAAGAGATTGAGATAGAGATAGAGATAGAAGTCACACAGAGGCAAGAGCCTTACCAGATTAGAAGAGATTGAGATAGAGACAGAAACTACCCTAAGGCAAAAGCCACTAGGAGAAGTTTATGGCAAGAGCCCTAAATGGACACCACAGAGATGTATCTTTTTAGCTTATAAGAGCACCTTGTTTGCTTGGTTGATGGTTGAGGCCATTGGACATGTTTATTTTTCTTTTTTAGTGACTTTAGGATAGTGAGTCACTCGCCTTTTGCTTGCAATTGGCAAAATAGATTCTTGGATAGTGAACCTATCATTGCTCGTTTCCCGAGTAACATAGGTGGGAATTTGGACATATGAATCCCACGTAACTCTATGGAGTTGCACCCCGCCCCATGTATGCATGTTGTTTGCCATGTGCGTGGGTTAGGCTTGAGTCATACGTTGAAACAAAATATTTTGTTTCTTGTTCTTTTGATTCGTTTTGATTCTGTTAGCAGAGCTCACGAATCAAAAGAAGGGCATTTGTAGACATCACATTTTGTACTGCTTACGACTAGGGCCCTGTTCCCCAATGATGTAAGAATTCTAAAACCCAAGGTTGGTTGAAGGCTTGATCAGATGAAAATTGACTTGAGGAAAGTGTTTATGGAAAATATAACTTATTTTTGGATCAAATAAACTATTTTTAGAAAATAAAGGCCATAGAAACCTTAGTGCATGCGTACGCATACACGTGTATGCGCATGCATGCTCAAGATCAGCGTGCTCATGCTTAATGCATGCGTACGTTTACACGTGCATGCGTACGTTTACACGTGCATGCGTACGCATGTTAGGGTTCCGGAAACCAGAAAGTAAAGGTTTTTTGCATTAAAACTTGGTTTGGAACAAATCCCATATTGTCTGGGAGCCACCCCAAACTCCTATTTTTTTGACTATATAAAGCCATAAATGGTACATTTTCAAGGAGGACGAATCCAGTGGTGAAAACACATAAGCTTCTCTAGAAAATAGTGAATCAAAGATGGAGTTTTTTACAGAACATCCTCAAGTCAAGTTTTATGTGATTGAGACATTTTCTGGTATTGATCTTTGAGTTCTGAAGTTTACTAACATATTTTGAATTGGTTATGACTAGATTGATCAAGGGGAACGATCACAATCAAGCTCTAGAGAGTTCTTGTGTTGAGGTAAAGGTACTATCTTTGGCTCTTCACTTTTCTTTGGTTTTTTCTTTGTTTCTTTATGTTGTATTTATGTTTATATGTTTTTAATATGTTTGTTTAGTTTAGGTTTACTTTGTGTTTGTGTTTTAAGCATGTTAGGTTATTAGATTCTTGTTTTCTAGGTTTTTGTTATGCTTTTCTGGGTTCTGTGTTTTAGGTGTGTATGCATATATACGTACGCATGCTTTATGCATGCGCACGCATACTCATGACATACAAGTGGGTTGTGTATGCATGCCTTATGTATGCGCACACATGTCTCTGCCCAAAAACCCTAATCCTTTTCTGTATGTTTTCCTTATATTTTATTCACATGTTCTAACCTCTGTTTAACTTGTTTTATCTGTCCTTGAGTCTCTGTTTCTCTATTTTGTTTTGTTTTGTTTTAGATCTTTTATGTCTCTTAGGGTTTTGATTTGTTTGAATACCATGAACATGGATATAAATATGAACATGCATTGATGCATAGGTGTTGTGATGCAATGAGATAAGTCATGCACTCACATAAACATGCATTGGTTGGAATATGAGCTATTTTTTTTATTTTGCCATGTGATGTTTCTACCTTTGGAGATTTGTGTTTAAATTCCATGATAGATGAATGATTAGGTTTGGGATAATTATGCCATGTTGTGTGTCCTTGATGCATGCTAGTGTGTGTGGGTTAGAATAACATATTAAATTTGTCTTTAATAAGATTAAGATCTGGAACACAATGAGTGGAGCCGACCCACGGGTCGGGTGGGATTGGGTGCCTAACATCTTCCCATCCCCATACCTAAACTCCAGACATGTGCTCTGGTAAAAGATTAGTCCTTCCACAATGGGCGCTATATTTATGGTTCCTAGACCTAAACTAGGTGACGACTCCATTTACATCCTCTGCCATGGTCCACCCTAGGCCAAGGCGTACTTCCTAATTGCGAGGATGAAACCACGTTCGTTGGCACTTGCGCACACACTTAGCCTAACATGCACTAAAACAATTTTGTCACATTGTTTTGCTTTGTTCCCTAAGGTTGTTTGGGTGATTGGGACCGGGCCTTTGAAAGGCTGCCTACGTACCTCTGTCGTAGAGGATCAAGTCATGGCGTAGTTCAAGAGAATTGGATTTTGGAATAGAATGATTTTTATTTATTTTTTTATTTTTTTTGGAAATGAGAATTCTCTTTCTTTCTTCTTCTTCTTCTTTTTTTTTTATATTTTTTACTTTTTATTATATTTTTTTAATGAACAGGAGGTGATCCTTTGAACAACCATTTTGTAAAATCATAGTGTTTAAGAATCAAACAAATCTCTTTGATTAGGAAGGATCAAGATCATTAAACTCATGTAATCAAATTTGCTTATTTCTTTTGAACACTGTCTGATTAAGTCTTCAAAGGCAATCAAGAAATGAAATGTGATAATATTAAAAAATCACATTGTTGGGTTCAAACAAGGAGAGTGCTCCAAGTTTGAAAGTTCTTTTGAGTCATTTGAGGATTCGAGAAATTTTGTCCTCGGACATATCATCCAATGGGGTTTGGTAATTTTAAGCATTTTTTCCTTTTTAATTCAAGAGAAAATAATATTAGTGTTTAAGATGTGCCTACAACTAGCAAGACTTCAAGAAAGTTTTTACTCATGGGTTGTAATATAGGCCGGGTTTAGGTTATGAAATGAATGATATAAAAAGGCTCAAAATTCCCTGTGATGTTCCCCCCAAGTATGCATTACTCAAAAATCAAGTATTGGAGGAGTTTTCCAATTTCTTCTTTGTCATCTTCTCACTAGTCTTCATTGGTCACTTGTACTAACATTTGTTTTTATTCTCATTACTTTTGAATCATAACTCTAGACTAATTTTTTTTTTTTTTTAGGTTACTTCTTCAAGTTTTCAATTTGTTAGGATTTTCCCATTTCTTCTTTTCTTTTTCTCTTTTTCTTTGACCCTAACTTTTGCCAAGACCGCCACTTTGGGTTTTCAGCCTAGTGGGCTTTCTTTTCTTTTCTCTCTCGCTTTCTCTCTCTTTTGCCCCTAGATTTTGCCTAGACTGCCCATTTGGGTTTTCAACCTAGCCGGAGTTTTTTTTTTTTTTTTCTATGTCTTTAATCTCTTGATTGAATGAACTTTTGGGGATCTTTTGACTTCCTTGTTTTTCTCAGCTTAAGTCATTCTGATGCACTCTCTAGACTTCTTTCTTGCCTCGATGCACTTGCACCTTTCTATGCTTGATGAATCTTTTCATTTTTTGATGAACTCTCTTTTAGATCAATCTTGTATTTCTCTTGGCATGATGAATTTTAGGCTCTTCAAACTTGATGCACACTTTTTTGTTTCTCTCACATTGATGGAATTTCATTTCTTTTTCCTTGATTGAGTGAAACTTCATTTTTCTTTGATGATCTCTTATCATTAGCTTAATGAATTATCTACTTTTCTTTCATATCTTCTAGGAGAGTTTTATCAATTAGCTTCAAAGCTACAAGGTTGAGTCCTCCTCATCATGAGATTTAAGTATGCATAACTTGATTTTTCCTACCCCAAGTTTAGATTTACGTGGGTTCATGCAAAAAATGCTAAATGTTTGAAAGCTCAAATAGGCTAGCAATGGATAATGAACATTCTAGGTAATAAGAAATAATTAGGTTTAACCAAAGATGGCCTCCTATCCCTAGTAATGCTTGCTTGTAGGCACAGTGACTCGAGCTCTTTTAATAAATTCATCTTAAAAGAAAAAGTATGAATGCTCTAATGTTGTGAAACAAGACTTTTGAAAATTGGATCGAGTGCATGGATTCTTGGGTTTTTCCGATGGATTGATTCTTTTTGATTGCTTTTCAAGACCATTTCTTCTTATATTCTAAGTCAAGTAGCAAAAGTATTTACATGGATCAAATGAAATTAATCATTCCTTGGTACAAGTTGATTGCTCAAGCCTTTAAACATCAAAATTTAGAAATGAAAAAATCACTAGGAAGTTCAAAGCCCCTAGTTCAAAGTTTTTTTTTTTTTTTTTTTTTTTTTTTTGAAAATGACTCAAGGGCCCAATGCCCTTAGTCTAAAGACACTTTTTTATTTGAAAAATTCTCTTTTTTTGGAAAGATTTGGAAATCTTGATTTTTTTAAGCTTTTTAAATATATATATATATATATATATATATATATTTTTTTTTATTTAAATTTTTTGGATATATATGCATGAACAAAGTATATCTAATACTACCTGAAACTTTAGAATCAAAGAAACAGAGAAATATGGAACAAACAAACTTTAAGCTTAACCATGATTTTGCAAACCTAATGTGGAGTGAAGCAAAGTTGGGCCACTTGCTTTTTCTTGGTTCACTGAGGATTCTTGGGACTTGGTAGGCTTGAACCTTGATTATGATCTTTTGGTCTTTGCTTAAAATGGGTTGGGCTTGCACTTGAAAGGCATGCATCTTGTGAGCTTTTGGCCTTTGATGTTGATCATGTCTATATACCTTCGATGGGCTCTAGTGTTGGGCTTAGACTCATTTGAGAAACAGTATGGGCTTCCATGTCAAGTAGAGTTCAATCATAGGTTTTTGGACTTGAGTTTATTCATAGTACACATGGTTCAAACAACGGCCAAACACATGCATAATGCAATGCAATTTACTAGGACTGACCTAAGGGTAGGTTCTAAGGGATTTTACAACATGGGTAGAAGGTAGGTTAAAGGTCCCCAAAAGCTAGGACGTTGTACGTCCCAACTTGGGACGCCAAGAGAACCACTTTGGTCCGAACGATACAGTTTGTCCTTATGAACCACCATGGTATAACCATGATGATCCTTATCATGGTGGATGGTAGGTTCACCGTTGAGTATGTGAGTCTCAGGAAGACCACAATCCACGGCTACTACTACCGGGCTTCCGGGCTAGCACACAAATAAAATAAATTTCATTCAAGCAAATGATGCATGACATACAATATAATGACATATTAGACATATTATATACAAAAAAGCAATAAACAAACAATGACATGATTGGCCACCATAACCTAATTGAAGCTTAGCCCTTAATATTCCCTAGTAGAGTTGCCATTGTGATAGACTGCGCCCTCGGCCTGTTTTGGTGTTGGGTTAAACCCACGTGAATGGGTGGAGTCGTGCTATTGCCTCTCAAAATGAAGGTTCGACTGATTATATTTTCCCTTTTAGATTAAGGGTTTTACAATGGAGTTCCCACTTATTTAATTATTGGAAAAAAAAAATAAGAAAACTAAAATTGAAAAATTTCTCATTTTATTGATTTTGAGAAGAAATGTACATTGATCATAGGAAATTACATAGCTTTGGTCCTAGATATAATCTAAGATAAAGTACAAGGCTTTGTTTCCTAGTTATAATTTAGAGATTGAAAATTACATGGATAAGCATTGATCTATCAACCCTTGATCTAAGCTTGGAGGCTATGTTACAAGATGGGAAGGTGTTAAGCACTTACCTTGCCTGGTGAAACTGGTCTTCTAGACTATGGTGGCCAACATTCATATCAAATCATCCAATATTTTATCAATCAATTTGCATGTTGAATTTAATGTGTGTGCATATGATAAACCCTAATTTCATTTATTAATCATTGCACTTCTATTAAAAATAAATAAATTCTAGTGAATGTGTGTGGATGGGGATATCCTAGATTGAATGATTTGAGAGATTTATGAAACTAACATGTCTTTCATATTTTGGATGTAGATTTAAGATCAAAGCTAGTGTTATGCATGAACATGTGATGAACAACCAAGAACATGTGAAGAACACATATGAACACTTAAGAACATTCAAAGATATTCAAGGAATTTAAATAAACACTAGCATGCTCTAATCTTAATCTCATCATAGTAATATAAAAAAAAAATTAAAAAAAAAAAAAACAAGTTAGAGAAAGGGATTATACCTACATGCAAGATTCACACGATGGAGGATGAGACTTTTGGTGGATGTCCTAAAGATGGAGTAGAAAAGAAGAACTAGGAGAGGGAGAGTGAGTCTCACTCAATACCTTGAGTCTCAAGAAGACCAAGATATGACAGGACTACTCTACTTCACTAAAACTCAAGAGAGAAGAAGAGAGAGTGTTTCTTGTGTTGGAATGGAGAAGAAGGGGGGTTTATATAGTAGTAGTGGAGAAAATATGAATGGAATGACATTTAATAAGGGTTGACAATGAATCAAAGAGAATCATGAACCTAGACCCTATTTCAAAATTTAGAGAAAGTTGGTGCATTAAATTTGGAGGTTGGTGGTAGTGATGAACAAGCAAAATGTCTAAAACTTCGGTTTTTCCTGTAGCTCCTATAATAGTTTTCCGAGCTAACTTAGAAAAATCATAACTTTCACAATTTGGACCGGAATTGCAACATTCTTATGCTCAAATTGAAGTCCCAGACGTCTAGTTTCTGAAAAAATTAACCTCACTTACAAATTCAAAATATTCTGAGAGATATCAATGAAATGGTGAGCAGAGGCCATTTGTCAAAAAATAGTTTCAGCATAATTAACATTAATAGGCCCCAAATTAGTTTCCAATTAACATTAATGGGCTCCAATCACTTCCATTTCAGACTTAATCAGTTCCAAATTTACCGCAATTAAAAATATAATTACACAAATTATTCATTGAATAGTTAATGTTTGATTATCTAATTAATCAAGTGTGTGCAACCTTACTATAAGATGTAGTCCTAACCAATTAAATTATGACACGTTATTAATTTTAAATTGATTATAATTATAACCAATTTGAATCAATTGTTCATAATCACATATAGTCAAACTCAATTTTTGATAGTGCATCTCTGTTATTAAAACTTGATTTAATGATAACTTTCAATTTGATGGTCCGATTAAGGCTTATGACCTGTCAATTTAATCGTTACAACATCAAGATTATTTTCTTCAAATGAAATTAAGGATCTAGTGGCCAATTAAGATGCCTGTTTCCAAGGTGAAATAACCCTTTTACCTTCCATGTGAGGTTAAATGTGGGTTGCAAAATGGGGTGTTAACATAATCCAAATTAGCCAAAAGCCACAAACCCAGCCAAAACCAAATCCACGGCAGCCCATAACGTGACCCACCAAAATCAACCATAACCCACGACAGCCTACCATCATAACCATGACAGGTTGATAGCACCTTAACCCATGATAACCCACCATCACAACCATAGCCCATCGATGTTGCATGTCCTTAACCCATGATCCACAGCCACCAAACCTGACCCACCACCTTAATCAACGAAACCCACTGTCATAGCCATACCACAACCATGCCACCACCACAGCCACTCCACAACCACCAACCATGCCATAGCGACCAACCATGCCACAGTGACCCATGACAAAGTTTGCAAATGAGAGAGGCATGAGATAGCAGAGAGATAAAGGAGCAAAGAACAAAGAGGGGGAGAGAGAGAGAGAGAGAGAGACAGACAGACAGACAGACAGAGACAGAGACAGAGAATGAGGATGAGGACTGAGGAGTTTGAGAACAAAGAAAGAGAGAGAAAAGATGTAGGGCTTTAAGGTTGATGGTAAAATACAAAGTCCAATTTGTCCATAAAGATCTTCCAAACCTATCCACATCCAACATAAACCCTAAAGGAGAAATTAGAGAGATTATAAAGGGGGCTCGACGGTCGAATATATTCGTCCATACCAGCTTGAGGTGTAGATGAGAATAAACACTTAGAAAAATATTAAGCATTCTGATTGCTCAATATGAGTAACTAAATTTTAGTTTCCTAAACGTGGGATAAACCCCTCAAAGTTCTCTCCCACATTTTACTAATTCCACTTGTCTCTCATGCAATGCTCCACAAAATCCATGCATCCCCTATGATGTTAGTGGAACCAAATAAGTAGACCTACTCCAAGTCCTTTATAAAAGGGATCCACCCTTAACAAACTAAGGTATGTTCATCCAATTATACACACTCCATATTCATTCCTTGAAAGAGAAAACTAACTTAGTCATCGGAGGGTCCTTGGCCGGTTCATCCCCATCCCCTTTGATAGTTCTTTTCTTTTCAGGTCATGAAGTTGTTGTAGAAGCCTGGCCCATTTGGCCCACTAATTTTTCAACATCATCAGTTGGCACCGTCTGTGGGGAACTAATCTTAATTTGGTTAATTCCAATTGTTAACCACATTGTTTCCAAAAACAAAAGGCTGTATAGTCTAAACCAGGTCAATGGCTACAAGTCTAGAACACTAGGAAAGTGGAAATGCTTCAAGTTATCCTAACCGTGCACCAGTACCACCACCTACGGATTACCAACAGTAGATGTAGTCCATGGCAACTGCTATGGTGGATTTAACATAGTAGAATCAAGAGTTGACAAGGGAAGTCAATAGAAGGAAGCAACGTTGATAGATGCGTGCAGATGAACCGGGGCAAAACTCAGAAGAAGTAAGGGTAGAGAATAGCACCGAAGGAAGAGATCCATCAAGAGGCATTGTTACTAAAAGAGTGCTTCATTTGGAGAAAGAAATGGACTAGATGAAAAAAGCCATGGAAGAGATGAAGGATTCCATGAGAAGAACTCATCATATGGGTGACCTCGTCCACAGGGTTGATTCTCCTTTTACGGCATCTATTACAAGTCATCCTTTGCCCTCAAAGTTCAAGATGCCAACTTTTGACTCTTACGATGGGACGCGAGACCCTTGTGATCACATTTCGACATTCAAGACAACCATGCACCTTCAAGGTGTTCTAGACGAGATCATGTGTAAGGCCTTCCCTACCACTTTGAAGGGATTAGCCAGAGTTTGGTTTGGCAAATTACCACCAAACACTATAACTTCATTTAAGGAGTTGAGTAAGTTGTTCGTCAACAATTTCATTGAAGTTTAGCAGTATAAATGATCCTCATTTAGCCTATTGAACATAGAGCAAGGAGATAATGAAAGTTTACGGAATTTCATTAGTCGTTTTAACAATGAGCCTCTGCTAGTAGACGAAATGGATGACAAAATCCTTTTGGCAGCCTTCTAGAATGGGGTTACCTCAGATTTGTTCATTCATAAACTGTATGAGCAAGGGCCATATACGATGGTTGAACTCATACATTCAACCCAAAGTTTTATGAATACAGAGGATGCGATCATTGCAAAAAAGAAGAAAAAGACTGAATGAGCAAAAACTGGGTATGTACATCACCTAGAACAAGGCCCTTGTCCAAAGAAGGCCAAGATAGAAGATAAAAGAGACCAAGATGGAATAAAGGCAGGTTCGTCCTTAGGGCGATATTCAAATTATACGCCTTTAAACACTTCGCTCAATCAAGTGTTGATGCAGATTAAGGATGACCCATCCTTAAAGTAACCAGATAAGATGAAGGGAGATCCTAGCAAGAGGAATAAAAGCAAATATTGTCGTTTTCACCGAGAGCATGGTCATGATACAGACGAATGTTATGATTTGAAGCAATAGAATGAGATTCTCATTAAGTAATGAAAGCTAAGGAATTTTTTTGGACGAGATCATAAGGACAAGAGATTGCCTATGAAGGGTAAAATGGAAGAACCAACTTGTCCACCCTTAGGAGAAATAAGGGTAGGGGGCACTTCAATTGCTAGTTCATCAAGATCTAGAAAGACCTATTTTCGGGTGGTGCAGAATGTCCAACTTACTGGTCGTCCACCAAGAGCCCCTAGAATGGCCAAACCATCGATTACCTTCACAGACGAAGATGCAAGAAGACTACACCATCCCCATGATGATGCAATTGTTATCACTTTGACGATTGTGAACTACACGACTAGGAGAGTACTAGTAGATAATGGAAGCTCAGCAGACATCCTTTACTACTTAGCTTTTCAGGAGATGAATATTGATAAAGAATTGCTTCGTCCAACCAATGTTCCTCTAATCGGCTTAAGAAGAATGAAGGTCCTACCAGTAACCATCATTTCCCTACTAGTCGTGGTTGGTAC
Source organism: Quercus tomentella (assembly GCA_028535165.1). NCBI lineage: Eukaryota > Viridiplantae > Streptophyta > Magnoliopsida > Fagales > Fagaceae > Quercus > Quercus tomentella. The sequence goes on from JAPQVY010000156.1 coordinate 48,750,464, forward strand.
CTACCCTCAATAGATCACCAAGGAAGTTAATTTCCTTGTCGTTGACTACTTGTCCTTGTACAATGCTATCATAAGAAGACCAACCTTGAATAGTTGGAGAGCTACAACATTTACTTACTATTTATCTGTTAAGTTCCCGACGGAGTATGGAATAAGAGAAGTACAAGGTGATCAATTGGCAGCCAGGGAATGCTACTTAGCTATGTTGCATATGGACGAGCAAAGGGCAACAATGAATATTGAGGAAAAGAGAATAGCTGTGGAGCCAAATGAAGTTTTGGAAGATGTTCCATTGGAAAAATCCAATCTAGAGAAGTTCACTAGAATTAGGACTAGCATGGAGGAGAAGACGAAGCAAGAACTTGTTCAATTTCTCAGAAAGAAAACGGATGTGTTTGCTTGGAGCCATGAAGACATGCTAGGAATTGATCAAAATGTAATCACCCATCGTCTAAATGTGTCCTCATTCTATAAACCTATTTGTCAGAAGAAGAGAGTGTTTGCTCCAAAAAGAGATAATGTACTAAAAGAGGAGGTCCAGAAGTTAGAAGCAGCTAAGTTCATTCGAGAAGTCTACTATCCAAATTGGTTGGTCAATGTGGTTACGGTCAAAAAATCTATTGGCAAATAGAGGATGTGTGTAGATTTCACAGATTTAAATAAAGCTTGCCCCAAGGATAGCTATCCTCTTTCACAAATTGATCAGTTAGTACATTCAATAGCTGGCCATGAGCTACATAGCTTCATGGATGCATTCTCAGGATATAATCAGACCAAGATGGACGAGGTGGATCAGGACAAAACATCTTTTGTTACAAGCCAAGGTTTGTTTTGTTATAAGGTGATACCTTTTGGCTTAAAAAATGCAGGAGCCACTTATCAAAGACCGATCAATCAGATGTTTCATCCACAAATAGGACGAAATGTCAAAGTTTATGTGGACGGCATGTTAGTTAAAGGTGAAAACAAAGCAACGCATTCGGACGACCTTGAGGAAACCTTTGAGACACTTTGACGATACAATATGAAAGCTGAATCCGAGCAAGTGTGCTTTTGGAGTCTCATCGAGAAAGTTTCTGGGATTCATGGTCTCATAGAGAGGAATTGAAACAAACCCCAACAAGATCCAAGCAAATTCAACATGGAGCAGCCCAAGAACGTCAAAGAAGTGTAAAGTCTTACTAGGCAAGTAGCAGCATTTAACAGGTTTGTCTCAAGAGCAACTGACAAATGCTTGACATTCTTTAAAGTGTTAAGAAAGTCATTTGAATGGACGAAAGAATGCCAACGGGCATTTGAAGATCTTAAGCTATATCTCACTTCGACTCCCTTGTTGAGTCCATCCAAACCAAGGGAAGAATTGCATCTCTACTTGGTTGTTTCTCCTCATGCAGTGAGTTCGGCTTTAGTTAGAGAAGAAGGGAAAGTACAGAGACTTGTTTATTATACTAGCAAGGTATTACAAGGAGCAGAAGGACGATATCCACCAATAGAGAAGTTGGCTTTCTTTTTGGTAATGGCAGCAAGAAAACTTAGACTTTATTTCCAAGCCCATGTCATCAATTTCATGATGGATTATCCACTCAAGAAGGCTATGAATAAGCTAGAAGCGGCTGGGCGACTGATTCAGTGGGCCATTAAGCTTAGTGAATTTGACGTGAAGTATCAATCACGAGAGGTAATAAAAGCTCAAGTACTTGCAAATTTTATTGTAGAGTTCACTCTAATCCATGACCAATGGGATAACGACGAAGGGGCACAACAATGGATTGTCCATGTAGATGGGTCGTTACGCAACATGCAGGAGGAATTGGGATAATCTTACGACCACCAGAAGGGGATTATCTAGAGTACGCACCTCGTCTACAATTTCAAGTGACTAATAACAAGACCGAATATGAAGCTCTCATCACGGGCTTAAATTTGGCTAAGGCATTGGGAGTTGACTCGATAACCATCTAGAGTGATTCACAGCTGGTCATAGGCCAAGTGAACGAAACATGTGAAGCTAAAGAAGAACGCGTGAAGAAGTATTTGAGCAAAGTCAAACATTGTATATCTGCCTTTACAGAGGTGGAATTCATTCAGGTCCCAAGGGAAGAAAATATGGAAGCAAATAGTCTTTCCAGAGTTGCTTCTGCAGACAGTATTATGGACGAAAAGGTTGAAGTTCGATATATCCCGAGTGTAGACATTCTTGAAGTGTAGCAAGTAGATGGAGAAGCTGATTGGACGACAGCAATTGTGTCTTATCTTAGAGATGGACTGCTCTCAGAAGGCAAAGAAGAAGCTCGAAAATTAAGAATCAGGGCCACAAAGTTTGTTCTTGTGGATGAAGTGTTGTATAAAATAGGTTTCTCTCAACCCTACCTTAGGTGCTTAACTTTGGACGAGTCTAACTACATCCTAAGAGACATACACGAAGGAGCATGTGGCAATCATTTAGGAGCAAGAGCACTCATCCATAAAACTATTAGAGTAGGCTATTATTGGTTGTCAATGCAAGCTGATGCAAAGTACTACGTCCAAGCATGTGACAAATGCCAACGTTTCAATAATGTGCATAGACGACCATCGAAATATCTCACTCCAATGGTGGCTCCATGACCAATGGGGATTGAATATCCTTGGTCCTTTCCCAATAGGAACTAGACAAAAGAAGTTCCTAGTGGTGGGCATTGATTATTTCACTAAATGGATGGAAGCTGAACCTTTGGCAAGAGTTACTGAACAAAACATAAGGGGTTTTATTTGGAAGAACATTATTTGTCATTTTGGGATTCCTAGAGTGCTTGTTTTAGATAATGGATGACAATTTGATAATACTCCTTTCAGAGAATTTTGTTAATAATTGGCAATTAGAATTCATTACTCCTCTCCATCTCACCCACAAGCAAATGGACAGGCAAAAGTTGCAAATCGTTCCTTGATAAATATTATCAAGACTTGACTTGAGGGGGCAAAAGGGATATGGCCTGACAAGTTACCTAGTGTCCTTTGGGCATATAGAACAACAGTGAGAACTCCAACTGGAGAAACACCCTTTAAATTAGCATATAGAAGCGACATAGTAATACCTGCAGAAGAAGGGTCGGCAAGCTACAGGGTTGCTAATTATCAAGACAAGGAGAATGAGAAGTAGCTCTGTTTAAACCTTGACCTTGTCGACGAGGTACGAATGGATGTGGTGCAAAGGGTAGCAAGATACAAGAATCTAATGACCAAGCACCAAGATGCAATGGTTAAGCCTAGGCAGTTTAATATTGGGGACCTCATCCTAAAAAAGGTTTCTTTTACCACTAAGGATCCAGCTCATGGGAAGCTAGGGCCTAATTGGAAAGGACCATACAGGGTTATCAACTTCAAGAGGCGAGGGACCTACTATCTAGAAGCCCTAGATGGGTGAAGGATTGAGCATTTGTGGAACATAGAGCACTTGAGGAAGTACTACCAGTAGAAAGTCATTGGACGAGGAGAATCATGCATTCACTTTGTTTTCTGTATGTATTCAATAGTTATGTTTGTTTCAAGTATTTTATCTCCGAAGTATTTGAATTCCCTAAAAAGCATTAGCTGTCAGTATGTGCTATGGATGTGTTTGTGTGTTAAAAATTTTAATTTCCTAAAAGGCACTAGTTGTTCATATGTGTCATTATTATAGACGATGTGATGTACAAAGTTATTGACTTGTATATATAGTGTGGATTTCTATTAAGTGTTTTATAAATTTTTGTGAAATTAAAATCCACAATCAAAAGGCAAAAAAGCCATAGATGAATAAAATCTTTGGATGCGGAGATGTCTCGTCATAAGTAGCCTTTAGACGAGAGAAAGGCAAGATACCACAAAGTGAAATTCAAAAACCTTAAGGTAAAAAGGGAAGGAACAAATACCTCCCTCATATACTCATCGAAACTAATATGGTTAAAGACAAATACAAGCATGCAATAACTAAACGATGGATATGAACAAGAATAGTATAGTATCCATAAATTACTCAAGTCCAAATAATGGACAAATAAAACGTAAAAAAAAAAAAAAAAAAAAAAAAAAAAACAACAACAACAACAACAACAACAACAAAGGGATGGAATGAGTCTAGATTATGGAAGAACAAGCATGCACATGATAAATGAGATTAATTTATTCATAAATAAAAAGGGTAGACGACCACCGTCCAAAAACCCTTATAAGTTAAAGCCAATGTATATAACTTACGTCCAAAAATCCTAGATGAAGTAAATGGAGTTAACATGGTACAAAACAATAGACCCCATAAATTGTTCGCAAGAACGATTGAATAAAATAAAATAAAAATAAAAAGGGAGAGAAAAGAAAAATAAAACTACTGGGCTTCATTGTTGTAGATAACTAGAGTTTCTGACTAGGGAACAACATCATCAGTGGTGGCTGCGTCGTCTTCCACATCTACATCATCTAATCCATTGACGAGAATAGAGTTTTCACCAACTACGCGAAGCCTAATCGGGCTAAAATTAACCCCGGGAAAATGATCTTCAGCGTCCTGGAGAAATTCCTCAAAACCAGCTGCATAGTGTCCATCTGTAATCTTTGAAAAAGCGCTGGACACTTTGAACTCAGCTATAATTTCTTCCTTGGTTTTGGTTAACTCGTCATTTATTCTATGAAGATGTTCAAGACGAGTCTCCTTCTCGACGATGTTAATCTTTAGTTCCTCCACCAGTTCTTTCAACTCCTTTACTTTCGTTGACAGCTTCTTAGACGTGTGTTCAAGCTTCATGTTTTCCTTGGAGTTTCTTCTAAGATCTCCTTCTAGTTCACGAACTCAAACATCCAACCTTTTCTTTTCTTTGTCCAAATCTTTAGCTTGTATGGACGCAACCATAAACTTGGACATAACTTGAAACATAAACAGTTAAGGCTTGAACTAGCATATACTTATTCAATAAAAATAAGAATATATATTTATGTACCTTGAAAAGGTCATGAATTGTTGAATGCTCAAATTCCCTCACTGACATGTCATAGCAAATAAACACGTCCTCAATCTTCACTGCTTGTTTGAACCTATGCCAAGCTAAGGTCTCACTCCTTAGAAAAGTCATAGACTCGTTTATAGTAGGCTTAGCAGTAGGAGAAACAAACGATCCAATGTCTTGGTTAACAAGGGGAGTGTCGACGGTTGGAGCTTCAGGGTTTGGAGGATCGAGTTCGACGAATGGAGTCTTGATCATATTGGACGGATCCATCTTCTGTTTTTTGGGATTACGACGGTTGGGGAGATTTGACTTGTCTACAGCCTTGGCTACAACTTTTCTCTTTCCAGAAGAACTGGGAATTGAAGGTTTAAGACTTGCACGAGCTGGACGAGTCTTAATAGGGGTAGCCTCTTTTGGACGAGTAACATCCTCCCCACTAACAATCTCATTTTCCTTATTTTTGTTCATTGTTGCCATCTCTACAAAAAATGATGATGAAATGGTGAATGAATAAAAATAACAAGTTCTAATCTCGTAAGAACGAGCTTCTTTTGTCGGTTATGGTCTAAGTCCCTAACGAGCCAAATGATCAAGAGTGACCAATGAATGAAAGCTCTTATCAGGGAAAGCACAAGCTCATCAAACGTGGTCTAAATGGTGATTGCTTAAACTTGGATGAGTGAGAGCTGAAAAGAAACAGTGGATTAGATGAAGAAAAGAAATATAAAACAAAATATAAGTAAGTTACCTACCCTTAGGACAAAGACAACTCCAAGCACCAATTGTAGGGGGAAACCAATCCCTACCAACCTCAATGGGGTTACTAACCCAGAAACTAGAAACAAAAAAGAATTCTTTCTTCCACTCTCTATCAGACGAGGAAAGGGATCTAATCATTCTACAGTCATTATGTCTAGCGGAAAATTGATAAAAACCTATGGACTGAATAATTTCAGAGGGTTTGTAATAATAAAGGAATTCGTCTAGAGTAAGAGGACAATTTCCTTCAAACACCTCTCTTCACAAAACTTGCATTGCCACGATTATTCTCCAACCATTGGGATTAAGTTGGTTGGAGGCAATACCTAATCTAAACAAAAGCTCCCTAGTAAAAGCATTTAGAGGCAACCTAAGGCCACCTAGGAAATAGGCTTCATAAAAGCCAACCTATGAGGAGTTGGGGGTACAACACCATTTCAGCAGCAAGACAAATATGTACATCGTCAAGAATTTGGTATTTACCTTTAATTTTGTGTAATTTTTCAGAATTTAGTGTAGACGAGATTTTTAGAGCATAAGAAGAGATAGTATTAATGGAAAGACGAAGAGAAGGAGAGGATTGAGGAATAGACAAAGGAACAGAAGAGGGGCTAGCAGACGAGCTGGCCATCGTCCTTTGTCTCATTTCTTCCTAGAATACCTCCAAAGGAATTTCAAGAACCCCAGAATGATATTGCTCGTCTGACGACTTGTCTTCACTACTATTCTCACTATCAATACTATTATCACTTTCGTCATAATACTCATCTATTTCCTTATCATCCCTATCGCTAAAAGATAAAAACTTCCATTTCAGTCATTTTAAAGGAAAGAAGAAAAACCTATAAACGAGGAGGAAGAGATACCTAGAGCTAGATGGAGATGACTAAGGACGAGAGAGAGAGAGAGAGAGAGAGAGAGAGAGAGCTCCTAGACAAAGTGCAAAGGATGAGTCGAGACAAAAATGTCAGAAAAGAAAATTTGAAGAAGTGAAGAGGGTATCGGAGGTATTGAACTATTTATAGGTGACTAGGTGGGACACTGAAGCGACGCGAGCTAATAAAAAAATGTCACATGTCATGATTACCCAAATAATGAAGCGTCTCGAATCCATAACCAATGATACTCCGCCACATGTCATGATTATCCGAAGAACAAAGCATCTCGACTCCTCAACCAACGATAGTCCACCACGTGTCATCATCTCCACTGAAAAATCCAACGTCATCTATGATGCCACGTCTACAAGTTGTCAACATATCATTAGGAGCCACGTGTAAAATAACATATAAGAAAGCAACATAAAAATATGGTGGACGATAGTTAAGACGACTTATGGACAAGGGGGCAACTGATGGTAAAATACAAAGTTCAGTTCGTCCATAAAGATCATCCAAACCTATCAACATCCAAGATGAACCCTAAAGGAGAAATTAGAGAGATTACAAAGGGGGCTCGACGGTCAAATATACTCGTCCATACCAGCCTGAGGTGTAGATGAGTATAAACACTTAGAAAAATATTAAGCATTCTGATTGCTCAATATGAGTAGCTAAATTTCAGTTTCCTAAACGTTGGATAAACCCCTCAAAGATCTCTTCCACATTCTACTAAGTCCACTTGTCTCTCATGCAATGCTCCATGAAATCCATGCATCCCCCATGATGTTAGTGGAACCAAATAAGTAGACCCACTCCAAGTCCTCTATAAAAGGGATCCACCCTCAACAAACTAAGGTATGTTCGTCCAATTATACACTCTCCATATGCATTCCTTGGAAGAGAAAACTAACTTAGTCATTGGAGGGTCCTTGGCCGGTCCCCTTTGATAGTTCTTTTCTTTTTAGGTCACGGAGTTGCTGTAGAAGCCCGACCCATTCAACCCACTGATTTTTCAACATCATCAGGGGTTATTAAAAAAAAAAAAAAAAATTCAAGTTTGGCAGCTAGCTATAGTAACTGCTACAAGTAACAGTTTACTGTAGTAGTGAGACAAAAAAATTAGCTATAATACCATTAATGTAGGAGGTTTTTTAATATTTGAGGTGCTAAAGTAGCTTTTTAGCAATTTTAGCACCATCGATGTGGATGCTCTTAGTTTGTATTTTATCTCATATAGATAGTTTACTTCGCCCACAAGTAAATCCTTGTTCATTGGTGTCCATAAGAAGCTAATGAGCTTTATGTTAATTGACACTTCCCAAAATCTCGGTGTTTCTAATAGAGGTGTCCAATGTTTAAATCCCATCCCCCACTTAAGATGTTTATATATATATATATATATATATATATATATATATATATATATATATATATATATATATATATATATATACCAAAAAAAAAAAAAAAATTCATTGACCCTTGTTTAGGAGTTTTAATATAGGGAATGAAAAGAGCATCCAATTATTTGCGAGTTTAAGCGAAAGGAAGTAAAATAGATAAGAAGGAATGCTTGTTTCTCTCGTTTCTCTCAATTCCCTCAAAACCTCAAAGTTTCATTCCCACCAAAATTGGAAAGAATATGAGGAAATGCAATTTGGTTTAAAAAAATTTCACTAAAACTCCCAAAATATTCATATATATTTAGCCATTTATTTTAAAATAGAGGCATAATAATTATGTTGTTATAAATGATTACATTCTATTCCATCTAATGTTTCTCCCCAACAAGATAACTTACATTTATTTCTCTCATTTTAAAATATTTAAACAAAATTACTTAATCCCATTTTATTCCTTTATTTTCCCTTCCTTAGGCCATTAATATCAAATTATTTAGAATAAAATTTGTATTTTTCATGTTTGTTAATGATTATGAGTTAAGAATCTTATAATTTAATAACAGAGTTTTTTTTTTTTTTTTTTACGAATAGAAATATATAGAATTATTATTTGAATCCTCATTTCTCATTATTGGAAGGACAAGGATTTATGGAACTATGAAAGAAATTATTAAAAAAAATAAATTATATGCGTTCTTTCCATGCAATCATGAATCATATTAATACATTGCCGCTAGTTTTGCGTGTGTATACAATGACGCACTCGCTATCTTTTCCCTGCTTAAAAATAGCACTAATCAAAATTTGACCAGCAAATTACTCATTCTGAAACCCACCACCAATTTTGACCGTCAAAAAAGGCTTCAATCAATATCCAACGGTTCACATAAATCTTATCCAAACCCAAAAGCCTCAGATTCACTCCACGTGTCCCTCTCTCACACTCGCTATCAAAAATGTTGGCGATGCACGCGCCACCCTCACTCATAAACCCACTCCAGCTCTTTCGTTCTCACTCTCTATTCTCTCGCGCCATTTCGCCATTTTCAGCCACAAGATCTCTCTTCGTCCGAACGGTGGCTTCAATGGCCGGAGTGAACTCCTCGCCTGACCACGTCGTCGGAACCTGGTACTCGGTGCCGGAGCTCCGGCTCCGAAACCATCGATTCGTTGTCCCTCTCGATTACTCCCTCGAACCTCGCTCTTCTCCTAAGATCTCCGTTTTCGCTCGCGAAGTCGTTGCCGGTACTGGAAAACTTTATTCATTTCGTTAAAACAAAGCCTTAATTCGTGTTATCTTTGTCACTATTGTTTGATCAATGTGTTTGAATTTGAATTTATGTGGCTTACTTGTTTAATTGCTGAGAAAATAGTGGAATGTAGAAGCAAACAAGAATTGCGTGTAGAGAAAAAAAAAAAAAAAATTTAGGTGACAAATCAACTGTGCATGAGTTTTGAGGTTAACAGTGAGGTTGTCAATGGCTAAATCAAAGTCTAATTCGTGTTATTATTATTTGATCATTGTGTTTGAATTTGAATTATGAGATTGAGATGAAAAATTTGGGTGATTGCTCAGAAAATAGATTAATGTAAATGCAAAAGAGAATTGCGTATAGAGAAAAAGTTCAATTATATAAATAGTTGACTAAAAAGGTTTAATTAGTTGCTCCTAAAGACTGTACATGTATGATATAGGATTTTTGTTGTTGTTGTTGATGTCTTTGTTTTGTTTCAGCAATAAAACGTGCATGAAATTTTAGGTCAATTAGTGAGGTTTTCAATCAAATGTGTGTAGACCCCACATATATGGGAATAGAAGTCAATTTCTCCCGTTTTTCAAATTCTTACTTGTTCTTGATGCAAAGCAATGTGATTTGCTTTTTTCACAAAGTGCTCGGTTTATTTCTCTATCGGATGGACCATGGACCAAACTCCAAAATGTGTAGAACCACCAATTTCCACTAAGAATATTGACTATGGTAACTCTTCATAAAAGTGATAATTTGTGTTATTAGCAGGTGATTGTCTGTTGAAAGCGTGGAATTGTAGATAATGGCAATGCTAAGTATATTAGGAGCTAGTTCAACGTTGTTGCATCATTATGTACACAGCTTACTTACGTCTGACTTTCAGGATGAATTGATAATTTTTTAATATGCGTGCAAGCAGTCACCGCGTACAGATTACACCTATGAAAAGTTTCCATTTTATTAACTAAAGTGAAATATTGTCTTTGTTTTAATTATCTTATCCGTTTCTTGTTGAACAGTCGATATAGATAGGTGATTGACAAGCAAACTGTGTTTGATGTAGACTATTGTTCTGTAAAATGCTTATATGGATTATTATTAGGTTATTTCTACATGGACACTAGTTTTAAAATTCTTTTTTAATCACATATCCGTGTTGCAGTTGGGAAAGAAGATCAACTGCTGCCATACCTACTATTCCTACAAGGTGGACCTGGGTTTGAGTGCCCTAGACCAACAGAAGCTAGTGGATGGATACACAAAGCTTGTGAAGAATTTCGTCTCATATTGATGGATCAGGCATGGTTTCTGGATGCTCTTAATAAAAAGCTTTTATTGATATTTGATATCCGTATCTATATATATTTCCTTTTATCCTACTGCTGAAATTTTCTTGCAGCGAGGAACAGGGTTATCGACTCCTTTGACGGCATCATCTATGTCACAATTTAAGTCTGCAGAGGATTTGGTTGACTACTTAAAACATTTTCGAGCTGACAATATAGTAAATGATGCCGAGTTTATGCGAGTACGTCTTGTTCCTGATGCTGGACCTTGGACAATTTTGGGTCAGGTATAAAGATTACCATTTCCTTTTGTTATTTGTGAGTGCATGTGATCTTTCAGTACATAGTCATGGGCCTGCCCTCTGCTGAGTCTTCAATCTACTTACAAGTGTTAGACCATGCAAAAACCAATTTCCTCAAGCAAGTTGCAAGAATTTTTTATTATATGTATATTACACACACACACAAAGTATGATAGGGGAGCATCACATCAAAATTGCTAGGGAGCATCACATCAAAATTGCTAGAGCATCACCCATTTTTACATGTATTCATCGTTTTTCTTTTTTATGTAAACTGTTACATAATATATAAATAATTGTATTGAAATTCTTTACACTTTGCATAAATTATTAGAGTCATATGATTAAAACTATTGCATGTATTTGAACAACCTATAACATTTCATATATGGAAAGCACGTTTTTTTTTTTTTTTTTTTCCTGAAGAAAAGCTTTAAGATTACACTGTCAATGCTTAATTCCTCTCATATATGTTCTCCTCCATCTTTTGAATAGTTTAAATTATTCTAAATCCGATCAAAGCTTGTAAAAATGCACTGCCCAATCAATCTTCATGGGATGCCTCCCTGTCAAACTTTATTCCATTTTACACACACCCTCACCCACACCCACACCCACACCCACACACGTGCGCACGCGGACACACACGCACTCACTCACATATGCATGTATGTATGCATTAGCTTCTCTCCTTTTGTTGCATTCCTGTTGCTCTCATCTTGTGCCTTCTCACCATTTGTCCATTCCTAGCATTTAGTCATTGTTAAAATTTTGCATCTAGTTCATTGAAGCCAACTGTTTATCTAAATGACAGCTTGTTCTCCTTCTTGTGTAGAGTTATGGTGGATTTTGTGCAGTAACCTATTTGAGTTTTGCACCACAAGGACTGAGACAAGTCCTTCTAACTGGTGGAACCCCTCCAATTGGAAATGGATGCACTGCAGATACCGTGTATAGAGTATGCTCTGAACAGATTATACTCCAAAATGAAAAGTACTACAAGAGGTATCCTCAAGACATTGAAATTGTTAGAGAAGTTGTTAATTATTTAGCAGCGTCTGAGGGAGGTGGGGTGAGGATCTGCCACATATGATTTTGTTATTATTCCTAATGCTGAAAGCTCAAGCTGAATCTTTTGAATCCCTCCAACCCCCCTGCCCCTTCTTCTCTCTTCTATTTTGGTATAGGTGCTTCTTCCATCTGGGGGCATCTTAACCCCAAGGGGACTTCAAACTCTTGGCCTTTCTTGTTTAGGAACTTCTGCTGGTTTTGAGCGGTTACACTATATGTAAGTCACCATGAACACCAAAATAGTTATTATGATTTAAAATTTGTTATTCTTTAATTCAAGTTTATTTTTACTATGGCCTGTAGGTTTGAGGGGGTTTGGGATCCTGTACTAGTTCCGGGAGCACCAAATCAAATCAGTTACTACTTTTTGAATGCTGTAAGAGAATTACTAATTTCATATTGATCTTGAACCCAATGTTATGGATCTCATTCTTAGAATTGACCTCAAGTCATTCCATTTATGCAGTTTGAAAGGTCAATAGCTTTTGATACAAACCCACTCTATGCGCTTCTGCATGAGTCAATCTACTGTCAGGTAGAATTTTTATTGTCTATAATTCTATTAATCAAATCATATTTGATTGTAACTTAAAAAAAAAAAAAATGTCTAATCTCTCTCTCAGGGTGCTTCATCAAGTTGGTCTGCTCACAGAATAAGGAGTGAAGATGAGGGAAAATTTGATGCAATCAAAGCTGCCAAAGAAGGTCGCCCTGTACTTTTCATGGGAGAGGTGTGCATGGCAATAATATTTTCCTTTATAATTCACAATCAACCGTAATTTCCTTCCAGTTATTGGAGTCTGTTGGATAGAAAAATAACTGATTGGTAAATGTTAGATGTAGGATGGAAAAGATCAGCTAGTTAAGGCAAGATATTTTATGAAATTATGAACTCAACAGCTTATCGGGAAACCAAGAACAAGCTTATGAAGTTATCCAATAAATGGATTTACACACCTATTTGTTTCAATATGCCAATAAAAAAGGGATCTTTTGCGCATTATAATTCAGCTGTGGGGAACTCAAACCATGGTTCTCCTTATAAAGGAGTATCATTGAGTTACAAGGCTCTTGGCAAAACTGGAGCAGTATCTTGGGTTCAAAAATCCATTGGGGCTTTGGCACCAATGTTTTGCATTCGATTCTGGGGACCTTTTCAACTTAGCTATTAGAACAGAATTTTGTTGGAATAGCTGAATTAGCCGGAAAGTGCAGGAGATTTTGGGAGTTAGTTGATATTCTCTGTTGCAAAATTAGGAGTTTTCCAATGAACTATTTAGGCATGCCTTTGCATTTGTCTTTCAAAGCATAAACAGTGTGGGATCCCATTATAAAGAAAATGGAGCGAAGATTTTCAGGTTAGAAAAAGTTATATTTGTCGAAAGGGGGAAGCTTAATGTTATTAAGAGTGTGCTGTTAAACCTTCCAACTTGCTACCTTTCTTTATTACTTATTTCACCCCATGTGTCAAATAAGTTGGAGAGTAATTTCTTTTGGGGTGGGCCCGGGGATGGGTTTAAATTTTATTTTGGTGTATTGAAATACAGTGTGCTCTCTGATCTCTCCCATTCTCTGTGAGGGTTTTGGAGATGCACAAATTAGACACCTTTAATTAAGCTCTCTTAGGGAAATGGCTGTAGCATATCAGGAAGGAAGAAGAAACTTGTTTGTGGAGACAGGTTATATCATTAAAGAATGGGGTGGACTAGAGAGGTTGGACAACAAAGCAAATGTGAAGAACTCATGGCTGTAACTTTTGGAAGATTATTATAGTGGGTGGACTAGAGAGGTTTGACATTTGGTCCTTATCTTAAAAAAAAAAATAGTGGTTTGATATTTGGTCTTACTATGTTGTGTTGCGAGCTCCAAGGGATCTATTTTCCATGGATAGGAATTTGGCGTGCCAAAGCCCTAAAGCAGGTTGCTTTCTTTTTGTGGACAATAGCGTGGGGAAGATTTTGACTAATAATCTTCAAAGAAAGGATTTACACTAGTAAATTGGTGCTGATTGTACAGGAGTAGCGAGGAGATGGTGGACCATTTGTTACTTCATTGTGATCTTGCTTATGGTTTGTGGAGCTATGCTTTTGGTATTTTTGGAGTTCATTGGTGATCTTGAACAAAGTGATTGATTTACTTGTTGGTTGGAGAAATTAGTTAGAAAAATGTTCTTTTGTAGTGTGGAATTTAGTTCCTTTGAGCTTGATAGAATTATGGTTAAGTGAATAAATTTACAATTTCTTAACAGCTTAAGCTTTTAAGACAATTAGTAATTTAACATGATATCAGAGCAGGAGATTTTGAGTTTGATTTCTATCTTTACTCTCTATCTCCCATTTAAAATGTTAAAAATCCCACGTGTGGGGCCCCCACTTATTAAGGGGAAGTTTAGGCCCACACGTAATGGGAAGTGTTAGAATTATGGTTAAGTGATTAAATTCACTATTTCCTAACAACTTAAGCTTTTGGGACAATCGGTAATTTAACAGAATCTGATGTGGATTTTGTGGAGAGAGCAGAATTACTGCACTTTTGAAGATGTGAGATGTGGAAGTTTCGGAAATGCAGTTGAACGTCTCTTTTCATAAATTACTCTATAAATGGTCAACTGTCCTGGGTCTTAGTGACAGTGGCACTATTACAGAGTTCACTGAATTGATTTTCTTTGCTCGTAATTATTTGATTGTAATTCTTAAGGCTGTCTTGTGTATTCTGTTGTTCATGAGGTATTTTTTATTGAATAAAATATTTACTTATCAAAAAATCATGAATCCTCTTTTCTCTCCCACTCTTCAATCTCATCAACTTCTTCTTCTTCCCTCTTATAGTCATTAGGGGGTTGTGTTTTGTATGTGGAACTACCTATTTTTCTATTAAAAAAAAGTCTGACATGGCAATATTTTAATAGTGGGGTGTAAATAAAAATTTCTATAGGGGTTCCTTACAGAATTGAATCCTATTAAAAAAAAAAAAAAAACCCTTAAAAAGGATGTTGCAGTATTGTGGAAGATTTAAAAAAAAAAAAAAAAGATAGGTTGGTTTGAATGTAACAATAATAAATCTTTTTCATTAAAAGAAACTAATTTAAAACTTGACTAAAATAAATTTTGGTCCCTCCATGTTATACTAGTCAATTTGGTCTCTATGGTATCAATTTTGAGAAGTCTTTGGTTGAGTTAAAAGGCTTGTGTTAGCGTAGCCTCTTTGATTGGTCTTGGGGATAGGAAGTGTGGTGTCATTTAATCAAGCGCTTTTAGGGAATTGGCTATGGAGATTTGGTCATGAAGCTACCCATATCTGGCGGAGAGTTATCTCCACAAAATATGGTGAGGGTCAAGGGGGGTGGTGCACTAAAGTCTGCAGGAGGGCTCATGGGTGTGGTCTTTGGAGAAGCATTAATGAAGGGTGGGAGAGCTTTTCTAAGCATCTGTCCTTTGTAGTGGGTGATGGAACTCGTATCCGCTTTTGGCATGATAGGTGGATTGGTGAGAATTCTTTAAAAGATCGCTATCCTAAGCTTTATCCTCGAATTCCTCGGGGTGATAGGAGAGATACTCTTTGCTGGCGGCTAAAAGGGGATGGAAAGTTCAACACCAGGTCTTACTACCATGAGATTCGGGGTGCCTCAAATTCTTTATTTCCTTGGAAGGGTGTATGGAAACCAAAGATTCCTAAGCGTGTGACGTTCTTTCTGTGGACTGTTGCATATGGTCGGATCCTCACTTTGGATAATCTAATGCTTAAGGGTCGCCCTTTGGCTAATTGGTGTTGTATGTGTTGCTGTGATGGGGACTCGGTAGACCACCTTCTCTTCATTGTCTTGTTACTCATTCCCTATGGGCTTTCATGCTTCAGGCTTTTGGTATTCATTGGGTTATGCCGGGTTCGTTGGCGGGTTTGTTATCTAGTTGGCATCAGTGGCTTGGGAAGCATAATTTGGAAATTTGGAATTTGGTTCCAGGGTGCTTAATGTGGATTGTGTGGTTGGAGCGAAATCGGCGATCTTTTGAAGATAAAGAGAAAATGTTGGAGGAGTTAAAGATTTTATGCCAACACAGTCTAATGGAGTGGTCTCGTTGTTGGGGTTTTACTGAGTGTTCTTCTCTCTCTGAGTTTATGCCTTCCCTTAGCTTAGTTTCCTGACTTCTCTCTTGCTGTTGTGTTGTGTTGGGCTGTGTTGGTGTTGTGTTGCTGTTGTGTTGTGTTGTTGTTCATCATCATGAACATCTTGTAATTCTCATTTATTTTTTTCCCTCTTTAATATAAGTTTTCTGATTACCTATCAAAAAAAAAGATTGGTCTTGGTGTTGAGGTTTTACAGATTGTTCTTCTCTTCTCTTAGTTTAGTCTCCTGATTGCTTTCCTATTTGTTTTCTGTTTGTGCTTTGCTGTTCATCCTCATGAACACATTGTTTGTTTCTCTGTTATTATTTCGTCAATAATAGTACTCATATTACCTATCAAAAAATAAAAAAAAAGTATCAATTTGAGCAATTTCATCTCAAAAAGGTTTCTTATTATTTCAATATGGTCCTTTCTCTAACTCTGATGACTAAGTGCTGTTACTGCTGTAAAGGAAAAAACGAAAATCAGGAGAGAGAGGGGGGGGGGGGGGGGGGGGCGGATAGGAGAAGTATGAACTACAAACTGGTTTTGTCACTGGAATGGTCATGGTTTTAGTTATATACTGGTTTTTGGTTGATGTAGAATAAGAACCAACAGTTGAAGATGCGTGGTGACTAATGAAGGAGTCAGTAGATAAGGATTTTGATGAGGTGCCATTGGGCGAGGAAGGTGGCAGACTCAATGATGTTGCAACTGAATGAGGAGGCAATTGAGGTTCTGCCTGAGAATCTGAAAATGGTCATGTTGGGATTTGGGATTTGACTAACCCTGTAAGTCCCCAGTGAATTGGGTTACCCTCTTAAGTGATAGCACTGAATTTCTCTCCAAATTGCTAGTAGATTTTGAATGTTTTTTGTTTTGCTTCTGCCAAATACATCGGTTGCTCAATTTGTTTCTCAAAGGGTTGCTTTTTAGGGTCTGGGCATAAAAACCAATTAAATCTTTGATGAATTTTTTATTGCCAAAGTGCAAATGATTTGAATTTGTGGCATTAGGCAATTGTCTTGATTGTATTTTGTACCTATAATGGAATCAGTCAATCTTCTGTATTTTTCAAATTTTAATTTGGACAATTTGAATTCAAATTTAACATTTCTTCTTCTTATTCTTCTTTAAATCTATTCTTTCCTCAAAATTTATTTATTGTTTATTAAATTTTCACTGAAACAATGTTTATTTTATGTCACATGCAGCTCATGTGACAATGGCACTTGATTAATGGAGTTGGGCAGAACTATGTTGACAATAACCAACAAGCCTAAACTTGGAAGCAGCAAAATATATTTTAGCTTCGAAACTTTTTTCAATTTAAGATTTGATTGCCCTGAGGCATGCAATATTTTTGCTACTGTAGAGACTACAACTGGTTTATGGGTGGACTGACTGTAGTTTAGTAGTAGTTCTGGCCATGACCAAATATATCAGACATCTTTCTTTCTGCCTTTTACCCTTTTTATTTCATTCAATACTTAGTATAAAATTCTTTTCCAAGAAAAGAATATGATGCTTGACCCATCCTCTAATATTATGAACCACAAGGGCAATGGGATTTTTTATTTTTTTAAAATTTAAATCATGTGTACCTTGTGAGCATCTGTGGAATTTTCCCTGATTCATAATATGGACATTGTAGTGCACTTAGACTTTGATCATGTTAACACTCTGTTGCATTCAATACCTAAATTGTGGGTTTTTAATATGGTTGCTACAAAGAGGCACGCTATTGTATAGGTGTTCAATGATTCGAGTCAGTAGTATGGCCTAAGAGTGAAGCCAAATTGCTGAAGTTAGTTTCTGTGCAATTTCTGAAGTTCACTTGGACTTGGTCTTTACCATGTGTTGCTTGTAGCGTTTGACTATGAACTGAATTCATATGTTCTGGATTTGTTACTTGTGCAGATGATATTTCCATGGATGTTTGATGAGATTCATGCGCTGACAAAATTCAAAGATGCTGCTCATATATTGGCTGAGAAGCAGGATTGGCCTCCACTATATGACATTAATATGCTGAATAATAACAAGGTTTGTTACCTTTGATGTTGTAGCTAGTCAATCTTTGTGAATTGTAATTGGCTGTAAGATTTTCCAATGGAGATCTCAACTTTCCAACAGCCCAAAATGTGATTATTATATTATTATTATTAGTAATACCAGTAGTAGTAATAGATATTTTGTTAATGAGTGAGAAAACAGGTTTTTGCATTTCACTGGGCTTTGGCTGGTGCTTTATCAAATTATTTCTTTCCATGCTGACAGGTGCCTGTTGCAGCAGCTGTTTATTATGATGATTTGTTTGTCAACTTCAAGATAGCTATGGAAACAGCTTCTCAGATTGCAGGGATTAGGCTGTGGATCACTAATGAGTATATGCATTCTGGTCTGCGTGATGGAGGAGGGAAGGTTTTCGAGCACTTGATGGGAATGTTAAATGGGAAGAAGCCTTTGTTCTGATCTTCATTCTCACTCCTACAGGATTATTTTTGTGCTAGTTAAATTTGCTTAAAACCTTATTTCCCTCAGTAAATTAAATTAACATGTTTAAATTGTTGGAAAAAAATCATGTCTTTGAGCCAGTCTAAGAATCTTCAAGCTTGAAAATGAAGCATGTATAATTTGATGGTTGTCTCTTCAAGATATCAAATTGAAAACCATTGTACCATGTAAATATGGATACAGTCGAAGGAAAATTCAAAATTTGCTGTTGCACATTGCTGCCCGTGAACTTGTTGAAAGTACAGCAATTTTTTTCCCTAGTTTTTAATTTTTAATTTTTTTTTTCTTTCATGATGGTAAAACCCATAGGCATTTAATATTTCTTTAGGAGATCATAAATGGCAAAAAAAAAAAAAAAGAAGAAGAAGAAGAAGAAGAAGAAAGAAAGAAAAGGAAAAAGAGTAGATCACTAAAATTTAGTAGATTTTAGTCTCTTTGTTGCTCCATTGTCTTCCATTCAAACAAAAGATAAGGATGTGGATTCGAGTTGGATTTATGATTGCTGATGTTTATATATACCGTTTTTGTATGTATGGTCCTCTCATCTTTCACTAAAAGGGATATCTATTACACAAAGCTGGTGATGATTGTTAGGGGAACCTCAACCTTAATTTTCATCTCTTTTGGTATTTAGCCTTCACTACTGCTAATGTAATGTTCATATCAATCAGTAAATTAAGTTTTAATAAAACTCAAGTCGTGTGAGATTTTCATCAGCATGTGGGTGGAATATTGGGGTCAACTAATTTGATGGGTAAGCTGGAAGTCCTTTGTAGGTGAACTAAAAAGGTTTCGGATTTTGTTTTTTTGTTTTTTGTTTTTACTTATATATATATATATATATATATATATATATATTAAATTATTGCTAATATATATTAAATTATTGCTGATGGAGTACTTTTTTAGAATTCTTTATCTTTTAGTTCTTGATGGAACACAAATTAAGAGTCACACAAGCAAATGAACTAGTGGCTGGGAGACTTTGATAGCTGAAACACGCTGAGAGTAACTTGTGTTGAAATATTTATTTATGTTCTACTGCGGTCATTCATTATACAATTCTGGTGCCCAAACAGGCTTGCCTTCCCTACACTCCGACCAAATAATAATAATAAGTCACTAATGTTTGATTATTGCGCGCAGTCAGTAGCATTTTAAGATATTGGAAAATTGATCCCTGTATCATTCATTCCTTTTCATCACCAGATGGTTATTTTGTTCAAACTAGTGTAGCCCTTTTAAATTCTCTCAAAATTTCAACTTATAATGTCTGCTCTAGGATAATTGTTTTTTCTTTATTGAGTAATGTTACATTTACAACATTTTCACAATAATATTGAATTTTAGATATTTTATTAGATGACAAAAAAACTTTACAACTACAACCCACGTAAAGATTTATATATATTTTTTGATAACTGTAATGATTTATATTTTAAACATGAAGTGTGTGTCTAGTTTAAACATCCCTATTATGGAGTTCACCACGTATAGTTTATTTTAAACATGAAACATCTGTATTAGTCTCAATGCACTCACCAAGCAATTATTTCTTTTTTATTTTTATTTTTTTTGAGATACGCCAAGTAATTATTTCGGCCCGAATAATACTGTCCTAAGAAATGAACATTTGGCCACGAAAATTTGGTGAAACTAGATTGGAGTTGAGGTTGGGAGAGAGCAATGGGCCGGAAGCTGTGCATATGCAAAGACATTGTCCATAATATAGAATACTATTGGTTAAGAGCAGTGGCGGCTCCAGGATTTTTTTTAGGGGGGTCAATAGCGTCTTGAGTTAGGATTTTGTTGTGGGGGAGTAAAAAATAAAATGATTACTATTTTTTTTTTGTATATACAATTGTCGTATTACATACAATAATCTAACATAGTATTCTAAATAGTGTACAATACAACTATATTCTACAATAGTCTAAAAAAATTATTAATAGTTTAAAGATCGGTAAGAAAATAACGATAGAATGCATAAATAAATATAAATAAATAACTAATATTTGTCAAATTAATAATAATTTATTATAATCATATGTAATATCAATTAAATAGAAATATATGATAAAGAAGAATAGTAACACACCTTAGAGTAGATCTGGGAGTATACATAAAACTAAGGAAAAAAAATAGTAACTTATATAAGATTTTACTTTTAAAGTGTATGGATTTTTAACCACACATGTGCTCATTCTCTTGGAATTAGAGCAAGCACTAAAATACTTTTTGGACTTGAAAAACTATAGAACGCTTATCAAACTATTTGATTAGATAGAAAGAAAATATAGAAGGGAGAAAGAGAGAATGAGAAAAGAATTATACATGTAAATACAGATTAATTGGTTGTACAAGTAGTGTAATTTTTTGTTGATGAAGAAGAAAAGTGCAGGAAAAAACAATTTCATTCTACCATCAACAATAAAATAAGCCAGAGTTTGGAGAGAAGATTTATTTATTTTTTAACAAAGGAGCAATTTAAGAGTAATGCTACTGACAAAATATTTGCGAAATAAAATCTAGATGGCAAGTTGTTAAAGGTACGTAAAAATTGATGTCAATTATGGATTTAGATAAAAAGCCAATTTTATTGTAAAAATATTGTGAAAATAGCACTAATATAATCATATTTCAAGTTTATTTCAATTGGGTTTAAACAAAATTTAGGGTCAGTGTCTTCAAAATTTTATTTTAGGGGTCAAAACAAAAATAAAAAATAAAAAATTTTATATATAATTTTTTTTTTTTTTTTTTGGGGCGAAGCCAGGGGGTTCATTTGAACCCCTGGGCTGGCTGTAGAGCCGCCACTGGTTAAGAGTATTATAGTTCAACTGGTACATTATGATATTTCTAACGTTTAGACTTAATTTAAAGGTTCAAATTTCTCCTCTAAGAAACCCAAGCACCTCGTCAGTCAGATATTTGAGATCGAATGGACAAAAAAAAAAAAAAAAAAACTGTGAAATTAATTATTATGACATGTAACACCTTGCATGTATATGATTCTTTCATGTTTTCAATAAATGTGAAACTTTGTGAAGAAGAACAAGAAAAAAAGAAAGGTGGTACGTGCAGATGATCAAATAGAGTCATAACCTGGCTGTTTTTATATTCTTTATACGGTCTTGGTATCTGTTGGATAACAGAATCTAGCAAATCAAGCTATAATTTGTTACATTTGGAACATGTGTCCTCTATAGTTCCACAATTAACACATAGTACATTATATGTAAATATAAAACGTGTAGAGAGAGAGAGAGAGAATAAATATATGATAAGACATTAATGCAAATATATATATATATATATATGCATAAAAATGCATAGATGATAACGATATAGATCTTGGGGCACGTCTCCTTTTACTTGCAGGGGCAGTTGAACAGAAGTAGTTGAAATGTTGTTGGCTTTACCTTAGTTGCAAGACATATATACCTCTCTCATTTCAACCCCTATAATAAGCTTCTAATTAATAATTAAGCATCTATATCTCTCTGTGTGTGACAGTCCAACCCCTTCTCACCCTCCACACCATCTTAAATTTTTCTCTTTATAAACTTCCATTCTCCAACCTTTTCATCTTCTCTCTCTCTCAACATATTCTCAGTGGAGCTATCCCATTACACATCAATGGAAGGCCAAAACTCCTCGACCCCATCATCACTACCACCAAATAACATTAACCCTCCCTTCCTCTTCACACCCTCATCAGACCCAGAAATTGACTGGATCAGCCTTCTCTCTACAGCTCAACCAGCTGGCTTCCCATCAGCTGAGAATAATATTAAGCCTATCATGGAATTAAGTGGTTCCACAAATGGGGTTGTACTGGATCATGAAAAGGGTAATAATAATAATAAGGATAAGAGGAAAAGTGGTGGTAGGATCAAAAAAGCAACACGGCCTAGGTTTGCATTTCAGACTCGGAGTGCGGATGATATACTTGATGATGGGTATCGATGGAGAAAGTATGGGCAGAAAGCTGTGAAGAACAGCGTTTATCCCAGGTGTGCTGGCTACTCATTTATTATATAAGTTCTCATACCTATTACGTTGCATGGCTTTATTTACAGATATATATTATATATATGTGTGTGTGTATATATATATTTATGGTGGTTCTATATAAGCTTTGTTACATGTTTCTTGGTTGTTATTAGCTAAGCTACTTTTAATTAACCAACATATATATCTTCTCAAATTAAGAATTATAGGTCGTTAATCTTGATCCCAGCTTCAAACTTCAATTTTCACATTCAGTGAAGCACAAATCTAGCCATTTGCTCTTTAGTCCGTCTAGAAAATCTAGAGAACAAATTTAACATATATATGCCAAGATTGGTAGATACTGTCATTAATCTGAACAATGAACCAAAAAAACAAATGTTAGAATAATGAAAGGTGTTGCAAGATATATATATATATATATATATATATATATATATATATATATATATATATATATATATATTTGTATCCTTGCCATTTTTCACTACACAATGACTTTGCTCCTTTAAGTTTAATGGCCTCCAAGGTTTGGATTTTTGAAGAGAGAGATGAGGAGCAAATAGTTATGCCTTATTTATTATTGGGATGTTTGAATGTTTGATAGGAGGATGGGGGGAATATATAAGTATCCCTTCCCTAATTAATTTGGCCGTAGAATGGAGAAGAAGAAAAAATGAAGTATTATAGAGTGATGAGTGATTAGGGTTTTCTTGGAATGTTAGTAAATATAATAGATCAAGATAAAAAAGGGAAGTACAAAAAAAAATTCATTAAATTAGTATGATTCCCTTTCAATATCTTCAAATTTGAGAGAAAATTGAGATAAGGGCCTTGCGAGGGCATCCAAATAGAAGAAGGGTACCCATATTTCATCCCACTCTTTTTCTTAAGTGCAAGAAATTAATTGGACTGGCAATGATAGCTTGAGGAGTAAGGTTGGAGCCCAAAAAATGGATTAGGAATATTAACAAAAAATGTAATTTGTTTTATTTTTCGGTTATTTATTTATAATAATTCACATTCCTTCTTCTCCACTCATTTATTATGCGTTTGGGTAGATAAAGATGAGAGGAGAAGGGAAGGGCAATCAAAATATAGTAAGATTAATATATTTTGGCCACCTTTCACCTCATTTCTTTCAATTCCAAACATAGTTAATTAAGTCTTGAACAAACCATAACAAAATCAATTTGCACTAGAATTTAATAGATTTATGCTTGAATAAACTCAGGATGGCCCGTTCCTCCTTGTTTTAGCAATTGCATCAATGGCACAAGGTCTCCGCATTCTTTCTCTGATGTACATATATAAGCGGAACCAGGGATCAAGGAGGAAGGGGGCCTTACATTAAAATAATAATAATAATAATAATAATAATAATAATAAAAAAATTCCAAAATTTAATACTTTAAGGACAATATGATGCACAACTTATTCATGTAATAAATTATGATTATGTAACGATACTTTCACTAGGACTACCAATGATGATATCATTTTTATTGTATATCCATCACAATCTATTTAACATACGGTTGTGAAAAATGTTGTGTCTTTAGACATTGTTTTTTTAATAGTAATGTGGATTCAAAAATTCTTTATTGAAAATATGTCTATATGTGATCTTAATATTATAAAATGACATTACATCCCCTAATAAATGTGCCAAAATTTTATTACTATTATTTGTTGTTTTTAAATTCTTCTATATCGATACATAATTTTTAAGAGTTGTTTTTAATAATAAACCCACCTGTTGATAGTTGGACATGGAAGCTAAGATGGAAAGAATAAACATTGTGATCTCAAAAAAAAAAAACTAAAGTCATACAATCTCTTTGAACATTGATGATTTTAATTTAATTAATAAAAAAATGCATACAATCTCTTTAAAATCAAGGTACACATAGAACATTTTTAAAAATTGAGTATATTATCGTACTTGTAATAATTCTAAGTTAATTTTTTTTTTTTTTTTTACTTTTAATTAACAAATGAATGTTTTGAATAACTAATATTTAAATTAATTTTTTAACTAATTAATTTATAAAAATATATTGATTCTTTTTATTTAAATATTTTATTTGTTTGAAATATGTAATTATAGTCACCTATCTTAAAAATGACAATGAGTATTTTAGCTCTTAACTCTTAACTCTAACACTAAGCATGAAAAAATAAATTATAAGTAACATTTACATTAAGTTTTGTCAATCTTTTCTTTTTTTTTTTTTGGTTAAACCAATTTTCAATGTCAATCAATGTTTAATTAACATTTTACTTGCATTATATTATACATTATATATTTAATTAAATTAACTTTGTGTTCAACCTTTTATTTCAATCTTATTTAATTTCCTAAACTAAAATCCTGACTTCACTTCTAAATACATATGTAATCATTAAAGAAATTACGTTAGAGTTATTATTGTGATCAAGTTTAATGTTTAGCATACCATGTCAACATTGATAATACTATTAAATTTTAAATAAATTATACCAATGAAATATTGAGTATACGAATTTTATTTTAGTTAGATTAATGATTAAAGTCTCTTATCATCAAGGGGCATGGATTCAAATAAACCCGCCTATACTAAAAAAATAATTAGTATATTCACCTAATGATAAAGAGCAATCCCAATAAAGTGGACATCAAAGAAAACGAAATCTTGAATATATTAGCTCACTCTTAATTATGGAGATGAGATTATAAACTAGGAGATCAATTGTATATCATCAATTATTTATTATTTTTTGTCTTAATTGGAGAAAATTATTAAGTATTCTCGAAACATGGATAAATAATGGGGTCTATTAAATTCATAATGGGGTCCATCATGAATTTAATAAGTGGATTCTATTATGAATGTGAAAGGAATGTGCATTATTCTCCATGTTCCAGAGTATCTAAGTATTACTCCTGAATTAGAGAGAGCCTTGGCCTTAATTAATTCTCACTTAAATTTGTTGAGCTACCATAGTACTTTCATAATTACGATTTGTAAAATTAATATTATTGTAGGATATCCTAATAATTATGTATAGTTTTATTTGCTGAAATCATATGGATTAGTGATAGTGGTAATCAAATCATAGTTATCCAGAAATATTGATTTTACTGAATTGATTTGAAAAAAGAAACTATGAATTTTGACTTTCTTTATTAAACTTGGACAAAGGAGCTACTATCGGTGCACGCATCACACATGCAATGTGAAGAAACAAGTCCAAAGGCTATCCAAAGACACGAGCATTGTGGTGACAACATATGAGGGCATTCACAATCATCCCTGTGAGAAGCTGATGGAAACCTTAACTCCTCTTTTGAAGCAAATGCAATTTCTATCTAGGTTCTAAGCTCATTGTGTGCGATGGTACAATAACATAACAAGCACAAGTGTCTTCGTTCTTGCTATTTCATGGTCATAACCCCAAATACTAGTGCATCTTATCTGTGACTTAATTTGTGTAAATGAACCGTACGTATTCTCATTGTATATCATTGTCAAGATCGCATTGGTATGTTACTTTGCGTATTCTATAATCATCACTTTTATCTTTATCGTTTTCAATAATTCTAATTGTGCCAAAACATCATGACCACACTAAAAATACTTGTTTTTTTAAATGCAAAAATGTTCTTCGAAGATGGAAATCTAAAGTAAAGATGTGCAGTTTGAATTACTATTTTCGCCATGTTTAGAAAATCTAACTTTTTAAGCGCACATTATTTAATATATTTGTCTTTCAAAAAAAAAAATGTATAAGTTTTTAAAATTACCCTATTTATAATATAATATAAAAGATGGATTCCATAATTGATGGATGCACACAATAATGACAAGTGACACAATTAATTTTCTATCTATTTAGAATGATGTGGACACATGATGCCACATGGTAAGTAATAATTTTTCCATAACACATCACATCTAACGTGTGGCAGCATATTTAATCCTAAATTAATGGTATGTTACCAATTTTTTGTATTTAGTGCTCTTAAAGGTGATGGTGCATGTATATATTATTTACTTTTATATATATATATATATATATATATATATATATTACCATTTGATAATGAACAATGTAATTATAAAATAGAAATAATTATTTTAAAAAAAAATCACTTACATTTGAAACCCCCATAAATATTGCATTTTTTTAATTATACTAAAGATCCTTCATATAAAATATAAAAAATAAATAAAATAAAAAAGTATCCCGTTTGCCTTTCCTTCAATTCAATTGCTTAGTTATTACCTATTATATAATTACATCTATTAAAAAAAGGGCCAGCATTTAGCAGTGTATTATCTAATTATACCATACAGCATTTCCTCTACTCTAATTAGCATTCCCACTATCCTTTTATCATTCCCACCATTACAGTTACACCTACAATATCTATCTTTGCTTTGGCAATGCTTTTAGACTTCCAACCGTTATACCCACAATCTCTAAAAAATACATGTTATTCCATTGTTGGGTAAGTAGTGTGGAGTTGCCACTTATTTTTTATGCAAAAAAATAAGAAAAAATAAATACAAATTACATGATAAAATGCTTCATTGTCATTGATTGAATAAATAACAGTACAATTTTGGTAAATTAAACCTTACAACGCTTTGGATCCTATTTACAATCTATGCAAAAGAATACAAAACTTTTGGTCCTAGTTATAATCTACCAAAATTAAAGAAAAACAAAACACTAATCTACTTATCCAAAAACCCTAAGCTCAGGGGCTAGGTTACGGAATGAGAATGTATTAGGTACCCATTCCGCCCAGGCAGAGTCTAGTCTTCTAGACTCTAATGACCAATATACCCTCTTTTGCATGATGTGAATGATATGTTGAACATACATGACAGACACTTAACTAAAATTAATTCAAATAAATTTACCTTATGGATGTGTCCTCTTTTTAAAGAAAATTCAGATATGTTTTGTGTATAAAAGAAAATATGATTTGTAAAGAAAAATCAAATCTGTTTTTATGAATGAAAAATATTAAGATTTTTGTTAAAAGGATCATATCTGTCTTTGTGTAAAATTTTTTTTTTAAAAAAAAAGTGATTTTATTAAGAAAAATCAGATCTGTTTTTATGAATAAAAAAGAATAAGATTTTTGTTAAAAGGATCAAATTTTTCTTTGTGTAAAGTTAAAAAAAAAAAAAAAAAGTAATTTTATCAAGAAAAATCAGATATGTTTTTATGAATAAAAAAATAAAAAATAAAATGCTTTTTGAAAGAGGATCCACATTCATACGATAAATTTATTACGCATGCATCACATATTAAAAAAACTACAACCTAACTTCCAATCTCTTCATTAAATTTCAAAATCTGCAATTTTGTGTCAAAGAAAACTTTTCCTAAAAAATCATATTTGTATTTAATGAAAAAACATATCAGCTTTGTGTTAAAAAAAAACCAGATTTGAAAAATACAAATCAATTTTTGGTTAAAAAAAAAATTAGATCTGAAAGATCAGATCAGTTTTTTTGGTTTTGAAAAATCAGATCTGAAAGATCAAACCAGTTTTTAGTTTTGTTAAAGAAATCTTTGATAGACATTAGTAGACTTTGAAATTTAGGAAAGAGAACCACAATAAGTAATCATCTAAGAACATGTTAAAGAAAAATTCAAGCAGAACATGGTAATTATACATTAACAACAAGAAATAATAAAACATGTTAAACATATTTATGCATCA
Source organism: Quercus tomentella (assembly GCA_028535165.1). Classification (NCBI taxonomy): domain Eukaryota; kingdom Viridiplantae; phylum Streptophyta; class Magnoliopsida; order Fagales; family Fagaceae; genus Quercus; species Quercus tomentella. The sequence goes on from JAPQVY010000156.1 coordinate 48,778,737, forward strand.
TCAACAAAACTAACGGAAAGGAAAAGAAAATAAAATACCTCTTGCATGAGCGCGCTCTTCTAGTTGAAAGAATATTTTAGGATTCAAAGAAATTTATTCAACTCTTTGAAGCCTAAAATACTTTACTTACAAAAAAGAAATTCCTAAGGCAAAAGCCTCCAAAACGTCTTTAATGTAAGGGTATTAAAAATCAGAAGAGAAGAGCCAGAAAGGGGGGGTTCGAAAAGTGTAAAAAAATGTGCTGAATTTTGAGAGGCATCTTCTATTTATAGAGGTGAGAATACTTCGAAAAATTAGCTGAATGATCAGATACGAATTGGGACGTGTCCTTATCTCTAATAAATTGAAAATGGTAAGGTTTATCTCAATCCAAGAGTCCTCGTTTGAAAATGGTAAGGTTAAATTGGGTGCCAGACCTGCGTTTGAATTTTGGTCCATTTTGGACTCCTTTTTTTGAGGATTTTTGAGCCGGGAATTGTACTTAGACGCATTTTTAATCCGAATTCTAAAAATTAAACCCCTCTTCTGGATATTCAAGTCTCTAAAGTGATGATTATCTTGTAAATAAATATCCCAAAAAGTCTTGATTATCCATAATTTCATAGTTATCTGATTATCCACTTTATTCCCATCCAAGCAAGTCTATTTTTGACACTAACTAAAAACCAATCACAAAATTATTTAATTAATTTTAATTGTCTAACCAATTAGAATTAATTTAAATTAATCATGCGTGGTTGGCTCCACCCAAACAAAATGCATGCAAATCGTGAAAACTTGATCTCATGATATCTTTCAATCCGACGGTCTGATTTGGAAATCGGGCATACCGTCGCGACCGTTAGAATCTCAAGATTATTCTTATGTTATGCAATGAATGAATTAATGCATGTAATGCAACTATGATTTTTTTTAATTTTTTTTTTCAAGTATATGAATGGTCATTCTAGCTATATTTCTTGATTAAATTATGGGTGCAAAATTAAATGTCTACAATATGATGATAAAGGATAAAATTTTGAGTACATCAACTAAAGATGTAACTCATGTAAGAAATCTTAATCAAATTCAACAAAAAAGAAAAAGAAAATATTAAACAAGAACAAGGTGATATAAATAATTTTGGTTAAACTATTATTATTATTATTATTATTATTATTATTATTATTATTATTATTATTATTATTATTATTATTATGTGGATTTAATCATTTTTACTAAAATTTCAAAATTTTCAAATTATTTATTTTTACCAATTAAAATATGTGGAGATGATAATGAAGTTACTCAAGAAAGGAACTAAAATATCTTCTCTTATTTATTTATTTTTTTGGTCATGTGGCACATTAAGATAGTTAATTTACATTAAGTAATTTTTTTTTTTAATTTTAAAATGACTCACAAATTATTAGTATAGTTTCAATGCACATGCATAATACTAGTTTTATTTAAACTCTAATGAAAGAGGGGTACTAATTTTTCAGATACAATTAGTGGTAAGTTAGGAAAGCCATTAATATTTTGTTCATTAAATTTCATAAGAGGACCATATTTTTTAGGACATCCCTTTTGTAAACTTTGCGCCAGACAACATTGTTGGAGCAGTAACTATGAGTAGGATTGAGAGGATATTGCACCTTATATAATAGCTCTCAATGATTGAGATTGAGAGTTGAAAAAAACAACTTTCAATTTCAACCATTGAATAAAAAAATTGAGAAAGAGTTAAAAAGTGAGGGGTAAAAAAATTTTGTGAGAGGGAATGGAGTAATTGCACCCACTTGATCCTAATCCCAGTAAGTGAGACACTAGGCAAGTGCAAGTGAGGTACTAGGCAAGTGCTTGTAATAAAAGGTACCAACTTTTCAAAAGGGCTATAGCTTTATTCGAATTGATTTTTATCAAGGCAGTGTATGGGATACACCTCGATCCATACACATTTAAATCATTGGATGGAGCCACACTCTTATAATAATAGTGTCTCACAATGATTAATTATAAGCTTAGCTATGTGTTTATAAACTCTTAAGCACCCTCCTTTTGCAAGTCAATTTTCAAGGGTGAGTTTGCTCCATAGATTTCTAACATTTGGTATAAGAGCAAACCACCACATCAAGTAATCAAACATAACTAATTGAGTATGAGATCAAATGAGTTATGACCTTGTAGTTGAATCCCAAAGAAGGTGACTTAAAGGCTGGATTAAAATAACTGGTAGGTAAGTGGAGCCACCAAAGAAAGAAATGACTACCACCAAGTCAATGTCGATAAAGTGAGCTATCGTGAATGTTGGCTGCTAAGTCTAATTTATTTCAGTTTTTGTTTTTGTTTTTGTTTTTGTTTTGTTTTTTTTTTTTTTTTTTGGTTTTTTTTTGGGTGGGGGGTGGCATTGAAGTAACAATCATGTCATATGCCACCATTCTTCTAAACCTTTTCAACAAGCCCCCTATTCCATTCTATCCAAACATGACATATTACAGTTGCTTCATTCTAGTAACTTTTTAATACTCTTGCCTTTGATTTTTTCCCCTCAAAATTTTCAAATCTAGTTCAATGATTCCAGGAGAGAGAGAGAGAGAAAAAAAAAAAACTCTTCATGCATATTGGATAACCACTATACAACTAAAAGTACCCTCGAATTCTGTAAGACTACTCCACAAAATATACTCGTGTAACATCTCAAAGCAATAGCATGTAACTGCACAAGATGGTTACAGGATGCACCTCGGCAAATTATCATGCATATCCCAAAAATTTGAGAAGAGTGTGACCCCGACTCAAATGATGACGATTAGCATCCCTAGAGATTTAAGTAAAGCAGATCAACTGCTTGACCAACTAGTTGCACCTCCAGGCCTTTGGTGAGTTTGTACCGGTGGATTAATTTGAGCATTGATGCTACTTGGGACGAGGTCTTGCATTGGCAATGGACCATGAGGGGTAGTCATCAACCCAGATGAGGTTTGGGAAACTTGAGCACACTGGGTTGAACTAAGCATGAATTGTCTAAGAGCAGCAGCATAAGCATCGCCTCTGAGGCTTCCCCTCATTCTGCCTGAGGGCTGCCAGTTATCTACTGATGCCACTGTTGTTGAGCCATCACCACACAAGACCGGCTGTGTTGTCTCATCCACTCTCCCTCTCTGCTCTTTAGCTGTCCTAAACCGCTCAGAAGCCATTAAATGAGACAATGATGAACCTGTTCCAGATGGCTGGAGTTGAACTGGTACGAATGGTGCTGTTCTTGACATCTGGGCCATTGGTGGAGCAGCAGCCCTCAGCTGAGTTTGTGTGTTATTGACACCTCCTTGCTGAAACTGAACAGCTTGTTCATGAATAGATGGATGGACAATATTTTGAGGCTGGGTCATAGCTGAAGTCATCCTCAAGCAGGGAGCTCTAGATTGGTGTGGATTTTGATGACCAAAGGAGGATGTGGAAGAAATGTGATGTGCACCAAGTCCTTGAGCAGGAAAACTGCCAGCCTGTTGGACTGCTTGACCAGAAATGTAATGGTTCCTATTAACATTCCAGTTCTGTAATTTAAAAAAAAAAAAAAAAAAAAAAAAGAGTGAAGAGGACGAAAAATGATGTCAGAAGAAAAATAATTAAATAGACGTATAAACTCTTCCTCTTTGGTCAACTGATTTCCAAGATGGAATAAGGGGAAAGAAAAGGGTCTCCTTCGCAGTTTCATTTATGCACATGAAAACCTCTTTTCTTTAATATCTAAATCCCATATTGAAAAGCTTAGCCCAAAAAATGATCCTTATAATTGAAATAATAGATAAAATCACATTAAATATTTTTATCTGCAAAAATCAATGTAATAGGAACACACCATAGAGCAACATATCTAATCTAGCTTACGCATCAAGTTAAGCAATCTATGATGATGATTATATCTATTTATATGCGGATGCATCAAGCTTACTAGGAAAAAGAGAGGCTATAGCTACAAAACAAAGTAAGATCAAATAAACCTGTGTGAATGAATGATTTTGCATGGAAGACGAAGCCATGTCTGAGACTGGTATAGAATTCACAAGTGGCCTGAGTAGTTGCTGACCTCTATCATTGCCCCCACAAAATGCATAATATCCACTCATATTAGGTACCATAAAAGGAGTGTTCTGATAATTAAAAGAAATGGTACCACTGGGTGTTAATGAATTTAAAGCTCTTTGTTCAAATGAAGTGGGCACCTGACCCTGGGCTGTGAGGCCCTGAGTTGGAGTTGAAGTTGAAGTAGAAGTTCCACCTACATTTATAGCCATAGATGGGAAACTCCCACATTCATTGTTGACAATTGGACTTCCAAAGCCAAATTGCCAAGACTGCAAGTTACTGCGTCTTAAAAGTTGTCTTTGTCGTGATGAGAGCGGTACAGGAAAACTGTGTACATGCACAGATTGTTGATTCAGAAGAGGAGATACAACATCTGTTGCAACAGATGAAACTGCTAAAGTGCAAGATAATTGAGGATTGCCATCAGTTACATGGCCAGCCCAGGTAGAAGTGCCACCTACTGAAACATGTGGGGCAGCAGAATTGGACAAAGGAAGGTCGCATTCTTGTAGAGGCATGTGTTGCTCAGTTATATTGGTGGTAACAGTACCATCTTCATTGACCGTAGTTTTTGCCAAGATATTCACTAATGGATTTCTACTTTCATCATTAGTGTTATATTGTCTACGTCGAATACTCCTTTCAAATGGTTCGTCATCTCTTGTTCTTGATTGGCCTAGGTTACACAATAATTATGAGTGACGCATTATAAGAAGAAATAATTTTTTTTTTAAAGGATAATATTTTTTTAAATATCATACCCCTTCTATCATTTTGCTGATTACTTGGAGCTGTGAGAACTCCATTGCTTCCAGAAGGCAATAATTGTGAATCAGGGATTGTTGTTCTTGACAAATTGTCATGAACAGTGTGGGACATGGGGCAGCAGAAACTATGTTCCTCTATTTGAGTAGAACCATTTTGGTCCACTCTATCTGAAGCATTGACTTCTGAGTGCTCAAGATTTCCAGAAACAGAAGAACATGGGGGATTATCCACGAAATGTTGCCTGTTCATACTTTCAGATTTACGCATGGCATTGCCAGCATTGTTCCCTTCCATGGTAAGATCAGCAACTTCAGCAGGAACATATGAGATTCCATCAGAATCACTCTGCTGAGGTCTTTCTTGCTGACAACTTTGTGTCTCATGATCCGTTTGTTCAGTATGGTCCTCGTTTTCCAAGACAGCCATCCAGGATCCATCTGCCGAGATTATTACATCAACAACATTCTCCGCAACCTCTTGCAATATCTGAACAAGAAGCAAATTGGTTCACTTCAGTCATAATATTGTTGATTGAAAACATTACACACAAAAACAACTTGCCTTAGCTATATCCTGGCACATGCGTATGTCTGGGTGACATACAGACTGGTTACAATGAGGGCAACGCCATGACGGCCTTCTTGAGTTCATCTCCATGAAATTATTATAATCGAAACACTGCATTTTGCACAAAACCGGAATGCTCAAATTTAAAGAAAGAAAAGGAATAAAGTTAACTACAAGTTTATCTAGGGGCTACGGCATTTGCATCAATTAAATGGAAACCCAAATGACTATTTACAGATGCAAAGAGTGGAGGCCATTTTCCAAATGTTGAACATTTTGACCAATTGCACCAGTCTCCCCACACTAACCATATGAATACACAAGGAGCTTTTGGAGCTTTCAAACCTAGGGTACAAAGTAAGCAAGTATGAAGCAAGAGAGCTAGAAAAGAATATCAACATTTCCTTAGATGCATGAGGCCTCTAGATCTCCTGCTAACATGATGCATGGTTTGAATGGCCACAACATAAAGGTTGGTCATATTGACCAAATTTGTGTAGAATAAGGAATCCCCATCAAACCATTTTTTCTAGATTTATGTTTTACCCTAACTGACATTGTCACTTATATTCATGCTTGGCTTTAGTCTTGATAGATGTGTGTAGATGCATAGAAGGAAAAAAAAAAAAAAAAAAAAGGTTCTCTAGCTGCATGTGCTTTGTGAGAGACAACCTATGACGTATTTGGAATTTGGATTTTTGAGAGAATCCTTGGATTTTTAGTCTGGAACCTTCTCCCTGTCAATGACGTAGGCATATTGTCAAACCCCATGAATTCTCCTGTTCCTTGTGTGTGCTTATTTATTTATTTTGTCTCTACTATTATTGATTAGAATCTTGGGAGTGCTATTGCACAACATGTGGTATTAGAGCAATTTTAGGATTCAATCTCTTGGTTAGAGTAAAGATGACAAGCACTAAATCTGAGATACAGAAGTTTTGTGGCAAGGGAACATTTTTGTCTTCAGCAAATGTGGATTGAAGGATCTCCTAATCCAACATGGAGTTCATAGGGCCTTACTTGGTAAGGCAAAAAAACACAAAGTTGACAAAGACTGGAAGGGATGGATGAGAACACAGTCAATGAAATTTCTCTTAACCTAAGTGATGAGGTCATTCACAATATCCTAGACGCACAGACAAAAGAACAAACGTGAGAGAAATGATTCAATCTCTTGGTTAGAGTAAAGATGACAAGCACTAAATCTGAGATACAGAAGTTTTGTGGCAAGGGAACATTTTTGTCTTCAGCAAATGTGGATTGAAGGATCTCCTAATCCAACATGGAGTTCATAGGGCCTTACTTGGTAAGGCAAAAAAACACAAAGTTGACAAAGACTGGAAGGGATGGATGAGAACACAGTCAATGAAATTTCTCTTAACCTAAGTGATGAGGTCATTCACAATATCCTAGACGCACAGACAAAAGAACAAACGTGAGAGAAATTATAAGGTTTGCATATGAGAAAGAAAAAGACAAACAAGTTGTATATGAAGAAGCAATTTTATTGTTTTTTGATGAAGGAAGATACAAAATTGTTGGAGCATTTCAACGTGTATAACATGTTGAATACTAAACTAACCAAATTTTAGGGTAAATCTTGAAGAGGAAGACAAACTAACACTTCTATTAGGCTTACATCTTTTGATCATTTGGTAACTATGTTGATATATGGGGAAGGGGACTTTAGAACTCAATGAGGTGATTGGTGCTTTGCTGTCACATGTAAAGATGAAAAAAGATGGTGATGATTCTCAGGCATATGGACTTGTTGTAAAGTCAAAGTCGAACAATCACAACAGAAGCAAGTTAAGAGGAAGGACACCAATAGGAAAGGATACTAAAAATATTAGTGCAAAGAGTTGAAACTGCACCTAGAGGAGAGGAAGTATGAAAATAATTCCTCAGAATCAGCTAATATCACTGAAGAAAAGTTAAATTACCATAAGGTTGATGCAAATTTACTTTCGGTCTCACAAGGTAATGTTGTTCTATATGAATCATGGATTTTGGATTCTATATGCTCTTACCATATTTTACTGATAAAAAAAAGAACGGTTTAACATGTAAAGGCCTTGCAATGAAGGTATGATCCTATGAGCAATGATGCTGCAAGCCTAATCATTGGGATTAGGACTATGAAGATCAAGATGTTTGAAGGAGTTGTGAGAGTTCTTGGAGTTATTAGACATGTTCTATATCTTAGAATGAGCTTTGTTTTTTTACTGATCAAAAAATGGAAAGCTTATTTTTTTTTTTTTTGGATAAATAAAAGAGCTAAGGTTTTTTGGAATTTCTTAATTATTTAGGTTAAGCCAATTCATCAAAGGGTAGAATCATGAAGATTACTGAAGGTTCTTTAGCGGTAATGAAGGATAGAAATCAAACAAGCTATATAGATTGGTTGGAAACACAGTTGTAGGTGGAATTGCAGTTGCCACTACTGCAAAGTTCAACATGGATGACACAAAATTATGACGTATGCGACTTGGCTATATTGGTGAGCATGGTATGTTAGGGTTGCACAAGAGAAATTTGCTGAAAGAGTGTATGTTAGGTATTACAACTCCAAAGCTCATTCAAAATAAATGATGATAATTGTTGCTTTTATTAGTATGACATGGATGATTGTCTTGATGTGACAGTGTGCACAAGAGCATAGAGCCTGTGCTTTATATATTAGAATTGCAACAAAAATCTGCAATCTGCCAATTCAAGCATTGAGAACTGAAGTAACAACTAATATAGGATGATTTAATTCTCAAAAAAAAAAAAAAAAAAAAAAGTATAGGATGATTCAGTTACAAAACTGTGAACCAGACCAGCAAACTTGTGCTCTCTCGCTCTAGCTCCTCACTTCCTCCCCCCCCCCCCCCCCCCCCCCCCCCGGTTCCCGGCTTTTTTCCAGGCAGAGCAATCTCATGGAGTTTTATTGGTCAACACATTGAGCAGATCAGGTTGAATTTGGGCTAGAATTTACACCTAATCAATCAAATCCAACTGATTATCATTTCATTAATTATTTAACTTATTGCTGGTGATGTTTTGATTATCACACTGCAAAAAAGAAAAAGCAGTTCTAGTTGACTTTATAAAAAGAATATTCAGGTTCAGGAAGATTTTGATTATCACACTGCAAATAGAAAAAAGAAATTCTAGTTGACTTTATAAAAAGAAGATTCAGGTTCAGGTTGTATCATCTTCAACCTGATCTTAAATTAAAATTAAGCCAGAACTTTTAAACCTAACCTATTTCTGGTTGTGTCCCAGTGCACCTGACAAGAACAAGATTTTTTTCTAATATTTCATGTATTGAAGCATCACCTGATAATGCTTGCAGAGATGTCCTTTCACAGGAGTCTTGATACGCTTGTGGCTGTTCAAACCAAACAAAACTGAAATCAATCAGGCCAGGGTCTGTACAAGCCAATGTTAAGGCTAATTTTTCTAAGGTTTACCAAGGATAAAAGAGGTTTCAGGGTTCAGAAAATATATTTGATAAATAATCTTGTCATGAGAAAATAAACCATGTATTAAAAAGCCTCCACTTTCTACTTGATCCATGAAAATTGACATGATTTACATGATTGTCAAATTTTTTGTTTTGATCCTAATTCAATGACTTGAGGCTCATTGTCACAGACACTGAAGAGCAGAAATAAGGAACAGTTGATGATACAAACTTATTTATGACTCAATCAATAGTACGGAACAGCACATTGAGTGCCTTATGTCAAGCAGGACATGGTGTCTCCACCAAGTAGTCCCTTTCTCAATCCCCTGGATGTCATATGCAACAAAATGCAACTTTGACTTGATTTCACATAGCAGTATTAGAAGGATGTTCCAGTTTATCCAGAGCAAAAAAGCAGTAGTCTTATCTAAGTGATTATCAACATTGTCATCCAAATAACAGACGGCTCCTTAAATTGAGCAGCAAGCTGCTAGATGCAATCAGTTAGGGCATAGGAGATAATGTGAGAGAACAAGAGGAAGTCCTAAGAAAAATCACACTCATCCATTTTACTATTATACTACTAATTAACTCACGTCAAGCACTGAAAAATTCAACGAGAAATACTTATATATGATACATATATAAATAATAAGTATCAAGAAACAAAAAGTCAAATCAGAGAATTTTTACAAAGGACCAAATGAATTTCAATCAGTTGTTTAAAGAAATCAAACTTAAGGCAATCAGATTTGTATAGTCTTTGGTTGCTTTAGTCCAATAAAATAGTGAATTTAATTAGTTTCCACTAATATAACAATTTAACACTTTATAATTATGAAAATTAAAAACCAAATTAAACAGAACTGGCTAGTGTTGGGTTGCTTTAGTCCAATAGAATGGTGGGTTCTAATTGATATAAATTAATATAAAAAATTTAGTACTCTTTATAACTCCGAAATTTAAAAAAAAAAAATTCAAAAAATTCAAAAATATATATTATAATGCTAATGTGGAAAAATGTGATCTTTCAAAAGCTTACAAGGTGGAAAAGGAAGGGTTCAAAAAACCAAGAGATTCAATCTTACAATTATTACATTATTAGATTTTATATTTTAATAACTAAGATGTAACTCATATAATTAATTTAATGGAGAACAAGTTGATTGAAGCTTTTAGCAAAATGCAATTGAGGTTTCTGTGATGCAATCATGCAATTCTACCCAAGTTTTGACGTTGAGGAAACCCTCAGTGTATTGCTTAAATAAAGCTAGCAAAGTGGAGGGTAAGGTCATGAGTTCAGGACTCATTGAGTGAGTGTGTGATTATTAATAATAACAAAAGGCAAGAATAGTATAATGTCGTACCTTATTGGGCAATTTAATGAAACACGCGATGGCCCCTCGATTATCTCAGAATCTAATATTTTTCAATATAAGTAATATATCGTCTTAGTTTGTGTCCATACATCCAAGAAAGAAAGACAAATGTAGTAATTCCAAACATCACAAAACAAGATAACCAACAATATGGATAGTCCTTTTTCCATTCATTTGTCTTACCAGAATCAAGTGAAGCAAGAACAGGCTGAGCATAATCTTGTAATACTGGCATGTCAGAAGTTGATGACATCACATGCATGAAGGCTATAACAATGAGATAATTACCTATAAAATTTCAAATTCTCACTATGTTAACAGAAGATTTTCAAACAAATAGGTATGCTTGGACATGGAATCTTATGTTCAGACATACCATTAAACTGCCCAACAGCTTGAAAAAGATTAATTCCATATTTGAGCATTGCAGTAATATTTGTTGGCAGCTGTGGTCCAGTATCCTGATCCAGGCATGGAAGACATTACACCATTAATAAAATTTACAGCATCAATCTTCGTTTTAAATATGAGATTTGAAAGAAAACAAAAAATCACTGCAAGTTTAAGTATAAATAAACAAACCATGGAAATGTTAATTCTTCCTTGTATTCCTTGACCATTTAACAGAAAGCTACAGAAGACAAGAAATATCCTAATCAAGTTCATTCCTTGGAGTAAAATGGAGAAGATAAACCACACATACTTTGCTTGAGGTGGAGTCATAATGCAAGAAGACGTGTCCATCTTATCCATTTGAGCAACAAACAGACCCTAAAAGAAAATAAAGAAAGAAATATATTTATTTGAAAGAACAGTAGTTGAACCTTCCATGGATATATAATTAAAAATAAAAAGCAGAGAGAAAGTGATCAGAATGTTTAACATAGGTTGATTGCATATTCCCAAATAAATATACATTTTCTCCTAAAAGAAGCAAGCATTTATATTTGACCCTGCTACAAACCACCTGGAACTATTGTCACACAGATTTGTCCATTATGAAAAAACAATGGCAAGTAATACAGAACCTAGACTATGACACAAAAGAAAATGCCACAATTAAATGTATAGCTAAAGTAAAAGTGGATTATAACTGGAAGCCACAGAAGAAGGTAAGAAGCTCATAATGAGCAGAGCATGAGCAGTGTGTTGAAATGGATATGAAAAATGGCTACAAAATAGAGGTCAAGATGCAATCTCAATAATGAATGAACAATAAAATTCCGTTTAATTCAGACAACTGGTACATCAAGAAAATACAAAAGCACAGGTTTTGATTCAAATTACAATATCCCATGTTTTTCTGGTGAGCTATGGCAGTAAGTAAAGTACATTGGATTTCATACATATTATATACAATTAATTAAGGACATGCTTACTATCTGATTTTGCATAGGAACCAACATACTCTTCAAGATATGGAAGTCAGAGAAAATGGTCCGGTACCCAGCCTACCAAAAATATTTTGGAAAAGTAGAAAGTCAGAGATTTAAAAAGAAAGTTTTTAGAGTTAAGAGCATGTGTGTTACTTGATATTTAGAACCTACCTTAACCTCAAGTGAATCAAGTATGTGGCCCATCTTTATACGTGGATAGAATCTGTATATGCACACACATACACGAAGAAAGAAGAATATATCAATAAACTACTGAGATCTAAAAGAATAAAATCTCAGTTCCCAGAAGAAATTCATAAGTGCCACATATCTCACTAACTATTCTGGGGAAAAAAGTCTCATTGTTTTTATTTAAGTAAACCTTGAACTTCTAGGTCCTTTTGGTTGGGAGGGGGTGTGTGAAGAACCCTCATTCTTAAATAATCTTTAATTTCAAGTTAGACAATAACCATGGCTTGTGTAAGTTGGCTGATAACAATGGTGAACCAGGCTTCAGCTCATTACAACCGAATTCTATTTTAAACAGGTCCATAAATATTCAAATAATATGTTACTTGGAATCTGCCAGACTGAGGAAGTCATTTAATTGGGCTAAAAGTCAACAAGTTCAGATAAAGAAGACAATTAGAGTAGAATTGAATTTGACTTCTTTCCCGAAAACTACAGATGTATAGCAGCTTATAAGCAGATCAACATTTTGGATCCCATATAGAACTGAATTAATTTAACACTGAAGCCTGTGCCAGATGAGCAAAGTATGGAGAAGTTTATACCTAGAAATGATTTTTGAAATACTGGGGAGAGCATAGCTTGGTTCAATGTTAATATCCTCAGTATTACTGAAATTTTTACCTATCTAAATATGCACAAAAACATGTGTAAGTGATAGGTCCAAAAAATTAAAGCCAAAAAGAAGAAGGATAAAAAAAAAGGAAGAGAAAACAACTAATCCAACCAGAAAGGACCAAAAAATAATAAAGATAAATTTTACTAACCTCCTCAGCCAAAGTAAGAAGATCAACTATATCTTCAATTTGAAACCATCCAATCATACAAGCATTCTAACTCAGACATCAATATATCAAATCAAGCATTAGTTGGAAATTCTTTGCAAGATGGAAAAATATTTTCTAGGAATTATAGACTTAAATGCAAATATTCTAACTTGATACATAATTTTTTACCTTGAATAATTGATGATAATTTAAAACCAAATTATCATAAGAACTCCAGAGTGTTAAATTATTCAGATTCCTCTCAAACATTCTGACCTATTCTTGAACTCAGTTTCAGAACATGTCCTTCAAAGATGTTTGTGCAGTAGCTTAGGGCTTTCACAAAACAAGGAGATAATCCTAGTTGACAGGTGGGTAAGGCAAGGTCCTTAACTACACGCTTTGGTTCTTGACTAAGCACTAGCAACCAATCAGACACCCAACACTGAGACAATTGTCCTTTTGCATTAATCTTTCTACAAATTACCATTTTTTTTTTTTTTTGGACAGAACCTCAAGTGAGTATTTGAATACACCAAGAGGTTTCTCAATGTTTTATGAATAACCTATTATTTTTGTTATAACCACCAGGTACCAATGAAAACTCACATGTTCCCTCTATAGTATCAAATCCTCTCATAACAGGATAGAATGGTAAAGAAACAGAAGTATATAAGGATTGTTGAATATATTGGTTCAGAAACAGGAAGATGGTGGCCCTTGTTCTTGTGAAATGTGGCTTTGTAGAAAGCTCATATTGAAAACAAGGCCAAAGGAGCCTGATACACATGGTGAGTTGATAAAAGTGCACTATGCGATTGTTTACGCCACCACCTATTTCAGAAGAACCAGGGAAAAAAATCACTGTTCTGCCAATTCCCTACAATCTAAAGTTGGACCTCTTATACTATATAAGTTAAACAAGGGGGTTCAACTATTGTGATGTGAGTTGTGTAAGTGTACTTATCACTTTTGATGGTTAGGTTTTTTTTTTTGGAGCAACACAAGTTGCATGCATGATTAATTAATCATCACAAAGTACCAAACTTAACAAATTTCTAGGGGTACTCAACATTTCTCTGAAGGAGCACATATATTTTTCATAACTTCACTTGGCAATGCACTTGTTTAGCTTTCTTGACAATACTAAGAAAGAAATTATTGTGTTACTATCAACAGTCAATCTTTAGCAATTAATTTAAGATGATAATTGCTATGAGCCACAACAGATCCGGTTAAACAATACAAGTGACTGTGTATACCTTGACCGAAATCATAAGCATCATTGCAGCTGCTTGAAGTGAACAATCACTAATGCACTTATATACCTACATGGCATAAGACGAATTAAAGAATATAGCTCCTTCCAAAATATAATTTAAGTAGCAAAACTTGCAAACAGTTTTCATATTCACTTATTATATCTCATGATGAATTAAGAAAAAATTACAAAAAAAAAGAAAAAAAGAAAAAAAAGAAAAGAAGAAAGAAAGCAACTGTGTGAAAATTGGAAAGATATGCATTTATGTGCATTAACATATAGGAATCTGATATACCACGATGAACCAGTCAACGAAAAGAATTAATATTATTATGACATGATGTGCAAATGCTTGTAAGATCTGCATTTGCATGCGATAAATTATAAGGGGATGGGATAGAATGGAAAAAGGAAACCAATATCAGTTTAACTATAAATAAAATTAATGGTTCAAAGTACTGTGTTCAGTTTCCACTAACGTTCATGTGATTTAAGACAAACCCATAATTTAGGGCCAGATTGATCTGATTAATTAATAGAGCTACAATTTTGAATTGTGTTGTGAACCCTTTACCATAGGAAAACATTTAAAACCATCATTGATGTGATTGTGGGAATGTTTCTGAATCATATGGTGTTATTATGTGTGTCAGCTCTTAAAAACAAGTCTCAAAAGCTCATTTTCAAGCAAATGTGTCATAATCTCACAGAATAAAATGCAATTAAGAATAGAAATGAGTTGCCATCAAAAACTCAGAAACATGCACACATGCACATAAGCAACAAGTTACCTGTTTAACCAACACAGGCAAATCCTTTGCTTTTAGCAGAACCTCCTTATTTGCAATTGCATGATCAATGCCTCTGTATTTTTGGAATCAATCATTAGTCAAGAAAGCTTAACCAAAAGCCATGTTTATAAACATAAATTGAGACAATTAGCAGTCACTAGAATAAGAGAGCTAAAACCAGAATGTCATATGACATTTCCATAATATTAATGTAACCAAAAAGTGTGTACTAAAATAAAACCAGAGTTCATATGCATGTGCTACAAAAACAAGTTGATAATTCCCTTGACTCTGCTTCAAGTCAAGATGCCAAGGTTCCTAGCATGGCAACCTTTTTTTTTTTTTTAGTTTTTATTTTGGTCACAGACACAGGCAACAACATACAACTTCAGCATGAAACTTGACAACTATCAATTTAATTGTAAAATTCTTGATCAAAAGATATGCAAAATATATCCAAAAATATGATCATTGACAAATATTATAATATCCAAAAATATATTATTTTTGTCCTTTTTTTTTTGGGGGGGGGGGGGGGGGGGGGGTGGGGGGGCGGGAGGAAGGATTCTAGAGAATGATCATTGACAAATATCAAAAACATATAAGTAAATCTCTTTAATAAAAACTCCTTTTATTTTCCAAAAACCAACTCTTTTACATTTTGTATTTAGAGATATAAAGATACATGAATGCATGGATATAATTTTTCTCTTAAAAGAAAGAGAAATAAAATGTTCACAATATTTTCACAATACTTTTACAATAAATCCTAAGTGACAATTTATTTCGGGTTGTTATTGGTGGGAAAAAAATGTAATTTCAATGGTAAGTTCAAATTAAAACCAATGACAATTAATCACCTATAATTTATTGTGAAAATATTACAGATATAACTCATCTCTATGAAAAAATACTATAATTTTTAAGACTAAAAGTTTGGGACATGTACTACTTTGTCATTCATTAAAAAAAAAAGTCTTTAATTTAATATTGTTATTATTATATTTCTCTTATCATGAAGAGAACAATTTACATTTGGAATCCTATTGTATCTAAAAAAACATGTTTAAAGAATAATAACAATAATTAATATAATTTAAAGGATAATTATACATGACTTATTCAAAGAAAATATTTGTTTTAAAATTTTATAAAGTAATGTTACAGCAACAAATTATTTTACAACATTTTTACAAAATGTTGATATAACCAACATTCTATTAGCTTTCATCTAGACCAACCATTAATATCACTTTTTCATTTTTCAATAATCCATAACCACATCATCCGTTTGTAAAACATTTTATAAAATAGTTTGTATCTCTAACATTATTCAATTTTATATATATATATATATATATATATATATATATATTATAATAAATAGGTTAGAGAATAAAGATATTATAAATTATTGATATATTTAGTTTGGGCCAAAAAGAGAAAATCTTAATCAACTATAAAATGAGCTTAGCTTAGCTAGGAATGATATTCAAACAGGAAAAATAGGCAAGACCAAGAATTTATTTATGGGATTTGAATGTGAAAAAAACAAAAGGTGGCGAAGAAACCTGGCCAGAGAGAAGCAAAGATCGGAGAGTACAGATGGGTCAGTGAGGTGACCAGAATGAAGTGCGTCAGCTACCTTATCTACCAAAAACGACGACGTCAAGCGAGGCTCACTTTGTGGACCACTCGTCATTTTCTGAGTCTGAAGTGTTTGTCTCTCTATCTATCTATGTTTCTTGGAGCTTAAGGTTTTTATGTTGTTGAGTTGTACTTAGGATTTAGGAATACGGAACGGTGTTATTCGGTACGGTACTACAGTACGGGGTTTTGAGATTAACAAAAATGGTTTACTTTCCGGGTTTAATTACGGGACTCAGGGAATGTGAGGTTCAGTAAATACAGGAAGAGCGTAGGGGTGAAACTGACTTTTGACAAGTGTTTGAAAAACGCTCATCATTAATCAAAGAGAACGCGCTATTTCTTGGCTTAAAAGTGCGTGACGTTCAACTCGGTAATTTTTTTTTTTGGAAAAACAACTCGGTAATTAAACTAACTGTATTATTATTATTTTTTTATACATATAAAAAGAGGAGAAGAAAGAAATAAGTGGTACTCGCCACCGAAAATGCTAATACCCTGTCAAAAACAAAAACAAAAAATGCTAATACCAAAATTAAAGTCACAACTCACAACTTATCCATGCGACGAGCTATTAGTGGTAATGTAATAATAATGGTTTTATAATTCTGTCATTCACAATTCGTCACGTGAATAAATAATGACAAAATTTTAGTACTAACATAATTATTACACCGTATATTGAAATTGACTTTTGAGAAGTGTTTGAAAAATGCTCATCATTAATCAAAGAGAACGCGCTATTTCTTGGCTTAAAAGTGCGTGACGTTTAACTCGGTAATTAAACTAACTGTATTATATATATATAAAAAGAGGAGAAGAAAGAAATAAGTGGCGAGTATATATAAAGAGGAGAAGAAAGAAATGAGTGGTACTCGCCACCAAAAATGCTAATACCCTATAAAAAAAAATGCTAATACCAAAATTAAAGTCACAACTTATCCATATGATGAGCTATTAGTAGTAACGTAATAATAATGGTTTTATAATTCTGTCATTCACAACTCATCACATGAATAAATAATGGCAAAATTATGGTACTAACATAATTACTTCACCATATACTGAATTATCTAAATGGTTAACATAATAAGTATATCAAAGAAAGAGAATCTCTTTCGAGTGCTCAATTCTACGTGGCACAACTTATTCACGTGGCACTCAAATTCTGCGTGGTATTCAAATTGCCAAGTGAGCTACTAGCTTTGTCATGTTGGAATTCAGTATTTAAAGAGCCAAATTTTGGTGCCTAACAATTTCCAAATCCAATGAGAAAACTTGAGTTCAATTTAAAATTAATTTTGTGGTTAAACAATCTAAGTAATTGCAAATTTGACACAAAATACCAAATCCCTATGAAGTTCAAATTTGAAATATTAAAAGTAATTAAGTTAGATCATTACAAAAATTTATATATATATATATATATTAATAGGTAAAGTTTAGGGAAATTTCAATTAGAATTTGAAATTATAATCCAACACATATACTCAATAAAAATCACCACACAACAAAGCTCACCACACGTTCCATCTTATTAAAAATTAGAAAAAAAAAATTATCATACGTAGTATTAAATTTACTTAAGAATTTTAATATGTGACTAATTATGTTTACTTTTTAAAAAAATAATTTGACTAATTATTTATATTTTTATGATAAAAATTGTGTTTAATTTTAAATATATCCATACGTTTGCATGGGTTATATGTTAGTTCATAATAATTTCATAACACTACTTAATCTGTCTATCACCTCATTCCTATGCCCACCACAATTGCAATTTAATTTATTTTATTGGCTCATGTGTGAGATGACATATAAATTGGGCGTTGTAAAATTATTGTGAATTTTTGTTGTGATCATAGCTTTATAGAATGAATTTTTGCATTAATTCTATGGTTAAACTATTGTATTTATTATGGCATCAAAATTAATTTCCCTCTCTTTCTTCTCTTTGAGAAATTAGTGAATGCCTGGAGAACCATGTTAGCAATGTCCAGTGGTCCTCCAACCTAATAAAAATTTAGCTTGTAACTCCATGCACATAATACATTTATAAATAAGTATAACTAAATGCGTATTTGTAACCCCATGTACATGCTTGAGATACATTTACAAATAAGTATAACTAAATGTGTATTAAAATTTTTATCAAGATAAGAAGAATGCTCCTCCACAACCTCTGCACTCTCTTGTGGAACCTTGGCCTTTCTCTGTATGGGGTATGGACGTCATTGACCCTATAGTTTCAAAAGGTTCAAACGGGCATGAATACATCTTAGTGGCTATTGACTACTTTACCAAATGTGTGGAAGCCACTTCCTACAAGAGCGTTACCTAGGCTGTAGTAGCTCAGTATGTGAAATAGAATATCATTTACCGCTATGGCTTGCCAGGAGAACTTGCTACCGATAATGTGAAGAATTTGAATGGGAAGATGATTAACCAAATTTGCCAGCAATTCGAGATTAAGCACTGAAACTCAGTTCCTTAACATCCTTAGATGAATGGTGCAGTGGAGGCAACTAACAAAAATGTGAATATGATCTTAATGAAGATGACAGATGTCGATACTGTATTTTGTCCGACCTCAATTCAAGCGTCAAAACAAATGCCAAAATCTTAAAAAAATATATAAAAAAAAGGTGCAAATTACAAGTCTCAAAGCCAAAAAAAGGGCAACAAATAAATGCAACATGATCAGATAGTGGATCAAAGGGTTGCAACATTCCAAAAACCCCTTTGATAGCAATTAAGACCAAAACCCTAACCGGGTATGGTCAAAAAATTGAATTTTTGATCCGACCATCCAATCGAGTTGAATTTTGGACTGTCTCATAGGTCATATTTTTCCATTCAAAACGATAGTTCATGGGCCAAAATCGAAGCTAAAACGGATGAGATATCAACAAAACACCAAAACCTTAATTAAAAACTTCACTTTTTTAGTTTAAACAGGCTGTTTTTAGACCAACTTAATGCAAAACACTGTATTGATTGGACAAGAATTGGAGTGATCCGGCTAAACCAGCTTGAAGTATGAGGTCTCGACCACCCCCCACAAAAAGGGCTCAATGATATCTGCCATGGATTGGAAGAAATAAACTTTTTAAGGAAAAACGTCACAGAACCTATGGAAAAGCCGATATCTTGACGACCATAGCTCCAAATCTCACAAAGTCAGAACCTATGGAAACTAGACATCTAGAGTTTTCAAAAGATATAAAGTTTGAAGAAACCAAAGCTCGGAAAGGCCTCCAAACAGTCACATGAAGATTGGACTAGAGTTGGGTGGCTATATGATGGTGTTTTGGTACACCATCACATAACCTCCCACTTTTTTGGCTTCTCTATAAATACCCCCCATTTTTTTGTAAAAAATATGAAGTTATTGGGAGAAAAAGATAGGAAAATTAGAGAGAAAAATACTAGAAAAAATCTCAAAAAACCCTAGAAAATTCTAAAAAATTTCTCTCTCTCCTCTCTTTAGGAAACCCACCACAATAATTCAGCCTCTCTCATTTTATTTGTAATCTTTGTGGGTAAGATGTAGGGATGGGATAGTTTTCCTAATAACTATACCCATCCCATTTCTCTCTAATTCATCTCTTGTAAACATCATCCATTTATATATATATATATGTATATATATATATATATATATATATATATATATATATATATGAAATTCTATTTATTTACTAGTTTCTTTACTTTCCTAGCACTATTGTTGTGATTGTGTATCTATCTCTCTTTTTCTTTATGCTCGTATTATTTGTTGTTGGTTGTGATATTGTGGTTATGTTCCTAGACCAAATATGGGAAGTACCCTTAGGGGGGAAGAAATCTCATTTCTTCAAGGAATCTAGGAACCCAAGAAATCTCATTTCTTCAAGGCATCTAGGAACCCCCCCCCCCCCCCCCTTTTTATTTTTTATTCTTGCTCATATTTTGTTACCCATTTATTTTAATGCTATTCCCCCATCCTCTTTACTATATTGTCACCCATTTATTTTAATGTTATTCCTCCATCCTCTTTACTTTAATGTCATCCCTTTTATGTTAATGCTATTCCCCCATCCCCTTTACTTTATTGTCATCCCATTTAATCCCCACTCCCCTTTATTTATGGCACTTTTTATTTATCTTGTTCTATATATATATTACTATCTACTCACTTAAGAAAAAGATTTTCTATCTATCCCTTTCAAATGAGCTTTAGACCTAAAGTAAAGCACACTATGAGAACGTTGTCTTAAGGATGGTTGATGGCTTAGAACTCCCATCTCTTTTTGACAAAGCACCTATAGGCTTGAAATAGATTAAAGCTTATTTAGGAGGGATCTCTAAAAAAACCTTTTTAATGACTCTTTACTTTTATTGTCATTTAAATTCAAGCCCTTTAGTTTTTTTTTTTTTTTTTTTTTTTTTCATTTAAATTTTAACACTTTACTTTTCCTTGTCATTTAGTTTTCTAGCAATTTTATTTACTTGTTTTATTTCTTGCACTTATTTACTTGTCTTTAAATTCATAGCACTCATATACTATTGTTGCTCTTTACTTTTCTCATTAATAATGTTTCCATAAATTGGTTGCTTGGGTAAACAAATTCCTTAGGTATGTTTTTCCAAGGAAATGGTTTTCAAGAAGAATGTTTTATTCCCCTTTTCAAAAGTTGTTTTAAAAAAATAAACCATTTTCTTTATGAACCCTCCCTTTTAGCCCTAAAAAATGTGTGTTCTTTCAAAAAATCCTTTCTTTTTCTTTCAAAATAATCTTTCTTAATAAAAAATATTGTTTTTCTCTTTTTTTAAGAAATCCAAAAAATGAAGTATTTTTCTAAAAAAATCGTTCAAATTTTTTTTTTCTTTTACCACAGTGGAATTTCTTTAAAAAAAAAAAAAAAAAAAGAGAAAAGTTTCTAAAAGGAATATTTATTTTCTTAAAAATCATGAGATTTTTGGAACTCAAACTTTAAAAAAATAAAATAAAACCCATGAACTTTTTCTTTCAAAATCCTTTTTCTTACCAAAAATATTTTCAACATAAGTCTTTTACAAAAATCATGGGATTATTTTTTGGTTCAAATCTTTTCAAAAGAAAAACCCATGAAACTTTTCAAAAAAAAAAAAAAAAGCTTTTCTTCCTTTTAAGGACTTATCTACTTTTTCATATAAAAATGTGTTTTTCAAAATGAAGCTCTTTTCTTCAAATGGTTTTCTCAAATAAAATCATGGGAATTTTTAAAAATCCAAACCCCTTTTGCTAAAAAAAAAATGGACCCATGAATCTTTTCTTCAAAACTTTTTCTTACTAATGTTTTTGCTAAAGTGAATTTTTTTTGAAACTACAAATCCCCCCTCTAAATTTTCAGGTTCCCCTAAATAAATATATATGACATTTTCTAAAAATATTTTCTTTTCAAAGAAAATGAAAAATTATTTCTTATTACAAACTTTGCTTGTTCAAAAGAATTCTTTTTCTTTCGAAAATGATGAAATTCTTCTTAAAAAAAAAAAAAAAAAGTGTTTTTTCCAAAATTTTCCTTTCAAAAATAAAATAATGTTAACATTTTAAAACTTCCCCAAGAATTGTTATTTAAAACTTTTCCTTAGAATTATACCTTTAAGAATTTGTGCCTATGGTTCAATTCCATTGAGCCAATAGGCACCAATCAAGCTTACATATTTCCTTTTTTCTTTGTTAGCACTAATATATTTCCATTGTCATCTTTTTTGCATGGTAAAAATGAGGAAATAAGGTAGATGACAACAAGGTGCTTTTCTTCCAACCATCTTCTTTTATTTTTACGTTGCAATTTATTCTTGTATAATATTTAATATTCACATGCTAGTTACGTAGTAAATATCCTTCGCATGCTATTTGTGTACATATCTCACATTCTTTGATTGTAGGGAAAATTACAACTTACCCACCTGTGGTTTGGCCAAAATTTAAGTTGTCTACCTGTAGTTTGAAATTTGACAATTTACCCACCCGAGGTTAGCTCAGTTAGATTTCCTTAACCTAACTCTATTAAAAATAGGGCTAAATATGTAATTTTGCTCCACTTTTATGTCTCTCTTTTCCAAAAACACAAAAAACATACAAATACAAGATCAAAAAGAATCTAGCAGAACACTTGCATCATGGGATTTCAAACGATAGGTAGACAACTTAAATTTTGGTCAAACCTCAGGTGAGTAAAGTGTCAAACTTTAAACCACAGGTATGCAACTTAAATTTCAGCCAAACCACAGGTGGGTAAGTTTGTAATTTTCCCTTGATTGTAAATATTCTTTGACTTAAATATTCACATGGTATATTATAGATAAATATATAGTCACATGTATATGTGTGTGTGTGTGTGTGTGTGTGTGTGTGTGTGTGTGTGTATTGTTTGCACAAAGCTTTAAAAAAAAAATAAAATAAAATTCCAAGTATCTTATTTTTTCACTAAAAAGATAATGTTAGAAATAAATTAAAATGAGGTACTATCCTTTGGATAGGCATTGTGAGGGTACTTAACACTTTCCCCACACGTAACAGAACTTCCGAGTCCAAGATCTTTGGTTCGAGACTTTTGGTTTACCTTAATTAATAAACCCTTAAAAATTAGTTTAGTTAATTAGGTAACTTAACACTTAGATTGGGTGAGGTAAGTGTTTGGGATAAGAACCTCTCAAGGATTTGAAATTGGAGAGGTAGGAGTAAAGGAAAACTAAGAGAAATTGTGTAGATGATTGTGGGTTTACAATCTCTAACTCTCAAGTGTATTGCTAGGGTTTTCTCTCTAAAAGTCTCCTTACAATTTCGTGGGTAATGTGGGCTTATAGTGTTGGTAAAGAAATGAGAAAAAAAACACTTTAAAAAGTTTCAAGTAGAGAGTTTCACGGGTAACTCGTGACTTGGCCTGAGTCGCGAAGTGACTCGCAAAATACAACTTGGCAAAAGACTGTTCAAATTCTTGCATGTGCTTCTCACGTGGCCTTTCGTAGATTGTCCACTTGTGAGCCAGTTGCGAACTTCACTGTCTTCACAGTTCTTCACCAAACTCTCACACTCAACCCTTACATCAAATCCCATAAACATACAGGGAAATAATTGAACAAAATACAATCAAATTTGACATAGATCAAAATCTAACATAAAACATAGTTGTAAATCACAACTTTACATAAAGCACATTTTAATGGCAAACCATTAATTGGCGAATTTCTCATTTCCACAACAATTTAATCAATTCAAGCCTGATTTTTGCCTTTGGATATTAAAATGAAGAGAATTCCAATATGCTTAATATCACATCAAAATAAGCCCCCTGAGACCCTTGATTTAAAACTCGGGTTCCCAACCAAATTTAAGGTCGGACAAAATATGGTATCTACATGTACGCATGGTCAAAGCCCACACACACATATGCGTGTATGCGTCCGCATGCTTATTAGGGTTCAGATTCCCTTTCCTATTTGGATTGTGATTTCTACACCAAGGCTTTTCTCATGATTCCTATGGCCTAAGGGGATTGATCAAGACAGATTTGAACTCAGAATTTCATCCATCAAAAGAAGAAAAGGAAGACAAAAGGAATATAAAATGCATACACATCCCATGAGTTGTAAATAAGTACATGTCCTAAAATAATAGCAGAAAAATAAAGATATTCTTAAATACAACTCAATGTCTCAAATAAAAGTGTAGAAGATATGCTAAAAAGGAAAAAGAAAAAGAAAAGAAACTAGCTATATGTCTATGTCTGTTTGTCTGTCTTTGTGTCTACTATAGGGATCATCGCTGGTAATACCTCTTCCTCGGCCAAGAACTCGAGGTTGCCTCTGGATCATCATCATCATCAAGCTAAGCATACCCATCAAGCCCATAGATTTGCTTGGAATACTCAGTCACCTCCAACTTGAGGTTCCTAGCAAGCCAAACCAACTCCTCATGCTCCGCTATAGTGGGCTGAATTTGAAAATAGACAATGTTATGACAAGCCTAAGGAATGCAAAGAAGAAAGTGCAAAGGATAAGGATAAAGAGAACTCACAGCTCTGGTGCCCTAAGGAAAAGGATAACCCATGAAATTTGGGTTATGCCCCATAGGATGCTCTCGAGCAAACCTGTTAGGACCATAGGTGCAGATTGACTAAGGCAAGCGAGGAAGGTCAACAGGGCCACCAAAAGCTGGACCAGCTGCACCCTGAAATGATTACCACATTTAAATATCACCATATATAGGATATGCAAGATAAGGAGAAAGAGAAGAAAGAAGAGAGAAGATACATACCCTGATGGGAAAAGGAGACATGAGGTGACCCTCACTGAAGTCATCATAGTCGAGATCACCTAAAAGCTGCTCAGCATAGGCAATGCCATCCTTCCATAGCTGGTACTCAGCATCAGTCATTGAGGGTGGGGCAAGCATGAACTTGGAAGGATCCATAGGAGCCTTAGGCGCATCCTCACCCATTAGCTAGTAGCAAGCTTGCTCGGCTAGGTATAAGGCCCTCAAGCTAGCACCCTCTAAGAGTTGGGAAGTCCCAGAAGAAATAACGGCAACTGCCTCCAGATCTGGGGCAGCAACGGGAGGAACACCCACCCAAGGTCCCAACACAATCTGCAAGGACACTTATGATTAGAAAGAGACATTGAAACATGCAATGATGACCAAACAAGAGGATTTCCTTTTACTCATCGAGTCAAAGAAAAGGCCATTGAGATATGCCCAGATTCAGGTCCACATCCACACCACGAGAGATGAGGCCATAAGACAAGGCCTAACGCTACAAGAAGAGAACAAAGACATAGTTTGCAAGATGATAGTTTGCAAGAAAATAGCATGATGACAATTTGCAAGATGATAGTTTGCAAGATAATAGTATGCAAGAAAGTAAGATACAATTTGCAAGATAGAGCATGCACATACAGTTTGCAAGAAAGTAAGATACAGTTTGCAAGATGATAGTTTGTAAGATAGAGCATGCAGATACGATTTGTAAGAAAGTAAGGTACAATTTGCAAGAATATGAAATGCAGTTTGTAAACCTAGATAACATGTGAATCCAATACTGTTTGCAAGAATATGAAGTACAATTTGTGAAACTATATGAGAAAACGGAAAGAGTCTCACCTCAAGGAGCTTCCAAGGCCCCGCCAGCTGACGCAAAGTCCTTCAGCTCAGTGTGTCCATGACTGAGTAGAGGTAGGTGAGGCAAGCATGGCCTCAGTTCACATCCCGAGCCTGCTTGAAATCTCAGAAGAGAGCTAGCCACCTCAAGGATACCGTCTGACCTTCATTGGCAAAGAGATATGCCCTTAGCAGATACAACAGAAATGCATTGGCCATCCGGGCACGATCATTTAGAGTCATATGAAAAAAAGGCTTGTAGTCCTTCTCCAAATCAAAGTAATGGATGCGCTTGGTGGGGTAGGTACGCCTTAGCAAATCCGAACCAAGCTGAATGCTCGACTCACCCTCCAAGTCGATGATGGGCTCGTTAGACCTCAAGCCGGTCATTTAGTGGAAGTCATAAGGAGTCATAGTCATCTCCCTCCAAGCAATGTGAAATATGTAGGTAGTGTCCCACCACCTCTCAGCAAGTGCCTACACTAGAATGCCGCTGGCAGCACCCTTAGGAAGTAAACGCATGATTGGCTCGAAGCTGGCCATGTTTACCAAGGCCTTTGTCTCAGCCGTCAAATTCTGGTACCATGCAAACAGATGACTTGCACTACCTCTACTCGTGAAAGGCGATAAACCATGTAGAAGACAAGAATAGGAGCATAAGAGTTATGTTGGATAAAAAAATAAGTGAAAAAAAAAATCAAACTGAACAAAAAAATAGAGTTTTTGAGCATTAAGCTTGTGTATGCGTATACCTGGCCCGTGTATGTGTACGCATGTTGAGGCATGCCTTCATATGAACTTATGAACATCAACGCATATGCATGAAGCTTGAATGCATACACATACAGCCTGGCCACGCAAGCATGCACGACGCATGAATGCATACAAAATGGGTTCCTCAACATTTTCGGCCTACCATTGATTAAAACTCATCATAAGGTTTTCATCTAAACCTATCCCATAGCAAAACCCAAGCATTTACAAGTCTAAAAATATATTAAATCAGAAGATTAGAGCAAAAATTGAATAGAAAAGTTTGAAAAACTTACCAATCCAGTCCGTGCATTGTCTGAAAGATGATTTTGTGGCCTATAGATTAGTGGAAGGGACTCAGTTATCCTTATGGCTCCAACCCAGCGGGTGAGGTTGAACACTTCTTTGGAAATCAAGTAAGAGGTCTTCTTGGTCTTGGGTGCCATTGGAGAAGATGAGAGAGTTTGAGAATTGTATCCTTTTACGACTTAGGGCCCTGTTCCCTAATGATGGCAGTACTCTAAAAGCCCAAGGTTGGTTGAGGGCCCAATCAGATGAAAATTGAGTTGAGAAAAGTGTTTGTGAAAAATATAACTTTATTTTTGGAAAAATAAAACTATTTTTGGAAAATAAAGGCCGTAGGAAACCCTAAGTGTGTGCACGCATACACGCGTATACGTACGCACACTCAAGCCATGTGTATGCATGCTTATTGCATGCGCACGCATGCATGGGCATGCGTACGTAGCTAGAGTTCCAGAAACTATGAAAGGAAAGCTTTTTATGCACTAAAATTGGTTTGGAACGAATCCCACATCGTTTGGGAGCCGCCCCAAACCTCTATTTTTCGACTATATAAAGGCATAAAAGACACTTTTTCAAGAGAGGACAAAAATAGTGATAAAACACACAAAATTCACTAGAAAATAGTTAATCAATGAGGGAGTTTTTCACAAAATATCCTCATGTCAAATTTTGTTTGATTGGGACCTTTTTCTGGTCTTGATCTTCAAATTCTAAATTTACTAATCCATCTTTGATTTGATTCTGAATAGATTAATTGAGGGGAACGGTCAAAATCAAGCTCTAAAGAGTTCCAGTGTTAAGGTAAAGTTTCTAACTTTGGCTCCTCATTTTCTCTTTGCTTCTTTTCTTTTTTTTTTTTTTCTTTTTTTTTTTTTTTTTTTTTTTTTTGTGTTTGTATATATGCTTTAAGTGTTTATAACATGTTTATTTAGTTTAGGTTTACATAATGTTTATGTTTAAAGCATGTTAGGTTGCTAGATTTCATGTTTTCTGTTTCTATAATGTTTTGTGTTTGGGTTTCGAGTGTGTATGTGTGCACATGCTTCATGCATGCATATGCATACTTGTAGTATGCATACGCGTACAGTTGGGATGCGCACGTAATATCTTATGTATGTGCACGTATACTCTTTCCCAGAAACCCTAATTCGCTTCTACCTAGTTTATGTATCTTTAAGAGGCCTTTATGTTTTGTTTTATCCCTTTAATGATCATTAGGGTTTTGTTTGTTTGAATACCATTAACATGCATATGCCATGACCATGCATTGATGCATAGGTGCTGTGATGTAGTGAGGTAAGTCATACATAATCTTATGAACATGCATTTGTTTTGATTGATAAACATGATATGCTTGGTGGAATCCCTTTGTTTTGATGTTTAGGTATCTTGACATGTTTGTTTGAATCTGCCTTGTGATGTTTCTAGTCTTAGTAATATATGCTTGGTGGAATCCCTTATGCCATGTTTGCTTGCTTTAGATGCATGCTAGTGTGTGTGAGTTAGAATAACATAGATTAAGACTTGGAACACAATTAATGGAAGCCAACCTACGGGTCGGGTGGAGTTGGGTGCTTAGCAACTTCCCATCCCCATACCTAAACTTGGACACGTGCTCTGGTAAAGAGCAGTCCTTCTACGAAGGACACTATATCTACGAAGGACACGTGCTCTGGTAACTTTGGACTTGTCAAGAGTTGATAGAAAAGCCCAAGGCCCATTGGAGCTAGAGTCTTATTTGTTCCCTTTTGATCCTACTCCTAACCACATACTAAAGTTCAATTGGAATAGCCCAAAAGGTTAGCCCAATTAGATAATCAGTTATGTATAAGGAGAGAAACATACAGAATTTCATAAGGGTTTTCATTAAGATCATATAAGGAATGAAATGGTGTGTATGTGAGTGTAAGCCACTCTATTATTCTCCCTTGGAAACTGATTAAGAGACCACATTTCTTGGGCATTAAGTGGAATTGGAGTGAAGATTAAAAGTGTTCCCAAGTACTTCTAATCTTTTATTTTTGAATTTCAATGCACCAAGGTACGCTTTCTTGTTCTTAAATTTTGAAACTTACATAGTAGATGTTATCAATTGCGAATGAAGTAGATCCATTAATTTTCCGCTGCGTATGTTTTGTATGCGATACAAACATGTATTTTTCAAACAAGAACATGCTAGGAAAAGCAATAAAAGCATTTTATTAAGCAAAAAGGAGCTAGGAAAAGCAATAAAGAGAAAGGGGTGTGGATTGTAGCTAAAAAGCTACATCCACACCTCCTAAACCTCAAATCCAAGGTATGGAACCAAGGAGAGGAAGATTAGGTGCAAGAACACTGCCTTTAAGATTGTAGAGAAAAGATGAGAATTTAAGGTGTTTAAAAGTGTTTTGATGTGTTTGGGAGAGAAATTAGAGAGAGAATATGCCCAAAACTGCCTAGAAAATCTTTTTTTCGACAAAATGAGGGGTCTAGGGGCATTTTATAGATATGGCAAAACGGATCAGAATTTTCTAACCCGACCTGATTGACCCACGACCTGATTAACCCGCAACCCGATTGACCTGTTTAAAAATGACCCGTTTTGACCTGTGACCTAATTAACCCGACCAGAACTCGATCCGACCCACCCATTTTGCCATGTTTAACAACGTTGAGTAGATTGAGATTGAGGTGTAATTCTTATAAAATATTTACTCATTCTTCTTTACTTAATATGTTATGTACTCCATTATAGTTTGTCATTCTTTACTTGCCACTTTCATTTTCTCTTCCTACTTTAAACATATCGAAAATTATACCAAGATTAGCTTCTAAAAAGCTGGAACAAGAGTTGCACCAAATTTGGGTATCAAGTGTTTAGTGGTAATTGGTAAGTGATAACAGTATTACTAGTGAGAATCTAATCACAGTTAAGGAACTCAGAAACAATTGACAGATTGCATCTATTTCAACAAAAAAAAAAACTTGTTTGAAAAATATGGGTCAACTTGACCCATCCCGCGACCCAACTCAACCCACGACCCGATTAACCTACAACCCGATTGACTCGTTTAAAAATGACTGGTTTTAACCTGCGACCCGATTGACCCGCAAACTTGATTGACCCATCTCGAACCCAACCCGACCCGCCCGTTTTGCCATGTCTAGGCATTTATACTGGAAAAATGCCCCTTTGGCTTCCAGTGCACCTTGTAAGGGCACTGGCCACCTTGCTGATGTCAGCAATTCTGGCATTTTCTCGATTCAACTTCGGACGCATATTTTAAGGCCTTCCCAGAATCGAATTGAGCTAATCTTTGTATCCCTAGAAAGCTCTGGATGTCGTTTCCAAAACACTAAAAAAATTGAAAATCCAACGGTCGGATCATAAGTTATGGCCTCGAGAAGTGTGCTAATGCGTTTTTCATGATGTTTTAGATATCTCAATTGGTTTAACTCCGATTTCGACCTATGAATAGTCGTTGGAAAGGAAATTTGATAATCTTCGTAATGGCACTGGTCCCAACCCATTCTGACGGTCATATCAAAATTAGAGTTTCTAGTGCCCCCAAGAGTCAACCTCAGGTCAAACTTGGTCAAAGTTGACGAAAATTACTGAGCAGCTCGGGTTTGATGTAGAAACATGAAAAAAATGTTATTTTGGGATGAATTTGACCGACTTTGACTTTTGGTTAACCTAGGGTTGATTAGAGGCATTTTGGTCAATTTGACCTGAAATAGCACTTTAAGTGCTCCAATGCCCGAACGGGTTGCGTTACGTCAATCTAGATGTTTCTGTGGCCCCGTGGAGAAAAGATAATATTTTTAGAATTTTCGGAATACGACACACAAATCAAGAGCAAGCAAAATGCGGTGTCTACAATCATCACACATTATCAAGACAAACTCCTAAAAAAGACATTGGGATCAAGTGGGTCACCCAATAAGATCAAAATTTTGGTGTCTACACCTTTTATTTTATCCAAAAAATCATACTAAAGTATAAATTAAGGTTGTTGTGAAAATCATGTAAGATTTTGTTGCGCACGAAGATTTTCTTCATATATTTTCATTTCTTCTAATTATTAATTTGTTCCAAATTAATGAAATTTCCTAAGTACTATTCATTATTAAAAAAAAAAATGCTAGCTTATTCTTGACCTGAAAGGACTAGCGATCTACTAAATTAATTGACCATTAGATTTATTTATTTATTTTTATAGGAATTGACCATTAGATTATAATGCTGAAACTTGAAGACAGAATGACAAATGTATAGGACAAGTGGTTGGATGCCACAAAACACTAGGCTATAATTCATCAAAAAAGAAAGAAAAAGACTAGGCTATTAGTAAATATGATAAGTAGAAGAAGTTGGAAACGGTAAAAGCTGTTGAAATTGTTACAAAAATTAGTAAAGTTGATATTATTGCGAGAAAATTGTAATTGCCATTTGGAGAGCAATTACGTGCAAAAATGTTTTCTACTTTCATTAGATAGCTTTATATGCAATATAAGTTGCATAATACTCAATAAATAATAGTTTTCGTTATGTTTAGCAAAAATAGTTTTCGTCATGTAAAAGATGCTGGGTGCACTGCACCATGGGTCCAGCCCACATGTTTTTTCAAGAGCTCATTTAATGAGCATATCACTCCATGACTTGTGAGAAGTCTGACTTCTCTTGATGAGAAGTGAGCCGAAGTGTGTTGGACACACTGAAGAAAAAAGAAAAGAAACAAGAAAAGGCTATTCGGCCAATGAGAGCTGAAGAAAGAGATTTTGGTTGAAGCAAAGTCAAAGTAAGTGGCTTGCATTTATAGTGATTTGATGTGAAGAGTGTGGAAGGAAGAAAAGAAGAAAAAGAAGGAAAAGATGAAGAAATAAATAGAGAGGCCATTCGGCAAGTGAAGATAGGGAAAAAGAAGTGAAGTCCTAGAGTGTGAGGACTAAGTGTAGTCTTGAAGTACTGCGTGAGTGAGAGGCAAAAAGAGAAGAGAAAGATAAAGAGCATAAGAGAAAATTGTGAGAGATACGCAGTGAGAAAGAGAGCAATGAGTGAAAAGAAAAAGAGAGTTCTTTTTACTCAAGTTGTATCTCTAAGTGTTGTAATCTCTATTTAATATAGTGAAATTATTTTGGAGTTTGTCCCGTGGTTTTTCCCTTCAAGGAGAAAGGGTTTTCACATAAATCTTTGTGTTCTTGTGTGGTTGTATTTCTACTGTGCTTGCTGAAATTTATTCACACTTATATAGAATTTTTCCCAACAAGTAGTATTAGAGTATAGGTTTGATTGGGAGCAATGGCCAGAGAAGAAACAAAGATATTAGGAATTGAGAAGTTTGACGATACAGACTTTGGCCATTGGAAGATGCAGATCGAAGATTATCTGTATGGGAAGAAATTACATCTTCCTCTTTTGGGAAGGAAACCAAATAGTATGGAAGAAAAAGAATGGAGTCTTCTTGATAGACAAGTGCTAGGAGTTATACGATTAACTCTAACAAGACCAGTTGCACACAACGTTATGAAGGAAAAGACCACAGTGGATCTGATGAAGGCTTTGTCTAGTATGTATGAAAAGCCTTCAGCTAACAATAAGGTGCATCTGATGAAGAAGTTGTTTAATTTGAAGATGGTGGAAGGTACTCCTGTGGCTTAGCATTTGAATGAGTTTAACACCATCACAAATCGATTGTCCTCTGTCACTACAACAAAATGTATTTTTAGCGACGAAAATTAGTGAGGAAATATTTTTCGTCGCTAAAAATACAGCTTTAGTGATGAAATATGAATTTCATCACTAATAATGAAAAAAATTATAACATTTAGAGACAAAAAATAAATTTCGTCGCTATTGTGATTTGAAAAATGGGCGTTAGTGGAGGGAAACTTTGGCGCGACTAAAAATTTCAACTTTTAGCGACGAAATATTTCGTCGCTAAAAGTTGAAATTTTTAGTGACGAAATATTTCGTCACTGTAGGTATTGCTGTGGATAATATTAGTGACTGAAATCCTTTCGTCGCTATAAGGAAGAATCAGCGACGAAAAATATTCGTCACTAAAAATAATAATAGTTTTGCACTTATATGTTTTTAGTGACGAAATCACAATTCGTCACTAAAAGTATGATTTAGCGACGATATATGAATTTCGTCTCTAAAAATCTTAACAAAGCCTAGGTCTTTAGTGACGAAACTGAAATTCGTCACTAAAAACTTAAAAGCCTAATTTCAATACCCAGCTAACCATAAAACATTTCAATACCCAGTATCATTTCGGTAAAAAAAAAAAAAAAAAAAAAAAAAAAAAACCAAGTTGGACTCTTCCCAAACCAAAAAAACCCACCGTCGCCGATAAGCTCCCATCGTCACAGATTAAGCTCCCACCATCACTGATTAAGCTTCATTAAGAGTCAACCGTCACTAATTAAGCTCAACGGCGACGCTTCGGCTCGTCGATCGCGACACTTCGGCTCGCCGATCGCGATACTTCAGCTTGCCGTTGGCGACGATTCAAGTCCAATCGTTGGCGACGCTTCAGCTCACCAATGACACTTTAGTTCACGATGCTTCATCCAATGACGCTTTCGGCGACGCTTCAGTTTGCGATGCTTCTAGCAACCCTTCGCCTTCCACCCAGCCGGCGACCCTCCGCCTCCCACCCAGTCAGCGACCCTTCGCCTCCCACCCCCAAACGTGTAATGGGTATTTTTTTTTTTTTTTCCTTTTGAGTTAATTTTTTTGTTAATTTTTGTTTAATGATTCTAGTTCCTTTGGGTATTTTTGTTTAATGATTCTAAATGCTTGATGTTAATTTTTTTGTTTAATGATTCTAGTTCCTTTGGGTATTTTTTTGTTTGATACAGTAATGGGTATATGCATTTTTGTTTAGTTTGGGTATTTGATATTTACTGTGTAATGGTTGTGAAGAAAGTTTCTTATATATGTACTTATCAATTGCTGTAATTCTTTTTGATTTCTATGGTTCTTATTGTTTGGATGATTCTAGTTTTGGATCCTTACTCTCTTGGTTTGGTTTCCACGTTGATACCAGTGTTAGATATATGTAGTGTACAAGTTCCTATACATTAGGTTTAATGTTTGAACTCAAAATGAGATTACCCATCTTCTAAATTTTCTTGTGTTAATTATTGCTCAGGTAATGATACTCTGATTTCACAATGGGATTGTGTCCTCTGATTGTTATTTTACTTGATTTAATGGGGGATTGTTCTCTAGATTATGTTTTAGATACATTGTGCTACTCTATTCATATTTCTTGCAAGAGAAAAGATGAGATTTTTTTTCCCTAATTGCTAGTTTTTTCTATCATCCATTTTGATGACAAAATGAGTGTTCAATCTGAGAAAGGAATATTAGGATGGCATTGTCTCTAAAACCAGGTTGATGAAGGTTGTTATTTTTGGGGGGTGGGGTCCTTTGTTATCAATTATCATAAGATAAAATTCAAATCTTTTGGGATTAGCATAGAATGAGGATATAGACTATAGAGATATATGAATGACATTACAGGTGAAGTGAATGGTTTTGTGGAATTAGAATTTAACACTAGTATTGATGAGGATCATGATGGCACTGGTTAGTTTAAACAGAAGCACTTTAATGTTACTTTAAATACTGCCAATGCACTTTAAGGTAGAAGTTTAAGGATTTGGGTATATATGTACTTAACATAAAAGTTTAAAATTGATGCATAATAGGTGTAATTTGAGCTTTCCATCTTGATTGAAAGGTACTATGAGATTTGGTTACGGTCTGAAATTTATCTAGATAAATGAAAAGTTATAGATTTAGGTAATATACATATACCCCCACATGGGTGTTCATTGTCATATATGATTAAGAGCTTTTATTAAATTGATTCCTAGGATTAGGTTCTGGTATTTAATGAGCTTTTACAAGCTTTTCTTTAACTTTTGTACTTATAAATTTAACTTTTCTTTTGCAGACTAAATACACATTGTTTTCAGTAACTTTGGATTTTTTTTTCTGAAAATTGTAAACTTAGCTTGAGCAAAGTAAGTAAATTCTAGTTAAAAACTTATAAAACTGTATACTTGTGATGTTGGAAATTGGATTTGTGGTGGTATGTTGTGTTGGAGCAAGTGGGTGGCTTGCATGGTGTTATAAGGTGGTTTAAACTAATATTGGGATTGTTTTTTCATTTATTGCAAATGTGAATGAGTATTGTTGATTAGATGTGAAAAATAGTATTTTCTTTGATTTAAATACTTATAAAACTCTATACTTGTGATGTTGGAAATTGAATTTGTGGTGGTATGTTGTATTGGAGCAAGTGGATGGCTTGCATGATGTTATAAGGTGGTTTAACTAATATTGAGAATGTTTTTCATTTCTTGCAAATGTTAATGAGTATTGTTGATTAGATGTGACGAATAGTATTTTATTTGATTTAAATACTTGTAAAACTCTATACTTGTGATGTTGGTAATTGGTTTTGTGGTGATATGTTGTGTTGGAGCAAGCGGGTGGCTTGCATGGTGTTATAAGGTGGTTTAAACTAATGTTGGGAGTGTTTTTCATTTCTTGCAAATGATAATGAGTGTTGTTGATTAGATGTGATGAATAGTATTTTATTTTATTTAAATACTTGTAAAACTCTATACTTGTAATGTTGGTGATCGGTTTTGTGGTGGTATGTTGTGTTGGAGCAAGCGGGTGGCTTGCATGGTGTTATAAAGTGGTTTAAACTAATATTGGGAGTGTTTAAGTATTAATATAGACTTGTGTATTCATGAATGTGATAGAATTTTATCTAAGTAGCTTATAGATTTGGATGTTAGAATACATTATGCATGAGTTGTCCTTATTTTACTAAAATAGGATTCATCTTGTAATTGTAGTCAAACATGGATAAAAGTTGGATGACAATGGGTAAGACACCCGATGGCAGATTAAGCCAACCATATATTGAAGGGGTCAATGCATTTATTATACTATGCAAGCTTGAGAGGTTCTTTCCTTTAGCATTCTTTGATGTTATGGTCCACCTTACTGTTCACTTACCTCTCGAGAAACAATTCTAGGAGGCCCGGTACAATATCGGTGGATGTACTCAATTGAAAGGTAATTAGATCCTTTAATGCATCCATCAATTGCATATTTCCCATGTAGTATAAAATCACATAATGTGAGTATTTCTTCCTCGTAGGTACCTTGGAAAATTAAAAAGATACGTTTCCAACCGAGCTTGACCAGAAGGTTCGATTGCAGAGGTTTACATTCTCAAAGAATGTATTAACAACTGGTCTTTGTATATTGATGGGATCGAAACTGTGCATAATCGAAGAGAAAGAAATGAAGATTTTGGTGAATCTAGCGAATGATTGATTGTTTTTCACAGACTGCCCGACCTACAAGTGGTAGGCGGAATGATGGCAACTTATTTTGTGCATTGCTTGATACTGCTCATTGGTACTTGTTGTACAATAGTCTTGAACTAGAGCCTTATTTAAAGTATGTGATTTCATATGCATGTATTATTTGATCAAGTTTTGAATATTATCTGCAATGCTTAGCTGAAAATAAATCACCTTATTTTTAACAGTGAACACAAAAGCACATTGCATAATCCTACTGGAGAAGCCATAACTCAAATCCAACGACAAGAGTTTCTCAAGTGGTTCAAAGAACGTGTAAGACATTTGAAATTTAATCACACACTAATAAAAATTAAACATTTAAATAGTTTTGTCATTACTTATTACTAATTAATATTACTTGTTGTATGTCATTATAGATGAATAGATTAAAAGTTAATGAGTCACCAGAAGCTACTAAACAGTTATGATCATTAGCAACTGGTCCTAAGCCGCACGTGAAGGAGTACACAGTTTGTATGGTTAATGGTGTAAAGTTTCATACAAGGGACCTAGACAATCGTCATGTAACCCAAAATAGTGGTGTATGTACTGAAGGGGACCATGAAGGAGAAATGCACGACTTCTATGGTCATGTGTGCAAAATTTGGGAATTGGAGAATGTGTTTCGCCATAAAATTGTTTTGTTCCATTGTGAATGGTACAATACTGGTACCAATGGTCGAAGGAGAACAATAAAAACCGATACACACTGCACAAGCATTGATATTATAAGTCGGTGGTATGAAAATGACCCTTTTATACTTCCTAGTCAAGCGAGACAAGTTTTTTACTTTCAAAATACCAAATTGGGTGAACCTTGGAAAATTGTGCAATCCATCCAACATAGGGGAGTGTTTGATGTCCCGAAAGTCGGGGGTGGAGAATCCAATGATAATACAGAAGATAGTGATGCATTCCAACAAGAAGCGATTGTTGATGTTGTCTCTATTAATGTTGAGGACAATATTATTGACTATTATATGAGTGATGTTGAAACTGAGGTTGTTCTTGAAGGTGAAACTTCAAGAGATGCTAATCAAAATGAAGAGCATGACATACCTGATGTTGATCTTGATATGAATTATGATATGTAGAGTTCATAATAATTGTCTTAAATGTTGTGTGCTTGTCTTAAAGTTTTATGCTTGTCTAAGTAGCAATTGTTTTGTACTTATCTTGAACTTGATATGGATATTGATGTGGTCATTTGTTGTGTTGAGTTAGTAGTAATTGTGTTCAAATTTAGCACTTGTGAATTGCTTGATATGAATAATGGTGTAGACTATGATATGTAAAGTTAGCAGTAATTGTTATTGAGATGTTTTATACTTATCTTGAACTTGATATGGATATTGATGTGGTCATTTGTTGTGTTGAGTTAGTAGCAATTGTGTTTAAATTTAGTACTTGTGAATTGCTTGATATGAATAATGGTGTAGACTATGATATGTAAAGTTAGCAATAATTGTACTTATCTTTCATGTCAATACATAGTTTCAAAAAATGCCCAAAAAGGCCAAATACACTCATAATATACCGAGTTATGAGATGGTAGGATTAGATAGAATGAGGTAAAACCAAGAGAGAATTGATGTTTTGGGATTGAAGCACATCTCAACTTCTCTAAAGGATTCTACTCAATCCAATTATGCAAAAGGGAAAAGAAGTAGAGCTAGTGTTGTGGTAGATGATGATTATGCACCACCTATTGGTGATGATGACAATGATGATGAGTCATCTAATTCTGTAATCCAAAAGGTACAATAGATGTTCTATAGGGTACAATAGATGATAATAATTTTATTATTCCATTACTTGTAATGACTTTGTTGTTCCATTATATGGCACCAGGACGACTTATATGCTCGCGAGGTGAGGCATTTATCCCGGTGGTCCAATCTACGGAAACACCTCTTGAAGCAAATCCTCTCGCCTAAAGTTCTTCTAGTGCGCAGGCACAGACTACCGACGCATTAACTAGCACGACTGGTAATTACATACTTAATTACAACTGCACTATGTTTTTACTATTGAGATTATACTTCACTTAATTTAGCTATAATGTACATGAAATGTATAATTTTTTAACATTAATAATGTTTAAATAGGATCTACTAGTAGAAATACCCGTGGAACAACACGTGGTATAGCAGTATGGACACTTGTTGAAAAAAGTGGTAAGCTGCTAGTACGTATAACTGTAAAGTATGATGCTCCTGTTGGGAAGAATGCGTGCAAGCTTGTCAATCAAATTGGCGTACAAGTGCAAAGTATTTTGTCCAGTTACAATGTGAAAAATTGGAAAAATGTTGATACTGCTACTAGAGATGTGGTGCTTCAAAATATCGCGGTAAATTTACATTGATAATGTCTAACTCATCTTTTTTGTCACTAAGCATATTAAATTCATATAATAATATTTTTATAATACATATACACTTCATTTTACATGATCAGTTTGAGCTACAAGGAGATTCCAACTTGGTAATGAAAACACTAAATACAAAATGTGGAAGATTATTGAGTTCCAACTCCAACAAGTTGCATCAGGTTTATAAAAAGCTCATATAATTTTATAGTGCTGACTATGCAAGAAGCCACCCGCCAAAGAATGTCACACTTAAGTCTATCTAACACTTGAATGTTAATTAATCAGACAAATAATAATGACGGTCAAGTTCCTGAATTGGCAAAAATCTTCAAAGATGTTCATTTCAATCCAAATACAAATATGTGGATACACCATGAGGATGAAGCAACATCTGTATGTGTATCATTCCATCCCTATAATGTTTGTAAATCTATAACATATGCAGTATTAATTTTGTGATTATTTGTTTCTTTCTCTCTTTTAAATGATAGGAAAATATTCTCAAAGTGCAAGAGGATCATTGTCAAGATCCT
Organism: Quercus tomentella; assembly: GCA_028535165.1. Classification (NCBI taxonomy): domain Eukaryota; kingdom Viridiplantae; phylum Streptophyta; class Magnoliopsida; order Fagales; family Fagaceae; genus Quercus; species Quercus tomentella. The sequence continues at coordinate 48,817,544 of JAPQVY010000156.1, forward strand.
AATGCAGTTCCCCTTACACAAGAGAAGATCTCAAACTTGGTTTTTAAGAAGAAGTCCGGTATTGTAAAAGGACTTGGCATGAGACCTTCCTCTTCTCTAGTAACCACCACCTCATCTAATTCCTCAGTGGAGTATATCCAATAGCTAGAAAATGAGATAATTGAGCTCAAAGAAGCAAGAGCTAGGGACCAAAAGGAGCGAGTTAGGGATCAAGAGGCACAAGTTAAGCAAGAAGAGGTCCAAAAGAATATTCTTAACTTTTTGAGGAGTAAGGGTTATGATGATGCTCTAACTTATGGGGGTGATTCAACTTCAAGTTAAAACACTTTTTGGTTAGTACTTTATTTTAGTAATTGACCCACACTACATGGTGTGACTACTTTTTATGATGCATTATTTGAAACTAATTGTATTTTATTACACTTGAAAATCTATATTTGTTTTCTACAACTTATACATTAGGAGTTGTGATTTTAATTCATTGGTGTGGCTACTCTTAATGCATTGTTAGAAATGTTTCTTATAACATAGTTAATGTTTTTACTATACGATTTTAATGTACTATTGTTTTTATATTTGTGCAGATTTCTTATTGGTGGCTTTCAGGGAATTTATTTTTGGCATTACTTGAAGACATATGAGGACATCTTCCGTTAGTTCTAATTATATTATGCTACACTTTTTGTATTGTTATAAAACATCTTGAGTTATTGTATGTGTTGCAAACAATTATTGTATGGAAGGAGTTTGAATTGGATACTTGTTTTATTTTTTACTTGTGGAATGTATAGATCTTTTTTTATAAATGTGTTGTTGAAATAAATGTATTATTCAAATGTAAGGTTTTAATAATGTAATAAAGGTTACAGGTTAATATTAAAGCCATGAAAAAAATAAAAACAGAAAATAAGTTTTAGCGACGAATTTTTTCGTCACAAATATAGCAACAAAAAATTGTTTTAGTGACGAAATATTTCGTCCCTAAATGTAGCAAAATTTTGTAAGAAATGGTTTTAGTGACGAAAAGTTCCGTCGCTATATGTGCTTGGATTTTCATAAAAATAGTTTTAGTGACGAACTTTTTCGTCACTATATGTACTCGAAAATAATTTTAGTGACGAAATTATCCGTCACTAAATATGATTTAATAAACTAAAGTGTTTTTAGTGACAAAATATTTTCGTCACTGAATGGTGTTTTTAGCGAGAAAAACATTTAGCGACGAAAATTTTTTGTCGCTAAAAGTTAAAAAAAAGAAATCAAATCGGACTTTTAGTGACGAAATTTTTCGTTGCTAGGACTTTTAGAGATGGGGTTTCAGCAACGAAATGAGTTTCGTCGCTAAAAGTCCGATTTCGTCACTAAATGTTCTTAGCGACCAAAAACTGGACTTTTAGTGACAAATTTTTTCATCACTAAAAGTACATTTTTTTGTAGTGAGATTGATTTTGACGATGAGATCCGTGCATTAATTGTTTTGGCTTCTTTGCCAAATAGTTGGGAGGCCATGAGAATAGCAGTGAGCAATTCTGCAGGGAAGAGCAAACTCAAATATGATGATATTCAAGATTTGATTCTAAGTGAGGAGGTTTGCAGAAGAGATGCTGGTACAGAAATTGCACAAGATCAAGCTCTTGTTATGGAGAACTGGGGCAGAAATAGAAGCAGAGGGCTTGATGATCGGGCCAAATCCAATGGCAGGTCACAGTCAAAAGGTAGATCTCAGTTTAAAGAGATGAGAGAATGTTTCCATTGTGGGAAAAAGGGTCACATAAAAAGAAAGTGTTGGCATTGGAATAAAGAACAAACTGAAGAGAAAGATGAAAAGAATGATGATGAGAAGAATACTGCAGCAATTGTGTTTCGTGAGGATGTTCTGATGCTCTCTCTTGAAGAGCAAAAGTGTGAGTATGTTGCTAAGAATGATGTTGAGTGGGTTGTTGATTCAACAGCTTCCCACCATGTTATTCCCACAAAATGGTTGTTCACCACATACAAAGTAGGAGACTTTGGTGTTGTGAAGATGGGTAACTCCAGTTACTCAAAAATTGTGGGAATTGGTGATGTGTGCATCAAGACCAATGTTGGTTGCACGTTGCTATTGAAGAATGTGCGGCATGTTCCAGATTTAAGGATGAATGTGTTGTCTACATTGGCTTTGGATCGAGCGGGTTATAGTAACCATCTTGGCAATGGAAGATGGAAACTTTGTAAAGGATTATTAGATATTGCTAGAGGGCGTGCTTGTTGTGGCATGTACAGAACTCATGTGAAGGCTTGTAAGAAAAAGTCCAATGCAGTCAAAGTTTTTGAGAAGACTCCACAGTTGAGAATTGATATTAATGGTGTTGCTACCAAGAGAGTAAAATTCTCTCTACCTGATAGTGATTTAAATGAGGAAGTGATATTTGATGAAAAATATCATGATGTTAGGATGAATGATGAAGTGAAAGATCATGAAGGTCTTGAGTAGGGGGAGCAATATCCTCCACTAGAGATTGTTGAACCTCTTGAAAGAAGGTGTACTGAAGAACATCAAGCAGTTAGCTTTGAGAATATTTGTGCTTCTGATGAGGGGGAGCCAAGAAATTGGATTAAGAATATCTAAAGTGAAATAAATTCTTTGAGAAAGAAAGGTATTAATTTTGATGAAATTTTCTCAGTATTAGTGAAGATAATGAAGAAGGTTGAGTTTGGAGTTAGCTTGGCCAGAATGAATTCTAACTGAAGACTTGGATCGAAGATCTCCTTCGTAGTGGGCTGGAGGGAGAGATTGTTGGGTGCATTGCACCATGGATCTAGCCCACATGTTTTTTCAAGAGCTCATTTAATGAGCATATCACTCCATGACTTATGAGAAGTTTGACTTCTCTTAATGAGAAGTAAGCCAAAGTGTGTTGGACATGCTGAGGAAAAAAGAAAAGAAACAAGAAAAGGCTATTTGGCCAATGAGAGCTAAAGAAAGAGATTTTGGTTGAAGCAAAGTCAAAGTAAGTGGCTTGCATTTATTGTGATTTGATGTGAAGAGTGTGGAAGGAAGAAAAGAAGGAAAAGATGAAGAAATAAATAGAGAGGCCATTCAGCAAGTGAAGGTGGGGAAAAAGAAGTGAAGTCCCAGAGTGTGAGGACTAAGTGCAGTCTTGAAGAACTACATGAGTGAGAGCAAGCAAAAAGAAAAGAGAAAAATAGAGAGAATAAGAGAAAATTGTGAGAGATACACAGTGAGAAAGAGAGCAGTAAGTGAAAAGAAAAAGAGAGTTCTTTTTGCTTAAGTTGTATCTCTAAGTGTTGTAATCTCTATTTAATATAGAGAAATTATTCGGAGTTTGTCTCGTGGTTTTTCCCTTCAAGGAGAAAAGATTTTCACGAAAATCTTTGTGTTCTCGTATGGTTGTGCTTTCGCTGTACTTGTTGAAATTGTTTCACAGTTATATAGAATTTTTCCCAACAAAAGATAGATTTCTAAGACGTAAATGTGTCATATACTCATCTCTAAGGCTGTACCTCTTCAGATTCTCAAGTCTTTTTCTCCTTTTTCTACTCAAGGTTTAAACACAGTTATTATCAATGGAGGTCAGTTTTCCTCAGCTCTCTTTCAATTATTTTTCTCTGCATTTCTAATGCTTGCTAATATTCAGAAATGAACGAGAATTACTATTTGTTAAGGCATTAGGACCAGGCTAGAAACCTTATTTCTTATTATGCTTCTTCGATTAATCTTAACGTAAGCTTATGTTCAATATTAAAACATATTAGTTTTTTTGTTGAAAATTTTGGGGTAAGTGTGCTTTCTTTGTTTCACATAGTTTAGAGGATAAGAATAAATGAAGGTATAGTTTAAGAGGATAAACTATAATTTTCCACATATTTTTCTTTTGGAGGATAAAAGATTAAAATCCCTATTACAGGCTTCAAGTGATCCCTACATATACCATGTCTTGTTTCAAGTTGCCAAAAGGGCTGATCAGAGAGATAGAGAGCTTAATAAGAAAGTTTTGGTGGGAGTATAGGGGGGATCAAAGGAAGATTCACTGGATTAGTTGGGAAAAATTGTGTCAACCTAAAAACGAAGGAGGGATGGGGTTCAAAGAGTTGAGTAAGTTCAACGACTCTCTACTTGCTAAGCAGATATGGAGGCTGGAGAATAATGAAGAGTGTCTTTTCCATAAAGTGTTTAAGTCTAAGTTTTTCCCCCATTGTTCTGTCTTGGATTGTGAGGTCTCTAATAAGGGTTCATTCGCTTGGAAAAGTATTATCCAGGCTAAACATGTCATTGACTTGGGCTCGGTATAGAGGATAGGAAACGGTCAATCAATGAAGATTAGGGGAGATAGGTGGCTTCCACAAATTTCAGCCTCAAAAATAGTTTCCCCAGTCTCGGTCTTGCCACCCAGATCTATGGTTTGTGATCTTATTGATCAAGAAGAGCATCAATGGAAAGCTGATTTGATTGCACAAGAGTTCCTACCCCATGAAGCTCACATAATAAAAGGTATTCGTCTAAGTATCCGAGATATCCCAGATAAACAGGTGTGGCAAGCTTCAACTCATGGTGTTTATACCACTTGGATAGCTTACAAGTTGCTGGCTTTGTCTGAGAGGAATAAAATTCCAACATGTTCAACAAATAGAAGCTATAACCAAATATGGAAGGGCATATGGAGTTTGCATGTTCCATACAAGGTCAAGCATATAATTTGGAGAGCCGCAAACGATGCATTGCCAACTTTGTTTAACTTGCAGCGAAGAAGGGTTGTCCAAACAGCTTACTGTCCAAATTGTAAAGCTGATTGTGAGGATACTATACATGCTTTATGGGGCTGTCACAGGTTGTTTGTTATATGGGAGGCTGATGTGGAAGTAATGAAGTGCACAAAACATAAGTTCTCCGCTTTTGCTGATTTGTTGGACTTGTTGTTCTCTTTAAGGGACCGAATTGATGTTAACCTCTTAGGTATTATTATGTGGCTAATCTGGAATAGAAGAAACTCGGCTAGAGTGGGGGATTCTGTTGTTGAGTACCACCACATATGGGCTACAACAGAGAAGTTCTTGTTGGATTTTCAGTCCGCCCAGGTGCAGGAACAACGGGTTCAAACAACTTGCTCAAGAGTTGTTAGGTGGATGCCCCTCATTTCTCCTCTTTACAAAATGAACTTTGATGGGGCTCTGTTTAGTGATCTCGGTGCTGCTGGCTTAGGTGTGGTGATCTATGATCCGAGTGGGCAAGTTGTGGGAGCCTTGGCAGAACACATCCCAATCCCTAGGTCTGCTGCAACTGTGGAAGCTCTAGCGTGTCGCAGAGCTCTAAATTTTGCTAAAGAGTTAAGTATTTTTGATGTAGTTTGTGAAGGTGATGCAGAAGTTATTATTAGAGCTTTACAATCTAGGGAGGTTGTTCATCCAGAGTATGGTCATGTGTTGTAGGACACCCTTGTTTTGGCACATGTTTTTAGAGTTTGTAATTTTGTTCATGTAAAACGTGTAGGTAACTCGATTGCCCATTTTCTTGCCAGACGTTCTAAGTCAAGCAATGAGCTGCAGGTTTGGCTTGAGGTCATTCCTGAGGATATAACTCCTCTTGTAATGAGGGATTCTTTGTAATTCCCCTCTTTATGTTTTTAATATATTTTGGCCTTCGGGTCTGGATTCTCAAAAAAAAAAAAAAAAAAACTTTATCCCACGTTTAGAAAAAGAGATAGAAGAATATTTTATGCAAGCTATCTTAAGGATTAGAATATTCTTTTTAGGTTTTCTTGCACTTAATGTAGGAGAATATATGAATGTAACAGGTATATATGTAACCAAATTTGTCAAATCAATATATTCAAAAAAATTGTCAAATCTGAAAAAAAAAAAAAAAAAAAAAAAAAAAAAAAAAAGAAGAAGAAGAAGAAGAAGAAGAAGAAGAAGAAGAAAAGAAAAAAAAAAAGAAAAAGGTATATGAACCCATTCTTTTACACCCAAGAAATTACATTTTTTTTCACCCTAAATTATATTTCGTTTTATACTTATCTTTTGAACTACAAAAATATATGATTAACTCCATAAACTAAAACTCATGTAATACTTTAGATCCTCCCATCACCTTCTCAGTTGAGTTTAACGGAATATAGCATTAAAAAACCAACGTTTGTTTTGGAGAGGGGTGAATTGGTATTTTAATACTAAATTTTGTTAGACTTAACCTCAAAATAATTGGCAAAAAGTTAATTGCCCGTTTAGCAACAATATTTAATTATTGTTGTTCAGTTTTTAGTATTGTAAAAATACGTGTTTGAGTGTTATAAAAATACGTGTCAGAAGTATTATTGTTGTTTAAATACTGAAAACTATTGTTTAAACAACAGTTCCAAACAATCCCTAAATGTTGCAAAGTTATCTATTTTGAATGCGCGGCCTCATCCAGATGAAATTTAGAGTGAAAAAGTATTTTTTTTTTTTCCTTTTCACAAAAAAATGAGTTTCATGTCGGTAAACACATTTTGGTCCCTACATTTTCAGTCGATTCCCGTTTTAGTCCCTAAGTTTTTTTTTTTACCGCTTTTAGTCCCTCTCCTGAAAAACGGTTCCATTTTAGTCCCTACCGTTACATCATAAACGGATATTGCTGATGTGACAAACGGCATGCACTGTTGGCCTGACGTGGTCATTAAAATAATAATAAAAAATGCCACGTCAGCATTTAAATTAAAAAAATTAAAAACAGAATTAAAAACTAAAAATCATATGAACTAAGATCTAAATGTGTCTTGAACAAGAACACCAAGAACACAAACTCAAATCCAAGAACACAAACCCAGAAATTAAAAAAAAAAAAAAAAAAAGTAGATGATGACAAAGTTTGTTAATAAGTCACAATTTGTTTTATTTTAGGCTAAGAAAGTAAAAAGCCAAGTAGAAAGAAAAAAAAAAATCCCAGCAACTAGATCCTAGATCCATCATCTATCCTGGGCCTCAAACAAAGAACGCCGCACAACAACATTATAAAATTTCAAAAATCCAAAATCAAAATTTAAACAAAAGTCCAAAAAAAAAAAAAAAAAAAAATCGGCACTCTCACTGTCTCACACTTCCCTCTCCAACACACACACGCAAACGCAAACAAAAACACAAACACACAATCCACTTTCCTTCTTCTTCGAACTCTCCGACCACCAATACCACACACAAAAAACCGCAGCGTTTTTCATCGAGCTCCCACATGTCTATACTGTAATAATGACCCGGACCCGTTTGTTCCGTTCTCGGAGCTCCGAAGAAAAAGAAGAAGAAGAAGAACAACATTACAGCAAGCACAATATCACAACAAGCACAGGCATGAGAGTTATAGTGCCTCTACAAGGCGTGGTTCAAGGACGAGGTGGCCTTTTCTTAGGCTCTGTAATTCCACATTTCAGATCAGATGCTTTTAATTCTACTTAAATGTACAGAACTTAATTTGTGAGGAAATTCAAGGCTATGTTTGTTCTTTTAGCACAGATCACATTATCATGCTTTGATGGTTTTTTTTTTTTTTTTTTAATTTCTGGGTTTGTGTTCTTGAATTTGAGTTTGTGTTCTTGGTGTTCTTGTTCAAGACACATTTAGATCTTAGTTCATATGATTTTTAGTTTTTAATTCTGTTTTTAATTTTTTTTATTTAGTTAAAATTAATAAATTAATTTTTTTAATTTAAATGCTGACGTGGCATTTTTTATTATTATTTTAATGACCACGTCAGGCCAACAGTGCATGCCATTTGCCACATCAGCAATATCCGTTTATGATGTAACGGTAGGGACTAAAATGGAACCGTTTTTCAGGAGAGGGACTAAAAGCGGTAAAAAAAACTTAGGGACTAAAACGGGAATCGACTGAAAATGTAGGGACCAAAATGTGTTTTTCGCCAATAATTGGCAAAAAGTTAATTGCCCGTTTAGCAATAATATTTAATTATTGTTGTTCAGTTTTTAGTATTGTAAAAATACGTGTTTGAGTGTTATAAAAATACGTGTCAGAAGTATTATTATTGTTTAAATACTGAAAACTATTGTTTAAACAACAGTTCCAAACAATCCCTAAATGTTGCAAAGTTATCTATTTTGAATGCGCGGCCTCATCCAGATGAAATTTAGAGTGAAAAAGTATTTTTTTTCCTTTTCACAAAAAAATGAGTTTCATGTCGGTAAAAGTCCTCTTTTATTTTTATTTTTATTTTTTATGAGTTTCATGTCGGTAAAGGTCCTCTTTTATTTTTTATGAGTTTCATGTCGGTAAAGGTCCTCTTTTATTTTTTTTGTGCGAATGAGTTTCGCGTTAGAGTGAACGTACATACAGTTTCATTCCAAAGGTAGAGAAATTCCGGAAAGTGACTCATCAAATTTTTTTTTTCCTTGGTCTTAAGTCAATATTCCTTGCTCAAATCCTGTTAATTAAAGAAAAAAATTTTAAAAAAAAATCAGATCGTAGATCTTTATTCGCGGAAGAAACGTGTCACGCGTAAGACCATAATATGAGTATGAGGTGTCACCGCCACCTGATTTGAGTCATACGTGGGAAAGATCCTCAAGAAAGAGGTGTCACCGCCCAATGTCTGCAACTATATATATAAAAATCCTCAAAAAAGATCAGATACAGAAACTGGGTCTAACTGTTTCTCTAAAGCTCTCGATCTCTTCAACCAAAATGTCGCAGTTGTTGAACAAAGCTAAGAACTTCGTGGTAGAGAATGTGGCCAACGTAAAGAAGCCAGAGGCTAGTATCAATGATGTTGATTTCAAGCGTGTGAGCGGTGATTCTGTGGAGTACCTCGCTAAGGTCTCTGTGACCAACCCTTATGGACATCCCATACCCATTTGCGAGATCTCTTACACTCTCAAGAGTGCTGGCAGGTAGCTTCTTTTTTTTTTTTTTATATATATATATATTTTTTATCTCGTTGCTATATAATACTACATATCATGATCTTAGCTTTGCTTTTGATTTTTTTTTTTTTCTCATTTTATGTGGTCGATGATGTTTTTGTGATCAGTGTTTTAGGTGAGAGTTGGGGTGGTATTTTTATCAAAATATCCTTTAATTTTGTCTTTATTTAAAATATAAAGGGGTAAGGTCATTTTTGAACAAAAAAAATGAAAAATTCAAGATAAGCCTTTTAAATAGAATAATAATAATGATGATGATGATGGGATAATACCGAATTCAATGACATTTATATGTTTTTCATTTGCACCATGGAACATGGACATTACTCCAACTTTGTTCATTTTAATCTAGTTACAATTCTTCGGTACGTGGTACCTTATAGCAGTTTCAAAGAGTGTGATCTCTTTTTGCTTGTGGCTTCTTAAAGCATTTTTTTTTTTTTGGTTTCTTGAAGCATTTTTAAAGAGGAAAAAAAAAAAGAAAAAGAAAAAGAAAAAAATCAATTTAAGCATATGCTTGAAGGGAATTTAGAGCTTCCACAATACCACATCCTTTTTGCTTTATTAAACATCTAAAAATTCCTTTGAAGAATCTGCCGCGGGCATATGCTCAGAAGATGAAGTTCTGACTGGACGATATTTGATCGACACTTTTTATCTTTGGTATACAATTATGCATACTTTATCAAAGTTATTATGGTTTCCAAGGGTTAAAAGCTACAATGATCAATTCTTTGAGAAACCATGATGTTTCCTTGGCCTCTTCGGTTATTTGATTAAGGAGGCAAAAACTCTCATAGGTTCCTTTCATGTTTATAGTTGTTCACATATTAAGAGATAAATGGAAATTCGTTGCACATTACCTTACTAGATATGCTAGTCATGTTAGTGTGAATAGATATGGATTGGGGATATTCCATCATCTTAATTCTTAATACTAAGAATTCAAACAAATTTAAAATTCGTTCAAAGCTATTTAGACTATTTGTGGTAAACACTCCTTTTCCTCTCTCAAACAAATTGAAATTGAAATTTTTCTATTTGAAATTGTCTTAGGTTTAATTCCTATTAATTCCTTTGGCTTGATTATTTGTAACTGCATATTTACCATATAGACGTGGTGATCAAATTTAAAATTCCTTTTCTTTTTGATCTCGTTGTAAATTATAATAACTTAATTTTTTGTTTTAAATGTGAAAGATATGGATTGATAAAAACAAAATTAAATTTGCAATAATTTATGGTAATTTTATGTATGTGTGGGTCAGGGTGATTGCATCAGGGACAGTACCAGACCCAGGGTCCCTGAAGGCGAGTGACACAACATTGCTAGAGGTTCCAGTGAAGGTGGCACACAGTATATTGGTGAGCTTGGCAAAGGATGTTTGTACAGATGGGGACATAGACTATGAGTTGGATTTGGGTATCACTATTGACCTTCCCATCATTGGAAACTTTACCATTCCCCTTTCTACCAAGGGAGAAGTCAAGCTACCCACCCTCTCTGACATGTTTTAACTTTAAGTTTCAATGGTTGGATGATGAATAACAACTACTTCTTGTATCCTATTCCTATCTTCAATTTTTGTTGCATAAATACATATTGGAATTTTCCTTTTAGCGTGCTGTATGCCAACTGCCAAGTCAATAATTGTTCCCAAGTTTTATCTATACAATGGCGTAATCTCTCTAATTATTACGACCAATACCACAGGCAATAATTGCTCAACTGATAATTGTAAATTTATATCTCACCAACCAAAATTGATTCTATCAAAAAAAAAAAAAAGTGTTAATTCATTTTTGAATATCAAAATACTTTTAGATTACAACGTTTCTCAAGATCAAACTTATTTCAAATTTTTGTCAAATTGATCTATATGTGGACTGGAATGTACATCAACCAAGATATACCAGTGAATTCCCACCCACGAAAAGATACATCAGTGAATTGTCTAAAACTAACAAACTAAAACCTTTTCATTCGTGATGTAGAATGTACTGTTGATTAGTAAAAATAAAAGGTAAGGAAAAATTTCATTTTAAACCCTATAGTTAGGATGCTAACAGATAACAGATTAAATCTTGAGGTCAAAATTCTTGTAACACTACACTTTGATTTAAAGTAAGGTTGTAAATAAGTCGAACCAAGTATATTTTTTCAGGTTTATTCATTTAATTTTATTTAAAACATAAGCCGAGTTCAAGCTTATCTTCAAACAATATTAACATGTTTATATTTGATTCATTTTTTTGTTGAACATGTTCAACTTTATCTTAATAAAGTTACTTGATGTCTTTTTTCATATACACAAAAGAAAACATGACTAAAAATTTCTTTTCCATATACAATTCATGAGCCACTAATTTATAATAGGACGTCCTTTATAACATATAGTTATATACTATTATAGCTTCACTTAACCATTAAATTATTTAATAGATCTTCCTCGGCTCTCCAAACCTTTCCGCTTTGAAGAAATGTGGAATTCAGATAGTGGATGTACAAACACCATTGGATCCGTTTGGGCTTCAGATATTAATTATGGTCCATCAATCCGTGTGATCAAGAAGATTGATAAGTGTGGGTAGGAATTGAAGAGGTGGAGCAAACAGCATTTTGGCAACGTGAGGAGAGAGTTAGAGAAGCTACAGGCAGAACTCAAAACCGCTGAAAGGGAAGCTATTCGAACAGGAGTGAATTTTCGGGTTCAGGATATTAAAAAGGAGATAACCGAACTTCTTGACAAAGAGACTCGGATGTGGTTGCAAAGGTCAAAGACTTATTGGGCGACTCACGGTGATAGAAATTCCATTTACTTTCATAGCAAAGCCACCCAGAGGAAAAAAGAATTTGATTCAAAGGATCCGAATGAGTAATGGTGAATGAACCTCAAAACAGGAGGATATAACTGATACCTTGGTTTCATATTACCAAAACCTTTTCACGTCAGTAGCTCCACAATCTACGGATGCAGCAGTTAGCACCATTCACAGGATAATCACAGCAGATATGGATGCCCAGTTATCATCAGATTTTATGGAATGGGAAGTAAAAGAAGCAATCAAACAGATGGTCCCCCTAAAAGCTCTTGGACCAGACGGAATGCCCCCTATTTTCTACTAACAGTACTACTAGCATGTCCTTGGTGATGAGGTAACCCAATTTGTCCTCCACTTCCTCAATAATGCTTCCTTACCACATCAACTCAATCATACCTTCATTACTCTTATTCCCAAGGTCAAAAATCCAGAGTTTGTGTCGGAATTTAGACCCATTAGTCTATGCAATGTCCTTTATAAAATTTTTTCGAAAGTTTTGGCTAACAGACTAAAGAAAATTTTGCCCAAAATCGTTACTGAACACCAAAGTACTTTCACAAAAAGCTGTCTCATGTTTAATAGTATTCTAGTAGTGTTTGAGTCCCTTCACAGCATGCAGAAACATATTGGGAAAGTTGATTTTATGGCTATAAAGTTAGATATGAGTAAGGCCTATGACAGGCTTAAATGGTCCTACTTGGAAGCAGTGACGAGGAAGATTGGTTTTAATGAGCAATGGATAAGTCTCATGATGGTTTGTGTCTCATCTGTCTCCTATTCCATCTTGGTAAATGGTGAGCCAAAGGGTTTGATCACCCCATCTAGAGGTATTCCCCAAGGGGACCCTTTTTCCCCATTCCTCTTCCTCCTTTGCATCGAAGGCTTACATGGTCTGATTTCTCAAGTTGCAGTTCAAGGGGAGATTCGGGGCTATTCTCTTTGTAGATACAGCCCAAGACTAACCTATTTATTGTTCACAAACTGATAGGCCAAGAATGTATTGACCCATTGTGATAAATTAATCAAGGGATAATTACAGTAAACCCACCTGAGGTTTGACCCGTTTTCACGTTGCCTACCTGTGGTTCAAAACTTATCACTTTGCCCACCTATACATCAATCTGTTACCCCCCCGTTACCCACCTCACCCTCAGACGTTAGAAAAACACCATTTTATGCCAAATTAGAACATTACACGGATCAAACAACGCGAACTCACTCTCTTTTCCTCACGAGCCCTACAAACGTGAAAATCCCTGTAACGCTGGGGTTTTGATTTTTCTGATCGTGCTTTCGTGTGAGGGTGAGGTTCTGACTTTGGGTTGTCTTGAGTCGTTGAATATTCGAAGATAGATCATCACCAGGTACGACATTTCTACTTTATGGTTCTGAGCTGGTACGACATTTCTGCTTTATGGTTCTGAGCTGGGGTTTCAAGTTTTGATGATAGCGTTGATTCACAGGAAGTTGATAATCGATGTCTTCTTCGAGTGGAAATTACTCAGGTTCATGTGGGCATTTGTGTACATATGAGACTTATGTGCTGAGAACAAGTCTGACAGTGGATAATTTTGGGAGAAGGTTTCTGGGTTGTAGTCGATATAAGGTAAGTATACTTTTTACTTAATCTAGCTGATTCACATGAGATTGGAATGTGATGTGTTCAATTCAATTTATGAACAGATTGGTCCCAAGTGCCCTTTCTTTAGATGGATTGATAATCCCACTTGTGTGCGTGGGAATGAAGCTGCCCATTTGGTGCAACAAAAGCTGGATTTACTGCGGAGTGAGCTGCAACTTGCACGTGAAAGGGAAAGAGAAGCTACCCAAGCAGCAGCAGAAGCTACCCAAATGGCAGAAATTGCTCAAGACAGGGCAGCAAAAGCCATTGAGAGGGAGAGAAAGTTTCGAACTTCCTCTGTTCAAGCCAAGGAGATAGCAGTGAGAGCTTTAAAGCAAGAGAGAAAGTGCAGAATTGCACTAATTCTGTCATGGTTTTTTTTTTTTTTTTGTTTTGGTTATGTTGTTTTCATGTTTTGGCTAAAGTGAAAATGTTGGAATGATGAGATTGAGTCTGCCTGATGGATTGTAATATAAGCTGGTCCTCAATTGTATTGTAATAGAACTATGAAAGAATTTTTTGAGAATGAGAACTATGTAAGGTGGTAGATGCTATTGGCTTGAAGCCACTTAATAATATAAGCCTTTTTAAGATAAAGTGTTGTTTATGTTAGATGCTGTTGGTATTTTTGTTTAAAGTGAATTGGCTACTTGTGAGCTGTGAGCTGTTGGTGTTGGTGTTTTGTTGGATGTTGTGAGCTATGTTGGTTTGTGCATAAAGTGCATTGTGTGAAGACAATTGTGTTGAAAGTGAGTTTAAAGTGCATTGTGTGAAGACAATTGTGTTGAAAGTGAATTTAAAGTGCATGACAATTTGTCAACTTGCAAGAAAAGACAACAAATTCAACACATACACCTGCTATTCAACACATAGACAATTGTGTTGAAAGTGAATTTAAAGTGCATGACAATCTGTCAACTTGCAAGAAAAGACAACAAATTCAACACATACACCTGCTATTCAACACATACACCCTGCACACATAAACAAACTCATATAATAATAACTCATATGACAAACTGCAATAATCAGAACAATAATTCTGAACACCTGTCATTAAGTTGGGAAATTGTATACATATTTTAAGGTGGCATTGAATAGTCTTTCATCAACCACCAGTAAATATAAGGCATTTGGTACAACAACCAAAACAGTTGCAGCTGCCCAATGTTTACAAAACTTACAAAAATACAAAAAGTGTTTGAACAGCTATATCAAAAAATGTCTTGCCATTGTCTGCTCTGCCATTGTCTACAAACTACATAAAACCCTAACACTACATAACCCTAATACATTATACATAGCGACAAAAGTGTCTTGACTTAGTCTTCATTTACTGCCCCTGCCCCTGCCCCTGCCTTTCCCACCACAGCTGGCCTTTCCACCTCTTGTTCTACATTTCTGAGCTATAGCTGCATCACCCCTTCCTCTCAAAGCAGCTCCTCTGGTAGCAGGTGGTCTTGTAGGCTACAAAGTACAAGAATTCACATGTTAGCTACCAACATCACAGTTTTATGAATAAAACATCAAACCTAACACTACAGTACCTGTGATGATAGTGGTCTACTGTCCCATGTTTCTGTAGGGGTGTGTGGTGTTGGCTGGCTTGAAGAGAACCAAGGAGTTCCTCTAACTGTGTACCTGAAGTTTGAAGAGTACCATTGACTTGGGTTCTGTGACCATGGAGCTGGTGGCCCTAACCATGGAGCTTGTGGCTGTGGAGCTGGAGCTTATGGCTGTGACCCTGCTGCCTGGTTGGATGAGGCCATAGTGTAAGGTTGATGTGTTGGTGGGGGCTGAGCTGAGGATTGGGTCTGTGATGAAGATGGGGCCTGGGATCCTTGTTTGTGTGTAGAAGGCCTTCCACTTCCCTGCAACCAAATATGAGCATGTTTTTACAGTGTCAGTTATTGGAATTTTGCATTTGAATAAAAAAATTTTGTAAAAACTTACAGATTTCCCTTTCTGCAATCTCTGCCTCCTCTCCCATGCTGTCTCACCAGTGACATTGGCCTTACATCCCCTTGCATTGTGCCCTTCCTGTTGACACCTTCCACACCTCACTGACCTGTTTCCTCTAGACACCTTATAAGGGTTCGGCTCATCAGCATCTCTCTTCCTCTTCATGGGTGGCCTGCCTGGTGGCTTATAGACAGTAGGTGCAACAGGCTTGGGTTGGCCACTTGACATCCACTCAGACTGGCCAGGCATGGGAGGTATGGGTGTCTTGTATGTCTCCACATAAGCATCCTTGTAGTAGCATGGATGGGTGTACTCTTCTGGTTTCTCACGATTCACAAAAATGGCTGCAACTCCATGCTTGCAAGGGATTCCTGTCAAGTCCCATACTCTACAACTGCATGTCCTATTTATCAAGTCCACCACATGCCTTTCCCTCTCATTGTCAACCTCATACACAAACCTCCCAGAAGGAACTGCACAGAAACTCTTACACTCTAATTTTAACTGCTCCAACTTTTTTTGTATGCTTGGACACAAATTGCCACCATACTTTTCTATGCCAGCCTTCTTTATATACAGCCTGCTCATAAGCCTAACTCTGATCCACTCTAGCATTGATAAGATGGGCCTGTCTGTAGCCTTCACAATCATAAAGTTAAAACTCTCACTCAGATTGTTTACCATACAATCTGTCAAAGCTCTTGAAGAAAAGTGGGATCTGGTTCACTATGCAGGCTTTATATCAGCCAGGTACTGCCAAGCTTCTTCATCCAAACTTTTAAGATGGTCCATCCCTCTCTCAAATTCCCTGGCTGATGTTGTGCCAGCACACCTCCACAGTACACTCTTCAACTCCATGCCCTTATGGTTAACCTTGAAGTTGTTGTATATGTGCTTCACACAATACCTATACTCCACAGTTGGGAATAGAGTCTCCATTGCAGGTAAAAGACCCTGCAATCAAGTAAGCATTCAATGTTAGCAAGTAAGCATGTAAAAAGGTAAGCATGTAATGAAGTCATGAACAAGAGCTAGATGATAATACCTTCTGCCTGTCACTGATGAATACCAGATTGAGCTCATCTGGCCTGCCAATGTCATCAGCAAACTGCTCCAAGAACCAGGTCCAGCTATCCTTGTTCTCTTGCTCAACCACAGCCATTGCCACTAGGAATATATTGTCATTTCCATCCTTGGCAGTGGCAGACAATAATTGCCCACCAAACCTACCCTTCAAGTGGCATTCATCCAGCTCAACAAAGGGTTTACAACCACTTAGAAAGCCAACCTTCTGAGCATTGTACCTAATGTACATCCTTTTAAACTTGGGCTCTGCATTCTCATTTTCCATCTCTGTTTGCAGAATCACCCTACTTCCTACACCTGTCCTTAATATCATTTTTGCATAATCTCTAAGTAGGCTATACTGAGCCTCTTCATTCCCAGTAATCAGCCCCCTAGCTGCCTTCCTTGATCTATACACCTGACTAAGACTTAAATCAACTGAAATCTTCTACATCACATGGTGCTTAACACCTGAGACCTCCCAATTAGGATTCTTACTAAAATCCTTCAAATACCTCTTTGCCACATAGGCTGATGTAACTTGCCCATTTTTAAATGATAGGGGGTAGGTACACTCAGGATAAAGTGTCTTGATCTCAAATGTGCACTCTCCAGTCACCATTGAGGCATAACACCTCCATCCATAATTGTTCTTACAATGTACAGAAATCTTCTTCTTCTCATTCAACTTCCACTTGACATCAATGTGATTCTGAATCACATACTCCCTCAAAGCCTTCCTAAACACCTGGGAGTTTGGGAACTTCATCCCTTTTGCCAACCTAACATTTTCTATATCAGTCCTCTCTTTGAACTCCAAATTGCCAGGCCCCTGCTCATCATCAGAACTATCCACACTTGCAATATCATCCTCTAAAGTTGGTTCAGCCCACTCTTCATCTAAATCTATGTTTGGAGGAGGAACATTGCTTGGGCCAGGTGCATCTGTGTTTGGCTGAGGTGTATCAGTGTTTGGATGAGGTGTATCAGTGGTTGGAACAGTGTTAGGCTCATGTGGCACTGTGTGAGGTGGAGAAGACTCACCAAAAATGTCATCAGCAAAGTCTTCTCCTTCCAGGCCTTCATTCAACCAATCAAACTCCTCCTCCACACCATCACCCCCTGTAGCAGCTCCTGCACCACCCCTTACACCAGCCCCTGCACCCCCTATATCAGCCCCTGCACCAGCTTCTACACCAACCCTTGCACCATCAGGAACTTCAACTGCAAGTGGAGCATTACCACTCTCCACATACAGTATGATGGTGTCTCTTGGCCCTCCCTCATTAGGCTTCCACAAGGGTTCCACATCTTGATCATCTTCTATGAGCCTTAAGTCTTGCTCCAAGTTGCCCCCAGGACCTAAATAATGAACCCTACATGGTTCATCAATCCCCAATTCCTCACATATACCTTTTATTTCAAAATAACCAAGCAAATCAGCATCCCTATACACTATTTCAACTTTCCCACCAAAGTACTCTAAACTAGGGTTCCACACAAACGCACCCCCATAATGTACCTCCAATTTCACTTCAACATCCATCTGCAATAACAAATTACAAGTTGACACGTATACAATTAACAATTAAAGAATTGTAAACAACAAAAGAGGCAAAAGAGTAAACAGTTGCATGTTTCAGTTTTGCTTTTGGGATGCAACGCACACAGAGGGACCACATTTTCTGCTTTTCTTTTGATTTTGATTCTGTTTTACTAAATAGCACATGCAAACACTAAAAATTTCAACCCAATAGAAACTTGGGTCCACTGTGAGACACAATGACCATGACAGACAAAGTGCCTACAGACAAAATGCCCATAAACAAACACAAATCCAAAGAACAAGTGGTCACATTTTTCATAAATATCAACAAACACAACCAATATTCTCATTCCATTATATGTAACATTGACCATTGATTGATTACTAAAAAAAAAAATAAAACAACCACAAGCCCAAAGTAAAAACCTAAACAGTGACTGATTTCTTACCAGGATTTTAGTCACTCGAACAACCCGTTGCTCGTCTAGGTTTACACTTGCAGCAGTATGTCAATATCAGATGTAGAATGGATTTTTCGTGTTTGTAGGGCTCGTGAGGAAAAGAGAGTGAGTTCGCGTTGTTTGATCCGTGTAATGTTCTAATTTGGCATAAAAAGGTGTTTTTCTAACGTCTGAGGGTGAGGTGGGTAACGGGGGGGGGGGGGGGGTAACGGATTGATGTACAGGTGGGCAAAGTGATAAGTTTTGAACCACAGGTAGGCAACGTGAAAACGGGCCAAACCTCAGGTGAATTTACTGTAATTATCCCATTAATCAATTAATTAGTCAAGTTAATTAATTAATTCAATTAACATACAATACGTGTGGTAGCACAAACAAATCACCAACTAAGTTAATATGCAGCGGAAAATAAATTTGACACAGTGATTTGTTTACGAATGGGGAAAACCTCCAAGGCAAAAACCCTACCGGGTGATTTTAAGGTCATCACTTCCGAGAATCCATTATTATCACAACAAGCGGTTACAAGTAAAGGAATCCCAGTACCTTATACCAACCTATGGTTAAACCCTTATCCCAATACCCAATTGGATTTGTTCTGTAATGACAATCTCTCCTTTCAATGCACGACTCCTAGTATGTAACTAACCAATTGATGCACAGATCCAAGTACGTGATTAACCACTTACTTGAGAAGGATGTTGGCTGCAAAGTTCTTCAGTTCATCAACACGATGAAGATCACAAAGCTCCTTGGTTACAAAACCCTACGACGTATAAATGTAGCAGATTCTTGAAGAGAAAGATGAACTAGGGCATATGTCTCTGGTCATAATATGCTTGTGTAAAACCTTTGCATCAAGTTGCACTCACTTGCATCCACTATGATGGTCTTTAAAATAATCCTTATATATGTTTAAGGTTGTGAGAAAAGAAAGCCCAAACATGTATACATGGATTGGAGTGAAATCAGATCTGAAAAACTGATTTTCTTAAATCTCGATAGATAGGGTATCTATCGAGCAACTGTCGAGCATCAGGTAAAAGCTGCCTTTTAAACCTTGATAGATGCTATCTGTCGAGTTTTAAAATTTAGCACTTCTTCACTTGTTTCTTAGACAAACTTGCATGGTTTTAACACTTGGATTTGAACTCTTGTTCCTTGAAACATTAAACACATCCTAGATCTATCTAATTACAAGTAAAGTGTGTTTTGTCAAAGGATTAGCCAATTCTATATTGACATATGTTTCTAATATGATTCACATATGTCCTAACAATCTTCCTCTTTGACAATCCGTGACAAAACCACAACAAACAAATGAACATATGAGATAAGTCATAAATCACTCAATTCATACTCACTTGTTGAATACAATAAAATCTATCCTAACACAAACTCTTTTAAAACTTTGCAAGAAGAGAGTTCATGGCAAGAAAGACTTTGACAACCTGTAT
This sequence comes from Quercus tomentella, assembly GCA_028535165.1. NCBI lineage: Eukaryota > Viridiplantae > Streptophyta > Magnoliopsida > Fagales > Fagaceae > Quercus > Quercus tomentella. Next base: position 48,837,385 of record JAPQVY010000156.1, read on the forward strand.
TTCTGAAACACTTTAAACAAAACTTATCATGGCATCTTAGTGTGAAACAGAAATAAAAGATTGCATACAATAAATAAGAAGCATGTGCATAAAGAGAGAAAAGAAACAACACATGAAGAGATAGATGAATAAACATACATCAACACATACACACACACATATATATATATCAAACGATAAGTACAATGTATGTCAAATGGTCATAAGACCGGTATACATGAGGTAAAAGTAAAAGAAAGAAAAGAAAAATATAGAATAACCTTACTACATCCCTCAAAATATAAACACTCCCCCTATCACAAAAATGTCCTATGCTGACTCTCCCCCTAAATACACGACTACTCTCATCCCAAATCTACTCTCCCTTTTTGTCATGAATGACAAAGGGTAAGTAACTCAAGTAGTCATCTTGTCGTCATCAGAAGAGCTAACATCATCGTCCTCATTAGCATCATCACTACCGGAGCCATCATTACTCTTATCCTCTGAAGCCGGTGGAGATGGAGAAGAAGCAGTGAAACCACCCATGACAGCCTGTCGTCGTGCGATACGACTAACATGAGTGTTCACCTGACACAACTCATCACTAAGAGTGTCAAGGTAAGCATCCATGCGCACAAGCTATGCCATGATGGCCTTAAGAGTCATTTCACCAGCAGAAGAAGAAGGAGCAGAGGTGGATGGAACGGAAGAAGCCGGAGGAGTCGCCATCTCGGTCCGCGGCCGTTTCGGTTGAAGTTGGGCCTCGCTTCGTCTAATGGCAGCAGTGTTTATGGCACACATAGGAGAGAAGTGTGTAGACTCTGGATAGGAGACAGAAAAATGGTAGAGAATCCATGTGATAGCCAAAGGAAAAATGAACTTATCACGGGCCGCCATATCCTTATAGACATCTATAAGGGAGAGTACAAAGTGAAAGGGAAAATCAATGGTAAGTCCATCAAGAAAGGATAACAAAAATCGAGCACGAGGCTCAGTGATGGAGTTATAGTGAGATAAAGGATGAATAACGAATGTCATCACCATGTTAAGGAATCTCGGACCTTTTGCAAAGCCCGAGCAAAGGGTGTTTTGACGGTCACCCCAAGATGAATGTGTCTCACAGAAGTGAGACGAGAGTTCGTCTTTGGACACAGTCCTAAGACGCTTACAGCCAGGGTAATTAGCAAACTCTACCCTCGGTATGTGTAGCACCTCGAATATAAGATCCGAATAGACTACCATGCGCGTATCCCGAACGTGAGTGATAAAATGAGGTACAGAATAGTCAAATTCATGCATGTTGGAGTAAAACTCTTGTATGATCACGGAAGGACAGGTGACCGGGATGCCACACAATGACTCCCAACCCCTACTGTAGATGACAGTGGGAAGGTCAGTATCGGAAAAAACTGATAGAATGACTTGGCATTTCGAATGAATGCCACGTCGTGAAAAGTTCTCTGAAAAGTCCTTACAGGCTTTATCATCATGGAACTTGACGTGAGATGGAGTAGAATCAGCAGGGGGAGAAGAGGAAGATGCCTCAGAACGAAGAGGGTTCTAGGACGGAGTGGATTTCCATTTAGATGCCACAGAGCAACTAACGAAAGAAAGAGAGAGAGAGAGAAACACGCAGAAAAGCACCAATAGTTTAATATCAATATGATAGAAACAAAAAAAAAAAAATGGTACGTATGCATGAAAAATGCATGAGCATGTGACATGCAAAAGTAAAAACATCATGGGCTCAGCCCAATCCAAACCTAACAGCACACATCATTTCAACATATTAAGCAAACATCTAAAATGCATGAATCATTGTTAAAATGAAAATGTGATGCAATGCATGATGATTTAAACTCATTTAAACAAAAACCAACCCAAAAATTTTGTGAAAAACTCATCAATTTTGAAAAACCCCAAATAAAAAAAAAATAAAAAAAATCCCAAAAGTTAGGTCAAAACAATGAAATGCATGATAAAATGAGTGAAATGAGATCATACCAAAGGAGGAAGAAGATCTTTAGGCCGAAAACCTTTTGGGTTTGAGGTTTAGAGAGAGAGAAAGATGAGTTTAGGAAGGTGAGGAGAAAATTTCTATCGAGAGAGATTGGGAAGAAATGAGAGAAATCTCGCGCTGACCCTATATATAGAAATAAACGCAGCTTGATGGATCGGCAGGTGTTGAGAATTAAAATTTGCCAAAAGAAGTTATCGAGCATCTATCGAGAAGCTATCGAGAGGTGTCCACAACAAAGTGACCTCGATGGATTGAGAAACTATTAAGAATCTATCGAGCATACAGAAACTTCCTCGATGGATCGAGAAGCTATTAAGAAGCTATTGCGCCTGATTCTAAAAAACCTCGATGGATCAAAATTGCGATAACAGCTATCGAGAAAGGAAGCTCAAGAGGCTCAATAGATAGCCTAGTTGTTGAGAGGTATCTAGAAGCTGTTGAGATAGCACAAAAACAGTTTTTCATAGAAGAGAAAAACACAGATATGAATGCAATCAAGCATACCAAAGATCCAAACAACATTTTAAGCTCTTAAAAACATCTCTTAACAGGAAAATGTCAATCATTTAGATCCAAAATACACACACACACACACACACACACACAACAAGTCTAACCAATTTTATATTTCAAAAACAAGTCAAGACAGTTTAGTGAGTATATATTAACACATGTATTTCTTGTGATGGCCAAATCACATTGTACCTACACATGTATCAAGAGCAGCAAAGAATATTGTGTGTTGTGTGTGAAAAATATCGCAAGATTGCATAAGTGTCTACATGTTATGACGATTTGAGATATGAGAAAATCACTTTAACTTACACATAATCATAACTGCTTGATGGAGACTATCACCTTCGAGGTACATCCTATAACTCCCACATCTCCTAGAAGACACGCTTGCAATCATATATAAAACATTTTGACTCTTTTTGCTTTTATTTTTCTTTGCATATTTTCTTTTGTTAAGCATATCAGGCATTGGCATACAAGAGAGAGAAAAGAAATTCCCAATGATGTTAAGCTTTTGACATTGCACTTTTGCTATGCTGAAGCATATAGATGTCATTTCATGATTGGCGGGCAACAGTGGTGAGATGGTTATTTATGCATTTCTCTTAGGATTTTCTAGTACTTCTCATCAAAAAGAGTGATATGAGTATTAAGTACAAGAGATTACTTAATCTTACTCATTACAAACACGAGCTACAAAGCTCATTTGCTTAGTTGTGCATAAAGATGCTCATCTAAACTACAAAATGATACAAAGTTTAGAAAACTTTATTTCAATGGCCATTCAAGGTACACAAGTACCAATGTACACAAAACACATAATGTTTTTATATTTTTCTGATTTAATTTTTTTTTAATTTCTATGAAAAGCAAAATAAAACAAAACTGAAAATAAACAAACAAAAACATGTTAAACAAAGCAAAGCATAAAACTAGACTGACTCATAACAAGAAGGCAAAACACACAAGTAATGCATACTCAAAAACAAGAAAGGGGAGAGAGAGAAGAAGTGACTAAATCACTTAGAGCCTTTTTCCTTCCACACCTTGGAAGAACCTTTCCATTTTGCAAACCCTTGATCTGGCAGTGAGGGGGAAGAATTGAAACTGTTCAAGTTCGAAAGGAACATGACAGCTTTCAGTAGATTTCCAAGAGGAGCAAAGGAGGATGAAAACTAATTTTGGCTTCCCGATGAGATCATACTGTTGCTCTGTTGAGTGGCTAACCACTTATAGTAATTTGGTCGAGTGTGTCTAGCTGCTCTACATGATGACAGAGATGCTGCTTCTTCTGTTTAAATTTTTGAGTGTTTCCCTTCTTAGCCCTAGGGTTTTTAGTCTCTTTCTTATCAAGCCTAGGGGGGGCTTTTAAGATAGATTTACCTTTGTCTATGTTCTCACTAGCTAATACAGTTTTGACATCATTATTCTCAGATTCAACATTATTAGCAGGTAAAACAAAAATAGTAGTATTAGTAGAAGCAATACTAGGAGAAGAGAAATCATACCTTAAACCGGTTCGATCAGAAACAGATTTCTGAAGGCTGAGCATCTCGTCAAGCTTTGCACTTGAAATCCTTTCCAACTGAACTGTGACTTAAAATAGCTCTGCCTCAAGCTTCTTGGTATTCTCCGTCAAGAAAATGTTCTTAAATCGCAGTGCTCCAATGGTCTGATTGGCTTCATCAAACTTTGTGGAGAGCTCTTCTCGATCAAGTTCCACATCGCTCAGCTTCTTGGTGGCCAGCTAATATAGTTTCTCATGCTTCTCAGAAAGCTTATACAACTTTTCATAGGCTGTATGGATACCATCTTGATCGTCCATTTTCTTGAACTTATAATCCACCAAGTCCTCTTCATTATCCACATCTTCAACAATCCCCTTAGTAGGATTTACAGTGGTAGTGAAGGCATTTAGGATTTCATCATCCTCATTATCAGAATCATCCTTAGGCTCGGTGTCGCTCAAAGTTGCAGCAAGTGCCTTGCTCTTCCCAATGGTTTTGAGATACGTAGGATACTTTTGTTTCATGTAACCGAAGCCTTGACACCCAAAGCACTTCGGTCTTGAGGGAATAATGTAATGACTGCCATCCCTAACATCCTTCTTTGGTTCTGGACTGCTTGCAGTCTTTGTCAATTCCCTTGGCATTGGCATTCTTCATAAACTTTTTGAACTACCTTGTAATGTAGGATTTCATTTTGAATCTTCATCGTCAGAAGACTCATCTGTGTCACTGTTCTTGGCCTTCAATGCCATGCTCTTGCCCTTACTAGATTTCCCAATCCTTGTCAAACCCAACTCATAGGTCTGCAGATTACCAACCAGCTCTGTTAAAGGAATTTTGTCAATATCCTTTGATTCCTAAATTACGGTGATTTTGGCATGAAATCTTTCAGGTAGAGATCTAAGCACCTTTCTAAGAATCTTGGATTCGGGAATGATTTTCCCAAGATTAAAGGCTGAGTTCATTATGTCCTTGAGCTTGGAATAGAACTCATCGAATGACTTATCCTCCTCCATCTTGATTTCTTCAAAGCTTGTAGTAAGCCTCTGAAGCTTTGAATCCTTGACAGCCTTAGTTCCTTCATAGGTTGTTTGGAGGATGCTCCATGCTTCCTTTGCAGTTTTAGTAGATGATATCTTCTTAAACTCCTTATTCGTGACTACACTGAATAAGGCATTCAATGCCCTGCTGTTGAAGTTAGCCGCTTTGATCTTTGCATCATCCCAATCAGCCGGCATTCCTTAGGCTTGGTCTAGCCTATCTCCACAACTTGCCACACTTTTTCATCTAATAACTGCAAGAAAGCTCTCATGTGTACTTTCCAGTATGTATAGTTAGTGCCATCAAATAAAGGAGGTATAATTAAGGATTGTCCTCTATCCATGACAACAAGGGTCAATGGATCACACACCAAAGATTAACCCTAATCAGAGTGTGCCTGCTCTGATATCACTTGATAAGCCAAGAATGTATTGACCTTTTATGATAAATTAATCAATTAATTACCCAAGTTAATTAATTAATTTAATTAACATGCAATACGTGTGGTAGCACAAACAAATCACCAACTAAGTTAATATACAGTGGAAAATAAATTTGACACAGTGATTTGTTTACGAATGGGAAAAACATCTAAGGCAAAAACCCCATCGGGTGATTTTAAGGTCACCACTTCTGAGAATCCACTATTATCACAACAAGCGGTTACAAGTAAAGGAATTCTAGTACCTTATACCAACCTACAGTTGAACCCTTACCCCAATACCCAATTGGACCTGTTCTGTAGTGATAATCTCTCCTTTCAATGCATAGCTCCCAATACGTGACTAACCAATCAATGCACGGATCCAAGTACGTGACTAACCACCAACTTGAGAGGGATGTTGGCTGCAAAGTTCTCTAGTTTATCAACACGATAAAGATCACAAAACTCCTTGATTACAAAACCCTATGGCGTACAAACGCAGCAGCTTCTTGAAGAGAAAGATGAACTGGGGCATATGTCTCCGGTCACAATATGCTTGTGTAAAACCTTTTTATCAAGTTGCACTCACTTGCATCCATTGTGACGACCCTTAAAATAATCCTTATATATGTTTAGGGTTGTGAGAAAAGAAAGCCCAAACATGTAAACATGGATTGGAGTGAAATTAGATCTGAAAAACTGATTTTCTTAAATCTCGATAGATAGGGTATCTATCGAGCAGCTGTCGAGCATTGGGCAAAAGCTGCCTTTTAAACCTCGATAGATGCTATCTGTCGAGCTTTAAAATCCAGCACTTCTTTACTTGTTTCTTGGACAGACTTGCATGGCTTTAACACTTGGACTTGAACTCTTGTTCCTTGAAGCATTAAACACATCTTAGATCTACCCAATTACAAGTAAAGTGCGTTTTGTTAAAGGATTAGCCAATTCTATATTGACATATGTTCCTAACATGATTCACATATGTCCTAACATAGACGATAGTCTTTTGTTTTGTGGAGCCACAGATTTGGAGTGCTAGAAGGTCCTAAACATTTTAGATTCCTATGGAGAATGTTCAGGCCAGCAAATAAATAAAAGTAAGACCACTATCTTCTTTAGCAAATCTACTTTGAATGAGTAAAGGGAATGTATCAAAATTGCATTGGGAGTTCTGGAGATTAAGCAATATGAGAAGTATTTGGGTTTGCCTTCTTTGATTGGGAGAAGGAAAAAAGCTAGTTTTAATCACATAAAGGAGAAAATTTGGAGGAAACTTCAAGGATGGGAGGAAAATTTATTATCTTAAGCCGGAAGGGAAATATTGATCAAAGCGGTTGTCCAAGCAATTTCGACATACACGATGAATTGCTTCAAACTCCCAATAAGTCTATTAATGACATTGAAAGCCTCATTTGAAAAGAGATAGGAGAATAGGGTTCTAGGGTTAGGTGGGACGTTTGAGAAGTAGGTTAATTAGGCTAGTTGTCTTAGAATTTCACCAAAATAGAAATAGAGTGAATTGAGGTTTTTGTCCAAAAGTTGCATACACCACAAATTGGGCTCATACACATCTTATACCTGGCATACGCACCTTTTGTAAGCCTTAGGCAGATTAGGCCAAACATGGGCTTTTGGGTCACACTTGGGTTTGGGTTTGGGTTTGGTTTTGTTGAGCTGTTTTTGGAATAATTGACTCATTGGATCCACGCAAGGTGCTGATCATTTTGGTAACGACTTGATTTCTTGTCATTAAGGCTAGGGACCTTGGGTATAGGTCTACACACACCTTACCCTAATGTCATAGTGCAGAAACATCATTATCGACGCCTCACAGCTGCTCGACCATCGTGGTGACGCTCGTGCACATATGTGGAGGAGGTGTGTCATACCTCGGGTGAGTGACTGGAATATGAGTCGATTTTAAGTATATTACCAAGGGTAAGTGAAGTTGTCACCAATCATTGAGTTTTTCTAAGGTGTGATTGGTCACTCGACTCTATTCAATTTTATTATTGATCCTAGGTTAAGAAAAAGGGTATTTTTCCTAATCTAATGTGGATGGGCAAAAAATATTTATTCTTGAGTTCGAAAGTCTAGTTTCCTGTGGGGAAGGTGTTAGACAACCCATAATGCCTATCCGTGGATAGTCCTTTATTTTGGTAAAATCATAATTTTTAGACATTAGCAATTGAAAACAAGCTATTGGCATTAGCTTTTGGGGCTTTAAATGTGTTGGGGTTTGAGGTTTGATTTAGGAATGGGCATGGTCTCGATCGATGCTTTCCAAGCATGTTTGAAGTCATTGCCAAATTTCCATGGCGAAAATCTGCCAGAATTTCACCTTATTTTTGTGGCGAAAATCTGGTAGCGCTTCATCTCAGATGTGTCATAGCACGCAAAATGCTATTCTCACCAAGCTTTTGACGTGAGAATACGGCAATTGGGGATGCCTCATTTTCAAGGCGAAAATTCGGTAGAGTTTTGTGTTTGGTGCGCTATGGTGCACTGGCAGGGTTTTGTGTTTATGTATACAACGCGTATTGACATGCTCGCATCGTGACGAGCTGAAGCCCTCCAAAGTGTTAAGCATGTTGATATATGTCGCATACACGGAGAAACCAATGTCACTGGGTGACATAGATCAAGACAATCACACCGCGATGATCGTGCACATAATATAGCATGAATATGCACCTACGGCAATTGCCTTGAGCGCATACCCATACTACAAGGTTAAAAGCTCTCAGAGGGTCGCTCATGTAGCCACGAGAGTTTATCATACAAAGTGCACAATCACCCACACACACGTAGGCATATATATATATATATATATACATACATACATCATGCACAATACATCCACACAGAGCAGGAAAGTAAATTAGACATTGCCAACATTCTAAGGGTATGGCCCAACAAGGTACAAGAAATATAAAACAGACATTGCCATACCTAGGGAATGCAGCCCAAGCAAGGAGCAAGAAAATAAAAGGGGGTACATAGAGGGGGATCCTAATACATGCTCTAGAGAAGAGGCTTAAAGAGAGGGAAAGAGAAGACTGCTCTAGAGGGGCTAGGCCCCCTAATCTACTGTACATTGTCCTTTATGGGCTTGCATCCTTGCCCTTTTTGCGCGTGCCTAGGAGGTCACACTCTTGCTCCAAGTGTCCATGCTCCATGCGTGTACATGCAAGGACAAAAGAAACAAGCTAGCAGACAAGCAAGGAAACAAATGGAAGGAAAAGCATGTTAAAGACAAGCTGGAAAAGATGCCTAACGGGGGCGAACAAACATGTGTAGCATATGAAGAGGCAAACAAACATGTTATCAAATAAAAGGGGGTGTCCTAGGAGGCCAAATGTAGGTTTGGATTGAGTGTCCATAGTTTCATTGGATTGGAGTATGGATGACAGATAGACTCATGCATGAACATATAGGCAAGCGTACAAAGATGTAAAGAAGCAAAGAAAGCCAAACGGGTGGCACAAAGCAAGCAAGGCAAGCATGACAACATTGCACGGAGTGAAGAAAGGTTTAAATCAAGCACACCAACACCACAGAGGTGTATCTCACAAGTGGTTACATCCAAATAAACCCTAGGAGGGACGGAAGTAATCACACAAGCACAAGCCCACGGAGGCACAAAGCATGGCAAAACCTAGATCTAGAGAGACTAACATGGAGATAAAGTATAGAAACAAGCAAGCAAACATAGACATGTAAAGGAAATGATCCAAACCCTTTAATATAGTCCTAGGCATGAGGATGTAGGCTAGACCATAGGATCTAGATTTACACCCTACCAATTAGGGCCGAAACAAAGAAAGAGAAATAACAAGGGACAAAAAGGGCTAAAGTAGCACATGGCATAGCAACCAACATAGATCTAAGCACACAAGCATGGCACGGAGCACATAAACACATGGATCTAAGCATAGGGACAGAGATCTAAGCACTAACATGTAGATCTAAGCAAAAACATGGCAAAGAACACATAAGCATGTAGATCTAAGCATAAACATGACAAGGAGAATAAAAACATGTGGATCTAAGCACAAACATGAAATTTAGACATATCCTAACCCAAGAAGGCTAGGCCAACAACATCAAAGTGGTAAATCATGGCAAAAACAAGGAAACATGCTAGAAAAACTATGAAGATATACTAGGAAGCAAGAACATGCTAGGAAAAGTAATAAAAGCATTCGCAATAAAAACATTTTATTAAGCAAAAAGGAGCTAGGAAAAGCAATAAAGAGAAAGGGGTGTGGACTATAGCTAAAAAGCTACATCCACACCCCCTAAACCTCAAATCCAAGGTATGGAACCAAGGAGAGGAAGATTAGGTGCAAGAACATTGCCTTTAAGATTGTAGAGAAAAGATGAGAATCTAAGGTGTTTGAAGGTGTTTTGATGTGTTTGGATATGTTTGGGAGAGAAATTAGAGAGAGAAGAGAGAGAAGAGAGAGAGAATCTGCCCAAAACTGCTTAGAAAATCACATATATATATATATATATATATTTTTTTTTTTTTTGCAAAATGAGGGGTCTGGGGGCATTTATACTGGAAAAATGCCACTTTGGCTTCCGGCGCACCTTGTAGGGTTGTCGGCCACCTTGCTAATGTCAGCAATTTTGGCATTTTCCCAGTTCAACTTCGAACGCATATTTTAAGGCCTTCCTGGACTTGAATTGAGTTGATCTTTGTATCCCTAGAAAGCTCTGGATGTCTAGTTTCTAGAACACTAAAGAAATTGAAAATCCAACGGTCGGATCATAATGGCCTCGGAAAGTGTGCTAATGCGCTTTTCATAGTTTTCTAGATATCTTAACCGTTTTAACTTCGATTTTGACCCATGAATAGTTATTGGAAAGGAAATTTGATAATCTTGGTAATGGCACTAGTCCCAACCCATTTTGACAGTCGGATCAAAATTAGAGTTTTTGGTGCCTCCAAGAGTTAATCTTTCGTCAAATTTGGTCAAAATTGACGAAAATCACCGAGTAGCTCGGGTTTAATGTAGAAACATGAAAAATGTCAATTTGGGATGAATTTGACCGACTTTGACTTTTGGTCAACTCAAGGTTGACTAGTGGCATTTTGGTCAATTTGACTTGAAATAGCACTTCGAGTGTTCTGATGCTCGAACAAGTTGCACCATGTCAATCTAGATGTTTCTGTGGCCCCGTGGTTAAAGGATAATATTTTTGGAATTTTCGAAGTCCTGCACGCAAATCGAGAGTCGACAAAAATACAGTGTTTACAATCATGGCGTAAATGCATTTTTAGTTGCTACGTTTTGTACCTTTTTCCATTTTGGTCCTTACATTTTATTTTTACCACTTTTAGTCCCTAAACCAATTAACGCCTGACATTTAGGTCATTTCCGTCACCTAACTAACAGCAAAAGTTGACGTGGCTAACGATGAAATAAAAAAAATAATATAATCACACAGTATATAATGCCACGTCAGCATATAAATTTAAAAAATTAATTTATTAATTTTAACTAAATAAAAAAAATAAAAACATAATTAAAAATCAAAATTCATTAATTTTTCTTTAAAAACAGAATCAAAATTCATTAATCAAAATCAAAATTCAAAAAATACAAAGACCTTCAAAGATTCAAAACACAAAGAACACAAACCCAAACCCAACCCTCAATCTCTAGCAAACCCAGAACATCACATGAAAAATCAAACCCTCCATACAAACATCAACCTCAGTTTTAAAAAAGCCTAACTGAATCACCAAACGCAACCACCTAACTGAATCACCAACAAAAAAACTACTACTTCAAACGACGTCGTTCTCCTCAGTTCTCAACCTTGCATGCTCTCTTCCTCTCCTTCACTTTTTCTTCTTCTTCACCTTCACAATTCTCTTCCACTTCAAAACCATAAAACCCTCACAATGAAGGATCGACCTCGATCTTCCTACGGCGCCGTTTACGTTCCTCCGTACCACCGCTTACGCTCCGTCATTACTACTCCCAACTACACTTCCTCTGCCGCTGCCGCAATCGCCGGTTCCGGAGCCGGAGCCCCAGATATCGTCGACTCCAAGCTCTGCGAGCCTCCACAAACCGCTGTGATAAGCCCTAGACAGACTCATAGTCCTTACTCACAACAAGAACAGCTCCACAACAAGATTTCGCACTTCAATTCGCCGCGGCCTCTGCCGCCCTGCAATGATTCCGTCTCCGAAGAAGGCTCTGATCACGAGCTCGATTCCTTTCCTCTACCCCTAGATCTGAAAAAGGTTAATTTGAATTTTGCGGTTTTGATGTTTGTATGGAGGGTTTGATTTTTCATGTGATGTTCTGGGTTTGCTAGAGATTGAGGGTTGGGTTTGGGTTTGGGTTTGTGTTCTTTGTGTTTTGAATCTTTGAAGGTTTTTGTATTTTGTAGATCTGTGGCCTTTGAGGAAGATCTACAAATGATTAGGTTTTCATGCCTTTGTCATGTTCTTTTTGTAGATCAAGCCAATCAAAGATTCAAAGGGCACAGTTGTGTTCTGGGCAACGAGTTATTTGAGGAAGAACATGAACAATTCTGGATAAGTGAGAAAGAATATGAACAGTTATGGAAAGAACACAGAACATGACAAAGGCATGATCTTTCAACAAAATAATAAAAAGAAAAATTAATGAAAAGAATGGGAAGCATTATTTTTTGAATTTTGATTTTGATTAATGAATTTTGATTCCGTTTTTAAGGAAAAATTAATGAATTTTGATTTTTAATTCTGTTTTTATTTTTTTTATTTAGTTAAAATTAATAAATTAATTTTTTAAATTTATATGCTGACGTGGCATTATATACTGTGTGATTATATTATTTTTTTATTCCACCGTCAGCCACGTCAGCTTTTGCTGTTAGTTAGGTGATGGAAATGACCTAAATATTAGGCGTTAATTGGTTTAGAGACTAAAAGTAGTAAAAATAAAATGTAGGGACCAAAATGAAAAAAAAGGTGCAAAACGTAAGAACTAAAAGTGCATTTATGCCTACAATCATCACACATTGTCAAGACAAACTCCTAAAAAAGACATTGGGACCAAGTGGGTCACCCAACAAGATCAAAATTTTAGTGTCTACACACCTTTTATTTTATCGAAAAAATCATACTAAAGTTTAAATTAAGGTTGTGAAAATCATGTAAGATTTTTTTTTGAGAAACAAGTCATGTAAGATTTTGTTGTGCGTGAAGACTTTCTTCATATATTTTCATTTCTTCTAATTATTAATTTGTTCCAAATTAAGGAAATTTCCTAAGTACTATTCATTATTAAAAAAAAAAATGCTGGCTTATTCTTGACCTGAAAGGACTAGCGGTGTACTAAATTAATTGACCATTATATTTTTTTTTAATTTTAATTTTAATTTTTAATTTTTTATTATTTATTTATAGGAATTGACCATTAGATTATAATGCTGAAACTTGAAGACAGAATGACAAATGTATTGGACAAATGGTTGGATGCCACAAAACACTAGGCTATAATTCATCAAAAAAGAAAGAAAAAGACTAGGCTATTAGTAAATATGATAAGTAGAAGAAGTTGGAAACGGTAAAAGCTGTTGAAATTGTTACAAAAAATAGTAAGGTTGATATTATTGCGAGAAAATTGTAATTGCCATTTGGAGAGCAATTACGTGCAAAAATGTTTTCTACTCTCATTAGATAGCTTTATAAGCAATATAAGTTGCATAATACTCAATAAATAATAGTTTTCGTTATGTAAAAGATAGATTTCTAAGACGTAAATGTGTCATACTCATCTCTAAGGCTGTACCTCTTCAGATTCTCAGGTCTCTTTCTCCTTTTTCTACTCAAGAGGTTTAAACACAGCTATCAATGGAGGTCAGTTTTCCTCAGCTCTCTTTCAATTATTTTTCTCTAAATTTCTAATGCTTGCTAATCTTCAGAAATGAACGAGAATTACTATTTGTAAGGCACTAGGACCAGGCTAGAAACCTTATTTCTTATTATGCTTCTTCAATTAGTCTTAAAGTAAGCTTATGTTCAATATTAAAACATATTAGTTTTTTTTGTTGAAAATTTTGGGATAAGTGTGCTTTCTCTGGGAGAAAATTGGTTTTTGCCCTTTTTAAAAAAACAATCTAGCGTTTTGCCCAATTTCCCAAACTAATTAGGGAAATGCCCCATTTTTTTTTTTTTTTGGAGAATACAGGGAAATGCCTCTCTTTTGAAACTCGACTTTCTAAAAATCGAGTTTCAATTTAAAACACGATTTTTAGACAATCGAGTTATAACAAACTGAAAATTAAAAAAAAAAAAAATTTATTGGAACTCGAGTTCCATGCAATTTTTTAAAACCTTATAGTACCGTTTTAAAGCCCTATAGTGGCGTTTTAAAACATACAAGTTTTTTTCTTAAGTCTGATCACTCCATAAGGAGCTCTATAGTGGCGTTTTAAATACCTATAGTGGCATTTTTTATGGAACTCGAGCTTCATGAACTCGAGTTCCATGCAAATTTATTTTTATTTATTTATTTTTATAAGTTTGATCACTCCATACTCGATTTTCTACAAATTGAGTTTTTCATTGAAACTCGATTTTGACAAAATCGAGTTACAAAAGAGGGATATTTCCCTAATTAGTTTGGGAAAGAGGGCAGAACGCTAAAAAATTTGTGCGAAAAGGGCATTTGCTTATTTTCTCCGCTTTCTCTGTTTCACATTGTTTAAAGCATAAGAATAAATGAAGGTATAGTTTAAGAGAATAAAATATAATTTTCTAATTATTTTTCTATTGGAGGATAAAAGATTAAAATGACTATTACAGGCTTACAACTTTATCCCACGTTTAGAAAAAGAGATAGAAGAATATTTTACGCAAGCTATCTTAAGGATTAGAATATTCTTTTTAGGTTGTCTTGCACTTAATGTAGGAGAATATATGAAGGTAACAGGTATATATGTAACCAAATTTGTCAAATCAACATATTAAAAAGAAAATGACAAATCTGAAAAGATAAAAAGAAAAAGAAAAAGAAAAAGAAAAAAAGGAATATGAAACCATTTTTTTACACTCAAGAAATTACATTTTTTTCACCCTAAACTATACTTCATTTTACACTTATATTTTGAACTACAAAAATGCATGATTAACTCCATAAACTAAAACTCATGTAATACTTTAGATCTTCCAATCACTTGTTCAGTTGAGTTTAACAGAATATAGCATTAAAAAAACCAATGTTTATTTTAGAAAGGGGTGAATTGATCTTTTAATACTAAATTTTGTTAGACCTAACCTCAAAATAAATGGCAAAAAGTTAAGTGTTGCAAAGTTATAATTATAAGGGATTAGTCACGCACCTATTTTGAATGCGCTGCTTCATCCAGATGAAATTTAGAGTGAAAAAGTAATTTTTTTCCTTTTCACATGAAAATGAGTGTTTTTTTTTTTTTTTGAGAATAAAAAAAAAAGAAAAAAGAAAAAAGAAAAAAGAAAATGAGTTTTGTCTGTAAAAGTCCTCTCTTTTTTTTTTTTTTGCGCGAATGAGTTTTATTCCAAAGGTAGAAATTCCGGAAAGTGACTCATCAAAATTTTTTTTTTTTGTTGGTCTTAAGTCATAATCCTTGCTCAAATCCTTTCAATTAAAGGAAAAAAAAAAAAAAAAAAAAAATTCAGATCGTAGATCTTTAAACGCGGAAAAAACGTCACGCGTAAGATCGTAATGAGTATGAGGTGTCACCGCCCCCTGATTTGAGTCATATATAAAAATTCACAAGAGAGATCACACAGACAGAGACTGGGCTGGGTCTGACTATTTCTCTAAAACTCTCGATCTCTTCAACCAAAATGTCGCAGTTGTTGGACAAAGCTAAGAACTTCGTGGCAGAGAAGGTGGCCAACATAAAGAAGCCAGAGGCTAGTATCAATGATGTTGATTTCAAGCGTGTGAGCCGTGATTCTGTGGAATATCTCGCTAAGGTCTCTGTGACCAACCCTTATGGACATCCCATACCCATTTGCGAGATCTCTTACACTCTCAAGAGTGCTGGCAGGTAGCTTCTTTTATTTTATTTTTTTATCTCGTTGCTATATCATGATCTTTGCTTTGTTTTTGAATTTTTTTCTCATTTTATGTGATCGATGATGTTATTGAAGAGTCATGAATATTTAGTTTTGATCTAAAAAAACGATCGAGTGCATGCATGCCGTTTTGTATTGATGGATTTTTTTTAAATTTTTTATTTATTTTTTTTTTTTTGTGGGTTTTTCGTTTGATTTCTTTCTGTTTATTCGATCTGTAAATTTCATAGGAAGATTATATATGTATATATATATATATATCAGATCCCATATATGTGGGAAAAAGAGGATTCCAGTTCATGTGATAACTATCTCTTTATTTAATAATAATAATAATAATAATAATCATGGGATAATACCGAATTCAATGACATTTATCCATTGTGGCTCATACTTTACGTTTGCAGACTAAATTTCCAAATTAAATTAGTTTGAATTAATTTTACCATTCTTTATATGTTTTTCATTTGCACCATGGAACATGGACATTACTTCAACTTCGTTCATTTTAATCTAGTTACAATTCTTCAGTACGTGGTACCTTATGGCAGTTTCAAAGAGCGTGATCTCTTTTTGCTTGTGGCTTCTTAAAGCATTTTTAAAGAGGAAAAAAAGAAAAAGGAAAAAAGAAAATCAATTTAAGCATATGCTTGGTGGTGTTCTTCGAAGGGAATTTAGAGCTTCCACAATACCACATCTTTTTTGCTAAAAATTACTTTGAAGAATCTACCGCGGGCATATGCTCAAAAGATGAAGTTCTGACTGGACGATATTTGATCGACACTTTTTATATTTGGTATACAACTATACATAATTTATCAAAGTTATTATGGTTTCCAAGGGTTAAAAGCTACAATGATCAATTCTTCGAGTTTCCTTGGCCTCTTCGGTTATTTGATTAAGGAGGCAAAAACTCTCATAGGTTCCTTTCAGGTTCATAGTTGTTCACATATTAAGAGATAAAGGAAAATGTGTGTTGCTCATAACTTTACTAGATATGCTAGTCATGTTAGTGTGAATAGATATGGATCGAGAATATTCCATCATCTTAATACTTAACACTATAATAATATCAGTTGATTTGGCTGCTCCGGCTTATATTAAAAAAAAAATAAAAACAGAAGAAGCTACTTGCACCATTATGTACACCATTAATTTGTGATCAACTAAGAATTCAAACAAATTTAAAACTTGTTCAAAGCTATTTAGACTATTTGTGATAAACACTTCTTTTCCTCTCTCAAACAAATTGAATTTGAAATGATTGAAGTTTTTCTATCTGGAATTGTCTTAGGTCTAATTCCTATTACTTTGGCTTGATTATTTGTGACTGCATATTTACAATACAGATGCGGTGATCAAATTTAAAATCCCTTTCTTTTTTATCTCGTTGTAAATTATAATAACTTAATTTTTTGTTTTAAATGTAAAAGATATGGATTGATAAAATCAAAATTAAATTTGCAATAATTTATGGTAATTGTATGTATGTGTGTTTCAGGGTGATTGCATCAGGGACAATACCAGACCCAGGGTCCCTGAAGGCGAGTGACACAACATTGCTAGAGGTTCCAGTGAAGGTGGCACACAGTATATTGGTGACCTTGGCAAAGGATGTTTGTGCAGATTGGGACATAGACTATGAGTTGGATTTGGGTCTCACTATTGACCTTCCCATCATTGGAAACTTTACCATTCCCCTTTCTACCAAGGGAGAGGTCAAGTTACCTACCCTCTCTGACATGTTTTAACTTTAAGTTTCAATGGTTGTGGAATATGATACTCTTACTACTGTTTTTGTTTTAGCATCTTTTTGTTGGCTGATGAATAACAACTACTTCTTGTATCCTATTCCTATCTTCAATTTTTGTTGCCTAAATACATATGGGAATTTTCCTTTTAGCGTGCTGTATGCCAATAATTGTTCCAAGTTTTATCTATACAATGGTGTAATCTCTCCAATTATTACGCCCAATAACACAGGCAATAATTGCTCAACTGATAATTGTAAATACATATCTCACCAACCAAAAAAAAAAAAAAACTGAGTTAATTAATTCTTGATTATCAAAATACTTTTAGATTACAACGTTTCTCAAGATCCAAATTATTTCAATTTTTTGTCAAATTCTATATGTGGACTGGAATGTACATTAACCAAGATATACCTGTGAATTCCCACCCTCGAAAAGATACACCATTGAATTGTCTAAAACTAACCAACTAAAACCTTTTCATTTGTGGTGTATAATTTACAGTTGATTAGTAAAAATTAAAGGTAAAGGAAAATTTCATTTTAAACCCTATAGTTAGGATGCTAACAGATAACAGATTAAATCTTGAAGTCAAAATTCTAGTAACACTACACTTAACTCATTTTTTTTTTTAGGAAACAATAATACTTATTAGAACACATGAACACTACATTTAACTTTAAAGTAAGGTTTAAGTAAGGTTGTAAATAAGTTGAATCAAGTATTAAATTTTAGTTTTATTTAAAACATAAGCCAAGATCAACTTATCATCAAACAATATTTACATGTTTATATTTGGTTATTTTATTTATTTATTTATTTTGAACATGTTCAACTTTATCTGAATAAAGTTATTTGATATTTTTTTTCATATACATACAATAAAACATGACTAAAAATTTCTTTTCCATATACAATTCATGAGCCACTAATTTATAATATGTAGTTATATACAATTATAACTCCACTTAACCATTAAATTATTTGATAGTCTCAATATGGATTTATTATATTACTCAATGAATTGGATAATAGTATACAATCCCAAGGTTTTCAGACCCAGATCGTTCATTGAACCGTAAAAGGGAGAGGTTCAAGGTTTTTGAGGTCAAATCGAGGTCGAACCGGGGTCGAACTATAATGACGTCATAATTAATTTAATAATTAATTAAAGCCTAAATATAGATATTAAATTTATAAAACTAGCAAAATTGACAATATATCTATACATGTGAGGGCAATTTAATGATTTTCAAGCATATATTTAATAATTAAATAAGAAAGTTAATAAAATAAAATAATAACCATGAAAACATTAAAATTTATGATTAATTTTTGAAGTAAAGTTGAATATCTTTGAAGGATTTTAATTATATATTTTTTTAATTCCTTATAAGAGATGGATAATTTAATTAAGTAGAATAAAATTGTGTTAAGTTTTTTTTATTAAAAAAAAAAAATTGCTAAGGGGTTGGACCGCACGGTTCTCACCGGTTCATGCAGTCCAACCCTAGTTTTAGGGGTTCACGGAATTAACAAAAAATCCGGTTCTTTATACTTAAAAAACTGGTTTTTATCTCGGTTCCTGGTTTTCACGGTTCGACTTCCCGATCTGGTCCGGGTCTAAAAACCTTGCACAATCCAACTAAAAGAAATTGTGAAATTATTTAAATTTTGATTATAGGAATTAGTTATTTATTTGACGTTTTTTCTTTTTATAAAACTTAGGGCTTATTTGGTATTGTTGTTCTAGTAATGTTGTTTGTATTTTTTGAAAATATATACAGATAAAAAAATATGTGAAAATATATGTAATGTTAATTAAATAGTAAAAACTGTTATTTAAATGCACACTCCTTAATATTTTTGTTAATCGGTTGGTGAGCGTGTAAAGGTTGACAAATCAAAAAGTAACCGACATTTTGTCCATCGCGCTTACTTCTTCTAATTTTTTCTTTCTTATTTTGTCCTAGAGCCTCTAATGGTCTGGTTCATTCCCTTGCTTGTTGGGCCTTCTTTTGTTCTTTTCGGGGAACCCCATCCCATCTCATACATTCCATTTTAGGTTTGTCTGCTAGAGATTGGCCAGCTACCAATTGGGTTACCCTTAGACGAGTCCAAATCTTCTGTCTCACCCTTCCTGCTCCACTATATACTCCACAAATAAAAACATGTCACATGTCTATCTAATGTATTAAATGCTAAATTTATGCCTTCTATTCTTTCTATTTCCTAAAATAAATAAATAAATAAATAACCCATCATATTTAGGTAATTGAAATAATAGAAGGCATAAATTTAGCATTTAATAAATTAGATGGACATGTGGTATGTTTTTATTTGTGGATTGTATAGTGGAGTAGAAAGAGTGGGATAGAAGATTTGGACTTCCCTTAGACCTTCTTAAATAATATTTGACCTTAAAAAAAAATGCTAAATACCATTTTTTTTTTTTTAAATATAAAAAGGTGTAGATGGTGGATCACCTCTAGCTATTCTTTTTTTTTTTTTGATAATTTTTTTTAGAGAGTTTCAACCTATGAGTACTGCTCCTAATGATAATTTTACATCAGACCAAGATAAAAATTGGTTTTTGGTGTAGGCGGAAATTGAATCTCATATCTCTTATTAAATATTTTACTAGTTGAACTAACTGGAACTCACTATTTTTTATAAAACATATGCTACCGTACTTACTACTATTTGTTTCCAAATGACAAATAGGGGTGCTTTTTTTTGGTTGAATAAATACTTTATTGGCCAAGCAAAAATAGAGAACAGTCAGAAATTTTGAGCTTAAGTCCATCTCTGTCAAAAGTCTGGACAATTTCAAGATGATAGGGAAGAGATGGGCACTGGACCAGTCCAGAACAAATGGGCAGCCCATTGTGCTAAAAGATGGGCAGTTGCCTTCTTTATACACAAAGAAGGCAACAAAGGGGATATGGCAAAGGGGGTGTTAGTTTATTTCGAAGTGTGGACCAGATAAAAGTGGTCCACACTCCATTTTACACGGATAAAAACAAATATTCATGTTGCTATTTTTATGTGGCTTTTGTGAGCGAGGCTTACACGGACATAAAGAAAGTACTGAGCTAGCTTTTACGCGGACATAACAAAGTATATAGAGAGGCTTAACACAAGTCAGCCTTAAGAGGCAATCTTGAAGCCTAAAGGTCGGGTCTAGGTGAAGCAAAGTTAAAGCAGCTACAAAAGAAACTTAAGGAAAAAAAAAAAAAAAAAAAAAATCACATTTTATGTTTAAAAAGAAAAAGCAGGTACTTAACCAAGCAGTTTCTCTAACCTGAATTGGTGCTTTCTCTTTGTGCAAGAATGGCCCAAAAAATCTCCCATCTATTTTTTGCGGATAATAGTTTACTATTTTGCCGAGCTAAATTGGAGGATATCCATGTTAGTCAAGAAATATTGGAACACTATGAGGCTGCATCCGGTCAGTAGATAAATAGGGAGAAAACAACCTTATTCTTCAGCAAATCAATAAGTGTAGCTTCGAAGAATTCCATCAAGCTCTTGCTTGGGGTTCTGTAAATAAAGGAATATGAAAATACCTTGGATTACCAGTGGTTGTGGGGAGAAATAAGAGGCTGAGCTTGAACTATATAAAAGATAAGAGTCTGGAATAAGCTGCAAGGGTGGAAAGAGAAACTATTGTCACAAGCAAGAAATGAAGTACTATTAAAGGCCATTGTGCAAGCCATACCTACCTTTGCTATAACCTGCATTAAGTTGCCTATTAGTCTATGCCATGACATTGAGATGATGATCCATAAGTTTTGGTGAGGGCTAAGAGTAGATCGTCGAAAAATCTATTGGAAGAAGTGGGGGACTTTGTGCAAAGCAAAAGCAGTGGGTTGATTGGGATTTAGGGACTTATGGAAGTTCAATGATGCCATGCTCGTAAAACAAGTTTGGAGGTTGATAAACGATAGTGAATCCCTTCCTTATAAGGTTTTCAAAGCGAAATATTTTCCAAACGGCTTTATATTTGATGCTAAAGCTTCGTCGGGGTTGTTTGCTTGGAAAAGCATCTTACGGGCTAGAAAGGTTATTTCTATGGGTGCTAGATGACGGATTGGAGATGGGTCAAACATCAAGATCTTTGAAGATAGGTGGCTGCCAGATTCAGGGGGTGGAAATTTTTTTTCACCAGGTCCTTACCTTCCAAGAGATGCTACGATGGATGCACTTATTGATGGAGACTCGGCAACATGGAATTTTCAACTTATTGAGGAAACCTTTCTACCTTTTGACGCAAGCAGAATAAAAGCAATCCCTTTATGCTCCTCGGGACAGACTTTGTTGGCCATGGGATAAAACTGGGGAGTACACAGTTAAGACGGGGTATAAAATATTGTGTGAAGAGGAGGACTATGATTCAGCATCTACTTCAAATAATGACTCCGCTGTCAAGTTTTGGAGGAGCCTTTGGAAGCTAAAAGTCCCGGGGAAAATAAAACACTTTCAGTGGAAAGCTTGCTCTGATGCGCTGCCAACGAAGAGTAATCTTCACAGGCGCAAAATCACTCCTGATGATCTATGTTCTCGCTGTGCTAAGGAACCTGAAACAGTGATGCATGCCATGTGGTCTTGCAAAGAAATGCAGGTGGCGTGGAAAAAATATTTCGGCTGGGTGGAGAGGGGTGCTGCTGCTGTGTATTCTTTCTCAGACCTGCTAGATATAGTCAAAACCGAGCCACATCTACTGAATATTTTTGTTGTGACAGCTAGAAAATTATGGAGTCTCAGAAACAAGATTAGAGCGGGTGAGACTGTGATCCCTATTGAGACTGAAGCTGATTCTGCCTGAGCATACGACTCTGACTACCAGAAGGTTTTCAAGCAAAGAAAGCACACTTCCAGACCCCACAACATCAAATGGAAGCCACCCGATAACAGCTGTGTAAAAGTGAACTTTGATGGCATAATGTTTGATGACGTAGATGAGGCGGGTATTGGGGTTGTTATTCGCAATGTACATGGCGAAATTGTGGCCTCCCTGGCTGAGAAGATTCAGAAACCCACCACAGTGATTGCCTTGGAGCTACTGGCAGCCAGACGAGTTGCTCTCTTTACTCAGGAGATGGGGCTTCACCGTGTGGTACTTGAGCTTGACTCTGAGTTCGTTACACACTCCTTGAAATATGGTACAAATTTCGGGTCAATGCATGGTCATTTGATTAAGGATATTCTCTCCTATGTAAACTTTTTTCAGAGTTTGTCTCTCTCACACTTAGGCAAGGTAATGCAGTTGCAGATGCCTTAGCTAAGAGCTAGATTTTCATTTCTACTTTTAGTTTGGATGGGACATGTTCCTTCTAATGTATTTAAATTTGTGCTAGCTGATTTTCCAGCAACTTGATCAATAAAGTTTCTTGGTTTTTCTCTAAAAAAAAATATAAAAATGGAAAGATTGGTAAAGTTTCCAGCAATGAGCACACAAAAATTGAGATTTAAGTTTTATTATTATTACTGCTATTATTATTATTTGGTCTATTAGTTTTGCATTAATTAGATTTTTGTGTGTGAGAGTTTCAACCTATGATATTCGCTTTTAATGATAAGACACTAATTGGTTTTTGGTGTAGACGGGGATTGAATCCTAAATCTCTTATTCAATTATCAGAGATTTTACCAGTTGAACTAATTGAAACCTATGAGATATTTCATTTCTATTTGCAGTAAAAGATGAAATGTGAGCACAACCCTAAAAGAGATTTTTTTTTTTTTTCTTTTTTTGTTTTAGTGATACTAGGGTTGCTACCAATTTAATTATATAATGGTGTATCACCAATCTTTAAAAAAAAAAAGAAAATGTCACAAATCACAATAAAGATTTTTTCAAATATGTATTTATTAGATGGTTGAAGTCCACCAATCTTCTTTATTGTTACATTAGTTTTTATGTTTTATGTAGTAAAATTTGTAATAGTTTTAGTTTTAAAAAAAAAAAAATTTAACTATTGACTATTATTTTAAGCTCTATTGTTTAAGATTTGGGAGTTACGCAATTGCTAAACTTGCCTAGGGGTTGGGCTTACTTGGGTCAATAAGGAGCTACTAACTTGCCTTGTTTAGAGAGAAGGACAAAAATGATGGCATCAGGAAGAACATCCACGATGAGGTCAACTTGGAGTTGGAGAGTCCTGGAATGTGTGCATGTGGCATAACATGAGGGTGCCATGTGGCATAATCTGGACGTGCCATGTGGCTTCAATGGAGTCCCTGTCCCTCAATTTCAACCTTTGCTAGGATTAGAACATAAACTATAGTGCACTTAAGACATGACTGTAATATGGAATTTTATTAGCAATTAATTTGATCTGCAATAAATACATGTTTCTACAATATAACAAAAGTTGATTAGATTTCCAAGTCAATTACATGTAAAACATTTTTTTTAGGAAGAATTACAAGTACAACCTGATAAGAATAAGAAATGAAAAGTGTTTTAAGAGCAACTGGACCCAATAAAACAATAACACATAATTCACAAAAACTTGAATAAATCCTACAAACTACTTAACATAATTTTTAGGGAATCATGACAAGTGTCCTGACAAAGACCCAAAAAGGCATTAGAACCACAAAATTTTCAAAATAAACTGTTTCACTTGATTCAAGCCCCATTTTTGTTAATAAATGGTCAGAACGAAGAGAGTTTCATGTATTTTGAAAATGAATCATTTTTATCCTAATATGACAGTTGGATCTTTAATTAAACCTTGTTTTTGGTCTGGGAAATTTTTGGTGGAATGATATTGTTATGACATTGATACCCAATTGCATCAATATTTCGCAAAAATTAGAGAAGATCAAAATGGGATGATGACAACTTCCTTCCCTTTTGCAAAAAAAAAAAAGAAAAAAAAAAAGGGAAGGAAGTATTGTTTTGGTGCTTTAAAAATTGACATGAGTAAGGCATACGATAGGGTAGACTTGAAATTCCAGAAGGTTGTGCTAGTGGCCATGAATTTTAGTCCAAGGTGGATTGGTTGGGTCATGGAGTGTTTTTAACTGTTCAATATACCCTTTTAGTTAATGGTAGTATGACTCAGACTTTCAAACCATCAAAAGGCCTTAAACAGGAGGATCCTATATTCCCTTATCTCTTTCTTTGCCAATGATTCTCTGCTCTTCTTCAAAAAAGACAACAAATCCTTTCAAAATATCCAAAATATCCTGCAGTGGTACTGTAACTTGTCAGGGCAGAACATTAATTTGGCCAAATCAGACCTTTTTTGCTCCCCCAACATGCTTGAAGATGAGCAAATTTCCTTAGCCAATTCTCTTCAGGTTAACTTGGTCCTAACCCCAGCAAATATCTAGGTCTTGACTTTAAATTGAGAGGAAAGAGAGTTTATGATTTCCAGTTTTTGGTGAACAAGTTAAAATCCAAGCTTCAAAGTTGGAAAGCAAGACTGCAATCCCAAGCAAGTAGAGATACTCTCATTACTTCTGTTCTCCAAACCTTACCCCTTTATACTTTCTCTTGCTTCAAAGTCCCTGAAACCATCTGCAAGAGATTAGACTCAGTCATTAGAAACTTTTGGTGGGGGCATGAGTAGGGTGTTAATAAACTACACTTGGTCCATTGGGATAAAATGTGCCAAAATAGAAAAGAGGGTGGCATTGGTTTTAAAAAATTTAACCTCATGAACCAAGCAATGCTTGCAAAGCAATTTTGGAGGATAAGCCAAAACCCTCAATCCCTAGTTGCTAAAACCTTCAAAGCTAAGTACTTTCCAAGATGTTCTATTCATGAATGTGAGCCTAAATCTCACCACTTTTGGTTTTGGGGAAACTTAATTAAACATGACAAACCAAAGCTAAAGGAAGGTAGATGGTGGATAGGGAAAGGAAGGGACATCCCTATACAACACTCAGATTGGTTTCAATGCCTTGCCCAAATTCTGCAAAACCCAAATCTGATCACTGGCACTGTTGCTGATCTCATTGATCACAATATTGGTATGTGGAAAGTTGACCTGGTTAGATCCATTTACACAGCACTTCAATGTTCTAAAATTTTGAGTATTCCTATATCAAAGACTAGTGTTGTTTCAGATAAGTTTCTTTGGAAACACTCAACCACATGAGAGTATGAAGTTAGGACTGCTTACAATATACTTCTTAAGGAAGATGTCTCAAAATCTCCCATTCAACTCAGACCACATCAAATTCCAACAGAGGTATGACAGCTAATTTGGAAGGTGAAAACTCCTCACAAAGTGAATCTCTTTGTGTGGAAGCTCATGCAGGACAACATTCCTACCTTTATTACTCTAAAAAACAGAGGTATTAGTACTCATAGCACATGCCCTTTTTGCAATTAAGAGGATAAATCTACTTCCCATTTGTTTCTCCACTGTACATTCGCTAGAGCTTGCTGGCATGGATCTTCCCTTGCCATACACACTTCAGACTTTAGCAACATAGGTGTTCAATATTGGCTGAGCAACATTATGCTAAGATTAAGACAGATGGACCAAGAGAGGATGAATTATCTTTGTTCCATTTTCACATTCCTTTGGACAATATGGAACCACAGGAACATGGTAACTCATGATGGCAAAGCCCCTAATCCCACTGAAGTCATTCTAACTACTCAAACTTTGACTTGCAGGTTTAAGGAAGCTTTTGAAAAGGACAACCATGACAGACCTTACAAAGGAAATCATACTACATACCAGAATATTGGAGGAAGCTAGGAGCTACTTATCAAAATAGCAGGAGCTAGGAAGAATAGACCAAGGAGGACTGCTTTTGCTTATGAAGCAACAAATCTACAGGGAAGGATCATGTTTTCAGGTAGTGCCAACAACTACTGCAGCAACTCAAGAAGCTTTAGTGGAGGCTGCTGTTAAAGCTAAAAATCTAGGTTTCTGCAGAATTTTGATCATGTCTTGTAGTAAAAGAATAGTTCATGTCTGTAATATGCAATGTAGTCCTAATTGGCAGGAAAAAACTATGCTCTCTGACATGTTAAGCTTACAGCAACAAGGCTTGTGTTGCAAAGCCCTTTTTGTTCCCAGGGCTATCTTAGGTACAGTCTGAAAGACTGTAACACAGCTAAGATTGCTGTTAAGAGTCCTTGGTCCTTGTTGCTGGGTTCACCCAGCAATTGTATAGTTTGTTTCCTTCCTTTCTGGTATCAAAAAATAAAAAAAAACATTTGAAATTACATCTATATGTGAAAATTAAAATTATCTCAAACAGTTGTTTGGGTATCTTTCTTTTGTGTTGTAGAAGCTATCTATATCTTTGTGATCCCAAAATTTGTTTTGCTCCCATATCCATTAGTGGTGGGAGAGAATCCATTTTTTCTTTTTATGAATGATAAACTTCATTAATCACAATAATACAGAGTACCTGCTGAACACATTTACACAAATCCTCAGAAGACAACATTTTAACAGAGTATCTCACATTGCAGATTAATTAGAACCAACTAATTTTTCCTACCGCTCACTAACAATTTGGACAGAAATCAACCCAACATATGTCAACAAAGAAAAACGAAACTCAAGATACCAACACAGACATAGGAATCCTCTGGATCCACACAAAATCTAGTTTTGGATCTTGTCTTTGATGTTCTAAGAATGCATATAATGTCCGTCATTAAAAATTTTAAATAGAGATTATTCTAATCTCTTATTGAATAAATGTATCTATCAAAGACATATATATATATATATATATATATATATATATATTTGAAAGGAAAAGGCACTCCAATGTGAGCAGTGTCGTGGGTATGCATGTGCTAGCCAAAAATCAGAATCTAGTCACTATATTTTTTTTGTTAGCAGAATATGTGTGTGTAATCGTTCACACGATCACACTAATGAGGTATGATATTCCTCTGTGAAGTCAACTAATCTATGCTGTACAAGAAAGATAAGCCAGAAAGTGGCTAGGTGTGACCATGATAAAGGTTATGATATATATTTTTTAGCAAGCCATATGAAATTTGAATGAATAACTGTCTGTTTGGATACCGCTTATTTTGCTAAAAATTGAAAACTGAAAACTGAAAATACTGTAGTAAAATAATTTTTAAATGTGTGAATAGTGCCGTAAGACCCATTTTTAATGAAAATTTTGTTGAAAAAAGACGTTTGTGGATATTGTGAATAGTGCATGGGACCCACTAGAACTCAGTTAACGCTCTTCTAAAAAAAAAAAAAAGAAAGAAAAAGTGAAACGTAGACGCTCCTACAATAATTAGCATCCAAACGGGTACTAAGTTGAGTGCATTGTACGGATTGTGCCTTTAGATTTAAAGAAGTAAAGTTTTGATATCGTCATAGGAATGAAATCTAGCTGGGGTAGAACTTGAATGGATTTGGATATTTGACCCTGAGAGAGAGAAGATCATGGCAACAAATACAAACCTTTATCATTTTTTGTCAACGCTTAACGAAAATACTTTTGTCACTTATATGAAAAATACTTTACATAAATTAAGGCAAAATACAGAGTCATTGAAGTATCCTCAGCACTATTGATAGCTAAAAAACTAAAACAAGAATCCCTAAACACTTCACCTTCTACAACACCCCCTCCACCCCTCCCAAACTCTAGAAAATTAAGTAGAAGCCATAGAAGATAAGGAGCAGCTCAATCAACGACCCCTCCAGCGGCAATGATGAAGAGGTGGCTACAAACCTAAGGAAGAACCCACATACAAAATCTGATTAATATTGTTATTGCATTACAATCTGCTTACTAATTGTTACTCAATCTGCATATTGATTATCATATACATTCCAGCCATTACTTTATTATTCACTGTGTTCGACATCAAGCACCCCATTGTCAAAATAAATGGGGTCATAGTCACTAAGCTTAAGCCAATGTACCGCTCCATCCTTAAGCCCGGGACCAACTGTGGGCACAAGTGCCCGCGACAGGCTTTTGGGTTTTCCTAAATCGGTGGGAAGTACACCTTGACTTAGGGTGGACCATGGCGGAGTGGTCACCTAGATTAGGTTTAAGAACCATAAATATAGCGCATTTGTAGAATAACTGATTTTTACTGGAGCACGTGTTCGGAGTTCAGGTATAGGGATGGGAAGGTATTAGGCACCTAACTCCACCCAACTCGTAGGTCAGTCTCCACTCATTGTGTTCCAAATCCTAATCCTATCAAAGGGTCCTCTAATATGTTATTCTAAACTCACACATACTAACATGTATCTAACATCCAAACATGGCAAATGTCCGACACTCATCCATAGCATAAAAACTCTACCATTCATCTAGCAAAATATATATCCAAGGGAAGCAAGCACATCACAAAACAGTAGCATCAATAAGGCATCAACATCAAGTGTATTTCAAACATCCAAGCATAGTATCATGAAATCAACTAAGTATATTCATCATGTTCATCAACCATATCGTGCTCATCATCCAAATCAAATGCATGTTCATGTAATTATGCATGACTTATCTCACTTACCTCACTGCATCATTGCACCTATGCATCAATGCATGTTCAAGTTCTCATGAATGTTCATGTGGTTTATCAAAGCATAAACCCTAATCATCAATCTATCAATCCAAGCATGTGAAACATGTTATTCTACTAACTCTAATGCTAAACATGTGAAAACTAGCTTTATAGGATTTAAACATGTGATTAAAATTAAGCAAAACAAATAAAATAGCAAGAACCCTAAATCTGTGTTTCTGCGCATGAGTATGTGTGCGCATACATGAAGTATGCATATGCATGCCTTGAGTATGAGTATGCATACCTAAAGTATGTGCACGCACACACTCCCAGAAACATAGTTTTAAAGCAAGCCATAAGCAACAATAAAAACAAAACCTAGCATGCTTCTAATATTTAATTCAACCCTTTATTCAAAACATGGTAAGATAACTACAAAATAAAATCAAACAAAGGAAAACACATTTCTAAGCAAGTATAACAAATAAATCAAACTAAGAACAACAAGTTATAAAAATCCAAATTAAGGAAGAGCTATGAAGAGAGACTCATCTTGCTTATGAAACACAACTTGGTTGATATTTAACTGGCCTCTCAATGCCTACACAACAAGATTCAATGATAATCAAGGGAATCAAAGGATTCAATAATTTGTAAGTAATCACAACTCAAAATAAAA
Organism: Quercus tomentella; assembly: GCA_028535165.1. Lineage (NCBI taxonomy): Eukaryota > Viridiplantae > Streptophyta > Magnoliopsida > Fagales > Fagaceae > Quercus > Quercus tomentella. The sequence goes on from JAPQVY010000156.1 coordinate 48,866,869, forward strand.
GGATATTCTTGAAAAGATTGATTGAAAAAGGTTTTGAAAGAGATTAGAAAATAGTTTCTGCCTTAAGACTACTAGAGAGAGGTTTTTTGAAGAAACAAAAAGTGCTTTTTGTGAGCGTAGAAAAATCAGAGAAAGAAAGATTTCTGGAAGAGTTTAGGTAAAAAATCAACTCTCTCTCGCCAGGGTTTGAGTTTGGAGGTATAAGGATGCATTTATATGTTTAAACTAGGGTTTTCAGGGCCTTTTAGACGTCTTTGGATGTTCCCAAGGGTTTAGGGGCCGGCCCACATCAAAGAATAATGTTTTGGGCCCCTAAATTGAAGTTCTGGAATCTTGAAAATCGGCCTACATATGCTTCTTTGGGGCATGCATATGCATGCATGATTCTTGCATACACATGCTTCCCCAAAAGCCCTAATTTTGACAGCTTTGATGACCCGACTTCAAGTGGTAACTCACTCAATATAAATCGTAGGCAAAATTTATGTTCAAATTGAAGCCTAGGATGTCTGCTTTCCAATGAAATAAACCTAACTCAAATATTCTCTGTGGATCAAAAGTTATGGTCAAAATAGTGAGAAAATGTCATTTTTCAACATCGTTTTCAAAGCAATTTGAGCACTTTTGAATTGTGATTACTTCTAAACTATCAAAATAACTTCAATTACCTTTTGTATACATGTCAAACTCATCATTGGAACCGGGAACTAAATTTTATTAGATGGGTACAAAATGAGGTATTTACACCAACATGTCAATGATAGCCAATGTGACTGTGAAAAATTCAAATATGTTTTCTTTCATACATTATAACACCACCACAGCGTTGTATTACCATGACATAATTGTTGGGGAGGTCCAATTGTTGGTAGGCCATGCGAGGCCAAGGAAGACGGTGCGGATGAATGTCACGGTGGATGCTAGTACAGAACAAATTATGTCATACCTGAATGTGAACGAGGATGTGAGCTCAGGGTTATTGAATATAAGCAGCTATTCAAGGATTCCAGGGCGAGTTAAAGTGAATAAGGTTTTCAAGAAAGGTATTAATGTGAATAAGAATTGTACCGTGATGTTTAATATTTCCAGCCAGGCTATTCAAGAGCAAAAATGCAAGTCCTTATACAGCTAGGGTATTGTTGCTTCACCGTGATAAGAAAAAAATTTGAGTTAAACCTTTCCCCTTTTGATTTTGTTTTCATTGTTTATATATTTTAGATTTGCAATGTATGACGTGTCTTTTTGGTTATAAACGACCTCTGCAAATCTGTTGGGCCACAATCTAATCTAATTTGTATTAAGAAAATTAATTAAGAACTTTAATCACTCAATAGAAAATATCATCACCAAAATTACCAAGTCAAAACACCAATCACATACAAGAACACTAAGATTTATGTGAGATTTCCTCCTTGAAGGGACGGAACAAATTCCAAATAAATCTGCTCTTATAAATCAATTACAATATCTTCTCAAGTTTATTCGAATTTAAGATGCATACTAGATGTAATAATATTAGTTCTCTATAAATTAAAATGAACTTACTTGAGATCTTCATTAACTTTAGATATTGGTACCCACATTACCAAAGTTCAATGCATTAGCTCTTAGATGAGAGAAATTACAATTTTTTTTTTGGGTAAAAAGGATAGATATCATAAATCAAACAACAAAGTCCCCAGCCAAAGCTGGACAGAGTCTAGAACAATACATTCTCAGTACATCAGCAAATAAAAGGAGAACAACAGAGGAGGGGGGGGGGGGGGATGCAAAATGTAAAGAAACAGCCTCTTGAGCTAATCCCAATCTAGCTAGTGCGTCAGCGCAGCAGTTGGCTTCCTTGAAGCAGTGAGACACTTTAACTTGAGGCAGTTGTAGCAACAATTCACTACAATCATCAATAAGGCCAGAAAGATGCCCATTAGAATTGATATTGCTAGCAACTAAGGAAATTGTTGCAGATGCATCAAGTTCAACTTCCTCGGCCTGGGCCCACAATTCTACACATAAAGCTAAACCTTCCCTTAGAGCCCACAACTCAGTAGCGAAACTAGAGGAAACACAAAAAAACTTTGCAAATCCCACTGCCCATTGTTCACTACTATCCCTAATAAGCCTCTCACCCCAGATAGGCCAGTGGAGTTGATGACTGAGCCATTAGTGTTCAATTTGAGCTAGCCCTCAGCTGGTTTAGTCCATCTTACCAACTTTAAAGCTGCCCTTGTCTTAACATTCCCTGGTTTATTCCATCTTACAACTTCTTTACCTATTAATTATGGGAAAAGAATAATTGTGGGTGGAAAATTCAGAAATGGAAAGCCACTATTAAATTCTCAACTAAATTAAATCTTGATGGTTGCTTATCACCTAAAGAGATCCTACACAAATGGGAGAAAACCTATTCACTACACCAAAAACCAACTAGTGGGGTTGGTGAAAGGTGCTTCAATAATAAATTAAATCACAAGTGTTGAAAGGAATATGGGCAGAGTGAGTACAATGTAATAGTAGTGGTTTTTTTTTTTTTTTTTTTTTAATTTTAAATTTTTATATTTGCTTGAAATTCCATCTCCCCTTTTATAGAGCTTCCTTTTAGGATGAATTTAAAATGTTGCTTTCCTTAAATCTCGGGACTTTATTAAATCACCCATGCCACTAGGAGGAGAAGATATATTGTGTTTTAGCTCCATGCAAAGAACCTCTCATAGCATATAGGTCCTATTGATGTATGGGACCCACATGCTATGAGAGGTTTGTTGTCTAGAGATGAAACACTATATTTTCACCCTTTAGAGAGCCTAAGATGAGGTGGGTGAAGGATAATGCCCTATAAAAAAATCTTTCAAATGGGAGGGCTCATAACATGTCAAGTGGTAACAAATGCAATTTAATGGGATTAGGTTAGCCACCATGCCTCTTTTGGGAGGCCTTTGACTGAGGGCATAAGGGTTGACTCCCCTTTCCCCTTTTTTTCCTCTCCCTTTGTTTTCCATTTTTACCTTATAGATTTTGAACCTTTAAGACTCATTTATAAATTCCCCCCCACCCCCCCCCCCCCCCCCCCCCAATTTTTCAAATAAGCTTTGACATATTTTATATAGATAATAGTATGTTGACTATAATAATGATATAAAAGAAATACATCACCAAAAATATATAAAATAAATGAACAAAAATGAAAAAAAATAAAATTATTAGTGTGATTAGGGGTAGGGCTATTTTTTGTTTTTTGTTTTTGTTTTTGTGGCAGACATTAATCCACTAGTGCTGTTGCTGATTGGATTCCCGACGGCTACTCTTAGCCATCTACAGCCTCTGTGGAGATTTGTGTTGATGGTGTGGGTGATTGAAGTCACCAGAAGTAACTTTTTAAGGGATGAATTTCCAGCAAGTGTGGGCACTTCTAGATCTGGTGTGATTTGGCCAAGGGTGGCTTCTCCATGCTGATTTTAGCTACTCTTGTTGAATAAAGCCACCTCAGATGAGGTTCAAAGTAACCCAACAGTGATTTGTTTTATATGATTTTGTATTTTCTATATTTGATAATCTGGGGTTTAGACTTTGGGACTTTTCCTTTTTCTTTGGTTTGCATGCTTTGTTGTTTGTACCCCTGAAACTTTCTATTCCCATTTGGATATTTTCTTGGATGAATTATGGTATGCTAAAATCGATATGAGTTGTTTAAGTTGGAACTGTTGTGGAATCGGCAATCAATGGACAGTTCAAGAGCTAATTGATATGGTAAGAATGGAGAGGCTAGATGTGGTGTTTCTCATGGAGACACTAGTGGAAGAATCCAATTTGGAACAAATTCAAGTTAAATTACGCTATGATAACAAATTGGTATGCTCAAGGGATGGCCTCAATGGAGGGCTTGTTTTCTTTTGGAAAAATAACTTTCCTTTTACCATCGACAACTACTCAAAGAATCATATTGACGCTACCATCCAGTGCCCAAAGAAAGGTCGATGGAGACTCATGGATTTCTACGCACACCCGGAAACTTGCAAGCGTTAAGAATCATGGGAATTTTAAGGCTCGTATGTAGAGATATGGATGAGCCATGGGTATGCCTTGGTGATTTTAATAATATACTAAGCATTGAGGAGAAGTGGGGAGGGCGTCAGAGGCCGGAAATACAAATAAAATAGTTTAGGGATGCCTTAGATGATTGTGGATTAATGGACTTAGGATTCAAAGGTCCAAAATTCACATAGTTCAGAAGGAATGGTGAAGGGGCAGGCATATTTGAAAGACTTGATGGTGGGGTTGCAAACCCGACCTGGATAAATACCTTTCATGAAGGGTATATACAACATTTAACAACGGCTTCCTTGGATCATAGGCCAATTATTTTGGGAACAAAAAATAGAGACAAAAGGAGGAATCATCCATTTTGGTTTGAATTGATGTGGGTGGGCTAAGAAGGGTGTGAAGCTGCTGTTAGAAATTCATGGGGTGATAAGGAAAGAGATGGAGATATGGAAATTTTTTTTGAGCGTATTCAGTTATGTTCTCGGAATTTAGAAGACTAGAGCAAAAGGGACTTTGGAGAGATTATCAATCTTTTGTAGGAAAAGAAAAAGAAATTACATAAGCTTGGAGAGGAACCCAGAATTGAGGCCATTGTCCAACAAGAGGCTGACTTGAGAAGAGAAGTGAATGTGCTCTTGATAAAAGAAGAAAAGATGTGGCAACAGAGATCTAGAATTAATTGGCTATAGAGTGGGGATCAAAACACTAATTCTTCCACAAATATGCTTTAAGGAGAAAGAAGGGCAATTGGATTCAAGGAATTAAGATAATGATGGAGTACGACATGAAGATGTAGATAGAATTGAGGATGTGGTTGTATGATATTTCACAAACCTTTTCACATTAACGAGACCACAACTAGGTGAACAGTCTCTCAGAGGAGTACACAAACTCATTACTGATGACATGAATAGGGAGCTCTCACAGGAGTTCATGACAAAGGAGGTTTACCTAGCTCTAAGATACATGGCTCCCCTAAAGGCCCCAGGGCCAGATGGTATGCCTGCGCTCTTTTATCATTCATATTGGCATATTATTGTGTCTCATGTTACTAATGCCGTTCTTTCATGCCTGAACTCATGTAAAATACCAAAGTATAAACCATACTTTCATCACCTTAATTCCAAAAGTCTCAAGCCCAAAAGAATGTCTGAATTTCACCCCATTAGTTTATGTAATGTTATATATAAAATAATGCCAAAAATGGTAGCTAATAGACTAAAACCCATTCTATCTAAAATCATATTTGAAACTCAAAGTGCATTTGTTCTAGGCAGATTGATTACTAATAATGTTTTAGTGGCGTTTGAAACACTACACTACTTGAAAACTAGATGTGAGGGTAGAAAGGGCTTTATGGCTATAAAACTTGACATGAGTAAGGCATACGATAGAGTTGAATGGGGATATCTAAGCCAAGTAATGAGAAAAATGGGCTTTGAGGAAAAATGGGTCTCTTTGATTATGCAATATATATCTTCAATTTCATATTCTGTTTTTATTAATGGTGAACCTCATGGTTCCATTCACCCGGAGAGAGGTTTGCTTCAAGGAGACACTCTCTCCCCATATCTTTTTCTTATTTATGCAGAAGGTCTATTAGCTAAATTGAAAGAAGTAGAGATGGAGGGAAAAATCACAGGTGTGGCCATAAGTTGGGGAGGTCCCATGATCACAAACCTTTGTTTTGCAGATGACAACCTACTTCTCTACCGAGCAAACATTGAGGAATGTAGAAATATTCAACAAATCCTACAGAAATATGAAGTAGAGTCAGGGCAAAAATTGAACCAAGACAAGACTACTATCTATTTTAGTAAAAATGTGGATGAAGACACAAAGAATGCCATACAGGCGAGTCTTGGCATTCCAGAGATAAAAGAGTTAGAAAAATATCTTGGCATGCCATCTTTTGTGGGGGAGGAATAAACGAGCTTCCTTTAGCAACATAAAGGAGAGGGTGTGGTGAGTGATACAAGGGTGGGGTGAAAAGCTACTATTATAGGCTGGCAAGGAAATTCTAATTAAGGTAGTCGCACAAGCAATTCCCACGTATGTGATGAGCTGTTCTCAGATGCCTACCTCTCTTTGCAAGGAACTAGAGATCATGATATTGGTGGGGTGGTGATGATAGGTGGTACAAGATCCACTAGGTAAATTGGGAGAGACTTTGTAGACCCAAATTTGGAGGTGGTATAGGCTTTAAAAAACATTAAAAAGTTCAATGAAGCTCTCCTAGCAAATCAATATTGGAGACAATTAAATAACAGTAGCACTTTGGCTTACAAAGTATTCCAACACCGCTTCTTTCCGGATGGGAATATACTCAATCTAAATGACCGAGCCAAGTGATCATATGCTTGGAATAGTATAAAGGGTGTTAAACATATAATAAATATAGGTAGCATTTGGCGGATTGGGAGAGGTAATAATGTGAAAATTTGGGGAGGCTCATGGCTGCCAAACTCACACACACAAAGTCCAATCCATAGTTCATCAATTACCTTAAGATGCTAAAGTTGAAGAGCTCATTGATTGGGAAAACATGAGATGGAGAAATGATTTAATTAACCAAATTTTTTGGCATGAAAAGCTACACTTATTAAAAAAATTCCATTAAGTGAAGGAAAACCACTTGACCGTTTGATATGGGCTAAAATGAAGGATGGCAAATGCACAGTCCATAGTGCCTATCGAATGGGTACTTGCAAGGGAGGAAGCTAATCAACCAAGTAGCTCACACATCAAACAAGATACTATTTGGCGTAAGATATGGAAGCTGAACATCCCTCCAAAGACCAAGCACTTCCTAGGAGAGCACTAATTAATTCACTGCCCATGAAGATGAACTTAAAGAAACAGGGAGTACAAGTTTGGGAAGTTTGTGATAGATGTGGTGCAGACAAAGAAGACACAAACCATATCCTATGGCTCTATCCTTCAACAAGGATTGTGTGGTAAAGCAGCCCAATTTGGAGCTTGGTTTGCAAATCACAACACCAGAATTTTGAGGAGGTGATAAATTTTATTTTCCAATTAGATTAGCCAGAGCTATCAAAGCTATTCGCAATCCTAGCTTGGTCTTTATGGTTTTGCCGAAACAAAATAAGAGTGAATGAGCTTGATAAAGTCCCTTATGATGTGGTTACCTGGGCCAACAACTTCAGACTTGAATTTTAATCCACGAAGGAAGGAATGAAAGCTGCTAGACCAAAGGAAAATTTGAAATGGGTACCACCTCCCCAAGGTTGGTTCAAAGCTAATGTTGATGGAGCGATCTTTAAAGAGACTAACAAAGCAGGCATAGGTATGGTGGTGCGTGACAGTCAAGGATGGGTGCTGGCTGCTTTGTTGGAGAAAGTGGAAGGTGTGCAAGATGCAGAGGTCATTGAGGCATTGGCTATTCGACAGGCTATCAGGTTTGCAATTGAGACTAGTTTCAGTTGTGTTATAATTGAGAGTGTCTCACTTTCGATGGTTAAAACTATCCAAGACACTGTTGAAACTACTTGTCCTATTGGACACATCATAGATGTTAGGACATATGTGATTTGCTATTAGGAACATAGGTCAAATTAGAATTGGCTAATCCTTTGACAAAACGCACTTTACTTGTAATTGGGTAGATCTAGGATGTGTTTAATACTTCAAGGAACAAGGTCTCAAGTTCAAGTGTTAAAGCCATGCAAGTCTGTCCAAGAAACAAGTGAGAAAGTGCTGGATTTTAAAGCTCGACAACTAGCATCTATCGAGGTTTAAAAAGCTGCTGAAGCCTGAAGCTCGACTGTTAGCTCGATAGATACCCTATCTGTCAAGGTTTATAAAATTCAGTTTTTCAGAGCTGATTTCACTCCAATCTGTGAGTATGTGTTTAGGCTTTCTTTTCTCACAACCCTAAACATATATAAGGATTATTTTAAGGGCTGTCAAAGGTTACACAAGTTGCGCAAGTGTGAAGCAGAGTTTTGTTCATGCAAATTGTGACCGGAGACAGAATTTGCCCTAGTTCATCTTTCTCTTGAAGAAACTGCTGTGTTTGTACACCTTAGGGTTTTGTGACCAAGGAGCTTTGTGATCTTCATCGTGTGATGAACTGAAGAACTTTGCAGCCAACATCTTTCTTAAGTTGGTGATCAAGTCACGTATTGGGATTCGTGCATCTATTGGTTAGTCACGTACTAGGAGCCGTGCATTGAAAATGAGAGATTGTCACTATAGAACAAGTCCAATTGGGTATTGGGGTAAGGGTTCAACTGTAGGTTGGTATAAGGTACTGTGATTCCTTTACTTATAACCGCTTGTTTTGATAATAGTGGATTCTCGGGAGTGGTGACTTTAAAATCACCTAGTGGAGTTTTTGCCGTGTAGGTTTTCCCCATTCGTAAACAAATCACCATGTCAATTTAATTTTCGCTACACTTTAGTTAATTGGTGATTTGTTTGTGCTACCACGCATTTTGCATGTTAATTGAATTAATTAATTAACTTGGCTAAATCAATTGGTTAATTTATCATAAAGGGTCAATACATTCTTGGCCTATCAATAGATGACGTGAAGCATTTGTCAATGGCCATGAAAAGCTGTGAATTCCATCACACAAAGAGGGAGGCAAACCACGTTGCTCACACTTTGGCCCGCAATGCTATTCATTTTGATACAGAGATGACTTGGCTTGAAGAGATTCCTCTTTGTGTGTCTGTTGTAATCCAAAAAGATGTTGTGTAATTGCTTGATTCTCTTTTTGTTTGTTCTATTGATTTGATTCTCAAAAAAAAAAAAAAAAAGGGCTTGAATTTAGTAAATGTTTGACTGAGAGAAGAAGGTTCTACCTATTAAATAAACTTAGACAGGAAAGTGGCAAGGCATAACTACAATGATGCTAATTGATGAGCACGGTTGTTAAGACCTATATATATATATATATATATATATATATATATATATATATATAGTATCAACTTTAGGAATATTCCATTTACGAAAATCAGGGATCAACTCATTATCATCAATAGTGTGATCTTCTTCATTTACAATATCAGGAGGGCAACTAGTCTTGGAGCTGATAGAGGAGTTGGATCTCCACAACCTATCCATACTATCCTAGGTTCAACCATTATTAGGTCTAGTCATCCTCCTCTTGAGCCATTTTTGATAACTACTAAGAAGGATGAAGTGACAAAAGAGGAAGTGAAGGCCTCTCCTTTCAAAATTGCTGATGATCAAACTCCCATTGTTAGTCTTATTGAACAAAACAATTTTACTAATCAATCTTTGCATATTATTGGTTAACAGCTTGACCGTATTGAAGAAGAAATTGTTGAAAAATGCTTTCTGATTTAAAAGTTAAAACTGAGGGTACTTCTACAAGTACTCCAGCTGCTCGAACCACTACGAGTACTCCAGTTGCTCGAACTATTTCTAAAAAAGAGATTGCTTCTGAAGAAAATACAAATTCTGATACTGTTTCTTCTGTTTCTACAAAAAAGAATTTTTGATGATGATTTACCAGAAATTAAAAGATTTGTTGGAAACTCCAAACCCATGTCTTTTACTAAAAACTGGTATTCAAAACCCACTCCCCCTGATATGCAGTTTGAAGAGAGATCTTTTCAAACACAGTTTTCTGTTTCTGCTGATAAGCTTTATGAATGGAATATTGATGGCTTGTCTGAACAAGAAATCATTAATAAAATGAGTCATATGTCTATGGTTGGTATTGCTTATCAAAATAACCATGATCTTGATCAACCTGAGATTGTTAATTTACTTGTTACTGGTTTTTCTGGTACTCTTCGTGGATGGTGGGATTCTTACATCACTGAAGAATCCAGAGAATCTATTAAACATGCTGTTAAAAAGAATGATGAAGGTTTGCCTATTTTTGATGAAAGTATTGGTCGTGGTATTCCTGATAGTGTTAATACCTTGATCTATACTATTCTCAAACATTTTGTTGGTACTCCATCCAATATTTCATCATGTGTTTCTGACTATTTAAATAATTTGAGTTGTCCTACTATGTCTGATTACAGATGGTATCAAGATGTTTTTACTTCCAGAGTGATGCTCCGGAAAGATTGTCATAAGCTTTATTGGAAAGAAAAGTTTATTGACGGTCTGCCTCCTATCTTTGCTCATAAGGTAAAACAAGAATTAATGGGTAAAAATGATTCTATTGATTATGATAATTTAACCTATGGTGATATTTTCAGTACTATTAAAAAACTTGGTATCAATATGTGTAATGATGAAAAATTGTTAAAACACCAATTAAAGAATAAAAGAAAAGCTAAATATGAAATGAGAAATTTCTGTGAACAATATGGTTTGCCTCCTATTGCTCCTTCCAGGCAAAAAAGTAAAAAACATGATAAAAGCCATAAAAAATATAAAAAATACAGAAATAACTTTGTTAAACCTAATGATTTCTATGCTAAGAAGAAAAATGTTTCTAAAAAACATGTTAAACAAAGATTAGGTAAAAGTAAATGTTTTAACTGTGGAAAACCTGGACATTTTAGTAAAGATTGTAAACAAAAACCTAGTAAGTTAAAAAACAAATTTAACATGTTAAACATTGATGATAAAAAGCAAGAAGAATTATTCTGAATCCTTGAATCAGACAATTCGTCTGATTCCTTAGAAGATGATTTTTCTTCTGATTCTTGCTATCAATCTGCTACTGATTCTTCTGATTCTCCTAATATTAAAATTGGTTGTAGAGATTCCTGCTGTAATATGATTAAGTCTGTTAAAACTCTCAATTTGGATAAGTTCAAGAAAAATTTGAAAAAAAAATGAAACTGATAAAAAAAAAAAATTCAACTATAAGCTTTGAAGAAACTTTGGAAAGATTTAATAAAAAGAAATCCAAAGTTTTAACTGTTAACGATTTACAACATGAAATTAATATTGTTAAATGAGAAATAAGCGAATTAAAACATAAAAATAAAAGTGATAAAAATCAAAAGCTGATAATGTTAAAAGATGATAAGAACCTTGATAAACAACAATCTGATAGTGAACGTGATGAGCACAAAGATGGAGATGAATCCAGTCAACAGGCTCTTCTTTCTGATAAAGGTATTGCTGATGTTTTCACTAATTCTCAACTTGCTCTTGTTAATAAAATACTTCCTCCAAAATGGTTTACAAAAGTTAAAATTGTTGTTTCTCCTGATTATCATTTCACTGTTATTGCTATGATTGATTCTGGCGCTGATATGAACTGTATCCAAGAAGGACTGATTCCTTCAAAATATTTTGAAAAATCTATTGAAAGATTGGTTTTTGCTAGTGGTAGTCAAATGAAAATTAAATATGAATTGAACAATGCTCATGTGTGCCATGATAATGTTTGTTTCAAGATTCCTTCTGTTCTTGTTAAAAACATGACTGATAAGGTGATTCTTGGTTTGCCTTTTATAAATGCTTTGTATCCTTTTCTTGTTGAACATGATGGAATTACTATTGATCCTTTTGGACAAAAAGTAAAATTCAAATTTGCTCCAAAGTCTGAAATTGATATTGATACTTTAAACTTGATTCATGCTAAAATTAAACATCTTAACTTCCTTCAACAAGAAGTTAGATACAAGAAAATTGCTGAACAAATTTCTGATAAACTGTTACAATCAAAAATTGATAATTTTCAAAAAGTGCTGATTAATGATGTTCGTTCTGATGTTCCCAATGCTTTCTGGCATAGAAAGAAACATATTGTTGACTTACCTTATGTTAAAGATTTTAATGAGAAAAACATTCCCACTAAAGCTCGTCCTATTCAAATGAATGCTGAAACTGTTGAATTTTGCAAAAAAGAAATCCATGATTTGTTGAGTAAAAATTTGATTAGGAATAGCAAGACTCCTTGGTCTTGTTCTGCTTTTTATGTCCAGAAAAATGTTGAGATTGAAAGAGGGACCCCTCGATTGGTAATTAACTACAAACCCTTGAATAAGGTTTTGGAATGGATTAGATATCATATTCCCAATAAGAATGACCTGGTCCATAGGCTAAGTGAAGCTGTGGTGTTTTCCAAATTTGACATGAAATTTGGGTTCTGGCAAATCCAGATTAGTGAGAATGATAGGTACAAAACTGCTTTTACCACTCCTTTTGGACATTATGAGTAGAATGTTATGCCATTTGGTCTTAAGAATGCCCCGAGTGAGTTTTAAAACATCATGAATGATATTTTTAATTCCTTCAGTCATTTCACCATTGTTTATATTGATGATGTCCTTGTTTACTCTAGCTCTATTGATGAACACTGGAAACATTTGTATTCGTTTCTAGATACTACTAAAAGAAATGGTCTTGTTGTCTCTGCTAAGAAAATCAAATTGTTTCAAACCAAAGTCCGTTTCCTTGGCTGTGATATCTCTGAAGGACAGATTCGTCCTATAGATAGAGCCATCCAATTTACTGATAAGTTCCTTGATGTTATCTTTGATAAAACACAACTCCAAATATTTCTTGGGTCATTAAACTATGTTGCGGATTTCTACAAGGATATGAGGAAACAATGTAAACCCTTGTTTGATAGGTTAAAAAGTAATCCTTCTCCTTGGTCTGATGTTCATACTTCTCTTGTTAAACAAATCAAATCTCATGTTAAGACATTGCCTTGTCTTGGTATTCCTACTGTTGGTGCTTTCAAAATTGTTGAGACCGATGCCTCTGACATTGGTTATAGTGGTATTCTGAAACGAAGAGTTTCTCTTGAGTCATCGAAACAAATTGTTCGCTTCTATTCTGGTATTTGGAATAATGCACAGTTAAATTATAGTACTATTAAAAAAGAGATTTTATCTATAGTACTATGTATTTCAAAATTTCAAAGTGATTTATTAAACCAAAAGTTTTTGTTACGTATTGATTGCAAAAGTGCTAAATATGTTATTGAAAAAGATGTTGAAAATATTGCCTCAAAACATATTTTTGCTAGATGGCAAGCCATTTTGAGTGTTTTTGATTTTGATATTGAATATATTAAAGGATCTCAAAATGCTATCCCTGATTTCCTTACCCGTGAATTTTTACAGTGTCCCAATGGCAAGTAGACGGTTGAAAGACAAGACACCTGCCACTGCTAATCCAATTGTTCCAATTGTTAAAAAAGAACCTGTTTCCTCCTTGGACATTGTTAACCGTTTCACTCCCCTAGGTACTATTCCCAAGCCTAACTATTCTTCTGTTTTAGCCTCGCCATATGATCCTTATGCTTTAGCCCCTGTTCACCAACCTGTTAAAACTGTTTACCCTAATGCTTCCAATGCTTCCCAGTATGTTAGAAAACAATATATCCAAAACCTATTCTCCGTAGAGCCAAATAGGGCCTCCATTACTAACCCTTTTAGGCTGGCTACTAGCTATTTCCCCCCACAATTTCACTGGATTCCTAAGCATGGCCAAAAGACTATGCAATACTATTTTGACATTCTACGTCATGAGAATTCAATCACTATTAAAGCCATAAGTGACAAGGCTAATACTGATAAGATTATTTACCACAGTGTTTACTTAAACCACATTATTTCTGAAGAAATGTGGGGCCCCAACCCTGCCGCCACAAGAGGATTGCCAAATTCTCCTATTCCCTATTCATATCATGATTATATTACTGCCTGGTTCAGGTTCATGCTTCACCAAAATGAAAATATGTCTCACTCATGGTTTGTCAACTTTGATAAAGATTTTGACTTTGAATTACCTCTCTGGTTCATCCACTGGTGGTCCCAATTTGGTTCAACTATTGAAATATTCTCTGTGCCATTGAAGGATTCTTTCCAAAATTTTACATTAAGGTTTCGAACTGATGATCATGGAGCTAAGTTCACTCCCCTGCTTCATTTTTCTACGAGATATAAGGTTCCTTGGATTCTAAAATGGTAGTATGTTAAGGAAGGTGATGTTCTTGCTCGCTGTTGGTATGTTAAATGGTGGGATAAGTTTGCTCACACCCATTCTATTATTAACAATGTTGCCAGAGATTTCCCTTCCCCAAGTGTTTCCCCATTAAGAATTACTACCCCTATGCAAAAAGCTGGGGCTGATGCACCTACTTCCTCATATGCTAAAAATGTTAAACCACCTGTTAAAACCAAGAAGCAAAGTTCTCCTTTGAATGCAATCTGCAAGGACCCTGATGCTTTGTATGCCCTGCTCACTAAAATGATCAAAGAAGATGAAGTTGCTGATTCAGAAGCTAAACGATCCTCAGAGGATGAACGATCCTCTCAAGCCCCTGTTTCAAAAGACCCTTACTACCCCTACAATCAGGAGTGGTTTGGTCATGATGACGAAGATGCTGATGACCTAGCAAAAGATTGATTGGAAGTTTGATTCCCCTATTTGTCTGGCCTGCACAACGGCCAAATGTTGCAATGTTTACTTTCTGGTCAAATTCTATTGTTGATTTCCACCTCTGATGATGATTCCCCATGTTTCTTGCTGAAAAGAAGATTCTCCCTGGTTCCAAGGCTTTTGGTCGTTCCAAAATCACTTTGGCAAGCTTTTACTGTTCACTGCACTGTTCACTATTTACTTTTACTATTTGTTGAACTATTCACTCAGATATTTTGCCTATTTAAGGGGGGTTGTCCATTGAAGTTTTACACAAGTTTTAGTTCAGGATTTTCTTCCCTTAGAACTCCTTCTCTTAGGAAGCCTTCTTAGAGAGAAAATTCCTTGTTTCTACTACTACTACTACCTTATTCACTACAAACTTTGTAACTCTACAAACCTTGTAACTAGGATTAGTTCAAGCTTTGTAACTGTCAACCTGTTCTGAGATCTTGTATTAACCACTACTACTGCTGTAAGTGTTTTGTACTACTTTCAATAACAAGTATTTTTAGTTTTATGTTCATTACTCTACTTGTTGCTACCGCCACCTTGGATAGATTACTGCCACAACGGATGGTTCTAAATTGCTTTCATTTACTTTGAATTATTTTCATATATACTGTTTGGCTGGTTCTACCGCCTTATTATTATTCTAACCTCTTTACTGCCATTACTTTCAATATATTATACACTGTGCTTCCGTCTCTTCTCTTCAACTGTGCGTCCTTCCCCCTTCACCATGCTTACAATTTTACTAATCAATCTTTGCATATTATTGGTCAACAGCTTGACCGTATTGAGATCAGGATAACAGTTAAAATAAATAGGACCATCATACATAGAAGCAGTAATCATACGAAGAATGCTATCTTTAAAAATCTTAAATCTAGCATCTCTTAAACACATGAGAACAGAAGCATTAATACCCTTTCGGGTGAGTGGTTTAATAGCAACTTAAACCATATCGATATGCAAATAACTGAATTTTTTGGCAGCAAGGAATTCATTAATATTTCTTTTAGTGAACAAACAACATTTTTCATGAACTTTTGAAATATATAAAAATATATATATATATATATATATATATATCAAGTGGTACTTCATACGGTGATCTCATAGTTTTTTTTTTTTTGGTTTTTTTAATCATAATGGCATGAATCATGTTTCAATGTGGCACTAGGCTTGCACATTCTTTTGTTTTTTTATATTGGATATGTCCTATATTTACCATTTTGGTTATATGCATCATGTACTCCACTTAGAGAAATTTTCTTTTTTAATGAATAGAATATTGCAAGTATATAATTAATATATATACACTAAAATATTATTTATATTCTTTAAATTTGGTGTTGTTTTTAAATCAGCTTTTTATTTTTATTTTTAGGAATTCTTGCAATTTATATGTATTACAACAATGTAAATATACCACTTTAATTTCTCAACATTTGAACACGTAAAAAAATGACGATATTTTGATCACAAAATAAAAAAAAAAAAATACAAAATTTTGTTTTTAGACAAGATAACATAAAAAAAGTATTACAAATTATAACAAAAATGATATATTAACATATTTACAATAGTTTTTTTCACGAATTCAATAATTACAATAGTCTGTGTAGCTTGTATATATGTTAGTTATATAATTTTTTAATTAATATATATATATTTATTAATATAAATAATTCGATAATTACAATAGTCCGTACAGCTTGTATACAAGTATTATTTATATTCTTTATCATACAGCTTGTACATTATACTAGTATTAATTGCCAAGTAGTCCGTACAGCTTAATGTACTTTTTTCTTTCGACTGGGCAAGAAAAGCAAATTATTCTTATTTGTATTTTGGACCCTCTAAGCTTACAGTCGTTTATAAATCAGTTACCTAAATTTATACCCTCAGTTATGGTAAAGATATTAAGAGTATTGCAGTTCAATTAGTTGTTACTTTTTAATTTTTCTAACTAAGATATTTAAGATTCAAATATATTCCTGATTTTCTATTGTAATTATCAAATTATTGAAAGGGTCATACTAACGAGTACCTTTAAAAAATTGGTTAATAATTCATTTTAGGAAAATTTTGACACCACTTTTGTAAGAAATGAAAAAAATTGTCAAAACATTAATTGTTTTTTTTTTTTTTTTTCCATAAAAACTTTTTTTTAATGAATTATTAACTAATGTCTTAAGGGCATTCGTTAGCATTTTCCTAATACTAATAGCGATCTCATCTAAATTTTTGTGTTTATTTCATTAAGGGGGGAAAAGCAATGCATATTTAAAATGCAAAGGAAGGGAAGACTTTATTGCATTAAATTAATTACACAACACACATCAAGTAGTTGCCATGAAGTGACATCCCCGCACAATAAAAAAAATGAAATTTTGCTGTGGTCAGAGGTTATTTGTAAGAGCTATTGTAATAAAATGATTTGTGTGGTGGTCAATGACTTTTATATCAATTAAGATAATCATATGATTTCAATACCCCAATCAAGATCGATCTCAATAACATTGTAAAGAATAGTGGAAAACACTTAAATTATTCTACAACCTATTCCACAGCCTCCTCCAACCTTTAGCCATGGAGGAGGAGGAGGAACACATCAAACCGCTAGCCCCTGCTACCCATTTAAGGAGTGGCGAAAATGAGGCGGCCTCACGCAAAGAAAAGATAAGCCCTCAACACGCAACAAATGTTATGGGTGCATAGCACTCCTTGTTCTAATCACAACCATTGTGACCTTGTTTCTTATATTTGGGGTGTTCAAGGACCCCATCATCATTCTGAATGGGGTTAATATCAGTAGGCTTGAGCTGATTTATGGCACAATCCCTAAGCCTGGGGTGAACATATCAGTAATTGCCGATGTGTCTATAAAAAATCCTAACATTGTATCCTTCAAATATAGTAACACTATCACAACCCTTTATTACCATGCCATGGTGGTCGAGGAGGCACAAGGACCGCCAGATGAGGTCGAGGCTAGGAGGATGGTGAGGGTGAATATTACGGTGGATATAATTACAGGACCGGCTTATGTCCTACCCAAATCTTCAAGCTGACGTGAGCTCGGGACTATTCAATTTGAGCAGCTATTCAAGAATTCCAGGGCAAGTGCAAGTGATGAAGATAATTAAGAAACATATTGTCGTAAAATTGAAATGCAATGTGAGCTTCAATATTTCAAGCCAAGCAATTCAAGAACAGAAAAGCAAGCGGCCGAAAGTTGACCTCTAGTCTTTTAAGTATCTGGATACAGTTTCATATATATTTTGTTTTTAAGTTAAAAGATAAAAATGTTAGAATTTGTTTAAGTTTGGCCCAATAATGGGCATGAACTGCCAGCCAATCTGACCCATTTAATGACATTTACTCCCATGCATGTAACATAAACCTTACATGAGGTCGGGTTAGAAAATGGGATATAGCCCCCATTTGTGTAACTAACAAAATTGAAGAAGTCGTCTCTTCCTTTTCTATCCCTAGGACCTTGTATTTACCATTCTTTTGATTTTCTCTTGCCTTGGATTCTGATCAACCAAGTAATTTCCTTCGTCTAGACAATCCACACTGGACGAACAAAAATACCATTAAATGGACATTTAATGGGAAGCCGTTACACATCAATAAATGCAGGAAATATGGCCGTTGGAGGAGACATCAGGTTACCTCATTAAGCCATCAGAGACGTTATGAGAGGGCATTCAAGCCACCATTGAATGCCACCAACGGCTAGAAGGGAAAACACTATATAAACAATGCCAGACTCCTAGAAAAGGTACACACATATATTCAGATACAAAAAGACTTGCATACTATCATTATCTTGGCTCATTTTACTCTACCATCATCTGACTTTATCATCGGAGGTTCTATGGTTGGCACGACACTGGGGACCAATCGAGCAAAGTCCCATCACTTGATCTCATGCAGGTTCCTCGAGGTACCAACGACGCATTTTGTCTGGATGAACATAAGTAGCTGACGATTTTAGCATCATTAGCTTGGCACTGTCTGTGGGGAAGACTTCAAACCATAGTTTGAAAATGTAGCTCTACCCTTTCTAACACCCAGATGGAGTCTAACGCACCTCAAGATTCAGTGGCATTAGCCCTACAAATTCAGACACTCATGGCTAATGTTAGGACATATATGAATCATGTTAGGAACATATGTCAATATCGAATTGGCTAATCCTTTGACAAAATGCACATTACTTGTAATTGGGTAAATCTAGGATGTGTTTAATGCTTCAAGGAACAAGGTTTCAAGTTCAAGTGTTAAAGCCATGCAAGTCTGTCCAAGAATCAAGTGAAGAAGTGTAGGATTTTTAAAACTCGATAGCTAGTATCTATCGAGGTTTAAAAGGCTGTTTAAGCTCGATACTCGATAGCCACTTGATAGATAGGATATCTATCGAGATTTATGAAAATCAGTTTTTCAGATTTGATTTCACTCCAATCCGTGAATAGATGTTTGAGCTTTCTTTTCTCACAACCCTAAACATATATAAGGATTGTTTTAAGGGCCGTCACAGATGATGCACCTCAATGCAAAAGTTTTTCACAAGCATATTGTGAACCAGAGACATATGCCTTAGTTCATCTTTCTCTTTAAGAAGCTGCTGTGTTTGTACACTGTAAGGTTTTGTAACCAAGGAGTTTTGTGATCTTCATCGTGTTGATGAACTGAAGAACTTTGCAGCCAACATCATTCTCAAGTTGGTGAGTAAGCCACGTACTGGGATCCATGCATCGAATTGGTTAGTCATGTACTGGGAGTCGTGCATTAAAAGGAGTGATTGTCACTACAGAACAAGTCCAATTGGGTATTGGGATAAGGGTTCAACTGTAGGTTGGTATAAGATACTGAAATTCCTTTACTTATAACTGCTTGTTGTGATAATAGTGAATTCTTGGGAGTGGTGACCTTAAAATCACCCGGTGGAGTTTTTGCCGTGTAGGTTTTCCCCATTCGTAAACAAATCACCGTGTCAATTTATTTTCCGTTGCATTTTAACCTAGTTGGTGATTTGTTTATGCTACCACGCTTATTGCATGCTAATTGAATTAATTATTTAACTTGACTAATTGATTGGTTAATTTATCACAAGGGGTCAATACATTCTTGGCCTATCAGCTAATATAGAGGAGCTTACTAGGCAGAACCAAGAGATGGGGTTGAAGCTGCAATAGGAGGAAAACCGCAAAGTTAATAGGAATGAGGATGAGGAGAACAGCCATAGAAGAGATGGCTCAAGGAGGACAGATCCTTTTGATGGGGTGTTGATATCGTATTTTGTTCACCCTCGATTTGCGTGTCGAACCCTCGAAAATCCAAAAATATTATTTTCTCTTTACTGGGCTATGAGAACATCTAGAACGACATGGCACAACCCGTTCGGGCACCGGAGCACCCGAAGTGCCTATTTTTGCCAAAATGACCAAAACGCCCTTGGTTAGCCCTAGGTTTAATCGAAGGTCAAACGAGGTCCAAACTTCCATAAAACAACGTTTTTCATAGATTTACACCAAACCCGAGTTTCTAGGAGATTTTTAACAAGTTTGACCTGAAGTCAATCCCGAGTGGGCCCGAAAACCCTAATTTTGATTCGGTTGCCAGAATGAGTTGAAACCAATGCCATTTGCCCAGCTTCTCTCTACGTTTTTTTTTTTTTTTTTTTTTTTTTTTTTTTTTTTGTCTCTCTTCTAAACACCAAAAAACACTCCAAAACACATCAAAGTCTCTTGATTCTTCCCTCTTCATCAAGAACACAAGGTATTGCTTTTGCAATAAATCTTCCTTTCCTTGGTTCTACACTTTGGATTTAGGGTTTAGGGGTGTGGATGTAGCTTTTTTAGCTATCATCCACACCCTTAACCTTCTAAATCTCTTTCTAGCATTTATCTTGTTTGTTTTTCTTGAATAACATGATTTATTACTTTCTTTGACATGTTTCTTGCTTCATCTTGTTTCTAGCATGTTCTTAGCTTAGATCCATGTTCTTTTATGCTTGCTCACATGTTTATTTGTCCCAATCTATGTGCTTTATGCTTTATGCCATGATTTCTATGCCTAGATCTACCTTTTCCATGTGTTGTTTGGCTAGATCCACATGTTCCTATGCTTGTTCACATGCTAGTCGTTTGGATCTACATGTTTATGCCTTGTGCCATGTTTTTACGCTTAGATTTATGTTTTTACATGCTTATATGTTTAGATCTACATGCTTATGGTTTTATGCCATGTTTCCTATGTTTTGTTCCTCTTTTTGCTCTATGTTGATGTTAGGATTATGTACTCACATGCTTGATATCATGTCTATGGCTATGTTTTGCTGGGATCTATGTGTTTGTATGCTTTTCACCATGTCTTATGCTTAGATCCACATCTGTACATGCTTACGTGCTTGGATTCATATTCTTCCATGTTTATGTGCTAGCTTTCACATGTTCACACACGTTGCCATGCCTATGCCTAGATCTATGTTTTCACATGCTCACGTGCTCGGATCTAGCTTTTCACATGCTTATATGTCTAGATCTATGTTTTCACATGCTTGCGTGCTTGGATCTATGCTTTATGCCATCTTCCATGTGCTTGTGCACTCCATGCCATGTTTGCGTGCCTAAGCCTAGACTTGTTTGTCATGCCATGTGCTATTGCAGCCCTTTTGTTCCTTTTATCGCACTTTCTTGTGTTTTGGCCTTTTGGTTCGGACTCGATCTAGACCCTATGGTCTTTGTCATCGTCCATATACCTTGGCCTATATCAAAGGGTTTGGATCACCCATTTTTCATGTCTATGCTTGCTTGCTTCTATGCTTTTTGGAAATAAAATTTAAAAATGTATGTGCTAATGTTAACTTGTGTAATGAATGTAGTGAACATGGCCACTAAGAATGTAGTTGCTGATCTAATGGAGAGAAACTAGATGGAACCAACTATGATATGTGGCATAGAAAAATTCAATATCTGTTTAATGAACAAGAGGTCCTTGAAACCCTAACCAATGTGATGGTGCGACCTAAAAATGGGAATACTGCCCAAAATTGCCGTGACTTAGAGGCCTATGAGTCTTGGGTTAAGAAAGATCGTTGTGCACCCTTCACTATTCTGAGTAGCATGCACAATGATCTTATTTGGGAGTTTGAGGACTACCCAAATGCCCAAGAGATGTGGAATCAGCTTAAGATTGCCTATGGAGGGACTTCAGCAACTAGGTTGCGAGCTCTTACTTTGAAGTTTGAGCAATATGTTATGGATTCAAAGCATAGCATGGCTGAACATCTAAGGACAATGTCTACATTGATCTGTGACCTAAAGGTTGCTGGCAATAATCTCTCTAATGAACAACAAGTCACAGTAGTGATACATTCACTGCCTGAACCTACTTGGGGGCAAATGAAGCTTGTTTTGACACATAGTGAGAATATCAAGACTTTTGCTAATATTTTTCGTCATCTTAAGCTTGAGGTAGAGTGCATAGGGGTGCACCAAAACACCCTCCTTATCGCCCAATTTGGGCAGCAGAAGGCATTCAGGCCTAAACGCAAAGGACAAGGGAGGAATGTCAAAAGAGCTGGTAACCTTGGGCCTAAAGAAGGCAAGATAGCAAAGTGCCAAAAGGGCAAGTGTGCTAAGAAGGACAAGGCAAAGATCAAGTGCTACAACTATGGTAAGAAGGGCCACTTCGCTCGTGAGTGCACTGAGCCAAAGAAGGTATTTATTCTTAACAACTCTGCTATTACTTATGTTTGTACACATGTTTTTGTTGCTCATACTATTTCTGGGTGGATTGTAGATTCAGGAGCAACCAAACATATAGCCAGAGATAGAGTTGGGTGTGTGTATTACAAAAAGATACCAACAAGCACACAGTATGTTATTTTGGGTAAAAGAACTCAAGAAGAAGTCATAGGAGTTGGAACCTTCTATCTGAAATTGTGTCTGGGACGTATGTTACTTCTTCATGATGTGCTTCATGCACCTGGTGTCCAATGTAATCTATTTTTAGTACTTACTATGCTTAAACTTGGATTTAGTTTCCGTTTCGATGGTCCTCAGTTGGATTTTTATTTAAATAAAACCTTGTATGGACATGGTTATTTATCTAATGATTTCTTTATGTTGGATTTAGATCATTCCTCTTTTTCTTTTATTTCTCATAATGATGATATTTCTGATTCTGTAATGTGGCATGCTAGACTTGGACACATAGGAAAAGATAGATTGGCTAGACTAGCTAGAGAAGGCCTATTGTGCTCTATCACTAATGTAAGCCTACCTATGTGTAAACCTTGTCTAGCTGGAAAGGCCTATAGGAAGCCTTTTGGTAAGGCTCCTAGGGCAACTCATCCTTTGGAATAAGTCCATTCGGATATATGTGGACCAATGAATGTTAAGGCATGCCATGGTGCCTCTTATTTTCTCACATTTATAGATGATTATTCACATTTCAGTTATGTCTATTTGATCTCCCATCGCTTTAAAGCATTAGATTGCTTTAAGCACTTTATGGCAGAGGTTGAGAATTAGAAAGAAAGGAACCTAACGGTTTTTCGAACTGATACGGGTCACGAATATTTGTCTAAACAGTTTCAGGAACTGTGTGAGGAAAAAGGGATACGCAGACAATTGACGATTCCTGGTACTCCACAACAAAATGGTGTTGCATAGAGAAGGAATCGTACTCTATTAGAGATGGTTAGATCGTTGATGGTGCAAGCTAACCTTCCAATTTCGTTTTGGGGGGATGCATTGTTGACTACTGCCTACATCCTTAACCGTGTGCCTTCTAAGTTAGTTCCCACAACACCATATGAGTTATGGACTGGTGCAAAACTCAATTTAGAGAACTTGCAGCCTTGGGGTTGTGCAAGTTTTGTTCATAGTACTTCCTATAAGTATGGGAAATTGGGCCCTAGAGCAAGTAAGAAAATCTTTATAAGATATTTAGAAAGCTCAAAAGGGTATGTAATGTATGGTGAACATTCTAATGGTGGAATGACTGAGATAGAGTCTCATGATGTCAACTTCATTGAAGATGATCTTCCAAGCATCAGTAAAGCAAAACAAGATCTTCAGCTTTATGAGCTGCAAGAACTTGAAGGTGTCATACCATCTTTAGGCGAGGGTGGAGAATCACAACTTCATCTTGAAATCGCTAAAGATAGTGGTAGTGATTTGGCTTCTAATGGGAGCAAACCACTAGATAGTGACACACAAGGATCCAAGGTACGTAGAAGTGAACGTGAAACTATTCCCCTTCGTCATTTTGAGATTGAGGGGGAATCTTTTATATGTGATTCACTGGATCTTGATGAGCCTGCTTCCTATGAGGAAGCATTAGCTTCACCTGCTTCATATGAATGGATAGTTGCTATGAGGGATGAGATGGATTGTATGGCAAAGAATCAAGTTTGGGAGTTGGTTGACCTTCCGCCTGGGAGCAAGACCATTGAAAATAAGTGGGTTTTAAAAATAAAGCGCAAGGCAGATGGATCAATTGACAAATATAAGGCTCGTCTCGTGGCGAAAGGCTATACCTAAAGAAAAGGGATAGACTATGAAGAGACTTTCTCCCTCGTAGTGAGATTTGTCTCTATTCGCCTTATTTTAGCTATTGTTGCACATTTGGATTTGGAACTCTTCCAAATGGTTGTAAAGACTGCATTTCTCAATGGAGAACTAGACGAGGAGATCTATATGGATTAACCTATTGGCTTTGAGGTCAAAGAACAAGGGCATAAAGTGTGCCGCCTTAAGCGTTCCATTTATGGCCTAAAGCAAGCTTCTAGACAATGGTATTTCAAATTTCATAAGGCTATTATTTCGATTCGTTTCGAAATGATGGAAGAAGACCATTGTGTGTATGTCAAACGATCAAGAAAGCGTTTACTTATCCTGTCCTTGTATATGGACTACATTTTGTTGGCTGGAAATGATATGGAGATGATTGTCACCACCAAAAGGTAGTTGTCCTCTATTTTTGAAATGAAGGACATAGGAGAGGCTAATTATGTGCTTGCATAATTCCAAACCCATAGACACTCCAATTGAGAAGGGACATACATTAAGCCTTGAAGATTGCCCTAAATCAGAAAAGGAAAAGAGAGAAATGGCAAGAGTTCCCTATGCAAGTGCAGTTGGAAGTCTGATGTATGCTATGTTGTGTACTCGACTAGGCACCTGTTTTGTAGTTGGTATGGTTAGTCGATATCAAAGTAATCCAGGACCTGTTCATTGGCTAGCAGTTAAGTGGATTTTTCGATACCTTCATGGGACATCAGATCTCATTCTTTGCTATCAAGGTGGAGATTTGAGATTGAGATGTTATGCATTTCTACCACAGGTTATGCATTTCTACTTAGTGGTGCAGCTATCTCTTGGTGTAGTAAGAAATAGTCTTGCATTGCTTTATCCACAATGGAGTCTGAGTATGTTGCCTGTTCAGCAGCAGCATAAGAAGCTGTTTTGTTAAAGAGATTTTTCCAAAGCCTAAAGGTGACATCTTTCGCAGATGAAGCTGTAAAAATGTATTGTGATAGTATGGCAGCCTTGGCTTATGCTAAAGATCCTAAGTATCATAGCAAAAGCAAACACATACAGACTTGTTATAACTACATTCGTCTTGCTATTACACAAGGAAAGGTGATCCTTCAACATATCTCCACTAGCAGGATGGTGGTTGATCCACTTACTTAAGCCATTGCTAGAGATGCCTTTCAGGCTTATGTTAGGAGTTTGGGACTTTGTAGGATTTGATATGTTTTTGAATACATTGTGGACATTTATGTTTATTCATACTTTATGCAATAATGATGTTATTCATTTTGATTCATCTTCTGATATGATTGATATTACATACTGAGCACACATTATTTGAGAATATGTCACCAGGCTCAGATCAATCTACTCACATAGACGATCATCCTAGTGCTTGAGTAGCGAGCAGGATGAGACATGGTGATCACTTTGTTTTTCTGTAAATCAAGTAAGTGATCATCTTGATGCTTAGGGAGGCATGCAAGATAATATAATGAATGTCGCCTTAGCTAGGCTAAGATGAGACTTATGGGAGTCGCACTTGAAGTGTATCCACAACTTCATGAAGCCTGAATAAAGCCAAATGTGAGATCTTGGATAGGAACTTGATGTGTAACTATGCTAAGAAACTCAGGTTGGTTGCCTTTGTGGGAATTGGACTAAGATTTGTACGATGTTTGAGTGTGACAAGCCCAGTTGAGTGGGAGCTCCACCGTAGCATACAAATTATACTGTATGTGCTATAGCCAACCAATTAAGGGAGTGATTGGATAAATCCCTACTCCGTCACTATGTGAGCCTTAGTCGACCATTATATGGTCCATTCTGTGCCCTTTTTCGACCTAGAACTATGTCATGAAATGAATGTTTGATGTTGCTACTTTAGCCTGTCATCTCAGGGCCATGATATATATGGTCTCATGGAGCATGTCTAGGAAAGTGGTCAAGTATGAATGAATTGACATGAGTGTCTGGGGAAGATTATTTAGAACACACCATTTATTTTATGGCTCATAGCTCGGGCAATTATGAGGAATTTGTTTTTCAACATAATCATGAGCATATTATATGGTATAGGATCAAGTGTTGCTTTGAGTTTTGAACTTATGAGGGATTAAAGAAACTTGATTAGGTGTTATCAAATAATCTAGGGCATAGATGAGATACTATGAGTGATGTATTATGTTAGTTTAAATGGTGACTTAATATCGTACTCCTACCCTACACCTTCTTGTCAGGTCACACACTCTATTTTTCTGTATAAAGAGAAGATTGGACAAGGGATTGAGAGGAGCTAGTCCTGATTGTAGTAACTAGTGTGGACGAGTGGGAGATGTTAGAAATTGGGCTGGTTTTGACCCAACCCATAAACCATGGCCCATGGATCTTCCAAATGGGTTATCTGATAAGTAAATTTAAATTTAAACTAACGGATATTGGTATGAGTTATCAATTTCAGTAGTGGAGTAATTTAAACTTAACAGATATTGATATGATTTATCAATATTAGTAGTGAAGTAATTTAAACTTAACAGATGAGATCTTTTAGGGATCACATATATTTGATAGTAAGTGAATCTCTACTAGTATTTAAAATACTCCTACATCAGTCAGATGAAGGAGAGATACAGTGAGTGAACATACGTATAGTTTTTAAGTGCTCTCTCAAAATAAGCCATCTCTCTGGGACACCATCTACTGTTCCTTAGAATTTGGAGTGTGGAAATTAGGAGAGACTCTAGTAGCCTTTCCTGCGACTTGGAGGTGTTCCACGAAGGAGATCGTGAGGAGTTCGTAAAGCAAACAAAAGAACATGATCTGGCAATTTGGTGATCTACTCCACCAAAGGTATGTGTCTATATGACCTCTAGTAAATTATATAACTATTCAATAGGTTATAGCTCAAGCAAAAAA
Organism: Quercus tomentella; assembly: GCA_028535165.1. Classification (NCBI taxonomy): domain Eukaryota; kingdom Viridiplantae; phylum Streptophyta; class Magnoliopsida; order Fagales; family Fagaceae; genus Quercus; species Quercus tomentella. The sequence goes on from JAPQVY010000156.1 coordinate 48,893,734, forward strand.
GTTGTGGAAGGTGAAGGAGGAACACTTGAAGCCCTGTCAACAATACTTGGAGGACTTGACCAAGACCTTTGACAGAATTGAATACACAATCATTCCTAGAGCTCAAAATCAATTTGCAAATGCCCCAGCTACCTTAGCCTCTATGGTTGAAATACCCGAGGGAGTATGGACACGACCCTTGGAAATTGAGCAAATTTATGAGGAAGTGCACAAAGGGAAGACCGAAGCTTCAATAATTACCACAGAGGAAGAAGAAGTTCCATGGTACTATGACATCATGAAGTTCTTGAAACTAAAGGCATATCTGGATGGTGCCAACAAGAGAGAATGTCGTTCCATTAGGATGATGGCAACACAATACATCCTATGTGGAGGACAACTCTATAGAAGATCCTATGATGGTATACACCTTCATTGCTTGAAGAAGGAAGAAGCCGAGAGAGTAATGGAAGAAGTTCATCAAGGGATTTGTGGCCCTTATATGAATGGAAGAATGTTAGCTAAGAAGATCCTAAGGATAGGGTACTTTTGGAATACAATGGAAACCAATTGTGTGGACTACGTGAAGAGTTACCATGATTGTCAGACGCATGCCAACTTGAACCATGTACCACCTAGTGAGTTGTATAGCATGACTTCTCCATGGCCATTCTCAGTTTAGGGCATAGATATGATTGGAAGAATAACTCTTAAGGCTTCAAATAGGCATGAATACATTTTATTAGCAATTGACTATTTCACCAAGTGGGTGGAGGCAACCTTCTACTCCATATTGAAGGCTATGCATGTGGCTTAGTTCTTAGAAAAAAACATCATATGCCAGGTTGGGGTGCCCAAAGAGATCATTTCTAATAACAGTTCCCATTTTGAGGGGGAGGTGCAAAGGATCATGGAGTTGTATAACATTGAGCATTACAAGTCTACACGGTATTGACCACAAGCTAATGCGGCCGTAGAAGCAGCTAATAAGAATGTGAAGAACATCCTAGCCAAGATGGTAGTGACATACAAAGATTGGACCAAGAAGCTTCCATTTGCCTTATGGGGTTATAGAACTTCTATCTGTGCGCCGATTGGGGCAACACCTTACTCTTTGGTTTATGGTAGTGAGGCAGTGCTTCCTATTGAGGTAGAGATACAATCTTTGAGGGTATTGGTGGAAACCAAGGTCCTAGAAGACAATTGGGCTAAGGTGAGATGTGAACAATTGGCTTTGATAGATGTGAAGAGGGTTAGGGCACAATATCATGCACAAGGGTACCAGAAAAGGATTCCTAGGGCATTCAACAAGAAAGTGGAACTGAGAAACCTTAAAGAAGAGGACTTGGTCCAAAAGGTGCTTAGAGATGAGACTTTTGATCCGAGAGGGAAGATGAAGCCAAGGTGGTCTAGGCCTTTTATCATTAAGAAGATCATGTTTGGAGGTGCTACAAGGATCATAGATTTGGATGGGGAAGAGATGCTTTGCCCAATCAACATGGATAGACGTCGGAAATACAACATCTAGAAAACAAAAAAAAAAGGGGGAAAAGCCTACTAGGTTGAAAACTCGAAAGGGAAGCCTAGGTAAAAATTAAGGCAAAAGAATCTCGCTAGATTGAAAACCCGAAAGGGCAGTCTAGGTAAAAATTAGGAGAAAAGACCAGAGGCACGGTGAAAATTCCCAAAGGGAGATCATGGGAAAAAATTACATGGCAAAGGAAAAAGAAAAGAAAAGAAAAAAGAAAGAGGGATAAATGACAATAAGCAAAGATAATAAAAAGGTGATTCTCTTATTGCTCAAATTTAAAGATGATAAGATCGTTTTCATAGGGGATTTGGAACATTCCAATCCTTTATTAAATTCATAAACTAAAACATGAGAATCATAAAAGTGCAGAAAAGTAAAACAGGGGGCATATCAAGGTAGTCACTCAGTCCTCCTTGCTTTCTTTCTAGTCTTCATGTAAGCTTTCTCATCCCTCAGAATCCACTTCATGTCATCCTCTAACCATTGCTTGTACCCCGTAGTGGGATAGATGTATCGAGGTGAAACAATGCCTTTCGTCACCATACGACGTGGCCAAGTCTCACTAATCCTACCCAAGATCCTATTGGTAGACACTGCAATATGGAGGGTGACTTCATCATGAGGAGCTCCTTGATGCTTTCCAAATTGCCTTGAAATACGACAAGTTGAGTAGTATGAGCAGCAACGAAGCTGAACTAGAGTCACATAGCAATCCTTACAGCAACTATAGATCATGCTTGAGATGTGCCACCACTCCACGACCCACTGAATGTCAGTCTCCTTGAGGTGACCTATAACCTCCATGTACACTTCAAAGCTAATATCATTTTGATGAAGCCGGCGGTCCCTAAGGTGCCTAGGGAGGTAGGCGTTGAGAGGAATGGTGGGAGGTTAAAGCAATTGAAGCCTCTCCTGTAGCCATATTTGAAAGAAAGAAAAAAAAAAAAAGCATGAGTGAAAAAAATAAATGATGAATGAAAGACGATATAAGGTGCCTCGATAGGTTGAAAACCAAATGGCAACCCATGAAAAAATTAGAGGGATCCCACTAGGTTGAGAACCTAGGTAAAAGTTAGGGATTATACCTGAAGGAGAAGAGGACTTCCTGCAAAAAAGCTTACTTCCTTCCTATGAAAGGCATTTAAACCATTAAGGGTCTCTACCAAGATTAAGCCCACTGGGTTACCTCTCTTTAGCTCATAAGCTATCATGCACATCTAAAGGTCCACACAATATGAGTTTTGAACCAAGAAATAACTTGCAAGAGCACACAAGGAAAAGGCGTGAAGAAAGTACGAGCGTGGTCTCTCACCCTCTGGAAAGGCTGAGCCGAAAATATACTTAAAGACCAACCTAAGGTTAAGCTTGCCAAAAACACACCACCTATTTTTCGTGGCAGCAGGGACACCCTTCATAACTTACAGCAAATAAGGAAGATCTCCACCCATGGTAGGGAAGATGAGATTATCAATCTTCGATTCACCCATGATAGTACCAAACTCTTCAATAGTGGGGCATAGTTCTATTCCCTTGAAGTGGAATAAATACCGAGAAGATGGAAGAAAGACCGTAGGGAGCGATGGAATCCTTGAAATCAAGACCAAGCCTCCTAATCCAAGTGGAGACATCAAGATGAGAGTTTTCTGCCATTAGGGGACCTCAAAAAAGGGTTCTCTAGGTTGAAAATACGTTGGTGAGGGTTTTGAACTCAAACGGCTACTTTTATACTTAAGTAAGTTGGTTAGGGTTTTTTTGATTTATGGCTTACGTACGCAAAGTCAACCCTGCGTATGCAAAGTTAAAGTTGCATATCCAAGCCCACATCCACGTACGCACGATGCTTTGTAGAAGCCCATGTTCCCTTGTTTTGAGCAGAGTTTTCACTCCAAAGCACTCCTAGGGTTCCTACAACCTAAGGAATCATCCAAGACACATTCTAAGCACAAGATTTCAAGCATCAAAGAAGCAAAGTTGTATAGAAACATACAATTTATCACATATCTTGTAAATTAAGTGCTAAGTTCCAATCAAAAGCATAAATGTAAAAAGATGTTCTTAAAATACAATCCTTTGTCTTAAGCCAAATCCAAATGTTTGCTAAGGGGAACAAAAAAACCATAAAAGCAAAAAAAAAAAAAAATTAAAAAAAATAAAATTGTGTTGTATGCCTATATGTCTTGAACTGCAGGTAATTAATGGTGCCACAAAAGCATGAGGAGTTGCCCCCGAATCCTCCTCATCACCTCCATTATCATCATCATCACCACCACCTAGGTGGCCCACTCCTCTAGGACCATATAGCTCCCTTGAATAGTTGGTCATCTCTAACTTGAGATTCCCCGCTAGCCATACCAACTCCTCATGCTCTTGGATAGTGGGTTGCAATTCAAAGAAATAAGGGTTAGTGACTGAAACAGAAAGAGAAGAATGGAAAAGGAGAAGGACAAAAGGAGAAAGAACTTACCGCCCGAGTGTTGGGAGGGAAAGGATAGCCCATGACGTTAGGATTATGGGGTATAGCACGCTCTCAAGCAAAGCCATCAGGACTATAAGCATAAACCGTCCAAGGGAGATGTGAAGGGTCAATGGGCACACCGACAGTGGGTCCCCCCCCCCCCCCCCCCCCCCATTACAGTTTCCTATATTAGAATTCATGACAAACAAGGAAGAGAAAAAAGAGAAGAAAAGAGATTGGGCATATACCTGAACAGTAAGGGAAGGCATAAGGTGAGTGATGTTAAACTCCTCATAGTCTAACCCTTCAAGAAGCCACTCGGCATAGGAAACGCCATTCCCCCATGAGTTGTACTCGGCATCAATCATGGAGTGTGGGGCAAACATGAACTCAAGAGGGTCCATCGGAATCTGTGGGTCATCCCTACCCACCAACTGGCATCTCACCCTCTTTACCAGGTATAGCGCCCTCAAGCCTGTTCCTTTAAAGGGACAAGTAATCTCCAAAGCAATGAGAGCGACAGGCTCTAAGTCTCGAGAAGCAGGAAGGGGTTAGCTGGCCCATGAGGTCTAGTTAACCTATAATGGCATAAGATTAGAAGAGGGGGATCCTAAGGGAAATGCACGAAGGACCATGAAAATTAGAACTCTTGAACTTACCTTATTTGAGGTTAACCCAGAAAGGTGAGCCCTTACTCGAGGGAACTCCTTCAGAACTAGATCGGTGCCCGGGGTTATGAGGCCATACCTAACAACCCACCGCCACTAAAAGAAGCAAGCCACAAGTTAGATGAAAGATGACAGTTTGCAAGGTGACAATTTGCAAGATAATACAGTTTGCAAGACTACAAGCTACAAATGGAAATACAAGAAATGAAAAGAGAACTAAACTCAAGGAGATCCCAAGGCCCCACAAGCTGCCGCAAAGTGCCCCACGTGAGAGTGTCGAGAGTGGAATAATGATAGGCAAGACATGCCTGCCCCCAATTGGCCCTTTGTGCCTCTCCAAAGTCCTGAAAGAGTGTTAGCCACCTCAAAGACACTATTTGCCCACTAGTGGCAAAGAGGTAGGCCCCTAACAAGTGAAGAACGAAAGCCCTAGCCATACGGACATGCTCCTCCACAGTCCTTTGTGGGAGAAGCATGTAATCTGACACCAAGTCGAAATAGCGGATGGTCTCAGTAGAGTACTTCCTCCTTAACATGTTAAGACCTAGTTGGATGCCTGAAACACCATCCAAACTAATGATGGCCCCTTCGAAGCTAAGGTTGGTCATGCGGTAGAAGTCGTAGGGAGTCACCATCATCTCCCGCTCAATGATATGAAAGGTGTGAGTAGTATCCCACCACCTCTCAATGAGGCACTACACTAAGGTAGCACTCACAGACTTCTCTAGAAGAAGGCCAATGATAGGCTTGAAGCCTGCCTTCCAGATGTAAGCCTTGGTTTCAGGGACAAGAATGTTGTACCATCCCACCACCTTGTTAGTGCTCCCCCCACCAGTATAAGGGGATGATGAGTGCAAACAAAAAGGAAGGAGATGACATTAGATTCCTGACTTAAGTAGAATTTAGGAAAAATGATGTTTTGATGCAAGGATGAAGATAAAAAGGATACAATGATATTCGGGTGTAAAAATGACAAGAAGGTGTGTTAGGATTGCATATGGGAGTGAAACAGATGAAAAAGAAGTGAAAATGGGAAGAGTAGGGCTTCTGCTAAGCGTTTCACGTGCGTAGGTCAAAGCCCACATATGCAGACAGATCCCCGCATACGCAGAACCTCAAGAACAGTCTTGCGTATGTAAAAACAGAGCTGCGCATGCATGAATTCAAGCTGCGTACGCAGGCCCGAGCCCACGCACACAAGAACATAGACAGAAGCAGTTCTTCCATATTTTCAAGCATGCATGACCTAAAATCAATCCTAAACATGTTCCTACCCCTTCTAAGATGTCAAGTTTTAATCTAAACCCATCCCACAACAAAACCTAAGCATTAACATGGCTAGAAACACATTAAAACAGAAGATTAGGGAGAAAATTGAAAATGAGAAAAAGCTTGTAAACTTACAGATTCAGCCATGGGAATGTGATTCTCTGGCCAGTATGTCAATGGTGGAGAACCCATCAACCTCGTTGCCCCACTCTAGTGGGTGAGATGGAATGCATCAAAAGAAATGACGTAGGAGGTCTTCTTGGCCTTGGGTGTCATTGGAGAAGATGATGAGAGAATGAGAGAGTTTAAGCGAATGATAAAGTTAGGAAGTAAGGAAAAGAAAGGGGAGAGGGAGGTTTTTGTAGGGAAAAAAGAAGAGTTATGGAGAATATGAAGAGATGAGGGAGATAAAGAGTATGAAGAAGAAAAAGAAATAGTTGGTAACCGTTGGAAAAGATGAAAGCGAGAACACACTTGATGGCTAAACTACGTGTAGTTTAGGCCTCACCACTAAACTACGTGTAGTTTTGTCATGAACAGTAAAAATAAAAAATAAAAAAAATTTAAAAAGGGAAAACATCTCAGGATTGCTCCAAATAGACACAAAATCATTAAAGGACTCCCTAGTGAGAGGTAAAGGAAGCAGAAGACTTTCCCCCCATTGAAGCATGTACATCCCAAAGTCGTCCCTAGTGGATCAAGCACATCAAGAACACTATCCTTAGTAAGCAAGCAGAAGATTATTCCCTAATGAATATCTTCCCTAGTAGATCAAGCAGATTAAGAACACCATCTCCATGAAGGAAGCAGAAGATTCTTCCTCAATAGTTCAAGCACATCATGAACACTATCCTCAGTAAGGAAGTAGAAGACTCTTCCTCAAAGGATTAAGCACATCAAGAACATCATCCCCAGTAGGGAAGCAGAACATTCTTCCCTAATGAATATCATCCTTATGGAGGAGGCAGAAGATTCTTCCCTAATGAACCCAAGCACATTTAAACAATCCTTAGTGGGGAAGCAAAGGATTCTTCCCCAAAGTATCCCCAGTGAGGAAGCAAAAGATTCTTCCCCAATAAGTTTGGTATAGAAAAGAAAAAGAAAAAGAAAGATACCTCCCTAGTGAATCGCACATCTACACTACTCCTCAACGAGTCCATCCATACTACTCCTCAGCAAGTTTCTCATCCCCAAGCAAGTCATGAGAGGTAGAAGATTCCTCCCCATGGACATCTACTCCTCAACGAGTTTTCACCATCTCCAGTGGGTCCAACAATCAAGACTACTTGTGTATGTATCCTCCGGGAATTAAATATGCAGGCACGGTAGAAAAGGGTAGAGATAATGATAAAGAAAGAGACTAAGGTCAACTCGAGGCAAGAGCCTTACCAGGAAAGGTAGAGAAAGAAGTGAATAAGACAAGAGGAACAAGTCACCCAGAGAAGTTTAAGGTAAGAGCTCCAATTGGATACCACAGAGACTATCATTTTGTTGTTTGTTGGGTTAGCTCGTAAGAGCACCCTTGTTTGTTTTCTTTTTCTTTTTAAGTGACTCTAGGATAGTGAGTCACTCGCCATTTGCTTGCAAGTGGCAAAATAGGTTCTGGGATAGTGAAACTGTCGTTGCTCATTTCCCAAGCAACAAAGGTGGAACTTCGGACATACGAGTCCCATGCAACTCTTCGGTGTTGCACCCCGCCCCATGTATGCGTGATGTGTGTCGTGTGTGTGGGTTGGACTCGAGCCGTACGTCGAAACAAAATGTTTTGTCTCTGATTCTTTTGATTCCTTTAGCGAAGCTCACGAATCAAAGAAGGGGCATCTGTAAATACTGCATTTTGTACCCGTAATGACTCGGGCTCCCGTCCTTAATGCTGCTCGAACTCTAAGGCCCAAGGCCAGTTTAAACCCCAATTAGATATCAAATTGACTTGAGGAGTGTTAAAATGGAAAATATCACTTTTTTAAATGCACAAAAATCTATTTTTGGAAATAAAAGACCAAAGTGGCCTTCAACCCACGTACGTGGGCAAAAGCCCGCGTACGCGGACCAAAGCATGCGTACGTAGGCACATTCCTGCGTACGCAACTAGGGTTTTAGGAGTATGGAAATGGCAAGTTTTCTGCGATAATGACTAAGGTTTGTAATGAATCTCACATCGTCTGAGAGCCATTCCAAACCCTATTTCTTTAACTATTAAAAGCCTTACATGATACATTTTCAAAACACACAAAAATCCCACGGGAAAGACCTAAGATTCATTAGAAAATAGTGAATCAAAAGAGAGTTTTTCACAAAACACCCTTAAGTCAATTTTATTTGATTGGGACCTCTTCTAGCCCCAATCCTTTTAGTTTAACATTGCTAATCACTTATTTAATGACGTGTGATAGATTTGACTGAGGGGAATGATCAAAATCAAACTTGGGAACTCCTTTTTGACGTATCAAGCTTCAACCTTTCTTTTATCTTTTTTAGTCTTTCCTTTATTGTTTAATCTATTTTTCTTGCTTTATTTGTGTTATAACCTGTTTGTTTAGAGTAGGTTTATGTTTTCTTGTATATTTTGAGCATGTTTGGCTGTTAGAATTAGGGTTTTCATTTCTACTTTGTTACTGTGTTTTTTAGGTCTTCTGGGCAAGGACTTGTGTATGCATAATCTTGTCTGCGCACGCAGGCTTGATTATGTGTGTGCAGGCTTGTTCTTACGTGTGTGAGCTGCTGCACAGAAACCCTAATTTTTCTTTGTTTTTATTTGTTTCTGCCTTCATATGCTTTCTCTGTTTAGCTTCTTTTCATATGTTTTAGGCTCTATAAGTCTTTGTGCCTCTACCTCACATGCTTGTTTTTCTTTCAACATGCTTAGATTAGGGTTTCTACGTTTGTTTCTTGCTTTGCTACTATGCCATTCATTCACATGTCCATGCATCATTGCGATAGGCGTTGTGTTGCTGAAAGATAAGTAAAAGGTAAGTCATGCATTAGAAATGTCCATGCATGCGTGTTGGTTTTATTTTGATGATATGATGAAGCATGCTTAGATATATGATTAGGGTTTATAATGTGTTAATGCCTTGTTCATAAGATGATTTGCTTGCTATTGATGATATGCTTGCTGCCATGTTTGGGGCTACTGCCTTGTTTAGATGTATGATAGGGTCTTTCACATGTTAGATTAATGCTAGGGTTTCTTTTGTTTGTTTGGCTCTCTTTTGCTTTATGGATAGATAAGTATGCTTGTTTAGGGATAAAAGATGCCATGTTGTATGTTAGATGCATGATTAGTGTGTGTGTGAGTTTAGAATACAAGTGTTGAACTAGTTTTTAATAAGGTTAAGATTAAGACACAATTATGGGAGGCCAACCTTAAGGTTGGATGATCTTGGGTGCCTAACACCTTCCTAAGAGTGTACCTAAACTCCGAACCCATACTCTTGTAGTAAGATCAAAGGTCCTTCCTCGAGAGGATGCTATATATATGGTTCCTAGACCATTGCAAAAACTAGGTGGCGACTCCTAAGACCCCTTGTGTCTACAACCCCACCCTTTCTTCCATGGACATCCTCGCAAAGATTGAAATCAATTCAAGGATTGTTGCAACAAATGGTACAAATCAGCCAAAATCAAGCCTAAGTTGCTATCCCTTAATGCAAAACCCTTAATTTGGGGACAACAACCACCAGAAGACCTAAGGGAAGCTCTTAAGCGAGCAAGAGAAAACAAAATAAAAGGGGAAAGACACCTAATTTCAGAATAATCAACCATTAATCAAAAGGAAAAGGTAAATAACTTTTCTTAAAAGGAAAAAGGGAAAAGACCGTACCTAAGAAGAAGAAGAATCGAGCTCAGAGGAAGAAAAATGCAGAAAAAGAAGAGTAGAATAGGAAAGAAGAAGAAGAAGAAGTTTCAAAAGCTTCCTCGAAAAACCAAAACCGCGGGAAGCTCAAGAGTTTCCTCAATAAAAGTGCCACTACCAATCGATCAGAATGCGACACGTGGCCACGACACACAGCACCATCACGTCACAATAAATGCAAAGAAAATGGAATCTTAAAAGCCACAATTGGAAAAATATGACCCTTTATATTCCTATGATCGTCATCACATGTTATGACGATCACGGAATAGGGGGAAGCTGATGAACCAAGTAATTCTCTTCATCCAGACAACCCACACTGGACTACCAAAAGCACCATTAAACGAACATTTAATGGGAAGTCGTTACACACCAATAAATGCAGGAGATATGGCCGTTGAAGGAGACATCAGGTTACCTCATTAAGCCACTAGAAGATGTTACAAGAGGGCATTCAAGCCACCATTGAATGCCACCAACGGCTAGAAGAGAAAACCCTATATAAAAAATGGCAGACTCCTAGAAAAGGTACACACATATATTCAAATACAAAAAGACCTACATACTATCATTATTTGACTTTATCATCGAGGTTCGATAGCCGGCACCGCACCGGTGACCAATCGAGCAAAGTCCCATCTCTTAATCTCATGCAGGTTCCCCGAGGTACCAATGACGCATTCCGTCTAGATGAACATAAGTAGCTAACGATTTTGGCATCATCAGATTCCATGTGCCTTACTTTAATAGTAAGCACCATCATGAGCAACCACTATTTGGGTTATAGAGGCATGCATGGTTTAAAACATGGAATGGATGCATACAAGGTCCTAGATGTACATACTCATTCTCTTTAATTGGTATCATACACATAGGCTCTTTCTCATTGTTCCCAAGCCCTTAGATGACCTTAATTAGGAAGTATAGACCCATTATTTTTCCCAGTTTTTTCATCGATGAACTTTATGTCCTTCGCCATTGCCAGCAATTCCAATGACTTTCTGGCAACACCATCGGTATTAATCAACTCCCCTGAAACCTAAGAGTCCATAGGAACGACAAACAACATTTTATTCAGACGTAAGACCACTCAAATGCTTAGCGATAAGGTATGCATTTTGAAAATGAGATTGTACGTGCATGATTTACTCCCATGATCATGTAGCTTGGAGGAGCCGGAACCGGATGTAAGACCACTTCAGTGCAAATTAATAGATAACTCAGTGTTTAGTTGCTTTGGTATCGATTAGACTAAAATTTGTTTGACGTATTGAATTTAGACATGCGTACATTCTTTCTTAAGAGAATTCTACCATAGCATATATGTATTTCTAATTACAAGTTGAGGGAATGGATCCCTGCTTCCTCTCTGTGTATAGTGTAAGTCCCATGGATCATTATTTTTGCCCTATATATGTCACTTTTGACCATGTCATGCAGTGGAGGTTTTAGTGTATGCTACTTTGGCATTTTGTGTATGACCATGGATGATGCAACCTAAAGGGTCATTTGGGGGGGGGGGGGGGGGGGGGGGGTTGGAAAGTGATTAATTGGACCAAAATTAAATCACATGATGGTGAAGGGAAGACTATTTGGAAACAATTTTGTGTCGTGTTTGTAATCATTAATTTGCTTATTCGATTAACATCAAAGCTGGTAATTAAGTAATGTAACTTCTTGGAAGTTGCAATATAATTGTGGCTACATCATATTTTTTTAGTGGGGCTTCTTTCAATCTTTATAAAAGCATTAGAAGTACTCTAACCCAAAAGATTAAGCCGCACCAAAAATTTATTAACTTTTAAATAGGAAATAGACTTAAATAGGGTTTTAATAAATAAATTATCACTGATAATTTCTTTTTAATAATTTGATAGCAAGGGAGGGTGGATAGCTTTGGATGGTTTTGTTAAAAACAGCAAGAAGTATTACCAATTGATCTACAAAGCTCTTGACACTGATATCAAAAGTTAAAGTTCATTGAAAATAATAAATTTAATTATTTAACTAGTCATTTAATATTAATATTATAAAATTCTTGAGATTTGGGGATCATTTTCCGGCTACACCAAAAACCGATTAGTATCTTGGTCTAATGATGATAAATAACGCAATCATAAAAAATGGATACCATAGATTGAACTCAATAAAAAGTAAATAAACAAATAAATAAAATCAGTATTTATCTCATGAGATACCACCTCCTCCAAGTCTCAACTGTTCCTAGATATTTTAGGTGAGAACCTTTCTTAAACGATCTGGATACTTCCAACTATCTTGAAAGAAATATTCTCAAGTCAATGGATTAAAAATTTAAAATGCATGAGTATGGTTCCATGGCCTACTTAATTTATATCTATGCACAAGTTTGATGAGATTTACGAGGTAAAAATTTATAAGAAATGAAGGTATTCCATGACCATCTAGCACTGTACAATAAGTGGTATGTGAAGGCATAGATAAACCCCTATGATGTATTTTGTATATTCATTCGTTGGACATGGGTGGTGAAAAGGTGAATGATCGATGCACATGCACCACACATGTAATGCACGAGTTTATGCGTTTTCCTTTTCCATATCTATATATCGTTGAAAAAAGGAACTGCCGGGAAGGGAAGGTTGTTCCATTTTTTTTAAATACTTGGGAGCAAGTGGTTAGTGGTTGGTGATAACAGACTAAAGCATGATAATTACGTTTGCGCACTTATTCACAATTTCTCATCAATGTTAGGCTCCACCATAACAGATTATTCAAAAAGGAGCTGATATGGAAATCAATATTTAAGAAGTAACCATACATTTTGTATTTGTTGTGCTTAAAATTTAATCAATTTACATAAACGAGAATCTGTTTTTTTATAAATGCTGATTACGAGTGGTTTAAGGCTCCCTCCCATTGGGCCAAATCGGAAGACTTTTTATGGTTCAATAAATTGTCCCGCTGAACAAAACTGACCTTAAATGTGAAATCAGTTATAATAGTCTCGTATCTGCTAATTTTTTTTTTTTCCACTACATCAATTGGTGACCAAAAAAAAAAAAATTCATTCCATGTAGTTTACTTTGAGGAGAAAACAAGCCAACGACTTTTTATTTCGTTCCCTTTTGTTTTTTTTAAGTATCTTGTTCACTTTTTCTCCCTTATTTTTTTTTCCCTCCCTCTTCTTTCTATTTAATTTTTATAATTCTTATTTATTAAAAAGAACTATACGAGAGAAAAATGACTCACTAGTCAACATTCAACAGCTTGAAAATTTGGGCACTACAAATCTTATATTATAAATAATAGAAGCACAACATGCTCTTCCAAAACTCCCCATAACAACTACTCTACTAGACAACAACACAAGCTCTCTCCTCCCCTCTCTCTCCAACCTCTTAGCCATGGTGGAGAAGGAGCAGGTCAGACCACTAGCCCCGGCCACTGACCGCCCCAGCAGTGACCACGACGAGGCTGCCCTACACATACAAAAACTCAAGCGTAAAAGATGCATCAAATGTTGTGGCATAATCTCAGCTCTCTTGTTACTCCAAGCCATAGTGGTCATAATCCTAATATTTACTGTGTTCAAAGTTAAGGAGCCTATCATCAAAATGAACGGAGTGACAATCACTAAGCTCGAGCTAATCAACAACACAATCCCCAAGCCTGGTGTCAACATGTCTTTAATAGCCAACGTGTCTGTGAAAAATCCAAACGTTGCATCTTTCAAATATAGTAACACCACCACAACACTGTTTTACCATGGCAGTGTAGTTGGTGAGGCACGAGGGCCACCAGGCAAGGCTAAGCCAAGGAGGACCATGCAAATGAATATCACAGTCGATATTATCACAGACAGACTTATATCCAATCCCAATTTGCAACCGGATGTAGGGTCAGGGCTATTGACTATGAGCAGCTATTCAAAAATACCAGGGCGAGTGAAAATGTTGAGTATTATTAACAAACATGTTGTTGTGAAAATGAATTGCACCATGACGGTTAATATTTCGAGCAAGGCAATTCAAGATCAGAAGTGCAAGAGGAAGGTTAGACTTTAGGATATGCTTGTTAAAGCTTAATATATATATATAGTAGATTTTAGCAAGATAAACACACTATGTGGAAGAATTTTATATGTAGAAATGATCAAACTTTTTTTCTTCAGTTTCTACTTTGTAGCTGTTTCTCAAAAAAAAAAAAAAAAAAAAAAGTTTCTACTTTGTAGTTTCTTGCGATGGAGCCTTTTATTTACCCCGAAGTTTTTTTTTTTTTTTTTTTCCCCAATACTTTGCAATCTCTAATCAATTTTCTCCCCCAACTTCAACCCTATTGATTTTGGAATGGAAGTTATTCAAGTCTCAAGGTGCTAGTGGTGATTAAAATTCTATGAATTAGTCTTTTATTTTTTTAGTCTCCTCATCTTTTCATGTCATAGTCCGACAAAAGTAAACAAGCTATGCTTGTACTATATTATGAAGACATAGCTGCAAAATCATTAGTCTATCAATGTTTAATTGAGAACTTCCTCAAAAATCAACACAGCTTGTCTAGTTTATAAGTTGATCATTTTTTCACCAACTTGAATATCGTGCAGCGCCCTTAATTTTGAGTAATTAATATATCTTTTCTTTTTCTTTTTTCATTTTGCGGTTTATGTAACAAAATAATACTACACAGTTAAGCAGTCAACGACACTTCTATTAAAAGTAAAAATCTGGTGTTGAAGAATATTTTGGGATGACTGATGTTGCTAACTACTACTAATTTCATTATATTGGTATTACAAGTTGATAAATCAATTTTTATATCACAAAACAAAAGGTAAATTAGAAATTAATTTATAATATTGTTAATGTAGCACAAACTTTTTTTTAGGCAAAATGTAAAACCCACTCTTTATGTTTCACTAAAATTCATTTTAGTCGTCTAACTTTACTTTCGTTCATTTTAATCCTTTAACTTTCAAATTTATTCAATTAAGGCTTTTCCATAAACTTTTGTTATATATTATGGTTAATTTTCCAATTTTTTAAATTTTTCTTCAAATTTTTTTAAATTAAAAAATTCAATTAATGATTGAAAAGTATTTTCCAGATTTCTTTTTTCAAAAATTTTTGACAAAAGTTGAAGGAAATGCCTTAATTAAATAAATTTGAAATTTAGAGGACTAAAATGAACAAAAGTAAAGTTAGAGGATTGAAATGAATTCTGAAGAAACTTAGAGGGTGGGTTTTGCATTTTAGCCTTTTTAAAAAAATTTATTATGACCCCAATTTGTAAGTTTATTATAACAAATACTTTCGTCTTCTTTTTTTCTTTTTCTTTTTTTTTCTTTTTTTGAAGTAGGCACATGTTAGAAATATTTTAGTAAATAAAAAAAATACTGATAATATCCTGAATAATATTAGTAAGAATAGAATATATAAAGAGAAGTTTAAGAACGATCTCACAGTTCTATAAAATCACATTGTTAAAGTTTTTTCCTATAAGGTTGATTTGTGCTACCTGTAGTAAAAATCAATATGACTGGTTCTCTTGACCAAATAACCCCACAGGATCACACTATAGCGTTAACATTTGTGTTTAACGCATTTCCACAAACAGATGTTCAAAAACAACCTTCTAATATGTATTTTCTTCCTCTCCCACACAAGAGAAAAAGTTTAGGAGAGAAAGAACACTTTTTGGAGAAGAAAAGAAGAGCTCTATTGTTTTGATTGAGCTAGAAAACAATCTATATGTGTGTGTGTGTATATATATATGTAAATAGTTAAAGCTAAGATTAGATTTCAAATTAGAATTCAAGTAGAATCTAATTTTACGCCGCATGTCCCATCTAATCTAAGCTTTTAAATTTTTGTGCCAAGCGAGTTAATTAAGTGTAAATTAGATTTTAATTAGAGTTTAATTTTGCACCATATGCCCCATCTAATCTAAGTTTTTTAATTTTTGCGCCAAGTGAGTTAAATCAATGTAGAAAACAAGGAGTCCAATATAAATAAGTCATAAAAAAATAAAATAAAATAAAAAACTAATCATATATCTAACTCTATATATAAAATTAGAGGAAAAGAGAGTTTTAACGATTTTATATATATGAGTAATTTTTTGTGTAACTAAAAATAATTCAAATTTATAAGTTATTTATGTAACATACTATGACTATGTACGTTTCGTTACTAACTACGTAATATATATATATATATATATATATATATATATATATATATATATTAAACCAAAGGTTAGAGAAAATTCAGTTAGAATTAAAATTAAATTTTGCTTTTGTTAGCTTTCCATAAAAATTAAATTGTTTAGATTTTTGCTGTTATTATTTCTCTAAACTAATGAGTATATTTTATATATTGTTTCTATTCAAATATTTTGTATCCGAAGATCTTGAACCTAAAAAATTGTAAATGAGCTGAACGATCCCATGCACCTATCACCATTTAATTTAAGAGATACTATTGGACCGATCTATTCTTTTTATTTTGTGCTGTATCTAGTAGAATTTCACGTACAATGATTGTGATTTGATATTGTATATGTAGTATCTGATAGTGATTTTCAAAATTATATACATAATAGAAATATAATGAGAAATTTGGTGTAACTAATATCATGAAAATTGCGAGGAAAAACCATTTTAATACCTCTAAATATCCTGGTCGAACTAATGTCCTATATGTTTAATAACCCAAGCTAACATCAATAGCACCATTTCAATTTATTACACACGGGTTACATACTAGTTACAACTTATATGAAAGTACCATAATGGTGTGTTAAATAAGTCACTATGCTAGTCAAACAACAATAAAATAATGAGTTAGATTACTAAGAAAGCTAATCTCCAACAGGCTGATCTAATGGTCACAAAAAGCTCTAAAAAGCTCAAATGGGTTGAAAAAAAAAAAAAAAGTCCAAAGCAAAGATGGGATGGGGCTGATGTGTGATATTGAAAATGTCCAAGTTCACACTAGGCCTAATATCTTAAGATATCAATTCTGCCTACAATGGCTTATAAACACGAGAAGGAAGTCACCCCAAACTAATGTAGGACTCACAAAAGTAGTCAAAGACTAAGTGTTTAGAACAAACCCACACCCACACCCACACCCACACCCACACCCACACCAACACCATATTCTTATTTATTACATTATCGGACATCATGAATGCTTATAAGCATAGAAGACAGGTCTTTTAAAGCCCATAATATAATTGGATATGGACCTTCATAACCAAATACAGTCATTTTGTTCAAGGCACATCTGAGGTAAAGATTGGGTCTAGTGACCTGGGGTTTCATCACTTCGCCCAAAATAAAGACATGGGCTAGTACTTTGAGTAGTTGTAATTTTGTCTAAGGTGAAGACATGGTCTACTACCCTGCATTCTCTATCTTTTTTAGCGTGATAGGATCTTTATTTTGTGGATGGATAAATTGAATCTGGATTTGATGACCTAAATACTTAATAAAAATAGATATGAGAACAAAACAAGCATCAATATATTAATTAGAATTTTTTTTTTTTTTTTTTTTTTTTTTTTTTTTTTTTTTTTTTAAATTAGATACATTCCATGGCCTACCTATAGGTCTTTCATCTAAATATTCTAATCGATAAGCCCCTATCCCTGCAATAGATGTCACTCGATACAGGCCTTCCTAGGTAGGTTAGAGCTTGCCCCAAGTCGAGTCTCTAATGTTCCTCGTGACTTTTCTTAACACCAAGTCCCTCGGGATGAATTCCCTACACTTCACGCCCTTGTTATATCCATGGCTAACCCTTTGCTGGTAATTCCTGAGCTTTACCAAGGCAACCTCGTGGTTTTCTTCAATCAGGTCCAGTTGCTTGCCCATCAAGTGGTTGTTTTCTTCTTCCTCGAATTGATCAGTTCATGAAGTTGGTAGCTCCACTTCCATAGGTATTACAGCTTCAGTACTGTAAGTCATAGAAAAAGGAGTTTGCCCCATGGATCTTCTTAGTGTAGCTTGATATGCCCATAACACACTTGGGAGCTCCTTGGTCCATTTCCCTTTAGAGTCATCTAATCTTCTCTTTAAATCATTGACTATGGACTTGTTTGTTTCTTCAGCTTGTCCGTTGTCGTGGGGATAGGATGGTGTTGAGTACCTATTGGTAATCCCCAATTCTATGCAGTATCGTTGGAAAGTCTTGCTATCGAACTAGAGTCCATTATCTGAGATAAGGACCTTAGGCATACCAAACCGTGTCACAATGTTTCTCCATACAAAATTCCTAACACCCGTATCTCAAATATTAGCCAAAGGCTTGGCCTCAACCTATTTGGTGAAATAGTCTGTCCCAATTAAGAGCCATCTTCGATTTCTCGTGGCCTTAAGGAAAGGTCCCACTATATCCAGACCCCATTGTGTAAAGGGTCATGAGCTGGTAAAAGGATTTAGAATCCTACCGAACTATATGCTAGAAGCAAATCTTTGGCATTGATCGCATTTCTAGGAGTACTCTTGTGCTTGATTCTGCATGTTTGGTCAGCAATACCCCTGGGTTAGTGCCTTATGGGCCAGTGATCTTCCGTCGATGTGGCTCCCACATATCCCCTTATGTAGCTCTTCTAGAAGTATTTCCACTGCCTCGGGGTGGATGCACAACAAATATGGTCTAGAGTATGACCTCTTGTAAAGCTTTCTATAGACACCGCATTTTGTACCCCCTTACGACTTGAGTCCCCATTCCTCAATGATGTTGAAACTAAGGCCTAAGGTTGGTTTACGGCCTAATCATATTACAAATTGACTTGAGAGATGTTAAAATGGAAAATATAACTTTTTATGAGCAAATAATCTATTTTTGGAAATAGTGAATCAAAGAGGGAGTTTTTCACAAAACATCCTCAAGTAAATTTTCTTTTAATTAGGACATTTTCTGGTCATGATCCTCGAGTTTTGAAGTTTACTAATCAATTTTTTTTTTTTTTTTTTTTTTTTGGTTGTGAATAGATTTAAATGAAGGGAACGGTCAAAATCAAGCTAAAGAGATTTTTGTTTTGAGGTATATGTTCTAACCTCTTTTCTTTCATTTATTCTTTTAATCTCGTTTTTAATCTTGTTTCTTTGCTTTGTTTGTGTTTAGATATGTTTGTTTAGTTTAGGTTCATGTTGTTTATGTGTTTAAAAGCATGTTAGGTTGCTAGGTTTGCTGTTTTAAAGTTTTGCTCTGTTTTATGTGTTTTTGAGTTTTCGGGTTAAGGTTCATCAGGCGTGTCTGTGTACGCATGATTCTGTATACGTACGTAGACTCGTAGTATGTGTATGAATACAATTGGCCTACGTACGCAGGCCTATGTATGCGCATGCATACTTGTGCCCAGAAACCCTAATTCATGTTTTCTGCTTCTGTTTCTTTGCTTCTTTCATATGATATGCTTCTGTTTTGAGTCTCTGTCTCTTTATTTGTTTGTTTTCTTGTCCTTAACAGGATTAGATTAGGGTTTTCTCTTGTGTTTTCTTTGCCTTACCATGAACATGCATATAACATGATCATTCATTAATGCCATGGACGCACATTTTGATGAATGTGTTTGTTTGATGTTTGATTTCATGCCTAGATGTTTGGGATAATATGAGATGCCATGATAGATGTATGCTAGGGTTTATGATTTGGTGAGATGCCATGATAGATGTATGCTAGGTTTGGTTGATAAGCATGATAGATATATGGTTAGGGTTTTGGCATGATTGATGCCATGTTGATTGTTATATGCATATTAGTGTGTGTGTGAGTTAGAATGCAATGTTGAATGCGTGTTTAATGAGATTAAGATGTAAGACACAATTAGTGGAAGCCAACCCAAAAGTTGGGTGATTTTAGGTGCCTAATACCTTTCTAAAATCGTACCTAAACTACGAACCCATACTCTGGTAGTAAGATCAAGTCCTTCCACATAACGACGCTATATACATGGTTCCTAGACCATAAATCTTAGTGGAGACTCCTCTTCTTGGCCCCAGTCCACTCGGCCAAGGTGTACTCC
Organism: Quercus tomentella; assembly: GCA_028535165.1. Taxonomy (NCBI): domain Eukaryota; kingdom Viridiplantae; phylum Streptophyta; class Magnoliopsida; order Fagales; family Fagaceae; genus Quercus; species Quercus tomentella. The sequence continues at coordinate 48,913,503 of JAPQVY010000156.1, forward strand.
CCAAGCGACCACGCGCGTTGGCGCCCACAATGGCGACTCTACTAGGGATAGAGAGTTTGATTCCAATGTGTCTTATTTCTTAATCTTAATAAAGGCCTGTTCAATACTTGTTTGCACACACTTTACTTGGTTCCTTTGTCCCTTTACCTCAGTTGGTGATGAGTAGAAAGATGAGTACACTCCATTTGGAGCAAAATATTTCGAAGTTCATCCCACCAACTCACAATGTGTGCCATTGCCTGTGATGGGCTTTAAGTACGTTAGCAGTTTACCACCAATCCACAAAGGTTCACTTAGGCCCTCGATTGGAATCATGGCCCATCTAGTTGTGAGTGACCTACTTATTTGTCCTCTTAGCTCTAGAGAGCCTACCCACACTTAGAGAGGTCCTAGATCCCATCAAAAGAAGGGTACCCTTTATATCTCTTATTTGTTCAACCATATATCTTGCGTTCACCTAATTCTAAAGGACAAATAAAAGATATAAAATTGAAGGATGACCTAAAAGTTATGTCATACCTTAAGATATTTGGGATAAAAGAAAAGAGGTTCTCACATATAAGACGCTTTTCCTGAAGTCCAAAGGAATATCTTAACTTGAAAGGTTCATAAGACCATAGTCTAATTGCTATCATAAGCCCAAATCAAAAGGCCTTTTGAAAAAGAGAACCTTGGGCTTAAAGGTAACAAGTATTCTATTGTCGATGCCCGACCTCGATCAGAACAAGGCGGAAAAACTATTGTTGTCGTCATGGGCCTTCGTTTGACCACCCATCGTGGCGACAATTCTTGCGTGTGCGGGGCCCTTTGGAGGGCACCTCTCAAAATATATGGTGGTGCACTGCATGCTTCACGTAGAGCTTCGAATGCTCTCTCTCTCGGTGGAGGAAGGTAGGTCTACCTTTGGCATTATGGCAGGAATCTGGGCCAAATTTTAAGGGATTACCAAAGGTGAGTGAAGTCGCTACCAATCATTGGGTTTTTTCTAAGGTGTGATTGGTCACCTGTTTCTAGTTGATTTTATTACTGATCCTAGGTTAAGAAAAATGGCAGTTTTTCCTAATCTAATATGGATGACAAAAAATCATGATTCTTAGGTCCAGAAGTTTGGTTACGTGTGGGGAAGATGTTAGGCACCACACAACGCCTGTCCAAAGATAGTCCTTTGTTTTGATAAAACCTTAATTTTCAGAAATTGGCAGTAAAAACATGATTTTGGCATTGGCTTTCGGGGCTTTGCATGCATAGGGCTTTGAGATTTGGCTTTTGAAAGGGCGTGGTTCCAATTTATGCTTTCCTATGGCATTCGAGCCGAGTACCAGATTTCCACGGCGAAAATCCGGCAACACATCACCTTACTTTCACAGTAGAAATTAGGCATTGCTTTGCCTTAGGTGACATGGACAGTGATGATCACACCAAAAGGGGGGAGCAAGTATATATACATACATCTTGCACAATGCAAGTACATAGAGCAGGAAAGTAAATGCCTACATCCCTAGAGTATGGCCTAAAATATAAGTGCAGGAAAATAAACAGGGGTCGCCATACTCTAGAGATGAGGATGAATGGTAAAAGGTATGATATACCTAATACAAACCATCTAAGAGAGAAAGGAATGAGGAAGGAAGGGGTTTAATAGAGTACATAACCAAAAGGGAGAAACTAAACCCCTAAACTTATTGAACATAGCCGCTTGGCTCATATCGACATGATTGCATCTGTACCCTTTTGCTTGTGCCTGGGAGACTGTGCCCTAGCTCTAAGCGTCCTTACTCCATGTGTGTACATGCAAAGGTAAAGACAAGAAACAAGCAGACAAGCAATGGAAGGAAAGGATGCAAAGGGTATGTGAAAATGGCATAAAGCAGATAAGCATGATAGACATAGCAAGCATAGCAGGAAAGCAAACAAACAAGCAAAAAGACAAACAAGCAAGGAAACAAACAAAAGATGGTGTCCGTGAGGACAAATGTAGGTTTGGATTGATTGTCCATAACTTCATTGTGTTGAAGCATGGACGACAAACCAGCAAGCAAGACACATGCATGGACGTGTAAGCAAGCGTGTAATGATACATATAAAGCCAACAGGTGGCACAAATAAGCATGGTAAGCATAGCATCGTGCAGAGCGGAAAAGGGGAAAGGTATGCATGAAGCAACTGGCATCATGTCAATGCCTCCCAAATGGTTACATCCAAACAAGGCCTTATGGGCGTTGGATGTAATCGCACAACCATAAACCCGCTAAGGGCGTCAAGCATGGCAAAGCCTAGAACAAGAGAGGCTAACACAAGCATAAAGTATAAAAGCAAGCAGGCATAGACATGGAAATAGGGATGATCCAAACCTTTTGATGTGGGCCAAGGTGTACGGATGATGACAAAAACCATAGGGTCTAGATCGAGTCCCAACCATTAGGCCAAAACACGAGAAAGAAAGACAAAGCGACAAAAGGGCTGCAATAACACATGGCATGACAAAGATAGCCTAGGTCTAGGCACACAAACAAGGCATGGAGTGCACAATCATATGGAATATAGCATAAAGCATGTAGAGAACATAGATCCAAGCACACAAGCATGTGGAAGCATAAATATAGGCATATAGGCATGGAAACATGCATGTAAACATATAGAAATCTAGCACATAGACATGGTAGAACATGAATCCAAGCATACAAGCATGTAAAGACTCGGATATAGGCATAGGAGCATAGCACGTACATACAAACATGTAGATCTAAGCAAGACATAACCATAGACATGGTATCAAGCATGTGAGCATGTAACCCTAACATCAACATAGAGTAAAAAGATGAATGAAATAAAGGAAAGCATGGCATAAAACATAACAACAAAGAGATTTAAGCTAGAAACACAAATAAAGCAAGAAACATGCTAAAGAAAGCAATAAATCATCAATATAAATGCTAGAAAAAGATTTAGAAGGTTAGGGGTGTGGATGATAGCTAAAAAAGCTACATCCACACTCCTAAACCCAAATCCAAAGTGTAGAACCAAGGGGAGGAAGATTGGGTATAAGAACAATACCTTGTGTTGTTGGTGAAGAGAGAAGAATCAAGAGGCTTTGATGTGTTTTTTGGGTGTTTTGTGTGTGTTTTTTTGGTGTTTGGAAGAGAGAAAAACGTGCATAAAAACCAGGCAAAGAGCAGAAATTTAGAAAAAATGTGTTCCTTCTTTAGTTTGTAGGGCCATCTGTAGCTCTTCAAGGACCGCAGGCCTCAAAAGGCCTCTGATCGAGTTGATTTTGACACCCTTGAAAATATCTTTATTTTCAATTTCTAAAAAGGTATAGAACTCAAAAATCCAACGGTCGAATCAAAAGCTATGGCTCTGGGAAGTTAGCGATGCATCAATCAGTGGGCCAAAATTGGGAATTAACACTGATTTCCAAACAATATAATTAGTAGGCACTGTTTTCAAACTATATTTTTTACTAACATCTCGAGTCTAAGAGGCTCGATTTTGGGCTATAAATCGAGTCTTTAAGGGTCGGTTTTTATGTTCTGATCGGGTTTGAGTTGGCACTTTTTCCACGTGGAAATCGAGTCTTAGAGACTCGATTTATATCTATAGAACACTTACAATAAAAAGAAAAGATTTTGGCCTTTGCACCTTCTCACCTTCTCATCAGAGAAGAAAGAGAGAGAGAGAGAGAAAAAAAAAAAAAAAAACCCAGAAATAGAAACATGGGTTGCAGTGAGATCGGAGTGGGTGGCTTCAGATTGGCGTGGGACCATGGGTGGGTGGGTTTCAAGTCAGCGTGGGTGGCTTCAACTAGGCATGGGCCGTGTGTGGTCATGGGGCCGGTACGGCGAGAACTCGGTTCGCCACGTCTCAGATCTCGTGGAGTCGTCTTACGGAGGAGGAGGAGGAGAGCTTGGTTGACAACGGCGAGGAGGAGGAATTACGGCGGACTTGGCAAAGAGCTTTGATGAGCTTTGCTCCGATTCAAATCTCCATTTGAACGTCTCAGGTTTTACATCCGATTTCAGATCTCGCGTCTCGGTTTTTCTACGCTTCGTTTGCTTCAACTCTTCTTCTTCTATGTTGAAATCCGGGTTTGAGATTGTAGACTCCATTGAAATCCGGTTTGAGATTGCTTTAACTCTCTTTGATGATTTGGGTTTTCTTAAATTTTTTTTTTTGGGTATTTTTGGATGGCTTGTACATGACTTAGACTTAAATTTTCTTTTGGCTTATAAATCGAGTGAAGAAACGCCAAATCAGAACACTGAAATCAAGTCTCTAAGACTCGATTTATAAGCTCAAAATCGAGTCTCTTAGACTCAAGATGTTAGTAAAAAATATAGTTTTGTAACAGTTCCTACTAATTATATTGTTTGGAAATCAGTGTTAATTCCCAATTTTGGCCCAATCGGTGCGTTAACTCAGTTTTTGTGATATCTCGGCCGTTCTAATTCCGATTTCGACCCATGAATAGTCGTTGGATTGAGAATTTGATAATCTTCGCAATAACATTGGTTTCAACCCAATCCGACAGTTAGATCAAAATTAGGATTTTTGGGCCCACTTGTAGTAAACTTCGGGTCAAACTTGGTCAAAGTGGCTAAAAATCTCCAAGAAGCTCAGGTTTGATGAAAAACTATGAAAGGTGTTATTTTGTGTGGATTTTGACCTTGTTTGACCTTCTTTCAACCCTAGGTTAACCAGGGGAATTTTGGTCATTTTAGCTGGAAAATGCACTTCGGGTACTCTAATGTCCGAACGGGTTGCGCCACATCATTCTAGATGTTCTCGCGGCCCCATGGAGAGAAAATGATATTTTTGGGTTTTTCAGGATTAGGCACGCTAATTGAGGGATAACATATGGTATCAATAGCTATGGACTTAGCATCCAACATCCTACAAAGTCCAACAAGAAATTCCCTAATCTTGAGCCTCTTTATTGTATGCCTAAACCCAAAATGATGAGAAATTCATGGACTTTGGAAGGAAGGCTGCAATAAATTCTAGCTAGAAGGCTACTTCAAAAAAATGATGATGGTAGTGAAATAAAGAAAGAAGAGCCCAAAGGTGATGAATACATTGTAAGCCTATATTTGAGACATATGGTCGAAAATCTATAAGTACATTCTAATGAAAGCCCACGAGAGTAAGATGAGAGAATTATTCTAAATGGACTAAAACCCAAACTAAACAAGGGGCAAAGTTCATGAGAGGAAATGGAATGATTTTGTAAATGGGCCTTCATTAAAATGGACTTAAAGACTTTCTAAGAACATCTAAAGTTAAAAAGGATCTTTTAATTGGGACATGGACTTAATAAAGATGGAACTTCTTTTCAGGCACCATTGCACCATCAAGATCAAGAAAACACATACCCACTCCTATTTGGGTTCGAGAGAAACACGAAAGACGCTTGGTTAAGATTGAGGACGCACATCAAGAAGAAGTATTTCAAGAAGGAGAATCATCTGAAGTAACAATGGCCGCTCTAATTGATGACGAGACCGCACAAAGGATATTCAAGGAAATGGAAGAACAAAGTGATGTTCTCAAGAAGATGGGGAGTCTCCTCACCAAACTAGAAGAAGTCAAGCTCAAAAAGACCGCACATGTGGAGATTCATGATGATGAAGATGGGGAAGGTTGGGATGAAAGGGATAAGGTGGATTATGAAAGGAATAAGCAATTTAAGAAGCTCACTGTGGATGCTGTGGACATGAAAGAAAAGATGGAGAAGATACAACTAGCCTTTTGCAAGGCCTAAGGGATGGATGATTGTCTCTATAACATGGGAGGCATAAGTTCAAAAACTCCCATTGCTTTGCCTCCAAAATTCATGATTTCTAATGCGGAAAAGTTTGATGGAACTGGAGACCCGAAACAACATGTTAGGAGATATCTATGCATTGCTGAAATGAAAGGATTGGATGAGAAGCAAACTTTGCATGCATTCCCTCTTTCACTCATGGGAGGTGCATCAAGGTGGTACTATTGCTTAGATCCAAACAAGACCAAGGTGTGAATAAGCTACTGGAGTTGTTTATGGATCAATTCATCTTCAAAACCATGATTGATGTGCCTCTAAGGGACTTGGAGACCACTGAGAATAGACCAAGATGAAGGGAAAGGCATCAAGGATGGTTAATAGGCCAAATGAGAAAGACCAAATCATCATGGTTATCAAGATTTTTCTCCCAACTTATAATAGTAGGCTCTTCCCATCACCTATTAGTTCTTTTAGGGAATTATGTGATTATGGTACTAGGATTGAAGATGCTATTAACAATGGACAATTGGAGAAAGGTGAGATCAAATTTCCAATCAAGAAGACATATGGGGGAGGAGTAGCTACTTCTAAAGTACCCAATCTCGTGAATGTAAGTGCCATCATACCCTAACAAACCTTAGCCTACCCAAGCTTCACAAATTAAGCCCATTGAGAATTTTCCGACCTAAGGATGACCCTCGCCTAAGCACATGAAAATTTTTCCTCCAAAGGATTCATCAAACCTTTAGATCCCACACGTATGCCCAATCCAGCCATAAAACCGATAATTGTTTCCGCCTTAAGCATGAAATACAAGACCTCATAGACAATGATGTTGGGAAATTTAGACCCCGGTTGATAGAATTAACAAGTTTTAAACCCAAGTTGTTAATTAGATTTATTATAAATAAAACTTGTTAAAACAAACAAACATCAATATCATGTCAAAATCATGCAGCAAAAAAATAAATAAGACAAGATATGATGACCCAAGAAAACCAATGAAGCAAACTAGTTTCACAGTAAAAAAACCTGGGGGGAAACCTTCCCGAAAAGCAATCCACTATAGTAAAGAGAAGTTTCAGATCTAGTACAAAACTTTTGTCCCTAGACTCTACAATCCTCGTAGATGAACTCACAGTAGAAACCTTCTACCGCTTCAGAACCTCTGAACTCTTCAATATATGAACGCCACCCTTTGATGCACGGATCCCAGTACGTGACTAACTCCTTCGCACGAATCCCAGTACGTGACTCACTCACATACTTGAGGAAGAAGAATGTTGGCTGCAAAGTTCTTCAGGTCATCAACAATGAAGATCAAGAAGCACTTGGTTACAAAACCCTAAGGCGTAAAGACGCAGTAGCTTCTTTCAGAGAGAATAAGGCATCGGTTACCTTTTGCATTCGTTCTCCTTGTATTCTCTTATGTGACGGCCTCTAAAATAAGCCTTATATAGGTCTAGGGTTGTGAGAAAAGAAACCCTACACAAATACAAAAACTTGGGCTGAAAATCAGATTTGGAAATCTGAATTCCCGTAACCTCGATCGATAGGGAGATGTCGAGGAGATGTCGAGCTTTAAACTTTGACAGATACAACTATCGAGGAGCTGTCGAGGAGACAAGAGCTTTCTCGATCGATCCACTAGCTATCGAGAGGTGTCGAGATTGTGATAACAATCAACTGAAAAGCTCGATAGATAGCCTAGCTGTCGAGAGGTGTTGATCAGGTGTCGAGCTATCTGTCCCACTTTAGTGAACAACTTTTCTTCACTTGTTTCTTGGTCTAATCTTCATGACTTTAATACTAGACTTAAAAAACATGTTTCTTAAAGTATTAAACACATCCTAGATCTACTCAAATACAAGTAAAGTGCGTTTTGTCAAAGGATTAACCAATTACATAAAATATGTCCTTAACAATCTCCCCATTTGGCAATTCGTGACAAAACCACGACAAACAAATGAACATATGAGAGAAGTCATAAATCACTCAACTCATATTCACTTGTTGAATACAATAAAATCTATCCTAACACAAACTCTTGAAAAACTTTGCAAGAAGAGAGTTCATGTATTTCTGAAACACTTTAAACAAAACTCATCAAGGCATCTTAGTGTGAGACAGAAATAAAAGATTGCATACAAATAGAAACATGTGTATAAAGATAGAAAAGAAACAGCATATGTAAAGGTAGGTGAAAGAAACATACATCCACATATAAAGAGAAGATAAGTACAATGTATGTGTAAAAATGGTCACAAGACCTAAAGTACAAGAAGAAAGAGGTAAGCACTCCCCCTAACAGGATGAAACACATCTCCCCCTTACAGAGGCATGTATTTCTCCCCCTAAAATGTAGAATCTTAAAAAAAGAAACCACAAAGTCTGCAAAACATGTGAAAAAAAAATCTCTCAACAAGAAAAATATTATGCACATAGATCCCAAAACACACACACACACTAAACAAGTTTAACCAATTTTATATTTCAAAAACAAGTTAAAACAATTTAGTGAGCATACATTAACACATGTAAAACCTTGTGATGGCCAAATCACATTGTACTTGCACATGTATCAAGAGTAGCAAAGAATATTGAGTGTTATGTGTGAAAAAGCATCGCAAGATTGCATAAGTGTATACATGTTATGATGATTTGAGATATGAGAAAATCACTTTTAACTCACACACAATCATAACTGTTTGATGGGGACTATCACCTTCGAGGTACGTTCTATAACTCCCACATCTCCTAGAATACACGCTTGCAATCATATTTAAAGCATTTTTGATCTTTTTGCTTTTATATTCTTTGCATATTTTTCTTTTAAGCAAATCATGCATGGACATATAAGAGATAGAAAATAAATACCCAATGATGGTAAGCATTTGACATTCCAATTTTGCTATGCCAAAGCACACAAATGTCATTGACACTGCACTTTTACTATGCCCAAGCATACAGGTGTCATATTATGATTGGCGGGCAACAGTGGTGAGATAGTTATTTATGCCTTTCTCTTAGGATTTTTTAGTCCTTACCATCAAAAAGAGTGATATGAGTGTTAAGTACAAGAGATAACTTAATCTTACTCATCACAAACAAGAGCCACAAAGCTCACTTGCTTAGTTGTGCATAGAGATGCTTATCTAAGCTACAAGAGATACAAAGTTTAGAAAATTTTGTTTCAATGGCCATCTAAGGTACATAAGTACCAATGTACACAAAACACACACTGTTTTTGTATTTTCTGATTTTTCCTTTTTATTTTTATTTTGAAAACAAAACAAAATAAAAACTAAACAACCAAACAAAAACAGACAAACACATGAAAGCATGAAAGAAATATGCATATACATAAAGGCATGATAGAAAGGTGCAGATGCATGAAAGCATGATTCCAAAAGCAGATAAGAAATCAAGCAAAGAAAGTCCTACTTTAGATAGAAAGAATTAAAGCAGAGGACAAACAGAAAAGACAATTAAGTCTTAGGCTCCTTTCTCACCCACATAGCACGAGTCTTTGGCCGTGAAGATGAAAAGACACGTGTCTTAGTATGTCTACTAAAAGACATAGAAGAATTAGAATTCTCCTAAAATTAAGTTAAAAAGCTCAAAGCTTTTAATAACTCTCCAAATAAAGGTATAGGTCCTTGAGAGAAAACCTGTGATCGTTTAGACAATTGCTTGTGAGGATACAACTTAAAGCAATTAGGACGAATGTGTCCAAAAAAACCACAATGGTGACAAACATGCAGTCTAACAAAGGATTTAAAATTAGCCAAAACAATTTTGGATTTCATACCTTTATTACCTTTCTAAGATTGAGGCATAAAGACAGTCCTTGATCTAGAAGCCGTGGAAGAGGAGGGGCCGAAGGAAACATCATATCCTAAACCAGTCTTATCAGAACTAGGCTTTTGAGCACTTAATACCTCATCAAGCTTTGCACTAGACATCCTCTATATTTGAGTTCTAGCTTGACCAAGCTCAACCTCAAGATTCTTGACCTTCTCTTCTAATGAGGTGTTTTCCACATCAAGAGTCTCAACTAACCTTGTAGTCTCATCTAGTTTGACTAACAGATCAGCTTTTTCAGTTTTTACCTCATTAAGCTCTTTTCTACAAAGATGAGAAGTCTTTTCAGATTTTATAAATTCAGTGCACAGCTTATCATAGGCTTCCTAAAGGGTCATCTTCTTGGGTACTTCATCATTAGAAGAATCCTCACTGTCATTAGCACTCTCCACAATCACCTTATCAGTTGTGGCAGCAAAAGCCATAACGTGACTACATCCACCCACATACTCATCAGAAGAGTCATTCTCAAAATCACTCTAGGTAGCAACCAACCATTTATCTTCTGACTTCTTGGTCTTTTCCTTCATAAGGTAGTTTAGGCACTCTATCCTCATATGACCAAAACCTTTGCACTCATGGCATTGGATGAGGGGTTTCTCATTCTTACCCTTCCTAGAGGATTTAGATTTCCTAGGAGGTTTGCCCTTATCCTTTTCCCTAAATTGAAGAAGCTTGATAATCTCATCAGTAATGAAGATTAGATCCTCATCCTCATCATCATCTTCATCTTCATCTTCATCTTCACTTTCAGAGTCCTCAATCTCTTCCTCTATACCCTTAAGAGCCAAGTTTGTACTCTTTCCACCTTTGTCCATTGAGCCTAATCCCATCTCATAGGTTTGAAGGTTCCCTACAAGCTCAGTCAAAGAAATTTGATCAATATCCTTCACTTCTTCAATGACAGTAATCTTGGCATGGAATCTTTCAGGTAAGGACCTAAGGATTTTCCTAATAATTTTGGATTCTGCAATACATTCTCCAAGGTTGAAGGCAGAATTCACAATATCCTTGAGTTTGGCATAGAACTCATCAAAGGTCTTATCCTTCTCCATCCCTATTTCTTCAAAACTACTAGTGAGTCTTTGAAGCTTCACAGTCTTTACTGCTTTGGTACCCTCATAGGTGGTCTCAAGAATGGTCCATGCTTTCTTGGCAATTTCTGTAGATGATATTTTCTTGAATTCCTCATTAGTCACCCCACAAAACAAAGCATTCAAGACCCTACTGTTGAAATTTGCGGCTATGATTGTTGCATCATCCAAATCCACCGATGCTTCCTTTGGCATAATCCAGCCAACTTCAACAGCTTGCCATACCTGTTCACCTAGAGCCTACAAAAAAACTTTCATATGAACTTTCCAGTACGCATAATTAGATTCATCAAATAAAGGAGGAATCAAAAGAGATTGTCCACGATCTATGACAACAGGGGTCAAGGATCACACTCAGGAAATTAATCCAATCAGAGTGTACCCGCTCTGATACCACTTGTTGGGAAATTTAGACCCTAGTTGATAGAATTAACAAGTTTTAAACCAAAGTTGTTAATTAGATTTATTATGAATAAAACTTGTTAAAACAAACAAACATCAATATCATGTCAAAATCATGCAGCGAAAAAATAAATAAGACAAGATATGATGACCCAGGAAAACCAATGAAACAAACTAGTTTCATAGTAAAAAAACCTGGGGGGAAACCTTCTCGAAAAACAATCCACTATAGTAAAGAGAAGTTTCAGATCTATTACAAAACCTTTGTCCCTAGACTCTACAATTCCCGTAGATGAACTCACAGCAGAAACCTTCTGCCGCTTCAGAACCTCTAAACTCTTCAATATATGAACGCCACCCTTTGATGCACGGATCCCAGTACGTGACTAACTCCTTCGCACGAATCCTAGTACGTGACTCACTCACCAACTTGAGGAAGAAGAATGTTGGCTGCAAAGTTCTTCACTTCATCAACAATGAAGATCAAGAAGCACTTGGTTACAAAACCCTAAGGCGCAAAGACGCAGTAGCTTCTTTCAGATAGAATAAGGCATCGGTCACCTTTTGCATTCGTTCTCCTTGTATTCTCTTATGTGACGGCCTCTAAAATAAGCCTTATATAGGTCTAGAGTTGTGAGAAAAGAAACCCTACACAAATACAAAAACTTGGGTCGAAAATCAAATCTAGAAATCTGAATTCTCGTAACCTCGATCGATCGGGAGGTGTCGAAGAGGTGTCGAGCTTTAAACTTAGACAGATACAGCTATCGAGAAGCTATCGAGGAGCTGTCGAGGAGACAGGAGCTTTCTCGATCGATCCACTAGCTATTGAGAGGTGTCAAGATTGCGATAACAATCAACTGAAAAGCTCGATAGATAGCCTAGCTGTCCAGAGGTGTCGAGTAGGTGTCGAGCTATTTGTCCAGCTTTAGTGAACAACTTTTCTTCACTTGTTTCTTGGTCCAATCTTCATGGCTTTAATACTAGACTTAAACAACATGTTTCTTGAAGTATTAAACACATCCTAGATTTACCCAAATACAAGTAAAGTGAGTTTTGTCAAAGGATTAGTTAATTACATAAAATATGTCCTTAACAAATGGAATTCTCCCAAATCCTAACATCGTCACCAAGCCTAACATTAGGAAGAACCCCTTGCCCGATTATCACCAATCTCTTCCTCCATATTAGAGTTGGGTGCAAATAGATGAGATTGAATAAGATTGTTCAAAGTTGATAGAAACCGTAGAAGTAAATGTGGTAGAAGTTCAAGGGATATAGGATGACGAGGATGAGATTTTGAAAAATGGTGGCTGTGTGAGGGATACTCCCCAAAAGGATAACCAAATTAAAGAAAAAGGTCGTGGAAGATAATGTGACAAACATTACTAGGAGTGGGAAGCATTACAAACCATCATTTTTGGAGAAGGATCATCCTGGTAGGGACATAGGAGAAGGGTCTAAGCCCATAAAGCCTAAAGGAAAAGAAGAGGAAGAGGAAGAAGATAGAGTTTTGACTTAATTGAAGAAGACTCAAGCTCATGTGTCTGTATGGGGCTTGCTAATGGCTTCTCACAAGCGTTGTAGTGCTCTCTTGAATGCCTTAAATGGAAAGAAAGTACCCATAGAAACCACACCATAAGAAGTGCTATCTCTCATGGGAGTCAAAGCCCCTCTTATCCTCTCCTTGACTTTTTCGATGAGGAACTTCCTTCCAAATGAGCCATTCATACTAGGCCATTGCAAATTGATAGGCCAAGAATGTATTGACCCCTTGTGAGAAATTAATCAATTGATTTAGCCAAGTTAATTAATTAATTTAATTAACATGCAAAACGTGTGGTAGCACAAACAAATCACCAATTAACTAAATGCAACAGAAATTAAATTGACACGGTGATTTGTTTACAAATGTGGAAAACCTACACGGCAAAAACCCCACCGGGTGATTTTGAGGTCACCACTCCCGAGAATCTACTATTATCAAAACAAGCGGTTTCAAGTAAAGGAATCCCAGTACCTTATACTAACCTACAGTTGAACCCTTACCCCAATACCCAATTGGACTTGTTCTATAGTGACAATCTCTCCTTTTCAATGCACGGCTCCTATTATGTGACTAACCAATAGATGCGTGGATCCCAGTACACGACTTAATCACCAACTTGAGAAAGATGTTAGCTACAAAGTTCTTTAGTTCATCACACGATGAAGATCACAAAGTTACTTGGTCACAAAACCCTAAGGTATACAAACACAGTAACTTCTTCAAGAGAAAAATGAACTAGGGCAAATTTTGTATTTGGTCACAATTTGCATGAACAAATCTTTGTTTTCCACTTGCGTAACCTTTAACGGCTCTTAAAATAATCCTTATATATGTTTAGGGTTGTGAGAAAAGAAAGCCCAAACATATACACATGGATTGGATGAAAATTAGCTTTGAAAAACTGAATTCCATAAACCTCGACAGATAGGGTATCTATCGAGGTAGCTATCGAGTTTCGGGTTTCAGCAGCTTTTTAAACCTCGATAGATGCTAGCTGTCAAGCTTTAAAATCCAGCACTTCTTCACTTGTTTCTTGGACAGATTTGCATGGCTTTAACACTTGAACTTGAAACCTTGTTTCTTGAAGTATTAAACACATCCTAGATCTACCCAATTACAAGTAAAGTACATTTTGTTAAAAGATTAGCCAATTACATAAAATATTGACATATGTTCCTAACATGATTCACATATGTCCTAACAATCTCTCCCTTTGGCAATCCGTGACAAAATCACAACAAACAAATGAACATATGAGAGAAGTCATAAATCACTCAACTCATACTCACTTGTTGAATACAATAAAATCTATCCTAACAAAAACTCTTGAAAAACTTTGCAAGAAGAGAGTTTATGCAAGAAGAGAGTTTAAGGCAAGAAGACTTTGACAACCTGTATTTCTGAAACACTTTAAAGGCATCTTAGTGTGAAACAAATATATAAGATTGCATACATTAAATGAGAAACATGTATATAAAGAGAGAAAAGAAACAACACATGGAAAGATAGGTGAAATGTGATAACAACATCATCAAATATATATATATATATATATATATATATATATATATATATATATATATCAAAGATAAGTACAATATTTTCTATCACTAAATGGTCACAAGACCAATGTACAAAAGATAATGTATCTAAAAAAGAAAGAAAAGAAAAGATACAAAAATCCTCACTACATCCCTCATATACACTCCTCCTATCACAAAATCTCCTATACTAACCCTCCCTCTATGAGTATGACTACTCTCATCTCAAAACTACTCCCCTTTTTGTCACAAGTAACAAAAGGTAAGTACATCGAGTAGACATCTCATCATCACTGGGTGAGCTAGCACCATCGTCCTCATCAGCATCATCATTGCCGGAGCCATCATCACTCTCATCCTCAAAAGCTGGTGGAGATGGAGAAGAAGCAACAGTGAAACCACCCATGACAGCCTATCATCGTGCGATACGACTAACACGGGTGTTCACCTGACACAACTCATCATTGAGAGTGCCAAGGCGAGCATCCATGCGCATAAGCTGTGCCATGATGGCCTCAAGTGTCACTTCACCCGCAGAAGACGAAGGAGTAGAGGTGGATGGAGTGGTAGAAGCTGGAGGAGTCGCCTTATCTATCTGGGGCCGCCTCGGTCTGAGCTGTGCCTCACTCCGTCGAACGGTAGCTGCATCTATGGCATAGATTACTAAGGAGACAGAAAAATGGCAGAGGATCCGCGTGATAGCCGAAGGAAAAATGAGCTTATCACGGGTCATCGTATCCCTATAGACATCTATAAAGGATAGAATGAAGTGAGAAGGGAAGTCAATAGAGATATCCTCTTAAAGGGACAAAAAAAATCTAGCACGAGGCTCTGTAATGGAGTTATAGTGAGACAAAGGATGAAGAATAAATGTCATCACCATGTTTAGGAATCTCAGACCTTATGCAAAGCCCGAGTAAGGGGAGTTTTGACGGTCACCCTAAGATGAAGGTGTCTCACAGAAGAGAGACAAGAGTTTGTCTTTGGACACAGTCCGCAGACGAGCACAACTAGGGTAGTCAGGATGCACGACCTTAGGAATGTGTAGTACCTCGGATACAATATCCAGAGTAACTACTATGCGCGTACCTCGAACACAAGAGAAGAAATGAGGTATAGAAGTGTTGGAGTAAAACTCCTATATGATCACGAAGGGACAAGTGACCGGGATGTCACAAAGTGACCCCCAACCCTACTGTTAATGATAGTGGGTAGGTTAGTATCGGAAAAATTCGATAAGATGACTTGGCATTCTGAATGAATGCCTCATCGACAAAAGTTCTCCGAAAAGTCCTTTCGGGCTTTATCATCATAGAACCGTACATGTAAAGGTGTACGGTTAGAAGAAGAAGATGCCCTAGAACGAAGAGGGTTCTGGGACAGAGTGGATTTTCGTTTAGGTGCCATGATGCAACAAACCAAAAGAAAGAGAGACATGAAGAAAAGCACCAAACACATCAATGTATAAGAATATAAAGAAATGAAGGTACGTATGCATGAAAATGCATGAACATGTGACATGTAAACCAAAAAAAATATCATGGGCTCAGTTCAATCCAAACCTAACAACACACATCATTGCAGCAAAGTACACACACATCTAAAATGCATGATACATTGTTATAATGCAAATATAATGCAATGCACGATGTTTTAAAACTCATTTAAGCAACACTCAACCCAAAAATTTTGCAAAAAGTTCATCAATTTTGAAAAACCCCAAAAATTTTCAAAAACCCAAAATCTAGATCTAAATGCATGAAATGTATGAAGAATGAGTGAAAGAGAGATCATACCAAGTGATTTGAGACAAGAAAAGGCCGAAAAATCACGTGGGTTGAAGGTTTTGAGAGAGAAGAGAGTGTTTGGGAGGTGAAAAGATTGATTCTGTTGAGAGAGATCGGGGAGAAGTGAAGAAAAATTGCGCAGAACCTTTATATAGAAAAGTCATAAAGCTCGACAGATTGAGAGGTGTCGAGATTAAAAATGCGTGTTTTATCTGTCGAAGAGCTGTCCAGCATCTATAGAGAGGTGTCCACAATTAAAGGATCTCGATGGATCAAGGTAGCTATCGAGAAGCTATCGAGCATCCAGAAATTTTCTCGATGGATAGAAGTAGCTATCGAAAAGCTGTCGAGAATGCGATAAAAAGCAGCTGAAAGGTCTCGATAGATAGCCTAGATGTCAAGAGGTGTCCAACAGCTGTCGAGATTGCTTAAAAACAGTTTTTCAAGAAGAGAAAAACATAGACATGAATGCAATCAAACATGCTACACAACCAAAGATCCAAACCACATTTTAAGCTCTCAAAAACATCTTTCAACCACAAAAAAATGTCAAGCACATAGATCCAAAACACACACACACACACACTAAACATGTCTAACCAATTTCATATTTCAAAAACAACTTAAGACAGTTTAGTGAGATACATTAACACATGTATTCCTTGTGATGGCCAAATCACATTGTACTTGCATATGTATCAAAGGTAGCAAAGAATATTGTGTGTTGTGTGTGAAAAACATCACAAGATTGCATTAGTGTTTATATGTTATGATGATTTGAGATATGAGAAAATCATTTTAACTCACACACAATCATAACTGTTTGATGGGGACTATCACCTTCGAGGTACATCCTATAACTCCTATATCTCTTAGAATACTCGCTTGCAATCATGTATAAAGCATTTTGATTCTTTTTGCTTTTTCTTGTTCTTCGCATTCTTTTTCTTTTAAGCAAACCATGCATGGGCATATAAGAGAGAAAAGAAATAACCAACGATGTTAAGCATTTGACGCTATGCCGAAGCACACGAATGTCATTTCATGATTGGTGGGCAACAATGGTGAAATGGTTATTTATGCCTTTCTCTTAGGATTTTCTAGTCCATCTCGTCAAAAAGAGTGATATGAGTGTTAAGTACAAGAGATTACTTAATCTTACTCATCACAAACAAGAGCCATAAAGCTCACTTGCTTAGTTGTGCATAGAGATGCTTATTTAAGCTACAAAAGATACAAAGTTTAGAAAACTTTGCTTCAATGGCCATCCAAGGTACACAAGTACCAATGTACACGAACACGCACTGTTTTTGTATTTTTCTGAATTTTCAATTTTTTCCTTCTTTTTTTTTTTTTAATTTTATATGAAAAAAAATGAAGTAAAACTGAAAAGAAACAAACAAAAACATGTTAAACAAAGCAATGCATAAAACTAGACTGACTCAAAACACGAAAGCAAAACACACAGGTAATGTAAAAACAAAAACAAGAAGGGGAGAGAGAGAAAAAGTGACAGAATCACTTGGAATCTTTTTCCTTCCACATCTTGGAAGAACCTTTTCGTTTGGCAAACCCTTGATCCAGCGGTGAGGGGGAAGAATTGAAACCATTCAAGTTTGAAAGGAACATGAGGGCTTTGAGAAGATCTCCAAGAGGAGCAAAAGAGGATGGAAGTTGATTCTGGTTTCCCGACGAGATCATGTTGTTGCTCTATTGAGTGGCTAACCACTTATAGCAATTTGGTCGAATATGTCCAATTGCTCCATAGTGATGACAAAAATGCTGCTTTTTCTATTTAGGCTTTTGAGTATTTCCTTTCTTAGCCCTAGGGTTCTTAATCTCTATCTTATCAAGCTTAGGGGGTGCTCCTAAGATAGATTTACCATTTTCTATGTTCTCACTAGCTAATTCATTTTTAACATCATTGTTCTTAGTTTCAACATTATTAGTAGGAGGAACAAAAACAGTAGTACCAGAAGAAGCAATACTAGGAGAAGAGAAATCATACCCTAAACTGGTTCAATCGAAAGTAGATTTTTGAAGATTAAGCATCTCATCAAGCTTTGCACTGGAAGTCCTCTCCAACAGAGCTCTGACTTGGAACAGTTCTGCCTTAAGCTTCTTAGTCTTCTCAGCCAAGAAATTATTCTCAAATCTCAATGCTTCAATGGTCTAATTTGCTTCATCAAACTTTGTGGAAATTTCTTCTCGTTCAAGCTCTACTTCACTAAGCTTCTTGGTGGCTAACCTATACAACTTCTCATGCTTTTCTAAGACCTTGTACAACTTTGCATAGGCTGCGTGGATGTCATCTTGCTCATCCATCTTTTCAAACTTAGACTCCACCAATTCCTCTTCTTCAGCCACTTCTTCAACAATCCCTTTAGTAGGATTTACAGTGGCAGTGAAGGCATTTAGGATTCCATCATTCTCTTTATCACAATCATCCTCAGGCTCAGTGTCGCTCAACGTAGCAGCAAGTGCCTTACTCTTCCTAATAGTCTTGAGATACGTAGGGCAGTCTTGTTTCATGTGACCGAAACCCTAACACCCAAAGCATTTTGGTCCTGAGGGAGCAGTGTACTGACCGCCATCCCTAGCATCCTTCTTCCCTTTGTCTTAGCTTCTAAACTGCGAAGAACTAGATTTCTTTCGGTCCTTGTCAAATCCTTTCGCGTTGGCATTCTTCATAAACTTCTTGAACTGCCTCGTGATATAGGATTTCATCTTAGAATCTTCATCGTCTGAAGACTCATCAGTGTCATTGCTCTTGGCCTTCAATGCCATGCTCTTGCTCTTGCTTGATTTCCCGATCCTTGTTAAACCCAACTCATAGGTCTGCAGATTGCCAACTAACTTTGTTAAAGGAATTTTATCAATATCCTTTGATTCCTCAATCACAGTGATCTTGGCATGAAATCTCCCGGGTAGAGATCTAAGCACCTTTCTCACAATCTTGGGTTCAGGAATGGTTTCCTCAAGATTAAAGGTTGAGTTCACTATGTCCTTGAGCTTGGCATAGAACTCATCGAATGACTTATCCTTCTCCATCTTAATCTCTTCAAAGCTCGTAGTAAGCCTCTGAAGCTTTGAATCCTCGACAGCCTTGGTTCCTTCATAGGTTATCTAGAGAATGGTCTATGCTTCCTTAGCAGTTTCAGTAGTGGATATATTCTTGAACTCCTCATTTGTGATTGCACTGAATAGAGAATTCAATACCCTATTGTTGAAGTTTACTGCCTTAATCTTAGCATCATCCAGTTGGCTGGTGCTTCTGTAGGCTTGGTCCATCCTATTTCCACAGCTTGCCGTACCTTTTCATCCAATGACTGCAAGAAAGCTCTCATGCGTACTTTCCAGTATGCATAGTTAGTGCCATCAAATAAAGGAGATATAATAAGAGACTGTCCTCTATCCATGACAAACAGGGGTTAATGGATCACACAGCAAAGATTAACACCTAATCAGAGTGTGCCTGCTCTGATACCACTTGATAGGCCATGAATGTATTGACCCTTTATGAGAAATTAATCAATTGATTTAGCCAAGTTAATTAATTAATTCAATTAACATGCAAAACACATGGTAGCACAAACAAATCACCAAAGATTAACACCTAATCAGAGTGTGCCTGCTCTAATACCACTTGATAGGCCAAGAATATATTGACCCCTTATGAGAAATTAATCAATTGATTTAGCCAAGTTAATTAATTAATTCAATTAACATGCAAAACGCGTTGTAGCACAAACAAATCACCAACTAAGTTAAAGTGCAATAGAAAATAAATTGACACGGTGATTTGTTTACGAATGGGGAAAACCTACACGGCAAAAACTCCACCGGGTGATTTTAAGGTCACCACTCCCGAGAATCCACTATTATCAAAACAAGCGATTACAAGTAAAGGAATCCCAGTACCTTATACCAACCTACAGTTAAACCTTTACCCTAATACCCAATTGGACTTGTTCTGTAGTGACAATCTCTCATTTTCAATGCATGGCTCCCAGTACGTGACTAACCAATAGATGTGCGGATCCTAGTACGCAACTTAATCACCAACTTGAGAAAGATGTTGGCTGCAAAGTTCTTCAGTTCATCACATGATGAAGACCACAAAGCTCATTGGTCATAAAACCCTAAGGTGTACAAATACAACAGCTTCTTCAAGAGAAAGATGAACTAGGGCAAATTCTGTTTGTGGTCACAATTTGCATGACCAAAACTTTGTTTTCCACTTGCGCAACCTTTGACGGCCCTTAAAATAATCCTTATATATGTTTAAGGTTGTGAGAAAAGAAAGCATAAACATATACACACAGATTGGATGAAAATCAACTCTAAAAAACTAAATTCCATAAACCTCGATAGATAGGGTATCTATCGAGTTAGCTGTCAAGCTTCAGGCTTCAGCAGCTTTTTAAACCTCGATAGATGCTAGCTGTCGAGTTTTAAAATCCAGCACTTCTTCACTTG
The DNA here is from genome assembly GCA_028535165.1 of Quercus tomentella. Lineage (NCBI taxonomy): Eukaryota > Viridiplantae > Streptophyta > Magnoliopsida > Fagales > Fagaceae > Quercus > Quercus tomentella. The sequence goes on from JAPQVY010000156.1 coordinate 48,933,980, forward strand.
TTTCTTGGATAGATTTGCATGGCGTTAACACTTGAACTTAAAACCTTTTTTCTTAAAGTATTAAACACATCCTAGATCTACCAATTACAAGTAAAGTGCGTTTTGTCAAAGGATTAGCCAATTACATAAAATATTAACATATGTTCCTAACATTATTCACATATGTCCTAACACAAATCAACATCTAGTGCATAGGTGCCAAGGTTCCAATGGTACTTATTAATAATGGGTTCACATTGAACGTATGCCCTTTTAGGACCACTCTCACCATCGGGCTAGATTTGGAAACAATCATCCCCTCTCCTTTGACCATTAGGGCATATGATAATGCTTCAAGGAAGGTTAGGGAACTTTCAAGGCTCCTTACAAGTTGGCCCATTGGAAATAATGTGGAATTCCATGTGATGGACATCAACCTTAACTATAACCTTCTTTTGGGAAAGGCATGGCTTCATCCCATTGGAGCTATCTGTTCTTCTCTATTCTAAAAGATAAAAATACCATGGAAAAGAGGTACCACTGTGGTAATTAGTGACAGTGAGATCCTATCTCATGTTTGTGGACTTGAAGAATAAGGAAGTAAGCTTCAAATGAGTGGCTTTGAGTTTGTGAACATGGTTGACTATGGATTGAAGGGTAAAAAGTATACTACGGAGTTGCTCCCATATTGTTGCCACGAGGTGATTACAATGATGAAAAACATGGGGTATATGCCTAGTATAGGTCTTGGAAAAGAAGGAAAAGGGGTGGCTGACTCAACTGACCAAGGAAGGTTCAAGATTCTTTGATGGCTATGAAGAAATCAAAAGGAACCTTGGTACCTGTAGACACTGCATTTTGTATCCCTTATGACTCGAGCCCCCATTCCCTAATGATGTTGAAATTCTAAGACCCAAGGTTGATTTAGAGCCCAATCAAATGTTAAATTGACTTGAGAAATGTTAAAATGGAAAATATAACTTTTAGTGAGCAAATAAATCTATTTTTAGAAAAGTAAAGCCAAGGAAATCCTCAGCCTATGCGCATAGGAATCAACTTGCGTGCATGACCATGATGGATACGCATGCAGGCATAAACCTGGGCGTGCATGTAGGGTTCCAAAAACTATGAAAAGTAAGTTTTTTGCATTAAAGACTGAGGTTTGGAACGAATCTCACATCGTCTGGGAGCCATTCCAAACCCCCATTTTCACAATATAGATAGCCATACAAGGTGCCTTTTCTAGACACACATAAATCCTAAGGGAAAACACTAAGATTCACTGGAAATAGTGAATCAAAGAGGAAGTTTTTCACAAAACATCCTCAAGTCAATTTTCCTTTGATTGGGGCCTTTTCTGGCCTTGATCTTCGAGTTTAAGATTACTAATCACTATTTTATTGATTGTGAATAGATTGACTTAGAGGAACGGTCAAAAATCAAGCTTGAAGAGCTTCTGTCTTGAGGTAATAGTTCTAAGCTTTTACTTTTACTTTCTTTAGTTTGATTCTATTTTTGTTTGTTTCTTTGCTTGTTTTACATTTTTATATGTTTATATAGCTTATTTTTAGGTAGCCTTTGTGTTTTTAAGCATGTTAGGTTGTTAGTTTCTCCATTTTCAATTCTGCTTTGTTTTTGTGCTTACTGTGCTTTTGGGCTAGGGTTTCTGAGTAAACTTGCGTACGCATGCATCTTGCATGCGTGCGCAAGTCAAAGTATGCATATGCATGTAGCTAGCCCGCGTGCGCAAGCCTCTGTATGCGCACATATACTGCTAACCAAAAACCCTAATTCAGGTTTCCGCTTCGTTTTCTTTGCTTATTTCACATGATATGCCTTTGTTTTGATCCTTTTTCATAAATATAAGTCTCTGCTTTACTGTGTTGTTTATTTTCCTTTCACATGTTTAAATTAGGGTTTATCTTTTGTTTCTTTGTTTTGAGCCATTCGCATGTTCATGCATTAATGCCATAGATGTTGAGATGCAGCAAGGTAAGTGAGGTAAGTCATACATTCACATTCACATGCATGATGTATGTTTAATGATAGATATGAACATTCTTGTTTGGATGAGTTATTCTTAATCACATGTTTTCTCGAATCTTTCTATGCTTGTGTTTCTGCCTTGATTTATTATTTACATGCTTCTGCCTTAGATATGATATGATGACATGATGCTAGATGAATGCTAGGTTGATATGAGATGCCATGATAGATGTATGTTAGGATGTATTGTGAGATGCCATGATAGATGTATGTTAGGAAATATTGTGATATGCCATGATAGATGAATGATTAAGTTTTGGGATGATTGATGCCATGTTGTATGTTTAGATGTATGCTAGTGTGTGTGTGAGTATAGATACAATATTGAATATGCCTTTAATAGGGTTAAGACATAAGTCATAATGAGTGAAAGCCAACCCTAGGGTTGGGCAGTTTTGGGTGCCTAACACCTTCCCAAAACAATACCTAAACTCCTAACCTAAACTTTGGTAGTAACATCAAAAGGTCATTCCCCAAGAGGATTCTATATTTATGGTTCCTATACCATAAAACTAAGTGGCAATTCCCCTCGTTGTGTCCATAGTGGCGACTCCACTAGGGATTGTGAGTTTAATTTCTATGTGTCCTATGGCTTAATCTTAATAAAGGCTTATTCAATACTTGTTTGCACACACATCACTTGGTTCTATTGTCCCTTTTGCCTCGGTTGGTGATGAGTAGGAAGATGGAAGGCTCCATTTAGGTCCAAGTCTTTCAAAGTTCATCCCACCAACTCACAATCTGTGCCATTGCCTATGATGGGCTTTAAGTACGTTAAAGGTTTGCTACCAATCCACAAAGGTCCACTTAGGTCCTCGATTGGAATCATGGCCCACCTAACTATGAGTGACCTACTTATCTATCCTTTTAGCTTTAAGAAGGCTGCCCACAATTAGAGAGATCCTAGATCCTATCAAAAGAAAGTACCTTTTTTATATCTCTTGTTTGTTCAACCATATATCTTTTAATCACCTAATTCTAAAGGACATATAAAAGATGTAAAAATGGAAGGATGACCCTAAAGTTATGGCATACCCTAAGACAATTGGGATAAAAGAAAAGAATTCCTCACATGTAAGAGGCTTATCCCTATGTCCAAAGGTATATCTTAACTTGAAATGTACATAATACCATAGCCTAATTGCTATCATAAGCCTAAATTAAAAAACCCTTTTGAAAAAAAAAAAAAAAAAAAAAAGACTTTGGGTCTAAGATAACAAGTATGCTATGGACTTAGCATCCAAAATCCTACAAAGTCAATATGAATTTTCCTAGTCTTGAACCTCTTTGTTGTATGCCAAGCCCAAAATGGCAAGAACTTCATGAAACTTAAGAGGAAGGCTACAATATATTCTAGCTAAAGGGCTACTTCAAAAAAAAAAATGATGATAAAGAAATGAAAGAGAAGAGCTCAAAGGTGATGAATACATTGTAAGTCTATGTTTGAGACAAAGGGTTGAAAATCTCTAAGTACATTCTAATGAAAGCCTATGAGAGTAAGATAAGAGCATTATTGTAAATGGACCAAAGCCCAATGAAACAAGAGGTAAGGTTTATGAGAGGAAAGGGAGTGATTTTGTAATTGGGCCTTCATTAAGATGAACTAAAAGACTTTCCAAGAACATCTAAAGGACTCTTTACTTGGGGCATGCATTACTAAAACTCATTGGACCCTTTCAGTTTTCCACGTGTCACGATGTCTAACAATTTTACTCAAGAAGATATTGATCGAGTAATGACCAAAGGAAAGGTCCGTCTTCTTTTGCTAGAATTCATGCTGCAGTTGAGGAGCACTCTCGAACCATGGACCTTCAAGAGGGTCCACTTCAACAATTTCTCCGAATCAGGAAGCGCAGGATCATAGGAGGACCATGACTGGCCAAAATAGAACTCAACGGCGAGAACAACTCAAGTTACCCTAGCTCAGTTCATGCTTGAACGCGACACAGACCTTCCCTCCAACGATGATCAATATCTTGTGCTGACTTAAGATGAGGGGGAGGAAGGAGATGATGGAGTAATTACCTATTAGGGTGATGACGATGGCGACTAGTTTCTCGATGAGGCAAGAAGAGACTTCCCCAATGAAGGTGAACTTCTGTACGACATAATCGAAGCCATACACGTGTGGGGACCACTAAGAGATGAAGACTGATTTTCCAAGATGAAGACATTGTTCGAAGAAGAAGACGTAAAGGAAAGTGACACAACTTCAAAAGAAGAACAACAAAATTCATCATAGGAGGACCATGCAAGTCCCAATGTACTTTTCAACATTTTTAATAAGATGAATTTTGATTTGGCTTATTTTGATGTGTCTCATAATATTGAAATTCTGCACTTACATGATTCTAGTGAATTTGAAAATGAAATTAAGAAACAATTGGAAAAGAAAATTGAACCTATGGAATAAACTTTTGAAACTCTTAATTTGGGCAATGATGAGAATCCATGCTTAATTAAAACTGGCTCAACCCTAAATGAAAAAGAAAGAAAAGATCTCAAGGAGCTGCTCACAAAATATCAAGAAGTGTTTGCATGGTCCTATGAAAATATGTCTGGTATTGATCCTAAGATTGCTCAACACCATATTGATACTCATGCTCACATGGTACCCGTCAAGAAAAAGTTAAGGTGTATGAGAACTAAACGGCCTCTAAAGATCAAAGAAAAGGTCACCAAGCAATTAAAGGTAGGGTTCATCAAACTCGTACACTAAGCTGAATGGATAGCCAATGTTGTGCCTATACCCAAGATAGATAGGAAGGTAAGAATGTGCGTGGATTTTAGGGATTTTAACAAGGCTTGCCCTAAGGATGACTTCCCTCTTCCTTACATAGATGTTTTAGTGGATAACACAGCTGGTAGTGCCTTGATGTCTTTCATGGATGGTTTCTCAAGATATAACCAAATCAAGATGGCTCCTAAGGATATGACCAAGACTACCTTCACCACAGAATGGGGAATTTATTGTTACACCGTGATGCCATTCGAGCTCAAGAATGCAAGTGCAACTTATCAAAGAATGGCCATGGCCTTGTTACATGATATGATGCACAATAAGGTAGAAGTGTAGGTTGATGATATGATTGTGAAATCCAAGGAGAGAGAGGGTCACATAATTAACTTAAGGAAGTTCTTTGAGAGGATCAAGGAGTATAGACTGAGATTGAACCCGCAAAAATGCACTTTTGGGGTAACCACAGGGAAGTTGTTAGGCTTCTTGGTAAGTGATAGAGGGATAGAAATTGACCCATCAAAGATCAAAGCCATATTAGAAATTCCTCCACCCAAGAGCAAGAAAGAGATAAGGGGATTCTTGGATCAATTGCAATACATTAACTGGTTCATTGCCAAACTTACTTCCACTTATGAGCCTATTTTCAAGCTCCTAAGAAAGAATGAACCTCATGAATGGAATGATGAAAGTTAGAAAGCTTTTGAGCTCATTAAGGAATATCTCCTCCATCCACCTATCTTGATACCCCCTATGCATGGAAAGCCATTACTCCTATATCTCTCTATCTTAGAAGATGCAGCTGGAAGTATGCTTGCACAAGAAGACGGTGATAAGAATGAGAGAGCCGTATACTATTTGAGCAAAAGGTTCCATAATTATGAGACTAGATACACACCATAGAAAAATCTTGCTTTGCTCACGTATGGGCCGTACAGAAGTTGAGACACATTATCCTACCTTTCCAGATATGGGTAGTAACTAGAATGGGTCCATTGAAGTACTTGTTTGAGAAGGCCGCTTTGAGTGGAAGTCTATCAAGATGGTTGATCCTATTAGCAAAATTTGATTTGAAGTATGTGGCAAGGAAAACTATGAAAGGGAGTGTCGTGTTAGATTTTTATGCCGAGAACCCTGTGGAAGGAAAGGATGGTAGAGAAGATTTTCCAGATGAGGACATTTTGACATTGAGCTAGGCGTATGGAAGATGTATTTTGATGGAGCTGTGAACTAATATAGGAATGAGATAAGAGGACTCTTGATCACTCCCAAAGGATCTCACATACCCTTGGCAGTTAAGTTGAAATTCGAGACAACTAATAACATGGCAGAATATGAGGCTTGTATCACCGGAATGGAAGCTCTCTGAGAATAGGGGGTAAGAGAGGCCGTGGTCTTTGGAGATTCGACTTTGGTTGTAGTTTAAGCACAAAGGTTGTGGAAAGTGAAGGAAGAGCACTTAAAGCCCTATCACCAATATTTAGAGGATTTAACCAAAACCTTTAACAAGATTGAATATACGGTCATCCCTAAAGCTTAGAATCAGTTACAGATGCCTTGGGTACTTTAGCTTCCATTGTTGAAATACTCGAAGGAGTATGGACACAACCCCCTAGAGATTGAACAAAGTTACGAGTTAGTACACAAGGAGAAGGCTGAAACTTCAATCTTGGTTATATAAGATGAAGGGGTTCTTTTGTATTATGACATCATGACATTTTGGGAATTAGGGGTATATCTAGATGGTGCTAATAAGAGAGCACGTCATTCGATTAGGATGGTGGCAATGCAATACATCTTATGCGAAGGTCAGCTCTATAGGAGATCCTATAATGGCATACATCTTCATTGTCTAAAGAAAGAAGAAGCTGAGAAAGTCATGGAAGAAATCCATCAAGGGATTTGTGGTCCTCATATGAATGAGAGAATGTTAGCCAAGAAGATCTTAAGGATAGGGTACTATTGGAACATGATGGAGACCAACTGTGTAGACTTTGTGAAGAGTTGTCATGATTGCCAAACACATGCAACTTTAAATCACGTGCCACCTAGTGAGCTATATAGCATGACCTCTCCATGGCCTTTCTCAGTCTAGGGCATAGATGTGATTGGAAAGATAGCCCCTAAGGCCTCGAATGGACACGAATACAACCTAGTGGCAATTGATTACTTCACCAAATGGGTGGAAGCGGCCTTTTTCTTCATACTAAAAGCCAAGCATGTGGCCAGATTCATAAGGAATAACCTCATTTGTCGATATGGGGTATCCCAAGAGATTATCTCTGATAATGGTTCCCACTTTGAGGGAAAGGTTAGAAAGTTCATGGAATTGTACAACATCGAACATCACAAGTCTTTGTCATATCGACCGTAGACCAATGGATCAGTAGAAGCAGCCAATAAGAATGTCAAGAACATCCTAGCGAAGATGGTAATGACATACAAGGATTGGGCTAAGAAGCTCCCATTTTCCTTTTTGGGGTTACAAAACTTCTATCCGTGCATCGGCTGGGGCAACCCCTTACTCTTTGGTCTATGGTAGTGAAGCGGTACTTCCCATTGAGGTGGAGATATAATCTTTGAGAGTGCTAGTGGAAACCAAGGTCCTAGTGGAAGATTGGATGAAACAAAAATATGAGAAATTGACTTTGATAGATAAGAAGAGAGCTAGGGCACAATACCATGCACAAGGATACCAAAAGAGGATTGCTACAAACAATTGGAGCAATCTTCCAAAGGACTTGGTCCTAAAAAAAAGGTGAAACCTAGAAACCTTAAAGAGGGGGACTTGGTCCTAAAAGTGCTTAGAGATGAAATGTTTGATCTAAGAGGAAAGATGAAGCCAAGATGGTCTAGGCCTTTTCTTATCAAGAAGATCATGTCAAGAGGTGCTACAAGAATTATAGATTTAGATGGGGAAGAGATGCTTTGCCCAATCAACATGGATAGACTCTGAAGATACAACATTTGAAGAAAAAAAAGTCTGCTAGGTGGAAAACCCGAAAGGGCGGCCTAGGCAAAAAGAATCTGATTAGATTGAAAACCTGAAATGGCCGTCTAGGAAAAAGATAGGGCAAAGACCATAGGCATGGAGAAAATTCCTCAAAGGATATCATGGGCAAAAATTACGTGGCATGGAAAAAAAAAGTAAAAAAAAAAAGGAAAAAGAAGAATAATGACAATAAGAAAAGATAATAAATGGATGATTCCCTAATTGCTCAAATTAAAAGATAATAAATTGTTTCCATAGGGGATTTGGAACATTCCAATCCTTTATTAAATTCATAAGAAAAAACATGAGAATCATAAGGTGCAAAAAAGTAAAATTTGGGGCATATCAAGGTGGTCGGTCAGTCCTTCTTTCTTTTGATTGGACTTTTGTAAGCTTTCTCAGCTATGTGAAATCACTTCATGACAGCCTCTAAGTCATTTCTTATACTGTAAAGTTGGATGAAACAATTGGAGCCTCTCATATGGCCATATCTGAAAAAGGAAAGAAAGAAGGAGAGAAAGCAGGAGAGAAAGCATGAGTAAAAGGAAAAGAGAGAGAGAGAGAGCAAACAAAAATAAATATACAAGAGTTTAAAGACAATATAAGGAGTCTCGATGGGTTGAAAACAAGGCAATCCATGCAAAAGTTAGACAAATCCCGCTAGGTTGAGGACCTAGGCAAAAATTAGGGATTGAGGGTTTCAGCCAAAATTGTATCGTGTAGGAATCCAAAAGTTGGCAGCAGTACGAAGGAGAGGTTCATCTACCTTGATTTGATGGTATGTGAAGATGCAAGAAAGATCGAAAGGGATGAGAGCCTCTTTGAAACTAGGACCAAGCTTCTTGATCCAAGCTAAGACCTCTAAAGGAGAGAGTTCTACCATTAGAAAGCTTTGAGAAGTGTTTTCTGAGTTTAGAATGTGTTTGGTAAAGGTTTGGAGGCCCCAACAGTTATTTTAGACTTGAATAAAGGCAATTAGGGTTTCTGGCCATCAGTACACACACGTAGAGTCAAGACTACGCATGCATGGTCAAGACCTATGTATGCAGGCCCGTGTCTACACACAGGAAGGAAGGCGGAAACAAATCTTTTTCCCGTTTTGAGTGTGGTTTCTTCCCTAAAGCTTCCCCCTTGGTTCCTACAGCTTGAAGAACTACTTAAGGCATAATTCAAGCTTAGAATTTCCAAATATCAAAGATCAAGAATAGCAAAATTGTACAAAGTTTCCATAAGTTTGTAATTTAAGTACATATCCCAAATAAAAGCATAAATGTGAAAGATGTTCTTAAATACAACCCAATGTCTCAAATCAAATCCAAAGTGCAAGAATGCATGCTAAAAAGAGAAAAATAATAAAAACAACAAAAAAGAAATATGTTGTGCTATGCTTTCTGTGCCTGTGTCTGTCTATCTGTCTGCAAGATCACTGAAAACGCCTCTTCCTCGACTGATGGCTTGGAGTCGACTCTGAACCCCCACTGCCATCACCACCATCATCATCATCATTATCATCACCAACACCTTCACCGGCGTATAGCTGCCTAGAATACTCAGTCACCTCCAACTTAAGGTTCCCCGCAAGCCAAACGAGCTCCTCATGCTCCTTCAAAGTAGGCTGAATTGAAAGAGGACAGTGTTAGGACAAGTATTAATAGATGCAAGAAAATTAAAGGAAGAATAAAAGAGAACTCACCACTCATGTACCTTGAGGAAAGGGGTAACCCATGACATTTGAATTACAGCCTACCAGACGCTCGCGAGCAAAGTTGTTAGGACCATAAGCATAGATCGACTAAGGCAGCTAGGAAGGGTCGATAGGAGTACTAGTAGTAGGGCTAGCCTGACACAAGTGTTCCATTTGAATATCACCAATGTACCAGAGTGCAAAATGATGAATGATTGAAAGAAGATAAGAGAAGCAAGAACACATACCACAGTAGCAAAGGAGGGCATGAGGCGAGTTTCGCTAAACTCACCATAATCCAGCTCATCCATGACTCGCTTAGTGTAGAGGATGCTCGGCCTCCACAGGTCATACTACATAATCTTCATGGAACGAGGGGTAAGCATGAACATAGGGGGGTCCATCGGAACATGGGGCGCATCCACACCTGCCAGCTGGCAGCACACCCTCTCTGCCAAGTAAAGCACCCTCAAGAGGCTGGGTGATCCCAGAAGTGATAATAATAGCCACCTCCAAATTCAGGTCCACAACAAGATCAATGCCGGCCCAAGGACTTCATACAACCTGGGATAACACATAGGATTAGAAAGAAAATCCTAAGATGCATGCAAGGAAAGCAATGGGAAGCAATATTTTCCAAACTTACATCATCAGGAGAAAGCCTATCGAAGTGGGTCTGGATCGAGGTGACGCTCTTCAAATCCATCAAAGCTCCCTGAGCAATAAGATTGTACTCCATGGCCCAGCACTGAAAAGACGATAATTTGCAAGGTGACAGTTTACAAGAGAACATGACAGTTTGTAAGATACAGATATGATAGTTTACAAGATGACGGTTTGTAAGAGGTGATGGTAGAGTTTGTAAGAGAACATCACAGTTTGCAAGATGATAGTTTGCAAAATGTGGATATGAATGCAGTTTGCAAGAATATGATACATGGTCTTAGCCTAAGCGACATATGGATATATGTAATCACAAGGGTTGAGAATGCATGCGCTACAAGAGAAAATGAGGAGAAACTAACCTCAAAGAGCTTCCAAGGCCCCACTAGCTGGCTCAAAGTCCCTTGGCAAAGCATGTCCAAGGAGGAATAGAAATAGGCCAAGCATGCTTGCCCCCAGTTGGCATCCTGAGCCCTCTCAAAGTCTCAGAAAAGGGCCACCCACCTCAAGGACACAATATATCCCCCATTGGCGAATAAGTATGCCTAATAGGTATAGCAAAAAGACTTTGGCCATCCTAAAACACTCCTCGGCCGTCCCTTGTGGATGACGCATGAAATTCTCCTCAAGGTCGGTATAGTGAATTCTCTCTATGGCGTACCTCCTCCAAAGCAACTCTAGACCTAGCCGAGTGCCCGACTCGCCCTCCAAATTTATCAAGGCCCCATCAATCCGTAAGTCAGTCATGTGGAAGTCATGGGGAGTGATGGTCATCTCCCGATTAGCAATGTGAAAGGTGTGGGTAGTATCCCACCACCTCTCGGCCAAGGTATGCACTAAGGTGACACTAGCGGATCTCTCAGGCAATAAACGAATGATAGGCTCGAAGCCTGGAGCACGTATATGGCCTCGAGTCTCCTCGGTAAGGATTCTGTACCATATCAGTACCCAGTTTGTACTCCCTCTACTAGAGTACGGAGGTAAAACCTGCAAAAAAGAGAATGAGATTAAATTCATGATTAGGTGAAAAGAATGATGGGAAAGTGATATTGGATTCACAATAAGATGAAATATGACATGGGACATACAGTTGGATGCAAAAATAGTGGGGTATGATGTTAAAATTGCAAATAGTTGAAGAACATATGGAAAAGGAGCTAAAATGCTCAAAGTAGGGTTTCTGCTACACACACACGCACGCAGGAATGTGGCTACGTGTGTAGGCATTCTACATGCGTGCATAGGTTGAAACCTGCGTGTGCATGAACAGAAGAACAGATACGCGTACACAAGAACATGCCTGCGTGCACATGAATGCAAGCTGCACACATAAAAACATGCCTACGCATGCATGAACGCAAACAGAAGGTCGTTCTTCAACATTTTCAATTTTTCTCAACCAAAAACTCATCCTAAACATGTTCCTACCACAAAACCCAAGCATCTACAAGCCTAAAAATGAATCAAAATGGAAGATCAAAGGAAAAACTTGAAAATGGAAAAAATAGAAAAACTCACCAATCCAGCCCTTACACCCTTAGAAGGATGGTTTTGTGATCTGTAGGTCAAGGAAGGAGGCACATTCAACCTTACCGCTCCATTCCAGCAGGTGAGATGAAACGCATCAGTGGAGAGGATGTAGGAACTCTTCTTGGACTTAGGTGCCATTGAAGGAGATGGGAAACTTTGAGAGATAAGTTGAGATTAAAGAGAGAAAGGAATGAGAGTCAGATTATGAAGGAATGTGAGAGAGGGAAAGGGATTTTGTAGAGAGAGTTAGAGAGAATATGAAGAGATGAGGGAGATGAAGAGAATGAAAAGAAAAAAATGGTTGGTAATCGTTGGTGAAAAATGAAGAGGCGGGAACACATTTGGTGGCTAAACTACATGTAGTTTAACAAAAATAAATAAATAAATAAAAAATAAATTTTCAAATATACCCAGGGAGTTCCCAGGAGGCAGGAAATGCAAAGTAAAATTCAAAATACATTCAGAAATGACAGAAATGCCCCCAGTAGCCAAAGAACATGAAGCCCCGCAAAGGCATCCCTAGTAGATTGAAAGCATAAAAAATTTCCCTCAGTGGATCAGAATTCACCAAGAAAACTCCTCCGTGAGTCAAGCTAATCAACTAAATGCCCAACAAATTTCAGTATCATAGAAGGACTCCCCTATGGGTCCAAGACACAGAAGCAACCCCCTTGAGAGTTGCAAAAATGAAATTTCCCCAATGGAGTTGATAAAACCCTCTTAAGAGTAGAATCAACATCAATCCTAGTGAGTCATAAGAAAGAAGAAGACAGTTTTCCCTAGTGGAGGAAAGTTTTCCCCAGTAAGCTACCCCCTCCTTAGTGGACCGCACCATCAAGACTTCATGGTAGGTCAGAATCATCACCAATATACTTCTCAGCATATCACACTCCCCAGTGAGTCCTTCAGCATCCCCAATGGATCTTTCATCCAAAAAATAGTCAAGCAAGTTAGAATACAGAACTTTTGCACATATCTTGGGGGAATTGAATATGCAAGCATAGATCCTATACAAAATAGAAATTATGCATATATCCTATGGGAATTGAATATGAAAGCATAAGCCACAAACCATACAAATCAAAAAGGAAGAACACAAAACTTGTGCACATATCCCGAGGGAAATGAATATGCAGACATAAATCCTATAAATGTCAGAATTCGTGCACATATCCTACTAGAATTTAATATGTAGGCACGATAGAAAAGGTAGAGATAGAGATAAAGACCAAGTCCACCGCGAGGCAAGAGCCTCACCAAAATAAGTAGAGATGGAGATGGAAGATAAATACCACCCAAAGAAGTTTGAGGCAAAAGCCCCAGATGGACACCACAGATATGTATCCTTTTAAGCTCGTAAGAGTACCTTTGCTTGTTTGGTTGATGGTTGCGACCGTTAGCCTTGTTTGTTTTCTCTTTAAGTGACTCTAGGATAGTGAGTCACTCGCCTTTTGCTTGCAATTGGCAAAACATGTTCTAGGATAGTGAACCTGTTGTTGCTCATTTCCCGAGCAACAAAGGTGGGAATTCGGACATACGAATCCCACGCAACTCTTCGGAGTTACACCCCGCCCTATGTATGTCTGATGTGTGTCATGTGCATGGTTTAGGCTAGAGTCATACGTCAAAACAAATTTTTTTGTCTCTTATTCTTTTGATTCTGTTAATGGAGCTCACGAATCAAAAAAGGAGCATCTATAGACACCACATTTTGTAGCCCTTACGACTCAGGCCCCCATTCCCCATTGATGCTGAAATTCTAAGACCCAAAGCTGGTTTAGGGCCCAATTAGATGTTAAATTGACTTGAGAAATGTTAAAATGGAAAATATAACTTTTATGCTATGGATGTGTGTGGGATATATGCCATGTTTAGATGTTAAATGCATGCTAGTGTGTGTGAGTTTAGAATAACATATTAAAGGACCCTTTGATGGGATTAGGATTTGAAACACAATGAGTGAAGGCCAACCTATGGGTCAAGTAGGGTTCGATGCCTAACACCTTTCCATCCCCATACCTAAACTCTGGACACGAGCTCTAGTAAAGATCAATCCTTCCATAAAAGGGCATTACACATATGGTTCCTAGACCCATAAAACTAGGTGGCGACTCCATTTTTCTCCACCCCGATACACTCAACCGAGGCATACTCCCTGTTACACCCACAGGGAGTCACAGTCATCTCCCTGTCAGTAATGTGGAAGGTGTGGGTAGTCTCCCACCACCTCTCAGCAAGGGACTGCACCAGAATGGCACTGGCGGATCTCTTTAGTAGCAAGTGGATGATCGACTCAAAACCCGCTACACGAATGTAGGCCTTTGTCTCTATGGTAAGGACCCTGTACCATGCCGCCACACTATTGGTACTACCCTTGCCCGAAAATGGGGGTGAAATTTGTAAAACGATGAAAAGAAGGTGTTACATTTGCATTTGGATGAGAAACAGATGAAATAGATGTGAAATTAGGGTTTTTGCCTGGCAGCATGCGCACGTAGGTCCATGTTCACGTACACAAGCACCAAGTACATGTACTTAGGTTGGAAACCGCATGCGTATGAACTCAAGAACAAATATGCGTACGTATGAATAGGCCCGCATAAGTATAAAGTTTGGCTACACACATATGAGCACAAGCTACATACACAACCTCGAACCCACGTATGCATGAACACAGACAGTAGGTCATTTTTCGATATTTTCAAGCATTTTTCAACCAAAATTCATCCTAAACATGTTCCTATTTCTCCTAAGGTGTCAGGTTTTCATCTAAACTCATCCCACAGAAAACCCCAAGTATTTACATGTCCAAAAACAAATTAAAATGGAGGATTAAAGGAAAATGAGAAAATAAGAAAAGTTGGGAAAACTTACCGATCTAGCCCTTGCACCCTCTGAAAGATGATCTTATGGCCTGTATGTCAATGAAGGGGACTCATTCAGCCTCACCACTCCATTCCAATGTGTGAGATTAAAGGCATCACTAGAGAGTACGCAGGACGTTTTCTTGGACTTGGGTGCCATGGAAAAGATGAGAGAGTTTGGGAGGAGAAGAGAGTTTTGGGATGAGAAATTTAAGAAAGGAGAATCGGATTGTAAGAAGCAATGAGAGAGGTAGGGAGGTTTTGTAGGGAAAAAATGGAAGTTAGAAAGTTAGAGAGAATGTGAAGAAATGAGGAAGATGAAGAGAAGTAAGAAGAAAAAGAAAAGAAACAGTTGGTAACTATTAGGGAAATTTGAAGAGGCAGGAATGTACTGGTGGCTAAACTACATGTAGTTTAGGTCCCCACTAAACTACATGTAGTTTAGTAAAAAAAAATTCAAAATATCCTCCATGATTTCCCGGAAGGTAGGAAGTACAAAAGAAAATTCAAGAATGCATAAAAAAATGACAAAAATACCCTCAGTCGGGTAAAAGACATAAACGCCTCAATGCATCCCCCAGTGGATTGAAAGTATCAAAACATCCTTCAGTGGGTCATAAGTCACCAAGAAAACTTCCCTGTGAGTTCAGTCCATCAACCAAACCCCTAATAAAGCACAATATCATGGAAGGGCCCCCACACAGCTCCAAGACACAAAGGCAACCCCCTTGTGAATGGTGAAGAAAATATTTCCCAAGGAGTTGATAAAACCCCCTCGTGGGTGGAATCAACACAAGTTCCCCAATGAGCCATGAAGGAGAAGAAGAAATTTCCCCAGTGGGTCACACATTACCAAAGGCTTACTTGCTACGAACTTCTCAACAAGTTATCTTCCCTAGTGAACTACATACCAAGAAGAATCCCTCGTGAGTCACCAACACACTCCTCAGTAGATCATACTCCCTGGTGAGTCATTCATTATCCTTAGTGTATCTTTCACCCAAGACTCCCTCATGAATCAGAACACCAAGGCCACTCGTGCATATATCCCACAAGAATTGAATATGTAGGCACGGGCCACAAACTAGCCAAGAAAGTCAAAATACAAATTTTGTACACATATCCTCTGAGAATTGAACATGCAGGCACATCATACAAAATTGTTGCACATATCCCGAGGGAATTGAATATGCAGGCATAGTAGAAGAGGTAAAGAAGAGATAGGGACCAAGGTCACCTCGAGGCAAGAGCCTTACCAAAACAGGTAGAGATAGAGATAAAGAAGACGAGTATTATCTAGAGGCGTAAGCCATCCAGAGAAGTTTAAGGTAGGAGCCCCAGATGGACACCACAAATATATATCCTTTTAAGCTCATAAGAGCACCTTGTTTAATTGGTTGATGATTGCGGCCGTTGGCCTTGTTTGTTTTCTTTTTAGTGACTCTAGGATAGTGAGTCACTCGCCTTTTACTTGTAATTGGCAAAAAAGGCTCCAGGATAGTGAACTTGTTGTTACTCATTTCCCAAGCAACAAAGGTGGGAATTCTAACATGCTAATCCCACGCGACTCTACGGAGTTACATCCCACCACCTGTATGTGTATTGTGTGCCATGTGTACGTCGAAACAAAATGTTTTATCTCGTATTCCTTTGAATCCATTAGCGGAGCTCACGAATCGAATGAGGGACATTTGTAGACATCGCATTTTGTACCCCTTATGACTTGAGCCCCCGTTCTCCAATGATGTTGAAATTCTAAGGCCCAAGGTTGGTTTAAGGCCTAATTAGTTTAAAAATTGACTTGAGAGATGTTCAAATGGAAAATATAACTTTTTATGAGAAAATAAATCTAATTTTGGAAAATAAAAGGCCAAGGAAACCCTCGGCCTGCGTACATAGGTCAAATGCACGCGTACGTAGGCATGAACTTGTGCACACAACTAGGGTTCTAGAAACTATAAAAGACAAGTTTTTCAGAATTAATTTTGTTGTTTGGAATGAATCCCACATCTTCTGAGAGCCATTCCAAACCCCTACTTTCTAACTATATGAAGCCATACATGATACCTTTCCAAAAGACACACAGAAAATCTTAAGGGAAAACCTAAGATTCACTAGAAATAGTGAATCAAAGTGAGAGTTTTTCACAAAACAGCCTCAATTCAATTTTCTTTTGTTTGGGAACTTTTCTAGTCTTGATCCATGAGTTTTGAAGTTTACTAATCATTTTTGTTTGGTTGAGAATAGATTTGACTGAAAGGAATAGTCAAAATCAAGCTAAAGAGCTTTTCGTTTTGAGGTATATATTCTAACCTCTTATCTTTCATTTCTTCTTTTAATCTTGTTTCTTTGCTTTGTTTGTGTTTAGGTATGTTTTTTTAATTTAGGTTCTTGTTGTTTTTATGTTTAAAAGCATGTTAGGTTGCTAGGTTTGTTGTTTTAAAGTTTTGCTCTATTTTATGTGTTTTTGAGTTTCTAGGTTAGGGTTCATCGGGCATGTCTACGTACACATGATTTTGTATGCGTACATAGATTTGTAGTATGCATACGCATTACAATTGGCCTGTGTACGTAAGCCTATGTATGCGCATGCATACTCGTGCCCAAAAACCCCAATTCAGGTTTTCTACTTCTATCTCTTTGTTTCTTTCATATGATACGCTTTTGTTTTGTCCCTATTTTATGTTTTAGAGTCTCTCTCGCTCTCTCTTTCTCTCTCTCTCTCTCTCTCTCTCTCTCTGTTTGTTTGTTTTCTTGTTCTTAACATGATTAGATTAGGGTTTTCTCTTGTGTTTTCTTTGCCTTACCATGAACAAGCATATAACATGATCATGCATTAATGCCATGGGTGCTATGATGCCATGGGTGCTATGATGTAATGAGTTAAGTGAGGTAAGTCATGCATTCACATGAACATACATTTTGATGAATATGTTTTTTTGATGATTGATTTCATGCCAAGATGTTTGGGATAATATGAGATGCCATGATAGATGTATGCTAGGGTTTATGATGTGATGAGATGCCATGATAGATGTATGCTAGGTTTGGTTGATAAGCATGATAGATATATGGTTAGGGTTTTGAGATGATTAATGCCATGTTGATTGTTAGATGCATGTGTGTGTGTGTGTGTGTGTGTGTGTGTGTGTGTGTGTGCGCGCGCGCGCACGTGTGTGTGTGTGTGTTAGAATGCAATGTTGAATGTGCCTTTAATAAGATTAAGAAGTAAGACGCAATGAGTGGAAGTCAACCCATAGGTTGGGTAGTTTGGGTGCCTAACACCTTCCCAAAATCATACCTAAACTCTAAACCCATACTGTGGTAGTAAGATCAAGTCCTTCCACGTAAGGGCACTATATACATGGTTCCTAGATGATAGGCCAAAAACGAATTGACCCTTTGTAATAAATTAACCAATTAATTTAGCCAAGTGAATTAATTAAGTTAATTAGCATGCAAACACGTGGTAACACAAACAAATCACCAATTAAACTAAGTATGCAGTGGAAATTAAATTGACACGGTGATTTGTTTACTAATGGGGAAAACCTACACGGAAAAAACCCCACCGGGTGATTTTCAGGTCACCACTCCTGAAATTCCACTATTATCACAACAAGCGGTTACAAGTAAAGGAATCCCAGTACCTTATACCAACCTACAGTTGAACCCTTACCCCAATACCCAATTGGACTTGTTCTGTAGTGACAATTTCTCCTTTCAATGCACGGCTCCCAGTACATGACTAACCAATTGCGTGGATCCCAATTGTTCTAGAGAAGTTTGTTGGCTGCAAAGTTCTTCAGTTCATCCCAACGATGAAGATCAAGAAGATGCTTGGTCACAAAACCCAACGGTGCACAAACATAACAACTTCTTCACAAGAAAGATGAACTAGGGCAAAACTGTGTCTCCGATCACAAATTGTGTGAACAAACTTTGCTCAACACTTGTGCAACTTGTAAATACTTTGACGGCCCTTAAAATAATCCTTTTATATGTCTAGGGTTGTGAGAAAAGAAAGACTAAGCACATAAACACAGATTGGAGTCAAAACAGAGCTGAAAATCTGTTTTTCATAAACCTTGACAGATACCCTATCTATCGAGCTGTTGTCAAGCCATGGGTTGAACAGCTCTTTTAAGCTCGATAGATGGCTAGCTGTCAAGCTAGCTGTCAAGCTTTAATGACAGAAACTTTTTAGTTTGAATCTTGGACAGACTTGCATGGCTTCAACACTTAATCTTGAAACAAAATTTCTTGAAGTATTAAAGATATCCTAGATCTACCCAAATACAAGTAAAGTGCATTTTGTCAAAGGATTAGCCAATTACATAAAATAATGACATATGTTCCTAACAAGTGAATCACATATGTCCTAACACTAGATCATAAAACTAGGTGGCGATTCCTTTTCTCCACCTCGGTCCACTTGACCGAGGCATACTCCCCAAGAAACCGCACGTGTTGGCGCCCATACTTTCCCTCCACAAATATCCAAAACCTTGAAGACTTTTGCTTGATCTTTTCAGCTTTAGATTTGTCTTCGAGTAAGAATCCTTCCCTAATATAGGCCAGGATAGGGTCCATCCAACTAGGATTAGGGTGTATACTTAGCACAGTGATTTCTTTCGAATGACTTGTACTCGGATATGGGAGTATCTCCACTGTTATGATCCTAGGAAGTGAGTCGTTCACCAACAAGGCCAAAGTCTCAAGAGAGTCCACGTGACTATTATTTCCTCTGGAAATTTGTGAGATATCTACTCCTTCAAATTGAGACCGGAGTGCCCTAACCTCCTTCAAATAGTATATCATTCTCTGCTCATTGGCTTTAAATTCACCGTTAACTTGATTCACTACCAGCCTAGAATCACACTAGAGCCTCAATCTTTCTGGCTGCTTAGCCATCATTGTCCAACTAAGAGGGCTTCATAATCCACCTCATTATCTTCCCCCATGATAAGAACAAAGAAGATTTTAATTCCTTAGGGAGGCATCTCCGCTCATCTTATTTGGCCAGCGGAAGTAAGGTTCATTCTTTATCTTCTCTATGATTCAGTAGACTGGTTCTTTAAATAATGTGTTTACTACCTCGGCTCTCTATCGTGGCCCTTGGGGGTAGAAGTCCTTTCTTGGCCCAAGAGGAGGATGATCCACTATTGCTTCTTTTCTTTCAACTACAAGCACTTTAGATTTGGATTTAGCTTGCAACTGGTCATCTTCCAGTCTCTTGTACTCTTCTACCCTTTCCATTAACTTGTGCATATCCGTGACAGGTCATAGGGTGAGAGAAGTTCTCAGCTCGGAATCAATAGTGAGCTCGACTTTGAAAGTGCTAATAGCAACCCCTCCATTATTTCCCCCAATCTTTTTATACAATTCACAGTAATGATCAGAGTATGCCTTGAGAGTTTCTCCCTCCTTCATGGACATAGTGATCAAGGAATCAAATGGTTTTGGGACTCTGCTGCATGTCACAAACCTGGCACCAAACGCTTAGGTTAACTTTGTTGGAAACACATGGAAAAATACAGTTTTATATCTCATACAAAACCATGCAACGGAATATAAACGGATCTACTTCATTCATGTGAGATAACCTGCAACATTTGAGTTTTAAAAATAAAGAACAAGAAGGTGTACCTTGATGTAGTGAAATTCAAAACAAAATGAAGATTAAACTAGGGAAGACTTTCAATCTTCACTTCAATTCCACAATGTGCCCTAGATATGTAGTCTCTCAACCAGTTCTATATGTATTTGTTTAAGAGAATAACCAAGTGTCTTGAGAAAACTCTGTATATTTCTCTCTTTTAATCATACATATATATCTACACTTAGGTAGTTACTTTATTTAATAACTCATATTAAATAAATAACTGATTATCTAATTGGGTTAGCCTTTTAGGCCAGGCCAATTGGGCTTTAGTGTGTGGCTTGGAGTGGGACCAAAAGGGACAAATAAAGCTCTAGCTCCAATGGGCTTTGGACTTATCCGTCAACTCTTGACAAGTCCAAAATTATAATTAATTATATTTAATACCAATATATAAATATAATTGCACTCTAGGCCTTATTAATAAATTATATCCCAAGACTTTATTAAACATTTAACCCTTTCATGAAAATATTTGTAGTAACATAAAGTCGTAATGTGTAACTGTCACTTTGAAAATTACTACCTCTTAATCCTTGAGTACCTGGTTTAATCCTTTAAGTTATTTATATATATTTTATGAAATCTAATTTCATAAAATATAAACTTTAGTAACTCTTTACTAAAGTGGTTAGGCCTAACACTCTAAATAACCAAACCCATTAAACTTATCTCAAGGGAATATTTTATATCTCTATAAAGAGATTATGAATTCCATCTTAAGAATATGTGTTCCTTTAACATTACGTGTGGTTACCCAACATACTGAGGTTTTGACCATTTGTCTAGATCTCACTCCTAATATATTAAAGCAACCTACATTTCATGATCGGGTTCACTATTCCCTCAAGATTGAGAGTTTAAGTAAATGAAAGTGAGATTAATTATACATTTGATAGTCATTAATAGAATAATAAATCTCACAGCAGTCCAATTTAATATGTCTTATACATTTAAAATATATTAACATATCAACCAGAAGTCTTCACTTCCATGATCAAGACAAATCATCTTAATTGATATGTTATAGTCTTCGCAGATGAAATGCCCAATTTCATCGCCGACTACAAACTAAGATTTTAAGTTTACAAAGAACTTGTGATTTATATCTTCTGTGACTAAATCACATAAATCACTTACTATGCATCACAAGGACTATATGATAATGTCCAAATATTCTTATCACAAGTTTAGATAATAATAAAACAAGTTTATTACATAGAACATAATGCCATACATAGCATACAATAGGATTTTAGGGCACTAATCCTAACAATCTCCCACTTGCCCTTAAAGACTATTGTGCATTAATCTAACTCTCATTCCCTCCAGGTGTGACTCAAAAGTCTTCTTGGGCAAAGCATTGGTAAAAGGATTTGCTAGATTATTTGCACTAACAATCTTTGCTACTACCACATCTTCTCGAGCCACAGTATCTCGAATAATATGATACTTTCTTTCTATGTGCATTCCTTTCTTGTGATTGGATCCTTGGATTGTGCAACTGCTCCATTATTGTCATAGAACAAAGTGATTGGAACTTGCTCCATTCTCATAACACCAAGATCAAAAAGAAATTTCTTGAGCCAAATAGTTTCCTTTACTGCTTCACAAGCAACAACATATTCAGCTTCCATGGTGGAGTCGACAATACAAGATTGCTTAACACTCCTCCAACTTATGGTTCCACCTCCCAAGGTGAACACACAACCTGAAGTGGACTTTCTGAAATCAAGATCTGATTGAAAATCAAAATCTGTGTTACCAATAGGTATCAAATCCTCACATTGATAAACAAGCATACAGTCTCTCGTTCTCCTTAGATACTTGAGAATATGCTTTACAACCTCCCAATGTTTTGGTCCTGGATTTGATTGATATCGGCTGACTATGCCAACCAAATAACAGATATCTAGTCTAGTACATAGCATGGCATACATGAAACTTCCCACTACAGAAGCATAGGGAACTTGTCTCATTGTCTTTTCCTCTTCAAGAGTCTTATGCATTTGGTCATCAGACAAAGTAACTCCATGTCTGAAAGGAATTACTCCTTTCTTGGAGTTTTGCATGTTAAACCTTGCTAGAATCTTATCTATATATCCAGCTTGTGACAAGCCTAAAATTCTATTCTTTCGATCTCGCCAAAGCTTGATCCCTAGAATATAGTTAGCTTCGCCCAAGTCCTTCATATCAAATTGGCTTGACAACCAAATCATTACTGATGACATTACCCCTACATCATTTCCAATGAGTAGAATATCATCAACATAAAGCACTAAGAAAATTACTACTTTATCTTGATGTCTCTTGTACACACGGTTCATCAATATTTTGTCCAAAACCAAATGACTTGATTGCTTGATCAAATCTGATGTTCCATGATCTAGATGCTTGCTTAAGTCCATAAATGGACCTTTTCAACTTGCATACCATATGCTCTTGGTTCTTTGCTATGAAACCTTCTAGTTGCATCATATAAATTTCTTCTTCAAGATTGCCATTTAGAAAACCAATCTTGACATCCATTTGCCAAATCTCATAATTATAATGAGTAGCAATGGATAAGAGAATTTTGATAAATTTAAGTGTGGATACTAGCAAAAAAATTTCTTCATAATCAATACCTTCCTTTTGTGTGTACCCTTTCACCACTAGTCTTGCCTTAAAGGTTTCAACCTTTCCATCTATCCCTCTCTTCCTCCTGTAAACCCATTTACAACCAACAGGTTTAATGCCATTAGGCGCCTTTACAAGATCTTAAACTTAATTGGAATACATAGAATCCAATTCAGATTTCATAGTTTTGACCCAATGATGTGCATCTATATCTTTCATTGTCTCTTCATAAGTGTAAGTGTCAAATTTAGCCTCTTCTAAGATAGTTTCATATGTTTCTCCTAGGCCTATAAATCTTATAGGTGGCCTAATAATCCTCCCACTATGACAAGGCTCTTTTGTACTAGTCATCTCATGAGTAATATCTTGTGATGTATCTAATACAACCACATCGTTCCTAGTTTCATCCATTGATTGTTCAATTATAGGTTCATTCATTTCAGCTAAGATATCTCTACTTTTAGGAGTAAAACCATTCATAGTCATTTTCCAAAAATTTGGCATTTGTGCTAACAAACACTTTATTATCTTTATGACTATAAAATAAACCTCCAACAATTCCTTTTGGATACCCTACAAAGAAAACCACTTCTGTTTTAGATTGTAACTTGTTAGACTTTCCTTTCAACACGTGCTGGACAACCCCAAATATAGAGATGTCACATACTAGGCTTACACCCAATCCACAGCTTTATAGGTGTTTTAGCAATAAACTTCAAATGTACTAAATTCAGAAGATACATTGCAGTATTTAAGGCATATCCCCAAAAGGAAATTGGTAGAGTCGAATAACTCAACATGGATCTAACCATATCTAAAAGAGTCCAATTCCTTCTTTCTGCTACACCATTTTGTTGTGGTGTTCCAGGTGTAGTCAATTGGGATATAATCCCATTTTCAGTTAAGTAATCCTTGAAATCCATAAGAGGGTATTCGCCACTACGATCAGATCGAATGGCCTTTATGCGTTTACCTAATTAATTCTCAACTTCAGCCCTAAACTCTTTGAACTTTTCAAAAGCTTCAGACTTCCTTTTCATTAGGTACACATAACCAAATCTAGTGTAATCATTAGTGAAAGTAATGAAATACTCATAGCCACCTCTTGCTTGGACAGACATTGGACCACATACATCTGAATGTACTAGTTCTAGCAAATCTTTCGCTCTATATCCTTTTGCATTAAAAGGCCTTTTCGTCATTTTACCTTCCAAGTAGGATTAGCAGACTGGGAATTCATTAAAATCTAATGGTTCTAAAAGCCCATCTTTTACCAGTCTTTGGATCCTGTTTAAATTAATATGACCCAAATGCAAATGCCAAAGATATGCATTACTAGTAGAAGGAAATTTTCTCTTTAATGATTTTACATGTGAATTATTATCTAATTCAAAATTGTACAATTCATGCTTATCATGATTTATAATATAAAGACCATCAACAATATTGCCAGAACAGATAAACACTTTATCCTTCTTTATTACAACATTGTCTCTCAAGATAACACAATATCCATGTCTACCTAAATAAGTTGCAGATATTAAATTCCTATGAAAATTAATGTTGATGCCCGACCTCAATCGGGGGTGGAAAACTGCTGTCGCAGACCTTTGTTCGACCACCCGCCGTGGTGACACTCCTGCACGCGCGGAGCCCTATTGGAGGGCCCCTCTCTCTCAGAAATGGTATTACGTGGTGTGTGCATGTGTGGTGTATGGCGTGGTTTGCGCGGGGCTTCGGGTGCTCTCTCTCTCGGTGGAGGAAGGTAAGTCTACCTTTGGTGTTATGGCAGGAATCTGGGCCAAACTTTAAAGAATTACCAAAGGTAAGTGGAGGAGCCACCAATCATTGGGTTTTTCTAAGGTGTGATTGGTCACCTATTTCTAGTTGATTTTATTTGCAATCTTAGGCTAAGAAAAATGGTGTTTTTCCTAATCTAATATGGATGTTAAAAAATATTGATTCTTAGGTCTGGAAGTTTGGTTACGTGTGGGGGAGGTGTTAGGCACCCCACAATGCCTGTCCAATGATAGTCCTTTGTTTTCATAAAACCTTAATTTTCAAAGATTGGCAGTAAAAACATGATTTTCGCATTGGCTTTTGGGGCTTTGCATGCATGGGGGCTTTGTAGTTTAGCTTTTGAATGGGTGTGGTCTTAATCTATGCTTTCCTAAGGCATTCGTACAAAGTACTAGATTTCCACGGTGAAAATCCAACATGTCACCTTACTTTCGCGGCGGAAATTAGGCATCGCTTCGCCTTAGGTGACATGGACTGTAACAATCATACCGAAAGGGGGCGAGCAGGTACATATATACATACATCATGCACAATGTTATCACGTACAACAAGAAAGTAAATGCCTACATCCCTAGAGGGAAAGTAAACAGGGGTCGCCATACTCTAGAGATGAGGACGAATGGTACACGGCATGATATACCTAATACAACCCATCTAAGAAAGAAAGGAGAGAGGAGGAAGGGTGTTTAAAAGAGTACATAACCAAAAAGGAAAGGCTAAACTCCTAAATCTACTGAACATGCCACTTGGCTTATATCTACATGCTTGCATCCGTGCCCTTTTTGCTTGCGCTTGGGAGACTATGCCCTAGCTTCAAGCATCCTCGCTCCATGTGTGTACATGCAAAGGCAAAGACAAGAAACCAGCAAACAAGCAATGGAAGGAAAAGATGTAAAGAGCATATGAAAAGGCATAAAGCGGATAAGCATGATAAGCATGGCAAGCAAAGAAGCAATAAAGTAAGCAAGCAAGTAGAAGGGCAGACAAGCAAGAAAGCAAACAAAAAGTGGTGTCCACGGGGGACAGCTGTAGGTTTGGATCGGATGTCCATACCTCATTGTGTTGAAGCATGGACGACATACTAGCAAGCAAGACTCATGCATGGACATGTAAGCAAGTGTGTAAATATGCATATAAAGCCAGCAAGAGGCACAAACAAACATGGTAAGCATATCATTGCACAGAGCGGAAAAGGGGAAAGGTGTGCACGAAGCAACTGGCATCATGGTGAGGCATCCCAAAAGGTTACATCCAAAAAAGGCCTCATAGGCGTCGGATGTAACCACGCAACCACAAAGCCGCTAAAGGCGTTAAGAGTGGCAAAGCTTAAAACAAGAGAGGTTAGCACAAGCATAAAGCATAAAGGCAAGCAAGTATAGACATGCAAATAAATATGATCCAAACCCTTTGATGTGGACCAAGGTGTATGGACAGTGACAAAGACCATAGGGTCTAGATCAGGTCTAAACTGATAGGCCAAAACACAAGAAAGAAAGATAAAGCGACAAAAGGGCTACAATAGCACATGGCATGACAAACATAACCTAGGTCTAGGCACACAAACATGGCATGGAGCGCGCAAGCACATGGAAGATAGCATAAAGCATGTAGGGAACATAGATCCAAGTGCATAAGCATGCGAAAACATAGATCTAGACATATAGGCATGGAAACATGCCTATAAACATGTAGAAGCCTAACACGTAGACATGGGAGAAGATGGATCCAAACATATAAGCATGTGAAGATGAGGATCTAACCATATAGCATGGAAATAAACACATAAAACACGTAGATCCAAGCAAGGCATAGCCAACAACATCATACAAGCATGTGAGTATGTAACCCTAACATCGACATAGAACAAAAAGAGGCACAAAACATAAGAAAACATGGCATAAAGCCTAAAGCATGTAGATCTAAACATATAAGCATGTAAGAATGTCGATCTAAGCATGAAACATGGCAAAAGCATAAAATCAAAGAGATTTAAGCTAGAAACACAAATAAGGCAAGAAACATGCTAGAGAAAGCAATAAATCATGTTATTAAGGCAAAATAGCAAAATAAATGCTAGGAAAAGATTTAGAAGGTTAGGGGTGTGGATGGTAGCTAAAAAAGCTTTATCCACACCCCTAAACCCTAAATCCCAAGTGTAGAACCAAGGAAAAGATGATTGGTTATAAGAACAATACCTTGTGTTTTTGGTGAAGAGAGAAGAATCAAGAACCTTTGATTTGTTTTTGGGTGTTTTTTGGAGTTTGGAAGAGAGAAAAACGTGAAGAAAAACCAGGCAAAGAGCAAAACTTAGCCAAAAAAAATGGTCTTCTCGGTCTAAGGTGGCGACCCTTCAAGGGCCGCTAGCCTCAAACCTCCTCTGATCAGGTTGATCTTGACACCCTTGGAAAGATCTTGACTTCGTGTTTCTAAAAAGGTATGGACCTTGAATATCCAAAGGTCGAATCGAAAGTTATGGCTCTCGGAAGTTAGTGGTGCATCGATCGATGTGTCATCCCAGTTTTCGTGATATCTCAACCGTCCTAACTCCGATTTTGACCCATGAATAGCCGTTGGAATTAGAATTTGATAATCTTTGTAATGGCATTGGTTTCAACCCGTTCTAACGGCCGGATCAAAATTAGGGTTTTTGGGCCCACCCAAGATCGACTTCGGGTCAAACTTAGTCAAAGTTGTTAAAAATCTCCGAGAAGCTCAAGTCTGATGTAAAACTATGAAAAATGTTATTTTGTGAGGATTTTAGTCATTTTAGCTAAAAAAGGCACTTCGGGTGCTCCGATGTCCGAACGGGTTGCGCCACGTCATTCTGGATCTTCTCGCGACCCTATAGAGAGAAAACAACATGAAAGTTCAAATAGTGTAAAAACACCCTTGAACGTTTAGACCCCCAATTTACAAATTAACCAATTCAAGCTTTATATCAAACAACTAGTGTGCGAAAAATGAACAAAAGCTGTAAACCAGAATTGGAAAAACTATCTAAGCCAAATTAAAATCACAACCCACAACAGATAATAAAAGGCAAAGATAAAAGGGAAGGAATATGCAAACACAAAGACAACACGCAATGTGTTATCGAAGAGGAAACCAAAGCCCTCGGCGTAAAACCTCTCCGCCGCCCTCCAAGCGGTAAACAATCCACTAGAAAATGTAGTTGGGATACATAGACAGCAATAGACCCTCCAAGCCTAATCTACCCAGTGCACCTAAGCCCTCCAAGCTTCTTGCTCTAATGAGGTTACGCCGAACCTTTTTCTTTTCTAGCTTCCCGGATTCCGCTACTTGATCATAGCATCAACCAATGAAGATTGGTTCCTTCCTAACTGCTTCCCAGAACACCAAACAGCCCTCTCACAGTAATGGATATGGTGAGAACAAGGTTTTGGTAAAATGCCTCTCAAGGGTTTGACAATGGAGAGGAAGAGAGTTGAGGAATTTGAAGAGAATCTTATGTAAAGATTGTAGATGAATCAATCTTGTTTTACTCTAGGGTTTCTCTCTCAAAATTCTCTCTGGAAGCTCTCTTTCATTTGTGGGTATAAGGGGTATTTATACTGGGGTGAGAGGAGAATGTGAAACGTCAAGTTTTTCAAAACAGGGGTGGCTCGCGACTTGGCCTCACAACTTGACTGAGTGGCGAGATCCAGTCGCGAGATAACCGAATGGCCAGTTGTCCTATTTTATCCTGTAGTGCTCCAGCTAGCATGACTGTTCAACTTTTGGCATGCTTGGCACGTGTGCTGCATCTGGCGGCTTGCAGCCGCGAGTCACTTGCGAGATCTAGCCGCAAGACTCTGTCTTCTTGCACACTCTTGAGCATTCAACACTTTATCTCACTCACTACCCTTACAACAAACCCACCTAAATACAGGGTTACTAATTGCTGAATTACAAGCAAATTTGGCACGGAATAAAGCCAACAAAATGGTTGATTAAATTCAACCTTACAATCTCCCCCTTTGGCTATTCCGTGACAAAACCCTAAAAATAGACTCTAGACTTAACATGTGAGATGGGAACAGTTGAGCAAAACTCACTCACACCTAACTCTAGAAGTTGTGAAGCATTTGAATCATATGAACATGAAACTCCTGAAACACAATAATACACCATGATCATTGTATGCAGAAAAGCATGAAATGCATATGAAACAGGCAATATGTGATCAAGCAAAGATGGAGTTAAGAGACAAACCATGGCTTGATCAACCAAGTAATCACTACAAGGTAGTGAACACAATGCTCATTCACACTTGGAATGAACACTTGAACATACAAGCAAACAAGAACAATGCAAGTTACTTGTATGCCTAACACTCAACCAATGCATAAAACACTAGGTATATGTATCTAGGAACAATCCTACAAGGGCACAAGAGTGACAGTATTTAACAAGAAAATGCATGACATTTAGATAGAAGTACTTATTTAGCAAAAACATAAAGGCTGCATAAAGCATGGTACAAACCATAAAGCCTACAGGACAACCCTAAAAGCTTACAAAAGCAACATGGGTACAAACCACAAAATACTAAATATAAACTTAAACAATATAAACTAAAAGTGCTTAAAGTTTCTCCCCTTCAAAGTGATGAGAAGCTATGATGCACTTGGAACATATATACTTGTAACCTGAAACACTTTCACAAAACACATTAGACCCTCAAGGTAAAGCAAGTAATAAAATGACAAGTATAATGTAACAAGTAAATTGCGATCAAGTAAACATGATGTGAAACATGTGAGCAACTTGATCATACACCAAAACAGTCATATAGAAATACTACAAAGATCACATAGCAAAGCAATTGATCATCCGAACATGCATTCAATGAAGCACAATAGCATAAGGAAGTATGCATGTCCAATACACAAACATGAAGCGATGAGAACAACAAAGCATAACTCAAAGCACCATAAAACCAACAAGAAAACAAACAGAACAAAGTTTTCTAATTAATACAATGTCTTCTCCCCCTTGGTATATGCATCTCCCTTATGGAATATCTCTCCCCCTACAAATGTGCATGAGAAATAGAATTTCTCCCCCTAAGGATGTGCATAAGAGTCATATAGAAATGACAAAAACTCTCCGGTATACTCTCTAGAGTATACTCTCCCCCTTTTTGTTAGGAATAGACAAAGGGTCAAGGAGAAACGAGGGCAAGAGATGAAGGTACGAACAATGCTAATGATGCATGAGGGGTGCGAGATGAATGAGAAAATGAAGCTCAAACCGAAGACAAAGTAAAATGCTACAAAGTATAAGGTAAACATGACATGCTAGGATAAAGAAGCAAGGTAAAGATCAATGCATGACAAGGGTAGCAAAGGTGTGTGCAAGAGGTGGCTAAGTGCAATGCATGACCAATGCATGGTAAATGCACATGTGGGGAAAGGTGTGTTAAATACACAACCAATGAACCAAACATATTCCTAATGAGGAAACATGAGAAACCCCAAAGTTTGGTACTCATCGGAGTCCAAACAAGCGAGAAAATGTCTAAGAGACATTTTATCAAACACCTAGCATGCACACTATGAACAATAATGTGAAACAATGTATGAACATCATGAAATCCACCCTTAATACATGTTCTTTCTGCCACAAGGGGCCAACAACCAATGAAAATCAACAAAAGAAACCAATCCCATGAAAAAAAAATTTGACAAAAATTAAGTTTTCCCAACCCTTATGATAAAAATCCCAACCAAGAGCACAAAACTCTCCAAAACATAATTTAAAGATCAAAATCAATGAAAAGAGTTTATAATTACCTTAGAGAAGTTAATGGAATGAAAAACCATTCAAATTGATTGAGTTTTGATGTAAAAATAGTGAAAGAGGGGTTAAAGAGAGGATGGGAGAGGTTTAAAACAGATTTCCCACAAAAAGCCCTTTAAAAAGCAATTTCTGGGCGTTTCGCGACTGGGCGAGTCACGAGGTTCAATCGCGAAAATTTTCGCGAGTTGCGAGTGAGTCGCGAGCAAGCCGCGAGTGAGTCGCCAAAGCTTCTAGATGAACTCACGACTGGGGTTTCACGACTGGCGAGTCGCCAGCTGAGCCGCGAAAAACTCTGACACCTGTTTTTTTCAACACAGAACATGTTTAAACAATGAAAAACAAGGTAAACACTAAACATGAACACAAAGAGTGATAAAAATCACTTCCAAAAACATATAAAATGATCAAAAATCTTTTTGGATTGAACCATATATGATTGAGCACGCACACATCACATTTAGACAAATACAATCAAACAAATGAATAAGACATTCATTGAACATTAGGCATGTGTGTTGTGTGTGTGTATCAAATGTGGAATAGTCCTTAGTCTAGAGTGAAGCTTCAATGATCAATTCAATCAAGTCATACACAACTGGTATTAAGTCAAGTGGTCTATCTCAATTATAGAAATGAACATATATGACCTCCCACAAGAAAATGATTACATACGATGAAGCTTTTCATTTGGCTTCTTTACAATTCATAACATTTGATCATTTTGAATCAAAACATCTCATTTTGAGATGGATGCCTGAAATTTGTGATATTTCAATTTGATGAACAAGCCTTTGGCTTTTTGGGCATCATACATTTTTATATAAGTCGCTTTCCCTTTTTCCTAGTCGAATACTAATATGTGCGACGACTTTTGCAGCTCATTATCTCTTTTTATTTTGAGATTTACATTTCTTGAGCTCTTTAAGCAATAAAAATAAAAGAGTGAGAAGAGATATAGGCACAAGTCTACGCATGTATCAAAACCAACATGACAATTGACTAATCATTCATGACAAGCGTGAAAATCGATTTACAACAATCACACAGAGATGTCAAGATTTTTCCCACAAAGATATAAGTGCAAAAATAACAAGCTAAGCTCGTAAATGCACAAAGCCATTTGTATAAAGGTACAAGGCCAAACTCACATGTGATATGTGCTCAAACATATACAATCAAACTTTTTGAATTTTTCACTTTTTATGTGGTTTTGGATTTTTTTCTCACACAAAACTGAAATATAAAAATAAGATCAAAAACAAAACAATGCATACAAATAAATGCAAGATGCACAAAATGCATGAAGATATGACATTTAATGCATGAAAAGTCCTACAAAGATCGAAAGAATTAGATCAATGACCAAAAGAGCAAAAGCTCAACCATAGGAACCCTTCCTCATCCAAACGGAATGATTGTTTGGAATGAGTGTCTCATGAGAAGTGAGACGAGGGTTGGAAGAATGAGAATCGGAGATGCACATAGTCAAGGAGTTAAAAGCATTAAACACTTTCTTTAACAACATGCTATTTTCACTCAAATCTGGTTTACTCTTTTTAGCACAACTTCCATGAAGCTCAAGTTTCTCTTTTCTTTTGATTCTTTTAAAAGCATGAAACTTAGAGCATTGAGGTCTTAGATGACCAAAGGCACCACAATGGTGACAAACAATGCGTTTAGGTCTACTAGGCTTTTTGGGAAGAGATCTAGCAACATTGTTTTGTTCCCTTTTCAACTTGGAGCATTGAGATCTTATATGACCGATCACACCGCAATGGTGGCAAGTTGGAACAAACTTAGATCCATTCAAAACCTTAGGTTGAGACCTAAACGGAGGCTTTGACTTAACAGCCTTTCTCTCCACCTTTTGATTTCTTTTATGTGAAGGAATGTACACCGATTTGTCCTTTAAGGTAGAACACACACTAGGCACAAAATCGGGTACCACAACATGATTGCAACAAATATTTTCATCCTTTTCAACAATAGGTTCAGCAATCAAACACTTGGCATGCATCTTAAGATATTCATTTTCACATATAAGATCATCAACAAGTTTGTTAGACAAAACAAGTTTAGCATCCAAGTCCATATTCAAACATTCAAACTCTTTCAGCTTTTCAAGAGAAATTTCAGCAAGTTTTTTATATTTCTCAACCAATTTGTTGGATTCATTGAGCTTAGCAATCAAATCATCCTTTTCACAAAATAACTTGCTCAAATTCTTTTGAAACTTCTTAGCATTTTTCTTCAATAGTTTGTCAACAACACCCATAGATTTAAATAACATGTCATCACACTTATGAAGATTAACACTCATAAAGGCATTTTCACAAACACGTGACATGTTACATTCATCACCAACCAAATCATGCAAAAAGGCATACAAAGCACAATCCATGGCAAATAAACACAAGGGGTCAAGGATCACACTTAGGTATTTAAACCACAACAAGTGTACCCGCTCTGATACCAATTGAAAGTTCAAATAGTGTAAAAACACCCTTGAACGTTTAGACCCCCAATTTACAAATTAACCAATTCAAGCTTTATATCAAACAACTAGTGTGCGGAAAATGAACAAAAGCTATAAACCAGAATTGGAAAAACTATCTAAGCCAAATTAAAATCACAACCCACAGTAGATAATAAAAGGCAAAAATAAAAGGGAAGGAAGATGCAAACACAAAGACAACACGCCATGTGTTATCGAAGAGGAAACCGAAGCCCTCGGCATAAAACCTCTCTGCCGCCCTCCAAGCGGTAAACAATCTACTAGAAAATGTAGTTGGGATACATGGACAGCAATAGACCCTCCAATCCTAATCTACCCAGTGCACCTAAGCCCTCTAAGCTTCTTGCTCCAACGAGGATGCGCCGAACCTTTTTTTTTTCTAGCTTCCCGGATTCCGCTACTTGACCATAGCATCAACCAATGAAGATTGGTTCCTTCCTAACTGCTTCCCAGAACACCAAACAGCCCTCTCACAGTAATGGATATGGTGAGAACAAGGTTTTGGTAAAATGCCTCTCAAGGGTTTGACAATGGAGAGAAAGAGAGTTGAGAAATTTGAAGAGACTCTTATGTAAAGATTGTAGATGAATCAATCTTGTTTTACTCTAGGGTTTCTCTCTCAAAATTCTCTCTGGAAGCTTTCTTTCATTTGTGGGTATAAGGGGTATTTATACTGAAGTGAGAGGAGAATGTGAAACGTCAGGTTTTTCAAAACAGGGGTGGCTCGCGGCTTGGCCTCGCGACTTGACTGAGTCGCGAGATCCAGTCGTGAGATAACCGAATGGCCAGTTGTCCTATTTTGTCCTGTAGTGCTCTAGCTAGCATGACTGTTCAACTTCTGGCATGCTTAGCACGTGTGCTGCATCTGGCGGCTTGCAGCTGCGAGTCACCCGCGAGATCCAGCCGCGAGACTCTGTCTTCTTGCACACTCTTGAGCATTCAACACTCTATCTCACTCACTACCCTTACAACAAACCCACGTAAATACAGGGTTACTAATTGCTGAATTACAAGAAAATTTGGCACGGAATAAAGCCAACAAAATGGTTGATTAAATTCAACCTTACACAACATATTTTGGATTTTTCAGAGTCTAGCACGCAAATCAAGGGTGGATAAAATATGGTATCAACAATTAGGTACATATAAGCAGTCTTCCAATATTAAAACCCTAGAATCAAAGCATTAATTAAACACTCCAACAGCTACAACTGGAATTTTGCTCTCATCAGCCAAAGTAAGAAACAATTCCCCTACAACTTGAATCCACACACTAGGAATTTGTGGGATTATGTACTAAACAAATCTCAAGAATGAATGATCTCATCATACCTTTATTCTTGCCAATTATGAATTCTAGAAAATTCCTCTTCCAATGACCTTTCTCACCACAATGGAAACTGTAAGGATACAAACGAACCTACAGCCCTAGAACGACTAGACAATGGCCCAATGAGCCCATCACAATGAATTTGTTAGATAATGGGTAGGATATTGACTACTTAATGAGTTAAAGTTAATCAAAATGAGAAGAAATGCCAAGTGAAAGACTAGGAACACTCAATTATGAAGAAAAAGGGATCTTCGGTCCAACCCGAGGAAGATCTTTTAGATATATATGGTTTTGTTTTCTCTCTTTCCACCAATCTCTCTCTTTCTTTTTCTGGATCCTCCCACATAAGGATCTTCATTTCCTTTTATATTTACACACAGATTATCTTCATCCTACACTTGGAAGGTTGAGATTGCATTTTTAGGACTTCTGTCCCACCCAGAACATACAGGTAAGCTTCTGCCTTGCAATCTAAGCCGTGCCACCACTATTCATGATCATTTCCTCATTAATGTGGCCAGAGGAGTAATTGTCTTGCATTTAATGCGGAGGGGATAGCTTCCACTCCCTTCTCTTTTCACCCTCCTCGTAGCCCTTGCCAAGTCTACTTTATTCACTCTGTGATATTTTAACTTTATGTGCCTACTATGGTTACTACTCATCCCCAAATCAACAAGTGCTCATCTCGTGGCTATCTAGTGCTCGTTCCTGAGGACCGAGGGGCATCCTTGGAAATCACCTTAGCAATTCACTTAGAAGAGATTACGGATCCTCATCCACATAATAGCCCTCTAGAACCTCATTTTTCACCCCCGACCAAGAAAGATAAGGTTCTGGCCAATAAAGTCACTAATAAAGGTACGCTTGTAAATAAGTTCCCCCCATGATCATGTCCTTTCAACTGACTATGACAAGCTCCTAACGCTTTAGAATCCTCAACTTTGTAATAAATGCAACTGGCGGCTCGTTATTTCCCATGTTCTACAATGAGATCCTAATCAAGCAGCTTATAATTTACCAACAAAAGGGGCGGGAAGATTACCGCTCCTTCTTTTCCCAATCTTCATATTGAGAGAGATGTAAAGCCCCTCTTCCCATTTTGTCTCCCTAAAAGCAAAAAAGAACTCAAACACACTCCTTTCACCTAATAATTTTGCCCGATGAGCTTTTTCTTCCCTAAACTCGTAAGTGCATACTTCTGTTAACCAAGGTTCTTCCCTTACTCTTTCATATTAGTTGATTTCTTTTTTTTCCCAAATGGGTAGGTTTTTTAGTTTAGTCGAGACTCCCCAAAACCAAGAGGAGTTTAAAAGATACTGTGGGATTCCCCATAATGTATCCATACAACACTGCAACTAGGGCGAGTGGCACGATAGGAGGCATACTGGTGCAGTTGTAATTCCAATGATTGCCTTCATTGAAGGAGGTATAAGGATTCCCATGGGTAGAGTTACTAAGGAATTTTTAAATCTCTTTAGATTGTGCCCAACCCAATGTGCTCCCAATATGTTTAGAATACTAGGTTGTGTAGACGCCCTAAATGAAAAATTGGGTATACAACTCACCCACCATGACATAAATTGGGTGTACAACTACCAAAAAAGCGCTGATGGGGGGGTTATTACTTAAAAACTAGAGTTCCCGCCGTTAGGCTAATTTCCAGTCTCCCCGAAACGAATAAAGGCATGGACGAGGACTTTCTCATTGTGTCAGGGAATGGCACGACGGTCTCCACTGCCCTACCAAGGATGGGACTCCAGGTGGGATGGCTTAGGAGTAATTAGTAAAGATTAGTACTAATTTAGGAGACTATAAATAGTTTTACTTATGCTTGTTTATCTTTTACTTGCTTAGATTGAAGTTTGCCCAACCTACTGACTAATGTTAACCTTTAATTCCTTTATTTCAAAGAAGAAAGCCACCACCAAGAG
This sequence comes from Quercus tomentella, assembly GCA_028535165.1. Classification (NCBI taxonomy): domain Eukaryota; kingdom Viridiplantae; phylum Streptophyta; class Magnoliopsida; order Fagales; family Fagaceae; genus Quercus; species Quercus tomentella. Next base: position 48,970,137 of record JAPQVY010000156.1, read on the forward strand.
ACAAAACTTAGTAAATTTCGAGCTGTTGAATAGAGTCCTGAGATCCGAGACCTTCCTGCATAAGGATGGCCAGCTCTGCGCGGTTCATGTGATACTCGGTGGGCTTATGCGGATCCTTAAAGTATAACTCGAGGTAAGTCTTGTCCAGAAGAAGTTGCCAAAATAGCCAGAGAATTAGAATGTGTATTTCTACTCCTCAGGATTTGTTGTAAAGTGAAAAACTCAAAACCTGACTGCAAGCGCTAAGCTTGCTTCAAATACCCTTACATTCTCAAATCCCTAGCATCCAACTCTCCTTTTACCTGGCCTACCACCAGCCTTGAGTCTGAAAACACTTCTACTGACTTTCCTCCCATTTTCTAAACCATGACCATCCCTACTAATAAAGTTTTGTATTTTGCTTCATTGTTCATGGCCGAAAAACCTAACCTTAAAGATTTCTCAATAATGATTTTGTCTGGGGACACCACAATTAAACCCACTCCAAATCCTCTTTGATTGGCTGAACCATCAACATACAATTTCTAAGACAAAGGCCCTTGTAGAGAAATTTCCCCAACCTATTTTCCTCTTAAGTTTTGCCCCTCGTCCTCCTTTTCTACTGGAAACTCAGTAAATTCTGCCACTAAATCTACAAGAACTTGCCCTTAGATAGAGGTCCAAGGCATATATTTGATATCAAAGGCCCTCAAAATCGTTCCCTACTTGGCAATTCTCCCTGTATAATCAGCCTTTCAAAGTAGTGATTGCAGGGGAAGTTGGGTTAAAACCACAACTGTGTGAGCTTGAAAATAATGAGGGAGTTTTTGTGTAGCATGTACCACAGCCAAAATAGCATTCTCCAAAGGCAAATAACAAACCTCGACTTCATGTAATGACTTGCTCACACAATAGACGGGACATTGTACTCCATTATCTATCCTTACCAATACCAGACTAACCGCATAGGAAGCCACAGCAATATAGGCAAAAAGAACTTCTTCCTCTTCGAGTTTAGACATAATGGATGGCCAAGAAAGGCAATCCTTCAACTGCTAAAAGGCCAAGGCACATTCTTCAAACCACTCAAATCCTTTCCATTTGTGCAACAGTTGGAAGAAAGGCCTACACCTATCTGTGGACTGAGAAATAAATCAATTCAAGGTTGCTGTCATTCCTGTCAGCTTCTCGACCTCTTTGGGATTCTGAAAAGGTTGTAAGTTATTGATGGCCTTACTTTGATCAGGGTTGACTTCAATTCCACGATGGGTGATCATGTAACCCAAAAATTTGCTCGAATTGACGCCGAAAGAAAACTTAGAAGCATTAAGGCATATTTTGTGTCTTTTTAACATCTCAAAAATACTTCCGAGGTCATTCACATGCTCAGATTCTGCCTTGCTTTTCACCACCATGTCATCTATGTAGACTTCAATATTCTTGCCGAGCTATGGTTCAAACATTCTAGTCATCATCCTCTGATAAGTTGATCCTGCATTCTTTAGTCCAAAGGACATCACTTTGTAATAGTAATTCCCAGTGGGTGTAACAAAAGCAGTCTTCTCTTGGTTGTCCAGAGCTAATGGTATCTGATGGTACCCTTAAAAGGCATCCAAAAAGCTCATCCGAGGGTGACCAACCATTGCATCCACCAACTAGTTTATCCAGAGGCATTGGGAAGGGATCTTTGGGGCAAGCTTTGTTCAAATCTGTGAAATCCACACACACTCGCCACTTCCCATTCCTCTTCTTTACTACAACTGTGTTGGCCAACCATTCGAGGTAAAACACCTCTTTTATGGCTCCCACCCATTTAAGCTTGACCCATTCTTCCTTGACAGCTTTAGAATGCTCTTTAGAGGAATGCCGAGATGGTTGTTTCCTGGGGGTCACCATTGGGTTAATGTTCAGATGGTGACAAATGAGGTCTAGGTCCACCCCGAGAGCCTCATAAGCGCTCCAAGCGAACACATCAACATTCTACCTAAGGAAGGCAACCAGCTCTTCCTTCTCTTGTAGAGGCAGCTGAACCCCCACTCAAAAGTACCTATCACCATCGCTGTCTATAATAACCTGCTCTAGCTCTTCACATTTTACCCCCTCAACTGCAGCCTCCGAGGACATCTCCACCTCCTTTGGTTGCTATAAGGCCTTTTTTGTAATGACCAAGGGTTCACCTTGAGATTGATGTCTAATTGCTGCAACTAGGCACTGCCTGACCATGCTCTGACTTCCTACCAACTCCTCAACTTGATCCTCGGAAGGATACTTCACCTTCAAATGCAAAGTTAAAGAAACAGCCCCTATGGCATGAAGCCACGGCCTCGCCACGATAGTGGTGTAGGGGGAATATGCGTCCACCATAATAAAATCTACTTCCACCACCTCGGATCCTGCTTGAACAGGTAGCCTAATCTGATCCTTTAGTACAACTGTTTTCCCATCAAACCCTAACAGAAGGGAGTTATAGTTGGCCAAATCCTTGGGCTTCAGCTTAAGCCCCTTATACAAATCAAGATACATGATTTCAGCCCCACTGCCCTGATCCACCAGGACTCTCCTCACATCATATCCCCCTATCTGGAAGGTAACCACCAATGCATCATCATGAGGCTGAAATGTTCCCACTTTATCCTCATCCAAAAAGCTTAAAGATGGCCAGACATCCATCTTTCCATGCTTAAAGTCAAGGATCAAATCATCAACATGTGGCCTTACTATAGACATAACCCTTGATGGACACGAACCCATCTAACCTAGGGAGGCCAGGATAACACTAATTATTCCCAAGGGTGGTCTTGAGGAAGCATCCTTCTGGTAGGCTGACCCATCCTGATTTCCCTGCCCAGTGGAATGGTACAAGAACTGATTCAATTTTCCAATTTTGACTAACTACCCAAGGTAGTCACGTACCTTTGCTTTCCGACCTGAAATCTCTTCAATCTTGGGAACTACCTTTGCTTTCCCTTTTCCTTGCTGCTAATCTTCCTCTACTCGCTTATATTCATTAATTCGGTCCATTAATTGCCACATGCTTAGGGCAAACTTCCTAATCAAAGACTTCCTTAGGTCGTGTTCAGTGGGCAAGCCGACCTTAAATGTCCCTATGGCCACATCCTCAAAATCACCAGCTATCTCATTAAACATCTTCCAATATCTATCCAAGTAAGTTCTTAAAGTTTCACCCTCTCTTATAGTCATAGACAGTAAAGAGTCCAGAGGACGAGGAACCCTACTACAAGCGACAAATCTAGCTCTAAAGGCCCTAGTAAGCTCTTGAAAGGAATTAATTGACCCTTCCCCCAAACTGTCAAACCACCTCATCGCGACTGGCCCCAAGCTAGATAGGAATACTTTGCACAGCAAGGCCTCATTCTTCGAATGTACGGCCATTCTTTGATTAAAATGACTGACATGTTCCAACGGGTCTATTCTACCATTATATATGTGTGAGAGACCTCGACGAAAAGCGTCCCTCAAAAAAGAGATTCGGGTACCTTTTAGGACACCTCTCTTTTTAAGTAAGTGGTATGGAGTCACCACTTATTTTTCTTTATACAAAAAAATAAGAAAAAATACTAATTACAAAATACAAGACTAAATAGTTCCATTCATTGATTGAATAAAATTACATATCTGAAAGAAAATTAAAAAGTTACATAGCTTTGGGTCCTAGTTACAATATACCAAATATTTATATGGCTTGTTGTCCTAGTTACATTCTACCCAAAACAAATGAAAACAAGGCTAGATCTACTAAACCAAAAAACCCAAATCCGGAGGCTAGGTTACGGAATGGGAAGGAGTTAGGCACCCATTCTGCCCAGACAAAGTCTGGTCTTCTAGACTTTTATGACCAATGTACTTTCTTATGCATGTCATGAATGATATGTTGAACATATAAATGAAAAATTAAATCACACAAATTTATTTATGAATGAAGTCTCTCCTTTGGGGGGTTTTTTTTTTTTTTAAATTCAAATTTGTTTTAATGATTAAAAAAATGATTTTGATTTGTCAAAATATCAGATCTGTTTTGTGGTATTAAAAAAAATGGTTTTTTATGATAAAAATTCAGATATGTTTTGTTATATTTAAAAAAGTGATTTTTGATGACAAAAATTCAAATTTGTTTTGTTATATGTTTTACGAAGAATGAAAAAGATTTTTTAAGAAGAGAGTTTCACTCATAATCCAAATTTATGCAATCATGAATTAAAATAAACACAAACACAATAATACACAATCTCTTTCTTTATTTCAAAATTTGCATGTGTTAAGAAAATTAGATTTGCATCTTAAGAAAGATGCAAATCAGTTTTGATTTGAGAAAAATTTAGATCTACATCTCATAAAGATGCAAATCTCTTTTTATTGGAGAAAACTCATATCTACATCTAAGGAAGATGTAGATCTGTTTTTATATTGAGAAAAACTTAGATCTACATCTTATAAAGATGCAGATCTATTTTTTTATATTGAGAAAAATTCAGATCTACATCTTATAAAGATGCAGATCTATTTTTATATTGAGAAAAATTCAACTCTACATCTTATAAAGATGCAGATCTATTTTGTTTTAAGAAAAAACAATTGTTCACATGCAAATTTATTGACATTCAAGAAAAAGATTATAACAATCACATAAAAAACAATCATGCTTTAACAAAACAACAATTAACAATTCATGTTATAGATATTTGAAAAAGAAAGAGATATAACATGCATCATCACATCACAAGAAAAATGGTGAAGGAAACAACCTCTTGCATGAGCACACTTTATTCTTGAGAGGATGTTTTAGGGTTCAAAGAAATTTGTTCAATTCTCTTTGAAACCTAAAAACCCTAATTTAAGCAGCAACCCTCAGAGAGGGGATCAGAAAATATGGGTGGTTTGAGAGTCAAAAACATATGCCTCTCAGAGCGTAAAAAAATGGTGCTAAATTATGAGGTTCAATCCCTGTTTATAGAGGCTAGAAGACTCTAAAACAAAGGTATAGACGATTAGGGTTTTAATCCGGATGCATCCTTTTGCGAAAAAATCGAAAAGGGTATGCATAATCGTCACCCGAAGACCGTTGGGCCAAAGCCCACATCAAGGAAATTCTGCCCTTTTAGAGTGCCATTCGGCACTCCAAAAGTGCCGAACTGGCCCTATGGCTCCGAATGCACTTTCGTGTTCGGGTGCCGTTTGGACTCCTCTTTTAGGGTTTTTTGGCCAGTCCTTGTACCGAGACGCGTTTTCATCCTCCACCTATGATTTTTCATCTCTTTTTTGGATAATTTAGGATATTTAAGGACAATTATCTTGTAGATAAATACCCTATAATAAATCTTGATAAAGTTCAGATTATCCACAGTTTTATTGTTATCCAATCATCCATTTTATTCCCATGCATGCATCCCTATTTTAAACACTAATTATCAACCAATCACAAAATTATTTAATTAATTTTAATTGTTTAACCAATCATAATTAATTTAAATTGATCATGTGTAGTCGATTCTACCTAGTCACAATGCATGTTAACCGTGCAAACTTGATCATGCGATATCTTTCGATCCAATAGTCCGATTTGATAACCGAAAACACCGCTGTAACCGTTACAATCTCAAGATCATTTTTATGATATGAAATGAATGAATTAATGCATGTAATGCAAAGACAAAATGATGCATGTAATGCAAGAACAAATTGATGCATGTAATGCAATTATAATTTTTGGGGTACATGGATTGGTCATTCAAGTCATTCTCCTTGATTAAATCATGGATGCAAAATTAAGTGTCTACAGTATGGTAAACGTAGGTTGTGTGAATTGTCGAGGAAGATTTGCTCTATCAATCCTTCTAGTAAACGGAGACTTTGAGATTTGGTGCAAAGCCCTGCTCATAGCGTCATTCCCCAAGCCTTTATAGGTCGGGCTTTTTCTTCTTTGCTTATGATGGCACTTTTCCCTGTAGGAGTAAGACTCACTGAGGTAGTCCTTGACCAAGGTCTGTAACTTTCATCATCGTGAAACAAAGCCTCTGTGCTTGATGATGACCTTCTTCTTTATTTCCGACTCAACTTCCTACGTAAATGATCTATTTCTTTCTACATGTTCTTGGTTTCCTCCCCATGAGACACATGACTCCCACTCCTAGAATGACTTCTACTAGTATGGGTTGTATGAACACTAATCCCACGATCTCTAATACGCTCAAGATTCATAAAATGATCTTGACATTGCAACCCCACCGACTCATCTGAATTCACCATAATTAAATTAACTCAAGTATGCTCAATATCCCCACAGACGGCACCAATTGTATGGGCACAAATGACCTACAGCCCTAGAATGACCAGACAATGGCCCAATTAGCCCACCACAATGAATTTGTTAGAGAATGGGTAGGATATTGACTACTTAATGAGCTAAAGTTAATCACAATGAGAAGAAATGCCAAGTAAAAGACTAGGAACACTCAATTATGAAGAAAAAGGGATCTTCGGTCCAACCCGAGGAAGATCTTTTATATATATATGGTTTTGTTTTCTCTCTTTCCACCAATATCTCTCTCTTTTTCTAGATCCTCCCATATAAGGATCTTCATTTCTTTTTAATTTACACACAAATTATCTTCATCCTACACTTGGAGCATTGAGATTGCATTTTTAGGACTTCTGTCCCATCCAGAACATACAGGTAAGCTTCTTCCTTGCAATCTGAGCTGTGCCACCACTGTTCATGGTCATTTCCTCATTAATGCGACCAGAGGAGTAATTGTCTTGCATTTAATGCGAAGGGGATAGCTTCCACTCCCTTCTCCTTTCACCCTCCTCGTAGCCCGTGCCAAGTCTACTTTATTCCCTCTGTGATATTTTAACTTTATGTGCCATCTATGGTTACTACTTGTCCCCCAAATCAACGAGTGCTCGTATCGTGGCTATCCGGTGCTCGTCCCTGAGGTCCGAGGGGCATCCTCGAAAATCATCTTAGTAATCCGCTTAGATGAGATTAGGGATCCTCGTCCACACAGAAACATTTTCCTTTGGTGTAGTCCATTACCTTTTTCTTTCCCTTATTGGCAACTCCTAAGGCAAGTTGTTTACCATCTTGTTTGGTGAAGTCCTTCTTCTTCTTACCACCCTTGCCTTTTGACTTGGGCTTAGAAGAGGAAGCTTCAGCCATATTAGTATCAACACTAGCTGTCCCAAGGATGCCTTCCGCTGCCACTAATTCATTCATTAATTCAGACAAGGTATAAATCTTTTTGTTCATATTATAATTAAGTTTGACTTCTTTGAATGATTCTGGCAAGGATTAGAGTATCATATCCGCTTGGGATTCTCCATCAATGTCGGCACCTAAAATCTCCAGTGTATTCAAATAAGAGATCATCTTAAGACAATGCTCTCTTATTGGAGTCCCTTGAGCCATCTTGGTATTCAAGATAATCCTCATAGTATCTTGCCAAGCTAAACGGCCTTGCTCACCAAACATCTCCTTCAAACTTAACATTATGTCTAAAGCTAGTTCCACATCCTACATTTGATGTTGTAGAACATTTGAAATAGATGCTAGGATATAGCACTTATCCATCTCATTAGATTTTTGCCAACGATCATATCGTTGTTTTTCCTTAGTAGGAGCATCTAATGAAGGAAAGTTTGGACATGGTTGATTAAGTATAAATTTGTACTCTTCAGCAATAAGAACAACGTCTAAGTTTCTTTTCCAGTCAACATAGTTGGATCCAGTCAGTTTGTTTTAATTAAGAATAGTAACAAATGGGCTAAAAGATGCCATGCTTAAATCTGAAAACAATAAACATGAATATAATAAGTAAACTGGACATTATCAATTTAGCATGTAAACATATAGTATGGAGCCTTAATAAAACCATAATATAATCTATGCAATGACAACCCAATCCTATATTCAATATCCCTCAGTATAGAGTGAACATTGAATACTATGATTGATTGAAAATATCTTTCATTACTAGTGTTGTCTTGATAACTCTTACCAAACACTAATAATATGTCGTTATTCATTTAGCCTCTAAATAATAATAGTAAGAACTCAGCATAAAGGATACTATAATATTTAGTCTAGTGTACACCATTACCTAGAGTCATGTGTAGCCACATTTCATCTACCAACAAAAGTTGAATCTAGTAGTACCATAATAAAAAACACCCTCCGCATGGAATGCAAGACTCAAAGCCAAGATGAGGTGTTTGCTCACACCACTACAAACATGGAAGTTCAATCTTGTAGTACTGTGAAATAAACACCCTCCGCATGGAATGTAAAGCTTGAGGCCAAGGCAAGGTGCCTACTTCACACTACTATAAACTGGTAATGGAGGTCGTGAGAATCAACCCTTAAATCTTTCTCCCACTATAAATTTTAAAAGAAAGGTTTTTATTTGGGAAATATGTGTAATCTCATCACACATTGCTTTGCATTTTATCTATGTTTTAATACTTAGTGAAATTTCAAAAACAGTTCATTCGATCGGTCGAAGGTATTTCTCGATCGATCAAAATATTTAATAAATCCATTTTGAAGTCTCTAGAAGACTCGATTGATTCTCGATTCCTATTCGATCGATCAAAAGGAACATCTGATTGATCGAAAGGAATTCTCGATCAATCGAAAAATTGAAGAAATTCATTACGAAGTCTTTGGATGACTCAATCGATTCTCAATTCCTATCCAATCTATCGATAGGAACATTCGATCGATCGAAAGGAATTCTCGATTGATTGAGAATTGTGAAACTAAATTTTTTTAGATGTTTCTAGTAACCGTTTTTGACGTTTCACTTCAACAAAACATAGTCCCTTGATCATATCTGAATGTGATTGAGATCAAAACTTAATTTCATTGATGCTATAGTCTTAAAGTTCAATATGGCATGGTTAAAATCAAACTTAAACAACATCATAACATCAATACCAGTTTTATCAAACAATAGTTCTAAAACTAAAATATGTAGAAAAATTACTGCAGAATTTTCAAAAAACCATGAAAACAGTTTTCTTTGATTCTAAAACTCACTCAACACGTTATACAGACATGAGATTGAAGACCGCTCTGATACCAATTTTTGGAAAAACACATAGAAAAATACATTTTTGTATCTCATACAAAAACACACATTGGAATATAAACAGATCTACTACATTCATGTGAGATAACATGCAACATCTAAGTTTTAAAAACAAAGAACAAGAAGGTGTACCTTGATGCAATGAAATTCATATCAAATTGAAGATTGAACTTGGGAAGACTTTCAATCTTCACTCCAATTCCACAATGTGCCCAAGATGTGTAGTCTCTCAATCAGTTCTATACATATTTGTTTAAAAGAATAACCAAGTGTCTTGAGAAAACTCTAAATATTTCTCTCTTTTAATCATACATATATATCTGCACTTAGACAGTTACTTTATTTAATAACTCTTATTAAATAAATAATTGATTATCTAATTGGATTAGCCTTTTAGGCCAACCCAATTGGGCTTTAGTGTGTGGCTTGGAGTGGGACCAAAAGGGACAAATAAAACTCTAGCTCCAATGGGCTTTGGACTTATCGGTCAACTCTTGACAAGCCCAGAGTTACGATTAATTATATTTAATACCACTATATAAATATAATTACACTCTAGGCCTCATTAATAAATTATATCCCAAGCCTTTATTAAACATTTAGCCCCTTCATGAAAATATTCGTAGTAATACAAATTCATAATGTGTAATTGTCACTTTGAAAATTACTACCTCTTGATCCTTGAGTACCTGGTTTAATCCTTTAAGTTATCCATATATATTTTGTGAAATCTAATTTAAGATTTCATAAAATATAAACTTTTGTAACTCTTTACTAAAGTGGTTAGGCCTAACACTCTAAATAACCATTCCCATTAAACTTATCCAAAGGGAATATTTTATAAAGAGACTATGAATTCCATCTTGAGAATATGTGTTTCTTCAACATTACATGTGGTTGCCCTACATACTGAGATTTTGACCGTTTGTCTAGATCTCACTCTTGATATATTAAAGCAACCTACATTTCATGATCGGGTTCACTATTCCCTCAGGATTGAGAGTTTAAGTAAATGAAAGTTGTGAGATTTATTATTCATTTGACAGTCGTTAATAGAATAATAAATCTCATAGTGGTCCAATTTAATATGTCTTGTACACTTAAAACATATTAACATATCAACCAGAAGTCTTCACTTCCATGATCAAGACAAATCATCTTAATTGACATCTTATAGTCTTCGCAGATGAAATGCCCAATTTCATCACTGACTACGAAATAAGATTTTGAGTTTACAAAGAACTTGTGATTTATATTTTCTGTGACTAAATCACATAAAATAGATACTATGCATCTCAAGGACTATATGATAATGTCCAAATATTCATATCACAAGTTTAGATAATAATAAAACAAGTTTATTACATAGAACATAATGTCATACATAGCATACATTAGGATTTTAGGGCACTAATCCTAACAAGCTCATCATACCCGTGAATAGAGCCTTTCTCCAACCCATCGAACCTTTATGGCCATGGGTCTAATGCTTGAGGGAAAAATTTTGCATATCAATTCCTCATTCTTGGAAGAAATGGTCATGCTTTGGTTGTAGTGACTGACGTGCTCAACGAGGACAGACTTGCCATCATAATTGATGAAGATGGTCTTGACAAATCTCCAAGGTAAGTCAGTACTCTCTATTTCCTCGGAGAAGGAAGAATGAGATATTTGTTGTAAAGCCCTACTTATAGCATCATTTCCCAAATTCTAAGGGGTAGAGGGTTCTTCATGGTTTCCCTGTGCCCTGAACCTCCTAGGTGAAGCTCCTCTCCCCACTGTCTGTTGGGGTGAGGGCCCTCTATTCCTATCCCTCTGCGGGGGGAAATCCACCCTTCCGTATCTCCTAACTAGAGAAACCAGTCTATCCCTGTACTTGCACAGAGGAGTAGCAAATCTTTCCTTGTACCACCAAGGTGGGGAATCCATCATTTCTCAGTCCCTCCGATGACTCCCTAAGCTATCTTCTCCTCTACAGGAATGTCCCCTTGCAAGGCTAACATCCAGTTGATTTTGATGCTCCTCTCTACATCTTGCATCCCACTACAAGGCCAACACCTGAGACCTCAACTGATCCATTTCTCGATCCCTGCTAGAACAAAAGGTCTCGTAGAGTTAGTCACTGATCTCTCCCTCTAAGAAAGAGGGGACCCTTGCTCCCTGCTATAATTGTGGGGGGACTCCTCCAGGCCTTCTCTTCTTAATTCAAATTGCAATCGCCTATTTCTTGAAACGAATTCAGCTGACATGCTTGGCCAAGACTGATTCGGAGCCCTATTCCTTACCTAACTCGTCATCTTTCACTCCAACTGGCTCTTAATCCTACTGCTTGGTGGATTTTCCCATAAACAACACTAATTGTGTAGGAGTTAAAAACACCAAAAAATGATTCTAGACAAAAGTTCTTGATCAACACAACTAATTTCTAAAAAATGGGTGCTATGAATCCACAATGGGAAGATTAACAAGATAGTTGGAAATGAAAAGTAACTAAATCGTGAATTTTATATATGAAAAAGGGTGTTCCCGTGGTACCAAAAGGGGTTCTAAGTGTTGAATACAAGTAAAGAAATTCTAACTCTCACACTCTCTCTTGTTCTTCCTTAAGTCCTCTTTTTTCTGGATCCCCCTTCCTATTGCTCTCCTCCTCCTTTGAGGGATACTTGTCCCATCAGCCTCTTGCCCTACCATTTATTGATCATGAAAAAGGACTTTTGGGGGTGCTTTCACTGTTTGGGCTGTTGGGGTTTATGCCCTAAAATCCAATTTATTGGCATGTTATAAATAATTAAGTTGTTTAATTATATGAGACTATTTATGAACTAACAAGACATTATCTTAGTCCATGAGATGCATAGTATGTGATTTATGTGAAAAGTCACAGAAAGATATAAATCACAAGTTCTTTGTAAACTCAGAATTTTAGTTCGTAGTCGGTGATGAAATTGAGCATTTCATCAGCGAAGACTATAACATATCAACTAAGATGATTTGTCTTGATCATGGAAGTGGAGACTTCTAGTTGATATGTTGATATGTTTTAAGAGTTAAGACATATTGAACTGGACCGCTATGAGATTTATTATTCTCCTAACAACTATCAAATGAATAATAAATCTCACGACTTCAATTTACATCAACCCTAAATCCTGAGAGAATAATGGACTTGACCATGAGGTGTAGGTTGCTTTGATCAGGAGTGAGATCTATAAGACACGATCAAAACCTTAGTATGTTGGGCAGCTGCATTTAGTGTTGATGGAACATATATTCTCAAGATGGAATTCATAATCTCTTAACGAAGATATAAAATATTCCCTTGAGATAAGTTTAATGGGTTTGGTTATTCAGAGTGTTGGGCCCAACCACTTTAGTAAGAAGTTACTAAAGTATATATTTATGAAATTAGATTTCATAAATATATAATGAATAACATAAATGATTAAACGGGGTACTCAAGGATTAAGATATAGTAATCTTCAAAGTGGCAGTCTATTTCATGACTTTGTATTACTACGAATATTTTAATGAAGGGGTTGCATGTATAATAAAGTCTTGGGATATAATTTATTAATAAGGCCTAGAGTGCAATTATATTTATATAGTGATATTAAATATAATTAATGGTAACTTTGGACTTGTCAAGAGTTGACAAAAAAGCCCAAGGCGCATTGGAGCTAGAGTCTTATTTGTTCTCTTTTGGTCCCACTCCAAGCCACATACTAGAGCCCAATTGGAATAGCCCAAAAGGCTAGCCCAATTAGATAATCAGTTATATATATATATATATATATATATATATATATATATATATATATATAAGGAGAGAAACATACAGAATTAAGAGTGTGTGGTTTTCATTTTAGATCACATAAGGAATGCAATGATGTATGTGAGTGTTGGACATTCTTTTATTCTCTCCTGGGAAACTAATTGAGAGATCACACTTCTTGGGCATCAAGTGGAATTGGAGTGAAGATTAAAAGTGTTCCCAAGTAATTCTCAAGTTTTGGTTTTCACCGCACCAAGGTACGCTTTCTATTCTTTGTTCTATAATTCAAGGTTACATGTTATCTTTCATGAATGAAGTAGATCTGTGTTTGTTGCTTCTGCTGCATGTTTTGTATGAGATACAAAACCAGATTTTCCAACAAATGGTATCAGAGCGGTCTTCAATATCATGCTTGTATAACATGTGATTGGGTTTTAGAATCAAAGAAAACCGTTATCTTGGTGTTTTAAAATTCTGCTGTGCAATAAACCTATGTGCTGAGATTAATATATGTGATATATTAATTGTTCTATCGAATACTGTGGTTTTGGTCTCGCATATTTATATAATTTTATATGGATACGAACTTGATTCGTTAAAACCATAGTTATAGATGCACACCGCCAATGAGATTTTCAGGTTTATTGAAATATAATATAATTGTTACGCTTAATCGTGTAAAAGTTGAAGCACTAAAACTTTTCTTATGAAATCATGTGCTTGACATCATTCATATGCCTTTACTTCTTTTGATTAAATGAATATATATATAGAGAGAGAGAGAGATTCATGTGCAGGTATATAAACTATTGGTTTTGAGATACCAGTTCATGATTATATATATATATATATATATATATTAATATAGGCATGATGTAATTTTGAGATAACGTCACAGTTACACTAGTTGGTTATCTTGAATGATGAATGTGTGTTGTTTTCCATTGAATCCGTATGTCATAATTGAAATCCTTTAAAGAGATCTGTTCCTAACGAGATTAGGATTTTGTTTTCAAGGGTTTCTAGCATATTATGGTTCTTGATTTTGATATTGAAAACCCTAATGTTTGATCTGTAAATCCTCATTGATAAAATCTAAAGGTGTTTTTGATGGAAGAATAATGAAGATGTCAAAAACGGTTGTTGTAAAATTCTGAAAAATTCAGTTTTTGCGAGTTTCGACTGATCAAGAATTCCTTTCGACCGATCGAATGTTGATTTCGATCGATCAAACAAGAATCGAGAATCAATCGAACGAGGCAGAACCTTTGTGATGAATTTCTTCATTTTTCGATCAATCGAGTAATAGGTTCAACCGATTGAAGGCACTGAATTTTGAATTTTCACTCGTTTTTGACTAAATGTTAAAACTTTGATAAAAGCAAAGCTATGTGATTAATTTTATAGTCCTTAAAAGTTAAGGACATTTATTAATCATTATCTAACTAAAAGACCTAATGAGATCAAAGATGTTAGTTAAATAGAACTCTTAGTCCTAAATTGTTTTGTGATTAAAAGTCCTTAATTTATTTTAATTAGAGGTTTTTAATGAGATTAAAATTCAAATTAAAGTTATATAGTTTCTAATGAGATTAGAATACTTTATCTAGTAAATTAATGATAGAGTTCTATATAACTAATTTTTAATTCATTAGTGTTTAAGGAATCCTAAATAGTTTAGGACTTCCAATTTAGTTAGTGATTCTAATAAGATTAGAGTCTTCAACAAGTGCAAGGTTATTAGTTGTGATGGGATCACAATTATTAAAGAAAAACCCATATAATGAGTGAGAGTGCAGAAATAACCCTTTTGTTAAGTTTATTGTAATGTGAATAGATACCTTGTCTTGACTTCGAGTCTTGCATTCCATGCGGAGGGTATTTACTTCACGGATTACAAGGTTAAACTTCTTTGTGATTACACGAATGTTCGTTACGCTATTGTGACGTGACTTAGTTACATCACATTGAATTTAAACAATTAAACACATTTAATGTGTAGGGTTAAAATTGTGATTAGATCACAATGATTTCAAGACAATCCATTTGATTTAAAATATCTAGTGGGAGAGAGATACAAGGGTTTGATCTCACGGCCTCCATTGTTGGTTCATAGTGGTGTGGGGTAAACATCTCGTCTTGGCCTCGAGCCTTGCATTCCATGCGAAGGATGTTTATTTCATGGTACAACAAGATCGAACTTCCCGGTTCATAGTGGTGTAGGGTAAACATCTTGTCTTGGCCTCGAGCCTTGCATTCCATGCAGAGGATGTTTATTTCATGGTACTACAAGATTGAACTTCCCGGTTTATAGTGGTGTGGGCAAGCACCTCGGCCTCGAGCCTTGCGTTCCATGCAGAGGGTGTTTTGCATCATGGTACTACAAGTTTAAACCTTACAAAGGTAGAGTTATGTGGCTACACATGGTTCTAGGCAATGGTGTACACTAGACTAAGTTTGATAGTATCCTCTATGCTGAGTTCTTGCTATTATTACTTACAGGCTAAGGGAAAAGTGGCAAATTATTTTTGTTTGGTAAGAGTTACCATGATAGCATTAATAATGAGAATAATTCTCGCCTTATCATAGTGGTTGATATTCACTCTATGCTGAGGAATATTAATTGCGGGATTAGGTTGTCGTTGCACCTAGTATAGTATGTTTTTCGGGTTTCATATTATATGGTTATGGATGCAAAATATAATGTCCTTGGTATTTAAGTTCATAGTCTCAAAAATAAAGTTGTGATAAATTTTTTTCTCTAGCTACTATTTTATTGAATCACATTAAATAAGAAATAATTTTGGACAAGGTGCTTAAAGAAGCTGAAGTACATAAATATGTTATGATTCAGCATTGTCATAATTTCCTGTACATGATGCTTTTATGGAAGATAGCTTATGATTTGATCATAGTATCCATTGAAATGCTAAATTGTTACTTTGGCTTCTATCTCAATTGTACAATAGCATGAGATGCAAGAGTTAGTACTAGATTTAGACTTTATATTAAGTCTAAATGAGATGTTTGGTATGAATCATATTGAGTGCTAAGAAAGGCTTAAGGAGTTCCAATTCTAAATCATTTTATGAAAATGTTTTATTTTAAAATGAATTGGAATTCTTGGATGTAGAGATTAAATGTTAATCTCATATGGATATGATCCACAAGTCCTTGTTAGAATCATTTGATCAATTCAGACTGTTTTGAAACTAAATTCTTTTTTATGTTATCGCAATTGATGAGTGAGTTCTACGCAACGGAAGACATCCTAAAAGCTAAGGCTAGGATCAATATGATTTAATTCAAATTCTTAGCCTAAATCAAAAGGTAAGGGTGGTAAGAAGAGGAATTATAATACCAAACAGTTGGACAAGTTAGTTGCCCTAGTAGTTGCCAAAAGGAAATTAGACTCAAAAGAATGACCAAAAGGAAAGTATTTCTGTTTTGGTAAAGCTAAGCATTGTCCATAATTGTCTTCTAGATGGAAATTTACATGTTTTACTTTTTAAAGAGAAAGTTTCCATCCTTTGTAATTGTATGTTTTGGCACTTATGTCTATAGATCTTATTAATCTAAATGATATTCAAGATTGGTGAAAGATGGGCTTTTAGAACCATTATTTTATTATACTCTTAGTCTATGAATTCAATTTAGAGGATAATAAGATCTAGAGTTCCTTTTTGTAAAGGAATGAAGTTCCAATGATTTCTTTAATTTAGTACATACATAAAAGAGGAATAGGGCTCTTTTAAAGGTAGATTGTTCTATAAAAAAAAAAAATGTCAAAATTTGTTGTAGGACAACTATAAAATACATTTGGAAATGAGATGGTTGTATTAGATACACCACAAGACATTATTCTGTAGATAACTATTACACTGGTACAATATCGTAGAGGGAGGATTACCAAATAAATTCATACTTTTGGAATAAACTTCTGTAGTTATTCCACAAGGATATGAATTTGATCCTCGGTCCTACGTAAAGGCAATAGATGATATGAATATGGAATACTGGATCAAGGTTATGTGAATAGAATTAGATTCTATTTAAAGTCTAGAACTTGTAGAAGCGCCTAATGGCATTAAGCCTATTGTTCTCAAATAGGTCTACAAGTAAATGAGATTGATAGATTTGAAGGTGCAAACCTTCAAAGTCAAGACTAGTGGCGAAAAGATTTATTTAGAAAGAAATTGTTCAACTATGAAAAGATTTTTTTACCAATAGTTAAGTTTGACTCTATCTAGATTCTCTTATTCATTATATTTCATTTTGGATGAAATATGGTAATGGATATCAAGAAAGTTTTTTTTTTTTTTTTGGTAGCAATCTTGAGGAAGACATCTATATGATGTAACTAGACTTGTTCATAGCAAAGAACCAGTGGTGATTAGTATGCAAGACGCTTAAAGTCCATTTATGGACTAATCCAAGCATCTAGGTCATAAAATATCATCTTTAATCAAGCAATCAAATTGTTTGATTTTGATCAAGCATTAAAAGGCCTTATGTGTGTAAAACCTATATAGAATAATAAATTTCTTAATGTATGTTGATGACATTCTAATCATTTAGAATGATGTAGAGTTATTGTCATCAATAGAAATTTTGTTGTCTAGTCCAGTTTGATATAAAGTACTTGGGAAAGATTGGTCACATCCTAAGAGTTAAACTTTGTTAAAATTCAGAAATTAGGATGTTGAGTCTATCTCAAACTGATTAAATAGATTAGATTCTAGCCAAGTATAGCATGTAATACTTCAAGAAAGGATTCTTTCCTTTTAAGTTTGAAGTTCCTTTATAAAGGACTATAGTCCTAAGATATGTAAAAGGAAGAGCATATTAAGACGGTTCCTAATATCATATCAATAAGAAGTCTTTATGCTATGCTTTATACTAGGCTAAATATCTATTTTGTGGTAGGCATGGTAAGCAAATATCAATTGAATCAAAGATCACTTAATTTAGTGGGAGTAAAGCATATACTCAAATATCTTAGGAGAATGATGGATTATATGCTTGTCCACAAAAGTGAGGTTTTGATAGATACTGGATGTACAAACACTGACTTGTAGTTTGATTGTGATTCATGAAGTTGGACTTCCAGATATGTGTTCATCCTAGGTGGTGAAGATACACATTAAGCGTAAGTATTATCTCATTAGAGAGATACGAGTACATGAGAAGTAGTAGTAGAAAAGATAATTTATGCAATAAATCTGGCTGAAACTTGTTTCCAAGCCTTGCCTTAGAGTGATTATGAATTACTCTAAAGGGAGATAAGTGTCGGATATATGGTAAATTGTCTTTGAGGGCAAGTCGGAGATTGTTGGGGTTTATGCCCTAAAATCCAATTTATTGGCATGTTATAAATAATTAAGTTGTTTAATTATATGAGACTATTTATGAACTAATGGGACATTATCTTAGCCCATGAGATGCATAGTATTTGATTTATGTGAAAAGTCACTGAAAGATATAAATCACAAGTTCTTTGTAAACTCAGAATTTTAGTTTGTAGTCGGTGATGAAATTGGGCATTTCATCTACGAAGACTATAACATATCAACTAAGATGATTTGTCTTGATCATGGAAGTGGAGACTTCTAGTTGATATGTTGATATGTTTTAAGAGTTAAGACCAAAAAAAAAAAAAAAAAAGACATATTGAACTGGACCGCTATGAGATTTATTATTCACCTAATGACTGTCAAATGAATAATAAATCTCACGACTTCTATTTACATCAACTCTAAATCCTGAGAGAATAATGGACCTGATCATAAGGTGTAGGTTGCTTTGATATATTAGGAGTGAGATCTATAAGACACGATCAAAACCTTAGTATGTTGAGCAGCCGCATTTAGTGTTGATGGAACATGTATTCTTAAGATGGAATTCATAATCTCTTAACGGAAATATAAAATATTCACTTGAGATAAGTTTAATGGGTTTGGTTATTTAGAGTGTTGGACCCAACCACTTTAGTAAGGAGTTACTAAAGTATATATTTATGAAATTGGATTTCATAAATATATAATGAATAACATAAAGGATTAAACCGAGTACTCAAGGATTAAGATGTAGTAATCTTCAAAGTGACAGTCTATTTCATGACTTTGTATTACTACAAATATTTTAATGAAGGGGTTGCATGTATAATAAAGTTTTGGGATATAATTTATTAATAAGGCCTGGAGTGCAATTATATTTATATAGTGGTATTAAATATAATTAATGGTAACTTTGAACTTGTCAAGAGTTGACAGAAAAGCCCAACTCCCATTGGAGCTAGAGTCTTATTTGTTCCCTTTTGATCTCACTCCAAGCCACATACTAGAGCCCAATTGGAATAGCCCAAAAGGCTAGCCCAATTAGATAATCAGTTATATATATAAGGAGAGAAACATACAGAATTAAGAGTGTGTGGTTTTCATTTTAGATCACATAAGGAATGCAATGATGTATGTGAGTGTTGGACATTCTTTTATTCTCTCCTTGGAAACTGATTGAGAGACCACACTTCTTAGGCATCAAGTGGAATTGGAGTGAAGATTAAAAGTGTTCCCAAGTAATTCTCAAGTTTTGGTTTTCACCGCACCAAGGTACGCTTTCTATTCTTTGTTCTATAATTCAAGATTACATGTTATCTTTCATGAATGAAGTAGATCTGTGTTTGTTGCTTCCGCTGCGTGTTTTGTATGAGATACAAAACCAGATTTTCCAACATGGGCCAGTCATTCAACATTTAATGTGGCTGAAATTAGGTGGGGGGAGCTCATTAATGCAGAGGTGACTGTTATATTAGACTTTGCATTTTCTGCAATGTATTCCTCAGGAGAAAGGTGAGCAAAAGGTGTCCCAAGCTTAAGAGGAAGGTCGCTTCTCTACTAGTCTCCATGTCCTCGGGAAAGAATAGTTTTATGGATTACCTCGGTAGCATGCCCAGATGGTCTTCGAGAAGGATGGGTGTAGCAAATTATCTTGGCTACGGGTCCAAATGGTTTCTTCCCATCAGAAGTCCCTTTTTGTCTTTTGTTGCACCCCGGGCCGGGTCTACTCCTCAAATTTCTTTTTCGAGCTAAATCTTCAAGGTGGATTTAGGTCCACTCCCCCACATATATAATCATGATCCACATCTAACAGCAATTTCTAATAAGAAGTGACAAGCTTTCTCTTTAGTGATATAATTTTATTGTGTCTCGACTGATCTAATTAATAATTTCAAACCCTTTCAATATGTATTAAAATGTGTAACAATTACACTATAAAAGTATAAATACAACAGCCACAACTATGATCGGATAGCTAAAGGTTTGCATTCATTAAAACTTTATTTTAATGTAAAATAACATGGATATTAACAATTGATAAACTTTTGATATGTATCTATTGGAAAAACTGGTTTTGCATCTCATACAAAACACGGAGTGGAAGCAACACATGGATCTACTTCAATCATGAGAGATAACATATAACCTTCAATTCTAGAACAAAGAAGAGAAAGCGTACCTTGATGCAATAAAATTCAAAACAATACTTGAGAAGACCTTCAATCTTCATCCCAATTCCACATAGTGCCCAAGATGAGTGGTCTCTCAATCAGTTCTTAAGTACGTTGAATTTCCAAAAAGAAAAGTGTTCTCCAAGATACTACTAAGAAAAACTGTTTTCTAAATCATACATATGTATTAACTATCTCTTAGCAATTGCTTTATTTAATAACTCTTATTAAATAAACAACTGATTATTTAATTAGGTTAGCCTTTTGAGCCAGCCCAATTGGGCTTTAGTATGTGGCTTGGGATGGGACCAAAGGGACAAAGAAAGCTCTAGCTCCAATGGGCCTCAAACTTATTTGTCAACTCTTGACAAGCCCTAAGTTACCATTAATTATATAACAAGTATCACTATGGAAATATGATTGCACTCTAGGCCTTATTAATAAATTATATCCCAAGACTCTAATATGATATCATTTGACTCCTCCATGAAATATCCATAGTGAACAAAGGCATAATGAATTGTCACTTTGTAAACAACTATTTTATTCCTTGAGTTCCCAATTTAATCTTTTAGTTAATCATATTTATGAAATCTAATTTCAATAAATAAAAACTTTAGTAACTCTTTACTAAAGTGGCCAGTCCTGAATAACTAGTTCACATTAAACTTATCTCAAGGGGGTATTTCAAGTCTCTATAGAAAGAGATTATGGATTTCATCTTGAGAATATGTGTTCCCTCAACACTACGTGTTATTACCCAATATACTGAGGTTTTGACCGTTAAATTAGATATCAATCCTAATAGATCAAAGTAACCTACATTTCATGATTGGGTATCCTCTCAGGATTGAGAGTTTATGAAATTAGAAGTCGTGAGATTTATTATTCAGGTGACAGTTATTAATTGAATAATTAATCTCACTGTGATCCAATTCAATATGTCTTACAAACTTAAGACATATTAACACATCAACTAGAAGTCTCCACTTCCATGATCAAGACAAACCATCTTAGTTAATGTGTTATAGTCTTTGCAGATAAAACGTTCAATTTCATCACCGACTACGAACTACATTTTGAGTTTACAAGGAACTTATGATTTATATCTTCTGTAACTAAATCACATACAATGCATTTCAAGGACTATGATAATGTCCAATTAGTTCATTTACAAATAGTCTCATATAATTAAACAATTTAATTATTTATAACATGTCAATAAATTGGATTTTAGAGCAAAAACTCTAACATATCAACATGCATAACGATTACTTTCAATTCAATTTATGCAAAACCAAACTATATTTTAATGCCAGTGCACACTTGTATGGAAAAAATGAAAACACAAATAGAAAAGGATGATGTGAGCTTTCGTAAGCATTGTGTGAGCACCTTGAGGCTGAAGTATACGCATTATTTCTATCATGGGACCACTTTGCTGTAACGGGTGAGTTGATATTATATTAGATATTGCCATAATGGAAAACTACCTATATAATTTATTTTATTTTGTAAATTTTGAGGCCACTTTGCTTTCAAGGGTGTCTTAATATTATATTGGATCTTGGAAATCTGCCAAATCAAAGACTATTTTTATTTTATAAAACGAATGGTTTACCAAAATCAAAATAAAAATGAAGGAAAAATTTCATAAAATCTGTAGTCTTGATCTGAATGACTTTTAGCCATATTAGACACAATGTTAAGACCCAAGCGTTGTTGGCTTTTGTGGAACTTAGTTTGTGTTTGATCTAGATTATGATCCAGCTTTATATAAAAGTGTTACAGTTTTTAATAAGAGACTTTTTAAGACTTAGTCCATGTAGCGGAGGCTTTTCTATGTAAAATATAAATACCGTTGCTTTAGATTAAGGTTGGTTGTATTATTTTGAAAGAGAAAAATTGTACTATTGCATCTTGTATTTTTCCTTAAAAATTATGAAATTACTGCAACTCTGTAGACATAAACAAATTGTCGAATCATGTAAATATTGTATTGTATGATTGTTTTTTGTACGCATATTTTTTTTTTCTCTATTATTACATCTCACATATCTAAGGTTAAATTCCTAGCAAGAGTCTTAAATGTTTACAATTACATAAGCAAACAGAAATTTATTCAGAATTCCATCTTCATCCAATTTCAGAAGTGGGCTTTTGTGGAGGAAGAGAATCTAGTCCTAGATAATGGAAGGGGAGTTAGGAAACAGTATTATATAAAGTACCAAAAATGCGTTATTTCTCAACAAGAAATTATGAGGCTACGACAGTTGGTTAGATGTTGACACATAACCTCTCCATAGTCGTAGGTTTCTCTATCATGGCGGAAGATACCAACAGACGAATCGCAACGCATGTGAACCTTAGTGGCCTAATTTGTCTCCACCTCCGCTTCTTCTTCCTTGGGTCCAAATTTGTTTTTTATTACGTTCTTTTTGTATGTGATAAGCCAAATTTAAATCCTCTCATTATTGAATTTTTTTTTGACACAATAAACCAAATTGAGAAATTATAGCCTTGGTCAACAACCAAGAGTCTTGCAGTAGTTCCATAATAATAATAAATAAAAAATAAAAATAAATAAAAAAGAAGAAGAAGAAGAAGAAGGTTTTGTAGCTCAACTTGTATCTCCTAGCATTTTCAACAAAGACATCTAAGATCTAAATCCCTCCACCTTCAACTATTGATGTATATAATAATAATAAAAATAAATATAAAATTGTTGGAAAAAAAAAAGTCAATCATCATAAAAGTGGGCACGACACATTACAATCATTCATGTTAAAATTTTATGTATTAACTCAGAACATAACTGTTAAAACTTTGATCTGGATCATAGGATCTGAATGCTCGAAATGTGTTAAAACACAAGAGCTATTTAGACCTCCTAATTAAAAATTACGGCTCGATAGATTTTACTATAACTTATACTAAGTGCGGAATAGAGTAAATACAAGTGGATAAACAAACAAACTACTCTAAGTCATATTCAAAATAACACAGCAGTAGTATGAAAGCTAAAAGAGTAGAGAAGAAGAATGCAAACACAAGATAACACGCCGATGTGTTATCGAAGAGGAAACTGAAGTATTCGGCGTAAAACCTCTCCGCCACCCTCCAAGCAGTAATCAATCCACTAGACAATCAGTTGGGATACATAGGTTAGCAAGAGACCCTCCAAGCCTAATCTACCCGATGCACCTAAGCCCTCCAAGCTCCTACTCCAATAAGGCTTCTCGGAACCGTGTCTTGTCTAGCTCTCTGGATCCCGCAATACGCCCGATTGCATCTGCCAAATTCTGGCTTCTTCCAATACTTCCCAACAGCACCAAAACCTCACTAAATACTCTGAAAAGGTGTGGTAAGTGTTTAGGCTATAAACCTCTCAATGGTATGGAAATTGAGAGGTAGGAGTTAAGGAAAATCCACAATCAATTGTGTAGAGAATCGTGGGTATAACAATCTCTAACTCTTAAGGTTTGTGGCTAGGGTTTTCTCTCAGAAGCACTCCTCAGCATCTATGGGTAATGGGGGTATATATAGTGTAGGCACAGAAAGTATGTATTAGAAATGACAGTTTGGCAAAACAGAATGTTTCGCGGGTGTCTCGCAGGAAGGCCTTACCTGCGAGATACTCGCGAAACCCAGCTATCTCCATCCTGTCCTGACTTTTCGCATTCCAGTCATGTGCATGGCACATGCATCACTTCGCGAGATGCTTACTCGCGAGCTACCCGCGAAAACACTTCAGTCTTCAATGCCTTAAGTCTTCACACACTCTCTCTCTCACACACAACCCTTACAAATAAATCCCACATGAAATACAGGGTACAAAAGATTGAACAGAATTATAATTAAATTTGGCACGGAATTAAAGCCAACAAAACACATAGTTGTAAATTACAACTTTACAATCTCCCCCTTTGGCTATTCCGTGACAAAACCCCTAAAACAGACTCCAGACTTAGACATGAGTTTAGGAACAGTGGCAAAAATCACTCACACCTAATCTAGAAGCTGTGAAGCACTTGCACATATATACCTGTAACCTAAAACACTCGCACACAAACAAAACTTTCATTAAGCTTATGACAAGTTGAATACATGGTACGTACATGAGCAAGTAAAGTGCAATCAAGTTTGTAAACATTATATAACATGTAAGCATATCTTGATCAAACAAGGTCAGTCATTAAAGAATGACTACAATGAACATTTAGCAAGTAAATGCTCATCCGGACATGCAATGCAATAAAGACCAATCACAATGATCAATTGCATGTCCAACACACAACCAATGTAAAATACATGAAGTATATGCATCTAGGATACAAGATCCTACAAGGGTACAAGTGTGAGGTACTTAAGACATATTAGCAATATCTTAAAAGTACAAAAAAATGCTACAAAGCATTGAGATAAACACAAGTACTGAATATTAAACTGAAATTTAAAACAGAGTACTTAAGCTTTAAAGAAAAGCAGTAAAACTATAAACCAACAGTTATAAACAATAAAACAGTTTAAACCAAACATAAATAATGCTAAACCACCTATAATGAACCAATGTATCTAAGTCTAAACTCTGTCTACGCTTTGCTACCCCTCAAATGTGCAAGCTCCCCCTCAAAATTTTCTCCCCCCTTTTTGACCGGAATGGCCAAAGAGGCTAGAACTTATCGGACTCTGAATTTGATCCCTGTTCCACGGACAAATCATCGATCTATGAGGATAAGGCAGTGATCTGACCCTAGATATAGGCAAACTGGTCCGCGGTGTGCTGCACATGGGAGTCTAGCATAGTGTACATCTGGTCTATTTTAGCAAGGAGACGATCAAGTCTATCAAGTCCCCGTGCTGGTGCTGAAGATGATGGCTGAGCTAAAGTCTCTGGAGCAGTGGTGAATCACTCAATCTCCTCCTTTGTATCTCCTCCCTCCTCTTCAACACGATCCCGTGGTATTGAAGACACACCTATTTTGGAGCCTTTAATGTGAGCTGTGCTCCGAGTCACTGTGTGCGCACTAATAGGATAGTCTCTTTGTACCACAGTGAGACCACTCGGAAGTTTGAGCCTTGTCTTTGCAATGAGGCCAATAATAAGAAAGGGGAATGGCATGACTGTTCTGGAGTTCTGCTTCTCAATGCTCTTTGTCAAGAGGTGGAAGATGTGTCCACAAATATCAATCTCCTTATGAGTAAAGAGATCATACAAGAAGATTTTCCTTGGAGCGGACAACGTCGTCAAGTTGGTGACCGGATATAGATTATGGATCATCACATAGGCTAAAGTCCTCATCTCCAGACTAAACGGAATTGTATTCATAGAGGACTTCTTAAGTGTACCACCAAGAATTGTCACCATCTCCTCAATGGATTCCAAGCGATCATCATATTGGACTGTGATTGGCTGTAAGGGAGGATGAACTTCCAAAAACTCTTGAATGCTTTCCCTTGTAATCACAAACTCTTTGTGTCTCACCCAGCAATTGATGTGGTCTCCATCCACAGTAGCATTTGAGAAGAACTCTTTTATGATCTCCGAGTACACAACTCCAGTCGGATTCAACAACTTTTTCCACGTCCTTTCCTTGAACACTTCAGGTATGCAAGTGTCCTCAAAGGTATCCAATTTCACGACCCTTTCCATGATAATTGTGGCTCTTTTGTAGCAGTCATTGTAAGCCAAATCTGCCTCAACAGACTTGAAATTGTCAAAATCCGTGTGTGCACACTTGGAGGATTTCTTGGTTGCTGAATGTTTGGTTGGAGACATCTGCGAATGTATACAGAAGACAAAGAAAGGAAACAAGTGCAAAAACACAAGAACAGAACACAAAACTTTATTAGATTCAAGTTAGTCCAAAGCAGATGTATAAATACTTAAAACAAAACAAAACACAGTTAAAAAAAACATGCTATAGGTGCTAAAGCATGTAAATATGAGCAAAATTCAAGAAATAAGCAACTGTGCATGTGTGTGCATGTGTTGTGCATGTGTGTGCAGGAAGTGATGCATAGTGTGTGCTTAGTGAGTGCCTAGTGTGTGCCTAGGTGGTGCATGGCATGGCACAAAATAAGCACAGTGTGTAAAACACACACCCATTGACCAAAACATGTCAAACATGTTCAATCAAGAGTAAACCCAAGCAATGGAACTCATTTGAGTCCAATTCAACACAAAAATGCCACTTGAGCATTTTGTCAAACACTTAGCATGCAACACTACACTACATGAATGGACAATGCATGAACACATGTAAAAATGCCTAAATACATGATTAAAATTCCACAAGGGGCCAACACAGATACACACAAACCAAATGGGATACAACCCAATCAAAATTTTTTAAAAAAAATTTGGTTAAAATCAAGAACCCAACCCTTTTTCAAAAAATCCCCAATTTTAAAACCTAAGTTAATTTCTGCAAAATCTAAGACATAAATGAAAATAATGTTTAAGAAAACATACCTTGAAGTGGTTTTGTAGAGATTTGTGCTTGAAAAATGATGGGGTTTGAGTAAAAATTTGTTTTGGGTTGAAAGGGGTTCAAAAGAGGCAAGGCAAAGGAAATAGAGAATGTTTGAAAA
Source organism: Quercus tomentella (assembly GCA_028535165.1). Lineage (NCBI taxonomy): Eukaryota > Viridiplantae > Streptophyta > Magnoliopsida > Fagales > Fagaceae > Quercus > Quercus tomentella. The sequence goes on from JAPQVY010000156.1 coordinate 48,997,096, forward strand.
ACTGTCACATTAGCCTTATAAAACTGAAAACATGCGTTTTTCGCGGGTTAGGCAGTTGCGAAATTATTCGCGAAAAACACCACTGAAGCACAAAAGCTTTCACGAGAAGCTTTTAGTCACGAACTAGTCATGAGACAATCGCGATAGCCTCTGTATGAAACTTGTGTTTTTCCAGTTTTTGCCTAAAAAACATTTCGCAAGAAGAGCTTGGCCGCGAAATAGTCACGAGACAGTCGCAATACTCTCTGTATGAAAATGAGATTTTTAGAATTCCCTTAAACACTTTTCGTGGGAAGCTATAAGTCACGAGCTTCTCACGAAACTACCTCTGAACCAGTTTTTGAGGAACAACACAAAAATGCATTTTGAACAAAAACTAAAAGCAAGAATGTATAAAATCACTTTCAAAAACATATAAAATACTCAAAAATCTTTTTGGGTTTGATCTACAAGTAATTGAGCATACACATCACATGTGAACATGTACAATCACACAAATGAGATAAATATTATTTGAACAAAGTCTTGTGTGTTATGGGTGAGTATCAAATGTGGAATAGTCCTTAGACCAGAGTGAAGTTTCAATGATCAATTCAATCAAGTCATACACAACTGGTACTAAATCCAGTGGTCTATCTCAATTATAGAAATGAACATATATGACCTCCCACAAGGAAATGATTACAAATCTTAAAAGCTTTTCATTTGGCTTCTTTACAAATCAAAACATTTGATCATTTTTGACAAATACATCTCATTTTTGAGATCAGTGCTTGAAATTTTTGATATTTCAACATTGAGAATTAGCCTTTGGCTTTTTGAGCAACATACATTTCAATTTTAAAATGTCGCTTTCCCTTTTTCCTAGTCAAATACTAGTATGTGCGACGGCTTTTGTAGCTTAGAATCTCTTTTTCATTTTGAGATTTACATTTGGTGAGCTCTATCGCAAAAACATAAAAATAAAAGTGGGAAGATATATAGGCACAAGTCTATGCAAGTATCAAGACCATCAAGACCATTGACCAATCATTTATGACAAGCTTGAAGATCTATTTACAACAATCACACATAGTTTTCAAGATTTCTCCCACACAGATAAATGTGCATACATAACAAGCTAAACTCGTAAATGCACTAAGCTATTAGTACGAAGGTATTAGACCAAACTCACATGTGATATACACAACACAAGCGATCAAACTTTTTGAAGATTTTTCAATTTTTATGGGTTTCTGAATTTTTGAACACACTAAAAAATAGGACAAGTAAAGTAAGATCAACAAAACAAGTACAAAACAAAACTTGTAAAAGAAACATGCTATAAATAGGAAGCAATGTCACAAATTGAATTATGCATGTCATGATGCATGAACCTATGACCCTAAACATTGGAAGTATTGATGCATGGGCATAGAGAGTGATCATGCATAAGTACCCTTTTTCACCCACTCTTTACGAGTATGTTGGGTGAGAGTCTTAGATGGCGGGGTATGACCAACATAACTTCCAAACCTTGGAGTGAAGCTAGCAAGGCATAGTGATATGTTTTTCAACATCTCCATAACATCTCCTATGAGACATCCCTCACTATCTCCCTTAGCTTGTGCTCCCTTTGGTTTTTTCTTTGAACTTTCTTGACCAGGCATATAATCAGCCTTCCTAAGTGCATGAAGCTTGAAACAGTTAGGCCTAGTATGCCCTTGTGCACCACAATGATGACACAGATGCTTTACTTGAGGCCCCCTTTGATTTCTGGGTAATGACTTCCCTTTTTTCGTTGGCTTTGCACCAATGGTTCTCTTTACTACAGCAGGGATCCCAATCTCAGGCTTCACATCTTTAAGTTTCTCAATATTCTTGGCTGAAACGAACTTCACTTCCTTCTTGGGTTCGCTGTTCGAACTTCCTTCTCCGGTATAGCCCAAACTGGTCTTATCATGTGAAGATTTTTGAGAGGACAACACATTGTCAAGTTTCTTGGTGGAGATGCGCTCGACCTTGACATTAGCTTAGATAATTTCAAGTTCAAGAAACTTGATCTTAGAGTAAGCTTCAACCAACTCTCCCTTGAGTCTTTCCACTTCACACTTTGCTTCCTTGTGTTGCACAAGTATACACCTATGCTCTTCTTCAACCTCTTTCATCTTTTTCATAGCAAGATTCTCAAATGTTAGGACATATGTGATTCACTTGTTAGGAACATATGTCACTAGTTTATGTAATTGGCTAATCCTTTGACAAAACGCACTTTACTTGTAATTGGGTAGATCTAGGTGTTTTTAATACTTCAAGAAACTGTGTTTCAAGATCAAGTGTTGAAATCATCAAGTCTGTCCAAGAAACAAGCTGAGAAGTGCAAGTTCATTAAAGCTCAACAACTAGCATGTGTCGAGGTTTAAGAAGCTGTTCAGCCCGTGTGCTCGACAGCTGCTCGACACCTCTTATCTGTCGAGGTTTAAGAAAGAATAAGAAATTTTGATATGTTTTCTTGGAATCCATGAATGTGTCTTTGGGACTTCTTTTCTCCTAACCCTAGACATATAAAAGGATTATTTTAAGGGCTTTCAAAGAGTTCACAAGTTGCACAAGCTTTGAGAAAAGTCTGTTCAAGCAAATTGTGACCGAAGACAAAGTTTTGCCCTAGTTCATCTCCTCTGAAGAAGTTGTTGTGTTTGTGCACCGTAGGGTTTTATGACCAAGCATCTTCTTGATCTTCATCGTGTGGATGAACTGAAGAACTTTGGAGCCAACAACCTTCTCTAGTTGGTGATTGAAGTTGTGTACTGGGATCCGCGCAATTGGTTAGTCACGTACTTAGGAGCCATGCATCAAAAGGAGAAATTGTCACTACAGAACAAGTCCAATTAGGTATTGGGGTAAGGGTTCAACTGTAGGTTGGTATAAGGTACTGGGATTCCTTTACTTGTAACCGCTTGTTGTGATAATAATGGAGTTTCAGGAGTGGTGACCTTAAATTCACCTGGTGAGGTTTTTCCCGTGTTGGTTTTCCCCATTCGTAAACAAATTACCGTGTCAATTTAATTTCTGCTGCACTTAGTTTAATTGGTGATTTGTTTGTGCTACCACGTGCTTTGCATGTTAATTTGATTAATAAATAAACTTGGCTAATTAATCAATTAATTTAATCACAAGGGGTCAATACGTTTTTGGCCTATCAAGTGGTATCAGAGCGGGCACACTCTGATTAGGTTTAATCTTTGCTGTGTTTGATCCATTGACCCCTGTTTGTCATGGATAGAGGAGAGTCATTAATTATACCTCCTTTATTTGATGGCACTAACTATGCATACTGGAAAGTATACATAAGAGCTTTCTTGCAGTCCTTAGATGAGAAAGTGTGGCAGGCTGTTGAGATAGGCTGGACCAAGCCAAAAGAAGTGCCGGTAGATTGGGATGATGCCAAGATTAAGGCGGTAAACTTCAACAGCAGGGCATTGAATGCTTTATTCAGTGCGGTCACCAATAAGGAGTTTAAGAAGATATCCTCAACTGAAATTGCCAAGGAGGCTTGGACCATTCTCCAAATAACCTATGAGGGAACAAAGGTTGTCAAGGATTCAAAGCTATAGAAGCTCACTACAAGCTTCGAAGAGATTAAGATGGAGGAGGATGAGTCATTCGATGAGTTCTATGCCAAGCTCAAAGACATAGTGAACTCAGCGTTCAATCTTGGGGAAACCATTCCTGAACCCAAGATTGTGAGAAAGGTGGTCAGATCTCTGCCCGAGATATTCCATGCCAAGATCACAATGATAGAAGAATCAAAGGATATTGACAAGATTCCTTTGACTAAGCTGGTTGGTAATCTACAGACCTACAAGCTAGGGTTGACTAGGATTGGCAAGATGGGTAAAGGCAAGAGCATGGCACTGAAGGCCAAGAGTAGTGAGACAGATAAGTCTTCAGATGATGAAGATTCTAAGATGAAGTCCTACATCACCAGGCAGTTCAAGAAGTTTATGAAGAATGCCAATGGAAAGGGCTTTGATAAGGACCGTAGGCAATCTAGTTCTTCTCAGTTCAAGAGTCAAGACAAAGGGAAGAAGGATGCAAGGGATGGCGGTCAGTACACTATTCGCCCAGGACCTAAGTGCTTTGGGTGTCAAGGCTTCGGTCACATGAAACAAGAGTGTCTTACATATCTCAAGAGCATTGAGAACAATGATATTAAAACTGATTTAGCTAGTAAGAACTTAGACAAAGATAAATCTATCTTAGGAGCACCCCTTAAGAAAGATAAGAAGGAAGCTAAGAACCTTAGGGCTAAGAAGGCTAACTCTCAAAAGTCCAAACAAAAGAAGCAGCATCTCTGTCATCATTGTGAAGTTGCCAGTCATACTCAACCAAATTGCTATAAGTGGCTAGCCACTCAACAGAGCAACGGCATGATAGCATCTAGGAACCAGAATCAGCTTCAATTCTCTCTTGCTCCTCTTGGAGATCTTCTCAAAGCCCTCATATTCCTTTCGAACTTGAACAGTTTTAATTCTTCCCCCTCACCGCCGGTTCAAGGATTTAATCAAAGGAAAGGTTCTTCTAGGGTGTGGAAGGAAAAGGACTCCAAGTGATTCTATCACTTCCTTCTCTCTCTTTGAGTTTTTTTTTTTTTTTTTGCATAACTTGTGCGTTTTGCTTTTATTTTTAGTTAGTCTAGTTTTTATGCTTTGTTTTGTTTAACATGTTTTTGTTTGTTTTCAGTTTTGTTTATTTTGTTTTTCATAAATAAATAAAAAAAATTGAAAAATTAGAAAAGTACAAAAACAGTGTGTGTTTGTGTACATTGGTACTTGTGTACCTTGGATGGCCATTAAGACAAAGTTTTCTAAATTTTGTATCTTTTGTAGCTTAGATAAGCATCTCTATGCACAACTAAACATGTGAGCTTTGTGGCTCTTGTTTGTAATGAGTAAGATTAAGTTATCTCTTGTACTTAACACTCATATCACTCTTTTTGACGGGAAGGACTAGAAAATCCTAAGAGAAAGGCATAAATAATCATCTCACCACTGTTGCCCGCCAATTATGAAATGACATCTGTATGCTTCGGCATAGCAAAACTGCAATGTCAATGACATTTGTATGCTTCGACATAGCAAAATTGGAATGTCAAAAGCTTAACATAATTGAGTATTTCTTTTCTATCTCTTATATGCCCATTCATGATTTGCTTAAAAAGAAAAATATGCAAAGAAAAATAAAAAGCAAAAAGATCAAAATGCTTTAAATATGATTGCAAGTGTGTCTTCTAGGAGGTATGGGAGTTATAGGATATACCTCGAAGGTGATAGTCCCCATCAAACAATTATGATTATGTGTGAGTTAAAGTGATTTTTTCATATCTCAAATTATCATAACATGTATACACATGCAATCTTGCGATGTTTTTCACACACAACATGCAATATTCTTTGCTACTCTTGATACATGTGCAGGTACAATGTGATTTGGCCATCACAAGGTTTTACATGTCTTAATGTATGCTCACTAAACTATCTTAACTTATTTTTGAAATATAAAATTGGTTAAACCTTTGTGTGTGTGTGTGTGTGTGTGTGTTTTTTTTGGGATCCATGTGCTTAAAATTGCTATTGAGAGATGATTTTGAGAGGTTAATATGGTGTTTGGATCATTGGTTGAGTTGCATGCTTGATTGCATTCATGTCTGTGTTTTTCTCTTCTCGAAAAACTGTTTTTAAAAGCTAGCTCGACACCTCCTCGACACCTGACTATCTGTCAAGCTTCCATGCTTTTTTTTATCGCAATCTCGACACCTCCTCGACACCTGGTGGATCGATTGAGAAAGTTCTTGTCCCCTCGATAGCTTCTCGCCACCTGGTGGATCGATCGAGCCTCATCTCTTGTGTCTGATGTTTTTGTACCTCGACACTTTCTCGACACATGTATCTGTCGACGGCCAAATCCTCGACACCTGTCTCGACACCTTGCTCGACATCGCTCGACACCTTCATCTGTCGAGCTTATTGAGGTTCTATACATTCTTCCTCGTGCGATCCGAACCTCATTTCTCTCGATCTCTCTCTCAATAGCTCTATCTCTTCATCTCCCAAACGCTCTTATCTCACTCCCAATCTTCTCCTTAAGGTTTCTTCAAGCTTTTTCAAGAATTTCTTCACTTGGTAAGCTTCTAATCTCTCATTCTTCATGCATTTCATGTTTTGAAACCTAGGTTTTAGGGATTTTGAAAAAATTTGGGGTTTTTCAAAATTTATGAGTGTTTGTTGAAATTTTGGGATGGGTTTTTCTTAAATGAGTTTAAAATCTCATGCATTGCATCACATTAGCATAATAACAGTATTATCATGCATTTTAGATGTGTGCAATTGATTGTGTGCTGGTAGGATTGAATTGGGCTGAGCCTATGATGCAATTTACTTTGCATGACACATGTTCATGCATTTCCCATGCATACGTACTCCATTTCAATATACTTGCTATATTTGAATTGTTTTGGAGTTTTTCTAATGTCTCTTTTTCTCTCCCTCTCTTTCTACTTATGTTAATCGTGTCTATGGCACCTAAGCGTAAATCTACTCCGGCTCGGAACCCTCTTCGTTCCAAAGCTTCTTCATCTTCTGATTTTGCTCCTATCTCTCTTCGGTTTCGTGATGATGATGCCCACAAGGCATTCTCGGAGAACTTTTCTAGACACGGCATTCATTCGGAACACCAAGTCATTCTAGCGGACTTCACCGACACCAACCTTCCCGATGTCATTCACAGTCAGGGATGGGAGTCACTATGTGACGACCCGGTCACCTGTCCTCTCATGCTTATCCAAGAGTTTTACTCTAACATGCACGGGATTGATCATTCAGTACCTATTTTCTTCACTCGCGTTCGAGGTACGCGCATTCCTGTCACATCCACAACAAGCGGATGTGCTTCAAGTTCCTAAGGTAGAGTTCCTTGACTACCCTGGTTGTGAGCGTCTGTGGACTGTGTCCAAGGATGAGTTCAAATCTGCTTTTTGTGAGCGTCCTTCCAAGTGGGGTGAGCGCCAATTCACTTACTGTTCAGGCTTTACAAAAGGCCCTCGGTTTTTGAACATGGTGATGACCTTTGTACTCCATCCTCTCTCTCATTATAACTCCATCACAGAGTCTCGTGCTCAATTTTTACTATCCCTCCTCGAGCATCTTACTATTGATTTCCCTTTTCATTTTATTCTTTCCATTATAGATGTTCATCTGGATTCGGCGTCCTGTGATAAACTCATCTTTCCTTCCGCTATCACGAGGATATTATGCCATTTTTCCATCCCTTTTCCTGTGTTTGACCACTTCACTCATATTTGTGCCATAGACTCCAGCTCCATCTTGATCTGCTCGATCCACATCCACTCCCTCCTCTTCCACGAGCGATGTGTCACTAGGAGACATCATGACGTAGCTTCAACGCATGGATGCTCGCCTAGATACACTCTCTACAGAGTTGTATCAGGTGAACGTCCGTGTTGGCCGCATTGCTAGATGGCAGGCGATCATGGGCGGTTTTGCTCCTGAGGCTTCTCCTCCACCTCCTCCAGTAACTTCTAATTCTGATTCTAAGGATGAGGATGATGATGATGGTGATGATGATGATGCTTCTGATGATGATGATGATGATGGAGATGCTAGCTCTACTAATGAGATGTCTACTTGACACTCCACCATTTGTCACTCGTGACAAAAAGGGGGAGTAGTTTTGGTATATGAAAGTAGTCATACTTAGGGGGAGAGTTAGTATAGGACATTTTTTGTTAGGGGGAGTGTTGATATCTCGAGGGGTGTAGTGAGGATTTTATGTATCTTTTCTTTCCTTTCTTTTATAGATACGTTGTTCTTGTACCTTAGGTCTTGTGACCATTTATTGACATACATTGTACTTATTCTTCTCTATATGTGGATGAATGTTTTTCTTTCACCTACCCCTTACATGTATTGTTTCTTTTCTCTCTTTATGCACATGCTTCTTATTACTTGTATGCAATTTATTATTTCTGTTTCACATAAAGATACCTTGATGTGCCTTGTGACCATTTTTTGTTAGGGGGAGTGTTGATATCTTGAGGGGTGTAGTGAGGATTTTATGTATCTTTTCTTTCCTTTCTTTTATAGATACATTGTTCTTGTACCTTAGGTCTTGTGACCATTTATTGACATACATTGTACTTATTCTTCTCTATATGTGGATCTATGTTTTTCTTTCACCTACCCCTTACATGTGTTGTTTCTTTTCTCTCTTTATGCACATGCTTCTTATTACTTGTATGCAATCCATTATTTCTGTTTCACACAAAGATGCCTTGATGTGCTTTGTTTAAAGTGTTTCAAAAATACAGGTTGTCAAAGTCTACTTGCCATAAACTCTCTTCTTGCAAAGTTTTTCAAGAGTTCGTGTTAGGATAGATTTTATTGTATTCAACAAGTGAATATGAGTTGAGTGATTTATGACTTCTCTCATATGTTCATTTGTTTGTTGTGGTTTTGTCATGGATTGCCAAAGGGAAAGATTGTTAGGACATATGTGATTCACTTGTTAGGAATATATGTTACTAGTTTATGTAATTGGTTAATCCTTTGACAAAACGCACTTTACTTGTAATTGGGTAGATCTAGGTGTTTTTAATACTTCAAGAAACTGTGTTTCAAGATCAAGTGTTGAAATCATCAAGTCTGTCCAAGAAACAAGCTGAGAAGTGCAAGTTCATTAAAGCTCGACAGCTAGCACATGTCAAGGTTTAAGAAGCTGTTCAGCGTGCTCGACACCTGCTCGACAGCTGCTTGACACCTCCTATATATCGAGGTTTAAGAAAGAATCAGATATTCTAATCTGTTTTCTTGGAATCCGTGAATGTGTCTTTGGGACTTCTTTTCTCCTTACCCTAGACATATAAAAGGATTATTTTAAGGGCTGTCAAAGAGTTCACAATTTTTCCAATGAATCTTCCTTCTCTCTCCTCTTTGTCCCCACCAAAATTTTCATATTAGCGTCTCAATCTCCCTACATAGGCCCACAGGAAGTTTGAAACATCCCATTGCAAAGGTGGGAATAGCTTAGACCACCACTTTTAACAACACTTCTTTTCCAGCTTGAGATAGGAGTTTTTCCTTCCACACTTATAATTTATTCCAAACCCGATCTTTTATGTAATTCAAGCTTGCTCTCCTATTTTTGCCAACAACTTTTGGAAGTCCCAAATATTTTTCATATTGTTTTATTTCTGGCACCCCAATAGCTCTTTTATAGAATTTTTTGCCATGTCACTAACAGATTTGCCTAAGAAGAGTGTAGTTTTCTCCTTGTTTATTTGTTGGCCTGAAGCAGTTTCATAGGCCTCCAAAATATTTTGTGTTGTTGTGACATCTTCCAACCTAGCTCTACAAAATAGCAAGCTATCATCTGCAAAAAACAAGTGAGATATTTTTGGGCCATTTCTACAAAGAGAATATCCCTGAATTTTTCCTTCCTTAACCGCCTGATTTATCAAACCATTAAGCCCCTCAAAACATAATAGGAAAATGTATGGAGATAAAGGATCCCCTTGTCTCAACCCCCTAGATGGTACTATATGCCCCCTTGGTTCCCCATTTACCATAATAGAAAAGGAAATAGTACTCACACATTCTATCGGTTTGTTTCTCAAAAAAAAAAAAAAACTTCTATTGGATTAGATTCATGCTTTCAAAAGAAAAACTCATGTTGATGCTATTGCTATAAAGTTTTATAGTTAAAACCTTATTTATTTTTTATATTCATTTTTATTTTCTATTAAAGAGGACTTTAACACTTAGGTTGATGATTTCTAAACGCATCATTCTTAATTGTAATTGTTCACCTTTTTTTTCAATGAAAATTAGATTCTTATGATTTTTTATTCAATCAAGAACACCCTCTTAACAATCTTATGTAGGCTATCAATTTAAATAAGCCTTACAGACTTCTATAAAATATTCATATATTTGTTAGGTGTGTTAACTAGTGCCCATAGAGCAATCGTTAACTAGAATAAAACGTGTCTCACTTATATTGGGAACTAGTAAATATGGTAAAAATTAATAAAAAGAGTTCTAAATCCTTATATTGTTTTTACTGAAAGGGGCTCAACTATCTTAAAAACGTGGCATGATAGAAATACATAAAGTGCAGACTTGAATATATGAAGTTAATAAATCAACGGTCAATAGACTTGCAATCAGTAAAATAAAAAATAACAACTCACAGAATTTGATGAATCAACAAGAAGAGAACAGCAGCAGCAGCGTGAGCAATAGAATGCAAGAATGATGTAAGGCCCGTTTGCCAGGAGAGCATTAGGGCATGAGTGGTATAGGGTTAATTAGAGTACGAAATGCTACGGTTATAAGAAAAACATGATAATTGAGTGTTAAAACTAGGATAGTATGGATTGGTTGTAGAGATCCAACTCCTCTGTTAGCTCTAGCACTAGTGTTCCTCCTGATATTATAAATGAAGATTTTGTCTCTTCCACAAAAACAAAAAAGCTTTTGTTTTAATCTATTATCAAAGCTATATTTTGTTAAAATCTTAAGTGTTTTATTTTAATACATATTGTTGTGCACTTCCCCCTTATGGTATCAGAGCCATTCTTTTCTGGTCGTTGATAGTGTTGTTGTGTTCTTTCATTGTTGGCGCCACCTTAGTTGTAAAGTGAAGTACCAGAACCAGAGTATAAGGCCCGTTTGTCGAGAGAGCGTTAGGGCATGAGTGGTATAGGGTTAATTAGGGTATGTGTTACAAAATGCAACAGTGATAAGAAAAACATGATAATTGAGTGTTAAAACTAGGACAATATGGATAGGTTATGGAAATCCAACTCCTCTGTTAGCTCTAAGACTAGTGTTCCTCCTAATATTATAAATAAAGAAGATCACACTGTGGAAGAAACGGATTTCCCTGATTTCCAAAAATGGAATATTCCTAAGGTTGATCCTAAGTCCATCTACAAGACTAGCTGGACTGAAAATATTTTTTGTTCTCAATATAGAGTTAGAACTATTGAACAAACTTTCTCTATTTCAAGAACCCAAGAAAAATGTTGCCTGTTTTCTAAAAGAAATATTAATGATTTCCTTGCAAAAAAATTCAATTATTTACATATTGGCCTTGTTCAAGTTGCTGTTAAACCTCTTACTAGAAAAGCTATTAATGCTTCTGTTCTCATGTGTTGAAGAGATGCTAGGTTTAAAAAGTTTTATGATAGCATTCTTGGCATGATTACTGCCTCCTTGTATGATGGCCTTGTTTATTTTGATTGTTATCCTGATATTTCTCTTGCTTTGGATGATCCTAATAATGTTAAAGCTTTAACTTTAAATGTTTTGACATCTGGTTATGATATGGATGAAGGCATCAAGCCTTTTGCCCTCATTTATCGTATTCATTGTAGACTTCTGGGTACTCAACTTAATCCTCGTGGCAGGATAAGAGCCCCTGAAGGTAAAACTATGCTAATTCAATGTTCCACTCCTAATGCTAAGGTCCAAATTCCAAAAATGATTCAATGGCAAGATATTAATCTTCCCAAAGAATGGTTATTGGAACAAGAAACTCCACCAAATCCACCTACTAAACCTGTTTTTGATGAGTTAAATCTTGATCATATCCAACAATATCTTGATGGAACTGTTAAAATAAGTTTTCATGATAATAAACCACTGAAGATCAATGAAGGAAGACATTCCTTTGTTGGATCTGAAGATATTTCAAAAAGAGACCAGGATCTCAATGAATTTTTACAAAAGAATTATGAAAAATCAGATTTAAAGCTAAAAGGAGTTTCAAGTAACAACTCCCAAGTTAGCACTGCCTCTACAAAAACAAAACCTCTTTCTACACATAGCAAACATGCTATTGAAGAAGAGGAAGAGACCGAATCTGGGTCCCCAACTGCTTTTGATTTTCAAACTCCTATTATTGATAGTCAACTACAAGTTTTAAACAAAAGCTTTGAAATGGACATGGTCGCTTTGTTTAATGAATTTAAATTTGCAAAAAACAAAGACAAAAGAAAGACCTACCAAACTACTTTTGATCAAAAAGAAAAAGATCATGTTAAAAGAAAATGGAAAGAAAGAATGAATAGCCTGCAAAAACACATTTTATTTTTTGATTTCCTTGAAAATTACTTTGTTTCCAAGAATGTTTCAAAAAATAATTTGAATATGGTAAAGAAGTCAAATTTTGTTAAAGAAGACAAAACCATTGTTCAGTCTACCCACCCACCACTTGAGACAGTTCTTATAGATTGCAAAGGGACTGAGGTAAAGGCCTATCCCTTCAAAATTGCTGATGTTGATACTCCTGTTTTAAAAATTATTGAACAAAACAATTTTACTAATAATTTCTTGCATATTATTGCCCAACAACTTGACCATATTGAAGAAAAAATTGTTGAGAAACCAACTTCTTCCAAACCTAAGAAACCTTTGATTGATTTACCTAGTAAAAAAAAAAATTGAGTCTAAAAACCTCCCAGGCTAAGACTATTGAAAAGGTTGAACAAATGCTTTCTGATTTGAAGATAAAAATTGAGCAAAATACTTCTACCAGCACTGCTCATGCTATTTCAAGAAAAGAAAAAGAAATTGTTTTTGATGAAAGCACAGATTCTGACTCTTCATCCTCTGTGTAAGGTTGAATTTATTCAACCACCTAATTGGCTTTATTCCGTGCCAAATTTGCTTGTAATTCAGCATTTAGTAACCCTGTATTTAGGTGGGTTTGATGTAAGGGTAGTGAGTGAGATAGAGTGAAGTTTGCTCAAGAGTGTGCAAGAAAACAGAGACTCGCGGCTGGGACTCGCGGGTGACTCGCGGCTGCAAGCCGCCAGACGCAGCACACGTGCCAAGCATGCTGGAAGGTGAACAGTCATGCCAGCTGGAGCACTACAGGACAAAACAGGACAACTGGCCATACGGTTATCTCGCGACTGGATCTCGCGACTTGGTCAAGCCGCGAGGTCAAGCCGCGAGCCACCCCTGTTTTGTAAAACCTGACGTTTCACATTCCTCTCCCACTCCACTATAAATACCCCTTTTACCCACGATTGAGAGAGAGCTTCCAGAGAGAATTTTGAGAGAGAAACCCTAAAGAAAAACAAGATTGATTCACCCACAATCTATACCTTAGAGTCTCTCCAAATTCCCCAACTCTCTTCCTCTCCATTGTCAAATCCTTGAGAGGCATTATACCAGACCTGGTTCTCACCATCATCATCACTGTGAGACAGTTGTTTGGATTTCTGGGAAGCAGTTAGGAAGGAACCAATCTTCATTGGTTGATGCTATGGTCTAGTAGCGGAATCCGGGAAGCTAGAAAAGAAAAAGGTTCGGCGCAACCTCGTTGGAGCAAGAAGCTTGGAGGGCTTAGGTGCACTGGGTAGATTAGGCTTGGAGGGTCTATTGCTGTCCTTGTATCCCAACTACATTTTCTAGTGGATTATTGACCGCTTGGAGGGCGGCGGAGAGGTTTTACGCCGAGGGCTTCGGTTTCCTCTTCGATAACACATCGCGTGTTGTCTTTGTGTTTGCATCTTCCTTCCTCTCTATCTTTGCCTTTTTATTATCTGCTGTGGATTTTATTTTGTTATGGCTTAGATAGTTTTTTAACCAATATCATATTATAGCTTATGTTAAGTTTCCGCACACTTGTTGTTTGACATATTGCTTGAATTGGTTAAGTTGTAAATTGGGGGTCTAAACGTTCAAAGGTGTTTTTACACGTTTTTGAACTTTCAATTGGTATCAGAGCAGGTACACTGTTATTGGTTTCATTACCATTGTGTGATCCTTGACTCCCTTTTGAAATGGATAGGTCTCAATCCCTAAATGCACCTCCATATTTTGATGGTAGTAATTATGCTTTTTGGAAGGTTCGCATGAGAGCATTTCTATGCTCCATAGATGAATCTGTTTGGGATGCAGTTGAAAGTGGTTGGACTAGACCTGAGGCTGCCAAATCCACATGGGATAAGGCAGCACTCGCTGCATCTAATGCTAACAGTAAAGCTTTAAATGCTATTTTCTGTGGTGTGTCTCCAGATGAATTTCACAGGATTTCTCACATCACCGTTGCCAAAGAAGCATGGGAGATATTGGAAACTACCTATGAAGGCACGAAGAAAGTGAAGGACACCAAGTTACAAATGCTGACCACCCGGTTTGAGGAGCTCAAGATGAGTGAGGATGAGTCTTTTGACTCTTTCTATGGGAAGCTAAATGAGGTGGTTGTCAGTAAGTTCAACTTGGGGGAGAAAACGGAGGATTCTAAAATCGTAAGGAAGATCCTTCGATCATTGCCGGAAAGTTTTCGTGCTAAAGTGACAGCGATTGAAGAGAGCAAGGACCTAGATGACATCAAAGTCCAAGAGCTGGTCGGTTCTCTTCAGACTTATGAAATGTCGCTGCCCAATCAACGGAAGAGTAAATCCCTTGCTCTTAAGACCATTAATGAGAAGGTAGAAGTCCATGACTCATCGGAAGACGATGTGGTTGATAAAGATGTTGCATACCTTGTAAAAAATTTCCGAAAGTTCTTGAAGTTTAAGAATAATGGAAAATTTGGTGATAAAGGAAAATTCCAAAGTTCTGGAAGGGAGAAAAGGGAATTCAAAAAGAGAGATGGTAAAGAATCCCAACCTACACAAGGTGTCACTTGCTTCGAATGTAACGGGCATGGACACTTTAAGAAGGAATGTCCGAATTATTTGAAATCGAAAGGTAAAGTGTATGTCACGACATTGAGTGACTCTGATTTGTCTGACTCAGAATCTGAAGAGAGCTGTGATGGAGAGGGGAACTATTCAGCTTTTATGACCATTGCTCACGTTGAGTCTTCAGAGGAGTTGAATCTGCTTGTACAAGACCTTGGAGAACATAGTGATGATGAATCACTAGGAATTGTTGAAGAATCAGATGCTGAACAAGATGAAAGCACAGCAAATCTTCAAGAAAATTATAACTCACTCTTGGAAAAGTCGGGTGAGTACACAAGGGTGGCCAAGGCTGCTGTGAGAAAAATGAAGAAGGCAGAGGAGGACTACAAAAGTCTCCTAATCCGATATAGGGAGGCCAAATGCGAGATAGAAACTTTGAATGGTGAGTTGTCCGAAGCTTACACAAAAGTAAGATTTCTTGAGAATGAGGTTGTGCAAGCAAATGCTAAAGTAGAGAGGGTCACCACCAAGAAGCTAGATGATGTTATCTCATCTCAAAAGAGCTTTTCAGACAAATCCGGATTGGGATATACCGGAGGAAGTAGCTCATCTGGAAATGTCACTAAAGAAGTGAAGTTTGTTAAGGCTAAAGATCCAGTTGTAGCTGACCTTACTGATGAGAAACTCAAAATGGAGGAGAAGAAGAATGTGGTGAACCAACGGATGCTGAATTCCCGTAGTCAATCTGTGGGCAGATCCGAATCTCGTGCCAAGTCACGTCCACGACCACAAAGAGGTCCTAGAGTGACTTATGTGTGTTATTATTGCGGACTTCAAGGGCATACTCGACCAAATTGCCAAAAGCTAAGAGCAAAGAACAGTGCACCTCCTCAAAGGTCAGGAGGACCTAGAAATGATAGAAGAATTTGGGCAGGTGATCAATCTAGAGATCAGAATGGTGATCCCGGAATGATGAACGTGATGAAGATGATTGGTGCATTCACCAACTGCTTGGAAAGCTTCTCACGAAGGTTTGAAAGCCCTAACTCCCGTACCCAATCCTATAAGGAAATCACCCCAAACGCAAGTGATGTGTGGGTGAAAAAGGGTACTCATGCATAAGCATTAGAACATGTCCATGCATTAATACTTCCTATGCTTTGTGACAATGTTTGTTTGTTTTACTTGATGTTTTTGCTATTGGTTGTCTGCTTGTCTTCTTGTGTATATTTCTTTTGTCTTATCAATCTTTTTGCTTCATGTGTCAAAAATCCAAAAATCACATAAAAATTAGAAAATCAAAAAGCTTGATTGACTTTGTTGAGTTTTTGTCTCAAAACATGTTTTGCCTTGTACCTTTGTGCTAATGGCTTTGTGCATTTTCGAGCATTGCTTGTCTTCATGCACTCATATCTATGTGGGAGAAATTTTGAAATCCTTGTGATTGTTGTAAATAGATCTTCAAACTTGTCATGAATGATTAGTGAATGGTTTTGTTGATCTTGAGACTTGCATAGACTTGTGTCTATATATCTTCCCACTCTTTATTTTTGTTTTTTGCTAAAAAGAGCTCACCAAATGTAAATCTCCAAATGAAAAGAGATATTGAGCTGCAAAAGCCTGTCGCACATACTAGTATTCGACTAGGAAAAAGGGAAAGCGACCAAAAATTAAAGAGAAATGTTTTATTCAAAAAGCCAAAGGCTTGTTCATCAAAAGGAAATGTCAACTATCACTCTCACAATGAGAGGTGATTGCCTCAAAAGATCAAAAAGATCAAATGTTGATTAATAGTGGAGTCAAATGTAAAGCTCCAAGTTATATTATCAAGTTTTTGTGGGAGGTCATATATACATACTTCTATAATTGAGATGGGTCACATAATCTAGTGCTAATTGTGTATGTCTTGGTTGAATTGATCATTGAAGCTTCACATTAGACTAAGGACTATCTCATTGTTGATATCCACACACAACACACAAGTTTATGTTCAATAAATGCCATATTCATTTGTGTGATTGTACTTGATAAAATGTGTTTTCACATGCTCAATCTTTGTTAAATCAAGCACAAAAAGATTTTTACGTGTTTTAGGTGTTTTTGGAAAGTATTTTGGTTGAAAAATCTGAAAATTTCAAAAATCCAGTTTTGCCCTGTTTTGGCGGCTCAGTCGCGGGTATGTCAAGTCGCGAGCCTCAGTCGCATCTTCGCTGGTCATTTTTGGCGACTTGTTCGCGAGTGAAAGGTCCAATCGCGAGGTTATTCAGAGATTTTCGCGGCTCAGCTCGCGACTCATTCGCGGGTAGACCTTCCAGTCGCGAAAAACACTTAGAAAAATTTTTCAAATTTTTGTCCTTAAGTGTTTTGGCGGCTTGATCTGGCGACTGTGTGGCGACTTAATCAAGTCGCGAAAATCGCGTGTTTGGCAGAAAAAGGAGCAGTTTTTAAATCTTTTTCAGTTTTTCCCTCGAACTTTAGTAACTGTTCATTTTCTCTAAAACATCTCCTTCCCAAACACTCCGTGCTCCCATTTTCAAACCCCATTGGTGCTTCATTTCTTATCCAAATCATCAAGAAAAGGTATGGGTTTTACTTTCTCAATCTCATTTTTCCCTTTCCCTGCATATTTTTGTTACTGTTTGGATTGATATTGTGTTCGAAATTCTTCTCTCTTTGTGTAATGGGTTTGGCGTGTCTTGCTTGATATTGCTCTCATCTGTTTTTATGTAGAACGGTCACAATGTGTTTTTCATTGCTCTGATATTTGCCTATTGTTGAGTCTGACAATCATTTCTTACATGGGTTTGGTGTTTATTTAATTTACTCATTTCTCTTGCTTGAGTATTGATGTTGGATTTCGGTATTGGTTACTAAGTGTTTATGATATCAGAATGTGTGTCTCTCAACCATGTGGCCTAGTATAGATGATTTGTTTCTTCTTGCTGAAATATTATCCATTGTTCATATATCTTGTGGAGTGTTTTTATGTTATCAGTTCTCACTGTTCGAATGATGTATCTGTTTGCATATCATGGTCATGGTAACCTGTCTAATTGACGGTTTTGTCAGTTGTTTTTTTTTTCTCTATGGCTTTGTGCTTTAAAATCATTTTGCTGCACCTGTCATTTTGTGCTCCTTTGTTTTTGATTGGAAGTTTGGTTGGGTCTACACTATTTTCAGTTTGTATTTATGTGTTGGATTTTTTTTAATCTTGTTGACATTCATCTTGTGTGGTACTGCTGTTGGTTCTTTGCTGTGGGCCTGTTATCTTGCAGATGTCTCGTCGATCTTCCAGGGGTAAAGGCGTTGTTGCTGACGAACCAGCAACACCAGTTGCTAAAAGGACTCGACTATCATCTCAAGCATCTCAAGATCCCAATGAGGATAGATTCAGACTTCCGCTTAACTCTCACGTCTACTCAAACGTGTTTGACAAGTCAACCACTATAGTGGAACGGGTGGTAGAGTTTAACACCTTAGGGACCACTTTCATCCCTCGAATCTTTGAGAAACGAGATTGGGCAAACCTGTTCGGGAACTTTGATGATCCAATGGATGAGCTGGTCAAAGAATGCTTCTCCAATGCAACTGATCTTGGCCCTCAACTCATTTTCTGGGTCAGAGGAACGCAGTTTAGTGTTTCCCCAGACTCCATTGCAGATCTTCTCGGCATCACCAGACTGCAGAATGTGAATATAACTCCTTACGATGATCGAACTCCAGAAGTTGGAGAAATCCTACAAATCCTAGGATCCGATCATGAAGTATCCAGTGCAGGAACATCCATCAGCACTGCAAAGTTTGCACCAGAACTGACCACACTGAAGTTGATCATGTTCACCAATCTCTACCCACTGTCCAACACTACATTCATCAATCTTGGGAGAGCTCTATTCCTTTGTGATCTTATTACTGGAGCCCCCATTGATATATGTGCTCACATCTACTACACCTTGAGGAAGACCGCTTGTCGAACTGCAGCTCGAGGAATCATCCCATTTTGCAGTCTAGTCATGAAGCTCATTCTACGTGAAGGCATTATTCCCCCTGCAGATGGAAAGATGTTGTCCCGTCAGCGTCCTATTTCCATGGTCACTCTTCAAGCTAGCAGAAGTCACTCCTCTAACACACCAAGGAGTGCTCACATCTCTCCGGTCACTCCATCTGCCCCTGACTCAAAAACACATGCACATACCACATCTACTTCACGTGCTGTTCCTGAAGCTTCACCGGCTAGTATTCCGCAAGCACAAACTGCTCCTCAGACTGATAGAGTCAGCAGTGCACTTGAGCATATTCAGAAACGCATTGAGGAGCTTGTGGCACTTCTCTACTCCACAAACAACCATGTACAAATGCGTCTTGAGACTATGGAGAATCAGCTAGATGCTATTCAACAAAGGTTGGACGAGAGCCTTTAGCTATTCGTGCCAAAAAGGGGGAGAGCATTCAGTAAGGGGGAGAAAGTTCAAAGGGAAGTGAGCATAAGTGTGCATAGTGATAGGGGGAGTTCTCACATACTTTTGCCATACTTTTGTTTTAAGTCTTATTCTCTAAACTTGTCTTTTATGGGTTTAATACACTGTGTTTTGGTGTATAGTTGTTTCTAACTCTTATCTATACTCTTGGTTTAAACTTTAACATATTTTGATGATGTTATTCAGGATGTTTTGTTATCTGTACCCATGTGCTTTTGTAAGCTTTTAGGGTTTATGTTTTATGCATAGTTTGTAGGCTTTATGGTTTGTACCTTGCTAATTGCAGCCTTTATGCTATGTTGAAATCAGTACTTTGATCTAAATGTTCTGCATTTTGATATTTGTACTGTCACTCTTGTGCCCTTGTAGGATTGTTCCTAGATGCATATACCTTGTGTGTTATGCATTGGTTGAGTGTTGAACATACAAGTGTCTTGCCTTGTGCTTGTTAACTTGTATGTCCTTGTGTTCATTCCAAGTGTGAATGAGCACTGTGATCACTACCTTGTGGTGTTCACTTGGTTGATCAAGCCATGGCTTGTTTCTTAACTCCATCTTTGCTTGATCACATATTGCCTGTTTCATATGCATTTTATAATTTTCTGCTTACAATGATCATGGTGTATTGTTGTGTTTCAGGAGTATTATGTTCATATGATTCAAGTGCTTCACAGTTTCTAGAGTTAGGTGTGAGTGAGTTTTTGTTCAACTGTTCCCAACTCACATGTTAAGTCTAGAGTCTATTTTAGGGTTTTGTCACGGAATAGCCAAAGGGGGAGATTGTAAGGTTGAATTTATTCAACCACCTAATTGGCTTTATTCCGTGCCAAATTTGCTTGTAATTCAGCATTTAGTAACCCTGTATTTAGGTGGGTTTGATGTAAGGGTAGTGAGTGAGATAGAGTGAAGTTTGCTCAAGAGTGTGCAAGAAAACAGAGACTCGCGGCTGGGACTCGCGGGTGACTCGCGGCTGCAAGCCGCCAGACGCAGCACACGTGCCAAGCATGCTGGAAGGTGAACAGTCATGCCAGCTGGAGCACTACAGGACAAAACAGGACAACTGGCCATACGGTTATCTCGCGACTGGATCTCGCGACTTGGTCAAGCCGCGAGGTCAAGCCGCGAGCCACCCCTGTTTTGTAAAACCTGACGTTTCACATTCCTCTCCCACTCCACTATAAATACCCCTTTTACCCACGATTGAGAGAGAGCTTCCAGAGAGAATTTTGAGAGAGAAACCCTAAAGAAAAACAAGATTGATTCACCCACAATCTATACCTTAGAGTCTCTCCAAATTCCCCAACTCTCTTCCTCTCCATTGTCAAATCCTTGAGAGGCATTATACCAGACCTGGTTCTCACCATCATCATCACTGTGAGACAGTTGTTTGGATTTCTGGGAAGCAGTTAGGAAGGAACCAATCTTCATTGGTTGATGCTATGGTCTAGTAGCGGAATCCGGGAAGCTAGAAAAGAAAAAGGTTCGGCGCAACCTCGTTGGAGCAAGAAGCTTGGAGGGCTTAGGTGCACTGGGTAGATTAGGCTTGGAGGGTCTATTGCTGTCCTTGTATCCCAACTACATTTTCTAGTGGATTATTGACCGCTTGGAGGGCGGCGAAGAGGTTTTACGCCGAGGGCTTCGGTTTCCTCTTCGATAACACATCGCGTGTTGTCTTTGTGTTTGCATCTTCCTTCCTCTCTATCTTTGCCTTTTTATTATCTGCTGTGGATTTTATTTTGTTATGGCTTAGATAGTTTTTTAACCAATATCATATTATAGCTTATGTTAAGTTTCCGCACACTTGTTGTTTGACATATTGCTTGAATTGGTTAAGTTGTAAATTGGGGGTCTAAACGTTCAAAGGTGTTTTTACACGTTTTTGAACTTTCACTCTACTTCTGATAAAACTGATTTAGAATTGCCTAAAGTTAAAAGATTTGTTGGAAAACCTAATCCCATGTCTTTTACAAAAAACTGGTATTCAAAACCCACTCCTCCTGATATGCAATTTGAAGAAAGAATTTTTCAAACCCAGTTTTCTATTTCTGTTGATAAGCTTTATGAATGGAATATTGATGGTTTATCTGAACAGGAAATTATTAATAAGATGGGTCATATGTCTATGGTTGCCACTGCCTATATGAATAACCATGATCTAGACCATGCTGAAATTGTTGATTTGCTTACTACTAGTTTTTCTAGAACTCTTTGTGGATGGTGGGAAAACTATCTCATAGAAGAATCTAGAGAATCCATTAAAAGGGCTATTAAAAAAGATGATGAAGGTTTACCCATCTTTGATGAAAGTATTGGTCAAGGTATTCCCGATGGAGTCAATAACTTAATCTATACTATTATCAAACACTTTGTTGGTACTCCTTCCAATATATCGTCTCGAATTAGTGATTATTTAAACAATTTAAGATGTCCTACTATGTCTAATTACAAATGGTACCAAGATGTTTTTATTTCCAGGGTCATGATTCGGAAAGATTGCTTAAAGCCTTATTGGAAAGAGAAATTTATTGCTGGACTGCCTCCTCTCTTTGCTCATAAGGTAAAACAAGAACTAATTGGTAAAAATGATGCTATTGATTATGATAATCTGACTTATGGTGATATTTTCAGCACTATTAAAAAACTTGGCATTAACATGTGTAATGATCAAAAAATGCTAAAACAACAGTTAAAAAATAGTAGAAAAGCTAAATATGAAATGGTTAATTTTTGTGAACAATATGGTTTATCCCCTATTGCCCCTTCCAGGCAAAAAGAGAAAAAGAATCATGATAAAATTCACAAAAATTATAACCATAAAAAACACAAAAAATACAGAACAAGTTTCATTAAACCTAATGATTTTTATGCAAAAAATAAACATGCTTCAAAAAAATATGATAAGCAGAAATCTCGTAAAAGAAAATGTTTTAATTGTGGTAAACTTCGTCACTTTAGTAAAGATTGTTGCCAGAAGCCTAGTAATCAGAAGAATAAGCTTAACATGTTAAACATTAATGATGAAGATCAAGAAGATTTGTTTAGAATCCTTGAATCGACTACTTTGTCTAATTCTTGTGAAGAAGACTTTTCTTCGTCATCTGATTCTGATTACCAATCTACTAAAATCTCTGATTCACCTAATATTAAAATTGGTTATAGAGATTCCTGTTGCAATACTATTAATGTTCTCTCCAAACCCAATAAAACTATTAATGTTCTGACCAAAAGTGAAGAACAAGAAAACCTGTTAATAAATTTGATAAGTCAAATTGATAACCCGGAGCTAAAACAAGAATATCTTAAAAAACTCGAGAAAACCCTAATAAAAGACCAAAATGATAAAAGACCAAAATCAAAGATAAGTCTTGATGAAACTTTGGAAAGATTTAATAAAAAGAAATCCAAAGAATTAACTATTAATGAGCTCCAACATGAAATTTCTATCAATAAAGAAGAAATCATTGAGCTAAAAAATGAATTCAAAAATATTAAAAATGATAACTTTAATCTAAAACAAGAATTGTTACTTTTAAAAATTGATAAACAACTTAATGATCAACAAACTGATAGTGAACCTGATGAGCAAGGAAAGGATGATGCTTCCACACAACAGGTTCCTCTTTCTGGTAATGCTTCTACTGATAACAAGCTTAACCTTATTAACAAACTGCTTCCCCCAAAATGGTTTTTAAAAGTTAAAATTGTTGTTTGCCATGAATATGAATTCAATGTTATTGCTATGATTGACTCTGGTGCTGATTTGAATTGCATTCAAGAAGGAATGATTCCCTCCAAGTATTATGAAAAGTCCACTGAAAGACTGTTTTCTGCTAATGGTACTCAAATGAAAATTAAATATGAATTAAACAATGCTCGTGTTTGCCATGAAAATGTTTGTTTTAAGATTCCTTTTGTGCTTGTTAAAAACATGACTAATAAAGTGATTCTTGATCTTCCCTTTATAAATGCTTTAAACCCCTTCCTTACTGAACATGATGGGATAACTACTGACACTTTTGGGCAAAAAGTTAAATTTAAATTTACTTCAAAATTTGAAATTGATACTGATAATGCTTTAAACCTAATTCATGCCAAAACCGAGTATCTAAACTTTCTTAAGCAAGAACTAAGATATAAAAAGATTGTTGAACAACTTTCTGATAAGCTGTTACAGTCCAAGATCAATAATTTTCAAAAAATCTTGGTTAATGATGTTTGTTCTGATATTCCCAATGCTTTTTGGCATAGGAAAAGACACATTGTTAATTTGTCTTATGTTAAAGAATTTAATGAGAAAAACATTCCTACTAAAGCTCGTCCTATTCAAATGAATGCTGAAACTGTTGAATTCTATAAAAAAGAAATTCATGATTTGCTTGAGAAAAAGCTGATTAGAAATAGCAAGTCCCCCTAGTCTTGTGCTATTTTCTATGTTAAAAAAAAAAAAAAATGCTAAAATTGAGAGAGGAACTCCTTGCTTTGTTATTAATTACAAGCCTCTAAATAAGGTCCTAGAATGGATTAGGTATCCCATACCTAATAAGAATGACCTAGTTCATAGGCTAAGTGATGCAGTTGTATTCTCTAAATTTGATATGAAATTTGGATTTTGGCAAGTCCAGATTAGTGAGAATGATAAGTATAAAACTGCTTTTACCACTCCTTTTGGACATTATGAGTGGAATGTTATGCCTTTTGGTCTCAAGAATGCCCCTAGTGAGTTCCAAAATATTATGAATGATATCTTCAATTCATTCAATCATTTCACCATTGTTTACATTGATGATGTCCTTGTTTATTCTAACTCCATTGTTGAGCACTAGAAACATTTGTATTCGTTTCTTGAAACCATCAAACAGAATGGTCTTGTTGTCTCTACTAAGAAAATCAAACTATTTCAAACAAAAGTACGTTTTCTTGGTTATGATATTTCTGAAGGACAAATTCATCCCTTTGATAGAGCCATTCAGTTTACTAATAAATTCCCTGACGTCATTATTGATAAAACCCAGCTCCAAAGATTTCTTGGGTTGCTGAATTATGTTGCTGATTTCTACAAGGATTTAAGGAAACAATGCAAACCTCTTTTTGATCGATTACAAAGTAATCCTCCACCTTGGTCAGATGTTCATACTTCCCTTGTTAAACAAATCAAGTCTCATGTTAAAACTTTCCCTTGTTTGGGTATTCCTACTGTCAATGCTTTCAAAATTGTTAAAACTGATGCCTCTGACATTGGTTATGGAGGTATTCTGAAACAACGTGTTTCACCAGACTTAATTGAACAAATTGTTCGATTCTATTCTGGAGTCTAGAATAATGCACAGATAAATTATAGTACTATTAAAAAGGAAATTTTATCTGTAGTACTATGTATTTCAAAATTTCAAAGTGATTTATTAAACCAAAAGTTTCTATTGCGAATTGATTACAAAAGTGCTAAATATGTTTTAGAAAAAGATGTTGAAAATATTGCTTCGAAACATATTTTTGCTAGATGGCAAGCTATTTTAAGTGTTTTTTATTTCAATATTGAATATATTAAAGGATCATAAAATGCTATCCCTGATTTCCTTACTCATGAATTTCTGCAGTGCCACAATGGCAAGTAGGAGATCGAAAGACAAACACCCTGCTATAGACACTGCTAAACAACTTGTTAAAACAAACCCTGCCTCCCCTATAGATATTCCGTTTTACCACTTTAGGGACCATTCCTAAACCAAACTACTCTTCTGTTTTAGCATCTTCTTATGACTCATATGCTATAACCCTTGTTAACCAACCTATTAAGGCTGCTTTTTCCAGAAATCCCAATGCTTCTTAGTATGTTTCAAAGCAATACTACCAAAACCTATTTTCTATTGAGCCCAATAGAGCTTCTATTAGTGATACTCTGAAACTTGCTAAAAGCTACTTTTCTCGAAATTTCCATTGGATTCTTAAGCATGGTGAGAAAGATTTAAGATATTACTCTGCTATCCTGCATTTTGAGAAATCAATCCTTATTAAACTCATTCCTGATAAAGCCAATCCTTCAATAATTATTTACCACAGTGTTTTACTACTTGATATTATTTCTAAAGAGAAGTGGGGCTCCAGACCTGCCGCCACTAAAATGTTACCAAATTCTCCTATTCCTTATTCCTATCATGATTATACCACTGCTTGGTTTAGATTCATGCTTCACCAAGTTGACAATATGACCCATTTTTGGTTTGTTAATTTTGATAAAAATTTCAATGCTCATTTGCCTCTTTGGTTCAGCCATTGGTGGACCCAATTTGGCCCTATTACTAAAATATTTCCAGGACCATTGATAGGTTCCTTCAAGTATTTCCAAGTGTTTTTAAAGTTGATTCTCATGGTGCTAAGTTTCTAGCTTTGCTCCATTTTGTTAAAAAATACAAGGTCCCTTGGATTTTGAAATGTCAATATGTTAAAGAAGGTGATGTTCTTACTCGCCATTGGTATGTTAAGTGGTGGGATAAGTTTTCCCACACCCAAAATGCTATTGACAATGTTACCCAAGAATTCCTAGCTGCTAATGAAATTTCCTATGCTAAAGCCAAATCTCCAATGCAAACAGCTGTACCTCAACTCACAGCAAATGCACCTGCTACCACATCCACTACTAAGTCTGCTAAACCTACTGCTAAGACCAAAAAGAAGAAGTCTGCTTTTGATGGTCTCAGCAAAACAGTCCTAATTTCCCTCCTCAAACAGCAGTGGAAGAATGAGGAAGAAGCTGCTGCAAATGCTAACTCAGAAGAGGAAGAAGAAGGCCAAAACTCAGCGGCATCCTCAGAAGTCTTTGTTGCTAATACTAAGCCTTATTACCCCTACAATCAGGAGTTATTTGGCCATGATGAAGCTTCCACACCAGATTTAGGGGACAATTAGCACTGTCGGCACAAGTAGCCAAAACTACTGCTCCTACTAAAAACTGCTCAAAAGCTCCAAATTCCTTGCTAAAGTTAAAGTTGTTTTGATTCCCTATTGAAGGTATGGGTTCCTGCTTTGGCTGCTCCCCATGAAGAATAAATTCCCTCTAGAACGCACATATGGAGAATCTTGTTGACCTGCGATAAATGGCAAAAAAAGTCAATTTTACTATTCACTGTTCACTATTCACTATTCACTACTTAAATAGTGTTTTATTTTGCCTATAAAGGGGGGATGTCCCTTTTGTAGAGATCATCTCTTTTTTTTTTTTTTTTTTTTCCTATCTTTCCTTTCCTACTTCCAACCCTGTGACTACTATCCCCCTTATGGTATATATATATTACGGCTGGTTGAGAAAAAAAGGTGTCGTGATATGTAAAAAGGGTTGAGATTGAAGGGGTATTTTAGGAGTTAAAAAAAAAAAAAAAAAATCATTAAACCTAAGTTCATTCCCTCCCATTCATCCCAATTTTAGGGGGAACAAAAATTTGAGGTTTTGAGGGAAAATGGAGGAATAAGTGTTTTCTCATAATCATTTCATTCTCACCTTCCAAACAAAGGCTAAGAGTCCATTTGGATTGAGGAAAGAGAATGTGAGTATAATAAAGTTGCCAAAAAATTAAGCTAATTTCCTATCAACTTTACTCTCTCCCCCTCAATCTAAACAGACTATAACTATTGTGCTTAGGGCACTCGAAAACTTAGGATTTAGGAGTCAAATGAGTCAAATCATCTATAGTCCATTTACCAATTCCATTGAATAGTATTACTAGTAAGAGCATTAGCAATAGTGGTGCTAAATAGCTATATTGCTATTTTTGGCACCACTAATACTTAAAATTGGAACTGCAGCAATGGAGCTATAGCAAAAAAATTTGGCTTCTCAGCTATAGTGCACAGCTAAAGATAGCTGTGCACTGTAGCTCAAAGGTAAATATATATATATATATATATATATATATATATATTATTTTATTTTGTGTTCACACTGATGGTTAGAATATATATATTTTTTTCTTTCTCCTCCTTCCCCATTTCTACCCGTTGCTCCTCTCTCCCCTTAGTCAGTCCTCACACTCTTCATTTCTTCCCGTTGCAAGGTTCAATTCCTCCACTCATCATCGACCCAAGTCCCTACCCAACGCCGACAACGCCAATTGATCTCTTCGTTCTCCGCCCCTATCTCTCTGCTATCTCATTTTTCCTCTACTTTGTCTCTCAATCTTTCTCCGTCTCAAACACCAAGAACCATGATCGCCAGTGCTGGGTTTTGATTTTGTCGCCGTGATTGATGAAACGGCGTTGTCATCGTGACTGGGTTTTATGTTGATGGGTTCTATTTTTATTTTGATGAATGGGTTTTGATTTTGTTGATGATTGATGAATGGGGTTTGTTGATGGTTGATGAATGGTGGTTAGGTTTCTCTATTTTCGTGGTTGATGGTTTCATGGGTTTCTCCGTCTCTATGTTGATGGTTGATTTGTGTGGTAGTTTTTGGCTAATTTGGATTTTTGGCAATGGTTGTGGGCGGTTGTTCTTGGCTTGCTAGTTGTTGTGGGGTGGTTGTTCTTGGTTGGCAGTGATTGTGGATTATGCATTTGATAGGTTTGTGGTGTTTTTTTTTTTAGTGTGATGTATTATTTTATTGTAATAAATATGTTATTTTATTGTGATGTTTATATTATTTTATTATATTAAAAGATAAAATAGATCAACTGCTGCTGGATGTTTTATAAGATAAACAGGTAAAATAGATAAAATAACTTTTTATAGTGCTAAATAGTTAAAAATATAATTTCACTGCTGTGAAACAAAGCTGAGCATCTCTTAATAAGCCCAAGGCCACAAAGACAAAAAAAATAAAAAAAACTTCCTACCTCCTAAGTCCCTAAAAGAACAGAAAAATAAATGCTCCTTATGGACTATAGTCCTCTTGCGTTCCCCAACCCTAAAGAGAATTAAATGCAGCAGCTGGAATACTCACCCACCCATCCTTCCCAAAAAAAAATCTCACCCCTAATTCCCCTCTTTTTTTCACCCTCACAAATGGCTAATAAATCTCTTCTTCCTCTTCCTTTCCTCTCCCAATGTCCACCTCCACTTCCACCACCATCACTCCCCCAACTACCACAAACTACCTCACCAACCTCGGCCTCGGCTACGCCATCGCCATCGCTCTCGGCTTCCTCGTACTACTCTCTGCTCTCCTCCTCTCCTCCTACCTCTGCTGCCGTGTCTCTCGCTCTCGCCGCTTTCAAAACCACCACAACAATATCAACAACAACAACAACACCAACAACATCAACGAAGAAGGTATTATTCTCCCTCGCATAATCTTTGTCGCCGAGGATGAAGACGAAGACCAACGCGACGATGAAAACGCCGTCGTTGGGCTCGACCAGAATGTAATTAATTCGTACCCCAAGTTTCAGTACACTAGGAGTGTTGGCGGTAATAGTAATAACACGACGTGTTCGATCTGTTTGTGCGAGTACAAGGAAGCCGAGATGCTGAGGATGATGCCTGAGTGTCGCCACTACTTTCACTTGCTGTGCATCGATGCTTGGTTGAAGCTAAATGGGTCGTGCCCGGTTTGTCGAAACTCGCCGCTGCCAACGCCGCTGTCGACGCCGCTTTCTGAAGTCGTGCCGCTGTCGCAGTACGCCGCGGATCGGAGGCGGAGGAGGTGATGGATTTTAGGTTGCTTTCATTTGGGTGTTGGGTGGATTGGGGTTTTGTTTTGTTTTGTTTTGTGTGTTATTGGACTTTGGATGGTTGTTTGTGGGGGGTACATGTATATTTTTTGGGTAGGTAGGAGTATTGGGTTTGATCAAAATTTCTTTCTTTTTTTTTTTAATTTATTTATTAAATTGTTATGGTTTTCGGTTAAATTAGAGAGGGAAATGGAAAATTCATAAACTCGTGACTATCTTTAATCTAATGGAACAGTTGGGGTGTTAGTGTTTCGCATAGGTGTTTGAGTTCTGGAATTTAACCAAATTGCTTGGGTTGTAAACTTACATGACATGTTTGATTCAGTATTAGTGATTGTCTGTGACAATTGCGGAGTATGGAGTTCCCTGTTTGATTTTGAATTAGTGAGAATTGCGACAAATTGTTTGTTACATTAGTTCAGTGCATTACTATCCTTGAATGGAATGAAATTCTTACAATTTGTAAATTTTAAGTTTCTTTTTACTATTTGAACTTTCATCTGCTTTCATTGTCATTAATTCACTGGAAGTCGTTCATTTTGGGTTGTTATTCAGAAATCCTATTCTTTTTTTTTCTTTTTTCTTTTTTCTTTTTTTTAATTCCATTATGTTGGATTCACAATTACAACAGAATAGATATTGCTACTTTCTAGTTTCTACGCAAAATGGACACTGGGATATCTACTGATTTATTTTGTTAGTATCTTGGTTTCAACTTTCAAGTATTTATTAATTATTATAATAAATTTCACAATATAAT
Organism: Quercus tomentella; assembly: GCA_028535165.1. Lineage (NCBI taxonomy): Eukaryota > Viridiplantae > Streptophyta > Magnoliopsida > Fagales > Fagaceae > Quercus > Quercus tomentella. The sequence continues at coordinate 49,026,695 of JAPQVY010000156.1, forward strand.
TTTTTTTTTAATAATTTAATTATATATTGGAGAGTAGAGATTTGAACACCAATGGCTTCACAATATATTAATAGGTATTTAGTTGGTCAAAATCAAAAATCTCAAGAACATCCTCAAATGAATAAACTTCTAAATGCTTAAAAAAAATTCATAATTCAATTGGTTGACAATATTCGGTGTTTCTGATGGAGATTAAATCTCTAAACTCGATTATGGATGTTGTAAGGACCCGGTTTGAGTTTCTGGTCCAAAAAATGGATGGACTCAGGCCCAATAAGCTCAAAACAATGAATTTGTAAAGAGTGGGTTGGAAAACTTGGCTAAAATGAGTTGGATAACCAATAAAGTAGGCTCCAATGATAAGAACATGAAGATATATTGATTTAAAATAAAGAAAATCATCCTCGGCAAAGTCCGAGAAGTTCAGTTCTTATATATTTCTCACAAGTTTGATTACAACTTTGGTTCTTGATTGTTACAGTGTTTTTTTTTTTTTTTTCCGATCCCCCTCTATCATTGCCCCCTTCTTTCTTTATACTTTCTTCTCCTTTCATCCTTACCCTTCACGTGTAGACCAGATGGTTGGTGTTGATTCTTGTCCCATCAGCACCTTCCTAAAATCTTTGTGTAGTAGTTGTAAGGTTGAAAACCACTGTTCAGGTATCACTTCCATATTAATACGGCCAAAGAGTTAGCTGCAGAGCATTTAATCCGATGGTAGCAGTTTTCCCTTGAGATATTTCATGGTCTCTTTTTTGTCCTGTTCCTTCTGGATACTTATCCTCATCAGTGGGATCGTCCGGGATGTTGTTCTTGGTGTCAAACTGTACCTTCTGACCTTGGCCTTGCTCGGCCGAGGGAGTATTCGTCCTCAGACTGTCTTCTTAGTTGATCATGACCAGACTTCAACTATCCATTTACTAATATGGACCCTTATAAATGTGTTTATCCATTCTCGAACTACTTAATGTCCTCGGATTGGGCCCCTAGCCCAATATACTTTACAGATACGTACTTCTGGGCCTATCACCTCTACAGATGTAACCAAAAAAAAAAAAAAGATAAGCTTCTAAATAGTTTATTATTTTTTTAATACAACTAATTTACTAGCCGGATTGTATGGTCGCCTTGTGCTGCAAATTTTTTTTTTTTGAGGTACTGCTGCTTTGCTAATCTGCAAGCTACAATTATTTTATAAGCTTATAGCCAAAAATAGCGCTGGTCAAACTTTGTGTAGGATTATAGAATATACAATGATGTTTCTATTTTACCTTCCAACTAATAAGACTTTTCAAGCGCACTTTGGGCGTGGTGCGTTGGTAGGAGTCCTGGATTTAGTTACACCTGTGAGTTTAGGAGTTGTCGAGTTCGAGTCATGCACTTTGCAAAAATAGTCTTTTGAAGTAGACTCAAGATCCTATTTAAACTAAGGATTACCCTGCAATTGTGTGACATGAATATGGTGTATCAAACTCAAAATCAATTATCAATCAGTTAAACTAACCCCCAACATAACATTACGAATAATTTAGCCTTTTGCAGAAATTCTAATGGTCCGTTTGGATTGAGAGGGAGGGAAAGAGAGTTGAGTAGAGTAGAGTAGAGTAAATTTGGCTCAAAATTAACCTATTTTTAACCAATTTTTAGCCAATCCTATTCTATTCCCCCTCTTTCTTCCTCCATTGAAACAGGTCCTTTGGTTGGTCCCCCACTAATAAAAAACACTGTCAAAAGGAGGGAGGGGAGGTAGAGGTAGTATCTTCTTGTGTAATGTCTCTCTCATGCACGTGTATGAGTTAAAAAGTCTCACCTGCTATATGCATATACATGAGAGTTTTGTTTGTTTTTATGCTAGGACGGTAGGACCACGAGGATGAGGTAACTATCTTTCTTTTAACATCTATATATTAATTCAGTTTGACATAATATAAAAAGAAAGAACAGTGTGCATTGGAGTATGGTACACGGTGATGTAAAAATTATAAAGTATTGGATTGAAGGGGATGATGAGCTATCTTAAAAGTACTACAAAGTACTAACTTCTATGAACTGAAAGTAGGCACTTCAAATAAACTACTCCAGGTGATTGAAAAATCTCCCTTATAGTAAGTGCGCGTTTGGGATGAACTGAATTTTTTCGCTTATCTTCACTTTCAACTTATTTTTGCTACTATTCATAAGTTTCACTGTACTTTTTGATATTATCATATGTCCTACTATACTTTTTGATACTATTCATGGGTCTCACTGTACTATTCAACTTATTTTTTAACCTTTTTTCTACACTTTCAATAAAAAAATTTCAATTTCATTTAAATAAACTGTTCCAAACGGACACTAAAACCAAAATAATATTACCAATAAGAAAGTACGTAAAACTCTAGACTCTGATCTGATCTGATCTCAATATGCTTCAGTCCCCATTTCTTCAGCAACAATTAAACTGCATAACTTGGTCAATACTCAAGATCAACCCTTCCTACTCTTCTCTTCCAGCCAAAGCTTTTAGCTTCCAGTGTCAGGTACTTCTATTTGCCATTTTTCCAGGTACCATTCCTCCAATTCCCTCATCTTCAGATTTCAGTCCCAGGTAATTTCTATATGCCATTTTGCCCATTTCTATGACTCTCAATCTGAATCCTGATTTTATAGTTTCATTGTTTATGATTTATTGGTGTAAAGATCATTTGAGTTTTTATAATTTGAACATGTTAAAGCATCTTCTTATTGAGTAAAATACAGTTAATGTGATGTGATACTCCAAATCAATAAATTGCAAGTCACCTAATACAAGAATTTTGATAGATACAAGAATTAATTACTTATCATACTACTTTTTGAGCTTATGTCATTTCTAAATCTGAGATGAGAGTTTTAGAACAAATTCACGTGAATTTCATTATATTCATGATTTTCCAGAGTTATGACTGCCGCTGCTGTTCTTTCTTCTCAGAAGAACCCAAGAATTTTCAAATTCAATCTTGGAAGAAGAACAATGCGAAAACCAAATGTTTTTACAAAGTTAGGAACATGCAGAGTGGCTCACAGGCCAATCTTTGTATTGGCTACCTTTATTATTCTTATCTCTGTTGCCAGTTTATCCAAATTCTACTCTCTCAGATCACTTCTTGTTACTAATACTTTCATCAACCACCTTACCCCTGAGAGCCATGATGGGAGTGGAAGTGAAGTTAGAATTACCGTCCAAACTGTCATTCAAAAAATTCAACAGGAATTGATTATGATGAGAGATATGCCCACCGAATCATCCTCACCAGCATCTCTATTGAGACACACTGCATTTCTAGCTGATATCTTGAGGCTTATTGAGTCAGTACAGGCATCTTTGCCATTGAATGAAAAAACTTATAAGCAGAAGAGTGAAAACAGTAGTGCACATCCTCTAAAGCAACAATCCAATGAATTTTCTGATTATTTCTTCATTGAAGAGATTCGTAAGTACGTCAAGATGAAGCCCAACAGACTAGGAAAACAGAACTTCATGGGAGCAAGTGGAACTTTCACTAGCATTGGTCATGCTTGTTTTGCTATGAAGAAAGAGCTCGAAGAATACATGAATTATGATATTGAAGAAATCTGCAATGATGATTGGAAACTAGCTCAAAAGCTCATGGTTCATGGGTGCGATCCATTACCAAGGAGAAGATGCTTCTCAAGAGCTCCACAACTATATTACAAGCCGTTCCCCATTAACGAGTCCATGTGGAAGCTCCCTGACAATAGAAATGTTCGATGGAGTCAGTATCGATGCAAGAATTTCAATTGCTTGGCCAACAATTCCACTGGCAAAGGATTCTTCAAATGTGCTGATTGCTTCAACCTTTCATATCATGAAATGCCCAGATGGATTCAACAAGTAAATATAGTCCCGAATTCAAACCTGACTGCAGATTTCCTTATACCGGAAGTGCTTGGTATTAAGCCAGGGGAGATCAGAATTGGATTGGATTTCAGTGTTGGAACCGGGACTTTTGCAGCTAGGATGAGGGAGTTCAATGTAACAGTAGTCTCAGCAACTATCAATCTAGGGGCACCCTTCAATGAAATGATAGCTCTTCGAGGACTTGTCCCTCTCTACCTGACAATAAATCAGCGGCTCCCATTCTTTGATAATACTCTAGATTTGATTCACACAACCAGATTTCTCGATGGTTGGATTGATTATGTGCTCCTAGACTTCATATTGTATGATTGGGATAGAGTTTTAAGGCCTGGGGGTTTGCTATGGGTTGACAGCTTTTTCTGTTTCAAAGAGGATTTGGATGATTATTTGAAAGCTTTCAAGATGCTGAGGTATAAGAAGCATAAATGGGTTGTCGTTCCAAAGCTAGATAAAGATGACAGAGAGGTGTTCTTTTCAGCTGTATTAGAGAAGCCGCCTCGGCCATTCTGATAATTACCTGTTGGAGTATTTTACATCCTATTTTGTCATGATAATTGTACAATTTTTCATTTATAGATCTCATAACCATAATTTTCATATACTTGAAAGGTTTATGGTAGGAAGCATCTAAAACTCAAATTGTTTCGTGGATTCTAGTTAGCTTGGTAAAGCTTATTATTATCAAATAAGAGGACTTGAGTTTGAATTTCGTCTACACAAACTAATTGATGTCTTAACATGATAATAAAAAACAATCATCATTTAGCGAATGTTATTGATTCAAGATCTTATTGTAATTTTTTTTTTTTTAATTTATAGAAAAAAAATACAAACAAACAAACAAAAAAGTCAATGTTGTTTCAAATTTCAGAAGAGTTAGGACTCATTTGGTAATGTTGTTCTAGTAACGTTGTTTGTATTTTTTTGGAAATACTTGTGGATGAAAAAATATGTGAAAATACGTGTAATGTTATTTAAAAATTGAAAACACATATTTAAACATATGTACCAAACGGTCCTTTAGAAGCAAGGGCGAACCAAATTACCAAAATCCTTTGTCCTAGGGCCAGTTCGGTGCTCTAGCCTGCCATCGGCCCAGCTAATTAAAAATTCCTCACCAATTATATTTTGGACCAATTCCAATAACCTTCTGCTACAGAGGCCTTCCCTTAGGCCCCTTTTAAGGCCTCTATGACCCCATCCAATTTTACCCTCATATGCCTGAATTACTCATCTAATCGACTATACTTGCATGATGCCATTTAAAAATTGGGTTTAGAAACATGTGAAAGAGAATTCTAAGAACTTTTTTTCAACTGTCAACAAAAGTATTAGAATCAAAAGGGAAAGGGATCTCGTGGCATTTTCAGAGGTCTTGTGCTCTTTTTAAAATTTGCTTCCTAGTGATCTGTTTTAATGTGCTCTAGCCTAGCATGGGGCCTGTATGGAAAGTGATTCTAATTCCACCATCCATACTTTATATGTGCTTACCAACCATAGTCATCGCTCATTACTTAAGGTCTTGGTGTGTTGTGCATCTTGAACCTCAAAAAGGACAGTGTGATGATGGTTCAAACTTAAGGACTATTAATTTCTACTTTTTTTTACAATTAATATTTGCATTAAAAGTCTCGTAATATAATGATATTATCTATTCTTCTTTATAAAGAGAATCAAGTTTCGAATCACAAGCCCTTTTAGATATACACCACTGTAAGTTTCTTTAAAAAACCTCTCCCTTGTCCTTGTATGTGTGTTAAAAATACTTAGTATTCTCAGGGAAAAAAAAAAAAAAGTTTCGAATCACCCTCCTCCATTATTATAATAGAGAGAGAGAGAGAGAGAGAGAGATTAATTGGCATATTTTGGGTGTTTTCAATGAAGACATCAAATGTTCAAATCTTGACTCCCTCATTGTAACCTTAGAATTATCAAGAGAGAGGGAGAGAAACAATTGGTGCAGAGGTAAACAAAACTCAGATACAATACCTTAAGTGCCATACAAATTTTCTAATTAAATGCTTCTTTTTCGAAGACAATTAAATTTAGTATAACCAAGTGTTCAACTAAAAAAATATATATATATTTACAGCCATGTGTTTAAATTTAGTTGAGGAATGTAATGTTTCATACCTAAATTTTCTCTCCATAATTTATTATCATCACACCCTCACCAATTTTCCCTGAAGCATTTTTTATTTTTTTAAAAAAATACAAAAGATATTCCAGGGCTTCCAAGTGAGTGAATGAGTTGGATTTTCTTCTGGGACCAAAGATTAAACAATCTACCAATTTTTATCTTTTCAAGCAATTAATTGCCCAAAATTTATTACAAAGTTATACTCTAGGTTAAAATCTGATTTTTCGATTTTTCTTTTTGATGTGTGTGATTTTGAATATATGGAAAAATATTGAATACTCTAGGAGTACAATTAATGCATACTCCCTCATCCCACATGAATTATGAGTCCCACCATGAATTCAATTAGTGGGACCTACAATTATGTGAGAGAGGGAGTATACATTTATGATACTCTAAGAGTATCTAATAATTACCTTGAATATGTTTTTTTTTAGAGAGTTTTTAACCTATGATGTCCGCTCTTGATGATGCTCTTTATCATCAGACCAGGACACCAATCAGTTTTTTGTGTAGGCGTGGATTGAACCATCAGAGACTTTACCAGATCTCTTATTCAACTATCAGAGACTTTACTAGTTGAGTTAGCTGAAACTCACCTGAATATGTTAATCAACAAGTTTAGTGCCACAATTCACCCATGTGAAGAGTTATGAATGGTAGGAAAAAAAAAATAAGTTCACAACTTGTCACATAGTTAAGCTGTGGTAAAAGTTGTAAAAAATATTACATAATAAAAATTTTGTATTTCAAAATTTGACCAATAATAGTATTTTTTTTTTTTCGTTTTTCCTTTTTTAGATGATAATATATTTTATATAAAATGGATCTTGTGGGTTCATTAGTTAAATAAATAAAATTTTTTATTATTAAATAAAAAATTTGAAATTTAATCTTACATTTACGTATATCAAAAATCAATTGTGTTTTTTCAAGCTATCAAAAGAAAAAAAAAAATTTGTGTTTTTTCAAATCTCTCCAAACAAAAAAAATAATAGATCATAGATGCGATCTGGCAAGCATAGGCACTTAGTCAGTCTACGTGGAACCCACTACCCCGACCGGAGAACAAAGTACCATCCACAGCCGTCCTCCCACTTCAGTCATCAGCCACGTGGTCCCAACCTTTTCACCAGGCCGGTGACTTTCCCAAATCCCCACCGTCCATCCATCAGAGTCAGACTCAGACACAGCCCACCCGCGCCTAGAGAAATTATAAGTTACACGTGTTGGACAATTGATGTGGTCCACAATTCCATTAAAAACTTTTATTTGTTTAAAATTGTTGGTTAGAAAATTTTTTTAAACAAAAATTTATTACTGATTCAGTAATTTTAAACAAACAAAATTTTTTAGTGAAATTATAAATAAATAACATAGTTCACCGGAGGACATTATAATTTCTCCGCGTCTACAGTGCAGTACAGTACACACAAAAATACGCCGTCAAATCTAACGTCTTCTCTTCTCGAACATGAACCCCGTTTCAACGCCGTCAAATTTCCCGAACCACCAGACTGGGGATCCCAAACCTTTGGTTGGGACCATGTCTGTATATAAATCCTACTGAGAGTGAGATTCATTCTCCAACCCTATTATCTTTTTTTTTTTTAATTCAAAAATTTTTTTTATTGTTTATTTATTCTTTTGGTGAAATGGCGGAGCATTCTGAGAGCGGCGGTGTTTCGGCAGTGATGGAGAAGATAGGCGAGAAGATCCACGCGCACGACTCATCTTCGTCTTCAGATTACGAATCCGATTCCGAGAAACCGGCATCTGTAAAGGCTCAGATTTACCGGCTTTTCGGCAGAGAGAAACCGGTTCACAAGGTTTTCGGTGGCGGAAAGCGTATGTACTCTCTCTCTCAGTATGAGATCTGTAATCTGATTCATTAGGCATTAAATGTGTGTGTATTTCAAGCTCAATGTGGATGTCATGTCATGTGACGTGTGTTTGTTTCATTTTCTGGAAAGTGCTTTTGAAATGAAGGCAAAACGGTGCGTTTAGTGATTTTTAGCGATCTGTGATTAATATTGAGTTGAGGCGAGAATCGGCAACGGCACATTGTGGCTTTCGTGCTCTGTTTGGTTGCTGATAATAAAATGTTCAAATTTGGATTCCTCAAGTATGGTTTTGGACTTCGGTTAATGTTAAATAAATGTTATAATTCAATTATTATTTAATAAAAAGATCAACTATCGAATTCGAATTTCTGTAACAGAGACTAGGACTTCTGATAGAATAGAATGGAGGAAAATAATATATGTGGTTGACGCGAACTCTTCTCTAATCTATGTGTTGAGAATATATAGCTGACCCCCCCAAAAAAAAGAAAAGAAAAAAAAAGACTTTGCTATTGTTGTCGTTGATGTTGTGTGCAAGTGTTGATTTAATGCCTTTAAATGGTGCAGCTGCTGATGTGTTGTTATGGAGGAACAAGAAGATTTCAGCGGGTGTACTCGGTGGAGCTACTGCCATCTGGGTTCTTTTTGAATTGGTCGAATACCACCTGCTTACTCTTGTATGTCATGTTTTGATACTTGCTCTTGCAATCTTGTTCCTGTGGTCCAATGCTCATACCTTTATCAACAAGTAAGCTTTTTGGGATTTTACATTATTAGCCCTTAGTGTTATAATCATCTATACAAGATTCAGCCATACCAATGTAGTCAAAGGCTACCTTAAGATATCAAATCCTTGTATCGCCTGAGGCGTGATGAGTGAGGCACTAAAAAGTACTCACCAGAGTCTAAGTGAGGCTATGAACTCTAAATGTACCTCAAATCATATGCATTAAATGAGAATTTTTAAACTGTTCGAATGCTTTATTCAATAACTCATTTTAAAAAAAAAAAAAAAAAAGTCTCTACTAAATAAACTTAAAAACAATTTTGTAAAACAAAAATAGAACAATTATTAAAGCTAAGAGATTATATTACTGAAATTAAGGGGGAAAAAATCTATTTCTAAATTGATGCAGAAAGAAATGTAAGTGTGTGAGATAGAGAGAAGAAAGTAAGAGAAAGAGACATCCACTCACTTGAATTAAAGTATAGAACTTCTCTTCGCTAATTTCATTGAGGCTGTTGAGCGCCTTACAGATTGTTTAAGGTGCTTGGTTACTCACATAGCCTCACTAGAGGTGCCTACATTGGTCCTTAGGTGATTATGCCATGCTTTTTATGTCCTTTGACTACATTGGTTCTTAGGTCATGAGGCCATGCATTGTATCTGTGGTTTCATTTAACTCATTGCTTAAAATCTCTATTTATAGGACTCCTCCCCGGATCCCAGAAGTTCATCTTCCTGAGGAGCCATTCTTGCAAGTTGCTTCTGCACTGAGAATTGAAATTAATCAGGGTTTTGCTGTCTTGCGGAATATTGCATCAGGAAGAGATTTGAAGAAATTTCTCATTGTATGTATTATTTTACTTCCATGTCTCTTTGGTAACAGCTGCACACTGTATGTATCATTTCCTCTTAGCTTAGCACTCTTGTTGGTCTAACTATTAAATACTTTTATTGTGTCATAAAGGCTTTAAAATTTGCTATTTTTTAGATTTTGATCTTTACTGTTAAATTTACACTATATTATCATAAGTTGCATACAAAAGCAACAACTAATCCTTGGTCCCAAGACTCATTGGATGCATGTGGAGCTTATTACAATTGCTAGTTTCAGGATCTTTAACATTATCCTGACTAGCAATTCTATGGGTAGTTTATTTAGTTATCTGATTTCTAATAAGATCAATTTTTGGATGTCAGGTTATTGCTGGCTTGTGGGTTCTTTCCACTGTGGGCACTTGGTGTAATTTCTTGACCTTGTTCTACATATGTAAGGACAATAAAACTTGTGTTTGTTCATATGTATTTTATAATCAGTTTCATATGATATGCTTAATTCTGATCATATTGATTTGAAATCAGCTTTTGTTTTGCTGCACACTGTGCCTGTTCTGTATGAGAAGTATGAGGACAAGGTTGACCCATTTGCCGAGAAGGCAATGGTTGAGATTAAAAAGCAGTATCTAGTGTTTGATGCCAAGGTTCTGAGTAAAATTCCAAAAGGTCCGTTGAAAGGGAAGTTGGCTTAGAGAAGTTGAGGCTTTTGCTTGTGGTGGACTCTAAGCTAGCACTGGATTTTGTAGGTTGTGATTGTGCTTGCACTTTTTGTATTTGCTAGAGCTCTTCACATGCGTGTCCCTACATTGATTTGCAAAATGTTGGATTTGGCATGTAAATGGACTTAGTTGGGAGTTGTATGAGTTTCGCTTCATATTGTTTTGGCAATTTTGTAATGGCATTTTATGTAGCAGTGATATTTTGATGAACTTTGTAGTATGTGATATCACTTTGTGCCTGTGTATTGGGTTGTAACTTTCGAAGAACGTTTGTTATAATTCATGCTCTTATTAATTTTTGGTTGTGAGCATGATTTCCTTAATGACTGAATTGTTTGTATCATGTATGAGCAACAGAAATCTAGTGGTGTCTCGATTGAAAAGTATGGAAGTTCTGAAGTTCATGGTCAGTTTGTGATGCGATTATGTGGTCGGTTGACATGAATGTTCAAACATGCTTTGGTTGGAAGACTGACAATAGACATGGCCAGAAGTGCTGTGGAGAACAACTCATCAAAAAATAACAGTAATAACTAGTATAAAATCTTACCCTTTGGAAACTGGAAGGTATGTTACTATTTTTTGCTATTATTCATGAGTTTCACTGTACTATTTGAGCTAATTTTTACCTTTATCTATAGTACTTTTAGCAAAATAAGTAGATTTCAAACGTACCCTTAGTGTTATTGTTTGAACTTATACCTTGGATGGATTGGATATTTTCTTCTAACTTCTATAAATGACTCATGCGGGTCAGTGCATTTCTAAGAGAATAAAGTTTCTCTTTAAATTAGTTTAGAGTGAAATCTTTCAAACTTTTTATATATTCTTATTTTGAGTGTGAATTTTGAAAATCTAACCATTGAATTGTATGTTCTTATTATATTGTTCATAATTGTAAAATTTTAAAAAAATCAAAGATCAATTTCTATGTCATGAAACAAATGATAAAATTTTAAATTTTTGTGATTTTAAATTATGTATAAAAAATAAGTTTATTTATCAAATAGTAAATAACATTCCATTTGAATGAAATTTGATATGCATGTTAAGAATATAAGGAACATAAAATTCAACGGTTAGATTTTTAAAATTTATAACTAAAAAAAAAAATATATATATATATATATATATATATATATCTATATATATATATATATAAAGTTTGAAGAGTTTGGAGATAAAATTTGTTCCTTTTAAGGTGTGAGACTCGTTTGCTGCCATGTTGGTTGTGTAGGTTCATGAGTGAATAGGATTGGGTGGTTGTATAGTGGAAATTGTATGTTCCTTCGGATTTTGGCATAATCTTCCATAAAAGAAAGACAGTTTAATTACAAAATTGGTTGTAGATTAATATTACAACCTTATTTAATACTGTTAACATTACTATATATTTCGAAAATCTAGCTGTTGGAATACATGTTCTTTATGCTCATAATACACATGTTAAATATTGTGCTAATCAGATATTATTTACTATATGATCTATAAGATTGTATTTTATGCATAATTTTAAACTACAAATACTTGCAATTTAAACAATTTATTGATGACATAACTATGATCTTTAATTTTCTAGAAATTTGACAAGCATGGAGGATATAAGAAGAAAATGTAATCTAATGGTGGATTTGTCAAAATTCACCTCCAATAAGCTACAACCAATTTTGTTGCTAATTTAAACAATTTACTAATGACATAGCTATTAATTTTTAATTTTCTAGAAATTTTCCAAGCATGGAGGATATAAGAAAAAAAATGTAATCAAATTGTGGATTTGTTAAAATTCACCTCCAATAAAAAGATATTAAGTAAGGTTGTAACCTAAAACTACAACTAATTTTGTAAGTAAATTTTATCCATAAAAGAATAAGAACAAGATTGCAATATGCGAGGCACAACAGGACTTTTTTCCAAGGTGGAATGGAAACACAACAAAGGGAAGGGATGAATGTTGAGCTATTTTGTTCATTTATCATGTCCCTATCGCCCTACCTGTTTATGTAATCTTGTCATGCCCATTTGCACGGGGATTCTAATTTGATAAGCTTTTATGATTACTAGACAATGTTCTTTTGATGCGTGGATGTTTGGTAATTTTTTTTTTTTATTTTTTATTTTTATAATTTTCTTAAGACCCATATATAATGTTCATTTTGTTACATAGTATTTATGATACTTCCCATAATATTGATGAATGCTTTGACGCTTAATTTTCTTAATTTATATTTTATAATTTTTCCTTATCCTAGAAGTAGTTTCTAACTATTGAGTGGGTTTTCTTTGCTAACATATATATATATATATATATGGGATATTTTTTTTTTTAAATACTAAATATTTTAACACACACATGGGAAGAGGGGAAAAAGCCTTAAAGAAACTGATAATGGTGTATATTTAAAAGGGCCTAACTTTTGGATACATAGCACAGATTTTAAACTTCTTTAACTCATACTTATTTTCTAATGTGGGATTAACCAACTATTTTTTCTTTTTAAGAATACTAAATATTTTAACACACACACAGGGAGAGGGGAGAAGGTTTTAAAGTAGAGTTATTAGAAATTTCGAAGAGTTTATACCATATTATAAATTTAATATTTAAAATAATAAAAATAACAACCGGATAAAAAGTAGAGTTTATTTCTAGAACTGAACACCTCTCCAATCACTTCATTCCCATCACCAAATCCCAATACCCTAATATCAAACACTTTGTTCATAATCTAAATCAAACAAAATTATTTGTGTACCAACATAAAGAAAACGTAATCAAACAAAGAAAAATTGGCTAAAAATACTTCCATTTATCAATATTTAATTTCTTCTAATAGGGCCTTTATATCCATAATAAAAAAAATAAAAAAATAAAAAAATTAAATGCTAAAACTTAGGAGAATTGATATTGCACTATTAATTTTACACATGAGCTTTATCTTTATATAGAGAAGTAAAAGCGGTTATATAAGATATCTGGGGTTCAATCTCCGCCTACACCAAAAATCGATTAGTGTCTTGGTCTGATAATAAAGAGTTATCATTAAGAGCGGACTCTCTCAAAAAAAAAAAAAAAAAAAAAAATTGTATATCAAAACCGTAACAACAAATTAAATAATTTGAAACTAATTCTTATAAACCGCAACAACTATAATTAACAACACTAAGATTAGTAATAAAAAAGATATAAGTGGATAAGTACTATGCATGAAAGATACATAAGAAAGAACATAAACATTATGTGAAGAACTACTTAACTGTATCTTTGAAGGAGAGAACAAACAATATGACTATAATTTGCACTTTATTCTTGAATAGCTACAAAGAAACTTGAGGTTGCAACTAAAGTTGAGATAATCTTGATTCACAACAAAGAAAACTCCAAAATAATCATCGTTTTTTACATTTTTGGTTAAGGCTTGTACCAATACCACACTAAATAGTAGTCCAAAATTACAAAGAAACCAATAAATTATGAGGGCTAAAATAGAATAAAAAAGCATCTAACCTATGGCATGAAGATAAAAGGCAATGGATAGATATATATATATATATATATATATATATATATATATATATATATAAAGTACCAGAAGTGCAAGGAGTAAAAATGGTGAGTGGAAACATGAAAAGTTTTGTGCTTTGTGAGAGAGAGGAAAGTCCTGAAACAATGAACCTAGGAAAATAGAGAGACCTTTTATCTTTTAAATTTTAATTAGTCTTTATCTTTAATGTGACACTTTATTTTTATTTTTTTTAAGAAAAACTTGTATAGACAACAAAATCATTCGAGTAAAACATTCTTAAACTATGTAATACTTTCCCATGAATTTTTTAAAAACAACCTAGACTTTCGGGTATCCTATTTTAGGTGGGATGATACGCAACTCAAAGTAGGGGTGTTAATGTTTGACCCGACTCAAGAACACAACACGGGTTTTTGCAAGTTAAGGTCAGGCCTTAGTATGTTTGGGTTATAAATGGATCGACTTGAAAGTGACATGATAAGAAACGTGTCATAAGCGGGTCAACTTTTTTGACACACAATAGACATGTTTGACATGCCAATTTTTTTGTATTAACCTGAAATGACTCATTTAACACAAACTGTTTAACTCGTAAGGCAAATAAATATTCATTTTATTTTCTATTTGTCAAATATCTTTTATATCCAACCTATATTTTAAACTTAAAAAAAAACAGTGAGTAATTACATAAACTTATAAGTTATATAATTGTAAATTGAAACTTTACAAACTCTAGATCTCTAAACCCTACAAATCTTAAATCTCGAAACCTTCGTATAAATATCTAATTTAATTTTTTTTATTATTACTCTTAAATTATTATTTAGTTCTTGTAACATTGTTGACGCGTGATAATTTTTTGTAACTATTAATTGTAGACATTGCATTTTGCACCCTTTACGACTCGGGCTCCCGTTCTCTAATAATGCCGAAATTCTAAGACTCAAGGTTGGTTTAGGACCCAATCAGATTACAAATTGACTTGAGAAATGTTAAAATGAAAAATATAACTTTTTAATTAGCAAAAAAAATCTATTTTTAAAAAATAAAGGCCAATAGAAACCCTAGGCTTGCGTACGCAACACAAGTCTGCGCACGCAACATGAGCCTGCGCATGCAGGTAGGGTTTCAAAAGCATAAGAAATGCAAGTTTTCTGCATTAAAGATTGAGGTTTGGAACGAATCCCACATTGTTTGGAAGCCATTCCAAACCCCTATTTTCACACTATAAATAGCCCTACATAGTACCTTTTCAAAACACATAGAAATCCCACGGGAAAACACTAAGATTCACTAGAAATAGTGAATCAAAGATGGTGTTTTTTCACAAAACATCTTCAAGTAAATTTTATTTGATTAGTTCTTTTTTCTGGCCTTGATCTTTGAATTTAAAGATTACTAATCACATTTTTATTGATTTGTGATAGATTTGACCGAGAAGAACAGTAAAAAATCAAGCCTAGGAGCTTTTGCTTTAAGGTATTCATTTCAAACATTTTCTTTTATTTTCTTTAAGTTTAATTTTGTTTTGTTTGTTCCTTTACATGTTTTATGTTTTAATATGTTTATGTAGTCTAGGTTTACGTTCTTGTACGTCTTAAAAGCATGTTAGGGTGTTAGATTTATAATTTTAAGTTCTGTCTTGTTTCTCTGTTTACTGTTTTCTAGGTTAGGGTTTTTGAACAATACTACGCACGCAGATATTTGGCCTGCATATGTAGGCTTCTGTATGAGTACACAAGTCGTTGTCCAAAAACCCTAAGTTATGTTTTGCTCTGTTTGTTTCATATGTTATACCTCTGCTTTGATCCTCCATGTATCTATAAATAGCTTGAGTCTCTGTTTCACATATTTGTTTGCCTTTCACATCCTTAGATTAGGGTTTGTTTTCATTTCTTTGTTAAACGTCATGCCATTCATTCACATGTCCATGCATAATGCCATATAGGTGCTGAGTCGCTGCAAGGTAAGTGAGGTAAGTTATGCATTCA
Source organism: Quercus tomentella (assembly GCA_028535165.1). Lineage (NCBI taxonomy): Eukaryota > Viridiplantae > Streptophyta > Magnoliopsida > Fagales > Fagaceae > Quercus > Quercus tomentella. The sequence goes on from JAPQVY010000156.1 coordinate 49,042,381, forward strand.
CATGAGCATACATATTTGAATATGATTTTGCTTAACAATGGATTTGAACATGCTTGTTCGATAAGTTGCGCTTAGTCACATGTTTGCTTGAATCTTTCATGTTTGTGTTTCTGCCTTGTTTTGATTGCTGCCTTAGATGATGTAATATGATAGGAAATTTCATGATTAGATATGTGCTAGGGTTTGGGATGCGATGTTATGCCATAATTAGATGTATGCTAGGGTTTGGGATGCAATGATGTGCCATGATTAGATGAATGTTTAGGCTTTGTTTGATTGCCATGATAGATGTACGGTTAGGGATGATTGATGCCATGTTGTGTGTTTAGATGTATGCTATTGTGTGTGTGAGTATAGATACAATATTGAGTATGTCTTTAATAGGGTTAAGACATAAGACACAATGAAGGGAAACCAACCTTAGGGTTGGGTGGTTTAGGGTGCCTAAAACCTTCTCAAAACTGTACCTTAACTCTAAACCCATATCTCTAATAGTAAGATCAAAAGGTCCTTCTTCAAGAGAACACTATATATATGGCTCCTAGACCATTGCAAAAACTAGGTAATGACTCCCCGTTGTGTCCACACTAATACTTTTATTTATTTTCTTTATTTTTTTTGGGCATAGAAATTGCACGATTGAATTGGATGAGCTTGTGTAAGATGTTATGAATTTGGACATCAACAAAGAATCTATGGATGATACTTGTAGTCATAGTCATGAGTAGTCTATTGTTTGCTCCAACTCTTTCAATATTGATACTTAGAATTTGGCGAGTTCTATGGATGTTATATTTTTGTTAAACTATGTTATTTTGAATTTGGATTGAAGTGTATGTACTTCTTTTGGGGTGTTAGGGCATATGATAGCACTTCAAGGAAAGTGATAGGAACCTTTAAAGCCCTGTGCAAGATTGGCCCATTGGAAACAACTGTGGAGTTCCACATCATGAATATCACTCCTAACTATAACCTTCTCTTAGGAAGGGCATGACTTCATCCTATTGGGGCTATTTATTCTTCTCTACACTAAAAGATGAAGATCCTATGGAAGGGAGGAATTGCTGTAGTGCTTGGTGATGGTGAAATTTTAGCTAGTTTGTGGACTTGAGGAAGGAGGAAGTGAGCTCCAAATGAGTGGCTTTGAGTTTGTGAACATAGCTGATTATGGATTGAAGGATGAAAGGTATACTTCAGATTTGGTTCCATATTGTAGTCATAAGGTGATTGCAATGATGAAGAACATGGGGTATATGTCTAGTATGGGTCTTGGAAAAGAAGGAAAAGGGGTGGCTGAATTCCCCGAATTCAAGACTCAATTGACCAAGGAAGGTTTGTGATTCTTTGAAGGCTACGACGGAATCAAGAAGAACCTTGGAACCCTCAATGGAAATTTTGTGAAGGAAGGAGGAGACTGTCCTTTTTATGGCTTTCCCGAGCTTTGGGTAGGCAAGGATGGGAATGTGTATCCAGGATGGGAGATGTTCTTCAATGAGAAGCTCACTTTCAAAGAGAAGCCTACTGTGGTGATCAAGGAGGCTCTAAAAGAAGTCAACTGGGTGGACTACATGGATGTTGAAGCAATGGAGACTATGTTGAAGATGGAGGGGGACGTGTTTGACATTGCCATTGAGGAACCAATTAACCCTTCTACCTTCATCGTGCCCGCTGTGGAGCAACTTAATAATTGGACTTAGGTTGGATTTTTTAAGAATGGGGAAAAGAAATTTTCTAAGACAAGTCCTGATATACTTTTCAATATTTTCAATAAGATGAATTCTGATTTGGCTTATTTTGATGTGTCCCATAATATTGAAATTCTGCACTTAAATGATTCAAATGAAATTAATAAAAAATTGGAAATGAAAATTGAACCTATGGAACCAAATTTTGAAACTCTTAATTTAGGCAATAATGAGAATCCATGTTTAATTAAAATTGGCTCAACCCTAAATGAAGAAGAAAGAAAAGATCTCAAGGATCTCCTCATAGAATTCCAAGAAGTGTTTGAATGGTCCTATGAAGATATGCTTGAAATTGATCTCGAGATAGCCCAACATCGCATTAATACCCATGCCCACAGGGTGCCTGTTAAGCAAAAGTTAAGGCACATGAGAACTAAATGGCTTTTAAAGATCAACGAGGAGGTCATGAAACAGTTGAAAGTAGGGTTTATTAAGCCCATGCACCAAACTGAGTGGGTAGCCAATGTTGTGCCCGTACCCAAGAAGGATGGAAAGGTGAGGATGTGTGTGGATTTTAGGACTTGAATAAGGCTTTCCCTAAAGATGATTTCCCCCTTCCCCACATAGACGTCTTAGTGGATAACACGGCTAGTAATGCCTTGATGTCTTTCATGGATGGTTTCTTAGGGTATAATCAAATCAAGATGGCTCATAAGGATACGACTAAAACCATTTTCACCACGGAATGGGGGATCTATTGTTATATAGTAATGCCATTTGGGCTCAAGAATGCAGGTGCAACTTGCCAAAGAATGGCCACGGCTTTGTTACATGATATGATGCATAATGAGGTTGAGGTATACGTTGATGACATGATTGTAAAATCCAAGGATAGAGGAGGTCACATCATTAACTTAAGGATGTTCTTTGAAAGGATCAAGGAGTATAGATTAAGGTTGAACCCCTAAAAGTGTACATTCAGAGTAATAGCTGGGAAGTTGCTAGGCTTCTTAGTAAGTGATAGAGGGATAGAAGTAGATCTATCTAAGATTAAAACCATATTGGAGATGCCTCCACCCAAGAATGAGAAGGAAATAAGAGGATTCCTAAGTCGACTACAATATATCAGTCGATTCATTGCCAAGCTCACCTCCACTTGTGAGCCTATTTTCAAACTCCTAAGGAAGAATGAACCCCACACATGGAATGATGAATGTCAGAAAGTCTTTGAAATTATCAAGGAATACCTCATCCATCCGCCTATCCTAGTACCTCCACAACAAGGAAAACCTTTACTACTATACCTTTCTATCATAGGAGATGCAGTTGGGAGCATGCTTGCACAAGAAGACGATGATAAGAACGAGAGGGCAGTATACTATTTGAGCAAAAGATTCCATGATTACGAGACTAGGTACACCCCTATAGAGAAGTCATGCTTTGCACTCGTGTGGGCTGTACAGAAGTTGAGACACATCATCCTACCATTTCAGATATGGGTGGTAGCCAGAATGAATCCCTTGAAGTACCTATTTAAAAAAACCAGCTTTGAGTGGAAGACTGTCAAGATGGTTGATTCTATTAGCAGAATTCAATTTGAAGTATTTGGCAAGGAAGACTATCAAAGGGAGCGTCGTTTCTGATTTTTGTGCCGAAAATCCTATAGAGGGAGAGGATGGAAAAGAAGACTTCCCCAATGAGGACATCTTGGGTATTGAGCTAGGGGCATGGAAAATGTATTTTGATGGAGTTGTGAACCAATATGGGAATGGAATAGAAGTACTTTTGATCACCCCCGATGGATCTCACTTGCCTTTGGCTATCAAATTGAACTTTGAGGCAACTAATAACATAGCAGAGTATGAAGCTTGTATCACCAAAATGGAAGCTCTCCAAGAGTTAGAGGTAAAAGAGGTAAAGGTGTTTAGAGATTCAACCTTGGTTATAGCTCAAGCCCAGAAGTTGTGGAAGGTAAAGGAAGAACATTTGAAACCTTATTAGTAGTATGTAGAGGATTTGACCAAAACTTTTGACATAATTGAGTACACGATCATCCCTAGAGCTCAGAATCAGTTTGTAGACACCTTAGCTACTTTGGCATCTATGGTGGAAATACCCGATGGAGTATGGACACAACCTTTAGAGATTGAACACAGTAATGAGTTAGTGCACAAGGAAAAGAGTGAAGCTTTAGTCTTGGTTATAGAAGAAGAAGGGGTTCCTTGGTATTATGATGTCATGAAATTCCTAGAGTTGGAGGCATATCCGGATGGTGCCGATAAGAGACAGTGTCGTTCAATTAGGATGATGGCAATGCGGTACATCCTATGTAGAGGATAGCTCCATAGGAGGTCCTATGATGGTATACATTATTGTTGCCTAAAGAAAGAAGAAGTAGAAAGAGTTATGGAGGAAGTTCGTCAAGGGATTTGTGGTCCTCATATGAATGGGAGAATGTTAGCCAAGATGATTCTAAGGATAGGGTACTATTGGAACACGATGGAAACCAATTGTGTGGACTTTGGGAAGGGTTGCCATGACTGCCAAATGCATGCAAACTTGAACCATGTACCACCTAGTGAATTGTACAGCATGACCTCTCCTTGGCCATTCTCAGTATGGGGCATAAATGTGATTGGAAGAATAGCCCCTAAGGCCTCAAATGGACATGAGTACATTCTAGTGGCAATTGACTACTTCACCAAGTGGGTGGAAGAGGCCTCCTACTCCATGTTGAAAGCCAAGCACGTGGCTCGATTCATAGAGAATAACATCATCTGCCAATATGGGGTACCCCAAGAGATCATCTCGGATAATGGCTTCCACTTTAAGGGGGAGGTTCGAAAGATCATGGAGTTATACAATATTGAATATCACAAGTCTTCTCTATATCAACCGTAGACTAATGGGGCTGTAGAAGCATCCAATAAGAACATCAAGAACATCCTAGCCAAAATGGCAGTGACATACAAGGATTGGGTCGAGAAACTTCCATTTGCTTTATGGGGTTACAGAACTTCTATCTGTGCATCAACTAGGGCAACACCTTACTCTTTAGCCTATGGGAATGAAGCGATGCTTCCAATTGAAGTGGAGATACAATCTTTGAGAGTGCTGGTAGAAACCAAGGTCTTAGAAGAAGATTGGATGAAGGCAAGATATGAGTAGTTGGCTTTGGTAGACGAGAAAAGAGCTAGGGCACAATACCATGCACAGGGATACTGAAAGAGGATTGCTAGAGCATTTAACAAAAATGTGAAGCCTAAAAACCTTAAAGAAGGGGACTTGGTGCTAAAAGTGTTTAGAGATGAAACTGTTGATCCAAGAGGAAAGATGAAGCCGAGATGGTCTGGTCCTTTTATTATCAAGAAGATCATGTCAAAGGGTGCTACAAGGATTACAAATTTGGATGGGAAAGAGATGTTTCGGCCAATCAACATGGATAGACTCTAGAAATACAATGTTTGAAAAGAAAAAAAAAATGTTAAGGCAAAAAGACCCCGCTAGGTTGAAAACCAGAAAGGGATCTAGGCAAAAGATAGGGGAAAAACCATGGTCATGGTGAAAATTCCTTCAAGGATGTCATAGGCAAAAATTACATGGCATGGAAAAATGAAAAGAAAAAGAAAGAAAGAAAGAAAAATAAAGATAATAAATAAATGATTATCTTATTGTTCAAATTAAAATATAATAAATTGTTTCCATCGAGGGTTTGAAATATTGCAATCCTTTATTAAATTTGAAAGAAAAGACATGAGAATCGTAAAGTGTAGAAAAGTAAAATTTGAGCCCTATCAAGTTAGTCATTCAGCCCTCTTCCTTTAGCTGGACTTCTTGTAAGCTTTTTCATCTATGAGGACCCATTTCATGTCATCCTGTAGCCGCTTCTAGTACCCCGAAGTTGGATGAAGGAATTGAGGAGGATAGATGTCCCTAGTCACCCTCCGTCGTGGCCAAGCCTCACGAATTCTGCTCAAAGTCCTATCAGTAAACTCCAAGGTATGGAAAGAGCCATCCTTACTAGAAGCCCCTTGGCGGTCACCAAACTATCTAGCAATACAATATGTGGAGTAGTAAGAGCAATGGCCAAGTCCCACCAAAGGAACATAGTTGTCCTTGAGGCTACGATGAGCATGCTTAAGATGCGCCACCACTCCACCACCCATTGGATGTCTGTGGCATCAATGTGCTCCATGAGCTCAATAAACTCTTCAAAGCTTATCTCAACATACTTGGGCGTACAGTCACAATAATTCTTGGGTAGTGGTTGAAGCAAATGGAGCCTCTTAGACAGCCATATCTACAAAAAGGGGGGGGGGGGGGGGAATAGAGAGAGCATGAGTTAAAAAAAAAAGAAAGATAAAATAAATAAAAAAAATGGAAAAGATGATATAAGGTTCCCTGATGGGTTGAAAACAGAAAGGCGACTCATGCAAAAATTAGAGGAATCCCGCTAGGTTGGAAACCTAGGCAAAAATTAGGGATCATACCTGAAGGAGGAGAGGGCTCCCTACAAAGAAGTTTGCTTCCTTCCTATGAAATGTATCCAAGCCATCGAGGGTTTCAGCCAAGATCATGCCTACAAGATTTCTATTCCTCAAATCGGCAACCACCAAACACATCCTGTGATCCATACAATAGGTCTCATGGACCAAGAAGTATCATGCAAGCATACATAGACAGAAAACATTAAGAAACTGGGAGTGCGGTATCTCGGTTGTTGGGATAGCTAACTAAGAGAAGTATGCAAAGATGAGACGAACATTCAACTTGCCAAAAACACACCACTACTTTTCCTTTTCAAGAGGAACACCTAAAAAAGCTTGAATCAAGGTGGGAAGATCACCACCCATAGTGGGAAAGACAAGGTTGTTCACCGAAGGTTCACCAATGATCGCACTAAACTCCTCAAGAGTGGGGTATATCTCTACACTGTTGAATTCAAAAACATGTCGAGAGGTGATCTAATAATTGGCAATAGCATGAAGGAGAGGTTCATACACCTTGATTTGATGGTATGGAAAAATGCAAGAAACACCATAAGGAATGACAGCCTTCTTGATACTAGGCCCAAGCTTCCTAATCCAAGTCGAGACTTCGAAGGGGGAGAATTTCGCCATTGGGAAGCCTTAAAAGAGTGTTTTCTAGGACGAAAATACGTTTGATGAGGTTGGGGAGTCCCTAATGGCCATTTTATACTAAGGAAGGGCGGCTAGGGTTTTTCTGACCCGCGGCATGCGTACGTAGGGTTGACCCTGCGTATGCAGACTCCTTTACACGTATGCATGGTGATAATAGCTTAATTTTGTATATTTATATCATTATTAGAAAGAATTATCATACTTATTTTGAGTTAATTCATGCATTTTATAGTTGGTTTTGGAATAATTTTGAATAATCAATTTTGTGCTTAATTGAATTTTAATGCATGAATTGTCTTTTGTAGGATAATGTGCAAAGAAGAAAGCTAATGGACTTTACACTTACAAGGGCCATAATGAAGTCAAAGAAGGCCAACCCAATTGTTGATACTATATTTTGTCCGCCCTCGATTTGTGTGCCAAACCTTGAAAAACCAAAAATATCATTTTCTCTCCATGGGGTTATGAGAACATATATAATGGCGTTGTGCAACCCGTTCGAACACCAGAGTGCTTAAAGTGCCTTTTTCAGCCAAAATGACCAAAATGCCCCTAGTTAACCCTAGGCTGACCGATGGTTAAACAAGGTCAAAATCCTCACAAAAAAAAAAAAAACTTTTCATAGTTTTACATCAAACCCGAGCTTCTCGGATACTTTGGGCAAGTTTGACCAAATTTGACCTAAAGTTGGCTCCTAACGAGTCCCAGAAATCCTAATTTTGATCCAGCTATTAGAATGGGTTGATATAAATTCCATTATGAAGATAATCAAATGCTCATTCCTACGACTATTCATGGGTCGAAATCGGAGTTAAAACGGTTGAGATATTGAGAAAACTGTGAAAAGTGCGTCAGCACACTTCTAGAGATCATAAATTTTGATCCAATAGTTGTAATTTTAATACTTTTGGCTTTCTGAAGACTAGACATCCATAGCTTTCTAGGGACACCAAGATCGCCTCAATTCGAGTCTAGGTAGACCTCCAAATGCGCATCCAAAGTTGGAACCAAAAAGTGCAACAAGACGAATTTGCTGATGTCACGATGACATCAGCCTGGCGCACCTTGTTGGGCCTCTGGGTCAACCTGGCGACCCTTGAAGGTACGTCGTGCCTCGAAAAGCGTTCCAAGGGCTATAAATAGCCGCTAGCATCCCAGATTGGACCAGAACTGAAAAATTGGGTTTTTAGGAGTTGTTTGGGCGTTTTTTAGGCATTTTTTTTCTCTCTTTTCTCACCATATTTGTCTCTCAAAAAAAACAAAAACACATCAAAGTTTCTTGATTCTTTTCTCTTCTCCAAAAATACAAGGTAGTGTTCATACCCTTCATCTTCCTCTCCCTATTTCCATACCTTGGATTTGAGGTTTGAGGGGTATGGATGTAGCTTTTTAGCTACTATCCATACCCTTTTTTCTTTAAGGCTTCATCAAGTTTTTTATCCTTTGTTTTTGCTTGAATAACATGATTTATTACTTTCTTTAACATGTTTCTTGTTTTATCTTGCTCCTAGCAAGTTCTTAGCTTAGATCCATGTTCTTCCATGCTTGTTTGTATGTTATTTGTCTTGATCTACATGTTTTATGCTTTAGGCCATGTTTTATGCTTGGATCTACCTTTTTCATGTGGTGCTTGTTTCTGGATCTACAAGTTTCCATGCTTTCCATGTTTATGGCTTGATTTACATCTTCTATGTTAGTCTATAAGCCTATCTCCATGCTTGTGCCTAGATTTATGGGTCCCTATGCTTGCTTTTATGCTTTATGCCATGTTTTCCTATAATTTGTTGCTCTTTTGCTCTATGTTGATGTTAGGGTTACATGCTCACATGCTTGTATGATGTTGTTGGCTATGCCTTGCTTGGATCTATGTGTTTATGTGTGTATTTCCATGCCATATGGTCAGATCCTTGTCTTCACACACTTATATGCTTGGATTCATGATCTTCCATGTTTACATGCTTAGATGTATATCCACATGCTTACATGTGTATTTCCATGCTTATATGTGTAGATCGGTGTGTTTACATGCTTAGATCGATGTTCTTTACATGCTTTATGCCATCTTCTATGTGCTTGTGTGCTTCACGCCTTGTTTATATGCTTAGGCCTAGACCTTGTTTGTCATACCATGTGTTGTTGTAGCCCTTTTGTTCCTTTTATCGCATCTTCTTGTGTTTTGGCCTAATGGTTAGGACCTGATCTAGACCTTATGGTTTTTGACATCGTCCATACACCAAGGCCCATATAAATGGGTTTGGATCACCCTTATTTTCATGTCTATGCTTGCTTGCTTCTATGCTTTATGCTTGTGTTAGCCTCTCTAGTTCTAAGCTTTGCCACACTTGATGCCTTTAGCAGGTTTATGGTTGTGTGGTTACATTCGACGCCCATGAGGCATTGTTTGGATGTAACCACTTGGGATGCATCACCCTGATGCCGATTGCTTCGTGCACACCTTTCCCCCTTTCCGATATGCTTGCCATGCTTGTTTATGCCACCCGTTGGCTTTCTATGCATCTTTACACGCTTGCTTACATGTCCATGCATGAGTCTTGCCTGCTAGTATGTCGTCCATGCTTTAACACAGTGAAGTTATAGACATCCGATCCAAACCTACATTTGTCCCCTGAGGACACCACCTTTTGTTTGCTTTCTTTCTTGTTTGCCTTCTCGTTTGTTTGCTTGCTTTCTTGTTTCTTTGCTTGCTATGTCTATCATGCTTATCTGCTTTATGCCTCTTTCATATGCTCTCTGCATCTTTTTCCTTCCATTGCTTATCTGTTGGTTTCTTGTCTTTGCCTTTTTCATGTACACACATGGAGCGAGGATGCTTGGAGCTAAGGCACAGTCTCCCAAGCGCAAGCAAAAAGGGTGAAGACGCAAGCATGTAGATATGAGCCAAGCGGCAATATTCAGTAGTTTTAGGGGTCTAGCCTCTCCCATTTGGTTATGTACTCTTTTAAAACCCCATCCTTCCTCCTTCCTTTCTCTATTAGATGGGTTATATTAGGTATATCATACCATGTACCATTTGTCCTCATCTCTAGAGTATGGCGACCCCTGTTTACTTTCCTACACCTATATTTTGGGCAATGATCTAGGGATGTAGGCATTTACTTTCCTGCTCCGTGTGCTTACATTGTGCATGATGTATGTATATATATACCTACTCCCCTCTTCTGATGTGATTGTCATAGTCCATGTCAACTAAGGTAAAGCGATTCCTAATTTCCACTGCGAAAGTAAGGTTAAATGTTGCCAGATTTTTGCCATGGAAATCTGGCACTTTGCTTGAATGCCTTAGGAAAGCATAAATTAGGACCACATCCTTTCAAAAGCCAAACCTCAAAGCCCCCATGCATGCAAAGCCTCGAAAGCTAATGCCAAAATCATGTTTTTTATTGCCAATCTCCAAAAATTAGGGTTTTATCAAAACAAATGACTGTCCTTAGACATGCGTTGTGGGGTGCCTAACACCTTTCCCACACGTAACCAAACTTCCGGACTCAAGAATCAAGATTTTTTGCCATCCATATTAGATTCGAAAAAATTCCCTTTTTCTTAGCCTATGATTGGTAATAAAATCAACTAGAAATAGGTGACTTATCACACCTTAAAAAAACCCAATGATTGGTGGCGACTCCACTTACCTTTGGTAATCCCTTAAAATATGGCTCAGAATCCTACCACAATGCCAAAGGTAGACCTACCTTCCTCCACCAAGAGAGAGAGCACCTGAAGCCCTGCGCGAACCACGCCACACACTACACACGCAATCATCATTCGAGAGGGGCCAACAACGGGCCCTACACGCCGGGAGCATTGCCACGGCAGGTGGTCGAACGAAGGCCCCGATGGTTGTTCCATTTTTGGGCTGGGTGTCGACAGACTGGCAACTCCACTGGGGATCGATAAGAGTTTAGCCTTTAGAGCTTTTGATAAAACCATAATCTTTGGACATTGGCTTTCAAAAACACGGAAATTGGCATTGGCCTTCCTTTTGGAAAAGGCTTCTACTATATCCTAGTAAACTATCTTCAAAAGAGCAAAAATGTTTTCCAAAAAGGGGTGTGAGGTATTTTCATGGGGCTTTTCTCACATGCTTTATAGCTCTCCTCACATGTTTTACCACTTTCCTCACATGCTTTACAGCTTTCCTTCATAGTTCACGTGCAAACATAGGGTAGCAAAACTTAATTTCCGCTGCACCTTTATCTGCTTTCACACACACACACACACACACACACACACACACACACACATATATATATATCTGCTGTGTTTTGAAAAAGTCTTTCCCCTTCATTAAGGATTACATGACATCTACACCCTTTTTGAGTCGAACCCAGGCTCCATACTACTGGCGTAGTCACATCTCTTTAGGGATTTCATCACCCCATTTGCAGATGCCCAGACACAAATATCGACAGTGTTACCCATAGTTAGATTTAGGGCTGACTTTGTAGGCACTTATGGGTCCATAGGCGGATAGGAGTAACTGAAAATGCCCCCTCGATCCTTCCTGCCCCACAACTTCCATGACGGGAGGGGTAGGGCGATTGAGTCCCCCTAGGATGGGAACAAACTACTAGTTAAGCCTTTGCATATAGTTGGCCTAGTTATGTCAAACCCGTGAGGACTAGATTAAGCCCAGAGCCCATGAGCACTAGGTGAAGCCCAAAGAGTGAACATCCAAGCCTAGGAAAGGATACCCTTTTTAGACTAAAGGTCAGGGGAAAGTGTTTTGTAACAGGTGTGCCCTTTTTACTTACGCCAAAGAAATTGTGCTCTACTCTAAGTTCTTTCTATCCTACTTGCACAGCATCTATGACTAAACCCCTAGGGAAAGCAACCCCGTTGCTTGTACATGCTAGATCATACCTCATCCCTAAGGGTTTACAACCCTACAAGGGCGCCCATGCATACACTAATTGGTTTCGTCACCTAATTGTGCAAAGATAAAATCTGTGGCAAGTAACCAAAACTCCCTAGAGAAGATGCTGCCGAAAAACTGTCAAGAATCTCAAGATATCATGAGTTCAAGAATTCTCTCAAGGAAGATCTAAAAAAGATTGCTAGGAGACCTAAGTTCTCAAAGAGATCCAAAGGTCCAAGAGATCCATGCTGTCTAAATTGCCAAGAGGTGCAAGTTGCCAAAAAGTCCTCAAAGAGATCCAAACTGCCAAGAGGTCCAAATCGCCAAGATGTCAAGAGTCCAAGGGCTCCCTCAAGAGATCCAAAGGTTCAAGAGATCAATGCTGTCCAAGTTACCAAGATATCCAAGTGTCCAAGAGCTTCCCCGAGAAGTCCACATTGTTAGAAGTCGAGCTTTTTCTCGTAATTGCATTTCCCTGTATTGTAAAAGGCCCACTGTTGGAGCCAATGAACCTAGCATTGTAAAAGCAAATATTGTACAAGCATGTAATCAAAAGAGGGTCCGTCCCACATTGCCAAGCATATCATGAATGTTTTGGTTACTTGCCAATCTTGTGCATTAATTTTGCATCATAGTAGAAACTCACCATGATAAATACCCGATCAAGGGTGCAAAGCCAATTTTCGAAAATGATAGGAGCATGTCCTTGAGCATTTTGTTGGCAGGGTAGCAATTCTCCAATAAATGTATGATCTTTACCTGCCTGCATAACATTGAGAAACCCTAGGAGAAACGGTTCTAGAACCGCTTGTGCATTAGAACCTACCTAAGTCCTAAGGGTCCCCAACCCTACAAGGGCATGCATGCATTTTCTGATATCTCCCACCTAATTTTGTAGATAATAAATTGGGTGGCAAACAACCAAGTTTTACCATAGAAATGTACAAGAGGCTAAGTTTTCTTCAAAATTGTCAAAAAGATAAAAATTTGTTTTACTTGTATCAAATGTCTTTGCATTAAAATTGGTTTCTTTGTCCAAGGATCTTGGTGAATATCATTACAAAAACTGTTGCCATACAAAGTGTGCCAAATGTTTCCTAAAAGGACAAGGTGTTACACCTTAAAATTTTCATTGTGAAAAAGGGTCCTTCCCAAGACTTTCAAAACCTATGCTAATGCTCAGTTGCTTCCCACTATTTGGTCATGTTAAGATTTGCATCACTTTAGGAACTCATTCAATAACAAGAATTCCAAATCATGGAACATATCCCACATAATTGCAAATGAAATACGGGCATGCTTAAAGCATTTGGACATAAGACTAACATGTGCTTTGGTTTTTGTTTCCGCCATGAAAATATCCCAATCCATCTCGAGGTGTGAGAAGAAATGTGGGAAGTTCATGATTCTTGTATCTCCCAGCTTATACAAAAGGACATGTGCAAGAACAAAGATTGCAAACTGAAGTCTCGGTTCATGTTAGCTAAGAATCTTCAAGAGGCTGTTTAGACGGTCGAAGAACCAGAAAAATGCCATACTGGGGCAGAATTTTTTCTCAATCCTTCTCCCATGCCAAAAAGAGATGAAGCCGATGGCAGTAAAATCATCATGAATTCCGATGCAATTTTCATAGGGTGGTCTCCAACAGACCGAAGGGTCATCCATGTTCTTCAAATTCATCTCAGTCGAGGTCATGCAGAAGCTTGTGAAACCATTTCTAAATACATGAGCCCTAAATAGCTCATTCAAGAACTCACTCCAAGGAGTCGAAGATTACAATAAACCTACTTCGAGTTATCTTGTGGATGCAACGTCTCCATCAATCAGTATGAGACACTTATGTTGGACATTAGAATAGACAATTAAAAGGATGCATGAGGCCACTCTATTGGAGGAGGGCCTAGGTATTTCCAATTTTGTCGGATCTTCTTAGGACCAAGATTCCCTACTAACTTCAGTCTTTTGAATTTCCTTTTCAAGAATTGGCTTCAGCCTATCAAGTATCCAGAGAGGCATAACCTGAGTTGCCTACTCCAATGAATTCTAACCAATTTCCTTCAAGGAAGCCACCAAGGGCTTTAAATTCCCTATCTCAAACATGATCAACAACCAATTCTATTAAAGTATTAACAACATGATTGATGAGATCAGTGATCCACAAGACGTCCATATGGATTGGAAGAAGGCCAAGCCTTTAAGTGCTCTCAATATGATATTAGGGTAGATTTTAAGTGGTCTCATCCCTATTAGACCAGTAAAAAATCCATCTTGTGCAACCTTCACATCATCCACGAAAGGCTAGATACTGTAAGTCCAGGAGCAAAATTCAGTCAGAAGTGGGATTCGACCCGGACAGCTTGCAAGCTCTTCTATCAAAGCATCTCCAAAGGGTGAAAAGAACCCAACATCTCTCAGTCAAGATCAGCCAACTCAAAATTGGTTTTCTTTAGCTTGCCTTAGTAGGCTTTTCCTTCGGGTCTTCAAAAACTCTTCTTGCCTTTGGGTAGTCTAAGTGTTTCCCTCGAGTATCCCCTAAGACAAAATCCCCTTTCTCCTTCGGGTAGATTGGGAAGTTCCTTAAAAAAAAAAAAAAAGATCTTTTTTTGTCTTTTGGTAGTCTAAGTGTTTCCTTCGGGTATTTTCTAGATAAAATCTTCACTCACCTTTGGGTAGACAAAGCGGTTCCTTCGGGTTTCCGCCAAACAAATATTCCTTTAGGTCTTCTTCAAAAAAAAATTCTTTCACCTTTGGGTCTTTCTGAACAAAGTCCTCCCTTTCTCCAAGTGTCTTGATGCCTTTGGTTTCTTGATATGTGAATCCCCACACCGTTTAGTTAAAAATTTCACCAAGCTGTGAAAGTGATTGAGAGACCATGGAAAACGCCACACTGGGGCAGTGCTTTTTTTTTTTTTTTTTTTTTTTTTTCACATAGTCTCCCCCCTTGAATGGACTTCTTTACAATAGCCTCGACAACATCTTGAGCTTTAGCAAGGGCCAAAGTCACAATTTCTTTGCAAGGCTATTAGAAGATCTTGTAACTCACTCGAAGCATTCCTTGGAAGCCTAACTTCCGCATTGACAATAGAAAAGGGCAAACCAAGCCTACATTCGGGGAGAATTATGAACTATCTCCAATTTTATCGGATCCTGCCATAAGCAAAGCCTTCATCTAACCTGGACCACTTTTGTCTTAGGAACATTCAAATAGCATTGGGACCACCTTAGTCATGGTGATTCACTTGACAAATCTCAAATCCATGAGAAATTAGCTCCGACTACTTCAGCAATACAATGTCAGAACTTGCTCTTAATGAATTCCCACATGTGAACCATGGAGGAAGAGTAAAAGGATTAAATTTGGTCGAATGAGAGCTAAAATGCTTCCAATTTTATCGAGTTTGTCATAGCCCAGACATGTCACTAACTCCCTTCAATCAAGTTCCTTTTCAAGGACATGCTTTAATCAAGCCAACGAGTTGTCATCTAAGCATTTGTGATAGAACCATTCACCTGCTCAACATCTGGGCGATAGTGCCCATCAAAGTTTCAAGGAATTGTATTAACATCCCTTCTTGTTGTACTCATATTGCCTTTATTAGGTCTCTAATGTGGCACATTGCCTTAACAGGTCATTTCGACAATTGACATGAAAATGAAGTTTGTTACCTATGCCTCACAAGAATCTTCACCACAGATCAGAAAAATCTTCATCCCAAGAAGTATGCAAGTGTGGAATCAATCACCTAAGGCTTATTTACAAGGGGAAGACCTCCATCCCCTAGGTCTTTGCAAAAGCTTTTGGATATTGGGAATGCCATCCATCCAAAACACTAGAATTCAGATTTGGCCTTGTCACTACATCCCAAACACTATCTCAACAAAACCTTCTCTCATTTCGGTTGGCTTAGGTTTGTTGCGATCTTGTACACACTTAAAAAAAAAGGGGGATTTTCCAAAATAAGAACAAAGCATAAAGGTTAAAATTAAAACATCAAATCATGAAAATCTTTGTTTTGAAACGCGTGCGTCTTTCAAGAGCGGCAAGTCAATGCCAAAACCCCTTTTGTGGGAAAAGAGTTGTTTGAGTGAAGTGGTTGTCCCTTACTAGGGATAAGGGGCATGTGATCCCCAAACGCTAATTTCATGATATCACATCCCAACAACTCCACATTCATAAAACATTCCCCACTTTTGCAAAGTGCACATTCAATTCTTAACAATCAACCCCCCGTGGGGAGGTCCTACCCAAGATTGGTGTGGACCCTGAATCAATGAATGACCATATGTTCAAGTTTCATTGACCAACTGATTAGATTTGAAATGATAGAGGCATTTGTTTCAGCTATCCAAACAGTTATATCACTTGATAGCCCTTTTGAGCCAGAAAGAAAATGTTTTTCAAAAATCACCCCAATTTATAATTTGGCACATAAGCTCCTAAGGCTAAGAAGTAAGCGTTCAAGATGACAGAGAAAGGCATTCATTTCACTACCGTCTTGCTTGTAGAGAAATATCCCTTGTTAGCCCAATTGAGCCTGTTGAATTCTTTTCTTGATTTAACCTAGCCAAGGATTACCCCCCACACTAGGGCAGGTTAGATGGTTACAAGGATCTCATGCTAAGTGATCTCCAATTTGAGTCCATCAAATGAGTCCATAATGAAAAAAAAAAAAAAAAAAATGAATGAATGATAAAGGAGTTGAAATCAAATGACAAACGTCATGGGCCAATCAAGTCAAATGAAGCCCCAAGCAAAGAAAGGGCAAAATAAAAATTCAGCCCGAAACAATCAAGAAACATGGGCTAAAGAAAATAAAATGAAAGCCCCAAAAATGAAATCGGCAAAATTCAAGAAATGGACTCAAATTGAGGATATAGCCAAGCATGAGAGGCACCCCAAAAAGATTCTCGATGAAGTGTAAGCCTTGACTTTAGGAAACCCTTTAAAGAATTTCACAGCCAAAACATCCTCTCGTAAGCCTAGGAAACCCATATCCTTACATTACAGTCCTGAGAAAGTCCTTCCTGATTGAGAGCAACTACTTAGTCAATGGAGCTAATGCCAAATAATCACCCACATGTGAAAGTTTTGAGTCTAATATCCTTCATTTCAAGCACCTAATTAACCCCAAGGCCACATTACAACCTAATGAAAAACCTCACTGATCATTGAGGATCGGTTGGTCGTGGCACATTGAACATTTGGTCAATCATTGATGATGGAATCATCCGCTTATGCCAAGGCGTCATGCCTCAAAAAGGGTAGGGTCCTCTCCCAACCCACCGGATGAGTTCAAAAAGCCAAACACATCATTCATGTTTTCCCTACATAGCTTAAAAAGGGACACCCATGCATTTGGTAAACACAAGCACTTTGCTCAAGAAATCCTTGCTCGCGAGCATGTTCCTTATTTAGGGTAAATGATATCCATCAAGGACATACATTAATAAAACACATAGGAAACATGGCCTTAACAAGCCCCTCTTGTGGTACATGCATTTAAACAGATTTTCATGATCATGAATGAATTTCCAAAATTTTTGAATCGGGTTTTCAAAACCAATTTGTTAGGACATATGTGAGACTTGTTAGAAACATATGTTAAGTAAATTGGCTAATCCTTTGATAAAACGTACTTTACTTATAATTGGGTAAATTTAGGATGGGTTTAGTACTTCAAGGAACAAGAGTTCAAGTTTAGTATTGAAACCATGCAAATCTGTCCAAGAAACAAGTGAAGAAGTGCTGTTCATTAAAGCTTGACAGATCATATCTATCGAGGTTTAATGCCGATGATCGACAGTAGCTCAACAGAAGCTGTATCTATCGAGAATTACGAAATTTAGATTTCCAGATCTGATTTCACGCATATCCATGTGTATTAGTGTAGGGTTTCTTTTCTCACAACCCTAGACATATATAAGGATTATTTTAAGGGTTGTCAAAGGTGATGCAACTTGATGCAAAGTCATTGTGCATGCAAATTGTGATCAGAGACAGAATTTGCCCTAATTCATCATATTCTCTCTAGAAGATACTGTGTCTTTGCGTCAAGGGTTTTGTGACCAAGGAGCTTCTTGATCTTCATTGTTAGATGAACTGAAGAACTTTGCAACCAACATCTTCCTCAAGTTAGTGTGTTAGTCACATACTGGGATCCGTGCATCATTGGTTAGTCACGTTTTGGGATTTGTGCATTGAAATGAGAGATTACCGCTATATTACAAGTCCAATTGGGTATTGGGGTAAGGGTTCAACTGTAGGTTGGTGTGAGGTACTGGGATTCCTTTTACATGTAACTGCTTGTTTTGATAATAGTGGATTCTCGGGAGTGGTGACCTTAAATTTGCCCGGTGGAGTTTTGCCTCGGTGGTTTTCCTCATTTGTAAATAAATCACTTATGTCAAATTTATTTTCCGCTACATTAATTTAGTTGGTGATTTGTTTGTGCTACCACGCTTATTGCATGTAATTGAATCTATTAATTTCACTTGGCTAATTAATTTGATTAAGTTACCAAAGGAGTTAATACATTCTTGGCCTATCAGAGTGGGCACATTCTGATTAGGTTTAATCTTTACTGTGTGATCTATTGACCCCCTATTTGTCATGGATAGAGGACAGTCACTTATTATACCTCCTTTATTTGATGGCACTAATTATGCATACTGAAAAGTACGCATAAGACTTGCAGTCTTTAGATGAAAAGGTGTGGCAAGCTATGGAGATTGGCTGGACTAAGCCAAAGGAAGCGTCGGCTAATTGGGATGATGCCAAGATCAAAGCAGCAAATTTCAACAACAGAGTATTAAATGCTTTATTTAGTACGGTCACCAATAAGGAGTTCAAGAAGATATCCTCTATTAAAATTGCTAAGGAAGCATGGACTACCATCCAGACAACCTATGAAGGAACTAAGACTGTCAAGGATTCAAATCTCCAAAGGCTCACCACTAGCTTTGAGGAGATAAAAATGGAAGAGGATGAGTCATTTGATGAGTTCTATGCCAAACTAAAAGACATAGTCAACTCAGTCTTTAATCTTGGGGAAACCATTCTTGAACCCAAGGTTGTAAGAAAGATGCTAAGGTCTCTACTATTGAAGAAACAAAGGATATTGACTCCATTCCTTTGACGAAGCTGGTTGGCAACTTGCAAACCTATAAATTGGGTTTGACTAGAATCATGAAAAGAAGCAGAAGCAAGAGCATAGCACTGAAAGCCAAAAGCAATGAGACCAATGAATCTTCCGATGATGAAGATTCCAAGATGAAATCCTACACAATTTGAAAATCTTTTTAGTTTCCTTTTTGAATGCTTGTTTTTTAAATTACATACCCCTATTGTGACACTACATCAAGACCATTTAACTGCAAAATTCTCGAATATAAAACTACCAATAATACATCTTTTTTTGAAACATTGATAAAGAGATTAAAGTGTTACTAATTGGTGTAATGTTAACGATAATTACACTAAATATAAGTTGAACGGTTGAACCTCAAACACACACACATGCACTGTTACTAATTGGTGTAACGTTTAAAAGAACTAATTCCTCACCCCCCCCCCCCCCCCCCCAAAAAAAAATCACAAGCTCGTGTGTAAACGTGACAAAATCCTGAAATAGTAGCACACTAGACTGCATAGCACCCACATTTTTTTGTTCCAGTAAACAAAATTGAAATGAAACAATACAATGTCACTTGAGACTCTAGAATTTTTTCAAGCCCTAAAATTTCGTCTGAGAAAGTTAAATTTGTTTATCCATGTTTGTTTATCAATGTGAAACTTTCAATTTGTTTAACCAAGTTTGTTGTCGCCTTCACCCCCACTTATAAATGAAGAGAACGTAGGGAAGGTGTTACCTGTTTTGGAAAGGAAGTGGAGCAGGTTGGTTCTCCCGAATTACACACACAGTTACATTTAAGATCCAAAAAGAACAGTCCACACAGCTAACGGAAGTAACTCTTTATTTGAATGTAAAAGAATTGATTGAAAAAGATTGCTACAACATGAACACATAGTAATCTATACCTTTGATTAATTACATCCATTTCATTTTCAATATTTTGGAAGCAGTCTTGAGATTTGTGGGGTGTTATCTGATGATGTGAGAGGTACTGTTGAAAACTCAGAATCAAAATGTTCAGAATGCCGAAAATCTCCACGAGAGGGAAAAGGACTAGAGTTCTGGTTAGGTGAGAAATTTAATCTTGAGAAACTTGATGACGCAGTACCAGCAGAATTTGTTGTATGGTTGGCCATGAATGCATCAGCAACTCCAGCATTGGAACCTCTTCCATGTGAATCTTCCTTGGATTTTCCAGCAACATCTGCCAAATCCCTTCTCTCTCTTTCATTTTCCGTGAGAAGAAAATCAACCCACAGATCTGCAAAAGACTGGTAGAGAAAATATATGCCTTAGGCTAACTATTGCCCTTGCTTAGTGGACAGAATTCACAAATGCATACTTGATATCAGACTAGAATGTTAATGCTTGCAGTAAATGTCAGAATGGCAGTATTTTTTATTATTATTGATAAGTTGCATACACCCAATTGATCTTGAACTCACCTCACCCACCATCTCATTATTATAAGAGAAGAAAGTGCCCAGTCATGCTAACCATTGCCATCAAAATGGCAATATAAACAATAGAACAATTTGATCAGCCTCAATTTCAACATTGGGGGCATGTTTCAGGTCAGCGTATTTTGTTGGTAAGTATTTTTCAGGCCATCATATCTGCACCAAATCTAGCCTAGAGTCCAGAGCATGCACTAATGACCAGATGCACACAAAAAAAACAAATGCACCAAAAGAAAAAGAAAAAAAAAAAAGACAACAACAACAACGACAACAAACAAATCCACCAACAATGGAAAGCATTAAAAGACCATGAGCAAGCAAAATACATTTTTGTAGATATGGATATCAGTCAATCTTTAGAAAAAATGATTACCTGGTTTTCAGATGCCATTGTTGCAGCTGATTCAGCCGAACCTCCTCCCAAGATACCACCAACTAGGCGGCCAGGTAGCCCTAGTACTCCACGAACAACACCTTTGCCTGCACCATGTTGAGCAACACCAATCCTTTGCTTGTCTTCATCAGAGAATCCCAGCATGCGAACCATAAGATCCAGAACCTGCCCAAATATATAATAAAAATTTCTGAGAGGACAACTACTTCAACCAGCATGGAGGAGTAAGCAATTAGCTTCCCCAGCAATAATAGTCAACATGAGACTGCTGTAGGCCAGTGGAATTTATGCGGCCAAACTGTCTTAAGTGGCTGCAGGAAACAACTGTCAAAGTCAAGATCGTTTTCAGTGAAAGGTCCCCACCTCAATCTAGTATGTTAACAAATGTTTAACTTCTGAGTCTGGGATGTCAATCTAGTAAATGTATTTTCTCCTTTTAATAGTTCTTTATATTATCTTTTTCCGCTTTCCCCTTTACTTTCCTTCCTTCCACTATGGGCTCATTTCTTTTAGAATATTCAACTTGGAAATCCAGACCATCTAAGGGTGTGTTTGTTTTAGGTGAAAATCATTTCCGGCAATGCTTTTCCGGAAATGCGAGTGTTTGGTTGGTCCGGAAAATAGAATTTTCCCAGAATTGATTTCCGTTAACCGAAAAAAAAAGGCTTTGACTACGGAAATGAATTTCCGTTCCTATTTTCACTTCAAATGAATTCCGGAGAGAGAGAGAGAGAAGCACGCACGCACCGTTCGCACGCACCAGCGCCAATCCGCGCCGTTCGCACGCACCAGCGCCGTCGATCGCGATCCGAGATCGCGCCGTCGATCGCGATCCGAGATCGCGCCGTCGATTGCGATCTCGCCTTCGCGCCGATCACGATCGGCGCAGTGCTTCGCGAGATCACGATCGACGCTTCGTGAGATCGCGCCGTCGATCGCGATCTCGCCTTCGCGCCGATCACGATCTCGCGAAGCGTCGATCGCGATCGACAGCGCGGTCGTCGGACTGGAGCTCGCGAAGCACCGCGCCGTCGAACCCAGTCGAGCGTCGATCGCGATCTCGCCCCTCGTCCGGGTTTTGTCCGTGTTTTTCTGGGTTTGTCTTTTCCTTCTTCTTTTCCAAACACCAGAAAATATTTTTCAGAAAATTTTTTGAAATGCAACCAAACACATGAAATCATTTTCCTTTCCGGAAATGCTTTTACACGAACCAAACACAGCCTAAAATGAGAACTTGATAATCATCCAAGGCCTTGGTGATATCCAGATAGAAGTCACCCAATTATATACCTCACTAACTTTGGCATGAGCAATTTCGCACATGTTGGGAACAGAGATTCATTCCCAGCGTGCATCCTGAAGGAACTGTAATCTTATTATGAAATAAACATACCTCTTTGCTGTGATTTCTTTGGAAGTAGGTCACCAGTAACTTGATCACAATGCGCCTGCCAAAATTTACCAGTCATATTATTATGTGTATACAGTCTCCACCTCACACGAGGCAATGTAGTAGTGAAGATAATGTGTTCATATACAATAATAAAATGATAACCAATGTTAAATGGCAATAATTTTAATTAAAAATTTAAACCTACTAACCTGTCAACAAGATAATCTGAATCCATTGACATCCGATTAAGCCTTGTCATACTCTGCTCAAGAGCACGCCGTACTTTTGCATTGTCTTCCTCAAGTTTATTTGCTCTGCTTTTCCATTCTTCTAGCATCTTTTCAGATTGGGAAAGCTTGGCCAAAATTTCTTCCTTCTCCTCCTTTGATACTTCTGCCCGTTGATCTGCATCCTAAAGATGACAAAGGAAAAATCATTGTTTAAAAGAATAGACCATTAAGAAAACTATAAAAATAAGTGGTTCAAGATTTAGAGATCCAACCAAAGGTTCAACTAAAATCAAACCGTACCACCATAAATAATTTAATTAACAATCATTTCAGGCTAAAATCCTATTACATTCTCTAAGTTTGGACCACTTCTAAATTGATCCTTGGCTATGAAAACTAGCAATTTACACCATCAAATATATCAAGAATTTCAATGTGCCCCTTCCATCAACATCCGTTAAAATCTTGGACAAAATTTAGTTACAAAATTGGTTGTAACCTAAGACTACAACTTTACTTAATAAAATAAATATTATTTCATATTTTAAAAATCTAACCGTTGAATTGCATGTTCTTTACATTCTTAATACACATGTTAAATTTTGTATCAATTGAATATTATTTACTATATAATCTATAAACTTAAATTTTATGCATAATTTTAAACTACAAAAACTTGCAATTTAAACAATTTATTGATGACATAGCTATTGATCTTTAATTTTTTATAAATTTTGCAAGCATGGAGGATATAAGAAGATATAATCCAATGGTGGATTTGTCAAAATTTATCTCCAATAAAAAAATATTGAGTAAGGTTGTAGCCTAAAACTACAACTAATTTTGGAGCTAAATTTTGTCTTACAGTTAACCACCCACAAATGACATCATTTTAAATAGAAAATAGAAAAATGACATCATTTTCGAGTGGGTTAACAACTTACAATGGAAATGTGATAGATCATAACAAAAGGAGCACATTAACAGCACAATAATAGTCAAGGGTATAAATTGCAAGTTTTGAAAGTCAAAGGACCAATTTGAAAGCAACCCCAAACTTAAAAGTGTGTATAGTGCATTTTTGCCTTAATTAAAATGAAAGTAGAGGGACCGATTTCAAATGACCCCAAACTTAGAGGTTGTAAAGTACATTTTAGCCTTAATTTATTTATTTATTGATTAGAAGGATTGTCAATAATGTTATTAAAATTGTATTTCACATAAATATGTATATATAAAGTTTTTATATCATTAGTGAAATGGCACCAAAAAAATTTCTTAAATTATATATAACTAATAAAATGACCTTGGCCAATAGTCACTCATCACCACCAACGCCCCCCCACCACAACACCCCAACCCCCCCCCCCCCCCCTCCCTCCCCTCCCCCCAACTCTCCTCTTGGTCTTTCCCTTTCATTCAAACTCAACATTAAAAGCTGTGAAAAGGAAACATCCACCCTAGTTATAGAGCAAACATGCCACAAAAAACAAAGCAGTGTTACAATTTGGAAAGAGACTGGTTAATTCAAGATCCACTAAACCTTAATGTTCTCAGCAACCTCTGTCTCTCTCTCTTTCTCCCTCATATATTCCCCTTTTCCCTTTCTTTCTCACTTGAACAACCAAAGCTGTGAAGATAAAGGTCCACCCAGGTTAAAGAGCAAACAGGCTATGAAGAACAAAGCAGTGTTAAAAGTGTGTATGAGACAGGTTAGGATCTTTTCTGAATGAGCCAGATCTTGGGGAATTCCAATTTAATTGAGAAGGGGGATGGGGTCTTTGCGGGGATGATTTGCATCTAAATGTTGCTGTTATCTGACCTTTTGCAGGTGATGAAAAAGTGAACAACAAACCACGTTTTGGACCAAATTTTAAAAGGGACAAAAGTTTTCCTCCAAATTGATTTGGAGGAATCTCCTCCAACCCATTACATGGTGGTTCATAGGACCATCCATGTGTATTAAATTACATAATTCATTACTTCATCTAAAAAAGTTACATTGGCTATTAAATAGGTTGTGTGGCTAAAAGTACACATGTATTAAATTACATGATTCATTAAATTATTTAAACAAGTCACATTGACTATTAAGTAGGTCATGTGACTAAAAGTAAGTGGATAGTCTTCTAAATTGACACGTAGTATATAGGGGGAACTTTCCTTCATAATGGTTTGGAGGAAAACTTTGTCCTTTTAAAAATTCTACTGTGTTGGATTCTGAATTCCCATTTTTATTAATATGAACACCAAAATTTCATGTTAATCAGATGTTATTTATTATTCGATTCATAATCTAATGTTTTGTGAAGAATTTTAAGTTACGAAAAACTTTTATCATTTTCTAAATAAAATAGTTATTGATCTCTAAACATGTTTATATTTTGCAGGCCAAAGTATAAGTAGACAATATAATTAATGAAGGACTTGTCAAAATACATATCCAATAAAAAACAACTGAGTGATGTACCAATACTAAAAGTTACACCAAGTGTAACTTGAAACCAACCAATACATATAATATAATCGAGAGATATATATATATATATAGTAATTAATTTATTAGAAGAGTGTAATACGAGTGCAACCTATATACACACTGGAAGTTTGCAAAAGATACACCAACAACAATTAATTAAAATTAAAAAAAAAATAAAAATAAAAATAAAAAAAAATTAGCGAGTTGCATGAGCTCATTGTGGCGTCCATAGTAGAAAGTGCACACCAGCTAGCTTATAAATGAAATATAACAATGACTTTATGAAACAAAATCATAAGACTGGAAAGAAGGAATCCTTACTTCATTTTCTAAATAAAATAGTTATTGATATCTAAACATGTTTATATTTCGCAGGCACTGAAAGTATAAGGAGACAATATAATTAATGAAAGACTTGTCAAAAATACACATCCAATAAAAAAATATTAAGCGATGTACCATTACTAAAAGTTACTTGAACCCAACCAATACATATAATATAATAGACATATATAAAGTAATTAATTTATTGGAAGAACATAATACAAGTGCAACCCATATACACTGGAAGTATACAAAAGATAATATAAATAACCAGTTGCATGAGCCCATTTATTGTGGCATCCATAGTAGAAAGTGCACACCAGCTAGCTTATAAAATAAATATAACAATGACTCATGAAACAAAATCATAATATAGGAAAGAAAGAAATCTTACTTTCAACAGCTTGGAAAGTTTAGCTGCTTCATCTCTTGCCCGTGCCAAATCTCCTTCTAAATGTTCCTATACATACAATAATCAAAGCGAAATAAAAACCATGACCTAGAGACAGCATGGCTATTACCAACATGTCTGTGAGTTTCTAATGGTTACAACCCCCAAAATCACACACACACACAAAACAGAAAACAAAGTATTCATTTGTTTACCTTAGCTTCAATTTCTGCATAGTACTGGCCAAGAGCAGTTTGAAGATTAAGAAGCTCAACATTTTTGGCATCGATAATGGCTATACAGTTCGAAAGTTTTTTATTCAGGTCATCAATAATATCCTTTGACTTCAGAATTTCATTGTTGTTGGACATCTTAATTTCCTCCTGACTCGCAATGGCCTGCTTCAAAGCCTTTTCCAAACGTAATATTTGAGCCCTTTGATGTTCATTATTTCCTCGGAGTTGTTCAATGATTTTGCTGTCCTCGTCCATCTTTTCAGATTCTTCAAATTCCTATATTATTTAAACAAGAAAACTACATTTAGCTTTGGCTTCGGAAAGTTTTAAAACTAGATATATTGAGAAACAGCCAGAGTCTACTAAAGCAATGAAAAGTGAAATTGACACAGCCAGAGTAAAAGTTAAACATCCAGACAACAGAAACATTGACAGTCTATAAATGTAAATTAGAAACATTTCCATGCACACAGATAGAAGGAAATATAACACCAATGCAGTAAATACAAGCTCAAAATAAGAAGCTTGGTCATTAAAAAATCAAATATTGAAGTCCTAGTTAAAGAAAGTATACTGAAAGAGCCAACCACTGTATCAACTGCTTATTTCTTCTAATTATTACAAGTGATGCAGCAACATATCATTGGTATTAAAATATGAATGGTCCTTACATATGCCTCTGATCATTCAGGCCACCCAATAATATGTCATCTTAAAATAGAGATGAAATGCATGTAAGAAAGACTGAAAGAGATTGTTCCACTGCATGTTATCCTCAATTTTTTCATTTTGATACCAGTGATAAGTGCTAACAGTTGAAGCTTTGTAAAGCATAATCAGTAATTAACCCCCCAAAAAAAAAAATCAATATAAAGATTCACCAAAAAAATCATTACAAAGAAAAATTAGGAAATTTCACATTGCTTATAACTAACATGTTAGTGCAGTTGAAAAAATTGGGTGGATTTTGCTAGATATAATTAAAGACTTAAAGGCATGTGACCTTTTCTAACAAATGCTGCTTAAGGCGGCCCAATTCTTGTAATGCTTTGTCCCTTTCACGGCGTGTTTCCTTTAAATCTTTATCCAGTTTTTGCAAACTTAGCTCCATTTCTTCCTTTCCAGGGAAACTTCCAAATGAATCTTCCATCTGTGAAGAACAACAATTAATAATAACTCATTTACAAGGCAAGGAGACAATACAAGTGCATATCAAAAATTCACAATGATGTAAAATATTTCACTTAACATCATTACAAATGGGGGCCCAGCAAACATGACCTGCCAGAAAAGGTCACAAATACTCGCTAGAGAGGGGACAGAGAGTGAGAACCATCTTAAGCACTAACAGAAAAGTAAGGCATTGTGTTCCCAACAATTTATATACCTCATTCACAATAGTTGGATGCTTAGTCAAAGACTCTGAAGGACCTGACAATACTTTCTCAGTTAAAGAGTTCCTGCTCATTTTCAAAGAAACCTCCAGTTCATCTTTCTCCATCTATACAATGATATATAATTTGAGTGGATTCAGGGGCTCATCATTTAATAAAAAGCAATATAAAATATTTTGAGTAATACGATACAATTCTTCACAAGTGAAACACAAGCTAATGATACACAAACTACCAACCTTAAGACTACTGTTTTCCTTTTCCAGGCTTGCAATTACTCTTTTCAAACTCTCCAAAACGTCATCAGTACCTTCATCCTCCCGTCTATTCAGCTCCATTTGCAGTCTTTGTATTTCTGAAATTTTCTCACCCAGTTCATTACGCAATACACTCATTTCCATGGAGGTCTGCCAACAAAGAAGATTACATGCCATACCAAAAGCATAGCTTAGATGCCAAAAACAAGACAAAATAAAATTAAGGAAATAAGAAATACTCAAATACGCCTGATTGCTCATGACATGCAAGAGGAAAACATCCCAACACTGTTAGACACTAAGACTACATTTAAAAAATGTATATATATCTAAAACCCTATTTCTATGTGTAAGTGATGCAAGAGTATGCTGACAGCAGGGGTCATTCACAAAAAATTATATCAGTATATATATGTTATACAGACCCTAAAATTACCTGTTAAAGAAACATCCTAAATTTCTAAGTGTAAGCCCAACCAAAAAAAAGGTCTGAAAATTTGTCAAAGAAAACTGAATATAGAAATTCAATTTAACAATTTGTGCATATAAGATTGTTACATCTCTAGTTTTATAGATGCCTTTTCCAGAAATATTAATCAAGCGCTAGTCAACTAGGAAATTATATTTAATCTAATGCTATTAAAAATTAGTATATTCTGACCACCTTCCCCTCTCCTCTTCCTCCATCTCTCTATGTCCCCAACATACCCCTAGTAACTTTAAACAAAGTAGTCTACATATTTTTCCCTTTTTAAACAAGAATTAGACAATTCCAGTACCTAATACTTAAAAACAAACTGAACATATGAAAGCGGGGGTAAATGATGAGTGCGCTATCGCCTTATAAATGAAAATCAAACAAAGTCAAAAGCCTATCAAGCAAATCATAACCTGATTTCAAAACTCACTTTGTCTCTGTCTAATTTTAGTGATTTGAGTTCCTCCTGGAAAGATTCATTTAATTTGTGTTCCTCTGAGAATGGAAAAAGAAAAAATCAGAGATATTAAAACAACTTGTGAATAATTTCTGAATCTTCAGAAAGCACAAATGTACCATGTAATTTTGACTGAATATATGCCAACTTATCACGTTCTTTTTCAAGTTCCATCCTCAATTGTTTTATCTCAGTATTAACTTGCACTCCTGCAGTGGACCTATTGCTCTCTTCTACTGTATCTGCAAGCAACTAGAATGCATTCATATATCTGCCGTCAAGTTCATTCATTATTAAAAATAATAAAGGGTAAAAAGTATTAAAAAGAGAAAAGAGTAGAAATGAATAGACAATTGTAGTATCAAGATCCAACCAAAACTAGGGAACAGAGAACACATATAAACTAACTATGAAGTTGCTCAAACTTCCTCAGAAAACTCAAGTTTTCAGAATAAAAGGTGCAATTACCTTCTGACCATTGTGTGTCTGGTTTCCAGCATGAGTGATTCCATTGCTTATTCCATCCTGACCATTGTGTGTTTGGTTTCCAGAATATCGGTTTTTCACTTGAGTTGTGAATTTATGTTGTCGCTTTGGTGATTGATCAGGACTTCCCTGCACAAATTCAAAATAACCCAGCCACCATGTCAAATCATTTTTTTAACTAATAAACAAAAAATGTGATTTTTTTAACAAGGTGGAAGCACTCTTTTTTTTTTAGTAAATAAAAGAATTCATTGATTAAAATGGGCGAGGCCCCAGTACAAAGGAAGTATAAACAGGACACTCTAAAAGATTAAAAAAGTCAATGCACATGTTTAATAAATAACGGGATAAATTTGAAATAATTATTTAAGGACAATATAACAATCAAGTGATCAACTAATCATATAAAATTGAAATATAACATTTTATATAATTGTCATGTTTTACAAAATATACACAAATATGACATTCAATAATTATGAAATGAAGTAAATGGTTGAATCACTATATATATAAAGAGAGAGAGAGAGAGAAATGGGTTCATGTTACACATTTTTTACACAGTATATTTCTAAGAGATCTAATCATTGAAAAACATTTCTGCCCATATCATTATTAAATATTTATTACTGTCTTCCACCTCAGCTTACCAATTAATAACATGTTTTTTATCTCTTATTTATTAAATTTAACCATCTAACGTTCAGAGAGATAGGGGAAAAAAAAACCCGTGTATGACAGAATTTTGATCAAAGAAGTTTTGCACTAGTATTTTGAATGGACTACAATCCACAGAACACGATTTAGTAGTGTTGAAGGTTTATTGTGGGAAAATTAGTATTTTTCACTCCTGGAAATATTGTGGGAGTATTACTGTTGAAGTGCAAACCCCCATCCAATTTTACAACTTCAATAATAAGAGGGCTAAAGTCTTAAAACAAATGAAAATAAAACAAAAAACAAAACCAAAAAAAAAAAAAAAAAAAGAACTAAAAAGAAACTTGCACTCAATCTAATTACTGTGCACTCCTTATGATCTCTTCTTCCATATCAAATACGATAACATGCCTCTTCGACATGTAGCAGTTACTGTGGAATGCCCCAACTTTGTTAACTAATGACTTGTTGGTCTACTTATTCACATATAATACTGTACTAAACTAAACATCAAATATGAAGTGCATATATGTGTGCATTATAGGCAAACTTTGGGAGACCGACAACAATGGTGAATCCTTCTCATCGCTTAAACTTTGGGAGTCGTAAAAAATAAAAGAGAGAGAGAGAGAAGAAAGAACTTATCAAAAAAAAGAGAAGAAAGAGGAAGTAGTAAAAATTAATTAAAAACTAATTAGGTTGGCTGGCTAGTAATAAATGTTTAATGATGACATTGATAGTAGTGTTTTTCTAACAATTAGATCTCATAAAAATCTACGGTTTAAAAAATATGTAACTTTTGTGGAGTTACACTAGGTGTAACTTGAACCCATCTTTTATATATATATATATACACACACACACACACACTCTTGTACAAAACTTTAAAAAAGTGTAACAAAAAAGTTCACTTCGTGAGCAGCCAAGTTGTAAGGTTGTGCTTTGTAATTCTCATTAAAGATACTCAATATAGTGAAATAAATCTTTCTATCTCTGTAGACATAGATAGGCATATTGTCAAACCTAGGGCTGTCCAGCGGGTCAATTGACCCGATCAAACCGACCGGATCCGCCCGACCCAAAGCCCAACGGGTGGATCCGAATAGTATGGTCAGTCGGATCCGGGTCATGTGCTGTAAAAAACCGAAACTTCAGTTCGGGTGGTGGGTTAAGTAATTTTAAACCCATAACAACCGACCCGACCCGCTCATAAAATTTAAAAGGAAAAATATACCATTTTTATGCTTACCCGAACACATCTCTCTTTCTCTATGCTCTAATCTGTCTTTCTGAGCTCTCTCTCAAACTCCTAACCCTAGCCTCTGCCTTACTGACGCCGTTGCCAAGTTTGCCCTATTGCCACCGTAGCCAAGTTTTGCTCAAACCCACTCCCTTGAAGTAAAGCCTCCCGCCGTGGCCAAGTTTTGCTCAAACCCCCTCCCTTGAAGTAAATCCTCCTCTAATTTGCTTTGATCTTGTGAAAATCTGATGGGTGGATGTACTGATATTGTGATGGATGTAGACATGCAGTGATGGATGCGGTGATGGTGGGAGGAGGGAGGGGTGGCGATGGCAGTTGGGTCTCCTCTTTCTCTCTCTTTCTTTTAGTCTTAGGTCTGGGTCTCCTCTTTATCTCTCTTTCTTTCGGTCTTAGATTTTGGCTTTGCAGTATTTTTGGTGCTATTTGGTTTTAATCTCAGATATGGGTCTCCCCTTTCTCTCTTTATTTCAGTCTCAAATCTGGGTTTGTGGTATTTTTTGGTGCTGTTTGGTTTCAATCTCAGATGAGATTTGGGTTTGTGGTATTTTTGGTTTTATTTGATTTCATGTGATTTCTCTAGTTTTGGATTGTGGTTGTGACTTCTGATTTGGGTCTGATTTCTTCTGTGATGATCTTCAAACCCGATTTCACCCGACAGCTCCGACCAATCAATCGATGACCTGAGATATCAGGTTTGACCCGAATATTCGGTCGGTCGCAGGTCTAGTTTTCATACACCCGATCCAATCGGGTCGGTTGCGGGTCAACCCCAAACCCAATCCGAACCGACCCGTGGACAGCCCTAGTCAAACCATGTAAATTCTTATCTTTCTTCAATGTTCTCCTTATTCAAACCATTGAGTGATTACACAAAACCACTCACTGATTACACAACACCACTCGTAGTCTCCTAGAGAGGTGTGCTGGTAATGACCAATTACCAATTAAGTGTCAAGTCCTATTGGAAAGAGACCAATCTAACCAATAGCTAATTATTTATAACAAAAATAATAATAATAATCATAACAAGCAAAAAAAAAAAAAAAAAAAAAGCTGATTTCAATTTACAAGCCCTCTCCTTACTTTCACAGCAGCAATGGTCATCTTATGAAGGACATTAACAATGGCTATTATAGGCAAAATTGTAGGCACACATTCATTAAATAATGTCAAGGACTCCACTATATGTGTACATCTTAGCTAGAAACGTTAATGAATAAAGATTCCTCTTAAGTGACTCACTTCATAAGATAACTCTGCTTTAAACACTAATTTAAGGGCATGTCTAGCCCCAAAAAAAACAAAAAACAAAAAACAAAAAATTACATGGTAAGGGTAAGGGGAGGTTATGGAGCAAAGCCATACAAACTTTCGCCTAAACATAAGGTTTGGTGAACTACAAAGCTGACCGGCTTCTCTTTAAGTCATAGTGTGTCAAACACCTTTAACATACAAACAAAGATTACCAAAATAGTGTAAAATAGCACAACATTGTCTAAAAAGCATATTAAACGCACAAATACACAATAGACTTCATTTTACTATAAATCAAGTACCTCATGCACATTAACACCATTTAATAATGCTTTGGCACTTTCACTTCTAGACGCATTCATAGCTGCATTTGTTGCATCCAAATTTTGTTTTAGAGAGCCATTTTCTTTACTCAATCTAGAAATCTGACCCTGTCAAATGGGGGAGGGGGAGGGAAAAACTATAAAATGTCAAAGGGATTTAAAACAGTAGTTTGAAACATATTTGGGATAAATATTGAGATTCTTGAAATCATTAGAGTACCTCTCGTTCTTTCAACAAAGCTGCATAATTAACTGATAAAGCTTTAATTTCTGCTTCAGATTCCTGTAATCTCTTGATTTCAGCTTTGTACCCTTCAATCTACGATAAAGGAAAAAAATATAATGGAACAACATATCAGTTAAACCAAGTACTCCGGCTAATAAACAACTCTGCCAGTGTCTGTGCTTAGTGTCATATGTTTTGTTCACAGCCAATACGAAGCCCCAATAAAAGAGAAGAGTTGTGATAGGTTGTCAGTTAGAGTAAAATTTAGCCACTTTTTAAATGAATTGACTACAGGATACAATTTTTGATTGGTCTCGGTGTTGGGGTTTTACTGATTGTTCCTCTCTCTGAGTATATGTTTTTTCTTAAATTAGCTTCCTGATTTCCTTCTTTTTTCTTTGTTTGTTTTTTCCTTTTCCTGCTGTTCATCATCATGAGCAACGTGTTTTTTTTTTCCTTACTATTCTTATCAATAATATTTCTCTGATTATCTACAAAAACAAATACAATTTAGGATGTCCCCCACTGGCAAACACACTACATCAGACCCCGGATTCAATGAAAAGTGGGCCAGGTTAGCTAGGTCATTCCCTGTAAGTGACAAGCTACATCATTGCTCAGGAAAATATAAAAGTAAAAGCAAGGTACAGACAGTCTTATTTAAGTCTTAAAGAAGACATTTTTGAGATTAGGGGGATAAGGGATAGAATTTGTTAATAAAACTTTTTTTAGGAGAAGAAAAAAATAATATAATCGGTGGATACACTCCTCCAATAGGTTTGGAAGAATCCATTAAGAAAACTTTTGGAAGGAAGTGGCTAGTTGTATTAAAAGAGTGACTAAAGAAGTACTCGGATAATCTAAAGAATGTGGACAACCAACTAAGGAGACTTGGTGTTGGAATGAGGAGGTACAAACAACAGTAAGATCAAAGAGAGAGAACTATAAAAGCCAACTTAAATGTAGAGACGATGCATGCCACTCATTCAAATTATAAAGTGGCAAAGACAGAAGGGAAATTAAACGCCCAATGTTTATGATTTATGATGAATTATTCGGAAAGTTGGGGACGAAGGATGGACAAAATCATTTTTGTAAACTTGATAAGACAAAGGAAATGAAAACAAAGAGACTTGAATTATACCTAGTGGATTAAAGATGAAGATCAAAGAGTGTAAGTAAAAGAAGAAGAGATTTAAGAAAGATGACTTTTTAAGGGAAGCCATATAAGAGATCGGAGTGAACTAAGTAACCCAAGTAGGGATAGATACTGTAAATTTTTTAGAAGAATTAGGATGACCAAATTAAAGGACGCATTATGAAATTCCTACTGAAATTTGGAAGTGCTTGGTTTGACAAACGTTTTCAATAAATACCTAATGAGTGAAGGAGAAACACTCTAAAAACTATATACAAGAACCAGATACTGAAAACCGTCCAAATTCCGTGGAATTTAGCTTATGAGTGACACTATAAAACTTTGAGAAAGAGCAATTGAACATAGGTTAAGACATGAAGCAACAACATTAAAGAATCAATTTGGTTTTATGCCAACATAATTTGCCATGAAAGTTATTTCTTATGGAAAAATAAAGAGAAGCTATTTGGTGGGTAAATAGAGAAAGTATGATTTTTCCACAAATTCCTATTATTATAGGTTTGCATCTAAGGATCAATAATAAGTTCATACCTCTTTGCACTGGTTATGGATGGGCTCAGAAAATTAGTTCAAGCTTGGTGGTTGTTTTTTCGTTATACTCCAACTAATGAAATATTGATTTGGTAAACATGATTCATACAACATCAATACATGAGAAGGAACGATTTAATAATGAAGATTTATTATTGACGCAGCTGCAGTACATTGGTTGGTTGATCCAATATCGGGATTACTCAGACTCAGTGCACATTTGCCGAGCCAAAGTTAGTACATAAAGATCCAAACTTGAGAGACCCCAAAATTGGAAGTTAACTCACAAAACTTCATCTATGGAGACTTGAATCAAAAAAATTAAAGGTTTGCTTAGATACCAAGCAAAAAGCAAAAAATTGAAAATGAATTGGATGAAATTGGAATCTAATTTTACATACAAAGCGAAATACAATGTGAAATACCTCGGGATTAAACGCTGAATCGATCCCATTCGAGAGGGACTGGGAGTGGGAATGCGCGAAAGTGTGTGAATTCGAATACGAATCGTGGAGTCCTCCATTGCGTGAGGCATAGATCCCGAGCTCCTCCTCCTCCTCATCGCCATCGTCGTGAACTTCGAGCGCGATCTTGCTCACTTTTTCTTTGAAATTTGCATACGAAGTCCACATCTCCTAATTCACAAACTCTGCTTATTTTCTTAGATTAAGAAATCGGAGCAGAAGAAATCAAATCTCAATCGGTTATGGCTATGGCTATGGCTATGGGAGCGAGCGAGAATTTGATTTTGCGGGAGTGGGAAACTTTTGGTAGATCTCATCTCATCTCATCTCATCTCATCTTTTGAAGAGAATGGGAATTGGTTTCCAGTTCCACGAATAAAAATAAAATAAAATAAATAGGTAAATATTTGAGGAAAGGACACGTTACGTTACGTTACGTTTCGTGACTAATCAAATTTAAGAGAGAAATATATGCTTCTCAAAAAATAAAAATTTACGAGATAAATCATAAATCTATGTTTGGCCCGTTAATGTAACTGAAATTGTAATGATTTGGATTTACTATAAAAATACAAATGTACTCCCATAAATAAATATATATATATTGACTCTCAAAAATTTTTTTTTTTTTTATTTTGCTATATATATATATATACACATAAAACAAAAACAACATCAAATTTGGAAATGGGGTAATTTGGTACGCTATGAGGTAAATGGTGATGAATATATATCTCACGTTTATCTCAAATGCCTACAGAAATGGAAGGCTAAATCGAGATGATTTTGTTCAAGAGGTATAAAATTGGTTATTGATTTTTTTTTTTTTTTGAGAATAGGTTATTGATTTTATTTATTCCTTCCGTGATGATGGTAAAGTCTATTTTATGCTTTTATACACACTTGTGTGTGTATATGTATATATATATCCTAGCCTACCAACTTCAATGTTATTTTCATTCTTATTTTTTGGTATAAGGTCTCATCACACTTCTAGCTTTCTAGTTATATATAGGGACCGAACCACTATTGGACTAGGGGGCCATGGCCCCCTAATTTTTTTAATATATTATTATGTGTACTAATTTAGTAATTTTATTTAATAAAATTATATTTTACTCCATTTAAACAATAAAATTGATTATTTTAAAAGTAACACTATACTCACAAACCTTTTTTTAAAAACTGTTTTGGTAGCAAATTTTTATTAATTTGTATATGGGCCCATTATTTACATCAGTTTTTTTTTTTACCTATTAATAACCAGTTATTACTTCAGCAATTTATTAAAAAACCTAATCAACCAATTTTATCAAAAACAAACAACCATACCCTTTAAAAAAATTCTAAAGAAAAAAATTTTTTTTCTTACCCAAAAAAAAATCAACAGTTAAGTAGTAGCAAAGTCAAAGGTTGAAACCGCCATACACAGTCAACAGTAAAACCGCCCCTCCTAACTCAAAGTTCTGGCTCCATCCCTGGCTATATAGGTGACTGAAAACGCATAAATATCCATGGACAATCGCTTAAACTTTAAATTGGGATGACTAAAAAAAAATTATATTAAACCAAAAGTAGTATATAGAGTTTTTGAGGAAACAGTAATACCTATTAGAACACATGAACACGAAAGTAGTATATAGAGTTTTTTAAATAGGCTTATAATATATTACATAACTAAAGTATCATTACAAAAGGGTTTAACCTTTGTAGTAGTAGCTTGGGGTTATAAGGACTGAAACTCTTACACACACAACCAATGTGGGATAAATATCCCTATTTTTTTTATTTTTTTGAGGAAACAATAATACTTATTAGAACACACGAATACGAAAGTAGTATATAGAATTTTTTAAACAGACTCATAATATATTACATAACCAGAGTAGCACTACAAAAGGATCTAACCTTTGTAGTAGTAGTCTGGGGTTTAAAAAAAAAAAAAAAAAAAAGAGAGAGAAGATTTGTATTCAATATAATATAATATTTGCAACTTTGCTACTTTTCTTAATTATTACTCAATTAGAGAAAGTTATTAATTAGTAAAAATGAATAGCAACAATAAGATTCATAATTAGAAGTTGGAAAATTATTGATCCGGAAGTACCATAAATGCGTACTCCCCCCTCTCACATGAATTGTAAGTTTCACCATAAATTTAATTAGTAGGACCCACAATTATATGAGAGGAGGAAGTATGTAGTTTTGTTACTTTGGGAGTACTCAATAATTACCCTTAGAAGTTGAGCTTTGAATTAGACTTGGACTTGGTGCTATGTCTCATCATACTATTGGTTATTTTGGTGATTGACAAATATATAAACATAATTAAAAATGTGCGTATACCTCAAATTGGGATTAATGAGAAATTTTGACAATAAACCTATTTAAAAAAATAAAATAAAAAATCCTTTTAAGCAAGCTAATATATACATACACACAATTACACTTACCTAAATCGCATAATGTTACATTATTAAAAAATTTTATTTTTATTACATTATTAAAAAATATTTTTAAATAAAATAACATTTATATATATATATATATATATTTATATTAATAGCCATAACTTAGAGAAAATTTAATTAGATTTTAATTGGATTCTCAATTTTACACCATGTGTACATTTAATTTTTATTTGGTACCAATTGAATTATTGATTGTAAAAATCGAAGAGTTTCAAATCCAATTAGTTTCAAATTTGGATTTCAATTGAAGTTCAATTTCTGTCATGTATCCATCTAAATTTTTTATTTTTATGGCAAGTGAATTATTAAGTGCAAAAATCAAAAAGTCTAAAACCAATTAAACTCTAAATCATATTGTGAGAGACAAGACACTATTCTATGAACCAAAACCTATGGTTTGGGGGCTAGGTTACAAAATGGAAAGGTGTTAGGCACCCATTTTGCCCGAATAAATTCCGGTCTTCTAGGCTTTAAATGATCATTTAGGTACCCATTAACATACAATGATGAGATGCAACGTGTTTAACTGATATATCTAAAATTAAATCATGAAGTGAGCTTTATGAATCTACTCTTTTTAGAACAAGAGGAAACTTTGAAAAAGACTGCATTCTAGATATGTTTTTTTATTTAGGAAGAAACACAGTAAGTTGAATGGAAAAATCCAGATTTGTTTTCATTATGAAAGGAAAGCATAAGATTTAATAAGAAAAATCCAGATATGGTTTTTATTATTGAGAAAACATGAGTTTTGATCGAAAAATTTCAAATCTGTTTTTTTATTATTTATAAAACATGAGTTTTGGTAGAGAAATTTCACATCTGTTTTTTATTATTTAGAAAACATAAATTTTGATAGAAAAATTTCAGATCTGCATTTTATTATTTAGAAGACATAAATTTTGATAGAAAAAATTCAGATCTGTTTTTTATTATTTAGAAATAATGAGTTTTGATGAAAAATTTCAGATCTATTTTTTTATTATTTAGAAAACATGAGTTTTGATAGAAAAATTTCAAATCTGTTTTTTATTATTGTTTAGAAAACATGAATTTTGATGAAAGAGATATAGATTCACAATGGAGACTTCTTAAATTATCTTAGATCTATTATGATGCATGAATCATGCAAACACATGAATATTAGTCATAAAATATGAAAGGAAGACATGAATAATCATGGATTTATATGCAAGCAAACATGTGAATTAAACGATCATGGCATTTTTTATGATGAAACAAAGATTCAGAATCATATAAAAAATTACTTTTCATATTGACATGGAAAGTATAGCTAGATACACATGCTCATAAAAGGAAAGAACACTCAAACATGCATATTAATAAAGGAGTAAAAGTGATACATGCATCAATTACATGAACAAATTCTGTAGGGGAATTACTTTAGAGTTAGAGAGAGTGAATATCTCTAAGTCCTAAAGAATTATCACTTAACAAGAAAGAAAATCTTAAAGTCAGACTTCCAGAGTTTCTTTAATGTTAAGGGGCAGAGGGGTGCTGAATTTTAGATTTTATCCTTTATTTATAGAGGTGTGTTTGCTTAAAAAATAAGTTAGGGTTGCTTAGAAAATCAGCATATACAAATTAGGTCAGGTTTTATCCCTAAAAAATCGAATTTGATGGGTCTAGACCTGAACTAATTGCATCTAGGCCCAATTTACAACCTGTGCCAATCAACATTGTGGAAGTGTCGATTGGCACTTGCCAAGTGCCGATTGGCACTACTTAGTGCTCAACCCAATTTCCTCTTCTTGTAAATTTTGGACTCTTTTTTGGGTGTTTTTCTAAGCCAAGAATCGTACTTGGATGTACTTTGAATTTGTATTCTTAATAAAACCCATTTAAACTTGATAATTAAATCTTTAAAAATAATTATCTTAGTTTCAACATTATCAGATTATTCCTTTTATTTCTATGCAACCAAACTTATTTTTAATCAAAACCACCAACCAATCACATAAATTTATTTAATTAATTTTAATTATTGACCAATCAAAATTAATTTCAACTAGTCGCTAACCCGTGCAATGCACGGGATAGTTAAATAGAAATTAAATATATTTATTTTGTTCAAGGTATTGACTTGAAAATATATGAAAATAAAAACAATTTGTTCAAAATAAAAGTTCACATAAAAATAAAAATAAACACAGAACTTGTAGAAACCTAAAACAACATAATTTCAAAAGATCACAAAAGTAATACATGTAAAATTTCATAAACTTAGAAGAGTAGGTGTTATCTATGCTAGTTAAACGTTTCTTTTATGAACACCACCACAAGTTGAATATTTCTTTTATGAACACTTCTTAGAAAATCTATCATTGTACATGGACAATTTTCCATTTGCATAGTCCATATTTCTATGGTTTATGAACTGGTTCTGCAACTGTGCATGTGAAACTCATGAGATGTTTGTCTTCTTGTCCTCATTTCCTCTATGAAAGCAGGATCATAATTTAATTGAGTTATCTACTTTTTATCAATGCTAAATCAAATCTTTCATACCTTTAGGAATATCAGTAACCCCTTCAATTAGAAAAACAATCCCAGTAATTTAAAGCAAAATCATCAACACCCTTTTAAAATGATTGGAATTTGTAAACCACTTTTAAATTAGAATCTATATTTGCTTAAAGGATTAGACAATGGTGTTTTTTCTCCAAAAATTTGTTACATATTTTCAAAAAGTCAATTCTCATTGCATATGATGTTGTTAAGAGTCACTAGATATGTTAGTAGTATAGTGTAAAATTTTGAGAGAATGACCATAAGAGATCCCGTGCATGCAATCTAATAATGTTGTAAAAATTTAAATATTTTTGCTTTCTTTCGCTAACAATGTAATTTATTTGAGATTCTAATTTGAACTTGATTTCCTTTAGCAACCAAATAGAATTTTTTTGGGGGGGGGGGGGGGGGAGAGAAAAAACGAATCCCAAACAACTATATAAAGAAGATGCCCAAATCCCAACCAAACTAAATAAAAACCTAAAACTATATGTATTCTATTGCTACACTTTCTTAGTAACCAAACATAAATCATTATTAAAAAAATTGCAATGGCACAAAAAGAGAGAAGGTTTAAAAGAAATCTCATATAATATGTAAAGGTACTCATCAAAATCCACTGGTAGTCCATGTAGAGAATACTAGTAGTCAACAACATTGCAAGGCTGCAAGTAATCTGCTATACAGATTAAGATCATTCCCCAAGAAAATTTTTATCTAAAATGAGAGAGAGGAATGGGAAGGGACATAAATCATAAATTTGAACATCTTGTTTGGACTACATGATCTATATTATTAATTTAAAATTTCAAAGTTTCCTGGCTTTCATATGAAAGGTGTTAGAGCCACACATCAAAAAAGTTAGGATTTTGAACATAATAAAGAATTGTATCAATGTACTACCATCTCTATCAAAATTTTAAGGAGAAAATATAATAAAATATATTGATAAAAAATAATATATATCAACTTTATAATTGATGTAACAGTTTCTCTAATGTTAAAGTGAAAAAATAATAATCACTACTAAAACAACTCAAAGATAAGAAAAGAAAAAAATTTCATTCCTAAATAGCATTTACTTAATACATTATAACATCCATACCATCTGGTCACCACTTCCATTATGGGTTATCATCTCTAACCACCCTTGAAATTTTGTGGTTGTCTATGCTTCTTGCCTAACACAGAATTTTGTTTCCCACCATTAAACAAACTTCACAACTTTGCAGATAATTCTTGTTATCTTTAGAGATCTTAAACCAACTATTTTCATTGTAGAAACCAAAATACACACTCAGTTGTTCCACCACTATAAACTATACAACAAACTGAGCTATAGCAAATCTTGGTAACACAAAATCTCATAAAGGATGTAAAAGCATATTCTAGAAGGTAAAAAACAACAAATTTTAATACATGTTTTCTTAAAGAATACAATCTAGAAGGTAAAAGCCAGTCATTCGTTTTAAGTTGGGGAAACAAAATCCATCATGGTTCAATTGAAAAAGCATAAGAAAAATGAGTGGAGTTCTTTACACTATTTATTTAAACCATTCATGCTATCCCTCATCCAAAATCATATATATCATACCTATGAACCTTTTATATATCATACCTACATATCGGATCATAACAATTTTGTAACCAAGGGCCTATTATTAACATTCAATACTTTACCATCAAATCTGAAGCAAAAACCACAGTAGCCAATTCCAAATCATGAGTTTGGGCAATTTTTGTTCAAAATTCTTTAATTGTCTAGAGGCATAAGCAACCTAGCCAGTCATTTTTTTACATTGCACAAAAATGACATTGAAAAAAGAAGGTCGACAAACACATCTCAACTTGATTAAATTAGTAACATAGCATCACATTCTTTGCTTATCTTCTTCCTTACCAATCTCCATGTAATATGACTCCTAGAATAACCAAAAAAAAAAAAAAAAATCACATAGGAATTTTATCAAACAGCCTATGTACATGTAAAAGAGATGGGGATACTAAACACATCCAGAGAAATAGTTGTATGCATGAGGAGCTCTGGACACCCATGTTAGGAAGAAGTAGTAATATTAGTCTGTAAAGATCCAAATTTCTAGTGTTTGTACTCACAATGTCAATCAAACATAATTGTTAAAATAGCATGCTAGCTTCAAGAATACAGGCCTATTGTCAACATCACATCCACCTAGTGTCTGGGCAGTATAATTGTGCTTGATGGGGCAACTAGTCCACAGCTACCTAAAAAGAGAAAGTACCCACTCCAAGTGGATTACCAGCTAGGCAGTTACTTCAAACCATCCCACTTGAGCTTGGAGAAGTTTAGGACAAAATTGTCTTATAAGTTAAAGACATCTGTCATCTACTCAATTATAAATTTTAAGGCTCTATTTATTAACCATGGCTCGTTTTTTTTTTTTTTTTTTTTTTTTTTTTAGAAATTGGATTTAGAGCTTACCTTGGCAATTGGCATCTTTGCCCTCTCTGAATCAATTAAGGAAAAATCAATATCAGCCATAGCAATCATCTGCATAAATGGGAGCATATCATCTGCAATTTGTAATATATAGTTAGCCTAATCGCATCTTGCTGTTGGGAAATTAGGTTTTGAGCAAAAAACAAAAAAAGTGTAAAATTCATTGAAAAATAAAGAATTAAAGTTGGCTTAGAGCCATGATATGATCATTAGTATAAACATAATATTTGCTCATATTTTGATTGAGTTTGCTAAAGGATTGCAAGCATTTGCAGATTTGCATGCACAATAATAACCAAATCATGTTGAAATAACAAACTTTGTCCTAGTGTGTGGGGGTCATTACTCATTAGTTTATAGTCTCAATCTCCATGTTAAAAACATACTTGTTAAAATCCAATAAAAATTGCATACAAAGAAAAAGGGAAAAATAAAGTCCAATACCAGAAATCCAATCCAGATGAAGAAGAAGAAGACAGGGAGACTCTGCAAAAACAAAAACAAAAAGGCAAAGCCCCTTTTTCAGTTTGACTCAGGAATTTTGTCAAACACTTTGAGGGTGAAGGGTTGGGATTTGTTCTCTTCTCATGTGATAAAGAACGCCTACTGGTTTCCATTATTTATTTCAAGCATTCCAATGATGACAACCAAAAAGGCAGCCACACCCTTAAGTGGGGGTTGTTCTGCCTCAGGGTGTTGGGGCTTCTCTGATTTCAATCAAAATACAGCCATGTATAAGAAAATATTCTCAAAACCAAACTCGAATTTCTCTACATACTCACCCCAGACTCAAATTAGCTACCAAAAAAAAAAAAAAAAAATTTTGATAGGGGTAGAACCCAACAACAAACCCGGTGGTAAAAACCCAGGTGTCAACAAGGTTGTGGGAAAGAAGAACTGAGGGTGAGAGAGGGGGAGAAACTGCTATGAGTGAGTGATGGGTAGCGCCGACAAATATAGAGTTAGAGAAGGGTGGTGCCAGAGAAGGTGGAGCCGTTGAGTTGTGGGAGAGAAGGACTGATAGTGGCTTGTGTTTTGGACTGATGGTGGAG
The DNA here is from genome assembly GCA_028535165.1 of Quercus tomentella. NCBI lineage: Eukaryota > Viridiplantae > Streptophyta > Magnoliopsida > Fagales > Fagaceae > Quercus > Quercus tomentella. Next base: position 49,085,604 of record JAPQVY010000156.1, read on the forward strand.
CTATTGAGCTGTGTTTTGTGTGTAGGGGAACAGAAGAGTGTGGGTCTGCATTTTGGAGGAAGGAGAGGGCAGAGAGCTGGTTTTGCGTGTTGGGGCTTCTCTGATTTTGCGTTTATGTTTTTTTTTTTTTGGTTTTAGAAAAGTTTTTTTTTATGGTTTTTTTTTTAATATTTTGCTGACGTGGAAAATTGTGGGAGTTTCAAAGGTTTCGGTTATATATATATATATATATATATATATATATATATATATATATATATATATATATATAGATTAATCACATGTGATTAGTTCCACCCAAATGAATGTATGCAGACCGTGAAAACTTGATCTTGTAATATCTTTCAATCCGACGGTCTGATTTTGGAACCAAGCATATTGTCACGATCGTTAGAATCTCAAGATCTTTTTATGTTATGTGATGAATGATTTAATGCATGAAATGTAATTATGATTTTTGGGTACTTAGAATGATCATTTTAGTCATCTTCCAAGATTAAATTATGGGTGCAAAATTGAGTGTCTACACACACACACACACATATATATTTATATAAAATATAAGAAACCATTACATATTTTAGAAATGTATGGTTTAAAAAAAGTGTAAGCTTATTAATTTTCAAGTGCATTTTCAAATGGAAAAAATTGTTTGGATATTTACTCTAAAAACTCCTTTTAAAATTCAATGCCTTGCTTATAGCAAGTTAGCTTGTTATCAAACTTCTCAAGGAAGAGGTATATGTTATCTTTAACTTCACCTTCTCAAAATTATGTATATATTCAAGTGTTAGTTTTTGATAGGTATGATAGAATTTCAGCCTATGACATTATGTAAACACCTCATTTTATACTCCTTATGATTCAAGCCTCCATTCCCCAATGACGATATCACTAGGAGGTCCACGACTAATCTAGGGCCTAATCATGTAAAATCTTTAACTTGGAGGATGTTTTGGTGTAAGAACAACTTGCAGGAACTCTAAGTATCTGTGTGCATGTTGGTAAGTATGCTTACGCATACTTCGAATATGTGCACGCATGTAGGGTTTCAAATGCCCTGTAAGGAAAGTTTTTAGTGTAAAATTCATGCAAAGTTAATCCTACATTGGCTAGGAAGAGCCCTGCATCCCTCTCTAATCACTATAAAAAGCCCCAAAGGCTCTATTCTCAAAATACAACGAATTCATTAGAGAAATAGTGAATAAAAGGAGAGTTCTTATTCGAAAACATCCTCAAGTTAAAGTTTACTTGGTTGGGACCTATGATGGTCTTGACTTTTGAGTTTTAAGCTTACTAACCTTCTAGTTTTTGTCTTGATAGATTGATCGAAGGAAATGATCAAAATTAAAGATCAAAGAGTTTTTGTGTTTGAGGTAAGGGTCTAACATTGTCAATGATAGAGCTATGTTATGGCTATATGGGGCCATGGCCCCCTTACCTAACAAAAAAAATGGAAAAACTGCATATATTAAACTTGAATGAGAATCTGAACCCAAGAAAAATTAAACTTGGCCCCCCGCCCACATAATCTAGACCTCTTAAACCAAAAAATGATTAATTCTATAGCAAAAATTAAGCTTGAGAGGGTTAATGACACCCAAAGAGAAAGCAACAGAGAAATACACATTCTCTCTCTCTCTCTCTCTCTCTCTCTCTCTCTCTCTCTCTCTCTCTCTCTCTCTCTCTCTCTCTCTCTCTCTCGACCCATTTCTCCAATCTCCCTCATAACTCAAATTGAATCTCACACAAGTCTATAGATTGGGAATGATGGGAGCTGAGAAGTGGCGATTGCTTCTTAGTCTTCACCATGGTTTTAAAAACCATTTTGATCGATTTTTAACAGTTATTCCGGTTTTACAAGACCAATTCTATGTCCGATTTTTGATTCAATTGGTTGAATCGGCCATTCTAGTTCAGTTTTTAAAATAGTGATCTTCACTCTTCATTGCCATGAGAATGGAAATAACCAAATTGTAGGTAATTCTATAGTTGCAACAATGGAGTGAGGAATATAATTGAAAGGAGTAAATATGTGGTGGAAATTGAACCTTGGAAAGAGGAAAGTATTGGGAAAATAAAGATTAAAAAGAAAAAGAAAAAGTTGGGTTAATTTTGATGAGGTGGCATGATGGTTGGTGTATACATTCAATTTTGCATCCATAATTTAATCTTGGAAGATGACTGAAATGATCATTCTGAATACCCAAAAATCATAATTGCATTTCATGCATTAAATTGTTCATCACATATCATAAAAATGATATTAAGACTCTAATAATCGTAACGATACGCCCAATTCCCAAATCAGGTGGTCGGATTGGAAGATATCAAGAGATCAAGTTTTCACAGTTTGCATGCATTTTGTGTGGGTGAGGCTGATCGCATGTGATTAATTGAAATTAATTTTGATTGGTCAATAATTAAAATTAATTAAGTAATTTATGTGATTGGCTATTGGATTGGATAAAAAATAAGCTTGGTTGCATAGGAATAAAATGGATAATCAGATAATAAGGGAATTGTTGATAATTAAGCTTTTAAAAAATAATTATCTTTTAGATAATTATTTTTTTAGATAATCAGGTGTTTGAAAAGTTGAAAGCAACAGGGTTACTAAAACCCTTAGACCCAAGACTAGTCCCAAACCCATTACCCACTAAATTTGATGTGACTAAGAGGTGTGCTTACCATTAAGGCCCAAGACATGACACTGACAGGTGTTATAATCTCCACCACGCAATTCAGGATTTAATAGACACAAAAGTGATTGCACCGCCTACAAGGCGAAATATCATCAACAACCCTTTGCCTAATCATAATTTTGGGAGGGGACCTAGGATTAATTATTTGATTCCTGAAGAAGAAGTAGAAGAGGACCCATTTGGTTTGATCTATGACATTCATGAATGCTTTATGTTAACTTGGGAAGAGTTAATGGGTATTTCATCTACAACAAGATATGACATATGGAGTGAGGATAATTTAGAAACCCCAAATTACCCAACATCCACATATGAGAGGAGACACTTTAAACCCTACTCAGATGACTTAACACCCACATAGGGGGGGAGACACTTCAAACCCCACTCAGATAACTCAACACCTATATAAGGGGGAAGACACTTTAAACCCCAAGATATTGAACCGAGTGACCCATAAAAAATTGCCCACATCATAAGGGGGGGAGACACTTCAAACCCCCACATTTAGAAATAAATAACCTAGTAGAAGCCCTGAATAAGGCAGCCCAACAGACACCCAATGAAGAGGATGAGGTTCTTAAGAAGCTACAGAAAACACAAGCAAACATATATGGGGTTTGCTCATGGCCTTATACAAACACCACTAGAATTTGGTGGATCTTCTTAATCAGATCCAAGTCCCTACAACCACCACTTCTCAGGATTTGAATGCTATGATTGGATCTATAAGTAGAGAGCTTACTATTTCCTATTCTAATAAGGATTTGACTAAAAAGGGGAAGCATCATAATGACCCGTTGCATATTACCATGGATGCTAAGGGAAAGAGGATACCAATGGTGTTGATTGATGATGAAAGTGCTTCGAATATGTGTCCATAGAAAACCACAAGCTGTTTAGGTTTGAGTATTGAAGATTTTGTGCCATCTGATCAGCATGTGAGGGCATATGAAAACAGCCAAAGGGAAGTTTTGGGGATAGTAACACTGGAGCTCACCATAGGGCCTATGGTTCAAAAGTTGGAGTTTCAAGTATTAAACATAGCTTCATGCTTCAATATACTGTTGGGGTTTATGCCCTAAAATCCAATTTATTGGCATGTCATAAATAATTAAGTTGTTTAATTATATGAGACTATTTATGAACTAATGAGACATTATCTTAGTCCATGAGATGCATAGTATGTGATTTATGTGAAAAGTCACAGAAAGATATAAATCACAAGTTCTTTGTAAACTCAGAATTTTAGTTCGTAGTCGGTGATGAAATTGGGCATTTCATCTGTGAAGACTATAACATATCAACTAAAATGATTTATCTTGATCATGGAAGTGGAGACTTCTAGTTGATATGTTGATATGTTTTAAGAGTTAAGACATATTGAACTAGACTGCTGTGAGATTTATTATTCTCCTAATGACTGTCAAATGAATAATAAATCTCACAACTTCTATTTACATCAACTCTAAATCCTAAGAGAATAATGGACCTAATCATGAGGTGTAAGTTGCTTTGATATATCAGGAGTGAAATCTATAAGTAACGATCAAAACCTCAGTATGTTGGGTAGCCGCATTTAGTGTTGATGGAATATATATTCTCAAGATGGAATTCATAATCTCTTAACGGAGATATAAAATATTCCATTGAGATAAGTTTAATGGGTTTGGTTATTCAGAGTATTGGGCCCAACCACTTTAGTAACTGAGTTACTAAAGTATATATTTATGAAATTGGATTTCATAAATATATAATGAATAACATTAAGGATTAAACCGGGTACTCAAGGATTAAGATATAGTAATCTTCAAAGTGGCAGTCTATATTCATGACTTTGTATTACTACGAATATTTTAATGAAGGGGTTGTATGTATAATAAAGTCTTGGGATATAATTTATTAATAAGGCCTAGAGTGCAATTATATTCTTGTAGTGGTATTGAATATAATTAATGGTAACTTTGGACTTGTCAAGAGTTGACAGAAAAGCCCAAGGCCCATTGGAGCTAGAGTCTTATTTGTTCCCTTTGGTCCCATCTCAAGCCCAAAAAGGCTAACCCAATTAGGTAATCAGTCTTTATTTAAATAAGAGTTATTAAATAAAGAAACTACTAGAATAGTTTTAACGTACGTATTATGAAAAGAAAAGAAATCAGTTTTTTCTCCATAAGGAGAAGAAGAAGGATTTTTTCTTTGAGAGTCTACGTACAAAAGACTGATTAAGAGACCACACATCTTGGGCACCATGTGGAATTGAGATGAAGATTAAAGGTATTCTCAAGTCGTGGTTTTGAAATTCACTGCATCAAGGTACGCTTTCTATTCTTTATTCTAGAATTCATGGTTACATGTTATCTTTCATGATTGAAGTAGATCCGTGTTTGTTGCTTTCGCTGTGTGTTTTGTATGAGATACAAAACCAGATTTTCCAACATATACTTCTTGGGTAACTATGGATTCATGATACAGAGGCTGTGCCTTTTTCCTTGCACCAAAAGGTTCGATTTCCACATGAAGGAGCTATAGTTACTATATATGGGGACACTCTAACTATCTAGTGGCCCATTTTTGGTATCCAATCTAAGAAGGAGCCTATAACCCTAGGTGGCTTTGAGATTTAGAAGCTTGGTTTTGAAAGAAGGATAGAAGAAGTTGAAAAGATTCCTATGGTTTTTGACAACAATGTTGTAGCTATGATGAGGAAGATGAGCTATTTTCCAGGGATGAGTCTAGGGAAGATCTTGAAAGGGCCAGCCATCGAGGCCCTAACAATTCCCACAGCCATGCCACTTTTTGGGTTGGCCTATAATCCTACAAATGAAGATTTACTGGAGATGGAATTTAAGAAGATGGCTTGTGCAAAAGCTAAGGCAAAGGGGCTTTCTAGCCCCTTAAAGTCTTTAAAGCTGTACACTCCTACGTTGAATGGGAAGTTGATCAAAGCTGGAGATTGCCAGCGTTATTGGGAGTTTCCTAAACCAAGATATGATCTGGAGTTGAAAAGAATGTTGCCTAGATTCGAATTATTCCTCGATCGTGACATAAAGCTTCCTGAAGTAAAGGAGAGAAATACAGATTGGGTCCCAACTGATTGGGCAGATTATATGGATCCTAATGCTATGACTACACTATTAGGTGATGCTATTTTTAACATAGATAAAGAAGAATATTGGGAAGCCTGTCAACACGTGCTAAAGGATCCTTACGAAGCAAGGATAGATGATGAAGAGAGAGAAACCCTTAGTGATGAAAATGAAGGTAGTTACAGTGGAGACAGTAACAGTGATGATAGTGAAGATAGTGATAGTGAAGATAGTAATGGTGGAGACAGTGACAATGAAGACAGTGACAGTAAAGACTATGGCAGCAGAGACAGTAGTACTGATAAGGGTGAACCCTCTAGTGATAGAAAAGATGAGGATGTAGGAGTCTTTTATGAAGATAATTCTTATGATGACGTGGACTATTACGATGAAGACATATAAGGTGACGAGGAAGTTGTAGGGTGAGATTATGGTGAATATCCTCATGGATGCCCTTCGGATTGGAGTTACATTATAGATGTTAGCCCAAATTCGGGCCCCCGATATGATAAGTGTGGTCAGGAGATCCTCGAATTTGGTTCATTTCATAACTTAGACTTTGGCTCATTAACTACATACGCTGATGATATAGATGCAAGACTAGCTGTGCTTGATAGAAATCTAATGATCCATAACTTCAGAAACTTAACCTTAGAGAATCTTGAGGATGAAGATGAAGGAATGGAATGCAGTGAGTCAGAGCACTTCCCCCAATATGTTCTCCCAAGCAATGAAAAGGGGCAAGATTTATTTGGAGAATGGATGCACAACATTGAATGATTGGACATCTATGTATTTGACAAGCCCGCATATATGGAAGTTGATGGGGAAGGTCCAGATTATATGGATGAAGACCCTAGAGTGCTGATGCTGAAAGAAGAAGGAACTCACTGGGAGCCAACTGCCATCACCAAAGTCATAACCAAATTGAAGAATTGGGCATGGAAAGGAGTCGCCCAACCCATGGAAGACCCTCTGGAGAAGACCAAGACTACCAAGCCATTTACCCCTACTAAAAGCATTATTTCCATCCCTTCTGTCTTTACTAATATTGCAATTATAGACACTCGATTTTGCACCCATAATTTAATCTTGGAAGATGGCTAGAGTGACCATTCATATACCCAAAATTTAGAGTTGTATTACATGCATTAATTCATTCATTGCATTTTATAAAAATGATCTTGAGATTCTAACGGTCATGACGGTATGTCCGATTCTTGAATTGGACCGTCAGATTGAAAGATATCACACGATTAAGTTTTCACGATCCGTATGCATTTTGTTTGGGTGGAACCAACCACTTTTTAGAACCTGAAAAATGGCTGAGAGGAGAACAAGACCAATCATAATCCCCTAACGATGGAGGGTGAGAAGAAGATTAATGAGAGGATAAACAAGATGGAAGAGATGATCCAAAGAGCCCGCAAGATGGAAGACCTCATGGACTACTAATCACTCTCACTTTTCCCCGATGTGAGATTGCCTCTCAAGTTCAAGATGCCGACTTTGGACAAGTTTGATGGGACTGGCTACCTAAAGTCCCATTTGAAGATGTATATGAGGGCTATGCAACCTCTGGAAGCAACTGAAAAGTTACTTGCTCAAATGTTTTAAAATACCTTGACTAGAGCCGCTTTCAGGTGGTTCCTCAACCTAGATGATGCTAGAGCAAGGAGTTGGGAGGACATTTGCCATGAGTTTCACAATCAATACAAGTACAACATAGAGGTGGATGTGACGAGGAGAGATTTGGAGACCACTAAGTAAGAGCCAAAAGAATCTTTCTTTACCTTCATTACCAAGTGGAGGTCCAAAGCTGCACAGATGGTGAATAGGCCAAGTGAAGAAGAACAATTAACCATGGTTGTAAAAAACTTATTGCTTGTATACCATAAGTATTTGTTTGCTCAATATTTTCTTAATTTTAAAGCTTTGATTGCTGTTGGAACCCAAATCGAGGATGCAATAAATAATGGCACTATAAAGAATGAGGCCCTACCAAGGTTTAAAAAGAATTTAGGATCTAGTTCTAAAACTGCAGAAGTTTCTAATATATACAAAAATGATCCTTACCAACTTATTGCCTCCTATTGCCCCCATGCAAATCTCACAAGGGCCGCCTTCAAGGCCTAAGAGAGAATTTCATGAGTTGTATATGCTTGTGAGTCAAGTGTTTGAAAAACTAAAAGCAAAGGGGTTGCTAAAACCCTTAGACCCAAGACCAATCCTAAACCCATTACCTACAAGATTTGATGTGAGTAAGAGGTGTGCCTACCATCAAGGCCCCGGTCATGACACTGACAAGTGTTTTGGCCTTCATCATGCAATTCAAGATTTAATAGACACTAAGGCGATTGCACTGCCTACAAGGCCAAGCATCACTAAAAATCCCTTGTCCAACCACAATTTTGGGAGAGGACCAAGGATTAATTGCTTGATGACTGAAGAGGAAGGTGAAGAGGACCCATCTGAATTGATTTATGACCTACCCGAGTGGTTTATGATGACATGGGAAGAGTTGATGGGTATGACATTCATTGCAAGGTATGATATATGGAGTGAAGATGCTACAAAAACCCCAAATTACCCAACATCCACATATGGGGGGAGACACTTCAAACCACAATCAAACTACCTAACATCCACAAATGAGGGGAGACACTTCAAACCTCAAGCAAGTTACCAAGGACCTACATATGGGGGGAGACACTTCGAACCCCAATCAAACAACCCAACACCCACATATGGGGGGAGGCACTTCGAACCCCAATCAAATGACCCAATATCCGTATATGGGGGAGAAGACATTTCAAACCCTAAGACATTGAATTAAATGACCCATAAAAATCTCCCACATCACAAGGGGGGAGACACTTCAAAGCCCCACATTTAGAGACAGACAACCCGATAGAAACCTTGAAAAAATCTACCCAACAAACACCCACAGAAGAGGAAGAGATCCTCACACAGCTATAGAAGACCCAAGCCAATATATCTTTATGGGGTTTACTTATGGCCTCCTACATGCATCGCCAGAATCTAGTAAACCATCTTAATCAAATCCAAGTCCCTACAACCATTACTTCTCACGATCTGAATGCTATGATTGGGTCTGTAAGTAGGAAACTCACTATTTCCCACTCTAAGAAAGATTTGACAAAGAAGGGGAAGCATCATAATGACCCATTTCATATTACTATTGATGCCAAAGGCAAGAGGATTCCAATAGTTCTAATTGATGATGAAAGTGCCTTAAATGTGTGTCATTTAAAGACTGTAAGTTGCTTGGGCTTGAGTGTTGAGGATTTTGTGCCAACTGATCAGCATGTGAGAGCATATGACAATAGTAGAAGGTAGGTCTTGGGAACCGTGTCACTAGAGCTCACTATAGGGAAAATGATCAAGAAGGTGGAATTTTAAGTCCTAAACATAGCATCGTGCTTCAATATGCTCCTTAGGCGACCATGGATCCATGATACAGAGGCCGTACCTTCATCCCTATACCAAAAGGTTCGGTTTCCGCATGAAGGTGCCATAGTTACCATATATGGTGATACTTTGACCGTACCAAAGCCCATTTTTGGTATTGATTTTGAGAAGGATCCATTGACCTTGGAGGGCTTTGAAATTGAAAAGCATGGGCTTGGAAGAAGAGAAGAAGAGGTAGAGAAGATCCCCATGGACTTTGCTTCCTACGCCAACAACAATGTGGTGGCAATGATGAGGAGAATGAATTATCTTTTAGGGATGAACTTAGGGAAGATTGTGAAGAATGCAACTGCTTAAGTCTCAAAAATCCTATAGCCACCCCACCTTTTGGACTAGGTTATAAACCTACTAATGATGACTTGCTAGAAATGAAGGTGAGAAGAATGGCCTGTGCAAAGGCCAAAGCAAAGGGACTTCCTTGTCCCCTGGAACCCTTAAAGCCCTATACTTTCACATTGAACGGAAAGTTTGTTAAAGCCAAAGATAGTCAACGCTATTGGGGATTCCCTGAACCGAGGTATGATCCTGAGTCGAGAACAATGATGCTTGGGTTTGAGCTATTCTTTGATTGCAACAACAAGGTTCCAAAATTGAAGAAAGAAGACACAAATTGGGTCTCCACTGATTGGGCTGATTATATGGACCCTGATGCAATGACTACGCTTTTGGGTGATGCCATTTGCAATATAGAAGAAGAAGAGTACTAGGAGGCTTGCCAACATGCATTGAAAAGCCTATATAAAGCAAGAACAAATGATGAAGATGAAGAAGGGGGAGAAACCCTTAGTGATGACGATGAAGGTAGCGACAACAAGAGTGATAGTAGTAGTGATAGCTGCAGTAGTAACAGTGGAGATAGTGAGGATGACGGCAACAATGATAGTGATAGCAACAATAGTGAAGATTATGATAGCCAATATAGTGGCAATAATTGGGGTGAACCCTTTAGTGATAGAGAAGATGAAGATGTAGGACCTTTCTATGAAGACCACTTTGATGATGACATGGACTATTGTGATGGAGATATAGAGATGATGCTGAAGCTGAACCTATAGATATGGAGAATAGTGCTGAAAGTGAAGAAAATGAGTTAGAAAATGTGCTAGAAACTATAGGAGATGAGGTAGAAATTGAAGATGAAAAGGCTAATGCTATAGATTATGATGATTACCTCTATGGGCGGCCTTCAGATTGGAGTTGCATTACTGATGTTAGTTCAAGGTTAGGCCCTCGATATGACAAGCATGGTAGAGAAATTCTTGAGCTAGGGTCATTCAATAATTCAAAACTTGGCTCACTGACCCCATACATTGAGGAAGAAGATGACATAGATGCTAGATTGGCCACCCTAGACAGAAAGCTAATGACCCACAATTTTAGAAACTTAACACTAGAGAATCTTGAAGATGAAGATGAGAGGATGGGTGGGAATGAGTCAGAATGCCTCCCCAATACATCTTTCCAAGCAACAAAGGGAAGCAAGATCTGTATGGTGAATGGATGGATAGTATAGAGCGTCTGGATGCTTATGTGACTGACAAGCCCACAGATATGAAGATTGATGCTGAAGGCATAGATTATATGGATGAAGACCCCATGGTACTGATGCTGAGGGAGGAAGGAACTCAGTGGGAGCCACCCGCCATTGTTGAAGCTACAACTGAGTTGAAGAATTGGGCATGGAAGGGAGCCGCACACCTCATGAAAGACTCTGTGGAGAAGATCAAGAACATTGTGCCAATCACTCCTGTCAAAAACATTGTTTCTATCCCTATTGAGTCTGTTTTTGCTAGTATTATCATTCCTGTTGAGTCTGTTTATGATCGTATTCCTATAGAGTCTATTTCTATTTAGTCTATTGAGTTTGTTGAGAACTCTTTTCATTATAATATGATTTCTGATTCTGCTTATTTGTTGGCTTTGAATGTTTTTATTTCGAAAATTGGTAAAGAAACTCTTAATAATAAGGAATTGAAATAAGGGCATGTAGAACCTATAAAAGAAGAAACCCAACCTGTTAACCTAAGAACTGATGATGAACTTGAGATGATACAAGTGGGGAATACCTTAACCTCCTCTGAAAAAGATGCATTAGTTGCCCTACTGACAGAATTCAAAGAGGTATTCGTATGGTCATACAAAGACATGCCTAGCATTGACACAAATATAGTGCAACACTACATTCCAACAGATCCAATCATGAAGCCAGTTAAGCAGAAGTTGAGAAGAATGAAGCCAGAATGGACTCTCAAGATCAAAGAAGAAGTCGAGAAACAGTACAATGCAGGATTTCTAAGAGTGGTCAACTACCCAGAATGGTTAGCTAATGTGGTTCTGGTGTCGAAGAAAGACGGGAAAGTGAGAATGTGTGTGGACTTCCAAGATTTGAATAAGGCTAGCCTGAAAGATGATTTTCCTTGCCTCACATTGATATCTTGGTTGATAACACAACAGGACATGCCTTGCTATCATTTATGGATGGTTTTTCAAGATACAATTAGATAAAGATGGCTCCTGAAGATATGGAGAAGACCTCCTTCATTACTCCATGGGGGACGTACTACTACAAGGTCATCCCATTTGGCCTTAAGAATGCTAATGATACTTATCAACATGCAGCCACTACTCTGTTGCACGATTTGATCCACAAAGAAGTAGAAGTGTATGTTGATGACATGATAGTGAAGTCCAAAGACCGTGAAGGACACATACCAGCTTTACGGAAGTTCTTTGAAAGAATCCAATTCTATAAGTTGCGGTTGAATCCCAAGAAGTGCACTTTGGCGTAACACTTGGAAAACTATTGGGCTTTATGGTAAGTTAGAGGGGAATTGAAGTAGATCCTAAAAAAATCAAGGCAATTATAGAGATGAAGCCTCCAAGGACTGAAAAGGAAATCCGAGGATTTTTAGGGAGGATATAATACATCAGTAGATTCAAAGCCCAACTCACCATGAAATATGAGCCACTTTTCCGACTGCTCAAGAAAAAGTTCCCATAGTATGGAATGAACGATGCCAAGAAGCTTTTGAGAAGATTAAGAATTATCTGATGAAGCCACCAATATTGGTTCCACTAGTGCTTGAAATGCCATTATTGTTGTATCTCACAACTACGGATACAACAAAGGGGGCTTTGCTCGCTCAGTACCTAGAGGAGTCTAGGAAAGCAAATGTGATTTATTACATTAGCAAGAAGACGCTGGCTTATGAAGAGAAGTATTCACCACTTAAGAAAACATGTGTCGCACTTGTATGGGCAACCCGAAAACTTAGACATTATATGCTTGCTTTCAAAGTCTTGTTAATTGCGAGAATGGACCCATTGAAATACTTGATGGAGAAGCCAGTACAAGATGGGAAGACGGGTAAATGGGTTATGCTTTTGTCAGAATTTGATATTAAATATGTGACTCAGAAGTCTGTGAAAGGTAGAGCAATTGTTGATCACTTAGCCCATTGTTCACCTAAAGAAGCTGAAGAAATCCGAGGAGACTTTTCAAATGAGGATATTATGGGGATAGAGCTAGAATCATGGAAGATGTATTTCGATGGAGCCACTAATCAAAATGGAAGTGGTATTGGAGTTCTCTTAATTTCTTCAAAAGGGACACACATCCCATTCTCTGGTAGGCTTAACTTTCCTACCACTAATAATGCCACTGAATATGAAGCTTGCATTATGGGGTTACAAGTGGCCCTAGGTCTTGGAGTGTAAGAGTTGGAAGTATATGGTGATTCAGCCTTGATAATTTCTTAGATTCAGAATAGATGGAAGATCAAGGAAGAAAGGCTAATGCCTTATCATGAATGTCTTAAAAAATGGGCCTCGAAATTTAGTAAGATTCAATACCAATATGTGCCAAGAATGCAAAATCAGATTGCAGATGCTCTAGCAACAATGACATCCATGATGGATGGACCTAAGGAGGATGAAGCTAGACTAATAGTGGTGGAACAAAAAGAAGAGTCAGCTTATTGTATGTCAAACATTTTACGGTATCTCAAGGACAGGACATATCCAAAGTCTGCAGACAAGAATGACTAATTGACCATCAGAAGATTGTCCACTAATTATATTATTTGTGGTGAGAGGCTTTACAGAAGATCATATGACAGAATTCATCTCCTTTGTGTGACTGCCAAGGAAGCATAGCAAATAATTGAAGAGGTTCATGAGTCAAGTTATGGGCCACATATGAATGCACACATGTGTCACGAATGATAATGAGACATGGTTATTACTGGACTACTATGGAAGCAGACTGTGCAACTCATGTTCGGAAGTACCATCAATGCCAAGTCCATGGAGATCTGAAGCACATGCCACCTATGCCATTACATACCATGACTTCACCCTAGCCGTTCTCTGCATGGGGAATAAATATTATTAGGAAGATTCACCCATCAGCATCCAATGGCCATGACTTTATACTTGTTGCTATTGATTATTTCATTAAATGGGTAGAAGCTGCCTCATACTAGGTTTTGAACTCGAAGAAAGTTGCTCAATTTATTTAGACTAACATCATTCATAGATATGGGCTACCACATAAAATTATCTCAGACAATGGGCTGCATTTCAAGGGAGAAACAGAGAAGCTGCTTCGATAGTTCAATATCCAGCACCATAAATCCTCACCCTACCGTCTTTAGACTAATGGAGCAGTTGAGGCTGCAAACAAAAATGTAGGGTGAATTCAGAAGAAAAGTACAAAGAACTACATGGATTGGCATCTACAATTACCCTACGCACTTTGGGGGTATAGGATATCAATTCGATCCTCCACTGAAGCCACTCCTTAATCATTGGTGTATGGGATGGAAGCAGTCATTCCCATTGTAATGGATGTTCGTTCATTAAGAACGGTATTGGAGAGTGAAATCCCTGAAGTAGATTGGTTACAGAGTAGATATGACCAATTATGCATGATGGATGAGAAGAGACCTAAGGCCTTGTATCACATTCAAGGTTATAAAAAGAGACTTAGGAAAGCTTTTGACAAGAAAGTAAAAACTAGAGATTTGAAGTTGGAAGATTTAGTGCTGAAAGAGATCGGAGCCCCGGTTCAAGAGACAAACGAGAAGTTCAAGCAAAATTGGGTAGGTCCATATATAATCAAGCAGATATACTCTGGTGGAGCAATAAGATTGATGTACTTAGATGTAAACCCTTTTACTGAACCAACAAATATGGATCAATTGAAGAAATACCACGTCTGAGGTGGTAGTCTAAAAACATCAAGTTTGAAGTGGTAGTAAATTATGTTATTTCCCTTCCTAGGTTCGGTACCAAAAAAAAAAAAAAAAAAGCTTGCTAGGCTGAAAAGCGAAAGGGCATCACAAAAAAAAAAGGGGGTAGGTTGAAAACCTAAGAGGGCGATCTACGCAAAAGGAGATTAAAAAAAAAAAAAAAGTGAGAGTGCCAACTAGGCTGAAAACCCAAAAAGGCGGCCTAGGTAAAAGTTAAGGCAAATAAAATGAACTACATGATAACCTGATCCTCCTACCAAGGAGGTACGTAGGTAACCATATATTGGTTCGGTCATAATTTTCCCAAACCCACCATTTACCCATCAAGCAAAAAAAAAAAAAAAAAAAAAGAGAGAGAGAGAAGGAAGAAAAGAAAGAAAATTGTTTTCAAAATTCAACCATTCTATTAAACCATGCCATTACACAGAATTCAAACAAACCCTAAGCCAAAACCTTTAAAAAAAAAAAAAAAAACTTGAACCCTAAACCCGATGGTCCTAAATAATTCCTAAACCTAAGAGTTTCACACCAACTTTTAAAATAAACATGTTCAAAGCCAAAAATAAGAAGATCATTTTTTCTTCAATCTTTTCTTCTTCGATTGTTCGTTGGTTCCATCTGTGCTAAGTACTTTGTCATCTTTGTCCCTCATTCTAAACTCATAGTTGTCAGCCTCATGTTTTTCTTGGTTGTCTCTGAAAAATTGTTTTCTCATGGCAACCATGTCAGCCTCCTCATCCTCAATTTTGTTCACCAATCAGTTAGAATATTCTGTGGTCATCTTGTCAAAGTGAACCTTGACAAAAGATTGATCCACTCGGTCAGCCATCTCCAAGCCTAACAACATGTTCCTTATAGAAGTAGGATTTGTGTCTGCAAGAGTGAAAGGTTTTCTTCCTTTTCCACCAGGCGTTCCCTGCTTATATTGGAATTGTCTCAAAAGTCTATTGGCCTTATAGAAAGTTGCCCTCCTTAACCCAACTATGAAGATGTGATCTGATCTAGGAGACCATAACGAAGGAGGCGGACACTTCCATTAATAAAAATTCCATCGAATTGAGACACTAGATTTCTTGTTTAGAAATTTCACCTAGTCGCTTTCGGTTTGACACTCGGTTTTGAGGACAGTCCTACTGAGGAAATTTCCAAGACCATAATCAGCAACAGTAGGCATGCCAATCATGTCTAGTCTTTCCATCAACCATATCTGCAAAGTCAAGGGACTCCCAAGAAAGTGTTAAGACACTCCACCGAGAAAT
Organism: Quercus tomentella; assembly: GCA_028535165.1. Taxonomy (NCBI): domain Eukaryota; kingdom Viridiplantae; phylum Streptophyta; class Magnoliopsida; order Fagales; family Fagaceae; genus Quercus; species Quercus tomentella. The sequence goes on from JAPQVY010000156.1 coordinate 49,101,395, forward strand.
ACGAAATCCAATCCTAGAAGAGTTTCTCCCAAGATCAGAGAAACAGGGTTATCACCATCCTTAACTTGACTCATGATGCCTATGGCTCAATCATCCACAAAACTAGGCCATCTAGAGCAAAGCAAAAAATTTCCCACAAAGCAAGGAGCTAAGCCAAATTTTTTTTGCATGTTGTCAGTCACTCTATGAGTACTTTTGTTAATTAGTCTTGAAACAACTACATGAAGATTCACCATGTGGCCTTCAATCATGCTACTGGTAATTGAAGTAGAAAGTCCTAGAGCACCAGATAAAATCTCCCTATGTCTGGGATCACAAGAAATTGCTACAGATTTTTTGCCAGAATCATAACCCAGAATAACTAAAAATTCTTCAATTGGGGGACAAAGATCAGCAGTTTTAAATCGGAACACATGGTCTTCAGTATCCCAGAACTTCACGGCGGCATGAAGAAAATCATACTTGATCTTGAAATTCCTCAAAGCCTTGATTCCCTTTAGTTTGTAGGCTGTAAAATTAGTCTTCGTGCTAAAATCAGAGCTACGAACCCATTTATTGATATCATGAATAATTGAATGAGGAAAATGTTGATTGTTAGCCATGTATAACACTTGCATGTGATTGTTGTTTCTTGATAACTTTAATACAAAGATTTGATGCTAAAATAAGTTACCTCAATCCATAACCAGGTTTAAATACGTTTCAAGAGTTTGTAGCTAACTAGGAAAGTGTTTCATAGTCCTAAATGGAGAATTTTTTTTTTTTTCTTTTTCAAAAAACACAAAAACGCAGAAAATGCATTGGAAAAACGTGGGGAATCGGGACAAAATTGGGTGTGCCTGTCGGCACCCCAAAGTGCCAATCGGCACTCTAAGAGTGCTGATTAGCACCCAGCTTAACCATGGCCCAATCACCCTGTTTTGTGTCTTTAAGCACTTCATGGGTCTATTTTAACTATGTTTTTCACTTAAGAAAAAATTTGGTTGTGCAATCAAGTTCTCAAAAATTTGCATGGTTTGTCAAATTGGGGTATTTAGACATGCCTTGTCCATTTGTTTCCAAAAAAAAAAAAAAAAAAAGAGAAAAGAAAAGAAAAAGAAAATTAACCAAATCAAGATTTTCTGAAGTCATGCATCTATTTTCTAAACTAGGGGCATTCGACTATGCCTTATCCCCTCTCTCTAGAACAAGTAAAAATCACTCACCCTTTTTCAAAAAAAGAAGAAAGAAACAAAATTATTTGATAATTTCTGCTAATGATTCTAAACAAAATCCATTTTTTGGGTACAACAAGAATTTGCATTCTAAAATTCTATTAGAAGGATTTGCAATCATTGTGGAAATTCCATTTTATCTATGATTAATATCTTTTTTAGAAGGGGTGGGGGATAGACATTATTGGGAAAATTCACCCAACAACATCCAATGGCCATGAATTCATACTTGTAGCCATTAATTACTTCACTAAATGGGTAGAAGCCGCCTCATACAAGGTTTTGAATTCAAAGAAAGTTGTTCAATTCATTCAGACCGATATCATCTGCAGATATGGAGTACCACATGAAATTATCTCAGACAATGGGCAGCATTTCAAGTGAGAAATAGAGAAGCCACTACGACAGTTCAGTATTCAACACCACAAGTCTTCACCTTACCATCCTCAAACCAATGGAGCAGTTGAGGCTGCTAAAAAAAATATAGGGAGAATCTTGAAGAAAAGCACAAAGAACTACAAAGACTGGCATCTACAATTACCCTATGCACTTTGGGGGTATAGAACATCAATTCGATCTTCCACAAGAGCCACTCCTTATTCATTGGTGTATGGGATGGAAGTAGTCTTTCCCATTGAAATGGGTGTCCATTCACTAAGGACAGTATTGGAAAGTGAAATCCCTGAAGCAGATTGGTTGCAAAGCATATATGACCAGTTAAGCATGCTGAATGAACAGAGACTCAAAGCCTTGTATCATATTCAAGGTTACCAAAGGATGCTTAGGAAAGCTTTTGACAAGAAAGTAAGAACTAGAGATTTGAAGTTAGGGGTTTTAGTGTTGAAAGAAATCCAAGCCCCAATTCAAGATGCAAACGGGAAGTTCAAGCAAAATGGGGCAAGCCCATACATTATAAAGCAAATATACTCTAGGGGACCAGTAAGGTTGATGGACTTGGATGCAAACCCTTTCACTTGAGCCAACTAACATGGATCAATTGAAGAAATACCACATTTGAAGTGGTCGTAAATTATGTTATTTCCCTTCTTGGGCTAATACCAAAAAAAAAAAAAAAAAAGCTCACTAGGCCCGAAAGGGCAGTCTAAGCAAAAATTAGAGTAAAAAAAAGAAAAAAAGAAAAAAGAAAAAAAAAAAAGGTAGGTTGAAAACCCGAAAGGGCAATCTACGCAAAAGGAGAGTAAAAAAAAAGAGTGAGAGAGCCTGCTAGGCTGAAAACTCGAAAGAGCGGCCTAGAAAAAAATTAAGGCAAATAAAAAAATCAAAGAACTATGTGATGACCTAATCCTTCTACAAAGGGGGTACGTAGGCAACCATGCATTGGTTCGGTCACAATTTCCCAAAACCACCATTTGCCCATTAAAAAAAATTTCCAAAATTCAACCATTCCATCAAACCATGTCATTACACAAAATCCAAAAAACCAAACCTAAAGAAGCCAAACCCGAAATTAAACCAAACCAAACCTGAAGAATCCAAACCCTAAACCAAACCATAGAAAAAAACCAAACCCCAAAAACCTACATCTTAAATAGAACCCTTAACCTGCAAGTCCTAAATAATTCCTAAACATAAGAGTTTTTACATCAACTTCTAAATAAACATGTTCAAAGCCAAAAATAAGAAGGTCACTTTGTCTTCAGTCTTTTCTCTTTAGGTTGATCATTGATTTCCTTTGTGCCAGGTACTTTGTCATCCTTGTCCCTTCTTTTAAATTCATAGTTGTCATCATCATGTCTTTCCTGGTTATCTCTGAGAAACTACTTTCTCATAGCAACCATTTCAGTTTCCTTGTCAGCAATCTTGTCCACCAACTAGTTAGAGTACTTTGTAGTCATCTTGTGAAAGTGAACCCTGACAAAAGAATGGCCCACTCGGTCAGCCATCTCCAAGCCCAACAGCATGTTCCTTATTGAAGTAGGATTTGTGTCCACAGGAGCGAAAGGTCTTCTTCTTTTTCCACCGGACATTCCTTGCTCATATTGGAACTGCCTCAAGAGTCTATCTGCCTTGTAGAAAGTTGCCCTCCGTAATCTAACAATGAAGATGTGATCTGATCCTGGAGACTGCAGTAGAGGAGGTGGGCACTTCCAACAATAACAGTTCCATCGGTTTAAGGCACTGGATTTCTTGTTCAAAAATTTCACCCCGTCACTTTCAGTTTGGCACTCAATTTTGATGACAGTCCTGCTAAGAAAACTGCTAGGACCATAATTACCAGTTGTAAGCCTGGCAATCATATCCAGTCGCTCCATCAGCCATATTTGCAAAGTCAAGGGACTCCCAAGGAATTTTTTAGATTCTCCACCATGAAATAAAGAGTCCAGTCCTAGAAGAGTTTCTGCCAAGATCAAAGAAATAGGATTGTCACCATCCTTAATTTGACTCACCACACTTATGGCTCGAGCATCCATAAAACCATGTCTTCCAGAGTAAAGGAAAAATTCTCCCACAAAGCATAGGGCCAAGCCAAAATTTTTCTGCATATTATCAATCACTCCATTAGTGCATTTGTTAATTAGCCTGGAAACAATTGCATGAAGATTCACCATGTGTCCTTCAACCATACTACTAGTGATGGAAGTAGGAAGACTGAGAACATCAGACAAAGACTCCCTATGCTTGGGATCACAAGAAACTACTACAGATTTTTTGCTTGGATCATAGTGCAAGATAGTAAAAAATTCTTCTATTGTGGGATAGAGTTCAGCAGTTTTAAACCGAAACACGTGATCTTCGGGATCCTAGAATTTCACAGCAGCACGAAGGAAATCCCAATTGATTTGACATTCCTTAGAGATAATCCCTCCAATTTGTAGGCTATAAAATTGATCTTGGCACTAAAATCAAAGCTACAAACCCATGTATTGATATCATGAATTGTTGAATGAGAAAATTTTGATTGTTTGCCATGGATGACTTTTGCTTGTGATTATTATGTTTTACTAACCTTGATGCAGAGATTTGTTGCAAGAGAGATCATCAATATAAGCTACATCAGTTCCTAATTCAGGTTTAAATAGGTTTCAAAGAGTCTGTAGCTAAGTATGAGAGTATTTCATGATCATAAACAAAGAAAATATTTTTCAAAAAACACGAAAACGTGAAACACACATTGGAAAAGAGTGAGGAGTCGGCCCACCATGGCGTAAGTGTCATGGTGTGGCCAAGTGCCATTCGGCACTCTAAAAGTGCCAAACAGCACTCCTCAAATGCCAAGTGGCACTCAGCCCTGCCATCACTCATTCGTGCAATTTCATGCAATTTTACGTTTTCAAGAATTATTTTTTTAGGACCGTAAATCACTCAAAAAGATTTTTTTGGTTGAACTGGGGCATTCAGACATGCCTAACTCATTTGTTTTCAAAAATCATCACTTGCATCATTATTTTCAAAAATTGATCAAATCAAGATTTTTTCCAAGCTCTTGAATATATCTCTCAAACTAGGGGCATTCGCCCATGGCTCATTCATTTTCAAAATGAAAAAAGGGAAACCACCATCATCATCTTTTCAAAAAAAAAAAAAATTAATCATCAAGATTTTCAAAAATCATGCATTCATCTTAAACTAGGGGCATTCGGCTTCACCTCATCCAAGTAAGTGCAAATTCCATCAGAGTTAATCAAGATAAGTTTAAATTGGTACTACAAGATCTCATTAGGTGAATTCTAAACTTGTCTCAGTTAAAGTTTACATGATCAAGGGCAATTCTAAGGACAAAGAGCGAAACATGCAAGTTAATAAAAAATTGTCTAAGGAACACTTCCTTTTGTTTTGCAGGAAAAATTAAAAATACAAATCAAATATCATTGGGATTCTGGGTCCGCCTGCGAGAAGACCCCCTCGACCCACCTCTAGAGGAACCACCTTTTGTATTTCCCTCTTCACTAGCATAGAATCAAGGATCATATTGATGGTTCTCAGGTTCAAGGTTTCTGATCCTGTCCTCCAAAGTTCTTCTAGCGAAATCAGCCGCTTCCATTCGACTCACTTGAAAAGCCAGCAAAATCAAGCATTATTTATCAAGAAAAATCCAAGCAAAAGCCACTTGGAAAGCATCATTGCATACCCAGCTCGCCTCATTGATCACATATCGGGAAGACTAAGTACGAGCCAACAGTTGCAAACCTCCAATCATCTGCATACTTTCCTCCACAAGATCGACATCAACCTGAAGCACAAATCTACCAAGATCAGGAGCCATTCAGTAAGCCAAGAAGAGATAAAGACAAGGAACTAAAAAATTCAAGAACACATTGGATCGGGCCAAGGGACATTTGGTGTGTGCTTTGGCCTATTCAAAGGCATGGAACTATATGTTCCATCAAGATTCATCACTTCATATTTTCATGCCAGAAAATGGGGATAATTCTCCATGAAAGAACTAAAAGAGCTACCAGCATGGTGAGGGGAAGGAATTTCTTCTTCTTCTTCCTCTCCCTATTCTTCTCCTTCAGAAGATGGAGTCTAAAAATCCAACATGCAAATGTTGTCACCAAGCTAAAATATGGAAAAGGAATATGCAAGATGAAAATTTGACTTCAGAAGGCAAGAAAAATACCGATATGCCAGCCAAGCAACCTTGCAGATGAGTTCGAATAAATTCAGAATAAGTCCTTTCTACTCCTGAAACCACAAAGCCAACACGGGCCTGAGCAATTTCTTCATCAGTCAGAAGGTCAGCCAACCAGACGAAGGAACAAGGAGGAACTGGAATTGTTGTAGGAGGATACACATGCTGAACCTGAGGCAACACCTGATTACCAAGAGACCAATACCTTCCATGCCCACACTTAAACAATACCTGACGACTATTAAGCTCCAAAGCCCACTCACACTCCGCATACTCCTCACATCCAACCCAAGGATTCAAAGACATATGAAAAATCACAAAAGAACCCAAAATGAGAAAATGACCAAACCACCACTAAGCACCAAAGATCCCACACACACACAACAAAAAAAAAAAAAAAAAAAAAGGGGAAAGGACTCACATCATCAGCGGTCAAGTTGTCAATCACCAAGTGCCAAATTTCCAAAGAACGCCTGGAAGGCGTTGACAAACAATGTTTGGGCAACCAACGAAGAAATCTAGAAAAAATGTTATTAACCTCCTCCCGAATTTCAGGACCAACTCCAAAGTATTCATACATCCAGACCTAAAAAAAATTCACAACACCATTACAACATAGCCAAAATAACTTTCCAAAACCCACACATAGCCAAAAATTCCAAACCTCACCTGCCATACAAATGGAGCCCCACCCAGGCTTGAAAGGCTGCGTCTAGAAAGCTGAGTCATGAAATGCAAAAGGGTAGCATAAGCCATATCGCCCTAGTCATAATTCTTGATTTGCTCAATGTTTCTCAACCTCCATAAATAACACAGATTCACTGTACTGCCTAAATCTGGGCATAAGAAAGTCCCAAAGAAAAGAAGCATGAACATGTAAGTACCCCTTGCCACAGTATCACATTTGGTAATGTTCTCGCATAGCCACAACAAAGGAACATTTTTACTCCTCATTTTGGAAGGCATTACACCTAGAAGTTTCTAGATTTCATTTGAAGAAAGGGAGTCATTGACACGGATTCTCTCACCACCAAACTTCAAGTCGATGATGACAAGAAAGTCGTAAGGTGTCAGCATTACCTCATCAGTGCTTGGAAAATGGAAGGTACATGTGGTGTCCCAAAAGCGTTATGACAAAGCGAGGAGTAGCTGGAGGTCCTTGTATTCATGAGTCTCTTGATTTAGTAAAGCTTCAAAGAAAGTATCAAAGCCCGCATCATTGATGATATTCTTGATGGCAGGAGACAATGCTTCCCATATGCTTTTCAACATTTGGAGACTACCTCAACTCTTGAGGCTCTGCAACATAAAAATTTAGCCCATTATTCCATGACCAAAATCACATGTCTAAAAATTCCCACAAAAAAAAAAAAAAAAAATCAATGCCCCCACAAAAAATTTTACCACAATAAAAATTTTTTCACATGTCCATACACAACTACCAAATTTTTCCTATAACCATACACAATCAAAAAATTTCCTACATGTCCAAAATAGCCATCAAGAAAAATTCCTACATGACCAAGATAGCCATCAAAAAATTTCCCACATGTCCATGTCCATGCACAAATAAATTCCCACAAATCCAAAATCATAACCACAAAATTTTCCATGATCCAACATCACATGCCCAACAAAAATTTTCCATAACCAAAATTTCATGCCCATAGAAATTCTTCCATATACACAAAAATTTTCCATCCCACAAGTTTATCCATACTCATATCCACAAAAAAATTTCCATGTTCATAAAATAAAATTTACACATGCCAACAAAATTTCCCACATATATCATGAATAAATTCATCCAAGCTTGCAACACAAAATTTTCACAATGCCAATACCCCCAAAATCCAAGCCAAAATTCATCCAACAACGTCACAAATTGGATGAATAAAAAAAAATCATGAATGGTAGTGTTTGTTTTATTTAGTCCATGTAGCACAAATTTATTTCATCAATGAAATCCTCTTCTCATGAAATCCTTTTCATATTTTTTTGTACATATATATAAAAATTAAAAAAAAAAAAAAAAAAAAAACAGATCTTATTTTTTCTTTCATGAAAAAACCGATTTTTCTATTTCCTAAAAACATATCTGATTTTTTCTTTCATAAAAAAACCACTATTTTTTAGTTCTCAAAAAAACAGATTTGATTTTTCTAAACCCAATTCAATTTTTTATCACAACAATAGATCTGAATTTTGCTTAACAAAGAGGAGGATGCATTCATAAATAAACTTGTGTGATTTAGTTTTTTTTTTTTTTTTTTTTTTTTTTTTCTTTCATGTGTGCAACATATCATTCATTCATGCATAAAGGGGTACATTGGTTACAGGAGTCTAGAAGACCAGACTCTGTCTGGGCGAAATGGGTGCCTAACACCTTCCCATTCCGTAACCTAGCCTCCGAATTTAGTGTCTTTGGATAGGTAGACCTAGGATTTATCTTTATTTTTATTTTGGGTAGATTGTAACTAGGACAAGAAGCCATGTAATTATTTTTATTTTGGGTAGTTTGTAACTAGGACCCAAAACCATGTAATGCTCAATTTATCAAATATGTATTCTTTTTTATTCAATCAATGAAATGGAACAATTCAGTCATGTAATTTGCACTTAATTTTTTCTTATTTTTTTGTATAAAAAATAAGTGGCGACTCCACACCACTTACCCAAAAAGAGAGGTGCCCTAAAAAAGTACCCAAATCTCTTTTTTGAGAGGCACCAAGTTTTTGGTCTCTCACAGCAGGGTCACCGGAAACACATCTTCCTTAGCTGATAGCTTGGAGTCAACTCTAAACCTCCACCGTAATCACCACCATCACCATCATCATCATCATCATCACCAACATCCTCACCACCATACAGCTGCTTCGAATACTCGGTCACCTCTAGCTTGAGATTCCCCACAAGCCAAACGAGCTCCTCATGCTCCTGCAAAGTAGGCTGAATTGAAAAATGATAGTGTTAGGACAAGATTTGAGAGATGCAAGAAAAGTAAAGGAAGAATAAAAGAGAACTCACCGCCTGAGGAAAGCCATCAAGGCCATAAGCATAGGCCAACCAGGGCAGACGAGGAGGGTCAACAAGAGCATCAGCAATAGGGCTAGCTTAACACAAGTGTTTCATTTGAATGTTACCAATGTGCAAGAATGAAAATGATGAATGGTTGAAAAAAAAAAAAAAGAAGAAGCAAGAACACATACCACAGTAGTAAGGGAAGGCATGTGGCGAGTCTCACTAAACTCTTCATAGTCCAGCTGATTAGTGACTCACTCAGTATAGGGGATGCCCAATCCCCACAGGTCACACTTTACGGTCGTCATGGACCAAAGGGTAAGCATGAACATTGGAGGGTCCATCGGAACCTAGGGCACATCCTCACCCGCCAGCTGGCAGCACACCCTCTCTGCCAAATAAATCACCCTCAATCCGGCACCCTCAAGGGGCTGGGAGATCCTAGAAGCAACTATAGCAGCTGCCTCCAAATTCGGGTCTACTATAGGAACAACACCGGCCTAGGGACTCCATATAATATGTGACAACACATAGGGTTAGAAAAAGAATCCTAAGAAGCATGCAAAAAAAAAAAAATGGTAAGCAATATATCCTTGACTTACATTGTCAGGAGTGTTAGGGTCATATTTTATTGTAATTGGTTAATCCTTTGACAAAATGCACTTTACTTGTAATTGGGTAGATCTAGGATGGATTTAGTACTTCAAGAAACATGTTGTTCAAGTCAAGTATTAAAGACATGAAGATTGGTCCAAGAAACAAGTGAAGAAAAGTTGTTCATTAAGTCTCGACAGATAGCTCAACAGAAGCCTGCTATCGAGACTTAATGTGAAGCTCGATAGATAGCTCGACAGCAGCTCAATCTATCAAGAATTACGATTTTAGAATTTCTAGATTTGAAATTTAGCCCAGGCTTTTGTATTTTTTTAGAGTTTCTTTTCTCACAATCCTAGACATATATAAGGCTTATTTTAAAAGCCGCCACATACGAATACAAAGACCAAGAGACTTATTTTCTCTATGTGAAGCTACTGCGTTTGTATGCCATAGAGTTTTCTAACCAAGTGCTTCCTGATCTTCATTGTTGATGAAGTGAAGAACTTTGCAGCCAACAACATTTATTCAAGTTGCTGGAGTTAGTCATATACTGGGATCCGTGCAAAGAGTTACTCACAAATTGGAGGTTTATGCATCAAAGGAAAGAAGGCTACTACAAGATCAAGTCCAATTGGGTATTGGAGTGAAGGTTCAACTGTAGGTTGATATTTCAGGATAGGCTAGGGTAGTTGGTAAGATTTCTTATACTTGTAACCGTTTGATTGTTGATTAGTGGATTCTTGGGAGTGGTGACCTTAAAATCACTAGGTGAGGTTTTTGTCTGCTAGGTTTTCCTCATTTGTCAACAAATCACCATGTCAAATTTATTTTCCACTACATTTAGTATTTTTGATGATTTGTTGGTGCCTCCACGATTTGCATGCAATTGAACCTAATTAATCAACTTGGGTAATTGAATTAATTAATTGGGGTCAAGCTATCTTAACCCAACAAGGAGAAAGCCTGTCAAGGTGGGCTCGGATTAAGGTGACGCTCTTCAAGTCCACCGAAGCTTCCCGAACAATAAGACCATACTCCATGACCTAGCGCTGAAAAGTTATAACAGTTTGCAAGATACAGGCATGATAGTTTGTAAGATAGTAGTTTGCATGAAAACATGGCACATTTTGTAAGGTACAGCTATGGCAGTTTACAAAATGACAGTTGTAAGTGCTTAAAAACTAAAGGCCCAAGCCCACTAAGATCAGTGGTACCTTGGCCTTATAATCAAGCCTAAACAATAGAATTTGTAGAAAGAGGAAGATTCAAATCGAAGTGCAGTTCTAAACTAAGTTCAAACTTAAGGCCGAGTTGCCTAAGTAACAGATTTGTTATGAATGAAACAACAATTATGAGTAAAGTAATCCTCAGGCAAGTCCGAGAATTAGCTATTTGTATTAAGTATAGTTCAAGTTTACATTAAACTCTTCTTTTCTCTTTTTCCCTACTCAAAGGATTTTTTTCAGCGTCCCCTCCCCTTTAGGGAGTTCCCTTCTTTTTATATCCCTTTTCAAGGCATCCTAACCCTCTATTTATACATTAAGGGTCCTTTCCCAGGATACTTGTCCCATCAGGACTCCGTTGAAGGTGGTAGAAAGGGGTTGCTAGTTGTGGAGTGACTGTTCAAGGGCCATTTCCACATTAATGCAACTGATAAGGTTCGTGTAAGGCACTGAATGTGGAGGCAGGAGGTATATCCTTTAGAAAGCTTCCCCCCACCATCCCTGTTCCCATTATTTTCCTTTCTCCTCTCCCTGGGCCTTCGTAAGATACTAACTGCCCTAATTCTACTTCAATCCACGGGTAGGTGAAATCCTCAGAGCTTATTTACCCCTTCGGGCCAGGACTATGCAAGCTACTCCAAGATCTAATCCTTTTAGGTCCTCGGGAGCCTCACAATAGCCCCCTAAAACCTTGCTACTAGGAGCTACTCTGAGAGAAGGTTTTACTATAGTAACGGGGAGGTTTGTATGTGCAAAGCGCGTTCCCACGTGGAGACATCATTTCACTTGTCTTCTGAACACTTTTGACACTTTGGTATCCACGTTCCTGCAGTTATTGCATCAAGCGGCTGCTTGTCCCCCCACGTTCTACAGTGCGATGGTGATCCAACGGTCCCAATTCCTTGGAATTTATAAGCATGAAATTTACCACCCATTTTCAACTCCTATATAAAGAGGGGATGGAGGTGATTTTTTTTTTCCATTTACATGCTCTCTACAAATTTTCTTTGAAGTAGCAGTCCGAGGGAATCTTCTTCCAGCGCTTGTAAGTGCCTTTAGCCCTTCATCCAATACTGTAAAGAAAACTTTTTTTCTTTCTTCCCTGTTTATTTTCACCTTATAGGAATATATGAGTAGATTTGCTAAACTAGTTGATACCCCTGAAGGCCGCTTTTAGGACTAAGTATGGGATCCCAGAGAATGTTGAACTTTAACATTGTGAACTAGGAGAGTGGTTGGTTATGAGTAAACCACCTGGGGCAGTGATTATTCCTATGATCGCTTTTATAGAAAGCAGAATGGAAATTCCCATGGGTAGGGTAACTAGGGATTTCCTTATTAACTTTAGGTTGTCCCCGACCCAATGTTCTCCCAACCTTTTTAGGGTCCTCGATAGTGTAGACATGATAAACCGAAAAATAGGAACCAACCTTATGTATCATGATGTGAATTGGATCTATAATTGCCAAAAATGGAAAAGAAACGAGTTACTACTTTAAGTGTAGAGTTCCCTCTGTAAGGTTGATTTCTTGTATTCCTGAGTCAAATAAGGGTATGGACGAAGATTTTCTCATCGTCTTGGGTGAATGGCACGATGGTTTGCACTGCCCTACCCAAGATGGGGAACTAAGTGGGGTACCCAAGACCCTTAGAATAACTTAAAGCGCCTTCTCTCCATATCTTGCCATTTTTGTCTCCAAATGAAAATTTTATAACTGACTCTTTTTTTACTTCTCAGCAGATGAGTTTCACACTGCCCCAAACAAAAACCTAGTGAACTTCGCAGACCTTAATCAGATTCTTCAGTCAGAAATCTTCCTCCACCGAGACGGACAACTTCGGGTGGTACACATAATCCTCGGATTCAAGCCCATTTCCACCCATTTCCAATCTCCCAAACATGTGATCAAAGCTAAAGACCCAAGGCTTGCTTTAATTGACATAGTTGTCTCTAGATTCTTGACCAAACCTTCCCCCTCCGGTACTCAGGATGCTTAGTTACCCGTTCCGCTTGCAGCCAAGCTCCTCTACTCTCACGAGCAACCTCTTCCCTCCGATGACGAATGGGAAAAGCCAACGTCTGAACCTACTCGGGAGGACATAGATAAAGAATTTGAAGTCTTTTATCGGGAAGACTCCCCGACACCCGCTCACCGTCACCTCGTTGCCACTCAAGTTAGTACTAGCCAGGAAGCAGTTGAAGTTCCTAAAGCCATGGTACTAGAGGAGAAAATGCCCGGCCTACTAGCCTTACTCACTGCCCACGCTGGGGGAGATGCTCTTGTGGTACCTATTGTACCTCGGCCACCTACTCCTTCACCATCTCACACCTCCACTGCAGATGCCCCTAAGAAGAAGAGAAAAAGGGGGAAGCAAACTGAGGGCTCTGAAGTAAGGGAGATACCCCATCCCACACAACAGCCGCCTACCAAATAGCCTAGAATCACAAGGGTTCAACAAAAGAAAGTTGCTTTTGCCAGGGCTAGCAAACGCACCAAAGGCAAGCAGCGTTCTAAAGCTACCATATGGAACCTAGCTTTCGTTCTCAGCTCGGGAGATCTCGTCACATCTAGGCTGGTGTCTGAGTGCCTAGAGAAAGCACTACTCCTTCCTGATGACATACAGGAGCTTAAGGGGTTGAGGAAACATGAAGTGTTCCTCTCACTAAAGAGGGATCTTGCAAAGGTTATTTCACCTCCGCTTTACCGCAACTCTTTCATATTCTTTACGTTAAAACTATAACGTATGTATGCAATGTCTCTGAAAACAGGCTGTACAAGCAACCTTCATGGCCGAGGTGTAGGTCAACCACACTCTATCCAAATCCCAAGAGGCAGAGGGTAAATTGGCTCAGTCGGATAACGCCCTGGCTGATGTTGAGAAAAAGAACAAAGACTTGCTTTTTCACTTAGCTGAAGCCGAGAAAGAGAGTAAGAAAGTTGAGGCTGCCCTGGGAGCGTTTGAGAAGCAAGTCGAGGAGCTGCGGGCTTCTCTGAAGAAGAGTGAAATGCGGCTAGCCCTAGCTAACGAGTAGGTTAAATGTCAGCAGAAACAACTCAAGGGCAAAGATGCTGAAAACGCTAAGGCCGAACAAGTGGCGTATGATGCTGGCATGACTAAGAATGCCTAGAGCCTAACTGCCTAGCTTAGAGACATAGCTCGGGCTTTCTATCTTGAAGTTTGGGGTGAAGCCTTTAATGCTACTTGAGTTAATGCCAACTCTGATCTAAGGGGAACCAATAAGGTTTATTACCTGCCAGCTCTTCGCATTGCTCCTAGCTTTGCCCTTCCTCCTACTGATCCAAGCTCTACCTCCTTGGTACCCCAGTCCACAGCAGCCCCAACTTCTATGCCTTCTGCTAGAAAAGAAATAGAACAACAAACTCCAACTCGATGTAGTTAGAATCAGAAGCGATTGTAGACGTTGAGCAATTGAAAAAGAAGAAGAAGGAGAAAGAGAAGGAGGTTGCAGCCTAGTTCTTCCGATTTTAACACTTAGACTGATTTTGTAGTGGGCTAAGTTTAGCTAACGCCCCTTTTCTTCCTTTCTTTTACTTTCTATTATCTTGTAATCAACTTCTGAACTAAATATATCCAAGTTTTGTTGCATTCTTGTTTTGCATAACTTCCAATTCTCTACTTTGCCAAATATAACACATGTTCTATTGACTAAACCATATACTTGAAGTATGTTAAACCATCTTAAATTTAACTTAACCCTAACAGCATGATCCACAAGTTCAAAAAGACTTATAATCACACTTTTGATTTGAACCTTATGTACCAAGGTTTTGCTTAACACCTAGTCAATTTCACGTAAGGGTTAATTTACCCGAGGCTTGTGACCTAAGGAGTCGAACAAGGCCAAGGTTCTGTTTAACAACTAACCAACTTCATATAAGGCTTAATTTACCCAAGGCTTGTGACCCAAGGAGTCAAACAAGGCCAAGGTTCTGTTTAACACTTAATCGATTCCATATAAGGGTTAATTTACCCAAGGCTTATGACCCGAGGAGTTGAACAAGGCCAAAGTTCTGTTTAACACTTAACCGATTCCATATAAGGGTTAATTTACCCGAGACTTGTAACCCGAGAAGTCGAACAAGGCCAAGGTTATGTTTAACACTTAACCAATTTCATATAAGAGTTAATTTACCCAAGGCTTGTGACTCGAGGAGTCGAACAAGGCCAAGGTTCTGTTTAACACTTAACCAACTTCACACAAAGGTTAATCTTAATGAACATCCATCAGCAAACCATGCTCAAAACATCAAATGAGTAAGAACTGAACGAAGTCTGAAATATTATTAATAATAATATCTACGCAAATTATTTACATTCCATGGATGCGGAACAACATTCTCCTTCAAATCTTCTAGGTAATAGGCCCTAATACCCGCTATTGAGGTAATTTGATACGAACCCTACCAATTAGGCCCCAGTTTTCCCCATGATGGATTCTTCACAGTTCCCACTACCTTTCTTAAGACCAGGTCTCCAGGAGCCAATGACCTCACTTTAACTCCCTTGTCATACCCTTGCCTGAGCTTCTGCTGATAATGCGTCATTTTAACCATGGCTACCTCTCTTCTTTCATCAACTAACTCCAAGCTTGTTGAGAGCAAAAGATTATTTTTTTCCACACTGAACTGATCATTGAGAACGGAGTTTCCCCAGTTGATCTTCGAGGTGTAGTGTGATATGCCAATAATACATGTGGTAACTTGTCTACCCATTTCCCTTTTGCCTCATCTAGCCTCTTCTTTAACCTGCTAACTATAACTTTATTAATTGCTTCTACTTGCCTGTTCCCATGTGGATAGGCTGGAGTGGAATACCTATTTCTGATACCTAGCTCACCACAATACCTTTTAAAAGCCTTACTGTCAAACTGGAGTCCATTGTCCAAGATCAACGTATGGGGGATCCCGAATCTAGTTACAATGCTTCTCCAAACAAACTTCTTTGCATCTACATCCCTGATGTTAGAAAGTGGTTTAGCCTCAACCCATTTTGTGAAGTAGTCAGTCTCGACAAGAAGCCATCTCTAGTTTCCTGTAGCACTCGGGAATGGCCCCACTATGTCCAAACCCTACTGAGCAAACCACCAAGGACTGGAGAGTGGATTCAAGACCCTTCCAAGTTGGTGAATATTTAGGGCATATCTCTGACACTGGTTACACTTCTTAACATAATCTTAGGCAACCTTCTGCATACTTGGCCACCAATATCCCTAGGTGAGAGCTCTATGTGACAAGGATCTCCCACTAGTATGACTTCTACAAATTCCCTCATGTAGTTCCCCCAACAAGGGTTCTATGGCCTCAGGATGGATGCATAACAAATATGGTCTGGAATAGGAATGTTTATACAGCTTTTGCTTCTCAGAAAGCCAATACCATGGGGCTTTTCTTCGAATCTTATTGGCCTCGCCATTGTCTTTGAATAACGATCCATCTCTTAAGAATGATACTAACGGATCCATCCAACTTGGACTAACCTATATGGTATGGACCCTATTCGATGTCTGATCACTATGGCCCGAAACCATCATATCCTCGACATTGATAACCCGAGGAAGTCCTGATCCCGAAAAGGTGGCTAGCATAGCCAACGAATCAACATGAGAGTTCTGGCCTCTCGGGATCTACCGTACAGAGAAGGCTTCGAAGCTGAGTTGAGCCTGCCTTACTTTATTGAGATATCCTTGCATTCGTTGATCCCTAGCCTCAAATTCTCCATTAACTTTCCTAACCACAAACTTTGAATCCGAGAAGACTTTTATGACCGTTCGTCCTAGTTTGTTGACCATTGCCATTCCCGCCAATAAAGCTTCATATTCTACTTAATTGTTTGTGGCTGGAAATCCTAACCTTAAGCATTTTTCCATAGTTATCCTTTCAAGGGATATTAAGACAATTCCCACGCCGAATCCTCTCTGATTAGTTGCACCATCAATACAAACTTCCCAAGCTAGCAAGCTAGAAGTAGAGACTACCATGATCTCGGAGCCCAACATCTTGTCTTCCACACATTCCTCGGTAAACTCAGCAACCAAATTAGCTAGTGCTTGTCCCTTTATAGCCGTACATGGCATATACTTAATATCAAAAGCCCTAAGCATCGTCCCTTACTTGGCAATCCTCCCTGTGTAGTCAGACTTTCGAAGCAATGCTTGTAAAGGAAGTTGGGTAAGAACTACCATGGTATGTGCTTGGAAATAATAAGCGAGTTTCCTTGTTGCATGTATGATGGCCAAAACAACCTTCTCCAAGGGTAAGTAGCAAACTTCTGCTTCTTGCAAAGGTTTGCTAATGAAATAAACAGGCCTCTACACCCCATTGTCTGTTCTGACCAGGACCAGGCTTACTACATGACTATTAACTGCTATATAAAAATATAAAACTTCTTCCTTCTTAGGTCGAGAGAGAACAGGAGGATGTGATAGATAACGCTTCAACTCATCAAAAGCAATGATACATTCCTTAGTCCATTCAAAGTTTTTCCATTTGTGGAGGAGCTAGAAGAATGGCCTACATCGATCAGCCAACTGAGAGATAAACCTGTTCAAGGTGGCCATCAATCCTGTCAACTTCTGCATTTCTTTGGGATTCCAAGGTGGGTGCAAGTCATTTATGGCTTTAATCTGATCAGGATTATCCTCTATTCCCTGGTGAGTTATCATGTACCCCAAAAACTTTCTTGAACTGACACCAAAAAAGCACTTGGAAGCACGCAACCTATATTTCCTGAGCATTGAGAACACATCTCCCAAATCTTTGAGGTGCTCCGAAGTTTGCTTACTTTTAACAACCATGTCATCAATATATGCCTTAACAGTCTGCCCAATTTAAGATTCAAACATTTGGGTCACCATCCTCTGATACGTAGATCCAATGTTCTTTAAGCCGAAAGGCATTACACGATAATGGTAATTCCCCGTAGGGGCTGGGAAAGCTGTCTTCTCTTGGTCAGGGATGGCCAAAGGTATTTGGTGATAACCTTGGAAGGCATCCAAAAAACTCATCCGAGGATGCCCCATCGTCGCATCCACCAGCTGATCAATCCAAGGAACGGGGAAAGGATCCTTCGGACATGCTCTGTTTAGATCTATGAAATCAACGCATACACGCCACTTCCCATTCTTCTTTCTCACTACCACAGTGTTATCTAGCCAATTAGGCTAAAAAAACTTACTTGATTTCCCCCGCTTGCTTAAGTTTATTCACCTCTTCTTTTACTACTTCAGCATGCTCCTTTGAAGACCTACGAAGGGGTTGTCTTCTTGGTACAGCATTCGATTCACGTTCAAATGATGGCATATAAAATCCAGGTCAATCCCCAGTGCTTCGTAAACATTCCATGAAAAATCATCCACGTTACCCTTTAAAAAACCTATAAGTTCCTCTTTTTCAACAGGGGGTAATTGAACCCCCACTTGAAAATACTTATCTTCGTTTAATCCAATCATAACCTTTTCCAATTCCTTGAATAGCAACCCTTGTAGTTTGGTCCCGAGTTCATCCTCGGTGTTAGTTAATTGCTATGCAGCCTCTTTTAACGTGGTTGAGACTTTATCCAATGATTGTTGTCTGATGGCAATCACTAGACACTACCTGGCCACTACCTGACTTGCAACCAGCTCTCCAACTCGCCCTTCAGTGGGGTATTTTACTTTTAAGTGTAGGGTAAATGACACCTCTCCCATGGCATGAAGCCAGAGCCTAGCCAAAATAGCCGTATAGAGGGAGTAAGCCTCAACCACAATAAAGCTTACTTGCACCACTTCATTCCCCGCCTGCACGGGTAGCTTAATCATTCCTCTGGGGATCACAGTTCTCCCGTCAAACCCAACTAGAGGGGAGTCATACTTGCTTAGATCCTCGGGCTTGAGGTTTAATCCTTTGTATAAGTCTGGGTACATAATCTCAGCTTCACTTCCCTATTCTACCAAGACTCTCTTTACATCATATCCCCCAATCCTAAGGGTCACCACTAGGGCATCGCTATGGGGTTGGAAAGTCCCAATTTTATCCTCCTACGAGAAACCTAGGGTCGGAAAAACTCCAAGCCTAATATTTTCAGATTCTCAAGCTTGCTCCCCTAGCTCTGGCTTTGAATCCACAGACATAACTTCAGAATATAAGCCAGCATCACATCTAGGTGTGGCAAAAATTACGTTGATTGTTCCCAAGGGTGGCCGAGGAGCAACCTCCCTCTAGTATCCTGTCCCGGCCTAATCTGCTTGTCCCACAAGCTAGTGCAGGAACTGCTTCAATTTCCCAACCTTCACCAATTGGTCCAAATGGTTATGCAAGGTTCTACAGTCCTCGGTTGTATACCCCCTATCCTGATGGTAGTGGCAGTACAGTCTCTAATTACGATTGGATGGGTCTCCTCCCATCTTATTGGGTCACTTGAAGTATGGTTCATTTTTTATCTTCTCGAGGATCTGATACACTGGCTCCTTAAACACAAAGTTGACCATCTGTGTGTTAGCCCTTGTTGACTAGTTGGCAAAATCTCTGCTAGGTTGATTGTGATCATATCCCCCTAGCCAAGGAGGGTCTCTCTTTTTAGGGGGGAAGACTTTGGCCTTGGGTTCGATCTTCTTCGACCCGCTTATGCTCGTCAATGCAGTCCATAAGCTATCGCATACTACGAATGGGTTTCATTGTCAAAGACTTCCTTAGGTCATGTTCTGTTGGAAGCACAACCTTAAAGGTTCTAATGGCTACGTCCTCAAAATTACAATCTATCTCATTAAACGTTTCCCAATACCTATCTGAGTAGGTCTTCAAAGTCTCCCCTTCTTGCATCACCATAGATAATAGAGAATCCAAGGGTCTGGGAACCCTACTACACGTCATAAACCTCACTCCGAACGCTCTGGTTAATTCTTCAAAAGATCTAATTGAGCCTTCTTCCAACCCATCAAACCACCTCATAGCAACAGGCCCGAGGCTAGAGGGAAATACCTTGCACATAAAGGCCTCATTCCTCGAGTGGATAGCCATCCTCTGGTTGAAGTGACTCATATGTTCCATAGGGTCGGTTCTCCCATTATAAATGGTAAATGTAGACTGTGTAAAGCCATGGGAAAGCTTGGCTCTATCAATTCTCCGTGTAAAGGTTGACTTTGAAATTTGGCTGAGGGCCTTGCTCATTACATCATTTCCCAAGTTCCTAGGGTATGAGCTTTCTCCTCACCTTCTTTTCTGCTTCTCTAACCTATCTAAGCGTTAAGATGCAGAGAAAGATTCACTGGGAGGGGTCTTTGACCTATGTCTATAGGTACGGTCTCTATCTTCATTAGATCCTTCACTTTATAGGGGCATTGGATCTCCCTTAACATGCTCCCTCTGACGTAATTTTTTGAGTAAATGATCAATCTCTAGCCTGAGATTCCGAGTCTCCTGCTCATGTGAAAAATGACTTCCAGTTCTTAAATGGCTCCTACCAGTATGCACAGTATACTGAGTTTCCACCCTAACGCTTGGAGTAGGATTATACTCCCTATCTCTCCTCCTTTCCAAGTTAACAAAGTGGTCCTCATGCTGAGAGCCAACAAATTCCTCCCTATCCTTCCTTGAGGTAGTCATAGCCTGGAAATAGTAAACTACAAATGGATTCCCACAAACGGCGCCAATTATAAGTGCTCAAAAACTAAAGGCCCAAGCCCACTAAGATCAATGGTACCTTGTCCTTATGATCAAGCCCAAACAATAGAATTTGTAGACAGAGGAATATTCAAATCCAAGTGCAATTCTAAACTAAGTCCAAACTTAAGGCCGAGTTGCCCAAGTAACAGATTTGTTATGAATGAAACAGCAATTGTGAGTAAAATAATCCTCAGGCAAGTCCGAGAATCAGCTATTTGTATTAAGTATAATTCAAGTTTACATTAAACTCTTCTTTTCTCTTTTTACCTGCTCAAAGGATTTTTTTAAGCATCCCCTCCCCTCTTGGGAGGTCCCTTCTTTTTATATCCCCTTTCAAGGCATCCTAGCCCTCCACTTGTACATCAAAGGGCCTTTCCCAGGATACTTGTCCCATCAGGACTTTGCTGAAGGTGGTAGAAAGGGGTTGCTAGCTGTGGAGTGACTGTTCAGGGGTCATTTCCACATTAATGCAACTGATAAGGTTGGTGTAAGGCACTGAATGCGGAGGTGGGATGTATATCCTTCAGAAAGCTTCCCCCCACCATCCCTGTTCCCATTATTGTCCTTTCTCCTCTCCTTGGGCCTTCGTAAGATACTAACTACCTTGATTCTACTTCCATCCTCGGGTAGGTGAAATCCTCGGAGCTGATTTTTACCCCTTCAGGCCTGGACTATGCAAGCTACTCCGAGATCTAATCCTCTTCAGTCCTCAAAAATTTGCAGATTTTGGCAACGTTTTGCAAATTCTGGAAAATTTCACCACTAACCAAATTGACCCAACCAACACCCAAACCCGAAACCAACTCAACCGATTGATGTCAACCGTCGATTTCGAGTCCCTCCACCTTCCACCCGATGTTGGCGGGTCAAGTCTGGGTTAGGTCCAAAACCAACCCTACCAAACCTAACCCATGGATAGGCCTAGGTACATATAATGGGATATATTTTAGGGGAATAAGTGTAAAATAAGATATAGTTTATGGGATAAAGTGTAATTTCCCCAACTATTTAAGCTTATATACAAGGATTAATAAAATTTTTGTAAAATTTAATAAGTAATAATAAATAAATTAATAATAAAAGGTTTAGATGAAGAATTTGAATCCTAATCAAGTTAGGATTTTTATCAATAATAATAAATGGATTAAATGAAGAATTTGAATCCTAATCAACTTAGGATTTTTATCAGGATTAAATGAAGAATTTAAATCCTATATCAATAATAAAATAAATGAAGAATTTGAATCCTAATCAAGTTAGGATTTTTATTATTTAAAAGACAATAACACATTATTTTTATTTTTTAAAAAAATTACTGCAATTTGGTGGTGCAGCCACTTACCACGGCTTCTAAACCCAAATTTTATTATATAATGTACTATATATATATAGTCATATAGATTAGAGATTATGTATCATTATTATAATATAAATTAGATATTAGATTTAATATGTAATATATTCATACATATTTTATTTATGTTTTTTTAATGCCAAAATTTAATACGTTTCTTTAACCTTAAACCCGAATAAGGAAGAATTTAACTAAATCAACGGAAAGCCCCAAGTTGCCAACAGACTGAGTAATGCACGGCTAGTTTCTCTTCTTCGACATTACCCGCAATCAACGGTCACCTAATGCTCTCAAGATTTTGAACCGGATATTTCTGAACCGTCTTGGGCTTTGGCCCATTTTAGCTCTCCTTTGGGGTAGCTCGTACTTCGTACTCTGAAAATTATGTAAATATTAAATAAGTTAAGAGCACGGAAATCGTTTATTACAAAACATTTGTGCAATCTGAAGTCATTGAATTCAGCCACTCGCTTTGGTTAATCAGTGGAGTGCGATCCTTCATTCTTCACCAGGTAAGTTTTTTATTCATTTTTTTGTCCTCTTTGTATTATTCCAGATTTTTTTTTTTTTTTTAAAGATTCTTAGAAACCCAAGTGATTCCCATAGAAAAATACAATCAACCTTTATAATACAATGCAACATGGATGCAAAACAGGAGCAAGAAATCATTGGCCTATTCTTCAAAGCCTTTGGTTGAATGATTAGTTTTGGCCATTTTACATACATGTGGCAAGTGGAACTTGTTGATGACACGTTGAATTTGCATGTACATTCTGTTTCTGATTTAATATTTTCCATGAATGGACACCACTATGAAATTTTTTTGTATTGGGCTCAATTTCGTCTTGTGAATATTTTCATTCATTTCTGCAATTTCTCTCTTCCTTGTAAATCAATGCAACAAAAGTAAACATTAATGACCATATTCATTATTCAGGTTGATACTCACAGCATATATGGAAGAACCTGCTAAAGAAACAAATCATGAAATTGAGATGATGGAAGAAGAAGAGAGAGAAAATGATGATTGCAATCCTAAACAACTGCCGAACACATCTTTTCTATCTGAGCTGAACCTCTTAATGGTGTTATTTTCAGCATTTTCTTTACTTGATGATGAAAGATTAAATTACATAGAGAGCAAAGGCAAAAATGCAAAAGACCAAGAAGCTAAAGTTTGCATATCAAGAATACACAGCAACAGACGCGAAGTAAATGAAGTCAAGCTCATGAAGCCATCAGCACCTAGGATTCACACAACCATACGCGATTCCAGGTACAATTTTGGATGTCTTTCACAAAGATTCTACAAATTTACATCTGAGTACTTTACTCTCTGTAGCAAACAAAGCTGCAATTTTCTTGTCATCCAATATCAAGATGTTAATTATGTCTTCCTCTTGCTATATGTTCAGGCATGGCAGAAGAATGTAACAGAAAATGTCTACCAAGAAAGGAATGCCGGTCACCAGGAGAAAAAAGAATGCAAAGATCTCACTCATGATCTCTATTTGTACTGTGTACGACCATTGGTAAAAGCAAACTGCAAAATGTTCATAAATTTTTTTGCTCCATTAAGTTCTTTTGTATATTTTTAATCAAATAACTATTACATTATCCTTATTATTTTATTTTAAATAAAAAGCTTAAATGATAAATAAGTTTCAAATTCCGGAATAATAACTCCAGATTTTCACCAAAGGAGTGACACATACATGTTGGCACCAGCTAACCTCTAAACAAAAATAACTACAGGTGAAAGGTGATTGGAATCTTCCTTTAGGAATGAGCAAGGGAGAATTTAGTGACCATCTTTCAGACGCTTTGAATCTAGAATTAACTATAAACTCAACAGGTTTCTTGCACAGCAACTCATCAGCAGTTCTTATTCTACCTTTTAGATAGTTCAAACTCATCAAATAAAATCACACAACATACAATACCAGTTGGGAATAGTTCTCAACTTCTCATTCCATCATTCTCTGCTTGTAAACTTTTCTATTCATCTTCATCCACAATTAGGCCCCATTTGGAACATCTACATCTAAGTTACCTTTTGACTTTTGTCTACAAAAAAAAATTGTTTTGTATCTGAGACCTTGCGTTTGGACTTTGGATCCTCTACAACAAAGTCATTCAGTCGAATGACACCTCTTTTAATGGCTAGAAAAAATGGAACTGTGACTAGTACTTCAAAAGGTTATCTTTTTTTGTTTAACATTAATATCTGATTTTTTTTTTTTTTTTTTTCAACCTCTTCCTCTCTCGACCCACTCTTTGTTTCTAATTCATAGCTGTCCTGTTAGTGCGTTTGGTTCTGCTTCTGCTTCTGCTAAAGCTGTGAATAATATATTATTAAATTTGTGAATATTGCAATTGAAAAAAAAAAAAAGTTGTGAATACTGTGTTAAAGTTGTGTGGTATTAAATTTGCATCACAGTTGCTCTCTAAACTTCAATTCTTCTGTATGTGTATGATCATATGCATTATGTATGGTAACTTTTCAGGAACTTGGATTGTTATGTTGTATTCAAGTATTGGATAATAGCGTATGGTTGAACTTAATGATGATCTATTTGATGAGTATGCATGGAAATGAAGGAATGAGGAAGGCTACCACTGATCCAGATGAAAATGCTTGAACGAATAGCTAACACGCTTTAGAATGCTCATCATAATTGATTTTCCCAGATGGAAAATCTTTTGTAAAATTAGTTGGACCATGAGTTATATAAATTTTGTGAGAATTTGTAAATTATAATGTCTTCTTACAATTTTTTTGGCTGAAAGACTTTTCCCTGTACTATAATTATACAAACTTCAATTAGAGAATTAATTTTTTCCATCATTTTTTTTTTTTTTTTTTGATAAATAGAGAATTAATTTTTTCCATCATTAAACAAAATGTTATTTATAAGCATAATAACTTCTCAAAAAAATAAAAAACAACTTTGTAAAAAAAATTGTCATTAAAAAAGAATAACATTAAGGTAGAAATTATAATCAAACCAGTAGAGAATCTAAATGGGGTATAAAAAACTATCTACAACTAGAATGGATCCACTTGAGAGAGAGAGAGAGAGCCCACTCAGGAACATGTCATTGCAAATATTCTCAAGAAAAAAAAAAAAAAAAAGCTCTCTTAGCTCTTATGGAAGGCATGCAAATGTGTTCTTGCATTGTCAAAACATTTATTGACACAGCATATCAATGGGAAGCTGAAAGCTACAGCATATTCATAGGGAAACATAGAAAGGAAAACAGGGGAAAACAAATTATAAATACAGGCTCAAACGTGCTTCTAACTCATTCCTGGAATAACCAGGAGGAAGAAATTACCTAGTTTACCGTCTCTCTATCCCCTTGCCTACAAAAATAGCAGACTTGTCCAATAATTGTCATTGAGTTCCCTGCACTTCAGTCTGATATTCTGATCTCAACTCCCAGAATGTCCTTCACCACCTCGTATGTCACAAATGCAATTGCTATAGATGGGACTACCTGAATAAGACAGGCAGTGCATCAAACAATGTCCTTAATGCCGCGAATGATATGTTCATTAAACATTAATGGATGATTTATCATTTTTATCAACCAACTAAAGGATATGAATCTTTTTCAACAACATTTAAATAAATGACTTGATTTGAAAGGAAAAAAGTCTATGGACACCTGTAAGCACCAAGCAGAAAAGGGAGATTGGAGGTGATACTGATTGAATGCTAATCTCAGAGAAGTACTGATTGAGTACATTTGAGTAATTCTGGAACCAATTTGGAATATTTAAGAGCTGAATACACTAGAACATGCTTTTACAGATCCTAAAAAGAATACAATTCTGAGGCTCTGAAGGACCAGCGTCAATGTACAACTGCTGTTCACTTTAGATTCTGAACATGGAACCATAGAAATTTACACACCTCTACAAGGACCCAAATTCAAGACTGGAGAATAAATACATCCACATAAAAGGCATATATGCATTACTTCAGACCCACATATGGATGAGACATCCTATGGGCCAGAAACAGTAAGGATGGTTCTAAATCACCTCATTTGCAAAAATTCAGGAGCACTCTCTCTTATAACAAGTTCAAAGCATCAAACCCTATCAAATATTTCAAAACCTCTTAAGTGACCCAGTATTAGAGGCATAACCCACACATCATGGATACTTGGCTTGCCAGCCAAATAAAAGGTCTGCAAGACACAGGAATTTATAAGATGTAGAGGCTTTTTTTTTCTCCCTTCCGGCCAGCAGGATTATAGCCCTGAATCTTGAAGTTTCTCTGTTTCTATAAAAGGTGAAACAATCCCCCCAGCATAGGGAATTATGACAATTTCCTCATCCAGGTGTGTCTAAAATATGAAATTTGATCATACAGACAAATTTTACTCGGAAAGTGTCAACTGTCAAACTAGATAAACCTAAGGGTACTCCCTACATTTCAAAAGACAGAGATCGCAGGTTATATAAGGGGACTGACCTTCACAGAATTGGGGACCAAACCCTTGTACAATGCACCAAAGCCCTCATGTCGAACGGTTTTCCTGAATGCATCAATCATACCAGTGTATTCAAGCGAGGCCGCACTCCTCCCATCACCAGTGATAACAGAAGCAGCATTATTCCACCCCACCATCTGCATTCGTCGACGTATGACATCAAGAGGATAAGCAACAGTTTGTCCAACAGTGCCAGCAGCAGCTCCACATGCCAGCCGTGTTGTCACACTCAGCTCAGAGTCTTCAATTAGTCCAAACGGTTTAGCTTTAACCAACCAATCCTTTAGAGATTCATACACAGCAAAGTTGAGACCCACATATGGAATCTGTAAGCATCAAATGGAGAATATAAGTCAGCTAAGTTTTGAGATTTATCCCACCAAAGCATTTATGTGTGTGCGCGTGTCCACATGCATGTCTGTGTGAAAATTACACAATAGTTAAACCATGAAAGATCTAAACAAAGATCATAGTTAAAAGTGCAGAATATATTGAAACTTCTACAAGGATTCTATCCAGCCTTCTCTTTCTCTCTCTGTACATGCTTTCTTTTTCATTCTTAACAAAGCATAAATATTCCTCCACTAATCCCATTGATGCCTTCTACCATATTCAAACAAGAAGCAAGAAAATCTGAGATCCGAAATTCAAATCAGGGCTTACAGCTGAATGTGGCATGTTGTGATATGAAGCTCTACAAACTTATATTCTAATCTGAGGATGAAAATTGTCTATTCCAACAATTTGAATAAGAGCCATAGGCAGATGAAACATGTGGCCTTCTTAATTAGTTATATTATTTAGTAATTATTTTTATGACTAAAAATTAGCATAAGGATTAGGGTATACTTTAAAATATTTATTTACTAAATAATTAAGATATCCATGTCATATTGTACCCCAATAATGACATGTTGCTGTGTTTGTATTGTATATTGTATCCATATCAGTGCTTCCTAGAGAGGCCCTATTTAAAAACTAAAAACACACTAATCAACCAAGATAATCAGACTCAAGTAAGATACACCCTACTTGGCCATGTAAGGCCAAAAATTCCCACGTAACAAGGATCTTTATTGTTCTCCTTTTGAAAAAGAGATTAAATTCAGCAAGGATGTTGTGTAAATCCCATGTTTTATCCATCTAATCCCAACATGCCACATCATCTTATCACATATTTAAGAATAAGCACAACCACACCCAATCAATACTAATACTAATACTAATATATAAATCCAACCAAATTAGAAGTTTATTGAGATGTTATTAAGTATGGTAAAATGTATTGAATTCTAAGTAAAATGCTGATATGACAATCTCTTATTAGTTGGTGTAAAGCATAGGTTTTACACTCCATCCTTACCAAATTTGGACTCTTTGAAAAAAGTACGAAATAATATTGAAGGCAAATTCTCGACAAGCACAAGGTCAACATAATTATTAAGACAACCATGCTTTTAGCTGCACATGGCTGAAGCTATTATTAAACTGGTAGAGTAACATATTAAAAATGAAAAAATAAACTAGATATTACTTACAACTCCAATAACAGAAGGAAGCCATCCCTTGTACAATGCCCGTGGGCCTTCTTCCCGGAGCACAGTTGATAGAGCATGGAACATTCCTCTATACCGATAAGGAGAATTCTCTGTCTGCAAATATAAGACCAATGAAAATTTTAAATATTTAAACTGCTAATCAACTATGCACAAATCCCTGATGAATGATAATTACCAAAAAAACCCTTAAATGAAATGAAGACATTATTCTTCCAGAAACATATTTGCTTTAATCTATTGGGGTTAGAAGGCTAAGTACCTGTACAGTTAGCCTGCCCCGTACCATGTCCATTGGGTAAGTTGCAGACATGGCAATTATTCCAGCACATGCCCCAGCCCCAAGACGCAAAAGAGGAGTGAGCTGAGCATCCTCTGCAGAAAACAAGAAAGGTGCATTAGATAACCCATATGTCCTCTATCAACTCTTTCTAAATCCTACGACACACAAAATGAAGTTCATCTGAGTTGTTTTATGATCATGTATTACTAACAAAGTTCATGTTGGCATAAATTTATCATTTTCCACTTTTAATACTAGAAGCAGGTGCAAAGCAAGATATCCCAATAAATTTAGTAAATTGCTAACACACAAAGGACTCATGAAAGTATAAAAACAAATCTGGTCGCAAGAACTATTTAGTCTAAGAGAAGATTAGCAAGACCTTATTTGACCTAATAAGAATGTGTCAAAACTTTAAACCCAAATCATTGTGCAGTACCAATCCACATCACAAAGGGAACACAACTAACAGGCAACATGAAAATTGCTAAAATTGCACAATTGAAAGGTATGCAATAACACTAGATGAAAAGGCATGAAGTAACATGTCAATACAAATGATACTAGAAGAGCCTCATGAGAGTAGATTTGCAATGAGAAAATTATGATTACATCAAAGAAGAAATAGAAGTTTCAACCTCCCAAAAGCCATACACGCTCATTGTGCTTGAAAGATGAGAAACCAAAAGAGTGAAAAAAGCTAAATCAAAGAATATAATAAGAAATAAATAAATAAATAATCATCTTTCATTCCTTATTTACCACGGAATATTTGAAAGCTAAAAGTCCAAAATATAATATACAGCTATGCCAGAACAAATAACTAGTTTTAGTTGTCACTGCAGGCAGTGGAGGAGCCAAATGTAGACCAGAACGGCCATGGCTACCCCCAAACATTTTGAAAATTTTGTAAAATATTAAGCCTTTAGGAAAAATAGCACTTGGCCTCCTCAAATAAAATTTGTAGAGTAGTTGATGCGGGAGACGCAAGAAGATTATTATTTACTATTATTTATGTTTGCAAGTCAATTGTATTTTTATGTTTTAGGTCCTATTAGTTTATTGGGCTATTAGTATGTTAATTTGGAAGCAAGGTTATTTTTGTAATAAGGTAATTAGGGATTCCTAGCTAATTAGAACTAGAGTTTAGCAATTCTTTATAAGCAACCTATTGTACTCTTTGAGGAAGTAGTTGATATTTTGATGAATGAAAAAATGGCCGTTTGGTCTTTTTTTGGTCTGGTGCTGACTCCAGGTCTACCCTCCTAGTGGTTTCCCCGTTTGGTGCTGACTCCAAGCAAGGCCTAGGTGCTGACTCCTATGTCATATCCCTTTATTTTACCGTTGTTTCAATTTTATTCTAGTTGTC
The DNA here is from genome assembly GCA_028535165.1 of Quercus tomentella. NCBI lineage: Eukaryota > Viridiplantae > Streptophyta > Magnoliopsida > Fagales > Fagaceae > Quercus > Quercus tomentella. The sequence goes on from JAPQVY010000156.1 coordinate 49,130,774, forward strand.
CTGCCTCAGTTTTGGTATCAGAGCAAACACCGATCTGTTGAAGTATCACCGCAGGAAAGAATCAGAAAAAATACACACCCCAAAAAAAAAAATTCCCATCACTGCCATGTCTTTCACCACTAGAAAGTTGTCTTTGTCATTTTCCTGCTTAGTACCAAAAAGCTGTCCTATAGTTGTGCTACCCATCAAAAGACTAGACTAGATATTCATGCCAATCAAAGACTCCAATCCAAAATCCCACAATCAAGTCTCCAAATCCCTTGCAACCACAAAGATAGAGAGAAGAGAAATAAGAGCCTATTGCTGCAATCATACCACACTACCACCAACAAACCACCACGTTCAAATCGGGTCGAATCCTTTCACGACAGTTGCTATGCATGCCACCACCACCACCTCCATGAGCCGCCACTTCAACTGGTTGTCCTCACCATCACCTTTTTTCCGTGCTGCCATGATTTCAATTTTGCCCAGTGTCATGAAGCCGCAATCTAATCAGTCTCCATCGTTCAGATGTCATGAGGTAACCCACTAGCCTTGTCTAAACCCATTCTCTTTATTTTTTAAACTATCAAGCTAACCCGACCCACTTTTATAACCCATACCATTACCTAATCTGGCCCATTTGTTAACAAGCCCAAAGCCCACATTTTACAACATCGGTTTTCTTTTAAAACAAAATAATAATAATAATAATAATACAAGACCCAGCCCACGAAATCCAAACCTGTCAACCAACCCAGTCCCAGCAACTATTTGAGAGAATAGTCTTAGAAGCCTATCCAACGATCTGTCCAAAGAACATCACAGCAACCCAGGTTCTTGTTCCAACTTCCAACTATTTTAGAGAATCATGGTAATATCAGAAGCACCTTATTTTGATGGTTGTAAAACTAATCCATGGGATTTTGTCAACTGGATGGATGGGATGGAGCAATTCTTTGAGCAAGCAAATTTTGTAGATAATAAAAAGGTTAGGTATGCAAAGTTGAAGTTAAAAGGTGGAGCACAAATGTTTTGGGAGAATCTTGAATATTTCCGCTATCTAAAGTATGAACCTGCCATTAGTGTGTGGAAAGATATGAAAGAAAAGTTTCGTGATGAGTATTTATCACCATACTTTTGAGCTAAATATCTACCACAATCTCAGTGTGGTAGATACTTGAAAGAATTATCTGCAAAGCTCATGAAGGATGTTCAAAACATGATTGCTCAGATGAAGCAAATGAAGACTCAAACTGATTCAATAGGGAAACCAAGGATAATTGATCACAATGAAATTATTGCTGCCCCCATAGAAGACAACATTGATGATGATATGTTGGTAGTGGAGAAACCTCAACGGACACCAAAGCCTAATGTTGACAAAGATGTACAAGCCTCGGCAAGTTTTGCTTTAACATGCGTGCAAGAAAACAAATCTATTGAAGAGCAACAAGGTGAAGAGATGGTTTCTAAAGAGAGTATTAAGTTAGAGGGTACACATGATGTGATATTGGAAGCTAATGAATTTGCTTTTAATCAGCCTTCCATGGTGCATGAAGACAAACAGTTTGCTAAAGCAGAGAAAGTGGATAACATAGTGCTTCCAATGGTTCAAGATAAAATTATGTTGATTCCACACATTGATTTTGTTATTCCAGAAGAGTTTGACATGATAGAATTCAAGATTTTTCTCCTAGGGTGATTCCAAACTTGAAGCAAGTGTTACTTGTCAACATCCTAATCCTTCAACGCTTTAGAACTCAAGGTCGAGTTTTCTCCAACTAGAGGAGAATGATGCGGGAGCCGCAAGAAAATTATTATTTAGTATTATTTATGTTTGCAAGTCAATAGTATTTTTATGTTTTAGGTCCTATTAGTTTATTGGGCTATTAGTATTTTAATTTGGAAGCAAGGTTATTTTTGTAATATGGCAATTAGGGTTTCCTACCCAATTAGAACTAGGGTTTAGCAATCTTTTATAAGTAACCTATTGTACTCCTTGAGCAAGTAGTTGATATTTTGATGAATGAAAAAATAGCCGTTTGGTCTTTCTTTGGTACTTCAGGTCTACCATAGGTGCCGACTCCTAGTGGTTTCCCCGCTTGGTGCTAACTCCAAGCAAGTCCTAGATTCTGACTCCTACGTCATATCCCTTTATTTTATTGTTGTTTCAATTTTGTTCTGGTTGTCCTGCGTCAGTAGTAGTAAAACAAGACATGTCAAGAGGTGACAGTATGATTTTGGATAGGATAAAATAGTGAAAAAAAATACATGGGGTTGACTCTAATTAGTCTATTGGGGAACCATAACAAACCCAACTTTTTGGGATTAAAGCTTGGTTGTTGTTGTTGTCTACATTCTTGTTAGATTAAGCATATTTATGGACAATGCCCAAAAAATATTAACACATAAAATCCACTTCAAATATGTCAAGTGATGATATATCTGAAAGGAAATAGGAAAATATAATAGGTTGTAAATTTAGCATAAAATCTTGTGTAAAATATTATGATTCCTCTCCAACTTTGACTCCTTTCTTCTTATGCCATTTAGTTTTGTTTTTATCACACTATTTAATATTGAATTAATCACAATCTTAGTCCAATTTGCTATAAATAAATTTTTGAATTTTTTTTTTCGTATATATATATATATATATATTTGATAGGTAAGAAAGTAATATTATTGAAAATAAAGAGAAAAAAGAATATAGAGTGTTCACGATAATGAACAAGGAACAACACCAAAACAAAGAAACAAAGAAATGAAGAAACTAAGCTAAGAGACAAAAGAAATTCAATAAGGGAAGAACAATCCGAGAGACCCCAACACCCAAACCAATCAAAAAGAGTCCGCTAGCCTGAGCCAAAGAATTCACAATATCCTCAAAAAGTACGCCGATTACATTCCGTCCAAAGAATCCACAACAAACAACCTAGAACCAAATTCCAAATATCAGAATTATGTTTCCCAAGCCATTGCTACCAACTAAATAATAAGTCAATAGCAGAACCTGGCATGACCCAATGGATCCCAAACAGTCGAAGCATATGCACCCACAAAGAATGAGCTAATGGACAAAAAAATAAGAAGGTGATCCACAGATTCCTCATTACAACAACACATACAACACCAATTTGCCAAGGGGCAACCTCGAAACATAAGATTATTCAATGTAAGAATCTGACCATGAGCTACTGTCCACTTAAAAAAGGCCACCCTTTTAGAAATCTTTACTTTCCAAATACCCTTCCATGGGAAAAAGGAAGTAGAAGCCACCCGAATCTTATGGTAGAAAGACCGAATATCAAACTTCCCACTACCATTAAGGCCCCAACAAAGACTGTCGCGGGTAGAAGCCACCTGAATCTTATGGTAGAAAGACCGAGTATCAAACTTCCCACTACCATTAAGGCCCCAACAAAGACTGTCGCTTCCAACACCCCTAGGAATCCAAGGTTGAATCAAGTGAAGAAAGGAGAAAGAAGCTGCTAACTCCCAATCATTGAACTCCCTAAAAAATGAATTCCACACTCTAACATTACCACCCACTGGATGACACAAAACATCCTAAATACAAGCTTTCCTTATTGGCTGAACAAGCAAACAACTTAGGGTAAAGAATTCTAAGAGAATTATCCCCAATCCACTTATCATGCCAAAAAAAAAATACGAGAACCATCACCCACCGCAAAATACAAGTGCTTAGAAAAACTCACCCACCCTTCACTAATGCTTCGCCATAAACCACACCCATGGGCCCTTCTACAAACTTTAGTACTCCACCCCCCTTTCCCCTTCCCATATTTCATGGCAGTAACCCTCCGCCAAAGATGACTAGCTTCATGACCATACCTCCAAAGTCATTTCCCTAATAAAGCCTGATTAAAAAGACACCACTTTCCGAATCCCTAATCCACCGAACTCAAGAGTTAAGCAAACATTTTTCCTAGCCACCAAAGTGTATTTGAAACACTCCTCCGAGGATCCCCACAAATCATTTCTTTGAATACTTTTTAATCTAGCAGTCACGGCTTTAGGAACAATGAAAAGAGGAAGATAATAAGTAGGAAGACTTGAAAGGGTACTTTTCAACAAAGTGAGCCTACCTCCCTTTGATAAATAAGGTCTCTTCCAACCCGAAAGCTTTTTCTCCATCCTCTCCAAAATAGGATTCCAGATAGATGTTGTCTTATACGAAGTACCCAAAGGCATACCCAAATTTTAATAGGCAAACTACCCACCCTGCATCAAAGAATATTAGCCTAATGTGAATGTTACTCACCTCTCCAATAGAGGCAATCTCACTTTTCCCCACATTCACCTTAAAACCAGTAAAATCCTGAAAAGAAGACAGCCAACCTAATCGAAAGCAACTGCTCCCTAGAAGCATCGCAAAAAATAATAGCATCATCAACAAAGAGAAGGTGGGAAATATGAATACCATTAGAGTTAACAGAACCCACATAAAAGCCCCGAATAAAACCACCATCCTCAGTTTTCTTCAAAATCCTACTTAGAACCCCCATGATCAAAAGGAAGAGAAGAGGAGACAATGGGTCACCTTGTCTTAGACCTCAAGAACTTCCAAAGAAACTAGCAGGAGAACCATTCACTAACACTGAAAAGCAAACAGTAGTGACACAAGCCTTTAACCAACTCCTCCATCGTACCCCAAACCCCGTCCTATCCAAAACATAAAACAAGACATCCCAATTCACAAGATCATAGGCTTTTTCAATGTCTAACTTGCACACTATGCCCAGTGTACGACTCTTCAATCTACTATCAAGACACTCACTAGCACCACACCCAGTGTACAAATCTTCAATCTATTATCAAGACACTCATTAACAATAAGCACAAAATCCAAAATTTGTCTACCACCCTCAAAAGAATTTTGGGACTCAAAAATGAGTTTTTCCAACACCATCCTTAAATTGTTTGCCAACACCTTTGATAACAACTTGTACCCACTAAACTGATAGGCCGAAAATCTTTAATATTCAGCGCATTATTTTTCTTAGAAATTAAGCCCTCGTTTGGGAGGAGGGAATGGAATGAAATAGAAATGAATGAAAAGAATAATTTTAGAATATTCTTCCCTTCCTTTGTTTGGAAGTTTTAATGGAAGGAATGGAAAGTCTACTCCCTTGTTTGGGAGTTTAAGTGAGAAGGAATGGAATAGGTAGGATGGAACGCTCATCCCTCTCTATTTCCTTAAAACCTCAAATTTTTATTCTCCCCAAAATTGGGAGGAATAGGAGGGAATGAAATTAGATTTAATAAATTTTTTACTAAAACTCCCAAAATACCCCTTATATTCAACCATTTATTTTAAAATAAGGGTCTAATAGTAATATTTTCATAAAATGATTTCATTTCATTCCCTCTATTACTCTCAGACAAGATTACTTAAATTCTATTCATTTTCATTCATTTCCATATCTTTATTTTAAAACATCCAATTATGGTTACTTAATTCCATTCCATTCCATTCTTTTCCATTCCATTTCCTTGCTTAAATACATTCCATTCTTTTCCATTCCCTTACTTAAATACATTCATTTCCATTCCCTTGTTTAAATACATTCCATTTCATTTCATTCCCTTATGAACTCCCAAATGAAGCCTAAAGATAGGAAAGCAGCATTCAAAGACCATTCAAACTCTGAATTCCTATGAAAGTGATCAAAGAAGGCCATAACATCCTTATTCTTTTCCACTACACTCCAGCATTTATGAAAAAAAGCAATAGTGAAGTCATCGGGACCTGGGGCCTTATCACCCTCCATCTCCTCCAAAGAAGCTAAATGAGCAATATCGCCTTTAATCAAAGTACGACAAGTTTGTTCCTCATGCATGAGGCCCAAAAAATCTTCTCTAGCATCCAAACTTATAAGTTCAAACAAAAGGCTCTTCTTCCTAAATGATAGGTCCCCAAATTCCTCCTTATTCCACTTCTTTAAATCATCTTTAAAAGCTTTTAATTTTCAAGCCAAAATAAAAACTTGAAGAGCCCAAGAAACAATACCCACCCCACATTTGCCAAACTATCTCCACAAAACACTCATCTTTCAATCACATATTTTCGAATTTAAAAGCATTGCGACCTTTATTGACACCACCAACTTCCACCAAAAGTGGACAATGATCTACCCAATCCACCGAAACCAGAGTCCTGTCAATTCTTGACATACAGTCTATCCCAGAGTCTCTGAACCATGTGAAATACACCCATTCAAGGGGTAAATCTACAAGATAATTGGCCTCAATGAAGTCTAAGAAAGCAAACATAGCCAGGCTGAAAGACTCACAACCAAATGTCTTACTCGGATACCGAATATTATTAAAATCCCCAATCAAACCCCATGCCTTATTCCACCCAGCACGCACCCTAGCAAGCTCCTCCCACAAAGCAACCCGTAGACTATGATCATTAGGACCATAAACACCAGTACAAGCCCAAATAAGATCATCCACAACCCCCTTCAGTAAAACAATAACAAAAAACTGACCTATAATATGTGATTTGAGAAAAATATATATACACTTACATAATTATCTTTTCCACCTAAAAAAATTTAAAAATTAAAACATAAGAAGAATGGAGGTTGAAAAAGAATGGATCTGAGTTTGATTTTCATATCTAATACAATGCTTTGGGGGGTTCCACTTCTATCCTTTTCCCCTAGAAAGGCATCTAGAGAGTGAAGGCCTCATGAAGGCTCTCCTTTTTCACTAGAGATTCCATTTCCAAGGTTTATAGAGTCCTTGTATTTTTGTAATTTTTTAGTCTACTTTATGTTATTGTACATGAAGTATTCTTTTTTAATAAAATTATTCTTACCTTCCCCACCGCCCTAGCAAAAAAAAAAAACATAAAAAGAATATTTTAAATTATTCTACAATTTTTTTTCCTCAAGGCATCCCAAAATAATATTCCAAGAACAATGGAGGAAAGTGGAATGATCAAGTAATTCTAAATCACGTGATTCTAATAAACACAATAGCAAAACACATAGGGTGTGATTAGAAAATAGTCAAAATTTGAGGGATGTACATACATTTTACTATATTATGTATGGTATTTATTTAAATATTATACAAAAAAGATTATTTTATAAGAATAAGAATATATTGCGCACATTTTAGTAAAGCAATATGTCATATAGTTGATGCAAAGAGTAAAGAATTTGGGAAAAAAGAAGATTAAATACTAGAAGATAAAAGAATTGGGGTCTAGTTGCAATGTGGGGCTTTCTTGGCTACTTTAGTTATTATTGAGTTTTCTATTAAGTTTCTTTAGGTTAAAAAGACTTCTGATTCAGTTATAATAAAATTTTGCTAAAACACAATTCCTTGGTAATTTTCAAAGGCTCATAAGTCTTATTTTGTGTTTTGAATCACTTCCCTATTTGGTTTTGAAGCATAAAGAATTACACAACACATGAATGTGACAAAATGAGGCTAAAGATGGACACACCATTGCCAGTTTGCTGCTGATACATATACAAGATTCCCCTGTCATAAAATAATAAGGGAAACATATTAATCAATTGTCTTCACTAGTTCAACATGAAAACATGACTAATATAATTGTGTAGAGTAGGAGAGTGGAAGCATGACCGTCTCTTGTCTCTTCTTTCCCAGAGATACATAGAAGAAAAAAGGTTTAAACACGTAAATCAGTAAATGAATATTTTATTCAGTCTTATCATTAAAGTTAAAAGGGTTTATGCTTCATCTCATGTTATCCCTATTTCAAAGTGACAAGACACATAATATGAAGTAGCTGAACAGACTGAAATAGTTTCTGTCCTTTTGAATGTCTGATAAGATTTGGCATTACACATACAATCAGCACCTTCACACATGACAGCAGCATGTTTAGAATCAACAGTAAAGTCAACCAAACTCAAAAAACCACACTCCCAAACAATTCAATTTGGCTGAAGAACGCAATTCATAAACATGGCTAGGTCATATCATAAACGTGCTTCATAAAAACAACACTAATGCTCTTTCATTTCTTTCTTTCAATCTGTTTTTATATATTCTTTGATCTAACTTTTAAGAGCTTTATACATACAAGAAACGTGACTGCCTTTTTAAAGGTTAATTTCATCCCATCACCTTTTTAGATATAATCTTTATTTTTTTTAATAAGTGCCTCTTTAGATATAATCTACTTGTCTTTTATAATATTTAAGTTTTCAAAAACATAAGATTACTTTCTTCATAAACAAAAGGCTGTGTTGCTGAGAACCCATAATATAGACAAGCAGGAGGGGGGGGGGGGGGGGGGGAACCAAATTAAATCATTTGTTGAAATTTAAAAACTGTAATGCTATTGAGAAAAGGTACAAATAAATATTAAACTCAAATGATCAGTAAGTTCTATAAATTTTTTATGAAAATAATTTAGTCATACTTCATAAACTGTCTTAAAAAAAATGCATAGATCTTAATAATCTTATTGGCAACTATAAGAATAGGGTAAGGTTTAGTGTTCAGAGTGAGAAGAAGATATCTAAGTTGCATTTGTTTTTATTGGTAAGTTACACACACACCCAGTGAGTATCACCCTCCATCTTACACTTACAAGGGGAGGGAGTGCTATTTGGGCTAGAGCTCATTAGCACACTTCACCAATCTTGGCAACACCACGAAATTTAAATTATAAAATTGAACACCAAATTAAAGGCCAAGAACATAGATTGCAAGAAGAAAATTTTACTTTGAAGCCTGCTCATAGCTGAAGAACTTGACCGCAGAGTTTGGGACAATACGTGCACAGTTAGTACCATTTCCTTTGAACAGTCCACGAAAACCCTCAGTTCTCCATATATATTTCAAGCCTTGAATTGTTCCATTGTATTTTATGTTATGGGGATTCTGGACCTGTACATTACAAAAGCTAATTAACATGTCATGAATTTTGATATATTAGTTGGTGTGTCTCTGCATATATTAACAAGTATGAAGTATTCGATTGTGATTGAGAGAGGGAAAAATATTAATTGAATACAAACGAACCTGTAGCAGTATCTTCAACCTTTCCAATGGAGCAACAGCTGTGCGTGACCTGCATTGACATGAAACTTTTCAGTCAATATAAAATGAAAATGGCAGTACCATGAAATGCAAATGGGAAAGAAATTCACAGCATGGTCTTGCAGCCATCAATCAGCTATGCTAATAGGAATATTTCCACTACAAGTTCAAAGTTAGTGATTTTCTTTTTATATGGAGAGAGATAAGTTATACACTCACACACAATGGGTCTTGAACCCACTACCCCACCCAACACTTGCATGGAGGAAACAGAGTTTTTCTGGCCATCATCTCTTTAAGGTGTCTTTAAGGTCCTTGGCAGAGTTAGAAAAAACATTTGTAAACTATGGACAAAGTTTTCCGGTATAAAAGAATCATATTCTAAAAAAATCAAACCTATAGATCACATTATTCCAATTCCAGTGCCCAATACACATTTTCTAAAACATCAAGTGAACAATCTATAAAAACAACTACACAACTCATGCTTAAATTTACGATAAACACATTAAAGACACCTTCTTCTTCTTTTTTGATTTTATATACATTATAATCAATCTCCATTAGAAACACCAGAAAATATCACAAACACATAAAAATTTCAAGTCTTGAAGCAATGAGTCCGTTACTTATAGACCTTTGCTTCATATTGTTTATATAAATTACAGAATACAATATCCAAATAAAATTACTTTTTTTTTTTTTTTTCATTTCTTTCTTATTCCATCATTCTCAATCAATAACCAATCAAAATCTTATATATCCAGTTTAGGAGAATAAATATATTCAATGTCTTTTTCTCAGCAACCAAACAGCAATTTTTCGTTTCCATTTCCATTTTCGTTTCGGTTAAAAGTAAAAATAAAATTCATATAATCGAAGAAGAAGAAGATGGAACTGACAATCCTCCGGCGACTCCACCAGCGACGAGAGACTTGCAAATACTGAGAACAGCTTGGCTGCGAGCCTTCACGACGCCTTCTCTCGCAAGCTTCGCCTCCTCCGCTAAGTTCACGATGGTCGACACCGCCGATTCGCTCGTCTTCACGTCCTCCGAAGCCATTTTCTACGGACTAGTGAGAGCAAACCAAAGTTTTCGCCTGATCTCGGCCTCGTCGATATGAATCGGGTCGGATCTCCGGCGATAATACCGAAATGCGAGACTCTCTCTACTACTGTACCGTACTGTACGGTACTGTGTGAAAGTTGCAGAGAGTGTGGTAGTGACGGCTGTTGCAGCAGAAAAAAGAGCTTAGTATGATGTGATGAGGGCTTTGCTTTTTCTTTCACTATTCTTGGGATTTGCCTATTACTATTAGACGCCGTATGTTTACGTTTGGTACGTGCGGCACGCGCTTTTTTTGGAGATTGTATCGTACGCGCGCGATATGTGGTTAGTTAAAGGGAGAGTGTAGGGTGGTGTTCCTTCCGTTGCATCAATGCTGAGTTGATGAGTCGCTGCTGTATTCGGTGAACACGTTTTTGGGGGAAGAAGGGGTTTGGTGGGGTTTTGCGGTGTTGTTGTTGGTTTTTTTTTTTTTTTTTTTTTTGAAAAGAAAGACGATGAACTTTTACTAAGTAATTCCAACTAAGGCTGTGTTTGGTTGAACGTAAAATATTTTTCGAGTGTAAAATATTTTCAAGTAAAAATATTTTTGGGAAAGAAAAATATTTTCAAGTATTTGGTTGCATTCCAAAAAATGTTTTAGAAAATATTTTCTAGTATTTGGTTATGTTCCTGAAAATGCTCTAAAAAATCCATTTTTATCATGTTTCTCACATTTTCTTAGGATCCAAACAAATATTATTACAAAGAATCAAGATATATAAACAATCAAAGAAACAAAAATCAAAACAAAAAAATCAAATTCCCAAGATCAATCGTGAGAGAGGGACTTAAGTGACAGAGAGAGAGAGAGATCGAAACAAACGGTGCTATGTGACGATGAGGAATGGGTCAGCGGAGTGGGTCATTCACTAGGTCAGCTCAAGGGTGGGTTGCTCAAGGGTGGCTCAGGGGTGGGTCAACTCAAGGGTGGGTTGCTCATGGCGGTTCGATTGGCTCAAGGGTGGGTTGTTCACTGGGTTGGTGACGATGAAGAATGGGTCGGCGGAGTGGGATGGGTCTTCTTTCACCGGAGTGGGATGAATAGGGCACTCACCGTCGCGTGGAGGGGACGAGGACGGCGATTTGACCGACGCAATCGTGGGTTCAACAGTGCGATCTCTCTCTCTCTCTCTGTTTGCACGTCTGTGAGTCCTTCTTTCTCTCTCTCTTTCTCTCTTTGCACGTCTCCGGAAATGGTTTGAAGTGAAAATAACAACAAAAAATATTTTACGCCCCATTGCCCTTAATTTACAGTCAATATTGAAAATATTTTCAGTTTGACCCAATTTTCAGTAACAACCAAACACCCACTTTTACGGAAAAGCATTTCTGGAAGTGGTTTGAAGCCAAAACAAACGCACCCTAAATCAACTTAGATGACAGATAAACAATGCGGTGGAACACTCTCTATTTATACAACAAAGTTAGAGATATGCTTAGCATACTAGTAAGCCTGTGAGCGACCTTATTACCTTCTCTCTTCACATGAGAGTAACGTAATTAATTATAAAAACTAGAACAACGACGCACATCATTAAGCAAAGCTCCATTGTAGGACAGCACCTCTACACTCTCCCCTAACCTTTTCATAAGAATTTGCGAGTCTCCCTCTAGGACAACAACTCTAATACCAATATCAGAAGCAAATTGAAGGGCCTTACACGCAGCTACTGTTTCAATCTCTTCTGCAGAATATGCTTGACGAAGTTGCTGTGACTTGGAAGCAAGAACGTTGCCAGCACTGTCACGAACAATAACACCAATTCCCGATGTGTTTGTCTCCGAAAAATTAGCTCCGTTGAAGTTTATCTTCACCACATCTGCCTGTGGAGGCTGCTAATGAACCTGAGGCTGCGAAGAGCGAGCCCGAGGTAAAGGATTTATGTCCAGGAACTCAGCCAATCTTCCTTCACACTCTTGCGATAGTTGATGCAGATTACAGCAAGGCTGTTGCTATCGTGTTTGATTCCTTTGAGTCCATATCACCCAGACCATTATTGCAAATAGTTCAAGCTTATGGTGCTCCCTCATAATCCATGAAAGTAACTCCCTAAAGTCCAGAAATTGTGTGGATGTTCGGCATGCCCATTGCTCAGAGTCTGACCAAACCACATCAAGCATTGGACACGACCAAAGAGCGTGGAGAGTATGTTCATCAACTTCACAGCATCTATCATAATGGGGGTCTTCGATGACTGTTCGGCGCACTGAGTTCAACTTGGTTAGTAGTGAGTTTTGACAAGCTCTCCAGATAAAATTCTTCACCTTATTTGGAACATGTAGCAACCAAATCCTTTTCCAAAGGGTTTTATCCAACCCCTTGCCATCATCCGAAACTACCAGCTCTGCCTCCTCCTTCAGGAAACGATATCTGGATTTACATGTGTAAATTCCATCCTTCGCCCAAGGCCAAAAAATTATATCCTCAAATTCAGCTTGTGCAAGAGGGATTGATTTTATTAATTCAGCTTCTTGTGGGGCAAAAAAGTCATCAATCATCACATGGTTCCATTGCCTTTGTTTTGCCTCTATCAAAATATCCACTATTGCATCCTCCATTGAAGGGAGTGGAGGTGATGACAGCAAAGGTGGATTTTTTCTTGGCAACCAGTGATGTTGCCAATTTTTGACAGATTTCCCATTCCCTATCCGCCACCTTGAACCCTTGAGAAGCACATCCCTACCCTACAAAATACTTCTCCAAGCATAGGAACCCAATCTTGAATCCTTCGCCTCCATAATTGAGCAATTGGGGAAAAATCTTGCCTTGAAAACCTTGTAGAAAAGAGAGTTTGTATTTTTTTTATAATCTTCATGCTTGTTTTGCCAACAAGGAGTCATTAAATAAAGCCAAATCTCTAAACCCCAATCCCCCCACTGATTTTGAATTTGTCAACACTTCCCACTTCACCCAATGAATTTTTCTCTGGTCTCCACGATGGCCCCAAAATTTTTTTTTGATCAAGGCTTCAATATCATTACATAAACCCAACGAGAGCTTAAAACAACCCATAGTAAAAGTTGGAATAGCTTGGATGACGAATTTTAGAAGCACTTCCCTACCTGCTTGAGACAACAATTTCCCTTCCCAACCCTGCAGCTTTCTCCAGATTTTTTTCTTTTATAAAATTAAAGCTCTCTTTTTTCCTCCTCCCCGCCAAAGAAGGCAAGCCAAGGTATTTTTCATGCTCAATGATTTCTTGAAGTCCCATGGCAGATTTGATTGCTTGATTTACAGTATCTGGAGTGGCTTTGCTAAAAAAAATGGTTGTCTTATTTCTGTTAACTTTCTGACCTAAGGCTTGCTCATAGGATTCCAAGATCTGGAGAACCTTTTCAAACTCTTTTGAAGTAGACCTGCAAAACAAAAGACTATCATCTGCAAATAACAGATGGGTTAGTTCAGGTCCTCCTCTACACAATGAAAATCCTTTTATATCACCCCCTCCTTGCTGCACTATTAATGAGTCCATGCAGCCCCTCTGTGCAAAGGAGAAACGGAAAAGAAGAAAGTGGGTCTCCTTGCCTGATTCCTCACGAAGGATACACCAACCCCTTCAGTTCCCCATTGATTAAGATGGAATAAGATACCATCCTAACACACTCCATCATTAGGCCAATCCATTTTTCACAAAAACCCATTTTTCTCATCAAATTTTCAAGAAAAGACCATTCCACCCGATTGTAAGCTTTACTCAAATCAAGCTTGAGAGTCATAAAGCCATTATCTCCAGATTTATCATTTTTCATACTATGGAGGGTCTCAAAAGCCACCAGGATATTATCAATGATGAGACAGTCCTTAATAAAAGCAGATTGGTGTTTAGTGATGATTGTAGGTAACAACTTCTTCAATCTATTAGCTAGAACTTTTGAAAAAATCTTATACAACACATTGCACAGGCTAATAGGTCGATACTCAGTAATATACTCTGGATTTTTTATTTTTGGAATGAGAGAAATAAATGTATGGTTAACAGGATGAAGCAATGTACTTGAATTTAGCTAGGAAATGATGGAGCTAATAACATCCTGAGTCACTGTTTGCCAAAAGTGTTGGTAAAACAACAGAGGCATGCCATCAGGACCTAGTGCCTTAAGCGACGCCATTTGTTTCAGAGTTGCTACAACTTCATGTTCCATGAATTCTCCAGTTAGCAATTGATTCATCTCTTCAGTTATGACTTGCGGTATATGATCCAACGTAGCGACCTAATTTACTGGAGTGGAAGTGGAGAACAAATTTTAGTAGTACTTTAGAATAACAGATTCTATATCTTTCGGATTTTGCTGCCAAGAATTATGATCATCCCTTATGCCTCCAATAATATTTTTCCTATGTCTCTGGGTTGCTTTAGTGTGGAAAAATTTTGTATTGCTATCGCCATTAGACAGCCAAAGAACACGTGATCGCTGTTTCCACATCCGGGCTTCTCTATCTAAGAGAATATTTATCTCATGCTTTAGTTCTCTGACCCGAAAATTTAGCCCACTACTCATTGCTTCCATTTCAGCTTGAACCAACATCTTCCGCTTCCTTTCTAATTCCAATCTGACATTCCCAAAAATATTTCGATTCCACCAAGCCAAATCTTTCCCACACCTTTCCACCTTTTTAATAATAGCACTATCACCTATTTCACTGATTGAGGAACACCAAGAAACTTCAACTCTCCCCACAACGATTATCTGAAAGCCACATCTCCTCAAACCTGAAGCACTTTTTCCTTGGTGGAGGTTCCAAGCCTGACAAATTTATGAATAATGGAACATGATCTGATGAATCACAACGGAGGTGGTGAACACGTGACCCCATAAATTTTTGGAACCAAGCATTATTTGCCAAACCTTTATCCAGTCTTTCCCAGATTGACCGTCCATCTTCAAAGTGTCTACTCCAAGTGAATTTAGGACTGACAAATCCAAGGTCCATAAATCCACATTCATCTAGCACATCTCTGAACAACTGCATCTGATTATTGGATTGGATTGCTCCTCCCAATTTTTCATCTTGTCGTACTAATTCATTAAAATCCCCCGCATAAAGCCATGGGGTCTTAGGGTGGTGGTTTAACCTGCGTAAACTGTCCCAAGCTTCACTTCTTCTTGCTATTTCTGGTTCACCCTAAAAACCTGTAAATCTCCATTCTTGCTCAGTATTCTTGTCAATACATACATCAACATAATACTTAGACGAATCTTCCACTGTTAAATTAATTGACGCTTTCCAAAAGAGAACAAGACCACCCCCACGGCCTTCCTTAGGAACCAACCATTTTTTATCAAAATCAATATCTTGCAATGCTCGATCTAGCCTTGCTTTGTCTGTAAGTGTTTCGGCTATAAACACTAAAGATGGATCTTTTGCCCGGATAATATCTCCAAGCTCCTTCCTTGTACGTAGGTTCCCAAGCCCACGATAGTTCCAAACAATGAGATTCATGATTCTTGGCAGGGCTGGTTACTAGCCTCCGCCAATGGTAAAATTGAGACTTCATCCTCCCTTACAACCTGCTTCTTCTTGCATGGTAATTCAAAATGATCACCAATTTGTGAAAAAAATCTCTTCTCAACACTTTTGGTTCCTATGCTGCCCTCCCCTCTTTTCTTTGCCTTTTTTTGTGTTTCATTCTTTGTGTCTTTCCTTGCCACTCGGGTCCACTTACGTTGAAATTGTGGTGACTTGTCTTGCTCCTGCTTCTCACGTGACTTACTAATGGCATCTTGGGAAATATTGCTATATTCAGCTGGGTCTTTAATGGGATCAAATTTACTCAGCTCGGAATCAATCCCATTAATTTTGGCACCAAATAAATCAGGTGAGGATACAGTTCCTTGATTATTGGAGTAATGAATCCCCGAAATCAATTGATTGATTGAAAAATCACTGATTGGACCATCTTTGTATTCCCATACGTTATGTGTTATTTTTCCTAACTCGGTAATGGTTTCATCCCTTAATTACTGGTAAGTGACGTGACCTGGACTGTCCTGACCGTTGAACTTCGCCGAATTGGAATCAGGAATCGGGGTGACATTATTCATCACCACTAGTTTAGCCCTACTCTCTGTCTCACGATGAACATACTTTGACGATGAGCCCAGTTTGGATTTATAGAATCCTGGAACAGAGATGACAGTCTTCCTTGATGAGGCAAACAGTGTCGCATGGAGACTTGGACCAAATTGTTTTTTATCCTTAGTTCACCTGCCTTTACTCTCTAACCATAGATTGCAATCCCTATCGTCGTGTTCTAGACGACCACACCAGTTTCCTCCCTTAGTTTCTGTAGGATCAGTGGAATGAATTACCTGGCCAAGGACTTCACATATTTTCTTAGCAGCTTTTACATTCATAAAATGATACGGCAACCCAAGGACTTGCACCCAAAACAGTGTCTTATCGAAATTGAGTTCTTCCACCGCCTTACTTTTATCATAACGCTGCATGATCACAAGGTGTTTGTCGAAACTCCAAGGTTTAGCACTTAACACCTTATCAACATCAACGGCATTGTCAAAGATGAACAGAACTTTATGCTCTCCGACGTTATGAACCCGAAACCCATTTTGTAATCGACAAAGAGGAGTAAACGTTCTTGCTATTTGTGGGTACCCAAAATATGGCTGTTGGGCTCAACCTCTACTTGGGCTCACAATTTATTTGTATTGTGGGCTTTGGGTTTCCTATTATGGGTGATCCTATGCTCGACAACCTGAGTACACTCCTATTTCCTCCAACTCTTCTCTTTACCTCAGAGTATCACTCCCTTTCTTCCTTAGAATAATTGTTCTCTTCCCCCTCTCTGTTCTCTCCAGAATTGCCAACCCCCTTTTTCTCATTCTCTTCTCCTATTTATAGGCTAGGATAAGTGGAGGAGCTATGATTACTCCCCCTTACTAGTGCGAATAAGGGTCCAATTCTATCATCTCAAAGTGGACGCTTTGTCGGGAAGGTGAAAGTGGCATTGGAACTAATTCCCACTTTTAGAAGCCTGCTCGGCAGCGATGTTCTCAAAGGCACTACCGGGCAGCCGAGTGCAAAGTGTCTCCGAGCAATAACTCTCCCGACCAGGTTAAAAGTGATCGGAGGGTTTGCTTGAGGTATTCAAGCTAGCGTGGTCTTATTTTAGCTCTTGGGCCCAAATTGGGTCTTGAGGTGTTCGGGTCGAGGCTAAAGGTCCGAAGTGGGGATGAGAGGTGGGTTGGGCTGCCAAGTCAGGTCCCTAGGCTTAATGGGCCTGGGGCCCTAGCGCCCGTATAATAGCCCCCCTTGATTTGTGCCCGGCTACCGCGAGCGAATCAAGGACAATCTGCGTGGTGCTGGTAACACCTCGGGAAGCCCAACCGTTAGCTACTGAATGGACGAGACAACCATTAATGCTTTCTCAAAAGGAGCGCTATGCCAGCCTGTTATATCTAATTGTCATCATAATCTGACGGTTCGTAGCCTAAGCTTACGCGTGTGGCAGTTATAGGCAGAATCCAAAAGGGTTTTTCCTGCCTTTTTCATTAAATGCCTTCACTCCTATAAATAGTTTCCACAGTTTGTTCATTTCACTCTTTGCATCCTCTCTCCTTCGATTTCCTCTCTGCCGAGCATATTCCTCCTTTGCGTAAAACACTTTATTCCAGATCACTTCCTAAAGCCCAAAGTAAGTTCTCTTTACTTCTCCCTTTTCTTTCAATTTTTCTTCATTCTAGAATTTAGGAATGGGATATTCTCACCTCCTTGTGTCTGAGGCAACCTTGGCTGATTTTAGAGCAGCCTATGGCATTCCTAGAGATGTTGATATCGCCTATTGTCATGAAGGCGATATTGCAATCCCAATGTAGCGTTCTTTCCTTTGATGTCCATTCTTGAGGGTGGGGTTAGGTTCCCCGTGGACCCTCTGATCATAGGTACCCTTAGGTTTTATGGCCTTTGCCTCGACCAACTCCCCCCCAATTTTTATCGAATTGTGAGTTGTGTAAGTAGACTAAGCCAAATATACGGGTTGTAATTAAACCACCACGACATCAACTTTATGTATAGTCTATTCGGAAACATTAGGTTCGACTATTATTTAAAAACTAGAGACATGCGGGTACGGCTTATATCATGCCTGCTTGATTCCAATAGAAACTCAACATGAGAGTTTGTCCGGGTGAGTGGTAATTGGCTTGTCGATGAGCTCCCCTGTCCACTATTGCCACGCGATGTCAGTCGGTACCGAGCATCTGTACTTTTTTTCTTTTTAATTGTGTTTATCCTTGATTATTTTGCCCAAGTAGGCACTAACCAACTTTTGTTTTGTTTTGATATAGAAAGCAAAAGGTTCAGGCCAGATCTTAGAGTAGTGCATGTGAGAGACTTGAATTTCATACTTCGATCAGAAATATTCGTGCACACCAATAGGTAGCTCCGAGCATCGTATTTGATCCTCAGTTGCAACCTTGTTTATACCACTTGGAAGCCTTTCGGGTCAGCTTTGTTGGTGGACAGCCCGCTGCTGTCATATATTGACGTCTAGCATGCCAACTTCCTGCCGCCTTCCCTGACAGTCAATGAAGCTCAAGACCTAGGCCCTAGATACATCACTGCAGAAGATCTTGCACCGGTGAGAGATGAGTCAGCCGAATGCGTGTCTCAAAGTCGCAGAGTCCACGTGCCTGTTGAGGAGCCTGAAGCTCTAGTGCAAGTTACTGAGCCAATAATAGCCGAATCCGTACAGTCCTCGGGAGTCGAATTCGATTCCGGCGAAGAAGAAATGGTGACGAGACATGCACTGACAATTGACCGGTTCGTGCCTGGTGACCGGTTAGTAGCCTGACAACAAGAACCCCAGGGCAGGGATTCGAATCCCCCTCCTCCTCCTCTTTCCGGTCGCTCCTGGAAGAGGTAACGCATAATCGAGCAACCAGCCGCCAGTGTAGGGGACACGCCATCAAGGACCCCTCATCGAGCCTCTAGTGGGCTTACTATCCAAGAATCCCGTGGTGATGCCCAGCCAACCTCATAGGTCGGGTCTCACGTTGCCTCATCTTCACAGCAAGAGCCTGGCTAGCGGCCCACCTACACACTCTGTGGTGAGCCATTGTCGGTAACTGCGGGTGTAAGGGTGTGGGCATAGGGAGAAGGGGGGCGAGTGGCCCAAAGTCTGGTCCATGGACTGCTGTTGCCTAAAAACGTCTATTTCTTCTCAGGTGCGGATGATGAATCCCTGGCCAAGCGCTTACAGTGGCATACTATAGCGGTAACACATCTTCCTACTCTTCTTCCATTTACTATGAAGTGTGCATATTCTCATTTTTCTTTACAATTGTGGCTTTTATGTAATCATGCCACGTAGTTGACCCATTTTATTGACGGGAGGTTGAGGGAGGCTACTAAGGACGTTGAACGAGAGAAGGCCCTCAAAGATGTAGTGGAGGCCACGACGAAAGACTAGAAAAAGGCTGCCGAGATTGTTGAGAAGAAGAAGCAAGCATCGGAGAAGGCTCGGGCATTGGCATAAAAAGGGAGGGCGGAGCTAGAGATGAAGCTCGGGGGGACCAAGCTTAAGCTGGCAGAGGCAGAGAGCCTGAATCTCGCACAAGCTAATGAGATTGCCGAACTGAAGGCGGCTTTGGAGGCTTGTGAGAACAAGTGGTACAATGAAGGCTTCGTTGATGTGGAAAATTACGTGGAGCCTGTCATCCGCCAAGCTCAGAGGTTCGCGTTCAAGGAGGGGTGGCTGGCCACCCTACAAGCTGAGGGGGTTCCTGAGGATTCTCTATTAAGGAACCCCGACCAGATCCCTTTCCCAGACCCCGCTCCCCCCTTCCAAAATCCCCTAAATGTTGATGAGGAAGAAGAAACAGCCAACATGAAGGAACTGGTGTAGGAAATTGACTCCTACATGGAGTTAGTTGACCTGGAAGTCACTAGCGGCCTCTGTGCTAGTGATCACCCTGAGGGCACTCAAACCCAGCCTCCTACAATAACTCAGCCACCTTAAGATATAACCGGCCAACATACTGGAGATGCAACCTTTCTCCCGCCCATCGATCCTGCCGTTTGATACTTATGTCTTTAACTTGCTTTTATTTTTTATCCATGTTTACTTTTCTTTTATTTGTTTGGTTTGCCTAGAGTCACCGGGTTGTGGTGACGGAACAATGGTTTAACTCTTACTTTCCTAAGTTTTATTTCCCTACAGTCACCGAGTTGTAGTGACAAAACATTGGTTTATCTTTATTTGCTTGCTTTAATTGTGTTTATGAATGTTTGCTACTAAGTTATTATTTCAGTCATTTTCTTTGATTGTCTTTCTCTTTTATATATACACATAATTCAAATGACCGAGTAGTTTAATCCCGGTTTGCCTCTAATCGGTGATTAAAACTGCTTTCTTATTTATCTTCAAAAGGCCGGGTAATATCCAGGCATGCATGGTGGCCAAGACCGGTTTGGAAAAGATCACCTGTGTCTAGAAAGAATTGGCTCATCGACGATAATAACTAAATTTGACATACGTTGACTCTAGGAAAATGTAGGGTAATTACCTTCCTCGTGATGTGGGTTGTATCCGAGAGATTGGTTTCAACCCCCTGAATAATTCGACATAATCTTTGTGTGTTCGATGATTAGAATAGAGCTGGGAAGCTTGCTTCTATTCTTAGAGTAACTCAAATGTAAAGTTCCCTCATGTCCGATGATGAAGATCTAATTGGGAAGTATATTGCTGTTAGATAAAATTTAAAATTAGGTTTCCACCTACCCAGTGATTGAGATCGAACCGAGAATCAGGTTTCTGTCCTTAAATAAAATGTGAAATTAGGTTTCCACCTGCCTGGTGATTGAGATCGAACCGAGAAGCAGGTTTCTATCCTTAGATAAAATGTGCAATCAAGTTTCCACCTGCTCGATGATTGAGATCGAACCGGGAAGCAAGTTTCTGTCCTTGGATAAAATGTGCAATTAGGTTTCCACCTGTCTGGTGATGAATATCGACCCGGGAACAGGTTGCTGTCCTTAGAATGATTTGCCTTTGTACTCTTTACGTATGTTGGCCGGGGCTAACAGGTTAATGGCAATGGAATTATAAACGCAAGTACACCTGCATGGATAAACATCACTGTTGTATTAATCAATAATATGGACACATCACATTAAACTCAATTCGTACCCCTATATATTGATAGTCAATGGTAAAATTTCTTCAAATTGTGGGCGTTCCATGGCCTGGGAAGTGGTCTCTTGTCCAAGTCCTCTAGATAGTACGCCCTTGCGCCAGCGATGGCGGTAACTCTATAGGGCCCTTCCTAGGTTCGGGCTAACTTCCCCGCATTAGTGTCCCGCATATGTCCTATTGCTTTTCGCAACACCAAGTCCCTAGTGCCAAATTCTCATGTCTTCGTATTCCGGTTATATTGCTGGGCAAGCTTCTGCTGATACTCAGCTAGCCGTATAGCTGCTGACTCTCGGCACTCCTCTAGCAAATCCAAATGCTTCACCATCAATTCGTTATTCGGGGCAGAGGCAAACCATGTAACCTGTGTGCTATATAGGTTTATCTCGACTGGTATGATGGCCTCCACCCCGTAAGTTAGGGAGAATGGGATTTCTCCCATGGACCTTCTAGGGGTTGTTTGGTATGCCCATAGAACGTTTGGCAGCTCCTCAGCCCACTTACCCTTCATTCCTTTCAATCTTTTCTTCAATTCGTTCATGATTGTTTTGTTGACGGCTTCAGGCTGGCCGTTGCTCTGAGGGTAGGCCGGGGTGGAGTATTTGTTTTTGATGCCAAGATCACTGAAAAACTCGTGGAAGGCTTTACTATCAAACTACAGCCCATTATCAGATACGAGGGAGTCCGGTACCCCAAATCTCATGATTATATTTCTTCACAAAAACTTCTTAACATCTACGTCCCGAATATTAGCCAATGCCTCGGCCTCCGTCCATTTGGTGAAGTAATCCATAGCTACTAGAACAAACCTTCGATTGCTCGTGGCCCGAGGGAATGGGCCGAGAATGTCCAGCCCCTACTATGCAAAGGGCTAGGCTGCTGACCCAGTTTAGATAACCTGCTGGCTGGTGGATCAGCGGGGCATGCTTTTGGCACTGTTCGCACTTCCGCACATATTCGGCAGCGTCCTTCTGCATCTGTGGCCACCAGAACCCTTGGGTCATCACTCGGTGTGCCAATGATCGTCCCCCTACATAACTGTCGCACACCCCTTCGTGTAGATCAGCCAAGAGCTCATTAACTTTCTCGGGGCGTAAGCATAAAAGATATGGCCCCCCAAAAGACCTTGGTACAGTTTGCGGTTTGCTGATAACTAGTACCAAGCGACAACCCGACGTACCCTGCTAGCCTCCTTTTCATCATTCAGAACTCGGTCTTCAGCTAAAAAGTCAATGATCGGGTCCATCCAACATGGCTCTGACGTTATTACCACCGAGACACCTGCTGCGGCATTGATACTTGGTTCTACTATAAGCTCCACCTTGATTATCCGAGGTACCTCATTTGTCATCGATGATGCTAATGTGGCTAGAGAGTTCGCATGTTGATTCTGCCCCCGGGCCACTTGGATCACTTTTGCCTTTAGAAACTGATTCATAACTTGCCTCACCATTCGTAGGTACTCCTTCATTCGGGAATCTCGGGCTTTAAAACTGCCCTGCTCCTGACTAACCACCAATCGGGAATCCGAGTAAATTTCTACTTCTCATGCACCCAAATCCAAAGCGGCTCTTAATCCAGCAAGGAGGGCTTCATACTTGGCTTCGTTGTTGGAAGCCCTAAACCCCAACCTGAAAGAATGTTCCAACCTTATCCCTTCTTGAGTGATGATAACAATCCCGGCCCCAGCCCCCATTGCACTGACGCGCCGTCCACAAATACCCTCCACGTTTGGATATCCATATGACAAATCACTTCGACATCCTTCCTCTAGGAAAATTCCGCAACAAAATCGGCTAGTACCTAGCCCTTCACTGAACTTCTTGGTCTATACCTAATGTCAAAAGAACCGAGCCAAATCCTTCATTTAGCTATCCGGCCCGTGAAATCAAATATCTTCAACAAGGATTGCAAAGGATATTCAGTTAGCACATAAATGGTGTGGGCTTGGAAATAATGGGGCAGCTTCCGTGTAGTGTGTACAAGGGCTAACACCAACTTCTCCAATGGTAAGTACCTCATCTCGGCGTCGACTAGGGTCTTGCTGACGTAGTATACTGGCTGTTGTACTCCTTGGTCTCTCAGAAGCACAACACCTATGGCGTGCTCGGATACTGAGAGATACATGAATAAATCCCTGAAAGGCTCCTGTCAACATAGGTGCCCGCACCAAATATTCTTTCAACTCCTGAAAGGCTCTTTCACACTCTTCACTCCATTGGAATCCCTTCCACTTCTTCAAAAGCTAGTAAAATGGACGGCAACAGTTGACAAACTTGGAAATGAACCGACTAAGGGTAGCCAACATGCCGGTCAGTACTTGGACTTCCTTTGGATTGCTCAACAGTTTAAGGCGTTTCATTGCTTCAATCTGGTTGGGATTGACTTCTATTCCTCGATTAGTGATCAAATATCCTAGGAACTTGCCAGCCCCCACTCTGAAAGCACACTTATCGACATTGAGACACAGCCTGTGCTGTCGAAGTACTTCAAACACCCCTTTGAGATCATCAATATGCTGCGTTTCCTGTTTGCTTTTTGATAACGCCTTAAAATGTATACTTGTTATATATTTATGTGGGCGTTATCTCCTTATTACTATGCTTAATTTGTATAATTAAGCCATGATTTGCATTAGTCCATATTATTTATGTTTAAATAATTTCTTGAATAAGATGTCATTCATTGTGTGTAATTTTCTACTTTCAGGAAATCATGTGAGAAAGATGAGTTTACAGGAATTTGTGAGAGAATGGAGGCCAAACTAGAGTTAAAGTGGAGCTAAAGGACCATGCTTAAATGTCTAAGGAGGTGCAGCTGGAGTGCTTGGATCTTCTACCATGATTGGAAGCTTCAAATAAGGAAAGAAATCAAAGAGGCAGAATCTGAAAAGGAAAAATCTGATTTGAGCATTGATCAGTATTTTTAGTGTATCTCTCTCCTCAAAAATCCAATTGATACAAAGCTGGATGAGTTGGAACCGTGACTTAAATATCTACAACTTTCCAGTTTTGAGTTTTTTGAAATTCTCAATTTTTGAAGACCGAAATTAACTCACAAGTTACTGCTGTAAACCTGGACGGAAATTAAAATAGTAAATGTTTTATTTTCTTTGGACACTTAGACATTAGGGTTTTGAAGTGAGGCTGGGCAGAACGAATTTTGGCAGAGAAAACCTTGTATTTTCCTTTCTCTAATGGCAGCCTAAACTCTTTGCTAGGGCTAGGGGTTATGTTTCTTCTATCGGTATGAATATTCAATGTGATTCTTTCTAGGATTTTATCTACAACATATTTGATTTTTCAATTAGATTTCTTTTGATGTATTAGTTCTTCCATGCTTTCAATAAGTTCAATCATGTTTTTCTTATTGTTTAGATGAATTTCTAATAGTTTCAAATAGAAATCAGGTTTTAAAGTGAATGGGTTTTTCTGAAAACTTTTCTAACTGCATTATCAATCGAGGTTATCATGCGTTCTTGAATTGTCTCAGTTCAACCGAATCATAAGTGTTTAATTGTATAAGAACAATCAATTATGAAATATATATTTTCTTAGATCACAAAGAATTCGATATCGATATAGGGAAACACCCCGATGCCCTAGTATTTACATTATTGATTTGAATCAATTTTTATTATTATTCTTGTTAACAATCACCAAGCAAAAGTATTTTTTTTCTTCACCCAAATTGTTATTTAATTATATTGTCTTTGAATTTATCCTGCTCCTTTTGGTTCGACCTCGGTACTCCGAGAATTATATTGCTACGATCTCCTGCACTTGGGAGTGAGCAAGCAATTTTGGCGCCGTTGCCGGGGAGCTGCTGCGTGTTCAGAGGCAATTTTTGGGAGCAAAGCACAACCGGTGGAAATTCTTCCATTGGTAACTTCATTCCATTTTTTTCCCCTTATTTATTTATTTTTTTTCTGTTTGTTTTTAATTTATTTTATTTGATTGGCATTCATTGTTGCATGAGCATTTGGGTTAGAAACAAGAGAGGCAGATTAGAAAATTTTGAAACTTACTTTGGTAATCTTTTTGACACACCTTTGCCTTCACCTTCTTCATCAATCATGGGTGATGAAACACGTAATAATCATGAGGAGAATAGAAGAACTATGTATGAATTGTTGCATCCCACACAAAATTCTGTTCCTTCATGCATCATGTTTCCACCTAATGCACCACATGTAGAACTGAAACAAGGTTTATTAGCAATACTTCCTGACTTTAGGGGACTAGAAAATGAAAATCCTTATGTCCATGTTAGAGCTTTTGAAAAGGTAATTAGTAGTTTCTATGCACAAAATGTTATCGAAATTGCTAAGTTACGTTTCTTTCCTTTTTCTCTTAAGGATAAAGCAAGAAGTTGGCTTTACACCTTGAAACCTAGGTCTATAGGTAGTTGGGGGGAGACGGCCAAAGAGTTTTTTAAGAAACACTTTCCTCCCCACAAAGTCCAGCAAGTGAAAAGAAGGATAGCTAGTTTTGTCCAAGGAGAAAATGAGACCTTATACCAAGCTTGGGAAAGGTACAAAGATCTTTTCAATTTCTGCCCAACTCATGGGTATGAAGATTGGAGGTTGGTTAGCTATTTTTATGAAGGACTTACACCTATGGACCGACAGTTTGTTTAACTCTCATGCGGAGTGGACTTTTTACAAAAAGAACCCGAAGATGCAATGGATTATCTTGATGAGATAGCTGAAAACTCTAACACATGAACTGGACCTAGCCCTATGGACTCCACTGATAGGACTAGAACTAACACTACCACTTCTAGTGGAAGTGTTTTCAAGTTGAGGGAAGATGATAACATGAGTGCAAAAATCAGCATGTTAACTAAAGAAATTGAGGCACTCAAAATGAAAGGAAGTAAGAATGTTAATGCTACCTTTAAAGAGGACCCAATGGAGGCGTGTAAAATCTGTCATGAGATAAACCATGCTACAAATGAATGTGCATCACTTTCATCATTCTTGAATGTGCTAGAACAACAAGTACATGCATTTAATTCATATTGGCCAAATAATTCTTCATATTCTAACAATTATAACCCAAATATGCGAAACCATTCGTATTTGAGTTATAAGAATGACAATGTGTTGAATCCTCTTGCTCCAAGGAATTTTAATTCACCACATGCATCATTATCATCTAGACCTTCCTTGGAGGATGCACTTAGTACTTTCATTCAAAGGCAAAGTGAGCAAAATCAAAAGTTTGAATCCATGCTCACTAGGCTAGATGAAGAGGTAAGAGAGACCAAGAGTCATATAACTGGGCTTACAAATTCATTGAGTGGGATAGAGAGAGGGAAGCTTCCTTCCCAAACTCAACCCAATCCCATCAATCAAAATCTAAAAATTGGCTCTAAGGATAAACATGAGGAAGTAAAAGCTGTGACCATTTTGAGGAGTGGTAAAGAGATTGATAAAAGTTCTCCTTTAGTAACTAAGAAATATAAGGAGACCCCAGTTGAAAAAGAGAAGGATGAAACTGAGTCACTTGGATTTGGTGAAATTGAACAATGCCCAATCCCTCCACCATTTCCACAAGCCTTAAAATTACCTAGGAAATTGGACACCGCATTTGAGATATTAGAGCATTTGCATCAAGTCAAGATAAATTTGCCATTATTGCATGTTATCAAGCAAGTGCCTGCATATGCCAAGGTAATTAAGGACTTATGCACCATTAAGAGAAAGCATCATGTGAAGAAGACCGCATTCCTAACAGAACATGTAAGTGCAATTATCCAACATAAGACCCCACCAAAGTATAAGGATCTGGGTTGTCCTACGATCTCTTGTACTATTGGAGATTACATCATGGAGCATGCATTGCTAGATCTTGGGGCAAGTGTTAATTTGATCCCTTTCAGTGTATATCAAAAACTTGGACTTAGTGAGTTGAAACCTACTTCAATAACTTTACAATTGGCTGATCGCTCTGTAAGGGAACCGAGAGGGATTGTTGAGGATGTGTTGGTGAAAATTGAACAATTTTATTATCCTGTTGATTTTATTGTTCTAGATTACCAACCTGTTTTACATCCTAGTATTCATACCCCTATTATTTTGGGTAGACCTTTTCTTGCCACAGCTAATACTTTAATTAATTGCAAGAATGGAAGGATGCAACTCACTTTTGGTTCCATGACTTTGGAGCTAAACATATTTCATGTGGCTAAAGAACCACATGAGGATGATGATATGCTTATGTGAACCTCATTGGGGCAGTGGTTCAAGAAGAGTTTAATAAGAATTGTTTTTCTGATTCTCTTGAAACTCTTCTTAATAATTCTGTTGGTTCTTATGATTTAGAATGTGATATTCATGTATCTGAAAATTTGTCTTTGTTGGATTCCTCACAGGTTTTGGAAGAACAATAGATGATGGCAGTTAATGAAGGATGGAAGCCTTGTTTTGAGGAGCTACCAGAGAATGAAAAAAAGCTCATGCATTCAAGTGAAGAGGCATTACAACTGGAGCTTAAGCCGCTGCCCGATAGTCTTAAATATGCATATTTGGGCTCAGGTAAGTTAAAACCTAGGTGGGATGGCCTTTTCATTGTAAGGGAAGTGTTTAAACATGGAGATGTAGTAGTTGAGGACCCTAGGGATGGTAGGATTTTGAAAGTAAATGAACAAATGTTAAAACCATACTTAGGGGGAGTTATACCAGAGGAGGAGACTATGTCATTAGAGATCCCTGCCTATTGGGATGCTACGTGAAATCTAAAAGAGCCTTATGAAATTGTACCATTTTTTTTTCTTTGTTTCCTTTTTGCTTTTGCTTTTGTTTTTGTTTTTTGTTTTTTTTTTTTTGTTTTTTTTATATTATTTTTTTTGTGAGATAACATTTGCAGGTGTGAAAGAAATTTCAAAAAAAAAAAAAAAAAAATTAAATGCTTAAGGTAACTTCTTCCCTTTATACTTGAATTTATTTTGGCTTTGATACATTGAGGACAATGCAATATTTTAGTTGGGGGGAGAGGTTTACACATTTTGCTGCACCTTGCATGATTTTTTTTTCTTTCTTTTTGGTTGCAACTTTTCAATTCTAAAAAAAAAAAAACCTTGAATTTGAATGCAGAAGAGTTATAAGCTTTATTTTTATATCATGTGATGAAATGAATAATACTGAGTTGGTTATACTATTTATTATATTAAGACTCTTTCATGAAGAGTACAATTGGAAACTTTTGAGCACAACAGCCAGGTTAGCGGACGGTTGGATGTTGGATATGCATGGATCATGAACAAGCTAGATATAAGCTGAAGCTCAACCCATATAGAGAGTTCTTGATCCTTAATTTTCTTTGTGAGAGTATATCTTTGTTTGAACTCTTAAATTTCTCTCATATGCTTCAGTTTTTGTAAAAGATCTCTATATTTTTTTTGGTTGACTACTGGAAACATTATAGGGAGATATGCCATGATCTTACTTATTTTTGTCCTTAGGCATGCTGATTTATGTGGAATTTTAGGAGATGAGAGCTTAAGGCAATCAATCTTGTCACCAGCTAAACAAACATTCAGCCTACCTTTACATTAACCATTGTCACCATCATTTGAGCCATGAGAAATACTTCTACAATACCACAAAACATTTTTATTTATGGGTATTCTCTTGGGGGTTCAAGTTTTGAGCTATTGAAGCATTTAGATACCACCATTGTCTCTCTTTTCTTCTTTAAAAAAAAAAAAAAATCCAAAAGAAGAAGAAGAAAAAAAAAAGAGTAAAAAAAGAAAAGAAAAAAAGAGAGGAGACATACATAATCAATCAATAAATCATTGGTGTCTTACACATCTTTCATGTATTTCAGAAGGGTTATATGATTGAGTAAAGGTTGTTTTGATTCAAGTTGGTTGTTACTGCTATGAGTTGGGTTTGACTTGAATTTGCTGCATATGATTCATATACCTCATATTTCAAAGAGAGCAGTTTGCCTTTACCTAGCCATAAGATTATACTACTACTGAGCTTAAAGTCCTACTTGATCCTAAAGGTGCATGGCTGGTATGTGTTTGGAAAAAAAACTAGGGATGAGAATGGTATTAACCTCATGTTTCCAGGAATTCAACATACTTTCCAAGAGATCTTTTTTCGTTGTTTTAGCGGCTGTTTTTGTATACACATGTGATATTCTTAAAACTTCTTGTTTCCTTTTTGTTCACATGTGATTTGAAGAGAGAAACCATTACTTCTATGTGTGTGAGTGTTGATGACTTAAGAGAGGTTTTGGAGTAGAGGCTCTAATCTGGATTATTTTTGGTCTATGCATGTTTGGAAAAGCCAGTTTGATTGGATGGGTTATGCACACACACACTCCAAAAGTGAAGCTAGTGAAAGCTCTTTAATATGATGAATAGTATCCCAACTCAAAATTGAAAGTTCATTTGTATGATATAACGATAAAGCAGACTAACATTTGCTGTAGAAATTTTCAGGAAACCTTTGACTTTTGTGGGTAAAGTCATTGCAAACCCTCACGAGAGTAAACTTGTCCACTAGGGTGACCTAGGGGTTCAAAGACTTGCTGCACATGGGAAGTGCAGTCGTGTAGCCTACGAAAGTGGCTTGTATTTTAGTTTTAATTTTTCACTTTTAATAGACATGGGTGCTTCGTGGATTGCTAGGGACTAGCAAGATTTAAGTTGGGGGGTGTGATAACGCCTTAAAATGTATACTTGTTATATATTTATGTGGGCGTTATCTCCTTATTACTACGCTTAATTTGTATAATTAAGCCATGATTTGCATTAGTCCCTATTATTTATCTTTACATAATTTCTTGAATAAGATATCATTCATTGTGTGTAATTTTCAACTTTCAGGAAATCATGTGAGAAAGATGAGTTTATAGGAATTTGTGAGAGAATGGAGGCCAAACTAGAGTTAAAGTGGAGCTAAAGGATCATGCTTAAATGTCTAAGGAGGTGCAGTTGGAGTGCTTGGATCATCTACCATGATTGGAAGCTTCAAATAAGGAAAAAAATCAAAGAGGCAGAATCTAAAAAGGAAAAATTTGATTTGAGCATTGATCAGTATTTTGGGTGTATCTCTCCCCTCAAAAATCCAATTGACACAAGACTAGATGGGTTGGAACCGTGACTTAAATATCTACAACTTTCCAGTTTTTAGTTTTCCGAAATTATCAATTTTTGAAGGCAGAAATTAACTCATAAGTTACTGCTGTAAACCTGGACGGAAATTAAAATAGTAAATGTTTTATTTTCTTTGGACACTTAGACATTAGGGTTTTGAAGTAAGGCTAGGCAGAACGAATTTTGGCAGAGAAAACCTTGTATTTTCCTTTCTCTAATGGTAGCCTAAACTCTTTGCTAGGGCTAGGGGTTATGTTTCTTCTATACGGTATGAATATTCAATGTGATTCTTTCTAGGATTTTATCTACAACATATTTGATTGTTCAATTAGATTTCTTTTGATGTATTAGTTCTTCCATACTTTCAATAAGTTCAATCATGTTTTTTTTATTGTTTAGATGAATTACTAATAGTTTCAAATAGAAATCAGGTTTTAAAGTGAATAGGTTTTTCTGAAAACTTTTCTAACCGCATTATCAATCGAGGTTATCATGCGTTCTTGAATTGTCTCAGTTCAACCGAATCATAAGTGTTTAATTGTATAAGAACAATCAATTATGAAATATATATTTTCTTAGATCACAAAGAATTTCATATCGATATAGGGAAACACGCCGATGCCCTAGTATTTACATTATTGATTTGAATCAATTTTTATTATTATTATTGCTAACAATCACCAAGCAAAAGTATTTTTTTTCTTCACCCAAATTGTTATTTAATTATATTGTCTTTGAATTTATCCTGCTCCTTGTGGTTCGACCTCAGTACTCCAAGAATTATATTGCTACGATCTCCTACACTTGGGAGTGAGCAAGCACTTTTCACCACTATATCATCAATGTACACCTTAACTGTACGCCCAATCTTGTCCTTAAACATTCTCGTCATCATCCGTTGATATGTGGCCCCAGCGTTCTTTAACTCGAACGGCATCACGGTATAGTGATAGTTAGCATTAAGGGTTATAAATGCTGTCTTCTCCTGGTCCTCGGTAGCCAAGGCAATCTGATGATAACCCTGAAAAGCGTCCAGAAAGCTCATCCTTGGGTGCCCATAGGTGGCATCTACCAGCTGATCAATCTTCGGCATTGGAAACGGATCCTTTGGACACGCTTGGTTTAGGTTAGTAAAGTCAACGCAAACCCTCCATTTACCGTTCTTCTTTTTTACCACCACAGTATTTACGAAACACTTCGAGAAGAAAATCTCTTTTATAGCCCCGGCTTCCTTTAACCTCTTAACCTCTTGCCTGACAGCATCGACGTGCTCCTTAGCTGATCTCCTCAGCTTTTGCTTCTTGAAAGGGTACAAGTGATCCATGTTGAGATTGTGAACTATGAACTCGGGGTCCACCCCGGGTACCTTACACGGGCTCCAAGCAAACACGTCTACGTTCTGTACAATAAACAACGACATTTCTACCCTTTCTTCGTCCTTCACACTTGCTCTAATCAGAAAACTTCTATCATCATCCGGCAATATCTTTACTCTTACCAGGTCCTCGGCACAGCTGGCCCCCGCTTCCTCTTGGGGTTCCTATAATTACTATAAGGGAGTCTCCTTGGTTGACTCCTTTTGCTTGATTCCTCGGTCAACTGCGGCCATCAAGAACTACCTGGCCATTTGCTGATTGCCCCTTACTAGGCAATTCCCTACTCGGTGCAGAACTTAACCTTTACATGCAGGGTGGACGGTATAGCCCCCATGGTATGAATCCACGGCCTTCCAAGGATCACAGTGTACGGGGAGAAAAAAACGACCACTATGAACGTTACCATCACCTCCTTACCTTCCATATTCACGGGAAGCGAAATCTGACCTTCTGGGATCACCATACGGTTGTAAAACCCCATCAAGGGTGTATTGTACTTGGAGAGATCTTCATTCTTTAGGTCGAGACCTTTGAACAGGTCGGGATACATCACCTCGGCACCACTCCCTTGATTTATCAACACTCTCTTTACTATGAAACCATTTATTCGAGCTGCAACCACCAAGGCATCATCATGTGGTTGAATCGTGCCTTCCAAATCATCATCATTAAAGGCAATGGGCTCCCGAGTGTACTTCAATTTCTTCTCAAAGGGCTGCTCACCTGTGCTGCCTTCCGTCGATACCACAGCTAGCACCCCCTCCTCTTGGACACCTGAGAGCCCCTTGGAGCAGCGTGGATGACTTCTATTACCCCCAAAGGGGGCGGGAGAGGATTCCAGCGGGGTCAAGCACCCTGCCTGGCTTCCTGATTCCTGGGGTCCACCACAAACTCTTTCAAATACCCCGCCTTCACTAACTACTCCAAATGATCTTTTAACACTCTGCACTGTTCGGTAGTGTGCCCTTTGTCCCTATGATAAGTATAGTACAGATTCTGATTCCTCTTTGAAGGGTTGCCCCCCATCTTGTTCGGCCACCGAAAGTATGGCTCATTCTTGATTCGATCCACAATCCTATGCACCGGCTCTTTGAAGGTTACATTCACTTCCCCCATCTGTGGCCCTGGCTTTTGAATCCTCAAATCCCTCCGGGGTCTGGACTATAGACTGCTTTGCCAGGGATGATTTATGACCGGGGCCTTGCCTTTGCTCTGTAATCAATCATCCTCCAGCCGTTTATATTCTTCAATACGCCTCATCAGCTGCCTCATATCCTTGAGTGGCCTTCTTGTGAACGAATCTCACAATTCGGAATCCTCAGGCAACCCCATTCGAAAAGTACTCACTGTGATTTTTTCATTACCTCCGCCAATCTCATTGTACAGCTCCTAGTACTGGTTAGCTTAGCTGCGGAGGGTTTCCCCACCCCCTATTTTCATTGACAGCAACATGTCCACGGGTTGTGGAACTCGGCTACAAGTCATGAGCCAGACACCAAACTCTTCAATCAACTTGGAAAAACTGTGAATCGAGCCTTTCCTCAACCCATTGAACCATCTCAACGCAGTGGGATCGAGGTTCGAAGGAAATACCTTACACATTAACGCGTCGTTGTGAGTGTGCAAAGACATCATTTGAATATAGTGGCTCACATGCTCTACGGGATCCATCTTTCCATAGTAAGAATTGAACGACGGTCGTGTAAATCTGCTTGGCATAGGGGCTCGTTCAATTTCTCTTAAGAATGGTGATTAGGCCGCCTGGCGTAACGCGCGGCTCATAGCATCCATGGCAGTGTTCCAGGGTCGTCGCTCCTTCAAGGAAATTGAATCCCGGTCTGTATATTCCCATGAGCGACCTCGGTGGCGATGAGATCCAGATCGATGTGAACCTGTTCCATGATGGCCCCCCACACTAGCCGACCCTTCCCCTAGCTCCTTGTGGTCCCTTCTCCTACACCTACCTCTTACTTCTAACTCCAAATCCTTCACCAACCTATGTAGACGCTCAAGCTCCTCATCCCTCTACTCAAGCTCTTCATCCCTTCTGTCGAAATGGTTGTGCCTCGAGGCGCTGGACACTGTCCGATACATTTGAAACGACCCCTCTCCGAGTCCGGACTGCCTTTGCTCCTTATACTCCCTATCTTTACATCGCTTCTGCCTTATTTCCCGCCAGGTGGATCCCCAAGAAGATCTCCCAGAGCCACTTTCAGCCTAGCTCCCAGATTGTCCTCCTGACATTTTCCCATGCGTGCCCTGGCAGAACCATAGCTTTGTAGGAGATCCCCATAGACGACGCCAATTATGGGTACCTAAAATATGGCTGTTGGGCTCAACCTCTACTTGGGCTCACAATTTATTTGTATTGTGGGCTTTGGGTTTCCTACTATGGGTGGTCCTATGCTCGGTAACCTGAGTACACTCCTGTTTCCTCCAACTCTTCTTTTTACCTTAGAGTATCACTCCTTTTCTTCCTCAGAATAATTTGTTAGGACATATGCGTTTCACATGTTAAGAACATATGTCATGATTTTATGTAATTGGCTAATCCTTTGACAAAACGCACTTTACTTGTATTTAGGTAGATTTAGGATGTGTTTAAATACTTCAAGAAACCATATTTCAAGATTAAGTGTTGAAGCCTTCAAGTCTGTCCAAGAAAACAAGCTGAAAGTGTAGAGCTACTAAAGCTCGACAACTAGCTCGACAGATGCTCGACAGCTTCGATCTGTCGAGGTTTACAAAAATAGAATTTCTGATCTGTTTTTCTTGGGATCCGTGGATGTGTCTTTAGGCCTTCTTTTCTCCTAACCCTAGACATATAAAAGGATTGTTTTAAGGGCCGTCAAATAGTTCACAAGTTGCACAAGCATTGAGCAAACTCTATTTAAGCAAATTATGACCGGAAACGAAGTTCTTGCCCTAGTTCATCTCTTTCTCTTGAAGAAGTTGCTGTGTATGTGCACCGTAGGGTTTTGTAACCAAACATCTTCTTGATCTTCATTGTGTGGATGAATTGAAAAACTTTGCAGCCAACAACCTTCTTAGTTGGTGATTGAAGTCGCGTACTGGGATTTGCGCAATTGGTTAGTCACGTACTTGGGAGCTGCGCATCGAAAGGAGGAACTGTCACTACAGAACAAGTCTAATTGGGTATTGGGGTAAGGGTTCAACTGTAGGTTGGTAAGGTACTTGGGATTCCTTTACTTGTAACTGCTTGTTATGATAATAGTGGAGTTTCGGGAGTGGTGACTTGAAAATCACCTGGTGGGGTTTTTGTCGTTAGGTTTTCCCCATTCGTAAACAAATCACTGTGTTATTTATTTTTTGCTGCATAATTAGTTTATTGGTGATTTGTTTGTGCTACCACGCATTTGCATGATAAATTGATTAATTAATAACTTGGCTAATTAATTAATTAATTTCAATCACAAAGGGTCAATCCATTTGTGGCCTATCATAATTGTTCTCTTCCCCCTCTCTGTTCTCTCCAGAATTGCCAACTCCCTTTTTCTCATTCTCTTCTCCTATTTATAGGCTAGGATAAGTGGAGGAGCTATGATTACTCCCCCTTACTAGTGCGAATGGGGGTCCAATTCTATCATCTCAAATTGGACACTCCGTCGGGAAGGTGGAAGTGGCATTGGAACTGATTCCCACTTTCAAAAGTCTGCTTAGCAACGGTGTTCTCAAAGGCATTACCGAGCAGTCGAGTGCAAGGCGTCTCCGAGCAATAACTCTCCTGACCAGGTTAAAAGTGATCGGGGGGTTTGCTTGAGGTATTCAAGCTAGCGTGGTCTTATTTCAACTCTTGGGCCCAAATTGGGTCCTGAGGTGTTCGGGTCGAGGCTAAAGGTCTGAAGTAGGGATGAGAGGTAGGCTAGGCTGCCAGGCCTAATGGGCCTAGGGCCCTGGCACTTGTACACTATTAAATCAATGTTGAGGGCCCTTCTTCGTCAGAAACTTTGCTGCAATGATGTGGTCTTGAGAGTTAAGATCATTCTCTAGACAACATCCAGGTCCCTCCCTCTTTGAAAGTGTAAACTTAGTCCAAGTTTGTGTCAATTCCTCCATTGTGGACATATCAGACTTTGAACCGCAGATCAGGAAGAGGAGAAACACAAATAATAAAACTATTTCCCAAACCCCTTGAAAGAAAACCCAACTAGTCCACGGATTAACACTGTTAATACGTGGAAAAACAACAAGCCTTCAAAATGAAGGAACTCCAATTCTACTACCTAAGAAAAGTTAGAGCACTTTCTTAGCGATAGAGAAACCTTTTTTAGCCGATTAAAACTTCCATGAGAAATGAGTTCTAATACTTTGCGGTGTATTTGGTTTTTGGGTTTTGTTTTTCTTTTTTCTTTGTTCTTTTTTTTTTTTTTTTTTTTTTTTTGTGGATTTAACCCGTTCAATACATAAGTAAGATATATTCTGAATTAATAAAAAATATTCTAACCTTTTATCAAGAAAAATAATAATAATTTAAATTAGATAATTTATTGAAAATATATATATTGATAGTATAATTAAAATTTATTTAGATAAAATCTGATCTAATTTAATAAAGATTTGTTTGGTTTCCTATTGTTTTATTAAAAATACGGTGAGTTCTAACATCATTAATGAAAGATGTTATAGCAACCTTAACAAATATTTAGAACCCTAAACCATGTTTTTTATGGCTTAATCACTATTAAACTAAACTAATGATATTAGTCT
This sequence comes from Quercus tomentella, assembly GCA_028535165.1. Lineage (NCBI taxonomy): Eukaryota > Viridiplantae > Streptophyta > Magnoliopsida > Fagales > Fagaceae > Quercus > Quercus tomentella. Next base: position 49,167,295 of record JAPQVY010000156.1, read on the forward strand.
AAGTGCAAATGATTAGCCCATTTCCATAAAACAAAAGCTATACTAAACAATACATAACAAAACTAAAGCACAATGAAAATGAGGGCAAAGCAAGCAAACCAAACCAAACACCAATAAGTATTTAGAAAGAGGAAAACCTATTACACTAGGCAGAAAGCCTCTCCCCTTGACCACCCGTCAGAAATATCCACTAGACAAGATAATTACAATACACAAGAACACTATGAACCCTCCAAGCCCACAAGCCTATATGTACTTGAGCCCTCCAAGCTCCAACTAGCAACCAACTGCTTCGAGTCCTCTCTCTTTCTAGCTTATTAGAGACCTTCCATTGAAGCATTAATTAAAACACCACAAAAATGAATTGAATTTTGAATGTGGCTTCTCAAGTTTCCATGAACCTTCACTCAACTCACAAAGTCTATTTGTTTGGGTAAGATGAAGGAATACAATATCTCAATCAAAGATTGAAAGAGATGGAAAAGAGATGATGGAGTTTATTTTTGCTCAAACAAGAAAGCTCTCTCTTTTCTTACATTCAAATGGCCTCTCTTGGATGTGTATTGTATCAACTAGGGTTTGTTAAGACCCTTATCAGGAGCCATTAACATGCCTCTCAGTTGTGTGTGTGTGCTGACAGATATACACTAGCTAGGAAATGTACAAAGAGCAGAGTACAAAGATCATGCAACTCGAGACCTTGTCGCGGTCTGGTGGTCGCGAATTGCCCAGTCATCACTCTGATCTTGACATCCTGCCACATGTGTCTCATGGGCTATGCATGTCACCTGAGGCTCAAATACATCTACCTCAAATTACAATTAAGTCTTGAAAAGATACATTAAAATAATAAATTTGTCACTGAATAAAGTCAACAAACATGAACTTCTCAATTTATCATTATTAATATCTCTAAAAAAAAGTTATCATTATTTATAATTCTAAAATTTTATTTTTAAAAATATATATACTATATTTAAATAATGACAAAATATAATGCAGAGATTTTCAAGTTTCAAAAACTTATGTGGAAATCTTAAAGAAAGTAAGCAAAAAAAGAAATAAAATGTTGGATCCACATCCTTTCATAATATACATCTCATCGACGTATTAAGAGGCACTTATAAACTCATTCATACCACAGTACACCTTTGAAACAATGGTATAAGTGCTTATAGGGTGTGTAGGGCAAGTGTCATAGTTCAATTCTCCAGATATACACTTAGATCATTTTAGAATAGAATTCCATCTCGGATAAAAATAAATAAGTAAATAAATAACTCAATCATGGGTCATAGCTCGACATCTGCCGGTGAATTCAACCACTTCCTTGCTTCAATCTCATTTTACCTTCAATTAATTTTATAATAATATATTAATATCTCTAGCAGAATTATATTTAAGTTTTTAATTTGAATGGCCAAACTATAAGAAAGTGTCTATTATCTTTTCCAAGAATCTATGGGCCCATTTGGTTGGAGGTTTTTAATATCATTATTTAAAATGATGTAAAATTTGTGGTTTAAAAAGTGTCATCTTTATATGTTTCTGTTCGTGGATGAAGAAATTTTATTTGTGGTAGGCTGTAGGCGAGAGTAATTCATTCCCAGATCAAGGAGCTTGAGCAAGAAAATCATGGAACAAATCTCTACTCTCTAGGAAAAGGAAAGGCAAGACTCTATCGTCTGTCTTATTACTTGGGAATTGAGGGACTAAACAAGTGCGAAACTACAAATACGCAAAAATAAAAATATGCGAAATATGGCCCCAACAAAGTAGGCCAATAGTAGACTTTTTTTTTTTTTCTTTTTTTTCTTTTCTTTTCTTTAAATGATTCTTCAACATTTTACCGTTCTTTTTTCTTTTAATCAAGCCCTAGGAAATAGGAATAGCATTGTTTAGTATAGTAATTTTTTTTATGACATAAAAATTATGGATTTAATTAAACTCTACCAACAAAAAGTGGAGATCTAAAAAAACTGTATCTAAGAAAATAACGTTATTTAAATTAAATTGTAATTCACTATACCTTAATGAATTTTTTTTTTGAATAACTCCCATATCTCTAAATTTTAGTGATAATAATACTTGATTTCATTTGATAGCAAGGGCCAAGGCAGTAAGAGAAGTAGTTGTCCTAGCTTTCTACATCTTCAATATATTATTATGTCTTTTTTTTTTTTTTTTTTTTTTTTTTTTTTTTTTTTTGAGAATGAGATCTCTTCAAGTTTGATTATTCTTTCAGATGTATGTAATTCCCCGCCTTATACACTTCAAGTAATTATAAGATGGAGTTAGAAAGAAAAAAAAATTATAGTTAGAATCCATTGAAGTGGTCTCAAAAAGTTGACAATTGAGTATAACATTTCTCTAAAAATGATTTTGACTGCTTATAAGGTATAACGGTCGTGGCAGACCATCATTGGCTCTTTGGACCCGCCTTCAGTTTCCCTACCTACTACATTCTACAATGAAGAAGTGAAAATTTGGTTCAAGTTAAGGGTGGTAATTAAAAAAACTTAGGGCACGTTTGGTACATTATAATGGTAATTACATAGGAATAGAAATAAGTATTACAAGAAATAAGAGAAGTTGTAATGAAATAATTATTACTATTCATTTGTTTGGTGAGAACAAAATAAAGATGTTGAAGTGAAAGCCCAGTTAAATTAAATTTCCTAAAATACCCTTCTTTTTTAAATTTATATTTAGAATTTTTGTGGTTCTACCTTTAACATTTTATGAATACAAATTAAATAATTTTACAATTAATACATGTGTTGTTTGTTCAAAATTAATATCTACATAAATGTTAAAAACAAAAATGATTGAGAGGAAAAAGCTCATGATTCAAAAAAGAAATGGAAAATATCCCCATAAAAAATGGAAAAGATAAATTAATATAATTTTTTTTATTAATATTAATATTAAAAAGAAATGGCAAATATCCCTAACTCTCGTGGATTGTAATATTGTTTTCTGATTTGGACCTTCATTTGTACTTCGTTGTTTTCATTCTATAATAAAATACCTAGTTTTGTCGAATTATCTTTTTCAACAAAAAAAAAAAAAAAAAAAACTACTGTCAATTGCCCAACTGCAATCCTTCAATTCCATAATCATCTATTAATATCCCAAGGACTAGCAAGATATCAATACTCGTTGAGGGTGTTTGCTAGAGAAATATAGCAGCAAAAAAGGGACCTACCTAATTGCTGTTTGTGGGTCTAAATCTAACATGGAGAGAGAGAGAGAGAGAGAGAGAGAGAGAGAGAGAGAGAGAGAGAGAGAGAGAGAGAGAATTGATGGGGGAGCCAAGGAGATTTTAGGAATTTTAAATTTGCAGGGTTAAGGAATAGAGATTACATAGCCTTTTAAAAGAATAACTATTCCTCATTTTAAAGAATAGTCATTCCTTTATAAATAGCTATTCCCTGCAACAAAACACAACCAAACAACTGAATACCTATTCCCCATGAATAGCTATAAAACTTGAATATAACAATGTATATTTTTTCAACGTACACAACCAAGTAATTATTAAACTATTGATCTAGTATTTAAACAAAATGCATCAAAAAATTTCATAATTTTTTTGGTTCAATCTTTAATGAAAAATATACACAACAAAGTAATCATTAAACTATTGATCTAGCATTTAAACAAAATGCATCATAATTTTTCATAATTTTTTTGGTTCAATCTTTAATGAACCAAAATTTTGGAGAGTTAAAATTTTATTTTTAATGAGCTCAAATATTTATTTAGGGTATTCAAGTTTTTTTTTAAGGTGGTCAAGACTTTTTTTTTTTTTTTCTAAAGTGGTCAACAACTCATATTAATTTAAAATTTAATTTTTTTAAAGGTATATTAAAAAAATATCTCATGTCCAGGGTGGACCACCCTTAGTTCAAGTGGTTACAACTCATATTAATTTAAAATTTAATTTTTTAAGGTATATAAAAAAAATCCTCAAGTCGAAGGTGTAGTACTTCCGTTCCTAACATATCAAAAACTCATAGGAAGAAATCCCTTGAACGGGTTATATTAAAGATACAAAATATCTCCTACTATTTTTTACTATTGTTTTGAGTTTATATTAAAAATGTATATTTTTTTTATATTTAAATTTACGTTTAACTTATTCAGTCCCTTTCCAAAAAAAAAAAAAAAATTTGGGGGGGAAAAAGGAGAGACAACAAGATAGCAAAGGAAAAAAACAAAAGAATTATAAAAAAAGGGAGTGGGGGGGGGGGGGGGGGGGGGGGAGGGGGGAACTAAATTTACATTAAATTTTTTTAATGGTATTTGAAACATTTATTAAAATGGAGTACTTAGAGAAGATATCTCTTGTGCTTATCTTATGGAGTGAGCCTCTTACGGGTTATGACCTCGTAAAAGAGTGAGCCTACAAGTGTGTGTTATATATACATTACTTGGGGTCGGTTACAAAAAGAAGTATAACGGGGTAACTAATGACAACAACAACCATAAAGAGTTCTCTTTTCCTCCATCATTCTCAAGCTTTTTTTTATTTTATTAATTCTCTCCCATGGTTTTAGGCCATATATTTTGTGTCTTGCACTTATAGTAAGCACTACCATGAACAATAATTATTTGGGTCATGACAGTATCATTTACAACATGGAATAACCACATACAAGATCTTAAATGAGAAATTATTAAACCCAACGGAGGACCACGTGGATGTTGTTGGGAAATTTAGACCCCGGTTGAAAGAATTAACAAGTTTTAAACCCAAGTTATTAATTAGATTTATTATGAATAAAACTTGTTAAAACAAACAAACATCAATATCATGTCAAAATCATGCAGCGGAAAAATAAATAAGACAAGATATGATGACTCAGGAAAACCAATGAAACAAACTAGTTTCATAGTAAAAAACTTGAGGGGAAACCTTCCTGAAAAGCAATCCACTATAATAAAGAGAAGTTTCAGATCTAGTACAAAACCTTTGTCCCTAGACTTTACAATTCCCGTAGATGAACTTACAGCAGAAACTTTCTACCACTTCAGAACCTTTGAACTCTTCAATATATGAACGCCACCCTTTTGATGCACGGATCCCAGTACGTGACTAACTTCTTTGCACGAATCCCAGTACGTGACTCACTCACTAACTTGAGGAAGAAGAATGTTGGCTGCAAAGTTCTTCACTTCATCAACAATGAAGATCAAGAAGCACTTGGTTACAAAACCCTAAGGTACAAAGACGCAGTAGCTTCTTTCAGAGAGAATAAGGCATCGGTTACCTTTTGCATATGGTCTCCTTGTATTCTCTTATGTGACAGCCTCTAAAATAAGCCTTATATAGGTCTAGGGCTGTGAGAAAAGAAACCCTACACATACATGTCATCATGGGCTGAAAATCAGATCTGAAAATCTGAAATTCGTAAAGCTCGATAGATAAGGTGTCGAGAAGGTGTCGAGCAGGTGTCGAGGAACATCTTGATCGATCCACCAGGTGTCGAGAAGCTATCGAGGAGACAGAAGATTTCTCGATTGATCGACAAGCTATCGATAAGGTGTCGAGATTGCGATAAGAAACACCTTAAGAGGCTCAATAGATAGCCTAGCTGTCGAGAGGTGTCGAGCAGCTATTGAGCTTTAAAAACTCAGCACTTCTTCACTTGTTTCTTGGACAGACTTGCATGGCTTCAATACTAGACTTGAACTCTTGTTCCTTGAAGTATTAAATACATCCTAGATCTACCTAATTACAAGTAAAGTGCGATTTGTCAAAGGATTAGCCAATTACACAAAATATGTCCTTAACAGATGTGATGAAGTGGTTCTCCCACCCAATTATAAACTACCATTTGTCTATGTAGCTAATGTAAGATTTAACCCCACAAGAAATAGAAACTTAACTTTAGTTTTAAAACAAATCTAACCGGCTTACCTCTCAAAACCAAAGTAAACCTCCTTAACCCAAGCCACCAAACCAAACCTAAACCCACGTGTTATTTAAAAGATAATAGTTCCCTCATTTAATTGGTTTTTTAGCCAATAGATAATAGTTCCCTCCTATAAACCCAAATTATTTTTTCAAAAATCAATAACTATCTTGTGGTTCTTGCAATACAAATCCTTCATTCCTTCTCAATGGCATCTTTTTAATTTTATAGTCTTGATCTAATTGTCACAAACATAAATCATTATCATCACATATCTTACTTTGCTTGACTGTTTGAGGTGACTGTCTAAACACCACCATTGCAACTAATCATGACTAATCAAAATATGTTATAAAGACTCATTTCACTCTTCAATGTATCTTTTTCTTGCTGTGATTTAATTCTATCTAGTTTATTAATCGGTGCCTTCTATGTATTTGATAAAATTCCAATGTGAGATAATACTAAAAAAAATAAATTTTTATGTGTTGTCTTTTCTATTTAGTTTATATATATAAAAAAATATAAATTTTTATGAGTTTGTAGTGTGCATTTATGTTCAAACTCATTCCATCTCCCTTGTATGTGTGTGTGTCTGTGTTGTAACCCCTTTAACTATTTTATAAAAGTCCAAAATGTGAATAGTAAAAAAATGAATTATTTTTAATGTTAATAGTTTATACGCACACACACCCCATTCTCATCACTCTTCTTTTTTAATATGCGATTTGAGTTCCCTTAGAAACATGTTTTGTGGTGATTTTTAATCATAGATATTAGAGCCAATGATGAACACCTTCAAGATATTGAAAATTTGCTTGGAATGGTAATACACAATAAGGATGAAGCATATAAGTTGTACAATGATTAAGCCATACGAATTGGGTTTACTGTTTGAAAAGAAAAACTTAGATATGCAAAAGATGGTGTAAGACAACAAGAATATGTATGTTTGAAAGAAGGATTCTCACAATATAGTGACCATTTGGATGATAAGAAGTTTAAAAAATTACAAACTAAGACTGGTTGTGAAGCTAGTATTCGGTTTACAGTGACAAATGGTGAGTGGAAGGTTACTCACTTTAATCCTAATCATAATCATGAGCTTTCAAAACCAGAAGAAACACCAATTCTAAGGTTGAATCTAAAAATAAATGATGCTTAGTTAGGTGTAGTAAAAACTTTCAAGGAAACGGGTATAAGAACAATAAGTGCATATTCCTATTTAGTTGAGGAAGTTGGAGGGTTTGTAAATGTTGGATTTATAAAATGAGACTGCTGTAATAATGTGGTGAACAAACAGAAGTTAATCAATGTTGAGGCTAAGGATTCTCAAAGTTTAGCAAACCTTTCTGATAGGCCAAAAACGAATTAACCCTTTGTGATAAATTAACCAATTAGTTTAGCCAAATGAATTAATTAAGTTAATTAACATGTAAACGCGTGGTAGCACAAACAAATCACCAATAAATTAAGTATGCAGCGGAAAATAAATTTGACACGGTGATTTGTTTACGAATGGCGAAAACCTAACGGCAAAAAAACCCACCGGGTGATTTTCAGGTCACCATTCCCGAAATTCCACTATTATCACAACAAGTGGTTACAAGTAAAGGAATTCCAGTACCTTATACCAACCTACAGTTGAACCCTTACTCTAATACCCAATTGGACTTGTTCTGTAGTGACAATTTCTCCTTTCGATGCACGGCTCCCAAGTACATGACTAACTAATGCGCGGATCCCAGTACGCGACTTCAATCACCAACTAGAAAAGGTTGTTGGCTACAAAGTTCTTCAGTTCATTCCAACGATGAAGATCAAGAAGATGCTTGGTCACAAAACCCTACGGTGCACATACACAACAACTTCTTCAAGAACGATGAACTAAGTGCAAATTCTGTCTCCGGTCACAATTTTACTTGAACAAACTTTGCTCAACACTTGTGCAACTTGTGAACCCTTTGACAGCCTTTAGAATAATCCTTTTATATGTTTAGGGTTAGGAGAAAAGAAGGCCTAAAGACACATTCACGGATTCCAAGAAAACATATCAGAATTTCTGTTTCTTTCTTAAACCTCGACAGATAGGAGGTGTCGAGCACACGGGCTGAAACAGCTTTCTTAAGCTTGATAGATGCAGCTGTCGAGCTTTAATGAATTTTCACTATTCAGCTTGTTTTTTGGACAAACTTGAATGACTTCAATACTTGATCTTGAAACCTTGTTTCTTGAAGTATTAAAAACACCTAGATCTACCCAATTACAAGTAAAGTGCGTTTTGTCAAATGATTAGCCAATTATATAAAATAGTGACATATGTTCCTAACAAGTGAACCACATATGTCCTAACAATCTCCCATTTTGGCAATCCGTGACAAAACCACAACCAACAAATGAACATATGAGAGAAGTCATAAATCACTCAACTCATATTCACTTGTTGAATACAATAAAATCTATCCTAACACAAACTCTTGAAAAACTTTGCAAGAAGAGAGTTTATGGAAAGTAGACTTTGACAACCTGTATTTCTGAAACACTTTAAACAAAACTCATCAAGGCATCTTTGTGTGAAATAGAAATAATAGATTGCATACAAGTAATAAGAAGCATGTGCATAAAGAGAGAAAAGAAACAGCACATGTAAGGGGTAGGTGAAAGAAAAAAACATACATCCATATATAGAGAAGAATAAGTACAATGTATGTCAATAAATGGTCACAAGACCTAAGGTACAAGAACAATGTATCTAAAAAAGAAAGAAAAGAAAAGATACATAAAATCCTCACTACATCCCTTAAAATATCAACACTCCCCCTAACAAAAATGTCCTATACTAACTCTCTCCCTAAGTATGACTACTCTCATATACCAAAAACTATTTCCCCTTTTTGTCACGAGTGACAAAGGGTAAGAGTGTTAAGTAGACATCTCATCGGTAGAGCTAGCATCTCCATCATTATCATCAGAAGCATCATCATCATCACCATCACCATCATCCTCATCCTCAGAATCAGAAGCCATTGGAGAAGGTGGAGGAGAAGCCTCAGGAGCAAAACCGCCCATAGTCGCCTACCATCTAGCAATGCGGCTAACACGGACGTTCACCTGATACAACTCTGTAGAGAGTGTATCTAGGCGAGCATCCATGCGCTGAAGCTATGCCATGATGTCTCCTAGTGACACATCGCTCATAGAAGAGGAGGGAGCAGATGTGGATCGAGCAGATCGAGATGGAGCCAGACGGGTGGGAGCTGCTGAATCTGTCTGTCGCGACCTGAACTGCGCCTCGCTACGTTTAACGGGCGTAAAATTCTCGTGATAGCGAAAGGAAAGATGAGCTTATCATGGTACGCTGAATCCAAATGAACATCTATAATGGAAAGAATAAAATAAGAAGGGAAATCAATAGTAAGATGCTCAAGGAGGGATAACAAAAATCGAGCACGAGGCTCTGTAATGTGTAATGGAGTTATAATAAGAGAGAGGATGGAGTACAAAGGTCATCACCATGTTCAAAAACCGAGGGCCTTTTGCAAAGCCCGAACAGTAATTGAACTGGCACTTACCCCAATCAGAAGGATGCTCACAAAAAGCAGATTTGAGCTCATCCTTGGACACAGTTTGCATATGCTCACAACCAGGATAGTCAGGGAACTCTACCTTAGGAACCTAAAGCACATCCACAACAAGCTACGGTGTGACAGGAATGCGCGTACCTCGAACGCGAGTGAAGAAAAGAGGTATTGAACGATCAATCCCATGCATGTTGGAGTAAAACTCCTGGATAAGCACAAGAGGACAAGTGACCGGTTGGAGTAAAACTCCTGGATAAGCACAAGAGGACAAGTGACCGGGACATCACACAGTGACTCCCATCCCCGATTGTGAATGACATCAGGAAGGTCGGTGTCGGTGAAGTCCGCCAGAATGACTTGGCATTCCGAATGAATGCTGCATCTAGAAAAGTTCTCCGAGAATGCCTTTTTGGCATCGTCATCATGGAACCGAAGAGAGAGAGGAGCAGAATCAAAAGATGAAGAGGCTCCGAAATGAAGAGGGTTCTGAGCTGGAGTAGATTTACGCTTAGGTGCCATAGACACGACTAAAGTAAATAGAAAGACAGGGAGAAAAAAAGAGACAATTAGAAAAGCTCCAAAACATTTCAAATATAACAAGTATATTGAAAAAGAGTACGTATGCATGAGAAATGCATGAACATGTGACATGCCAGGTAAATTGCATCATGGGCTCAGCCCAATCCAATTCTACCAGCACACAATCAATTGCACACATCTAAAATGCATGATAATACTGTTATTATGCTAATGTGATGCAATGCATGAGATTTTAAACTCATTTAAGCAAAAACCCATTCCAAAATTTCAACAAACACTCATCAATTTTGAAAAAACCCAAAATTATTCAAAATCCCCAAAACCTAGGTTTCAAAACATGAAATGCATGAAGAATGAGAGATTAGAAGCAAACCAAGTGAAGAAAATCTTGAAAAAGCTTGAAGAAACCTTGAGGAGAAGATTTGGAGTGAGATGAGAGTGTTTGGGATGAGAGAACATGAAGCTATCGAGAGAGAGATCGAGGGAAATGAGGTTCGGATTGCATGAGGAGAATATATAGAGCCTCAATAAATCTTGACAGATGAAGGTGTTGAGAGGTGTCAAGCCAAGTGTAGAGGATTTGACCGTCGACAGATACAGGTATTGAGAAGGTGTAGAGGTACAAAACATCAGACACAAGAGATGAGGCTCGATCGATCCACCAGGTGTCGAGAAGCTATCAAGGGGACAGGAACTTTCTCGATCGACCCACCAAGTGTCGAGGAGGTGTCGAGATTGCGATAAGAAAAAGCTTGGAAGCTTGACAGATAGCCAGGTGTCGAGAAGGTGTCGAGGAGGTGTTAAGCTAGCTTTTAAAAATAGTTTTTCGAGAAGAGAAAAACACAGACATGAATGCAATCAAGCAAGCAACTTAACCAATGATCCAAACACCATATTAACCTCTCAAAATCATTTCTCAACAGCAATTTTAAGCACATGGATCCCAAAAACACACACACACACACACACACACACACACACACACACACACACACACACACACACACACACACACACAAAACAAGTTTAACCAATTTTATATTTCAAAAATAAGTCAAGACAGTTTAGTGAGCATACATTAACACATGTAAAACCTTGTGATGGCCAAATCACATTGTACCTATACATGTATCAAGAGTAGCAAATAATATTGCGTGTTGTGTGTGAAAAATATCGCAAGATTTGCATAAGTGTATACATGTTATGACGATTTGAGATATGAGAAAATCACTTTAACTCACACACAATCATAACTGTTTGATGGGGACTATCACCTTCGAGGTACATTTTATAACTCCCACATCTCCTAGAATACACGCTTGCAATCATATTTATAAGCATTTTTTATCTTTTTGCTTTTTATTTTTCTTTGCATATTTTTCTTTTAAGCAAATCATGCATAGGCATATAAGAGAGAGAAAAGAAATACCCAATTATGTTAAGTTTTTGACATTCCAATTTTGCTATGCCGAAGCACACAGATGTCATTGACATCACACTTTTGCTATGCCGAAACACACAGATGTCATTGACATCACACAGATGTCATTGACAGCACACAGATGTCATTTTATGATTGGCGGGCAACAGTGGTGAGATGGTTATTTATGCCTTTCTCTTGGGATTTTCTAGTCCTTCTCGTCAAAAAGAGTGATACGAGTGTTAAGTACAAGAAATAACTTAATCTTACTCATCACAAACAAGAGCCACAAAGCTCACTTGCTTAGTTGTGCATAGAGATGCTCATCTAAGCTACAAGAGATACAAAGTTTAGAAAACTTTGTTTCAATGGCCATCCAAGGTACACAAGTACCAATGTATACAAAACACACACTGTTTTTGTATTTTTCTGATTTTTCAATTTTTTATTATTTTTATTTTATATCAAAAACAAAATAAAGCAAAACTGAAAAAAAATAACCAAACAAAAACATGTTAAACAAAGCAAAGCATAAAAACTAGACTGACTCAAAACAAAAGCAAAACACACAAGTTATGCAAAAATAAAACAAGAAGAGAAAATGAGAAAAGTGATAGAATCACTTGGAGTCCTTTTTTTGCCACACCTTGGAAGATCATTTCCTTTGATTAAACCCTTGAACTGGTGGTGAGGGGGAAGAATTGAAACCGTTCAAGTTCGAAAGGAACATGAGGGCTTTGAGAAAATCTCCAAGGGGAGCAAAAGAGGATTGAAGCTGATTCTGGTTCCTAGATGCTATCATGTCGTTGCTCTGTTGAGTGGTGAGCCACTTATAGCAATTTGGTCGGGTATGACCGGCAACTCGACAATGATGACAGAGATGCTGCTTCTCCTATTTAGGCTTTTGAGAGTTAGCCTTCTTAGCCCTAGGGTTCTTAGCTTCATTCTTATCTTACTTAGGGGGTGCTCCTAAGATAGATTTACCTTTGTCTAAGTTCTCACTAGCTAAATTAGTTTTAACATCATTGTTCTCAATTTCAACATTATTGCTAGGAGGAACAAAAACAGTAGTACTAGTTGAAACAATATTAGAGGAAGAGAAACCATACCCTAAACCTGTTCGATCAGAAGCAGATTTCTGAAGACCGAGCATCTCATTAAGCTTTGCACTTGAAGTCCTCTCCAATTGAGCTCTGACTTGAAACAGCTTCGCTTCAAGCTTCTTAGTCTTCTCAGCAAAGAAATTATTCTCGAACCTCAATGCTCTAATAGTCTGATTAGCTTCATCAAACTTTGTGGAAAGCTCTTCACGATCAAGTTCCACATCACTGAGCTTCTTGGTGGTCAGCCTATAGAGATTCTCATGTTTCTCAAAAATCTTGTATAATTTCTCATAGGCTGTATGGATATCATCTTAATCATCCATCTTCTCAAACTTGGACTCCACCAATTCCTCTTCTTCATCCACATCTTCAACAATCCCATTAGTAGGATTGACAGTGGCAGTGAATGCATTCAAGGTTCCGTCATCCTTATTGTCGGAATCATCCTCAGGCTCAGTGTTGCTCAAAGTAGCAGCAAGTGCCTTGTTCTTCCCAATGCTTTTGGGATATGTAGGACACTCCTGTTTCATGTGACCGAACCCTTGACACCCAAAGCACTAAGGACCTGCGGGAACAGTGTACTGACCGCCATCCCTTGCATCCTTCTTCCCTTTGTCTTGACTCTTGAACTGAGAAGAACTGGATTGCCTACGGTCCTTGTCGAAGCCCTTTCCATTTGCATTCTTCATAAACTTCTTGAACTGCCTAGTGATGTAGGACTTCATCTTAGAATCTTCATCGTCTGAAGACTCATCTGTCTCACTGCTCTTGGCCTTCAAGGCCACGCTCTTGCCTTTACCCGTCTTGTCAATCCTAGTCAACCCTAGCTCGTAGGTTTACAAATTACCAACCAACTCAGTCAAAGGAATCTTGTCAATATCCTTTGAATCTTCTATCACCGTGATCTTGGCATGGAATCTCTCGGGCAGAGATTTGAGCACATTTCTCACAATCTTGGGTTCAGGAATAGTTTCCCCAAGATTGAATGTTGAGTTCACTATGTCTTTGAGCTTGGCATAGAACTCATCGAACGACTTATCCTCCTCAATCTTAATCTCTTCGAAACTTGTAGTGAGCCTCTGTAGCTTTGAATTCTTGACAGTCTTAGTTCTTTCATAGGTTGTTTGGAGAATGGTCCAAGCCTTCTTGGCAGTTTCAGTTGAGGATATCTTCTTAAACTCCTCATTGGTGACCACACTGAATAAAGCATTCAATGCCCTGCAGTAGAAGTTTGCCGCCTTAATCTTGGCATCATCCCAATCTGCTGGCACTTCCTTTGGCTTGGTCCAGCCTATCTCAATAGCCTGCCACACTTTCTCATCTAAAGACTGCAAGAAAACTTTCATGTGTACTTTCCAGTATGCATAGTTAGTGACATCAAATAAAGGAGGTGTAATTAACGACTGTCCTCCATCCATGACAAACAGGGGTCAATGGATCAACACAACAAATATTAAACCCTAATTAGAGTGTGCCTGCTCTGATACCACTTGATAGGCCAAAAACGAATTGACTCCTTGTGATAAATTAACCAATTAATTTAGACAAGTGAATTAATTAAGTTAATTAACATGCAAATGCGTGGTAGCACAAACAAATCACCAATAAACTAAGTATGCAGCGGAAAATAAATTTGACACGGTGATTTGTTTACGAATGGGGAAAACCTAACAGCAAAAAAACCCACCGGTTGATATTCAGGTTACCACTCCCGAAATTCCACTATTATCACAACAAGCGGTTACAAGTAAAGGAATCCCAATACCTTATACCAACCTATGGTTGAACCCTTACCCCAATACCCAATTAGACTTGTTCTGTAGTGACAATTTCTCCTTTCGATGCACGGCTCCCAAATATGTGACTAACCAATGCGCGGATCCCAGTACGTGACTTCAATCACCAACTAGAGAAGGTTGTTGGCTACAAAATTCTTCAGTTCATCCTAACGATGAAGATCAAGAAGATGCTTGGTTACAAAACCCTACGGTGCACATACACAACAACTTCTTCAAGAACGATGAACTTAGAGCAAATTCTGTCTCCGGTCACAATTTTGCTTAAACAAACTTTGCTCAACACTTGTGCAACTTGTGAACCCTTTGATGGCCCTTAGAATAATCCTTTTATATGTCTAGGTTTAGGAGAAAAGAAGGCCCAAAGACACATTCACGGATTCCAAGAAAATAGATCAGAATTTCTGTTTCTTTCTTAAACCTCGATAGATAGGAGGTGTCGAGCAACTGTCGAGCAGGTGTCGAGCACACGAGCTGAAATAGCTTTCTTAAGCTCGATAGATGCAGTTGTCGAGCCAACTGTCGAGCTTTAATGAATTTGCACTATTCAGCTTGTTTCTTGGACAGACTTGAATGACTTCAATACTTGATCTTGAAACCTTGTTTCTTGAAGTATTAAAAACACCTAGATCTACCCAATTACAAGTAAAGTGTGTTTTGTCAAAAGATTAGCCAATTACATAAAATAGTGACATATGTTCCTAACAAGTAAACCACATTTGTTCTAACACTTTCTAAATAGAAGCAAGCTAAAGATCCTATGTTTTTTTTATGCAATTCAAGTTGACCATGAAAATCAAATGATTTTTTTTTTTTTTTTTTGGAGAAATGGCAGATCAAGAATTGATTATAACTCTTTTGGGTCAACTTGAATAATATGATATGTTTCTCATTTGTAGGTGTAGACAACTTATTTCCCTTTACAACTTAAGTCTTTGTTCCCAAATGATGATATCACTAGAAGGGTTTAGGACTGATCTAGGGCCTAGCAAAAGAACTCTTTAGTTTAAGGATATTTTTGGAAAAGAGAAATATTGCATGAACCCTAAGCATGCGTACGCAGGCTTCACCATGCGTATGTATACTTAAGTCATGCATATGCATTAGGGTTTTAGAAAGCCATGCAAATAAAATCTTTGATGAAAAATGTGGCAAAGCTAATCCTACATCACATGGAAAGATCCCTACCCCTCCTCTCTGAACAATATAAAAAGGCCTCACGACCCTTTTCCTAATAGATACCAATCCTATTCCAAAAAAGTTATTCAAGAGTGATTTTATACTTCAAAAAGCATCATAAACTAAAGTTTATTGGTAGTGACCTATTTCGACTTTAAGCCCTCTAGTTAAAAATACTAACCTTCTAGATATATATAACTTTTTTTTTTTAAGATTGACCAAGGGGAACGGTCAAAATCAAGCTCCAAGATTTCTTGTGTTTGATGTAAGGATCTAACCTAATCTCTTTCATTTCTGTAATTTTATTCCTATTTTGGCTACTTTAATCATCTATTTTGTAGCTTAGGTTTATAGCTTTAATAGTTTAAAAGCATGATAAGTGTAGATTATATGTAGTTTTCTGTGTTGCCTGTTGAGTGTTTCTGGGTAGGGATGCGTACGCATGTTCATGCATGTGTATGTACTTCTATGAACATGTGTACCCATGCTTCTGCATGCGCACACAGATTCAACTCAGAATTGTATGTTCCTTGTTTTCTTTCTTCTTTGCTTAGTTTAAATGCATATGTTAGCCTCTATTTAGGTTAGTTTATGTTTGTTTATGTTTAGAATAATTTTGATAACATGTTTTATTGCTTTCTTAGTTCAATCCCGTGATTAGGATTTATGTTTTGATGAAAATGCATTGATGCATAGGTGGTGTGGTGATGATGTAGTAAGGTAAGTGAGGAAAGTACATGCATGGTCACATGAACATGCATATTTGTCTAAATGATTGGCATGATGCTTACTTGAATATTTGAAGATGCAATATTTGGATGATGAGCATGATTGATTGATACCATGAATGTTTATTGCCTTTGGATAATAAAATGCTTGCTACCATGTGATGTGTATTGCTTTGATGATAAGTGTTGTAACATTAGGTATGACATGTGTTGTAGACACCTCATTTTGTACTTGGTTAATAAACTTTAGTTTGCAGTCCCAATGAGCTTGAAATGTTTACAAAAGGTAATTGAAGTTATTTTAATAGTTTGGAAGTAATCACAACTCAAAAGTGCTTAAATCGTTTTGAAAACGATGCCAAAAGATGACCTTTGCTCATTGTTTTTACCATACCTTTTGATCCACAAAGAATTTTTGAGTGAGGTTTATTTCATTGGAAATTGGACATCCTAGGATTCAATTTAAACACATATTTTGCCTAATTTGGACTTATATTGAGTGAATTATGACCGCTTGAAGTCGGGCCAACCTACCAGTCAAAATTAAGGTTTTTGGGGACACATGCATATGCATGAAGCATGCATACATGCACATGCAGTTGCATGCGTGTGCACACTGCTTTCCAGAACTTCAGAACATTAGTTTTTAGGGCCCAAATCGTCCCTCTTTGATGGGCCTCGGCCCTTAGATCCTTTGGAACGTCCAAAACCCTTTAAATGAGCCTGAAAATCCTAGTTTAAACATATAAATACAACCTTATGCCTCCAAAGTCAAACCCTAGCTAGAGAGAGTTGATTTTTGACCTAAAATCATCCAAGAACACTCTCATCTTTGAATTTTCTACACATATAGCCATGAGAACGTTTTTTAAACCTCTTTCTAGTGTTCATTCAAGCTGAAACTAAGTTTTTCAAATCCTTAAATCAAAACCTTTTCAAGAATCATTTTTATTTTGAGTTGTGATGACTAAGAACTATTGAAATCTTCTATTTTTCTTTGAATCTCATTGAATCTTGTTGTGTAGGTACTAAGGGGCCGGTTAAATATCAATTAAGTTGTGTTCCATAAGCAAGGTGAGTCTCTCTTCATGGCTCTCCTTAATTTGGATTTTTATAACTTATGTTCTTGTTGTTCTTAATTTTATTTATTTGTTATACATGCTCAGAAATATGTTTCGCTTTGTTTAATTTTGTTTTGTTGTGTATTACCATGTTTTAAATGAAGAGTTGGATTAAATATTAGAAGCATGCTAAGTTTTGTTTAATTGTTGTTTTGTTGCTTGCCTTAAAAATGTGTTTCTGGGCGTGTATGCGTGTGCATGCTCTATGCATGCGTACGTATACTCGAAGTATGCGTATGCATACAGTTGGGATGCGCACGCATACCTTATGTATTATGGATACAATGGGGGGAGTCACCACCTAGTTTTACAATGACCTAGGAACCATAAATATAGCGTCCTCTCGGGAAAGGACCTTTTGATCTTACTACTAAAGTATGGGTTTGGAGTTTCGGTACGGTTTTGGGAAGGTGTTAAGCATCCAAAACTGCCCAACCCTAGGGTTGGCTTCCACTTATAATGTCTTATGTCTTAACCCATTAAAGGCATATTCAATATTGTATCTACACACACACACACATACACACACACACACACTAACATACATCTAAGCATACAATCATGGCATCAATCATCCCAAAACCTAATCATTCATCTATCATGGCATATCACAACCCAAGCCTAGCATACATGATATCTCATATCAACCTAGCATTCATCTAGCATCATGTCATCATATCACATCGAAGGTAGAAGCATGTAAACATTAAATCAAGGCGGGAATATAGGCAACAAACAAACCATGTTATCATTCAAAGCATTGCATATAGGCTTACATATACATATTCATCAAAGGAGGGTAAAGCTTTTAGAACAAACACATGCATGTACATATGAATGCATGACTTACCTAACTTACTTTATTGCATCTCAACACCTATGACATTAATGCATGAACATGTGAATGCGAGTTCATGACATCAAAATAAAGAAACCTAAGATAAATTCTAATTTAAACATGTGAAAGGCAAATAAACAATAAACATAGAACATGGAATATCTATAAAAATGGAATCAAAACAGAGGCATAACATATGAAATAAACAAAGAAAACAAAGTCGAAACCTGAATTAAGGTTTCTAGGCAGCGGTATGCGTGCACATGTAGAGGCCTACGCACATGGGCCAGATGCATGTGTACGCATACTTTGACCTTTGCATGCATGCAGAATGCATGCGTGCGCAGGTTTGCTCAGAAACCCTAGCCCAAAAATGCAACAAGCATAGAAAATAGAGCAACACTTAAAATAAAGAGACTAACAACCTAACATGCTTAAAACATAAACGCTACCTAAAACTAAGCTACATAAACATATTAAAATATAAAACAAGCAAAGAAACAAACAAAAATAGAATTAAACTAAAGAAAATGAAAGAAAAAGCTTAGACCTAATACCTCAAAATAGAAGCTCTTTAAGCTTGATTTTTGATCGTTCCCCTCTGTCAAATTTATTCACAATCAATAAAAAAATGATTAGTAATCTTAAACTCGAAGATCAAGGCCAGAAATGACCTCAATCAAAAGAAAGTTGACTTGAGGATGTTTTGTGAAAAACTTTCTCTTTGATTCACTATTTCCAGTGAATCTTAGTGTTTTCCCTTAGGATTTCTGTGTGTTTTGAAAAGGTACCATGTATGGCTATTTATAATGTGAACATGGGGGTTAAGAATGGCTCCTAGATGATATGGGATTCATTCCAAACCTCAATCTTTAAAGCAAAAATCTTGACTTTCATAGTTTCTGGAACCTTACATGTGCGCGCAAGTTTGTGCCTGTGTGCACATGCATCATGGCCTCGCACGCAGGTTAATTCCTATGCGTGTTGGCCGAGGGTTTCCTTGGCTTTACTATTCCTGAAAGCTCAAAAATGTGTTAAAAACATAAGAGCTGTTTAGACCCCCAGATAAAAGATACGGCTTGATAGATTTTATACTAACTTAATTCTAAGTGCGGAAAAGTGTAAATGCGAGCGGATAAACAAACAAGCTACTCTAATGCATATTCATATAATCACAATAGTAAAATGAAATGTAAAAGAGTAGGGAAGAAGAATGCAAACACAGATAACACGCCGATGTGTTATCGAAGAGGAAACCGAAGAACTCGGCGAAAAACCTCTCCGCCGCCCTCCAAGCGGTAATCGATCCACTAGACAATCAGTTGGGATACATGGGTTAGCAAGAGACCCTCCAAGCCTAATCTACCCGTTGTACCTAAGCCCTTCAAGCTCCTACTCCAACAAGGCTTCTCGGAACCGTGTCTTGTCTAGCTCTCCGGATCCCGCAACAAGCTCCATGTTGCATCTGCCATCTTTGGCTTCTTCAAATGCTTCCCAACAGCACCAAACTATCACTTGACACTCTGAATGGGTGCGGTAAGTGTTTGGGCTATCAACCTCTCAATGGTATGGAAATGGAGAGGTAGGAGTTGAGGAAATCCACAAGCATATGTGTAGAGATCTATGGGTATGATCATGTCTAACTCTCAAGGTTTGAGGCTAGGGTTTTCTCTCAGAAGCACTCCTCAACATTTGTGGGTAATGTGGGTATATATAGTATGGGTACAGAAAGTGTGTATCAGATAGTACAGTCTGGCAGAACAGAATGTTTCGCGGGTGTCTCGCGGGAAGGCCTTACCCGTGAGATACTCACGAAACACAGCTGTCTCCATCTGTACTGACTCTTCGCATTCCAGTCATGTGCAAGGCACATGCTTCACTTCGCGGGATGTTTAGTCGCGAGCTACCCGCGAGAAATCTTCTGACTTCAATTGCTTGAGTCTTCGCACCCTCTCTCTCTATCACACAACCCTTACAATCAAATCCCACAATAAATACAGGGTACAAAAGATTGAATATAATTACAATCAAATTTAGCACGGAATAAAAGCCAACATAATACATATTTGTAAATCACAACTTTACAATTCCAAAAATAGATTTATTTGCTCATTAAAAGTTATATTTTCCATTTTAATATTTCTAAATTCAATTTAACATCTGATTGGGCCTTAAACCAACCTTGGATCTTAGAACTTCAGCATCATTGGGGAACGTGGGCCCAAGTCATAAGGGGTACAAAAATGCAATGTCTACAGATGCCCATCTTTTGATTCATGAGCCCCGCTAACAAAATCAAAAGAATAAGAGACAAAACATTTTGTTTCAATGTATGGCTCGGGCCTAATCCATGCATACGACAAACATCACGCATACATGGGGCGGGGTGCAGCTCCGAAGAGTTGCGTGGGATTCGTATGTTCGTATTCCCACCTGTGTTTCTCGGGTAACAAGCAAAGACAGTTTCACTATCCCAAAACCTGTTTTACCAATTGCAAGTAAAAGGCGAGTGACTCACTATCCTAGAGTCACTTAAAAAAAAAAAACAAACAAACAAAGGTGCTCTTACGAGCTCAAACAACCAAACAAACAAGGGTGCTCTTGCCTCAGGGTGACCTTGGTCTCTATCTCTATCTCTACCTCTTCCATTGTGCATGCATATTCAATTCTCGTAGGATATGTGCACAAGTTCTGTATCCTGACTTTGCTTGACTGGTGTGTGGTCTGTGCCTACATATTCAATTCCCATAGGATATGTGCATGAATTCTGACTTGTATAGGATTTTTGTCTGCATATTCAATTCTCTCAGGATATTTGCACAAGTTCTGTGTTCTTCCTTTCGGATTTGTATGGTTTGTGGCTTATGCCTGCATATTCAATTCCCATAGGATATCTGCAGTGTAGTATAGGATCTGTGCCTGCATATTCAATTCCCTCGGGATATGTGCACAAGTTTTGTGTCCATCCTTTCTAATTTGTATGATTTCATGCCTGCATGTTCAATTCCCGTAGGATATGTGTACGAATTTTGTATTCTGACTTACTTGAATATTTTTGGGATGAAAGATACACTGAGGATGCTGAAGGACTCACTAGGGAGTATAATCTTGCTGAGAAGTGTATTAATGGTGGTTCTCACCTACCATGAAGTCTTGATGGTGTGTGGTCCACTAGGGAGGGGTAGCTTACTAGGGATTTCTTGGTGGTGTGTTGCTCACTAGGGAAAAACTTTCTTCCATTGAGGGAAAAAAACTATCATCTTCTTTCTTATGACTCACTGAGGATTGATGCTAATTCCACTCTCAAGGGGGTTTTATCAACTCCATTGGGGAAATCTCATTTTGCAACTCTCGTGGGGATTGCTCTTATGTTTTGGACCCACGGGGGAGTCCTTCTATGATATTGAAATTTATTGGGGATTTAATTGATGGTCTTGACTCACAGAGGAGTTTTCTTGATGATTTCTGATCCATTGAGGGGTGTTTTTGTTGCTTTCAATCCACTAGGGATGCTTTTGAAGGTCTTTGTGTTCTTTGTCTACTAAGGGCATTTCTGTCATTTTTAGCTGTAGTATTGAATTTTCCTTTTGCATTCCCTACCTTCTGAGAACTTCCTGGAGATATTTGAATTTTATTTTTGCCAAACTACACATAGTTTAATGGGGAGGCCTAAACTACATGTAGTTTAGCCACTAGGTATGTTCTCACCTCTTCATTTTTCTCCAACAGTTACCAACCTTTTTTTTTTCTTTTCATTCTTTTCATCTTCTTCATCTCTTTATATGCTCTCTAACTCTCTCTACAAAAACCCTCTACCTCTCTTTCATTACCTCACAATATGACTCTTATCCCCTCATTTCTTCAATCTTAACTTCTCTCTCAAACCTTCTCATCTCCTTTGATGGCACCCAAGTCCAAGAAGGGTTCCTACATCTTCTCCAATGATATGTTTCATCTCACCCGCTGGAATGGAGCGATAAGGTTGAATGGGGCTCCTTCCTTGACCTATAGATCACAACACCATCTTTCTAAGGGTGCAAAGGCTGAATCAGTGAGTTTTTTCCACTTTTTCCACTTTCAAGTTTTTCCTTTGATCTTCCATTTTGATCTGTTTTAGGTTTGTAAATAATCGAGTTTTGCTATAGGACGAGTTTAGATGAAAATCTGACACTTTAGGAGGGGTAGGAACTTGTTTAGGATGAGTTTTGGTTGAAAAAAACTTAAAAATGTCAAAGAATGACCTTTTGTATACGTTCATGCATGCATAGGTTCGGGCCTGCGTGCATAGGCATGTTCTTGTGTGCATAGCCTATACTTATACACATGCAGGCATGTTCTTGCGCACTCGTATCTATTCTTTAGTTCATGCGCACACAGGTTTTAGCTTGCTCGTGCGTGCAAAATGCCTGTGTACACAGCCACATTCTTGCACGCGCATGCCGCATGGCAGAAACCCTACTTTAAGCATTTGAACTCCTTTTCCATCTGTTCTTCATCTATTTGGAATTTTAACACCATTCCTCACTACTTTTGCATCCAACTGTATGTTCCATGTCATATTTCATCCTATTGTGAATCCCATATCATTTTCCCACCATTCTTTTCACCTAATCGTGAATTTAATCTCATTTTCTTTTTGTAGGTTTTACCTCTGTATTCTGGCAGAGAGAGTACCAATCCAGTAGTGGTATGGTACGGAATTCTTATCGTGGAGACTCGAGGCCATATACGTGTTGTAGGCTTCAAGCCCATCATTTGTTTGCTGCCTGAGAGATCCGCTGGTGCCATCTTGGTGTAGACCTTGGCTGAGAGGTGGTGGGATACTACCCACACCTTTCACATTGCTGATCGGGAGATGACCATCACTCCCTATGACTTCCATCGTATAACTAGCTTGCGGTTTGATGGGGCCTTGATAAATTTAGAGGGTGAGTCGGGCGCTTGGCTGGGTCTAGAGTTGCTTAAAAGGAGGTACGCCACAGAGACGATCCGCTATACTGACCTTGAGGCGGATTTCATGCGTCGTCCATAGGTGACAACCGAGGAGTGTGCCAGGATGGCTAGGGTCTTTTTGCTATACCTATGAGGGGTGTACTTCTTTGCCAACGAGGGACAGACGGTGTCCTTGAGGTGGTTGTCCCTTTTTCGAGACTTTGAGAGGGTGCGGGATGCTAATTGGGGGTAGGCATGCTTGGCCTATTTTTATTCCTCCTTGGACACACTTAGCTGGGGGACTTTGCGCCAACTAGTGGGGCTTTGGAAGCTTATCGAGGTTAGTTTCTCTTCCTTTTCTCTTTTAGCTTATCCATTCTCAACCCTTGTGATTATATGTATCCACATGTCATTTAGGCTAAAACTATGTATCATATTCTTGCAAACTGTATTTGCATCCACATCTTGTAAACTGTTATCTTGCAAACTGCCATATCTGTACTTTGCAAATTGTGTCATAACCTCTTGCAAACTATCATCTTGCATACTATCATATCCGTACCTTGCAAACTGTGCCATAACTTCTTGCAAACTGCCTTCTTGCAAACTGTTATCTCCTTTCAGCGCTGGGCCGCAGAGTACGGTCTTATTGTTCGGGGAGCTGTAGTGGATTTGAAGAGCGTCACCTCAATCCGAACCAATTGTGGACACAACGAGGAGTTGCCACCTAGTTTTTGCAATGGTCTAGGAACCATATACATAGCGTTCTCTCGAGGAAGGACCTCTTGATCTTATTACCAGAGATATGGGTTCGGAGTTAAGGTACTTTTTTGTGAAGGTGTTAAGCACCTAAAACTGCCCAACCCCAAGGTTGGCTTCCCTTCATTGTGTCTTATGTCTTAACCCTATTAAAGGTACACCCAATATTGCATCTATACTCACACACACACTAGCATACATCTAATCACTTAACATGACATCAATCATCCCAAACTATACATCTATCATGGCAATCAAACAAGGCCTAACATACATCTAATCATGGCATACCCTAACACACATCTAGTAAACAACCTGACATTCATCTAATTAGGGCACATCATCGCATTCCAAACCCTAGCATACATCTAATCATGGCATTTCCTATCATATTACATCATTTAAGGTAACAATCAAAACAAAGCAGAAACACAAACATGAAAGATTCAAGCAAACATGTGATTAAGCACAACTCATCAAACAAGCATGTTCAAAACCATTGTTAATCAAAATCATATTTAAATATGTGTGCTCATGTGAATGCATGACTTACCTCACTTACCTTGCAGCAACTCAGCACCTATGGCATTATGCATAGACATGTGAATGAATGGCATGGTATTTAACAAAGAAATGAAGACAAACCCTAATCTAAGCATGTGAAAGGACAAACCAATAATTAAGCATGTGAAACAGAAGCTCAAAAGCATGAACATATGAAAAAGAACCTAAATAGAAGAAATAAAATTAGGGCTTTTGGGCTGGTTTATACGTACGCATGAACAACACTGTGTGTGCATAATCAAGCCTACGTTCGCAGCCTTGATCATGCGTATGTGGGTTTCTGCCTAAAAACCCTAAAAACACAGCAAACATAGCAAGGTTTCAAAACACGATTTTTAGCAACCTAACATGCTTTTAAAACATAAGACTACACAAAACTAAGCTATATAAACATATTAAAGCATATTATAACAAAGAATTTAAAGTAAACAGAAAGATTAAAGAATGAAAGGGAAAGAAAAGAAAAAGAAAGTTTAAAACTAAATACCTCAAACAAAAGCTCTTCTAGCTTGATTTTTGATCGTTCCCCTCAGTCAAATCTAGTCACAATCAATAGAAAGATTGATTAGCAATCTTAGACTCAAAGATCAAGGCCAGAAAAAGGCCCTAATCAAATAAAATTGACTTGAGAATGTTTTGTGAAAAATTCCCTCTTTGATTCACTATTTCTAGTGAATCTTAGTGTTTTTCCGTGAGATTTTTGTATGTTTTTGAAAGGTACCATGTATGGCTATATATATATATTGTAAAAATGGGGGTTTGGAACGACTCCTAGACGATGTGGGATTTGTTTCAAATCTCAACATTAATGCAAAAAACTTTCCTTTCTTATGCTTCTGAAACCCTACTAGTGTGCATAAGCTTCTAAGCTGCATACGCAGGTTCATGCTTGCGTACGCAAGCCTCGGGTTTTTTTTGCCGTTATTTTCCAAAAATAGATTTTTTTTTCTCATTAAAAACTTATATTTTACATTTTAACATCTCTCAAGTCAATTGGTAATCTGATTGGGCCCTAAACCAATCTTAGGTCTTAGAATTTCAGTATCATTAGGGAACCGGAGCTCGAGTCATAAGGGTACAAAATGAGGTGTCTACAGATGCCTCTCTTTTGATTTGTGAGCTTCGTTCATAGAATTAAAAGAATAAGAGACAAAACATGTTATTTCAATGTACGGCTCGGGCCCAACCCACGCATATGGCACACAACCCACATACATAGGGCGAGGTGCAACTCCGCAGAGTCGCGTGGGATTCGTATGTTTGAATTCCCACCTTTGTTGCTCGGGAAACGAGCAACGATAGGTTCACTATCCCAAAACCTGTTTTGCCAATTGCAAGCAAAAGACGAGTGACTCACTATCCTAGAGTCACTTAAAAAAAGCAAACAAAGTCGCTCTTACGAGCTCAAACAACCAAACAAACAAAGGTGCTCTTATGAGGTTAAAAGGATATATAAATCTGTGGTGTCCATCTAGGACTCCAGCCTTAAACTTCTCTGGGTGGCTTGCGCGCTTGTCTTCTCCATCTCTATCTCTATCTGTTCTTGTGAGGCTCTTGCCTCAAGGTGATCTTGGTCTTTATCTCTATCTCTACCTTTTCTACTGTGCTTACATGTTCAATTCTCTTGGGATATGGGCACGAGTCTGTATGACGTGCTTGCATGTTCAATTTCATTGGGATATGTGCACGAATTCTGTCTATTTTGACCCACGAGGAAGTCTTGGGTGAATGATCCATTGGGGATGATAAAGGGGAACTCACTAGGGAGTATGATCTTTTTGAAATCTTGGTGACCCTTGAGGGAGCCTCTTAATTGGGGAAAAAGAACTTGTTGAGAAGTTTGGTGATTCTAACCTATGAGGAAGTATTTGAAGATGTGTGATCCACTGTGGAAGATTTTCTTTTTCTTCATGGCTCATTGGGGAACTTGTGTTGACTTTACCACTTGTGAGCCCCTCTTCAAGCTCCTAAGAAAGAATGAATGTCAGGAGAATGTTTCCCCAATTAGGAACTTGTGTCTTTGAGCTCATTAAGGAATATTTCCTCCATCCACCTATCTTGATACCCTCGAAGCACGGAAAGCCATTACTCCTATATCTCTTTATCATAAGAGATGCGGTTAGGAGAATGCTTGCATAAGAAGATGATGATAAGAATGAGAGAGCCGTATACTATTTGAGCAAAAGGTTCCAAGATTATGAGACCAGATACACACCTATAGAAAAATCATGCTTTGCTCTCGTATAGGCCGTACAGAAGTTGAGACACATTATCCTACCTTTCCAGATATGGTTAGTAGTCAGGATGGATCCATCGAAATACTTGTTTGAGAAACCTACTTTGAGTGGAAGACTATCAAGATGGTTGATCCTATTAGCAGAATTTGACTTGAAGTTTGTGGCAAGGAAAACCATCAAAGGGAGCATCGTGTCAGATTTTTGTGCTGAGAACCCCATTGAAGGAGAGGATGGTAGAGAAGATTTTTCAGATGAAGACATTTTGGATATCGAGCTAAGGGCATGGAAGATGTATTTCGATGGAGCTGTGAATTAATATGAGAATGGGATAGGAGTACTCTTGATCACTCCCAAAGGATCTCACATACCCTTGGTAATTAAGTTGAACTTCAAGGCAACCAATAACATGGCAGAATATGAGACTTGTATCGCCGAGATGGAAGCTCTCCGAGAATTGGGAGTAAAAAAGGCCGAAGTCTTCGGAGATTCGACTTTGGTTATAGCTCATGCACAAAGGTTGTGAAAAGTGAAGGAAGAGTATTTAAAGCCCTATTAGCAATGTTTAGAAGACTTGACCAAAACCTTTGACAAGATTGAATATATGGTCATCCCTAGAGCTCATAATCAGTTTGTAGACTCCCCATTTTGTACCCCTTATGACTCGGGCCCCCGTTCCCTAATGATGCTGAAATTCTAAGACCCAAGGTTGGTTTAGGGCCCAATGAAATGTTAAATTGACTTGAGAAATGTTAAAATGAAAAATATAACTTTTAATGAGCAAATAATTCTATTTTTGGAAAAGTAAAGCTAAGGAAATCCTCGCCCTATGTGCGCAGGAACCATCTTGCGTAGCCATGATGCATGCATACTCAGGCTTAAACTTGTGCGCGCATGTAAGGTTCCAGAAACATAAAAAAAGCAAGTTTTCTGCATTAATGCTGAGGTTTGGAACGAATCCCACATCGTCTGGGAGCCGTTCCATACCCTCATTTTCACAATATAAATAGTCATACATGGTACCTTTTCAAAACGCAGAAATCCCAAAGGAAAACGCTAAGATTCACTAGAAATAGTGAATCAAAGAGGGAGTTTTTCACAAAACATCCTCAAGTTAATTTTCTTTTGATTGGGGCCTTTTTTGGCCTTGATATTCGAGTTTAAGATTACTAATCACTATTGTTTTTAATTGTGAATAGATTTGAATGAGGGGAAAGGTCAAAATCAAGCCTAAGAGTTTTTGTTTTGAGGTATTGAGTTCTAAACTCTTTTTCTCTCCTTTCTGTTTTAATCTTGCTTTAATCTTGTTTCTTTTCTTGTTATATGTTTTAATATGTTTGTGTAGTTTAGGTTTTCATGGTTTTTATGTTTTAAAGCTTGTAAGGATGTTAGATTTATTATTTTGAAGCCTTGCTTTGTTTTTTGTGTTGCTAGGGTTTCTGGGGTGGATTCCACATGCGCATAATCCTGCCTGTGCACGCGGTCTAGATTATGCGCACACAGGCTTGTTCATGCGTGCGCATAATCCTACCTAGAAACTCTAACCCTAGTTTTTCTGATTTCGTTTCTTATTTCACATGTAATGCTTCTATTTTAGATCATTTTTTTAATATATTTATGGGTTTGAGCTTCTATTTCACATGCTTGTTGTTTGTTTGCTTTTCACATGTTTAAATTAGGGCTTATCTTGTGTTTTCTTATTTTGATGCCATAGGTGTTGAGATGCAGCAAAGTAAGTAAGGTAAGTCATGCATTCATATGTACATGTATTTTGTTTGTGACGTAATCTTGTTTAGGGTTGATGAGCATGATATGGTGTTTTGAATAAGCATGTTTGTGTTCTTAATATTTTCCTATGATCTCTTAATGATACCATGACTATTTGCTGCCTATATTCTGCCTTGATTTATTGTTTATGCCTTGGATATGATACGATGACATGATATTAGATGAATGTTAGATGGATGGTATGTATGATAGTAACATGCTAGGGTTTATGTTATACCATGCTAGATGAATGCTAGGTTGATATGACATGAATGCTAGATGAATGTTAGGCTTTGGTTGATTGCCATAATAGATGTATGATTAGGTTTTTGGGATGATTAATGCCATGTTGTATGTTTAGATGTATGCTTGTGTGTGTGTGAGTTAGAATGCAATATTGAGTATGCCTTTAATAAGGTTAAGACATAAGACACAATGAGAGAAAGCCAACCCTAGGGTACGGTTTTGGGTGCCTAACATCTTCTCAAAACCGTACCTAAACTCCGAACCCATATCTCTAGTAGTAAAATCAAAGATCCTTCCTCAAGAGGACGCTATATATATGGTTCCTAGACCATCACAAAAACTAGGTGGCGACTCCCCCCATTATGTCCACACCACCTTCTCATCTCCATACCTAAACTACAGATACGTGCTTAGGTAAGATCAGTTCCTTCAAGGGGCACTTATATATATGGTTCCTAGACCTAATATGGGTGGTGACTTCATTTTTCACACTCCACCTCATTGAGGCATATTCCCACCATGATGGGCCCAAACCATCGCGGGTGCTTATGACCACAGTATGTGCCAACCATCATTGGAAGAATGTAATTTTTATTGCTTTTTTATTGGATGAAACAACTGTTTCGTTTACTTAGTTGTTTGAAACATTCTTGAAATCAATGTGAAATAAAAAATCGTGGACAATTTCTATTGACCAACATCAGGCAACAAAGAATAATGCCATAAGAATTGTGCTTCCTGATACATGTCATCACCTATATTTATGACATATCTCAAAAAATGCTACTAAAAATTTACCAAGGTATTATGGGATTCATGAATTTAAGAGTAGATATAATAAAGATTATTTATAATTGTGAGACATAAACAGAGTTTGAGTCTTGTTGGGATGCCTTTCTTAGAGATTACAATTTGGTGGGTAAGTGGCTTAACTCTTTATATTAAAATCGTGAAAGATGGTGTTTAGTTTTTGTTCATAATATTTTCTCTATCAGGATGAAAGCTTCATCAAGGAATGAGAATGTCAATAATATCTTTCAATTAATATAAAGCATGCAAAACAATAAGGCTAACAGAATTTGTACAAGAGTATGAGAAAGCTTCAAAAAATGTGCATGGAAGAGTAATTAGAAGAAGATTTTTGTTGCAAATAAGGTATGCCTTCACAAATAGTTAAGAATTGTGGAATTTTACAACGTCCATTATTTGTTTGTACTCGTACAATGTTCAAAAGATTTAAGTAAGAATTTGCTTCTACCTTGGGGGGACCACACACCAAGATGTTAATTCTGATGGTGTCTTTTACCTATGAAATTATTGAAGAGGGTGGTCGGAGGGTTCACGTTGTCCAGTTTAATTCCTCAAATAATATTGTTACATGCAGCTGTAAAATGTTTAAAACATTGGGGTTTCTTTGTTGACTTGCTTTGCGAATACTTAATATGAAAAATGTAATAGAGCTACTTGTTTAGTATATTTTGAAACGATGAATAAAAGATGCAAAGAAAGATAGTATTATATATGATCATGTAAAATCAGTAGATGCAAAGGATGAGTTGTTAGTGATTTCACACTGTAATGAATTAATGTACTTAATTTATCAAATTCTCACAAAAAGTACAATGACAACTCAACATACTGAAATGTGCAAAAGAAAATTTAGGGAGATGATAGATTTAGTTGAAAAATATATGGTGGTGGTGGCGAGAGATGGCGATGAGAAAGAAAATGATTTTGTTGCTAATAACGGCATTGATAATGTTGACAAGACAAATTGCTCACTAAATAATTTTCCAATATTAGATCTCCCATGTGTGACCAAAAGGAATTACAAATGCAAGAATCAAAAGCAATTTGGAGAAGCATAAAAGGAAGGCATTAAAAGATGTTACAAGATCAAGTAAATCTTTTTCTTTTTAATTTTTAATTTAAAAAAATGCAAGTGGTATGATTTAAATATTTATTTGTTATGAATTAGGCCCATTATTTCCTCTTTTTTTTTTTTTTTTTTAGAACATTTGTCCACAGGACTTTCAGCAAGCTCAGTCCATGCATCCAAAGGTACTAGTTCTTTTCTAGATAACAATATTTCGCTAGCAATATTTCTATTATCAATTCAGCATTAATCCCAAGGATTCTTTTTCAGAATAATTGATAAATATAAGACATTCAGAAAGCTCAAACTATGCACCACAAAGTACAAGTCTCTACCAACTAATGCACCCATTTAGTGCACCCCGGATGAGAACTATAATAATCAAGTATGATCTATGCCCATTGCATCCTCTTTTTTTTTTTTTTTTTTTTTTTTTTCTTTTAAAAAATTGATCATACATTTTAATCTTTTATAATTATTTGATATGTATTCTTTTTTCTAGGCATGCTAACAACCAATAGTTCAAATCATTTTCAACTATCAAATCAAATACAAGTAAAAATCATACACACACACACAC
This sequence comes from Quercus tomentella, assembly GCA_028535165.1. Classification (NCBI taxonomy): domain Eukaryota; kingdom Viridiplantae; phylum Streptophyta; class Magnoliopsida; order Fagales; family Fagaceae; genus Quercus; species Quercus tomentella. Next base: position 49,198,480 of record JAPQVY010000156.1, read on the forward strand.
ACACACATACATACACATACAATTTGAGCTTGAGCTAATATGAATATAGAACCCCCTTTCCTATTGGACTAGTGCTTCTCTAAATGTTAGCTTTACAAGCATGCGTCAAAGTAACTATTACTTAAATCATTCAAGTTTAGTAAATATGATTGCTACTTCAATTTTTTTTTTATTTTTTCCTCACTATGTATGTTTATTTATTGTATCAATGGTTATCACTCTGTCAATAATAATTGAAAATGTCCATCTCCAGTTGTGTAGAATTCTTTCTCAAATGGTTTTAGACAACTAAATCCTAAACAAAAGTGAGTTTGACTTGGAAAATTTATGACAAGCATTCAATTTAGAAGATTTATCAAGTTTGGACTAATGATCGAATGAGTGAAACTTACATGGAATGTGTTTTGTATTTTGAAGACATTGAAAATAGGCCTAAAAGACTAAAATTCCATCACCGTTGAACCAAACCAGCCACCATCTTCAAACCCATACCACTGTTGAACAAGATAAGCCACCATCACACCCACCGCACCAATCAAACCAAAAAATAAACACAAACCCAAAGCAACCATTGCATTTACAGTCAGAAACCACCATAACGACTACCAACACCATCACCGATTTATGTTGATTGGTTCATCATGAGAGAAAGATAGAGTTTAGAGAATTATTAAAAAAAAAAAAAAAAAATTAGCACTAGCGAGGAACATGTCTCGCCTCTTGTGGCGATGACTATTCATCTTTAAATTTTTTTGGTTAGTTTACTGCGACTGATGCAAGGTGTTTTTATGAGTTTCTAGCTATATATTTATTATCAGGCTTGTTTGACAAGCCTGATGTGAATGCTTTAAGTTGGATAGATTTGTTTTAACTAGGGTTAAGTTTTTATTCGTGGTTAAATTTGACGTTAGCTAAAAAAAAAAAAAAAAAACCTATTTTGCATTCTAAAACACTATTTTATCTATTTTACCAACTCATTTTATAACTCACCCAACATCCCAGTTTTTATTTTTATATACAACTCAATAAAATAATATAAACTACCTAATAAAATAATATAAAGTACTATTCTCTCTCTTTTTCCTTCCACTCACTTTTTCTCTTCACACACAATCACAAGATTAAACTAATATATTTTTTTTACAACCTATGAATAGTAAGGTTGTATATATGCAACCTTACTATTCATAGGTTGCAAATTTTTTTAAGTGTACAAACCCAAATGGAGTTGGTTTTGGGTGGCTTGGGTTGTAAAACAGTAAGTGGGGGTGTAAACACCCCCAATGCTAATGCTCTAAATTGACAAATAGCAATTTATAATTAGCTAGGAGGACCACTTCATCACATCCACGTGGTCCTTTGTAGGGTCTAATAATTCCTCCTTAAATGAATATATTCATTTTCAATTGATATCAAATTCATATGATCTTTATTTTTGTTTCCAAGCCTATAGATGGCCTAAGAAGGCAACAATCTCTTTCTCTCCCTTCTTTCTTTCTTTGTGTGTGTGTGTGTGTGTGTGTGTGTGTGTGTGTGTGTGTGTGATGATGGTGGACTTTAAGTTCCTCGCCCAGTGCCAGTTGAACCTATAGGCCAATTAGGCCACTGCCTAAGGCTCCCACTTGTAAAAGGGCCCCCAATAGTAATAATATATCATATAATATTATTTTCTTATCTTAAAAATTAAAAAAATAATAATAATTGGTAAGGCCCGCCCAAAAAATGTAAGACCTCGCCCAAATTATTGAAAATTGAGAACAACAAATTATTTCTATTTGTTTCGTCCAATCACATCATCAAATCTTTAGCTTTCTCAAAAAAAAAAAAAAAAAAAAAAAATCATCACATCCAAATATCCTCTGGATCAAACATTTGTACCACATTTCATTAAGAAAACCAATGTTTATTACTTGAAATATAGAGAGGGAGAGAAAGAGAGATACTGATTTTCCTCAATGCAGAAGAAAAGATTACAAAAGTCAGAAAAAAGAAACTAGAGACAAATAAGAAAAGGCAGAAAAAAGAAAGAAGAAAAAAAAAAATACTCACTCTCTCCATCTTGATTCTAAAAAAAACACTCTTTTTAGTTGGCTTACTCATCAATTGGTGTTGGCAATAGACTTGGTGTGCTCACAAATCTTCATTTCAAATTCGTTTTTTGTTTTCTCTTCCTTTGCCTCTTTTGTCTACTTCATGGTTTGCTGCTGGAGTGCTGGCCCTGTTGGGTTTTTGTTCTTCCTTTTTTGCTTAACTTTAGTTTAGTTGTTCTTGTACTCTTTACTGGCATTGCTTTACACTTTACTTTTTTTTTTTTTTTTTTTTGTTCTCTTAAATTTTTATTTCTTTAGATTTCTCTAGAATGCTATGGAATGGTCTGAATGGACCTACTTAATTTTGTTTTTGTTTTTGTTTGTTTGTTTGTTTTTTTTTTTTTTTTTTTTTTAAGAAGTCAGATTTAGTGGATGGAAGTTAAAGTACTGTATTGATCAGTGAGATCTAGTCCTACACGTTTTTGATCCAGTGATCCTAGTGCTACACTTTTTTTTTTTTTTAAAGAAATTAGATTTAGTGGGATGGAGCCATGGTGATGGAGGGATAGTGGGCGGGTCTAAGGGTCTTAGTCTTAGTGGATCAACTATCAAGTTGAGTCCTACACATTTTGCTAGTGGGTTGGTCTTACTTCTTAGTGGATCCAAATCCAATCATCCAATCTAGTTGAGTCCTATACATTTTGCTAAAAAAATGGTTTACTGCTACATAAAAAAAAAGAAAAAAAAAAAGAAGAGTATTGATAACAAAATTATAAATTTAGAATAATTTACTTTGTATTAATATTAATTTTAATTTATTTGTGCAAGTTTAAAGTGTAAAGTGATCATATTAAGTAAAGCTGCAATTGTGCTTTTGATAAACCAAGTTCTATTGTTTTATACATTAAATTTATATTATTCTAGTTAAATTGTAATTTCTTTTTTATTATAGATTGTGTTTCATTTATTCATAAATATTTTTTAATTACAAATGTCTACTAGAAAATATCCATCTGGATATGAAAAACTAAAAAAAAAAAAGACAAAGAGAAGAACTAATTGAATCTCAAAAAGGAGCTATGGACAAATTTATTACTAGTAAAAAACAAAATGTTGGCAGAACTTGAATGCAAAAATTTAATTAGTAATTTTGCCTCTCAAAAAGCAAGAAAAATAAATTTTAATTGAAAAAAATATATGAATTTATAATTAAATATAATAAAAGGCCCTATTTTAAAGCTTTTGCTTAGGGCCCCAAATTCGTTGAGCCGGCCCTGTCCTCGCCACTACTGACATTGTAGACTTTCTAGCAACATTATTGGCAGCCATATATGTCTCTTGTGGATTGTTTTTAATAATTACAAAAGATAATTTGTTTCTAAACTTTTAAGTGAGGAAAAGAATGCTTTAAATTTTTTATAAGGGTTTCGATGATGATAGCTACCATGATAATATTATTGATTTCTAGATTACCATTTAAGAATCGGAAAAAATCAATAATGATTAATATATGTTGCTGTGAATTAATGAGGTGGATTCCAAAATCTAGTTTTTTTTTTGGTGGCACACTGTCTGTTGTCAAGCGGATTGAACCAAATTTCTGACGCTCATAGTGATCAACATTCAAACTGAAATCACAAATACTACCGTACTCTTAATTTTTGCTTTGCTTCCTTTCCATGTTAAGTAATTCTATGATACAATATATGTCCTCTTTTTCATCGTACAAAGCGTAGAGTTAACCCAATCGAGGTCGTAATGTCAAATATGTTTTCGGATTCAGATTTTCCTTATTAACACTCGCAATGGAGTCGTATAAGGTGGGCACACTTTCTGTTTGACTAAATGCCTCACTGTCACTGAGGCCCGGCTCGTGGAATTCAATGGTGTTCCAAGCTTTGACACTGACTTTTATTTTTTTGTAAGATGGGAAGTTTATTTATTTTTATAAAAAAGCTAGTACATCAGCTTTGACACTGACTTTGTTATATTTGTTTTACTGATTAAAAAATTATATTTTTTCCAGCCTGAAGTGAATTCAAAGGGAGTAAAAAACTAATGTCCCAAGGTTTTGGACCTTTATACTAGAAAACCGGATCTTGTTTTGCCTCTGTTTCTTATTAGCATGAATGAGACGAAGGAAAATGAAACATAGGACCAAAATCTTAGGTATGAGCTAATCCTGTTCTAGTGGAAAAAAACTGTATTTACATTCCAGCACTTGAAACTTTATAAGATTGAAACAATTCAATAACAGACCCTTTTTAAAAAAAAAAAAATTTAAGTTCACTAAAAATACAAACGTTTGTTTGCTCTGCAAGTACATGGTTTTGGTTATCCCAAAAAAAAAAAAAAAGTACATGGTTTTTATTCAATTAATTAATTTATTTTTCTAGATTACAAATATCCTCACTATCAAATGGTTTTCTTGGATTTCTCTTACATATTTCTGCTTCTCCTTAACTGAAATTAAGTAGATTATTTCAAGTTATTCGCTGTACGAGTTTTTACTACTTTTTTGCTATATTTCAAACTTTAAAGGATTTCAATAATTTCATTCTGCCAAGAAGAGCAAAAATAGCTTAGTCTTATCTAATCTTTTTTTTTTTTTTTTGAGTCTTGTTCACCATGAAAACTTATTCACTTATCTACCATATATGTGTCAAGACTGCATTAGTTTCACTGAAAGCTTTGTATATTAATATCTGAGACTACTTGTTACTTATTGAAAGCATCAGTCATACTTCATCTAAGTCTGACAGTGGATTTGGAACAAGTGATAAGACATACAGATAGAAAGAATAATGCCTCGGCACACCTGTGCCTAAAACCTAAAGCAAAGTGGTCTCTAAAGAGGGAAAAATATCATATACGCCAGATTTATGGAGTGTGCCTTTCACAGGCATGTGGGCTCTTAGTACCTAAAACCTATAGCAAAGCAGTCACTGAAGATGAGAAAATTATCATATGCTCACAACTTATGGAGTGCACCTTTCACAGGCATGTGGGCTCCCAATACCTAAATCTTTCAGCAAAGCAGTCTCTAAAAATGGGAAAAATATCATATGCGCCAGCGCCGGATGTATGAAGCACGCCTTTCACAGATTGCACTCTCATTAAGACCAAAACTAGCATCACATCTTTAGGGCATGCTTTGCATATTAGTGTTAGGCACTGATGTGCCTGGGCCTGAATTTTATTGATCTTTCTGCCTTTAGAATCCTGGGCTCCCCCACACAGAGTAAAAAAAATCCTGGGCTCCCCCACCCCCCATTTTGGTGAATTTGAAGGATCTAAAGTGGACCCAACTAATGAAACAAATTTGTATTTAGTGCACGGACTATGAAAATTGACTTCACTTTTTTGCTTGAAACTTTGATCGCTTTTATTACTCATAATTGCATAAGCTGACTGTAGTTTAGGTCATGGCTTGCTGAAGACCTAACTATTAATTTGAAGTTGCTGTGAAGATTGGTGGTATGCAATTAAATTAAAATCAGAAGTTGTGTGTGTTAAGATCCGTGGGGGTCTGGGCTTTTGACAATTGTTTTGCTGAAGACCTAACTAATAATTTGAAGTTGCTGTGAAGATTGGTGGTATGCAATTAATGAAGATCAGAAGTTGTGTGTTAGGATCCGTGGGGGTTCTGGGCTTTTGACAATTGTTTTACACTTCAAATTATCTCTTTCAACCATGTTTATAATTTTTTTTTTAAAAATCTGAATTCTATCTAAGAGACCAGGGCTTTTAATTATCAACCTTCTACAGTACACCTCATCTACATGTTTTAGACTATTTTGTAATGACCACGACACAACTCATACTCATAAGTGGCTTGTAAGAGCATTTGCAGCAGTGGAGCTATAATGCTATAATGCTAAAATTTAGCTCCACAAACACAAAAACTTTGCTGCAGCAGTGGAGCTAAATCTAAAAAATTTAGCTCCACTGCTATAGTGCACATCTAAAAATAGATGTGCACTGTTCATGAGGAGCAAAAAAAATATTATTATTTTAATCATCCGGATAATTAAAATAATGCCTCCCTTCTCTCTCACATTCACTCTCTCTCTCTCTCTCTCTCTCTCTCTCTCTCTCTCTCTCATCTCTGAAGTTTGAATATTCACTCTCCCTCAATCCGGTCTCTCAGTCCCTCTCCTGTCTCACTCCCTCACTACTCCAGTCTCACTCCCTCACTCCGGTCTCTCACTCTCGCACTCCGGCCGGCCTCTCACTCCCTTACTCCGGCCGGCCTCTCACTCTCACTCCGATCTCTCACACTCTCAACTCCGATCAGCCAAGCCGCCGCTCTGTCACTCCGATCTCTCACTCTCTCAACTCCGATAGCCCAAGCCGCCGATCCACCGCTTCTGCTGACCCAGCTTGCCGACGTGATCGGTGCTTGCTCGTCGTGGGTTTTTTTTTTTTTTTTTTTTTTTCTTTTTCTGCTATGGACTGGTGGTGGTGGTGGTGGTGGTGGTGGTGGCTGTGGTTGTGGCCGTGGCTAAGGAAAAAGAAGATTGGAGGTTTGGGTTTTTTTTTTTTTTTTTCCTGCTGTGGACTGGTGGCTGGTGGTGGTTGTGGATTTGTGGGTTCAATTTGGGTTGGTGTTTTTTTTTTTTTTTTTTTTTTTTTTTCCTGCTGTGGACTGGTGGCCGGTGGTGGTGGAGGTGGAGGTGGTGGTTGTGGATTTGTGGGTTCGATTTGGGTTGGTGTTTTTTTTTTTTTTCCTTCTTTCCTGCTGTGGACTAGTGGCCGGTGGTGGTGGTGGTGGTGGAGGATGTTTGTGCTGTGGTGGTGGTGGTGATATATTATTTTATTGTAGTAGAAATATTATTATTTTATTGTAGTAGAAATATTATTTTATTGTGATGAATTTATTATTTTATTGTGTTGAAAGCTAAAATAGATCCACTGCTGTGGCATGTGTGTAGGTAGAAATATTATCGTTTAACGTCAATATTTGTTAAAAAATAAATAAAGAATACCTTGCCACTAGTAGTAAAAAATGAAATCCCTAGCAATTTAGCTCCACTGCTGTGGATGCTCTACTGCTGTGGATGCTCTAATCGTTTAACGTCAATATTTATTAAAAAATAAATAAAGAATACCTTGCCACTAGTAGTAAAAAATGAAATCCCAATTACACATCATATCAACATCTGACAAACCTTTCTATTTTAGGAATTAAAGCTATGTAAGTATCTGAAGTTAATTTTCCTTAGCAAATGACTAGAGTTTAGAGTTGAGAGAAAAATACATTCACAATATCATCTCCTACCTATACACACCTATATTTCGAATAAAATTGAAATAAAAGGGGACAAAATAGTCATTCTACGTGTTCTAAAAATTATAAAATTCATGACCTAGGGATATAATATAAATCATATTTAATCATAGTTGGTGGTAACCTTTTTTTTTTTTTTTGGTTTGAGAATTTAGTTGGGGAAAACTGGTAAAGGCAAAATGTATTTTTATTTATTTATATATTTTTTTTTTCTGAATGAGAATTGGAGCTCTTGATTGATTTAATTTGTGAAAAACTCAATTTTGATTGGTTGAAATCTGGTCTCAAAGTGCACTGAGATAAGTGAAATTTAAATGATTTTTTGTTTTTGTTTTTGATAGGTTAAAAGTTTTCATTTGATTGGTCAGTATGTGAACTAACAAAAATCAACCTAATACTACTTGGTTTTCACTTTTCATTGATTCAACCAACAAACATTTCACGTTCTTGCAGGCACTTGAAATATTACAACATAAATTATGAAATTTTTAATTACAAATTAATTAATTATTTTTAATTTAAGATTAAGATTAAATAATTAAGTTGATAATCTTAAAGAACTCTATCTCATTTGGAGTCAATCCCATTTGTTCTTAGTCCCTTTGAGTCTTTGACTATGTTTAACCACAAATTTCCAATTTTTGTAATTATTTGTTGGAAAATAAAAATTTGACCATTATTTTTGGGACTCAAATACTCACTTATCATCTGGATATGAGTTCCCAAGGTTCATAGGTACACTATATTTTCTCTATGAATAGAGAAAGGGATGCATCATAAAAGGGCCTATATATTAGAGTTGACACTTGTTAACCTGTTAGAGTTCTATCTCACCACCATTCAGAACACCCAAATAGTCTACAAAACTTTTAGAAACAATAATTCCATTCCAGTTTAAAAAGTGAATCTTCCATAAAAAATAGCCCTACCAAAATAATCATATTCAAGAATCAAAATTAAAGTGCTAGCTTTTTTCTTTTTTTAATTTTTTTTTAGAGAGAGAGTATCAACCTAGCTTATATAGGCATAATCTTGATCAATGAACATTTTGGCCGAAAATTTAATAGACAAAGCACAATCACTCTATAGAAATCATAAAGAAGGCATGTGAATCAACATTCTAAGGAGTGGATGTGACGGTTGTTGAACTTTCCACTTATCTAAGGATTCAGCAAATGGAGATTCATCGCCATTATTTGAGAATGGAGCCGTACATATAGATTCAAGTGTCTCCCACATAATCAATTTGGTTAATTTTATTTGGATTTTATTTGCAAAATAGATTTTTCCGTTGTAAATTATGCTCTTAAAAAAGTAAAAATTAAAAAATATATATATATATATATATATTTTAGTTTTTTATTATGTCTAGTTTTATACTTCTTATTTGATAGTTATTTGTAGTTTTAGTCATGTATTTCTTTAATCATTTCCTCACACATTCATATTTTAATATGTGCATCATCAATCATGAAAATGTTCATTCATCATTTAGAAACATATTAGGTCATGCTAGGTTATGTATCTCACTTAAAAATGATAATTCTTGTATAGAAGCGAGGATCTAGTTCGTAACATGCTACAAACTTGTTAAATATGAAGAATTTTCAGCCATATTAAATTAGGAATTGATAGCATAATCACAAACCAAAAGCTAAATAGTGAAAGGGATCATGGCAAAAGTGAATATTGCAGCAATGCGGATATTGGTGTTGATGGTGATTGGGGTGTGTTCAAGATGCGCATCTATAAAGTGGGTTGAAAAAGCAACTGGCGAAGAAGATCACAATGAATGTGGACACAACGATGGCAAACAAAATAGTTTGGTGTCGATTTAAATTTAGGTAGCTAAAAACATGGCACCATAAAGTAGGGGTGGCTTTTAAAAGAGGTCGTGTCGATTATGTTTTGAGGGAGTTAAGGATGTGCCACCTTGAAGTGGCTTGAAAAGGAAAATGGTGAAGGAGATCATGGTGAAAATGGATGTAGCGATGACTAATAGGAGAGATTGTTGTCGATTGTGATTTTGGTGAACTAAGGACCTGACATCGTGAAGGGGATGGATATGAAAGGAGGTAGGTCGAAAATGCCAATGGTGATGAAGATCATGAAGAAATTGGACTCCAAGATGAAGAACATAGGAGATTAGAGTTGATTATAATTTGGGTGAGTTAAGGATTTGCCATCACAAAATAGGTCAAAAAGACAAATGGTGAAGGAGATCATAGAGAAAAGCAGACACAACGACAACAAACAAGGTAGATTGGTGTCGATTATGATTTGGGTGAGCTAAGGACATGCCATGGTGAATTAGGTGTGGCTATGAAATGGGGTGTGGATGATGATGTGTGTTTGTGTGTGTACATAGGAGAGGGAGAGAACAAGCTGAAATTTAGGATTTGGAATTTTGCTTATACCATTGTTAGAAAAAAATAAATTAAACGTCATTTTGTTGTTCAAATAAAAAACAATAAAAACATGCTAAGAGGCAAGGGTCCAATTGCAACCAATAATACGTTGTAAATGCTTAAAATCAACAGATTTTAGGCACTAGAATATTTATAATTTTGTGTGTGAGTGTAAAGCTAGAATTTCAAAATTGAGAGGCCAAAGTAATAAATATAAAATGTTAAGTAATTTAAGGTGGCCATATAGGGTTGTTTCATTAAGAGGTTTTGTGAATAGGATGAATGTTTAAAAGTTTTTAGGGAAATGGAAGTTGCTTAGAGCATGAAGTAAGCCTTTGACAATGCCTTCATAAGTGAAATCCATCTCTTTGGTAGCTCTTGGTTAATTCTCAAATTTCATTAATACAGCTAATTGTCATCCTCGTTAGCCAAGCTTTTATACTTTTAGATAAGTGTTGGTTTGCTTCCATCTTATTGTAAAAGAATTCAAAACCACAACTGAATCTAAAACCAAAATTTTTGAAAAATAAAAATCGAATCTGACTAGCTAGGGAAAAAACCTATTGAAATTCCGCGGGGGGGGGGGGGGGGGGGGGGAATCAATTTGGGATCTCTCTCTCTCTGTCTCTCCAACTGAATCAATAACCTTTAAAAAAATGAAAATAATAACCAAATTTGACTAAAATCAGGAAAAATTTGATCATTCTCAGGCAATTGATTCGACCTAATAGTTTTTTTTTTTTTTTTTTTTTTTTTGAGTTTTAACAACCCTAATGTTAATATAGATTATAGAATCGAGTCAAGTTCGGTTATCTAAGGTGTGAAACCATAACAAGTTTTAGAATTTGAATCCAAATCCACCTCAAAAATATTTAAAACGTTCATACTCCTTACTATTATGGTTGAGCTGGCCGGATTGAAAAATTCGCTAGGCTTAGACCAATTGCCATCATTAATTACATAATACATACTTTTAATTTCTTTGAAAAGTTGTCAATAATAATTGACTTAAATAGGTTAATGGTAAATTTCAGGGGCCCATTATTAATAAGATAAACTCTGGAGCAACAAGGACATGAAATATTTTCTAAAAGGATGAAAAGAAACAGAATATTGACTAGATAAGACTATTTTGGATGATTAAAAAAGCATCATATATATATATGTGTCATTAGAGAAAGTGATCTTGGACGATTATTCAGTTCATTTACCCCATGGTAATTAAGTGACATGTTGAAATTATGCATATCTCTCAATTGATTGTAATTGATCACGATTAGAACAATCACCCATGCATTTTTAATTAAGCTTGGGTGAAAAAGATACATATATAGGACACTTATTTCTTAATGTTTAACATAGCGAAAATATATGTTTGTCCAATCCAAATGAATTGCTTAATTAGTACAACAAAGTTGTTTGGCATGTCAAGATTTTGTGCCAAGGAAAATGATCATTTCCATTGCATATTGCTAACTTGTTAAAAAATTTCTTATGTGAAATCTAGTACCAAGTGTGAAAACTAGGGCCGGCTGAATGGTAGAGTAATAGATGCAGTCGCCTAAGGCCCCAAGTAAAAAAAAGGCCCCCAAATTTTAACCATTAGGGCTATATATAATCAATAAATAAAATAAAATATTTTTATTAAATGAAAAACAAACAAAAAAGTGAGAAAAATGCTAAGTCCACAATATTTTTCACAATACTTTTACAATAAATGCTAAGTATATAACAGATTGTTACAGCTTGTTATTGATGACAAAAAAATAATTATAGTGGTGTTTTCAAATAGAAAACAAGAAGCAACTTAAAACTTAGGATTTGTTGTGAAAAATATTGTAAATGTTGCACTTCTAAAAAATAAAATAATAATAAAAGTTGAGTTAGCAAACTTTTACTAGTTTTCATTTAGGTCTACTATTAACATAACTCTTTTACTTACCATTATCAATCTGCAACATCAACAAGTGTGAAAAGTTTTTTCAAATTTTTTGTGTCTATAAAATTTCTAAAAAAGGAAAGAATTCTACATAGTACATGTTAATTAGTAGTAATTTTGTATCTAAAACAAGATAATCAATTTTCGCTTTAGGCCCCTAAATGCATCAAGCTGCTCTTGGTGAAAACATAATCCGACAATATTATTTTCATATTTTGGACCTTTTATTTGTGTGTTTGGATCCACGTTTATTGGCGTCTGCATTTAGCAAAGGAGCGTTTTCTCAATTTTTTTTTTTTTTTTTTTCAAGCCGCAACTTTTGACTATTCTCCCATAAACAGTGCACCTGTGCACTGTTCACGGGTTTCATAAATTTCACTTTTCAGCCACTCTTTCATTAAAAATGGGTTTCACGGTACTATTCACATATTTAAAATTTATTTTGCTACAGTGTTTTCAGTTTTCAGTTTCAGCAAAATAAGTTCTATCCAACCAGACCCTATATATGCTGCAGTTATCGCAACAAGTTAAACTGATCAGAGAAAGATGTTTTCACTTATAAGCAACAAGTGAATAAGTTTTAACTCAAGAAGATTAGTAATAATTACAACATTGAATCACGATAAACCCAAATTGTCCGAATTCCTTGGACTGAGACTTGTACTTAAGAAGTGAATTTGGACCGCTGGGCGCTCTCTTCTTCTTCGTCTCTTACTCATGTACAGCCTAAATCCATGCATTCCTTGTGTAATTCACGGGGCAAATAATTTCATATCACAAATAAAACTGAAAATGGAATGATATGCAGTATTAAAAATGTTAAATTATTAAAATTCTATGTAGTCTCTCAATTATTAATTTATATCAATTTAGTGACTCATCATTTACAATCTATTCAATTTCATGATTGGGTTCTCTAGTAGGTTAAATTTTAACGAGATTCATAGCTCAAACTGACTAGATTTTGAAAGTTTATAGTTTTCATTATAACACTTTTTAATGAAGTTATGAGATTAATGACATGGCCATGTTCGTGTGACTCAATGATATATGTTATGATGATGTGGCAGCTATATATAATGTGGTAGTGACGCTTTTAACATGTGTCTGATTTTTAGCATGTAATTAATTGATTTTAGACATGTGATAAGAGATAATTATGGGACCAACAACTTTTAGGAAAAATGAGTGCGCCTATTCTCTCTAGAGAGGAAGAAGCAGAGTTAGCTCGTAGTAACAAAAAAGTGAAAGACGTAACCCATGTCGACTTCAAGGGCCATCTGAGGGAAGGCCAGAACGCCCTTCCGTTGAAACCGGAGATTTCTAGACATCCTTTGTCTTTCAGAGATAAGCTTGTGGGAGAGATACCCGGTGCCTATGTTCAAGCTTTTAACTTCACTGAACTTATGGAGGCAGACGAGGATTCAGATTCTGAAAGGTCTGATCTTCGAGAAGGCCTTGTCGCCGTTCCATTCTCGAAAGAGCTTAAAGCCCGTATTCAGACTCCTTGGAGCAAAAGTCTTATTGTTAAAGTTTACGGTAGAGCTGTTGGGTTTTCGTTCCTCCATGGCCGACTGTTGTCGCTTTGGAAACCAGTGGGTAAGTTGGATTGCGTAGACCTTGGACAGGAGTTTTTTCTAGTCCGTTTTTCCGTCAAAGAGGATTGTGAGGCGGTGCTTAGGAATGGTCCATGGTTTATAGGTGAAAACTTTTTGTCTATTAGGCCATGGGAACCAAATTTTAAACCAGCCGAAGCAAATATCTCGTCGGTGGCTGTTTGGGTTAGGTTGAACGAGCTACCCATTGAATATTACCACGTCAAAGCTCTTCAACTCATTGGAAGTGCGTTAGGCAAGGTGTTAAGACTTGATACTCATACAGCTAGTGAATCCAGGGGACGGTTTGCTCGTCTATGCATTCAAGTGGACGTTGGTAAACCGCTTACTACAGTGCTTCTCATTGGAGGAAAGGAACAACCTGTGTGCTATGAAGGGATACAAAGGTTATGTTTTGCTTGCGGCAGGATTGGCCACCGTCGTGAAAACTGCCCATATGTTGTTCGGAATGATGATTCTCGGGTAAGGGAGACCAGGGAGATGGAGGATGTGCCGGCGAACAAAGGAGACGATATGCATGTCCCTGACAACGCAGGTAGCACGTCGGGCACGCCCTTGGTGGACAGTGAAAAGGCCGTGATGGTGGACAGTGAAAAGGACGTGTATGGTCCGTGGATTATGGTAACACGTAGAAGGCATGGGAACAAGGCGACAAAAAATTTGGTCCCCACTAATTTGAGCACTCATAGGACGCAAGGGGTAAATAACGTTGGGCCTACTGATGGTGTTCAGAGGGAAGGTAAGAGGAAAGTAGTAATGGAGCATAGCCCATTTGAGGCCCAAATGGCCAATGTGGTCCGGTCAATTTCAAATAGGCCAAATCACACAAGCCAGAGTGCAGGACAATCCCATGTGGAGTCTTATAACCCAGCTGCCAAGTTAAGCCTGTCCATCAGGGGTAAGAAAGGTATTGCAAGGAGCAGGGCTTCTTTAATTGGGACGAATAAAGAGGCTGTGAATCATTTAGTCAAAGGTGCGGCTACAGCTGTGAGGAATTCCTTCTTGAATAAACAGAGTGCTAATGGGTGTGCTCCTTTCAACTTCAAAGCTGATTCTCTTGGACAACCGTCGAGCTCTAGCCCAAATGGCCATCCGAGCCACTTTTGTCAAGAGAAGTATCAGCCTAAAGCTCAAGCGGCCATGGAAGCTCAAGCTTCTTTTGATACGGTGGAGGAAGGAGATAGTGAGTCTTCTCTTATTAAAGCTAACCCAGGAGGGATAGAAAATTTTTCAAGAGACCAAGTTGTGTGTGGAAATAATGTGGGGGTCGTGGAGAGGCCGGGTACAGGCCATGGTGTGGCTGAGCAAATGGATTTTGAAGAAGGCAAAGGAGTGGGTCCTACCTCCCTTTGAGGAAATCTGTTGTTTTGTCCCTCTGTTAGTTATGAATATAATTGTATGGAATTGTAGGGGCGCCTTGAATCCCAATTTTCAAGACTATGTTCATGATCTTGTTCGTCAACATGATCCTGCTATTTTTGTGGTTACAGAAACCCACATTGGTGGAGATAGAGCTCGGGTTATCACAGATAGGTTACCGTTTGACGGTGCAATTCATACTGAAACTATCGGTCGAGCTGGGGGGCTGTGGCTTTTATGGAATTCAGAGAGAGTTGAGGTGTCCTTTCTGGCTAGCTCGGAGCAAGAAATTCACTCTACCGTAAAGGTACGTTCTTCTAACTTTAGTTGGTTGTTCTCTGCTGTGTATGCCAGCCCTAGAAGTGCTGAAAGATGTATTTTGTGGAATAATTTATCTAACGTAGCTGATCTTCATAATATGCCCTGGGTCATTGCGGGTGATTTTAATGAACCTCTTATTGGTGCGGATAAGTTTGGTGGTAGAATGGTTAGCATAAATCGGGCTCTGTTATTTAAGGATTGTCTGGATAAATGCAACATGGTGGACTTAGGGTTTTCTGGTCCGAGGTTTACTTGGACGAATGGTAGGGAAGTTCAGGATCTCATTCAGGAGAGGATTGACAGATTCTTTGTGAATTCGGACTGGTATCTAAATTTCCCGGAAGCTAGAGTTACGCATCTCACCAGATGCCATTCCGATCATTGCCCTGTGTTATTGGAAACAATGCCTCACAACAGGGTCCAACTTGACCGGCCTTTTAAGTTCCAAAGGTATTGGCTTTCGGATCTGTCATTCCCCCAGATTGTTGCTCAAGCATGGGGGCAACCCACTCGTCTCCATGAAGCCATTAAGAAATTTGCTATTAATGCCTCTGACTGGAATAGGAAGCATTTTGGCAATATATTTGCCAAGAAGAATCGGATTAGAGCTCGGTTGAATGGGATTCAAAGGATTATTGCTACTAGGCCTTCAAGTTACCTTTTAGAGCTTGAAAAGATGCTTATTCAAGAGTTGGAAGTGATTCTTAACCAAGAGCACGAATTGTGGGCGTTGAAATCTCGGGTGAATTGGATGGTGCAAGGGGATCGTAACACGGCGTTTTACCATGTATCTGCGTTAGTAAGGGGAAATAGAAACAGGATTACTGCCATTAAAAACAGTGTGGGGGAATGGATTAACAGTGAGGTGGAGGTGATGGAGTTTATTCGTAGGGGGTTTTGTGACATTTATGCTTCTTCCCATACCTCATCTAATTGGCAGATTAGTCAACTCCGTGCAGGGCAGGTTAGCCTAAATGATGAGGAAAGAGATAGTTTGTGGGCTTTGGTAACTGATGAAGAGATTAAGGCTGGGTTATGGTCGATGAAAGCGAATAAAGCTCCTGGCCCGGATGGGCTTCATGCGGGATTTTTCCAATTATTTTGGCCAACAGTAGGAGATTCGGTAACTCGGGAAGTTAAGCAAATTTTCACCTCAAGGACCATGCCAGAGTATCTAAATCAGACTCACATTGTTCTCATTCCAAAAATTCAAGGGCCTGAAACTCTTGGGAATTATAGGCCAATCAGTCTTTGTAACACAGTTTATAAAATCGTTACTAAGATTATTGTAGCTTGTCTTAGACCTCACTTCGAGAAGCTTGTCTCCCCTCTCCAATCGGCTTTTGTGCCTGGTAGGAAAGGGGTAGATAATGCCATTATTGTCCAAGAATTAATCCACTCGATAAGTAGGAAGAAGGGTGCAGTAGGGTACATGGCAATTAAGATTGATCTCGAAAAAGCCTATGATAAGCTAGAGTGGAGTTTTATCCGGGAAAGGCTTATGGAGATAAATTTGCCCACAGAGCTAACTGATCTTATCATGAGTTGTGTGTGCTCGGTTTCTTCATCGGTGCTTTTCAATGGTGGCCGGCTCGATCCTTTCTTTCCTTCAAGAGGAATTAGACAAGGGGACCCCTTGTCTCCTTACCTCTTTATTTTATGCATGGAGTATCTTGGTCATCTTATAGAGGGGAAATGCAGCCAGAAGCTTTGGAATCCAGTGAGAACTTCGCAAGGTGGGTTACCTTTCTCCCACCTCATGTTTGCTGATGATGTGGTGCTATTTGCTAAAGCTGATCTTGGCAATTGTGTGGCCATAAGAGATGCTCTTGATACCTTCTGCAATAGAACTGGCCAAACTATTAGTGAAGCGAAGACTCGGGTTTTCTTCTCTCCAAATGTGGATAGAGATAGTAGGGAGTCGCTTTGCGACGTTTTGGGGTTTGCATCAACCTCAAATCTCGGTAAATATCTCGGGATTCCCATTAAACATCCAGGTTCTCCTTTGGATGTCAATTTCATTTTGGATAGAGTTAAGCAAAAATTGGCGGGTTGGAAGGCTAATCTGCTATCTCCTGCGGGTTGTACTGTTCTCATTCAAGCTCGGCTTCAACAATCCCCGCCTATGTCATGCAATGTAATCTTCTCCCTAACAAAGTTCTGGAGGGTATTGACCGGGTCGGCCGGAATTTCTTCTGGGGGTTGTCTGATTCAGCTAGAAAAATCCACTGGGTGGGGTGGAATAAGGTGACAATCCCAAAGAAAGTAGGTGGTCTTGGGTTGCAAAGTGCAAAAGGCAGAAACATTGCTTTGCTAACTAAATTGAATTGGAGGTTCCATACCGAAAATGAAAGCCTTTGGGCTCGTGTGATTAAGGCAAAATATTGCTCGTCCCGAAGAATTAATTCAAGGAATCCTAGCAGCCTTCCTTGCTCTCCAACCTGGAAAGGGTTAAAAAAAGGCTCAAAATTTTTCCGTCAAGGTTCTAGGTGGGTGATTGGCAGAGATAGCGACTTAAGTTTTTGGTTTGATAACTGGACCCAAAAGGGACCTCTTAGACAGCTGATTCAAGGCCCTCTTCCTATGGGGGTGGCCGAGTGGAAAGTAAAGGACATCGCCTCCTTGGAGGGTTGGAGTTGGGATAGTATTCCATTTGTCATTCCCCAAGACATAAAAATGGAGATTCAAGCGACTCCATATGCGCTCGCTGCTAGTAGTAAGGATAGATTAATGTGGAAGGGCTCTCCGAGGGGTGACTTTAATATGAAAAGTGCTTACAATATGGCAGTGGGGGTGGACCGGTTTCTAGATTTTAATGGAGGTTGGATTTGGAAGCTTAATGTTCTTCCAAAGATTCAGTTCTTCCTGTGGAAATGTGCCCATAACAGTATTGGAGTCAATGAATGTCTTGTTGGCAGGGGAATGAACATAGACCCGCTATGTCCGCTTTGCCGTAAGGAGCCTGAGTCTATTATTCATGCTCTTCGGAATTGTGAGAAGGTAAGGTCAGTTTGGGACGAATTGGGAGCAGTGGGGTTTGACAGGAATTTCTTCTCATCAAATTTTGAAGATTGGATGGTGCTCAATGCGAAATCAGATACAGCTCACAGTAAATGTTTTCTTCCGTGGAAAATAACTTTTTGCTCTGCCGTGTGGTTGATTTGGAAGAATAGGAATCAAGCTGTGTTCAAGAGGCGTCCTTTGAATCCAAGGTTAGCAAAGAGTATCTCCGATTATGCTTTGGAGTTCTTCTTTTGTGCTGGCCCAACCAATGGTATTCGGAATCAGGTGACAAACTTGGTTAAATGGGTTAGACCGGAGTGTGGTTGGATGAAATTAAACACCGACGGGTCGATGTTGGGAAATCCGGGAATTGCGGGTGGAGGAGGTGTTATTCGGGACTGGGCTGGAAAATGGGTTGCTGGTTTCTCTAGGAAGATTGGTGTAGCGACGAGTTTAGTGGCGGAGCTGTGGGCCATTCGGGATGGATTGATGCTCTGTATCGACCAAAGATTGGCCATGGTTGAGGTGGAGTCAGACGCTAAGGTTGTGGTGGATATGTTAGTTGATTCCCACTACTCAAATATCGCTATTGCCCCTCTGTTAGAGGACTGCAGGTTCCTTCTTTCTCAAATACCTCAAGTTAGGATTAAACATTGTTACCGTGAGGCTAATAGGTGTGCAGATAAGCTTGCTAGGAAAGGTGCTAACCAGTTTTTGAATTGTGTTTTGTATGAAAATCCGCCTGTGGATTTATGTGATTTTGTGGTGGCTGATCTCAATGGGATCAGTGTTGCCAGGCAGTGTCCTGGGAATGTTGTTCTGCCTTAGTCTTTCTTTTTAATGTATCCGTTTGACCAAAAAAAAGATAAGAGATAATTATTGCTTGTATTTGAATTTTAGCATGAGATAAATGTGCAAGTTAAAAGCAAGGGAATTTGTTCTAAGTGATGATGCCATCGTAACTAATTGCTTATGTTATAAATTGTTAGACTCAGCCTTGTAAGTGACTGGGTTTCAATTAACTTAACTGGTAAAGTTTTTTATTGTCAAATAAGATATATAGAGTTTGAACCCTGTTTATATAAAAAACTTACTAGTATCTTAGCTTGATTATAAAAAAACAATTATCATAAAACAGATGTTATAAATTCAGATTCTATCTTAGTTATCAAAAAATAAAAAAATAAAAAATAAAAACCTTAGCATTGTAAAAATCGACTTTGAAGAGAATTACATTGTGAGATTTAAATCAAGGTTGATAATTCCCTCTCTCCCTTCAAGCCACTTTCTCTCTTTCTTTAAGCTCTTAAATTTCCCTTTGAATTATTTGGTATCCATAGTGGTCTTATTCAATATATTCAAAATACATCAACATATCAATTAGATGTTTATACTTCCATGATTAAGATAAATCATCATAATTGATATGTTATAGTTTTATCAAATGAGATGTCTAATCTCATCACTAACTATGATCTTAATATTTATGAATTCAAAAGGATTTATAATTTAGATGTTCTGTATACAAATCTCATTCTCATATCTAAATCACACACAATGCATCTTATGTTCTACAACACAATGTCAAATGTTCATAAATATACAATCTTAGAAAATTAAACTCTTTTATTAATAAGATAAACTAATACAATTGGATTTGGATTTTAGGGCACCAATCCTAACAATTAACAACTGCGTGGGCAAGTCCATCCTTCCTTCACTGAGTCCCTTCTGTCACTAAGCTCCTTTTATTTCCTCTAGAACCATGAACCTTTCTTATGATGATGTAGAAGTTATTACTTATGTTGGCGATGTTGATCAATGATCAGTCTAGACTCAAGAGATACTTGGACACTACAAGAAAAACAGGAGACTTTTGGGTTATGGACGAGATTGGATGACAGATCATACATTTTGGGTGATGAAAATCCCAGATGGTAGAGGGGAATTTATTGGGTTTTTATTAAAAAAAATGCTTCCAGCATAAAAGCTCAAAACTAGAGTGGTAGGTTGAATTTGGCTCCTCCTTGATGGCTTGATCTCTCATGCCTTCTCCTATTTATAGAGAATATTTTGTGGTTTTAGGGAGTTAAGGTAAGGGTCGTACATTTCATAGATAAAACCTTATATTTATAACTTAAACACAAAGAAAAAATTGTAAATTAAATTAAATTTACAAAGAGAATGGAACTGAACACACTCTGAAAAGGACAATCTACTTTATCCATCAAGCAACTCCAAGGCATGATAACTGATAACTAATGGCATGGGTTTGCATCTTTCAATCCCTCGAAGTGGGTCATCAAACCCTTTAGACGACCGTATAACATCGACCTCTTGCCATTAGTGACGACCACCCAAAGATGACCTTCAATTGAAGGGTACATTAAGATTTACTTCCATTTGTCCAATTAATTGTCCAACGCTCTCCACAACAAACTCATCCAACACGTCCCCTACTCGACCTCCCAAAGTGATCGAGTTGTCCAAACCCGTAATGATCGATGAAGGTGCCATATATGGGAACTCCAGGGCGAGAATCTCTCCACCATTACCCCCCACTTACCATCATTCATCAGTAATGGAAAACTGAAGAAATTTTCGGAAGGTAGTCAACCCATACTAGCTCCTATATAAAGCCCAGGCATTCTCCACTTCAAGCTATGTTGCAGCAAAAGCCCTAATAGAATCACCATAAAAATAAAAATAAAAATTTTAAAAAAAGCCCTAATAGAATAGCATTTTTAGGTTTATTGGGTATATGCGAGTTTCTAACTTAAGCATGAGAAAGCTTAGGCTGGCACCACACTAATAACCTTCAATAGTATGTTTTATTCTTGTAGGTATTCCAATACTTCTATTTGGATGATTGGCTCACTAAGTATTTCGTGTATCATCAATAACTAATACCATCCGAGCATAAAATAGAGGTTCTCGTACAAGTTCTCTCATATATCCAAAGCTCTATACAAAGCGCATTGATCACATGAGAATACTTAAATGGATATCAACCTCCTAAATTCCAAAAATATAATGGAAAATAGTAGTACCAAGCAACGCATTACTAACTTTGTAGAAGCTTGTGAAAATGTTAAAATTTATATCTAGAAGATCTTTTCAACAAGCAATTTTTTCGTTTGCTCTAAGAAAATGCTAGTTGTTGATTATATCAATCTTTTTTTTTTTTCCTTGAGAAACAAACACATATACTCACAAAGGAAAGAGAAATGAGTTCGACACACCACACATTCCACTCGAAAGTCATGGTAACTTTTAAGGGCAAATGAGGTAAGAATTAATTACTTCAATTAATAGCTTACTAATACCAAGTAGAGCTTACTAAAAGTGTATATTTTGATTTAAAATTAAGATGAAACTCTAACTTCTATTATATAATTACTCGTTGACATATTATGTAACAAGGATTAGTTTACGGGGAGTCATTCTTCTTTATGTTATATCCCAGAGCATGAGCATCAAGGTTTCAAAATTATGTCTATTTAGGGTCTGTTTAGATACCGTTTATTGCTGAAAACTGAAAATAATGTAATAAAATAATTTTTAAATGTATGAATAGTGCCGTGAGACCCATTTTTAATGAAAGTTTTGCTGAAAAAAAGGGTTTGTGGGTCTCATAAACAATGCACGGGACCTACTGACAGATGATAGACGCAGCTGAAAAATCATTTCAGTTGCATCTAAACATTCACATAGAATACATTTGGATACCACGTTTTGTATCAACGTTTGCGTCTGGCTGAAGAATGTGTCTGTCAGTAGATATCGTGCACTGTTTACGGGACCCATAAACCTCTTTTTTCAATAAAATTTTCATTAAAAATGGGTTCTACGATACTATTTATACATTTAAAAATTATTTTGTTACAATATTTTCAGTTTTTAATTTTTAATTTTTAGTAATAAACGATATTCAAACGAACCTTAGTGTTCATTATTATGATGTGCTGGAATTGATAAAATCAAAACTGACAGGAAAATGACATTGAAGTTAACTAGCTGTCAAGTTTATTTTTATTGGGTAATAAGTACTTGGCTGCCAAGTTTAATTAAAAGGGTGTAGTCTTACTCTTACAGTACTGTCCCATCATCGTAAATTGTCCATGCACGCAAGTTCAAAAATCAAAATATAATCATGAAAAAGCAAGAGAATATATTCATGCAAATTGCAAAAGGTGCATGAACTCACAAAATTAAAATAGTACAATATATATTCGCCTAACAAGTTAAAAATCACATAATGAAGGAATAGAAGAAGCCGTACGGTTATCGACATGCACCCTTAAAGCCAATCACCGACTTTAGTTGATTGAGATAAGAACGTATAGATCTATATTATTACCCAATTAGGATCTCTTAGGGGGTGTTTGGTTTGTCAATTTTCATAACTCATATCTCTGTTTTCATAATTCATAACTCAAAAATGGTGGGATCCATAGTAAAAAGATTATTTGGGAAGTCCATAGCTCTGTTTTCATAACTTTGTTTCCATTACTCAATTATCTGATTTATGAGTTATGAGTTATGGAAACTGAAAACACATTTTGGCTGTTTTGAGTTTCCATAACTCATAACTCAATGGCAATATTATAATTAAACACACATAGGGGACCAACAAACAGTACTCAGCTGCACCTTTTGACTTTTTTTTTTTTTTTTTTTTTTTTTTTTTTTTTTTTCACTGGGTTCGGTGATACTGAAAAAAAAAAAAAAAAAAAAAAAAAAAGCACCTGCACCGTGTGACAGGTATGGGATCCACAAATAGTGTGAAAAATATTGAATGATGACAAGTGAGTGATGTGCCAAATGGGTAGGGTATTTTGAGTGATAAGTGATGAGTGATGAGTAATGAATGATGAGTGATGAGTGATGAGTGACGGAAATTGAGTGATGAAAATTATTAAACCAAACATGGCCTTAGCTAGCTAGGTCCTCATTACCTACATTATTGCGGTAATCAATTTTTGAAAACGACTACTTTTTGTCTTACGCCTCAGATTGGGAAGATGGAGATTTCGTACGAATGCCTCACAATTTTCAAATAATTGATAGACGGTAATAGTTATTATTACAATATAAACGAGAATCTTTATTAAAAAAATACAAATAATTATAATGGAAGATAATTGATGAGTCAAAAAATGATCTAGAATCGTCATTCCTCTTAATGACGAGGAAAGCAAGCATTACACATTTATTATGCGCATAGATGAAAAAGCGTGATAGACGGAGCAATGGTAACAAGTGAGCTGTACACATTAGAGCTCCCATTAGTAACGTACTAGTCGTTGAACATAAATGTTTGGACATATGTGATTCACTTGTTAGAAACATATGTCACTATTTTATGTAATTGACTAATCTTTTGACAAAACGCACTTTACTTGTATTTGGGTAGATCTAGGATGTGTTTAATACTTCAAGAAACTTTATTTCAAGATCAAGTGTTGAAACCATGCAAGTCTGTCTAAGATTCAAGCTGAAAAGTGCAAGTTCATTAAAGCTCGACAACTGGCTTGATAGCTAGTATCTATTGAGCTTGAAGAGCTGTTCCAGCCCCGTGGCTCGACAGCTACTTGACAGATGGCTATCTGTCGAGATTTATGAAAAACAGAGTTTTAGTACTGTTTTGACTCCAATTCGGAATTATGTGTTTGAGTTTTCTTTTCTCACAACCCTAGACATATAAAATGATTATTTTAAGAGCTATCAAAGTGGACACAAGTTACACAAGTGTTGAGCAAAATTTGTTTGAGCAAAATTTGTTCAAGCAAATTGTGACCGGAGACAAATTTGCCCTAGTACATCGTTCTTGTGAAGAAGTTGCTGTGTTTACAGTCAACAACCTTCTCTAGTTGGTGATTGAAGTTGCGTACTGGGATCCGGGCAGTTGGTTAGTTACGTATTGGGAGCCGTGCATTACAAGGAGAGATTGTCACTACAGAACAAGTTCAATTGAGTATTGGGGTAAGGGTTCAACTGTAAGTTGGTAGAAGGTACTGGGATTCCTTTACTTGTAACCGCTTGTTTTGATAATAGTGGATTCTCGGGAGTGGTGACTTTAAAATCACCCGGTGGGGTTTTTGTCGTGTTGGTTTTCTCCATTCGTAAACAAATCACCGTGTCAATTTAATTTTCGTTGCACTTAGTTTAATTGGTGATTTGTTTGTGCTACCACGCGCTTTGCATGTTAATTTGATTAATTAATAAATTTGGCTAATTAATCAATTAGTTAATCATAAGGGGTCAATTTGTTTTTGGCTTATCAAGTGGTATCAGAGCAGACACACTCTGATTAGGGTTAATCTTTACTGTGTTGATCCATTGACCCCTATTTGTCATGGATAGAGGACAATCATTAATTATACCTCCTTTATTTGATGACACTAACTATACATACTGAAAAGTACGCATGAGAGTTTTCTTGTAGTCTTTAGATGAGAAAGTGTGGCAAGCTGTTGAGATAGGTTGGACCAAGCCAAAGGAAGCGCTGGCCGATTGGGATGAAGCCAAGATTAAGGCGGTAAACTTCAACAGCAGGGCATTGAATGCTTTGTTCAGTGCAGTCACTAATGAGGAATTCAAGAAGATATCATCCACTGAAACTGCTAAGGAGGCATGGACTATCCTCTAGACAACTTATGAAGGAACTAAAGCTGTTAAGGATTCGAAACTTCAGAGGCTCACTACAAGCTTTGAAGAGATCAAGATGGAGGAGGATGAGTCGTTTGATAAGTTCTATGCCAAGCTCAAGAACATAGTGAACTCAGCTTTCAATCTTGGGGAAATCATTCTTGAACCCAAGATTGTGAGAAAGATGCTCAGATCTCTACCCGAGAGATTCCATGCCAAGATAACCGCGATCGAGGAATCAAAGGACATCGACAAGATTCCTTTGACGGAGCTGGTTGGTAATCTGTAGACCTATTAGTTAGGTTTAACAAGAATTGGCAAGTCGGGTAAGGGTAAGAGCATGACTTTGAAGGCCAAGAGCAGTGACACGAATGAGTCTTCAGACGATGAAGATTCTAAGATGAAGTCCTACATCACCAGGCAATTCAAGAAGTTCATGAAGAATGCCAATGAAAAGGGCTTCGACAAGGATCGTAGGCAATCCAGTTCTTCTCAATTCAAGAGCCAAGACAAGGGGAAGAAGGATGCTAGGGATGGCGGTTAGTACACTGTTCCTTCAAGACCAAAGTGCTTTGGGTGTCAAGGTTTTGGTCATATGAAACAAGAATGCCCCACATATCTCAAGACTATTGGGAAAAGCAAGGCACTTGCTGCTACATTGAGCGACACCGAGCCTGAAGATGATTCTGACAATGAGGAAGATGGAATCTTGAATGCCTTCACTACCACTGTCAATCCTATTGAAGGGATTGTTGAAGATGTGGATGAAAAAGAGGAATTGGTGGAGTCCAAGTTTGAGAAGATAAATGAACAAGATGACATCCACACAGCCTATGCAAACAAGGTCTCAGAGAAGCATAAAAAGATGTATAGGTTGGCCTCCAAAAAGCTTAGTGATGTGGAGCTTGAGCGAGAAGAGCTTTCCACAGAGTTTGATGAAGCAAATCAGACTATTGGAGCACTGAAGTTTGAGAATAATTTCTTGGCTGAGAAGACCAAGAAGCTTGAAGCGGAGCTGTTCCAAGTTAGAGCTCAATTGGAGAGGACTTCAAGTGCAAAGCTTGATGAGATGCTCAGTCTTTAGAAATATGCTTCTAATCGAACTGGTTTAGGGTATGATTTCTCTTCTCCTAGTATTGCTTCTACTAGTACTACTCTTTTTGTTCCTCCTGCTAATAATATTGAAATTGAGAACAATGTTGTTAAAAATGAATTAGCTAGTGAGAACTTAGACAAGGGTAAATCTATCTTAGGAGTACCCCCTAAGCAAGATAAGAAGGAAGCTAAAAACTCTAGGGCTAAGAAGGCTAACTCTCAAAAGCCTAAATAGAAGAAGTAGCATCTTTGTCATCATTGTGGAGTTGCTGGTCATACACGACCAAATTGCTATAAGTGGTTAGCCACTCAACAGAGCAACGGTATGATAGCATCTGGAAGCTAGAATCAGCTTCAATCCTCTCTTGCTCCACTTGGAGATCTTCTCAAAGCTCTCATGTTCCTTTCAAACTTGAACGGTTTCAATTCTTCTCCCTCACCGCCGGTTCAAAGGTTTAATCAAAGGAAATGTTCTTCCAATGTGTTGAAGGAAAAATGCTCCAAGTGATTCTACCACTTTCTTCTCTCTCTTTGTGTTTTTGTTTTTGCATAACTTGTGTGTTTTGCTTTTATATTGAGTCAGTCTAGTTTTATGCTTTGTTTTGTTTAACATGTTTTTGTTTATTTTTTTTTTCATATAAAAATAAAAAAAATTGAAAAATTAGAAAAATACAAAAACAGTGTGTGTGTGTACATTGGTATTTGTGTACTTTGGATGGCCATTGAAACAAAGTTTTCTAAACTTTGTATCTTTTGTAACTTAGATGAGCATCTTTATGCACAACTAAGCAAGTGAGCTTTGTGGCTCGTGTTTGTGATGAGTGAGATTAAGTAATCTCTTGTACTTAACACTCATATCACTCTTTTTTACGGGAAGGACTAGAAAATCCTAAGAGAAAGGCATAAATAACCATCTCACCACTATTTCCCACCAATCATGAAATGACATCTGTATGTTTCGGCATAGCAAAAGTGTAATGTCAATGACATTTGTGTACTTTGGCATAACAAAATTGGAATGTCAAATGCTTAACATAATTGGGTATTTCTTTTCTATCTCTTATATGCCCATGCATGATTTGCTTAAAAGAAAAATATGCAAAGAGAAATAAAAGCAAAAAGAACAAAATGCTTTATATATGATTGTAAGCGTGTATATTAGGAGATGTGGGAGTTATAGGATGTACCTCAAAGGTGATAGTCTCCATCAAATAGTTATGATTGTGTGTGAGTTAAAGTAATTTTCTCATATCTCAAATCGTCATAACATGTATACACTTATGCAATCTTGCGATATTTTTCACACACAACACGCAATATTCTTTGCTACTCTTGATACATGTGTAGGTACAATGTGATTTGACCATCACAAGGTTTACATGTGTTAATGTATGTTGACTAAACTGTCTTGACTTGTTTTTGAAATATAAAATTGGTTAGACTTGTTTAGTATGTGTGTGTGTGTTTTTGGGATCCATGTACTTAAAATTGTTGTTGAGAGATGATTTTGAGAGTCTAAAATATTGATTGGATCATTGGTTGAGTTGCATGCTTGATTGCATCCATATTTGTGTTTTTCCCTTCTTGAAAAACTGTTTTTAAGCAATCTCGACAGCTTCTCGACAACTAGCTTATCTGTCGAGCTCTTAAGCTGTTTCTTATCGCAATCTCGACACCTCTCGACAGTTAGGTGGATCGATCGAGAAAGTTCCTGACCTCTTGATAGCTTCTCGATAGCTAGTGGATCGATCGAGATTCTTTAATCATGTCTGTTGAATTGTTCCTCGACACCTTCTCGACAGTTGAATTTGTCAAAGCCTTTTTGCTTGACACCTTTCTCGACACCTGTCTTGACACCTCTCGACACCTCTATCTGTCGAGATTTACTGACCTTCTATATAAAGGTTCAACGCGATTCGTTTCTCACTTTTCTCGATCTCTCTCTTGACAGACTCGTCTTTTCACCTCCTAAACCTCTCTCACTCACTCCAAACTTCTTCCTCAAGGTTTCTTCAAGGTTTTTCCAAGTTTTTCTTCACTTGGTGAGTTTCTAATCTCTCATTTTCATCATTTCATGTTTTGAAACCTAGGTTTTGGGGTTTTTGAAAAATTTTGGGGTTTTTCAAAATTGATGAGTTTTTGTTGAAATTTTGGGATGGTTTGTTGCTTAAATGAGTTTAAAATCTCATGCATTGCATCACATAAACATTATAACAGTATTATCATGCATTTAGATGTGTGCAAATTGATTGTGTGCAAGTAGGATTGGATTGGATTGAGCCCATGATGCTTATTATATTTCATGTCACATGTTCATGCATTTCCCATGCATACGTACTCTCTTTTCAATATACTTGCTATATTTGAATTGTTTTGGGACTTTTCTGATTGTCTCTCTCTTTCCCTCTCTCTTATGTTTGCGTTAGTCTGTATCTATGGTACCTAAACGCAAGTCTACTCCGTCCCAGAACCCTCTTCGTTTTAGGGCATCCACTTCCTTTGATCCTATTCCATCACATATTCGGTTCTGTGATGAGGATGCCTGAAAGGCCTTCTCAAAGAACTTTTCTCAACGAGGCATTCATTCTGAACGCCAAGTCATCCTGGCGGACTTCGCCGACACTGACCTACCTAATGTCATTCACAGTCAGGGTTGGAGTCACTGTGTGACATCCCAGTCACATGTCCATCCGTGCTGATCCAGGAGTTTTACTCCAACGTGCATGGATTTGATTTTTTAGTACCTCATTTTATCACTCGCGTTTGAGGTACGTGCATTGCTGTCACATCGCAGATTGTTACGGATGTGCTTCGTGTCCCTAGGGTAGAGTTTCTTAACTACCCTGGTTGTGAGTGTCTGAGGACTGTGTCCAAAGATGAGTTCAAATCTGCTTTCTGTGAGCGCCCTTCTGATTGGGGTGAGCGTCAATTTACTTATTGTACGGACTTTGCAAAAGGCCCTTGGTTTTTGAACATGGTTATGACATTTGTTCTTCACCCTCTTTCTCACTATAACTCCATCACAGAGCCTCGTGCTTACTTTTTGTTGTCCCTTCTTGAGCATCTTACTATAAATTTTCCTTCTCACTTTACTCTTTCTATCATAGATGTCCATAGGGATTCGGCGTCTCGTGATAAGCTCATCTTTCCTTCCGCTATCACGAGGATCTTACACCACTTTTCCGTTCCCTTTCCAGCGTCCGACCACTTTTCCTTTAAGTGTGCCATAGATGCCGCTACCGTTGAACGGAGCGAAGCTCAGTTTAGGTCGAGGTAGCCTGGGTTAGTAGCTCCTCCCTCCCATTCAGTTCCATCCTGATTTGCTCCATCCACATCCGCTCCCTCCTCTTCTACGGGCGATGTGACTCTTGGAGACATCATGACGCAGCTTCAGCGCATGGATGCTTGCCTTGATACACTCTCTACTGAGTTGTATTAGGTGAACGTTTGTATCGGCCGTATAGCACGACGTCAGGCGATCATGGGTGGCTTTGCTTCTAAGGCTTCTCCTCCACCTCCTACAGCAGCTTTTGAGGATGAGGATGAGGATGATGATGATGATGCTACTGCTTCCGAGGATGATGATGATGATGGAGATGCTAGCTCTTTCGGTACAGATGAGATGTCTACTTGACACTGTTACCTTTTGTCACTCGTGACAAAAAGAGGAAGTAGTTTTGTATATGAGAGTAGTCATACTTAGGGGGAGAGTTAGTATAGGACCATTTTGTTAGGAGGAGTGTTGATATCTGAGGGATGTAGTGAGGATTATATTGTATCTTTTTCTTTTCTCTACTTTAGATACATTTATTCTTGTACATGGGTCTTGTGACCATTACTGACATACATTGTATTTATCTTCTTTATATGTTGATGTATGTTTCTTTTACCTACCATTACATGTGTTGTATATTTTCTCTCTTTATGCACATGCTTCTTATTACGTGTATGCAATTTATTATTTTTGTTTCACACAAAGATGCCTTGATGAGTTTTGTTTAAAGTGTTTCAGAAATATAGGTTGTCAAAGTCTACTTGCCATAAACTTTCTTCTTGTAAAGTTTTTCAAGAGTTTCTGCTAGGATAGATTTTATTGTATTTAACAAGTGAATATGAGTTGAGTGATTTATGACTTCTCTCATATGTTCAATTGTTTGTTATGGTTTTGTCACGGATTGCCAAAGGGGGAGATTGTTAAGACATATGTGATTCATTTGTTAGAAATATATGTCACTATTTTATGTAATTGGCTAATCCTTTGACAAAACGTACTTTACTTGTATTTGGGTGGATCTAGGATGTGTTTAATACTTCAAGAAATTTTGTTTCAAGATCAAGTGTTGAAGTCATGCAAGTCTGTCCAAGATTCAAGTTGAAAAGTGCAAGTTCATTAAAGCTCGATAGCTAGTATCTATCGAGCTTGAAGAGCTATTCCAGCCCCGTGGTTCGACAGCTGCTCGACAGATGGCTATTTGTCGAAGTTTATGAAAAACAGAGTTTCAATTCTGTTTGACTCCAATCTGTGATTATGTGTTTGAGCTTTCTTTTCTCACAACCCTAGACATAAAAATGATTATTTTAAGGGCCGTCAAAGTGGACATAAGTTGTACAAGTGTTGAGCAAAGTTTGTTCAAGCAAATTGTGATCGAAGTCAAATTTGCCCTAGTTCATCGTTCTTGTGTAGAAGTTGCTATGTTTATGCACCGTAGGGTTTTGTGACCAAGCAACTTCTGGATCTTCATCGTGTGATGAACTGAAGAACTTTGCAGCCAACAACCTTCTCTAGTTGGTGATTGAAGTCATGTATTGGGATCTGCACAGTTGGTTAGTCATGTATTGGGAGCCGTGCATTACAAAGAGAGATTGTCACTACAGAACAAGTCCAATTGGGTATTGGGGTAAGGGTTCAACTGTAGGTTGGTAGAAGTTACTGGGATTCCTTTACTTGTAACCCCTTATTTTGATAATAGTGGATTCTCGGGAGTGGTGACCTTAAAATCACCCGATAGGGTTTTTGCCGTGTTGGTTTTCCCCATTCGTTAACAAATTACCGTGTCAATTTAATTTCCGTTGCACTTAATTTAATTGGTGATTTGTTTGTGCTACTACGCGTTTTGCATGTTAATTTGATTAATTAATAAACTTGGCTAATTAATCAATTAATTAATCACAAGGGGTCAATTCGTTTTTGGCCTATCAATAAATAATAGAAATTCATTATTCATTAAGGCAAGGAACAACTATAAAAGAAAGGATCGAGCAATAGAATCCAAAGGTAGACACAAATACTCTTCCAAAATTCACTCCAAATCAATTTCTCTCTAAACAACTTTCTCTCTTTTTGACTTAAGCATTGGAGTATTTTTGGCAAACACTACACCGGTGTGTTCCTTTCCTTTCCCAAGCTCTATTGTAGGTTTACATTGGAGACATGACCAACCACAGGATCGTTCATCCACTAAGACGAGGATCTCACACTACAACAAAATGAATTTTCAGTGACGAAAAAATTCGTTACTAAAAGTCCAGTTTTTCGTCACTAATGACCTTTAGTGACAAAATTGGACTTTTAGTGACGAAACTCATTTCGTCACTGAAACCCCGTCACTAAAAGTCTCAGTGACGAAAACTTTCGTCACTAAAAGTCCGATTTGATTTAAAAAAAAAAAAAAACTTTTAGCGACGAAAACTTTTCGTCACTAAATGTTTTCCTTGCTAAAAACACTATTTAGTGATGAAAATATTTCATCACTAAAAACACTTTAGTTTATTAAATCATATTTAGTGACGAATAATTTCGTCACTAAAACTATGTTCGGGTACATATAGTGACGAAAAAATTCATCACTAAAACTATTTTTAAGAAAATCCAAGCACATATAGCAACGAAAATTTTCGTCACTAAAACCATTTCTTACAAAATTTTGCTACATTTAGCGACGAAATATTTCGTCACTGAAACAAATTTTTGTTGCTATATTTGTGATGAAAAAATTCGTCGCTAAAACTTATTTTATGTTTTTATTTTTTTCATGGCTTTGATATTAACATGTAACTTGTCATTACATTATTAAAACCTCACATTTGAGTAACAAATTTATTTCAACAACACATTTTAAAGAAAAGATTCATACATTCCATAAGTAAAAAATAAAACAAGTATCCAATTCAAACTCCTTCTATACAATAATTGTTTGCAATACATACAATAACTCTACCTAAACCTGATTTTAGAACTAACGGAAGATGTCCTCATATGTCTTCAAGTAATGCCAAAAGTAAATCCCCTAAAAGCAACCAATAAGAAATATGCACAAATATAAAAACAATACTATATTAAAATCGTAAAGTAAAAATATTAGCTATGTTATAAGAAACATTTCTAACAATGCATTAAGAGTAGCCACACCAATAAATTAAAATCACAACTCTTAATGTATAAGTTGTAGAAAACAAATATAGATTTTCAAGTGTAATATAATATAATTAGTTTCAAATAATGCATCAAAAAAAGTAATCACACCATGTAGTGTGGGTCAATTGCTAAAATAAAGTACTAACCAAAAAGTGTTATAACTTGAAGTTGAACCACCCTCATAGGTAAGAGCATCATCATAACCCTCACTCCTCAAAAAGTTAAGAATATTCTTTTGGACCTCTTCTTGCTTAGCTCGCTCCTCTTGGTCCTTAGCTCGCTCCTCTTGGTCCCTAGCTCTTGCCTCTTTGAGCTCAATTATCTCATTTTCTAACCGTTGGATATACTCCACTGAGGAATTAGATGAGGCGGTGGTTACTAGAGAAGAGGAAGGTCTAGTGCCAAGTCCTTTTACAATACCGGACTTCTTCTTAAAAACCAAGTTTGAGATCTCCTCTTGTGTAAAGAGAATTGCATTAGGATCTTGACAATGATCCGCTTGCACTTTGAGAGTATTTTCCTATCATTTGAAAGAGAGAAAGAAACAAATAATCACAACATTAATACTACATATGTTATAGCTTTACAAACATGATAAGGATGGAATGATAGGAATGGAATGATACACATACATATGTCGCTTCATACTCATGGTGTATCCACATATTTGTATTTGGATTGAAATGAACATCTTTGAAGATTTTTGCCAATTCAGGAACTTGACCGTCATTATGCACGAACTCGGGCATGGAATATTACCACTCAAGTCCATAGCCGCTTTTGCAAAATTAATAAATGCATTGACTCCTTCAATATATGGATGACTTAATCTGCCATCGGGTGTTTTACCCATTGTCATCCAACTTTTATCCATGTTTGACTACAATTACAAGATGAATGCTACTTTAGTAAAATAAGGACAACTCATGCAAGCCACCCGCTTGCTCCAACACAACAACCCACCACATAACCAATCACAAACATCACAAGTATAAAGTGTTTACAAGTATTGAAATCAATTAAAGTAATATTCATCACATCTAATTAACAAGTTCCATTTACATTTGCAAGAAACTAAAAACACTCCCAATATGAATTTAAATCACCTTATAACACCATGCAAGCCACCCGCTTGCTCCAACACAACAACCCACCACAAAACCAATCACAAATATCACAAGTATAGAGTTTTATAAGTTTTTAACTAGAAATTAATTACTTTGCTCAAGCTAAGCTTACAACTTTCAGAAAAAATCTAAAGTTATTGCAAACAATGTGTATTTAGCCTGCAAAAGAAAAGTTAAATTTATAAGTACTTTAGTCTTGAAAATGATACAACTACCAGAAACAATAAAAAAGATTGAATTAGCAAACATATGTTACTTCATAATTGTCAGGCCAAAAAGCTTACCAAACACAATATGTTCATATGTTCCTGAGAAACACCATTAAACTTCACAACTAAAACAACAAAAACAACCAAGGAGCAAGAAGACAATATTTATGTTCATACTGATCTTATGGAAATAAAATAAAATATTTCCATCAACAATAACAACATATGTCAATAACAACAACAATAATGATCCATCACCACCAATCCCAATCTCTTTCGTTTTCTTTGTGTATAACAATTAATCAAACACCATCTTAAAAATAAAAATAAAAATATAAAACCAAAAAAAGAAAAAAAGAAATTAAACAAATTAACCCTTGCACCAAATTATGTTCATACACACCAATACGGTGGCACTAGCCATTAACACCAAAAAATAACACTCACAAACAGTAGTTGCAAAACTGTATAGGGGAGAGTACCAAAAAGCATAGTCATTGATACTACCGTACCTGGTACCAATACATACTATTGTCAAGTGCAACCTAATATGCTAGCAGTTGGAATGCATTCCAAATTTCACATCAATTGATTTTCAAATTCCATAGTTTTTCAACCATTAAACACCACAACATCTCCATAATAAAATAGTAACTAGAAAATTCTCATTAAACAAACCTTGAAGAAAACGAAGTAAGGAACCAACAAGATGCAATGTGCTAAAAGTAGAGATAAAAAAGCTTGCTTTAAAACCAAAAAGGCCAATCAAACTTTATCAAGGTCCCACTCAATGACTTGTCTGATGAACTTAATGGCGGGGACCATCGTTTAAGATACAGACTCTACTGCTATTGACATGTTCCAAACCCAAAAGATTGCTAAAATTTGCAATTATCTCAGACCCATATTCCACTCAAATTTGGGAGTCCCAAAAAACTTTCAAATGGCTAATACAACTTAAAATTATCATTGGAATTTAATTTTTCAATACAACATGTATGTATCAGACTTTCAAGAATAACAGATCTTTCACTTGGACGCATTGTTTAGTTGATAAGAAAAGGTAGGAAAATCAAAGAAAATTAAAATTTTTGAGTTAAGAACAAAAAGCTTTTTTTTTTAAAAAAGAATTATAAATCTTAGTTTTCTCAATAGCCAAACTAGGAGGTGAAAAATGAACTAGCAGTACTTAAAATGAAAACACCACAGAGAATCCAGATGAGCAATTTTTTTTTTTTTTTTTTCTCAGCAACCAAATAGAGAGTTCAACTTAAAAAGAGAAGATATAATTCAGAGAAAACTAAAACCGATCTCTTACTTACCTCAAGCAAGAACAAGCGACAGAATGCTCAATCGGTGACGGAATGCTCTCAAATCGGCGACAGAATGAACAAATCGGTGACGATTGGGTTTTTTTTGGGTTATCGGTGACAGTTCGCTTAACGGCGACAGTTCTGGGTCGGCGAGCTCAGGCAACGGTTTGGTGGAGAGAGAATTGTGTGAGAATCGGCAACGGAATGCTCTGAAATTGGCGACGGAATGAACAAATTGGTGACGGTTGGTTTTTTTTTTGGGTTATCGGTGATGATTCTGGGTCCGCGAGCTCAGGCGATGGTTTGGTGGAGAGAGAATTGTGTGAGAATAGGCGACGGAATGCTCTGAAATTGGTGACGGAATGAACAAATCGGTGATGGTTGGGTTTTATTTGGGTTATCGGTGATGGTTCGCTTAACGATGACAATTTTGGGTCGGCAAGCTCAAGCTACGGTTTGATGGAGAGAGAATCGTGTGAGAATCAACGACGGTTTGCTGTGGAAAATGTTTGAGAATCGGCGACAGTTTCTTGTAAACCACCTTAAGTTGTAACCCATTTGATTTTTTTTTTTTTTTGGGACCAAAAACTCTAGAAGAATGGGGCTAGTTTGGGAGTATTTATAGTGGTCTTTAGTGACGAAATGTTTTCGTCGCTATTGCCCACTTCTAGCGACAAAATTCAAATTTCATCACTAAAGAAACCATATTTTGTTAAGATTTTTAGCGATGAAATTCAAATTTTGTTGCTATAGCATACTTTTAGTGACGAATTGTGGTTTTGTCGCTAAAACTGTGAAATGAAAAACCATAATTATTTTTAGTGACGAATATTTTTTGTCGCTAATTCCTCCTTATAGCGACGAAAGGATTTTCGTCACTAATACTATCCACAACAATACCTACAATGACAAAATATTTTGTCACTAAAAATTTCAACTTTTAGCGACTAAATATTTTGTCGCTATAGATTAATTAAACTCGCGCCAAAGTTTCCCTCCACTGGTGCCCATTTTTCAGATCACAATAGCGACAAAATTTATTTTTCGTCGCTAAATGTTATAATTTTTTTCATTATTAGTGATGAAATTCATATTTCGTCACTAAAGCTGTATTTTTAGCGGCGAAAAATATTTCCACACTAATTTTTGTCGCTAAAAATACATCTTGTTGTAGTTTCAATTACTGATTTTTTGCATCATCAATAACCATTCTTATTTATTTGTTTTGTGATAATTTTGGAATAGAATTCTTAATATGTATTTTAGGATTTTAACATGGTGGAATGACATCATATTTGCTTAGTATTCTATTATATTTAAACTGAAATAAAAAATTATATCATTAATATTATTTTTTTCAAAATTAATGTCTTCATAAACACAAAAAATGGATCACATTTTATTACAAAAACAAACTAGTTTCTACTAAAAGGAATATACATATAAACAAGGTATATTACAATGTACCAAAAGTATTTGTACATTGAATTTTCCAATTAAATCTAAACATATGATTATACCAATGAATAAAACACAAATAATATAATCTTTTTCTGAAGACAATTAAATTTGATGCAGATATGTGTTTAAATTTAAGTAGAGAATTTAATGCATTTGATCTAAAGAAATTATACCTAAATTTTATCCTAATGAAAAATTTAAAATTCTTTCTCTTCAAGAATTTTTGAACTATCACATGGAAATATAGCAGATGGTTTTGGGTTCTAATGTTCATGATCAGTTGTGTCAACAAGAGCCTGTTTATTAAAATATGCAAATCTGTTAGACCAACATAACGGATATAAATAAATAAGCAATTGTGCATGATAATATGATAGGCCAACCACACAGGGCCGGCCTTAGGTATTTTGAGGCCTTATTTTTTTATTTTATTTTTAAAATTTTATTTTAATATCTACTTTATCTGATAAAAAAAATCTACTTTATATTTAATATATTTGTTTCAATTTTTTTTTCTTACTTTTTATGATACAAAATTATTAATTAAGTTTTTGTATTCAAATTTTGTTAAAATCTTCCTTTTAATTGATAATAAGTGAAATTATTTCTTTGTTATTTTCTTATTGTTTTATTTCATTATCTTTTAACTCTATTTTATAAATTTATCGTTCATTTATAAGACTTTCACCTGAATTTTTAGTGTTATTTATATATATATATATATATATATATATATATATTTTTTTTTTTAATATCTAGTGACAAATTAGTCTAGAGATGTTTTTGAGATTTGGTTTTTAAAAAAATTTAAAAGTTTTTCATATCCAAATTCACAGATTTATCTAATAAAATCAAATAGAATAAATACTTTTCAAAAAGTAAAATATGAAAAAAAAAAAAAAAAAAAAACTAAATGAATGCATAAACTAATAAAGAATGCCTAATTGGACCTAGAAACAACGAATCAAGTGGCTATATGGTTTAGGGTTAGACTTTTCTTTATATTTTAAAATGGGAATTTATGAATTAAAAAAGAAAGATTAAAAAAAACAAAACGATATATCTAGAAGAGTGTAGTCACTGTAATACAATCACTAGAGGAGTCTTTACTCTTTACTAAAGTTTTGCCTCAAAAACCCAATGAACCTCTACCATGTTCTTTAAAGAGGAAAAAAATTGTCTTCTTTCTCCCATTCTTTTCAAAATATTCTAGAGTAAGTAAAATAAGAAAGCTATGTCACAAAAAGATAGAAAAAATTTGGAAAAGGAGAGGCTTTATTTTACCTCCTCAAGAGACTGTCAATTGCCGAGAGAGCAGCATGTAATTGACTATCATTTCAGGTAGAGATTGAAGATCTAGCTGCAATTTTTGATTATCTAGGAGTCTATTCCGGTAATCAATTTTAGTTTAGGAGTTTTGGAGAGATAGAGAAAGAGTTTAGTCTATTTTTTTACTTTTTAGTGTGTTTAGGAGACTCAAATTAATCAAAATTCTATAGAACTTTGACCGTTGAAAGAGAGACTCAAACAAAATACAAGCATATTGAGATTGAAATTGGGGGCCTTAGGCAATGGCATTAATGGCTTTTACTTTTACTGTTGAGCTACCTTGCAACCAAAAAATCGAACTAAAAATACACATTACATAAAAGTCTATCTCATGCTTAAAAATTAAAATATTTTAAAAAAATTCATAAGGTTATTGCAAATATTTCACTCCATACTAACTCTTTAAATTTTTTTTCAAATTTGTTGAAGAATGTCAACAAGCTTCTTGAAAACTAATTCATTAGAAACTTTGGCATACTGGCACCCTAACTGCATAAATGTTGTTTGAAAACAATTGGGCCATTCAATAAATGTTATTTTATTGGCATAACACAAAGATTAAGAGCTCAAGAGCATTTTATAATTAAGAACAAAATAGAGGAGTCAAAAAGGGAAAAATACATATTGATACAATACATTATGAATGCTAATGACATTATGAATGCTAGAAGTTGTCGTAGATTTGTCCTTGAGCCAATTTCATTTGTTTTCTTTTCTCTTCTCATTTATTAGCTCTCACAACCTCTTTCCTTCCCCCCCCCCCCCCCCCTCCCCCTCCCTTTTTTTTTCCTTCATGGAGCGACAAACCTTGAAGTGACATTTCAAATGTGCATTTTCATTGATTATATCTAATAATTTAGATTCAATTATTTACAGATTTTTGAAGGTTTGAACATATTTTTCAGCCTTTGCACACCATACATAAAAAAATTCTTTGGGTTCTCCATAATTCTTATATGTGGAATTCAGACTTAGTTATATCTTGAAAACGATTTGCCTATAACCCGTTTGCAAACTCAATCAAGTAGGGATAAATATCGTCTTAACGTAAACTATTGATTTGTTCCCTTAAGCCTACTTCAATTCCTTGTGCTTACATTGCTTTCTCCTAAATTTTCCAATAGAATTGTATTTGATGGGTCTCATTTATTCCTTTCTTCCATTAAAATTGCTACTGTAACACCCCACTAGTACTTACACACGTAAACAAACTAAAATTTAAAAAATAATAAAAACCTTGAATATTTAGGAAACCACGCACGAACATGCATGTATCAAATGCATTCTCTTTGCATTTGAAATCTTCTTCTTCTTCTTCTTTCTTTTTGCCTTTTTTATTAGCTAAGGGTGGCAAAGGTGCAGCTACATGATCAGCACATCTTTTTGGGTCATTAACCTGTACATATTATTTGGTGATTTTATATATATATATATATATATATATATATTAATATATAATACATTTTTAAGTCTAATTGAATGTCGTTTGGTTTTGTTCCGTTACTCTGTATTGCCCGTTCTCATTAAAAAAAGAGGCACCATTTTTATAACAATTTGGTTTTAATTGAGCGCATAAAGCATGCACTACAAAAAA
The DNA here is from genome assembly GCA_028535165.1 of Quercus tomentella. Classification (NCBI taxonomy): domain Eukaryota; kingdom Viridiplantae; phylum Streptophyta; class Magnoliopsida; order Fagales; family Fagaceae; genus Quercus; species Quercus tomentella. Next base: position 49,237,640 of record JAPQVY010000156.1, read on the forward strand.
ATCGTCTTATCCCAGCGTTTTTTCCCGGCGTTTTTAAAAACCGCCATAATAGAGAAGCCTGTACCAGCGCTATTTGAAATTTCTGGTATAGGAAACCCTATTATGGCAGCTCAAAACTGGCGCTTTATAAATCGCTGCAATAGGAGACCTATAGCGGCGGTTTCTAAAAACGTTGGTATAGGAAGCCATATTGTAGCGTTTTATAACCGCCGTTATAGGTTAGGTTTATCGTTTTTTTTTTTTTTTAATTAATTTAATTTTTGAAACTATCCTATCCCAACGCATTAAAAGCGCTGGAATAGGGTTGTCCTATCATAGTGCTCTAAAAGCACTGGAATAAGGTTACTGATTTCCCTTATGGGAAAGACCTATCCTGGCGTTTTTAGAAGTACTGGAATAGTTGGACCCTATTCCAATGCTTCCAAAAGCGCTAGGATAGGTCTCTCTCCATAAGGGAATGGAGTGATCCTATCCCAGCACTTTTGAAGCGCTGGAATAGGTGGACCCTATTCCAGCGCTTCAAAAGATGGGATAGGATCACTCCATTCCCTTATGGACAGAGACCTATCCCAGTGCTTTTGGAAGCGCTGGAATAGGGTCCACCTATTCTAGTGCTCCAAAAATGCTGCTGGAATAGGCCACCTATAGGGATTTGTTAATTAACAAATGACCAATACTCCCCTAAACCTAGAAAAAGGCTGATATACCCCCAAAACCTAATAAATGACTAAAATACCCCCAAAACATCAAAAATGACCCAAGCACCCCCTAAAACATCGAAAATGACCGAAGTAACCCTTGTGCCTAAAATAAGCCAAAATACCCTCGATTATTTGAATAAGACCAAAATACCCCCTATAAGTTTGATAAATGACCAAAATGCCCCCAAAAAGACAAAAAAAGTCCAAAACACACTAAACACCCAGAAAAAGCTTGATACACCCCCGACACATAAAAAATGACCGAAATACCTCCTAAAAGCTAGAAAATGACAAAAGTACCCCCTATGCCTGAAAAAGGTGGAAAACCCCTCGACTACTTAAATAATACCAAAATAGCCCTATAAATTGAAAAAATGACCACAATGCCCTTGTAACCACAAAAAATGTCCAACATACACCCAATACCCAAAAAAAGACCAATGCATCATAGAAAAAAAAAAAAAAAAAAAAAAAAAAAAAAAAAGACCGAATTACCTCTGAAACCTAAATAATGACCGAAACACTCTCAAAACTTAAAAAAAAAGACCAAACCCCCCCCCCCCCCCCCCCGGCGCCTAAAGTGCATAAAATTACCAAAATACCCTCTAAAACATGGAAACCGACCATAAATATCCCCCTATGTTTGAAAAAGACCAAAAGACCACTCGATGACTAAAATAAGACCAATATACCACTATAAAAAAAAAAAAAAACCACAACGCCCTCGTAATCATTGGAGTTGTTTGAAATACACTCGGAACCTAAAAAATAATCGATACACCCCTAAAGTGTAAAAAAATGATAGATCATTTTTTTTGCTTAAAGAACTTGTGAAGGCAACGTTATAATGACAGAAAAATTAGAGAAATGTTATAGCATGACCGAAATACCCCCCAAACACAATAGAAATGATCTCATACCCTTTAAACATTTTAATAATTTTTTAAGTTCCAAGTGCATTTATGTCATTTTTTAGGCTTAGGATGTATGTGTGTAACATTTTTTAATGCATAGGTGGTATTTGGTCCTTTTTTTTTTGTGTGGCATTTATAGGGGTATTTGGGTCATTTTTTTAGTTGTAGACTGTATTTTTGGTCATTTTTAGGGTTTAGGGGTACTTTGGTCCTTTTCAAAGTTTTCAGGGTATTTTGGTCACCTTTTGGCTTAGGGTGTATAGTGGACATTTTTAATGCGTATGGGGTATTTGGTTCATTTTCAGCTGTCAGGAGTATTTTGGTGTCTCAGCCATTTTTTTAGTTTGTGGGGTAGGTTGGCCTTCTTTTAGTCTTAGGGGTATTTCAGTCGTTTTTAAATGAATAATGAAATATATTTCTTCCAATTTTGGTTTTTTCTTATGATTCAAGGTTATTGTGGTCTTTTTTATAGGCTTCAATGGTATTTTAATTATTTTTCTTACTTCAGGGGTATTTCAGTCATTTTTTTGGTGGTAGGGGTGTCTCAGCCATTTTTTGAGTTTGTGGGGGTAGGTTGGCCTTCTTTTAGTCTTAGGGGTATTTCAGTCGTTTTCACTGAATAATACATTATATTTCCTCCAATTTTGGTGTTTTCTTAGGACTCAAGAGTATTGTGGTCTTTTTTTAGGCTTCAACCATTTTTTGGGTGGTAGGGGTGTTTCGGTCATTTTCTATGGTTATGGAGGTAAGTTGGCATTCTTTTAGTTTTAGGGTAATTTTAGTCATTCCAAAGTAATATTAAATTATATTTTAATTTTTTGGTCCTCCAGTCTCATCTTACATTTTTTTTTTTAGTTATCATTATATTTTAGTAATTTGTAGCGAGGAATTATATTTTATTAATTTGAAGTATTAAATTAAAATATATTAAATTAGTTTGAAGTATTAAATTCAATTAAATTTTGTTAAATTGAATTATAAAAATATATTTTTATTAATTAATATATTTCATTTTATTAATTTGTAGTGTTAAATTATATTTTATTAATTTGAAGTATTATATTAACTCTTATTAATTATTATACTATACTCAATTAATTTGTAGTATTAAAAAATATCATGCAAATGCAATGACAAAGTCATTTTAATTAGTAATTAGCATATTCCATCCAAAAAATAAAAATTTTGTTAATAAGCATAAATTGATTTTTAAATATATGGTAATTACCATAATACAGCCAAAAATAAAATGTTTGTCATTAATTAGCATGTTTTAGTAAATATAGGCACAAACAAAGTCTTTTTTTTTTTTTAATAGGTTAATATGCAATGTTACTAAAATATAAAGCAAAAAGTATGAATTGCATAAGACCCACATGATCCACATTAACCAAAGACAGTAAGAAAACTGGGCTCTCTTGCACCTGATCTAGGCATTGATTCGAGAGAGAACATAATTAATTATAACTAGTCACTAATCCGTGCTATGCACAAAAGAGTCGAATAAAAGTTGTAAATTTTCACTTATAAAAATTACAACTTAAGAGAGAAAAAAAAAAAAAAATACAAAGACCAATAGTGATAACTCCAACACCAATAATGTTATATAGTCTCAACCTTCAGATGAATAAAATGACTTTATTAGAGAGTGAAGACAAATAAATGTACAGAATTTTAAGTAAAGGTTGCTTTAGTCATTTGGCTTAAATAGTAGAATTATATATATATAAATCCTGTGAACACTTTTAAGCCAATAAATAAAACAAACCCTTGTCACGCACACAAATGAGAGAAATTTGAAAAGAATAGATTTTTAATATCTAAATGTAAAAAAAGAATAAAAAGTACCAGTTGAAAGGGAAAAGAGCGTTGTAAGGACACGATTTGGAACGACCCAAGAACGATACTGGGTTCGCACGTAAATAGGCCCTAACAATATCATTTATAGAGTATGGGTTTGAAAGGCTAGGCCTTGATCACAAGTCGGTGGTTTTCTGGGGTGTTCATACATAAATAAAACGTGTACATACGTAAATGAATCGTGCACGCTCTGGGAGTCTTTCTCTTAGAGGTGGGCTGGGAGGCTCTGGTTTTGGCCATTTTTCCCAACCCTCTCTTTGGTGTGTTAACCTTCACATTATATAGCCCTTCTCAATTGATCTTAGCCCTCCACTTGTTGGTCAGGCAGGTGCTAACTTCTGTACCCGTCCCATCGACGGTCCCATCTTGCTTTCTATTAGTTGCGACGATCGAAATCACCCTGACCAGGCGTCTTTTCTCATTAACACGGTCAGGACGCCGGTGAATTCATTAAATGCGGAGAGGTCGTATTTATCCTGAACCAGTTCCGCACCGTACCCCCAACGTGGGTCCCATTGTACTCGTATCTTCTTCTGGGGGCTTTTTGGGGATAGCCATCATTGAGACGTTGCTATTCTCCTTAAAGTCCTGTAGTGCTTAGGACAGGGTCATCCTCGGCTGTTCCACTAGACACACCGGCCTTTCCCCATTTGTCCTCGGCACATACCCTCCTTGGCATGGACCCTGAGCCCTAATAAAGTGTGGGCCGGATCATAAGCTCCCCGGCCCCACAATAGCCCCTCAAAATCCTGCTATCCGACTCTTCGGACGGATAGGAGGCTTTTGATGATATCGGATATCTGTCAATGCCTGTCAATTCTTGTCACTTATTGGTTTCCAAGACTTTTCATCTGCCCGAGACACGTTCCTGGTGCAGTTGGAAGGCAAGACGTGGCCGCATTAAATGCGGGCGGCTCTGTGTTTCCCACGTTCAACGGCATGATGAAAATCAACGGTGGTGATTCCTTGGTCTTTATGGGCGGGAAAAGTTGTGCAGTTACCCTAGAAAGTATAAATGATTTTTTTTGGAACGGATCCGCCTCTTCAGTTTTACACTTAAGAGTTCCAGCGCGTATACCCTGGGTTCATCTGAACTTTCGCCCAAATTTGAGTCTATCTCCAGCACTAAAAGCCTATCCGAAGCGTCTCTCCTCTTTTATGTAAGTTCCCTGCCTCCATTAACTCGTTTTTTTCTCTTTTCTGGGTTTATTTTTCCTCTGGTTCCTTTCCTTCTCCCGTTGCTGGTTGAGTTTGTTTAGTAAATCATAGAAATGGTTAAATCGAAGGTTAAATCGAGACTAAGGAAATTAGTCGATACTGAAGAGGCGATGAACAAGTTCATCGCCAATTACAAAATTCCTCCCAACGTAAGTCTGAGGCACTGTAAGATGGGGGAGTGGCACTATAAGAGAAAAACGGGTGAGGTAGTAATTCTCGTCCTCGCCTTTGTAGAGGGGGGTATGAGAATCCCTATGGGGCCGGTAACGAGGGGTTACCTCCGGCACTTCTGATTAACCCCCACCCAGTGCGCCGGCAACATGTTTAGGATTTTGAGTTGCGTGGATGCACTAAACGAAAAGATGGGGCTAAGATTGACCCACCATGACGTGAATTGGTGCTATAACCTCCAACATTTGAAGGGGAAATCATTCTACATGAAGACGAGGGACGACAGGGTTCGACTAATCCAGTGCCTTCCCGATTCTAACAAGGGATTAAACAAGGACTTCCTTATCGTCTCTGGTGAGTGGCATGATGGCGATCCGTGCCCCGTGGTAGAAGGAGAACCAGGTGGGGTATAAGGAATGGAAGGGCCCTGACCCTTTGCACCTTTTTTTAGTCTGATGTGGCTCGGTAACTAACCATGCATATATTTTTTCTTTTGTAGATTCACACGCTCATAAACGGCATTTTCACTTAGTTAACCGGGCGGACTTGGAGACTGTTCTACAAGCGGCGGTTTTCGTAAATGACGGAGATGGTCAAGTCCGAGCCGCTCACAAAATATTAGGGTACCCTCCTGTTCAGAAGTCATTTGGCGACCTTAGGCACGTGATCAGCGCCAACTGTCCTCAGCTTCCAAAAATCATCGTGGTCGAGACAGGATTTCTAATCTCCGAAAGACCATCTGTCCCAGAGAGCATCCCACCGGTGGGCCCCTCATCGTCTCACCAAGTAACGGAGGACGAAGGCGAGTTAGATCGGTCCGAGGAAGGGTTTGGGGCATTTGACCTAAACAGCCAATCCGAGGATCCTTCTGGTGATTTAGGTGACCCAGCTTTGTCCGAGGCGGAACTATCATCAATAGGCACATCTTCGCAAGCCGAGATGGGATCCAAGAGAATGCCCCAGCCCAGCCTATTCGAACTCCTCGAGGGTCAACCGGGGGAGGGTACGCAGGGAACGCCGCAATCTAATGTTCCGGCCCCACCACCTCAGCCCCAGACCATCCAAACTAGGTCGTCCTCCACCAAGTCACAACCACAATCCCCCCGCCCCAAACTTCCTGCTCCTTCCCAACCAGCTCTGCCTCCTCGGCCGGAAGGCACTGATTCAAAGAGAAAGAGAAGCCCCAAGGGTAAGGAGGCCATGGACAGGGGAAAATCCCAACCTTCTAAGGAGAGGGAGGAAGCCCCTCGTACAAAACAACTGAAGATTGGGCACCAAAGCAAGGATAAAGAAACTGCGTCCCAATCTTCCCAAGGCAAGGGAAAGGGGATCGAGGCCCAATCCTTGCCAAGCGCCTGGCTCCCCGCTCCAATGCTCCACGGGGGTCCATTGCTAGAGACCGCGTCCATGAGGGACCTTGGAGATGGCGAGGGTGGTTATGTGGTAGACGCACTAAGGAGAGCCATGCTGCTTCCCACTGACATGGATGGGCTGAAGAAAATGAGGATGCAAGAGGTCTTCCTCAGTACGAAGAGATACTTGGGCATGGTAAGGCTCTTGAAACCTAGAACTTTGTTAACTCCTACTCCCGGTTTGTCATTTACGATGTATTTATCTCCCTTGACAGGCTCTCCAGGCCACCTATAGGATGGAGGAAGAGGTAAACAATTAGAGTAAGGCGGCCGAGAGTGAACGCTCCAAGCGCTTAGTGGCCACACGGACTCTCAAAACCTCTGAGGACGACCTCGCCAAGACCAAGACTGCCATAACAGAGGCGATCCGAGAAAGGGATAGCGCCTCGGCGGGTTTAGCCAGCGCCCAAAAACAAGCTGAGGACCAAACAAAACGTCTACGAGATGCCGAGGATCAGCTGCAAATAGCTAAAGAGCTAGTCGAGAGCTTAAATAAAAGACTAGCCACGGCAGAGCATGAAATAGGGGTGGCGGAATATGCCCGTGACAAGGCCATAAGGGCCAAGCAGGAGGCTGAGTTTGCCAGGAACGAGGCTGAGGCTGCAAAGGAAACGGCCGAGGATGACGGTTATAATGCGGGGGTAGCTGAAACCCAAGCCATCCTTAAAGCCCAGATTCCTGGAGTATGCAGGCTTTACTGCTCCCAGGTTTGGGAAGAGGCCTTGAAGCGGGCTGGGGTGAATGCTTCTTCTGACTTGCGGAAAGCGGAGAACATATTCTACCCTCCAGCCATCCGCGAGGCCACCTCCACCAGCTCCGCAGCTGTGAGCGACCAACGTGAGGAAGGGGTCATTGAATCGGAAACCGTACGGGTCGGCGCTTCTCCTATGGAGCCGTTCAAAGAGGGAGAGCTTCAGGATGTGATAGAAGCATCTCAGCATACGGATCCCGAGGTGCCCAAAGAGGTTGCTGAGCCCGTGCCTGGCACTCAGATGCCTACCACCGAGGAGCCAGCCATACCTGCCCAGCCCCTACAGACGATTCCCCCTGCTATGGTTCCCAAGAGTACCGACATTGATTCTGCTCAGTCCTCCCAGGTCGTGGTCGATGCCAAGCTAAAGAAGTAGAAACCCTGGCCATACTTCGTATTTGTTTTTAGTTTAATGATTAACTTGTTTCTTTTTCATTTTGAAAACTTTGTAATCTGCTAGTAGTTTGAAACTGTTGAACACGTGTATGAAATTCCTTTCTTCCTTTTTCCTTTTGGTTCCTGCACCTATAGAGCTTCGATCCCATGTCTGATCCTCATTCAATGGAGGTAGTCACGTGTAGTGTTAGGTCCTGCTTAGTATCTAGGTTTCTTTAAAGTAGTTGGTTTCCCCATAGGTTTGAGTCCGAGGACCATGCAATACCTTGGTTCTGTCCAAAACCCAATTTTAAGAAATAGTTGGTTTTCCTAAAGGTTTGAGTCTGAGGACCATGCAATACCTTGGTTCTGTCCAAAACTCAATTTTAAGAAGTAGTTGGTTTCCCCATAGGTTTGAGTCCGAGGACCATGCAATACCTTGGTTCTGTCCAAAACCCAATTTTAAGAAGTAGTTGGTTTCCCCAAAGGTTTGAGTCCGAGGACCATGCAATACCTTGGTTTTGTCCAAAACCCAATTTTAAGAAGTAGTTGGTTTCCCCAAAGGTTTGAGTCCGAGGACCATGCAATACCTTGGTTCTGTCCAAAACCCAATTTTAAGAAGTAGTTGGTTTCCCCATAGGTTTGAGTTCGAGGACCATGCAATACCTTGGTTCTGTCCAAAACCCAATTTTAAGAAGTAGTTGAATAACCTCTCGGTTATGGCACGAGACCTTGGTTTACGGGGAATTAGCTCATCGGCCAAGCCCCTAGAACCATCCGTGCTACTGATGCTACGAAGCGCAGCCCCTACTAAAGAAACATAGCCCCTGGTGGAACTTTACGCTAAAACGATACAATACAACTGACTGTTTAGAAGTGATAAAGGGGATTGTTTCGACCAACCGCCTGTGCCAACACACAAGCCTTCCCCACAGACGGCGCCAATTGTAAGGACACGATTTGGAACGACCCAAGAACGATACTAGGTTCGCACGTAAATAGGCCCTAACAATATCATTTATAGAGCGTGGGTTTGAAAGGCTAGGCCTTGATCACAAGTCGGTGGTTTTCCGGGGTGTTCATACATAAATAAAACGTGTACATACGTAAATGAATCGTGCACGCTCTGGGAGTCTTTCTCCTAGAGGTGGGCTGGGAGGCTCTGGTTTTGGCCATTTTTCCCAACCCCCTCTTTGGTGTGTTAACCTTCACATTATATAGCCCTTCTCAGTTGATCTTAGCCCTCCACTTGTTGGTCAGGCAGGTGCTAACTTCTATACCCGTTCCATCGACGGTCCCATCTTGCTTTCTATTAGTTGCGACGATCAAAATCACCCTGACCAGGCGTCTTTTCTCATTAACACGGTCAGGACGCCGGTGAATTCATTAAATGCGGAGAGGTCGTATTTATCCTGAACTAGTTCCGCACCGTACCCCCAACGTGGGTCCCATTCTACTCGTATCTTCTTCTGGGGGCTTTTTGGGGATAGCCATCATTGAGACGTTGCTATTCTCCTTGAAGTCCTGTAGTGCCGAGGACAGGGTCATCCTCGGCTGTTCCACTAGACACACCGGCCTTTCCCCATTTGTCCTCGGCACATACCCTCCTCGGCATGGACCCTGAGCCCTAATAAAGTGTGGGCCGGATCATAAGCTCCCCGGCCCCACAAGCGTTAATTGAATAAAAATGAAAAATGGATCGTATGTATCATAAAAAAACAGAGAACGTAATTTATAATTCATAAACCACCCTAATTCAAATAGTAAGGCAATGTGCTAACTTTGGCAATCATGCATTGGATTGTGATGCCCTCATTATCTATCTTCTCTTTTCCTTCCCCCGTTGCTTATTTGTCTCAATCAATTCAAGTTTTTATTTTTTTTATTTTTTTTTTTAACATTTAAGAAAAGCAATTTTGTATAATTTAAAAGTTACCAATTAACAATTTAACTTTGTTTTAAACTTAAACTTGTATATATAAAAAAAAAAAAAAAAAAAAAAAAAAAAAAAAAAAAAAAAACTTAAACTTTACTAAAGCTGTTAGTAATCCAAATCCCGAAATCAACAATTCAATTTTTTTAATTTAATTTTTGATAAAGCGTGATACAAAGAATACAAACTGAATTTGGAAATTATCACAAAAACTTAACCATAAAACTAAATATATGAGTATTTAGTTCCCAAAGTCCTTGGTTCCATTGTTTTGTTTGGGAAGTATCACAACGATAGAGATTAGATTATACCTCATACGTGTTGGTATGAGGCAAAACTTCAGTCATGAATATATATTATCTCATTAGTTGCTGCACAAAACGTGATAGTACAAGAGAAAAACATAACTATCTTATGCCAAACTTCCTATGCAGCTTTGACCGCTTGATTATTCATACCAAGATTGGAACAAAACCGGTTCTAAAGATTATATTGAAATTAATTAATGTTAGTCACCACCTATAAATTCAATAATACTGTAAAGAAGTTATGATTTACGTTACAAAAACTCACCATAAACTCCCCACTATGTATTATTTTTCTCGACCAATTTCCTTCTTTGTGGCTTCATTAGTGAGAAGCAAATTTCTTCAAGCATGTTTAGCCGTTTAGGGTTTCTTGCTGGTGAGAGAATAGAAGCCGTATGTTTAGCCATTGAAAGAGAAAGATCGAGTTTTGATTTTGGAGAGAAAGAGAGTTTTTATTTTTTAACATGGCTGATGTGGCAAGCTCTTAGAAAGTATAAAAAGAAAAAAAAAAAAATAATAAAGGCGTGCATATATATATATATATAGCAAAGGTCTACAAAGTCAAATAGGAAAACAAAAATGGCTTGTGTATTTTTTTTTTTTAGAAAGAAATGAGTTATTTTATTCAGCAATAGGCAAATCTGCCTGATAAACAGCAAGTGTGTGAGATGGGACATCTTCCATCTACACTGAAAAATCAATAACACAACATGCATGCCTAGTTAGGTTGTGTGCTACAGTATTACCCTTCCTATGAACATGAGAAAAACTAATACATCGAAAAAATTAAGCATAAGCCTTAATATCTTGGATCAAAAGACCAAAAGAGGCTAACGATAGCGAATTATCCATCAATGCATTCATAAGAATCTCTGAATCACCTTCAAGAACCACGGAAATCAACCCCAAATCTGTAGCAAACTCAAGTCCTTTTAATGCCGCCAAAGCTTCAAGTTCCACAATAGTTTAAGGGAGAGGAACTACTTGAGACATCGAACCCATTACCAAACCGTGGCTGTCTCGAATAATTACTCCAATCCCTACCTTGTCCTGGTCTTTAAAGACAGCCCTGTCAAAATTTATTTTGAAGCTCTCATTTGGAGGTGCTGTCCACTTAGCTCTCGGCCTGGCTATCCCGGCCTGGCCTGGAGGAAAAGTTTGAATTTGAAAAATTATACCTAAGTTGTCAGTGAAAAAGAATTGGGTTATTAATTGTAAACTTATCTAAGCACACACAAAATTACGGAAAAAATTGGTGAGAGCCCACAATAAAGGTGGAAAAAAAAAAAAGAACAATAATGGTCACTTTTAGTCTTAAGAGTCCAGAAAGCAATTAACCTTAAACACCATGTGAACAACAATGGTCACTTTTTTTTTTTTCAATTTTAAAACTATGGAGATCCAAATTAATGACCCAGTATCCACATCAAGATTTTTATTTGAGTTTAAGTTCTTATAACCTCAGGCTACTATTACAAAAATTAGACTCTTTTGTAGTGGTACTCTGATTATATAATGTATTATAAGTTTGTTTAAAAAACGCTATATATTACTTTCGTATTTGTGTGTTCTAATAAGTTTATATATACTTTCTAAAAAGGCCTTGCTTAATTAGTGTTTAAAACATCAATCTACTTGTTCTTAATTAGTTTGTTATTAATCAGGAAATTGCAAGGAGGGGTTGGAAAAAAACTATTAATTGTCCCATTGTGGGTGTAAAGTGTAAACCAAAGCAAACACCACCTCATCAAATGTCAAATGTGCCAATGGAATTGATTTCTTTTGGGACCTCCAAACTATAGCTAAGCAGCAATCTTGGTCGGTTGTGAAATAACAAGTCTTTAGTAAAAGTATATATATAATAATATAGCTACCACTAGCTAGGCTTTTATATATATAAAACAACGTTTCTCACGTGAGATTTGTTAATGGTCCCAATTTGATAGACTCAGTCATATATAGACATCATAAGCCGCAAGAGTTCCTTCACGTGCAAATGCGAATACGTAATAGAATAGTATAGCTTTTACCAAAGTTTTCGGCGGAAGAGATCGAGCACTGTTGCTATTCACACTGAGCTAAGTGTTAGTGAGACCAATTTAAAGTATTTGGAAGTGTTTTTTATAACAAAAAAGTGCAAGTGAGACCAATTTAAAGTATTTGGAAGTGTTTTCTAGAACCAAAAAAAAAAAAAAAAAAAAAATGGAAAAAGAAAAGTGTAAGTGAGACCAATTTAAAGTATTTGGAAGTTATTTTTATAACAAAATAGTGTAAGTGAGACCAATTTTAAAGTGTTAGAAGCGTTTTTTAGAACCCAAAAAAAAAAAAAAAAAAAAAAAAAAAAAAAAAAAGTGGAAGTGAGACAATTTTAAAGTTTTGGAAATCTCTTTTAGAACAAAAATGTGACAAGAGAAAGCCGAATCAAGTACTTGTGAGCAAGGTTTTGAAACCCGGACCGGACTGTATGGTCCGACTGGGAAAACCTTGAACCGCTCATTTTTGCGGTTCTTTTAGCCTCAAGAACCGCTTTATATAGGAAAAAAACAGGGACCCGTGCGAACCACGGTCGGACCTCACGGTTCTGAGAATCGTGATCAGACCGCTTATCACGGTTCCCTGCTTCCTTTGAATCTGCACCTTGAAAAAACACACACACACACACACACACACACACAGAAAAAAAAAAAGAAAAAGAAACACAACTGTTGGGAGTCTAGAAAGCACGGGTGCGGCTCTAGGACCGCCGCACTCGCACCTGACTCGCGGCGACGCTCCTCCGACGCACCGACTTGCCTTTTTTTTTTTTTTTTTTTTTTTTTTTTTTTTTTTTTTTTTCGATCCTCAAAGCCACTGTCTCTCCTTTAGCTTTATCCTTGTCTTTGAAAGTTTCTGGAAAAGAGATTAGCTCAAGCGTTTCTTGAGGAGAATTCTGCAGCACAAGCAGAGGCACTCTTTGGAGCTGACTATAACGGGAGAGCTACTATTAGGAAGAAGAGAGAGTCTAGACTGTTTAGAGAACTAAAAAGCTAAAAAGAAGAAGGGAACTTGAAAGAAAATTTTGAATACACGGCTGAGATGGGATATGGGAATATTGGGATTTGGTAGAGATAGGACAAAAAGGAAGAAAGGAACGGCTGAGATAGGATTTGAGAATTGGGATTTGGTAAAGATAGGACAAAAAGGAAGAAGGGAACGGCTGAGATGGGATTTGGGGATTGGGATGTGGGATGTGGGAATATTGGGATTTGGTAGAGATAGGACAAAAAGAAAGATAAGGGAATATGTAAGAAAGAGAAGATAGAGAAATAAAAGAATGGTAGAGAAATATTGGGATTTATTTATTTTTTTATTAATTTAATGTTTTTATATATTTAAAATAATTATTAAATTAATTATGACATCATCACGGTTCAATCTTGGTTCGACCTCGGTTCGATCTTAAAAACCTTGAACCTCTTCTTTTTACGGTTCAATGAACAGTCTGGGTTTGAAAACCTTGCTTGTGAGTTGTCACGACTTGAACTTTCGGCCTTGAATCTTGTTTGTTTCACTAGATCGTATCCTTGATTTTTGCTGCTAATGTGTAATATCAATCAACAAGATTATGTGTTGAAAATCTTCGTATGAAATTTTGTTGAGTGTGACTAGTGATGTTACTTTGATAAATGATAATGTACCTTTTCAAAAACGTTTATAGCAACACTCAATTAGTCAATTTTCTAAAAGGTTGCATTCGTTGTTTGTTTCCATTCAAGTGTCTTTTTTATTTATTTATATATATATATATATATATATATATATATATATATATATATATATATATATATATATATCAAGAAAGAATGGTAAAATAGAATGAAGAAGTAGTAATTGATAACATTAACGTGTTTCAAGTTTCAACTCATTTATTTAAACTTTTTAAGTCAAATGGTTTCACGTAATCTTATACTAAGGCCTCACACTGTCATACAAAAAATTCGTAATATTAAAGCAATAATTAATGCGGTCAATTGTTATTATTATTTTTTATAATCATCAAACTTTTATTGCACCAAAACTAAACATACTTAAGTTCAAAGTGTTAAAGTTCTTCGAACATTAAATTTCTAACAATTATTAATGTGATCAGTTGGGTTAAAGCTCACGAACATCACGATGTGTTCGAACTGAATAAGTCATTGTCCTCTGATTTTTCATTTTAGGACAATATGCAAATCCAATTTTGACACGTACTCCTAATTCCTGTATTTTTGACACAATATGCAAATATAATTTTGAACGTACAATGGCCATACACTCGGATTGTAGGTACAAGTTAGTAAATTCTTATATATATATATATATATATATATATATATTTTTTTTTTTTTCCTTAGAGAAAAATTGATATTGTTAATACCAAGAATTTTGTAGTTTAACTAGTTAGCATTTATTGGTGTTTTTAAGATAAAAATATCATAGGTTCAAATATCTTATTATAACAATCAAATTATCAAAAAAAAAAAATTGTGTTTATTATATTATAATAAAATTAATGCCATTTTGTTAAATATCTCACTATTAAAGTTTAGTTTATCTACAACCACACCATTTGTCACTAAACTTTCTCGTTGAATTTATGTAAAGTTTATAATTTTCTTTTTGCGGAAAGTTGTGGTTATTATGAGATTGACAAAGACTCTTTTGTAGATATGCCTTCTAACTTTATCCCTATCATTTGGATTGTAATTAAAAAAAATTTCTAACTTTTGATTTGTGGAAAGGTTTTCCAAATCAACTTCAACAGTTTTTTACTCTTTTGGGAAAGTTGCGTTTGCTATGACATTTGTTTCAACACTTTTATTGATTTCAACACCTTTGAGAATATAGTTCAATTTTTGAAAATTAACAACCTAACAAGGGGTTTTTACTAACTAATAAATAATTTAACTAAATTTGTTAATACTTAAACCAATGTGATATAATTTGTTTTAATTATTATTAAGAAACTAAATAATAAAGCCCTAATATAATCAATTTCAATTCTAACAATTGAATAATCAAATAATGATAATCCAATTTCAAATTTTAGGTTTTAAATATATATATATATATATATATATATTTTATCTACGGTCACAATTGTTTTCTTTCTTTCTTCCTCCTTTTTAGTATAACCGTAATTCTTAAAAATTACAATAGAATCTAATTTTCCCAAAAAAAAACCTTATAATTTACGCCACAAAAATATTTTCAATAGGTGCAATTTTTAATGTTATATATATATATAAAGATAAAAAAAAAAAAAAAATCAATGAGTGGAGTTGCACCCACTAAAGTATATGTAAGTGGCTCCACCAGTGACTCTCCATCTGGAATTTCTTGGATTTTTGTGCAAGCTATTTTTTATTTAAAAAAAAAAAAAAACAAAAACAAAAAGGAAGCTAAGAGCATCCACAGTAGGTGTGGCAAATGTGCCAAATGCCAAATATTTAGCACATTTGTCACACCAAACACAAAAAACACCAAATATCAGATGTGCTAAATCTCATCATTTTTGCAACATGCAAACAGTACTGTTGCAAATTTGCAACGGTACGGAATCGGTGTGGTATAAGTTTTAATAATTTTTTATTCTTTCTTCTCTCTCCTCTCTCTTCACTTTCCGGTTTTTCTCTTCTCTCTCATTCTTCCTCAGACATCACGCCTCTCCATTCTTTTCTTCTTTCACTCTTTTTTCTTCTCAATCTCGTTGATTTTCTCTCTTCCTCTCAGACATCACCCTCAGTTTTTTCTTCTCACTCTTTTCTTCTTTCACTCCGATCTCTGTCGCTGTACTTGTTTTTTTTTTTTTGTTTTTTTTTTATTATTATTTTTTTTTGCAGTGATTTAATACCCGGTTCGGTACTGGGTGGGTTGAGATGGTGATTGGCGGATCACTGGTGGTGGGTTGCGATGGTCAGATTCAGTGGTGGGTGGGTCGGCTGCTGATGGGCGAATCGGTGGTGGTGGGTTCTGTTGTGCAAAATCGGTGAATGGGTTCCGAAGGATGGGTCGGCAGTGGGTGGGTTGTGGCCGCAACAATTTTTCTGGTGTTTTTCTGGTGTTGTGGGTGGGTGGGTTGTGGGTTCTATTGTTTTTCTGGTGGTTGTGGCCACAACAATTTTTCTGGTTGTGGTTTTTTTTTTTTTTTTTTTTTTTTTTTTTTTTTAAATTTATTTATAAGGTGGTGTTGGTGGATGTGGGTTTGTGCCGGTAGTGGCTGTCGGCGTTGTTGCAGCAGAGGTGGTTGTGCCGTTGTTGTTGATGATGATGATCGGGTTTGGGTTGATCGGGTTGGCTGATTTTGGTTGATCGGGTTTTGATTGTAGTGTTTGTTTGAATTTTTTTTTTTTTGGTAGCAGTGGCTGATATTGATGGTCGGTGGTTGATCTGTGGGGGTGGCCGGTGGTTGTGGGTTGTGGGGGTTGATATGCGGTGTGGGTTGTTGTTGATGTTAATGTTGCTGTTGTTGATGATAATGGGGGAGGGGATAATATATTATTTTAATGTGTAGTAAATATTATTTTAATGTATATAATTGAATTATAAAGCATTTGATAAATGAGATGTTGCAAAATGATGTGGTAAAATAATAAAGTAAACATTTTGTGTGATAAAATGGTATAATTTTTGCACCAATTGCTACGGATGCTCTAAGTGCTATAACACCGGGCTAGATGTGATTTCCACTTAAAAGTGTTTCTAATTAAGTTGCTTTTGAGGGGTGACAGACGTCACAGAACAGAACCATATGGTCAACATTTGATCTCAATACCCAATCTTCAGGTGACACTTCTTATCTTTTTTTTTTTTTTTTTTTTTTTTTTTTTTTTTTTTTTAAAGAAGAAAAATGATGAGTTTTGTATTTTTGGGAGTAAAATTAAAAATGATGATACTGCGATGTTTTACTTTTTCCCAAAAAGAAAAAATAACGATGCCGCCATGCATAGAAATTGACACATATTGCTTCAACCTCAATAATTTATTTTCTAATTTTTGGGAAGGTGAGTGGTTTTCTCTTTGATTCATATTTGAGTCAAAAGAAAAGAGTCCTAAAGTCCATTGATGTGGCCTAAATGACAAATTAATTGAACTTGGAGTTTGTTTTGCATATTAAGTAATATAAAATTTCCTTTAGCAAACATATGGTGCAATTAATATGATTGGTTCACTGACATATCAGCTGGAAGAGAAAAAAGAGAGAAGCTACTTTGGAATGGAAAATGACATTTTGCGTATTGGATAATAGCTCAATCGGACAATTGGGCTGGACTACTCAGTCCCTCTTTCGGCTCCTTGTCAAGTAATTATGTAATATATATATATAGCCCCACTCATTAGTTTCACTACGTGGCCGCTGGCCATAAAATGGGATTTCCAAGCCTGGGCACACGAGTTATCCGCATAAACTCTGTTGGGATTTGGATCATGCATATGTATATAGATATTGATGTGGGAATTTTTACTGAATTTAATTTGTGCCGACCACTAACATTATTTTTTTCTTACTAATAATCATTCACCATATTGACAGTTTGTAAAAACATTTGTAAACTAGTTTGTAACTTAACATTTTCCACAAACATTTCCTTGCAACTTCATAGTCCTTGCAACTACGAAGGTAAGGAAGTCCAAGTTTTATCTAGTATTGAATATTCAAGCTTGACTCAATAACAAAAACAAAAGTATAATGTTCAAGCTCAGCTTGAGTATGAAAATTTGATGAAAAATGTATATTGCATTAATTAGAAACTAATCATGTACATGTATATTTATCAAGGAAGTTAATACCGTACCGGAGGCTATATTGGTTTGGGCACTGGTACGATGTATTTCGGATACCGGTCAATACCGGTGTACCGTTTCGGGTTTACTGCTATTATATATATATATATATATATATATATATGTATTATATACACACACAAAATAAAAAAATAATAAAAAAAAAGAGGGAAAATGGTTAACGATATTGTCAGTACAACAAGAATCATGTCTACCAAACTAACATTCAGAGCCACATTGCCATCCCAGATATTGAGTACGTGTAGAAAAGAAAGAAAAAAGCCCAACACTTTTCTTATTCTAGTTTTTTCTTCCCTTGTCCCACATTTATTTTATTCTTTCATTTATTTTATTCTGCTGTTGCATGCTTGAAGCTTTTTTTATTTTTTATTTTTATTTTTTACATTAAATATCAACTTTGCTATTACCAAAAAGAACTACATCCATTATCTATTGTCTAATGCTCCACATCTTCCAAAAAGAACTACATCCATAGGTGTCTAATGCTCCACATCATCCAAAAAGAACTACATCCATAGGTTGGCAGGCATGCTTGAAGCTAGTTGCTTGCCAACCTATCATTCCTATTTTCAAGTTCCAACACATCATAGCTTCACACGCTATCTCTTTACAACCACACATTACCTCTTCCTCTTTCAAATTAATTTTGTCTTCACTCTTCACTTTTTATTTCATTTCTTCCCCATTAGTTACAAATCTCTCTCTCTCTCTCTCTCTCTCTCTCTCTCTCTCTCTCTCTCTCTCTCTCTCTCAGTATCACACAATTCACACCGGTCTAACTCTTTTAGCATCAGTCCAGTCTATTTTTTTCTTCACTTCAAACCGATTTCCAGTGCATGAATCATCGACGCCTCTCCTCACCACCAATCGGTATTTCGTCGTCACCGGTGTGATAAAGAGGAGGCAAAGAGAGACAGAAGTTTAGTGTGGCGTGAGAAAAGGTACCGGTCCGAAACAAGGGGGGTATCTGTATCGGTGCATTGGTTGGTACGGTATATATCGGCCGGTATGGTACAGAATTGACTTCTTTGATATTTATACAAGGATCTAGCAACTAGCTCTCTAAATTGACTTCCCAAACTATACAAATCTTCCCTCTAAAACACTATTATGAAACAACCAATGAGTTACTGACATGTGGCCATAAATAAAACTAACTAACACTATAACTAAACTACAAGTAGCTTTACAACTATTATCAGGGACAGAGCTAGGACTTGGAGTTAGGAGGGGTGGTTTTACTGTTAGCTGCATGCGGTGGCTTTGGCTTTTGGCTCTACTGCTTAGCCGGCAAAGGTTTCTTTTATTATTATTATTTTTATGTGTGTGTAGAGCATGTCTTTTGTTGGTAAGGAGAAAAGTTTTTTTTTTTTTTTTTTTTTTTTTTTTTTTTTTTTTTAAGTTTTTTTAAAGGGCTAAGTTGTTTGTTTTTGGTAAAATTAGTTGATTAGTCTCAAAATTTTTTTTAGCTTTGCGATTGCCTATCGGTAATTTTTGTTGTTGGGCTAATATTTTGGGATTGTATATATATATTTTAGATTTTAGATCTATAAATTTTATTATGGACTTTAAAAGGAGGAAAATACTAGATCTACAATTTTTTTTTTTTTTACAAATTGTTGTTGTGATTAGTGATTATTAGTAAGTGAAAAAGTGATGTAAATGGTGGACCCAGATGCAAACCAGTAAGAATTTGCTACCCCAATAGTCTGTAAAAATGCTGTAAAAAAGTTTGTAACTGTAGCATTTCTCTTATAATGATCAATAAGGGGGACAAAATGTAATTTTAATGAATAAAGTTGCTAAAATTAGTACCTAAATATATAGTTATATAATTATATCATTTAAAAAAAAATTACGGACTATTATAATAGTACATGAGTAAAATTACTGTCATTTACATATGTGTAGTATGCAATTTTGTCTAAAGCTTTGTTCTTTGATGATCTTGATTCATATGCTTGGCTCATCTGTGGGCTTGACCTTCTGATACTCCCCCTCAAGAGGAAGAGGGGAATGTATGTCCACCATATTCATCTTGGAAAGTAAATGAGAGAACAAATGTGAGCCAAGTGCCTTTGTCAAGAGATCTCCAATTTGAGACTTGGTTCTAATATGCAACAACCAAACCACTTTAGCTAGAACCTTGTCCCTAAAAATGTGATAATCTATTTCTATGTGTTTTGTCCTCTCATGGAACACAAGGTTAGCTCCAATATGCAGTGTAGCTTGGCTATCGCTAAAGAGTAGAGTTGTTTTAGGATGTGAAACTTGAATACCATTGAGAAAACTCAACATTCAAACAATCTCACACATTGTCACTGCCATAACTCTATATTCTGATATCGCTAATGATCTTGACATAGTTTGTTGCTTTTTAGACTTCAAAGACATTAAGAATTCCCCAATAAAAATACAATATCCTGTAGTTGACCTTCTGGTATCAGGGCATGCACCCAATATACATTAGTAAAAGCTTTAAGATGCAGCTCAAATTTGCTAGAGAACAACAAACCTTGGCATGGAGTGCCTTTAATATATTGCAGAACTCTATTTGCAGCTTGGAGATGAGGCATCCTAGGCATAGCCATAAACTGACTTAGCCTATAAATTGCAAATGTGATGTCTAGTCTTGTCATAGTTAGGTAAAGAAGTCCACCAATTATTGTCCTATAAGAACCAGGTTCCTTCAATTCTTTGCCTTCATCCTTACTTAGCTTTAAGTTTTGCTCCATAGGTGTCTTTGCTAGTTTGCATCCCAACAAACCTGCATCACACAAGATTTCTAAATCATACTTTCTTTGGCATTGATTAATACATTCTTTAGATCTTGCAGCTTCAAGACCTAAGAAATTTTTTAAATCCCCTAGGTCTTTGAGCTTAAACTATTGATCCAAAGAATTTTGAGGCCTACCACTGCTTGTGTAGTATCACTGGCAATAAGAACATCATCCACATATACTAATAATGCAATGAAGGCTTCAAAACTTTTCTTTGTGAAAAGAGAATAATCTACCTTGAAATTCTGAAAACCCAATTGTATCAAAGCATGAGAAAACTTTGAAAATCATTGCCTAGAAGCTTGTTTAAGCCATATAGAGACTTGTTAAGTTTACAAACAACCTCCCCCTTGCTATGAAAGCCTAGAGGTAAAGCCATGTAGACCTCCTCTTCAAGATCTCCATGTAAAAACACATTGTTGACATCAAGTTGAGACAAATTCCAACCTTTCACAGTAGCTACAGCAAGCAAGGCCTTGGTAGAAACCATTTTGGCAACTAGGGAAAGGGACTCTATGTAATCTAGACCTTCCCTTTGAGTAGCCTTTGGCAACAAGTCTTGCCTTGTTTCTCTCAATAGAACCATCTGCCTTATGCTTGATTTTGTAGACCCACTTATACCCTATAGGCTTCTTGTGAAGTGGTAAAGAAGTGAGAAACTAAGTATGATTAGCCTCTAATGTGACAACCTCAGCTGCCATAGCCTTTCTCCACTTAGAATCCTTAACAGCTTGGGCATAAGATGAAGGTTCCACAATAGAAAAGATGGCATTGCAAAAGTGTCTATGGTTTGAAGAAAGGTGAGTAAAAGAGAGAACATTATGTAGGGGATGAGTAGTACCTTTCTTAGGAAGTGATGGAGCAGTGAGTGATGATGAAAGACTGACTTAACTGTAGTGAAAAGATTGTAGGTAAGATGGTTTATAAGAAACTTGAGTAGATCTTCTAAGGGACTGAACTAGCTCAACATGTGGAGATGGTTCAATAGGTGCTTTCTGTAGGTAAATGTGATTCTATAGATGAAGAAGGTTGAGAATCAACAACCTAAATTGAGACAGGTTGAGATTTAAGAGGTACAGATTGGGAGGGAATGACATGAGACTTAGACTCAGGAGGAGACTCATTTTCATAGTCAGAGTCTGAATCAATATTAGGAGAAAAATGCTGATCATGAAAGAAATGATCATGATGGATAGGAGAATCAGTAGGCAATGTGGTAAGAGTGGAAGGAATCACCTAAAGAATGTTGAGGTATAGTGGGAGAGGAAGGTGTGGATGCAAAGTCATGGGAGAGAAAAGGGACTATATGCTCATGAAAAACTACATCTCTAGAAATGAAAACTTTCCAAGAGGTGAGATTCAGGAGTTTATATCCCTTGATGTTAGAAGGATAACCCAGTAAGACATAGGCTTGAGGAAATTTGTTCCAATGAACATGAATGGTGGAAGCATGACATAAGCATCCAAAAACTCAAAGATGAACATAAGAGGGTTTAGTTTTAAAGAGTAATTCAAAGGGAGTTTTGTTTTGTAAGATAGGTGATGGTAACCTGTTGATAATATAGGCTGTAGTAAGAACATAGTCCCCCCAGTAACTCAGAGTTATATTGGATTGAAGTCTAAGTGGTCTAGCAAAGGACAAAAGGTGTTGATACTTTCTTTCCACCACAAAATTCTATTGGGGAATGTAAATGCAACTCTTTTGATGTATTATACTATGAGTAGAACAGAAATCAACCATAGAGAATTCTTGTTCATTGTCAGATCCAATAGACTCAATATTGATCTAAAGTTGGGTCTAAATCATTTTGTAAAAAGAGAGAAGAAGACATTTGTAAGAGATCGAGATTTTGGGGGTGCTCTCAAAAGAGTGTACTTGGTACCTCTTTGGGGTTTTGATTAATGTGGAGTCGCCACTTATTTTCATTTACAAAAAATAAGGAAAAAAAAAAAAACTTATACAATTGAATTTCCTCAAATTTTATTAATTTGAATATGTACAATCTGGTAGAGGATTACATCGCTTTGGTCCTAAATACAATCTAAGTAAAAAAGATACAAAACTTTGGTCCTAAATACAATCTACCAAAAAATGATAAAAAACTAATCTTGAACCAAGACCTAAGGTTTGGGGGCTAGGTGTTAGGCACCCATTCTGCCCGGAAAAAGTCCGGTCCTCTAGACTATGAATGACCATTATGTACCCGCAATCAATGACATGCAACAAATTATGAGATGCAATATGCTACTGTTAGTTTTCCTAGATCTATGATTAAATGCTATTTGAGAATCCTAGACCTACATCTTACTCCATGCAAAAAAAAAGGTTTGATTTATTTTGTTATCAGAAAGCCATATGAAAAAACCAGGAATTTATGATAGAAAATCATAGATCTGATTTTTATTCTGCAAAACTATGCATTTTTTTTTTTTTTATATAGAAAAATACAGATTTGGTTTTCGTTATGCAAAACCATGAATTTTTGATATAAAAATATAGATTTGGTTTTTATCATGCAAAGCTATGATTTTTTTTTTTTTTTTTTTTTTTTTTTTTTATAGAAAAATACAGATCTGGTTTTTTATTGTGCAAAACATTATTTTTATAGAAAAATACATTTTGGTTTTTTGTTATTCAAAATGGTATGAATTTTATAAAAATACAGATCTGGTTTTTTGTTATGCAAAACGATATGAATTTTATAAAAAAGGAATTTTGGATTCAATTTCTTGATGTAGAAAAAAAAAAGCAACTTATGCATGAAACAATTTGTAAATATGAGATTCTGAGTAGCAATTTAATCCTAGATCTAAGATTAAAATCATGAACAATTAAGACCCAAGAATTAAACACATGAAAAACCCTAGATCTACATAACACATCCTAAACATATGAATTAAGATCTAGAAGGGAAGATCATGCAAAAGAATGAAATCTATATATGAATATGCAAAGAATGAGATTTCAAGAACACACATACATATTTTTCAGAAAACATCAAATACAAAATACATACTTGCATGAATAAATTTAGCCAAGGGGAATTTCTTTAGAAATTAGAGAGAAGAGATCTCTCTAAGATGTAAAGGACTCCAGAAGTTTTTGGTCTAGTGAAGATTAGAAGTTCTAAAGGACTTCAAGAGGTTCTTTTATGTTAGGGGAAGGGGGAGCTGAATTTTAGGTATTTTCCCTATTTATAAAAGTGTTAGTTGCTTAAAAAATAAGTTAAATTGACTCAAAAGTCAGTAAACACAAAATTGGGTGGGGTTTGTCCCAAAAAAATGGATATGGATGAGTTTGAACTGAAAAAAACGTACTAGGAATATTATGAGAATTGTGCCGATCGGCATTGTTGAAGTGCCGATCAGCACTTTCCAACTGCTGATTAGCATTTTTGAAGTGTCAATTGGCACTTTCGATACATTTATCCAATTTTCATTTTTTACACGTTTTGGACTCTTTTCAGTTTTTTTGAGTTGCTTGGACATGTTCTAGAGTTATATTCATAATAAAACTCATTCCCAATTGATAATTAGGATTTTAAAATAATTATTTTTAAGATAATTATCCCAAAAATCTAATTATCAGCTTATTTCTTTTATTCCCATGCAACAAATCACACTTTAATAAAAATATTTCACCAATCACAAAAATTCACCTAATTAATTTTAATTTTTAACCAATCAAAATTAATTTCAATTAATCATATGTGATAGGTATCACCCAAATGAATGCATACAAACCGTTAAAAGCTGATCTTGGGATGTCTTTCGATTTGGCTGTCTGCTTTGGAAACCAAACATATCATTGTGATCATTGAAATCTTAAGATCATTTTTATGATATGTGATGAATGAGTTAATGACAACCATGATTTTTGGGTACATAAAATGACCATTTGTCATCACCCAAGGTTAAATTATGGGTGCAAAATTGAGTGTCTACAACTGTAGATATCACATTTTGTACCCCTTACAATTTGGGCCCCCATTCCCTAATAATGTTGAAATTCTAAAACCCAAGGTTGGTTTAAGGCTCGGTTAGATTGAAATTGACTTGAGGAAAATGTTTTTAGAAAAATATAACTCTTTTATGAATAAAATAAGCTATTTTTGGAAAATAAAGACCATAGAAACCCTAGGGCATGCGTACGCATACATGCGTATGTGCATGCATGCTCAAGCTCTGCGTACTCATGCTTCATGCATGCTTATGCATACACGAGCATGTGTACGCATGTTAGGGTTCCAGAAACTATGAAAGACAAGTTTTTCTGCATTAAAGATGGATTTTGGAAAGCATCCAACATCATCTAAGAGCCGTTCCAAACTCCTATTTTCTCATTATATAAAGCCATATATAGTAGCTTTTCAAAACACATAGAAAATTCTAAGGGAAAACATCAAATTCACTAGAAATAGTGAATCAAAGAGGGATTTTTTCACAAAACATCCTCAAGTCAATATTTTTCTGAATGAGACCTTTTTTGGCCTTGATCTTGGAGTTTTAAGATTACTAGTCACATCCTTCTCTTTTGTCCTGTTTTCATGCCTATAAGTCTTTGCCTTTCATGTTTGTTTGTTATTTGTCCTTCACATGTTAGATTAGGGTTTCCTTTCAATTCTTTCTTTGCTTTGCCATGAACATGCATATGAATGATCATGCATTGATGCATAGGTGCTATGATACAGTGAGGTAAGTAAGGTAAGTCATGCATTCACACGAACATGCATTTGTTTGTGATATGACCTTGATCTTATTTTTGATGAACATGTATGTGCAAGTATGTATGTCATGTCTTGGACTCAACAATATGATGTTTGAATCTATCTTGTGATGTTTCTACCAATGTGATATATTTTTGTTTGTTTGCTACCTTGAATGAGATATGTGGTGAAATGCCATGATAGATGTATGCTAGGGTTTGGGATGAAAAAGCCATATTGTATGCTTAGATGTATGCTAGTGTGTGCGTGAGTCTAGAATGCAATATTGAATATGCCTTTAACAAGATTAAGACGTAAGACACAATGAGTGAAAGTCGACCCACGGGTTGGGCGGTCTTAGGTGCCTAACACCTTTCTAAGCCATACCTAAACTCCAAACCTATACTCTGGTAGTCAGATCAATCATTTCACAAAGGGCGCTATATATATGGTTCTTAGAACTAATCTAGGCGACAACTTCATTTTCTTTTCTCTACCCTGATCCACTCGGCCAAGGTGTACTCCCCTCTCGTTGTGCCCACAGTGGCAACTCCGTTGGGGATAGAGAGTTTGATTTCTTGATAAAGGCTTGTTCAATATTATAATAGTATTAGAGTAAAACTATTGTCGTTTACATATGTGCAGTATGCAATTTCTTCTAAAGCTCTGTTCTTTGATGATCTTGATTCATGTGCTTGGCTTATCT
This sequence comes from Quercus tomentella, assembly GCA_028535165.1. Classification (NCBI taxonomy): domain Eukaryota; kingdom Viridiplantae; phylum Streptophyta; class Magnoliopsida; order Fagales; family Fagaceae; genus Quercus; species Quercus tomentella. The sequence goes on from JAPQVY010000156.1 coordinate 49,263,302, forward strand.
ATGGGCTTGACCTTCTGATATCGAGTTCAAACCAAGCCTACAATCAATGTTCGAATTCAATCTCGTTAAAAATTCCAAAAATTTAAGTTAAGCTTGGCTCGACTTGATACATTTGTCAAGCTGAACTCAATCTCAAACTCAAACTTAATATCAAACTTTTAAACTTGAGATCCAATAAAAGTATATTATCAAGTCTGATGAGGCCGTGAATATCACCAGTGAGTTTGCACGATCCTCGCTCACCAATGCAACCTGCAAGAAGAAGAAAGTAATCTCGCCGTGGGCACCGGTGTGGTGTCGACCAAGTACCCTCCGACGGTCAAGTTAGAATTGTTCTCAACTCTAGAGTGCTAGAGAGGGTAAATTATGCGTACCTGGGTTTGTGAGAGTATTGGGGCTTTTATAGTAGTAGAAAGTCGGCTTCCCTTCCTTGGACTAGAAATATTTTCTTTTTAGGATTCTGCTATAAGCAATCCCAAACGTGATGGACAAGCACTTCTTCGTAGGGTGGGCTTTCCATCAAGGCGGATCTTCTAGAATTATCTTTATGCTGACATTCTGATCTTTCTAGGATTCCATCGGATTCCAAACGTGTACACCAAGTATTTTAAGTAATGCTAAGCCCCAGGCCCATCCTTAATGCCGGCCCATGAGTCCGAATCCGTCAGGCCCATTGTTGCGCAATTTCTGACCCCTTCAGTTGCCCCCTTCACCCTATGATCCGTCATGATTTTTAAGTGGTCGGATCATTAGGGTGACGGTTAAATACGATTGGGATGGCGATCAGGTACTGTTTATGATGACGGTTGAAAATTTGACAAGGTTGACGGTTCCCTAAGGGGTACTATCTGCGGATGCGTGTTGACAGGTTGTCAACATTTATGAGGCATGCCACGTGTCGCATTTCGATTGGATGGTGTATCGGATCAAAGCGTCGCTTCGTCTTCCGTGCACCCCTTATATATATAACACACCTCTCTCCCTTCATTTCCATTATTTTCGGCCAAATATCGTGTCAGAGTAGAGTCGTCAACTTTGTCAGAGCACTCCGTCGAGAATCCATTTCCGTCAATTACTCGACCGTCAACTAAAATTCACCAAGTGTGGTGAGTACTTATTCTCATTTCATTTTTTTTTTTGAAGTTGTATTTCCTGCTTATATTTTTGTTTAGACCCACACACCCGTCATTACATTTAGACCCGTCAGTCTTAGGTTTCGTCGTTAATTATAGGCAATGTCTAGTGCGTCAAGTAACCAGTCAGTGGTTCGTGACGGGACGGAATACGAGGAGGTATACTCGTCCGGTCAAAAAGACCAGGAGAGTCCCGGTGAAGATAGGAGTCCGTCTTCCTCTTCTTCATCCTCAGCAAATGAGGATATGGAGATGGTTGAAGAAGGTTCTTCTGATGATGACGGGGATCAAGCATTGGGATCCGTCGTTGGTGCTGATGGACTTAGGGAGTTCATCATGCTACCAGAGTGGACGGTGCATAATTTCAGATCGATCATCAAGGATAGACACTTCAGCACTTTTAGAGCAAACTTCCAAATTCCAAATTACATCCCCATTCGTCTACCTTACGTGTTGGAGAAGTGTTACTATGAAGGTGTAGAGGGTGTCGGAGTGTACGAGCAGATGCTGAAGGCCGGACTTCGGTTTCCGCTAAGTACACTTCATAGAGAACTTTTACATTATTTGGGACTGTCCGTCACCCAAATATCTCTGAACACCTGGAGGGTCATCATAGCGATGGAGATTCTCTATGGTGCGATGTCGGATGGTGAAAGGAGGTTGACGGTGCGTGAATTCCTTCATTGCTACCGTCCGGATGAGATAGATAGATCAAAGGGGATGTATAGTTTTGCTTGTAGAAGCCCTTTGTTGAAGGTTATCTTTGAGACCCCCGACTCAAATAGAGACTGGAAGAGTCGTTATTTCTTCCTTGAGGGTGACAAGTGGATAAACAATCCAGGGGAGACGGAGTACATGCCCGTCGACACAACTTGGGGAGTGATACAATCATCTCGTATGCACCCGTCAAATTTTGTAATCCTTTTCATACCCGTCCATTAGCATTGACTTTCTAACCGTCTTCAGTCTCTGCAAGTAGACGGCGCCCACAAGTTAGTCTTGACGAGTATAGTTTTCTTGAGAAGATTTTCCAAAAGACTAAGCCGGAAGAAAGGACTTGGGCCAAATTGGTGAATCCAAAAACAATACATTGGTACTGTGACGGTCCTGAGCCTACTCAAGAAGCCATTAAATACGACGAGAGGATTCACAGACGTAAGCCCGTCAACTTTTTTTTTTTTTTTTTAATTCACCAATTTTTATCGTTCACAAATAATTCCTTCCGTCATATTTCGCAGAGATGGACGACGCAAAGAGGAGGGCACTGATAAAGTCACAGGCCGTCAGGCAAAAAGTGACGGGTGAGGTTGTCGTGCCTAAGGGGACGGTGTCGTCGGCAAAAAGAAAACAGCCGTCCAAGTCTGACCGTCCACCTAAGCAACAGAAAATACCCTTAGAGCCTGTCGTCGGATTGATGGCTGAGGGTGCAAAAACCGTCACCCCAGCTAAGCATGGGGTTGGTAAGGGCCTAATGAAGGCTCCGTCCACTAGCCAGGAGAAGCCTCCTCCCTTTCTCCGTGATGACTCAAAATTTGCTCTGGAGAGGCTTACGTCGATTATTTCTTCGGAGGACTACGAGGACCTGGGCAATCACTCGACGGAGGCCATGGGGGAGACGGGTCTGTTTGCCGTTGCACAGGTAACTTTACCCGTTGGTTTGAGTCCGTCAACTTATTTTTGCTTCATTCTAACACCCCTTTTTTTTTTATTTCAGTCTTTGGTTATGATGAAGTGCCTAATGGACCGGTGTTTAAACCGAGAGGCAGCTCTGGAACGTGTACGGGCGAAGGCAGAGCAGACGGAAGACGAACTCGGCCAACTTCATAAATGGAAATATACAATGGAAAAGAAGTTCGGCTTGTGTGAGCAGGAGAGAAAAGAGCTTGAGCAGAGGACGGAAGAAGCTTGGGAAGCCTTGAAAACCAAAGACCAGGAAATAGAGGTCTTGAAGGAAAAGCTCCGTCAGGCCAAGGAAGATGCGGTCTGTGAGTACCGAGATTCCGACGCTTTATTAAGAGAGCTGGGGGGTTCGTTCCTTCAAGGCTTCGATGACGCACTCCGTCAGCTCAAAAAAACCTATCCTGATCTGGACGTATCAATGGTAAACGTCAATGATCAGGATCAGACGTCTGTTATGCCTGCCGCTTCAGAAAATACGGACGACCTTTTTATTGACGATGTGCCTCAGGGTGACGGAGAGTCGGCCCCGTCAAAGGATGTCCAAGATGCCGGCCTGGACAAAGTTGACTGATATTTATCTTGTAATCTGTTTTTTGAACACAATCCGTCCCTTCTTTTTTGTATTAAACAGTTGCCCACCTGGGCTTTTTATCCGTTTATTAATGTTTTTATTTTATTTTTACGCTTACTTCTTCTGTTTGGAACTTTCTTACATACCCGTCCTCATGAAGATGAGAGTATTTCTAGCCAACAGTTTAATCCGTCCACTTTGTGGAGTTTAATGATATTTCACTATTATTGATCTTGTCCACCCTTGGTGATCCGTCCTCCTGAGGACACATCATTCTTTGGGTGGTTCGTCCAAAGTTATTTTTGTTACGCTGATTCTTCCATTTTTGGACTTTGTGCTACTTTTTGTGATCCGTCCACTTTGTGGACTGATCCGTTCATTTAAATGACAGCGATCCATCAACTTTGTGGACTTTTCACTTATAGAGTGATCCGTCCATTTTTGGACTGTAGGATAGTTCACCGTTTTTGTGACCCGTCCACTTTGTGGATAGGGATCCGTCCACTTCGTGGATAGTTTTCACTCATTCAGTGATCCGTCCATTCTTGGATTTTATAGGGTAGTTCACCGTTTTTGTGTCCCGTCCACTTTGTGGATAGTTTTTTTTAACACATTTGGTGATCCGTCCGTTTTTGGACTTTATAGGGTAGTTCTCCCTTTTTGTGATCCGTCTACTTTGTGGATAGTAATCCGTCAACTTAGTGGACTGTTTTCACTCATTGAGTGATTCGTCTACTTTTGGACTTCATAGGGTAGTTCACCCTTTTCGTAATCCGTCCACTTAGTGGATAGTGATCCGTCCACTTTGTGGACTGTTTTCACTCATTGAGTGATCCGTCCAATTTTGGACTCTATAGGGTAGTTCTCCCTTTTTGTGATCCGTCCACTTTGTGGATAGTAATCCGTCAACTTAATGGACTGTTTTCACTCATTGAGTGATTCGTCTACTTTTGGACTTCATAGGGTAGTTCACCCTTTTCGTAATCCGTCCACTTAGTGGATAGTGATCCGTCCACTTTGTGGACTGTTTTCACTCATTGAGTGATCCGTCCATTTTTGGACTCTATAGGGTAGTTCTCCCTTTTTGTGATCCGTCCACTTTGTGGATAGTGATCCGTCCGTTTTTGGACTCTATAGGGTAGTTCTCCCTTTTTGTGATCCGTCCACTTTGTGGATAGTAATCCGTCAACTTAGTGGACTGTTTTCACTCATTGAGTGATTCGTCTACTTTTGGACTTCATAGGGTAGTTCACCCTTTTCGTAATCCGTCCACTTAGTGGATAGTGATCCGTCCACTTTGTGGACTGTTTTCACTCATTGAGTGATCCGTCCATTTTTGGACTCTATAGGATAGTTCTCCCTTTTTGTGATCCATCCACTTTGTGGATAGTGATCCGTCCGTTTTTGGACTGTTTTCACTCATTGAGTGATCCGTCCATTTTTGGACTTCATATGGTAGTTCTCTCTTTTCGTGATCCGTCCACTTTGTGGACTCCGTTGCCTGTATTAATTCGTAATAAACATTCATGTGGAAGATCGAAGTTGTGTCTGAATATTCTTCTTTAAAGAAAATTTATTCTAGCAAAAGTACCTGCCCTCTTGGGCTTAAAAAGGCACAAAAAGATTGTAGCAAAGGTGAAAGAAAAGCTTGTAAATTGTAGTTAAAAAATAAAATAAACTTGGAGATCGCTGGTTCCTCACGTTTTTCCTACTGGTAGTATTTCCGAAGATACTCCGTGTTCCAAGGGTGCTACAGCTTTTGCCCGTCAATCGTCTCGAGGTGGTAGGTGCCCTTTCTTTGCCATGACGTGATCCTGTAGGGTCCTTCCCAGTTGGGGCCGAGCTTTCCTTGTGAAGGATCTCTGGCGGCGCCCATTACTTTTCGTAATACAAGATCCCCGACCTGGAATTCTCTGTGCCTCACTTTGTTGTTGTAGTGTTTCGCCATGAGGTTTTGATAACGTGCCAACCACTGCTCCGCTGCCGCTCTGACTTCGTCCACTAGATCAAGCTGGAGGCGCATAGCCTCTTCGTTCTTATCTTTGTCGTAGCTCTTTACCCTGTAGCTCGTGAGACCCACTTCAGTGGGAATGACCGCTTCGGCTCCATATGCAAGTCGGAACGGTGTTTCTCCAGTGGGAGTTCTTGCTGTGGTTCTGTATGCCCATAGGACGCTAGGTAGTTCGTCCGGCCAGATTCCCTTTGCCCCCTCCAGACAGGTCTTGATTATTTTGAGCAGGGACCAGTTTGTGACCTCGACTTGCCCATTCGCCTGTGGATGTGCGGGTGACGAGTAGTGATTCTTGATCCCTAGCTCCGAGCAGAAATCTCTGAATGCGCTGTTGTCGAATTGCCTACCGTTGTCAGAGACCAGCACTCTGGGTATCCCGTACCTGCATATAATGTTTCTCCAGACGAAGCTTCGGATGTTTTTCTCTGTTATTGTGGCTAAGGCTTCCGCCTCGACCTACTTGGTGAAGTAGTCTATGCCGACTACCAAGAACTTCAGCTGCCGGATAGCCGTTGGGAACGGGCCCATGATATCAAGTCCCCATTGCGCGAATGGCCAGGGTGCCGTCATAGGTGTCAGTTCCTCGAACGGCTGCCTGATGAGATTGCTAAACCTTTGGCATCTGTCGCAAGATTGGACATAGGATTGCGCATCCTTCATCATTGTAGGCCAGTAGTATCCTGCTCGGATCATTTTGTGTACTAGTGATCGTGCGCCCGAGTGGTTCCCGCAGATACCCTCGTGTATTTCTCTCATCACATAGTCTGCTTCCTCTCGGCATAAACACCTCAAGTACGGTCGCGAAATCCCCCTTTTATATAGGACGTCCTTTATCAGCACGAAACGCGAGGCCTGGACCTTCAGCTTTCTTCCAGCGCCCTTTTCTTCTAGTAACACCCCAGCCTTTAGGTAGGAGATCAATGGCGTGGTCCAGTTATACTCAGTGTTTACCACCTGCATATTTGCTCCGTCATCGATAAGTGGTGATATTTGGACGAATGATAATACCTGTTCAGGAACTAGCATGAATTCGACAGATGCAGCTTTTGCTAGGTGGTCAGCCCATTCGTTTTCTTCTCTTGGGATCTGAAAGAATTCGACTTCGAGGCTGTTGGTCCGGTACTTCACTTCTTCCAAATACCTCCTCATTCTATCGTTCTTGCATTCGTAGTCGCCTTTGATCTGATTTGTTACCACTTGTGAGTCGCAGTGGGCAATTATGCTTTTTGCTCCTGCGGCCTCTGCAAGGTCTAGCCCTGCTACCAAGGCTTCATACTCCGCCTCATTGTTGGTCGTTGGGAAATCCAACCGGATCATGCATTGTATCGTGTCCCCCTGCGGAGTTTTAATCACTACTCCGGCTCCTCCGGCTCTTCTGTTTGAGGATCCGTCGGTATAGATACTCCATTGTTCCTTATTTTCTATCAGCTGATCCTCCCCGAGTGTGAATTCGGCGATGAAGTCAGCTACTGCTTGCCCTTTGATGGCTGTTCGCGGACGGTACTGGATATCGAACTCGCTAAGCTCTATTGCCCATAAGGCCATTCTCCCTGCTGCTTCTGGGCTATCCATGGCTTTTCTCAGTGGCTTGTCTGTTAAGACAATGATCGTATGCGCCTGGAAGTATGGCTTAAGTCTCCGCGCGGCGATTACTAACGCGAAAGCCAATTTTTCCATCTGAGGGTACCTCTCTTCTACTCCACGGAGTGCGCGGCTTGTAAAGTAGACGGGTTTCTGATTGCCGTCATCCTCCCTCACCAATGCCGCGCTTATCGCGGCACCCGATACTGCCAAATAAAGGTAGAGTTTCTCACCTTGAACGGACGGACTGAGTAGTGGTGGAGACGAGAGATAGGTTTTCAGCTCTTTGAAAGCCGTTTGGCATTCATCCGTCCACTCAAATGACTTCCTCAGTGTGCGGAAGAATGGCAAGCACCTGTCCGTTGCCCTTGAGACGAACCTGTTTAAAGCCACGATCTTGCCATTTAGGCTTTGGACCTCCTTTATCGTCCTTGGTGGTTCCAACTCCATTATTGCCCGTACCTTCTCCGGGTTGACCTCTATCCCTCTTTGGGATACCATGTAACCCAAGAACTTCCCCGCTGTTACCCCGAATGCACACTTGTTCGGATTCAGCTTCATGTTGAATGATCGGAGTGTATCGAATGTTTCTCTGAGGTCGTCTAGGTGATTTTCTTCGTGCATGCTTTTAACCAACATGTCGTCAACATAAACCTGAACATTCCTGCCTATCTGATGTGCAAACATCTTGTTCATTAGCCTTTGGTACGTTGCTCCAGCATTTTTGAGTCCAAAAGGCATCACCTTGTAGCAGAATAGTCCCTGACTCGTGACAAAAGAGGTCTTCTCCTGGTCAGATTCGTCCATCATGATCTGGTTGTAGCCAGAGAAAGCGTCCATGAAACTTAGAAGCTGGTGTCTTGTAGTTGAATCCACAAGGGTATCTATCCGTGGGAGTGGGTAGCTGTCTTTGGGGCAAGCCTTGTTGAGATCCGTGAAATCTACGCACATCCTCCAGCTTCCGTTGGCCTTTTTAACCATCACGACGTTTGCCAGCTAGTCGGGATAGTATACTTCCCGGATGAAACCTGCCTTCAGTAACTTCCCAACTTCCTCGGCTATGGCCTTATCTCGTTTCTGGGCGAAGACTCACTTCTTTTGTCGGACTGGAGGGAAGGAGGGCGACACATTCAATCTGTGGACCATGACTGAGGGGTCGATTCCTGGCATGTCTTCATGATTCCAGGCGAAGACATCTTGGTTATTTCTTAGGAAAGTCGTGATCATCTGTCGTATCGGCCAACTGGCTAGTGTGCCGATTTTTGTTATTCGTTCAGGCCGTGTGTCATCAAGTCTTACTTCTTCCAGTTCTTCGACTGGTTCTGCTAATGCTCGCTGCTTCCCGATACACATCGTCTGCTGCTGATCCTCCATCTCTAACATGGCAATATAGCATTCTCGTGCTGCTACTTGATTTCCCCGCAGTTCTCCTACCCCATACTCCGTCGGGAATTTGATCATGAGGTGGTATGTTGAAGTTACCGCTTTCCAGGAATTGAGAGTGGGTCGTCCGAGGATGGCATTATAGGCGGACGAGCAGTCGACCACGAGAAACGTTATCTCCTTTGTGATCTGCTGAGGATAGTCACCTGCCGTCACAGCTAGCGTTATTGCGCCCAATGGGAATACCTTTGTACCCCCAAATCCTACGAGTGGGGCGTTCGTTGGGGACAATTGTTTCCTGTTAATTCTCATCTGCTGGAATGCCGGATAGTAAAGGATGTCGGCTGAGCTGCCGTTGTCGACGAGGACCCGGTGCATATTATATTCCCCAACCTGGAGGCTGACTACTAGCGCGTCGTCATGAGGATGGTGAAGTCTCCGCGCGTCATCTTCTGAAAAGTTTATGACGGGGTTACTCATTCGCGGCATCTTTGGTACAGATCCTGTAAGTTGGATGCTATGGACCATCTTGAGGTAGGTTTTGCGGGCTTTCTTGGAAGATCCGGCTATAGTCGTGCCCCCTACAATCATTCGGATATCTCCTATGGGTGGTTTAGGGCGCTCGTTCTCTCGTCGGGGGGCCTGTTCTTCCGGTGCATCAGTTCTTTCCCTGCTAACGAACCTCTGTAGCTTCCCCTGCCTGATTAGGGCCTCAATCTGCTGCTTCAGGTCATAGCAGTTAGATGTGTCGTGCCTGTGATCTCGGTGAAAGCAACAATACTTGTCTCTCGGTCTTTTGTTGGGGTCTCCCTTCAACTTTCCAGGGAAGGTCAAAGCTCCTTCATCTTTGATTTGCATCAAGACTTGGTCGATCGGGGTGGTTAACGGGGTGAAATTGGTGAATCTCCCGGTGGGGGGTCTAGAGCGCTTTTCTTCGCGTTGATCCCCGGTTCTAGCAACCTTTTGTCCCCTATCTTGTCTCGTGTCCTCCTGCCTTTCCCTCTTCTTTGGCCTTTCCTCACGGGCCAGCAGCGCATCTTCTGCATTCATGTACTTAGTAGCCCTGTAGAGAACGTCCGTCATGGTTTTTGGGTCATTCTTGTACAAGGAAAACAAGAACTTACCCTTCCGCAGTCCGCTAGTGAACGCGGCCACGAGTATTTTATCGTCAGCTTCATCAATCGAAAGGGCTTCTTTGTTGAAACGTGTTATGTAGGCTCGCAGTGTTTCGTCTTCTCGCTGCTTGATGTTCATTAAGCACGCGGTGGACTTTTTGTATCGATGTCCGCCTATGAAGTGTGAGGTGAACAGGGCGCTCAACTCCTTGAAAGTATTGATGGAGTTCGGTGTTAACCTACTGAACCAAATTCTCGCAGGCCCCTTCAGCGTGGTCGGGAACGCCCTACACATAATCTCGTCAGGTACACCCTGAAGGTGCATCAGTGTTTTGAAGGTCTCTAGATGATCGAGTGGATCCTTGACCCCGTCGTAACTTTCGATTTGGGGCATCCGGAACTTCTGTGGCAGGGGGAATGAGTTGACGGGCGTGGTGAACGGTGAGTCTGTCCTGTTCACCAAGTCATCAAGATCAGAAGATACTCGCCCCTTGAGGGCGTTCATCATGACCTTCATTTGCTCCTTCATCGCCTGCATCTCCACGACGATTAGCGGAGGGGCAAAATCCATGAGAGACGGAAGGCTCACGTTTTGCCGCTCCGGTCGGCTTGGGGCGTTGCTGCCCTCTGGCTTCTCCTGCTCCCTTCGCTCGGCGCTGTTTCCTTCCTGGTTTTGCTCCTGAGGGTTAGGTCCTGCCTCCTTTTGGCGTAGCTGCTCCTCCAGATCATGGTTTTGCTTTGTGAGTCGTTCTACTGCCGTCATAAGAGTCTGGACCTGTCTTTCTAATGCAGTAGATCTCGGTGGATCCTCCTCTTGCACGTTGTTGGTGGTAGCCATCGAGCGAGTGAGTACCATGCAACTCTTATGTCCGGGAGGCGATGATCTGGCTTAACTTCTTCGCTTTCCCACAGACGGCGCCAACTGATGAGGCCGTGAATATCACCAGTGAGTTTGCACGATCCTCGCTCACCAATGCAACCTGCAAGAAGAAGAAAGTAATCTCGCCATGGGCACCGGTGTGGTGTCGACCAAGTACCCTCCGACGGTCAAGTTAGAATTGTTCTCAACTCTAGAGTGCTAGAGAGGGTAAATTATGCGTACTTGGGTTTGTGAGAGTATTGGGGCTTTTATAGTAGTAGAAAGTCGGCTTCCCTTCCTTGGACTAGAAATCTTTTCCTTTTAGGATTCTACTATGAGCAATCCCAAACGTGATGGACAAGCACTTCTTCGTAGGGTGGGCTTTCCATCAAGGCGAATCTTCTAGAATTATCTTTATGCGGACATTCTGATCTTTCTAGGATTCCATCGGATTCCAAACGTGTACACCAAGTATTTTAAGTAATGCTAAGCCCCAGGCCCATCCTTAATGCCGGCCCATGAGTCCGAATCCGTCAGGCCCATTGTTGCGCAATTTCTGACCCCTTCAAAGTCCATATTAATGCATATTATCAAGTTCATTTGGTTTGGATAAGTGGTTCTAGCTCCCAATTATTTAAAGGCTTGATAAGACGTGTTTATTTTTCAGGTCTATATCAAGCCAAAAATTCTAGCTTTTGGCATCACAAAATGCTACTTTATCTATTTTACCACCTCACTTTACAAAACATCCAATATCAATGGTTTTATTTTAGCATTCAACTCATTAAAATAATATAAACAACATAATAAAATAATATATCCACTACAATAAACAACAACCACAACCACATAAAATATAATATGTTTCTTTAACATTTGGTTACTCCTTGTCAACCACTGAAGTTGATGAGTTAAAATTTTTACCTATACCACCACCAATGTAGCACACTTTTTGTATATTGTGGTGCTAAAAATAGCATTTTAGCAATTTCACACCACCAATGTGGATGCTCTTATAAACAAATAAACGTAAACAAGTTTTTATCAAGTCAAACCCAAGCTATTTATTAACAACTTGATTTATTTATAGTCCTATCAGCAACAACTTTCCTTGGTATTAAGACGCATGATCATTATGCAGTAAGCACAGCAGTAATGCTAAGATGAGGAATATTAAGGATTTAATACTTTATATAATTTTTTTTCATAATTTTTAAGTTGATTGTGATAAAATAATAGGAGCTTCATTTGGGTTCTCAACCGACATTATTATTATTATCCTTTTTCTTTTCTTTTTTTGGGTTGTTGCATCATTTACAACATATCACGTTGAAAAGTTATTGTAAGCACCTTCCGATTTATTAAAGCAAAACTGAAATGATTTTCTTTATTCTCTATATTAAAAAAAAAAAAAAAAAATCTAGATAAATGAGATGTACTTTTTCAATACCAAGAGTAAAAAATCATCCATTGAATCATATTATAAGAACATAACTTTTCATGGATGCCCTAAGATATTCCTAACAACTAATTACAAGGAAGACAGGAAAAAAGCGCATAGACTTTATTGTTGATGCATATTCTTGACGAGGGCTTCGTGTTTACTTTTAAATGATAATAACTTGTGGTAGTGCATGAACCACATTTTCTTTGCTGGGTCATACTTTATACCGATCCGATTCCATTTGTCGTTAGATTCTAAAATTGAAAGTGTTTCTTTTCTCTAGCAGACAAAATCTATCAAAGGTTGGGAGAAAAAGATTAAAAAGTCAGCCATGGATAAATATATGGATCTACCGCTTTGGCTTAAGACAACGAATGATTCCTCGGCATTTGTTCTTTTATTTATGCTCCCTGATAATATATTCTATGATTCCCAATGCTATTCTTCTTTTGTTATTTTCTTGGATGAAAATTTGCGGGACCAACCAAAACAAGAGGCAAAACCTTGAAAATAAAACAAATGCTAAACTTAGCAGCTAGACCTTCCGACAATTTTGATTTTGATTTTTTAAAAAGTGAGTGAGACTGACAGTAGATTAATTAGAAGGGTATTAGTTAAAAATTCAGGAACTTTTCTTAGTAACACACTTGAACTAGGGGCAAGGCCCATTTGAAAATGAAAATGGTTTGAGCTTTTGAAACTAGGGGCAAGACCCTCATAAGGGAGGTGAGTGAACATTCAAGATGTTGGAATTATACTTAAAAAGTAATAATTCAAGAGAAACAAATATAATACATCTATCAATTAACAATTATATCATGTGCATATGTAATAAAAATCAACAATAAGATGTGAGAAATTTACATACTAGATTATGTTATTCAAGGACCTCACAAGCAATCAGGATGCTCTCCCCAGCTGGTCAGGATTAACAAGAGCTTTATTTTCTCTTTCACACCCCCTTGCAAGTATGGCCTTGACAATATTTATAATATTCAGAAAGGACATGACTAGCCATAAAATCCTTCCTATCGTAATAACACTTCATGTAACATAAATGTTACATTTGTTAATAAACAACTTTATTAATTAGATTCATTAATGAAGAAGTTCATTAATGTGTTATTACTTTTGTAACTCTATGCTAGTACATGGATTCATCTATCGTTCATATCCAGAACTACTATAATGACAACACCTTTAATAAGAGTTCAAGTTACTGGTATTGACACAATAGATTTATTAAAGCCAACACTCAACGTGCATGAATCTCATTATGGAAGGACTTCCGAGATTATTATGCACTAACCATCAAAAGACTAGTCCTTATTGTCTTCCATAGTCTGAGCAATTTTAACTTGCACCTCCTTTCCATCATGGTCCAACAATGTACCTATCAGAATAGGCTACATCATGATGGATATGGTCAAGTCAAGGACTACAATGAATGCATTCATAATCTTAGTCTACTAAATCAAGTAGACCTATTTCAATATATCAATATCTTACATCATAAAAATATTGCATAATTTCACAAGAGACTGAATATTTATTTGTTAATAATAGAGGCATCATATATATTATGTTGGGCCACATTATTCTAACACAAGATGGGTTTTGTAATGGGACAAGTAAAAGATTTTGATGGTTGAGATAAAACTTGGTCACTTTTTCTTCTTAAAAAAATCAAAGAAGAAAAAAGGAAAAGAAAAAATGTGGACTTCTAAATGTCATGGCTCATTTTAAATACAAGTTCAAATAAATTTTACATGAGAAAAGAAAATTTTCAAAATATGTCGAGCTTGCATTTTAAATGGTACATTGATTTTCATTTGAATTCTTTGATGAGACCATTTTCATAAGGCCTAATATGGCACAAGATGTGGACCAACCTCACAAAATTCATGAACAACCTATGCTTAAGCCCAAATAAGGATGAGAGGACGAGATGAATGACTTGTAATTGGATCTAAAGCCCCCCCCCCCCCCCCCCCCACCCCCAAAAAAAAATCAAAGAAATGAAATTGGGCTTGTATTCAAATGAGGGAAGGAGAGAGAATGAGAGATTTGAATGATGTAATTGGGCTTTAAGCATAGGGAAAACATGAATTTTGAAAGATTGATGTAACTCATTCTATTTCTAAGTCCAAGATAATGAAATGATACAAGACTTAGAATACGAATGGGGCATACATGTAGTCCACATTTTGATGCAAGCAAGAAAGTTGTTTAAGACGTTGGGTCCAAAACTTTAAAAGACATTGGGAGCACATATTTATTTGATCAAATTTTATTTCAAACACAATAATACTCCCTACTCAAAGAACTTCCTAAGCTCACTTGGTTTCGATCACCTACCCCTAGTTGCCTAAAGGAAGAACCGTTCCACTTTGGTCCCTACCGTCATCTCACTAATAGAAAATAACCTACGTGGTAAATGGAATACATAGCTTAGCATTTTAAATATTAAAAAAAGCCACATCATTATTTTTCCTTTTCTTTAATTATCTTAAAATAAAATAAAATTTTAGTTATTATTTAATTATTTAAATAATAATTGTTCTTCATGTTCTTCCCCCAAGAACATGGTTGCCAAGAAAATTTAAAATTCAAGATTTTCTTTTGTTTTCTTGCATTTTCATAGCATCCAAACAGGCAAAAACACATACAAAACCATGATTAAACTTAGATATTCTAACACAATCAACTAACAAAACCCAAAACACTTAATCAAAAATAAATAAATAAATAAATAAACCAAAACATGGTCAGATCAAAAACACAATACCAAAAATACCAAAACCCAAAGCAAATCCTCATCAATAAAATACACCAAAACACAAGCCAATCATGAGCTGGTCAGATCCAACCACGGTGACCATCATTGGCATTCGGCTCCACTACCGATTTGGGTTTAGAGAGAGAGAGAGAAGATGAAATTTCAGTCAAGGTGGGTTTTGGCCATAGGTATTTAACCATGGGGTTTCGATCGTGCGTCTTCAGCCATGGATTTAGAGAAGACAAACACAAAATTTAAAACCCAGAAAATTTGAACCTTAGAGCCAAAACCTAGAATCATAATTCATGCCAATATTCTTGACAAACCTAGATAAAATTGATAAATTAAACATGAACACATTAAACATTTGAACAAGAACACAAACCTAAAAAATTCAACTCAAGCCTAGATTCAAAAATTAAATTCAAACCCAGATAGGCCAAAACACAAAATTCAAAACCATATTTCAAACCCCCACACCACCAAAGCATCAAACACAAAAATCAAACCCAGATTTTCAGCTCCTAAACATTAAATCCAAACCCAGATTTTTGGCCCCAAACACAAAACACAAAACTCAAAACCCAAATTTTCTTATTTTCTGAGAAACCAAACACAAACCTCAGATCCAAACCTTAAAGTCGAAACCAAACCAGCTGCAACCTCAGATTCAAAACTATCAAACCCAAACGAATTCAACCTCAGACCTAACAATAAAACCACCTCCTCTCTTAGCCGCCACTACTGCTTTCTTCTTGCTCATGTTTGTTTGGGGTGTGGGTTTGAAAGGATGAGGTAGAGAAGGTTCAATGAGAGTGAGAGACGAAAAGAGGATGGTTGGGATCAGACTATTTGAGAGAGGAAAAGAGAGACTGAGAAAGAATGAGATTGTGTGGTGAATGCTCGAAAATGTGCGAAAATACAAGAGCTATTTAGACCCCCAAATTAAAGTTATGGCTCAATTGATTTTACTCTAACTTAATACTAAGTGCGGAATAGAGTAAATGCGAACGGATAAACAAACAAGCTACTTTAACTCATAATCATTATAACACAATAGTAAAATGAAAGGTAAAAGTGTAGGAAAGAAGAATGCAAACACAAGATGATACGCCAATGTGTTATCAAAGAGGAAACCGAAGAACTCGGCGAAAAACCTCTTCGCCACCCTCCAAGCAGTAATCAATCCACTAGACAATCAGTTGGGATACATGGGTTAGCAAGAGACCATCAAAGCCTAATCTACTAGATGTACCTAAGCCTTCCAAACTCCTACTCCAACAAGGCTTCTCGGAACAGTGTCTTGTCTAGCTCTCCGGATCCTGCAATCCACCAGATTGCATCCGCCAAGCCTCACCGGCTTCTTTTGGCAATTCCCCAAAGCTTCCCAAGCTCCAAAACACTCTCTACACTCTGAAAAGGTATGGGTTGTGTTTGGGTACAAATCTCCTCTCAAGGTATGACAATGTGAGAGGGAAGGAGAAGAGGCTACAAGGATTTCTCACTAAGGATGAGTAGCTCTCTCTCTAAAAGATGGGTGTGTGTGTTGTAGAAAACCTATCTAGGGTTTTTCTCTTTAAATGGCCTAACTACATTTATGGATAATGAGGGTATATATAGTATGGGTGAAGGGGTAAGAAATTCACACTAAAAAATCCTCTAAGCAGAGAGTTTTGTGGGTATCTAAGCAGAGAGTTTTGCGGGTATCTCGCGGGAAGGCCTTACCCGTGAAATACTTGTGAAATTGACAGCCTGACATGACTCTTCAGCTTCCAGTCATGTGCTTCTCACATGCCTTTTCACGGGAACCCTTCTCGCGAACTTCTCGGAGCTAGTCGCGAAATGCACTGATCTTTAGTTAAGCTTGAGTCTTCACCAACTTAATACTAAACCCAATACAATAAAATCCCACAAAATACAAGGAACAAAATTAAAGCAATTACAACACTTTTTGTCATGGAATAAAGCCAACATAAAACATAGTTGTAAATCACAACTTTACAATCTCCCCCTTTAGTTATTCCATGACAAAACACCCTATAACAGACTCTAGACTTAAACGTGAGTTTAGGAACAATGGAAAAACTCACTCACCCCTAAATCTAGAAGCTGTGATGAACTTGGATCATGTATACCTGTAACCTGAAACACTTGCACAAAACACATTAGACCCTCAAGGTAAATCAAGTGATAAAAGAACAAGTATAATGTAACAAGTAAAATGCGATCAAGTAAACATGATGTGAAACATGTGAGCAACTTGATCATACACCAAACAGTCATATGGAAATGACCACAATGATCACATAACAAAGCAAATGATTATCCGAACATGTAATCAATAAAGCACAATGGCATAAGGATGTATGCATGTCCAACACATAAGCATGATACGATGAGAGCAGCAAAGCATAGATACTAAACATAACTCAAAGCACCATAAAACAACGAGAAAACAAGCATAATATAAATCAAAACAAAACAAGGTTTTCTAAAAAAAATGTCTTCTCCCCCTTGGTATATGCATCTCCTCTATGGTTTTCTCCCCCTACGAATGTGCATAAGGTAGAATTTCTCCTCCTAAGAGTGTGCATATGAGTCATATAGAAATGACGATACTCTCTGGTATACTCTTCCCCTTTTTGTCACAAATAGACAAAAAAATCAAGAGGAAGGAGGGGAAAGAAAAGATATGAACAAGGGTAAAATATGATACATGAGGGGTGAAAGATGAATGAGAAAATGAAGCTCAAACGAAAGACAAAAATAGAGAATGCTACAAAGCATAAAGTAAACATGACATGCTAAGGATGATGGAATATGATATATACCTAGGCATGACATAGACATAAGAACATGTTATATGTGCTAAAAGGTCTAAAAAGACTTAACTAGCATGAGTGAATGTAAAAACATGTCAAATGTTAGAGTACGTGCAGCAAAGGTGCATCTAGTGTGCATGTGAGATGCATGACCAATGTATGAATAAGCATTCACAGGGCAAAGTGTATAAAACACACCACCAATGATAAAAACATGAATAATTATGGTGATCCCCAAAATTTGGTACTCATTGGAGTCCAAAACAACAACAAAATGGTGTACAAGAAGCTAAAAGAAGCTCTAAAACAACAAGGAGGTAAACACTCCCCCTAACAAGATGAAACACAACTCCCCCTTACAAAGGCATGCATTTTCCACCCTAACATGTAGAATCTTAAAAAGAATCCACATTTTCTCCCCCTTTTTGTCATGATTGACAAAGGGTACAAAAAGCTATAAAGTTTCACCCGAGAAACATAAAGATGATCAAGGGACACAAGGAATCCATATAAATGCATGAATGTAATGAAACAAGATGCTATGGATGACAAGATAATAGAAAGATGCAAAACATGTGAAACACAATGCATGCAAGAGGGTCTCGACAGATTGAGAAGTTGTCGAGCTGGCAGAGAGCACATAAAATTACCTCGATAGATCGAGATATGTGTCGAGAATCTATTGAGAAGCTACCCAGAAATCTTGATCGATCGAGAATTTGTTGAGAATTTATCGAGCAGACAGAGAGCATAGAATTTTGGCTCGATGGATCAACCTAGCTGTCGAGAAGCTATCAAGGTCAAATCCAGAAATCTTGATAGAAGAAACTTGTGTTGAGTTGCTGTCGAGAAGGTATCAAGCAACTGTCCAGAAGACAGAAGCAAGGCTTTTCAAGGGAGGAAAAACACTCAAGATGAATGCAATAAGATAGCTACTCAAACAAACATCCAAGCAGCTTGTTAAGCACTCAGACACAACTCAAATCTAGATGTAAAGCATTTCTAGATCAAAAGACACACATACATACTAAACAAGTCTAACCAATTTTATTTTTAAAAAACAAGTTAAGATAATTTAGCAAGCATATATTAATACATGTATTCCTTGTGATGGCCAAATTACATTGTACCTGCATATGTATCAAGAGTAGCAAAGAATTTGCATGTTGTGTGTGACATAAAGCAAGAGTGCATAAGTGTCTCATATTATGAAGATTTAAGACATGAGAAAAACAAATTCACTCACACACAATCATAATTGTTTGATGGGGACTATCACCTTCAAGGTACATCCTATAACTCCCACATCTCCTAGAAACACTCTTTCAACCATATTAAAAGAATTTTGATTCTTTTTGCTTTTATTTTTCTTTGCATATTTTTCTTTTAAGCATAGCATGCATGGGCATATAAGAGAGAAAAAAAATACCCAATTATGTAAGCCAAAACATCACAATTTTGCCATGCCGAAATTAGTGGTGAGATGGTTATTTATGTCTTTCTCTTAGGATTTTCTAGTTATTCCCGTCAAAAAGAGTGATATAAGCATGAGATATAAGAGATCATCTTAATTGTACTCATCACAAATATAAGCCACAAAGCTCACTTGCTTAGTTGTGCATTGAGATTTTCATCTAAGTTACAAGAGATACAAAGTTTAGAAACTTTGTTTCAATGGCCATCCAAGTTACATAAGTACCAATATACACAAACACACACTGTTTTTGTGTATATATATATATATATATAATTTTTTTTTTTTTCTGATTTTTCTCTTTTTGTGTTGAAAAACAAACAAAATAAAGACTAAACAACCAAACAAAAATAGACAAACAACATGAAAGCATGAAAGAAAGATGCAGATGCATGAAAGCATGATTACAAAAGCAGGATTACAAAAGCAGATAAGAAATCAGGCAAAGAGAGTCCTACTTTAAATAGAAAGAATTAAAGCAGAGGACAACAGAAAAGACAATTAAGTCTTAGGTTCCTTTCTCACCCACACAACGCTAGTCTTTGGCCGTGAAGATGAAAAAATTGAGTTAAAAAATTCAATAATTTTAATAACTCTCTAAATAAAGGTGTAGTTCCTTGAAAGGAAACCTGTGACAGTTTAGACACTTGATTTTAAGGATATAACTTAAAGCAATTAGGATGAATGTGTCCAGAAACACCACAATGGTGACAAACATGAGCAATTTTAGGACTACTAGACTTCCAAGAGTGAGGTCTAACAAAGGATTTAAAATTCGACAAATCAGTTATGGATTTTATACGTTTATCACCTTTCTCAGATTGGGGCACAAAGACAGTCTTTGATCCAAAAGCCATGGAAGAGGAGGGACCGGAGGAGTCAACATATCCTAAGCCAGCCTTATCATAACTAGGCTTTTGAGCACTCAATACCTCATCAAGCTTTGCACTAGACATCCTCTCTATTTGAGTTCTAGCTTGACTAAACTCTACCTTAAGATTCTTGACCTTCTCATCTAATGAGGTGTTCTCCACAACAAGAGTCTCAACCAACCTTGTAGTCTTATCTAATTTGACTAATAGATTAGCTTTTTCAGTTTTTACCTCATTAAGCTCTTTTCTACAAAGATTTAAAGCCTTTTCAGATTTTGTAGACTTAGTGCATAGCTTATTATAAGCTTCTTGAAGGTTCAACTTCTTAGGTACTTCTTCATCAGAAGAATCCTCACTGTCACTAGCACTCTCCACAATCACCTTATCGGTTGTGGCAGCAAAAGCCATAAAGTGACCACATTCATCCACATACTCATTAGAAAAGTCATTCTCAGTATCACTCAAGGTAGCAACCAACCTTTTATCTTTTGACCTTTTGGTATTTTCCTTCATAAGGTAGTTTGGGCACTCTATCCTTATATAACCAAAACCTTTACACTCATGGCACTGGATAAGGGATATCTCACTCTTACCCTTCCTAAAGGATTTAGATTTCCTAGGAGGTTTGTTGTCCTTATCCTTTTTCCTATATTGAAGAAGCTTGATAATCTCATTAGCTATGAAGGTTAGACCCTCATCCTCATCATCATCTTCAGAGTCATCAATCTCTTCCTCTATACTCTTAAAAGCCAAGTTTCTACTTTGTCCACCTTTTCCCATTAAACCTAATCCCATCTCATAGGTTTAAAGGTTCCCTACAAGCTCAGTCGAAGGAATTTGATTAATGTTCTTCACTTCTTTAATGACAGTGATCTTGGCATGGAATCTTTCAGGTAAGAACCTAAGGATTTTCCTAACAATTTTGGATTCTACTATAGATTCTCCAATGTTGAAGGCAGAATTCACAATATCCTTGAGTTTAGCATAGAACTCATCAAAGGTCTCATCCTCCTCCATCCTTATTTCTTCAAAACTATTAGTGAGTCTTTGAAGCTCCATAGTTTTTACTGCCTCGATACCTTCATAGATGGTCTCAAGAATGGTCCATGCTTCCTTAGCAACTTCTATGGATTGTATTTTCTTGAGTTCCTCATTGGTCACCCCACTAAAAAAAGCATTCAAGGCCCTACTGTTGAAATTTGCCGCTTTGATTGTTGCTTCATACCAATCCACTGGTGCTTCCTTTGGCTTAATCCAGCCAACTTCAACAGCTTGTCATACTTTTTCACCTAGAGCCTACAAAAAAGCTTTTATACGAACTTTCCAGTATGCGTAATTAGTGCCATCAAATAAAGGAGGAATCAAAAGAGATTTTCCATGATCCATGACAATGAGGTCAAGGATCATACTCAGGAAATTAATCCAATCAGAGTGAACCTACTCTGATACCACTTGTTGGTAAATTTAAACCCCGGTTGATAGAATCAATAAGTTTTAAACCCAAGTTGTTAATTAGATTTATTATGAATAAACCTTGTTAAAACAAACAAACATCAATATCATGTCAATACCATGCACATCGGAATAGTAAATAAGACAAGATATGATGACCCAGGAAAACCAATGAAACAAACTAGTTTCATAGTAAAAAGCTGGGGGGAAACCTTCCCGAAAAGCAATTCACTATAGTAAAGAGAAGTTTCAGATCTAGTACAAAATCTGTGTCCTTAGACTCTATAATCCCCGTAGATGAACTTACATCAAAAACCTTCTACCGCTTCAAAACCTCTGAACTCTTCAATATATGAATGCCACCCTTTTGCATGGATCCCAGTATGTGACTAACTACAGCAACTTGAAGATGTTGTTGGCTGCTCACTTCATCAACAATGAAGATCAAGAAGTACTTGGTTACAAAACCTTAAGGCGCAAAAGACGCAGTAACTTCTTGCAAAGAGAATAAGGCACTAGGTCACTTTCTACATGTGTTCTCCATATATAAGGGCATTTAAAATTAGCCTTATAAATGTCTAGGGTTGTTAGAAAAGAAACCCTACACATACATGTCAGCTAGCGCCAAAAATCAGATTTGGAAATTCTGATTTCGTACATCTCGATAGATTCATCTTTTGTCGAGCTTCATTCTTAAATCTCGATAAATACTGTTTCTGTCAAGGTATTTGTTGAGCTTTAATGAACAACTTTTCTTCACTTGTTTCTTGGTCCAATCTTCATGACTTTAATACTTGACTTGAACTTTTGTTTCTTGAAGTACTAAACCCATCCTAGATCTACCCAATTACAAGTAAAGTGCATTTTGTCAAAGAATTAGCCAATTATATAAAATATGTCCTAAACAAATATGCGTAGAGACATTCTCTACTCAAAAGTAAGTAAAGTCATACCGTCATCCTGGATCAATGAGAAGGTCCCTTTCTAGTTTCCATACATCCAATCCAAGTGAGTGTTGCCCTAAAAATCTCCCGGTTCAATCTTCACTATTCTCTTCCTTTTTTGTCGCTATTATCCTAATCTATTTGCTTATGAATAATTTGTGGTTTTTGTTTCCAAAATAACTTTGATTCTAAAATGCTTGTAGGAAATTGAGAAAACAAATAAGGACACTGGGAAAACTACTAAAATTTTAATTTGGGGTATTAATTTTGGGATTTGGGGGTTCCTAATTGGGGTTTCCCACAATTATAGATTTCAATTCCTAATTTGATTTATTTATTTATTTATTTTTTCAGGGAAACACTATAGAAGATCAAATTCTACCAAGGGTTTGTCTCTCGGTGTTTTGAGGAATGGTTAGTGATGTTTTTAATTTAATTTTAGGATTTTTCCCCTAGCTTGTTCTTTATTTATTTGTTAGTGGATTGAAATTTTGGTTTTTGGGTCCAATTTAGGTTGGTTTTGATTTAAGTTATTGGGTTAGATTTGGAATTAAGGTTTTGATTTAGAATTGGTTATCAAAAGGACTTGATGTTAGTCATTTGCTATTATTTTAATGACTTAGTTTAAAAGAGATTCCATTAAACTATTTCATTTTCAGACTTGTTACCCACCTCCTCTTAATTTTTTTTCCAGACCTATTACCCAACTCCTCTTATAAGTTTTATGTGAACCTTACACATCTCAAATTTTAGATGCTTTCTCTTCCCTTCTGATTTTGCTTCTCCTCCTCCTTCGACTAGTTCAGAGAGATCCTTTGACAAGTTCACCTGTTCTCTCTGTCTTTCTTAAAACTAAAAACCCTAACCGTTCAGTTCTCTTTCGGTCAGTGGCAGAGAGAGAAAGAGAGATCTAAGGGCTGCCACCATGTCAAACCATCACCCCACCTTAAACCAAGCCTCCACCCATATACTGTTAGAACCGCTACAGTGCAAGTATTTTTAGACAAGAAAAATTGGTGTTAAATATGATTTAAGTTTTGTTATTTTGGGTTGAGTGTCTTTCATTTAGGTATATGGGTTATTGGGTTGATGGTCTTTAATTTAGGCATTTGGGTTATTGGTTTTGATTAAGGTTGAATGATGAGAAAAACGAAAAGAAGGGCACAAACAAAAAGATGCCGAGAATGAGTTTTTTTAAGTATTGGTTTCTTTTGAATTGTATGTACCAGTTGATTTTTCTGATTGATATTATTGAATTTTGGTTTGTGTATGTGATTAAAATTTGAGAAATTTTTTAGTTGAAATTTCAGATACAATAGTTTTGGATAGATTAATGGTTGATTAGAGTTTAAATTTCGTGTTTTTGATGACCAAGTTTATGGATACCTAGATTTATTTTTATTTTTTATGGATGACAAAGTTTGTGATTTTTTAGGGACATTTTTGGGTTTTGCATGTTGGATTATATTCTCAAAATTTTTAATTAAGTATCTATTTGGGTGTTGAGGAGAAAAAAAAAGTGAAGCACAAGTAAATGGAAGCTCAATCAGTTGTGAAGGGTCTTTTTTGATACATTGGTGAATTGTGACTTTTGCTTTGTTAATTAATTTGTCCATTGTGGATTACTTTATAAGTTTTGGTAGATAATTTGTCAATTGCAGAATGAACTATAGCTTTGCTGTTAATGTTTTTTCTAATAAATGTTTCCTTTTTGTTCTTTCTACTACAAGTACCTATTATGAATGAAGCAGGAACTTGTAGTGCTTTGTTTGGCTTGATTTGTGTTGAGTTTAACCCATTTTTACTATCTAATAAACTGTTTGGAATTGTTTTAGTTCCACTATACTGTTTTGGGATATTATATGAACTTTGATTTTTCTTTTGACACATGAATATTGATATAGGGAAAATAAATAAAAGAAGAGATTATTGGCCCAATGAATGAGGAAGAATGGTGCAAAGGAGAGCTGAGGCATTGCAAAGCTAATTTGTCGATAAGCATCTCACTTTGATTGGTAATTATCCTTCATTGGTGAATAAATTATGAAAAATATAATAGTTCATAATTTTATAAATTTATTGTTTATAGTATTATTAAATTTATAATAACCATAAACATCTTATCAATTTTAATATATTATATTATGAACTATAACATCACGGTATTGTTAGGGTTTGTGCCCTAAAATCCAATTTATTGGCATGTTATAAATAATTAAATTGTTTAATTATATGAGACTATTTATAAATGAACTAATGGGACATTATCATAGTCCTTAAGATGCAATGTATGTGATTTAGTTATAGAAGATATAAATCACAAGTTCCTTGTAAACTCAAAATATAGTTCGTAGTCGGTGATAAAATTGGGCGTTTCATTTGCGAAGACTATAACGGATCAACTAAGATGGTTTGTTTTGATTATGGAAGTGGAGACTTCTAGTTGATGTGTTGATATGTCTTAAGTGTGTAAGACATATTGAACAGCTGTGAGATTAATTATTCAATTAACAATTGTCACCTGAATAATTAATCTCACGACTTCTAATTTCATAGGCTCTCAATCCTAAGAGGATAGTGAACCCAATCTTGAAATGTAGGTTACTTTGATATATTAGGAGTGAGATCTAGTTTAACGATAAAAACCTCAGTATGTTGGGTAACCACACATAGTGTTAAGAGAACACATATTCTTAAGATGGAATCTATAATCTCTTTATAATGAGACATGAAATTTCCCCTTAAGATAAGTTTAATGAAACTAGTTATTCAGGGCTGGCCACTTTAGTAAAGTGTTACTAAAATTCATATTATGAAATTAGATTTTATAAATATGAATAACTAAAAGATTAAATTAGGTACTCAAGGAATAAAATAGTTGTTTACAAAGTGACAGTTCATTATGACTTTGTTTACTATGGATATTTCATGGAGGGGTCAAGATATCATATTATAGTCTTAGGATATAATTTATTAATAAGACTTAGAGTGCAATTATATTTCCATAATGGTATTTGTTGTATAATTAATGGCAACTTTGGGTTTGTCAAGAGTTGACAGATAAGTCTGAGACCCATTGGAGCTAGAGCCTTATTAGTCCCTTTGGTCTCATCCCAAGCCACACACTTAAGCACAATTAGGCTGGCCCAAAAGGCTAACCCAATTAGATAATCAATTATTTATTTAATAAGAGTTATTAAATAAAGCAACGGCCAAGGCAGTTAGTTATGTACATATGATTACAAGAAGAGAAAAACAGTTTTTCTCTACAGGATCTTGGAAATACACTTTTCCAAAAGATAATCAATGTAAACAAGAAATGATTGACAGACCACTCATCTTGGGCATCGTGTGTAATTGGAATGAAGATTGAAGGTATTCTCAAGTTTTGTTTTTTAATTTCACTGCATCAAGGTATGCTTTCTTTTCTTTGTTCTAGAATTCAAGGTTATATGTTATCTCTCGTGAATGAAGTAGATCCTTATGTTGCTTCCACTGTGGGTTTTTGTATGAGATGCAAAACCAGTTTTTTCCAACAAGTACAATATTATTCTAAACTATTCTCAATCAATTTAAATTTATTTGATAATTTACAAAATTGCCGAATGATAAGATATACTTTTATATATTACTAAAAGTATAATCAAACTTAGCTAATCAGAGTTGTTAGATTGTTGAATAAATTATATTACTTGAAATACATACAATTGTCAAATTGATCGCTACTCATTTTCTCTCTGTTGCGTGCCATCGTTCGCTCCCTCAATCTTTGATGTTTTTCAACGCCACCACCAAGGTTTGTTACTTTCCTCTACCTTTTTATTTTTATTTTGTTAATCTCTGCCCATTCCCTAGGGTTTCTCTCATCATCAATGTAGAATTTCATAGTAAATTTTTTCTCTTTGGTTATATTAGTCCTACCTTTTTATTGGTTTGTTCTTTTTTTTTTTTAAATCATTTCTTTGTTTCTTTTGTTACAATTTTATATAGTGCTGAGGTTAAGGTGTACGTAACCATATCTGCATTACAGCTAATTTCACATCATGTTTTCCTAGCTTACAGGGGGTTGAGACCTTGGGAATTGCTGAATTCCTAATACTAGGCCGCATTAGTAAACTTGCTATTTCCTAGGATTCTTTGATTTGGTTTTGATTATGGGTTTGTTTTGGTTTGCTATATGGTGTTTTTGTTGTATTTATTTTGCATTTGTTTTCCCTTTCTATATTTATTATATGGGCATTGTAAACTTTAGTTAGTTTTGTACATTAAGAAATAGTAAACAAGTTCAATGGGCAATATAATCTTTGGATTTTTATATGATTGACTGCGAAATGTTATATTGGGGCTACTGCTATTTTGGATTTTGTAGCGATTTTATTTTTGTTTTGAAGGTTTTGGTTGGTTGGTACGGTTGTTCAAGATTGCTGAACAGGTGTGTCTCATTTTAATTATAATTTTTTTTTGAATACCAAAAAAAAAAAAAAAAAAAAAAAAAAACTGACGATCCTTTTAGGTACACTTCATTGTAGATAACAAGAAAAACTACATACCTCTGAGACAGTGAGACAATGAGCCATGGTATTCCTCCCATGCCTATTAAGGTCCTTTCTTCTTTTAAGAATCAAGTTATGATACAATGGAAAAGAAGAACAAGAAATTGCATACTTGGCCATGCCGATGATTATAGCCATGGGCATACTCAGAAGGCACAAGAAATTGACTACTTTCTATGCCAGTGATTTTGGCCATAGGCGTTGAAATAAAAGGGGTTTGAGTCCAAGAAGACTGTCAGATGTATTGTAAGGTACTAATATTTAGGCCATAAGCGTTGAAATAAGAATACAGGAAACTTAAACCTTTTTAGATTGCCATATTTTAAGAATATAAGTAAATGATAGAGTCCGAGACACAGAAATTGTGTTACCACTTTGCCAACATACGCCAAAATGGAAGTGAGCTCTACTAGTGGAGGTTTTGCTCAGAATTAACTAACTTTTTTCAAGGATGATTCTTTTACTAACAATAATAGAAAAGAGTTGAAAAATAAGGATATAGAAAATTTGGATTTGGGAGAAACCTAAAACAAGAATGACATGCCTAAAAGGAAGCAACTGAAGCACGTGTCGTGACTTCATTAACAATTAATTGCTGATGTAAATAATTGCCTTAAAAATATATCCTTTGCCATTCTTACCGCTAAAAGTGGTCATCTTCCTAATTTATCAGTTAAGAGTACACTTGCAACAGTGGCTGGAATCTACAAACAAACATTTACACTTTTTAAAAATGTAACAACCAAAAGTCTTGATTCATTCTGCAGTTATAAGTGTCAAGAACTTGGATGATAGCAACTGATATAGTCCCATTAAGTACTTGGAAGATTCATTAGTATCACATGTTCCCTCTCTCTTTTTCTCTCTAAAAAAACTTGGTTAATTCAGTTTGAATTTTAGATAATTTCCTACTAATATAGATTGTGCTTAAAATTACAAAATCTATAGCAATGTATAGGTCTTATGAAGTTGGATATGCGACTATTACGTACCTCTCTACAAGGTAATATATGGACTTCTTTAAAATTTTACGTGATTAATAATGTTTTTTTAATGGATTGTGGCAACATAGTTGAGATTTCTATGCGAAATATAGATGAAGTAAATGCTAAAAGAAAGCTAGAGATAATGGATGCAACCAAAGTATTTTGGTTTTGTGTTTGTAAAATAGAGAAAAAAGAAAGTTTATTAATGGCATAGTACATGGAGGTTGCCGAGCATTAGAAACCTTAGTGCAAGTATATATAATGTGTTAGTGTTACTCATTCATTAGGTTTGTTTCTATTTCAGTTTCTAGGAATTGGGTAGTTATTTGGTGGATTGTTTTGTGTTTTAGGGGAGTGATGGTGTGAATATGTAGCTGATTTTTTTGTTTGAAATGCGTTTGTGGATTTGGTTGTGTGTGAATTTAAGGTAATGGGTTCTTGGTGGTGTTGGGTTATGAATGCTCTAAATTGTGTGAAAACACAAGAGCTATTCAGACCCCAAGATAAAAATTACGGCTCGATAGATTTTACTCTAACTTATACTAAGTGCGGAAAAGAGTAAAAGCGAGCGGATGAACAAATAAACTACTCTAAGCCATAAACAATATAACACAACAGTAAAATGAAAGCTAAAAGAGTAGGGAAGAAGGATGCAAACACAAGATAACATGTCGATGTGTTATCGAAGAGGAAACCGAAGAACTCGACGAAAAACCTCTCCGCTGCCCTCCAAGCGGTAATCGATCCACTAGATAATCAGTTGGGATACATGGGTTAGCAAGAGACCCTCCAAGCCTAATCTACCCGATGTACCTAAGCCTTCCAAGCTCCTACTCCAACAAGGCTACTCGGAACCGTGTCTTGTCTAGCTCTCTGGATCCTGCAACAAGCACCATGTTGCATCGGCCATCCTTGGCTTCTTCCAATGCTTTCCAGCAGCACCAAATTCTCACTTGACACTCTGATAGGGTGTGGTAAGTGTTTGGGCTATTAACCTCTCAATGATATGGAAATAGAGAAGTAGGAGTTGAGGAAATCCACAAGCAAATGTGTAGAGATATGTGGGTATAGCAATCTCTAACTCTCAAGGTTTTTAGTTAGGGTTTTCTCTTAGAAGCACTCCACAATAATTGTGGGTAATGTGGGTATATATAGTATGGGTACAGAAAGTGTGTATCAAATAGTACAGACTGGCAGAATAGAATGTTTCGCGGGTATCACGCGGGAAGGCCTTACCCGTGATATACTCGTGAAACACAGCTGTCTCCATCTGTCCTAACTCTTCGCATTCTAGTCATGTGCAGGGCACATGCATCATTTCGCGGAATGCTTAGTCGTGAGCTACCCGCGAAAACCCTTTTGTCTTCAATAGCTTGAGTCTTAACACACTCTCCCTCTATCACACAACCCTTGCAATTAAATCCCATAGTAAATACAGGGTACAATAGATTGAATGAAATTACAATCAAATTTGGCATGGAATAAAGCCAACAAAACACATAGTTGTAAATTACAACTTTACATGTTAAAATGAATTGACCCCTTGCAAATTAATTAATTACCCAAGTTAATTAACTAGTCAAATTACATGCAATAGCATGGTAGCACAAACAAATCACTAAGTAACTAAATACAGTGGAAATTAAATTTGGTACAGGTGATTTGTTTATGAATAGGTAAAACCACCGAGACAAAACTCCACCGGGTGAATTTAAGGTCACCACTCCCGAGAATCCATTATTATCAATCACAAGCGGTTACAAGTATAAGGATTCTTACCAAACCCAAAGCCTATTCCAAAATACCAACCTACAATTGAACCCTTCCCCCAATACCCAATTGGACTTGTATTGTAGCGGCAATCTCCTCGTTCAATGCACAAATCTGAGTACGTGACTAACCAATGATGCACAGATCCCAATACATGACTAACTCCACCAACTTGAAAAAGATTGTTGGCTGCAAAGTTCTTCAGTTTATCAACAATGAAGATTAGGAAGCTCCTTGGTCACAAAATCCTTGGTTTATTCCTTAATTCCATTTTGCTTGATCGCATTGTGCTTGCTCCATATGCATTACAAGTTTTCTGCATACAATGATCATTTTGTATTGTTGTGTTTTCAGGAGATACTTGTTATTATGGTTCAAGAGCTTCACAGATTCTAGAGTTAGGTGTGAGAGAGTTTTGTTTAACTGTTCCCAACTCACATGTTAAGTCTAGAGTTTGTTTTATGGCTTTGTCACGGAATAACCAAAGGGGGAGATTGTAAGGTTGAATTTAATCAACCATTTTGTTGGCTTTATTCCGTGCCAATTTACTTGTAATTCAGCACTTAGAAACCTTGTATTTAGGTGGGAATCATGTAAGGGTAGTATGTGAGAGAGTGTGAAGAAATGCTCAAGAATGTGCACTAAAGCAGGGACTCGCGACTGGATCTCGTGGATGGCTCACGACTGGCAAGCCGCCAGATGATGCACACGAGTGAAGCATGTAGAGAAGCTGAATCGTCATGCCAGTTGTAGCACTATAGGACAAAAAGTCCAAACTGGCCATTCAGTTAACTCGCGGCTTGGACTCGCGACTCAGTCAAGTTGCAAGGCCAAGTCGATAGTCCACTCTGTTATGGAAAAACTGACTCTTCGCATTCCTTTCTCACTCTAGTATAAATACCCCTTATACCCACGAAATGTAGAGAGCTTCCAGAGAGAATTTTGAGAGAGAAATCCTAGAGAAAAACAAGATTAACTCATCCACAATCTTTACATAGTGACTCTTCAAATTCCTCAACTCTCACCCTTTCCATTGTTACATCCTTGAGAGGTTCATTAGCCAAATCATTTTCTCACCATATCCATATCTATGAGAAGGCTTTTTGGTGCTTGGGAAGTAGTTAGGAAGGGACCAATTGATATTGGTTGATGCTATGGGCTATAGCGGAATCCGGTAAGCTAAAGAAAATAAAGGTTTGGCGTAACCTCGTTGGAGCAAGAAGCTTGGAGGGTCTTCTGCTGTTCATGTATCCCAACTTCATTTTTTAGTGGATTATTGACTGGTTGGAGGGCAGCGGAGAGGTTTTACACCGAGGACTTTGGTTTCCTTTTCGATAACACATCGTCGTGTTGTCTTTGTATTTGCATCTCTTTTCCCTTAATCTTTGCCATTTAATTTCTGCTATGGTTGTGATTTTATTTGGTTTAGAATATTTTATCAATTCTATTTTAGCTTATGTTCATATTTCACACATACATTGTTTGATAATAAGCTTGAATTGGTAATTTGTAATTTGGGGGATCTAAACGTTCAAGGTGTTTTACACACATTTTGAACATTCAATTGGTATCAGAGTAGGTACACTTGTTGTAGTTTAAATACCTAAGTGTGATCCTTGACCCCTTGTGTTTATTTGCCATGGATAGTGCTTTGTATGCCTCTATGCATGTTTTGGATGTTGATGATTGTAGCATGCCACGTGTTTGTGAAAATGCCTCTATGAGTGTTTATCCTCATGATTGTGATGACATGTTACTTGAATCATTGGATGTTGTTGATATTCCAAATGACAAACTCTTGAAGAAAAAGGCTAAGAAGTTTCAAAAGAATTTAAGCAAGTTATTTGGTGAAAATGATGATTTGATTGCTAAGCTCAATGAATCCAACAAATTGGTTGAGAAATATAAGAAACTTGCTGAAAATTCTCTTGAAAAGCTGAAAAAGTTTGAATGTTTGAATATGGACTTGGATGCTAAACTTGTTTTGTCTAACAAACTTGTTGATGAGCTAAAATGTGAGAATGAATCTCTGAAAATGCATGCCAGGTGTTTGATTGCTGAACCTATTGCTAAAAGGGATGATAATATTTGTTGCAATCATGTTGTGGTACCCGATTTTGTGCCTATTGTGTGTTCTACCTCAAAGGATAAATCGGTGTACGTTCCTCCACACAAAAGAAATCAAAAGGTAGAGAGAAAGGCTCTTAAGTCAAAGCCTTCGTTTAGGTCTCAACCTAAGGTTTTGAATGGATCTAAGTTTGTTCCAACTTGTCACCAATCTGGGTGATTGGTCATATAAGACCTCAATGTCATAAGTTGAAGAGAGAACAAAACCAAGTTGCTAGATCTATTCCCAAAAAGCCTAGTGAACCTAAACACATTGTGTCACCATTGTGGTGCTTTTGGTCATATAAGACCTCATTGCTCTAAGTTTCATGCTCTTAAAAGAATCAAAAGAAAAGAAAAACTTGAGCTTCATGGAAGTTGTACTAAAAAGGGTAAACCGGATTTGAGTGAAAATAACATGTTGTTAAAGAAAGTGTTTAATGCTCTTAACTCCTTGTCATGTGCATCTCGGTTCTCATTCTTCCAACTCTTGTCTTACTTCTCATGAGACACTCATTCTAAACAATCATTCCGTTTGGATGAGGAAGGGTTCTTATGGTTGAGCTTTTTCTCTTTTGGTCCTTGATCTAATTCTTTCGATCTTTGTAGGACCCTTCATGCAATGAATGTCATATCTTCATGCATTTTGTGCATTTTGCATTTCTTTGTATGCATTTCTTTTGTTTTGGTCTTACTTTTATGTTTTAGTTTTGTGTGAGTAAAAATCCAAAACCACATAAAAAGTGACAATTTCAAAAAGTTTGATCATATATGTTTGAGCACATATCACATGTGAGTTTTGCCTTGTACCTTCGTACATATGGCTTTATGCATTCACAAGCTTAATTTGTTCTTTATGCACATCTATCTTAGTGGGAAAAATCTTGACATCTATGTGTGATTGTTGTAAATTGATCTTCAAGCTTGTCATGAATGATTGGTCAATAGTTTTGATGGTTTTGATACTTGCATAAACTTGTGCCTATATATCTTCCCACACTTTTTATTTTTTTTTACTTAAAGAGCTCAACAAATGTAAATTTCAAAATGAAAAGAGATAATGAGCTACAAAAGCCATCGCATATACTAGTATTCAACTAGGAAAAAGGGAAAGCGACTTTTATGAAAATGTATGATGCCCAAAAAGCCAAAGACTTGTTATCAAATTGAAATATCAAAAATTTTAGGCATCAATCTCAAAATGAGATGTATTGATTCAAAATGATCAAATATTATGAATTTTAAATAAGCCAAATGAAAAGCTTCAAAGATATGTAATCATTTTCTTGTGGGAGGTCATATATATTCATTTCTATCATTGAGATAGATCACTTGACTTAATACTAGTTGTGTATGACTTGATTGAATTGATCATTGAATCTTCATTCTAGACTAAGGACTATTCCACATTTGATACACACACACAACACACATGCCTAATGTTCAATGAATGCCTTATTCATTTGTTCGATCGTACTTGTTTAAATGTGATGTGTGTGTGCTCAACTATATATGGATCAATCCAAAAAGATTTTTGATCTTTTTATATGTTTTTGGAAGCGATTTTTATCACTCTTTGTGTTCATGTTTAGTGCTTACTTTGTTTTTCATTGTTTAAACATGTTCAGTGTTGAAAAACAGGTGTTAGAGTTTTTCGCGACTCACATCGCAACTCGCCAGTCGCGAAACCCTAGTCACGAGTTTATCCAGAAGCTTTCGCGACTCATCTCGCGACTCACTCACGACTCGCCTAGTTGCGAAACACTTAGAAATAGCTTTTTAAAGAGCTTTTCGTGGGAAACTTGTTTTAAACCTCTCCCATCATCTCTTAAATCCCTCTTTCAATATTTTTACATCAAAATCCAATCAATTTGAATAGTTTTTCATTCCATTAACATATCTAAGGTAATTTTAAACTCTTTTCATTGCTTTGGATCCTTAGATTACGTTTTGGAGAGTTTTGTGCTCTTGGTTGTGATTTTCATCATAGGGGTTGGGAAACCTTAATTTTTGTCAAATTTTTGTATGGGATTGGTTTCTTTTGATGTTTTGCTTTGGATGTTGGCCCTTTGTGCAAAAAGAACATGTATTAAGGGTGGATTTCATGATGTTCATGCATTATTTTACATTGTTGTTCATAGTGTGCATGTTAGGTGTTTGATAAAATGTCTCTTAAGAATTTTCTCGCTTGTTTGGACTTCGATGAGTACCAAACTTTGGGGTTTCTCATGTTTCCTCATTAGGAACATGTTTAGTTCATTGGTTGTGTATTTAACACATCTTGCCCCATATGTGCTTTTTCCATGCTTTGGTCATGCATTGCACATAGCCACCTCTTACACACACCTTTGCTACCCTTGGCATGCATTGGTCTATACCTTATTCATCCTAGCATGTCATGTTTACTTTATACTTTGTAGCATTTTGTTTTGTCTTAGGTTTGAGCTTCTTTTTCTTATTCATTTTACACCCCTCATGCATCATTATCATTGTTCGTACCTTCATCTCTTGCCTTCTTTTCTCCTTAACCCCTTTGTCTATTCGTGTCAAAAAGGGGGAGAGTATACTCTAGAGTAGTATACCGGAGAGTTTTGTCATATCTATATGACACTTGTGCACATCCTTAGGGAAAGAAATTCTATTTCTTGTGCACATTTGTTGGGGGAGAGATATTCCATATGAGAGATGCATATACCAAGGGGGAGAAGACATTGTGTTAATTAGAAAACTCTGTTCTGTTTGTTTTCTTGTTGGCTTTATGGTGCTTTGAGTTATGTTTTGTGTTCTCATCGCATCATGTTTGTATGTTGGACTTGCATACATCCTTATGCTATTGTGCTTTATTGAATGCATGGTCGGATGATCATTTGCTTTGCTATGTGATCATTGTAGTCATTTCTTTATGACTGTTTTGGTGTATGATCAAATTGTTTATATGTTTCACATCATGATTATTTGATCGCAATTTATTTGTTACATTATACTTGTCCTTTTATTACTTGCTTTACCTTGAGGGTCTAATGTGTTTTGTGCAAGTGTTTCAGGTTACAAGTATATATGTTTCAAGTTCATCACAGTTCCTATGATTCATGATAGGGGGAGTGATATGATAGGGGGAGAAAGAGAAAGAGTTTTGTGTTATATTAACTATGTTTTTGCTTTGCTCATAGTTCATGATTATGCTTAGCTATTTAATTTTTTTTTTTTTTTTTTTTTTTTTTTTTTTTTTTTTTTTGCACCGTTGCTTTGTAGCTTAGTACTTGTTGTTAAATGTTTTGCATTTTCTTTAAGTACATCACTCTTGTGCCCTTTGTTGGATTTTTATCCTTGATCCATTTACCTAGTGTTTATGTATCGGTTGAGTGTTGGACATGCAAATGATACTTTGCATTGAGCTTATTAGCTTGCATGTTCGGATGTTCATTCCATGTGTGAATAAGCATTGTGGTCACTATTTATAGTGATTGTTCGTTTTTTGTCAAGTCATGGTTTATTCCTTAATTCCATTTTGCTTGATCGCATTGTGCTTGCTCCATATGCATTACAAGTTTTCTGCATACAAAGATCATATTGTGTTGTTGTGTTTTCAGGAGATACTTGTTATTATGGTTCAAGAGCTTCATGGATTCTAGAGTTAGGTGTGAGAAAGTTTTGTTCAACTGTTCCCAACTCACATGTTAAGTCTAGAGTTTGTTTTAGGGTTTTGTCACAGAATAGCCAAAGGGGGAGATTGTAAGGTTGAATTTAATTAAACATTTTGTTGGCTTTATTCTGTGCCAATTTGCTTGTAATTCAGTACTTAGAAACCCTGTATTTAGGTGAGAATCATGTAAGGGTAGTGTGTGAGAGAGTGTGAAGAAATGCTCAAGAATGTGTACTGAAGCAGGGACTCGCGACTGGATCTCGCGGGTGGCTCGCGACTGACAAGCCGCCAGATGATGCACATGAGTGAAGCATGTAGAGAAGCTGAACCGTCATGCTAGCTGTAGCACTACAGGACAAAAAGTCTAGACTGGCCATTCAGTTAGCTTGTGGCTTGGACTCGCGACTCAGTCAAGTTAAGAGGCCAAGTCGCTAGTTCACTCTGTTAAAGAAAAACTGATTCTTCGCATTCCTTTCTCACTCCAGTATAAATACCCCTTATACCCATGAAATATAGAGAGCTTCTAAAGAGAATTTTGAGAGAGAAAGCCTAGAGAAAAACAAGATTGACTCATCCATAATCTTTATATAGTGACTCTTCAAATTCCTTAACTCTCACCCTCTCCATTGTTACATCCTTGAGAGGTTCATTAGCCAAATCATTTTCTCACCATACCCATATCTGTGAGAAGGCTTTTTGGTGCTTGGGAAGCAGTTAGGAAGGGACCAATTGATATTGGTTGATGCTATGGGCTATAGCGGAATCCGGTAAGTTAAAGAAGACAAAGGTTCAGCGTAACCTCGTTGGATCAAGAAGCTTGGAGGGCTTAGGTACACTAAGTAGATTAGACTTGGAGGGTCTTCTGCTGTTCATGCATCCCAACTTCATTCTTTAGTGGATTATTGACCGCTTGGAGGGCGGCAGAGAGGTTTTACGCTGAGGACTTCGATTTTCTCTTCGATAATACATCGCTGTGTTGTCTTTGTGTTTGCATCTCTTTTCCCTTAATCTTTGCCATTTAATTTCTACTGTGGTTGTGATTTTATTTGTTTTAGATTATTTTATCAATTCTATTTTAGCTTATGTTCATATTCCACACATACATTGTTTGATAATAAGCTTGAATTGGTAATTTGTAATTTGGGGGTCTAAACGTTCAAGGTGTTTTACACACATTTTGAACATTCACACATTAAATCTTGATAGAAGTCTTTCTGTCGATATTGCTATCGAGCTTTAAAGAACAACACTTCTTTCACTTGTTTCTTGGTCAGACTTGCATGGCT
Source organism: Quercus tomentella (assembly GCA_028535165.1). Taxonomy (NCBI): domain Eukaryota; kingdom Viridiplantae; phylum Streptophyta; class Magnoliopsida; order Fagales; family Fagaceae; genus Quercus; species Quercus tomentella. The sequence continues at coordinate 49,299,766 of JAPQVY010000156.1, forward strand.
TCAATACTTAACTTAAACACTTATTTCTTAAAGTACTAAACACATCCTAGGTCTACCTAATTACAAGTAAAGCGTGTTTTGTCAAAGGATTAGCCAATTACATAAATATGTCCCTAACAGTTGGTAGTGATGGTGGTTATGGCCTTACCCTCCATGGATTTTTTTTATTTATTTTTTAATTGTGCTTCTTTTATTCTGTGAATTGCCGTTGTATTTTGCTAATTAATGTTATTGCTTGAATATTTATAATTAGGGTTATGCTAACAAGTGCCCTTTGAACAATGGTTAACAATTCATTTTAGGAAAGTTTTGACACCACTTTTATGGAAAATGAAAAAAGATGTCAAAATATTAATTGTTTTTGTTTCTTTTCCCGTAAAAACTTTCTTCAAATGGATTTTTAACCATTACTCTAAGGGTGTCTGTTAGTATTTCCCTTATAATTAATACCATCACTATCACTGGAAGTATCTCCCATCTTTGTAAGATAAGGAGAGGAGTATTGAGATATACATTTCAACAAAACCTTCAAAATATTTCCAAAAATTCCATCTAAGTTTCACTGTTTTATTTATTTTTTTGTAGATAAGCTTTGGCTTTGGGGAAATTTTTGTCTATTAATATAGTTGTCTAACCTGGTAAGTGCTATGCTTATGTCTTTTGGAGATTAATATATGCTTTTTGAGGATATTTAGATTTGCTTAGGAATTCTGAATCATGGGAACTATTTGCCTATATCATAACATGCATGCCACCAATTAATTAATTCACAAATTGAAAAGAATAATACTTTATTCACAGTGATGTGATCTTTTGCCCTTATTTGTTAAATAAGTGATTGTGTTCTAATTCTTAATCAAATTATTTGACCCATGAAAATTAATGCTATTTTAGTTCTCTTTGTGTTTCAGATCTACATGAAACTACAAGAAAGTTGATTTGAAAGACATTATATGACAAGGTATTGCATCTTCTACATTTATTTATATGGTCTTTTTCAAGTTTCAATTTTCTTTGATTGATATGGATTAAAATTCAGATTGAAATTGGTTTAAATAGAACAGAGCCTCAAAGTTGAGTTTTTATTATATTGTTTTATTGTTTGGCTACTGAGAAAGTGTGAGGTAAATAAGAGAAAAAAACGGTTTTGTTTGTTTGTTTGTTTGTTGTTGTTGTTGTTTTTGTCTTTGTTTGTTTGTTTTTTTTTTTTTTTTTTGAATTGAGTTCATTGTTGTTTCATATGTGATTTTGATAGAATTGGGATTTTGAACTCAAATATTACCTTTCCCCAAATTTTTTTTTTTTTTTTTTTTTTTTTTTTTTTGAGAAAGGAAAATGGGGGCCTTTATGGCTATATTACACCCCCGGGCAGGGCGCCAGATGGCCTCGGACAGGGTAGCCCGATCTCGAGGGCCCGCCTGTACCACTATGTGGGGAGTTACCCCACTAAGGATGCCCACCAACAGACTCCTGCGGGCAGCGGGATTCGAACCTAGGTGTGGTGCACGAAGTGAACGAACCTTACCTACTCAACCAAGCCCCTGTTGGTACCTTTCCCCAATTTTGTATACAAGTATTTAGAGAATACAGAATGGATTAAATAGCCTTAGCTAATAACCAATGTCATTGTCGTGGCAAAGATCATTTGGACGGCCAAGATCTGTGCCTCCAAAAACCATGCTACAAAAATTACTCTTGCGTAGTTAGTTTACTTTGCACTTATGGTAGTGTGAATATATATGTATTGCGTTTTTAGTTTCCTTTGGACTTATGGCAGGGTATATATATTGCACATTTTTATACAAAATTATTGCTTTGTAAACAGCTCTGAATAAAAAATTGTGTCACTTCCTATTTTGGTGAGCCTCTATTGAAAATTAAGAATTTTATTAAATGCAAAGGTACCTGTGAACATATCCTTAAGTACTTCAAAGCTAATGGCAATGGAAAAAATCTCATTTCAGCCGTTTGGATCCTCCCCAAGCATGTATAGATAGAGTTACATAATCCCATGCATTGCACGAGTTAGCAACTAGTCAATATATATATATATATATATATATATATATATATATATATATATATATATAACCAAAGCCTTTGAAACTCCCACAATTTTCCACGTCAGCACAGTATTAAAAAAAAAAAGTAAACCAAAAAAAAAAAAAAAAAACATAAGCGCATAAAAAACCTTTTCTAAAACCCGATAAACGCAATACCAGCCCTTTGCCTCATCCTTCCTCCAAAACGTAGACTCATGCTCTGCTGTTCCTCTCTCTTCTCTATTCTCTACCTTCTCCTTCCCCAAAACCCATCACTGAAAATCAATCCTACCAAGAAGCCATCCCCACACTCTCAGGTCCGAGATAGAAAGAAGGCATCACCGAACAAACCATTGTCCCAGCCGTGGCAGAGGGTATAGCTCCTGTGTATAACTCCCTTGGTTCTTAATTTTGCTTCATAATTGTAAGTCTACTTTTTCCTTTTGCTGATTGGTTTCTCACAATCCTAAAAAACCACAAACTAAGCAAAGAAGCCATGAGTCGTGGAGTGTTGTTGTAGATTCAAGATTAGTCATAAAGATTGGGCTTTTAGGGTGGTTTATGAGAAACCCAAATATATTTTTTGAGGGGTTTTGTTTGATTCTTTGTTTGGTTGCAGACCTAAGCTTCTTCTCCAATGTCCTACTTCAACAACCTTGGCTTCGCCCTCTGCCAAGTTTATTTGCTAGTGATGGTAAAGTTTGTATATTTAATTTCGATAGAGCCATGGAAGCTTTAGATTTACAATGAAAACTTAGGGCTTGCTACTAGCTACTACTGAACTTTTTGTTTTTTTTTCCTGATTGCTACCATGCCCAACCGAGGACTGAATATATAGAGTTTAGAAGTTGTTTGCAAATCCCAACAACAGAAAAGTGCATGATTTGGAAGTGAAGGAAAAAGGTAGAGAGCTGTGTTTTTTCATCTTTCATATCTATTTTTGAAACATATTTTGTGGGACTTCACCATGATCCAAGCTGGTATATTGATTATTGAATCTAATAAGTAGTAGATCATTTGTCGTTGTTGTGTTGCCTTTGAAAAGTGGGAGGATTTGCTTTGGAGGAACATTGGTTTATGCGCTTTTTAGTTTCAGTTTAACTATTTGAAAAAATTACTCTTCTAACTATGCATCTTTATTCAGTTGTATTTGTGTGTTTTGTGTATGTTTCTTTCATTGTTTTATTTATGCATCATGCATGGTTGTGTGCAATGTGAGATGGCCTAATTTTCCTAAACAAATTGGTCTTTTATTTGGTTTAAGAACCATGCTGAATCCAAATCTAGATGACTGTTCTTGGTCATTTAAGAGCCATAGTTTTTTTTTTTTTTTTTTTTCAAAACAAAGAGAGTTCATTAGGATATATGTTTCTCTGTTTATAAAATATTTTCCCCCATTCCCATTGGACAAGAGTCTTTATAGAGTTTACTACCTTATTTCACAATGAAATCTTAATTCTTTTCAGGTTGAATTGTGATGGGTCTTTTTGGGAAGGCAGTTCCAAAAACCATAGCTATGATTGTGTATTATCTGTTTTGAAAACACTGGATTAGATGATAGAGACAATACATCATCCTTTCAAACTTAATACATTATATGATTATTGACTTTTGCACCCTTCATTTTGGATTGCAAATGCCTAAAAGAGGTATTGTATCATGTTTGAAATTTCACCTTAGTATTAGAGGATGTAGCTAACCAATGCCTATAATCTCTCTCTGATTTGTTTCTCTTTTATTTTCTCAGGCCTCAAACTTAGACCCTATCCTCTCTCTCTAATCTCAGCCAAATCCATCGCCACTCTCAATTTGCTTCTGTCATTGATGTTGCATAAGGTAATGTTTTGTATTCAATTCTTTATTATATAATATTTTCTCAAATTTAGTCAGTGTTTTGAGACTTAGACCAACTCTTTTCTTAGTACTATTTGATTACAATATAGATGTCATTGAGTCAAACTTAATTTGTGTTGATAAAATTGTTGATCGGTCGATTACAATTATGCTTGATGCTCTATTCATTCTCTAACATAACAAAAGCTATAAACTATACTTATCAAAGTTGCGTCAATGAATTTATGGTTGCAGGGCTTCTTAGTTGGTGTTCTTTGAATTGTGGTTAGCCCATGATGGGAAACTTGATGGGATCTAGAATATGAATGATTAATTTTTGGGTTTGTGGTTTAGTTGTTGCTTTAGTTAAATTTATATCCCACAAAATTTTCCTGCCAAAATTTAATGCAAATTGGATTTTGGTTTTGGGTTTTTATGTGGTCTTTTAATATTGTGAGTGATTCTAGGCATATACAACCTACACAAAAGATTAACCTCAAGCAGAGGTAAAAATGAAAAGCTATGTTGTTGGGGGCATAACCACATAAATAAATTGCTGTATTTTTTATTTTGTTTTCATATTTAGTGTCACAGTTCTGTTTTTCCTTTTTTTTTTCTTTTCCTTTTTTTTTTCTTTTTTTTTTTTTTTGAGAAAGAAGCTAAATAATATTATTAAAAAAGATCGACTAAATCAGCCTAAAATACAAAAAAAAGTTGTGGTGGAACATCCTCCATCCACACTAAAAGTTTGGAATATTAATAGCGTGTCTAGCCAAACTATGAGCAACAGAATTCAGTTTTGCTTATTGGTAGTTCTAGCAATAATAAGTTGTGCAATGTGATATTGGCATCACTATTTTTTACTTTTTTTTGGTACCCTTGCAACTTCTTGAAACATACAAATATATATGCATTATTTAATCACAGATCCCTACATTGTGCAATGCTTGAATGAATTTTTTAGAAGTTTTCTACTTTTATTTGTTATTGGCCAGAATTTGTGACTTTTTAAAAATAAATGGCATATATAGTAGGCAAGATCACCATTGAGCAATTGTAGGCAAAGAGAGTTTTAGTAGGGATGGCATTAACTGAACAAGATCCTTGGTCCCTTTGTAAGTGTTTGTTTCCTATTAATTTGTTTCTTCTCTTTGATTTGTATATTTTTGGGATATGCTTTTGGTGTTATTGAAATTGTTTTGGATATTAGGAATTGAAATTGTCTTGGATCTTGATAAAAGCTTATACATAAATAAGAAAACTATAAAGTCAGTACTATTATTCAAATGATTATTCAAAATGAAAATGGCATTGACCTTTTTCAAAAGCCAAGAATTTCCTCCTATATAGCCCATAGTGAATTAATTCCTTGCCAAGACCCATTGTGGATGGCTGCTATGGCTCTGTTGAGAGCATCACATTTGCTGGCATTAATTCACTTGCAGGAACCATGCTTTAAGGAGATTTTCGATGTGTTAGAACATATTCATGCTTTTGTGTATTATGCAGAAAATGTATATTATAGGACAGTATCTAAAAAGTGTAATAAGTTAGACAATGCTTTGGCTAATCATGCCAAGGAGTTAAGGAACCTATACACTTGGAATATTTTCAATAAAATTCTATCACTTTTGATTAATAATAATAATAATAATAATAAACTATTTAGTTTAATTCAGTTTCTGTCATTTCTAAAAACTAAAGGTAGGATATTTAACCCAAGGTGAGATTTTATTCCTCAATTTTCTTCTTTCTAAACCCTAGAACCTACACCTTTTATGGTTTCTAGACCTTTCCCTTCCCTTTAAAAGACACAGTTCTTGCTTTAACTCTCTGTTTGTAGTCTTTGTCATTCCAACCATAACATCATGAACTACAATGTCTCAAGTCTAGCCTTTGTTTAGTATGAACATGTGACTGTGACTGTTTTTTTTTTTAATATTTTATTTATTGTTTATTTCTCTATAGTTTTGATTATAAATATATTTCCTCTATAGTTTTGCAGGGTTGCTCCGTCACTATATTCTCCCCCAAGGTTTTTTCCCTTTTAACTCAAACCCTTTTAATTTTCATTATTAAATACCCATATTTTTACATATCATCTGCATCTTTATTTATTTAGGGTTGTTTTATAGTTTGGAAGACCACACAGATTTTGACCTTTTTTTTTTTCTTTTTCTTCCTTTTGGATTTTTTTTTTTTAATTTTTTTATTTGGAAGACTACACAAATTTTGATAACACTACCAAGCCACAAAGTCTTTGTGAACTGCACTTAGGCATGCCTTTAGTTTTGGTTTAGCATAAACTTGAAACAAATGCCATAAATATCTAGATTTTTGGCTTTTGTATTGTTAATGTTTGAATAAAACCATATAGTACAATTTAAACATGTTTCACATAAGCTTTTGAGGTCTCAGGTCATGTTGTATTTATATATGGAAAAAGATAGTACCATTTTCCACCTTAGCACAGTTCGTACTGGTATTTTATTTATAACTTGGATATATTGAAGTTTTTTTTTTTTGTGTGAATAATCTATTTTGTTATTTATTTTTGAATTTCATGATGAAAACCAATGGAATACTTATTTTCATGAAGATTATAGAAATGTTGAACTTTTTTAATAATTCAATAGTTGGGGTGGGGTTATTATGAGATTTATTGACATTAAGAGTGTTTGGTTTTACATTGTAATTCTTTGATGAATTGGTATTATTTGGTGTTATACTTGATACTAATTTGGTGAAAAATTAAGTAGCTTGAAGAAGTTGAGAAAAGAGAAGAGCCTAAGAAAGGGAGGAAATACATTCTTGAAAAGCATTGGATAAAGCTTGAAGATGTAAGCACAATTGTATATTTATTCTATTTACTGGTTCTTTTGTAATACTTATTAAACCAAATGTAAGAGCACATTATGATTATTGTAATATATTACTTCATAATATTTGTATTTAACTCATTTTTAATATTACTTCATAATATTACATGTTTCGTCTTATATTAGAGCTAATTTAGCTTTCAATAATTGAAATTTGAGAAATGTTTAAACCTGAACATGTTAACATTTGATTTAAAATAATCCTGTGCATCGCATGGGTTAGCGACTAGTATATATATAAAACTGAAGCCTTTGACTTTTTATTGACCTCTCCAGAGCTTGCCACATCATTATCATTTTTTAAAACAAAATTATTTTTTTTAAAAACAAAATTATTTAACTTTTTTAATTAACAATATCAACTTCAACCCAAGGAGGACTAATCTTTGACATCAACAACCAAAGTCCAAACTTAAAAAGGAGTAAAACTCTATCTCTCTAACAAGTCCAATTTAAACTCAAACGTTGATAATTTATCTCCAAATTTGAGAGGTTAATCACAAACAATATAAAAGCAATGCAAACCCCAATATATTTTTTTAAGTCGAGTAGAGGTATGAGCTCTTCTTTTGATATTTTAGGGTTAAATTTCTTTTCTTTTTTTCTTAGTACAAAACTTTTTTTTTTTAAACGCACTTATATGGGGCCTAAAGCACTTTTCCGTTTGAGTGGCTCTTCATATCCTATAATAATGCTAAATTACGTTTTGTCAAGAATATTCCTGAAGACAATCCTAATTTGGTAATGTACAAATTAAGAGAGTGATGAAGTGATGAATACGGAATTTTTTTTCTTTTTTTAAAATCCGTAAAAATTTATAAGAATGCATGACCTAAAGTATTTTCTAGGTGGTTTACATTAATGAAAAGATGAGTGAGAATTATTTGAGAATGTTTGGTAATGTGTATATGTCAAGGTTATATTTTATGTAATTAGCTAATCTTTTGACAAAATGCACTTTACTTGTAATTGGGTAGATTTAGGATGGGTTTAGTACTTCAAGAAACAAGAGTTCAAGTCAAGTATTAAAGTCAAGAAGATTGGACCAAGAAACAAGTGAAGAAAAGTTGTTCATTAAAGCTCGATAGATATCTCGACAGAAACAATATATGTCGACATTTAAGAACGAAACTCGACAAAAGCTGAATCTATCAAGATTTATGAAATCAGAATTTCCATATCTAATTTTTGGCCCTAGTTGACATGTATGTGTAGGGTTTCTTTTCTCACAACCCTAGATATATATAAGGCTTATTTTAAAGGCCGTTATACATGGAGAACACATGCAGAAAGTGAACTAGTGCCTTATTTTCTCTGCAAGAAGTTACTGCATCTTTTGCACCTTAAGGTTTTGTAACCAAGTACTTCTTGATCTTCATTGTTGATGAAGTGAAGAACTTTGCAGCCAACAATATCTTCAAGTTGCTGAAGTTAGTCACGTACTGGGATCTGTGCAAAAGGGTGGCGCTCATATATTGAAGAGTTTAAAGGTTCTGAAGCAATAGAAGGTTTCTGCTGTAAATTCATCTAAGTCTAGGGACAAAGGTTTTGTATTAGATCTGAAAATTCTCTTTACTATAGTGAATTACTTTTCGAGAAGGTCTCCCCTCAGGTTTTTTACTGTGAAACTAGTTTATTTCATTGGTTTTCCTGAGTCATCATATCCAGTTTTATTTACTATTCCCTTGTGCATGATATTAACATGATATTGATTTTTGTTTGTTTTAACAAGGTTTATTCATAATAAATCTAATTAATAACTTGGGTTTAAAACATGTTAATTCTATCAACCGGGGTCTAAATTTCCTAACAATATTAATGACAAATTTTTTGTAAGCCATTGCACATTTAAGCAATGACTTCTTCATCAAATTGTAACACAAATTGAAGTTATATAACAGAAAATCATGCAATGGTGTAGTTTCTTAATCAATTTAAGATTTTTTAAAATTATTTTAGTTTACCTCACAAATAGGTAGGTTCCCGTACATAACACAGGTTAGCAACTAATTATACTCTATTTGCAAAATGCAAATAATATTTGAAGTAACGACTTACATAAAATATCTCACATCAAACATCAATTATACCATTCAATTATTATTATTATTATTATTATTATTATTATTATTATTATTATTATTATTATTATTATTATTATTATTATTATTATTATGTGTTAATGTGCCCCTTTTGTTAATGTCCATTAAAATCTTGCTATTAATCCACCAGAAAGGATATCACTTTGAATGACAAAAAGGTAATGTCATTTTAGGTGGATTAACTCTAAAAATGCAATAGTTAATGACAAAAAAGGTACATGACATCATTGTTTATGATGCCAAAAATGGTGGTCGGCTGATGATCTCGTCTGCTAACTGGACGAGGTAATGATTCCTACAAAAAATAAAAAATAAAAAAAAAGGAAATTATATTGGAGTGGTGTCAACTAAAGATCCTTTGATGATTCAGTTAGAAAGTTTCTTAGCATAGCTTTTGGGATTGAGATCTGGTACAAAGCTAGGACTATTGCACCATGCAACAGGACATCAACGGTTGAGATTAAAAATTGCAAAAGTCACTTTTAATCTCAACCCTTAAGTAAATTTTTGTAGCCCTCATCTTTTTACCATTTCACTTTTACACTCTATTTTTTCACCTCTATCTCACACATCATGGTTAATTGCACGGTGCAATCCTAGTTCGGTTATTGCACCCGATCTCAATCCTAGCTTTTTTATGCTGAAAGTGGGAAGGAAGAGATTGTAGTTATTTTGGTGTGCATGCCTTTCTCTTGGTGGGTGATGGCTTCTCTATAGCCTTTCTTTGTATAGCCGTTGGAAGCCTCTTTATAACTCTTTTTTGACTGTCAAAGTAACATCCTTTAGGTCATTAATTGGCTCGTGTTTGTTCTTTTGACTGTTGTAGTCCGTTGGTTACGAAGCCATTTACTTCTTCGTAATTGTTGGGAAATTTAGACCCCAGTTGAAAGAATTAACGAGTTTTAAACTCAAGTTGTTAATTAGATTTAGTATGAATAAAACTTGTTAAAACAAACAAACATCAATATCATATCAAAATCATACAGCGGAAAAATAAATAAGACAAGATATGATGACCCAGGAAAACCAATGAAACAAACTAGTTTCAAAAACCTAGGGGGAAACCTTCCCAAAAAGAAATCCACTATAGTAAAGAGAAGTTTCAGATCTAGTACAAAACCTTTGTCGCTAGACTCTACAATCCTCATAGATGAACTCACAGCAGAAACCTTCTACCACTTCAAAACCTCTGAACTTTTCAATATATGAATGCCACCCTTCTTGTTGCACGAATCCCAGTACGTGACTAACCAATTGCGCGGATCCCAGTACGCGACTTAATCACCAACTAAAAGAAGATTGTTGGCTGCAAAGTTCTTCACTTCATCAACAATGAAGATCAAAAAGCACTTGGTTACAAAAACCTTAAGACGTAAAGATGCAGTAGCTTCTTTCAGAGAGAATAAGGCATCGGTCACCTTTTGCATATGTTCTCCTTGTATTCTCTTATGTGACGGCTAAATAAGCCTTATATATGTCTAGGGTTGTGAGAAAAGAAACCCTACACAAATACATAAACATGGGCCGAAAATCAGACCTGGAAATCTGAATTCCCGTAACCTCTATAGATACCTCGATTGATCGAGAATCTGTCAAGCTTCATTCATTAAATCTTAATAGATAGCTATCTGTTCACAGGTGTCGAGCTATCTGTCCAGCTTTAATGAACAATTTTTCTTCACCTGTTTCTTGGTCCAATCTTCATGGCTTTAATACTAGACTTGAACAACATGTTTCTTGAAGTATTAAACACATCCTAGATCTACCCAAATACAAGTAAAGTGCGTTTTGTCAAAAGATTAGCCAATTACATAAAATAGTGACATATGTTCCTAACAAGTGAATCACATATGTCCTAATAGTAATTAATATTGTAATGTTGTTAATTCCATAGACAGCACTTAATATTCTACTAGTCAATTGTAATATTCGATAGTGTATATCTCAAGTTTTAAAGTTTAGGAATAATTTAGAAGTGGCCTCAAACTTAGAATGTGTTAAATGCTTTTTAGCTTGTGCAATTACAACACTTGTCCCAATTCAGTTATTTCTTAAACAATTGTGTTGTATTGTGGATAAATAACAAACGAGAGGTCAATTCTAGTATAATTACCATGATTTGTACGAAGAGATGTTAATTAAAATCAATTATTTGTTGCAGACAACGGTCGAAAAAGATTTAAAAAAAAAAAAAAAATCTTTACATCTGGCCTCTTGATAATCCATTGACAGAAAACTCTATCCTTGTTGATAACAATATCTAAAAAGTCTATATATTAATTTAAAATATAAAGCTAACCCAATTTTCTCCGTCAAGTACAAAGTGAAATTATTCACATTGGAGTTGTGAGCTTTTACAACTGCTACCAACTGGATCAATTTTGTCTTTGTAATGTTCATATGCCTTGCCTTTCCACCCCCTTTCACCTCAGTGAGTCAAGCTCAAGGATTGTAATTTGTACATTAAAAATTACATGTGCTTGAATTATTTTTTCCAAAAATCAAGATGAAATAAATAAAAATGTCGACAAAGGAGTTGTATCTATCTACAAATATTTGGTACAAAGAGAACTGTAAAGTAAACAAAACACTCATGATGTTATAATGTCGTGGAGATGCACAATGGCCACCGAATTGGTCACATTTTTAATGGACCGCTTGTAGTTGCTTGCTGCTTAGTGCAAACTAACTATATAGTCATGCATTATAGATTGCTCCGCAGTGGGAGTGATCGATGTGCTTAATTCTGCGTGTCTGGCTCCGAATTGAAAGCCACTTGCTTCTTTTCTTAATAAACAAAATAATAATAATAATAATAACAACAACATTATTCTTTATTTATTTATTTAAAAAAAAAAAAAAAAAAAAAAAAAAAACCCCACTCTTTACTCTATCAAGAAAGTAGAAAATAATTGGAATATTAAAGGAAAGTCTTAACTATTCATTCTACATAATGATAATGTCATTTTCCCCAAATAACTATTTTATAGTTTATGCAAGAGCACAACTTGGCTTAATAACCATTTCATTACACTATATTGTCTAGGATTGGTTAATAGAATAATCGTCTTATATTTTTTTTTTCTAATCATAATTTGAAATGTGGGAATTTTACTTACTTAAATAAACTTGTTTATCTTAAGACTAAAAAAGTACAATTCAACTCAATTAAATTTTAATTATAATTAACTCATATTTTTTTTTAAATATTTAATTAATTGCAAAAAAAGAAAACCGGTGCGAAACTTATAAAATAAAAAAACACTTTTAAGTATTGTTTGTTAGCGAGGATGGGAAAGGATGAGAAGAGAAAATGTAAGGAGGATGAAAAAGAAAAAGGGGAAGAGAAAGAGATTTCTATCTTTGATTAGCACTACACACACCAAAAAAAAAAAAAACCAAGCATAGTCAAAGTCACCATTAAAGCTCTTGAAAGCGCTGGCATAGGTCTATTTTGTTAAGGAAATATTTTATGTAATTAGCTAATCCTTTGACAAAATGCACTTTACTTGTAATTAGGTAGATCTAGGATGTGTTTAAAACTTCAAGAAACATGTTATTCAAGCCAAGTATTAAAGCCATAAAGATTGGACCAAAAAACAAGTGAAGAAAAACTGTTCATGAAAGCTCGATAGAAACAGTATCTATCGAGACTTAATGAAGAAAACTCGACAAAAGCTCGACAGAAGCTGAATTTGTCAAGATCTACGAAATTAGATTTTCCAGATCAGATTTTCAGCTCATTCTAACATATATATGTAGGGTTTCTTTTCTCACAACCCTAGACATAAATAAGACTTATTTTAAAGGCCGTCATACATGGAGAACATATGTAGAAAGTGACCTAGTGCCTTATTCTCTCTACAAGAAGTTACTGTATCTTTTGCGCCTTAGGGTTTTGTAACCAAGTACTTCTTGATCTTCATTGTTGATGAAGTGAAGAACTTTGCAGCCAACAACATCTTCTTCAAGTTGCTGGGAGTTAGTCACATACTAGGAGTGCAAAAGGGTTAGTCACATAATGGGATCCATGCATCATTGGTGGCATTCATATACTAGAGAGTTCAGAGGTTTTGAAGCGGTAAAAGGTTTCTTCTATAAGTTCATCTATGGGGATTGTAGAGTTTAGGGACAAAGATTTTGTACTAGATCTAAAACTTCTCTTTATTATAGTGAATTGCTTTTTGGGAAGGTTTTCCCCCAGGTTTTTTAATGTGAAACTAGTTTGTTTCATTGGTTTTCCTAGGTCATCATATCTTGTCTTATTTACTATTCCGTTGTGCATGATATTAATATGATATTGATGTTCTTGGGTTTAAAACTTGTTAATTCTATCAATCAGGATCTAAATTTCCCAACAAGTGGTATCAGAGTAGGTACACTTTGATTGGACTAATTCCCTGAGTGTGATCCTTGACCCCCGTTGTCATGGATCGTGGACAATCTCTTTTGATTCTTCCTTTATCTGATGGCACTACTTATGCATATTGGAAAGTTCGTATGAAAGTGTTTTTTCAGGCTCTAGGTGAAAAAGTATGGCAAGCTGTTGAAGTTGGCTGGATTAAGCCAAAGGAAGCGCCGGTGGATTGGGATGAAGCAATAATCAAAGTGGCAAATTTCAATAGTAGGGATTTGAATGCTTTGTTTTGTGGGGTGACCAATGAGGAATTCAAGAAAATATCATCCACAGAAGTTGCCAAGGAAGCATGGACCATTCTTGAGACCACCTATGAAGGTACCAAGGCAGTAAAGACTATGAAGCTTCAAAAACTCACTAGTAGTTTTGAAGAAATAAGGATGGAGGAGGATGAGACCTTTCATGAGTTCTATGCTAAACTCAAGGATATTGTGAATTTTGCCTTCAACCTTGGAGAATCTATAACAGAATAAAAAACTGTTAGGAAAATCCTTAAGTCCTTACCTGAAAGATTTCATGCCAAGATCACTGACTTTGACTGAGCTTGTAGGGAATTTTCAAACCTATAAGATGGGATTAGGTAAAATGGGAAAAGGTAGAAAGAGTAGGAACATGGCTCTTAAGGGTATAGAGGAAGAAGTGATGACTCTGAAGATGAAGATGAAGATGAAGATGAGGATGAGGATGAGGATGAGGACTTAACCTTCATAGCTAATGAGATTATCAAGCTTCTCCAATATAAGAAAAAGGATAAGAACAAAGACCCCAAGAAATCTAAAATCTTTTAGGAAGGGCAAGAATGAGAAACTCTTCATCTAGTGCCATGAGTGTAAAGGTTTTAGTCATATGAGGATAGAGTGCCGAAACTACCTTATGAAGGAAAATACCAAGAAGTCAAAATAATATTGAGAGTGACTCTTTGTATGAGTATGTGGATGAATGTGGTCACTTTATGACTTTTGCTGCCACAACCAATAAGGTGATTGTGAAGAGTGCTAGTGACAGTGAGGATTCTTCTAATGATGAAGTACCCAAGAAGTTAACCCTTCTGGAAGCCTATGATAAGCTATGCACTGAATTTATAAAATTTGAAAAGGCTTCTCATCTTTGTAGAAAAAAGCTTAATGAGGTAAAAATTAAAAAAGCTAAATTATTAGTCAAACTAGATGAGACTATAAGGTTAGTTGAGACTCTTGTTGTGGAGAACACCTCATTAGAAGAGAAGGTCAAGAATCTTAAGGTAAATCTTAGTCAAGCTAGAACTCAAATAGAGAGGATGTCTATTGCAAAGCTTGATGAGGTATTGAATGCTCAAAAGCCTAGTTCTGATAAGACTGGCTTAGGATATGTTGTTTCCTCTGGCCCCTCCTCTTCCACAGCTTTTGGATCAAAGACTATCTTTGTGCCCCAATCTGAGAAAGGTGATAAAGGTATGAAATCCATAACTGATTTGTCTAATTCTAAATCCTTTGTTAGACCTCACTCTCGGAAGTCTAGTAGTCCTAAAAATGCTCATGTTTGTCACCACTGTGGTGTTTCTGGACACATTCATCCTAATTGCTTTAAGTTGTATCCTCAAAAGCAAGTGTCCAAACGGTCACAGGTTTCCTCTCAAGGAAAAACACCTTTGTTTGGAGAGTTATTAAAAGTTTTGAGCTTTTTAACTCAATTTCAAGAGAATTATAATTCTTCTATGTCCTTTAGTAAACATACTAGGACATGTGCTTTTTCATCTTCATAGCCAAAGACTCGTGCTGTATGGGTGAGAAAGGAGCCTAAGACTTAATTGTCTTTTCTATTTGTCCTCTACTTTAATTCTTTCTATCTAAAGTAGGACTCTCTTGCTTGATTTCTTATCTATTTTTGGAGTCATGCTTTCATGCATCTACATCTATCTTCATGCTTTCATGTTGTTTGTCTTTTTTTCTTTTTCTTTTTTTTCTTTTTTTTTTTTTTTGTTGTTTAGTCTTTATTTTGTTTGTTTTTCAAAATAAAAAGTGAAAAAAAAATACAAAAACAGTGTGTGTTTGCGTATGTTGGTACTTGTGTACCTTGGATGGCCATTGAAACAAAGTTTTCTAAACTTTGTATCTCTTGTAACTTAGATGAGCATTTCAATGCACAACTAAGCAAGTGAGCTTTGTGGCTCGTGTTTGTGATGGGTACAATTAAGATTGTCTCTTATATCTCATACTCATATCACTCTTTTTGACAGGAAGAACTAGAAAATACTAAGAGAAAGGTATAAATAACCATCTCACCACTAAAGCCCGCCATGCAATCATGTATAACATCTGTGTGCTTCGGCATAATTGGGTATTTCTTTTCTCTCTTATATACCCATGCAAGATATGTTCGAAAAGAAAATATGCAAAGAACAAAAGCAAAAAGATCAAAATGATTTTAATATGATTGCAAGCGTATTTCTAGGAGATGTAAGAGTTATAGGATGTACCTTAAAAGTGATAGTCCCCATCAATCTGTTATGATTGTGTGTGGGTGTATTAGATGTTCTCAAATCTCAAATATTCATAATATGAGACATTTAAGCACTTTTGCTTTGTTTCACACACAACACGCAAATTCTTTGCTACTCTTGATACATGTACAAGTACAATGTGATTTGGCCATCACAAGGGATACATGTGTTAATATATACTTGCTAAACTTTCTTAACTTGTTTTTGAAATGTAAAATTGGATAAACTTGTTTAGTGTGTTTGTGAATCTAGGAATGCTTTGCATCTAGAGTTGAGATGCAGTTTGAGTGCTTAACATGCTACTTGGATGCTTGTTTGAATAGCTTGGTCATTGCATTCATCTCTATGTATTCTTCCCTTCTTGAAAAACCTCTTTTCTTCAAGCTCAATAGCTCCTCGACACATCCTTGACAGATATAATTTCTATCGAGCCTTCATCTTGTGATCTTGGCAGATCCTCGACTGATTCTCGATCCATTGATTTTTCTAGGTTTAGCCTTGATAGCTTCTCGACACCTAGATTGATCCATCGAGCCAAATTTCTATGTTGTCTGTCTACTCTATACATTCTCGACAGATTCTCAATCCATCAAGATTTCTAGGTTTCATCTTGATAGAAGCTCGACAGCTTCTCGATCTGTCAAGACCCTCTTGCATGCATTATTTTTCACATGTTTTGCATTTTTCTCTTGATCATCTTTATGTTTCTCGAGTGAAGTTTTATAGTTTCTTGTACCCTTTGTCAATCATGACAAAAAGGGGGAGTAAATGTGGTTTCTTTTTAAGATTCTACATGTTAGGGGGAGAAATACATGGCTTTGTAAGGGGGAGTTGTGTTTCATCTTGTTAGGGGGAGTGTTTACCTCCTTGTTGTTTTAGGAGCTTCTTTTAGCTTCTTATACACCGGTCTTGTGACCATTTTTACATACATTATGCTTATCTTCAATATATATGATGTATGTCTTCTTCACCTATCTTTACATGTGTTGTTTCTTCTCTATCTTTATACGCATGTTTCTTTATGTACGCAATCTTTATTTATGTTTCACACATGATGCCTTGATGAGTTTTGTTTAAGTGTTTCAGAAAGACAGCTTGTGAAAGTCTATCTTGCTATGAACTCTCTTTTTACAAAGTTTTTCAAGAGTTTGTAGTAGGGATAGATTTATTTTGTAATACAACAAGTGGTTATGAGTTTAGTGATTCAAGACTTCTCTCATGATTATTTGTTTCATTGTGGTTTCGTCATGGATTGCCAAAAGGGGAGATTGTTAAGGACATATTTTATGTAATTGGCTAATCCTTTGATAAAATGCACTTTACTTGTAATTGGGTAGATCTAGGATAGGTTTAGTACTTCAAGAAATATGTTATTCAAGCCAAGTATTAAAGCCATGAAAATTGGACCAAGAAACAAATGAAGAAAAGTCGTTCATTAAAACTCGACAGATACCTCGACAGAAAAAGTATCTATCGAGGCTTAATAAAGAAATCTCGATAAAAGCTTGACAGAAGCTGAATCTGTCGAGATCTACAAAATCTGATTTTTGGCTCATGCTGACATATATGTGTAGGGTTTCTTTTCTCATAACCCTAGACATATATAAGGCTTATTTTAAAGGCCGTCATACATGCTGAACATATGTAGAAAGTGACCTAGTATTTTATTCTCTTTGTAAGAAGTTATTGCGTCTTTTGCACCTTAGGGTTTTATAACCAAGTACTTCTTGATCTTCATTGTTGATGAAGTGAAGAACTTTGCAGCCAACAACATCTTCTTCAAGTTGTTGGGAGTTAGTCACATACTGAGATTCGTGCAAAGGAGTTAGTCACGTACTGGGATCTGTGCATCATTGGTGGCGTTCATATACTAGAAAGTTTAGAGGTTCTGAAGCGGTAGAAGGTTTCTACTGTAAGTTCATCTATGGGGATTGTAAAGTCTAGGGACAAAGGTTTTGTACTAGATCTGAAACTTCTCTTTACTATAGTGAATTGCTTTTCGGGAAGATTTCCCCCCAGGTTTTTTACTGTGAAACTAGTTTGTTTCATTAGTTTTCCTAGGTCATCATATCTTATCTTATTTACTATTCTACTGTGCATGATATTGACATGATATTAATGTTTGTTTGTTTTAACGAGGTTTATTTATAATAAATCTAATTAACAACTTGGGTTTAAAACTTATTAATTCTATCAACCGGGGTCTAAATTTCCCAACACATTCACTACAAAAAAAAAAAAAAAAAATGTCCTATAGCAGCACTTTTAGTAACTGCTACTACACACCAAGGCTTATAGCGGCACTTTTCTAAATGGCACAATAGGTATGGTCAATACCAGTAATTTCGAGGTCTAAAGTATCAGTTCTATTGTGCACCATAACAGGCCTGAATTCCAAAACAAGGTTTAAAAAGCTAGGACATATTACGGTGGTTTGAAACCTCTGTAATAGATAAAAATTCTAAAACAGTTTTTTTTTTTTTTTTTTAAAAAAAAAAAAAAAAAAAAGATAGGACCTATTACGGCAGTTTTGAACCGTCGCAATAGTTACATGCATTTGAAATACTTATTTCTTCGATTTGAACTGCCGCAATAGGTACATCAATTGAAATACCTAATACATCGGTTTGAAACTGCAGCAATAGGTTTAAATTCTAAAACACAGTTAAAAGAAGACAGAACCTATTACGGCAATTTGAAACTACCACAATATGTCTGTCGGCGCAACGCTTTTTGGAGGGGGCAGTATGCCTCGGCCGAGTGGACTGGGGCAGAGAAAAAAAAATGGAGTTGCCACCTAGTTTTATGGCTTAGGAACCATGTATATAGCGCATTTATGTGAAATGACTGATCTTACTACCAAAGTATGGGTTTAGAGTTTAGGTACGACTTGGGAAGGTGGTAGGTACTGAAGACTGCCTGACTCATGGGTCAGCTTCCACTCATTGTGTCTTACGTCTTAATCTCATTAAAGGCATGTGTAGTATTGCATCTTAAACTCACACACACACTAACATACATCTAAGTATACAACATGACATCTTCATCCCAAACCCTAGCATACAACTATCATGGCATTGCACATCACATATCTCATTTAAGCTAGCAAACAAACAAACACCCAAGGGCAGAAACATAGACGTGGCAGCAAGATATTAACATCAAATATATCCAAGCATCTAAGCATAGTATCAAAGCATCAAACAATCATGTTCACCATATTCATCAAACCTAAACAATATCATATCCCAATCAAATGCATGTACATGTGAATCCATGCCTTACCTCATTGCATCATAACATTTATACATCAATTCATGATCATGTGAATGTATGTTCATGGTATATCAATGATTTAATTGAAAGGTAACCCTAATCTAACTTCTGAAGAATAAACAAACACTTAAAAATAGAGAAACAAAGGATTGAGAAGCATAAAACAAGGCAAGATAGAAGTATATTGCATAAACAGAATAAAGAAACAGAAGTAGAAAAGTTTGAATTAGGGTTCTGGGCTTGAGTACGCATACACATACATAGGGCCTACGTATGCAGCCCAATTGTATGCATACACATACTTCGAGTATGCATGTGCATGTAGAGATCATGCATACGCATACACACCCAGAAAAGCAAAGCAGAAAAACAAAGCAAAAACTTAAAATGATAAACCTAACAACTTAACATGCTAAAATAACCATAAAGCAAAGGGAAACTAAACTAAACAGGCATATTATAACATAATAAAAGAAAGAAAAGCAAAGAAAATAGAAATTATAATGAGAAAAGAAGAGAAGAAGGTTTAGAATATATACATCAAACAAAAAGCTTCTTAGCTTGATTTTGATAGTTCTCGTTAGTCAAATCTATTCATAACCAAACAAAATTGATTAGCAAACTTCAAAACTCAAAGATCAAGACCACAAAAGGTCCCAATTAAAAGAAAATTGACTTGAGGATGTTTTGTAAAAAACTCCCTTTTTGATTTACTATTTCTAGTGAATATTAGGTTTTCCCTTAGGATTTTCTATGTGTTTGGACAAGGTACCATGTATGGCTTTTTATGTTAAGAAAATGGGAGTTTGGAACGGCTCCTAGATGATGTGGGATTCATTCCAAACCTTAGCTTTAATGCAGAAAACCTTCCTTTCATAGTTTCTAGAACCCTAGCATGTGTACACATGCCCGTGTATGTGTACGCATGCATGAAGCTTGCGTACATGGATCTGGAGCATGTATATGCATATGCGTTTCTGTGGCCTTCTTTTCCAAAAATAGATTCGTTTAGCTCATCAAAGAGTTATATCTTTCATAAAAACCTTCCTTAAGTCAAATTAAGTCTAATTGGGCCTAAACCAACCTTGGGCTTTAGAGTTTTACCATAATTGGGAAACGGGGACCCGAGTCGTAAGGGGTATAAAATGTGGTGTGTAAAGATGCCCCTTTTTTTTATTTGTGAGCTCTGCTGATGGAATCAAAAGAATAAGAGACAAAAAATTTTGTTTTAACCTACGGCTCAGGTCCAACCCACGTACACGGCACACAACATATATACATGGGGCATGGTGCAACTCTACAGAGTTGCGTGGGACTTTTATGTCTAAATTCCTACCTTTGTTGCTCGGGAAATGAGCAATGATAGGTTCACTATCCCAAAACTTGTTTTGCCAATTGCAAGCAAAAGGCTAGTGACTCACTATCCTAGAGTCATTAAAAAGAAAAACAAACATAGCCAATAGCCACAACCATCAACCAAACAAACATGGAACTCTTACGAGATTAAAAGGATACTTATATGTGGTGTCCATCTAGGGCTCTGACCCCAAACTTCTCCGGGTGGTTTGCGCCTTTTGTCTTCCATCTCTATCTCTACTTGTTTTGGAGAGGCTCTTTCCTCGAGGTGACCTTGGTTTCTACCTCTTCTAATGTGCCTACATATTCAATTCCCTTGGGATATGTGCACAAATTTTGGCTTGCATAGGCTCTGTGCCTGCATTTTCAAATCTCGGAGGATGTGTGCACAAATTCTATAATTTCTCTTCTGACTCATATGGGATATATGCCTGCATATTCAATTCCTGGAGGTTATGTGCACAAGTTATGTATTCTTTTCTTCTGACTGGTATAGTATCCATGCCAGCATATTCAATTCTTGAAGGATATATGCACAAGTTCTTGGTTTTTTGACTTACCGGGAAGTCCTTGGTGAAAGATCCACTAGGGAGAATGATTTGCTAAGGAGTGTATTGGTGACCCACAGAGCCTTTTTGGTAATTTTGACCTACGAGTAAGTCATTGATGGTGTAGTGTGCTGGTGATAAAATAACTCGCTAAGGAGTTTGCTAGTGACTTTGACCTACGAGGAAGTCTTTGATAGGGTGTAGTCTACTGGGGAAAAATCTTCTTCTTATTTTTCATGACTCACTGGGAACTTGTGTTGATTCCACTCACGAGGGGATTTTATCAACTCCATAGGGCAATTTTCTTCACAACTCTTTAGGGGGTTGCCTTTGTGCCTTAGACCCGCGAGAGAGTCCTTTCATGACACTGTACTTTACTAGGGATTTCGTTGATGGTTTTAACTCACGAGGGAGTTTCTTTACCAATTTCTGATCCATTAAGGGATGCTATTGTTGCTTCCAATCCATTGGGGGATGTTTTTGGGGTCCTTGTGTTTTTTACCTAAACGAGGGTATTTTTGAATTTTCAAGTGTATTCTTGAATTTTCTTTTGCACTTTTGTACCTTCCAGGAACCCATTGGGGATATTTAATTTAATTTAATTTTTTTTACTAAACTACAAGTAGTTTAGTGGGTGGGCCTAAATTACATGTAGTTTAGCCACTAGATGCATTCCCGCCTCTTCAAATTTTTCCAATAGCTACCAACCGTTTCTTTTTCTTCTTATTCCTCTTCACCTTTTTTCACCCTTTCATTTTCTCTCTACCTCTTCAACTTCCACATTTCCTCTCTACAAATACTTTCTGCCTCTCTCTCATTTCTGCACTGTGACCTTTCCCTCTCACAATCTCTCATCCACAACTCTCTTTCTCTCCCAAACTCTTTCATCTCCATAGCTCCCAAGTCCCAGAAAAGTTCCTACGTGTTTCTGGCGATGTGTTCAACCTCACCCGCTGGAATGGGGCTGTGAGGCTGAATAAGCCTCCCTCGTTGACCCACAGGATCATGCAAAATCAAAGAATGCAAGGATCAGATTGGTAAGTTTTTCAAGTTTTTCTCATTTTTTAGTTTCGTTTAGATCTTCCATTTTAATATGTTTTTGAACATATAAATGCTTGGGTTTTGCTGTGGGATGGGTCTAGATGAAAACCTGACACTTTTGGAGGGGTAGGAACATGTTTAGGATGATTTTTGATCAAAATGTGGTTGAAAATGTCGAAGAACACTTCTCTGTCTGTGCTCATGCATACGCAGGTATCGGCTTGCATATGCAGCTTGCATCCATGCATATGCGTACATTACTTATACACACATAGGTTATCTTCATGCGTGCACATTCATGTTCTTCAGTTTACACAGACACATGATCCAACCTTCGTACTTGTGTGAATCCCTACGTATGTAGACGCAAGCCTGTGTGCAAATGCTAGCACCCCAAAAACCCTATTTTACCTGTTTTAACTCCTTTTCAACTTATTTTCTCATTCGATTGTCATTTTAATGCTCTATTTTCATCTTTTTACAGGCCTTGCCCACTTTCTCATGTAGAGGTAGCACCAACCATGTTGCTTCATGGTACTGAATCATGACCGAGGAGACCAAGGACTACATACATGTTGTGGGCTTTAAGCCCATCATCTGCTTATTGCCAGAGACCTTTGCTAGTGCCATTTTGGTATAGTGCTTGGCTAAAAGGTGGTGGGACACTACCCACACCTTTCACATTGCTGACCAGGAGATAACGGTGACTTCCTATGACTTTCACTAGATGATCTGCCTTAGGTGCGATAGGACGCTCATCAACTTAGGGGTGCTTCGGGTGTGCAACTGGGCATTGATTTGCTTGGGAGGAGGTACTTGATGGATACGATTTGTTATGATGAAATTGAGATGGATTATAGGCCTCACCCTCAGGTGACTCATAATGACTGTGGCCGAATGGCTAAGGCCTTTTTGTTGTATATCCTGGGTGCGTATCTCTTTGCCAATGCGGGGCAAACGGTGTCTGTGAGGTGGCTATCCCTTTTTTGAGATTTCGAGGAGGCTCGAAAGGCCAACTAGGACTAGGCATGTCTTGGTTACCTATACTCATCTTTAGACACACTCAGTAAAAAGACTCTACATCAGCTGGTAGGGCCTTGGAAGCTCCTTGTGGTTGGTTCTCTCATCCTAACTTACAATGTATATGTTTTCCATTCTTGTAATTATGTTCATCCACATGTCATCTATGCTTAAAAACTGTGCTTCACACTTTTGCAAACTGTACACATATCTGTATCTTGCAAACTATACCCATTCATCTTGCAGACTGTCATCTTGCAAATTGTGTTTTCACTTTTCAGCGTAGGGCCATAAAGTACAGTCTTATTGCTCGTGGAGTGGAGGTGGATCTAAGGAGTTTCTCTTCAGTTAGGAATCACTTTGACAGACATTCTTCTGAGGAGGTAAGTCAAACATCCATTATCTTTTGTTACTTTCTCTTGCATGTTCTTAGGACTTTCCTTCTAACCCTATGCGTGGTCACAGGTCATTTAGAGTTTGTGGGCAGGCGCTTCTACTGTTGCGGACCCAAACTTGGAGGATGCCACCATCATCACTTTTGATATCATCTAGCCTTTCGAGGGTGCCGATTTGACGGTTATTTATTTAGCAGAGAGGGTACGTTGCCAATTGGTGGATGAGAAAGTACAGTAGGTCTCGTTGCATCCTCTACAATTCATGCTTGCCCCGCTTTCCATGATAAATGCTGAGTACTAGCTATGAAGGGCTGGTATCCCTTATGATGAGGTCTCATGGATGACATGGAGTATGATGAGTTTAGTGAGACTCGTCTCATGCCCATTTCATTTAGTAGGTATGCATCTTTTTCTCTCCATTTACCTTCATTCTTCTTTTCTTGTATTTCTGCACATAGTGATATCCAAACGCGATGCTTATATCAGGCTGACCTTGCTGTTGGTGATCCTATTGACCAGAGAGGGTATGCTGCCAGTTAGTGGATGAGAAAGTACCATAGTTTTCACTGGATCCTCTACAGCTCATGCTTGCCCCGCTTTCCATGATAGATGCCGAGTACTAGCTATGAAAGGCCAGTATCCCTTATGATGAGCGTCTCATGGATGACATGGAGTATGACGAGTTTAGTGAAACTTGTCTCATGCCCGCATTCATTCAGGAGGTATGCATCTTTTTCTCTCCATTTACCTTCATTCTTCTTTTCTTGTATTTCTGCACATAGTGACATCCAAACGCGATGCTTATATCAGGCTAACCTTGCTGTTGGTGGTCCTATTGACCAGAGAGGGTATGTTACCAGTTGGTGGATGAGAAAGTACCATAGTTCTCATTGGATCTTCTACAGTTCATGCTTGCCCCGCTTTCCATGATAGATGCCGAGGACTAGCTATGAAGGGCCGGTATCCCTTATGATGAGCGTCTCACGGATGACATGGATATAACGAGCTTAGTGAGACTCGTCTCATTCCTACCTTCATTCAAGAAGTACGCATCTTTTTCTCTCCATTTTCCTTCATTCTTCTTTTCTTGTATTTTTGCACATAGTGATATCCAAATGCGATACTTATATCAGGCTAACCTTGCTGCTGGTGGTCCTATTGACCCTCCCCATTTACCCTAGTCAATCTATTCCTATAGTCCTGACGGCTTCGCTCGAGAGCGTGTAGTGGGACGTAACACAAACGTCATGGGCTACCATTTTCTTGAGGGTACATGAGCGGTGAGTCTTTTTTCATTCTTGTCTTGTCTTTTCTTTTCTTGCTTCTCCTAACACTTGTCCTCACACTGTCTTATTTTCAAATTCAGCCCACTATACAGGAGCATGAAGAACTTTTTTGGCTTGCTGGGAACCTCAAGCTGGAGGTGATTGAGTATTCCAGACAGATTTATGGTCCTAGAGGATTTACCTACCCGGTTGGTGGTGATAATGATGATGATGATAGTGATGGTGGTGGTGGCGGTTCAAAGACCACTCCTAGCTATCAGTCGAGGAAAAGGCGCCACCAATGATGACCTTGCAGCTCAGACACATAGACACAGACACATAAACATATTTTTCTTTTTCTTTTCTTTTTTATTTAGCATGTATTTCTGCCATCTGGATTTTATTTAAGACAATGGGTTGTATTTGAGAACATCGTCTTTTATTTTTGCTTTTACTTGGGGACATGTACTTAATTTACAACTCCTGGGGATAATTGTATGCAACTTTATTTTCCTTGGTCCTTGATTCTTGAAATCTGAGCTTGATTGTGCCTTGAGTAGTCCTTTAGGTCGTGGGAGTCATGAGAGAAGCCTTGATGAAGGAATCACACTCCAAATAGGAAAAGGAAGTCGGCTCTGCCTTCTTCCATGCATGCGTGTACACGGGATTGCATACGCAGGTGTTGAACATGCGTACACATGCCGCGAGATAGAAAATCCTAGCCGCCTCTTTTAAGTATAAAATAGCTGTTGGGGGCCTCAAAACCCTTACAAAATGTGTTCTAAGCTTAGAAAACACCTCTTAAGGCTTCCTAATGGTAAAATTCACTCTTTTAGCAATTTTAAACATGGAATAAGAACCTTGGCCCTAGTTACAAGGATGCTCTCACCCCTCTCAATCTTTCTTGCATCTTTCCCTACCATCAAATCAAAGTAGATGAACCTCTTCTTCGTGCTGCTGTTGAATTTTGGATCCCTACTCGACTTGTCTTCCAATTCAATGGTGTGGACTTATGCCTTACTCTTGAAGATATTAGTGCAATCATAGGTGAACCTAATGTTAATTCCCTTATTCTCCCTACCACTGATGAGGATTTTTCTATCATGGCCCAGCAACTATTAGGGATTTCTCTTAGCATGGCTCAAAAGTGGTGCATGCTTAACAAGTTGAACATCCATAAGGTTTTTACGTACTTCTTTCAGCGCAATGTTCCCATGGTCGAGGCGCAATGCTCCCACTATCTCAATACCTTCTATCTATGACTTTTTGCGAGGTATTTCTTGGTGCATGAGACACCTTGTGTGGATCAAAGGATGCTTTTGGTGATCATCAATCTAGAGGGAGGAAGTCTCGTGGGCATGATCTTGGCCGAGACTCTCAACAGCTTGGATATTGTTGATAGAGGGGAAGTAACTTTCTTTGCAAGGAGTCCTCTCCTCCTTTAGGTATGATCGCTAACTTTTGCCAAGGTTCTAAACCTAGCGGGATTCCTCTAACTTTTGCATAGATTGCCTTGCGATTTTCAACCCATTAAGGCTCCTTATATCGACTCTGCATTCATTATTTTTCTCTCTTTCTTTTATCTCTCCTTTTTTCACTCAACACTTATGCTTTCTTTTTCTCTCATTCCTTATCTTCTTCTTTTTCAGATATGGTTGTTTGAGAGGCTTCAATTGCTTCAACCTCCCTCTGTCCCTCTTATTCAATATCTTCCAAAGCATTATCGTGACCATAAGCTCAAAGATAGGGAGATGGATCCTGATGAGTTCACTGAGTTCCTGAGACATCTCTCCCCTTCAAGGATTCAATGGGTGGTAAAATGATGGCGCATCATCGGCATGGTTAATCATGTCTTCAAGGACAATTGTGTTCCTTTGATTGGGCTTTGTCATTATTCTTACTACTCCATAGGCCGCATTGCAAGGCAATTTGATGATCGCCAAGGAGTTCCAAATGATGATGGTGTCTTTCACATTTCAGTCTTCACTAAGAAGGTCTTGGGTAGAATCCGTGAGACTTGGCTGAAGAGGATGGTGGCTAAGGACATCCAATTCCCTTGGTTTCTTCATCCTACCTTGGGTTACAAGGCTTGGCTAACTGCTGACATAAGGTCAATTCGTATGGAAGAGGGATTATCAGAAGTCCAACAAAAGGAAAAGGACCAACTGACTACCTTGATATACCCCAAATTTTACTTTTCTGCACTTTATGATTCTCATGTCTTTTCTTTTGAATTTAATAAAGGATTGGAATGTTCCAAATCTCCTATGGAAACAATTTATTATCTTTTAATTTGAGCAATAAAAGAATCAACCATTTTATTATCTTTGCTTATTGTCTTTATTTTTTTTCTTTCTTTATTTTTTTCATTTTTCTGTGCCATGTAACTTTTGCCCATGACGTCCTTGTGAGAATTTCTACCATGCCCATGGTCATTTTCCCTATCTTTTACCTTAATTGCCCTTTCAGGTTTTCAACCTAACGGGGTTCTTTGCCTTAATTTTTGCCTAGGCTACCTTTTCGGGTTTTCAACCTAGCAAGCTTTTTTCTTTCTTTTCAAATGTTATACTTCCGGAGCCTATCCCTGTTGATTGGGTGAAGTATCTCTTCCCCATCCAAATCTGTGATTCTCGTAGCACCTCCTGACATGATCTTCTTGATAATAAAAGGCCTAGACCATCTTAGCCTCATCTTTCCTCTCGGATCAATAATCTCGTCCCTAAGCACCTTTAGGACTAGGTCTACTTCTTTAAGTTTCTAGGTTTCACCTTTTTGTTAAATGCTCTAGCAATCCTCTTTTGATAACCTTGTGCATGGTTTTGTGCTCTAGCTCTTCTCTCATCTATCAAAGTCAACTATTCATATCTTTCTTTTATCCAATCCTCCAATAGGATTTTGGTTTCTATCAACACCCTCAAAGATTGTATGTCTACTTCAATGGGAAGCACCGCTTCACTCCCATAAACCAAAGAGTAGGGGGTTGCCCCAATCAATGCATAAATAGAAATTTTGTAACCCCATAAGGCAAATGGAAATTTCGCGCCCCAATCCTTGTATGTCACTACCATCTTGGCTAGTACATTTTTTATGTTCTTATTGGCTGCTTCTACAGCTCCGTTAGCTTATGGTAGGTATGGTGAAGACTTGTGATGCTTAATTTTGTACAACTCCATGATCTTTCGAAATTCCCCCTCAAAATGGGAGCCATTATCTGAGATGATTTATTGCGGTACTCCAAATCGGCAAATGATGTTATTCTCTATGAATCGAGCCATATGCTTGGCTTTAAGCATATAGTAAGAGGCTACCTCTACCCACTTAGTAAAATAGTTGATTGCCACTAGGATGTACTCATGCCCATTTAAAGCCTTAGGGTATATCCTTCCAATCACATCTATGCCCCAGACTGAGAAAGGCCAAGGAGAGGTCATGCTGTATAGCTCACTAGGTAGCACATGATTCAAGTTTGCATGTGTTTGACAATCGTGCCAAATCTTCACAAAATCCACACAATCAGTTTCCATTGTATTCCAATAATACCTTATCCTTAGAACCTTCTTTCCTAATATTCTCCCATTAATGTGAGGACCACAAATTCCTTAATAGACTTCTTCCATGAGTCTTTTAGCTTCTTCTTTCTTTAAGCTTTGAAGGTGTATACCATCATGAGATCTCCTATAGAGCTGACCTCCATATAGGATGTATTGCTTTGCCATCATCCTAATCGAATGACATTCTCTCTTTTCGACATCGTCAGGATATGCCCCTAATTCCAGGAATTTTGTGATGTCATAATACCAAGGAACTCCTTCTTCTTCTATAGCCATGACTGAAGACTCTGTCCCCCCCCCCCCTTCCTTGTGTTCAATCTCTAAAGGTTGTGTTCATACTCCCTTGGGTATTTCAACCATGGAGGCTAAGGTTGCCAAGGCATCTGCAAATTGATTTTGAGCTCTAGGGATGATAGTATATTCAATCTTATCGAAGGTTTTGGTTAAATTCTCCAAATATTGCTGATAAGGTTTCAAGTGCTTTTCCTTCACCTTTCATAATTTTTGTGCTTCAAATCTCCAAAGGCTTCTGCCTCTTTTACCCCTAACTCTTGAAGAGCTTCCATTCCAGCAATACAAGCCTCATATCATATTGTTGGTTTCCTCGAAGTTCAACTTGACTGCCAAAGGTACATGAGATCCATTGGGGATGATCAAAAGTACTCCTATTCCATTCCCATATTGGTTTACGGCTCCATCGAAATACATCTTCCATGCCCCTAGTTCGATGTTTAAAATATCCTCATTTAGAAAATGCTTTTTACCATCCTTTCCTTCGATGGGATTCTCGGCACAAAATCTAAAACTACGCTTCCTTTTATAGTTTTTCTTGCCACATACTTCAAATCAAATTCTGCCAATAGGATCAACCATCTCCACAACCTTCCACTTAAGGCAAGCTTCTCAAATAGATACTTTAATAGGTCCATTCTAGATATTATCCATACTTGGAAAGGTAGGATGATGATCTCAACTTCTGTACGACCCATACGAGAGCAAAGCATGACTCTTCTATGGGTGTATATCTAATCTCATAATCATGGAATCTCTTAATTAGGTAGTAAATGGCTCTCTTATTCTTATCATCCTCTTATGCAAGCATACTTCTCATCGCATCTCTTATGATAGAGAGGTAGAGTAGTAACGGTTGTCCATGCTTCGGGGGGACTAGGATAGACAAATGGAGAAGGTATTCTTTAATGAGCCCAAAGGCTTTCTGGCACTCATTGTTCCATGCTTGGGGTTCATTCTTCCTCAAAAGCTTAAAGATCGACTCACAAGTGGAGGTGAGCTTGGCAATAAATCGGCTGATGTATTATAACCGTCCTAAGAATCCTCTTATCTCTTTCTCACTCTTGGGTGGAGGCATATCCAATATGGCCTTGATTTTTGATGGGTTAACTTCTATTCCCAGCAGCTACTCCAAAGGTACATTTCTATGGATTCAACCTCAATCTATACTCCTTAATCCTTTTAAAGAACTTCCTCAAATTGACTATACGGTCTTCTCTATCTTTGGATTATGATCATGTCATTAACATATACCTCAACCTCATTGTGCATCATGTCATGTAACAAAGTTGTAGGCATTCTTTGGTAAGCTGCACCCGTATTCTTGAGCCTAAATGGCATCATGGTGTAGCAATAGATTCCCCATTCTATGGTGAAGGTAGTCTTAGTCAAGTCTTTAGGAGCCATCTTGATTTGGTTATATCTTGAAAATCCATCCATAAAAGACATCAAAGCACTACTGGCGGTATTATCCATTAAGACATCTATATAAGGGAGGGAAAAGTCGTCCTTAGGGCAAGCCTTGTTTAGGTCTCTAAAGTCCACACACATCCTTACCTTTCCATCCTTTTTGGGTACGGGCACGACATTGGCTAATCACTTAGCTTGGTGCATGGGTTTGATGAACCCTACTTTCAGTTGTTTTGTGACTTCTTCCTTGATCTTAAGGAGCCATTCGGTTCACATATGTCTCAACTTTTGCTTAACGGGTACCATGTGAGCATAAGTATCAATGTGGTGTTGGGCTATCTTAAGATTAATGCCAGGAATATCTTCATAGGACCATGCAAACACTTCTTGGAATTCTGTGCAAAGCTCTTTGAGATCTTTTCTTTCTTTTTCATTTAGGGTTGAGCCAATTTTAATTAAGTGTGGATTCTCATCATTGCCCAAATTGAGAGTTTCAAAAGTTGGTTCCATAGGTTCAAATTTCTTTTCCAATTGTTTATTAATTTCTTTTTCAAATTCATTAGAATCATTTAAGTGCATAATTTCAATATTATGAGACACATCAAAGTAAGCCAAATCAGAATTCATCTTATTAAAAAGTACATCTGAACTTGCATTACAAAATTTCTTTCCCATATTCTTAGAAAACCCAACCTAAGTCCAATTATTAAGTTGCCCCACAGCAGGCCTAATAAAGGCAGAAGTGATAGGGCAAAATGAATTGACCCCTTGCAAATTAATTAATTACCCAAATTAATTAATTAGTCAAATTACATGCAATGGTGTGGTAGCACAAACAAATCACCAAATAATTAAATACAGCAAAAAATAAATTTGACACAAGTGATTTGTTTATGAAAGGCAAAAACCACCAAGGCAAAACCCCATCGGGTGAATTTAAAGTCACCACTCCCGAGAATCCACTACTATCAATCATAAGTGGTTACAAGTATAAAAAATCTTACCAAACCCTTTGGCCTATCCCAAAATACCAACCTACAGTTGAACCTTTACCCCAATACCCAATTGGACTTGTATTGTAGTGGCAATCTCTCTGTTCAATGCACGAATCCCAAGACGTGATTAACCAATGATGCACGGATCCCAGTACATGACTAACTCACCAACTTGAAAAAGATTGTTGGTTGCAAAGTTCTTCAGTTCATCAACAATGAAGATTAGGAAGAATAATAAACTAGGCCACTTTTTGCATTTGGTCACTCAATCTCTTGTGATGGCCTTTAAAATAATCCTTATATGTGTCTAGGGTTGTGAGAAAAGAAACTCTACACAAATACATAAGCATTGGCTGAAAATCATATTTGGAATTTCTGATTTCGTAATTCTCAACAAAAGTCTTTCTGCCAAGATTGCTGTCGAGCTTTAATGAACAGCTCTTCTTCACTTGTTTCTTGGTCAGATCTTCATGGTTTTAACACTTGACTTGAGTAACATGTTTCTTGAACTCTTAAACCAAACCTAGATCTACCCAATTACAAGTAAAGTGCATTTTGTCAAAGGATTAGCCAATTACATAAAATATGTCCCTAACAATCTCCCTCTTTGGTAATCTATGATAAAACCATAACAAAACAAATAATCATGAGAGAAGTCTTAAATCACTAAACTCATAACCACTTGTTGGATTACATAATAAATCTATCCCTACTACAAACTCTGGAAAAACTTTGCAAGAAAGGAGTTCACGGCATGATAGACTTTCACAACCTGTCTTTCTAAAACATTTAAACAAAACTCATCAATGAATCATGTGTGAAACAAAAATAAAGATTGCATACATAAAAAAACATGTGTATAAAGAGAGAAAAGAAACAAAACATGTAGAGTAGGTGAAGTAAAACATACATCATCATCACATATATAAAAAGAAAGTACAATGTATGTAAATAAATGGTCACAAGACCGGTGTACAAGAGGTTAATATAAAAAGAAGAAAATAAAAGTACATGTAAACCTCACTACATCCCTCAAAAATATATACACACTCCCCCTAACAAAAATATCCTATACTAACTCTCCCCTTAAGTACAAGACTTTTAAAACCAAAACTACTCCCCCTTTTTGTCACGAATGACAAAGGGCAAGTCACTTAGAGGTCGTCATCTCGTCATCACCGGAAGAGCTAGCATCATCATCATCAACATCATCACCCTCATCAGCCGAGGCCTTTGGAGAAGGAGAGGGAGGAGCAAAGCTAGCTATGCGAGCTTGTCTGTGGGCAATGCGACCGACTCGGGTATTCATCTGACACATCTCATCTATGAGATAGTCAAGACAACCACCAAAGTTAGCCTCCATCCGCTAAAGCTGCGCCACAAGCCTCTAGGGTCACTCCACCAACCGGGGAAAGATAAGGAGCCAAGGAAGATGGAACAGCAAAAGCTGTAGGATTAGTGGTCTCCACTCGTGGCCACTTCGGTTGAAGTTGGGCCTTGCTCCGCTAGACAAAACAAGCACATATGGCACTCATGATGGTGAAGAGAGGAGATAGAGGAATGGGAATGTGAAAATGTTGAAGGATCTGCATGATAGCCGAAGGAAAGATGTTCTTATCATGAGTACCGGCATCCTGATACACATCTATGATAGATGTGATGAGGTGAGAGGGAAAGTCAATGGAAAGATCCTCCATCAAGGAAAGAAAAAAAGAGAGCACAAGGCTCAATGATGGAGTTATAGTGAGACAAAGGAGTGAGAGTGAATGTCATCACCATGTTATGGAATCTCGGGCCTTTGGCAAAGCCCAAGCATGGGGTATTTAGCTTACCACCCCATATAGAAAGAGTCTCACAAAAGTGAGAGATAAGTTTGTCTCTAGACACAGTCTGTAGACGATCATAGCCAGGGTAGTCAGGATGTGCTACCCTAGGAATGTGTAGTACCTCGAATATAAGATCCGGAGTAACTACGATACGTGTATCGTAGAATATGGTAACAAAACGAGGCACAGAGGTATCGATGTCGTATGAACACGACTAGACACCTCTCGAGTTTCCCACAAAGGGACTTCCATCCCCGAGTCCAAATAACTTCGGGTAGTGCAGTGTCGGAGAAGTCCGACAGAATGACCTGGCGTTCTGGATGAACGCCACAATTTTAGAAGTTCTCAAAGAAGTCCGTCTTGGCCTTCTCATCACGGAACCGAATATGAGAGGGAACAAGAGGATCAGAAGAGGATGACCCGAAATCATGAAGAGGGTTCCAAGCTGAAGTTGATTTTCTCTGTTTGGGTGCCATAACACAATCTATCCGAGAGAGAGAAAGAGAAAAAGAGAGAGAGACAAGTTCAAAATAGGAAAGAGAAGAAAGAACATATGCATGAAAAATGCATGAACATGTGACGTGGAAAAATGAAAGCATCATGGGTAAAACCCAATCCAAACCTCTCAGCACTCATAACAATAATCAAGCACACATATCTAATATGCATGAAACATTGTTATAATGCAATGAGAATGCAATGCATGATCATATATCAACAATTTCACAAAACCCAACCAAAAAATTTCATGAAAAACTCAAAAACCCCAAAATTTTTGAAAAACCCCAAAACCTAGGTCTAAATGCATGAAATGTATGAGAAAGAGAAGATGTAGAGGTCATACCATAAGAATGAGGCTTGAACTAGGCCGAAAACTTGATTGGAGAGAAGATTTGAGTAAGGGAGAGAAAATTGGATCGAGAGAGAGAGATTTCTGTCGAGAGATATGACAGAAAGTGAAATCTGAATCGTGCCTCAACTATATATAGAAAATGAATCTCAATGGATTGAGGTTTTTATCGAGAATCTGTCGAACACTAAATCTTGACAGAAATGAATCTGTTGAGGTGCTATCAAGGATCTGTCGACAGCAAAAGAGTGATCTCGATGGATCGAGGATTTGTCGAGAAGCTATTGGTCAAATAGAATGCTTAGAAATTTGGCTTGATGGATCGAAGAAGCTGTCGAGAATCTATTGAGAAGAAACTCAGAAATCTCAATGGATTGAGAATCTGTCAAGATTTATCGAGAAAAAAGAAAGAAGGCTCGATAGAAAGAGAATCTGTCGAGGATCTATCGAGAAGTTGTCGAGCTTGAAGAAATGGAGTTTTTCAAGGAGGAAAAACATAAAGAGATGAATGCAACAAGCAAGCTACTCAACCAAAGATCCAATCAACATGTTATGCTCTCAAGACATCTCTTAACATATAAGCATAGCATCCATAGATCCAAAAGCGCGCACACACACTAAACGAGTCTAACTAATTTTATATTTCAAAAACAAGTTAAGACAATTTAGTAAGCATATACTAACACATGTATTCCTTGTGATGGCCAAATCACATTGTACCTGCACATGTATCAAAAGTAGCAAAAAATTTTGTGTGTTGTGTGTGAAACATAGCAAGAGTGCATAAGGTTCTCATATTATGATGATTTGAGATATGAGAAAATCTAATACACTCACACACAATCATAAGAGTTTGATGGGTCTATCACCTTTGAGGTACATCATATAACTCCCACATCTCCTAGAAACACGCTTACAACCATTTTTAAAAGCATTTTGATTCTTTTTGCTTTTATATTCTTTGCATATTTTCTTTTTGAACATATCATGCATGGGCATATAAGAGAGAGAAGAAAATACCCAATTATGTAAGTCAAAACATCACAATTTTGCTATGCCAAAGCACACAGATGTTATACATGATTCGCGTGCTTTAGTGGTGAGATGGTTATTTATGCCTTTCTCTTAGGATTTTCTAGCCCTTCCTGTCAAAAAGAGTGATATACGTATTGAGTATAAAAGATTACTTAATCATACTCATCACCAATACGAGCCACAAAGCTCACTTGCTTAGTTGTGCATTAAAATGCTTATCTAAGCTACAAGAGATACAAATTTAGAAAATTTGTTTCAATGGCCATCCAAGGTACAGAAGTACCAATATGCACAAACACACTGTTTTTGTATTTTTCTGATTTTTCAAATTTTTATTTTTATTTTTATGAAAAACAAAATAAAAAAAAAAACTAAAAACAAACAAACAAAAACATAAAAGAAAACACACTAAGTATAAAACTAGACTGACTCAAAAACAAGAAAGTAAAACAAAAAAGTGATGCAAAAACATAAAGGGGGAGAAAGGAAATGTGACTGAATCACTTTGAGCATTTTTCCTTCCACACCTTGGAAAAACCTTTCCTTTATGCGAACCTTTGATCTTGAGGAGAGGGGGAAGTATTGAAACCATTCAAGTTCAAAAGGAACATGAGGGCCTTGAGAAGATCTCCAAAAGGAGCCAGAAAGGATGGAAACTGATTTTGGTTTCCTGACGAGAGTATACTATTGCTTTGTTGAGTGGCTAACCACTTATAGCCATTTGGACGTGTATACCCTGATGTTAGGATTAGTGCCCATAAATCCTATTGTATGATGCTATGTATGACATTATGTATGACATAATGTTGTAATTAATAAAGTTGTTTTATTATTATCTAAAATAATGGCAATTTGAATATTTGGACATTATCATTTAGTCCATGAGATGCATAGTATGTGATTTATGTGATTTAATCACAGAAGATATAAATCACAAGTTCTTTGTAAACTCAGAAATTTAGTTCATAGTCAGTGATGAAATTGGGCATTTCATCTGCGAAGACTATAACATATCAACTAAGATGATTTGTTTTGATCATGGAAGTGGAGACTTCTAGTTGGTATCTTGATATGTTTTAAGAGTTAAGACATATTGAACTGGACCGTTGTGAGATTTATTATTCTCTTAACGACTGTCAAATGAATAATAAATCTCACGACTTCTATTTACATGAACTCCTAATCCCGAGAGAATAATGGACCTGATCTTGAAGTGTAGGTTGCTTTGATATATCAGGAATGAGATCTAAAGTAACGATCAAAACCTCAGTATGTTGGGCAGCCGCATTTAATGTTCATGGAACATATATTCTCAAGAAAGAATTCATAGTCTCTTAACAGAGATATAAAATATTCCCTTGAGATAAGTTTAATGGGTTTTGTTATTCAGAATGTTAGGCCTAACTACT
The DNA here is from genome assembly GCA_028535165.1 of Quercus tomentella. Lineage (NCBI taxonomy): Eukaryota > Viridiplantae > Streptophyta > Magnoliopsida > Fagales > Fagaceae > Quercus > Quercus tomentella. Next base: position 49,335,786 of record JAPQVY010000156.1, read on the forward strand.
TTAGTAAGGAGTTACTAAAGTATATATTTATGAAATTAAATTTCATAAATATATGATGAATAACTCAAAGGATTAAACCAGGTACTCAAGGATTAAGATGTAGTAATCTTCAAAGTGACAGTCTACATTCATGACTTTGTATTACTACAAATATTTTATGAAGGGGTTTCATGTATAATAAAGTCTTGTGATATAATTTATTAATAAGGCCTAGAGTGCAATTATATTTATATAGTGGTATTAAATATAATTAATGGTAACTTTGGACTTATCAAGAGTTGATAGAAAAGCCCATGGTCCATTGGAGCTAGAGTCTTATTTGTTCCTTTTTGATCCCGCTCCAACCAACATACTAAAGCCCAATTGGAATGGCCCAAAAGGCTAGCCCAATTAGATAATCAATTTTAAGGAGAGACATGCAAAATTTTGTAAGAGAGTGAAATGATTTGTATGTGAGTGTAGGACTCTATTATTCTCCCTTGAACACACACATATAAACTGATTGAGAGACCACACTTCTTGGGCATAAGTGGAATTGAAGTGAAGATTAAAAGTTTTCCCAAGTACTTCTAATCTTTGGATTTGAATTTCACCGCACCAAGATACAGTTTCTTATTCTTATATTCTGAAATTTACATAGTACATGTTATCAATTGCGAATGAAGTAAATCCATTAATTTTTTCACTGCGTATGTTTTGTATGCAATACAAACATGTATTTTTCCTAAACCTGAAGCTCCGCAGTGATGAAAGAAATGTGGCTTCTTTTGTTGAGACTTTTTGTTATTTCCTTCTTAGTCCTAGGGTTACTAGTCTCTTTCTTTTCAACATTAGGGGGTGCTTCTAGGATAGATTTGCCTTAATCTATGCTCTTACTAGCTGTTTTAGTTTTAGATTCATTGTTCTCAGAATTAACATTATTAGCAGGTGAGACAAACATAATTGTACTAGAGGAGGCAATATTAGGAGAAGAGAAATCATACCCTAAACCGGTTTTGTCAGAAGTAGTTTTCTGAAAACTCAGCATCTCATCGAGTTTTTCAATGGAAGTCCTCACCAATTGAGCTCTGACCTGGAACAGCTCTACCTCAAGCTTCTTTGTCCTTTCAGAAAGGAAGTCATTCTCGAACCGCAAAGCTCCAATGGTTTGATTGGCTTCATCAACCTTGGTAGAAAGCTCCTCTCGTTCTAGCTCCACATCGCTCAGCTTCTTGGTGGCCAGCCTATACAGTTTTTCATGCTTTTCAAAAACCTTGTACAATTTTGCATAGGCTGTATGGATGTCATCTTGTTCATACATTTTCTCAAACTTAGATTCCCCTCAGTAGGATCCACTATGGTAGTGAAAGCACTTAAGATTCCCTCGTCATCACTGTCATCTAACTCAATCTCAGGCTTGGTATCATTCAAGGTAGTAGCAAGAGTCTTGCTTTTTCCAATCGACTTAAGATATGTTGGACATTCTTGTTTCAAGTGTACAAAACCTTGGCATCCGAAGCACTTTGGTCCGATGGGAATAGTATACTGACCGCCATCCTTAGCATCCATCTATCTTGACTTTTGAATTGTGAAGAACTGCATTACTTACGTTCCTTATTAAAACCTTTCACATTGGTATTCTTCATGAACTTCTTGAACTACCTAGTGATGTAGGACTTCATCTTGGAATCTTCGTCATCTGAAGACTCATTAGTCTCATTACTTTTGGCCTTCAATGCCTTACTCTTTCTTTTGGTTCATTTCCCAAGTCTAGTCAAACCTAATTCGTAGGTTTGTAAGTTTCCAATCAATTATGTCAAAGGAATAAAGTCAATTTCCTTTGATTCTTCAATGGCAGTGTTTTTGGCATGGAATCTTTCAGGTAGAAACCTTAGCACCTTTCTTACGACCTTGGGTTTGAGAATAGTTTCCCAAAGATTAAAGGTTGAGTTGAATATGTCCTTGAGTTTAGCATAAAACTCATCGAATGACTCTTCTTCCTCCATCATGATCTCTTCAAAGCTTGTAGTAAGCCTTTGAAGCTTGGAATCTTTAACGGCCTTAGTTCCTTCATAAGTTATTTGGAGAATGGTCAATGCTTCCTTTGCAATTTTAGTCAAGGATATTTTCTTAAACTCCTCATACGTGCCCGCACTGAATATGGCGTTTAATGCTCTGTTGTTGAAGTTTGTGTTAGGATTAGTGCCCTTAAATCCTATTGTGTGATGCTATGTATACTATTATGTATGACATTATTTATGACTTAATGTTGTGATTAATAAAGTTGCTTTATTATTATCTAAAATGATGGTAACCTGAATATTTGGACATTATCATATAGTCCATGAGATGCATAATATGTGATTTATGTGATTTAGTCACAGAAGATATAAGTCACAAGTTCTTTGTAAACTCAAAATTTTAGTTCGTAGTCAGTGATGAAATTAGACATTTCATCTGCAAAGACTATAACATATCAACTAAAATGATTTGTCTTGCTCGTGGAAGTGAAAACTTCTAATTGATGTGTTGATATGTTTTAAGAGTTAAAACATATTGAACTGGACCGTTGTGAGATTTATTATTCTTCTAACGACTGTCAAATGAATAATAAATCTCATGACTTCTATTTACATGAACTATTAATCCTGAGAGAATAATGAACCGGATCATGAAGTGTAGGTTGCTTTGATATATCAGAAGTGAGATCTAAAGTAACGGTCAAAACCTCAGTATGTTGGGCAGCCATATTTAGTGTTGATGGAACATATATTCTCAAGATGGAATTCATAGTCTCTTAACGGAGATATAAAATATTCCCTTGAAATAAGTTTAATGAGTTCAGTTATTCAGAGAGTTAGGCCTAACCACTTTGTTTAGAAATTACTAAAGTATATATTTATGAAATTGGATTTCATAAATATATTATGAATAACTTAAAAGGATTAAACTAGATACTCAAAGGTTAAGATGTAGTGATCTACAAAGTGGCAGTCTTCATTCATGGCTTTGTATTACTACGAATATTTTATGAAGGGGTTGCATGTACAATAAAATCTTGGGATATAATTTATTAATAAGACCTAGAGTGCAATTATATTTATATAGTGGTATTAAATATAATTAATGGTAACTTTGGACTTGTCAAGAGTTGACAGAAAAGTCCAAGGCCCATTGAAGCTAGTGTCTTATTTGTTCCCTTTTGGTCCCACTCCAAGCCATATACCAAAGCCTAATTGGAAAGGCCCAAAAGGCTAGCCCAATTAGATAATCAGTTATAAGGAGAGAAACATACAGAAATTTTGTAAGAACATGAAATTGTATGTATGTGAATGTTAAATACTTTTTCATTCTCTATTGAACATACACATATAACTGATTGAGAGACCACATTTCTTGGGTATCAAGTAGAATTGGAGTGAAGATTAAAAGTGTTCACAAGTGCTTCTAATCTTTGGTTTTGAATTTCACTACATCGAGGTACACTCTCTTGTTCTTATATTCTGAAACTTACATAGCACATGTTATTAATTGTGAATGAAGTAGATCCATTAATTTTTCGCTGCATATGTATTTATCCAACAAATGATATCAGAGTGGTCTTCAATTTCGAATATGTATAACATGTTTTATGAGTTTTGGAATTAGAGATAATAGTTTCATGATGTTAGTAGATTATATTTAATTTTCTGCATGGTTGTTGAAACTATGGTTTGATGAAAACTGATATTGATGTTATGATGTTGTTTAAATTTGAATTTAAGTATGTTAAATTGAACTTTAAGGCTATAACATCAATGGAATTCAGTTTTGATATCAAAGTCTATCTATTATGTTCATATGGTGGTTGTTTGTTCATGGAAAACCGTTGAAAACTATTCAGATCTTCCTTTTAAAAACTGAAAATATGGGTTTTTTGCAAGTTACCTTCTCGCGAAGTTACTCGCGAAAAATGCCTTTGAAGCACAAAACCTTTCGCAGGTAAACTTTACTCGCGAAAACATTTCTGAGACAGTCGCGAAAGTTTCTGTCTGAATTTTGTGTTTTCACTATTTTGCCTAAACTCATTTTCGAGGGAAGAGCTTAGTCGCGAGATTCTCGCGAAAATGCCACTGAAGGGAATTTTGAACTTTTTCTAAGTGTTTTCAAATGTATAATGTGCAAGGCTGTGTGTGATTAGATTACACATGTTTACAAAATAAAAACCTTTAATTTAAAACATCTAGTGGGAGATAGATACAAGGGTTGGATCTTACAACCTCCATTATCAGTTCATAGTAGTGTAGGTAAGCACCTCGTCTTGGCGTATATGCCTCGCAATCCCTAAGGAGGGTGTTTACTTCGTAGTACTACAAGATTGAACTAACCTGTTTAAAGTAGTGTGGACGAGCACCTCGTCTTGGCGTATATGCCTCGCGATCCCAAAGAAGGGTGTTTTGTTCCACGGTACTGCAAGTTTAAACATTATAAAGGAGATGAAATATGGCTACACATGATTCTAGATAATGGTGTACACTAGACTAAGTGTAATATTAACCTCCCAAAGGAGCTATGTCATTATTACTTAGAGGCTATAGATAATAAAGCATATTATTAGTAAATGATAAGAGTTATCATGGTAGCACTAATAATGAAATTAGTTCTCAATCAATTAATGTGTTTATAATAAACTTGCTACCAAGGAATTATAGACATGGATTGGGTTGTTGTTGCATATATTATTGTATGGTTTTATTAAGGTTCCATATTATATGCTTATATGCTAAATTGATAATGTCCAATTTACATATTATTCATGTTTATTATTTTTAGATTTGAACATGGCATCATTTAGCCCACTTGTTACTATTCTTAATCAAAACAAACTAACTAGATCCAATTATGTTGACTGGAAAAGGAATTTGGATATTGTTCTTACAGCTAAAGGACACAAATATGTGTTTACTCAACTGTGTCCTAGCTTTCCTTTATTAGATGCTCCTTTTAGGGAAAAACAGCGATATGATCGTTGGCAGAAATCTAATGAAATGGCCAAGTGCTATATCCTAGCATCCATCTCAAATGTTCTACAGAATCAAATGCAGGATGTAGAACTAGCTTTAGACATAATGCTAAGTCTAAAGGAGATGTTTGGTGAGCAAGGCCATTCTGTAAGATAAGAAACTATGAGGCAAATTTATAATACCAAAATGGGTGAAGGCAATTCAGTGAGGGAGCATTGTCTTACAATGATCTCTAACCTGAATACACTGGAAGTTTTAGGTGCCGATATTGATGGAGAACCCCAAATGGATATGATACTCCAGTCACTACCGGAATCATTTAAGGAATTCAGACTCAATTATAATATGAACAAAAAGATTTATTTTTTGTCTGAATTAATGAATGAATTGGTAGCAGCGGAAGGCATTCTTGGTACTTCTAGTGTTGATGTTAATATGGCTGATGCTTCTACTTCTCAACCTAAGTTGAAAGGCAAGGGTAAGAAGAAGAAGAAGAAGAAGGACTTCACCAAGCAAGATGGTAAACAAATTGTCTTAGGAGTTGCCAACAAAGGAAAGAAGATCAAAGGAAAATGTTTCCATTGTGGTGAAAAAGGACATTGGAAGAGGAATTGTCCAAAATTCTAGGCTACCAATAATAAGGGTATGAAAAGTTCATTCCTCCTTGAAATATATTTAGTACAAAATCTCACGAGTTCCTGGTGTGTGGATTCAGGTTGTACTAATTATATTTGCAATTCTTTGCAGGGGTTCCAAGAGACTAGAAATTTTAATGAAGGGGAGTTATTTCTTACTTTGGCTGATAGGAGCAGGATTCCGGTTGTAGCTGTTGGAGTTTTTAATTTATTTTTTGAGTCTATGGTTTTAATATTGGAAGACTATCTATATATACCTAATGTTCGTAGGAATTTAATTTCTACAACTTATTTAGGTAAACATGGATATTGTGTTATCTTGAAAGATAATGTTGTAATAAAGAAGGGTAAAGTGTTTATCTATTCTGGCAATATTGTTGATGGTCTTTATATTTTAACTCCTGATAAGCATGAATTATATAATTCTGAATTAGATAATAACTCTCATGTAAAATCATTAAAGAGAAAGTCTCCTTCTACTAATGATGCATATCTTTGGCACTCGCGTTTGGGTCATATTAATTCAAATAGAATTCAAAGACTGATCAAAGATGGTCTCTTAGAGCCATTAGACTTTGATGAATTTCCAGTTTGTAAATCTTGTTTGGAGGGCAAAATGACCAAATGACCTTTTAATGCAAAAGGTAGAAGAGCCCAAGAGTTGCTTGAATTAGTCCATACGGATGTATGTGGTCCTATGTCAACCCAAGCAAAAGGAGGTTATGAGAATTTCATCACTTTTATCGATGATTACTCAAGATATGGTTATGTGTACCTAATGAGATAAAAGTCTGAAGCTTTTGAAAAGTTCATAGAGTTTAGGGAGTTAAGAATCAATTAGGTAAACACATAAAGGCCATTCGATCTGATCGAGGTGGCGAATACCTTCTTGGGGATTTCAAGGATTACTTAATTCAAAATGGGATTGTATCCCAATTGACTTCACCTGGAACTCTCCAACAGAATGGTGTAGCAGAAAAAAGGAATAGGACTCTTTTGGAAATGGTTAGGTCCATGATGAGTTACTCAACTTTACCAATTTCTTTTTGGGGATATGCACTAAAAACTGCAATGCATATTTTGAATTTAGTTCCATCAAAATCTGTTCCCAACACACCTAGGGAATTGTGGAGTGGGCGTAAGCCTAGTATGAAATATCTTCACATTTGGGGATGTCCAGCACATGTGTTGAAAGGGAAGTCTGATAAGTTGGAAGCTAAAACAGAAGTATGCATGTTTTTAGGGTATTCAAAGGAAACCAAGGGTTATTTATTCTATAATCATAAGGATAACAAAGTGTTTGTTAATACCCATTCCAAATTTTTGGAAGATGATTATGTGAATAATTTTAATCCTAAAAGTAAAGTTGTTTTGGCTGAAATGAATGAACATGTAAATGAACAACCAATGAATGAAACTAGGGATGATAGGGTTGTATCAGATACACCACAAGATACTACTCAAGAGATGTCTAGTACACAAGTGCCTCGTCGTAGTGGGAGAATTGTTCGGCCTCCTATAAGATTTATAGGTTTGGGAGAAACTTATGAAGCTATCTTAGAAAAGGTTGAATCGGATCCCTACACTTATGAAGAGGCAATGAATGATATAGATGCACATCATTGGGTCAGAGCTATGAAATCTGAATTAGATTCTATGTATTCCAATCAAGTTTGGGATCTTGTAAAGGCGCCTAACGGCATTAAACCTGTTGGTTGCAAATAGGTTTACAAGAGGAAGAGAGGGATAGATGGAAAGGTTGAAACCTTTAAAGCAAGGCTAGTGGGGAAAGGATATACACAAAAGGAAGGTATTGATTATGAAAAAACCTTTTCACCAATAGCAATGCTTATATCTATCAAAATTCTCTTATCCATTGCTGCTCATTATGATTATGAGATTTGGCAAATGGATGTCAAGACTGCATTTCTAAATGGCAATATTGAAGAGGAAATCTATATGATGCAACCAGAAGGTTTCATAGCAAAGAACCAAGAGCATATGGTATGCAAGTTGAAAAGGTCCATTTATGGACTTAAGCAAGCATCTAGGTCATGGAACATCAGATTTGATCAAGCAATCAAGTCATTTGGTTTTGAACAAAATCTTTATGAACCATGTGTATACAAAAGACATCGAGATAAAGTACTAATGTTCCTAGTGCTTTATGTTGATGATATTCTACTTATTAGAAATGATGTAGAGGTAATGTCATCAATAAAGGTTTGGTTGTCAAGCCAATTTGATATGAAAGACTTGGGTGAGGCTAACTTTATTCTAGGGATCAAGCTTTGGCGAGATCGCAAGAATAAGATGTTGGGCTTATCACAAGCTGGATATATAGATAAGGTTCTAGAACGGTTTAGCATACAAAACTCCAAGAAGGGATTACTTCCTTTCAAACATGGAGTTCCTCTGTCTGATGACCAAAGGCCTAAGACCCAAGAGGAAGAAAATATGATGAGACAAGTTCTTTATGCCTCTGTAGTAGGAAGTCTCATGTATGCCATGCTTTGTACTAGACCAGATATCTGTTATTCAGTTGGCATGGTCCACTAATATCAATCAAATCCATGACCAAAACATTGGCAAGCTGTAAAGCATATTCTCAAGTATTTACCAAGAAAGAGAGATTATATGCTTGTTTACCGATGTGAGGATTTGATTCCCATTGGCTATACAGATTCAGACTTTCAATCGGATCTAGATTTCAGAAAGTCTACATCAGGATATGTATTCACCTTGGGAGGTGGAGCCATAACTTGGAGGAGTGTAAAGCAATCTTGCATTGAGGACTCCACCATGGAAGCTGAGTATGTTGCAGCTTGTGAGGTAGCAAAGGAAGCTGTTTGGCTCAAGAAATTCCTTTCTGATCTTGGTGTTATAAGAATGGAGCAAGTTCCTATCACATTGTTTTGTAACAATAGTGGAGTGGTTGCACAATCCAAAGATCCAAGAAATCACAAGAAAGGAAAGCACATTGAGAGAAAGTTCCACATCATTCGAGACATTGTTGCTCATGGAGATGTAGCAGTTGCAAAAATTGAAAGTGCAAATAATCTAGCAGATCCCTTTACCAAAGCCATGCCTCAAAGGACTTTCGAGTCACATTTGGAGGAAATGGGAGTTAGATTAGTGCACAATAGTCTTTAGGGCAAGTGGGAGATTGTTAGGATTAGTGCCCTTAAATCCTATTGTATGATGTAATATATGTTATTTTGTATGACATTATGTATAACATAATATTGTGAGTAATCAAGTTGTTTATTATTATCTAAAATTATGGTAACATGATTATTTGGACATTATCATATAGTCCATGAGATGCATAGTATGTGATTTAGTCACAGAAGATATAAGTCATAAGTTCTTTGTAAACTCAAAATTTTAGTTCGTAGTCAGTGATGAAATTGGGCATTCATTTGTGAAGATTATAACATATCAACTAAGATGATTTGTCTTGATCATGGAAGTGGAAACTTCTAGTTGATGTGTTGATATGTTTTAAGAGTTAAAACATATTGAACTGGACCGCTGTGAGATTTATTATTCTCCTAACGACTGTCAAATGAATAATAAATCTCATGACCTCTATTTACATGAACTCTTAATTCTGAGAGAATAATGAACCAAATCATGAAGTGTAGGTTGCTTTGATATATCAGGAGTGAGATCTAAAGTAACGGTCAAAACCTCAGTATGTTAGGCAGCCATATTTAGTGTTGATGGAACATATATTCTCAAGATGGAATCCATAGTCTCTTAACGGAGATATAAAATATTCCCTTGAGATAAGTTTAATGAGTTCAGTTATTTAGAGAGTTAGGCCTAACCACTTTGCTAAGAAATTACTAAAGTATATATTTATGAAATTGGATTTCATAAATAAATGATGAATAACTTAAAAAGATTAAACCGGATACTCAAGGGTTAAGATGTAGTGATCTACAAAGTGGCAGTCTTCATTCATGGCTTTGTATTACTACAAATATTTTATGAAGGTGTTGCATATACAATAATGTAAGGTTGAATTTAATAAACCATCTTGTTGGCTTTATTCCGTGCCAAATTTGCTTGTATTTCAGTAATTAGTAACCCTGTATTTAGGTGGGATTCTTGTAAGGGTAGTGAGTGAGATAGTGTGAAGAAATGCTCAAGAGTGTGCAAGAAAAACAGGGACTCGCGACTGGATTCGCAGGTGACTCGCGGCTGCAAGCCGCCAGAAGCTGCACACGTGCCAGGCATGCCAGAAGTTGAAGCGTCATGCCAACTGGAGCACTACAGGACAAAATAGGACAACTGGCCATTCAGTTATCTCGTGGCTGGAACTCGCAACTCAATCAAGCCGCGAGGCCAAGCCGCGAGCCAGCTCTGTTTTGAAAAACCTGACTCTTCACATTCCATTCTCACCCTAGTATAAATACCCTTTATACCCACGAAATAAAGAGAGCTTCTAGAGAGAATTTTGAGAGAGAAACCCTAGAGAAAAACAAGATTGATTCATCCCCAATCTTCATTAAGAGACTCTTCAAATTCCTCAACTCTCTTCCTCTCCATTGTTAAATCCTTGAGAGGCTTATTACCAAAACCTTTTCTTACCATATCCATTTCTGTGAGAGGGTTGTTTGGTGCTTTGGGAAGCAGTTAGGAAGGAACCAATTTCACATAGGTTGATGCTATGGTCAAGTAGCGGAATCCGGGAAACTAGAAAAGAAATAGGTTCGACGCAATCTCGTTGGAGCAAGAAGCTTGGAGGGCTTAGGTATACTGGGTAGATTAGGCTTGGAGGGTCTATTACTGTTCATGTATCCCAACTACATTTTCTAGTGGATTACTTACCGCTTGGAGGGCGGGGGAGAGGTTTTACGCCGAGGGCTTCAATTTCCTCTTCGATAACACATCGTGTGTTGTCCTTATGTTTGCATCTCTCTTCCCTTAATCTTTGCAATTTAATTTCTGCTGTGGATGTGATTTTATTTGGTTTAGATTGTTTATCAATTTTGTATTAAGCTTATTCATGTTCCGCACACTTATTGTTTGTCATAAAACTTGAATTGATATTTTTGCTTTTAGGGGTCTAAACGTTCATAGTGTTTTATACACTATTCAAACTTTCATTTGGTATCAGAGTAGGTATACTTGTTGTGGTTTAAATATCTAAGTGTGATCCTTGACCCCTTGTGTTTATTTGCCATGGATTGTGCTTTGTATGCCTCTTTGTATGATTTGGTTGATGATAAATGTAGCATGTCACATGTTTGTGAAAATGCCTCTATGAGTGTGGATCCTCATGATTGTGATGCTATGTTGAATGAATCATTTGATGTTGTTGATATTCCAAATGACAAACTCTTGAAAAAAAATGCTTAAGAAGTTTTAAAAGAATTTGAGCAAGTTATTTTGTGAAAAGGATGATTTGATTGCTAAGCTCAATGAATCAAACAAATTGGTTGAGAAATATAAAAAACTTGCTGAAGATTCTCTTGAAAAGCTAAAAGAGTTTGAATGTTTGAATATGGACTTGGATGCTAAACTTGTTTTGTCTAACAAACTTGTTGATGAGTTAAAATGTGAAAATGAATCTCTTAAGATGCATGCCAAGTGTTTGATTGCTGAACCCATTGATAAAAGGGATGATAATATTTGTTGCAATCATGTTGTGGTACCCAATCTTGTGCCTATTTTGTGTTCTACCTCTAAAGACAAATTGGTGTACGTTCCTCCACACAAAAGAAATCAAAAGGTGGAGAGAAAGGCTGTTAAGTCAAAGTCTCTGTTTAGGTCTCAATCTAAGGTTTTGGATGGATCTAAGTTTGTTCCAACTTGCCACCATTGTGGTGTGATTGGTCATATAAGACCTCAATGTCATAAGTTGAAGAGGGAACAAAACCATATTGTTAGATCCCTTCCCAAAAGGCTTAGTGGACCTAAACACATTGTGTGTCACCATTGTGGTGCCTTTGGTCATCTAAGACCTCAATGCTCCAAGTTTCATGCTTTTAAAAGAATCAAAAGAAAAGAAAAACTTGAGTTTTTTGGAAATTGTGCTAAAAAGAGTAAACTGGTTTTGAGTGAAAATAGCATGCTGTTAAAGAAAATGTTTAATGCTCTTAACTCCTTGACTATGTCCATCTTCGGTTCTCATTCTTCCAACCCTCGTCTCACTTCTCTTGAGACATTCATTCCAAACAATCGTTCCGTTTGGATGAGGAAGGGTTCCTATGGTTGAGCTTTTGCTTTTTTAGTCCTTGATCTAATTCTTTCGATCTTTGTTGTACCCTTCATGCATTAAATGTCATATCTTCATGCATTTTGTACATCTTGCATTTATTTGTATGCATTGTTTTGTTTTTTATCAATCTTTTCCTTCTTATGTGTCAAAAATCCAAAAACCACATAAAAAGTAGAAAATCAAAAAGTTTGATTGACATTGTTAAATTTGTCTCAAAACTTGTTTTGCCTTGTACTTTTGTGCTAATGACTTTGTGTATTTACGAGCGTAGCTTGTTCCTTTGCACTCTTATCACTGTGGAAGAAATCTTGAAATCTATGTGACTGTTGTAAATAGATCTTCAAACTTGTCATGAATGATTAGTGAATGGTTATGTTGATCTTGAGACATGCATAGACTTGTGCCTATATATCCTCCCATTCTTTATTTTTTTGCTAAAAAGAGCTCACCAAATGTAAATCTCCAAATGTAAAGAGATTTTGAGCTGCAAAAGCCTGTCGCACATACTAGTATTTGACTAGGAAAAAGGGAAAAAGACCAAAAATAAAGTGTATGATTTTTCAAAAAGCCAAAGGCTATCCCATCAAGGTGAAATATCAAACATCATTCTCACAATGAGATGTGATTGTTTCAAAAGGATCAAAAAGATCAAATGTTATGATTGAAATTAGAGCCAAATGTAAAGCTCCAAGTTATGTAATCAAGTCTTGTGGGAGGTCATATATGCATACTTCTATAATTGAGATGGGTCACATGATCTAGTGCTAATTGTGTATGCCTTGGTTGAATTGATCATTGAATCTTCACATTAGACTAAGGACTATCTCATTGTTGATATCCACACACAACACACAAGTTTATGTTCAATGAATGTCATATTCATTTGTGTGATTGTACTTGATAAAATGTGTTTTCACATGCTCAATCTTTGTTGATTTAAACACAAAAAGATTTTTGAGTGTTTTAGTTATTTTTGGAAAGTATTTTGTTTTTACAAAAACTGAAAATTTCAAAAACAGTGTTGCCCTGTTTTGGCGACTCAGTCGCGGGTCAGACAAGTCGCATGTCACAGTCGCGTTCTCGCGGGTCGGTTTTGGCGACTTGTTTGCGAGTGGAAGGTCCAGTCGCGAAGGGTACAAAGAGATTTTCACGGCTTAGCTCGCGACTCCCTCGCGAGTGAGACTTCCAATCGTGAAAAACACTTAGCAAATTTTTTTAAAACTTTTGGCTTGAAGTGTTTTGTAGGGTGAAACTGGCGACTTTCTGGCGACATACCTCAGTCACGAAATGCCTAGAATCAGCTTTTTAAAGAGCTTTTTCGTGGGAAACTTGTTTTAAACCTCTCCCATCCTCTCTAAAACCCCTTTTTCAATATTTTTACATCAAAACCCAACCAATTTGAATGGTTTTTCATTCCATTAACATCTCTAAGGTAATTATAAACTCTTTTCATTAATTTTGATACTTAGATTATGTTTTGGAGAGTTTTGTGCTCTTGGTTGGGATTTTTATCATAGGGGTTGGGAAAACTTAATTTTTATCAAATTTCTTCATGGGATTGGTTTCTTTTGTTGATTTGCATTGGATGTTGGCCCCTTGTGGCAGAAAGAACATATATTAAGGGTGGATTTCATGATGTTCATGCATTGTTTCACATTGTTGTTCATAGTGTGCATGCTAGGTGTTTAATAAAATGCCTCTTAGGCATTTTCTCGCTTGTTTGGACTCCGATGAGTACCAAACTTTGGGGTTTCTCATGTTTCCTCATTAGGAACATGTTTGGTTGATTGGTTGTGTATTTAACACACCTTGCCCCACATGTGCATTTTCCATGCATTGCACATAGCCACCTTTTGCATACACCTTTGCTACCCTTGTCAAGCATTTGTCTATACCTTGTTTTTTTCATCCTAGCATGTCATGTTTACCTTATGCTTTGTAGCACTTTATTTTGTCTTAGGATTGAGCTTCATTTTCTCATTCATCTTGCACCCCTCATGCATCATTATCATTGTTCGTTCCTTCATCTCTTGCCCTCTTTTCTCCTTGACCCTTTGTCTATTCCTGACAAAAAGGAGGAGAGTATACTCTAAAGAGAATACCAGAGTGTTTTTGTCATTTCTATATGACTTTTGTGCACATCCTTAAGGGGAGAAATTCTATTTCTCATGCACATTTGTAGGGGGAGAGATATTCCATAGGGAAGATGCATATACCAAGGAGGAGGAGACATTGAGTTAACAATAAAACTTTATTTTGTTTGTTTCTCTTTATGTTTGTTTTCTTGTATTGCATCGTGTTTGTGTTTTTGGACATGCATATATCCCTATGCTATTGTGCTTCATTGAATGCATGTTTGGATGATCGTTTGCTTTGCTATGTGATCATTGTTGTCATTTCTATATGACTGTTTTGGTGTATAATCAAGTTGCTCACATATTTCACATCATGTTTACTTGATCGCAATTTACTTGTTACATTATACTTGCCCTTTTATTACTTACTTTACCTTGAGGGTCTAATGTGTTTTATGCAAGTGTTTCAGGTTACAAGTATATATGTTCCAAGTGCATCACAGCTTCTCATCATTCTGAAGGGGAGAAACTTTAAGCACTTTTATTTTATATTGTTTAAGTTTGTATTCAGTATTTTGTGGTTTGTACCCATGTTGCTTTTGTAAGCTTTTAGGGTTTGTTTTCATAATTTGTAGGCTTTATGGTTTGTACCATGCTTTACGCAGCCTTTATGCTTTGTTAAATCAGTACTTCTAACTAAATGTCATGCATTTTCCTTTTAAGTACTGTCACTCTTGTGCCCTTGTAGGAATGTTCCTAGATGCATATACTTAGTGTATTATGCATTGGTTGAGTGTTGGGCATGCAAGTGATTTGCATTGATCTTATTAGCTTGTATGTCCAAGTGTTCATTCCAAGTGTGAATGAGCATTATGGTCACTACCTTGTAGTGATTGCTTGTTTGATCAAGCCATGGTTTGTTTCTTAACTCCATCTTTGCTTGATCACATCATGCCTGCTTCATATGCATTTCATGCTTTTCTGCATACAATGATCATGGTGTATTGTTGTGTTTCAGGAGATTCATGTTCATATGATTCAAGAGCTTCACAGTTTCTAGAGTTAGGTGTGAGTGAGTTATGTTCAACTGTTCCCAACTCACATGTTAAGTCTAGAATCTGTTTAGGGTTTTGTCACGGAATAGCCAGATGGGGAGATTGTAAGGTTGAATTTAATCAACCATCTTGTTGGCTTTATTCCGTGCCAAATTTGCTTGTATTTTAGCAATTAGTAACTCTGTATTTAGATGGGATTCTTGTAAGGGTAGTGAGTGAGATAGTGTGAAGAAATGCTCAAGAGTGTGCAAGAAAAACGGGGACTCGCAACTGAATCTCGCGGGTGACTTGCGGCTGCAAGCCGCCGAAAACTACACACGTACCAGGCATGCCAGAAGTTAAAGCAGCATGCCAGCTAGAGCACTATAGGACAAAATAGGACAACTAGCCGTTCAGTTATCTCGCGACTCAGTCAAGCCGTGAGCTAGCTCTGTTTTGAAAAACCTGACTCTTCACATTCTATTCTCACCCTAGTATAAATACCCCTTATACCCACAAAAGAAAGAGAGCTTCCAGAGAGAATTTTGAGAGAGAAACCCTAGAGAAAAACAAGATTGATTCATCCCCAATCTTCATTAAGAGACTCTTCAAATTCCTCAACTCTTTTCCTCTCCATTGTTAAATCCTTGAGAGGCTTATTACCAAAACATTTTCTCACCATATCCATTTCTGTGAGAAGGTTGTTTGGTGCTTTGGGAAGCAGTTAGGAAGGAACCAATTTCACATTGGTTGATACTATGGTCAAGTAGCGGAATCCGGGAAGCTAGAAAAGAAATAGGTTCGGCGCAACCTCGTTGGAGCAAGAAGCTTGGAGGGCTTAGGTACACTGGGTAGATTAGGCTTGGAGGGTCTATTGCTGTTCATGTATCCCAACTACATTTTCTAGTTAATTACTTACCGCTTGGAGGGCGGCGGAGAGGTTTTACGCCAAAGGCTTCGGTTTCTTCTTCGATAACACATCGTATGTTGTCCTTATGTTTGCATTTCTCTTCCCTTAATCTTTGCCATTTAATTTCTACTGTGGATGTGATTTTATTTGGTGTAGATTGTTTATCATTTCTGTATTAAGCTTATTCATGTTCCTCACACTTATTATTTGTCATAAATCTTGAATCGGTATTTTTGCTTTTGGGGGTCTAAACATTCATAGTGTTTTATACACTATTTGAACTTTCAAATAAAATTTTGGGATATAATTTATTAATAAGGCCTAGAGTGCAATTATATTTATATAATGGTATTAAATATAATTAATGGTAACTTTGGACTTGTCAAGAGTTGACAGAAAAGCCAAAGGCCTATTAGAGCTAGTGTCTTATTTGTTCCCTTTTAGTCCCACTCCAAGCCACATACCAAAGCCTAATTGGAAAAGCCCAAAAGGCTAGCCCAATTAGATAATCAGTTATAAGGAAAGAAACATATGGAATTTTTGTAAGAACATGAAATGGTATGTATGTGAATGTTAGATACTTTTTCATTCTCTCATGAACATATACATATAACTGATTGAGAGACCACACTTCTTTGGTATCAAGTGGAATTGGAGTGAAGATTAAAAGTGTTCCCAAGTGCTTCTAATCCTTGGTTTTGAATTTCACCGCATCGAGGTACACTCTCATGTTCTTATATTCTAAAACTTACGTAGCACATGTTATAAATTGTGAGTGAAGTAGATCCGTTAATTTTCCGCTGCATATATATTTATCCAACAGTTTGCTGCTTTGATCTTTGCATCATCCCAATTAGCGAGCACTTCCTTTGGCTTAGTCCAGCCAATCTCCACAGTTTGCCATACTTTCTCATCTAAAAACTGCAAGAAAGCTATCATGCGTACTTTCCAGCATGCATAGTTAGTGCCATCAAATAAAGGTGGTATAATAAGAGATTTTCCTCTATCCATGACAAATAGGGGTCAGTGGATCACACAGCAATGATTAAACCAAATCAGAGGGTGCTTGCTCTGTTACAACTTGATAAGGTAAAATGAATTGACTCCTTGCAAATTTATTAATTACCCAAGTTAATTAATTAGTCAAATTAAATGCAATGGCATGGTAGCACCAACAAATCACCAAATAACTAAATGTAGCTAGAAATAAATTTGACACAAGTGATTTGTTTAAGAATGGGGAAAACCCCAAAGGCAAAACCCCACCGGGTGAATTTAAGGTTGCCACTCTCGAAAATCCACTATTATCAATCACAAGCGATTACAAGTATAAGTAATCTTACCAAACCCTTTGGCCTTTCCCAAAATACAAACCTACAATTGAACCTTTACCCTAATACCCAATTGGACTTGTATTGTAGTGGCAATCTCTCCGTTTAATGCACGAATCCCAGTACATGACTAACCAATGATGCACGAATCCCAGTACGTGACTAACTCACCAACTTAAAGAAGATTGTTGGCTGCAAAGTTCTTCAGTTCATCAACAATGAAGATCAGGAAGCTCCTTGGTCACAAAACCTTTGGCGTAAAGTCACAGTAGCTTGTACAGAGAGAATAATGAACTAGGCCACTTTTTGCATTCAATCACTCAATCTCTTGTAATGACCTTTAAAATAATTCTTATATATGTCTAGGGTTGTGAGAAAAGAAATCTTACACAAATTCATAAGCATTGGTTGAAAACCAAATCTAGAATTTTTGATTTCGTAATTCTCGATAGATACAGCTTGTGTCAAGCATCTGTCGAGCTTCAACATTAAATCTCAGTAGAAGTCTTTCTATCGAGATTGCTGTCGAGATTTAATGAACAGCTCTTTTTCACTTGTTTTTTGGTCAAATCTTCATGGCTTTAACAATTGACTTGAACAACATGTTTCTTAAAGTCTTAAACTCATCCTAGATCTACTCAATTACAAGTAAAGTGCATTTTGTCATTGGATTAGCCAATTACATAAAATATTTCCCTAACAAGAAGGATCACTTGGCTTCTCAATAGTGATGGCAAGCACATCCTCCTCCTCTTTCAACATAGTCTCCATTGCCTCAGCATCCATGTAGTCCATCTAGTTGACTTTTTCTTGAATTTCTTTGATCATCATAGTAGGTTTCTCCTTGAAGTTGAGCTTCTCATTGAAGAATATTTCCTAGCCGGGATTCACTTTTCCATCCTTCTTTCATAAAATTCCAATTTAGAGTACCAAAGTTCTTCTTGATTCCATCGCAACTTTCAAAGAATCCTAAACCTTCCTTGGTGGGTTGTGTCTTGAAGTCAGGGAATTCCACCACCTCTCTTCCTTCTTTTCCCAAACCCATACCAGGCATGTACCCCATGTTTTTCATCATTGCAATCACCTCATAGCTACAATATGGGAGCAAATCTGTGGTGTACCCTTCATCCTTTAATCCATAGTCAGTCATGTTCACAAACTCAAAACCACTCATTTGAAGCTCACTTCCTCCTTCTTCAGGTCCACAAACGAGAGCTAGGATCTCACCATCACCCAGGACCATAGCAATCCCTCCTTTCCATGGGATCTTTATTTTTTGTTGTAAAATGGAAGGAATAGCCCCAATGGGATGAAGCCATGCTCTTCCTAAGACGTTGTAGTTAGGAGTGATGTCAATCATGTGGAATTCCAAAATTGTCTCCAATGGACCAATCTTACAAGGAGCTTTGAAAGTTCTCATAACCCTCCTTGAAGTATTGTCATATGCCCTAACAGTCAAAGGAAAAGGGATGATCCGTTATTAATAAGTTCAATTGGAATCTTAGCACCCATGCACTCAATGGTAATTTGCAATGGCCTAGTGTGGGTGGCTCCTTCGAAAGGGAGTTCTTCATCAGAAAAAGTGAGGGAAGGGTGAGATGGAGCCTCAACCCCCTTGAGAGCTAGCACTTCTTGTGGAGTAGTTTCGATGGGCACTTCCCTTCCATTCAAAGCATCCAAGAGAACACTACGACGTTTGTTAGAAGCCATCAACAAGCCCCATACAGACACATGAGCTTAAGTTTTCTTTGATTGGGTCAAGACCCTACCTTCTTCCTTTTTCTCTTCTTTCCCCTTAGGTTCCGTGGGTTTAGACCCTTCTCCTATGTTCCTACCAGGGTGATTATTCTCTAAAAAGAATGGCCTGTAGTGTTTCTCACTTCTAGTAATGTTTGCTACATTGTCTTCAAGGACTCTCTTCTTTAACTCAGCCATTCCTTTGTGGAGTATCCCCCATACAGCCACCTCGCTTTTCAACATCTCATCTTCTTCATCCTATATCCCTTGGACTTCCACCGTGTTGACTTCCACGGTTTCTATCAACTTTGAACATTCCCACTCGATCTCATCTATTTGTACCCAATTTTGATATAGAGGATAAGCTCAGTGATAATCAGGCAAAGGGTTCTTCCTAATGTTAGGCTTGGTGATGATGTTTGGATTTGGGAGGGTTCTATTGTCTATGAGGTCCTATATTTCATGTTTGAGGCGGAAGCAACTGTCGGTTTTGTGGCTGGATTTCTGATGGAAGTGGCAATACTCATTGAGATTCCAAGTAGGAGGTACAAGATTAGGCATGAGTGTGGGATCTAAGGGTTTGATGAATCCTCTACAGGTCAAGTTCTCATACGCTTGGGCAAGAGTCATTCCTAGGTCGAAAAATTCTTAACATGCATTCTTTGTGAAGCTTAGGTAAGCCAAAGTTTGTTAAGGTATGATGGCACTCATATTCACAAGGTTGGGTACTTTAGAAGTGGCTGCACCTCCCCTATATGTCTTCTTGATTGGAGGCTTGCTCTCACCTTTCTCCAATTGCCCATTATTAATGGCATCACCAATACTAGTTCCACAATCACACAACTCTCCAAAAGAAATAATTGGCAATGATAGGAGCCTACTATTATAAGCTGGAAGAAAATTCTTGATGATTTTGTTGATTTGGTCTTTCTCATTTGGCCGATCAACCATCCTAGACGCCTTTCCCTTCCATCTCATCATGTATTCAAAAGAAGTCTCCCTTACTATTTGCTTGGTAGTCTCCAAATCACTTAGAGTCACATCAATCATAGTGTTAAAGATGAATTGATCCACAAATAATTCCACTAGTTTTTTCCACACCTTGGTTTTACGTAGGTCCAAGCTATAGTACCACCTAGATGCACCTCCCGTAAGTGAGAGAGGAAATGCATGCAAAGTTTGCTTCTCATCCAACCCCTTCATTTCAGCAATTCTTAAATACCTCCTAACATGTTGCTTTGGGTCTCCAGTCCTATCAAACTTTTTCGCATTAGAAATCCTAAACTTTGGAGGCAATGCAATAGGAGTCTTAAAGCTTATGCCACCCATATTATAAAGACAATCATCCATCCCTTGGGCCTTGTGAAAGGCTAGTTACATCTTCTCCATCTTTTCTTTCATAGCCACGATTTCTGTGGTGAGCTTCTCAAATTGCTTTTTCCTTTCATATTCTGCCTGATCCCTTTCATCCCAATCCTTTACTTCTTCTTAATCATAAATCTTTACATGTATGGACTTTTTGAGTTTGGTCTCTTCTAGCTTGGTAAGGCGACCCCCATCTTCTTGAGAATGTCATTTTGCTCTTCTATTGCCTTGAATATCTTTTACGTGGTCTCATTATCAATTGGAGCGGCCATTGCTTCTTGAGATACTTCTCCTCGAGATGTCTCTCCTTGAGATACCTCTTCTTGACAAGTTTCCTCAATCTTGACCAAACATCTTCCATTCTTTTCTCGGACCTAAATTGGAGTGGGGATGTGCTTTCTTGATCTTGGTGGTGCAATGGTTCCTGAAAAGAAGTCTCATTTTATTAAGTCCATGTCCTAATTAAAGGGTCCTTTGTATGATCTTAGACATTCTTAGAAAATCTTTAAGTCCATTTTAATGAAAGCCCAATTACACAAGTCACTCCCTTTCCTCTCAAGAACCTTGCCCCTTGTTTCATTGGGCTTTAGCTAATTTACAATAAAGCTCTCATCTTGCACTTATTGGCTTTCATTAGAATTTGCTTAGAGTTGGAAATAAAGTCCAGTGGGCCAACAGGCCCATAAACGCAATAAGAGGTAAAAGCGAGGTAAACGGGTCATGAGAGCCTAAAGAAAGAGGTAAAGCTTAGTGGGCCAACAGGGCCACTGGCACAGTGAAAGGTAAAAGAAAAGTAAAGTGAAAGCTAATGGGTCATAAAGGCTCGAGGAAGGATGAAGGAAAGGGATACAAGCCATATGGGCTAGTCTAGCAAGAAGTCATGCCAAGCGAACCCACTAGCCCAGGAAGGGACAAAAGGAGACAAAGCAAGCCCAAGAAGAAAGCCCACGATGTTCTCTTCATAAAGGATAAACATGGGTAGAAGGGACATGTAGTAGATGAAAAAAATATTAGGATATATGCCCTTTAAATCCTATTGTATGATGCTATGTATGACATTATGTTATGATTAATAAAGTTGTTTTATTATTATCTAAAAAAATGGTAACATGAATATTTGGACATTATCATATAGTCCATAAGATGCATAGTATGTGATTTATGTGATTTAGTCACAGAAGATATAAGTTACAAGTTCTTTGTAAACTCAGAATTATAGTTCGTAGTCAATGATGAAATTGGGCACTTCATCTGTGAAGACTATAACATATCAACTAAAATGATTTGTCTTGATCATGGAAATTGAGACTTTTAGTTGATATGTTGATATGTTTTAAGTGTTAAGACATATTGAACTGGACCGTTGTGAGATTTATTATTCTACTAACGACTGTCAAATGAATAATAAATCTCATGACTTCTATTTGCATCAACTCTTAATCCTAATAGAATAATGAACATGATCATGAAGTGTAGATTGCTTTGATATATTAGGAGTGAGATCCAAAGTCACGATCAAAATCTCAATATGTTGGACAACCACATTTAGTGTTGAAGGAACATATATTCTCAAGATGGAATATATAATCTCTTAACAGAGATATAAAATATTCTCTTAAGATAAGTTTAATGGGTTTGGTTATTCAGAGTATTAGGCCTAACCACTTTAATAAGGAGTTACTGAATTATAAATTTATGGAATTGGATTTCATAAATATATGATAAATAATTTAAAGGATTAAATTGGGTACTCAAGAATTAAGATGTAGTAATCTTCAAAGTTGCAGTCAACATTCATGACTTTGTATTACTACGAATATTTTAATGAAGGGGTTGTATGTATAATAAAGTCTTGGGATATAATTTATTAATAAGACCTAGAGTGTAATTATATTTATATAGTGGTATTAAATATAATTAATGGTAATTTTGGGCTTGTCAAGAGTGTGTAGAAAGGCCCAAAACCCATTGGATCTAGTGTCTTATTTGTCCATTTTAATCCCACTCCCAGCCACATACTAAAGCTCAATTGGAATGGCCCAAAAGGCTAGCCCAATTAGATAATCAGTTATATATAAGGAGAGAAACATACAGAATTTTGTAAGAGAACGAAATGGTATGTATGTGAGTGTAAGCCACTCTCTTATTCTCCCTTGAACACAATCATATAAACTAATTTGGAGACCAAAGCACGCTCTCTTGTTCTTAAATACATAGTACATGTTATCAATTGCGAATGAAGTAGATCCATTAATTTTCCACTGCGTATATTTTGTATGCAATACAAACCATGTTTTTCTAACAAAAAAAAACTAACTTGTAATGGCAGAAATGGTGTGGGAATGAAAGAAAAAAAAAAACGGAGAAGTAGTGGAGCAAGCACACAGCAGTTGAAGCACCACTAACTTGTGTCCAGCCAATACAGGAGAAGTGGACACATGGTCAAGGGATTTAGAGGGTGTGGTTTGGTAAAGGGGGGGAAAAAGCCTATTTTTGGTTTCCAGCCAAGGCCTTTTTTAGGGAAATGCTTTGTTGGGATGGCATTTTGCCCAAAAGATGTGGTAGACGGCTAGGACCACTCAATGCATGCCAGAGAGGTAGGTAAGGAAAAACCCCAAGGCCTTACCATTCAAATAACGAGGAAATGCTCATACCAAGATTGAACAAAAGGGAAATTTGTCATGTCACAAGTAGTGCAAGAAAGAGAATACACTTGGCATATCTAGTAGTGGTAGTGGACGAGCAACTAATGGGTTGGTGGGCAACTCTGAAGGGTTGTCCACTGCAGACCAGAAACAGTTGGTGAACCCTTAGGGGTAAAATTGAGAAATTTAATAAGATTAACCTAGTATAAATAGGAATAGTAGCTACAAATGAAAGAAAAATAACAAAGAAGAAAGAAAGAGAGTGAAAAGAAAAGAGAGTAAGCACGGCAGAAAGGCATGCATCAATAAGAAATCTTTTCCCTCCCTTTTAAGCAAACCCACTCTTTGAAAATCTAGAAGGAGCAACGAGTAGCCATCTAGGCCCATTCCCCTGATTGCACAACTTTAATGGCATATCCAATAGTAAGGTTGTTCAGGTTGGGATTCAGGTTCTCTTTGGTTTAGTTCCTGCTAGAGGATTCAGCATCTCGTTCTCATTACAAACTTTTGCACACAATAACTTTACCTACTAGAAATTTATTATATTTTGTTGTATCAGTTGTTCTATTGTAATATCATTATCATATTTGTTGTATGAATTGTTCTGCTGTAGCATCTTTATTATATTTGTGGTATCAGTTGGTCTGCTTTAGCATCTTTATTATATTTGTTGTATCAATTGTCCGCTAACTGAATGTTCCTACTGTAACTAATCCATTTGCTATGGCTAACTTTCTGCTTTAAGGCATTTACTCTTACATCCATAAAACGTGTTCTAACATCTACAAAGTAAAGTGCATATGTATTTATTTATCTTTGTTGTCTCTGTTCTTGGATGCTAGGCTTGTGCACATACTAGTCCATAGCATGATCCAGCTAGAATATTGGGCTAGGCCCAATTTCCCGACCCACAGTAAGACTGGCCTAGGCGTAGCAAGATAGGCTTCAGCCCGTTGACACAAAACCCACCTACATTAAGTTGTCGACTGCTTTGGGGAGTTGGGAAACAGAAAGGGGAGAACAGAGTAAGGACCACAAAACCCTCGCATGCCATGCCCTTAATATCAAAGACAACATGGAATATGACTGCCGTACCCTTTCAAGCAGAGTCTCGACCAGCCAGCCCCCATCGGCCTAACCAAGGAGAAGAAGCAACTGGTCCGAGGGCTAGACTGCAGCAACAGCAGAGGAATCCTAGAGATAATGCCAACCTTTTTATTGAAATGGTGTAGTTAATGCAACACACTCCACAATAACTAGTAAAAGAAATTAGCCAGCTAAAAGCTGACAAGACCAAAGAAAAGGGTAGTCAACACAATCCTGAGAACATGACAGTCAAGGAAGAAACTCTAGAAGGTGGTACCGGCAGAATGCAAATCCCTGGTTTGTGACCATGGCGGATGTCGTGGTGATGCAAGAATGAGAGAAGGCTTAAATACCAAAGGAAAGACTTTTCCTAAAGAGGCCACCATACCTAATGAAGTTGCTCAAAAAGCCTTACCCTGATAGGTATGAGCCGCCAACATTCTCCCAATACGATGGTAGGAAGGGAAGTGTTATCAAGCATGTGAGCAAGTTTCTAGACACAATGGGACCCTACATAGGAGACGAGAACACGTGTCTACGTGAATTTTCAAAGTCCCTAAATGACCATGCCTACACTTGATACACTAACTTAAGGCCAGGATCCATTCCCACTTGGGATGACGTGGTGGATGTTTTCTACAACAAACACTTGCGTAGGGAGGAGACTATTACACTAGCAACCCTTCGAAGCACGAAACAGAAGACCGAAAAGGACCTTTAGGAATACATTGAGAGGTTTAGAGACATAGCCCTCGACTGCTATGACCATTATGAAGAAAAAACGCTAGTGGAGATGTACATAGACAATATGATTATGGAATACAAAGCTATCCTAGAAAACTTGGACATCGCATAATTTGCCCAACTACTGTAGAAAGCCAGAAAGACAACCTAGTTAGTCAAGCCCAGCTCATAAAAGCCAAAAGAGAGGAAGTTAGTTCCATAAGCTAGGGTAGTGTCCACTGGTGAAAAAAGAAATAGACTAGAAAGGAAGGAGTAAGAGAGTACCCCATTGATACCTTGCATACCAAAAGAACTAGATGTGCGTTTAGACAAATAGATCACAGATAAAGTCCTTAAGCCTAACCATGTATCTAGGGAACCCACAGAGGAAGAATGGAGGGACCCTCATTTCTGCCGTTTGCATTGCTATATACAGCATCCTACTGTAGAATGCTAGGTGCTCCGCAGACTGGTCCACCAAAGGATGAAGGAAGGCACTCTCGAGTTCTCTCAGCCAGAAGTTCAGAGGAATCTACTCCCCAACCACAAAGGAAAAGGGGTGGTAGCGGTAGTTATTTGTGCAGACCTTGGTGATGACGAGAAGGAAAGGCCTACACTGCCATCAAATGCCATCATGACCTTGCAAAAAATTCCTCAGTTCAAAAATCTATTTATCAGCTTGAGTTCTTAGATAGTGAGAGAAAAGTGGCCATAAAAGCCCTGGTTAGTATCACTTTAGGAATAAGGCCTGAATGCCTTATCTCAGAAACTCGGCTTAACAGGGCCTTTTAAGAAGATACCAATGAAATCACCTTCAATGACGTGGACATGGAAGTGAAATACCCAGACCACAGAAGGCCACTTTATTTGGTGACCTTAATAAATCAAATTCCTATCAAGTGAGCATTAGTGGACACTAGTGCTTTGGTGAATCTCATACCACTTAGTACTTTATAAGCAGCATAAATACCAAAAAGCAAGATCTTGGGATTCCTAATGGAGGTAATAGGGTTCGGAGGAAGAGGCGATTACACGGCTAGGTACATATAGCTGTGGTTAAGGGTAGGCCCATAGCCTCCCTGACTCGCTACCATGCAGTGAGGATAGAAGTTTCGTATCATATCCTATTAGGACGGCTGTGGCTACACAAGCACCACCTCATCCCGTCGACATACCACCAATGTATGAAAGGAAGGCTTAATGGCAAAACAATCTGAATAGCTTCAAATACATCTCCTCTCGAACAAAAGAAGCCCATCTAGTAAAGACTATATTCTACGACGAATGGTCACCATCAGGAGAAAGCTCGATATCCATGCCTTTAGGTACCTTCATTCCTAGATGGGATGACATTGAGAATGACCTAGAGCCAGATTTAATGGAGCTATTAGAGAGAAAAAGGAAAAGAAAGGAAGCACCAACCGCAGAATCAGGTAGTTTACCACGCTACATCAAGGTCAAAATACCTGACGGAAGGATAATATATAAATTGTGAAAGTGCACGACCTAGTAGTGGTCTATAGGAAACAAAAGAGGGCCCACGTGTAGACACCTCATTTTGTACCCATTAATAAATTTTGGTCCCCGACCCCAATGATGAGCTTGACATATGTCAACCAAGGGTATTTAAATAGTTCACAATAGTTTGAAAGTAATCACAACTCAAAAGTGCTCAAATCACGTTAAAAATGATTCTAAAAAATTCCCTTTACTCATTTTTTTTTACCATAACTTTTGATCTACAAATAATATTTAAGTCAGTTTATTTTATTGGAAAGTAGACATCTAGGTCTTCAATTTGAATACAAAGTTTGCCTAATTTGGATTAATATTGAGTAAGTTATGACAGTTTGAAGTCGGGCCTTCAAAACAGTAAGGAATTAGGGCATGCGTACGCATGAATCAAGGGTGCGTGCGCACCCTCGAAAGATGCATAAGTAAGCCGATTTTTTTAGGCTGTGGAACTTCATTTTTTAAGGGCCCAAAATATCATTATTTTATTTGGGCCGGCTCCTAGACCCTTGGGAACGTCCAAAGACCATTATAAAAACCCCCAAAAACCCTAATTTTAACTTATAAATACTCATCTTACACCTCTAATCAAAACCTTAGCTAAAGAGAGTTATTTTTTGGCCTCCATCTTCTCAAAAACCCTAGTTCTCATTTCCAAACACACAACGCAGCACCTAAGCACTTTTTTACAAATAAAAAAGCTCTATTTAGTTAGTTCTAAGGCAGAAACTTTATTTTCCAAATTGTTTTCTAAAACCTTTTCAAAAGCTTTTGTTCTTAAGTTGAGATTACTAACTACTATTGTGATCTTTAGTTATATTTTGTTTTTGTTCCCTTTTTTTTTCTTTAATTCAATCTTACATGATTCCTCTTAAGTTTAACATGTTTATCTATGTTATGTTAGTTTAGTATATTTACTTGATTTTGTTTCATGTTTATTTGTTTATATGGATGTTTGTTTTATTTGCTTTATGTTAGTTTAGTGTTTAGGGTTCTAACATGCTTGTTTGAATTCTGTTTTAATATCTTTGAATGATTAAATCAATAAAAATGTAATTTTTCGGATCTATGCTAAAGGATGCATACACATCATCGAGTATGCTTGTGCATGGTTCAACCATGCATACGCATAGTTGAGTATGTGTATGCACCTCAAACCCATATTAGGGCAAAATCTTTTTTTTTTTTATTTGTTTTAATCATTTTTCACATATAATTTGATTTTGTTTGACTCTGTTTTAGTTTAATTATTCATGCTTAATTATTTACCATGCTTGTTTGAGTCTTTTTCCTATATTTGGTTTATTTCATAATCTTTTCTTATGTGTATGATTTAATTGTTATCTTTTCCTTTTTTAATATAATATATTTGATTGTGTTTTATTTGTTTCTTTTTATATTATGATGTGATATTTAATATGTTGTGTTTGTTATTTCCTTAAGTGCATTATGTATGTTTAGGTTAAGGATTAGGGCTCTCTAAATAAACTTTTTAATAAAATATAGCCTAGCAACACATAATGGAAGTCGGCCCACAAGCCAAGCGATCTTGGGTGCCTAACACCTTCCCAAGCCGTACCCAAACTCTGGACCCATAATTTGGTGTGTGGACCCATGTATGTAAGCGATTGGCCCAAAAGACCCAACATGGTTCCTAGACCTAATTTAGGTGGCAACTCTATTTTTCTCCGCCATGGTCCACTCTGCCGAGGCGTACTCTCCTTTGCACCCACACAAAGCATAAGCCCTCAATATGCTACGCGGCCCAAGAGACTGTGAAGGAAGAAAATGAGTCAAAAGAAGGGAAAGTAATGGTGACAAAAACGGAGGTGCAAGTGTCCATAGAAGAAAAGCTTAATAAGGTAGATTTGAGTAATAACCTACAGAAACCTAGGCTTATCTCAATTAGCTCGAAGCTAACCAAGGAAGAAAAGATTAGCCTAGTCTAGCTACTGAAGGAGTTCAAAGATGTGTTCGTGTAGGAGTATGGCAAGATGCCTGGACTAGATCCGAATCTGGTTATGCACACACTTAACGTAGAGGTAGAGCCTGGGACCAAGCTGGTTGCCCAGCCAGCTAGAGTATTCCTCACCAACATAGAGGCACAAACAGTGCAATAGGTGCAAAAGTTGTTTGCAGCTGGATTCATTAAGTCGATCCAACATCCGAGGTGGTTGTCCAATATTGTGCCTGTTGTAGACACCACATTTTGTACCCTTTACGACTTAGTCCCCCGTTCCCCAATGATGTTGGAATTCTAAAACTCAAGATTGGTTTAGGACCCGATCAGATTGAAATTGACTTGAGGAAAGTGTTTTTGGAAAAATATGACTCTTTTATGAACTAAATAAGCTATTTTTGGGAAGGAAAGGCCACGAAAACCCTAGGGCATGAGTACGCATACACACGTATGCGCACACATGCTCCAAACCTGTGTTCACATGCTTAATATATGCGTTCACATACACGAGCATGTGTGCACATGCTAGGGTTCTAGAAATTATGAAATGTAAGTTTTCTGCATTTAAAACTTGGTTTGGAATAAATCCCACATTGTTTGGGAGCCGTTCCAAACACCCTATTTTCTGACTATAGAAAGCCATACATGGTACCTTTTCAAAACACAAAGAAAATCCTAAGGGAAAACACAAGATTCACTAGAAATAGTGAATCAAGAAGGGAGTTTTTCACAAAACATCCTCAAGTGAATATTTTTCTGATTGAGGCCTTTTCTGGCCTTGATCTTCGAATTTCAAGTTTACTAATCACTTCTTTATTTGATTGTGAATAGATTGATTAAAGGGAATGGTCAAAATCAAGCTAAAGAGCTTTATGTTTTGAGTTATAATGTTCTAGTTCCTTTTCTTTTTCTTTTCTTTGTTTTGATCTTCATTTCCTCATTTTTCTTGTTTGTTTATGTTATAATATGCCTGCTTAGTTTAGGTTTTCTTTGTTTTATCATTTTGAGCATGCTAGGCTCCTAGATTTAAGGTTTTTGTTCTACTGTGTTCTTATGTTTCTGGGTTAGGGTTTAGGGCGTGTATGTGTATGCATGCATTCTGCATGTGCACACATACTCGAAGTATGCGTACACATTAACTGGGTTGTGTAAGCAGACCTTAGGTATGCGCACGCATATTCATGCCCAAAAACCCTAATCCGAACCTTTTGCTTCTATTTCTTTATTTTACTTATATAATATGCCTCTGCCTTGTCTTGTTTTATGCTTATGAATCTCTACCTCCATTTTTTTTGCTTTGTTTGTTCTTTCCATATTAAATTAGGGTTTTTCTTCAGTCTTGTTGCTTTACCATGAACATGCATATAACATGATCATGCATTGACGCATAGGTGCTATGGTGCAGTAAGCTAAGTCATGCATTCACATAGACATGCATATGGTGTTACCTTGACGATGAGTGCGAACATGCTCAATTGGCTGATGTGTTCTTGATGTTTAGATGCCTATAACATGTTGTTTGGCTACTGCCATGTCTATGTTTCTACCTTAGATATGATATAATGTCGTGCATGATAGATGTATCTTAGGGTTTGGGATATGATAAGATGTATGATAGATGTGTTATAGGGTTTAGGATGATATGATGCCATGATGTTTGCTAGATGTATGCTAATGTGTGTGTGAGTCTAGAATGATAAATGTTAAATGTGTCTTTAATAAGATTAAGACGTAAGACACAATGAGTGGAATTGGGTGCCTAACACCTTCCCATCCCCATACCTAAACTTCGAACACGTGCTTTGGTAGTAGATTAGTCCTTCCATGAAGGGTGCCTGTACCCAAGAAGGATGGAAAAGTGAGAATGTGCATGGACTTTAGGGATTTAAACAACACTTGTCCTAAGGACGATTTCCTTCTTCCTCATATAGACGTCTTAATGGATAATACAGTTGGTAGTGCCTTGATGTCTTTCATGGTTGGTTTCTCAAGATATAACCAAATCAAGATGGCTCCTATGGACATGACCAAGGCCACCTCCATCACTAATGCCATTTGGGCTCAAGAATGTGGGTGTGACCTATCAAAGAGTGGCTACAACCCTACTACATGACTTGATGCCCAATAAGGTTGAATTATATGTTGATGATATGATAGTAAAATCCAAGGATAGAAGGGGGCACATCACCAACCTAAGGAAGTTTTTAGAAAGGATTAAAGAATATAGACCGAGACTGAATCCATGGAAATGCACCTTTGGAGTAACTGCAGGAAAATTACTAGGCTTCTTGGTAAGTGAAAGAGGAATAGGGGTTGACCCATCAAAGATTAAAGCCATCTTGGATATGCCTCCACCCAAGAGTGAGAACGAGATAAGAGGGTTCTTAGGTCGGTTATAGTAAATTAGCCGATTCATCACAAAACTCAACTCTACTTGAGAGCCCATCTTCAAGCTCTTAAGGAAGAATGAACCCCATGCCTAGAATGATAAGTGTCAAAAAGCCTACGAGCTTATCAAGGAACATCTTCTCCATTCACCCATCCTAGTACCCCTAAAACATGGAAAGCCACTACTCCTTTATCTCTCAATCATAGAAAACATGGTTAGGAGTATGCTTGCACAAGAGGATGATGATAAGAATGAGATAGCCATTTATTACTTGAGCAAGAGGTTCCATGATTATGAGACTAGATACACTCCCATAGAAAAGTCATGCTCTACTCTCGTGTGGGCCGTGCTAAAATTAAGACACATCATCCTACCATTCCCATTCTAAATATGGATAGTAGCCAGAATGGACTCGTTGAAGTATCTGTTTGAGAAGCCCGCCCTAAGTGGAAGGTTATTAAGATGGTTGATCCTATTAACTGAATTTGATTTGAAGTATGTGGCAATAAAAACCATTAAAGGAAGCGTCGTATCAGACATTTGTGCCAAGAACCCCATAAAAGGAGAGAATGGTAGAGAGGATTTCCCAAATGAGGATATTTTGGACATCGAACTAGAGGCATGGAAGATGTATTTTGATGGAGCTATGAACCAATATGGAAATGGGATAGGAATACTTTTGATTACCCCCAATAGATCTCACATACCTTTGGCAGTCAAGTTGAATTTCGAGGCAACCAACAACATGGCAGAAGTCTTAGAGATTTTTGAGAGTTAGGGGTAAAAGAGGCGGAAGTCTTTGGAGATTCGACTTTGGTCAAGACCCAAGCACAAAAGTTGTGGAAGGTGAAATAAGAACACTTGAAACCTTATCAAAAATATTTAGAGGAATTGACCAAAACCTTTAACAATATTGAGTATACTGTCATCCCTAGAGCTTAGAACCAGTTTGCAGATGCTTTGGCTACTCTAGTGTAGACACCGTATTTTGTACCTCTTACGACTTGGGCCCCCATTCCCTAATGATGTTGGAATTATAAAGCCCAAGGTTAGTTTAGGGCTTGATTAGATTGAAATTGACTTAAGGAAAGTATTTTGGGGACATATAACTCTTTTTATGAATCAAATAATCTATTTTTGAAAAATAAAGACCACACATGCTCACGCATGCTCAAGCTCTGCGTATGTGCACGCATGTGCAAGCTTTGCATATGCACACGCGTATGCACACGCATGCTCAAGCTTTACGTACGCATACACAGGCATGCATACGTATGCTAGGGTTCCAGAAACTATAAAAGGCAAGTTTTTCTACGTTAAAACTAGGTTTTAGAATGAATCCCACATCGTCTAAAAGCTGTTCCAAACCCCCATTTTTCAACCATTAAAATTCATACATGATACCTTTTCAAAACACATGGAATGTATAACATTTGAAAAAGAAAAAAACAAAAAAAAAAACAAAAAAAAAAAACAAAAAAAAAAAAAAAAAAAAAGCCTGTTTGGTTGAAAACCCAAAATGGCGGCCTAGGCAAAAGTTAAGGCAGAGAAACCCTGCTAGGTTGAAAACTTGAAAGGGAAATCTAGGGAAAAGATAGGGGCCAAAGACCATGCGCATGGTGAAAATTTCCACAAGGACGTCATAGGAAAAATTTACATGGCAAAGAAAAAAAGAAAAGAAAAATAAAGAAAAATAAAAATAAAGACAATAAGCAAAGAAAATAAAATGGTTGATTCTCTTATTGCTCAAATTAAAAGATATTAAATTGTTTCCATAGGGGATTTGGAACATCACAATCCTTTATTAAACTCAAAAGAAAAGACATGACAATCATTAAGTGCAGAAAAATAAAATTTGGGGCATATCAAGGTAGTCAGTAGGTCCTTTTTTCTTTTACTAGACTTCTTGTAAGCCTTCTCTTCCCCGTGAACCCACCTCATGTCAGTAGATAGCCAATCCTTGTACCCCAAAGTTGGATGGAGGAATTGAGGAAAGCAAATGTCCTTAGTTATCATCCTTCGTGACCAAGACTCTCTCAGTAAATGCCAAGGTATGGAAGGAACCATCATCACTAGGAGCTCTTTGACGGTCACCAAATTGCCTTGCAATGCGGCATGTAGAGTGGTAAGAGCAATGGCGAAGCCTAACCAAAGGAACATAGTTGTCCTTAAAGCCATGATTGACCATGTCTGTGATGCGCCACCATTCCACCACCCATTGGACACCTAAAGGGGAGAGACGCTTTAGGAATTCAATGAACTCAATAGGATCCATCTCTCTATTATTGAGCTTGCGGTCACAATAATGCTTTGGTTGATATTGATTAGGAGAAACAGTGGGAGGATGAAGCAACTTGAGCCTCTCATATAGCCATATCTGAGGGAGAGAAAAAGAAAGTATGAGTGTTGAATGGAAAAAGGAGAGAGAAAAGAAAGAGAGAGAGAGAGAGAGCAAAAATAAATGTATATGCAAAGACAATATAAGAAGCAACAATGGGTTGAAAACCAAAAGACAATCTATGCAAAAATTAAAGGAATCCCTTTAGGTTAAGAACCTAGGCAAAAATTAGGGATTATACCTGGAAAAGAAGGGGGCTCCCCACAAAGAATGTTGCTTCCTCCTTATGAACTGCATCCAAGCCATTGAGAGTTTTGGCCAAAATAATGATAATTAGGCTTCCCCTCCCCAGATTGTTGACCACCAAAACAATTCCTGGGTCCATACAAGGTGTCTTATGCACCAAGAGGTGCCTCGCAAGGATGCAAAGACAAAAAGCATTGAGATAGTAAGAGCGCTTCACCCCAGCCAAAGGGACATCCTATTGAGAAAAATACTTGAAAACCATGTGAATAGATTGGCTGAGGGGAACGGTCAAAATCAAGCTAAGGAGTTTTGTGTTTTAAGGTATAATATTCTAGTTCCTTTTCTTTTTATTTTCTTTGATTTGATCTTCATTTCCTCATTTTTCTTGTTTGTTTATGTTATAATATGTCTGGACAGTTTAGGTTTTCTTTCTTTTATCATTTTGAGCATGCTAGGTTGCTAGATTTAAGGTTTCTGTTCTACTGTGTTCTTGTGTTTCTATTCTACTCGAAGTATGCGTACACATATAACTAGGCTATGTATGCAGGCCCTATGTATGTGCACGCATACTCATGCCCAAAAACCCTAATCTAAACCTTTTTGCTTCTGTTTCTTTATTTTACTTATATAATATGCCTCTGTCTTGTCATGTTTTATGCTTTTGAATCTTTGCCTCCACGTTTTTTGCTTTGTTTGTTCTTTCCATGTTAGATTAGGGTTTTTCTTCAATCTTGTTACTTTACCATGAACATGCATATAACATGATCATGCATTGATACATAGGTGTTGTGGTGTAGTGTGGTAAGTCATGCATTCACATAGACATGCATATGGTGTTACCTTGATGACGAGTGCAAACATGCTCAGTTTTATGATGCGTTCTTGATATTTAGGGCCTGTTTGGTACATGTGTTTAAAAACTGAAAATTGTTGTTTGAAGACATTTGTGGAAATACGTGTGGGTGAAAAAGTGTGTGTAAATACATGTAATGTTGTTTAAAAACTGAAAATGGTTGTTTGAAAATACAAACCAAACACCCCCTTAGATTCCTATATCATGTTGCTTGATTGCTGTCATGTTCATCTTTCTGCCTTGGATATAATATAATGCCATGTATGAAAAATGTATGCTAGGGTCTGGGATATGATGAGATACATTATAGATGTATGCTAGGGTTTGGGATGATATGATGTCATGTTATTTGCTAGATGTATGCTAGTGTGTGTGTGAGCCTAGAATGATAAATGTTGAATATGCATTTAATAAGATTAAGACGTAAGACACAATGAGTGGAACCAACCCACAGGTCGGGTGGGGTTGGCTGCCTAACACCTTCCCATCCCAATACCTAAACTCCGGATGCATTTTCTAGTAGCAGATCAGTCCTTCCATGAAAGTTGCTATATTTATTGTTCCTAGACCTAATCTAGGTGACGACTCATTTTCCTTCTCCTCCCTTGTCCAATTGGCCAAGGCATACTCCCCTCTTCCCCCCTCCCCCTCCCAATTGCGCCCACACTTGTCAAGAAAAAAAAAAGGGCAAATCAAATGCTGTGTAGAGTTTAGAAATCATAACTGAGCTTGCCCCAAAGACGAGTTTATCCTACCAAACATGGACTTGCTAATAGATTCTACCACAGGACATGCTATGTGTTTTCTTTCATGCATGGGTTCAGCGGCTATAACCAAATTTGGATGGCACTCAAGAATGCAGAGAAGACTGCTTTTAGAATACCAATCAGAAACTTCTATTACATGGTGATGCCCTTTGGGCTAAAAAACACAGGTGCAACTTATTAACGCACTATGATTGCAATCTTCCATGACATGATGCATCGTGAAATGGAGGATTACATGGATGACATTCTGGTGAAGTCGAGAAAGTGAGAGGATCATGTCAAGGTCTTGAGAAAAGTATTCAAGTGGTGCAGGCTCTTCAAGCTAAAAATGAATCCACTGAAGTGTGCTTTCCGAGTTTCTGCTAGGAAATTCTTAGGATTCCTGGTCCACAGTATAGGGATAGACGTTGACCCAGTAAAAACCATTGCAATAGTAACCATGAGGCCACCGTCCACTGTCAAGGAGTTGAAGAGTTTTTAGGGCAAAGTTTCATATATCACAAGCTTCATACCGGGCTTGGCGTCAATTACTTCAGCCTCTGTGAAGTTATTGAAGAAAGGTCATAGATTTGAATGGGGTGGCAAGCAGCAGAAAGCTTTCCAAAAGCTACAGCAGATTATGATGAACTTGCCTACAATACAAGCACCAACCCGCAAGAAACCACTGTTACTTTATCTAACGTCAAGCCCATCAACTATTAGGGAGTTAATAGCCCAGAAAGACGGAGGGGGCATCAAACAACTAGTGTATTACATCAGTCATGCTTTGAAAGATGCTGAAACACGCTATCCCCGAGCAGAAAGGGTGTGCTTAGCTATTGTTTACACATCACAAAGGCCTTGCCATTACTTCCTACCCTATGAACTACACCTTATGACGAAGGTCCATGCTATCAAGGTACTTCTATGGCAACCCATTTTTTCTGGCAGAATATCACAATGGCTATTGTAGTTACCATAGTATGATTTGAAAGCAGGAACACCTAAAGCAGTGAAGAACTAGGCCATAGCAGATTTGTTGGCCCAATTCTCAGGAAAAGAAGAATTCCCGCTAGATGATCAAGTACTTGGAGAGGTGGCCACAATAGAAGTAGCAACAGAAGAATGGATCATGAGATTTGATGGTTCTTCTACAACAAACTTAAGAGGCACAAGAATGGTTCTCTATCATGGAGAAGGAGAAACCATAGCACTGTCATTCAAGTTAGAATTTTCATGCTCAAATAACACCACAGAATATGAGGCGTACTTAACGGGGCTAGCAGTGGCTCTCGAGATGGGAATCTAGCACTTGAAGGTCGTAGGTGACTCCAATTTGGTAGTCTGCTAGGCAAAAGAAAGAAATTCCTTGAGTGAGCCATCCCTGGCCCCTTACAGGATGTTAGCCTAAAGAATGGAAGAGAAATTTGTACATTTGGGATAGAGCATGCCCAACGAAGTGAGAACAAGTACGCAAACGCATTAGCCATGTTGGGGATGTAGATAACCATTGAAGGAAGTAGCACCACGGTAGAAATCAAGAAGAGAAAATAACTCATAATAGAAACACTCAAAGAAAAGTTTGCAAAAGAAAAGGAATGCGAGAAAGATTGGTGGACCCCATCAAAGAAGCCCTATTGAGGGAAGGAACCATAGAAGGGTTTAAAAGCGTGAAGGATTATGTCCTTATAAAAGGGGAACTATATTGCAGAATGCTAGGAGGAATCCTATGAAGGTGCATTGGGCATAAAGAGGCCCATAATAAATTATAAAAAGTACATAACAAAACTTGCGGATTTTGTAAGGAGATCAGCTTGTACCGCAGACTACAGAAGGCACTTTTCAATTGGCCGAATATGAAGAAGGAAGTAGACCAAATTCAAAGTCAATGTGAAGCCTGCCAACTTGCCATGGGTTGGGAAGAAAGTTATGCCATATTCACTGAAGAAGACTGGAGAGGTCCTTTTATTGAGTACCTGACCGACAACACCTTACCGTAGAAACATGAAGGTAGATACAAGCTTAAGAGATTTACAACATGTTATTTCTTACATGAAGGAATCCGATTCAAAAAAGGATGAGGGGGACCTACTACGGTGCCTAGGGCCAAGGGAAGTCAAGGAGATATTAAAGGAAGTACACTCAGGTGAATGTAGGGAACATCAAGGAAGGAAAAAGCTATACAGATGTATCTTGTAGATGGGATATTACTGGCCTAGTATGAAGAAAGATGTGGTAGTATTTGTGAAGAAGTGCCATGGGTGTCAGGTACAAGAAAATCTAATTCACACCCATTCCAAAAGTTTACAGAGTATGGTTACCTCGTGGCCATTCCACACTTGGAGGCTAGATTTAATGGGATTAGTCAATCCTCCCTCAAATGGAAACATTTGGATTTTGGTGGTCATAGAGTATTTTACTAAGTGGGTCAAAGCAATACTGCTTCGCAAAGCCACAAGAGGGATTGTTGCAAACTTCATCAAAGAAATCATACTTGCAAGATTCGGGAGACCCCACAGGATCATAAGTGATATTGATACATGCATCGTAAACAAAGAAGTTAGAAAGATGTTGGAATACTACTAAGTAAAGCAACATTGGTCTTCGCCATACTACCCATAAAAGAATGGGCAGTTGAATCAATAAACAAGACTTTCATCAAGATCATTAGCAAGATGAGTCAAAAGTATAGTGGAGGATATGTCACACCCCTGGCAGACGTGTTATAGGCTTACCATAGCTCACCCAAGTCTACCACAAGATTCTCTCCTTTTTCATTGGTATACGGATCAAAAGCTGTCAGCCCTGTAGAATTGATGATACCATCCCTAAGGGTCCTTTAGCCATGAAAGAAGGAAAACAAGAAAGATGCCTTTCTAGCAGAAAGGTGTGAGGACTTTGA
The DNA here is from genome assembly GCA_028535165.1 of Quercus tomentella. NCBI lineage: Eukaryota > Viridiplantae > Streptophyta > Magnoliopsida > Fagales > Fagaceae > Quercus > Quercus tomentella. The sequence continues at coordinate 49,373,487 of JAPQVY010000156.1, forward strand.
GGGATTAGATGAAAAGAGGGAAGAGGCCCAAGGGCGCAGCCGCAGGTACAGACAAAGGATGATGGAAGCCTATGGGAAGGCCATGAAGGAAAGAGTATTTACAGAAGGACAGATGGTTGAGGACAGTAGAACACGTTAGAAGAGGACTAGCTGGCCCATCTAAATTTTCACCGAGATGGAAGGGACCCTTAGTGATAAGGGAAGCTAATGCATGTGGATATTATCGCCTAGCCAAAATGAATGGGGAAGATCTGATGGATCCCATCAATAGCAAATGGCTCAAATGTTACTATGCCTGAGAAGTGTCAAGTAATTTTGCTGTTTCTTTTTCTCTTTTGTATTTTCTCTAAGTGACTACCCTTTGCAAGGGGTGTTATGTTACAAGAAAGTAATTTAGTAGTTTGTAATGAAATCATTGTCATGAAAAAAAAAAAGTAGAAAGAAATGAAAATGGCAAACGTGGTATTCATAGAAATACGTGGTACTATAAAGCATATCAAGTATTATAGCAAAAGTAGTAATAAGTTACATACCAAAAGCATAAGTCATACTAGACTTAGTAGAAATAGTCAAAGTATCAAGCAAAATAAGCATACTGTGAAGAGAGAGAGAGCTATAGAATAACTGAGGTAGCCAAATACATAGTAGATAATCAAAGGCCGGTAATAAGGGGTTTGTCTTGGAAATGGTCAGGAGCAATCACACTAGAAAGTAGGCACTCACGGCGAGCCTCAAACTTGCTATCCCCTTCTTCAAGCTCTCAATACGGGCATGAATAGCATCAACCACAAGCTGAATCTTCCTCCTGAAGAAGACTCAAGCAATCTCACGATGACACTCCAGTAGAAATCTCACTTCAAAATCAACATGGATCAACTCTTGAACCACTGCTCTCCATTGCAAGATCTTCTTGATAGAAATTGTATCCACAAAGTTGTGCTAAATATCATTCATAACACATCCCAACAACTTGAGGAAATGCTCTCTAGCAGAATAGCCGAGGGGGAATTTCTACATAAAATCCTCATGGTCACAATGAATAGCCTGTGGATGCTCTAAGCAATCTTGAGGTACCCTATATCCATGGAAATCCACATAGGGAGGCCCAGTGCCCCAAAAGTCCACTAGGTTGAGATCATTCCTCTCCGCCTGCTCAAAGTGAGTGAAAAAGGAAGTTGCCTCAACAGGAGTGGGCGCTATGGAAACATCTGCAACCTTTGGCTCCTCAAGGGCTTCAATGATTGCATAATATGAAGACATGCAAGGTATGGAAGGGAACACATCAAAAATAAAATGCATATACAATAATAAGAAGAGAAGAAAAAGAAGAGGAGATAAAGGAAGAGAGCTTATATCTATAGCCTCAATGTCAAGCCCTTTATCAGAAGTGTCCTCAGAAAAAGAAATCCTTATCTTCATGGCTAGCTCATCATCAGAATCCTCAAGGATCTCCTCGGATCCCTCATTAGGAGATAACTCCACATCATGCATCTGGGTAGCAGAAGAGAGAATAGAGGATGGAATGACTACTAGAGAAGGCCCACCTCCAACCACCTAAGGAAGGGTAGCAAACGGATCGTTGAGAGATATGATTGGTAAAGGGATAGCGAAAGGAACCTCCTCGGTCTAACTACCCATAGGAGAAGCACCTCCCTTTGGAGGAGTAGAAAACTTGGCAGAAGTAGGACCAGACTCCTCGGGGATTTTCTCTTCAACAAAAGCAACCCCCTCAGCAAGATCCAGTTCTACTAGGGAAACTGAAGCCTTGGCAGAAACCTCCCCAGTAGCAGCAATAATGGCGGAGGCCATGGCCTCTGCAATAACATCAAAACCATCAAAGAACTCCTCCATGGAAGTGTTAGTAGCTACAAAAACCTCCTCTTTCTCAGGAACATTGCCCTCGCAAAAACTGCCGCCATGTCAATAGTAGGCCTAATAGGAACCTCCTCACTCATGGGAATGGAGACAGAAATGGGCTCAACGTTAATATGAAAGTAACAAGATGAAGAAAAGAACGAATAGGTGAAAGAAAGCAAAAAACAAATGATGCAAGAAAAAAGAAAGTGGAATAAAAGAAAAAACTCACCCCGGCCTCGTCAAGTATAATAGGCTGTGTGGCAGAAGTGTCCTTCTTGTGCTTAGACTACCAAAGAAGGGAGGGATGCACATATATGGTCAACTGCAGGCGAAAGCACCAATGAATAAAAAATAAAGACAAAAGGGAAATTAGAGATAACATACTCTCCTCTCAAAAACAACATATGAAACTGAGGGAGATGTCTTTCTCTTACTGCCAAGGTTCTACTAGATGGAGGGGCATTAGAAGGTTGCCTCAGTAAAGGAGGCCTAGATTTGGTTGCGGCAGACCTCCTGGTGGAACGGGTCCTCACAGAAAAGGGAGAAGTGCTCTTGAGAACTATACTGCCAATAGGAAGAAGGTTTTCCCCATAAGGGACTATATAAAAATAAGTCTTAGAAGCCTCTATGGCAACACCCTTACCCTTCTTGGTAGACTTGGACTTGACAGACTTAGAGGTCATGCCCTTCTTCCTAATGGAGGTAGGTTCACTACCCTCACTTTCATTTCCCAACCAAAGGGAAACTCACCTGCATACAAGAACCATCCTTGTTGCTCCTCCTACCACTCAAATATGGCAGACCTGTTTTGCTTCTTGGCATATGCAACCACAGACTTGGTAGGGAGAATTAACCGAGGGTTCAGAGAGATCACAGCATGCAGACCTCAGGGAGTAATGAGTGAGAAACCACAGCTACCCAAGAGATCCTCATCAAAGGAAGTCATAACGGCCTACCAATAGGCGTGCATAGCAACAGTGCAAAGACCCACTCTCTAAGAACTGGGAATGGTAACCACAGTAAAAAGCTTGCTTTAATACTTAAAGGCGTGTGGACGCAGGAAGGGGCAAACTGAAGTAGTAAAGTCAAGAGCCAATGTAAAATCATTGGGCACATCCTAGTAGAGCCCAAACTACCTCCCCACTCTACGGGTAGAGTAATGCACATAACATACCCCCTCATCAGCCAAGTAAGGCAGCCACCCAACATTTATGGTAGCTAGATAAGTAATCCCTTTCTCAACATAAGCAACTAAGGGAGTAGTTCTGCCAGCGGTACCTATGAAAGGCCTCATCACCGAATCATCATAAGTGTAGCCAATACCAAGATTCTTGCAAGCTCTTCATGAAAAGTACACTTCTTTGTCAAAAAAAAAAAAACCGCAACAGGATGACCAAAGGGTTTCAACCCAACTCAACGGTGTGCTAAAGGAAACCCATAAATAAAACCCCCATAGAAATTAGTGATCACCTTGGACAAAATGCTTTGACAAAATGCATTTTACTTGGATCCCAGTACGCGATTTTGACAAAATGCACTTTACAATTACGTGGATCCCAGTACGCGACTTCAATCACCAACTAGAGAAGGTTATTGGCTACAAAGTTCTTTAGTTCATCACACGATGAAGATCAAGAAGCTCATTCGTTACAAAACCCTACGGTGCACAAACAAGCAGCTTCTTCACAAGAAAGATGAACTAGGGCAAATTCTGTCTCCAGTCATAATTTGCTTGAACAAACTTTTGCTCAACACTTGTGTAACTTGTTCCACCTTTGACAACCCTTAAAATAATCATTTTATATGTCTAGGGTTGTGAGAAAAGAAACCCCAAACACATAATTCCGGATTGGATGAAAAACTGAACTTCATAAACCTCGACAGATGCCTATCTGTCGAGCTGCTATCGAGCCACGGGCTAGAACAGCTCTTCAAGTCTCGATAGATGGCTAGCTGTTGAGCTTTAATGAACAGCACTTTTCACACTTGAATCTTGGACAGACTTGCATAGCTTTAACACTTGAACTTGAAATAAGGTTTCTTGAAGTATTAAACACATCCTAGATCTACCCAAATACAAGTAAAGTGCATTTTGTCAAAGAATTAGCCAATTACATAAAATAGTGACATATGTTCCTAACAAGTAAATCACATATGTCCTAATAGATTAGCCAATTACATAAAATGTTGACATATATTCCTTACATTGAATCACATATGTCCTAACAATCTCCCCCTTTGACAATCTGTGACAAAACCATAACAAACAAATGAGATATGAGAGAAGTCATAAATCACTCAACTCATATTTACTTGTTGAATAAAATAAAATCTATCCTAACACAAACTTTTGAAAAACTTTGCAAGAAGAGAGTTTATGGCAAGTAGACTTTGACAACCTGTTTTTCTGAAATACTTTAAACAAAACTCATCACAACATCTTAGTGTGAAACAGAAATAATAGATTGCATACACTAAATAAGTAACATGTGTATAAAAAAAAGAAAAGAAACAACACATGGAGAGATAGGTGAAAGAACTATAATAACAACCTCAAATATATATAAATATATATATATATATCAACAAGTACAAGGTTTGCTATCACAATATGATCACAAGATCCAAGGTACATGAACAATGTATCTAAAATAGAGAAAAAAGAAAAAGATACATAAAATCCTCACTACATCTCTCAATATAAACACTCTCCCTATCTCCTAAACTAACCCTCCCCCTATGAGTATGACTACTCTCATCTCAAAACTACTCCCCCTTTTTGTTACGAGTGACAAAGGACAAGTAAATCAAGTAGACATCTCATCATCACTAGGCGAGCCATCATCATCATCCTCAGCATCATCAGCACTGCTGGAGCCATCACTCTCATCCTCAGATGCCTCGGGAGAGGAAGCCACTGTGTAACCACCAATCACAGCCTGTCGTCACGCAATATGACTGACACGGGTGTTCACCTGAAATAACTCATCACTGAGAGTGTCAAGGCAAGCATCCATGCGCACAAGCTGTGCCATAATGGCCTCAAGTGTCACTCCACCCTCTGAAGAAAAAGGAGCAGAGGTGGATAGAGTGGTAGAAGCCGGAGGAGCTGTTGTCTCTGTCCGAGGTTGCCTCGAGTGAAGCTATGCAAAACTCCACTTGACGGTAGCGGCGTCAATGGCACATATATATGAGAAGTAAGGAGACTCAAGATAGGAGACAGAAACGTGGCAAAGGAGTCTTGTGATAGCGGGAGGAAAAATGAGCTTATCACAAGTCGTCGTGTCCTTATAGACATCTATAAAGGAGAGTATAAAGTGTGAGGGGAAGTCAATAGAGAGATCCTCAATGAGGGATAATAAAAAGCGAGCACGAGGCTCTGTGATAGTGTTATAGTGAGACAATGGATGAAGAATAAATGTCATCACCATGTTAAGGATTCTCGAACCTTTAGCAAAGGCCGAGCATGAGGTGTTTTGACGGTCACCCCATGAAGAAGGTTTCTCACAAAATAGAGACGAGAGTTCGTCTTTGGACACTGTCCTCAGACGCTGACAACCAAGATAGTTAGGATGCACTACCCTAGGGACGTGTAGTACCTCGAATACAATATCCAGAGTAACTACCATACGTATACCTTGAACGCGAGTAGAAAACTGAGGTATAGAGTAATCAAATCCATGCATATTGGAGTAGAACTCCTGTATGATCACGAAAGGGCGCGTGACCGAGACCAGACGTGAGAAGTTCTCCAAGAAGTCCAATTTGGTCTTCTCATCACGAAATCAGACGTGGGAAGGAGTGGGGTCAGATGGAGAAGAAAAAGAAGATGCCCCGAAATGAAGAGGGTTCTGGGACGGAATAGATTTACGTTTAGGTGCCATGACGCAACTAACATAAGAAGGAGAGAAAGAAGGAAAGAGAGGGAGACAATCAGAAAAGTACCAAACAACAAATATATCAAAATATATAGAATTGAAGGTACGTATGCATGAGAATGCATGAACATGTGACATGCAAATATAAATTCATCATGGGCTCAGCCCAATCCAAACCTACCAGCACACAAAATAGCAACAAAGTAAACACACATCTAAAATGCATGAAACATTGTTATAATGCACATGTGATGCAATGCATGAAATTTAAAGATCATTTTAACAAAAACCTATGCCAAAATTTTAACAAAAACTCAAAAGTTTTGAAAAATCTCAAACAATTTCAAAAACCCCAAAAGTTAGGTCAAAGATCATGAAAATGCATGATAAAGATGAAGAAAGTATCATACCATATGTGGAACAGAGATCTTGAGACCAAAAATGAAGTGAGGAAGTTGAAAAGCTTGAGTTTTGGGTGATTGAGAGAAGGAGAGAAGTCTATCTATCGAGAGAGATCAAGAAGAAATGAGACAAAAATCGTGAGAATCCTATTTATAGGAAACTCATAAACCTTGATCGATCGAGAGCTATCGAGGTTTAAAATGAGCCTTTTAGCTATCGAAGAGTTAACGAGGAGCTATCGAGGATCAAAAGAAAGGTTTTCTCAACAAAGAAGCTCGATGGATCGAGGTAGCTATCGAGCAGCTATCGAGGAGATAGAAAGTTTCTCAATTAATCAAACTAGCTATCAAGAGCTACTGAGAATGCGATAAAAAGAGGTTGAAGGGTCTCAATAGATAGCTTATCTGTCGAGAGCTATCGAGATTGCTTAAAAACAGTTTTTCAAGGGAGAGAAAAACACAGATTTGAATGCAATCAAGCATGCTGCTCAATCAAAGACCCAAACAACATTTTAAGCTCTCAAAAACATCTTTCAACACAAAAAAAAAAAAAAAAAAAAAAAAAAAAAAAAAAATGTTAAGCACAAATATCCCAAAACACACACACACACTAAACAAGTCTAACCAATTTTATATTTTAAAAACAAGTTAAGACAGTTTAGTAAGCATATATTAATACAAGTATTCCTTGTGATAGCCAAATCACATTGTACCTACACATGTATCAAAAGTAGCAAAGAATATTGCATGTAGTGTGTGAAAAACATTGCAAGATTGCATAAGTGTCTACATGTTATGACAATTTGAGATATGAGAAAATCACTTTAACTCACACACAATCATAACTGTTTAATGGGGACTATCACCTTCGAGGTACATCCTATAACTCTCACATCTCCTAAAATACACGCTTGCAATCATATATAAAGCATTTTGATCTTTTTTCTTTTATTTTTTCTTTACATATTTTTCTTTTTAAACAAATCATACATGGGCATATAAGAGAAAGAAAAGAAATACCCAATTATGTTAAGCTTTTGACATTGCATTTTTGCTATGCCGAAGCATACAGATGTCATTTCATGATTGGCAGGCAATAGTGGTGAGATGGTTATTTATGCCTTTCTCTTAGGATTTTCTAGTCATTCCCGTCAAAAAGAGTGATGAGAGTGTTAAGTACAAGAGATCACTTAATCTTACTCATCACAGACACAAGTCACAAAGCTCACTTGCTTAGTTGTGCATAGAGATGCTCATCTAAGTTACAAAAGATACAAAGTTTAGAAAACTTTGTTTCAATGGCCATCCAAGGAACACAAGTATCAATGTACACAAACACACACTGTTTTTGTATTTTTCTGATTTTTCAATTTTTTTTATATGAAAAACAAAATAAAACGAAAAGTAACCAAACAAAAACATGCTAAACAAGACAAATCAATGCATAAAACTAGACTGACTCAAAATAATAAAGCAAAACACACAAGTAATGCAAAACAAAAACATGAGGAGGAGAGAGAGAATAAGTGACAGAATCACTTGGAGCCATTTTCCTTCCACACCTTGGAAGAGCCCTTCCATTTAGCAAACTCTTGATTTGGCGGTGAGGGGGAAGAGTTAAAACCATTCAAGTTCGAAAGGAACATATGGGCTTTGAGAAGATCTCCAAGAGAAGCAAAAAAGGATGGAAACTGATTCTGGTCTCCCGACGCGATCATGTTGTTGCTCTTTTGAGTGGCTAACCACTTGTAGCAATTAAGTCAAGTATGTCCAACTGCACCGTAGTGATGACAGAAATGCTACTTTTTCTGCTTAGGCTTTTGAGAGTTTCCCCTCTTAGCCCTAGGGTTCTTAATCTCTTTCTTACCAAGCGTAAGGGGTGCACCTAAGATAGATTTACTCTTGTCTACATTCTCACTAGCTAATTCATTCTTAACATCATTGTTCTCAGTTTCAACATTATTAGCAGGAGGAAAAAAAACAGTAGTACTAGTAGAAGCAATACTAGGAGAAGAGAAATCATACCCTAAACCGGTTCGATCGGAAGCCAATTTCTGAAGACTGAGCATCTCATCGAGCTTAGCGCTTGAAGTCCTTTCCAGTTGAGCTCTAACTTGGAATAGTTTTGCCTCAAGCTTCTTGGTCTTCTCAGCCAAGAAATTATTCTTAAACCTCAGTGCTCCAATAATCTGATTGGCTTTATCAAACTTTGTGGAGATTTCTACTCACTCAAGCTCCACATCACTAAGCATCTTGATGGCTAACCTATACAACTTCTCATGCTTTTCAGAGACCTTGTATAACTTTGCATAGGCTATGTGGATGTCATCTTGTTCATCCATCTTCTTAAACTTAGACTCCACCAGTTCCTTTTCTTCATCCACATCTTCAGCAATCCCCTCAGTAGGATTTATAGTGGCAGTGAAGGCATTTAGGATTCCATCATCCTCATTATCGGATTCATCCTCAGGATTAGTGTCGCTCAAGTTAGCAACAAGTGCCTTGCTTTTTCTGATGGTCTTGAGATAAGTAGGGCACTCTTGTTTTATATAACCAAAACCTTGACACCCAAAGCACTTTGGTCCTGAAGGAACAGTGTACTGACCGCCATCCCTAGCATCCTTCTTCCCTTTGTCTTAACTCTTGAATTGCGAAGAACTGGATTGCTTTCGGTCCTTGTCAAATCCTTTCGCGTTGGCATTCTTCATAAACTTCTTGAACTGCCTCATGATATAGGATTTCATCTTAGAATCTTCATCGTCTAAAGACTCATCCGTGTCATTGCTCTTGGCTTTCAAAGCCATGCTCTTGCTCTTACTCTTGCTCAATTTTCCGATCCTTCTCAAACCCAACTCATAGGTCTGCAGATTGCCAACCAACTTTGTCAAAGAAATTTTTTCAATATCCTTTGATTCCTCAATCGTAGTGATCTTGGCATGGAATCTCTCGGGTAGAGATCTGAGCACCTTTCTCACAATATTGGGTTCAGGAATGGTTTCCCCAAGATTAAATGTTAAGTTTACTATGTCCTTGAGCTTGGCATAGAACTCATCAAATGACTCATCCTCCTCTATCTTGATCTCCTCAAAGCTTGTAGTGAGCCTCTGAAACTTTGAATTCTTAACAGTCTTGGTTCCTTCATAGGTTGTCTGGATAATGGTCCATGCTTCCTTAACAGATTCAGTGGAGGATGTCTTCTTGAATTCCTCATTTGTGACTACACTAAATAGAGCATTTAGTGCTCTGCTGTTGAAGTTTGCCGTTTTGATCTTAGCATCATCCTTGTCGGCTGGCGCTTCTGTAGGCTTAGTCCAGCCTATCTCCACAACTTGCCATACTTTCTCATCTAAAGAATGTAAGAAAGCTCTCATGCATACTTTCTAGTATGCATAGTTAATGCCATCAAATAAAGGAGGTATAATAAGAGACTGTCCTTTATCCATGACAAACAGGGGTCAATGGATCGCACAGCAAAGATTAACCCTAATCAGAGTGTGTCTGCTCTGATACCACTTGATAGGCCAAGAATGTATTGACCCCTTGTGATGAATTAATTGATTAATTAGCCAGTTTTATTAATTAATCAAATTAACATCCAAGATACATGGTAGCACAAACAAATCACCAATTAAATTAAGTATGCAGCGGAAAATAAATTGACACGGTGATTTGTTTACAAAAGGGGAAAACCTACACGGCAAAAACTCCACTAGGTGATTTTAAGGTCACCACTCCTAAGAATCCACTATTATCAAAACAAGTGGTTATAAGTAAAGGAATCTCAGTACCTTATACAAACCTACAGTTGAACCCTTACCCCAATACCCAATTGGACTTGTTCTGTAGTGACAATCTCTCCTTTTCAATGCACTGCTTCCAGTACGTGACTAGCCAATAGATGTGCGGATCCCAGTACGCGACTTAATCACCAACTTGAGAAAGATGTTGGCTGCAAAGTTCTTCAGTTCATCATACAATGAAAATCACGAAGTTGCTTGGTCACAAAACCCTATGGTGTACAAACACAGCATCTTCTTCAAGAGAAAGATGAACTAAGGCAAACTAGGCTTCCGATCACACTTTTCTCCACACTTATGGAATTGTGCTCTTGTGCAACTTGTGTCACCTTTGACAGCCCTCAAAATAATCCTTATATATGTTTAGGGTTATGAGAAAAGAAAACCCAAACATATACCCACGGATTGGATGAAAAATAGCTTTGAAAACTGAGTTTCATAAACCTTGATAGATAGCCATCTATCGAGCTAGCTATCGAGCCATGGGCTTCAGCAACTTTTAAACCTCGATAGATTCTAGCTATCGAGGTTTAAAATCTGGCACTTCATTACTTGATTCTTGGACAGACTTGCATGGCTTTAACACTTGAACTTGAAACCTTGTTTCATGAAGCATTAAACACATCCTAGATCTACCCAATTACAAGTAAAGTGTGTTTTGTCAAAGGATTAGCTAATTACATAAAATGTTGACATATGTTCCTAACATTGAATCACATATGTCCTAATAGAAGTCTTTATCAAACAAGGGAAACTGAAGAACTTTATTGGAAAAGAGCACAAGGATGAAAGACTACCACTAAAAGGAAAAGTAGAAGAGCCAATCTATCCTCCACTTGGAGAAATAAGTGTTATTATTGGGGGAACATCAGCTGCCAACTTGTCTAGATCCAAGAAGACCTACCTTCAAGTGGTTCAAAACGTTCAACATATTGATCGTCCACCAAGAGCACTAAAGACGGTCGAACCAGCCATAACCTTCACTAATGAAGATGCAAGAAGGCTATACCATCATCATGACGATGCAATTGTCATCACTTTGATGATTGCAAACTACACAACAAGAAGAGTACTAGTGGATAACAGGAGCTCAGTAGATATCCTCTATTACCCGGCCTTCCAATAGATGAAGATTGATAAAGAATTACTTCATCCAACAAATGTCCTCGTAACTAGATTTGGAGGGATGAAGGTTCTGCCAGTAGGCACTATCTCCCTACCAGTTATGGTTAGGCCTTATCCGCAGTAGATTACCAAGGAAATGAATTTCCGCATCGTTGACTACTTGTTCTTATACAATGTCATCATAGGACAACTGACCTTGAATAGTTAGAGAGTTGCAACGTCCACTTATCATTTGACCGTCAACACAGTATGGCATATGAGAGGTCCAAGGCGATCAGTTAGTATCCAGAGAATGTTATCTAGCCATGTTGTATATGGACAAGCAATTGCCCATGATAAATATCGAGGAAAGAAGGACGGTCGCCAAACCAATTGAGATATTGGAGGATATTCCTTTGGATGAATCCAACCCAGAGAAATTCACAAGGATTAGAATGAGTATAAAGGAGAAGATGAAGCAAGACTAGTCAATTCCTCAACAAGAGCAAGGATGTGTTTGCTTGGAGCCATGAAGACATGTATGGGATTAACCCAAGCATGATAACTCATCATTTAAATGTATCCCAATCCTAAAAGCCCGTCCATCAAAAAAGGCCTAGAATGGGACAACACCATCAAAGAAGAAGTCCAGAAGTTAGTAATAGCAAAGTTCATCTAAGAAGTCTACTACCCAGATTGGCTAGCAAATGTAGTGATGGTTAAGAAGGCTAATGGCAAATAGAGGATGTGCATGGACTTCACAGATGGTCTGCCCCAAAGATAATTATCCTCTTCCACGCATTGATTAGCTGGTGGACTCAACAGTAGGACACCAATTGCTAAGCTTCATGGATGCATTATTAGGTTACAACCAGATCAAGATGAATGAGGCAGACTAGGAGAAAACATCCTTTATTACAAGCCAAGGTTTATTTTGCTACAAAGTGTTAGGGAGAGCATTCGAATGGACGGACAAATGTCAACAAGCATTTGAAGACCTTAAGACGTATCTCACAACAACTCCCTTATGGAGCCCTTCCAAGCCAGGTGAAGAATTGTACCTCTATTTAGCAGCCTCTCCTTAGGCAGTGAGCTCAACCTTAGTCAGAAAACAAGGAAAGGCACAGAGGCCCGTCAATTATACCAGCAAGGAATTAAGAGGAGCTGAAGGATGATATCCACCAATGGAGAAGTTAGCTTTTTCATTGGTAACAGCAACAAGGAAACTCAAACCCTACTTCCAAGCTCATGTCATCAACGTCTTAATAGATGACCCACTCAAGAAGCCCATGAACAAGTTAGAAGCAGCTGGATGACTGATCTAGTGGGCAATTGAATTCAATGAGTTCGACGTAAGGTATCAACCAACAGAAGCAATAAAAGCCCAAGTACTTGCGGATTTCATTACGGAGCTCACTCCAGCTCATAGCCAACAGATTGAAGACCTGGGGCAAAAGAATGGATCATCCATGAAGATGGTTCATCCACTCAACACACCGGAGGAGTCGGAGTAATCTTGCAGTTGCCTGAAGGGCATCATCTAAAGTATGTCGTTCATCTACAGTTCTAGACAACCAACAATGAAGCTGAGTATAAAGCTCTTATTAAGGACTAGGATTTGGCTAAGGAATTGAGAGCTGAATCGGTGGTCATCCAGGGAGATTCACAATTGATCATAGGCCAAGTGAATGGAATGTACGAAGCCAAAGAAGAACGAACGAAAAGATATTTAAGAAAATTCAAGCATTGTATCAAAGGCCTCATAACAGTAAAGTTCTATCAAGTCCCAAGGGAAGAAAACATTGAGGCTAATAGCCTGGCTAGAGCAGTATATTCTGAGTATAAACGTCCCTGAGGTGCAACAGATAGACGGGGAAGCTAATTGGACTACACCAATTGTATCCTATCTTAAGAACAGACTCCTCCCTAAGGACAAAGAAGAAGCTCGGTAGCTAAGGGTTAGAGCAGCAAAATTTGTTCTGATGGATGAGGTATTGTATAAAAGAAGTTTTTCTCAACCCTACTTGAGATGCTTAACTCAAGACGAGTCACACTATGTTATGAGAGATGTACATGAAAGAGCATGTGCAAAAATACTCAAGAGCTAGGTCCCTCGTCCATAAAATAGTCCATGCAGGTTACTATTGGCCAACAATACAAGCAGACTACAAGGCTTACATCAAAGCATGTGACAAGTGTCAGCACTTCAATAACATACCTAGACTTATTAGGATTCCTGAGCAAAACGTCGGAAACTTTGTCTAGAAAAACATCATTTAACGTATTAGGATTCCTAGGGTGCTTGTTTCAAACAATGGATGAGAGTTCGATAACACACCCTTTAGAGAATTTTGTGAGTAGCTTGGAATTAGGAATCACTACTCCTCACCCTCGCACCCGTAAGCAAATAGGTAGGAAGAAGTTGCAAACCAATCCTTGCTTAAGATAATCAAGACTTGGCTTGAGGGGGCAAAGGGGATATAGCCCAACGAGCTACCTAGCGTCCTTTGGGCATACAGGACAATAGTGAGGACTTCTATAGGAGAAACTCCCTTCAAGTTAGCATATAAGAATGATGTAGTGATACCCGCAAAGGTTGGAATAACCACCTTCAAAGTAACCCACTATCAGGACGAAGAGAATGGGAAGCAGCTCCGTCTAATCCTTGATCTCATAAACGAGGTGAGGATGGATGCAGAACAGAAGGTAGCATGCAATAAGAATCTGATGACCAAGCCTAGGCAGTTCAACATTAAAGACCTCATCCTAAAAAAGGTGTCCTTGGCCACTAAGGACCCTGCTAATGGAAATTGGGACCCAATTGGGAAGGACCATACAGAGTCATCAACTACAAAAGATGAGGATCGTACTACCTAGAAGCCCCAAATGGATGAAGGCTAGAGCATCCATGGAACATAGGGCACCTGAGGAAGTACTATCAGTGAAGACTTGTCAAGAAGGTCAGCATGGACTACCTTAACCCCTACAGACTGCTAGTTACTACTAGCAATCTATCTATGTTATCTTTTAGCACTTATAATTTCTAGCAGCATTTTATGTTTTCTAGTATTTGAATTCCCTAAAAAGCACTAGCTACTAGCATGTTCAATGTTCGTGGATGTTATTATGTTATGTACAAAGTTCTTAGCTTGTATATAAAGCAATTTGGATTTTCTACTTAAGTGTTTTTAATCCTTTACAAAATCAAAGTCCACAAGAAAGGCTAAAAGCCATGGATGAGTAAAATCTCTGGATGTAGAGATGTATCGTCACAAGCCACCTGTAGACAAGGTAAAGGCCAAATACCACATTGTGGAGCAAAATCTTAAGGTAACAGAGGGAAGGAATAAACACCTCCCACATATACTCACTGAGAGTTAATAGAGTAAAAGACGAGTAAAAATATGCAATAAAATAAATGATAATTATGGACAGCCAATGTCCAAAATCCCTAAATGTACAATGTCCAAACCATGGACGAATATGTATGAATAGGAAAGGGAAAAATCCAAATCAAGGACGAACACATAAAAACAACAAAGGAATGGAAATAAGCATCCAACTATGGACAAGCATATATATATATATATATATATATATATATATGAATAAATTAACTTGTCCATGACAACGGTGGACGACCAACGTCCAAAAACCCTTTAATGTTAAGCCAAATAGGCAATTGTATAAAACTTACGTCCTTAACTATGGACAAAGTAAATTTACTTGAAGAAACTAAAAAATAGTCCAAAACAATAGACCACATTCAAAAAAATTGTTTGCAAGAATGATTAAAAAAAAAAAGACTACTTGGATAAACCGGTGGAGGCATCGTCCTTAGGCTTATCAGAGGTAGTAGCATCATCTATATCGACGTCCTGAGAGGTGCTTGGGAGTAAAGAACTCTCAACAGCAATATGAAGTCTTATGGAGTCAAAATCTACTCCAGGAAAAGTTTCACGTGCATCTTGATGGAAGTCCTCAAATCCAGTAGCATAATTCTTGTCCAGGAGTTTTGTATATGCGTTAGAAGCTTTGAACTCTTTGATTGCTTCATCCTTGGCCTTCTTCATAGATGAGGAAAGCTTGTCACTCTTCTTTTGAAGGTCACCCAGACAAGACTCCTTGTCGACCATATCAATTCTAAGCTCCTCAACTAAATTCTTCAACTCCTTCACCTCGAACTCCAGATGCTTTACCTTGTCCTCCAACTTCAACCACTCCTAGCTCGCTTGCTTAACTCCCTCTCCATGGCAAGAACCTTCACGTCCAGCCTAATCTTCTCTTTGTCTAAGTATGTGGCTTGTTTAGATGCCGCCATAAACTTGGACATGATCTACAAAACAAAATGTTAAAATACGACTTGGCAATAAAATTAGCAAGTTGTTATAGACGAAGAAAAATACCTTATACAGATCATGGACAGTGGAACACTCAAACTCCTTGACAGACATGTCATAGCAAGCCATGACCCCATCTTCCTTCACCACCGTCTTGAACCTGTTCCAAGCTAAGCTCTCACTCCTTAGAAAGGTATGAAAGGCAATAGCTATTAGGATTAGTGCCCTTAAATCCTATTGTATGATGCTATGTATGATATTAAGTATGACATTATGTATGACTTAATATTGTAATTGATAAAGTTGTTTTATTATTATCTAAAATAATGGTAACATGAATATTTGGACATTATCATGTAGTCCATGAGATGCATAGTATGTGATTTATGTGGAAAGTCACAGAGGATATAAATCACAAGTTCTTTATAAACTCAGAATTATAGTTCGTAGTCGGTGATGAAATTGGGCATTTCATTTGCGAAGGCTATAACATATTAACTAAGATGATTTGTCTTGATCATGAAAGTGGTGACTTCTGGTTGATATGTTGATATGTTTTAAGAGTTAAGACATATTAAACTGGACTGCTGTGAGATTTATTATTCTCCTAACGATTGTCAAATGATTAATAAATCTCATGACTTCTATTTGCATGAACTCTTAATCCTAAGAGAATAATGGACCTAATCATGAGGTGTAGGTTGCTTTGATATATCAAGAGTGAGATCTAAAGTAACGGTCAAAACCTCAGTATGTTGGGCAGCCACATTTAGTGTTGATGGAACATATATTCTCAAGATGAAATTCATAGTCTCTTAATGGAGATATAAAATATTCCCTTGAGATAAGTTTAATGGGTACGGTTATTCAGAGTGTTAGGCCTAACCACTTTAGTAAGAAATTACTAAAGTATATATTTATGAAATTGGATTTCATAAATATATGATGAATAACTTAAAATGATTAAACCAGGTACTCAAGGATTAAGATGTAGTAATCTACAAAGTGGTAGTCTTCATTTATGACTTTGTATTACTACGAATATTTTATGAAGGGGTTGCATGTACAATGAAGTCTTGAGATATAATTTATTAATAAGGCCTAGAGTGCAATTATATTTATATAGTGGTATTAAGTATAATTAATGGTAACTTTGGACTTGTCAAGAGTTGACAGAAAAGCCCAAGGCCCATTAGAGCTAGTGTCTTATTTGTTCCCTTTTGGTCCCACTCCAAGCCACATACTAAAGCCCAATTGGAAAGGCCCAAAAGGTCAACCCAATTAGATAATCAATTGTAAGAGAAGAAACATACAGATTTTTTGGAAAGAACATGAAATGGTGTGTGTAAGTGTTGGACACTCTCTCATTCTCCTTTGAACAAACTCATAGAAACTGATTGAGAGACCACACTTCTTGGGCGTTAGTGGAATTGGAGTGAAGATTAAAGGTGTTCTCAAGAACTTCTGGTCTTTTTTTTGAATTTCACCACACCAAGGTATACTCTCTTATTCTTATATTCTGAAACTTACATAGCACATGTTATCAATAACAAATGAAGTAGATCCGTTAATTTTCCGCTGCGTACATGCATATTTCCATCAATAGCAGGATCTTTGACGAGAGGAACTGTAGATGATTCTAGATCAAGACAAGAAGAAGGAGCTTCAAAAGTTGGAAACTTAAGAGGAGTCTTCGCAACAAGAGAAGTAGAAGGATCAAGCTCAACGACTGGAGTTTTGACAGGGATGGACGTGTTCACCTTAGGCCTTTTATGGCCTCGACGACTAGGAAGGTTCCTAGTGTCAATCATCTTGGACATGGCCTTCCTCTTCTCCTTAGAAATGGGAGGCACAAGCTTTAGCATCTTTAAGACGATTGGATGAGTCTAGAGAGGGGGAACGTCTTCCATCTGGACGAACTCAACGCCATTGATAAATGCTTTCACCGTTTTCTCCTTCATGGTTGTCATTCTCGAAAGAGATCGTCAAAGCTTAATGAAACCACATATAGAAAAAATAAAAATAAAACTCACATCAACAAGTTGTAAGTTCGTAAGCCAAAGCTTCTTCAGTTGGAACTGTCCAAGCCCCCAAACCGCTAGACGATGAAGTGTTACCAAAGAATGAAAATCCCTATCAACAAAGGAGTGAGCTCTCTAGACTCGGCACAAATGAAAGTCACTTAAGGAAGGATGAGCTACAACTGAAAGAAGAAAAGAAAGTTAGACGAAGATGATAAAATAACTAGGACGAGCTAGAGTAAGCAACATACCCTCAGAGCATAAACGACCCATGGCACCAACATAAGGAGGGAATGTATCCTTACCTACCACAACGGGGTTACCAACCCAGAGCCCAGAAATAAAGAAAAATTCTCTCTTCCATAACCTATCAAATGAAGGAAGAGCCCTAATCATCCTACAGTTAGAACCCCTAGCAGAAAATTGATAAAAACCTAGGGATTGGTTTATTTCAGAGGGTTTATAACAATATAGGAACTCATCCACAATAAAAGGACAATTCCCCTTAAAAACCTCCTTTCACAACACTTGCATTGCTACAATAATCCTTCATCCATTAGGGTTAAGTTGGTTTGGTCCAATACCTAACCCACGGAGGAGTTCTCTAGCAAAGGCGTTTAAGGGTAATCTAAGACCCCCTAAAAGATAAGCTTCATATATGCCAACTCTAGGAGAATTTGGAGTACAGCACCACTCGCCCAAAGCGGGAAGATGAGTGTGAACTTCATTAGGAATTTGGTACTTATCTCTAAGTTTAAGAAGCCTTTTATCATCTATCTTTAATGGAATATTCATGGCACAACACACTAAAACATCCTCTGTTTAACGAGGAGGAGAGGCAATGGATAGTGGAGGAGCAGTAGATGGGCCAGCAGATGATCCAGATGCTGCCATTTTCCTCATTTCCTCTTGGAAAACCTCTAAAGGAATCCCAGGGGTTCCAAACAAGTATACCTCATCTGTGGAACCACTCTTACTATTGCCACTACAACCCCCACTACTATTATTGTCGTCATGATACTCGTCTATTTCCCTATCATCCCTATCACTAGATGAAGAAACTACAATCTCAGCCATTTATAAGAAAGCTCTAAAGAAGAAAACCTTAGACGAAGAAGGGGATAATACCTGATGCTAGACAAAGAAGACTAAGGATGAAAGAAGACTTCTAAACGAGGTGCAAAGGACAAACCCAGACAAGAATGTCAAAGAGGAAAATTCATAAAAGTGAGAGGGTAAGAGAGGTATTGAGCTATTTATAGGTGACTATGTGGGTCATTGAAGCGACACGAACCAATTAGAAGATGCCATGTGGCCACTTTCCCGAAGAACGAAGCGACGCGACCTCCTGGCTACTATGATCAAGCCATGTGGCAACACCTACACTGATTGATTTCATCAAGTCATTGGACACCATGTGTATGACTCAACAATGAATCAAAAAGTGCCACGTAAAAAAAAATCAAATCAAATAAAAAAGAACCAAAAACAAGGCAAGTATGACGAGAGCATGGATGACCTATGGACAAAGAGGCAACTAATGATGATCAACAACAAGTAATCTTCATCCATAATGGTCGTCCAAGACCAGTAACATCCGAGATAGTCTTCAAAAAGAAAAGGGAAAATTCACCACAAACATAAAATAAGGATGTCCAAGCATGTCACTAGTCGTCCAAAGAGGATCTGGTCATTCAAAGAGAACATGGACATCCATACCATGAGAAGGTATGGACAACTAATAAATACTTAGTAAATTTTTGAACATTTTCCACAATCTCGAATGATTAGACCACTAATCCTCAACTCAGAATGTGGGGTGAATTCTCCGAAATTCGCTTCACTCTCCCCACCAAGTCCACACATCTCCCACAATGTTAGTGGAACCTAACAAGTAGACCCACTCCAAACACTCTATAAAAGGAATCAAGCCTCATCCAACTAGGGTATTTTCTACTATTCACTCACTTACCACACTTTAGGTTTAGAGAGAAAAATGACTTAACTGTCGAAGGGTCCTTGGCTGGTTCACCCTAGTCACCTTCAATAGTCTTTTCCTTTATTTTCAAGTCATCCAGCCATTGAAACCCGGAGCACTCAGCCTACTAATTTTCGAGCATCATCAATTATGATTTTAAATTTTTTTAAAAAAGGAAAACTCATAATATTTCGTCACATAAGATTTTGAGGTTTCATAAATATATAAGTCATCATCTATACTATTTACTAACTTCATCGCATGCGCGAAGGGATGAGACTTTTTATTTTTTATTTTTTGGGTTTACACGTTTTACTCATGGCAGTTTTATTTTATTTTTTATTTTAAGAAAAAGTTGTATTATTATTTGACTACTAATGTGTGAGGGAAATGTGGAGGTGGGAGAAAAATAATTTAGTGATAATAAAAAATAAAAAAAATAGTACGTTTGTGGAAAGAAAAAAAAAAAAGCAGTTTTATTTTTTATATTTTTTCAAAAAAAAAAAAGTTGTATTAGTACTTGACAACTAACGTGAGAGAGTGAGAGAAAAAACTTTTTTTTTTTTTTTTAATTTAGCTAAAAGTTAACAGTCTTTAAATTACTAATTTTACATGTCTAACCCTATGATTTAAGCCTTAGAAACGGATGAATTCGAGAGTATTTTGGGCATCTAAATTGAGGATCCCAAATAGGGGAAACTCCTTAAATAGTAGTATTGATAATGTGCGAGAGAAATGTGGAGGTGGGAAAAAAAAAAACAATTTAGTGATAATAAAAAAATTGTAAGTTTTTGGGGGAAAAAAAGTAGTTTTTTTTTTAATATTTTTTCAAAAAGGAGAAGTTTTATTAGTACTTGACAACTAACGTAAGAGAGAAATATGGAGGTGAGAGAAAAAATTGTTTTTGTTTTTAATTTAGCTAAAAATTAGGAGTTTTTAAATTACTAATTTTACATGTCTAACCCTATGATTTGAGCCTTAGAAACAGATGAGTTTGAGAGTATTTTGGGCATCTAAATTGAGGATCCCAAGCAGGAGAATCTCCTTAAATAGTAATATAGATAAGAGGATTCCCCTCTTTGGATTGAACTTTTATGTGGTTCAAAAATACTCCTAAACATTACCTTTAACAGTGAGAAAACATAAGGACAATCCGGTAAAAATATATCCAACTCTACTTAAAATGCCTATAAAATAGGACACTCTCCTACTAATCCATGTTTTCAAAAAAAACTTATCCAAAATTTTTTTTAAAAAAAATGAAAATTATGATGCTAGACCCAAAAAAAAATCTCATCGCACATACAAAGCACGTGTGATGGAGCTAGTTTAATATATACTATTTTAAGCCTCATGTGTTACACGATTTTGGGTATTAATGTAGAAAAATACTATATTCACAATATTTTCACAACAAATCTTAAGTGATAGATTGCTATTATTGGTTGTTACTATGAGCAACAAAGTAATTTAAGTAGTTGGTTCAAATTAGAACAAATAACAACTTACTACCTATGATTTATTGTGAAAGTAATGTGAAAATGTTGTAAACATAGTACTTCTCATAAACTTATGGGAGAAATTACACTTTATCACCCTAAACTATACCCTATATTACACTTTGTACCCTAAACTTTTCGAATGCACGTTTTGCACCCTAAACTATGACTCTTGTTACACTTTGCACTCTAACATTAAGTTTGCCATTAACTTGGATGGAAATATAAAGTTTAGGGTGCAAAGTGTAATCAAAAGTATAGTTTAGGGTGATAAAGTATAATTTCTTCTTTGTTTTTAATGGATTGAGAAGAATGGCAATTGGGTCATTTCACATGATGTCATACTTTTCCATCCAAGTTAATGGCAAACTTAACATCGGGGTGCAAATTGTAACAAGTGTCATAGTTTATGATGCAAAATGTGCATTCAAAAAATTTATGATGCAAAATGTGCATTCGAAAAATTTATGATACAAAGTGTACTTTAAGGTATAGTTTAGGGTGGTAAAGTATAATTCCCCCTAAACTTATGGACAGAGTTTGGCTCTAAACATGTTTGGAGCCTTGGGCTCCAACTACCAATAGGAAAATGACATTTGTACTTGTCATGTGCATGTACGTGACTCATTTAGCCCTACCAATCAAGTGAGTCACATGCAATGCAAGTGACAAGGCACACATCATCTTCTTATTGGTGGTTGAAGCCCAAGGTTCCAAACTTTTTTGGAGCCAAACCCTTTCCTAAACTTATAAAAAATTATATAATTTTATTAAAAAATATAATTAAATGAATGATTATTACGTAATTTAAAGTAAATTAGTCTCTCTCTCTATATATATATGAAAAAATCCAAATTGAATATTTAGAAAGAATCCTTAAAACAATTGAAAGTAAAGTTAAGCGTAAATCTCAATTCAATAATTAAAAACAATTAATCTAAAAAATCATATTATTATCTTTTTATCTCAAATATTAAAATTTGACAAGAATGGCGTATTAAAAAAGTATTAATAAAAAAGTTCATAGTAAAAATTAATAAGTTAATAATGTGTGTATATATACATATATATAATAGTGAATGTAGAGCTTTTGTAAGGTGGTCTTATCGACCCCACCATATCAAATGTAATTCCAAAATTTGAATTCCATTGGATTTCGATCTAACATTTAAGAAGCTCATTAGATGGCAAGAGCTACACCTCCATTATAACTATCAAATTATCCACACACAAAAAATTCAACTATTTTTCAATATAAGAATGAAATCCAACTATATTTGCTAGCACACTAATAAACTAAAAAAATTGCATCAATTTGGTGATGCAATAGCTTCTAACCCAACTTTTATTATCTATATTACTATTTAAGGGCTTTTATCTATATTACTATTTAAGGGCTTCCTCTGTTTGGAATTTTCAATTTTTATGCCCAAAATATCCTCAAATTTACCGATTCATAAAACTTAAATAATAAGGTTATATATGTAAAATTGCTAATTTAAAAACTCCTAAACTTTAGCTCCCACCTAAAACATAGCCTACAAAATATGACAACTCCCCCATTGGTTTTTTTTTTTTTTTTTTTTTTTTTTTTTTTTTTAGAGAGTTTCAACCTATGGTGAACCCCAGATCTCTTATACAACCATCAGAGACTTTACCAGTTGAGCTAACTGGAACCCACGTTTTCAAACTCAATATTCATTACTATTTAAGGGTTTCCCTTGTTTGGAATCCTCAATTTTGATGCCCAAAATACCCTCAAATTTACCAGTTCATAAAGCTTAAATAATAGGGTTATATATGTAAAATTACTAATTTAAAAACTCCTAAATTTTAGCTCCCACCTAAAACATAGCCTACAAAATAAAACAACTCCCCCATTGGTTTTCAAACTCAATATTCAAAAAATTGAATTGCTTTTACTCAAAAAAAAAAAAATTGAATTGCTCCAACTCTCCAATATTCCTTCAATCACTCACATTTTCTTTTTTCTTTTTTCTTTTTTGCGCTTTATCAAGACTTACCTTTTTTCTTTTTAATTTTCGGTTTCCCTTGCTCCCTATTCTCACTACGTTTAATTTGGGTTTTTTTTTTCCATCTCAAATGCATAATATGATTAAACATACACTTAAATTTCAAATAGTGATGAATAGAAAATTTAAAAACTAGACAAAAAAAAAAGCCTTATGCACGCACAGAGGGTATGCAATAAAGCTTATAGAGCTTATCTATTTAGCTTTGTTGTCTTGTAATTCATGAAAATTTGGTGCACAACAACATGTTTGCTTGTATTTGTTTGTTTGTGATATAAAGTTTTCCTTGTAATTCATTTTAAGAAGTTGATAAGAACAAAAAGAGTGGTGTTATCTATATTTTTTATAAAAAATAAAAGTAAAATAAAAATAAAAATAAAAAACACTCATTAGAATTCTAGTAAATCATATTTTCTTTAAATAGTATTGATAAGTACCAAAATATCATCCTCCAAATTAATGGACTATAAAGACGCAAAATTAATCTCTACAATAGATAAAGATAGACAGGCAAATTGTTATGATCATCCATTGCACAAATTATCAATACCATTAATAAATCCAGACACGTGTTTTTTTTAACTTAAATAGGTAGACCGACACATATTACTCCAC
Organism: Quercus tomentella; assembly: GCA_028535165.1. Lineage (NCBI taxonomy): Eukaryota > Viridiplantae > Streptophyta > Magnoliopsida > Fagales > Fagaceae > Quercus > Quercus tomentella. Next base: position 49,397,010 of record JAPQVY010000156.1, read on the forward strand.
AATAATTGCACCATCAATGAGGCCACGGTCATCAAAGAGACCCGTATGAAACCCTTCACACACCCCATAGCAAAAGTATGCAATTCTCATACGTTACACTTATAAGCCTTTCCAGAGCTAGTCGTTCTCCTTCTCCAAGCGACTTACTTTATCATCATTGGCCCTTTGACTAGCACCACACCAATATCTTAATTTTTTATGGTCAAAATGGCCTCATGTTACCGTTTTGAAAATATTTTACGATCTATAACTGTTTCTAAAATATATAAGAATTTACCACTAATTAGAAACTTAAGTTTGGAAAACTCGATTATTGAATTCAAGTTCTACGAACTCGAGTTCTATAAAAAAATTACATGACAAATTTAAAAGTTATTTTTTTCAAAAAATTCGAGTTTCTGGATCTCGAGTTTCACAAACTCAAGTTTCAAAAAGGTGATAAACTGTTAAATATTTTGCAAATAGTGGTAGATTTATACATATTTTTCCAAATAATGGTATGTGATTTTTTACCCTTTATTTCTTTGTTTGCAGGTCAACTTGTGGATCATTGGTCGTCCACCTCTTTGAACAATAGACCAACTGAAATTTCTAATATCATCAAGTATTATATATATATATATATATATATATATATCCATATATAATACAATTATAATTAATATTTAATGTTAGATATATAGTTCCATAAATAATCACAGTTATAATAAATATCTATTTATAACTACAATAATTATAAGTCTCATATTTAGACAAAAAAAATAAAAGAAAAAAAGAAATTATAATAAGTTGAATTTATTACCAATTAGTTTTTTTTTAATTATGGATGGAAAAATAAATTCTTACAAACTTAACCACAACAAATATTTTAGGGGAAAGAGAGAGAGAGAGAGAGAGAAAGTGGACGGCATAGGATGAGGTTGACTAGTACTAGTAACGCCTCTATATAATGCCAAACTGCTGGAGAATCTTGGCTCATATCGCACCCAATCCTCTATACTCCATAGCCTAATCAAAAGTGGCAATTTTTATTACTCACTACTAAAATAAACATTACACTTCTTCTTCAACTTCAACGATCTCTCTTTTCTGTGTACTTTGTTCTGAGTGCAGACTGAGAGATTGCATTGAAGTCTTCCAATTGTAACGCTTTTTCAACCGTATTTCGTTGAGATCGAGACTCTTCTCTTCTCTTTCCTCTATCATTTTTTTTAGTTATACATCAAAATCAAACTCCATTTCTCTCTCTTTATTGTCTCTGTTTATCACACTGCGCCAGTCAGAGACTCAAAGTACGGTTTCAGGTATAGTTTTACGCAACTTTCCTCAAAATATTTTGAATACGAGGTTCGTTATCCTCGTTAGTTGCCGACCATTTGGGTAGTAATGTTTTTGATGTTTCTGCTTCTTTTTAATCTGTAAACACATCTCTGAATTGGGTTTGTTTTACTTTCTATTATCAAAGTCGTTTTCTTTCTCAAAAAGGTCTTCTGTTTTCAATTTGAGAAACCCAAAAAAAAAAAAAAAAAAAAAAAAACTTTTTCATTTGAGTCCTTTTTGTTTCTATCACAACTTTCTGGCTTCGTTTCCCACATGGGTTCTATTTTATTTTCTTGTGGCTTTTTTTTTCTTTTTCTTTTTCTTTTTCTTAAAAGTACTTTTAGTTTTTTTTTAAATAATTCAATTCTCAAATTCTGGATTAATATAAATAAGCTAGAAAGTCTAGCTATGAAGCAATATCAATGGTACTTGTTGCTCTCAAATGGCTTTCATGTTTAATTAGTTCTGTCTTTCTTTCTGGGAATCTGTTTCTGGAAAAATTCTCTATAGTTGACTAAGTTGACTACCGTCAAAAAGAAATAAGTTTTGAAGTATCGTTATAGCTTTTAGAAGACTTGTTCTCAGAGATTGGTTCTTGGGTTTGGTGATCTTCCTTTCTTTCCTTCCATGTTGCTTTCAATTTTTTTTGACTTTTCCACTTTCATAGCTTACCAAAATTTTCCCAAGCTTTCTCTTTCATTTTCTACAGTGAAGCTGTTCATATTGGTATGTATTTTTGTCCATTGGTTTTTGTTAAAGGATTTCAAATTCAACTCTCTTTGGTTAAGCAAAAAGACTTGTGAGTCTTATATTATCCTATGTTTTAAATTTTTTTTTAGTTGTTCCAGTTTCTGGGTTTTCCAACTCTGCCACACCTATTTTATTGACAATTAAATTATAATTCAAAACTTGCGTATGTGTTTGTGTATATAAAAATACTGGCTTTTCTAACATCTCCATCTGATACCAAAAAGAAGGTCTTTCAGCTTATTTGAATTCGTCATCGATATCTGTTGCTGTGCGCGTGAGAACATACTGGGGATATTCGATGAATTTTTATTCTAATTTATAATACAGATTGAGTGTTTGCCTTTTGTGTTATTTGGTGCTCACTTTTCATGTGGCTGCAGTCAACGCTTTGTGAAGATGTTAGAGAAGATGGAAGAGTTTGACCAAGAGAAAGTGATAGAGGAATTTGAAGCATTAACCAAGGATGCTGAGAGGGTTCAGAGAGAGACCCTCCAGAAGATTCTTGAAGAAAATGGATCAGCAGAGTACTTGCAGAGTCTTGGTCTCAATGGAAGAACTGATATTGAGAGCTTCAGGGCTTGTGTTCCACTTGTTACTCACCAGGATTTGGAACCCTACATTAAGAGGATTGTGGATGGTGATTCTTCTCCCATTCTCACTGGAAAACCAATCACAACCATCTCATTAAGGTCTTTCTAAATTTTTATGTTTCAGATTTAGTCTTGTCTTTTTTAAAATTGAATATTCAAGTTTGTGGGACTGAGAATTAATTTTGAATTTATTGCAGTTCTGGTACTACTCAGGGAAAGCCAAAGTTTATACCCTTCAATGATGAATTGATGGAAAACACCTTGCAGATATATAGGACTTCTTTTGCTTTTCGCAACAGGTAAATAAACTATTGTCTGAAAAAGGGATTTTCTGTGTGTTATATATTTTTCACAAAAACTTTTTGCTAGTTGGTGAGCATAGACTATACCTGGTTGGACTACTATATCATATATGTGGAACCCTTTTAAACTTTATTTTGGCTTTTTCTTGAATGAAGAAATTGACAGAATCATTTCCTAGGAAAAAAAAGAGTAGGAAGAAATACTTGATAGTTAACTAATAATTAATAATGTGATTAGTTTGTGGTCAAAAGGGTGTTTGAGTTTGCCTCCCTCATACATACTTTTTGTCTGATCTAAAAACGTTTCCCATTCTACAGAGAATTTCCTCTTGAGAATGGAAGGGCATTACAATTTCTTTACAGCAGCAAGCAGTTCAAAACCGAAGGAGGTCTGGCGGCTGGAACTGCTACTACTAATGTGTTCCGTAATTCGATGTTCAAAAAGGGAATGAAGGCAATTCAGTCCATATCTTGCAGCCCTGATGAAGTGATATTCGGTTCTGATTTCCACCAGTCATTGTACTGCCATCTCTTATGTGGGCTAATCTTCCGGGATGAAGTTCAATTCATATCCTCTACTTTTGCACATAGCATATTATATGCATTCAGAACCTTTGAGCAAGTTTGGGAAGAACTGTGCAATGATATTAGGACTGGGGTTCTCAGCAGCAGAATCAATGTCCTGTCCACCCGAACTGCAATGTCCAAATTGCTGAAGCCAAACCCTGAATTGGCTGATTTGATTCATAAAAAGTGCTCAAGTTTGAGTAATTGGTATGGATTGATACCAGAACTTTTACCTAATGCAAAGTACATATATGGGATCATGACCGGGTCGATGGAGCCTTATTTGAAAAAATTGAGGCACTATGCGGGTGGGCTGCCCCTGTTGAGTGCTGATTATGGGGCCTCTGAAGGGTGGATTGGAGCAAATGTCAATCCAAAATTGCCACCCGAGTTGGCCACTTATGCTGTACTTCCTAATATTGGGTATTTTGAATTCATCCCACTCGGGGAGAACATTGAGGATCAGGATCACAATAATATGGAGTCCAGTTTCCTGCATATGGAGCCAAAGCCAGTTGGTTTAACTGAAGTCAAGATTGGTGAGGAGTATGAGGTCATTGTCACTAATTTTGCAGGTATGTAAGTTTTTTTGATAGGGATTAAATTCATTTTTGAAAATGGAAATTTAGAAATGTGGACTGCTTTATAATGCACAGAATTGGTTATAAATAGAATATAAATAAGAGCAATAATTATTCTTTACAAACCCATATCTTCTGCTTTAACGAATTGTCCAGTTTGTCACTTTGTCTCATAAAACTCTTCTATGTGCATGCACTGAACCATTTATTTAAATGGTCAGTTACCTTTTTTTTCCTACCATCCATTTAATAACCAAAGCATGGCTGAAATTCTCACCATGTGAATGTAGGTGTAGAGAGAACAGCTTCTATCCTTATTTAACTCCACTCCTACTGTCTTGTTTATTTGCTTATTTGTTTTGTTAATCTTTGAGGTCATTAATGAGATTCTTAATCCACTAGTTGACATGACTAACCAGCTGGATAAGACACATGCATCTATTATTATTTGAATGGTGAAAGAGATATTCAATTAATTGACATCTTACTAGGATTCCTCAACTGTAGTCTATAGCCCTCTGTAGGCCTTGGTTGCATATTTATTGCCCCCATGTATGGCACAATTATAGGAAACTGGGAGACCCTTTGTGTACACTACACTACTGTATGTTGTCTTTTAGACATCAAGTTTTATTAATTATGCATACAGTGACATTTTCTTTTTAGATACAGTGATACTTAGGCATTTTTGGTTTCTTGTTCCACGTGTGCTAATAATTTTTAAATTAATACATAGTATTTTATTGATTTATTGAACTTTTATATTTCTTTTTTTTTTTTTAAATACATTTTTGTTGTCCATCATTTAAACTCTCATATCTAGTCCTAAACACCTTATTGGGGAGTTTTTTCCCAGTATTCTCCACTGTTTGTACTTGAACTCTATTTATTTCTGTAGTGCAAGTTGGTTCTCAAAAAATTTATTTGATTGGCCCAGCGATTTGAAAACTCAATGCACATGGGCACTTAAACTCATTGCTCCAAAAAAAGGTTATCGTGTCCTTATCAACTATTACTTGAACTATTATATGTCGTAATTGCTGAAGAAAAATGAGCATTTTATTGTTGTTTTAGGAGATTTTGTATTATGAAAAAACAGAAGTCAATGTCTTCATTCTTCTGTTGTTTTGCTAGCATAGAAAGGAAGAAAAAGCATATTTACAAAAATGATGTCCTAAGGGCAGTTTTTGGTCATTTTCTAATATGTGTAGCAACACCCTCTATATTTATATGCAATTGAATTGACCTGAGGGAATATGGGTGAAGTTTATCTGAAATCCTTATGTAAGACAAATATGGGGCAGGTGATGTCTTTTAGTTTAATCTGTTAAAATATACTGTTTGGTAATGGTTTGAATTGGACTATATAGTAACAAAAATGTCTTTGTTATGTGATAATTCAAAAGTAGATACCTAATCACATTAATATAACTTGTATTTATGTATGAAAGGGAAAATCCTTATTTAGTAATTGGCCACTGAATCCTGGATCTGCAAGTAATCAAAATATATTTATAGTCAACTCTGGTCCTTGACATTTTATACTTTTTAAATGTTTGTGATGCCTTAGCATATTTGTTTTTTTATATAAATCCAAGGAGGACTAGAAACAGATGTTCTTCCTTCCAATTAGAATACAATTTTTAATTCATAATCTGGGATTTGTAATTGAGTTGTATAATCTGTTACTGATTTCATTGTTCTGGATTGTATGTACTATGACATTATCATCACTTGTTGAATTTGGAAACCTGCAAGTTCTCTGTATGTATGCGTACAATTTTTTGTTGTTTTGGTTGAATTATTTTTCTTTTCTATTTGCTTGTAAAAGTTTTTTTCAACCAAGCACCAATTATTTAGGTGAGAAAACTAATATAGGGATATGTAGGACACAAATGTAATGCATACCATGTATGTACATTCATGTACAGAAAATAAACATGGCTTGTACAGTTTAAATTCCTGCTTCTGTTAATTTTATATTGTGTTAGCGTTATTGGGTATGTATTCTTGTTCCAATGAAAATGTATTTGATAATCATGCTTGTGCAGTGTAACATTTCTGCTTGCTTAGACCTTTATTTTGCATTAAATTTCAGGTCTTTACCGGTATAGGCTAGGAGATGTAGTGAAGGTAATAGGCTTCCAAAACTCCACCCCGGAAATCAAATTTGTCTGCCGGAGGAACCTTCTGCTTACTATCAACATTGACAAGAATACTGAGAAAGATTTACAACTTTCTGTGGAAGCAGCAGGAAAGCTATTGTCAGAAGAGAAACTAGATGTTGTTGATTTCTCTAGCCATGTTGACTTATCTACAGACCCTGGCCACTATGTTATCTTTTGGGAAATAAGTGGTGAAGCAAGTCAGGAGGTTCTTAAAGAATGCTGCAACTGCTTGGATAAATCTTTTGTGGACGCAGGCTATGTTAGCTCGCGCAAGGTCAATTCCATTGGCGCGCTTGAGCTCCGCGTTGTTAGGAGGGGAACTTTCCAGAAGATTCTAGATCATTATCTAGGATTAGGATCTGCTGTTAGCCAGTTCAAAACACCAAGATGTGTAGGGCCAACAAACAATTTGGTGCTGCAAATCTTGTGTGCCAATGTTGTTAAGAGCTACTTTAGTACTGCTTTCTAGTGAACATCATCATCGTATATGTTGGAATTGAAATTTGGATCTTCTCCTATATAATAATCCAATCTATGTTAATGAAAGGTTTCTAGGGAGGCAATGATTTTCCCCTATGTCACATGTGAATGGTTATTTATGTTCTTCTTCCATGTCCTTTTAATGTCTTAAATGTCCCAGAGATTTGCTTCAGCTGTAGCTGAGCTGAGATGCTGTTGCGCTGGGAACGGACTCATTTTCCGAGCAACAATAGTAGTATTGGGACGGAGCTGATACGTGACCATTTTAGAACATGTGTATATAGAAGACCGCAAATGTCTACAATGTCATGCTAGTATATAGAACGTGTATAAGAATTTTTTACGCAAACCAAAAACCATTATTTTGATAATATTTAGTAATCGGTCAGACCCAAAAAAAAAAATGAAAAAGAGAGAGAGAGAGAGAGAGAGAGAGAGAGAGAGAAGAACAATCATCCACACGTGATGCTTGTTTTTAGTAGGGAAAAAAGATGCTAGCAAAGCAAATGGCAAAGGATTGAGATGGGTGCCATATTGTTTAATGGGCATGGTGTAGGAGGACCACATGAGTATAGATCAACCTCTACAGAGGAGACAAAATCATGCCTTAAATATGTTGGTGGATGACATTGATTCCATTCAACTCATATGGAGATAGTTATACGAAAACCATATTGTTTATTGGAAAAAGTTAGTAGGTGTGCCTTAAGTACATTGATTTAATAGACAATTTTAAAAATAAATTATGAGAAAAAAAAAAAGAATTATAATTTTTTATATTTTTTCATAAAAATGGTATCAAAACTTTCCTAAAATTATCCATTAATAAATACTCAAAAGGTGCCGGTTAACTAGACCCATTATTATAATTCTTTGTCTACAGAAAAGTTTCCCTGTGCTTAGGAATTTAGAACTCTTTCTCTCTCATTTCTCTTGCACAGTAGAATTGGTTGTCCCTTCTACAAAGGTGTTTTAGTATCCTTGGAGTAACAGTGTTATTCCTCGGCTTGTTGGGTGTCCTTTCAAGGGATTTGGGAAACAGTTGAGAAAGTGAGAGTATGGATGATCTAGCTCAATCATGGAATCAGCTTACTCTCTCTGACAGAGAAGGGCCGAGCTGTTGTCTACTTAATGATGATAGAGTTGTGGATTTCTCCATTGCCGCGAAGTTTTTGACTAAGCGAGCTATCAATATTGATGTTATAGCCAAAACTTTTACCCCGTTATGGAGAACTAGAAATGGTTTTAAGGATGCATTTGTTTTGGTGGTAAATGCTTTCAAGAAATCATTTTCCCCTTGACCCAAGTGTTTGGCAGCTATGGAAATAGAATTTTCCGGAAAATCATTTCCTTTGACTAGAAATTTACTCCTTTGACCCAGAAATGATTTTACACTTTCATTTTCACTTCAAATCATTTCCGGGTCACACGCAAAAGAGAGAGAGAGCCAGAGAAAGAAGAGAGCGCCAGAGAAAGAAGAGAACGCCACAAACTCACACCGATCCAACCACTCACACCGATCCAGCTCACTCCGGGTCACGCCAAGCTCAGCCAGTCGAGCCTCTCCCTCATGGTAGTCCGATCACCGAGCCAAACGCAGACCCACGGTGAGTGAGAGCTCAGCCACAAACTCACACCGATCTAGCCACTCACACCGATCCAGCTCACTCCGGGTCACGCCGAGCTCAGCCAATCGATCCTTTCCCTCACGGTAGTCCGATCACCGAGCCAAACGCAAACCCACGGTGAGTTTTCCTTCTCCGGTTGACCATTTTACACCTCCGATCCACACACCTCACCTCACCTCACCTCCGATCCACACACCTCCAATCCACGCACCTCACCTCACCTCCGATCCACACACAAGTCCGATCCACATCCCCTCAAACTTAGATATGCCAAAATCCACAACTCATCCTCCCGACCCACCTCCCGGATCCGATCTTAGCATTTTATATATATATATATTTCTATATTTTTTTAATTATCCATTTTTTATTTAAACTGTGGATTATTCATGGATGTTTAAGGGGATCAATGTTTTTGCCGTGCTTTTGGGTAGAATTTGGCTTGATGGGTTATGCGTATGAAATTTTGGAGCTTGACTCATGATTGGGTTTAGGGTGATCAATGTTTTTGCTGTGCTTTTGGTTAGAATTTGGCTAGTTGGGTTACGCATATGAAATTTTGGAGCTTGACCCATGATTGGTTTTTGCTGTGATTTTTTTTAGAATTTGGCTAGTTGGGTTATGTGTAGAACTTTTGCTGTGATTTTTTTTTTTTTTTTAATTTGGCTAGTTGGGTTATGTGTAGAAATTTTGGAGCTTGACCCATGATTGGTGTTATTATTTTCTTGCAGTAGAATATGTGTGTGTTTAAACCTTAATTGAAGGTGCATTGGGTATATAGGTGATTGTAAATAGAATGCAATGTGATGGTATTGTGATGATATCAATGTGCAGTTATCAATGTGATGGTATTGTGATAGTGTAAATATTGATTGTAAATAGAATGCAATGTGATTTGGTACTCGTTATCAATGTGGTTTGGATGTTTTCTGTTTATGGCTGTTTTTATTTACTGTGTAATCAATAGCATGCTTGTTTACATACCTCTTAGACCACAGTGTTTGTGATTTTGTTAGATGAAGAAAAAAACCAAAGCCGCAATTCTTGCCTCAATTGCGGCGTAAACGTAGACAACTGCCTAGGGCGCCTTATGTTAATCATGCCGTCGACAGAGAGGAATACATAAATAGTGTTCTGCATGGAACTGAGAGACATTGTGTGAATCAACTTAGGATGAAGCCTATAGATTTCCACCACTTATGTCACATCCTCACTGAGGGGGAGCACGTACGCCCGACTATTCACATGTCTGTTACGGAGCAAGTGTTCATTTTCTTACACATTATTGGTCATAATGTGAGGTTTCGTGTAATGGGTAGTCAGATTTATAGATCAACTGAGACTGTTCATAGATACTTCAAGGTCGTCCTTAAGGGGGTCCTGAAATTATATAGAGCTCTAATAAGACTGCGTAGCGAAGATACACCCCCAGAGATAAGGAATAGCAGAAGGTTTTACCCATATTCTAAGGTAAATATTGTGACTTGTGTATTTTTGTAAATTGTGAAGATTTGTGTAATTTTAAACCATTATGTCTGTCGAAAATTAGGATTGTGTTGGAGCAATAGATGGTACACATGTTCGTGCATCTGTGCCACCTGAAATACAAGGAAGATTTCGTGGTCGCAAAGATGGAACCACGCAAAATGTGTTAGCTGCCATTAGTTTTGACTTAAAGTTCACTTATGTATTGGCTGGATGGGAAGGCAATGCACATGATTCACGTGTGTTAAATGATGCATTTGCTAAGCTAGGGGGATTTTCAATTCCCGATGGTATTATATGATTACTTCACCTTTTTGGTTTATTAGTTTAATAAATATTGTACGTTTTCCTAAGCATAGTAGTGATTTGGTTTTATTTTTTAATATATGTAGGTAAATATTATCTTGGTGATGCTGGGTATGGTAATAAAAATGGAATATTGTCACCTTAACGGAGTGTGCGATATCACTTGAAAGAGTTTAGTGATCGTCCTCCTGAGAATGAGCAAGAATTGTTCAACCTCCGACACTCTTCATTGAGAACTACCATTGAGCGAGGGTTTGGAGTGTTGAAGAAACGTTTTCGAGTGTTGGATGCAGAACCATTTTGGTCTTTCCCAACCCAAGTGAAAGTAGTGTTAGCATGTTGTGTGGTTCATAATCACATTATGGGGGTTGAACCAAATGACCATATTATGGAAGATGCAATGAACCAAGTAGAGTCTAGTGACCACCAACAAGAAACACAATCACGTCGGGAGTCCGTTGAAGACAGTAGATCGTGGAATGCTAAGAGAGATGAGATATGCCAAGCTATGTGGTCTGATTATACCAAGAGTGGAGAGTAGTACTTTATTTAGATTTCTATGATTGTAATATGTGTTTTTTCTTTCTGTTTTTTGTAAAGACAATGTATTTACTATAGACTTTTGGTGGTGTAATGAAAAAGTATTTTCAGCATTACATTGTTATTTGATGGTATTACATTGTCATTTCCAGTGTTAGCATGTTTCATTCTGTTCTGCACATTTATAAGCGTGGTTGTATGTGTGTTAGATTTGTTGTTCATGTTCCAAGCATAATTACTAAATGCTACTCTCATTTTTAAATGCTACTCTCACTATACTATTTTCATATGTAGTAATGTCAAAGGGCAAAAAGAAAGTTAGCAGCAGCAAGCAATTTAGGTGGCTGCCGCCCATGCATGAAATGATGCTTAGGATACTTGCAGAGGAGGCTGCAAAGGGCAATAAGCCCTCTAGTACTTTCAAGGCTGGCTCCTTTACTCTTGTAGCAAAGGAGATAACTGCCCAATTCGGGGTTGAGTGCCACCCGTCCTATGTTGACAATCGGATGCGGACTCTAAGGACCATGTGGTCCGCTATTCAGACTCTTAGAAAGAAGAGTGGATTTGGTTGGGATGATAATCTAAAAATGATAACATGCGACGCTAAGACATACCAAGAAGAAGTCATGGTATGGCTTCCAACTATATTTTCTTAATATAGATGATAATATATGTTTTTGCCTTTTATATGAAATTTATAGTGTCATTCTTTTTAGGATTCCATTGCTTTTATAAGGTTTTTCAAATATAACTTTCATGTGTGGATCTATTGTAAAATCTAGGCTTAGCATTTGTAAATTGTATTTTCTGTTGTACTTATCTTCAAAATCATAAGTTATGTCTCCTGTTCCCTAACAGATTTTTTTGTTTATCATTAACCTAAAACATTTAATGGCATCTATATTGAATTGAATATTGAATTTATGAGTGAAGTGATTATTGCATTGTTATTATACATTCCTTTCTCCCTTACAGGCGCATCGAAAACATGTGGAGTATCTAAACAAAAAAATTGAGATGTATGATGAATTAGCGATTGTTGTGGGGAAGGACACAGCCACGGGTGGCTTTTCTAAGTCCTATGTGGATATTGAGAATGAGCCAGACAATGGGGACAGTGCTGAGTTTGCTGCAGACAATGTGGAGGAAGGTGTGGTCGAGAAAGGGAAGAATGTAGTCGAGTCATCCACCACTGGGTCGGGAATTTTCAAGTCCCGGAAAAGAGGGCGTGCACCTTCTAATGCTGATGATAGTGTGCTGACTGATCTGTCTGATCAGCTAAAGGAAATAGCTGTGGCTTTGAAAGAAATCAATCGGGGTCTGGTGGATTACATAGCTCTTTACAATGAGGTCATGGCTATGATGGCGGATGGGTATAGCGAAGACATGCTCGCAACTGCGTTTGACCATCTTTGTGAAAATGAGAAGACAGCACGGGGATTTCTAACCAAGAATGCTAGGTTGAGGAAGCTGTGGTTGGATGGTTTTTTGTTCTCACAAATTTGACTTGTCTATTTCATGTTGACTATGATGGTAGATTTAGGAATTAACTTCTGTTGTAGTACTAGTATTGACCTACCATTGTATTATATATGTAGTCTTTTGTATTATTGGGATGATACAATTGCCCAAATTATGTATTTGTACTGTTCAGATACCACGAATAGGTATCATTTTTGTACGCCATAGAGGTGTAATGCCAATGGTGAACGATTGATGTGGCTGTTTTTATATAAATATTATGGGTATATTCAAATGATTATTTTTTATGTTGAAGTGGATGATTATTTTTGTATTGTTACAGACATGTCTAGGCAATGCAGGTGTTTGAATTTGAATAATTATTTTTGATGTTGAAGTGGATGATTAGTTTTGTACTATTACAGGTTTGTCTAGATAATGCAGGTGCTTGAATTTGTAACGCATTTCATATTTTCCGTAAAATGATCCACAAACCAAACATGGGAATTGATTTTCCGTAAAAACGAATTTCATTTTTCGTAAAATGTTTGACCGAACCAAACATGGGAATTGATTTTCCGTAAAACGGAAAGCATTTTCCTTAAAATGTTTGAACGAACCAAACACCAGAATTGATTTTCCGTAAAACGAATTCCGAGATAGCCAAACAGCCTGAATACATTTTCCTTTTCCGGAAATTAGCATTTCCGGAAAATATTTATTTTCCAGAAAACATTTTACAGGAACCAAACATACCCTAAGATTCAAAATTTTGGTGATCATAAAATTCTGTACACTTTTGATAACAGGGAGGATGTTGATAGGATTCTGGGATGCGAGCCATGGAGTTTTGACAAACACTTAGGCTCTGTTTGGGAGTTCATAAGAGAAGGGAAGGGAATAGAATGGAATAATAATAAGGGAATGGAATGGAATGGAATGGAATGTATTTAAGAAAGGGAAAGGGATGGAAAAGAATGGAATGGAATGGAATTAAGTAATCTTGATTGGATGTTTTAAAATAAAGGAATGGAAATGAATGAAAATGAATGGAATGTAAGTAATCTTGTTTGGGAACAACATAGAAGGAATGGAATGGAATCATTTTATGACAATATTACTATTAGACCCCTATTTTAAAATAAAGAGTTGAATATACAGGGGTATTTTGGGAGTTTTAGTAAAAAAAAATCATTAAATCTAATTTCATTCCCTCCCATTCCTCCCAATTTCGAGGGGAATGAAAATTTGAGTTTTTAAGGGAATAGAGAGGACTGAGTGTTCCCTCCTACTCATTCCATTCCCTCCTACTTAAACTCCCAAACAAGGGAATGGACTTTCCATTCCTTCCATTAAAACTCCCAAACAAGGAAAGGGAAGAATATTCTAAAATTATTCTTTTCATTCCTTTCCATTCCCTCCTCCCAAACGAAGCCTTAGTGGTCATGCATTGCTATGAAAACGAGTCACCACTGCAAGATATTAAATTCAACAAAACCACGCTCTAGGTACAAGTTCATGGAATCCCGATCAAATACATGACTATTGAAGTGGCAAAGAAAATTTGTAGTTCACACCAGCTGAACCAAGACTCTTTGATGGTGGTCACTTTATACATGTTCAGGTATTTATTGATCTATCCTTGCCATTGTGTCGTGGCAAATTAATCTCTCTAGGTGATGGGAAACAAGTGTGGGCATCTTTCAAGTACAAGCGATTGCCCAATATTTGTTACTGGTGTGGTCAGCTTACACATGATGACAGAGACTGCAAGCTTTGGATTGAGAGTGAAGGAACACTTAAAACTAAGTAGAGAGGACTGAGTGTTCCCTCCAACTTATTCCATTCTCTCCTACTTAAACTCCCAAACAAGGGAATGGGCTTTCCATTCCCTCCATTAAAACTCCCAAACAAGGGAAGGGAAGAATATTCTAAAATGATTCTTTTCATTCCTTTCCATTCCCTCCTTCCAAACAAAGCCTTAGTGGTCATGCATTGCTATGAAAACGAGTCACCACTGCAAGATATTAAATTCAACAAAACTACGCTCTAGGTACAGGTTCATGGAATCCCAATCAAATACATGACTATTGAAGTGGCAAAGAAAATTTGTAGTTCACACCAGCTGAACCAAGACTCTTTGATGGTGGTCACTTTATACATGTTCAAGTATTTATTGATCTATCCTTGCCATTGTGTCGTGGCAAATTGATCTCTCTAGGTGATGGGAAACAAGTGTGGGCATCTTTCAAGCGATTGCCCAATATTTGTTACTGGTGTGGTCAGCTTACACATGATGACAGAGACTGCAAGCTTTGGATTGAGAGTGAAGGAACACTTAAAACTAAGCAGTGAGAATTTGGACCTAACCTGCGAGCACCTCCATTTTTTGCTTCAAGGAAAAACATGATCACAATCCCTGGACTATTCGGCGAAGGAAAAGATGAATGCTGAAAATATGGTAGATCGGAATCTAGGCCATCTCTCAGGTTCAGGGAGGGGAATCGTGCCGGAGCAACCACAAAAAGAAACAACTAGCAATGAAGCCGAGAATAATTCTCCATCAATGCATAACGCTTTTGGTGGAGTAAATTTGGCTGAAACGGTAATTCAAAATCAAACAGATACGGTGATAATTAAGGAGTTTTAGTCTCCTAATGATTTTGAAATAGCATTAAAGGATATTGATGAAGAGTTAGGTTTGGCTAAGGAGTTTGGTTCATCCAAGAAGTCTTTCAAGAGCCCTGATGCACATGACAACTTAAGTGGAAATGCATAACTTAATATGTCATGTGCACCTCAAGCGGCTAAGGTTTCTAATCCAAAAGAAGATAAATGTATTCTCCCAACCTGGACCTGAAGAACCAGAACACACACCAGTGACAATACAACACAGACGATACACACTTTAGGAAAGAAAAGATTAGCAGTTGGAGATGAGGTTCACACAGAGTTGCCAGCCAAATGTTTTCAAGCTTCTCACAGTGAAGGAAAAACATCTTTTGTATTGGCAGAGGCTGACAGTCAACCCCGCCAACAGCAATGAGTTGTTTAGCATGGAACCATCATGGGCTTGAGAACCTATGTACAAGAAGAGATCTCGTTGAATTTGTACAGGCAAAAGATCCCTCTGTAGTGTTTTTTTAGCCAAGACACTTACAGATGATGCAAGGCTAGAGTTCATTCAAAGGAATATCGATTTTGATCATAGGTGGGTTGTTCCAAGGGTGGGAAGAAGTGGTGGGTTGGTTCTCTATTGGAGAGTATCGATAAATTTAACAGTGGAAGGATCAGACGAACATTATATTGATGTTGTGATTGATAAGAATACGGAAAACAAATGGAGATTAACTGGATTTTATGGTGAACCTGATATCACAAGAAGACATGAAGCTTTGGATAAGTTAAAAGCTCTAAACTCACGGCCTGAGAGGCCATGGCTGTGTTACGGTGATTTTAATGAAATTATTAGGTAGGATGAGAAAGTCAAGGGAGCAAGGCGACCTTACAATCAAATACAGCTATTCAGGGAGGTGATTGATGAATGTGGCTTCATGGATTTGGGGTACAAAAGCTTAAAATATACTTGGAGTAGGCACTTTGAAAATGGCAATTCAATATGGGAGAGACTTGACAGGTGCTTGGTTACAAACAGCTAGTTCATGAAATTTCTAGGATCACGGGTGCATCACTTAACATGCAATTCATCTAACCATGTGCCTATCTACATTTCACTTTCAAGTTTGGATCCACCTGTTCGCAAAAATGTTTTTCGCTTTGAACAAATGTGGCTTTCAAATATTGGTTGTGAGGAAGTGGTCCATTTGCTCTGGAATAGTATTGATGGAGTCGGGGTTGATGGAGAAATATTGGCTAAGGTTGATTAGTGTGGGAAAGATTTGAGTTGGTGGGATAAAAATGTTTTTGGCAATGTACGAATGGAATTGGTTTGTCTGAAGAAATTACTAGATAAAGAAGAAAGGGCAGCCATGCTTAGTGGGAACAATTTTTGAGTTAGACAAGTAAAGAATGAAATTGAGGTCTTGCTAGATAAAGAATCAACCATGTGGGTTGAACAGTCGAGGGTACTATGGGTGAAGCAAGGGGATAGAAATACCAAAAATTTCTATTGTTATGCCACAAGGAAATTTAGAAAAAAATCAATGGAAGGAATCAAAGATGAAAGTGGGATATGGAGAGTTAAACAAGAGGAGATAGTCGTGGTCATGGTAAGCTACTACAAGACACTTTTTTCTTCTACCAAGAAAAGTGTCCCTCTAAGTGTGTTAGCTTGTGTGCCCATAGTTATCAGTGAGGAGATGAATGAAGGCCTTTACTGTGAGTTTGAAGCATGTGAAATGGTTATAGCTCTATAACAAATGGCACCTCTCAAAGCTCTAGGCCCGAATGGAATGCCTCCACTTTTTTATCAACATTTTTGGAGCACGGTAAATCACGATATCACAACAGCCATATTATCATTGTTAAACCCAGGTACCATACCTACACCCTTGAATCATACATTCATCACACTTATCTGGAAACAAATTATCCTGAACATGCACACCAATTTTGACCCATTAGTCTTTGTAATGTACTTTACAAAATATATTCTAAAGTCCTTGCCAATTGGTTGAAAAAAATTACTCCCATCCATTATCATAGAACATCAATCAGCCTTTACCAAGGATAGATTAATATTAGATAACATTTTGGTGGCTTTTGAAACCCTGCACAACATACAAAATTATAACTTGGGAACTCATGGGTATATGGCACTAAAATTGGATATGAGTAAGTCATATGACCAAGTTGAGTGGTATTTTTTAGAAGAACTTGTGAGGAAAATGGGTTTCAATGAAAGGTGGATAAAAAATTGTAGTGGAGTGTATGAAAACAGTTTCATATTCTATTTTAGTAAATGTAGAGCCATGTGGTATGATTCATCCTACCAGGAGGATTAGACAGGGAGACCCACTTTCCCCATTCCTTTTCCTACTTTGTACTAAAGGGTTGAATGGATTGATCAAAAATGTAGAAATGCATGGAGATATTCATGGCTTCTCCCTTTGTAGGAAAGGTCTGAAACTAACACATCTGCTTTTTACTGATGATAGTCTTCTTTTTTGCAGGGCAACCATGGAAGAATGCGAAAAGGTGCTGGCAATTCTAAATATGTATGAGGAGGCCTTGGGACAAAAAGTAAATAGGAGCAAAACATCTTTATTCTTTAGCAAATCTATCCCCGCTAAAGTGAAGCATGGAATTAAGGTGGCTTTGGGAGTTCTAGAAATTATGCAATATGAAAGATATCTTGGGCTTCCTTCTTCTGTTGGCAAGGGAAAAAAAAAAGAAAGCTTCAATTACATAAAGGAGAGGGTGTGGCAAAAACTTCAAGGATGAGAAGGTAAATTACTTTCCTAAGCAGGAAGGGTACTGCTCTTAAAGTCAGTCATACAAGCTATCCCTACATATACAATGGGATGTTTCAAATTACCACTTGGTTTGTGTAATGAAATTGAAGCTCTAATCAAGAAATTTTGGTGGGGGCAAAGAGGTGACTACGGAAAAATTCATTGGGTTAAATGGGAGGATATGACAAAATCAAAAACAATTGGAGAAATGGGTTTTAGAGATCTTGTCATGTTCAACGACTCACTTTTAGCAAAGCAAGCTTGGCAACTTTTGCACAATAAAACCTCACTCTTCTATAAGGCGTTCAAAGCACATTTCTTCCCAAACACAACAATCATGGAGGCTGCCAATACAAGGATGGGATCATATGCTTGGAAGAGTATTCTTAAAGGGAGAGATATCATTCAAAGTGGGGCAATATGGAGGATAGGAAGTGGAGAAAATATTAATATTTGGTAGCAACGTTGGCTACCAAAGAAGCATCCACCATAGCAGCCAATCTGCCCCATGGAGAGCTTCAAAAACCATACAATGGACTCCCTGTTTGATCCCAACACGAGACGATAGCATAAGGGATTGGTGGATGGGTTATTTGTGACCGAAGATGTTGAGCTGATTAAAAAAATTCCCCTTAGCCAAAAAGCTGCAGAGGACACATTATATTGGCCGTACACTAGCACTAGAGAGTATACTTGCAGGTCCAGTTACAAGTTTCTAAAAGAAGAATCAAAGTTGTAGGCAAATGCACAAGTTCCTCCAATCCGAGATAAGTATGTATGGAAAGGAATCTAGAATATGAGAGCACCGCCGAAGGTCAAAAGTTTTATTTGGTGAGTGTGTCGTAACACCATGCCAACAAAAAAAGCGCTGGTATGAAGAACAGTCATAGCTAATCTGAAATGTGAGCGATGTAAAATCACTGTTGAAGATCCGCTGCATGCTTTGTGGTCATGCCCAGAACTGGATGTTGTGTGGGCTAATCAAGTGGTGTTGAGTTTCTGGACTTTAAGGAGCTTTTGTCATGGCTAATCGTGGAAGGTAAGCAAGTGGAGCTCTTTGCATTTACGGCTTGGACAATATGGAATCAACAAAATCAAGTCAGGCAACAATTACAAGCCAAATCGCTTCACCAAGTGGTTGAACAATCAAAAGCACTTATGAACGAGTACCATACAAATCTACAGGTAACAGAATTCCAGCCGAGACAGAGAGGCGAAAGAAATGGAAATAGATGGCGAACTTCACCAGTAGGATTCGTGAAGATAAATTTCGATGGTGTTGTGTTCGCCAATACCAATATGTCTGGAGTTGGGAGTGGTTATTAGGGATGATAATGGTTCAATTTTGGCCTCTTGTTCGAAGAAAATTTCCCAGGCTTACAAGTTCGATGCGATTGAAACAATGGCAGTGACGACAACTCTCTCATTTGCTCATAAACTGGGGTTCAGACATGCTATATTGGAAGGTGATTCACTTGTGTTGACTAATGCTTTGAAGATAGAAGTGCACTCCTTAGCTCTGATGGGTCTGTTGATAGAGGATGTTAAGATGCTTTCCCAAAACTTTGATAAGTTGCTTTATTCTCACACTAAGAGAAACGGCAATTCTGTAGCTCATAGTTTGACTAAGGGTGCGTTTGTTTCGGCAGTAAACGGAATCCAGAAAATATTTTACACCACGGGGCGTGTTTGGATTGGTCGAAAAATTCAGTCAAATGGAAAATGATTTCCGTTGACCGTAAAATACCCAACTGTGACCCGTAAATCATTTTACACTTTTGTTTTACCTTCAAATCATTTCCACTCTCTTTAGAAAATTTTTCTCCTCACTCACTCTCATCACTCATGCCAAGCCCAAGTCGAAGGATGGAGAGAGCTATCGCCGATGAAGCCCAAATCCAATCCCTGACCCACAGCCCCGCCGGTCTAATCACGCCGCTTAAACCCATCGCCAATCTGATCGCGCCGCCTCAGCTTCTTCGTTTTGATCAAACCCATCTCCGATGAACCTAGCTAAACCCACCCTGATTTCACCACATCCCAGTCCCCAACCCACGGCCCCGCCGGTCTGATCACGCGGCTCAAACCCATCGCCGATCTGATCGCATTGCTTCAGCTCCTCCGTCGTGCTCAAACCCATCTTCGATGAACCCAGCTAAACCCACGATTGGTCTTGTGACTTGATTTCGATTGTGTTAAATGTTTTTATTTTGATTTTTGGTTGTGTTAAGTGTATATTTTGAAATTTTTTGTAATAAAATTTGTTTGGATGCTAAGAAAATGGTTGAGAAAATGTGAAAAATTTGTATGAAAATAGCATTTTTAGAATGTTACCAAACACCGGAAATCGATTTTCAGACTATTTTCCATTGTAGAACCAAACACCCGGATTTCATTTTTTTTACGGGAATTCACTTTCCCCTGCATTCATTTTACACTCGAAATTCGATTTACATTGAACCAAACGCGGTCTAATTATGCTATAGGCATACCAGATTTTCTAGTGTGGATGGAAGATATCCCACCACACCTCTTTTCTGTTTTACAACCTGATTAGTTTGATTTACATTAAAAAAATTTCAAAGGTTTTCACTCCAAAAAAAAAAAACCTAGACCCATTATTTTATACCATGCGCTATTTCTATAGGATTACTAGATTACTTCCCCGCATAAAAAGCTTTATTTGCTAAATTAGCAGAATTCTATATCCATGACATTTGCAATTTTACCACTAAGAAAAAAAAAATTTATTTCTCTTGTTTTTTCTTTTTGGAGTTTTTTGTATAAATTAAATTAAGCTGATAACAAACAACAACAGACTAAAAATTAAAAATTGAAAATCTTGTAACTCAACATCATTTTTCTTTATGATTAAGAAATTGTATTAAACTAAGGGGGCGTTTGGTTCGCTGTGATGTGCTTTTGATGTGACATTAAGGTTTTGGGTTTTTTTTCTTTTTTCTAACATTACCATAATTTAAAATTTCAAAATATTCACATCATTTTAATCTCATCACCTTTCTAAACAATGTAATGTTATATTCTTGTATTGAAATTACATCAATTTAAGATTACATGTAATATAATATTATGGCATAATGTAATATCGCAACGAACCAAACGCCCCCTAAGAGTCTTGTAGGCTTTGTAGCTAAACTACATCTCTTGGTATTTACTGTTTGGGTTATGTTAACAAATGCCCTTATAGTAATTGTTAATAAACTATTTTAGAAATGTTTTTATAGTACTTTTATGGGAAAATAAAAAAATAAAAATAAAAACTGTCAAAATATTAATTACTTTTTTTTTTCTTTTTTTATAAAAACTTTCTTAAAATGGTTCACTAACAAATACCCTCAGAATTTCTATGAAAAAAAAAAACAAATACCCTTAGGGCATTCGTTAACATTTCCCTTACTGTTTACAACGGAAACGTCAAAAGTCTCCTCTCTTATTATAACTATTAAATTGTATTAAAAAAAATAGGTATTAAAATTCACAACCTTATTTCAAAACTAAACTATATTCTTGGAAGGACAAAGTTGTAAGATTGATCTTAGAAGACTTTTTTTCCCACTAAGAGCGTTTACATCTCATGCCTACAATGGAATAGATAGGAAGTGTTGTAGCGGTTCTTTTATGTAAGTGTTGTTCGTCTTCGTAGGCATAGGCGATGACACCATGTCCAATATGTAAAGTTTGGTGGCACCAATTTTTCTTTCTCAAATAAAATCATTGCTCCTCACCTCAGTCACGCATGCGAGAGAGCTAGTGGGCCAAAAAAAACACTATTTTTATATTATTTTATTACTTATCTACTTTATAATCCCATTAGTTTGAGAGGAAGATTACTCCTCAGTCCTCTCCTCGACAACCATATCATATGATATGTGGCTGTTATTTGGTGAAAAAACTTTTTCCACCAAAAATAGATATTTTCATACAGGCTAAAATACTAAATTCATGTTCTAAATTTCATAATTTTTTATTTCAGTCCTATAAATTTAGATTTTGTTATTTCAATTCCCTAAGTTTCATTCATTTCCAATTAAGTTCTCCGTTAATGTGTCATTAGTTTCTATTGTTTCACTTTTTTTTTTTTTTTTACTACTTTCTTTTATAAGTTTTTATTTACTACTTAATTTTACAAAAGATGTTAATTAGAAAAAAAAAATGAGAAACTCAAACGCTACGGCACCTTGCCAAACGACGAGGCCTCCATCAAGTGCTCGACAACGTTAAGACTCGTGCCTCCTCCGCCGCTTCTTCTATCAATGCCCTCGGCACTGCGCCGCAGACTCCGTCTTTTATCTCATCTCAACCACTGTTATGCCTCATGAGTCCTTCAGATTTGAGGCAACTCATGAGGCATATTGAGGAGTATAAACGCCTCGAGGACGATCGGCTGTAGAATAAGGGCAAGGCCCCATTACTAAATCGTTCCCGGCAGGGCGTTTGTCCCCCAAGACCACGGAAGGATTTCAGGATGCAGGAACTGGAAGCACAAATGGGGGGGGGGGGGTGAATGTGGCATTCGAGGATCCAGTACACAAGATCCTAGACCGGATTAAGAACGAACCGTTCTTCAAGTGGCCCAACAAGATGGGGGGCGACCCGTCTCGGAGGAATCAAAACTTGTATTATACATACCACAGGGATAAGGGGCACACCACCGAGAAATGCCGGGTATTAAAAGATCATTTAGGGCAACTGGTGAAGGCCGGATATTTGAAAGAGTTCGTAGTGGATTCCAGAAACCGGGATGCTGACCATGGTGTTCAACAAAAAGGGAACCCTCTCCCACCGCCATTAGGGGTGATTGAGGTCATCCATGCTGCCCCGAGGGGTGCAACTATAACCAAAAGAAGGGTGTTGATAGTGGCACCCAAGAAAATTGCTCAGGAAAACAACCCCCTGAAAAGAAAATAAAAGTTGGTCGGGTGCCCATTGCTTTTGACGAGGAGGATCTAGAGGGAACGATTCAACCGCACAATGATGCATTGGTAGTGACAACGCGGATAAGCGGCTTCTTAGTGAAAAGGGTGATGGTAGACCAGGGAAGCGAGGTCGACATAATGTACTCGGATCTATTCGAAGGGCTTGGAATAAAGAATCAGGACTTGACGAAGTATAATACGCCGTTGGTCTCGTTTGATGGAAGGGTGGTGATTCCCGAGGGTCAAATTTCCCTTCCCGTAAATATGGAAGGTAAGGAGGTGATGGTGACCTTCATAGTAGTCAGTTTGTTCTCCCCATACACGGCGATCCTGGAAGGCCGTGGATTCACGCAATGGGGGCTGTTCCGTCCACCTTGCACGTGAAGGTTAAATTTCCTACCGAACAGGGTGTTGCCGTAGTACGAGGAAGCCAGCAAATGGCTAGGCAATGCCTAATTGCCGTAGTTAGTTGGAAGGGCAAGTAGGCTGAACAGAAGAAAACCACCAAGGAGACATCATTATAGCAATTACAGGAGCCCTAAGAAGAAGTAAGGGCTAGTTGTGCCGAGAAGCTGATGAAGGTTAAAATTTTACCAGATACTGACAGGTATCTTCAAATAGGAATGAGCATGAAGAGCCAAGATAAGGTAGAAATGTTGTTATTCCTTATGCAGAACGTGGATGTGTTTGCATGGAGTCCGTACGAGGTGCCCGGGGTGGACCCCGAGTTCATTGTCCATAAGCTTAACGTGGACCCATCATTCCCCCCTAAGAAGCAGAAGCCAAGGAGAGCAACCAAGGAGCATGTTGACGCAGTAAAATCAGAAGTCCAAAGGCTGAAGGAAGCTGGGGTGATAAAGGAGATCTTATCCCCGGAGTGGCTAGCAAATACCGTGGTAGTGAAGAAGAAGAATGGCAAGTGGAGGGTTTGTGTAGATTTCACAGATTTAAACCGAGCATGCCCAAAAGACCCATTCCCAATGCCGAAGATCGACTAGTTGGTAGATGCCACATACGGACACCCAAGGATGAGCTTCTTGGACGCCTTTCAGGGGTATCATCAGATTGCCATGGCACCTGAGGACCGAGAAAAGACAGCATTCATCTCCCCGGATGCCAACTATCATTATAATATGATGCCATTTGGATTGAAAAATGCCAGGGCCACGTATCAGCAGATGATGACTAGGATGTTCCAGGATAAAATAGGGAGTACGGTTGAAGTATACATTGACGACATGGTAGTGAAAAGTAAACAGGAAGCACGGCATGTAGAAGATCTTCAAGGAGTGTTTGAGGTACTTCGGCAACACAAGTTGTGCCTGAATGCTGAGAAGTGCGCTTTTGGTGTGGGGGCTAGTAAGTTCCTAGGGTCTGATCACTAATCGGGAAATAGAGGCCAACCCCGATCAGATCGAAGTCGTGAATCGCCTCAAGCCGCCAAGCAATCCGAAAGAAGTGCAAGTATTGACTAGGATGTTAGCTGCACTTAATCGGTTCATCTCCAAATTTGCTGATCGCTGCCGACCATTCTATCAGCTTCTGAAGAAATGGAAAGGATTTCAGTGGAATGAGGAGTGTGACAAAGCCTTTCGAGATTTGAAGGATTATCTGATGCAAGTGCCCATGTTAACGACCCCGGAGTCCGGGGAGGATTTATTCATGTACCTCTCAGCGTCTGATCATGCCGTGAGCACCATACTGTTAAGGGACCGAGGAATACAGCAACCAGTATATTACATCAGCAAAACTCTGGTTGATGCCGAGACAAGATATCTACCCTTGGAGAAGCTGGTGTTAGCCCTAGTGCACGCTACGAGGAAGCTGCCGTATTATTTTCAGGCTTATACTGTATTTGTCTTGACTGAGTATCCTTTGTAGTCATTGTTGAAGAGATCAGACTTCACGGGCCAAATAGCTAAATAAGGGACCCGGCTAGGTTCCTTTGATATACGGTACAGGCCGCGAAGCTCGGTGAAAGGCCAAGTACTTACTGATTTTGTTGCGGAGTTTTCTTCAAAATATGACGGGAAGATGGTCTGTCATGTAGAGAATCGCCCATGGAGAGTGTTTATGGACGGTGCTTCGAGTGCCATGGGGGCTGGTGGTGGAATTGTCATAATTACTCAGGAAGGAATACGATTAGAGCACTCTTTTAGATTGGGATTTAAAGCCTCTAATAACGAGGCCGAGTACGAGGCCTTTCTTACGGGATTGAGGACCGTTTTAGGCATGGGCGCCCGGGACATAAAGATTTACTCAGATTCTCGGCTAGTTGTTAATCAAGTCTAGGGCAGCTTTGAGGCCCGGGATTCTGGGATGAAAGCATACTTGCAAGCAGTAAAGCAAATCATGAACAAGTTCTGTACGGCGAAGGTGGCCCAAGTGGGCCGGGCGCAGAACAGACACGCTAACTCCCTAGCTACGTTAGCGTCGTCAATGACCGAGGAGGTGCCTCGGCTAATCAAAGTGGAGCTTATAAAGGAGCCAAGTATTAGTGTGGCAGATAACGCTAGTACAGCCGGGGTCGATGTTGCCATGATTTCAGCAACCAGGCCATGTTGGATGGACCCAATCATTGACTTCTTGGCTGAAGATCAAGTTCCGGATGATGAAAAAGAGGCTAACAGGATCTGTCGAGTGGCTTCTCGGTATTGTTTGTCAGCAGATCGCAAGTTATATCGGAGGTCTTTTGGGGGACCGTACCTCTCATGCTTGCACCTCGAGAAAGTAAATGAGCTTCTGTCAGAGTTGCATGATGGGGTGTGTGGCAGTCATGTAGGGGGCACTCATTAGCATACCGTGCCATGACTCAGGGATTTTGGTGCCCGCAGATGCAAAAGGATGCTACCAAATATGTACGTAAATGTGAACGATGCCAAAAGCATGCTCCCCTGATCCACCAGCCAGCAGGTCATCTGAATCCCGTCAGTAGCCCATAGCTGTTCGCACAATGGGTCTAGATATTCTCGGCCCATTTCCTTGGGCAACTGGCAATCGCAAGTTCGTGTTAGTGGCAGTTGATTACTTCACGAAATGGACAGAAGCTAAGGCCTTAGCTAATATCCAGGATGTAGACGTCAAGAAGTTTGTGTGGAAAAACATAGTTACGAGATTCGGGGTGCCAAACTCGCTTATATCAGATAACGGACTACAGTTTAACAATAAAGCTTTTCGCGCTTTTTGTAGTGATCTCGGCATCAAAAACAGGTATTCCACTCCGGCGTATCCGCAGAGCAATGGCCAAGCTGAAGCTACCAATAAGGCAATCGTGAACGAGTTGAAGAAAAGATTGGACGGTGCAAAGGGAAGGTAGGCAGAAGAGCTACCTAACATTTTATGGGCTTACCAAACAACCCCCAGGAGGTCTACAGGGGAGACTCCGTTCTCCTTAACGTATGGAGCAGAAGTCGTAATATCGGCTGAGGTGAACTTATGCAGTGCACGAGTTCCAGGATTTGACCCTGCCCAAAACAGTGAGCTAATGGTAGAACGTTTGGATTTGTTGAAAGAGTGTCGAGAAGCGGCAATTATACCACTAGCGGAGTACCAGCAGAAACTTGCCCA
Organism: Quercus tomentella; assembly: GCA_028535165.1. NCBI lineage: Eukaryota > Viridiplantae > Streptophyta > Magnoliopsida > Fagales > Fagaceae > Quercus > Quercus tomentella. Next base: position 49,423,106 of record JAPQVY010000156.1, read on the forward strand.
ACGTTACAACCGAGATGTAAAGGCTAGGGAATTTAGTGCTAGAGACTTGGTGCTGAGGAAAGCCGTGGGGAATATGCGAGATACAAATGCCAGGAAGTTAGCCCAAGCTTGGGAAGGACCGTGCAGAGTTACTGCCATCGCGAGCGCGGAAGCGTACTATTTAGAAGACCTTAATGAGAGGCCATTTCCCCGGCCATGGAATGTCCATAATCTTAAGAAGTTTTATCACTGACTATCCGTGCGTGAAGTGTAAATCCGAATATGTACATTTCATTAGCTAATATAATGATGATGCTTCTCATTGCAGTTGTATTCGATTTTATTATTACTTATTTAGTATTGCCAGCTAACAAGTATAAAGGAAGCTAAAAAGACTAGGGCGGTTTATCCTAAGGACAGAAACCTGATTCCCAGTTCGATTATTATCACCGAGCAGGTGGAAACCTTATACTGAAAAATATCCTAAGGACAGAAACCTGATTCCCAGTTCGATTATTATCACCAAGTAGGTGGAAACCTTATACTGAAAAATATCCTAAGGACAGAAACCTGCTTCCTGGGCAGGTGGAAGCCTACCGTACATCTTCTTGAGAGAGCAAATATATGCTGAGCGGGATTTCCAATGGCTGAAGGTTTAATCTATTCTACCCTACAAACCAGCCTTGGTAATTAAGCCTTCCCGGAAGTGATCTTTAAAACCCAATCATTAGAAAGACATACATGCACAGAAAATAGAAGAACATGATGAAGAAAATAACACAGTAATTAAGCATTCATGAGATTGATTAAGGCAAATGTTCAGCAAATAAACCATTATTCCAACAAGGTCAATACAAAAATGAAACCAGTGTCTCGTCACCAAAACCCGATGACCGTATATAAGTTAAACCTGGCAAAGAAAGTAATTGTTCAGTCACCACAACCCGATGACGTAGGTGAATTAACTGAAAGGGATAAAATATGCAAAGACAAGAAAAATAAATGTAAGCGGTAAGATTCTGGTCTGGTAGTTAAGTCGTTGGGTCTACAGGTTGTGTCTGGGCGGTGGTCTCGATCTGCTGTTGGTCTGTTGTGGGATGAAGAATGTCCCCGCTGGGCTGATCACCAGCAAGTGGGATACTGGTGGCTTCCATATCATCTAACTCCACATGAGCGTCTATTTGCTCCACCAGCTTCCTCATGCTTGCCGTCTCTTCTTTGTCAATGGGCGCCGGGGGGTTCTGCACAGCTGGAGTAGAGCTCGAGAATGGTATCTGGTTGGGATCCCTAAGAGGAGAGTCTTCAGGGACCCCTAAGGCTTGCAAGGCAGTAAACCAACCGACCTCAAAACCCAGCCTCCGACCCTGATTCACAACCGACTCCGCGGAATTCTCGGCGTCTGCAAATCCTTCATTATACCACTTCTCTTCACAAGCCTCCAAAGCCGCTCTCAGGTCAGCGAGTTCCTTGGCTTGAGCAGTATTCAGACTTACTGCCTCGGCTAATTTTAGATCAGCTTCATTTTGCTTCGCCACGAGTTCCGCATACCTTTTCTCCGCCAGCGCCCTAGCCTTTTCCGCGGCAGTAGCTCTCTTCTCGGCAGTATCAGCAGCCTTTGACTTGTCCTTTGCTGTCTTAACAGCCGCCTCCCTAGCAGCCTTCTCCCGGTCAACATCTTCAGAAAGTTCTTTTAACCGCCCATCGAGGATATGGGCCAATTGAGTAGCCTAATGAAGCAGCAGGAATTAGTACGACAATAAAAAAATACATATAAGGGTTAGTAAGAAATCAGTAAATGAAAGATTACTGCAATAGTATGCCACTGCAGCCTCCTTCCCATAGACTCCTCTGTCCCCTCTTCAAAAACATGTACGTCCTCGAGCAGAAAAAGGTTGTGCGCCAAGTTTTGGGCAACACAACCCCCTTCACCTTTCTCCCATACCTGTACACTAGCGTTCGCGAGGAGCGGCTTGTCGTCCAGCTGAAACATGGGCTGCCATGCCTGCGCTGCTTGGGAAGAGGACGCCACACTTGCCCATACTTAAGTCTGTGGCTTCTGAATGACAATACCCTTGGATGGCTGGGGAGGAGTCCTGGTTACAACATCGCCCGGACCGGTAAAGGTCTGCTCGACAATACGTTGCCTCTTTCGGGTTTGTTCGGTTTGGGAAAGAGGTAGGGGGGGAGGCGTCTGACCTCGACCCTGAGGTGGTTGCTACTGCGCGGTTTGCCTTGCCCCGAGCACAAAACGATCAATGGTCATGGTTTTCCGGGTCACCATGTCTCCACTACTGTCAGATTCGGTGTCAGAGAGGTTAGTAAAATCGACAGCTACTTGCTTGGTTCCCTGCGCGAGAGCCTCGGGTTCAACGGGTTCTTCGGGTTGGGCGGATTCTTCTTGGATGGGAGCCTCGTTCTCAACATGCGTGTGAGCAAGTTCTCGGAGACGTCGAGACACGCGTTTTGCCGATTCGTCCTGCAACGGCGCAAGCTCGTCCGAACAAGTATATCGCCGACCGAGTTCCCAAGCTTCTCCTACTGTGAGTCTCGACAGAAGAAAACTTGCGTACCGAATGTCGATGTAGGATAGGAGGGGACTGTCTACCAAAAGTGCTTGCTTGAATGGTTGCTAGGTAGAGTACACGGGTTCGATTCCGAGGATCATATGGCACGCTCAGAGCTGCCCGTCCCAGTGAACAAATATCTCGGACCTGAGTACAAAATTTAGATCCCTAACGTGGACTACCCTGAGATCCGAGATAAACACTTTGTCGTCTACAAAACAACATATATAAAAATATATATATATATATATATATATATATATATATATATATATATATATATAGAATAAGATAAAATACGGTGTCAATATTCAAATAAGTAAAACAACCATAAGTGGAAAAACAGTTAAGTTAGAGATCAGTACGAACCCACTTCACACCGTGAGAGGGGGCAAGAGATTTCATCGGCAAACCAATTGCTGGGCACCCGGACGAATTCCCCGGCTAAATTCCTATTGGAGTCAAGTAGGCATGATATTAGCCGTACCCTCATATCTCTAACCTTTAAGTAATAGTTAGTGCTCTTATTCCCACACAGACTGTACATGTGGTTTATATCATGGTGGTTTAATTGCAAATCGAATGTTTGGTTCAACCTACTGACACAACTAACTACCCGGTAAAAATTGGGGGGAAGTTGGTCGGGGCACAACCCGTAGTACCTAAGTGTATTGAGTAAGAGAGGGTCCACGGGAAACCTAACCCCACCCTTTAGAATCGCCATTAAGGGAAAGAAAGCAGTATGTTCCCTTCTGTGGAGAGCAATTTCACTCTCGTGGCAATGCGCCACTTCCATATCATCAGGAATTTCAAACTTTTGCCTAAATGTGGCTAAAGACGCCCCAGTGTTCAGAAGAAAAGAATAACCCATCTTAAACTCTAAAATTGAAGGAAGAAACTTAAAGAAAGAAGCTGAAGTAAAAGGAAGAGGTAGAAAACTTACTTTGGGCTCTAGGGAAGAAAAAGACTCTAGACTGATGAATAAGCACACAGAGGAATGCACGGCAGAGAGAAAACTCAGAGAGTGGAGAGTGAAAAAGTGAAAAAATGATTTCTGATGGGCTAATTATAGGGGCCAAAAAGGGGTGAGCAACGTCCAATCAACAATAATAGGGCTCAGTTAGCGAAAAAACTTTACGGATGCCAATGCCAACTGACACACACGCCACCTCGGTTCACGAACCGTCAGGTAATGATGACGACTGAACCAAACGGTCCGGAACAGCGGGCCTTTTGAGAGTGCATTAATGGGTTTCTGAAACCACCCAAGTTTCCACCTGTTAACCTTCTCAAACGCAAGTGCCTTTTGGATTCCTTGATTCTTCACGGTAGTCAGGCATGAATCAAGGGGGGGTTAATGTACGGCATCGTGGTACCCAGATCCATTTAGGCCTTGAGTTCTGACCTAGCAGCGTGGCCCATGGCCCCAGTCTCTTTCTACCTAAAACCCCAGCCTGAACCCACACAAACTGTAGGCCTAAGTTTTGTCACCTGGTCCTTGCTCGACAAACCATTCCCGAACAATAAAGAAAGAATAACATTCAAACACACCATCCTTCGCATACCCAGCAGTGCCTTAGGAAACACCGCTGCCGGGCATTTCTGTTAGAGTCAGAACCAAGTTCTAAGGCCACTCTCAACACATTCCACTCCCACCTAACCATCCACTTACGACTAATGATATTGGACCTCCCATTGCACTAACCATGGCAGTAATCATGATCTTTCCACTAATTTAGAGCTATAAATATGAGAAGTTGGAGGAAGAAAAAGGTTGTCGAAGGTTCTCAAGGAAATAGAGAATAGAGAGAAAAGAGTGATTCAGAGAGAGAGAGAGAGAGAGACAGCTTCACTGAGTCTTTGTGCCGAAAACAACCTAAGGTAGGAAATCCTAAACCCATTTTACAAATAAGTTGTGAGCCCAATTGAGGTGAGGCCCAATAGCCTCATTTTTGGTGCACACACACGTGTTATTGGAGAAGACAAAGCTAAATTTTTTGCAATTACAGTAAATTGGTATGAATACTAGTTGACTGTAGCAAGTTGTTAAAAGTAAAATACAATATTTATTAAGATTATATCTCTTCCTTCAATTAAAAAACTCAAATTCTCTCTCTTCCTTTATTATTTTAGTGAATTGTTTATGTTATTTTAAATGAAGTGATAAAAGAAAAACAGAACATTTGATATTAGGTGTATTATAAAGTGAGATGTTAAAATAAATAAAGTAATTCTTTGAGATGCTAAAAGCTAAAATTTTTTGCAATACCATTGTGAATGCTCTAATTTCAACCAAAAAAAAAAATTCCTAGCCAACTTAGTATTAAAAAAAAAACATTATTTTGTTTTTGTTTTTGTTTTTATTGGTAAATGATTGCATCTTAATGTATTTAAAAACAACGATTTTGTGTATTTATAATTTTTTAATACTATATGGATGCCTATTTAGAGTTTTTTTTTTTTTTTTTTTCCTTTTATACTCCGGCTCCCGCTAACTTAAAATCCTAAGTCCGTCCCTGCATATATATATATATATATATATATATATATATATATATATATAGTTCTCTAATACTCCAGAAATTGAAATTGATGGCTACAACGTACTTTACCCAGTGCATTACTTTTGTACTTCGTAGAAAATTGTTTTGTAACAAACTATAACTGGTCTACTAGTATTTTTCTAAAATGGAATCAGTGAAATTCAACTTTACCTTTACTTTCCCAACTTTAACTTGCAAATGAAAACTAAACTAAAACCAAAGATTGACATGATGCGTTTAAGTGACACAGAAAATTTGGGTAGACATTCTGATTCTGTTGTGCATGCTGTGGTCTTGAAATTGTTATTGGTTTTAAATATGTAGATATATATTACACACAATGCTAAAAGCTATCAGATAGATAGAGCTACACGTTTGAAATTTTAAAAATAAATAACAATAAGTGAGGGAATTAATATGTAGCAGCCTTTGCCAATTGCCAATTGCCAATCGCCAATCTCATGGTCTGTAACAGCCAGCCAAGCCATGTTGTTGATTCTGCGACGGTTGTTCATATATATATATATATATATATATATATATATATATATATATATATATATTAAAGTTTGGACATTAATTACAAGGAAATTGATGTGCATTTTTAAATTTTACAATTTATAAATATATCTTGAGCAAGACTTAGGTACAGTATTTAGGTATTGTTCCTTACGTTTCCTTTTTAAGATTCTGTCATGTGCATTTTTTCTTCTAAAATAGAAATATATTTTTTAGTTAAATAGCCATATGACTGAATCTTAAGAAAGAAATTTAAGGAACATCACTTAAAGTACTATGTTTTATCCTTCCAATAAAACACACAAACCATATTCTCTACTTACTTAATTATAATACAATTTTATATAGAATTATATAGTACATATCGCATTCGCATCTCCATAATTGAAAGTCAACTGAACTAATAAGTATGAATCAAAATCCAATTATATTTGCAAATGGCATATTGAGCATTTGTTCACACAAAACAGAACTCCCCCCTTCCCTTCAAATTCTATTATTTATGCACATTGAATATAATTATAAATATATAAAAAGTAATCATTAGAAGCGAACTCCATAGGTTGAAACTCTCTCAAAGAAAGAAGGAAAGAAAAAAAAAAAAAAAAAGTAATCAGATACTATGTACTGCACTGATAATTTTTTTTTTTTCCAAATCCAAAAATTTAAATAAAACGTAAACGCACTTTTGGTCTCTAGATTTTGACCTTATTTCCATTTTGGTTCATACTTTTTTATTTTACTACTTTTGGTCCCTAAATGAAAAAAGCATTCCATTTTGGTCCCTACCGTTACTCACTTAACGGTAATATCCTACATTGCAAATGGAGTATAGTGTTGACACACTAAATGCTGACGTGGCCATTAAAATAATAATAATAAATTTTTATTTATTATTTAATAAATGCCACGTTAGCTTAGAATTTTAAAAATTAATTTATCAATTTTAACCAAAAAAAAAAAACACATGAATTTAGACCTAACATTCTCTTCATCAAGAACACACTAGGGCACAAACCCTAAAAAAATCATACAAACCCAGAAAATCAAACACAAAAACAAAAGAAAATCAAACCCAAAAAAATCATAATAGAATATTGTACAAAACAAAATCAATCCACATATATACATAAACCAAATTATCCAAAAGAAAAAATAGGTTTAAATTCGTAAATTCAATCAATACAATCATTAACAAAATATTCACAAAATCGAACAAACCCATCTCAATCCCTCAACCATACCAACACAAACCCAGCTTAACCAAACCAACACAAAGCAAAATTAAAAATTAAAAATTAAACAAATACTTGAATTTAGATCTGGTATCACTTTCAACAAGAACACTAAGGGCTTGATTGGTAGGAGGATTTTTGTTTTTGTTTTCAAAACAATATAAAAAAAATTTTCAAAAAATTGAACTTGAAACTAGTTTTTAGATAATACTTTTTTAAATTTTATGTGTTTGGCTCCCACTTTTAAGAAAAAATTTCAAAATACTAAAAACAAAGAATAATTGTTTAGGAGACCATTTCTATTTTTGAGATTTAAAAAAAAATATATATTTACAAAAAGTAACATGTAGAATCTATAGATTACTTTTTTTTGCGTGGATAATGATAAAAGAATAGAACTCATCATGATAAGTTTCAAATTTGAAGGGTGAGAATTCTTTTTGTAATAAAGATAAGCTCCTTAATTTAAGAGATAAAAGAGTTTTGACAAATACGTAGGGTCCACTGTTTTCAATTTATTTACGATTATGTCATTAAAAACATTTTATGTATCCTGAAAACACCCCCTTAGCCGTTTTCAAAATCATGTTCTAAACCAGGAAAATAGGATACATTTTTTTGAAAACTGTATTTAGAAAATATTAGCCAAACAATAAATTCAAGTGTTGGACCCACCATTTTATGAATCACAAAACAAAAAACTATATTTAAATACTATTACCGAACATGCCCTACGAACAAAAACCTAGAAAAACTAAAGAATTCACACTCAGATTTTCTATGATTTTCTTACCCTTTCTTGTCAACCAAACACAAACACAAATTGATCCCCAACAAGAACACCAAAACATGTCAAACTCAATAATCAACAATCAACAAACCCACCCTTCAACCCACCACCGAACCCAACCGACCATTGCTTCACAACTACCACCACACCGACCTCAGCCTCTCTCTCAACACAAATCAAAGCTATGGGAGGTTGTAGAGAGGGGAGGAAACAGGTATGGGCGAGGCAGAAAATGGAATCAAAGAGGGAGAAAGAGACACCAATAGCTAGCTAACCACCGATCTGAGAAAGAGACCCACCGAGAGAGCATCGATCTGAGAGAGAGAGAGAGAGAGAGAGAGAGAGAGAGAGAGAGAACAAAGCACCAATCTGAGTGAAAGAGAGAGAGACCCACCAATCTAAGAGAGGAGCTTGAGGCATTTGGGTTTGGGTTTGAGCAAAATCAAGAGATAAAGAGAGTGGGGAACCAATTTGATAAAGAAGTTTTGGGGTTGAAGAGAGATTTAGGAGTTTTGGAAGAGAGAGAGAAAGGTTTGAGAATGTTTTAAAAGGGTTGGGGAATCGGTTTGATAAAGAATTTTTTGGTTGAAGAACCTCTAAGTGTGTGATAATTTTCTAGGTTTGTAAACGAAAATTTGTTGCATTTGGTTGCCAAGAAAATGCTTAATAAAATATAAGAATATGATTCATGTTCTGGGGAAGAACAAAAAAAACATGAACATGTTCTTCAATAAAAATAAGGCGTAAATGCACTTTTTGTCCCTACATTTTGGGCCGATTCACATTTTGGTCTCAAAATTGATTTCGTTCCTATTGTCGTCCCTTAAAAAAGAAAATCGATTCTATTTCGGTCCTTATCATTAACCCACTAACAGAAAATCCTACATAGCTAATGGAGTGTCATGTTTGCACTAATGTGGCACTGACATGTCAATGACATGGCATTAAAATATCATTAAAAATTATATTTGGCATTTTTTTAGTGCCACGACAGCATTTTAATTATTTTTTCAAAAACCACATCAGAAAATATAATTTTGATTTAAACTGAAAATACAAATTTGATTTAAATTAAAATTTTAATTTCTCAAGTCTCACATTTTCATGCATTTTATGTTTTCTTAACCAAACACAAATATACAAAATATTTAGGTTTTAAGCTGGAAATCAGATCAACTTCTCTAGTTCTCTTCTTGTCTCTCTCTATATGAGCTATTCCATGGCTACCATGAGCCACCACTAGCAGTGATTTTTCTCCAAACCTCTATCCTCACGATCTCACTCTCTCTAATCCTTCGATACTCACAAATTGGCAAAGCCTCTATGGCCGAACCTTGAGCTTCTCATCATACTAAATCGGCAAGGCCTCTCTTTCAGTGTCCTTCTTTGCTCCACTGCTCCGGTCACCAGAGGTTTAATCTGGGTTTGTTTTTCCATCTAGGTGTTGTTTGTTTTAAATTTATGTGTTTTTCTTTTCTGTGTGGGTTTAATGATTTTTCTAGGTTTATGGGTTTCAATGGAGGATGGTGTTTGGATATGGAAAATTTGAACATCGCTGGTGGTGGCCGTGGCATGCAGCAAGAAGAGAATCAGTGCCCATGAGTGGGTATCTGGGTTTGTTTGATACTTGCATGATTGAGTTTGTTCAAATCTGGGTATCCTTGCTATTGATCTTGGTATGTTTGTGTTTTTTTTTTTTGGAGAGAACATGGTGTTGTTTGTTTGGTTCAGATTTGGGTATCTTGCTTGCTCTTGTTCTGGGTTTTTTGTGTGTTTGTTTCTCAAGAGAAATTCTGGGTTTGTGGGTTTGCTTCTAATTGTGGTTACTGGTTTATGGGTTTATTTCTTCGGTTTATTTATGGTTTCTTTGGATTTGATAAAGATTAGATTTGGTTGCTGGATTTGGATTTGGGGTTGCTAGAGATTAGATTTGGTTGCTGGAAGAACACGAAGAACAAGTTCAATTTATCACCATAGACTTATGTCCTTACGAAAAAAATGAAAGTAAAATAATAAGAAATAAAATTAGATTTAAGGTTTTTTTTTTCAAATTTCTGACATGGACTTTTTAAAAAAATTAAAATGCTGAGGTGGTATTAAAAATGCCAAATAAGATTTTTCTATTATTATTTTATTAGCCACGTCAGCACAAACATGGCACTCTGTTAGCCACGTAGGATTTTTTGTTAGTGGGTTGACGGTAAGGACCAAAATAGAATCGATTTTCTTTTTTTAGGGACGACAAAAGGAACGAAATCAATTTTGGGACCAAAATGCGAATTGACTCAAAATGTAGGGATTAAAAGTTCATTTACGCCTAAAAATAATATAAGCAATAAAAAAATTTTAATTTAATTATCTTATTTTATTTATAAAAAATTTTGAAAAAACATGAAAATTTCTTTTTTAATTATTATTTTATGCTGATGTGGCATTTTTAAAATTCTAAATAATTTTTTTTTTATTTTTTTAATAGTCACATCAACATTTAGTGTATCAGCACTATATTCCATTTGCCACATAAGATATTTTCATTAAATGAGTAATAGTATGGACCAAAATAGAACTTTTTTTTTTTTTTTTTCATTTAAGGACTAAAAGTGGTAAAATAAAAAAATAAGAAACAAAATGTAAATATGGTCAAAATGTAAGCATCAAAAGTGCATTTATGCCTTTAAACAATTCAATTTTATTCGTTCTCTTCTTCAAACTTTGGGAACATCTCTCTCTTTTCTTTTTTTCTTTTCTTTTTTTTTTTTAATTTTATTAAAATTTTATGTTCAAAGACAGTATATATTAGGCGAAAACACCATTTTGGTCTCTACATTTTGGGATCACAGTCAATTTAGTCCCTATATTTTGATAACAGTCAATTTGGTCCATGTTATTTTGAACTTGTAGTCAATTTGGTCTCTACCGTTAACTCACTAATGGAAAATGCTTACGTGGCAAACTGTGTGTATTGTTGGCACAATTGGAGCCTATGTAGCAACTAGAATAATAATAAACTTTTTTTATTAACTTCAAACAATTCCAAGTCAGTAATTAATTTATCAATTTTAAAGAAATTTAAAAAAATAAAAATCAGATCTAAAACATGCTGATTTTAAACTTAACCCAAAAAATCAAACCCAAATCAATTTTCACAGACCTCAGTTCTTCAATCCTCACCTACACACACCATCGTGTGGCTCAACCTTCTACAATTTCTCTTTCCCTCAACGGTTTCAATCTCTCTTTCCCTTCTCCCTATAGCTATCCACAGTCCAAAATCAATCATCTATAATCGACAACTAAATAAACCCCAAATCCAAAAATATTCAATCAAGTAATCAATCCAAAGGGATGGAGAGAGAGAAACTAGCATATCCCATTACCCACTAATCTTCTTCTCCACAATTACAGAAAGCCAGAGCCTCAACGTTGAAATCTAAACTTATCCACTACTCTTCTTTAAGCTATTGGACAGGTGGACTAGGATGATTCAAGGCATAGATCTGAAACCCAACACAACAATGCACATAGTTTGCCATGTATGCATTTTTCGTTAGTGAGTTAATGGTAAGGACCATATTGACTGCAAGTTCAAAATAACATAGACCAAATTGATTGTTATCAAAATGTAGGGACCAAATTGATTATGACCTTAAAATGTAGAGACCAAAATAGTGTTTTAGTTCCAAGCTGGCAGGGGTAATTCAGGAACTTCATAAATTATTATTTAGTTGTTTTTACAACCAAACTATAATAAATAATGCTCTCTGAATCTGAACTGGCCAGCTCAAATTTTTAAAACTCATGATGAAACAGTCATAATAAGTTTTCACTCTCCCTGAACCAGCTGTGTAGTAGTTGGAGTTGCGATCGGAGGACACAAAAAACAAATGTAATATAAAGTCTTCAGTCTTCAGTCATAATAAGTCTTCAGTCTCTACAGTTGAACCAAACTCCAATACAAAAAAAGTTCAAGAAACTCGATCAGATGCAACAATCATTGAAAGGAAAGGAAGATGAAGAAGAAGAAAAAGAAATATGGGATTGTGGCAGTCCTCTCTATGACTCATATGAATTGGCTTCACTAAGTCATATCATCGACAGGCATCTAATGGCATTGCCACATCTGGGACTGGGTGGATGTGGATCAAGATCAAACAACGTGGTGGTAATGGTATCGGAATCCATAAACAGAGAAGAAAAAAATTCAAGTACTGGCTCTGGGTGTGTTATGAATATGATGTGGAAGAGGAAGGTGACCATAGAAGGAAGAAGGAATGAAAAGCCTCAGAAAATCAAAACATGGATTTCTTCCTTTTTTAAAAGGATTGGTTCTTGGAAGATATAGAAATGAAACAGGTGATTCGAGTATATGGGAATCATGATTTTCTTTTTTCTTTTTTTTTTTTCTCTTTTTTTTTTTTTAGCTTTGTTGGCGTTGAATGTTGATAATGTGTGAAATGCATTATGCATATATATATATATATATATATACATGATCATCTTTAGACTTTAGTGATCAATAGTCTAATGTATGAACTTGTTGAATGTAATATACATTGATTCAACTTCATAACCTGACATGACGACAATTTTTATTTTTTCCCCTTAAATTAAATGAGTATCTCAATTAATTTGCATGTTTGAGTTTGATTCATGGGGTTATTTTAAATTTTAATTTTAAAGTATGGAGGATCTAATTAAGGATTTTTCTTTCGATTAAGCATTTTGTAATTGAAATAGACAAAGTGACAAACATACCAATACCATCACTGCGTCTGTAATTGCTGGCCAGCTTTTATATATATATATATATATTGTAAGGTTGAATTTAATCAATCATTTTGTTGGCTTTATTCCGTGCCAAATTTGCTTATATTTCAGCAATTAGTAACCCTGTATTTAGGTGGGATTATTGTAAGGGTAGTGAGTGAGATAGTGTGAAGAAATGCTCAAGAGTGTGCAAGAAAAATAGGGACTCGCGACTAGATCTCGCGGGTGACTCGCGGCTGCAAGCCGCTAGAAGCTGCACACGTGCCAGGCATGCTAGAAGTTGAAGCGTCATGCTAGCGGGAACACTACAGGACAAAATAGGACAACTGGTCGTTCAGTTACCTCGCAGCTGGAACTCGCGACTCAGTCAAGCCACGAGCCAGCTCTGTTTTGAAAAACCTGACTCTTCACATTCCATTCTCACCCTAGTATAAATACCCCTTATACCCACAAAAGAAAGAGAGTTTCCAGAGATAATTTTGAGAGAGAAACCCTAGAGAAAAACAAGATTGATTCATCCACAATCTTCACATAAGAGACTCTTCAAATTCCTCTACTCTCTTCCTCTCCATTGTTAAATCCTTGAGAGACTTATTACCAAAACTTTTTTCTCACCATATCCATTTTTGTGAGAAGGTTGTTTGGTGCTTTGGGAAGCAATTAAGAAGGAACCAATTTCACATTGGTTGATGCTATGGCCAAATAGCGGAATCCGGGAAGCTAGAAAAGAAATAAGTTCGGCGCAACCTCATTGGAGCAAGAAACTTAGAGGACTTAGGTACACTGGGTAAATTAGGCTTGGAAGGTCTATTATTGTTCATGTATCTCAACTACATTTTCTAGTAGATTACTTACCGCTTGGAGGGCGGCGGAGAGGTTTTACGACAAGGGCTTCGGTTTCCTCTTTGATAACACATCGTTGTGTTGTCCTTGTGTTTGCATCTCTCTTCCTTTAATCTTTGCCTTTTATTTTCTGCTGTGAATGTGATTTTAATTGGCTTAGATTGTTTACCAATTCTATTTATAGTTTGTGTTCATTTTCCGCACACTTATTGTTTGTCATAAAGCTTGAATTGGAAATTTTGTTATTGGGGGTCTAAACGTTCAAGGGTGTTTTATACACTAATTGAACTTTCAATTGGTATCAGAGTAGGTACACTTTTATTGGTTTCATTACCAGAGTGTGATCCTTGACCCCATATTGAGATGGACTGGTCTCAATCCCTAAATGCACCTTCATATTTTGATGGTAGTAATTATCCTTTTTGGAAGGTTCGCATGAGAGCATTTTTATGTTCCATTGATGAATCAGTTTAGGATGCTGTTGATATAGGTTGGACCAGGCCTGAGGCAGCCAAATCCACATGGGATAAGGCAGCACTCGCCGCATCTAATGCTAACAGTAAAGCACTTAACACGATTTTCTGTGGTGTGTCTCCAGATGAGTTTCACAGAATTTCTCACATTACTGTTGCCAAAGAAGCATGAGAGATATTGGAGACCACCTACGAAGGCACGAAGAAAGTGAAAGACACCAAGTTGCAGATGCTGACCACTCGGTTTGAGGAGCTCAAAATGAGTGAGGATGAGTCCTTTGACTCTTTCTATAGCAAGCTGAATGAGGTGGTTGTCAGCAAGTTCAATTTGGGGGAGAAAACGGAGGATTCTAAAATAGTAAGGAAGATCCTTCGATCATTGCCGGAAAGCTTTCATGCCAAAGTGACAGCGATTGAAGAGAGCAAGGACCTTGATGACATTAAAGTCCAAGAGCTGATTGGTTCCCTTCAGACTTATGAAATGTCACTGCCCACTCAACGGAAGAGCAAATTTCTTGCTCTTAAGACCATTAATGAAAAGTTGGAAGTCCATGACTCATCGGATGAGGATGTGGTTGACAAAGATGTTGCATACCTTGTGAAAAATTTCTGAAAATTCTTGAAATTCAAGAATAATGGTAAATTTGGTGATAAAAGGAAATTCCAAAATTCAGGAAGGGAGAAAAGAATTCAAAAGGAAAGATGGAAAAGAATCACAATCCACACAAGGTGTCACTTGTTTTGAATGCAACGAGCATGGACACTTTAAAAAAGAATGTCCGAATTATTTGGAATTGAAAGGCAAGGTGTATGCCACAACACTGAGTGACTCGGATTCATCCAACTCTGATTCTGAGGATAGTTGTGATGAAGAATGGAATTACTCTACTTTTATGACTATTGCCCATGTTGAGTCTTCAGATGAATTGAATTTGCTTGTACAAGAGCTTGGAGAACATAGTGATGAAGAATCATTGGGAGTTGTTAAAGAATCAGATGTAGAAGAAGATGAAAGCACAGCCAATCTTCAAGAGAATTATAACTCACTCTTGGAAAAGTCGGGTGAGTACACAAGGGTGGCCAAGGCAGCTGTGAGAAAAATGAAGAAGGCAGAGGAGGACTATAAAAGTCTCTTAATTCGCTATAAGAAGGCCAAATGTGAGATAGAGACACTGAATGGTGAGCTGTCAGAAGCCTACACAAAAGTGAGATTTCTTGAGCAAGAGGTTGTGCAAGCAAATGCCAAGATAGAAAGGGTCTCCACCAAGAAGCTAGATGATGTTATTTCATCTCAAAAGCATTTTTCAAACAAATTTGGGTTGGGATGTACAGGAGGGAGTAGCTCATCGAGCAATATCACCAAACAAGTGAAGTTTGTAAAGGCCAAAGAGCCATTTGAAGTTAGCCCTACTGCTGAGAAGCCCAAGATGGAGGAGAAGAGGAATGTGGAGAACCAACGGATGTTGAACAACCCTTGTAATCAATCTGTGGGTAGGTCTGAATCCCGAGCCAAGTCTCGTCCACGACCACAAAGAGGTCCTAGATCGAACTATGTGTGTCATCACTGTGGACTTCAAGGGTATACTCGACCAAATTGTCAAAAGCTAAGAGCAATGAAGAGTGCAACTACTCCAAGGTCACGAGGACCTAGAAATGACAGGAGAAATTGGGCTGGTGAACCATCAAGAGATCGAAATGATGATCCCGGAATGATGGACGTGATAAAGATGATTGGTGCATTCACCAACTGCTTGGAAAGCTTCACACGAAGGTTTGAAAGCCCTGACTCCCGTACCCAATCCTATAAGGAAATCACCCCAAACGCAAGTGACGTGTGGGTGAAAAAAGGTACTCATGCATAAGCATTACAACATGTCCATGCATCAATACTTCCTATGTTTTGTGACTTTGTTTGATTGTTTGATTATTGATTGTGTGGGTTGAAATTTGTTTGTCTGTTTTTGCATACTTTCGTTCATTTTTTTGTTGCTTTTGATCAACCTTTTCCTTCTTTTGTGTCAAAAATTCAAAAACCACATTAAAAGTAGAAAATCAAAAAGTTTGATTGACATTGATGAGTTTTGTCTCAAAACTTGTTTTGCCTTGTACCTTTGTACTAATGACTTTGTGCATTTACGAGCGTAACTTGTTCCTTTGCACTCCTATCACTGTGGAAGAAATCTTGAAATCTATATGACTGTTGTAAATAGATCTTCAAACTTGTCATGAATGATTAGTGAATGGTTATGTTGATCTTGAGACATGCATAGACTTGTGCCTATATATCTTCCCGCTCTTTATTTTTTTTGTTTTTGCTAAAAAGAGCTCACCAAATGTAAATCTCCAAATGTAAAAAGATATTGAGCTGTAAAAGCCTGTCGCACATACTAGTATTCGACTAGGAAAAAGGGAAAGCAACCAAAAATAAAGTGTATGATTTTTCAAAAAGCCAAAGGTGTCTCATCAAGGTGAAATATCAAACACCATTCTCACAATGAGATGTGATTGTTACAAAAGGATCAAAAAGATCAAATGTTATGATTGAAAGTGGAGCCAAATGTAAAGCTCCAAGTTATGTAATCAAGTCCTGTGGGAGGTCATATATGCATACTTCTATAATTGAGATGGGTCACATGATATAGTGCTAATTGTGTATGCCTCGGTTGAATCTCATTGTTGATATCCACACACAACACACAAGTTTATGTTCAATGAATATCATATTCATTTGTGTGATTGTACTTGATAAAATGTGTTTTCACATGCTCAATCTTTGTTGATTCAAACACAAAAAGATTTTTGAGTGTTTTAGTTGTTTTTGGAAAGTATTTTGTTTTTACTAAAACTAAAAATTTCAAAAACAATGTTGCCCTGTTTTGGCGACTCAGTCGCGGGTCAAACAAGTCGCATGTCACAGTCGCGTTCTCGCGGGTCGGTTTTGGCGACTTGTTCGCGAGTGGAAGGTCCAGTCGCGAGGGATACACAGAGATTTTCGCGGCTTAGCTCGCGACTCCCTTGCAAGTAAGACTTCCAGTCGCGAAAAACACTTAGCAAATTTTTTCAAAACTTTTGGCTTGAAGTGTTCTGGCGGCTGGCCCTGGCGACTTACCTCAGTCACGAAAAACGCGTGTTTTGCACTGTAAGGGCAGTTTTTAAAACCTTTTTCAGTTTTCCCTCGAACTTTTTATGACTATTCACTTTCTCTCTCAACTGAAACTAACCCAAACACTCCGTGTCACTCTCTACAAACTCCATTTTTGCTTCATTTCTTCTCAAAATCCTCAAGAAAAAGGTATGGGTTCTCACTTTCTCACTCAATATTTCTTGTTTTTGAGCATTTCCCTCTTGATTCTATGAGTTGATATTCTGATTTGCGATGGGTTAGTGATTCGGTGTTGAGTTTTGTCCATGTATGACTTGTTAAGGCTCTTGGTTTATGTGAACTTGTTTAGGTTGCTAGATTTGTTCATTATTATTTGTCTTACTCTATGCTTAGGGTTTGTTGACTGACTTATACCCATTTTGTTTGAACTCACTTTATTTAGTTGATTCAAAATGATTGAGTTTTGTTTGTTGGGTTATATTGATTTGATTCTGTGTTAGTAAATCTTGTGTGTGCTTCTGTCTTGAGTATTTTGTGTCATTTCATACTCATCAAGATATGTCTCATTGACATATGTTTGCCCCTTGTGTGATGTTATACTATGCAACATTAGAACTTTTCTCCAAAATGTTGTTTGTTCTTGAGTGTCTACCAATGGGTACACTCATTTGAGTTGTTGGTTTATGATTTGAGTCATTTCCTCTATACCTGACTTTAAGCCATCTTTGGTCTTGTTGCTCTACACTTATCTCTTTATGACACTGACAGAGTACTGATCCTTTTTGTATACATGTACTGTGCTTTGTTGTTGTGGCCTTTTCTGCTTGTCTATAGATGGCTCCTTCATCCTCAAAGAAGAAAACACCTGCCAAGAAAGCAAATAAAAGAATGAAAATGGACCATAATCTGTTTAGGTCTGTTCCCCATTTTGAGAGATACAAGAATTTTTTCTTAAAGGCAGGCATCATACAAGAAAGGTTTGTGGATTTGGAGGATTTGAGAGACACCTTTATCCCAAATTGTTTTGAGGGGAGAGGATGGGAAAAGTGCTAAGTGATTTACCAGCTGTGTGTGAACCCTTGATTAGGGAGTTTTACTCCAATGCTGTGATAAGGGAATATGAGTTGAGCTGCTGGGTTAGAGGAACAGAATTCACCTTAGATGCACATGACATTGATAATGTGCTAGGTCTTAAGGGGTTAGAAGATCATGATTTCATCAACTATAAGGATAGGATGCTTTCTATAGAAACTGTACAACAAAGGATAGGTGGACAGAGAGAGGGGAAATGCCTAAATACCACAGTTTTTCCAGTGGACATGAGGTGTCTCACTATTATCATGATGTTTAACCTGTATCCTATAAAGAAGTTGACTACAATTAACAATGCCAGAGCAATTTTTCTAATGGAGTTCAAGGAAAAGACATTCATTGATATCAGCTCCCACATATTTGATACTATTGTGGATGAGAGTAAAACCACTTCTAGGCCTAAACTGATCTTCCCTAGCCTACTCATGAGGATTTTCAGAAAGAATGGTGTTGCAATCCCTCGAGACATCAGTCCCATGTCTACACCTTCAGCAATTAACAAGCAAACCTTCAAGAGGATAAGTGTTCATCTTCCAGGTGAAGAAGATGAAGGTGATGAAGGAGAGGGTGTCCCAATGGAGACTGAGGCAGAGGCAGCAGGTCAGGCATCAACTTCAACACTCAGAAGGAGAGGCAAGAGGACTAGAGCATCAACTTCTTCAGATATACCTCCAGATGCATTTCAGGTCATCCTTGAAAGACTTGATGGACTTAGAGAGGTCCAGATCGAGCAGTCTGAGAGGATAGCAGCCATGCAGGACCAGTTTAATGTTCTCTCAGCAAAATTTGACAACATCACCACACATCATAAGCAGTGACCCTTTGGCCATTCCGGTCAAAAAGGGGGAGAAGTTTTTGAGATTCATGCAGCTCTTGAGGGGGAGTACATTTGAGGGGGAGCAGTCAAAAGCAGTCAAAAACAGTATTTATCTTGTTTACTTTGTTTATGTTTATGGTTATAGTATTATGTTTTGGATAATTGTAGTTATTATGGGTTTGATACACTGTGGTTACGGTTAATGTTTGGTTTAAACTCATAACTCATGGATGGTTTTGAAACTTTGATACTTCTTATATATTGATGATTTTTTTTTTAGTATACAATGTGTTTTGTTCTCATGTTGCTTTTGTAAGCTTTTAGGGTTTGTTTTCATATTTTGTAGGCTTTATGGTTTGTACCATGCTTTATGCAACCTTTATGCTTTGTTAAATCAGTACTTCTAACTAAATGTCATGCATTTTCCTTTTAAGTACTGTCACTCTTGTGTCCTTGTAGGATTGTTCCTAGATGCATATACTTAGTGTATTATGCATTGGTTGAGTGTTGGGCATGCAAGTGATTTGCATTGATCTTATTAGCTTGTATGTCCAAGTGTTCATTCCAAGTGTGAATGAGCATTGTGATCACTACCTTGTAGTGATTGCTTGTTTGATCAGGTCATGGTTTGTTTCTTAACTCCATCTTTGCTTGATCACATCATGTCTGCTTCATATGCATTTCATACTTTTCTGCATACAATGATCATGGTGTATTGTTGTGTTTCAGGAGATTCATGTTCATATGATTCAAGAGCTTCACAATTTCTAGAGTTAGGTGTGAGTGAGTTATGTTCAACTGTTCCCAACTCACATGTTTAGTCTAGAGTCTGTTTTAGGGTTTTGTCATGGAATAGCCAAAGGGGGAGATTGTAAGGTTGAATTTAATCAACCATCTTGTTGGCTTTATTCCGTACCAAATTTGCTTATATTTCAGCAATTAGTAACCCTATATTTAGGTGGGATTATTGTAAGGGTAGTGAGTGAGATAGTGTCAAGAAATGCTCAAGAGTGTGCAAGAAAAACAGGGACTCGCGACTGAATCTCGCGGGTAACTCGCGGCTGCAAGCTGCCAGAAGCTGCACACGTGCCAAGCATGCCAAAAGTTGAAGCGTCATGCTAGCTGGAGTATTACAGGACAAAATAGGACAACTGGCCGTTCAGTTACCTCGCGGCTAGAACTCGCGACTCAGTCAAGCCGCAAGCCAGCCCTGTTTTGAAAAATCTGACTCTTCACATTCCATTCTCACCCTAGTATAAATACCCCTTATACCCAAAAAAGAAAGAGAGCTTCCAGAGAGAATTTTGAGAGAGAAACCCTAGAGAAAAACAAGATTGATTCATCCACAATCTTCACATAAGAGACTCTTCAAATTCCTCTACTCTCTTCCTCTCCATTGTTAAATCTTTGAGAGGCTTATTACCAAAACTTTTTTCTCACCATATCCATTTCTGTGAGAGGGTTGTTTGGTGCTTTGGGAAGCAGTTAGGAAGGAACCAATTTCACATTCGTTGATGCTATGGTCAAGTAGCGGAATACGGGAAGTTAGAAAAGAAATAAGTTCGGCGCAACTTCGTTGGAGCAAAAAGTTTGGAGGGCTTAGGTACACTAGATAGATTAGGCTTGGAGGGTCTATTGCTGTTCATGTATCCCAACTACATTTTCTAGTGGATTACTTACCGCTTGGAGGGCGGCGGAGAGGTTTTACGCCAAGGGCTTCGATTTCCTCTTCGATAACACATCGTTGTGTTGTCCTTGTGTTTGCATCTCTCTTCCCTTAATCTTTGCCTTTTATTTTCTGTTGTGGATGTAATTTTAATTGACTTAGATTGTTTACCAATTCTGTTTATAGCTTGTGTTGATTTTCCGCACACTTACTGTTTGTCATAAAGCTTGAATTGGAAATTTTGTTATTAGGGGTCTAAACATTCAAGGGTGTTTTATACACTAATTGAACTTTCATATATATATATATATATATATATATATATATATATATATATATATATATATGTTTGTGGGCAAGTTGTTGACTTGTCTATCATTGATAATCGATAAGAGTGTTTTTAGTAATGGGGGTGTTTGGTAGAGAAGTTTGAGTAATATTTTTTGGGTGTTTTTGATATATGTGTGGGTGAAAAAGTGTGTAATATTGTTTAAAATGCTCAAAAGTGTGTTTGAACTTACCTACCAAACACCCCTAATGAGAGATAATTCAGATATAATTTTTTTTTTAGATTAAAAGATAATTCAGATATAATTATGTCAACGAAGTGGCTTATGAGTTATTTATAAATAAAAGAAAAATCAAATCGTACATGTAGATGAGAGGTCTCATTTCCATCAAAAAAAAAAAGATGAAAGGTCTCATTGGAAAAGTTATTTTACTTTTGTCAGTTCATATATCACAGCTAGTACTGTGTATTCTACCTGACGACAGTGTTGAAGACAGTTTCATGATTTGTGCGTGTGAGATCATATTCAATTATATTAATGATGACAGATTAAGACCAACTGCAATATAAAACTCATCAGCTATATATATATACACACACATAATGGTTGCCATTATTCCAAAAATAAATGAAAACTAGTAGAGCCCAAAAGAATTTTAAACAGAGTTTTTTTGTTTTCTGTTTTTAAATATTGAGCCGTGTCCCATTAAAAATTTGGAGTCCAGAAACGTAAGAGGATCAACGAGATTTAATAAGTTTAGCAGTGATATATAATAACGTATTGAATCTTTTTTTTTCTTTTTCTTTTTTTAATTTTAAGATGAAAATCGGATTCATTATATGTAGAATTCTTCACCATTCAATATAAACTGGGGCGGGTCTCAATGAATGAATATGCAGTATTTATTGCCTGGAAAGGTATGCAATAGGAATAGCAAGGATATAAATAACTGCAGTGAACGGAGGCGCCATGGGGTTGTACTTATATTTTTTTTTGCTGAATATGGGGTTGTACGTATATTACCAGGAAGGAAATAAAACCTCATATACATATAGAGTTGGTGAAGTGGGCAATTAATTGTACTATGGATGGGCCATTAATTGTTACCAAAGGAGGGAGATGGACTTTAGCCCATCTCATTTTTCTGGTATGAATTTTGGTGGTTCGAGAATGAAATGTTTATTGAGAGAGAGAGAGTGTGTGTACAATTTACTCAATATGAAATCACAATTTAATGAATGAACTTTCAAGTGTTAAATTTCTTGTCCTAAAGTTTGAACAAAAATGATAATTTTATCAAGATAGGGTAAAAAAATAAAAGTCATTTGGATTGTTAGATGTGTATGAACTTAATTCCAAACATTATCGGATCTCCTAGCAAAATTGGACTACCAGATTGAAAGATCAAGCCACATTAAATTTCAACAAACAAAAGCAATTTTGGAATTAGGGTTAAACATATGTGATTTTGAATGACTCATCATGATTGCTTATAAAAAAAAGAAATAATTGTGTCAAAATACCATTAGTTTAAGCTTAACATTAAAAATGTTCAAGTGTACATTGGGTAAATTAACTATTTTGGATATTTAGTTAATTATCTTCCAAGGGGTTGGGCTTTGTTGCAATGACAAGTACATTTCACCAAAAGCGAGTTTGAGTCCGGGAATTTAACTCTCCAAAAATTAGGAGTAAGGCTGCTTACCCATATCTCACAAAAGTAAGAGTTTTGTATATTGGGTTTGATCTTTTAGTTAATTATCATCTAAAAATGAATAATTAATGAAATTTTAAAAAATGCTAACTATCCCTTTAACTAATTTGATCATTGAGTGGATTTAAAATGTGGCTTAAAACTTGTATTTTACCTCAAAATAAACTAGAAAATCCAACTAAATTGGTTTAAGATGAAAATGTGCACCAGAAATTAAAGTGTCGTTATGTGATTTTACACAAAATTAGTAAGCTAAATAGCATATAGTATGTGGTCAACAAACACTATTTTCAAACAATTTGTTGGGTACACACGTGTGAGTAAAGTCCCATATTAAATAATGAAGAGAAGATTGAGTGATTAATATAACATAATTGAGCATATACTCATTGGGTTCAGGCCTTTTGGGTTAAAGTGTGTCTCTATATGTTTTATTAATTACTTAAGGAAGCTCCCCAAGGTATTAGGAATCCATGTGTTCCTAGGATTCATGTGAGGCGACAGACTTGCTTATAAAAGCAAAGATTAGAGTGCGCATAGTGGTGATAGCAGCAACAAAGGTGTGTCGCATAAGAAGAAAAAGGAATACACACAAGAGAAAAAGAGATAGATTGTGCCGCATAAGAAGAGCAAAAAAAGGTGCCGCATAAGATAAAAGAGAGAGTAGCTAAGAGGGAGCCACTTAGAGAAAGAAGACAGCCAAGAGAGAGAGAGAGAGATGTGCGTAGAGAAGAAAAATAGAAAGGAAAGAGCAAAGTGTTGCAGCATTTGAGAGAAATAATTAGTGTGTGTAAGAGTAAAGAAAAATAGCCATAAGACATACACAAGAGAATTATTATAATTGATTTGATAATAGTGAAATTATTCGGAGTTTGACTCGTAGTTTTTTCCTTCAAGGAGAAAGGTTTTTTCACGTAAATATTTGTGTTTTGTGTGTGATTGTTATTTTAGATTGCTAATATTGTTAATAATGTTATTTGGGATCCAACAAGTGGTATCAGAGCTCATGGTAGTGTGGGACAAAGGAAGCAAGGTTAATGAGGTTCTTTTCGCAATTGGAGTAGGAACGAGATGTGTGTACTTAAAGCCCTTCTGCAAATGAAGCAGGGAGGGTCCCTTTTGCAGTCGGAGTGGGGATGATATATTGCACCAAGAAAGCCCATAAAGTCCACACAAACGATCTTGAAAAAGGCCCAACAAATGAGTATTATTGCCAATAGTGCTAGATAATGATGAGATGCGAGGTTCCCATGGAGGATAAAAAAACGTGCGGGATTGACACGTGAAGGCCCATGGATGATGCACTGGTGAAGGGAAAGGGCCTTTAGGCAAGGGAGAGTGAGTAAGACTTATTCATGGCCCACAGAGAGGCGGAGACTCAAACGTGGGGGGGAGATTGTTGGGTATACACGTGTAAGTGAAGTTCCACATTGAATAATGATGAGAAGAATGAGTGATTAATATGACATAATTGGCACATACCCATTGGGCTTAGGCCTTTTGGGTTAAAGTGTATTTCTATATATTATATTAATTACTCAAGGAAACTCTCGAAGGTATTTATTTCCCCAACACAATTCACTTGAATTTTCTTTTGAATAAGCTTATCAAATCATCATAAAAGAAAACTTTTAATTGATCTTTAAGCCTTTGAGCTCCTTACCACTACAAACCCTTGACATGATGGTCACTCCTCAATTTCAAAGTTCTTGTAAGGTGTGGAGGGTAAAGGCCAGGGTTCAAGTCTTTAAGAGGGAGTTTCACACACATATACATTTAGATTATGCTAGAATATAATTTTTATCTTGTATAAAATAAAAAATAAAATAAAAAGTTTTTGAGCTCCTTCATTTATCAATAAAAAGCATAATTAACACAAAAATCCATGTAAAAAAATCACACAAAAAAATGGAAATTCGTTTGAAGTTGAAGAGTGTTGGATTACCATTACCCGCTACAAAAGCAACGAACATTAGGATAGTAAGCTACCATTTCCCACCTTTATACCATTATTTTCCATCACACAAATCCTCTTAATTTTTAATCAAACACGATCCTTAAACACTACGAATTGAATAATCGCTAAAAACATTATCTACAGTTCATTTACAAATTTCCAAAAGTTCATTAACTAAACCAATTCTCTAACTCCTTAAAATACCCATCTTCAATAAACTTCAAGACTATTTTTGCGTCTGATCAATAAAGTTCTTCAAACGTTCGAAAGCGTTGGATTGAGATTTCACCAAATCAACTCAGCATTATTCCCTCGTTTGAAGATAGGGAAAGAGTTGAGGATTTGAAAGAAGCAATGCAAGTAACTTTTACAGTTTTACTTTTTTTTTACTTTGCTCGTCAATTAGATTGATGTTAAATTTTGGTGACATGGGTTGAATTGTGAAAACATATTCTTAGATTATGGTTATGGAAAGAGGTGGCTACAATTGCTCGATGGTTAGAAGGAAAAAATTATGTACTAAAAATAGAAAGTAAATGTGAGGTTAATAAAATTTATATAAAAAAAGTTGGATTTGTAATTTATAATTAGAATAAAAATTTAGATGAGTGATCCAATTTTCAAAACTTTTAGGATAATAGTAGCCTATTTTATGAGATGATTTCATTGAATCATCCCCTTGAAGCACACATAAATCTCATATGTGTATGTCCCACAAAATATGAGAGAACGGTTTTATAAAATTGTCTAATATAATAATTTTTCTTTATTATATGGGCATATCAAAAACTCCAATACCACCCCCCCCCCCCTCAAAAAAAAACTCCAACCCCATTTCTCATTTTCCCCATCATCCTTTTTTATTGTGGTAATTCATGCCTATCCACTACTTTTTCCTTGTACCTTTCAAAAAAAAAAAAAATCAAATATTATTGGCAAAAATGTATTTTTGGTTCCTACATTTTGGGTCAATTCTCATTTGGTCACTATTTTTTAGTCCCACCTACCTAAGTCCCTAAAAATAAAAAACCGTTACCATTTTGGTCCATACCGTTATCTCACTAACAGAAATAGCTTTCGTGACAAACAGAGTGCATTGTTGACAAGTTAGATGCTGACATGGCTAATAAAATAATTTTTTGGCATTTAGAAAATGCCACATCAACATTTTAATAAAAAAATTCATGTCAGAAAATTTAAAAATAAAATAAAATAACAAAACCTTAAATCTAATTAAATTAAATAATAATTTTTTTTATTGCTTTTCATTATTTTTTTGGAAGAACATAAGAACATGTTCTTCCCCAACATATCCAATCGGCCAACCCACTCATGATCAAACTCAATAAATTCTAACACAATCAATACAAAATTCTCTAGTAAATCAAACCCATAAACCCAATAAACAAAATAATCTCTAACAAATGCCTAGAAATTTTCTTGGGAAACAAACACAAAAAACCCAAAAAATTAACTCAAATACAAAATTATAAATCCCATGGTACAAGCATGCATGAAATTGGTGTACTCTCCAGCGAGTTTACTGCTGATAAAAAATTGCTCTCATTTATAACGCCTTGAAACACCTTGATAAGGTGGATTCCAAACGATTTCTAGTTTTTCCTTTTATGACAAGCACACCATGAGCATTTGAAAACCATTCTTCCCCACAGACCCATGGCCACACCCCACCGATTTGAGCCTATATCAAACCCCAAACCATCAATCTCCACCTCCATTATCACCACCACCAATCTAAGCCCCTCTCTCCACTCCCACCATCGATCTCCACCTCCACTACCGATCTACAACCACTGATCTGAGCCCAAATCAAACTTACAGCCATTGATCTCCACCTCCTCCTCCACCTATCTGGGCCCCTCTCTCTCTCCAACCCAAATTAAACCCATATCAATGGTGAACAATGAAATAAGAGAGAGAGAGAGAGAGAAGATTTACATAAATATTTATTTTTGTTTTGATTTGATTTTTGGGTTTGTTTTTAAGGAAAGAAAAAAAAAGATTGGAAAATGATTTTTTTTAAGGAATTATTTTAGATTTATTTATTTTATTAAAATCCTTACGTGTCATTTTTTAATAATGTCAAATAAAATTTTTAAATATTATTTTAATGATCACGTCAGCGTTTAATGTGCTAGCAATGTACTCTGTTTGTTATGTAAGCTATTTTCCGTTAGTGAGATGACGGTAAAGACTAAAATGATAACG
The DNA here is from genome assembly GCA_028535165.1 of Quercus tomentella. Classification (NCBI taxonomy): domain Eukaryota; kingdom Viridiplantae; phylum Streptophyta; class Magnoliopsida; order Fagales; family Fagaceae; genus Quercus; species Quercus tomentella. The sequence goes on from JAPQVY010000156.1 coordinate 49,449,687, forward strand.
ATTTTCAATTTTTAGAGATTCATGTAGGTACGACTAAAATTTAGGGACCAAAACAAAAATCAGTCCAAAATATAAAGACCAAGTGTGCGTTTGGGTTAGAATGAAAAATAAAAATTATTTCACTATTCAGTTTATTTTTGCTACTATTCATGGACCCCACTGTACTATTTCAACTAACTTTTATCTTTATTTACAGTACTTTCAGCAATAATTTTTCAATTTCAGCAAAATAAAAGGTATTCAAACACAATTTATGCTAATATTATTCTCAACGTCCAGGGAATCTCAATTATTCTCAAGTACCAGTTCAGTATTCTTTGCTCAAAAAAAAAAAAAAAAACAAAAATTGAAGTAGTTCAGTAAGACCCCGTCATCATAACCGTCCAAATATTGATTCTGCCAACTGGTAACGCTTGGATCCATTAAGAGCGAGGACCATCCAACTTGGTTAATTATTCACTCTGCCTCTTGTTGAAACTCAGTGGTCACTGACACTGAGGACAACAAAACAAATACTACCGTATAGAGTAGTCGACCATGGCAAATTTCAATGAGTATTTGAGGAGAGGGTATGAGAAAATAATCAAATATTGACTTCCATTTTAAATTTGAAATGTAAACCTAGACTCTTATTAAAATTTATATATATATATATATATATATATATATATATATATATATATATAAAGGAATGAAGCAATCTTAATCAAATTGCTTATGGTCTTGGGGGTGGTTGAGAAATTGGTCTTCAGGATTTTTCCTAATTTTCAATCTTCAAATTGCATATTAGGAAAACATTTTGACAAGTACAAGTGCAAACCAAAAAGAGAAGCAATAAACTAGTCTTGGGTTGAGATCATTTACTTGAGAAAGATAGGGCAACAAACAAGCCAACAACTACTTACTAAGATTGTACCGACCATTTTTACCAATTAAGCCGGTTCAACACTTCTTTAATTGCAACGAGTTACATAATCCTCTTTTTCTTTTCTTTTTTTCTTTTTTTAATCTTAATAAAGCTCTTATAAACATTACTATTACTATACCTAGTATTATTAGGATCCTTCATTTAAATAAATCTATTTTATAATTCAGATTAAATATTACTATAAATTTAAAAATATTTTTATATTATTAAGTTTAAAATTTCAAAATGAACTCTTTCTATCTTATATATAAATATATATAGGAAAAAAAATTATTTTCTATCTATTTCAAGTAAAATTGATAGAATTGTTGGGACCACTAATGTATTCCTAAAAAAAAAAAAATGCTTTGCATATAATATTTTTATAATAAATTTTAAGTAATAAGTTGTTATTAGTGGGCAAAAATGTAAGTTCAGTGGTGAGTTTGATTTAGAGAACCAAAATAACTTATTGTTTAAGATTTACAGTTAAAGTATTGTGAAAATGTTGTGAACTTAGTACTTTTAATTCCTCAAATTCATGTAAACTTTTGTTTATATAAAGATGATAATTGTCCTAATATGAAATTAAATTTATGCTTTCAACAATAGGAACGGGGCGTTTTTAATTGTAAAATCATAATTATCAGTAGTAGACCTATTTTGTTTGATTGTTTTTGTATTTTTCTGTATTAAGTAAAGAAATTATAACTAAAAACTCTATGCAATGTGTTAAATCATAATCCTAACAACCAATTTGCTTGGAAAGAATTTGTTACATGTTTATCTGATGCAATTGAATCGACACAAAATTGATGGACCCTACAAAATGCATAATAACAATATGCATGTGCCACACCATTCACTTGGATGCTTATGAAGGTTGTCCCATTAGTATGAGAATGAGTATGATTTGGGGGATAGCAGCTTAAAGAATACTGAAATTTATATATATTCCTTCCAGTTTCATAAAAAGTCAAGAACATGAGAGAGAGAGAGTGTGAAATAGATGTAAATGGAAATGATGGAAAAGATAAAGATGAGGACCCACCTGAAGAATTAGGTGGGAGTGTGGGGCAGAGAATCGTAGACTAGTCAGAAAACCAGACTTGTCAGACTAAGTTTTTACGCGCCTGCGTCTTTACCTCTTTTCGCTTCTTTTCACAACGGCCAAAACCATGCTTTTCTCTCACTACTCACTAACAAGAACCTCAATATATATATATATAAAGAGGCTCTCAAAGAGAAGGAATAAAGTTAAAAAGAGAAAAAGCAAAGAACGAACAAAGAGAAATATATATATATATATATATATAATTATATAAATAAAAAGATAATTGGCCATTTTAGCAAATCAATTTTTGTTCTTTCACTCTTTTATTTTATAATTCAATAGTTATTTAATTTTTATATTTGGCTGTTATAATTTATAATTTATTCTGCTTATAGTTATAGAGTGCGAGAAAGTTTTTGAGAGAAAAAAATTATCTATATACACAATAAAATTTACATATTTTTTAATAATTTGTTAAGATAAGTAATTGTAAATTTGTAATTGATGCTCCGTTACTTTTATTACAACTATTACTGATGAGCAAATCTATAGATATAAAAAATTTGACAATTTGTTGATATGACAAATTGTTAGTGATAGAGAAAAAAATGACTTCAATGAAAGATCCAAATGAGAATAAGTACAAGTTTACCACATTAGTAAATGCCAAAAATGTAATTAATTTTTTTTTTATCATTATTAACTTTACTTTATTGTATACTAATCATAACTTACCACTCAACAATTGGGAAAAAAAATAGTTTAGAGATACACCTAAGTTTATAAGAGCATCCACAACAGTGGATCTAAATTTTTAACTTTTTAGCTATACAAAAAGTCACTTTATCTATTTTACCTTCTCACACCCTACAGCAGTGGAGCTATTTTACATTTTAATACAATAAAATAATATTTCATTCAACCACCAACACACTACCACAACCACCACTAAACCCACAAAAATCACTGTACAATCACATCTCCACCGTGCCCATCAAAACCAGTGAAGAACAAAACAAAAACACAGGAAAGATCAACACTTCCCTCTCTTCAACCCACAAACCCTCACGGCACCACCACCACTCACTGCTGTGACAAGCCAACCCAGCCACCAACTCACAACCAATCCATGGCAAAACCCACCATCGATCTGCCACCAGCCACGATCCACCACCACAAACCCACAAAACCCATGTTCTTCACCAATCAGCACACCGCCACTAATTACCAATCCAAACTGTCAAAAGCCAACACAAGCCAACTACAAACTCATCCACACCCGAACCCACCACAAAATCTAGCAAACCACGACCACGACCCACCCAAAGAAGGGAGGCACGACGGCGATCTACCCAGCGGCACGACGGCAATCCATCCAGTGGCACGACGCGATCCATCGCGGCATGACGGTGACCCATCAGTGGCAAGACGGTGATCCATCCAGCGGCACGATGGTGATCCTCGGTGTGACGGCGATCCATCCAGCGGTGGCACGATGGCAATCCTTGGTGTGACGGCGACCCATCAGCGGCAAGACGGCAATGATTTAATCAGAGAGGCACGAGAGAGAGAAGCTCAATGAAGATCGGCGAAGCAGAGAGTAGATGAGGGAGAGAAAAAAAAATGAGAAGGAAAGAGGAAGAAAGGAGAGAAGCCGGAGAGAGAGAGAGAGAGAAAGAAAAAAATGTTTTTTTAATGGAAGAGGAGAGAGAAACTTAATAAAATAATTTTTTTTTTTTAGCTCTCATGAACAGTGCACATCTATAAATAGATGTGCACTGTAGTAATGAAGCTAAAAAAAATAGATATAGCTCCACTGCTGAGTGCTGATTTTAGGGGTTGAGGAGCTAAAATATAGCAATATAGCTATATAGCACCGCTACTGTGAGTGCTCTAACATTTTGAGGTGCTAATTTGCAATTGATGGATGATAAAGCTAGTGTTAATGGTGGACCCATTTAAAAGAGATTTTTTTTTTTGGGTGAAAGATGTTATTCCATCACAACTTGACACTTAGAGCATTCTCATTGAGTTATGTAAAATTAGGGGTGTTCACCAAACTGCTCAAATTGTATAACCGTATCCAAACCGACTAAAAACGCTCACAAAATTAAGTAATTGCACCACATCGCAAGTGATAATGAACAACATCGCACTATGCGGTGCATTGTGCAGTTTTATGATAAGAAAACATCATAAAACCGCACTCATATAAATATATATATATATATATATATATATATATATATATATATATATCTATATATCTATATATTTATAATTTAATATTGTATAAAGTAAGTGACTAACCCAGTGTTAGTATGTTCTAGTTTTACATTAAAAATAACTTTGTTTTGATTAAATACAAAATCAAAAGTTCAAAACCTCATTTACTTCTCCATTTCACACTCTCACTCTTCTCTCATAATACCTTCTCACTCTCAGTATGCATGACTAGTAGTGTATATAGTACATTGTTATGGACCTTATGGTTGTTGCTTGTTAAGCATTTTTATGTTATAGGTTATATTTGTTTAACATGTATAATTGTGTATGATTTATTGTCATGGATTATTCTTTTGTTTTGTGTGATGGATTTTTTTTTTATACTTATTTGTGTTACTTTTTTTTTTGGTTACACGTATTTTATATATATATATATATATATATATATATATATATATATAAAACTTACTATCATGGTTATTAATATTAGACTCGTAATTGGCCATTACAAGTCAATTTTTTTTTACCTAACCAATTTAACAATAAATTTTTTTGGGTTTCAATTAGTTCAATCGGTAAAACTTTTATGGTGGAATAAGAAAAGAAGATGTAGTTTTTTTGCAAAATGCCTCACCGGAAGTAGGCTTGTTTTTTGTACTTTTTGATGAATGATATCACGTATTTCGCATTTTGAATTTTGATGAGATATGTATACGCCTCTTTAGATGTGAATGGTATGTTTGGTAGGACAAAATATTTTTTTTTATATGAGATGAGAGGATATGAATGCTCTTAAAATGTAATAAAATTGGGTGTGAAACTAAATGTATGTATAATAATAATAACTAACATTTGCGCATTCTCAGAGGCTCTTCTATTTTGTTGGATAAAGGTTAATAATTTGCATCCATTATAGTTGAGATTATTACATTTTCCAATCACAAAAAAAAAAATCCTAGGAGTGTAGTAAGTATTATGCGTTTGCAGGTGAAATAATTTTTCATCAATATTGAGTTAAAATCCATTTATATATATATATATATATATATATATATATATATATATATATATTTATATTATTAATATTGATAATAAAAAGGAATATACTAAATTTAGTCCCATATTTGTGGGCATATCTAAACTTTTTTTGTTTTTGTTTTTGTTTTTAGTAAATTATAGAAAAAGAATTCTTCATTTTAAAATGTTTCATTTATCCAAATTTTTATTTACACATCTTTCCTCAATTGTTTCTTATATTTTTTTAAGGGAAAATTCTGATTTATTGATGGGAGTTATCTACTTATTTTCGATCCTAAAATTACACATCCATAACAATAGTAAAAAAGAGCTTAAATTCAGGATTTAAAGAAAAATTAAAAGCACTTTTTTTGGAGTAAAACGTTATTGACAGTTTTTTTTTTTTTTTTTTTTTTTTTTTTTTTTTACTTTTATATCTATCCTATTAGTTGAAAAACTTGTAAGAGAATAGATTGAATGTTTGAGTATCAAAATTGAGAATTCCAAACAAGTGAAGCCATTTAAATAATAGTATAGACAATAATTTATTTATTTTTGTCATAAAATTAGTTAGTTAAGACAATTTATTGAAAAGCCGAACATTTAGTAGTAAAGCTAGATAGAGTGAACCCAGTGGGGTTGGCCAAATGGTTGGATACTTAGTCTCAAAGTGGCTGTCTTGGATTTGACTAGAAGTCCCTTAGTTCAAATCCAGGCACCAGCACTTTGAAAAAACTATCTGGGCGAGCGATTTGAGTCGAACCAAAAAGTTGCTGATTTTCTTCAACTTGAACCAAAAGCAATGCCAAGGCATCCTTGGAAAACGATGTCGTTCTCCATGTTTTGTTAAACCAAACGTCGTCGCTTTGACCACTTTTAGCTTTGCACTTCCCTACTTGTTTCCTTTTAATACCTTGGCAACATCATATCAGTTTGATTCATTTCCTCACCACATTGGAAAACGATCCCTCTCTCTCTCTCTCTCTTTCTCTCTCAAACACAAAAAACAAAAGTATCCTCGAATAGAAAAATTCCAGACCCATCAACAATTTCTAATCAGCTTCTTCCCATTACTTTTCCAAGAAATTAAATATTAAAAAAAATTCTATAAGCCTTCCTTCCTTCCTTTGTCTGCTGTTTGGTTCCTGAGAAAAAAAAAAAAACCTCAGGACAGCAATTGCATTATTATAATATATGTATGTTCTGAGAAAAGAATGTGAGTGAGTACCAACCAACAACAACCCTTGACTCTGCTGAACTCATACATACTTTGATACTGTGTTGTCTTTTGTCCTTGGGTTTGACTAGAAACAGTTTCTTTCTTTTTCTCTTCTATTCTATGTTTCGGATTTTTCATTTTCTAGCTTGATAGATAGATAGATAGATATATTGTTTTGTTTGGTACTACGTCGTCGTTTTGTGTTTGGGGTTTCACATGGCGGAAATTACAGCTAAATTACGGTTGGTTCGGTGCCCAAAGTGTGAAAATCTTCTCCCTGAGCTCGCTGATTACTCTGTTTATCAGTGCGGTGGTTGCGGTGCTGTTCTTGGAGGTAAACTCATCTCACACTGTTTACTTTTTCAGACTAATTTTAGCTGTTCCCTAACCAAAATGTTTGTTTTACTTACCAATCCAAACTACCATTTCTTTCTTTTTTTCTTTTAGTAATGCTAGAGATAGTGATTAAAGAATGGAATATGAGCATCCCTTTTTTATTGGTGAAAAGAAAATTTATTAGTCAGAATCCTTAAATTTCCACTGATAGAATTAGAACCCAAAAACAAGAAAATCCGGAGATTATTGGCTTTGTGGGATTGAGGCTTTAATTTTTAATTTTTAATTTTTAATGCAATCCTAAAGAAATCTAAAAACTTGTGGTTCTAGATTTTAATTATTGCTGGGCATTTTCTTTGTGTTTTTTGCAACTGAATAGAAAATCAATCGGTTTTCTTTCCCTCTTTAAAAGTGAATTTTTAATTGTTTGATTATAGTATTATTGTTTGTTTAATTTGCAGCAAAAAAGAAGAATGTCCAGGCAGATGGTATGTCAGATGAAGAAAGAGTTGTTGGAGTTCCTGCTAAATCAGATCATTCCTCAGAGAAAGGAATGGTTGATTTGAGTGATGCTTCTGATACTGATGTTAAGCCAAATGGTGGCTCTTTGAGATGTAGTCAAATGGATTCAGAGAAGGATGATGTTGGGCATGGTGAGAGATATGACGATCAATCTAAGCTTACAACTGATAAATGGGTCACTGAGACTGGTCTTGATATGAATGCAGATAGAAATGAATCGGTTGGTGCAATGGGAAGGGAGCAAGGGGAACTAAATCCTGAAATTAGAACTACAAGTGGGTTGCTAAGATTGGGACAAATGTCTGATTGGAAAATGGGGGAGAGAGGTGAGATGGAGGGGTTTCGAAGAAAAACAAGAAGTGATGTTGAAGGTGTGAGGTATTCAACTTCAAACTATCCTGATGAGGGCCCATCAAATTACAATGTGGACTCTTCTTATAATTATGGGGAACCATTGACAAACCTTAATGACCCGGATGGGGCTAGTAGGGTCAAGTATCTTCAAGAAGATCGAGCTGAGCTTTTGAGGAAGCTGGATGAGCTAAAGGATCAACTTAGTCGGTCTTGTAATGTGGTTGATAAACCAAAAGAGAAGGTTCCTCTTGATGGCAGGATGGTTCCTCCGGATCCTTATAGTGGCCCTGATAATTGGTTTCAAAATGGTTCTTCAGTGTCAAATAGGCAGTTTCCTGATAAACATGTTACCGGACCCCCTAGTGGCCCTGATAATTGGTTTCAAAATGGTTCTTCAGTGTCAAATAGGCAGTTTCCTGATAAAAATGTTACCGGACCCCCTAGTGGCCCTGATAATTGGTTTCAAAATGGTTCTTCAGTGTCAAATAGGCAGTTTCCTGATAAACATGTTACCGGACCCCCTTATTCAAATCATTGGCCTGATCCATATCCTTATACCAACAGGCATGAAGTGGCTATGCATAGCCATAGCTTCTATCCTTCGATGCATAATCCTGGATATGGTGACCCTTTTGGATCTCAAATGCTCAGGAGAAATCCACACCAGTTAGCTGGTCAATACCCACAACAGCCATTACATCCGTACTATTCTGGGCAGTATATTGATACTAATCCTGACTCATTTGAGCCATACCCACCTAACTCAGTGTTTCACCAGCCTTCTTGCCCTTGTTTACATTGCTATGACAAACTTCATCGAGTTTCAGCTCCAGTTCGACCCCCTTCTTTTTGCAATAAAAGGTTTCCTGATGTTCCAAACAATCCTGCTATGTACCATTATGAGAAACTTGGGGCATTTGGTCCATGTGTTCATAATTCTAGGACTATGATTCCTCCATCAAACATTAGTGATGCACAACGCCACACAAGATGGCCAAGTGATTTTAATCCTGAGATGGGTGGTTTTGTTCGCTGCCATCCTCGTAGGGTTGTGTTAGCCAGTGGTGGCCGCCATCGCCGTCCCATAGCTGGTGGTGCCCCCTTTCTTACGTGCTATAATTGCTTTGGGCTACTGCAACTTCCAAAGAAAGTACTGCTTACAGTGAGGAATCAACAAAAGATGCGTTGTGGGGCCTGTTCTGCGGTAATCAATTTTGCTGTTGTCAACAAAAAGCTAGTTCTTTCACTTCATGCCGAAACAAAGGATATTCCAATAGATGTTGATGGTAGCTCTAATGAGGTAGTGAGAGATAGTGCTCCACATTTCCAAAGCCATATGAATCGGACTAGTGCTAATTTCTCTTCTGATTATGATGATTCTGGTTATGATTTTCAGTCAATAGATAGAGAACCTGTTTCATTGCCTACGGGCCTAGGTTTGAACTCAAACAAGGCTCATGAGAACTTTCATTCTTCATCTCCTAGCACCTCTGATGAAGAAAATGGTCCAGAAGTCTTAATTGCTTCAAAAGAGGTGAACAACTCCACTCAGGGGCCAATTAGGGCCATTCTGTCTCCACCACCTCCTGGTTCACCACTTCAAGACCATTTTGATTACTCTTCTAATAATCATGCAGTGAACCGGCTGGGGAAGGGAAATCGAAGTAGTCGTTCAGATCAAGAGAAAGTGAAACCTAATAAGGCTGCCTCACGTCAAAATTCTTTGAAAGAGGTATCACTTGCAACTGAGATGGAGGTGTCATTCAATGAGTACTCTAATACAGGGGTTTCTCAAGATTCTGGTGATGCAGGCAGAGAAGATGATCAGCCCAGAAACAAAGGGGGTGATTCATTTTTTGCAAACATTATCAAGAAGAGCTTTAAGGATTTATCTAGATCTAATCAAACAGATGACCGCGGCAGAAGTAACATATCAGTAAATGGGCATCTCATACCAGAACGTGTGGTTAAGAAGGCTGAAAAGCAGGCTGGACAAATTCATCCTGGGAAATATTGGTAGGTAGATTCAGCTAACTGGTTCTCATTTATGTGGTATAATCTTTCTGCTTTACATGCATACTATTTGATTCTTGTACATGGAAATAAAAATAGTCTTCATTAAATACTATTATAAATGTTCTCTGTTGCTACTTTGCTTTTGATAGAATCATGCGCTCATCTTTCTTACTGCAGTTGTTTTAATGGATTTGTGTTTGTTCAACTTGTTTAAACCAGGTATGACTTCCGAGCTGGATTCTGGGGTGTAATGGGCGGGCCCTGTCTTGGCATAATTCCCGTAAGTCCACATAGTATTAGTGCATTAGTTGTATGCTATTGGTTATTTCCTTGCCGTATTGCTGATGAATGACATTTCTCTTGCAGCCGTTGATTGAAGAGTTTAATTATTCCATGCCAGAGAATTGTGCTGGTGGAAATACTGGTGTTTTTATCAATGGTAGAGAGCTTCATCAAAAAGATTTAGATTTGCTTGCTAGTAGAGGGCTTCCCACTGCTAGAGATAGATCTTACATCATTGAGATATCCGGGAGAGTCCTGGATGAGGACACTGGTGAGGAGCTAGATAGTCTTGGCAAACTTGCCCCAACGTGAGTTCCATTTTTCTTCTTCTTTTTTGCTTATAAATATCTTCCTCATTTCTTTTTACTTATTAGTTACTTAAAATATAGGGAAATTGCTATAATTGCTATTAGAAAAAGTCAATATGTTTATCATTTGTGCTAATGATCCTTCCATCACATATTAGTTTTACCCCATAGATCAAGTTTCAATACTTGAGAATCATGATTCCATGTTGAAGTCATTTCTTTTAAATACTAGACAATAGCTAGAGAATATCATAGGTTGGAGACGGGTATATAGTAAAATAATAGGCAAATCAGTATCCTTCAGTCAAGGATCGCATAGCACTATAACCTCAACATCAGTAGAGATGGCCTGTGCAATATGATGGGGAGTAGATGGACATGGGCAGTGAAGATGCGTTTTGTAATGTGTACAACATTCTAAGTTTATAATTATTTGATAATTTAATATATATCTTGTAAACCCCAAGGAATAGCACAATCAGTTGGGGATCACGCCTCATGAAGCGAACGCTATAGTTTGAATCTCTATCCCTCTTCTCTCAGGCTTAGGGTCAAAGCATACTTCAATTTTTTTTAATCCTTATTCTTGTAATTATTTAACCTGTTTTAGAAAAAATATATATATATATATATATAAAAGTAGAAATTCTGGACATAAATATTCCAGTAAGACAGTTTTAACACGCCAAGGAGCTCTCACTCAAATGGTATGCCTTTCCCTTGTAAAGAATAAGGTAGAAGATGATGTCTTGATTTCAAGACCTACAAGGTGTGTGTGTAACTTAGCAAAAGAGAAAGAAGTTAGATACAAATTCAGTACTGTCATTAAGAGCATCCACAATAGTGGTGCTAAAAAGCTATTTTTAGCACCACTATATACAAAAAAGGCACTACAATAGTGGTGCTATAGGTAAATATTTTACCTACCTTGCTACAGTGCACAGCTATATATGGCTGTGCACTGTAGCCGAAAGCTAAAAAAACAAATAATTTTTTATTCCTATCTCCTATTAAAATATTATTTTGTTTGTTTGTTTGTTTTTGTTTTTGTTTTTGCTTTTGTTTTTTTGTTTTTGTTTTTTTTGTTTTTTTTTGTTTTTTTTGTTTTTTTTTTTGTTTTTTCTATTTCTTTGTACTCAACCTGATTCAGTCACCACTCTCTCAACTCTCTTAACTCTCAACTCTCTCTCAACTGTCACCGGCCTACTCCCTGCCCCACGCCGCCGACCCATCTCGCCCAGTCCTCCATCTCACCGCTCACCCAACGCTGACAAGCCTAGTCCTCCATCTCACCGCCGATCCAAGCTCCATTGCTTACCCAAGCTTCATTGTTGACCGAAGCCCCACCACGCCTAAACCTTGTTCCCAACTAACTCCACCGGCACCGCCTTCATCGAACTCAAGAGTGCTGCGAGACCAATCAAGGTAGAAACGAGGCAGAGGAATTCGGCTTTGGTGGTGTGGCTGGATTTCGTGGGTTTCTTTGGGTTTTGTGGTGGCGGTTTGGCTGGGTTTCATGGGTCAGTGGTGGAGTGGCTGTGTTGGTGGTGATTTGTGTGGTGGTTTTTGACTAATTTGGATTTTTGGCAGTGGTTGTGGGTGGTTGTTCCTGGTTGGCAGTAGTTGTGGTTTGTGCCATTGATTGGTTTGTGGGATGTACATGGTGGTAATCGATGGCTGTTGGGTGTGATTGGGTTTGGGGCATGGTGGTTGTTGGTAGTTTATTGTAATAGATATATTATTTTATTAAGATGTTTATATTATTTTATTGTGTTGAAAGCTAAAACTGATCCACTGATGCTAGATGTTTTGTAAAATGAGTAAAGTAGTTTTTTGTGGTGCCAAATAGTCAAAAAAATAGCTCCACTGCTGTGGATGCTCTAAATGCTTGATCTCATATGCTGCATCATCTGTTACCTTCAATTGATAAGAGAACCAATTTCACTTTCCCTTTTTTGTGACCCAAAGTCATTGTCCTTGGCTGAAAGTGTGAAAACTGAAGAGTATATATTTCCCAGAAACTATTTATATTGTGTAAAAAAAAAAAAAAAAAAACCTTTTTCCGGTTCTTCTGCCTCTAAATGAGATTGTCGTAGGAATGAAGTCATCTTCTTTCAATTTCAATTGTTGTGATAAAACCTATTTTAAATTTTACATGATCTCGTGCTTCCTGTTATGAAGTTTTCAACATTTATAATTTATTCATTTATTATATTTTGAACTCTCAATAACTAGAAATGGACTCAAAGCAAATCTTACTTGACGTTTTGAACAGGGTTGAGAAGGCAAAGCATGGATTTGGTATGAAAGCTTCAAGAGCAGCTCAGAGTCAATAGAGATCACAAAGTTCTATCATCTCTTCTGGCATGTAGACAATAGCAAATACATCCTGTCACAGAATTGGAAAAAAACCATCTTAGCAAATTCTTTTGGAGGATCCACAAAGTTTTCTCACCTTGATGGATATAAAGATTTTGGATTGATTGTATGGCCTGATGTATGAAAGTTATATCTCTATACAAAGTAATTGTGTGCTGATGTTTTGTATTTTTATATATGTAAATCACATAGTTTTTTCCTTGATATTACTTCAATTTTTAACCGAAAACTTACTCACTAATTGACCGATGTGGAACATTAGCACTTACAAAAAGGCCTAACCTTTGTAAGTACTAGCGAGGCTTAAATAACCAAAGACTCACTTACTAATTGATCGATGTGGTATTTTAGACCACTTATTAATTTAAAAACCGCCCAATGTGATGTCAGACTAAGGTAAAACACACATTTGATCTTCTTAATTTCGCTTGAAAATAGGTTAAGATTCTATTTCTTTAATTTAACAGTGTACATGGTGTCACATCATTTAAAACTTTAAATGAATGAAGTGACTCTTGATACATAATTAGATTTGAAATATTTAACATAAACAATGATGTAGATTCATTTTAGAGGGTCACTCTCCTCCATCCTAATATAATAACTTCTAATAGCTTTTACGTTATCTAGGAAATCACCACTCTAGTTTCCAACAGATCATAAACTTATATAAAAGCGATATTGCTTCAATTATAATAAATATTGTAAAAGATATTATATACCTAAAATTATTCATTTCAAAATTCACATTGTTGTTTACGGTGAAGGTGTTTAGGGTTTGATAAGTAAACCCTAACACAAAATATTATATATATATAAAAATATATATATATATATATATATATATATATATATATATATAAAATACATGATATTACTGTTTTGCCCCTATTAGTCATAACACTCCCCCTCAAGTTGGAGAGTATATATCATACAATCCTAGCTTGTTACATAATAAACCCAAGCGAGTCTTACATAAAGTTTTGGTAAACATATCAACAATTTGGACTCTTGTAGAAACATATGGAGTAGCAATTACACCATCTTCTACTTTCTCTTGAGTAATATGGCAATTTACTTCAATATGCTTGGTTCATTCATGGAACACAGGATTGGAGGCAATGTAAATTGTTGCTTGATCATCACAATGTATAGTCATAGGCAGCTTCACAACAAATCTTAATTCCTCAAGTAAATGCTTAATCCACATAAGTTCACATAATGTGTGTGCCATGGCTCTATACTCAGCCTCTGCACTAGACCTGGCAACAACAGTTTGTTTCTTACTTCTCCAAGCAATCAAATTTCCTCCTAGAAAAGTGCAATACCTAGTAGTGGATTTTCTATCTGACGGTGATCCAGCCCAATCAGCATCAGTGTAGGCTTCTACTCATAGGTGACCACTAGCTTTATACAAAAGACCACGGCCTGGATGTGCTTTAAAATACCTCACAATTCGAATAATTGCCTCCCAATGTGGAAGGCGAGGATCTTACGTATATTGGCTCAAAACACTAACTGCAAATGATATATCTGGGCGAGTAATTGTGAGATAATTTAGTTTACCAACTAGCTGACGATATCTCTCAGGATTAGATAACATCTCCCATTGATCTTCATACAATTTGACATTAGGGTCCATAGGAGTCTCCATTGATTTAGATCCTAACAAGCCGGTTTCTTCCAAAATATCCAACACATACTTCCTTTGTGATAAATTGACGCCTTCTTTAGATCGTGCTACCTCAATACCCAAGGAATAATGAAGTTTACCCAGATCCTTAGTTCGAAAGGAGTTTTGAAGGTATCTTTTCAAATCATCAATACCCTGCTTGTCATCTCTGGTGATTATAATATCATCAACATATACTATTAACAAAATCTTTTCTTTATCAGAGGTATGAGAAAACACAAAGTGATCAGATTGGCAACGTCGCAATCCAAACTTTAACACTACTTCACTTAATTTTCCAAACCAAGCTCTAGGAGATTGTTTAAGACCATAGATGGCCTTATGCAACCTACACACTTTTCCAGACTCCCCCTGAGCAACAAACCCAGGTGGTTGCTCCATATACACCTTTTCCTTCAAATCACCATTCAAGAAGGCATTTTTAACATCTAACTGGAATAATGGCCAGCCCAAATTAGCAGCCAAGGAGATCAAAATCCGGATAGAAGAAATTTTAGCAATAGGTGAGAATGTCTCGGCATAGTTAACACTGTATGTCTGGGTATACCCTTTGGCAACCAAGCGAGACTTCAAACGCTCAATAGAACCATCAGGCAAATACTTCAATGTATACACCCAACGACAACCAACAGTAGTTTTCTTTGGAGGACGAGTAACTAAAGACCAAGTAGCATTTTCAGACAGGGCAGACATTTCTGCCTCCATAAGAGACTTCCAACTAGAGATGGACATAGCCTCCTAGACAAACTTAGGAACAATAGTAGAATTCAAGGATGTGGTAAAGGCATGAAGAGATGAAGACAAGTGACCATAAGAGACAAACTGAGAGATAGGGTGAGAGGTACAAGAATGCTTACCTTTGTGCAAAGCAATTGGAAGAGAGGTAGGATCAGGAGTCAGATCACTAGGCGGGGTAGAAGTCTCTATTGGAGGTTTCTGCCGACGACAATATACCTGGAGTGGTTTTTGAGGAGGTTCAATAGGAGACACAGGTGGTAGGAGAGGAAGACAAGTAGGAGAACTGTCACTAGCAACCGAAGGAGAGAAATAGGACTGAGATTTATCAAATGTGACATCAGCACTAATGAAACGACACCAAAGAGTAGGTGTGTAACATTGGTATCCCTTTGAGTATGAGAATACCTAAGAAAAACACATTTAATGGATCTAGGATCAAGTTTGTCACTCCCTGGACCTAAGATATGAACATAGCACGCATAATCAAAGATCTTAGGAGGTAGATGAAACAAAGGTGCATCAGGAGAAAGCACATTATAAGGGATTTGACCACATAGAATAGTGGAAGGCATACGATTAATTAGGTGACAGGCAATGAGAATAGCATTACTCCAATATGATTTGGGAACACGCATATGAAACTTTAAGGCACGAGTGACCTCTAACTGATAGGCCAAAAATGTATTGACCCCTTATGATGAATTAATTAATTAATTAGCCAAAATTATTAATTAATCAAATTAACATGCAAACGCGTGGTAGCACAAACAAATCACCAATTAAACTAAGTGCAGTGGAAAATAAATTGACACGCTGATTTGTTTATGAATGGGGAAAACCAACACGGCAAAAATCCCATCGGGTGATTTTAAGGTCACCACTCCCGAAATTCCACTATTATCACAACAAGTGGTTACAAGTAAAGGAATCCCAGTACCTTATACCAACTTACAGTTGAACCCTTACCCCAATACTTAATTGGACTTGTTCTGTAGTGAAAATTTCTCCTTTTGATGCATGGCTCCTAATACGTGACTAACCAATTGCACGGATCCTAGTACGCGGCTTCAATCACCAACTAGAGAAGGTTGTTGGCTGTAAATTTCTTTAGTTCATCCCAACGATGAAGATCAAGAAGATGCTTGGTCACAAAACCCTATGGTGCACAAACACAACAACTTCTTCACAAGAATGATGAACTAGGGCAAAACTGTGTCTTCGGTCACAAATTGCTTGAACAAACTTTTCTCAACACTTATGGAACTTGTGTCCACTTTGACGGCCCTTAAAATAATCTTTTTATATGTCTAGGGTTGTGAGAAAAGAAAGCCCAAACACATATCACGGATTAGAGTCAAAACAGAACTGAAATTCTGTTTTTCATAAACCTTGACAGATGCCTATCTGTCGAGCTGCTGTTAAGCAGCTGTCGAGCCATGGGGTTGGAACAGCTCTTTTCAGACTTGAATCTTGGACAGACTTGCATGGTTTCAACACTTAATCTTGAAACATAGTTTGTTGAAGTATTAAACACATCCTAAATCTACCTAAATACAAGTAAAATGCATTTTGTCAAAGGACTAGCCAATTACATAAAATAGTGACATATGTTCCTAACAAGTGAATCATATATGTCCTAACAATCTAACAAATGACGCATTTTACGTTTAGCAACACCATTTTGTTGTGGAGTATGGGGGCATGAAGATTGGTGAATTATACCATGATCATAAAAAAATTGAGACAAAGATGTATGAAAATATTCACGAGCATTATCAGACTGAAAAATACGAAGTGAAGTATTAAACTGAGTCTCTTATTTAAATATAAAATGATTTGAAAATTGAGTACAATTCAGACCATTCTTTTATAAGATAAAGATAGATGACTCTAGAATAATTATCAACAAAAATGACAAAATATCTAAATCCTAACAATGAGGGAGTGTTTATTGGACCCCAAATATCAGAATGAACTAAATGAAAAGGACTACTAACATGACTCTTACGCCTAGAGGCAAAAGGCACCCTATGGTGTTTACCCAACTGACATGCTTTACATTGTAAAGACTTAGTTTGACGACACGACGGAACTAATGACTTCAAATTCTTGAGAGATGGATGACCAAGGTGACAATGATGTTGAAGAGGCGAGATAGACAAATGAGAAGCCATTAAACGGTAAGAACCACATCGATCTAGGTAATAAAGTCCACCAGCTTCATGCCCTCCACCAATAATCTTCCCCATCTTGAGATCCTGAAAGATACAATGAGTGGATAAAAAAATGGCAGCATAATTCAAAATTTTAGTAAGCTTACTAATTGACAAAATGTTAAAAGGAAAATTAGGAATATATAAGACAGAAGAGGGAGAAAGATTAGGACTAAGATTGGCAGTGCCCAAACCAAAAATTGTAGTGGTTGAGCCATCTGCCAATGTAACACTGCCAATGTAACATTGGGAAGACAACTAGATTGCTCAAGGTCAAAGAGTCAACCTGAGGTACCTGTCATATGATCAGTAGCACCTGAGTCAATGACCCAAGGGTCCTGAGTGGCAAGACAAGCAGCGAAAGTACCTTGTTGAGCCAAAGTAGCAGAAGAATCAGACCCAACAAAGTTGGAATGTAGAGACAATAGGCGATTGTACTCTTCCTTAGGAATAGAGACTACTCTGGATGTTGGTGGAAGTGACTGTGAAGGTGGTTCTTGAACTTGAAAACTAGCTTGGTGAGCCGAGGGTTTAGCATACAACTCCCAACAAAAGTCTACTGTATGATTCTCACCATGACAATAAGTGCACTTACGAAGACCATGTCCTCTACCACAATCCCTTTGTTCACTACCACGACCCCCTTGGTCACGACCTCCACAGCCTCGGCCCCCACGACCTCGACCTCCATGACCACCTATATTACTCCCCATATAAGTGGTAAAGGCAAATTTATCACCAGAAGGTAATGCATCAATACTGGAGGAAGAGAAAGGGGTAGTACTCGAATCAAATAATGTGGCCTATCGAAGTCTACCAAAAACTTCACTCAATGAAGGGAGGTTTGGACTAGCTAAAATTTTTGATTTTACTGGATTCAAACTTTTAGGCAATCCAGAGAGGAAGCGAGCAACTTGCATAGAATCTCGTTGTTTCTTCATAATTTTAACATTAGAGGAGATGGGTTGAAAAATATTGAGTTCTTCACATACACCCTTAAACTTGTTATAATAGTCCTTTCAAAGACAAATCACTCAAACTCAAGGAGAAATAATTTTGATGAAAATCATAAATCCGCTTCAAATTGTTAATACTAGAGTAAAGTTTCTTGGCTTGTTCCCAAACAAGTTTAGTCGTTGGTAAGAAAACCAAACTACAACTGATCTTAGACTCCATACTATTCCACAAACAACTCCTAATTTGTGCATCTTCGACTCTCCAATTAGCAAATTTAGGGTTTGTAGGTACAAGGGGGTCCATTAATCATGTAATCAAACTTCTTTCTACCAAGAAGAAAGACTTTAATTGCTTGTGCCCACTGAGCAAAATTACTTCCATTTAGACGAATGAAAGTAATTGATAACATATCAGGAGATAAGAAATAATTAGGGGGCTGAGCACTGTCTTTGGACTCCATAATAGCAACTTGAAGAACAAACTAACACTAAATAAATATGCTAGACCGAATTAAAACAAACTCCAACCAGCAACCAATGTACTTCAACCAATCAACAACTTATCTATCAAAGAATCAACACCAAACTATTCCAAAAACAAGGCAGCAACAAATCCATACCAACACCAAAAAAAAAAAAAAGAAAAAAAAAAAGCCCAATCCACCACTAAACATCAATCAATAAAGTCTAGTCCAACAAATCAACCCAAGGCTGCCTGAACAGATAATCAGAGAATGAATTGAAGAAGAGAAGAAAATCAAACCATGGTTGAAACCTCCAATTGGAAAACTCCAGTGGCGGGGCTAGGGTGCAGAAGCGGTGGCACGAGGATCAGTGAGTGGGCTAGGATGGGTTGCCGGAGGAGGGCGAGTAAAACCCTGCCTCTCTCACGGTCAGGTGACGTCAATTTGGTGTTATGAGACCTGAGAGAGGGTCATCGGCACTGGAAAACTCCTTCAGCTACTAAATCGAGATCGATGGAGGTCTTTATTAGGGTCGTCAGAGCTAGCAAGGTGTTGTTATGGTTGCCGACGACAACAGTATTGGTGGGTGGTGGTTGGAGGATTAATGGCAGCGGTGGGTTGGTGGCTTTGATACCATGTTATTTACGGTGAAGGTGTTCAGGGTTTGATAAGTTAACCCTAATGATAGGCCAAAAATGTATTGATCCATTTGTTAAATTAAACAATTAATTGTCCAAGTTAAATAATTAAGTCAATTTAACATGCAATAGCATGGTAGCACAAACAAATCATCAAATAACTAAATGCAGTGGAAAATAAGTTTGACACAGGTGATTTGTTTACAAATGAGGAAAACCACCGAGGCAAAACTTCACCGGGTGAATTTAAGGTCACCACTCTCGAGAATCCACTATTATCAATCACAAGCGGTTACAAGTAAAATGAATCCCATTACTACCAACCTACAGTTGAACCCTTACCCCAATACTCAACTGGACTTGTATTGTAGTGGCAATCTCTCCGTTCAATACACGAATCCTAGTACCTGACTAACCAATGATGCATGTTTTCTAGTACGTGACTAACACACCAACTTGAGGAAGATGTTGGCTATAAAGTTCTTCAGTTCATCCAGCAATGAAGATTAGGAAGCTCCTTGGTCACAAAACCCTTGGCGTAAAGACGCAGTAGCTTCTACAGAGAATATGATGAACTAGAGTGAATTCTGTCTCTGGTCACAATATGCATGGATTATTCTTTTGCAACACCTTGCATCACTTGTGACGACTCTTGAAATAATCATTATATATGTCTAGGGTTGTGAGAAAAGAAACCCTACACAAATACTCAAGGATATGTGTGTAATCAGATCTGGAAAACCTGATTTCGTAATTCTTGACAGATATAAGTTGTGTCGAGCTTCTGTCGAGCTTCAGCAGTAATTCTCGATAGAAAGGATTCTATTGAGACTTCTGTTGAGCTTTAATGAGCAGCACAGTCTTCACTTGTTTCTTGGTTAGATTTGCATGACTTCAATACTAAACTTGAACACTTGTTTCTTGAAGTACTAAACCCATCCTAGATCTATCCAATTACAAGTAAAGTACGTTTTGTCAAAGGATTAGCCAATTAAATCAAATATGTCCCTAACACCTAACACATAAAATATTATTTATATATAAAGTACATGATATTATTCTTTTGCCCCTATTACTCATAACACACATAAATTAAGAATTTCTTAAATTGTGCAACAAAACGGGTTGGAATTCTTTCACCTATTTAGGGGGTTGCAAAAAAGGTTTGAAACTAGTATAAATTTTACTCTACCTTGAATTCCGTATGCAAATTAGGACAATTTGTGCCACTGTGCAAGTATCAAGTATTGATATGTACTAACCCCCTTTTCCCCCTAATATAGATACCAAATTGGAAAGGATCAAGGCATTTGATATAGGACAAAATCTACCATTAGATTTATTTATTTATTTATTAATTGTAATTTTCAGAATTTTAGGTTTAGGATTCTTATTTGTTTGATTTTAGGTGCTTTTAATGTTTTTTTAGGTCAAATTAGGTTCTGATTATGGTTAGGTACTAATTAGGATTTATTTTAAAATATATTTACTTGTCTGTCAAGTTTTACAGAGCCTTTAAATAGGTCTCCCAGTTTGTAAACGTTTTTGGAACAATTTAGAATCAATTTATGCTCTGTTTATTTCAATGTAAAATATTTGCAGGAAAATATTTTTATTTTACGGTGTTTGGCAGTGTTCATTAAAACACTATGTAAAATATTTTTGGCACAATGTAAAATGGAAAAAAAAAACTATTAAAAAATTAAAACATTTTTTTTATTAACTTCCTGTAGATATCATATTTTGTTCGTCCTCAATTTGCATGTCGGACCCTGAAAATTTCAAAAATATTATCTTTTCTCCATGGGGCTGTGGAAACATCTAGATTGACGTGGTGCAACTCGTTTGGGCATCAGAGCACTTGAAGTGCTATTTCACATCAAATTGACCAAAATGCCCTTGGTCAACCCTGGGTTGACCGAAAGTCAAAGATGGTCAAAATCATTCCAAAACCACATTTTTCATGCTTCTACATCAAACCTGAGCCACTCGGAGATTTTTGTTAATTTTGACCAAATTTGACCAAGTTTGATCCGAGATTGACTCCTAGGGGCACTAGAAACCCTAATTTTGATTCATCCATTAGAACTGGTTGGGATTAGTGCCATTGTGAAGATTATCAAATTTTCTTTCCAACGACTATTCATGGGTCGAAATTGAAGCTAAAACGGCTAAGATATCTAGAAAACTGTGCAAAGCACGTCAGCATGCTTCCTGAGGCCATAAATTTTGATTCGACAGTTGGATTTTTAATTTCTTTAGTGTTCTAGAAACGAGACATCCAGATCTTTCTAGGGCACTAAGATTAGCTCAATCCAAGTCAAAGAAGGCCTTCAAATATGCATCCGAAGTTGAACTAGGAAAAAGCCAAGATTGCTGATGTTAGCACTAGACTCGGTGGCCATACTTTGCCTGTTGGAGCTGGCTAGCGGCCACTCATTGACCGCCGAAAATTGAACAGTCAGATTTCAATTAGAAATACCCCCAGGCCCCCTTAAATAAATAAAAAAAAAAAAAAAAAGATTTTTGACATTTTTGGAGCAATTTCTAGGCAGATTCTCTCTTTTTTCCTCCCTAAATTCTCTCCCTAACACATCCAAAAACCTTTGATTTCTCTCTTTTCTCAACAATCAAAAGGTAGTGTTCTTGCTCTCAATCTTCCTCTCCTTGGTTCTTATACCTTGGATTTGAGGTTTAGGGGTGTGGATGTAGCTTTTTAGCTACAATCCACACCTATTTAATTTCCTAGCATGTTCTTGCTTTATCATATGCTTTATTGCTTTGCCTAGCATGTTCTTAGTTTTATCTTGCTTCCTAGCATGTACTATGGTTGTTCAAGCATGTTTCCTTGCTTTCTGCCATGATTTAGCGCTTTGATGTTGTTGGCCTAGCCTTCTTAGGTTAGGATATGTCTAGATTTAATGCTTATACTTAGATCTACATGCTTATGTGCTCCTTGCCATGCTTATGCATAGATCTACATGCTTATGTGCTTCTTGCCATGTTTATGCTTAAATCTACATGTTTATGTGCTTTGTGCCATGTTCATGTCTAGATCTATGTGTTTATGTGCTCCGCGCCATGTTTGTGTGATTAGATCTACATGTTGGATGCTATGCCATGTGCTTCTATAGCCTTTTATCTCTTGTTTGTTTGTTTGTTTGTTTTTTTTTTTTTTTTTTTTTTTGTTTTGTTTTGTTTTGTTTTGTTTTTGTTTTTGTTTTTGTTTTTGTTTTTGTTTTTGTTTTTGTTTTTGTTTTTGTTTTTGTTTTTGTTTTGTTTTTTTTTTGTTTTTTTGTTTTTTTTTTTGTTTTTTTGTTTTTTTGTTTTTGTTTTGTTTTTTGTTTTTTTTTTTTTTTTTCGTTTTTTTGTTTTTTTGTTTTTTGTGTTTTGGCCCTTTTGGTAGGGTGTAGATCTAGATCTTGTGGTATAGGCCTACATCTGTACACCTTGGCCTATATTAAAGAGTTTGGATCATTCCTATATGCATATTTATGCTTGTTTGCTTCTATGCTTTGTATCCATGCTTGCCTCTCTAGCTCTAGGCTTTGCCATGCTTGGTGCCCCTCGTGGGCTTGCTCTTGTGTGGTTACATCCATCCCTCTTGTGGCTTATTTGGGTGTAACCACTTGTGAGAACAAATCCCCGTGATGGTGGTTTGCTCGATTCAAACCCTTTCTTCGCTCTGTGCGATGATATGCTTACCATGCTTGTTTTGTGCCACCCATTTGGCTTTTTTTTGCATCTTTGCATGCTTGTCTATATGTTCATGCATGAGTCCTTGCTTGCTTGTCTCATCAAGTCTAATTCCTAATATCTCATGCAGGTTCACACCCATCTTTGATACACGAGACCTCGAGTCCCTTTTAGGAATTTTTCTTGATGGCATGTATGTTGTCCATACTCTAATCCAATGGAACTATGGACACCCGATACAAACCAACATTTGTCCTCTTAGGACACCACCTTTTGTTTGAGAGCATGCTTGTTTGCCCCCATTTGGCTCTCTTTGTTTCTTTGTTATCTCTTTTGCTTGTCTGCTGGCTGCATCCTTTGTTTGTTGCATGTACACGCATGGAGCAAGGATGATTGGAGCAAAGGCATGACTCCCAAGACATGAGCAAAAAGGGCAAGGATACAAGCCCAAAAAGGGAAATGTTCATTAAATTAGGGGGCCTAGCCCCTCCTGAGTGGTTTTCTCTTTCCCTCTCTTTCTTTGCCTCTTCTCTAGAGCATGTATTAGGGTTCCCTTCCATGTACCCCCTTTACTTTTCTTGCTCTTTGCTTGGGTCGTGTTTCCTGGGTATGGCAATGTCTGTTTTACATTTCTTGTACCTTGCTGGGCCATACCCTTGGAACGTTGGCAATGTCTGCTTTACTTTCTTACTCTATGTGATAGCATTGTGCATGATGTATGTATATCTATATATGCCTGCGCGTGTGTGGGTAATCGTGCACTTTGTATGACAAACTCTCGTGGCTATTTGAGCGACCCTCTCTAGTCAAGAGAGCTTTTGACCTTTTGGTGTGGGTATGTGCTCAAGGCATTTGCTGCAGGTGCATTCTCTTGCCATATTCTGTGCATAGTCACCACGTTGTGATTGTCTCAATCCATGTCACCAAGTGACATTGGTTTTCCCGTGTATGCAACGCGCATCAATATGCTTGATTCTTTAAGGGGCTCTGGCTCGTCCTAGCATGAGCATTTTGGCATGCGCCGTATACACAAGCACGAAATCCTGTCGGTGCGCCATAGTGCACCAAATGCAAAACTCTGCTGGATTTTCGCCGTGAAAATAGGGCACCTTGTTACCATATTCTTACAACGAAAGCTTGGTGAGAAAAGCATTGAGTGTGCTATTATGCACCTGAAGCGAAGCGCTGTCGAACTTCTACTGTGAAAATAAGGTGAAATGCTGTTGGATTTTCGCCACAGAAAAATTTGGCATCAATTCCAAACGCACTAGGAAAGCATCGATTGGGACCACACCCTTTCTAAAACCAAACCTCGAAGCCCAATTTGTTTAAAGCCCTAAAAGCTAATGCCAATACCTTGTTTGTTATTGCCAATGTCCAAAAATTAAGGTTTTACCAAAACAAAGGGCTATCTATGGATAGACGTTGTGGAGTGCCTAACACCTTTCCCGCACGCAACTAGACTTTCGAACTCAAGAATCAAGATTTTTTATCCATCCGTATTAGATTAGGAAAAACAACATTTTTCTTAGCCTAGGATCGGTAATAAAATCAAATAGAGTCAGGTGACCAATCACACCTTAGAAAATAACCCAATGATTGGTGGCGACTTCACTTATCTTTGGTAATTCCCTTAAAATTGAATCAGATTCCAGTTATACACCAGAGATATACCGTCCTTCACACACACCCGAGTTCTCGAGCTCCTTGCATCTGAGAGAGCACGTGTGAGCGTTGCCGCGATGGGTGGTCGAATCGCTGCGAGGCATTGACAGATTGGTGACTCCACTAGGGACACTTAGAGAGTTTAGCCTTTAGAGCTTTTGATAAAACCATAGTCTTTGGACATTGGCTTTCAAAAACATTGAAATTGGTATTAGCCTTCGGGGCTTTCCTTTTGAAAAATGCATTTACGATATCCTAGTAAACTATTTTCAAAAGTAAAAAATATTTTCCAAAAATGTTTTTCAAAATGGTTTTCCAAAAACTGGCTTTGAGGTATTTTCGTGTGTGAAACTTTCCTGCTTGCCTAAGCATGCTTTACAGCTTTCCTTCACATGTGCAAACTTAGGGTAGTAGATTTAATTTCGGCTACATCTTTATCTATTTATATATTTGTTGTGCTTGGAAAGTCTTTCCCCTTTCATTTCAAAATGCATGACATCGCCCTTCATATTGGGTCGAACCTGGACTTAGCGTTGAAGGCTAATGCTGGATGCGTATACCTTAGATAGTTACTGGATGCCAATTTGTAGGCTCTTCCTGTGTCCATAGGTGGATAGGATTATGCTAAAAAGGCCCCCTTGGTCCGCTCTATCCCACAACTTCTATGAAGGGAAGGATTAGATGATCGAGGTCCCCCCTAAGAATAGGACCAACTTACCAGCTAAGCCGTGTCTCATATAGCTGGCCTAGAATATGTCAAAACTCATGAGATCTAGGAAGAGCCAAGACGAGTGAACATCCAAACCTAGGATACGATATCCTTGTTAGGATTGCTTTCGAAATGAGTTAAGGGGAAAATGTCCAGTTTCCATATGCAGGTTTACCTTTTTTGCTTGCGTCAAAGAGTTGTGCTCTACTCTAGGTTCTATCCATCCTGTTTACACAGCATTTGTGATTAATCCCTAGGGAAAAGCAACCCTATTGCTTGCACATTAGATCATATCCTGTCCCTAAGGGTTTCCGACCCTACAAGAGCATGCATGCATACACTAATGGCTCTGTCATGTAAACGTGTATAGATAAAATTTGTGGCAAGTTGTTGAAACTCTGCTCTAAGGAGGACATTGCCATGAATTCGAGATCTTCCTCGAGAAGGCAAGGCCCATCCAGAATGAAGCCTCTGCATGTTGTAGATTTGAATTTCCTTGAATTGTAAAAGGCCCACTATTGGAGCCATTGTATATAGCCCATGTTTTAGGAGCATTGTAAAGAGCCAAAATTTGTAAAAGCATTACTTTCTATGTAATCAAAAGAGTAGGGTCTGTCCCACAATTTCAAGCATGATATGAGAGTTCTAATTACTTGCCAAGCTTGTGCATTAATTCTGCATCACTATTGAAACTCACAATGACTGCTCAAGGGTTTAAGCCAATTTTTAAAATGATAGGTGCAATTTAAATAAGCAAGGACCTAGACTAACTTTGTGTTTCCACATTGTCAAATTTTCAAATGTATCCCATTTCTCTCCCTTCCCATTCTTTTCCTTTCCAGGATCATAAAGAGAAAAGATTGCTCAATGGAAATGGTCTAAGTTACCACCACATCGTGATCCTATCATCACTAGGTCTTGTGCTAATGAGATGTCTATTAGTGGTCCTTCCCCCATTGAGGAAAACACTTATGAGATCGCACTTTTGAAAGAACAGATGGTAGAAATGATGCACATGATGCAACAGTTGGTTGTAGAAGGGGGAGAAGATTCATCTAGTCCTAATTAGGAAGGTCCTACCCCTCAGTTTGAAAATGAAGCCCGACCATCATCATTGAGATAGCTCTCGACCGCACAGTTCTTTAGAGGAAGAAAAAGAATAGTGGGGAATATTTTCGTGAGTATGCCTAGAGGTGGCATGAGTTAGCCGCACAAGTGCTTCCTCCTATGATGGAAGAGGAAATGATTAAGTGGTTCATCAATAACCTTAATCCTCCATACTATGAGAAGATGATCAGTGCCCAAGTCACTCATTTCACAAGCCTGATTCCTATTGGGAAGCGTATTGATGAAGGTATTAGGAGCAAGAAGATAATCGATCTTGAGGCTTTGAATTCTATGATAGAATAACAGGTGAAAAAGGCAACCAGCCCTAAGGGGAAGGAAGTCGACGTTCACATGATCGACAAAGCGCATAAAAGGCTAAGGGGTGTCACTTCTGCTTATATAGCCTTGACTACCTGACCTTATCAACAATAGGTTCAGCTAGCCCACGCACCTCCTGAGCATTCAATCAAATGGGAAAACCAGATCAACCCTAGTATCCTAGGGGAGATAATCAGAAATTCTCTCCATTACCCATGCCCATGGCAGAGCTTTATGCTTATCTATAGGAGAAGAAGCTAGTAACTCCACAGTTTGCAAAGCCCAAAGACGGTCCTTCTGCGCCTAGTTTTGATACAACTAAGAAATGTGAGCATCATTTTGGAGCCGAAGGGAAAACTTTGGAAGAGTGTGTGCAATTGAGGTATCAAATTCAAGATCTCATCGATAACAAGCTGATATAGTTCGACAATATGGCTGGGCCGAATGTCATCACCAATCCCTTGCCCCCTCACCAGGAAGGGAATATGAATTCTATTTCTACTGTGGAAGAATGGATTTCAAATTTCTCTTTCCCTCCATTCCCTTGGAAAGCCATGTTGCGGGTCCTAGCCCAAGAATGTCACATTGTTCTCGAGAACATAAGAGCTCCAAGTTTTGATTGGGAAGTCTGCTGATTCTATGATAGTGGAGACAGGCATGCCCTATTCAATTGTAGAGTGCTTAAAGCACAAGCTCAGAGTTTAGCCAACCGTGGTATCATCTAGATCGAAAGAGCAGTTGTGCGAAGGAGCAATTGCATGGTGGCCAGCCTATACCTTCTAGGTGCATAAGCAGGAACTAACCATGGTGCTATATTAGTAGGATTAAGAGAAGATTGAGACGAATACTTGCGAGAGCGCCTTTGTAAGATTCCTCCAAGAACGAGGATGCCAACTCCTCTAACCTCAGTCGTTATCGAAGAGATTATAAAATCACCTGTGGATTCAAGGGCGCCAGCTCCAAAGAAAGGACAAACCAGGCCAGCTGTTGAGGGTTTTGTTCCTTTGATCTTATCCATGCTGGGACCACTGAGTCATCTCCAAGATTTGTCTAGAAGGGAACCTTTGTTGTCCCGGCTATTCGAGGTTTCGATCCTCTAGTTCTGCCAAGGCCTAGCTCAGGAATCTCTGGGGTACTCGGCCTGAAGGCTTTAGAAGTCGCTTTTCCCAGTCCAGTCATCATCAGTCTAATGTTATTTTCCCTGGCCCCGAATCTGTAGGCTCAAGAGAGCTTAATCATTCATATGCCAAAGCCCTTTCCTTACAAAGATAGCCATCATATCCTATGGAAGTATGATGTGGCTTTGATCTCCACCCAAATTGGAAAGGAAGAGGTTTGCTGTAATGTCTCTTCAGGTCTATTCGAACTCACTAGGAGTGGTCAATGTTATACTCCCAAGGAACTAGGAAAGAGGAGGAAGGAGATTGGCAAGGGTACAACCGAGCCAGTCAAGAATAAGGTCACCACTGAAGAAGTTGAGGAATTCTAGAAAACCATCCGAAAGGCCGATTATAGTGTGATTCAGCAGTTGAACAAATCGCCAGCTCAGATTTCTATCTTGGCATTGTTGTTATCTTCCGAGGTCCACCGTGAGGCTTTTTTGAAGGTATTGAAGGAAACGCATGTTCCTACTGGTATTACAGATTCCTCATTTGAGGGTATGGTATCATTAGTGTTGGCCACTAACTAGGTCTCCTTTTCAGATGATGAGTTGCCTCCAGAAGGAAGAGATCATACCTTAGCCTTGCATATCATGGTCAATTGTGAGGACATGATTGTTGCAAGGATGTTAATCGACAATGGATCAGCCTTGAAGGTCTGCTTGATGGCCACTCTAGAGCACCTGAAAGTAGATACATCTCTTATTCAGCCTAGTGCCATGATCATTAGAGCCTTTGACGGAAATTGCCAAGAAGTGCAGGGCGAAATTGAGTTAATGATTAAGGTTGGCCTGAGATCCTTCATGGTTAACTTCCAAGTGATTAAGGTGGGCTCCCCATACATCATGCTTTTAGGGTCACTCTGGTTAAATGCAGTAGGTGCAGTCACATCTACCCTTCACCGGAGACTCAAGTTCATATCTGGGAATCAGTTGATCACCATTATGGCTGAAGAGCCCATGACTATCTTCCAGGAGACATCCATCCTTTACATCGATGTTGATGCCTTCCCAAAGGCATCTTTTCATAGCTTTGAGCTAGTTTTCATGATTCATAATGCTTCAAAGCCTGAGTCCAGATGGCCTGCAGTAGTTTTGATGGCCGCTAAGGAAATGCTTAAGTTTGGGTGCAAGTTAGGCCAAGGCCTCAAAGCCGTAGGACATGGGACCCCTACTCTAATTGAAATTTCAGATAACAAAGGAGGATTCGATCTAGGGTATGAACTCATTCATGAAGAACTCTGCCAAGCTTCTAGAGGAAAGAAGAGAAAGTGTGCTAGTCCAAAGATGTTTGTTCCCCATATCAGGGCCACTTTTCCAACTCTAGCTGAAGTCATTATGCCAAAACCTTTCAAGGAATTGCAAAATGAGGAATTTGATCTAGCTTGCATCATTCAGCTCTGTCCTGAGGAGTTCTTGGTGAATGCTATCATATCTCCAGAAGATAATCCAACTTCTACTAGTTGACCAGGGATGCTAGGTGAGATGACAGGCCTTTGGACCATCGAGCCTTGCTTTATGGTTGCACCGGTTGAGTAAAGAGTATTCCACCATCGAGTGATTGGGCCTCCCGATCACTCGAGAGGGTTGGAATAGCATATGTAGTTTGTTTTGCATGCTTATGTTATTTCCTGCTTTATTTGTATTCCCTGTTCATTTCCTTTAGTTTGTATTCTCAGAAACAACAAAAAGAGTATTTCCCTTTTATCATTATCAGGCATGAACTTTGTTTCCCCCTACCCATGATCCATTAATGAAATATTCAACGTATTATTCAGGAAAATTCTTGCATCTCTCTTTATTTTCATTCCAATGAATATGTGTGTGCAAATGATTTTATGTTTCTCTATATATGTTCCGCTTTATAGGATCTATTCTGATTCCCAAACAGGTACATCGTCCCCTTGCCATAACGAGGATATGGATGATGTGAATGAGACAATAGATTTGGATCGTGATATTGAAGGACTGGAGGAAGTTTCGAACTTACCTCTAGACATCCTAGAAACTCTAAACAGAGAGTGTGAAGGGTCCAAGCCCAATATAGAAGAGACAGAGGTGATAAACCTAGCCGAGGAAGGCGAGAAGGAAAAACTTGTCAATATCGGGGTAAACTTTCCCAAGGACATGAAAGATGAGCTCATGGCTCTGTTGAAGGAATTTAAGGAAATCTTTGCTTGGTCTTATCGAGATATGCTAGGACTCGATATAGAGATTGTTGTACATAGTGTTAGGACATATGTGATTCACTTGTTAGGAAACATAGTCACTATTTTATGTAATTGGCTTATCCTTTGACAAAACGTACTTTACTTATATTTGGGTAGATCTAGGATGTGTTTAATACTTCAAGAAACTGTGTTTCAAGATCAAGTGTTGAAGACATGCAAGTCTGTCCAAGATTCAAGTTGAAGAAGTGCTGTTCATTAAAGCTCAACAGCTAGCTCGATAGCTAGCTATCCATTGAGCTTAAGAAGCTGTTCCAGCCCCTTGGCTTGACAACTGCCCGACAGCACCTCGACAGACAGCTATCTGTCGAGCTTTATGAAAAATAGAATTCCAGTTCTATTTTGACTCTAATCCGTGATTATGTGTTTGGGTCTTCTTTTCTTCTAACCCTAGACATATAAAAGGATTATTTTAAGGGTTGTCAAAGTGTACACAAGTTGCACAAGTGTTAAGCAAATTTTGTTCAAGCAATTTGTAACCGGAGACAAAGTTTTGCCCTAGTTCATCATTCTTGTGAAGAAGTTGTTGTGTATGTGCACCGTAGGGTTTTGTGACCAAGCATCTTCTTGATCTTCATTGTTGGGATGAACTGAAGAACTTTGCAGCCAACAACCTTCTTTAGTTGGTGATTGAAGTCGCGTACTGGGATCCGCGCATTGGTTAGTCACGTACTTGGGAGCCGTGCATCGAAAAAGGGAAATTGTCACTACAGAACAAGTCCAATTGGGTATTGGGGTAAGGGTTCAACTGTAGGTTGGTATAAGGTACTGGAATTCCTTTACTTGTAACCGCTTGTTTTGATAATAGTTGAATTTCGAGAGTGGTGACTTGAAAATCACCCCGGTGGGGTTTTTGCCGTTAGGTTTTCCCCATTCATAAACAAATCACCGTGTTATTTATTTTCCGCTTCATAATTAGTTTATTTGTGATTTGTTTGTGCTACCATGTGCTTTGCATGTTAATTTGATTAATTAATAAACTTGGCTAATTAATCAATTAATTTATCACAAGGGGTCAATTCGTTTTTGGCCTATCACATAGGATTCTGGTTAAACCCGAATGCCCCCCCAGTGTGGCAAGCCCTTTGAAGGATGAAATTTGAGACTACCCTGAAGATCAAAGAAGAAGTAGAAAAGCAATTGAACGCTTATTTTCTTACCGCCATAGCCTACTCTGATTGGGTTGAGAACATTGTTCCCGTGCCAAAGAAAGATGGGAAAGTACTTATGTGCATTGATTATAGAGATTTGAGTCGGGCCAGCTCGAAGGATTATTTCCCTTTGCCACATATTGATACCCTGATTGATAACACTGTGACCAACATGTTCTTCTCCTTTATGGATGGATACTCGGGTTATAATCAGATCAAGATGGCCGAAGAGGACAAAGCCAATATAGCATTCACCACTCATTGGGGGACTTATGCCCACGATGTCATGCCATTTGGCTTGAAGAACACTGGTGTGACCTACCAACGAGCCATGATAATCTTGTTCCATGATGTGATGTATAAGGAGATCGAAGTCTATGTGGATGACATGATTGCCAAGTCACGCACTCTTAGGGATCATTTGATAGATTTGAGAAAGCTAATCAAGCACTTTGTCAAGTACCGGTTGAGGCCTAACCCTAATAAGTGCATCTTCAAAGCCAGTTTAGGGAAATTGTTCGGCTTCATAGTCAGCCAGAGAGGAATCTAAGTGGACCCCGCAAAAGTTTAGGCCATCAAGGACATGGCCGTGCCAAAAAACAAAAAACAAGTTCAAAACTTCTAGGAAGGATCAATTATATAGCCCGCTTTATAGCACAGTTGACTGCCACGAGCGATCCCTTGTTCAAGCTTTTGAAGAAGGATAGGAAAATAGAATGGACGGATGAATGCCAAGTTGTCATTGACAAGATTAAGCGGTATTTGTTAAACCCTTCTATTCTGGTTTCCCCAACGCCTAGACATTCGTTGATTCTCTATTTAGCGGTGCAAGAGACATCCATGGGTGTCATGTTAGACCAGTTAAATGAACCTGATAAAAAAGAAAAGGCGATTTACTACTTGAGTAAGAAGTTCACCAATTGTGAGATCAACTATATCGCCATCAAGAAAACATGTTGCGCCCTAGCATGAGCCTTGTGTAAGTTGCGGTAGTATATGCTCTACTTCACCACGCAGTTGATTTCCCGTATGTATCCTATCAAGTACATCATTGAAAAGCTGCTTACACAAGGAAAATCTCCCGTTGGCAGATTTTGCTTTCCGAGTTCGATATTGTATTTATAATGCTAAAGGCCATCAAGGGCCAAGCTATAGTTGATTACCTAGCGGACCAGCCATTGAACAATCTAGATTTCTCAGAATCCCTCTTCTCGGATGAGGATGTTTTGGCAATAGAGCCAGAGCCAAGCAATGTGGAACCCTGGTGTTGTAAGCTTTATTTTGATGGAGCCACCAATACCTCTGGAAATTGAGTGGGAGCAATCCTAGTATCCCCGAAGGGACAACAAATCCTTGTTTCAGTCAAGCTAAATTTCGATTGCACTAATGTCACAGAGTACAAGGCATGCATACAATCTAAGTGTCTTTGGAGATTCCCTATTGATCATCTCCCAAATAGAGGGGAAGTGGCAAGCTTGAGACATTAAGTTAATTCCGTATCAGAAATGTGTCAACCACTTAATACCAAAATTTCGGAACATTAACTTTGCTTATTTGCCCTGAGCACACAATCAGTTCGCAAATGCTTTAGTGACCCTAACTAGTATGATTAAGTTGGCAGAAGGAGATGAGATGCGACAATTGCACATAGAGGTCCACGGCGTGCTGGCTTATTGGTTGAATATCGAAGAATGCATGAATGTCGAAGTTGAGATCGATGGGGGGCCATGGTACCATGATATCAAGGCTTATATCAAGAATGGTGAATACCTGTCAGGCGCATGGCGTGCCAGTTCTTCTTGAGTGGGGAAGTCTTGTATAAGAGGAATCACGATAGAAATTTGTTTGATGCATAAATGCCCTTGAGGCTAGCAATTTGATGGAAGAGATGCATGAAGGCTTGCGTGGAGCCCATGCCAGTGGACCCTTGTTGTCCCGAAAAATGATGAGAGTTGGCTACTACTAGCTCACCATGAAAAATGGTTGCATCAAGCATTTGAGAACGTGCCACCATTGCCAAGTCTACCAGAATAGGAAGATTGTTCTTCCCTAGCCCCTGTACTTTCTAGCAGTGCCATGGCCTTCTTCAACTTAGGGTATGGATGTCATTGAACCTGTGTTTCCGAAAGCCTCCAAGGGGCATAAGTATATCTTAGTGGCCATCGACTACTTCTCCAAGTGGGTGGAAGCCGCTTCCTACAAAAGCGTCACCCTTGCTGCTACGAAGAGCAAGGAGAACTCATTACAGACAATGGGAAGAGTTTGAATTGAAAAATGATCGAGCAACTTTGCCAACAGTTCAAGAACGAGCACCATAATTCGATTCCTTACTGTCCTTAGATGAATGGCAAAGTGGAAGCCGCCAACATGAACATAAAGAAGATCTTAGTGAAGATGATAGATACCTATAAGGATGTAGGAAAAACATAGTTTGTATCGCATACAAAATATTCGTAGCAAAAAATTAACGGATCTACTTCATTCACAATTGATAACATAAACTATGTAAATTTCAGAATTTAAGAACAAGAAAGCATACCTTGGTGTGGTGAAATTCAAAACCAAAGATTAAAAGTACTTGGGAACACTTTTAATCTTCACTCCAATTCCACTTTTGCCTAAGAAGTGTGGTTTCTCAATCGGTTTATACGTATGTGTTCAAGGGAGAATAAGAAAGTGGCTTACACTCACATACACAACATTTTCATACATTACATAATTCTATGTTTCTCTCCTTATATATAACTGATTATCTAATTGGACTAGCCTTTTGGGCCATTCCAATTGGGCTTTAGTATATGTCTTGGAGTGGGACCAAAAGGGACAAATAAGACACTAGCTCCAATGAGTTTTGGCTTTCTATCAATACTTAACAAGCCCAAAATTACCATTAATTATATTTAATACCATTATATAAATATAATTGCACTCTAGGCCTTATTAATAAATTATATCCCAAGACTTTATTATACATTCAATCTCTTCATTAAAATATTCGTAGTAATACAAAGTCATGAATGTTGACTGCCACTTTAAAGATTACTACATCTTAATTCTTGAGTACCCGGTTAAATCCTTTAAGTTATTCATTTTATGAAATCCAATTTCATAAATATATACTTTAGTAACTTCTTACTAAAGTGGTTAGGCCTAACACTCTGAATAACCAAACCCATTAAACTTATCTCAAGAGAATATTTTAAATCTCCGTTAAGAGATTATGAATTCCATCTTGAGAATATATGTTCTTTCAAAATTAAATGTGGCTGCCCAACATATTGAGGTTTTGATTGTGACTTTAGATCCCAGTCCTGATATATCAAAGCAACCTACACTTCATGATTAGGTTCATTATTCTCTTAGGATTGAGAGTTCATGTAAATAGAAGTCGTGAGATTTATTATTCATTTGATAGTTGTTAGTAGAATAATAAATCTCACAGCGGTCTAGTTCAATATGTTTTAACACTTAAAACATATCAACATATCAACTAGAAGTCTCCACTTCCATAATCAAGACAAATCATATTAGTTGATATGTTATAGTCTTTGTAGATGAAATGCCCAATTTCATCACCGACTACGAACTAAAATTCTAAGTTTACAAAGAACTTGTGATTTATATCTTTTTTGACTAAATCACATAAATCACATACTATGCATCTTATGGACTATATGATAATGTCCAAATATTCATGTTACCATTATTTTAGATAATAATAAAACAACTTTATTACATAGAACGTAATGTCATACATAATATCATACATGGCATCATACAATAGGATTTGAAGGGCACATATCCTAAAAAAAGGATTGGCACGAGTTCTTGCCATTTGCCTTGTGCACCTATCGCACTTCTGTTCGTACTTCCACGGGTGCAACCCAGTACTCTTTGGTTTATGGCAAGGAAGCCATCCTCCCTATAGAGGTAGAGATCCCATCTCTCAGGATTTTGTCTTAGACAAAGCTGTCAGAAGCTGAGTGGGCCCATTCTTGAAATGAACAATTGAACATGACAAACGAGAAGTGCATGACCGTAATGTGCCATGGACAGTTGTACCAATGTTGCATCAAGCGAGCATTCAACAAGAAAGTTAACCCAGGGTCTTTGAAGAAGGCGACCTAGTCTTAAAGAAGCGCAATTGTGGGCACAATGCATGGTTGGCCTTGGGGAGTACATGTCGGTTGAGTGAACCAGGGCGGAGAAAAGGAATCGCCACCAAGTTTTATGGTCTAGGAAACATGTATATAGCACCGTTATGGAAGGACTGATGTTTACCAGAGCATGTGTCTGGAGTTTAGGTATGGGGATAGGAAGGTGTTAGGCACCCAACCCCACCAGATCTGTAGGTTCGCCTACACTCATTGTGTTCCAAATCCTAATCCCATCAAAGGGTCCTCTAATATGTTATTCAAAACTCACACAGACTAACATGCATGTAACATCCAAACATGACATATGTCCTACACTCATCCATAGCATAAAACCCTACCATTCATCTAGCACATATATATCCAAGGGCTACAAGTATATCACAAGGCAAAGACATCAACACGGCATTAATCATCAAGTATATTCATCATGTTCATCAACCAAGAAAGTTCACCATGTTCATCAACCAAATCAAGTGCATGTTCATGTGATTTTGCATGACTTACCTCGCTGCACCATAACACCTCAGCACCTATGCATCAATATATGTTCAATTTCTCATTATTGTTCATGTGATTCAACCAAGATATAAACCTTAATTATCAAATCAATAAATAAAGCATGTGAAACATGTTATTCTACTAACCTTAATGCTAAACATGTGAAAACTAGATTTTACAAGACCTAAACATATGATTAAACAAAACAAAACAAATAAAAAATCAAGAATCCTAAATTTGCGTTTCTGGGTGCGAGGATGTGTATGCGTACGCATACATAAGTATGCGCATGCATACACGCCCCGAAATACAATTTTAAAGCAAGCAACAAAGCAACAATCAAACAAAAACTAGCATGTTTCCAGTACAAAAGTAAACAACCTAAACTAACAACAAAGATATCAAAGATAAACAAAATAAAATCTATTCCTAAACATGCATTGGATCTAAAAACAAACAAGAACAACACTTAACACATTAAAACATGTTCATCAATATATCCAATCATTCAATTCTCCAATCAAAACATGATAAGACACAACTAAACAAACTTAAACATGTAAATCAAATTGAAAACAATAAGAACACAAGTTATAAAAGCCGTAAATTAAGGAAGAGTCACGGGGAAAGACTCACCTTGCATATGGAACATAACTTGGTTGATATTTTAACCCGACCCTTCAATGCCTACACAACATGATTGAATGATAATCAAGAGAATCAAAGTATTCAATAGTTCAGAGGTAATCATAACTCAAAATAAAATGTTGTTCTTAAAGATTGTTTGAAAAAGGTTTTGAAAGAGATTAGATAATACTTTATGCCCTAATGAGTAATAGAGAGAAAGGTTTTGAAAAGCCAAAAATGTGCTTAATGATGTGTGTGTAGAAAGTTCAAAGTTAAAAAAAGTTTTGGAAGATTTTAGGTGAAAAGTCAACTCCCTCTTGCTAGGGTTTGAGTTAAGAAGCATAAGGTTGTATTTATATGTTTAAACTAGGGTTTTTAGGCTCATTTAGAGGGTTTTGGACGTTCCAAATGGTCTAGGGGCCGGGGCCCATCAAAGAGGGAGGCCTTGGGCCCTAAAAAAATGAAGTTTTAGGCTTCTGGAAACTGGCCTGCGTATGCAGGTTTGTGCATGTGTCCCCAGAAACCCTAATTCTGATAGCTCTAATGACCTAATTTCAAATGGTTATAACTTACTCCATATAAGTCCAAATTAGGTAAAATCTATATTCCAATTGAAGCCCAGGATGTCTACATTCCAAAGAAACAAACCTCACTTAAAAATTCTTTGTGGATCAAAGGTTATGGTAAAAAAATGAGCAAAAGTCATTTTTCAGCATCATTTTCAAAGCAATTGAGCACTTTTGAGTTGTGATTACTTCCAAACTATCAAAATAACTTTGAAAATGAGGTGTCTATAGATGCCCCTCTTTTGGCTTTACTTGCTCTACAAGTGTAGTCAAAAGCCTAAAGATACGAACCATTTTGTAGGTTAATAAACTTTAAGTCCACACACATACACAACACAAACACGTGGACATGCAAGCAAACAAGCAAACATGGGGCGTGGTCGCAAAATTCAATTGCTGGATTCTGCGAGTCCCTATTCTCCTTAGTTCATTATCCTGAACCTTGGGTAAAGGGGAAAACAAAAAATAGCAGCTACTATCCCAAGCCAAAAAGAAAACTCAACACATCATCATATAATGTTATCATCACATCAATAACATATCATGAACACAACAAGAATGACTACTATCCTAAGCCATAGAAACACATCAACACATCATGTTCACAAAAAGAATGGCTACTATTCTAAGCTAGAGAAACACAACAACACATCATAAACACAACATCAATCATCAAAGAGCCTAAGTTTGCTATCCTGAACTTAGAATCAAAGGCACACAACAAGAATGGCTACTATCATAAGCCAAAATCACACATCACAC
This sequence comes from Quercus tomentella, assembly GCA_028535165.1. NCBI lineage: Eukaryota > Viridiplantae > Streptophyta > Magnoliopsida > Fagales > Fagaceae > Quercus > Quercus tomentella. Next base: position 49,487,652 of record JAPQVY010000156.1, read on the forward strand.
ATCATCTTATAAACACATCAACACAACATCATAAGCATAAGCACACCAACACAACATCATATCATCATAAAAAAGCTCAAAAGACTCAACATCACACATCAAATAATTCACCATTCAAGACACACAAAATTTATTTCCTAGAAAATTTCATTATTTAAGGAAATCAAAATCATTTAAGAAATTCATCATTCAAATCCATCCATTTCTGAAAACTTTCTTCCATTTTTGAAATCTTTCTTGGATTTTTGAAACTTGAAATCTTTTCTTTTAAAATTCTCCTTAAGACTTTCGAAATTCTTGATTTTCTTCTTAAATGCCAATATCTCTCGAGTTATTGAATTCATTTTTGAATTTTGAAGTTTTCTTGAATCTTTTAGATTTGTCACAACAATTAGGTCACATTAACACAACAGATCACATTAGGTTTGGTCTAAACACATCGGGACAGAACCAAGGCACAACAGGTCACATCAGGACTGAACTAATCACAACGGATCACATCAAGTTAGGTCTGAACACATCAGGATTAAACCAATCACAACGGGTCACATTAGGTTAGGTCCAAACACATCAGGACAGAACCAATCACAACGGGTCTGAAAGTTCAAAAACGTGTATAAACACCTTTGAACGTTTAGACCCCCAAATTACAACTTAACCAATTCAAGCAATATGTCAAACAACTAGTGTGCGGAAACTTAACATATGCTATAATATGGAATTGGTAAAAACTATCTAAGCCAAAACAAAATATAATCCACAGCAGATAATAAAAAGGCAAAGATAGAGAGGAAGGAAGATGCAAACACAAAGACAACACGTGATGTGTTATCGAAGAGGAAACCGAAGCCCTCGGCGTAAAACCTCTCTGCCGCCCTCCAAGCGGTAAACAATCCACTAGAAAATACAGTTGGGATACATGGACAGCAATAGACCCTCCAAGCCTAATCTACCCAGTGCACCTAAGCCCTCCAAGCTTCTTGCTCCAACGAGGTTGCGCCGAACCTTTTTCTTTTCTAGCTTCCCGGATTCCGCTACTAGACCGTAGCATCAACCAATGAAGATTGGTTCCTTCCTAACTGCTTCCCAGAAATCCAAACAGCTGTCTCACAGTGATGATGATGGTGAGAACCAGGTTTGGTATAAAGGCCTCTCAAGGATTTGGCAATGGAGAGGAAGAGAGTAGAGGAATTTGAAGAGACTCTAATGTATAGATTGTGGGTGAATCAATCTTGTTTTTCTTTAGGGTTTCTCTCTCAAAATTCTCTCTGGAAGCTCTCTCACAATCGTGGGTAAAAGGGGTATTTATACTGGAGTGGGAGAGGAACGTGAAACGTCAGGTTTTACAAAACAGGGGTGGCTCGCGGCTTGACCTCGCGGCTTGACTAAGTCGCGAGATCCAGTCGCGAGATAACCGTATGGCCAATTATCCTGTTTTGTCCTGTAGTGCTCCAGCTTGCATGACTGTTCACCTTCCAGCATGCTTGGCACGTGTGCTGCGTCTGGCGGCTTGCAGCCGCGAGTCACCCGCGAGTCCCAGCCGCGAGTCTCTATTTTCTTGCACACTCTTGAGCAATCTTCACTCTATCTCACTCACTACCCTTACATCAAACCCACCTAAATACAGGGTTACTAAATGCTGAATTACAAGCAAATTTGGCACGGAATAAAGCCAATTAGATGGTTGAATAAATTCAACCTTACAATCTCCCCCTTTGGCTATTCCGTGACAAAACCCTAAAACAGACTCTAGACTTAACATGTGAGTTGGGAACAGTTGAACAAAACTCACTCACACCTAACTCTAGAAGCTGTGAAGCACTTGAATCATATGATCATAATACTCCTGAAACACAACAATACACCATGATCATTGTAAGCAGAAAATCATAAAATGCATATGAAACAGGCAATATGTGATCAAGCAAAGATGGAGTTAAGAAACAAACCATGGCTTGATCAACCAAGTGAACACCACAAGGTAGTGATCATAGTGCTCATTCACACTTGGAATGAACACAAGGACATACAAATTAACAAGCACAAGGCAAGACATTTGTATGTTCAACACTCAACCAATGCATAGTACACAAGGTATATGCATCTAGGAACAATCCTACAAGGGCACAAGAGTGACAGTACATAAATCAAAATGCAAGACATTTAGATTAAAGTACTGATTTCAACATAGCATACAGGCTGCAATTAAGCAAGGTACATACCATAAAGCCTACAAATGTATGCATAAAACAAAAACCCTAAAAGCTTACAAAAGCACATGGGTACAAACAAAAAAAAACCTAAATAACATCATCAAAATATGTTAAAGTTTAAACCAAGAGTATAGATAAGAGTTAGAAACAACTATACACCAAAAACACAGTGTAACAAACCCATAAAAACACTAAAAGTCCAACAAACAAAACCTAAACCTATAAGTTTAGAGAATAAGACTTAAAACAAAAGTATGACAAAAGTATGAGTGAACTCCCCCTATCACTATGCACACTTCCCTTTGAAATTTTCTCCCCCTTTCTGAATGCTCTCCCCCTTTTTGGCACGAATAGCTAAAGGCTCTCGTCCAACCTTTGTTGAATAGCATCTAGCTGATTCTCCATAGTCTCAAGACGCATTTGTACATGGTTGTTTGTGGAGTAGAGAAGTGCCACAATCTCATCAATGCGTTTCTGAATATGCTCAAGTACACTGCCCACTCTATCAGTATGAGGAGCAGTCTATGCTTGCGGAATACTAGCCTGTGAAGCTTCAGGAGCAGCACGCGAAGTAGATGTGGTATGTGCAGGTGTCTCTGATTCAGGGGCAGATGGAGTAACCGGAGAGATGTGAGCACTCCTTGGTGTTTTAGAGGAGTGACTTTTGCTAGCTTGAAGAGTGAACATGGAAATAGGACGCTGACGGGTCAACATCTTTCCATCTGCAGGGGGAATAATGCCTTCACGAAGAATGAGCTTCATGATGAGACTGCAAAATGGTATGATTCCTCGAGCTGCAGTTCGACAAGCGGTCTTCCTCAAGGTGTAGTAGATGTGAGCACATATATCAATGGAGGCTCCTGTAATAAGATCACAAAGGAATAGAGCTCTCCCAAGATTGATGAATGTAGTGTTGGACAGTGGGTAGAGATTGGTGAACATGATCAACTTCAGAGTGGTCAGCTCTGGTGCAAACTTTGCGGTGCTGATGGATGTTCCTGCACTTGATACTTCATGATCGGATCCTAGGATTTGTAGAATTTCTCCAACCTCTGGAGTTCGTTCATCGTAAGGAGTTAGATCCACATTCTGAGGTCTGGTGATGCCGAGAAGATCTGCGATGGAGTTCGGAGTGACGATAAACTCCTTTCCTCTGACCCAGAAAATTAGTTCAGCTCCAAGATCAGTTGTATTGGAGAAAGCTTCCTTAACCAGTTCAGCCATTGGATCGTCAAAGTTCCCAAACAAGTTTGCCCAATCTCGTTTCTCAAAGATTCGAGGGATAAAAGTGGTCCCTAAGGTGTTAAACTCCACCACCCGTTCCACTATAGTAGTTGACTTGTCAAAAACGTTTGAGTAGACGTGTGAGGTAAGCGGAGTTCTGAACCTATCCTCATTGGGATCTTGAGATGCCTGTGATGATAGTCGAGTCCTTTTAGCAACTGGTGTTGCTGGATCGTCAGCAACAATGTCCTTTCCCCTGGAAGATCGACGAGACATCTACAAGAGAACAGGCCCACAGCAAAGAACCAACAACAGTACCACACAAGATAAATGTCAACAAGATTCAGTGCTAATAGAAAGAAAAAAAATTCCAAACATAAATACAAACTGAAGATAGTGCAGACCCAACCAGACTTCCAACAATACAAAGGAGCACAAAATGACAAGTGCAGGAAAATGATGATAGTGCAAAAGAGCATAGATAACCACATATTCAAAGATAACTGTCAATGAGACAGTCGACCATGACCATGAAATGCACACAGAACAACTCATACAACCACAATAGAGCAAAAAACAGATCAAAGTCATACGTACTCACAAATGGAGTAAAACCCAGAAGACATTATCAAACCCATATCCCAAATGAGTGAGAGGACCCATCAAACGACAAAGCACAATGTAACCAACAATAGAGTGAATCAGAATCAAACACAACCCACAAAAAACAGTACATTCAACAAAAAATCGAGCACATTAAGATTCTAACAGCAATAGCAACTCATAGACAAAGCAACAAAATGAAACTCAAAACATAAATATGTAGTGAGGAATAGAAAACCCATACCTTACTAGATGATTTTGAGAACAAATGGAGCAAAAATGATGTGAGAAACTGGAGGCACAGTGTATGGGTAAGAGCAGTTTTAGAAAGACAATGAACAGTCACAAGAGTTCGAGGGAAAAACTGGAAAACGCTTTTAAAAACTGTCCCTATTTTTGCCAAACACGCGTTTTTCGCGACTGAGGTGAGTCGCCAGAAAGTCGCCAGGTTGAGCCGCCAAAACACTCAAGGACAAAAATTTGAAAAATTTTTCTAAGTGTTTTTCGCGACTGGAAGGTCTACCCGCGAGTGAGTCGCGAGCTGAGCCGCGAAAATCTTTGAGTAACCCTCGCGACTAGGCCTTTCACTCGCGAACAAGTTGCCAAAATGGACCCGCGAACATGCGACTGAGGCTAGCGACTTGACATACCCGCGACTAAGCCACCAAAATAGGGCAAAACTGGATTTTTGAAATTTTCAGATTTTTCAACAAAATACTTTCCAAAAACACCTAAAACACTCAAAAATCTTTTTGTGCTTGAAACAGCAAAGATTGAGCATGTGAAAAACATATTTCATCAAGTACAATTACACAAATGATTATGGCATTCTTTGAACATAAACTTGTGTGTTGTGTGTGGATATCAACAATGAGATAGTCCTTAGTCTAATGTGAAGCTTCAATGATCAATTCAACCAAGGCATACACAATTAGCACTAGATCATGTGATCTATCTCACTTATAGAAATATGTATATATGACCTCCCACAAACTTGATAACATGACTTGGAGCTTTACATTTGACTCCACTTTTAATCATAACATTTGATCTTTTTGATCCTTTTGAGACAACACCTCTCATTGTGAGAGTGATATTTGATAAATCTCTTTAATGAACAAGCCTTTGGCCTTTTGAATAAACATTTCTCTTTAATTTTTGGTCGCTTTCCCTTTTTCCTAGTCGAATACTAGTATGTGCGACAGGCTTTTGCAGCTCAATATCTCTTTTCATTTGGAGATTTACATTTGGTGAGCTCTTTTTAGCAAAACAAAAATAAAGAGTGGGAAGATATATAGGCACAAGTCTATGCATGTCTCAAGATCAACAAAACTATTCACTAATCATTCATGACAAGTTTGAAGATCTATTTACAACAATCACAAAGATTTCAAGATTTCTCCCACAGAGATATGAGTGCAAAGAGACAAGCAATGCTCGAAAATGCACAAAGCCATTTGCACAAAGGTACAAGGCAAAACATGTTTTTGAGACAAAAACTCAACAATGTCAATTAAACTTTTGATTTTCTAATTTTTATGTGATTTTTGGATTTTTGACACATAAGAAGAAAAAGATTGATCAAAAACAAAAAATATGCACAAGTAGGCAAGCAAACAACCAGCAGCAAAAACAGCAAAGCAAACAGACAAACATCGTCACAAAACATAGGAAGTATTAACGCATGGACATGTTGTAATGCTTATGCATGAGTACCCTTTTTCACCCACACGTCACTTGCGTTTGGGGTGATTTCCTTATAGGATTGGGTACGGGAGTTAGGGCTTTCAAACCTTCGTGAGAAGCTTTCCAAGCAGTTGGTGAATGCATCAATCATCTTCATCACGTTCATCATTCTGGGATCACCATTCTGATCTCTAGATTGATCACCTGCCCCATTTCTTCTATCATTTCTAGGTCCTCCTGACCTTTGAGGAGTTGCACTGTTCTTTGCTCTCAGCTTTTGGCAATTTGGTCGGGTATGTCCTTGAAGTCCGCAATAATGACACACATAAGTAGCTCTAGGACCTCTTTGTGGTCGTGGACGTGACTTGGCACGAGATTCAGACCTGGCCACAGATTGACTACGGGGATTCAGCATCCGTTGGTTCACCACATTCTTCTTCTCCTCCATCTTGAGCTTCTCATCAGTAAGGTCAGCTACAACTGGATCTTTGGCCTTTACAAACTTCACTTCTCTAGTGACATTTCCAGATGAACTACTTCCTCCGGTATATCCCAATCCGGATTTGTCTGAAAAGCTCTTTTGAGATGAAATAACATCATCTAACTTCTTGGTGGTGACCCTGTCTATTTTAGCATTTGCTTGCACAACCTCTTGCTCAAGAAATCTCACCTTTGTGTAAGCTTCTGACAGCTCACCATTCAAAGCTTCTATCTCACATTTGGCCTCCCTATATCGGATTAGGAGACTTTTATAGTCCTCCTCTACCTTCTTCATCTTTCTCATAGCTGCCTTGGCCACCCTTGTGTACTCACCCGACTTTTCAAGGAGTGAGTCATAATTCTTTTGAAGATTGGCTGTGCTTACATCTTCTTCAACATCTGATTCCTCGACAATTCCTAGTGATTCATCATCACTATGTTCTCCAAGGTCTTGTACAAGCAGATTCAACTTATCTGAAGACTCAACATGAGCAATGGTCATAAAAGCTGAATAGTTCCCCTCTCCATCACAGCTCTCTTCAGATTCTGAGTTAGACGAATCCGAGTCACTCAATGTCGTGGCATACACTTTACCTTTCGATTTCAAATAATTCGGACATTCCTTCTTAAAGTGTCCATGCCCGTTACATTCGAAGCAAGTGACACCTTGTGTAGGTTGGGATTCTTTTCCATCTTTCTTTTTGAATTCCCTTTTCTCCCTTCCAGAACTTTGGAATTTTCTTTTATCATCAAATTTGCCATTATTTTTGAATTTCAAGAACTTTCTGAAATTTTTGACAAGGTATGCAACATCTTTGTCAACCACATCGTCTTCCGATGAGTCATGGACTTCTACCTTCTCATTAATGGTCTTAAGAGCAAGAGATTTACTCTTCCGTTGGTTGGGCAGCGACATCTCATAAGTCTGAAGAGAACCAACCAGCTCTTGGACTTTGATGTCATCTAGGTCCTTGCTCTCTTCAATCGCTGTCACTTTAGCACGAAAACTTTCCGGCAATGATCGAAGGATCTTCCTTACGATTTTAGAATCCTCCGTTTTCTCCCCCAAATTGAACTTGCTGACTACCACCTCATTCAGCTTCCCATAGAAAGAGTCGAAGGACTCATCCTCACTCATTTTGAGCTCCTCAAACCGAGTGGTCAGCATTTGCAACTTGGTATCTTTCACTTTCTTCGTGCCTTCGTAGGTGGTTTCCAATATCTCCCATGCTTCTTTGGCAACGGTGATGTGGGAGATCCTGTGAAATTCATCAGGAGACACACCACAGAAAATAGCATTTAAAGCTTTACTGTTAGCATTAGATGCAGCGAGTGCTGCCTTATCCCATGTGGATTTGGCTGCCTCAGGTCTGGTCCAACCACTCTCAACTGCATCCCAAACAGATTCATCAATGGAGCACAGAAATGCTCTCATGCGAACCTTCCAAAAAGCATAATTACTACCATCAAAATATGGAGGTGCATTTAGGGATTGAGACCTATCCATCTCAAAAGGGAGTCAAGGATCACACAATGGTATTGAAACCAATAAAAGTGTACCCGCTCTGATACCAATTGAAATTTCAAAAACGTGTATAAACACCTTTGAACGTTTAGACCCCCAAATTACAACTTAACCAATTCAAGCAATATGTCAAACAACTAGTGTGCGGAAACTTAACATATGCTATAATATGGAATTGGTAAAAACTATCCAAGCCAAAACAAAATATAATCCACAGCAGATAATAAAAAGGCAAAGATAGAGAGGAAGGAAGATGCAAACACAAAGACAACACGCGATGTGTTATCGAAGAGGAAACCGAAGCCCTCGGCGTAAAACCTCTCCGTCGCCCTCCAAGCGGTAAACAATCCACTAGAAAATACAGTTGGGATACATGGACAGCAATAGACCTTCCAAGCCTAATCTACCCAGTGCACCTAAGCCCTTCAAGCTTCTTGCTCCAACGAGGTTGCGCCGAACCTTTTTCTTTTCTAGCTTCCCGGATTCCGCTACTAGACCGTAGCATCAACCAATGAAGATTGGTTCCTTCCTTATTGCTTCCCAGAAATCCAAACAGCTGTCTCACAGTGATGATGATGGTGAGAACTAGGTTTGGTATAAAGGCCTATCAAGGATTTGGCAATGGAGAGGAAGAGAGTAGAGGAATTTGAAGAGACTCTAATGTATAGATTGTGGGTGAATCAATCTTGTTTTTCTTTAGGGTTTCTCTCTCAAAATTCTCTCTGGAAGCTCTCTCACAATCGTGGGTAAAAGGGGTATTTATACTGGAGTGGGAGAGGAATGTGAAACGTCAGGTTTTACAAAACAGGGGTGGCTCGCGGCTTGACCTCGCGGCTTGACTAAGTCGCGAGATCCAGTCGCGAGATAACCGTATGGCCAGTTATCCTGTTTTGTCCTGTAGTGCTCCAGCTTGCATGACTGTTCACCTTCCAGCATGCTTGGCACGTGTGCTGCGTCTGGCGGCTTGCAGCCGCGAGTCACCCGCGAGTCTCAGCCGCGAGTCTCTGTTTTCTTGCACACTCTTGAGCAATCTTCACTCTATCTCACTCACTACCCTTACATCAAACCCACCTAAATACAGGGTTACTAAATGCTAAATTACAAGCAAATTTGGCACGGAATAAAGCCAATTAGATGGTTGAATAAATTCAACCTTACAGGGTCACATCAGGTTAGGTCCAAACACGTTAGGACTGAACCAATCATAACAAGTCACATCATTCCTCAAAATCTTCTCTTCTATTTTGTTATCTTCTCATCATCATTTTTTTCCCCATCTTCTTTTCTTTTCAAATCTTCCTCTTTCCCTGCTTCTTTTTATCATTTTCAATATCTCATCTTCTTTTTAATTTTCCTTCCCATTTTTTGGACTTCTAAAAATTGCATTTTCTTTTTAGGGCGTTAGCAAGAAAGAGTTTATTAGGGCATGAGTTCATTGCACTCTTTTACTTTTATGGGAGCACATATTCATCCAAACAATTCATTCATTCTTTTTTATTTATTTATTATTTGTTTTTATTATTCACCTTTTGCCTTTGGATGACTATTAATTCCTTAGAATTCCTGACACCTCTAGATGAAGATCAAAGGTAGTTGAAAGAGACTCTAGATCAATGAAGTTCTAAACAAGACATAAGTTTTGAGACAAATGTACATTTATGAGCACAACAAATTGTAAGAGACTCTAGACCAAAGAAGTTTCAAACACAACAAGAGTTTAGAGATAGTAGAGCTCAACATGATTTGAAAACAAAGATGACCTTGATGAAAATTTGGAGGAGTCTAAGAAAGGAGGTAATGAAACAAGGGATCATGGATCCAGATGATTTTGTATATCATTGCATATTCTCTTTAAACTAGTTTTACATGAATTACCTACCATCTTCATTGATTAGTTCAAATATGAATTTAGATCATCTCTAGTAAACTTGATCATTGTCCTTGTTTGAACATGCACACCTAATTTCTCCCACCTCTCTCTTCTTGTATTCTTCTCAATCAACTCATCTCTCATGTATGGTCACTTTTCTTCTCATCATAGTTGTTTTAGCTTGGAGCTGGTCTCATCTTCTCTTGTATGTCCATTCCTTTGTCATTTTCATTCATGATTTGCCCTTAGCTTGGAGTAAGTTCTCCATTTTCCTTGTGGCTCTTCTTAATTTCTTTTCATGATGCCCTAACTTTTGCCTAGGATGCCCTTTTAGGTTTTCAACCTAGCAGGCCTTTTTTTTTTTTTTTTTTTCTTCTTCTTCTTTTCACAACTAAGGCTAGGCTTTCCAAAATTTGTAGGGCTAAGCAATCTTAACCGATCAGAGAGGACTTGTTTATGAACACTAATGAGGCTAGGATTATAAGGATTAAGAAAGAAAGGGTATTTGAGGGTCAAATTCAATTTTATTCTCAAGGTATCCTAATTGCCAAGGATTACTACTCATCTCGTGCTTGCATTGTATTCTTCTTTTTCATCCATTTTTGCTTGTCCATTTTGATTCTCACTTTCATTTCCTTTTCCTCTCTTCTTTTCTTGTATCTCCCATTTTTCTTTTCTTTCTATTTTCTTTGTTTTTCTCTTTTTTTTTTTTTTTCCATGCCCCTTGTTGGGAAAAGGGGTATTCTTTTACTTATAAATCATCCTCACATCCCTCTATCATTCATCCACAAAACTTTCCCCTAGTATAGAGTTGATCCTTTCCAATATTAGAGTATGCCCCTAGTGTTAAGGGTAACCCTTTCAAATCACCATCTCTTAAGAACATGCCCTAGTGTAGGGGGTAATCTCTTGGCATGGGTATAAAGAAGGAATTCATCTAGGCTCAACGGGGTTAGCAAGTGGAAATAATCTCTCAATGTAAAAATGGTAGCAGAAAGTTGGCCTCTCATCCCTTCAACCTTGATTGCTTAGCCTTTCCAAACCCAGGTTAGCCTTTTCATCTCATTAAGTTCTCATCATCGTAGTGTCATCAATGTTAAACAACAAGTCATTCCTTTAATTGCTCTTCTTATCTTTGTCCCACTCATGTCTTGTGCTTCATGTAGTCTCTCATCACTCATCCTTCTTGTTCTTGTGTACTCTCTCACTTAATCGAAGTTTTTTTTTTTTTTTTTTTTTTTTTTTTTTAATTTTTATTTAATTTCTCTCTCTCTCACCCTCTTTCTCACTTTCATGCTTGCTCTTTATGATCGAATGAACTAAGAAAATCTCATCTTTTGATTCCTTATTTGGATTAACCAATGTTTTAGGTTTAAGGATTCATTCATTTCAAAACTAGCAAAAAGAGATCACTGATACACATTATATTTGAATGGCCATCTTTATTGAAAGTGAAACAACATTGATTTGAAAATTCAAAGGAACGTGACTCAACAACACAACATATGGAAAGACTCAAAAACAAAATAAGGGAAAGACTCGACAACACAACATTGAGAAGGACTCTAAAAGACTTGACAAATTGAAGACAAGACAATTGAAAAAGACTCAACAAAATTGAAATGGCTCATCCTCTAGCAAGGGTATTCTCATGGATCAAATCTCTTAAGCACATCCCTTCATTTGATCTTGCTCCATCTCTAGCATCTTGGCTTGGCAATCACTCCACCATCAATCAAAATTTGAATCTCATGCTTCAACCTAAAGCAATTATTTGTCTTGTGTCCTAGCTTTTGGTGAAAAGGACAATATTCATTCATGCTCCAAATGTTTGGGATTGGAATTGGAAGAAGAGTAGGTTCAAGCGGCTTGAGATAACCCTTCTTAGATAAGATTTCAAACAACGATATGTGAATGTCATCAAATTCCCTTCTCTTTTTGAGGGTGTCATTGACAATAACTTTCTTTCTTTCTTTTGGCTTGCCAAAAACATCCTTGGCTTGTGGGCCACGTATTTCTTCAAGCCTTTGTAGTCGAGTGCTTACATCCTTCATTAGCTCCTCCATGTGAACAAGTGTCTTGTTCATGATGTTGATACTTTCATTCATGCTCTTCATTGCTTCTTGGTATCTTCCTTAGTGAGTAGATATTGACAAGATTAGGGATGTACTTTGAGATTATCTTAAGTGTGCCTAAGAATGAATTTGATCAAATAAACATGTGCTCCCAATGTCTTAAAGTTTTGGACCCAATGTCTTAATCAACTTTTCTTGCTTGCATCAACTTGTGCACTATATGTATGCCTCATTCGTATTCTAAGTCTTGTATCATTTCATTATCTTGGACATAGAAATAGAATGAGCTACATCAATCTTTCAAATTCATGTTTCCCTATGCTTAAACCCGAATTACATCATTCACACTTCTCACTCTCTCATCTTTCCTCACTTGGATGCAAGCCCAACATTCTTTTTTTCATTTTCTTTTCATTTTTTTTCTTTGGGCTTTGAATCCAATTACAAGTCACTCATCTTGCCCTCTCATCCTCATTTGGGCTTAAGCATAGGTTGTTCATGAATTTTGCAAGGTTAGTCCACATTGTTCTCTATTTGACCTTATGAAAATGGTCTCATCAAACAATTTAAATACAAAGATCAATGCCACATTTATAATGCAAGCCCATCATGCTTTGGAAAATTTCTTTTCTTATGAAAAACTTGTTTGAACTTGTATTTAAAATGAGCCATGACATTTAGAAGTCCACATCTTTTATTTTCTTTTTGGATTTTTTTTTGGAGAGAAAGTGACAAAGTTTTATCTCAACACATCAAATTCTTTTATTTATCCCATTATAAAGCCCATCTTGAATGTTCACTCTCTCCCCTCATGAGTGCTTGCCCCTAGTTTCAAAAGTTTGATCCACTTTTATCTTTCATTCTCAAATGGGCCTTGCCCCTAGTTTGAAGAGTTTGGTCAATTGGTTCAAAAATATTTCCTCTTTTAATCCTTATTGGGCTCTTAGTGAGCCTACGCATGTCTTTGGGTTTTAGGGTTTCAAAACTCTCCCAAAGCATGGATGTAACACCCCAACTGTTACCCCACAAAAAAAGAAAAAGAAAAAGAAAAAGAGAAAGGTCAGATTTTTAGACCCACATGTGCCCCCACCTACCCCCTCATTCTCAACCACATAACCCCACAAATATCTCTCTCCCTCTTGACCGGCTACCCCTATTCTTTCGCACTCAAACACAAACAAAAACACATACATCCCTCTATCTCTCTCTCTATCAAATCTCTCCTCTCTTTGGTCACTTGGTTAGCTTTTACTAGATTTTTGGTCATAAACTCTTCTCCATGATTTGACTTCTCCTTACATACATCTAAGGTAAAATCTCCATGACCCACCTTCTAATATCTTTGGGTTTTTATCCTATAATGTTAGAATTGCTCTTTGATGTTGTGGGTTTTGTTTAGGGATTTTTTTGTTGTGTTTGTTGGGACATTTAAGAGTTGATTGGAGGTTTTTAATTTAATGGGGTGAAATGGATTTATTGTTTGGCAATCATGTGAGTTGGGTTTCTTGAGAAATCATTTGGGTTTTTGATTTATATGGGAGATTGGGGTTAATTTTAGAAAGAGGGTTTCCTTGCATTTTGAAGTGTCTTTGACATATGTGGTTGTGATTGTGGTGTTACCTATAAATTTCTGCAAGTAATGTGAGCATGTGTCTTTTGCCTACCAAGTGTTTGATAAATTGCCTATATGAGTTATGGGATTGAATTTCTTGACCTGTATTGTGATGATTGTTATATGAGGTTATGGGTTGTAATCCTAGTTGTTTATATGTGCTAACACGTGTAGCTTTAAGGTTTAATCAAGTCTCAAAGCTTTTGGCATAGTGTTAAAATTATAGTATTTTTGTTTTGGGACTTTAAAATCTGCCAGGGACATATTTGGAGTCAGATGCACTATGTGATTTTTAATAAATTATAGAAAATGATTTTGAGCCGAATTTTTGGTTGTACATACTAGACATATAAAGGCTTCTCCCTATTTAATTTTAAGCTTTTTGGATAACAATAAGTGGACCAAACGAATTTTATAAAAAGGGCTGACCTGTGGCAAATTATCCGAAAGTCTGATTAGAATGTTGAGACTTTAAGGAATTTACTACAAGCTTTTGTTGTGTGGTTTAGCTTGTAAGTTCATATGTGCTTTCTTTGACTAATTTTATCATGGTTTGGTAATGACATGCTTTGTAATAAGTTGGTAAATGCAGTAGTTAATTCTATTAGAGGTTGGGCTCTCTTGAGGTTTGTTAGTCCAAGAATTTTTTTGGGGTTGCATATTTTTGAAAACATTGGAGTTTTATGTTAAATCATTTGGTGATTGGAATATTCATGTAAAGTTTGGAGGCACATAATTTATAGTTTGTATTGTTTGTATATGTGTTATAGAGCTTTGACTTATATTGTGGAGAGATTAATATGTTTATTTATTTTATCATATGGAAAGAAAAAATAAATAAAAAATCCTCTATGGTTTGTTTGGACGGATTCTCTTTCTCATGCTTTAGTTTTAGGTTTGGGGCATGACAATGGATGGGTTCAACATCTTTTCAATAAAGCCTATAACATACTCATGATCTTAAGCTCTCTTGCTTTTGAAAAAGATTTTTGAATTTTAACCCAAAAGCTAGGGTATGTTATAACTTTATGGCCCGATGCCTTCCTCCAAAGTCTATGGTATACTCATAATCTTGGGCGCTCTTGATTTGAATTTTTTTTTAATGGGTCCAAAACTTAGGGTATATCATGGCTTTGTGGATCATCTTTCATCTTCTTTTTGAATTTCTCTTTTCAATTTTTTTTTTTCATTTTTTTTTTAATTTTTTCGAAAACTTTTCCATCTTTTTTTAAAAATTCATCTCTTGAAAAATAATTTACATAAGATTTTTTTTTTTTGAAAATTGTTTTCCTTGAAAATTTTCCTTTGCAAAACATTTCTTTTCTTGAATTCTTTTTTTCTTTTCGTAAAAGAATTTTTTGATAATTTTACTTCTTAAAAAAATTATTTACGAAAGATTATTTTTTGAAAACTTTTCTTCATTGCAAAAGACATTCTTCTTTTCTTGAATTTTTTTTTTGAAGTAGCTCTCTAGCCAGAACATATTGTGGCCCTCCTCTCAAAGCCTGTGAATCTCTCATCATTTTAGGCCTTGACATACTACAAGGAGGCCCAAGATTAGGAAAGTTCATATTGACTTTGTAGGATGTTGGATGCTATGTCCATAGCATATTTGTTAGCCTAGGCCTAAGGTTCTCTTTTTAAAGAGGGCTTTAGATTTGGGCTTATGATAGCAACTAGGTTATGGTCTTATGAACCTTTCAAGTTAAGATATACCTTTGGACTTTGGGATAAGCCTCTCATGCTTGTGTGAGAGCTTCTTTTCTTTTCATCCCAATATCTTACGGTATGCCATAACTTTTGGGCCGTCCTTCAATTCTTTACATCTTTTATATGTCCTTTAGAATTAGGTGAACACAAGAGATATGGTTGAACAAACAAGAGATATAAAGGGTACCCTCTTATTGATAGGATCTAGGATCTCTCTATGTGTGGGTAGGCTCCCTAGAGCTAAAGGGATAGATTAGTATGTCACTCACAACTAAGTGGGCCATGATTCCAATTGAGGGCCTAAATGGACCTTTATGGATTGGTGGTAAATCGTTAATGTACTCAAAACACATTATAGGCAATGGAACAGATTGTGAGTTGGTGGGATGAACTTCGAAAGACTTTGGCCTAAATGGAGTGTACTCATCTTCCTACTTATCACCAACCATGGAAAAGGGACAAAAGAACCAAGTGAAAGTGTGTGCAAAACAATATTAGAAAAGTCTTTGTTAAGATTAGGAGATGGAACACATTGGAGTCAAACTCTCTATCCCCAGTGGAGTCGCCACTATGAGTGCAACGCGTGGTTGGCCTTGGGGAGTACGCCTCGGCTGAGTTGACTGAGGTGGAGAAAAGGAGTCGCCACCTAGTTTTATGGTCTAGGAACCATGTATATAGCGCCCTTGTGGAAGGACTAACCTTTACCAGAGCACGTGTCTGGAGTTTAGGTATGGGGATAGGAAGGTGTTAGGCACCCAACCCCACCTGACCCGTAGGTCGACCTCCACTCATTGCGTTCCAAATCCTAATCCCATCAAAGGGTCCTCGAATATGTTATTCTAAACTCACACACACTAACATGCATGTAACATCCAAACATGACATATGTCCCACACTCATCTATAGCATGAAACCCTACCATTCATCTAGCACATATATATCCAAAGGCTACACGTATATCACAATGCATTAATCATCAAGTATATTCATCATGTTCATCAACCAAGAAAGTTCACCATGTTCATCAACCAAATCAAGTGCATGTTCATGTGATTATGCATGACTTACCTCACTTACCTTGCTGCACCATAACACCTTAGCATCTATGCATCAATACATGTTCAAGTTCTAATGAATGTTCATGTGATTCAACCAAGATATAAACCCTAATTATCAAATCAGAAAATAAAGCATGTGAAACATGTTATTCTACTAACCCTAATGCTAAACATGTAAAAACGAGACTCAACAAGACCTAAACATAAGATTAAAAAAAACAATAAAAAAAAAAAATCAAGAACCCTAAATCTGTATTTCTGGGCACGAGGATGCATACACATACTCATGTATGCGAATGCATGTTTCTAGTATGCGTATGTATACAAAAGTATGCGCACGCATACACACCTAGAAATACAGTTTTAAAGCAGACAACAAAATAAAAATCAAACAAAAACTAGCATGTTTCTAATACAAAACTAAACAACCTAAACTAACAACAAAGATATCAAAGATAAACAAAACAAAATCTATTCCTAAACATGCATTGGATCTAACAACAAACAAGAACAGCACTTAACACATCAAAACCTGTTCATTAATATATCCAATCATTCAATTCTATAATCAAGACATGATAAGACATGACCAAACAAAATTAAACATGTAAATCAAATTAAAAACAACAAGAAAACAAGTCATAAAAACCCTAAATTAAGGAAGAGTTATGGGGAGATACTCACCTTGCTTATGGAACACAACTTGGTTGCTAGTTTAACCGGCCCCTCAGTGCCTACACAACAAGATTGAATGATAACCAAGAGAATCAAAGTATTCAATAGTTCATAGGTAATCACAACTCAAAACAAAAAGATGTTCTTGAAAAGATTGTTTGAAAAAGGTTTTGGAAGAGATTAGATAATAGTTTATGCCCTAATGAGTAATAGAGAGAGAGGTTTTGAAAAGCCAAAAGCGTGCTCAATGATGTGTGTGCAAAAAGTTCAAAGTTAAAGAGAGTTTTGGAAGATTTAGGTGAAAAATAAACTCTCTCTTGCTAGGGTTTGAGTTTGGAGGTATAAGGTTGTATTTATATGTTTAAACTAGGGTTTTTAGGCTCATTTAGAGGTTTGGACGTTCTAAAGGATCTAGGGGCCGGGGCCCATCAAAGAGGGAGGATTTGGGCCCTAAAAAGTGAAGTTTTGGGCTTCTAGAAACTGGCCTACATCCATAGGTTTCTGCATGTGTACGCATGCGTCCCCAGAAATGCTAATTTTGACAACTCTGATGGCCCGAATTCAAATGGTTATAACTCACTCAATTTAATTCCAAATTAGGCAAATTTTGTTTCAAATTGAAGCCAATTATGTCTTCTTTCCAATGAAACAAACCTCACTCAAAAATTCTCTGTGGATCAAAAGTTATGGTCACAATAATGAACAAAGGTCATTTTTCAATATCGTTTTCAAAGCGATTTGAGCACTTTTGAGTTGTGATTACTTCCAAACTATCAAAATAACTTCAATTACCTTTTGTAGACATGTTAAGCTCATCATTGGGACCAGGGACTAAAGCTTATTAATCGGGTACAAAATGAGGTGTCTACAGCAACCATGCCCTGCCTGATCACAGAGGAAAGTTTGCCTCGACCTACGAGGGCTCATATGTGGTGAAGAAGGGCTTCTCCAGAGGAGCCTTGATTCTAGCTGACATGGATGGGCACGATTTCAATATGCCCACCAATTTTGATGCTGTCACACAGTACTTTGCATGAGGGAGCCTTCAAATGCAACCCCGTGTCCACATTCCTTTGTAAATAATAAACAATAAACAAAAAAATATAAAAAATACAAAAATATGAATGGGTAGATTGAAAATCCGAAAGGGCGGTCTATACAAAAGGAGAGCAAAATAAAGAGCGTGAGAGAGCTTGCTAGATTGAAAACCCAAAATGGCAGTCTAGGCAAAAATTAAGGCAATCAAAATTTGTAAGGTCAATTTGAACTCGTGATGACCTAATCCTTCTAGAGCAGGTACGTAGGTAGCCAACCTTGGACTGATCACATTTTAAAAGAAAAATCAGTTAGTTGAATCTGCTTTGGTTTGTTATCAAGATCACGGAAAGAAGGATGGACTCTTTGTCCATGATGAAGATGTAAGGGTGCCTTAGGATCCCCGAAGGGGTTACTCTACGTTTGCAACACGCATGGCCCTCTGTGGTTTGTTCAATGATTTTAAGGCAAATGCTAATGGAAGGTGTACACAATGGGAATGGAAAAGATCCATCTAGAACAGGACGTATCCTTTGGAACCTAAGATATTGATCCACAAAGACTTACATTTACCATTTTTATTTTTATGATCTTGCATTTTCAAAGCATTTGCGCATATATTCATTAAACATGCCTATTTTATGCCTTTTCTAATCCTTTCATGCATCTATCATTCTGTTTCCAAAAAACACAAATCTCATAAACATAAATATCTTATGATGATCAATATATACATAAACATCTTTGTTTCCACATTCTTTCCTTTTTTAAGCATGCCTTACAAACTAGGCTATGTTTTAAAAACTCAAAAGTGGAAGGCCTCACGTAATTGCCTGGTAATTTACGAAGGACCTTTCCATACATGATGGAAAACTAACTGCATAGCTCATATGTAGAAATGAAAAGAAACAGAAAAGACTCCAGCAAGTCAAATATGGCCCAAATAGTCTGACATTGCCCTGCATAGCACCCCAATGCCAGTAAGGAGAATTGAATCATCTAGGGAATGGGTAAGAAGCAACCTTGCAGCATCAAACCCAAGATCTCTGGCAACTTCGCTAAGTCTGCCATATGAATGTCGAAGCCGAACCAGCTCCTTCTCTAGAATAGGGCTCGAGGTGAAGCTCTGTTTCTCTGTATCAAGTAGGGCCTATAAGGTGACAACTCAGCAGTAGCAACTCTCAATGCCTCCTCTTTCTCGGCTACCTCAGTGTGGGGATGACGAAATGCCATCAATGGCTCATTAGGCTCATCAGCTAACCCATACTCAAGACTCAAAGTAGAATGAATATAGGATGTAACCTAAACTAGCCTCAATGCTAAATCATCAGCCCTGTTGCTTACCTCAGCATGACTAGCCTCCACTATGGCTCTATCCTCTTCCTTTGTCTGGCCTAAGACAGTGAATCTTTAAGTAAGATCTGCTAGCTCACTCTCCAAGCTCGTAACTCGAGATCTCAGCTGAGTGCACTCAACGTCTGTGGTTGAAGGAAGAGAAACCCTCTATGCAAGATTTGCCTGAAGTGTGGAAAGCTTGGCCTCGTATGTCCTACTCATCTCATCAAAGTCCATGATGACATCAAAGGCCTCCTTGCAACAATCCCTATCTCTGATGGCCTCTGTCAGGTCCCTAAGGGTGCTTTTAGCCCCAACCTCGAACTCCAGAGCGCAATCCCTCAATATATCAGCAGGAAGTCAGGGATCATGTGGATCAGGTACCGACAGATCAATGATGAAGCATGGATCCCTACTAGCTCTCCATTCCTTGAACTCGGCAGTGGACCACTCATAATCATCCCCGGGACAAGTAGGATAGTCAACAGCCGACCTGCGCTCCTCCTAGAAGCCAAAAGTGCGCTCTATCATAGCCATATCTATATCCTGGAGTCCATACTCACAAGTGATGATAGAAAGATCTCTAAGTCGAGGGACATGCTAAGTACCCCAGAATTGCCTCATGGCCATGCTTGGATAGTACCCTGTGCAACCCCAGATGCCTACCAAAGGGATGCCAAGTAAACTGACACAGTGGGTCTAACCTTGCCACCTAGTAACTCCTCACTTGACTCTCCACACCTAGTTAGTTGGACCCAAGCCAAATAGATACCTCAACCAAGTAATGGTATCCTCAGTAAAAGGAAGATCAAGGGTTATAGTGATCTTAACTCAATTTCTCCTCAAGAGCCCCATGGGTTGTGCCTTAGATATCAAACTCAAATGACTACATAACCATGACTGCAACAGATGCACACAACAGCCAAGCCTACCACTACCTGTCTCATGACACAAAGAAAGGGATAAAATAGTCTCAGAGAGAAGAGAAGGTATAAAGGAAGTGCTATGAGGCAAAGTACTCGCCAGAAGTAGGAATGCAAAGTTGATGGAACCTAACTAAGAAGGGAATAGCACTGAATCGAAGAAGGCCACCATGAAGGCCTAATGCTTATAAGAAGTCCAATGCTCTTCTAAGTCCACGAAATCCTCTCGGTAAGCAGCAGGGCACTCAATTGGGCCAAATAGGAAGAATAGAAAATCAAAGGGCATACTACCTCCTAGCCCGCTCCCATAATGATTTAGCACGTCCACCACAGACCTTGTCAGGCCTAACAGCTTTGCCAATCGCTTGCGAAAGTTAGATCGAACTGGTGGTCGATAAACTCGACTCATAGGGGTAGGAAAAGAAAGAAATGGGGGAACAAGTCCACATCCCCTATGGTAATGCACCTCAAATAGGGATCAACCACTACAGACCTTGTCAGGCACAACAGCTTTGCCAATCGCTTGTGAATGTTAGATCGAACTGGTGGTTAATAAACTCGACTCATAGGGGTATGAAAAGAAAGAAATGGGGGACCAAGTCCACATCCCCTATGGTAATGCACCTCAAAGTGGGATCCTAACAAGTAACAATGGCCTTTAGCAAGTGCCAATCTAGAGAAGTGCAAAATAGTAAAGTGGCATCTCCAAGGAACCGCTTGATGTAAACCCAATCCTTGGAAGAGAACGAGGCCACCACCTCTTGAGCTCCCTCTCATGAAAAGTCTCCCTCTTAAACTCCACAACAATGTCATAAGACTTGAGCCCAAGAGCATCCATGCTCAGATCTGAAAGAATGCAGTGTTCCAATGCCGATCCGCACAAGAAAGTGTAAGAAAATGGTGTTTCTAAGAGCTTTCAGTGCAAAAAATGGGTAGGAGAAGACCCATAAAATTGCAGATCAAAATATGGAGAGTCTGGGGGCGCCAGACCTTTATGTACAAATTTTGAGGCCGATGCACATACTGTGGCCGCCGACCCCAAGCGGCGCACAAACAGTGGCCGTCAGGCCTTGAGCCACGTGCCAGGGCTTTTTAGCCCCCACCCCCACCACAAACCCACATGCTTTTGACCTTTGGATCTAGAAGATGAAAGGTTTTGGATAGCTTTAGAGCAAAGATTCCTTCGGTTTTCATACTAACAGTGGTACACGAGTGGTTCAGCAGTAATTCGGTCCGATTGAAGATTTTTTGCGTGAACTAAGACTGCACAAAACCTAGACTGGGGCAGTTTATTTTTGCGTGTCTCATCCGTCATCTCGGAATATCTTGAACCTCATTTTCGAAACTCAGTTCACCTAGTTCAGGAGTCGATTCAACCCCCGTCGCCAGGACATATAACAAGATAGTGCCAAGGCCATTCCCAATCGTTAATAACGATCCATCTAGCATGGTATGAAGGTTGCAGAGGTTAATTCCTGCATATAATTCCTCTAAGGAGCCTTTTTCAAAGCACCGATCGATTCAGCAAATATCCGAGTCAATCAATGCATTTTGCCACATGGCAAGTTTGAAAAAATCCTACTTAGGGATATCCATGTTCATAATCAAGGCTATCAAGGAGCTTATCATCGTATAGTCGTCCAGCTCGAGTCTAATCCATTTTAAGTTGGTTCATCGATTAAGAACCACGCAAAATCTTAGACTACAACAATTTATTTTGCACAGTTCAGTCCATTTTCAGCTAATCAATATGCTCAAGAACGGGTCCATCTCAGCAGAAACTTCTCCTCTCATGTCAGAAACTACATAAAGCCTATATTGGGGCAATTTTATTTTATGCGGTCTCTTCCTTTTCCATCTCCCTCAGCAGATTGGTCACTATCAGATTTTATCGGTAAATTCGTGAGAATATGGTGCGATGTAAGTGAATATAAACCGGTGCACGATGACTGTTTATCAAGGAAATACGACAATGCGTGGGTAAAAACAGTGGTACCACAGGCTCATAAATGCTAAAGTGCTACTATCATTGTTGATATCGTATTTTGTCCATCCTCGATTTGCATGCCAAACCCTGAAAAACCCAAAAAATATCATCTCTCTATGGGGTCGTGAGAACATCCAGAATGACGTGGCGTAATCCGTTTGGACACTGGAGCACCTAAAGTGTCTTTTCCAGCTAAAATGACCAAAAGGCCCATGGTCAACCTAGGGTTGACCGAAGGTCAAACAAGGTCAAAATCTACACAAAATAACAACTTTCATAGTTTTTCATGAAACTCGAGCTTTTCGGAGATTTTTAGCCACTTTGATCAAGTTTGACCCAAAGTTGACTTCAGGTGGGCCCAAAAATCGTAATTTTGACCCGACTGTTGGAACAGGTTGAAACCTATGTCATTGTGAATATTACCAAATTCTAATTCCAACGACTATTCATGGGTTGAAATCGAAGTTAGAACGGCTGAGATATCACAAAAACCAAGATGTCGTATTGATCGTTGCACCACAAACTTCCGAGAGCCATAACTTTTGATCCGATCGTTGGATTTTTTAGTTCCATACCTTTTTAGAAACTAAAAATAATCTATCCAAGGGTGTCAAGATCAGCCTAATCGGAGGTGATTTGAGGCCGGTGGCCCTTGAACAACTGCCGACGGCCCTATAATGGTCGTTGCCTTGAAAAACGCATCTGGGGTTATAAATAGCCCCAGGCACCCATCAGACCGGGGGAACACACATTTTTCTGAAATTTTCTCTCTATCCAATTCCTCTCTATGTTTTTTCTCTCTTCCAAACACCAAAAAAATGCCTAAAAACACTCCAAAAACACATCAAAGTCTCTTGATTCTTCCATTTTCACCAAGAACACAAGGTATTGCTTTTGCACCCAATCTTCTTTTCCTTGGTTCTACGCTTGGGATTTGGGGTTTAGGGGTGTGGATGTAGCTTTTTTAGCTTTCATCCACACCCCTAACCTTCTAGATCTCTTTTCTAGCATTTATCTTTCTTTTTACTAGAATAATATGTTTTATTGCTTTGTTTGACATGTTTCTTGTTTTATCTTGTTTCTAGCATGTTTTTAGCTTAGATCCAAGTTCTTTCATGCTTGTTCACATGTTTATTTGTCCCAATCTACATGCATTAGGGTTTTTATGCCATGTTTTATGCTTAGATCTACATCCATTCATGCTTATATGTTTAGATCTACATGCTTATGCCATGTTTCCTTTGTTTCGTTCCTCTCTTTGCTTTATGTTGATGTTAGGGTTATGTGCTCACATGGTTGATATCATGTCTATGGTTATACTTTGCTTGGATCTATGTGTTTGTATGCTTTTTGCCACATTTTATGCTTAGATCCACATCCGTACATGCTTATATGCTTGGATTCATGTTCTTCCATGTCTATGCGCTAGCTTTCACATGCCCACACACGTGTTGCCATGCCTATACGTAGATCTATGTTTATGTGCTTAGATATATGTTTTCACATGCTTGTGTGCTCAGATCTATGCTCTGCTTGCTTTATGCCATCTTCCATGTGCTTGTGCGCTCCATGCCATGTTTGTGTGCTTAGACCTAGGCTATGTTTGTCTTGCCATGTGCTATTGTAGCCCTTTTGTCACTTTACCTTTCTTTGTTGTGTTTTGGCCTAATGGTTTGGAACCGATCTAGACCCCATGGTCTTTGTCATCATCCATACACCTTGGCCCATATCAAAGGGTTTGGATC
This sequence comes from Quercus tomentella, assembly GCA_028535165.1. Taxonomy (NCBI): domain Eukaryota; kingdom Viridiplantae; phylum Streptophyta; class Magnoliopsida; order Fagales; family Fagaceae; genus Quercus; species Quercus tomentella. The sequence goes on from JAPQVY010000156.1 coordinate 49,511,408, forward strand.
ACCCCTATTTGCATGTCTATGCTTGCTTACTTCTATGCTTTATGCTCGTGTTAGCCTCTCTTGTCTTAGGCTTTGCCACGCTTGACACCCATAGCGGGTTTGTGGTTGAGTGGTTATGTCCGACGCCCATGAGGCCTTGTTTGGATGTGACCATTTGGGATGCATCGCCATGATGCCGGTTGCTTTGTGTGCACCCTTCCCTTTTTCGCTCCGCGTGATGATATGCTTGCCATGCTTGTTTACACCACCCGTTGGCTTTCTACGCATCTTTACACGCTTGTTTACATGTCCATGTATGAGTCTTGCTTGTTAGTGTGTCGTCCATGCTTTAACACAATGAAGCTATGGACATCCGATCCAAACCTACATTTATCCCTTGCAGACACCACCCTTGTTTATTTGCTATCTTGCTTTGTTTCCCTTTTTGATCGCATCTTGGTTTCTATGTTTTCCATGTCTATCTTGTTTATTTGCTTTATGCCTCTTCATTATACTCTTTGCATCTTTTCCTTCCATGGCTAGTCTACTGGTTTCTTGTTTGCCTTTGCATGTACGCACATGAAGCGAGGACGCATGGAGCTAGGCATGGTCTTCCGGGCACAAGCAAAAGGGGCGAGGATGTGAGCACTTAGATATGAGCCAAGTGGCTACAGTCAGTAGGTTTAGGAGTTTAGCTTTTCCCTTTGGTTATGTACTCTTTTGAACCCCCTCCTTCCTCCTCCCTTTCTCCCTTAGATGGTTTGTATTAGGTATATCATGCCTTGTACCATTCGTCCTCATCTCTAGAGTATGGCGACCCCTATTTATTTTCCTGCACTTATATTTTGGGCCATGCTCTAGGGATGTAGGCATTTACTTTCCTGCTCTGTGTGCTTGCATTGTACATGATGTATGTATATATACCTGTTCCCCCCTTCTGGTGTGATCGTCACAGTCCATGTCACCTAAGGCAAAGCGATGTCTAATTTTCACTACGAAAGTAAGGTGATCGACACACCCTTTTAAAAGCCAAACCTCAAAGCCCCCCCCCCCCCCCCCCCCCCAATGCATGCAAAGCCCCGAAAGCCAATGCCAAAACCATGTTTTTACTTCCAATCTCCAAAAATTAAGGTTTTATCAAAACAAAGGACTGTCGACAGGCGTTGTGGGGTGCCTAACATCTTCCCCACATGTAACCAAACTTCCGAACCTAAGAATTAAGATTTTTTTTCCATCCATATTAGATTAGGGAAAATGACATTTTTCTTAGCCTAGGATTAGTAATAAAATCAACTAGAAATAGGTGACCATTCACACGTTAGAAAAACCCAATGATTGGTGGCGACTCCACTCACCTTTGGTAATCCCTTAAAATTTGGCCCAGATTCCTGCCATAACGCCAAAGGTAGACCTACCTTCCTTCCCTGAGAGAGAGAACACCCAAAGCTCTGCGTGAAACACACACGCATACACATCGAGGGGGGCCTCCAATAAGGCCTTGCGCATGTGGGAGCTGTCGCCACAACGGGTGGTCGAACGAAGGCGCGGCGGCGGCGGCGGTTTTTTCGCTTAGCCAGTCGAGGTTGGGTGTCGACAATCATCATACACCTAAGGCCTACCAAGAGGCAATGTTCATACATACATCAAGAGCCTTCCAAGTGGCGATGTTAAGAAACATACATCTAAGGCCTACCAAAAGGGAATGTTTTTACATACATCAAGGGCCTACCAAGAGGCGATATCAAAAAGCATACATCCAGGCTCACTATGGGGCAATATGATACATACATGTCTGAAGCCTACCAAGAGGCAATATAAAAGTACAGTTCAGGCCAACCAAGAGGCAATAAAATACATTCATATATAGCCCACCAAGGGGCAGTGTCTACAAAGTACAGGGAAAAATAAAAACACATGCCTATGCAGGGGCTACATCAATATAATACAACAACAATAGCTTGCTTAAAAAGAGTCATCATCTTTGACAAAATCGCTCGCAAAGTGCTCGGTGCTATCGCCATCGGCACCATCACCCGTAGCTAGACCTGCAGAAGGACTGGCTCGCCCAACTAGAGAACCTGGGGCCGAACCTGGAGCTTGAAATGGCAGCTGATTTGGTGCAGGGCCTCATGCCCAATCATCTAAAGGGGAAAATCCCCAACTACTAGTAGGTCCTAGAGGAACAGGCATATACTCTGGCTCATGTTGCCAAATAGGTGGATCTCTGCTTGGAATATGAGGTGTCGGAGACACATGCATCCTCTATCCCCCGATATTATCGATTAGGACATCGATATATCTATAGAGCATCCCTGTCTCGGCAATGTGCTAGCTCTTCTCTCTCCATGGCAGCAGCCTGGCTCTCCTGCTCTTTTTGCCATCGCTCCCTCTCCTAAGCTAGCACCTTGGTAATCTCCTCTTGTGGATACCCCTCTCTAGTGGCGGCTGCGCTTTCAAGCTCCCTCACCCTAGCTTGTAGGGTCTCCACATGTAATCTCAAGTGGGCCTTTGAAGTACCCTGGGCACGTGCGACACCCCCAAGTACTCTTCCCCCGCTCACAGGACAATCATTGATGATAGGTCCAATTGAGGACTCTAAAAACCAAGTGAAAAAATTTTATCCATTGTAATAAAGCCCTCAAAGGAACCTGTCTCATAGGCAGGGTTGTCCAAGATCATAGTCGGGCAAGAAAGCTCAGTAGGTGAGTCCCTAGGCACTCTAAAGATTGGCATGATCTGATGGAAGGTCCTCATAGTTGAAAAAAAACTCACAGCTCAATATAGCCCGGAACTAGCGCTGCACGCGTGACTCAGCCATAGCAAGGTTGACCTCACGTCTAGCCAACAACCGTCCATCATATGGGTTGTTGCATATCTCACCCTAGGTAACGCAATCCAAGACAGCACTAATGGTGATCGGCTGTGTCAAAACCACTCTAGTGATCATGCAGAGAGACCAAGCGTAAGCCTTAGGATATATCGTCGCGGAAAGGTCGGTATACTGTGGACGCAAGGCCGGGATGTACTAATATGCCCACCATGTCAGAATTTGCTAGCAACCCTCGAGGCTACTGAAGCTCTGGTATGAGGTCTGCCTCATGAAAGTGATTAAGAATCCACAAGAAAGGGACCCCTAGTTATAAGCCTCTATAAGAGGGATCACCCTTATGGCCGCCAACAGCCGGCAAGTCAACATCGACCGGTTGTTGCCAAATAGGCAACTATTGATGAAATAGAAGAAGAACTGCCTCAGAGCAATTTCATCCGGCTCCATCGTCCAAGGTATGTTTAGCTCCAACCACCACATGCAAATTTAAGGCTCAATAGTAGGCCCAAAATACCCTCTAGTCGTTTTGGTAAGGGGGCAAGGAATGCCCAAAAGCTTTCTCACCTCCGCGAAACTCATAAACTCAATTAGAACCAGATTCCCATTAAATCTAAGGCCCAAGATGGCCATCTGTTAACACTGTATTCGTTCGCCCTTGATTTGCGTGCTGAACCTCGGAAAATCCAAAAATATCATTTTCTCTCTACGGGGCCATGAGAACATCTAGAATGACGTGGCACAACCCGTTCAAGCATCGGAGCACCCGAAGTGCCTTTTACCGCTAAAATGACCAAAACGCCCCTGGTCGGCCCTAGGTTTGATCGAAGGTCAAACGAGGTACAAACTTTTATAAAACAACATTTTTCATAGTTTTACTTCAAACTCGAGCTTCTCAGAGATTTTTAGCCACTTTGACCAAGTTTGACTTGAAGTTGACACTAAGTGGGCCAAAACCCTAATTTTGATCCAGCCGTCAGAACGGGTTGAAACCAATGTCATTGCGAAGATTATCAAACTCTCATTCCAACGACTATTCATGGGTTGAAATCGTAGTTAGAACGGCCGAGATATCACGAAAATCGGGATACGCGCCGATCTATGCACTACAAACTTTTGAAAGCCATAACTTTCGATCCAACCGTTGGATTTTAAAAATCCATACCTTTTCAGAAATAGGAAATCAAGATCTTTCCAGGGGTGTTAGTTTCCATTCATTTGGCCCTTTCGAGGCCGGCGGCCCTTAAGGGCCACCGCCTCGAAAAATGCGCCTTGGGCTATAAATAGCCCCACAGATAGGGAGGACACTTTTTTTTTTCCTGAAATTTTCCTTCTACCCAACCTCTCTACATGTTTTTTCCTCTCTTCCAAACAGCAAAAAACACCCATAAACACTCCAAAAACACATTAAAGTCTCTTAGTGCTTTCCTCTTCACCAAGAGCACAAGGTATTGCTTTTTACCCAATCTCCCTTTCTTTGGTTTTACACTTTGGATTTGAGGTTCAGGGGTGTGTGTAGACACTCAATTTTGCACCCATGATTTAATCAAGGAGAATGACTTGAATGACCATCCATATACCCCAAAAATCATGATTGCATTACATGCATCCATTTGTTTTTGCATTACATGGATCAATTTGTTTTGCATTACATGAATCAATTCATTCATTGCATACCATAAAAATGATCTTGAGATTCTAATGGTCGCAATGGTGTTTCTGGTTTTCAAATCGGACCATCAGATCGAAAGATATCACATGATCAAGTTTGCACGATCAACATGCATTGTGTCTAGGTAGGGTCGACCACACATGATTAATTTAAATTAATTTTGATTGGTTAAGCAATTAAAATTAATAAAATAATTTTGTGATTGGTTGATAATTAGTGTTTAAAATAGGGATGCATGCATAGGAATAAAAGGGACGATTGGATAACAATAAAATTGTGGATAATCTGAACTTTATCAAGATTTATTTTAGGATATTTATCTACAAGATCATTGTTCTTAAAAAGCCTAAATTATCCAGAAAAGAGATAAAAAAATCATAGACAGAGGATTAAAACACGTCTAGGTGCAAAGATCGGTCAAAAAACCCTAGAAGGAGAGTCCGATACGCACCTGAACACGGAAAAGTGTTCAGTGTCCAAGAGCCCATTCGGCACTTTTGGAGTGCCGAATGGCACTTTAAAAGGGCCAAATTGGCCTCTTTTGGGCTTTGGCCCAACATCCTTCGGGTGACGATAAGGCACACCCTTTTCGATCTTTTCGCAAAAGGATGAGTTCCGATTCGCGTTCTACACTTCGGGGCTATTTTTTTAGAGTTTTCAAACCCTTATAAATAGAGGCTGGGTCTCATAATTCAGCACATTTTTTCTATGCTCTGAGATTCTCACTGGAATGAAGATTCCCCCTCTTCATTTTCAGCCCCTGTAGATCGGAAAACCTCACCAACAGTTTCACAAATACATTCGTCCACATCTGTATTCATGTATCGAATAGGGATGTCATGAACCTGAACCCAAAACATCACCATCTCGAACTTAAGATCCCCCAACGGAACATCCTTCTCATATTTCTGTAACACCACCACACGTTTATCAAAGCTCCATGGCTCTCTTTGCAATATTCTATTAACGTCATGCACATCATCGAAGACAGAGAGCTTTGTGGTCATCAAAGCTTCGAATCTTAAAACCATTGCTGCACTGCCACAGCTGTTTGAAGGTTTCTACCAACTGCATCCATATTTAACGCACGAGTCGTAAAAATTTTTGCTGCAATTATAAATTCGTTTGATTTCAGAGTTTTTGGGAGAACAAAACCCGTGTCTTCCCTATCTGAAAGAGAAAGTTTACCCCAAGATCTTGATAAATCTTCCATAACAAAATTTCTAACGGTTCACAAATACCACAAGAAACCTGTTTCCTAATACCCAAAAAAATATACCACAAGCTCTATAAGCACACTTGGTACTTAAGAGGACAAATCACCTCTAAGGTAGAGAGAACCAACTTTCTTAGCGATGGAGAAAAAAAGGACATGAACTATTAGGACCTGAAATAAAATACAATTGGGGAAAAATTATAACGGACTCTAAAATTAAATAAGACAAACACAAAATAAATTCTTCTTAGCTCTTTCAATTTAGCCTGCTAATGTCAACATTTAGCCAACCAATTTATACAGTTTATTTTCTGCTTCTCAAAGACAATCATATTTTGATTAATAAGTTAGCAGAACCAATAACGGAATGCATAATATGGTCCCCAAACCAAATTGACCTACAACAAAGTATATTCAAATTTCAAACAAAGTGAAAAATAAAAGGAGATACTGTATTAAGATTAAATTGAATGAATATTATGAAGCATATATAGCTAGTGGTACTTTTCCATAATTGATTGCAATGAAATATCACCCAGCCCCAAGAAACCAAGCAGGGTTGATAAGAATAATAAAACTATAGACAATTTCGTTAAAAACTTACCGCATGCCAAGAAAACGATTAAAAGAGGTAACTTTTATGATCAAATTCACAGCATTGGCATCATCAAGATGAATATACGTACTGTCCTAATAAAAGAAGCAAATTAATGTGTCCTAAAATTAAGCACAGGAATATTAAATCACAAAATTGGGCTCCAAAGAATCAAACTAGAGCATCCTACCATGAATATGTAATAAGTAAAACTTCTGTGGGCAAAAAATACTGAGCCTTATTTGCTCAGTTCCACGCCGACTTACCAATAAGTTGAATGTCTTCGAAAATAATGCTTATATCTCAACACAGGTACATGGAAAAGCTTTAATCCCACCAGAGCTTCTTGTGTTTCCGTGTCCACAAGTGCCTCCGAGAGCTTACTGAATTCAGGGAGTTTCAGGTAAGTAGTAGTAGTAGTCACATCTTTGTTGGCATCAGATGAAGAACCATTAGCATTGTCCTTTGCATCATTCAGGGCCTCAGATAGCTTACTGAAGTCGAAAGTTGAAGCATTCCCATCTTGGTAATTGTCAATAACAGATGATGAAGAAGAAGCATTAACATTCACATCATCACCAGTACTAGTACTCCTACCCTCGTTCTTTTCCTGTTCAACATACAGGTCTAATAACTTGCGCAAGTCATGACAGCCAGGACTTCTTTTCAGCTTACAATTGCTGCCAAGGGAGGACATGATAGTATTGGAAACTTTCATTGAATTCGGCTTTATTGTTTCAGGTCAATGATCTCTCAAGGCGCTCCTGCCTACATGATCTATATGAACCAGATAATTTTTACCAAAAAATTATTACATTAAGTGTAACTTGATGTTGACATTATTACTATTTAATTAAATTAGTATTGAATTCAAGTTATAAGTGACGTGGCTTTAAACAATATTACAGTACTTGATGTAAAACAGATTATATAATATATAATTGGAGCATGATATATATTTCATAATGATGGTAACCTATCAACAATTCAAAACAGTAATTATAAATTGGACTTGATAAACAAAGAAAGCAGTATATACCAATCAAAAGAATGGAATTTTCCTTCTTGCTTTAAAAAGATGAATTTTAAGGATTTGTGCTATTATGATATAAAAAGAAACCCAGCCCTTACGTGATTACTTTCAAATTTTTAATAGGAGAAATCACTAAAATTACTGATGAAAAGGAAAATACAAACGAAAACCATCCTAGACTTCAAAGGTTTTTCCATCCATCTATTAGTGGCAATCATACAGTACTGAGAATAGAGAGTAAACATGGTTATATACTATGATTAGAGAGTAGAGAGTAAACATGGCAATCTAACGTTTTTCCATCAATTTATATTTGTGTCAATCAAACAGTAAGAAAAAAGAGAAAACCAAAAATCAACAGACAGAATTAGAGAAATAAGACATACCCAAGATTTCTCTGAAAAACTTGAAGCAGGAGGCCTTGGCTACTGTTGCAGAAGGTACGTTCGTACAAACAGCACAATGAAGAAAACTATATGTAATAATGTGTGTGTGTATATATATATATACATTGGCCATGGCGGTGTGCCTTTCCTTTCCCACGCCGGATTGTAATTTCTAATTACTTTTTTAGAAAATTAAAGTTGTGCATGAATAAATTTATTAAACAAAGAAATATTTCCTTTTCTACTATTTTCTTCTTCTTTAATTTTTTTTTCTTTTTCTAGTAATACTATTTCTTTAAAAAGAAAATTCTAGTAGTTACTTGGCCTGAGGGCCAAGTAATCTAAGTCTCTAATTAACCTCGGAATTGTTCAAGACCCTTACCTTTCACCATCGTCGGTCCTTCTTGGCCACAAGTGGCGGGCAAACTCCTTTCTCGAAACTGAGTAGAAATCTTCTAGCTTTGAGATTTTTGTACATGGGAATTTTGAACACCCTTTACAAATAACAATAAATATCAAAAAATTTAGTTAGTTGTCACGTTTCAAAACAATTCTGAAAACTAGCATCTCGAGTGTCTAAAACTCGAGTTTCAAGATAAAACTCGAGTTTTTAAGTCTCGATTTGAAAGCGGATGGGTTTGATGTGGAAAAAAATCCACGTGGAAATCGAGTTTTAAAGACTCGATTTCCATAAATTGCAAAAAAACGCCGCTATAGGGCTTTAAAATGTCACTATAGGGCTTAAAAACGTCATTATAGGGCTCCCTGAATCTGGTATGGGGTGATCACACTTATAAAAAAAAATTTTACAGGAAAACGCCGCTATAGGGCTTTAAAACGTCACTATAAGGCTTAAAAACGCCATTATAGGGCTCCCTGAACTTGGTATGGGGTGATCACACTTATAAAAAATTTTTGCAGGAAAACGCCGCTGTAGGGCTTTAAAACGTCACTATAGGACTTAAAAACGCCACTATAGGGCTCCCTGTATGGGGAAATTTTTTTTGCATGGAACTCGAGTCTTAAAGACTCGAGATCTATGTGGCATTTTCAGTCCAAGTCATCCAGCCAAACACTCGCAAAGCGAGTCTTCAAGACTCGGGTTTTAATATGGATCTCGAGTTTCTAAAACTCGAGATGCTATTTTTCTTAAAACTTTAAAACGTTGCCTAACTTACTACATAGTTGCCCCTCACACTGCTAGTCTGTCCATTCCCCCTGGGAATTTTAGTAGTCTACCAATTGCCATGCAGTACTCACCTATATCCTGTCAATCCTGCTATAGACACAGAAAAAACACTGAATAATTCACATCTAATTTACATGGTATATGAAAAATGCTCATCTACTATCACATTTAGCCTACCAATTTATATTGTTTATCTTTGAATTCTAATAGATTATTATTATTATTATTTTTTTTTCTAATTGCTCTTCCATAAACAAGAACACGTAATCATAGTTATCAAAACCATACCCAAGCCAAAAGTTGAATTGTCAAATGAGTGAACTATACAAAAATTCCTAATCAATATGGAAAGAACTACAAATTGGCAAGAACAATAAATTATCAGGTTGGAAAGAAAATTTGCTTTCCATGTTGGGAAGGAAATTTTGATTAAAACCGTTGCTCAAGCAGGTGCCAACATATACCATGAGTGTGTTTAAGCTTCCTAACAATCTTTGTGATGAGATGGCTAGTATGATGTGTACGTTTTGGTGGGGACAAGCTAATGACAAGAATAAAATGACATGGCTTAGTTGGGAGAAGATGTGTATGCCTAAGGTGGAAGGTGGTTTGGGTTTTTGCGATTTAAAGGCCTTCAATTTAGCGTTGTTGGCTAAACAAGGCTGGCCCCTACAAACAGCTACAAATTCACTAGTATATAGAGTCTTCAAGGCTCGTTATTTCCTAGATGGTGATTTTTTTTGCCTGCAGAGGTGGGAAGCCACCCCTCCTATGCATGGAGAAGTATCATGGCGGCATAATCTCTTGTTAAAAAGGGGTATAGATGGCAAGTGGGTAATGGGCTTTCTCTTAATATCTTGAAGTATAAGTGGTTACATATCTACCTTCACTGTTACCTCCAGGCCTATGGATATTCCATTGGATGCAACAGTATCACTTCTCCTTAACCCTTATACTTGAGCTTGGAATTCAGCAATTATCAAAGAAATTTTTTCACCCGATGATGCTTCGGCCATATTGAGTATTCCCTCAAGTATGAGATTGCCTACTGACCGGATGGTATGGGCGTACTCACCAAAGGGGAATTACACGGTTAAGAGTGCACATAGATTAGCAGTGGCATTAGGGAGTGTTAGATCTGCTAAGGGTTCATCCAATGTGCAAAATCAGGAAAAAAAATTGGAAAATTTTGTGGCAGCTTCATATTCCAAACAAGGTCAGGTCATTTGTGTAAAGAATGATGGTGACTCTATCAACAGAGATATAAAACAGAGCACAAAAGACTTGTAGTTTAGCAACACTATTGTAATCTTGTATGTAGTTTAGCACCACAGGTTTAAGTATAGGATTAGTTGTAATACAGTCCACGTGTATGTATTCTGTTAGAGTAGTTAGTTCCAAATCAGTTACGGTTAATGACCTTATATAATTGGGGATCTGATGTAATCTATTCATATAATGAAATTCAGTTTTTCTACTCTTTCTTCTTCTAGAATTTCTCTCTAAAGAATCTCAGAACTTTCTCATGGTATTAGAGCCAACAATGGCGTCTTCTACAAATTCTTCATCGTCTTCATCCTCTGCAACAACAGGATCAACCACGAGTTCTTCAATCACTCATGGTGTCAATCCTTCGTTGCTGCTATTGTCAAATATGGCAAGTATGGCTACTGTGAAGCTTGATTACAACAACTACATGGTGTGAAGACATCAGATTGAAGTGATCTTGGTAGCATATTCAATGATCAATTTCATCAATGATGATGATCAAGCTCCGGATCCATTTCTCAAGGATAGCTCAGGTAATTTTACAACTGTGGCTAATCCAGAGTATTTCCAATGGAGGAGTTGTGAGCAAGCCTTGTTCACCTTTCTTAATTCAACTCTTTCTCCATCAGCTTTGGCTCTTACTGTGGGTCAGAAGTCAGGAAGAGGTGTCTGGAAGGTGCTTGAGAAAAGGTTTGCATCAATATCACGATCTCATGTGCTCAGTTTGAGGGATGAGCTAATGAGTATCAAGAAGGGTTCAGAGTTAATGGATTCTTTCTTTCAAAGAATCAAGGAGGTTAGAGATAAACTTGGAGCTGTAGCAGTCTGTGTTGATGAGGAAGAGTTAATTCATCTAGCTTTTGAAGCTCTGCCTCTAGAGTATGATGCATTTTGTTCTGCAATCAGAACTAGAAATGATGTTCTTACTATTGAAGAGTTGAATACACTCTTAAATGCTGAAGAGAGGTCAATCAAGAAAAGGTCTAATCATTCGGTTTTTAGAGATTCTGCATCATTTGCTATGGCAATCAATCAATTCAATCAAAACTTTGCAAAAGGAAGAGACAAGGTTGGGAATAACAGAGGCCGTGGCAATGGAAGAGGTGGTGGAAATCAATTTTCTGGTGGTGGTCAATTCTATCACAATCAGTTTCAGTTTCCTGGTAGTGGTAGTGGTCAATTTCAGAACACTAATAATCCAGTGGAACCTCAATTCTTTCCACAGAACAAGCCTTCTTTTCAAGGACAGAAAGTTGCTTGTCAGATTTGTGGCAAGAATGGCCATTCTGCTTTGGACTGTTATTACAGAATGAATTTTGCTTATCAAGGTAGGCATGCTCCAGCTAAGCTTGTTTCCATGGCTGCAAGATCAATGGCTGCAACTTCAGGTGCTAATCAGAATTAGAATTGGTTGACTGACACTGGTGCCTCTGATCACATCACACTAGATTTGTCTCAACTTTCTCTTGCTCAACAACCTGCAACTGGTGAGTCTGTAACAGTTGGCAATGGGCAAGATTTACCAGTAACACACGTTGGCAATGGTAAGCTCATCACTTCCTCTCATAATTTTTTCTTAAACAATATTCTTAGAGTTCCTAGAATTGCTTCCAACTTACTATCTGTTCACAAACTATGTCTTCAAAATAATGCATTTTGTTATTTTGATGCATATCAATTCTTAATTCAGGATTTACCTACGGGGAAGGTTCTTTACAGAGGGCTGAGTAAGGATGGAGTTTATCCTATACCCTCTTCCATTCTGCCTTCCTCATCTCCTTCTCATTCAAATTCCAGTGGCTTTGCTGCACTGTCTCCACAGTCCTTACTCTGGCATAATAGGCTTGGTCACCCTTGTGCTAAGGTTTTACATTCTACTATGTCTTCTTTTCCTTCAGTCAAAGTGTCCTATGTTAGTGATATTTGTTCTAAGTGTACTTCTTGTATAAGTGCTAAAATGCACAAGACTCCTTTTCCTACTCATGTATCAAATACTAAATATCCATTTCAATTAGTGCACTCTGATGTATGGGGTCTTGCTCCTGTGACTTCTATTCTTGATCATAGATTTTATGTGATTTTTGTTGATGATTTTACTCGTTTCACTTGGCTTTTCTTGTTGGAAAGGAAGTCTGATGTGTTTCAAGTTTTCCTACATTTCAATTCATTGGTTGAGACCCAATTTTCTGCCAAAATCAAAACACTAAGATCAGATGGTGGGGGTGAGTTTGTTAATGCCAAATTTAAGTCCTTTTGCTTAGAACATGGTATTCTCCATCAATTTTCCTGTCCTTACTCTCCTCAGCAGAATGGTGTTGCTGAGAGGAAGCACAGACAAATTGTGGAGAGTGCTTTATCCATGCTTCACCATTCCAACCTCTCTCCTTCTTATTGGTCTTATGCATTTAGTACTGCTGTTTACCTAATTAATAGACTTCCAACTTCTGTTTTGCAATTTGTCTCTCCTTGGGAGAAATTGTATGGTCACACACCTTCCCTTCATGCTTTAAGGACCTTTGGTTGTGCATGTTATCCTTTGTTGAGACCCTATGCCTCTCATAAGTTTGATCCTAAATCTAAGCAATGTATTTTTCTTGGTTATCCTCCTCAGTACAAAGGTTATATTTGCTTGGATGTTATTACTGGCAAAATTTACATTTCATGTCATTGTGTCTTTGATGAATCCGTTTTTCCTAGTTTTCCTACTTCTAGTGCTGATTCCCCTTCCTCTTCTCTTACTTCTTTTTCCTCTGATGTGTGGTTTTCTTTCATTCCACTTTCTTCCTTGAGTATTACTCAGTCCAGTCCCATTTCTTCTGCTGCTTCTAGTTTAGCTGAGTCTACTTCTTGTTCTAAGCCTTCTTCTTCTATTCCATCTCCAAATCCTTGTCTTGTTTCTGTATTACCTGTGTCTTCCTTTGCTGTTTCTCTTGAGTCTAGTCTACCTGTTTCCACTACTGCTCCTAGTCTTTCTATTTCTGTCCCTACCCTTGTCCCTGTGAATACAAATGCCATCCTATGCTTACCAGGTCCAAAAATGGTATTTCCAAGCCTAAGGTGTTTGTTGTTCAGACTGATTACAATTGCACTGAGCCCCCTTCCTATTTTATTGCTTTTAAGTATCCTCATTGGGTTAAAGCTATGGATTCTGAGTTTACTAGTTTGTAACAACAGCATACATGGTCCTTGGTTTCTTTGCCACCTGATAAAAATGTTGTGGGGTGTAAGTGGGTGTACAAAGTTAAGAGGAATAGTGATGGTTCTATTGCTAGGTTCAAGGCTAGGCTTGTTGCGAAGGGTTACTTACAACAATATGGTCTAGATTATGTAGAAACTTTTAGTCCAGTGGTTAAGCCTACAACTGTGAGGATTATTCTTGCCTTGGCTGTTCAGTTTGGTTGGTCTCTAAGGCAGTTAGATGTCTCTAATGCTTTTCTTCATGGGGTGTTGCAAGAGGAGGTTTATATGAGTCAGCCCCTTGGTTACAAGGATATCTCCAAGCCTCATCATGTTTGTCTCTTGCACAAAGCAATCTATGGTCTGAAGCAGGCCCTTAGGGCTTGGTTTGACAACTTTACCACTTAGCTCTTCCATTTGGGTTTTCATGCTTCTTGTGCAGACAGTAATTTGTTCATTCTCATTCATTCATAGCAGGTTGTTTACTTACTTTTGTATGTAGATGACATCATTATTTCTGGCAGTGATAAGGTGCTTATTGCTGATATTATTACTCAGCTTGGGGTTTCATTTGCTCTCAAGGATTTAGGTCCTTTGCACTATTTTTTGGGGCTGCAGATTGAATATTCTGGTGATGGTATTTTTGTACATCAATCCAAATATGCCAAAGATTTGCTGTCTAGATTTCATATGATGGACTGTAAGCCTTGTTCTAATCTGTGTGCCTCTTCTCAATCTTCTGCTCTTGCTGTTAGTCCTCTTCTCTCTGATCCAATAGCCTATAGAAGTCTTGTTGGTGCTTTACAATACTTGACATTCACTAGGCCTGACTTGTGTTATGCTGTCCAAAAGGTTTGTCAATTCATGAGCAAGCCTTCTCAACTTCATCTTGTTGCTGCTAAACGGATCTTGAGATACTTGATGGGTACATTGCACAAAGGGATTTACTTTAGGCCTAGTTCTATCACCCTTTCAGCTTATTGTGATGCTGATTGGGCAGGAGATCCTATTGATAGGAGGTCCATTAGGGTATGATTGTTTTCTTAGGCAATTCTCCTATCACTTGGTCCACTAAGAAGCAGACTGTTGTGTCTCAGTCTTCCACTGAAGCTGAGTACAGGTCTCTTACTCATACAACAGCTGAGTTATATTGGTTGCGAATGCTTCTCAAGGACTTAGGGGTTTATTTGCATCATCCTCCTATTTTATGTTGTGACAACGTTTCAGCCCTTGCTTTGGCCTCAAATCCTATCTTTCATGCTCGCACAAAACATATAGAGGTTGATTATCATTTTGTTCGAGAAAAGGTGTTGAATAGAGATTTGGCTATCAAGTACATCTCTACCTTGGATCAACTGGCTGATATATTCACCAAAGGATTGCCATCTCCTCGGTTTCATGCTTTGTCCTACAAACTCATGGGGACTCCTCCCCTTCATTTGAGGGGGGATGTAAAGAATGATGGTGACTCTGTCAACAGAGATATAAAACAAAGCACAAACGACTTGTAGTTTAGCAATATTATTGTAATCTTGTATGTAGTTTAGCACCACAGGTTTAAGTATAGGATTAGTTGTAATACAGTCCACGTGTATGTATTTTGTTAAAGTAGTTAGTTCCAAATCAGTTACGGTTAATGACCCTATATAATTGGGGATCTGATGTAATCTATTCATATAATGAAATTCAGTTTTTCTACTCTTTCTTCTTCTAGAATTTCTCTCTAAAGAATCTCAGAACTTTCTCAATTTGCTCAAAGAGATAGTAAAAACATATTGCCAACGAAGGATAACTTATACCGAAGGAAGATTACTGAGGATCCTTTGTGTGTAGTGTGTGGTTTTGAGCCAGAGAGGAGTGATCATATCTTCTAGGATTGTGAAAGAGATCAAGAAGTGTGAAAACTGATTGGAATTCGATTTGATACTCATGGGACATTCCTTGAGTTTATCAATCTCTTGTGGCACTTGAAATTTGAGCAACAACTGGGGGAAGAAATTTTGGAGCTTGTGATCATGTTGGCATGGAGTATATGGTATAATTGGATTGAGTCAGCTCTGCCTTAAGATGTAATGTTTTTATTTTTCTCTTAATAAAGTTACGCCTTTATTATCCCAAAAAAAAAAAAAAAATGGCAAGAAAACATATCAAACCATAAAAAACCGAAGGGGTTCTTTAGAAAATTACGAACCATACTATTTTATTTGAATCATTTTGTTTTTTTTAATGTTAAGTTATTATGAACAAATAACCGTATTTTCCTTTCAATCTTGAACTTTTATTTATGTGATTTTAAGTCTTTTTCCTTTTAAACTCAAAGTACTTAAAAAGATTAATTAAAGTGTCTTATTTGCAGCCATTTTTCTATATATATATATATATATATATATATATATATATAATTAAATTCTATATTTGAATAAATTTTTAAAAAAAAATTAATTTCAATATCTAATATAATTGTATATTTATATTTAAATAAAATACCATGTCATTTTTTATAATTTGTTCTTTTTTATGTATTCATTAATTTGTTTACATATTAGTTGAACCAATAACCCAATGATTGACCAAGTGAACCATTATACCACTCCCTTAACTCTTCATTATTCGATTTGATTCTGATAATTAACTATGGCCACAACCGAAAGCATAATATCATTGCAAACCATATTGAGATCGAATATTATAACCATGCCATGACAAATTATTAATAGAGAGAACTTTTATGCTTGGTAGGCTAAGCTTGCAAAACAAATTTAGAGGTTTTTGCAAGATAAATAAAGACTCTTTAATCGAGTGTTTCAGGCTAAATATTTTCCTACAGGCACAGTCCTTGATGTTGCTAAAGTCTTTTTGGCACTACAAAAAAAGCTGCCTATAGCATCATTTTTTTAGTGGCGTTTGCAAAAAATGCCACTATAGGTACCCTATAGTGACATTTTCTAAAAACGTAGCTATAGGCTTATCTATAGCCGCGTTCGGGGGCTCTATAGTGGCGTTTTTAAACACTGGGCCTATAGCAGCGTTTCATAAATACCACTATAGGTTCTTTAAAAAAAATCCAACCAAAAATTTTATATATATATATATATATATGAAGGACCTATAGCAGCGTTTTACAAACGCCACTATAGGCCCTTGTAAAAAAAAAAAAAAGAGTCCAGGCAGCCCAAAAAAAAATTTTAAAAACGTTAAAAAATGTTGAGAACTAAAAAAAAAAATTAAGAGACCTATAGTGGCGTTTGAAAATGCCACTATAGGTCTTGGGCCTATAGCGGCGTTTACAAACGCCACTATAGCTTCAAAAAAAAAAATAAAAAAAACGTTAAAAATGTTCCAAAAAAAATTAAGAGACCTATAGCTGCATTTGCAAACGCTGCTGTAGGTCCTGGGCCTATGGCGACGTTTACAAACGCCATTATAGCTTCAAATTTTTTTTTGTTTTTTAAAGTTGAAAAATGTTCAGAACTAAAAAAATAAAAATAAAAATAAGTAAGTATAGTGGCGTTTGCACATGCTGGTATAGGTCCTGGGCCTATAGCGGCGTTTACAAACCCCTCTATAGCTTCAAAAAAAAAAAATTTAGAACTTAAAAAAAAAAAAGAAATTTAAGTAGGGGCCTATAGCGGTGTTTGCGAACGCTGCTATAGCTTAAAAAAATTTAAAAACAAATCCAAATAGGTTCAGGCATAAACAAAAACTATGGCATATTCCAGAATATTCGATAGAAGAAAAAACAAAAACAAACAAACAAATCTGAATAGCTAGGTTCAGGCATAAATAAAAACTATGGCATATTCTAGGAATATGCCATAGAATATTCCAGAATATTTCGTAAAAATAAAATAATAAAAATAAAAATCTTTCTCACTGGCATTTATGAAATCTCAAACTCTCTCTCTTGTGTGGTCCAAGCAAAGGCAAAAAAAAAAAAAAAAAAAAAAAAGGCTCTCTCATGTTATTCTCAAATCCATGTTATTCTCACCATCAGATCCATGTTGCTGCTGACCAACCATCAGACCCCGCCAACCCATGCTGCAGACTCATGCCGCCACTGACCTATGTCACCGGAGATCCAAAAAATAAGGACCCATGCTGCTGATCCCACTTTGCTGCCGATGCTGTATAAATAGGTTTGTGAAAATATGGGGTTTTGTTCATTGTTCTTTGAGTTTGGTGTTTGATTTCTCACAAAATATAGGAAAATATGTGTTGAGTTTTGTGTTTGATTGCATATGGGTGCTGAAAATCTGGGTTTGTGTTTTGTATTTGGTTTCAACGCATAAGAAAATCATGTTCAATGTCTATTTGTTTTGTAAATTTTTGGGGCATGTGTTTGTATTTTTGTAAATCAAAGTGATAGATTTACAAGGTTAATGTAAGAAAAGAAAAGAAAATAGTTTTTATTTTTTTTTTTATTTTTTAAAATTTTCTGAGTTCTTCAAGTTCATCTTTTTAAAAAAATTTGAAACCATTAATATTAATGCGTTCAAATTTTAAAAATTAAATTTTCAATTTTAGAAAATAAAAAAATAAAAAAATTTTGATTACCAAAAATTAATTTTTGGTAATCAAATTTTTTTTTTTTTTTTTTGGGTTGTTTTTGGTTATAGTGGCATTTTAAAACGCTGTTATAGCCAATTTTTTTTTAAAAATATAAGGATCTATAGCAGCGTTTTTAAAACGCCACTGTTGACGCCCGGCCTCAATTAGGGTGGAAGTAGAAAAACTACCGCCACCGTCGCAGGCCCTCGTTTGACCACCCGCCGTGGCGATAGCTCCCGCGCATGCGGGGCCCCGTTGGAGGGCCCCTCATGGTATATATGGTGGTGTGTGTTCGCGTGGAGCTTCGGGTGCTCTCTCTCTTGGTGGAGGAAGGTAGGTCTACCTTTGGTTTTAGGGCAGGAATCTAGGCCAAATTTCAAGGGATTAACAGAGGTAAGTGGAGTCGCTACCAATCATTGGGTTTTTCTATGGTGTGATTGGTCACATGTTTCTAGTTGATTTTATTACCGATCTTAGGTTAAGAAAAAGGGCATTTTTCCTAATTTAATGTGGATGGAAAAAAATCTTGATTCTTAGGTCTAGAAGTTTGGTTACGTGTGGGGAAGGTGTTAGGCACCCCACAACGTTTGTCCGAGGACAGTCCTTTGTTTTGATAAAACCTTAATTTTTGGAAATTGGCAGTAAAAGCAAGATTTTAGCATTGGCTTTTGGGGCTTTGCATGCATGGGGGCTTTGAGATTTGGCTTTTGAATGGGTGGGGTCCTAATTTATGCTTTTCTAAGGCATTTGGCAAAGTACCATATTTCCACAGCGAAAACCCAACGACATTGCACCTTACTTTCGCGGTGGAAATTAGGCATCGCTTAATTTAAGTGACATAGACTATGACAATCACACCGAAAGGGGGCAAGCAAGTATACATACATACATCATGCACAATGCAAGTACACAAAGTAGGAAAGTAAATGCCTACATCCCTAGAGCATGGCCCAAAATATGTGCAGGAAAATAAACAGGGGTCGCCATACTCTAGAGATGAGGACGAATGGTACACAACATGATATACCTAATACAAACCAGCTAGGGGAGAAAGGGAAGAGGGAGGCTTTGATGTAATTTTTGTGTGTTCTTATGTGTTTTTTGTGTTTGGAAGAAAGGAAAGAAGCTCAGAAATTGTCCAGGCAAAGAGCAAAAATCCAAAAAAGTGGTCTTTCCTGGTCTGTGGGGTGCTTGGGGCTATTTATAGCCCCAACACGCTTTTCGAGGCGAGGGCCCTTGGAGGGCCACCAGACTCAACTTCGTCTGATCGGGTTGATCTTGACACTTTTGGAAATGTCTTGACTTCCTATTTCTAAAAAGGTATGGAACTTGAAAATCCAATGGTCGGACAAAAGGTATGGCTCTCGGAAGTTTGCGGTGCATCGATCACTGCGCCACCCCAGTTTTCTTGATATCTCGGCTGTTCTAACTCCAATTTTGTCCCATGAATAGTCATTGGAAAGAGAATTTAATAATCTTCGTAATGACGTTGGTTTCAACTCGTTGTGACAGCCGTATCAAAATTAGCGTTTTTTGGCCCATCCAAGATTGACTTCGAGTCAAACTTAGTCAAACTTGGCCAAAGTTGTTAAAAATCTCTAAGAAGCTCAGGTTTGATGTAAATCTGTGAAAAACATTGTTTTGGGAGAGTTTGGACCTTGTTTGGCCTTTGGTTAAACCTAGGGCTAACTGGGGGCACTTTGGTCATTTTAGTTGAAAAAACACTTCGAGTGCTCCGGAGCCCGAACGGGTTGTGCCACATCATTCTGGATGCTCTCGCAGACCCATGGAAAGAAAATGATATTTTTGGATTTTTCAGGGTCCGGCATGCAAATCGAGGCAGACAAAATATGGTATCAACAGTTGCCCCTTCTTTATATGATATTTCAAGTTCAATGAGAGGTGTCGGACAAAGAACGTGAATTTGAATTTTTTTTGCACCCAAATTTGCGTGCGGAGACTCTTCATGGGTCGAGACCGAACTTTACCTGCTTGGCCCGATCTGTTGCAGCTGCTATAGAAGTATTTTCCAGACATGTCTCTGCACTTTGGGAAGGGAGAAAGGAGAGGTTTTTTTTTTTGGTTTGACCAGGTTAGCGTTGACTGAGTCAACGTTGACCTGGTCAACACTGCCCGACAGGCCTTATAGGGCCATTGGGCAACCTAGGGCTTATAAAAGGCCTTTTGGCCCCTTTCTTGCTCATTTCATCTCTCTCCCTCACTTCTCACCTCTTACAAAAACTGCTAGAGTGCTTTAGAGCTTAGTGGGTCCATCCTTTTAGCTTCAGTCCACTATTACAGTCTGTTGCTTTAGTCTTTTCTGCATTTGAGGTCAGTGTCTGTTTTTCCTCTCTCTTAGTTTTTATGCAAAACGTTAGTAGCAATACTACTAGAGATGCATGCTAGTGTTTATTCTATTTTTTTTTTTTTTGGAATTTTCATAATCGTATATTTTTGCCATGATTTATGCCATGCGTACGGCATGGCCACTATCACCCGCTCTAGATGCGAACTCGGAACTTTCTTTTTGGGAACTTTAACTGTGATTGGGTGAGGCATACGACACGGTCGCTATTACCCCAAGAAGGGACATGAGCATATGGCATGGACGCTATCACCTACTACAAATGCGAACTCGAAACTTCTTTGGGAATCTGATAACTGTGATGGCAAGAGGCATACGACACGGTCGCTATTACCTCAAGAAAGGATGTGAGCATAAGGCACGGCCGCTATCACCCATTCTAGATGTGAACTCCAAACTTTTTTTTTTTTTTTTTGGGAACTTGATAACTATGATGGTGAGAGGCGTATGACACGGTCGCTATTACCTCAAGAAGGGACGTGAGCATACGGCACGACTGCTATCACCCACTATAGAATGCAAACTCGGGATTTCTTCGGGAACTTGATAATTGTGATGGCACGAGGCATACGACATGGTCGCTATTACCTAAAGAAGGGATGCAAGCATACAGCATGGCTGCTATCACCCACTGTAAAGTACGAGCATACGACATAGCCGTTATCACCCACTGTAGAATGCGAGCATATGGCACGACCGCTATAACTCACTGTAGAATGTAAGTATACGGCACAGCTGCTATCACCCACTGACAAATGCGAGCATACAACACGGCCACTATCACCCACTGTAGAATGTGAGCATACGGCATAGCCGCTATTTCCCACTGGAAAATGCGAGCATACGGCACGACTGCTATCACCCACTATAGAATGCGAGCATACGGCACGGCTACTACCACCCACTGTAGAATGCAAGCATACAGCACAGCCGCTATCACCCACTGTGAATCATGTATAAGAATCTACTTTCTTTATGAGGACATGTGCTTGACATAGACCTGCATGATATGATTAGGAAAAATGTTAGTTCATCTGCATTTGCCATTTAACTTATGGGATTACCACTTATGTCTGAATTTCTTGTTGTTTTATTGATCATGTCTCGGAGAGCTAGCTCCAAGGGAGATCGGGGGTAGGCCCCCATGTATGCTACGCCCCACGAGGACACTTCTTCTGATGATGAGACTATTGACTCCTTTAGGGATGATGATTCCCAGTAGGGCTAGCTTTTTGTTGTAGCATGATGTAACCCTCGTGTAGGCATGTATGTATTCTTCATGTATTCTGCAGACATTGCCCCATGATGGGCCAGTTATGTATGTATATTATGTATCGCCTCTTGATAGGCTTGGACATGTATGTGTTGTATTGCCCCACAATGGGCTTTGATGTATGATATTATCTCTTTGTAGCATGATGTATGTATGGAACAATGCCTATTGCTAGGACTTATATGTATAAATCCAAAGACATGCCTTTAAGAGGGCGGTTGATGTATGTGTAAAACAATGCCTTTGACAAGACTTATATATATACTCTGAAAACTGCCTTTGAGAGGGCTGCCAAAGTGTGTGAGAATTAATGCCTTTGATCGGGACTTATATGCATAACTCTAGGGAAGTGCCTTTAAGAGGGCGGCTGATGTGGGAAAAAACAATGCCTTTGATTAGGACTTATATGTATGATTCTAGACAAATCACCTTTGAGAGGGCCGCTGATGTGTGAAAAACAATGCCTCTGACAGGACTTATATGCATACCTCTAGATAAATCACCTTTGAAAGGGTTGCTGATGTGCATGAAAGACAATGCCTCTGATTAGGACTTACATGTATAGCTCTGTAAACTGCCTTTGAAAGGGCTGTTGATGTGCGTGAAAGGCAATGCCTCTAATTAGGACCTACATGTATAGCTCTAGGTAAATCACCTTTGAAAGGGCTATTGATGTGCATGAAAGACAATGCCTCTGATTAAGACTTACATGTATAACTCTGTAAACTGCCTTTGAAAGGGCTGCCGATGTGTATAAAAGACAAAGCCCTTTATTTGGACTTACATGTATAGCTCTATAAACTGCCTTTGAAAGGGCTGCCGATGTGTATAAAAGACAATGCCTCTGATTGGGACTTACATGTATAACTCTAGATAGATCACCTTTGAGAGGGCCACTGATGTGTATACACTATCGCATTTTTATCGAGGATGGTGGTTTTGAACTAGCTCATATCACACCCACAAGTTTTGCACCACCGTTTCACGAGTTTGCTGGTGGCTTATAAATGATGATCGTCCCACTGGAAGGGATAGAAAGGAGAGATCGCGTGAAATAAACTGCCCCAATTTAGGGTTTCATGTGATTCTCAATATGAGAGACACATCCTCAGCGGGGTGGACCTATTCTTGTATATTGGACAAAAGGGGGAGAGAACCACGCAAAATAAACTGCCCTAGTTTAGGGTTTTGCAGGGTTTTGAGCCTACAGACTAGCTGAAAGTGGCCTTGACTTCATAGACCATACCAAATGCCGGTAATGAGTGCGAACAATCTGAACAAAATCTCCTTCAACACGCCATGAAACGGTATGCTCTGGTTGCTCCTGTTATCATCTTGAAGGGCTAATAATTCAAAGACGGGTTCCTTGGGGTGACCTTATGAGAAACGCCTTCCCCCACCCTCGAAATAAGCTGAAAAGGCTTCCATGCGGCTAAGAATGGGTTCTAGTGTTTTCCGTTGTAAATTCTGATTACCGAGGCTAAACCAACCCCTAAACTAGGTGAATCGAGTTTTAGAAAATGAGGTTCAAGACATTTGGAGGTGCTGAATGAGACACACAAGAAAAAACTCCCCTAGTGTGGGATTTGACCTCGGATTCACAAGAGAAAGTTTTTGATAATCTGGTGCACTATTGGGCCGACCGTGCACTGTTAGGCTAACCACGCACTATGGCGAGTGCTAAAATAAGGGAATCTTTGCTCCAAGGTGATCAAAAACATGCCAAATAGGGGGAGAATTCTCAGAATATGTGTGGGTTTGTGCTTGGGGGCTGAGGAGATTAGCAGTGAGCAGGAGAGTGAGCTTGCTGCTCTTAGGGCAAAGCTTGATCGGAGGGGGCTAGCCCCTCCAGGCTTGCGGCTCTTACTCGGAGGTTTACCACTCTGGATCACACTTAGGATGAGGAGAGGGTCGTATTGGAGGATGGTAGGGCCGAGGCTAACAACAAGGCCAATGGCTTAGCATTGGAGCTAGTGCAGGCGACATCCTATATTCACTCCACTTTGAGCATGAAGTACGGGCGAGAGGGCAATGAGCCTAGCGAGCTGCAGCTGGCTTTCCATCGCCTTCAGACTGAGCTGGCCGAGAGAGAGGAGGCCTTGAGAGTTTCTACTGCAAAGGTGGGTACCTTGCAGGCTTTGCTAAAGACTGAGAGACAGAGCTCTACTTCTGATCCCACAATGGAGAGGGAGTTGGTCCATCTTCGGCATTCTCATGACAGACTTAGGAGGTAGCTAGAGACCTGGGCTTCGATGCAGCCAGATTGCTTCGCACTCATGCTCAAGACGACCCGATCCTCTGCACTGGTTTTGGGAGATTATGCCAAGCCGTGTCCGATCGCTTGGGCCATATTTGACCTGCTGGTATTCTTTTCTATTTACTTTGTTTCTGCACATGAGCTATGTAGTTAGTATTCCACCACGTATGGAAAGGTCCTTCATAAATTGCTAGGCAATTGCATAAGGCCTTCCGCTTTTTGTTTGAGTTCTTAAAACATAGTCTAATCTGTTAGGCATGCTTAGAAACTGATAGATGGTGTAGAGAGATGTTTATGATGATGTTCAAAAGATATATTTATGAGATAAGATTTCATGTTTTGGTATCAGAATGCATGAAAGAAATAGAATGGCACAATACAGGCATGTTAATGAATATGCAAGCAAACGCTTTGAAAACGCAAGATTATACAAATAAGTAATAAATGTAAAATCCATGCATATCAATATCTTATTTTTCCATGGATACATCCTATTCTAGATGGATCTTTTCCTTTTCCCATTGAGGTACATTTCCCATTGGCATAAGCCAGAACATCTTAAGCAAACCACTGGGCCATGGCAGTATCATAGACAAAGAGCAATCTCGGAGGTGTCTTCATATCTTGATTTGGATGCCAAATCCTTATTATCTTCTGATCTTGAGCCGAAATTCAAGCAGGTACAACTAACTGATTTTTCTTTTAAGATGTGACCGAACCAAGATGGCTACCTACGTACCTCTACAAGGAAGGATCAGGTCATCACGTAGTTCAACTAACTTTCGATTGCCTTAATTTTTGCCTAGACCGCCATTTTGGGTTTTCAATCTAGCAGGCTCTCTCACACTTTTTCTTTTACTCTCCTTTTGCATAGACCGCCCTTTCAGGTTTTCAATCTACCTTTTGCATTTTCTTACGCTCTCTTTCTTTTGGCTCTCCTTTTGCATAGACTGCCCTTTTAGGTTTTCGATCTACCTTTTTACATATATTTTTTTGCTTTTGTTGTTGTTGTTTTTTTTTTTTTTTTTGACATCAAAATATAGAAATGAGGTGCGCTGAGAGGCTCTTTCATGCAAAGTACCGTATGATGGCATCAGAATTGGTGGGCATATTGAAGTCATGCCCATCCATGTCGGCTAGAATCAAGGCTCCTCCGGAAAAGGCCTTCTTTACCACATATGGGCCCTCGTAAGTTGGGGCAAACTTTCCTTTGTGATTAGGCATGGCCTAGTTGCACTTTTTCAAGACTAGATCGCCTTCTTCAAAGACTCTGGGCCTAACTTTCTTGTTGAATGCTCGCTTGATGCAGCGTTGGTACAACTATCCATGGCACATTGCGGTCATGTGCTTTTCATCTATCATGTTTAGTTGTTCATATCGGGAACGAGCCCATTCAGCTTCTGATAGCTCAGTCTGAGATAAAATCCTGAGAGACGGGATTTCTACCTCTGTAGGGAGGACGGCCTCCATGCCATATACTAATGAATACAGGGTCACACCCATGGAAGTACAAACAGAAGTGCGATAGGCGCACAGGGCAAATGGAAAATACTCATGCCAATCCTTGTGTATGTCTGTCATCTTCATCAAGATTTTCTTTATGTTCTTGTTAGTGGCTTCTACTGCACCATTCATCCGAGGGCGATAAGGAACTGAATTTTTGTGCTCGATCTTGAATTGTTGACAGAGTTGCTAGATCATTTTCCCATTTAGGTTTGTCCCATTATCTGTAATGAGCTCTCCTGGCATGCCGTAGTGGCAAATAATGTTGTGTTTTAGGAACCGGGCTACTGCTGCTTGAGTGACGCTTTTGTACGAAGTGGCTTTCACCCACTTTGTGAAATAATCAATGGCCACTAAGATGTACTCGTGACCGTTTAAAGCTTATAGAATTATAGGTCCGATGACATCCATACCCCAGGCTGAGAAGGGCCATGGTGGTGCTAAAAAGTGCAAAGGTTGAGGATGAGCGTTCTTCCTGTCTTGATAGGCTTGGCAATGATGGCATGTCCTCACGTGTTTAATGCAATTATTTTCCATGGTGAGCCAATAGTAACCGGCTCTCATAATCTTGTGGGCCAACGAGGGACCACTAGCATAAGCCCCTAATAAGCCTTCATGCATCTCTTTCATCAGGTGATTAGCCTCAAAGGCATCTACGCATTGGAGCAAGGTAGAATCGTGGTTCCTTTTGTACAGGACTTCTCCACTCAAGAAAAATTGGCAGGCCATGTGCTGAATAAACTTCTTTTCACTATCCGTTGCATCGAGTGGGTATTCACTACTCTTGATATAAGCCTTGATATCATGGTACCGTGGCTTTCTGTCGGCTTCGACTTCGACACTCATGCATTCTTCGATGTTCATGCAATAGGTTGGAACGCCATGGACTTCTATGCGCAATTGCCACATATCATCTCCTTCTGATAACTAGCAAGGGCAGCCAAGGCATCTGCAAACTGGTTGTGTGCTCGGGGCAAATAGGCAAATGTGATATTTTAGAATTTCGAAATCAAGCGGTTGACGCATTTCTAATATGGAATCAACTTGGTGCCTCGGCCTTGCCATTTTCCTTCAATTTGGGAGATGATTAATAGGGAATCTCCAAAGACGCTCAAGTCATAGGCATCGAACTCTAGGGCCACTTGTAGGCCGACTATGCACGCTTTATATTCTATGACGTTGTTAGTGCAATCAAAATTCAACTTAACTGAAACAAGGATTTGCTGGCCCCTGGGGGAAACTAAGACTACTCCCACTCCATTTCCGATAGAATTGGCGGCTCCATTAAAATAAAGCTTCCAACGTCACTGTTCCATACTATTTGGTTCTTGCTCTAGTGCCATGACATCCTCATTAGAAAAGAGGGATTCTGAAAGTTCTGTATAGTTCAACAGCTGGTTCGCTAGGTAATCGACTATGGCCTAGCCCTTGATGACCTTTCTTGTCACAAACACAACATCAAATTCGGAGAGCAACATTTGCCAACGAGAGATCTTCCCTGTAAGGCTTTTCGAAGATATACTTAATGGGATCCATGTAGGAAATGAGTCACATGGTGTAGTAGAGCATATATTGTCGCAACTTGCTTAATGCCCACGCCAGGGCATAACACGTCTTTTCAATGGCGATGTAGTTGATCTCAGAACTAGTGAATTTCTTCCTTAAATAGTAAATCACCCTTTCTTTCTGGTCGGGTTTAGCCGCTTGGCATAACATGCAACCCATGAAGGTTTCTTGTACCGCTAGGTAGAGGATCAACGGATATCCCAGTGTCAAGGGGACTAGAACAGGAGGATTCAACAAATATTGCTTGATCTTGACAAAGGCCACTTGGCACTCATTTGTCCATTCTATCTTTGTGTCTTTCTTCAAGAGCTTGAACAACAAATCACATGTGGCAGTCAACTGCGCTATGAAGCAAGCTATGTAATTGACCTTGCCTAAGAAGCTGCGACTCTGTGTCTTGGTTTGCGGTGTCGGCATATCCCGGGTGGCTTGGACTTGGCTGGGTCCACTTCGATTCCTCTTTGGTTGACTATAATGCCAAGTAATTTCCCTGAACTAGCTCCAAAGGTGCACTTGTTAGGGTTTAGTCTCAATCTGTACTTGATAAGGCACTTGAACAGCTTTCTCAAATCTACCAAATGATCCCTGGCAGTGCGGGATTTGGAAATCATGTCGTCTACATAGACTTCAATCTCTTTATGCATCATATCATGGAACAAGAATGCCATGGCTCACTAATAAGTAGCACTTGCATTTTTTAAGCCAAATGGCATAACATCATACGCATAGGTTCCCTAATGAATGGTGAATGCTGTCTTAGCTTTATCTTCCTCGGCCATCTTGATCTAGTTATAGCCTGAGAATCCATCCATGAAGGAGAAGAACCTGTTGGTAGCAGTATTACCGATCAGTGTATCGATGTGTGGCAACGGAAAATTATCCTTAGGGCTAGCCCGGTTTAAATCCCTGTAATCAATGCACATGCACACTTTCCCATCTTTCTTAGGCATGGGAACAATGTTGGTGACCCAATCTGAGTAGGCTATCACAGTAAGGAAACCGGCTTTCAACTGTTTTTCTACATCTTCTTTGATCTTCAAAATAATTTCAGATTTCATTCTTCGAATGGTTTGCCGCACTGGAAGGCACTCAGGTTTAACTGGAATTTTATGCACAACAATCTCAGTATCTAACCCTGGCATATCTTGGTAAGACCAAGCGAAGATCTCTCTGAATTCCTTGAGTAGCGCTATGAGCTCATGTTTCAAGTCCTTAGGAAAGTTTACCCCAATCTTGACGGGTTTTTCATTCTTGCCTTCGTCAGCAAGGTTAACCATTTCTGTCTCTTCTATGTTGGGCTTGGACCCTTCGTTCTCTTTGTTTAGAGCTTCCAAAATATCACGAGGTAGACTCGGAATTTCCTTTAATCCTTCAATATCATGTTCCAACTCTGTTGTCTCATTCGTGTCATCAATATCCTCGTTATAGCAACAAGACGGTGTACCTGCTTGGGAATTAGAATAGATCCTATAGAATGGAACATATACAAGGAAACATAAGACAATTTGCGCATGCATATTCATAAGAAAGCAAGTAAAGAGACAAATGCAAGGATTTCCTGAATAATACACTGGATGATTTCATTAGTGAATCATAGATAGGGGGTAACAAAGTTCATGCTTGACAAAGATAAAATGGAAACTTTTTTTTTTTTTTTTTTTGGAAAAAAAAACTGGAAAATGCAAACAAGGAATGCAGGAAAAAGTAAATAAACATGCAAAACAAACTAGATATACTATTCCAACTCTTTCGGCTAATTGGAGGACCCAACCACACAATAATGGAATACTCCTTACTCAGCTGGTGCAACCACAAAGTAAGGCTTCGCAGTCCAATGGCCTACTGTCTCACCTGGCACATAAGGCCTAATAGTAGCAGTCAAATCATCCCTTGGGGATATGATGGCATTCACTGAGAATTCTTCTGGGCAAAGGCGGATAAGACAAGCCAGATCTAACTCTTCCTCACTTGATTCCTACGCTGCCTCTGCTCTAATGACCTCAGCCGGAGCCACAAAAGTGACCCTGATGTGGAGAATAGACATCCCTTGGCCAATGCACTTCCTATTCTTTCCCTTGGAAGCTTGGAAAAGTTTTCATCAGAGGGGTCGTAACCTAGACCGAAACCTCCTTTGTTGTCTGGGAGTTGGACCAAAGAGGCCTTCTTGTGTCCTACGACACCGAGGCCTTGGCCTAACTGATAGCCAAATTTAAGCATCTCTTTGGCAGCCATTAAAGTAGCAAAAGGCCATCCTAACTCAAGTTCCGAAGCTCTGGAAATCATGGAGACTAGCTCAAAGCTATGAAAAGTTGCCTCTGAGAAGGCATTAGCACCTATGTAGGGGACAAAAGTCTCCTTGAAGAAAGTCAGGGGTTCCTCAGCCATAATAATGACCATCCGATCCTCGGATGGGAACTTGAGTCTTCGATGAAGAGTAGAAGCAACTGCGCCTGCGGCGTGTACCAAGGCTTTCCTAAGAATATAGTATAAGGGGAATCCACCTTGATGACCTACAAGTTTACCGTGAAGAACATAGGGCCAACTCTAATGGCTAACTCGATCTCACCTTACACCTCCTAGAGAGTGCCATCAAAGGCTCTAATGATCATGGTGGCAGGGCAGATAAGAGAGGTATCCACATTCAAATGCTCCAAAGTGGACATTGGGCAAACATTCAGGGCCGATCCATTGTCAATTAGTACTTTAGCGACAATCATATCTTCACACTTTACTATAATGTGCATGGGAAAAGTATGGTCTCTACCTTTTGGTGGTAGTTCATCGTCCGTAAAGGAAATCTGGTTGGTGGCCAACACTTTTGAGACCATACCCTCAAAGGCGAACTCTGTAGCACTTGTAGGAACACATGCCTCCTTCAAGACTTTCAAGAAAGCCTTGCAGTGAACATCAAAGGATAGCAACAGCACCAAGATGGAAATCTGAGCTGGCGACTTGTTTAGCCGTTGAATCACACTGTACTCTGAGTTTCTGATAACTATCAAGAACTCCTCGGCTTCTTTGGCTGTGACCCTGTTCCTAATGGGTTCGGCTATACCTTTGCCAATCTCTTTCCTTCTCTTTTCCAACTCTTCGGAAGTATAGCAACGACCACTCCTAGTGAGCCCAGATAGACCTGAAGATATATTGGAGCAAACCTCCTCTTTTCCAGTTCAAGTGGAGATCAATGACACATCGTATTTCCAGGGGACATGATGACTATCTTCATAAGGGAATGGCTTCGGCATGCGAATGATAATGCCTTCTTAAGTCTGCAAATTAGGCGCTATGGAGAATGTCTTTGGATTAATGACCATCGAACTTGGTAGAATGGCTTCAAGGGCCTTTGAGCCAGATACTCCAAAGATTCTTGAGGTGGACTTTGGCAAAATAAGAGGATCAAACTCTCGGATGGTGGGAACAATGGCGGTCCCCTCCTGTAATGACAATGAAGTTGGTCCTATGACTGTAGGCAATGCAAGAACTAGAGGAGTGAATCCCTCGATGGCTGGTGAGGCTTGCCCTTTCCCTGAATCTGATGACCTTGGATCCGCAGGCGTTTCTATGATCTCCTCAATGACTACTGAAGAGGAAGGCGCTGTAGCAACCTGGCCAAGGTGTTTCAGTAAATATTTGTCTTAATCCTTCCTTGACCCAACTAATATAGCATTGCAACTGGCTTCTGACTAGAGAATTGTAGGACACAAGCTGGTGGCCATATAATCACCTTTTTGCACAATTTCCCTTTCAATCCAGATGATACCGTGCTTGGCCAGACTATACACTTGTGCCCGGAGCACTTTATAGTTAAACAGGGTGTGGCTGTCTTCACCGTCACAGAATGAGCAGATTCCCCAATCAAATCCCAGGGTCCCCATGCCTTTAAGATCAAGGTGGCTCTCTTGGACCAAGGCTTGAAGCATAGCCTTCCATGGGAATGACGGCAAGGAGAAATCTGGAGTCCTCTCTTCCACTATGATGATGGCATTCACATTCCCTTCTTGATGAGGAGGCAAAAGGTTGGTGATGATATTTGGAGCGACTGCGTTATCGAATTGTATCGGCTTGTTGTCAATGAGGTCCTAGACATGGTCTCTCAACTGGAAACATTCTTCCAAAGTATGCCCCTGGGCCCCAAAATGATGTTCACACTTCTTGGACGGATCAAATCTCGGTGGAAGAGGACCTTCACTGGGCCTTTGAAACAGTGGGGTCACTAACTTCCTTTCCAGTAGGTAAGCATATAGATCTGCCATGGGCATAGGTAACGGAGTGTACTTCCAGTTTTCCCTCTTGGGGGGACGTGGTAGGTGTGGCATCCCTCTCTAATTAAGGGCTCGGTTAGGTGCTTGAGCATACTAAATCTATTACAGATAAGGTTTAGCAGCTGGGGTAGAATAGGTAGGAGCAACACTCCTAGGCCTTGCATTATTGACCATATGAACATTGGCTTCCTTAGTCTTGCGGCCGATCATTCTCTTGACTTGTTGTTCAACCATAGAACTCAAAGACTCAGCATCCATGACCTTTTTGCTCCTAATACCCTCGTCAATGCGCTCTCCAATAGGGATAAGGCTAGTAAAATGAGTGACTTAGGTGCTGATCATCTTCTCATAGAAAGGAGGCTTGAGGTTGTCAATGAACCGCTTGATCATCTCATTTTCCATCATGGGGCGTTGCACTTGTGCGGCCAGCTCACACCACCTCTGGGCATACTCTCGGAAAGATTCCCTACTCTTCTTTTCTGTCCTCTGAAGAACGGTGCGATCGGGAGCTATCTCAATGTTGAACTTGTAGTATTCTAGGAAAGAGTTAGCCATTTCCCTCCAGCTAGAGGTCTTTTCCAATCTCGCATACCATATGGTAGTGGGGCCAGTCAAACTATCAGGGAAAATCTGGCAAAGCAGAGGGTGATTATCCCTGTAAGGAGCCATTTTCCTACAAAACATGTGCAAGTGCACGTAGGGGTCTCCTGTACCATCATACTTGACGAACTCTGGTGCCTTGAACTTGGGAGGCATAATGACCTGAGGGAAGTTGGTCAGACTGTCTAGATCAACACTTCCATGGACACTGGAGCCCTCTATAATACGAAGCTTTTCGACCAGGGTTTCGACTTGGCTCTTCACTTGGTCATACCCGGAGTCGAGAGTCTTATCCCTTAAAGGATTCATCTCTTGGTCACTGCCCTGGGGCGGTACATTGTGGCCCTGCTCCTGTACTAACGAAGGCTGATTTTCATTCTCGATTTGGGGACCTCCTTGGCAATGGCTGGAAGAATTTTTTCCTCCACCTACAACTAGCTATTGCACCATGTGCATCAATTCTAACATTTGTTCTTTCATCTGAGCGAACTCGACAAGATCCACTTTGGGTGTCAAAGGCCCACTGGTAGACATCTTTCTTGCACGGGACCTATTGATGATGGGATCACGATGTGGTGGTAGCTTGGACTATTTCTTTTTAGCAATATTTTGATCCTTGTGTAGAATAGGAGGTGAAAGAAATGAGGTGCATTTGACAAGGTGGAAACACAACACCAAAATCAAGTTAGTTTATGTCCTTGTTATTCAACATGCACCTACCATTTTTAGAAAAATTTGGCTTTGCACCCTTGCTCTGGTATTTATCCTGGTGAGTTTCTACTATGATGCAAGATTAATGTACAAGATTGGCAAGTAACCAAAACTTTCATGATATGCTCAACAATTTGGGAAGGACCCTTCATTTAATTACATGCTTATACAAAATTTGCTTTTACAATGCTGGGTTCATCAGCTCCAATAATGGGTCTTTTACAATACAAGAAATGCTCTTTTACAATGTTACGAGGAAAAGCTCGACTTCTAATAATGTTGACTTCTTGAGGAAGCTCTTGGACACTTGGATCTCTTAGTAACTTGGACGACATGGATCTCTTGGACCTTTGGATCTTTTGGGGGAGCCCTTGGATTCTTGACCTCTAGGACTTTTTGGCAATTTTGACGTCTTAGCAATTTGAATCTATTGGTAATTTGGGTAGCATGAATCTCTTGGGCCTTTGGATCTCTTTAAGGACCTTGGTCTCCAAGCAATCTTTTTTGGATCTTCCTTGGGACAATTCTTTGGACTCATGATATCTTTTGAGATTCTTGATAGCTTTTCGAAAGCATTTCCTCCTGAATGGAGTTTCGGTTACTTGCCACAGATTTTATCTTTGCACAATTAGGTGACAGAACCAATTAGTGCATGCATGAGTGCCCTTGTAGGGTTGTAAACCCTTAGGGATAGGGTATGATCTAGCAAGTACAAGCAATGGGGTTGCTTTTCCTAGGGGTTTAATCACGGATTCTATGCAAACAGGATAAAAAGAACCTGGAGTAGAGCACAATTTCTTTAGTGCAAGCAAAAAGGGTGCACCTATTACAAGACACTTTCCCCTGACCTCTAGCCCTATAAGGGTATCCTTTCCTAGGCTTGGATGTTCACTCTTTAGGTTTCACCTAGTCCTGATGGGCTTTGGGCTTAATCTAGTCCTCACGGGTTTGACATAACTAGGCCAATTGTATGCAAAGGCTTAACTAGTAGGTGGTTCCTGTCCTAGGGTGCTCAATAGCCATACCCCTCCCTCCATGGAAGTTATAGGGTAGGAAGGATCGAAGGGGCCTTTTCAGTAACTCTTGTCCACCCATGGACCCAGAAGTGCCTATAACATCAGCCCCGAATCTAACTATGGGTAACACTACCGATGTTTCCATCCAGGCATCTATAGATGGGGTGATAAAATACCCAAAGAGATGAGACTACGCCAGGACATTTTGCAAAAAAAAAATGCCCGAAGAGAGAAAAAATAGCAAAGCTCCTTGAGCAAGCACAAATTCATACAGAAGACACTCCTTTCTCTGATGTAGAATCACTTTATTCATTAGATGATGAATACTCTCCCCAAGCACTAGTAGTCATGGGATATTCTACAACAGAAGAAGACTCAAATTCTGAATCAGTGGCCTTAGACCCAGAAATTAAGTCCATTTATACCTCTCAGCCTACTTTAGTCTCTTTGGAAAGCCCCATTCCTATTGCCTAAGTCCACATTCTCCTTGACTCATATTCTAGACCTACCCTTGTCATTGCCCTTTTTGACGCTAAAACAGCAGCAACAATCATCCATCCCAATATATTACTTGAAGAATTTTGGTTACCTCATTACCAGATGTTCCGTGCAACAAATAAAGAAACATTCTCAATTACCACCAAAAAAAAAAAAGAAGCAAACCCATACACATCAGAATTTTTCCAACCCTCACTATAAAACACAAAGTCTTTGGATCCACTCTCACTGGTAGAGACCTTCTCATAGGTTTTGCTTCAACAGATACCTAGCCTTAGATGGTCATCAAAAGGACTTTCACACAAACAACACCTCCTTACTTGGACCCAAGTCCCTCACTTGTTTGTTATTGATCCCTATGACTCCTTAAGATTTTAGATCATCAATGAATTTTGTGCAAATAGCCATTCTGATTTTCTCCTGAAAAATCCAAATCCCTTAAGGATGAACCCAGACTTTTTCATACACCTTCCTTTCAAAAAAATGAAGATGTTAATCCTACAAAAGCCAGCCACAAAGGAATGAATCTAGAACATTTAGCCCTAGCTAAACAAGAGATTTCCACACTCCTCACTGAAGGTCCTATTGAACCCACTTCCTCCCTGTGTGCTTGTGAAGCCTTTTATGTTAACAAGCATGCTAAGCAAATCCAAGGAAAACTTAGATTGGTAATCAATTACCAAGATCTCAATCATTTTCTAGTAGATGACAAGTTTCCTTTGCTAAACAAAAGGGCTGTCTTCCAACATCTTTCAAATGCAAAAAAGTTCTCAAAGTTTGATCTTAAAGCAGGATTTTGGCAACTAGGAATTCATCTAGAAGACAGATACAAAACAGCATTTTGTATCCCAGATCATCATTACCAGTGGATGGTTATGCCCTTTAGACTAAAAAATGCTCCATCCTAGTTCCAAAAGACAATGGTAACCTTGTTTCAACCTCTCCTAGCAAATGCATTAATCTATGTAGATGATATCCTCTTGTTCTCAAAAGAAGCAGATTCCCATGAAAAATTGCTCACTCAATTTTACAATTTAGTGAAATCTCAAGGGGTTATGCTTTCAGAGAAAAAAATGGTCATTGGGCAAACATCAATAGAATTTTTGGGAATGACTATCTCAAAGAGTTTCCAGACAAGCTTTCTAGTCCTAAACAGATACAACAGTTCCTTGGAATTGTTAATTATATGTCTAATTTTATACCCAAGATTTCCAAGTACAGTAACTATCTAGCTCAACTTTTGAAAAAAAAAAAAAAAAACCCTCCAGAATGGAATTCACTCCACATGAAAGCAGTCCAACAATTGAAAAAATTAGCAGAAAAGCTTCCTCTATTGCAAATTCTAGGACCAGGCAAATGAATACTACAAACAGATGCAAGTGATGAATACTAGGCAGTAACCCTTCTTGAAGAAAATGATGGAAAGAGGAACATTTGTGGATATAAAAGGCATGCATTCAAGACCTCAGAACTTCATTACCATTCCACATTCAAAGAAATACTTGCGGTAAAGCATGGAATTGAAAAGTTCCAATTTCATCTCCTAGGGCATAATTTTCTAGTAGAAATGGACATGTCCTCCTTTCCAAAAATGCTTCAATTCAAAAGGAAGATGCTCCCTCATCCCTAGTTGCTCAGATGGTCAAATTGGTTTTCACAGTGGTCCTTCCAAGTCAATCATAGCAAAGGAAGAGATAATTTGATCACGGACTATCTTTCTAGAAAATCCCTAACTATTAATACCATAGTCATTTCTTCACTCTTGTGTGTATACCCTATCACAGACCCATCCTCATCCTCACATTCATATTCAATAACTGATATGATAGAAAGTCTTCCTTCAGATATAAAAGACCACATAAAAAACCTGACCCTTGAAGCCAAATCCAAAAGAATTATCAGAGTCCTCCATGATTACCTTAAACAACATTACAACCATTTTCTTGCCATTTACCCTGACCCTAACCAGCCATGGAAAACACCTTTTGCCTTTTGGATATCTAATTGGATTGTGTTCCATTACCTTTACATGTGGTATCTACTCAATGAGTATTATCTATGCCTTCATTTTGAACCAGGATTTTACAAGCTCCTTTTCCCTCACAATAATAAATATTTTGAAAAATTCTAGTTTGAAATCCTAAAAAATGATGCTCATAATGGAGATTTGAAATAATATACTACTGTAGTTCATCCAAGATTTGGACACAAAATTACTGCAGAATCTATGATTGTCAAGCTTAATTCAAAAACTGATGTTCAAGTAGAAGGAATCTTCCACCCGCCAGAAGTCCATTGGCTCACTAATCCAAATAACTCTCTCCATGTGGTCATGTTGCCAGAAAGCACTTAGGTGGACATAAACTCTCAACACAGGAATTGAAAATCCGAATGAACCAAGTCCAAGTACTCTAGAAGTCTATCATCAACAATTGCCACGTGTTGACCCTTGGGAGCTACCCAATTCAAGCAGGCCATTATTTTGCAATCAATGACCCTTATTATGACAACCATGACCCAGACATGTATCTTGATGATGATTGGTACCAAGGAAGAGATGGATGGGACTAATAGTGTTCAACACTTGAAAAAAGAGAGAGAAAGAGAGAGAGATTTCATCCCCATCCAAATCTGTCAACAGCTTTTATCATTCCCAACTACGTTAGAAGCTTTTATCATTCCCAAAAAATCCTACCAGAAGACATGATGGCACTCTGAAGGAGATTTGTCCATTACCAAGTCCATACAGTCTACTATATTGTCAACAAAGAACTGTTTGTAAATTATGTTTGATTTTAGTTTGAGTTCCGGGTTCTATAAATAGCAGGTCAATGTATGCAGGAAGGCAGATAGAGCCTTAGAGTTTCAGAATTTCTCTCTTCCTCCTTATGTAAAGTCTTCATGACATATGTAACAACCCTTTTCAATCTAATAATATCAGTCAGTTTGTTGTATCTAATTTCCTGTTCTATTCCATGTTTTGAAGTAATATTCTATGTATCATTAGCTGCTTATATTCTCAACCAGCTCCCATAATAATCTTCTTACACCCCTTTTGACTCTATGTTCTCCCTTTGTGTGTGTGTGTGTTCCCCATATTTTTTTTAGGGAAGATTGGGGTTTATTAAATATAGTGTAAGGATTTACAATAGGGAAGTCGGTAATAGGGATTTTACTATCTTCAGGTACATGGGAGATTTCATATAAGTAGTCTAGTCTATTTGCTATAGATCTACAAAGGGAGGATCAAAAGGGAATTTAGAGGTATCAATCTCTACAGAAGATGTACTAACCATAGTGGTTTCCAATAGAAAGAATTGCTTTCCACAAACCTAACAGGAGAACAGTACCAACTCTGGGCTAATGGGTCCACAAGGTGACTATGGAAAACTAGCTTCTTTGGTTCACTACAACAAATCCTACCAGGAGACATGATGGCACCATGACCCAGACATGGATCTTAATAGTGTACTTGGAAATATTTGGTATAAAATCAAACATATAATTAACAATTCCAAGGAATTGTTGTATCTGTTTATCACCTGGGTAGCCGAATATTTTAATTTCATTTAAAAAAATATATATATATATATATTTATATATATATATATATATATCTTTTGAACACAAAATAATAAATACTTATATATTATATACAATAGAATTTGTTACCCCATGGATTAGCATAAATAATAGTACAACTATACAAGTACAAGTTTGTCAAACTGGACTTAATTCTAATTGTTCATGATTTTGAATTTCTGAAGAGATCTAAAAGCATCACTACCCGGTGTTGTATATGGTCTATGTTGCTATATTTTAGCATCAAAAAAAAAAAAAACACCATTACTTGGTCTTGTAATTCTAAAAAATTTACAGTTGTGCTACAGTACCATCATAAATTTATAATGGTACTGTAGCAATGTTCTAAACATAAATACTATTTTTTATTGTCTCCCTCTTCTTTCTCTCTTTCTATTTTTGATATTTCTTCTCTCTCTTTATTTCTCTCAACAACCAAGCCAACGATCTCTTCTCTCTCTTTCCAACTCTCTTCGTCACTCTCTCTCTCTCTAGTGTTAGGATTAGTGCCCTTAAATCCTATTGTATGATGCTATGTATGATATTATGTATGACATTATGTATGACTTAATGTTGTAATTAATAAAGTTGTTTTATTATTATCTAAAATAATGGTAACATGAATATTTGGACATTATCATTTAGTCCATGAGATGCATAGTATGTGATTTATGTGATTTAGTCACAGAAAATATAAATCACAAGTTCTTTGTAAACTCAGAATTTTAGTTTGTAATCGGTGATGAAATTGGGCATTTCATCTACGAAGACTATAACATATCAACTAAGATGATTTGTCTTGATCATGGAAGTGAAGACTTTTAGTTGATATGTTTTAAGAATTAAGACATATTGAACTGGACCGCTATGAGATTTATTATTCTCTTAACGACTATCAAATGAATAATAAATCTCACAACTTCTATTTACATCAACTCTTAATCCTGAGAGAATAATGGACATGATTATGAAGTGTAGGTTGCTTTGATATATCAGGAATGAGATCTAAAGTCACTATTAAAATCCTAGTATATTGGGCAGCCACATTTAGTGTTGATGGAACATATATTCTCAAGATAAAATTCATAATCTCTTAATAGAGATATAAAATATTCTTTTGAGATAAGTTTAATGAGTTCGATTATTCAGAATGTTAGGCCTAACCAATTTAGTAAGGAGTTACTAAAGTATATATTTATGAAATTGAATTTCATAAATATATGATGAATAACGTAAAGGATTAAACCGGGTACTGAAGAATTAAGATATAATAATCTTCAAAGTGGCAGTCTACATTCATGACTTTGTATTACTACGAATGTTTTATGAAGGGGTTGAATGTATAATAAAGTTTTGAGATATAATTTATTAATAAGGCCTAAAGTGCAATTATATTTATATAGTGGTATTAAATATAATTAATGGTAACTTTGGACTTGTCAAGAGTTGACAGAAAAGCTCAATGTCCATTGGAGCTTGTGTCTTATTTGTTCCCTTTTGGTCCCACTCCAAGCCGCATACTAAAACCCAATTGGAATGGCTTAAAAGGCTAGCCAGATAATCAGTTATAAGGAGAGAAATAAACAGAATTTTGTAAGAAAATGAAATGGTTTGTATGTGAGTGTAGGACATTCTCTTATTCTCCCTAAAACACATACATATAAACTGATTGAGAGACCACACTTCTTGGGCACAAGTGGAATTGGAGTGAAGATTAAAAGTGTTTCCAAGTACTTCAATCTTTGGTTTTGAATTTCATTGCACCAAGGTACACTCTCTTGTTCTTATATTCTAAAATTTAAATAGTACATGTTATCAATTGTGAATGAAGTAGATCCGTTAATTTTTCGCTGCGTATGTTTTGTATACACTACAAACATGTATTTATTCAACATCTGGTAGCCAATGGCAAGTTTGAGGAGGAAGGCGACAGCTTGGTGGCGGCAAAGATAGTGATAGCGATCAAACTCGCCTCTCTCTTCTCTATCACTTAGATCCTCACCTCTCTATTTGATCTTGTGGGTGTTTGCTATATTTTTAGGTGTTTGTTGGTGGGTATTTAGTGTTGGGTGTTTTGGTTGTGGCTATTGGTGGTGGTGGGTGTTTGATTGTGGTGGGTCTTGTGGTGGTGGTTGTTTAATGGTGGTGGGTATTTGCAATTTGGTGATGGTGGTGGATAATTGGCAGTGGTGGTGGTGGTGGGTATTTAGTGGTGGGTGTTTTGGTTGTGGGTATTGGTGGTGGTGGGTGTTTGATGGTGGTGGGTCTTGTGGTGGTGGTTGTTTAATGGTTGTGGGTCTTGTGATGGTGGTGAGTGTTTGCAATTTGATGATGGTGGTGGATAATTGGCAATGGTGATGGTCGTTGTTTTTTCTTGTGGTGGGTATTTGCAATTTGGTGATGGTGGTGGGTGTTTGATGCCTTGATGGTGGTGGATTGATGGGTTTGTGCAAAATATTTCTTTTGGTTCTTTGAGTTTTTTTCTTTAGATTTTGGTTCTTTTTGGTTTGGGTATGTAGCTGTGTTTGTGCTATGTGTTTGTAGTTGTGATTTTCTATGTTGTTGGATTTCACGAAGAGAATAGAGAGTGAGAGAGATGGAGAGGAAGAGAGAAAAAAGTCAAAAAATGAATAAATAAATAAATAAATAGTGTTGGTTTTGATATGAAATATAAAAATGAGATGTTGGGTTTATT
Source organism: Quercus tomentella (assembly GCA_028535165.1). Classification (NCBI taxonomy): domain Eukaryota; kingdom Viridiplantae; phylum Streptophyta; class Magnoliopsida; order Fagales; family Fagaceae; genus Quercus; species Quercus tomentella. The sequence continues at coordinate 49,551,624 of JAPQVY010000156.1, forward strand.
GTAAAATGGTATGATATAATTGATAAAGTAATTTTTGAGATGGTAAAATATAATATTTGTTAGAAACAGGATGCTAATGCTCACCAATCATCTACCACAAAACTTGTTTCGAGCAACAAGGATTGCATCGTAATGTAGTAATTTTTAACCATATAATAATAAATAAATCATTTGCATATATATACATATATATATATATATATAGATAGAGAGAGAGAGAGAGAGAGAGATACACATGGTACAAAAGTACAAAGTACAAAGATAGACATAAGGATGGAATTTTATGGACAATTGTAGATCCACAGACAATTTATGAGAAGCACTCAAGGCCCTTACAAGTTGGCCCACTTACTTCATGGATTAGTGTCCTAAACTGAAAATGATTCGTAACCTTGGGCCTGGGCCCAGGGTTTCCAACACTGTCATCTTCGTGACGTTTAAAAAACTATATTTTTGCTATAATTATTCATGTGGCAGGTAGATTGTGAGTGGTAAAGAAAACGTTATAGGTTCATGTTATGTGAAAGTAGCAACTAGCCAATTACATCTGTCAAATAAAATAGTTGTGAAAAAAGTTATAGTTTTTTTTTAGGTTATACTATAATTACTTTTTAAATTCTTCTAAAAAAAAGAATTAATTTTTAAATAATTGGGTAAATTGCAAATATACCTCCTAAAGTTTAATGTTATTCAGATTTTATATCATGAAATTTGAAATTTTGAATTTTACACTCTAAAGTTCCCTTTTGTTAGCAAAAGTAGATCCTCCATTAGTGACCTAGCGGAGGGACTACTTTTGATAACAAATGAGAATTTATGATGTTAAATTCAAACAACCTCCAACATTTAATGGTGTTTTTTGCAATTTCCCCTAAATAATTTTTAGTTGCTAAAGTGAATTTTTTTTTTTTTTTTTTTTTGGGGGGGGTAAAAAAAGTGAATAATTTCTTTCTTTTTTTTGCTAAATAAATAATTTCTTTCATGACTCATTTGTTTCATGACTTCATCCTAAATACTGAGTCAATTTCACGCAATGGAAAACTCCAAAATGATCTAAAGTGGAACAGAGGGATTGATTGATGGGTCGGAGTCGGTGATAATTACTGAATTGAATAGCAACAGAGGTATTTATAAATGTGATTAAGATGGAAAGCTCCTCCTTCACTTTGAGAAAATACATGGTGTTTCCAATGCATGTGTCTTCCCTCTCACATGAGGGTGGACCCCACAAGTGTGGGGTCCATCTGTTGAAAAATCTGGTTTTGCAGCTCATACAAAACACACAACGGAAGCAACAAACACAGATCTACTTCATTTATAAGAGATAACATGTAACCTTGAATTCTAGAACAAAGAATACAAAGCGTACCTTGATGCAGTGAAATTCAAAGCTAAGACTTGAGAATACCTTTAATCTTCATCTCAATTCCACATGATGCCCAAGAAGTGTGGTCTCTCAATCAGTCTTTTTGTACGTTGATTCTCAAAGAAAGTTCTTCTTCTCATTATAGAGAAAAACTATTTTCTTTTCTTTACATCATATGTACATTCTAACTACCTTGGTAGTTACTTTATTTAATAACTCTTATTAAATAAAAACTTATTATCTAATTGGGTTAGCCTTTTGGGCTTACCCAATTAGGCTTTAGTTTGTGGCTTGAGATGGGACCAAAGGGAACAAATAAAACTCTAGCTCTAATGGGCCTTGGACTTTTTTGTCAACTCTTGACAAGTCCAAAGTTACCATTAATTATATTTAATACCACTATATAAATATAATTGCACTCTAGACCTTATTAATAAATTATATCACAAGACTCTAATGATATCATTTGACCACTCCATGAAATATCCATAGTGAACAAAGTCATAAAGAACTGTCATTTTGTAAACAACTATTTTATACTTGAGTACGCGGTTTAATCTTTTAGTTATTAACATTTATTGAAATCCAATTTCAATAAATATAAGCTTTAGTAACTCCTCACTAAAGTGGACGCCCTAAATAACCAGTTCTCATTAAACTTATCTCAAGGGGATATTTCGTGTCTCTATAAAAAGAGATTATGGATTACATCTTGAGAATATGTGTTCCCTCAACACTATATGTGGTTACCCAACATACTGAGGTTTTGACCGTAAATATTAGATCTCACTCCTGATATATCAAAGTAACCTACATTTCATGACTGAGTTCACTACCCTCTTAGGATTGAGAGTCTATGAAATTAGAAGTCCTGAGATTAATTATTCAGATAATAGTTGTTGATTGAATAATTAATCTCACAGCGATCCAGTTCAATATGTCTTAACTCTTAAGACATATCAACACATCAACTAGAAGTCTCCACTTCCATGATCAAGACAAACCATCTTAGTTGATGTGTTATAGTCTTCACAGATGAAACGCCCAATTTCATCACCGACTACGAACTATATTTTGAGTTTACAAGGAACTTGTAATTTATATCTTCTGTGACTAAATCACATACAATGCATCTCAAGAACTATAATAATGTCCCATTAGTTCATTTGCAAATAGTCTCATATAATTAAACAAATTAATTATTTATGACATGCGAATAAATTGAATTTTAGGACATAAACCCCAACACCATCCTCATGTGAGAGAGAGGATTCATACACCGAAAACACCACATACTACCTCCTTCACTTCAAGGCTTTTACTTTCCCAATAAAAAGAGTCTCATTTGGCCCATGGTCCCCACGCGCTAGGCCCTTCACAGTTACATAAATGACAGGCGTAAATGCTCTTTTCGTCCCTATATTTTGGGGTCATTTCTATTTTGGTCCCTACATTTCTATTTTCCCACTTTTAGTCCCTAATCCAATTAACGCTTGTTATTTTAGTCCTTTCCGTCACTCAACTAACAGAAAAAGCTGACGTGGCAAACGGATTGCACTGTTGACACAGTAAATGCTGACGTAGGGAATAAAATAATAATAAAAAAATTATTTATTATTTAATAAATGCCAAGTCAACATAAAATAATAATAAATGCCACCTCAGATCCATGTCAGATTAGAATTTTAAATTTTAATTGATCAAATTTTTTAAAAATAAAATAAAAAAAGAATTAAAAATAAAAAACACATGAATTTAGATCTAACATCCTCTTCATCAAGAACACAGAAGAGCACAACCCAGAAAAAATCATACAAACCTAGAAAATCAAACACAAGAACACAAGAAAATCAAACTGAGAAAAATCACAGAGATGTTTTTTATTATTCACGGGTTGTATAAGAAAACTGATGTGGCAACTCAACTCCAACAAAACATCCTTTGTTCCTAAACAACAGCAAAGTCGAGAACAAAAAGCGAAGCAAAACAAAAACCTAAACTCTTTAATATTAAAAAAAAAAAAAAAAAAAAGCATTACTCTCGGCTTCTCGCTAAATAGTTGTTTAGATAAGACTAGAAAGTACTTAAAAAAAAAAAAAAAAAAAAAAAACAGATAGCTTCAGATTCAAGTACCTAATCCTCATTCTTCGATTATGTTCTTGTTTCTCAATTTCATTAACTCAAATTTACAGTAATGTCTTGGCTATTCAAATCATTCCAATCCGACGGTCCAGATTCGTTGGAGCAGGATCACGATGATCACAGCCCATCCACGACTCCATGTGGCGTTAAAGACGACCTCTCCGCCCTCGGCCAAACCCTCGGCTGCCAATTCTGCGACGTCGCCAACTCCCTGGCCCCGCCACCACCTTCTTCAATCGCAGCCATTGATCCCTCATCATCATCAAAATCACAGTCGCAATCGCAATCCTAAGCTCTGATTGGATTTGTAGATTTTGAGATTTTTGTTAGAGTGTGTGCGTGTGCGTGTGTGATAGAGATATGGTAAATTTGCAGCAGAAGATCGACTACGTGTTCAAGGTGGTGTTGATCGGAGACTCGGCGGTTGGGAAATCTCAACTGCTAGCTCGGTTCGTGAGGAATGAGTTCAGTTTAGACTCCAAAGCCACCATCAGAGTCGAGTTCCAAACCAGGACGCTCCTCATCGATCACAAGACCGTCAAGGCTCAGATTTAGGACACTGCTGGTCAAGAAAGGTACCACCATATCTCTATCAACAGAGATTCTAATTTCTACATTATTCACGGAGAGAGAGCTTGGAGCTTGCAGAAGACTTTTTTTTTTTATATTATTTTTATTTAATTTTTGTATTCATTTATGATTTTTCTCAGTTTGATTTTCTTGTGTTCTTGTGTTTGATTTTCTGGGTTTGTATGATTTTTTCTGGGTTGTGCTCTTCTGTGTTCTTGATGAAGAGGATGTTAGATCTAAATTCATATGTTTTTTTTTTTTTTTAAATTAATCAATTAAAATTTAAAATTCTAAACTGACATGGATCTGAGGTGGCATTTATTATTATTTTATTATTATTTTATGCTGACTTAGTATTTATTAAATAATAAATAATTTTTTTATTATTATTTTATTCACCACGTCAGCATTTACTATGTCAATAGTGCAATCCGTTTGCCACGTCAGCTTTTTCTGTTAGTTGAGTGACGGAAAGGACTAAAATAACAAGCGTTAATTGGATTAGGGACTAAAAGCGGTAAAATAGAAATGTAGGGACCAAAATAGAAATGACCCCAAAATATAGAGACGAAAAGAGCATTTACGCCTAAATGACATGCCATTTACAGATTGTCCCCTCATAATTCATGTTCATAAAAGAGAGAAAATATATTGTTTATTTTTATAATAGAAAATATATTAATTATTAAGAGCCTTTATTATTTATTATATATTTTATTTCCTTTTATTCATATATAAATTAAAATACACTTTTTCTCCATAAAATGTCAACCGTCAGCATCAATTGTATTTTGAAAAACCAAACATGGAAAAAATGGAGATCAAACGATTAAGAAAACTTATTTAAAATTTATTTGAAACAAGTCTAAATTGTCTAACTAAAATTTATTGTTTATTCAAGTATGAACTTCAATTTAAAACTTATCAAGTTCTAGAAATTTAGTTGTATTTATTTTAAAAAAAAATTTACAATTATCGAACTTGTAGTGAGCTTTAATTGGCTCAACTGGTAAAATCTCTTATTGTTGAATAAGATATTTGAGTTGATCGATTTTCAATTCAATCAATGAATCTAGTTCTAGTTGGTTCTTAAAGTTTGATCCATTTTCAATTTAGTCAATAAATTTTTGAAAGTAATAAGTAGTAATCAAAATTAAAATCTATAAGATAATCCAATTTGGTCATTAAAGTCTATCTTATTTTATGCAAGTATTTAGAGTTTCAAAAAGTTTATAAATTGATAATTTCAATTTTTTTCCCATATCCTTGTATTTTCTCATTAGTTAAACATGAAAATAGAATAAATAATTATTTAGCAAATTCAAGCTTAGGAAGTCAAAATATTTATTTTTATTTTTCCAATTCATGTTAATTCCTTGTGGTAATAGCATTTACATCCATGAATGTAAAATGCAAAAAGTGACTAATTTTGCATATTTAACCCCAAAACCCTTCCACATCAATTGGGTTAAAACTTTGTAAATTTACACAATTGCTATAGTAATCGTGTAAATATACACGGTTACTGTAACTTTGTATTTAATATTTTATTAATTTATCTCCTGTTAGACTCTCTCTCTCTCTCTCCCTCTTGTTCTCTCCCAGTCACAGAACTTGCAAGAGCACCACCACCAAAATGCAAATCCCACCATCCACCCAATACCATCCAACCATCACCACCCAAGCACTACCACGGACACTGGAAAATCAAACCTGATCAACCCAAAATTCATAGAAGATCAACTTTAAATCAAAATCAAACCAATAAAAACCCATAACCCAAACCCAAAATAAAAATCAAACACAAACCCAATGGTGCTACAACAAGTTGAGAGAGAGAGAGAGAGAGAGAGAGAGAGAGAGAGAGAGAGAGAGATTTCTTCAAATCTCTGAAGCTTCGATGAGTGCAATTCTGTTTGCCACAAAGAAAATTAAGATAAGAGATAAGAGAGATCTAAGAGGAGAAAGAGGGTTAAGAGGAGAGAGGAGAGTGAAGAGAGACTTGATGTGGTTGACTACAAAGAGAGAGAGAGAGTTGAGATAAAATATTAAAAAAAGAATTAATATGAGTAGAGAGAGATAAGATAAAATATTAAAAAAAGAATTAATTGAGTAGAGAGAGTTGAGATAAAATATTAAAAAAAAAATTGATATGAGTATTTAAATAAAAAAGAAAGTAGATTAGATAATTTGATGTGGGTATTTTGTAAAAGTGGTATTGTAAAATAGAAAAAGTAGGTTTTTATACTAAAATAGACAAAAAAGAAAAAGAAAAAGAAGATAAATTGATGTGAATGCTCTAATAATGAACCATCACAATGGTTTTGTGGCCCTTTTAAATCACTTGCACTACTAGCATGTAATTTAAGTAACATAAATATTTTTTATTATAAAAAAACACATTAGCTGTATTGATAAAATGAAGAAAAAATAATAATTTTTTTTTCAAGAATATTGAAATAATTCAATGCAGACATGTGTTTGGATTTGATTGGGATACTTGATAAACTGCATTTGAAAAAAAAATTACATTAATTTTACCCTAAGGTTATGTACGTGAACTTGTAAATAAATTTGTAAGAAAAAAAAAATTAGAAAATTGTTTCATAAAGAAGTAATAAACTAATGAAATGTTGTGGTTTAGAAAGATTAGACCAATCCTTTGACAGGTTAATTAAGAAACCGACATGCCCTTATTGCGAACACTGATAAGTCAGTTTTTGTTTAGCACCACAAGATGTCATTATATCCGTGGCATGTTCCTACCTCTAGACTTATTCATATTATATTTTAATTCAATGTTAAACTTAGTAACTTTATCTACAAATTAATAACAGTCAGTGAGTTTCAATTAACTAAAAAAAATTGATAAAATTTTTTATTATCGAATAAAGGATATGAGGTTCAATCCTCATATATACCAAAAACTAATTGGTGTTTTTGTCTGATAATAAAGAACATTCATTATAGAACAGATGACATAAATTTAAAATACTATTGTTAGGACATATGTGAATCAATATTAGGAACATATGTCAATATAGAATTGGCTAATCCTTTGACAAAACGTATTTTACTTATAATTGGGTAGATCTAAGATATGTTTAATACTTCAAGGAACAAAGTTTCAAGTTCAAGTGTTAAAGCCATGCAAGTCTGTTCAAGAAACAAGTGGAGAAGTGCTGGATTTTAAACCTCGATAGCTAATATCTATCCAAATTTAAAAAATTGCTGAAGCCTGATGCTCGACAGCTTCTCGACAGATAAGCTATCTATCGAGGTTTATGAAAATCAGTTTTTTAGAGCTAATTTCACTTCAATCCGTATATATATGTTTGAGTTTTCTTTTCTCATAACCCTAAACATATATAAGGATTATTTTAAGGGCCGTCAAAGGTTGCGCAAGTGTGAAGCAAAGTTGTGTTCATGCAAATTATGACCGGAGGCAAAATTTGCCCTAGTTCATCTTTCTCTTGAAAAAGCTGCTGTGTTTGTACACCATAGGGTTCTGTAACCAAGGAGTTTCGTGATCTTCATCATGTGATGAATTGAAAATTTTTGCATCCAACATCTTTCTTAAGTTAGTGAGTAAGCCGCATACTGGGATCCGCGCATCGAATTGGTTATTCATGTACTGGGAGCCGTGCATTACAAGGAGAGATTGTCACTACAGAACAAGTCCAATTGGGTATTGGGGTAAAGGTTCAACTATAGGTTGGTATAAGGTACTGAGATTTCTTTACTTGTAACCGTTTGTTGTGATAATAGTGAATTCTAGGGAGTGGTGACCTTAGAATCACCCGGTGGAGTTTTTACCATGTAGGTTTTCCTCATTCGTAAACAAATTATCGTGTCAATTTAATTTCCGCTACATTTAGTTATTTGGTGATTTGTTTGTGCTACCACGCGTATTGCATGCTAATTGAATTAATTAATTAACTTGGCAAATTAATTTGTTAATTCATCAAAAGGGGTCAATACATTCTTGACCTATCAACTATCATATCTATAAAAAAAAAAAATTGAGAATAATTAATATTTGATGTTAGTTCAAAATGTTAGTTCAAATGTCTTGATCAATTTTTAACCTTGGTAATCAGTTAAATAAGGATGTTTAATCTCATTCTTTCCCTTCTAAATTTAGCGTTGTTGGTGCAAGGTTGGTTTTTAACTTTGACTGACATGGACCCAATAACCTATAGTTTGAAGTTATTCTTTAATGTTTATTATAAGGGAATACACAAATAAACAGAAAACAAAAAATGAGTAAGAAATATGAAATTTTAATTGGTTAAATATTTTTAGTGAGATGTTTACTTGATTAATCTTTTAAGAATATGCAATCCTCCATGGCTCCATCCTACACACACAAGGTACTGAGTTAAATAATTAGCTAAATGTTAATAGAGTCCTCTCTTCATTACCCTTTTCTTTCTATAAAGTTCTAGCATCCAGCTAACATTTTGTGTGTGTGGGGTTTTTTATTTTATTTTATTATAATTTTGATGAATATCTAGCCAACTTTAATTGTTTGAAATTAAAAGAAACTGAACCTGCGAAAGAAAGTAACAGAGGACAACAATGAATAAAGTGGGAAAAGATTGATTAAGCAAAGAGTAGTGAATCATATAAAGCGTACTTAATTAATTGCACAATTGTTACTCTAGACTGGCAACATGCAATAATGGAAAAGGAAAAACAAAGTGGATGTTTGGTTTTTGTGCACAACATATATATTTGGCTTTAAATTTTAACCTCTTCAACTCCACAACACCTTTTTTATGGTCCATTTCCGGTCATATATTTTCCCAACGGCGTTCAATATCACCATATCTTTGGAATATATTGCTTTTTCATTACATTCTTTTCTTGCAGTAGGATTGTTCTTTCCTACATCCATCATCGAGTATTAAAACAAATAAAATAAAATAAAAACCAAGAATTAAAAAAAAAAAAAAAAAAAAAAAAAAAAAAAAAACTAGTTTATGAGTTTTTGTAAAAAAATAGATTTTTTTTTTTTTTTTTTACAAAAAAAATAGTTCTAAAAAGGATTTAAATACTATAAAGATTTAGTATTAAACCATATGTTTATACCTTCCAATAACATTCTATCACATCAATTTCTTTTTCTTTTTTCTTTTTTAATTTTTAAATCAAGCAATAGACATATTCACATTATATCCATTTTTTTTTTCCTGCAAAAAATTTAAATTAAAAAAACACTTTATAGCCTCTCAAAGTTCACCATTGATCGAAATTGAAGAACTTATGGTGTTAGAGTTGTTCAATCGTGACTTCATGGGATGTTGATTGGAGCTTAGGTTGTGGAGATGTGTTGGATTAGGGTTATAAATGAACCAGGCATTTCATAAATAGTTTGGGCTTGACTAGATTTAAAAGCTTGTTTATGTTTGTTTACAAACAAACCAATCTTGAGCCTTAATTTTATACTTGTTTAATAAAAGAGCCAAACCCTAGCACCAAAAAAAAAGTTCATGTACAAACTTGTAAACATTAGGGCTTGATACAAAACAAAGCCTACAATCATTTTTGAGCTTGTTAGTAAGCTTGATATGAGCTTAACAATTAAAACCATATTTTACTAAGACGTTAAGTAATTGGGAGTTGAGATTACTTGTCAAAACTACATAAGTTTGAGCTATGCTTGATAATATATACTTGTATTGGATCTCAAGTTTGAGCTTAACATTGAGTTTGAGCTTGAGCTTGAGCTTGTCATAGCTAATGAATCAAGCTAAGTTCAAGCCTTTAGATTTTTTGACGAGCTCAAATTCAAACATCACTTATAGGCTTGGATTGAGTTCAAGCCAAACTTGAACGTTTTACATTCATTGTCGAGCCAAGATTGAAAACTTGCTACTCGACAATGTTTTACAGCCCTAGTTGGATATTGGACATCATGGCCTTGACAATGTAGTCACTATCTCTTAGTTGTTAGTGGAGGAGGGAATGTGGTGAAGGAGATGGCTTGGCAATGGCGTGGAGGTGGAGTGTAATCATATGTTTAGTAGTGGTTAAACGTTATAATGCAAGTATTTGCTTCATTTTAATGAAATTCCTTTTTTTCTCTTGGTTTTCTCTACGATTTGGAGAAATTGGGATTTGGTGGGCTTAGGTGGAAAAAAACCTAGGACCATTGATTTCCCCCTAAATTTTTACCATGAACCAAACAAAGGAAAATTCCACTTTTCCCACGTTTTCTCTTCCCCTTTTCCTTCTACCAAGTTTTCAATCCAACCAAACACACTGTTAAGTTTGAGTAGAATGGACAATGGAGAAGATGAGGAAAATAAGTACAATGAAAAATGGATAAAGAAAAATGATTTTCAGTGAGAGAAAAAGTTAGCATAAAAAAATTTATTTCAATGGAAAATTGAGAGGAGAATAAAGAGAATGTTAGAGAGTATATTTGTAAAAGTAATTAGGTTAAAAAAAGAAAAAAGATTTTATACTAAAATTTGATAAAATTTTAGGAGTAATTCTACATACACAAGAATTTACAAAACAATTGAGCTGAAGAGTATTTTACTAGCTCTCTCCTTTTTCTTTTCCTTTTTTTTTTCTTTTTTTTTTTTCTTTTGAGATAATTTTACTAGTTCTAGTTCTATCTTCTTCTTCTTCTTCTTCTTCTTTTTTTGAGAATACTAAGTATTTTTAACACACACACACACGGGGAGAGATGAAAAGGTTTTTAAAGAAACTTATAGTGGTGTATATCCAAAAGGGCCTAACTCTTGGATACACAGCATAGACTTTAAACCTCTTTAACTCACACTCATTTTACTAGTTCTAGTTTTTTTAGACAAAACTTACTAGTTCTAGTTCTATCTAGGTCTACTATTAATATCACATTTTTTTTTTTTTTACTTTTAATAGCAACCCTCTATCTCAACCATTGTGAACTTTTTGTGTGTCCTAGACTTATTAACTTTTTTAGATAATCATGCTTTAATAATTTTATACATATTGTACTATAAAGTGCTTATAAATCAACAAGATAATAAATATGATTGGTGTCATTTTGACAACTAATAAAGAATATTCAAAACCTTTATGTGATTTGTAGCACAAAGAATACAATATATATAAATATAAAAGAAGAAATAAAAACAAAGAGGTGGAATGTTGGTTTTGTAAGAGCATTCACAATGATGGTGATAAAATAGCTAAAATGCTATTTTAAAATGTATGCTACATTGATGGTTGTATGCCTAAATTTTTTTTGTAAGTGAGTTGCAAGGAATTTTCATCTATGGCAGTCTAGTGTTTTTTTTTTTTTTTTTTTTTGAGAAACATCTATAGCAGTCTAGTGTAGCTTAAGGGTTCGTTTGGTTGAAAGGGTGGAAAAGTGAGAGGATAAAAAATTGTGAAAGGATGGAAAAGTGGGAGGATAGAAAAGATTTTAATTTCTCTCATTTTTGTTTGGTTGGGAGTAGAAAAGTGGAGGAGTGAAAAAAGTGAGTTTGTAAAAATTTATTCATATACCCTTTTAAAAAATGATGGCCAATTAATACAAATAAATGACAAACAACCAAAAAAAAATCACCCAATTCATTAAAAAAACAAATCATGTAAAAAAAAAAAAAAAATCATGTCTAGTTAAACAAAGAAAAAGAAAAAAAGAAGGAAAAGGCAACACCTAGGAGATCCAAAAAAAAAAAAGAAGAAGAAGAAGAAGGCAATACCCAGCTCAAGATAGGAAAAGAAAAAAAAAAAGGGAGGCAGCGGCCCAAGACAACACCAAAAAAAAAAAAGAGAAAGAAGGAAGAACTGGAGCTCGTTTGGTACATGTGTTTAAAAACTGAAAATTGTTGTTTAAAATTTTTTATGAAAATACGTGTAGGTGAAAAAGTGGGTGAAAATACGTGAAATGTTGTTTAAAAACTGAAAATTGTTGTTTGAAAACATTCACCAAACACCCCCTTGGTTGCGCATGGACATTTTTGTCGTAGTCTCATTTTCTCTTTTCAGTTTTTTTTTTCTCATCAATTTAAGAAGAAAACCTTTTGGTAGGACCAGAGAGAAAATACCTAGACCCAACATTTATTTTCCTTCCTCCCTATCCAAACAAACACACTTTAAAAAGTTTTCCTTCCATTTTCTTTTCAAAGTTTTCTATCCACCCTATTTCACCTCCAAACAAACACAACTTAAGAGTGAAAAATAATAATATTTTATTTCATTGCTTCTGATTTTTCATATAAAATAATGTGCTCTATCTCACTTTCGCCTTTATTTATTTATTTTTTTCCTTCTTTCTCTCTTCACCTTCACCGGTTCACTTCTCTCTCTCTCTCTTAACCGGACTTAGCCACCAACCATGGCTGAAGCTCATGAAAGGGCCACCATTGACAGTGGCGACATGCAACAGCGCCACCACTACCAACCCACGGCCAAAGCTCTCCTCATCTCTCTCTCTCTCTTTTGCTTATCGTGGGTTTGTGGCTAGGTTAGATCTAATTTTTTCGATTTTGGTCAGCGTTTGTTCGATTTGATTGGGGCGGCAGTGGGTGGGAAATGGGTGTGTGTGGCGGCAATGGTGGATTGCATGGGTGGTGGGTTGCTTGGTTTTGTGGCTGTTTGTGGTGGTTGTTAAGATGGGTTTGTGGTGGTAGTTGTTGTTGTTGTTACTATATTTTTTAAAATTAGAGTTTGCAGTGAGGTGGCTGTGGTTTTGGCAGTGGGTGGCTATGGCTGGGTTGGATCGGTGGTTGTGATATGTAAGTTGTGGGTTTGTGATGTGGTTTTGGCTGGGGGTCATGGGTGGCAATGGTGGTGATTTTAGGTTTGTTGGTGGTGGTTGAGGGTTTGTTGGGTTGGGAAAAAAAAAAAAAGGCGTGAGTTTGTTCATAGTCATTCAGAGAAAAAGAGAGAGAGACAGAGAAAAGAGAGATAAAAGAATATAATAAAATAATAATAAATAATAAAGAAAGAATATTTAAATAAAAATTAAAATAAAAAACAACATTTTATATTGAATATATTGTAAATGGTAAAGTGAAATATTAAAATAAATAAAATAATTTTTTTAACTCTGTTAAAAGTTATTATTATTATTAAATTTTTTTTTATACAGTGAACTGTGAATGCTCTGAGTTGCTTGCGTGCTGTCCAGATGGTGATGATGATAACGATCGATCGTGTATGGTTTGGGAAATGGTGGTCCGCGTATGATGTGATGTTTCTAGTTACTACACACAAAAGATAAAGTTCTAGCCAGCTGTACTTAATCAATCCGGTATCAATTATTATACTAAAAAAAAACATTTAATAGATTACACGCGGGAGAACTGATTAGAGTCTGCAGTACATGTGCATTTAGATCTAAATCTAATTGTGTTCCCCCTCCCAACAAAAATAATCAGAGACCAAATCCATAACACTTTTTTTTTTTTTGAGAAAAAAATCCATAACACTTTGATCTACACAACAGACATATATTCGACTTCAGACGTACCCCATATGAATTAAATATTTTTGTCTTTATTTATTTTCTATATTTGCATTGGGAATGCATATAACCAAATTTTAAGGTGAATACAATTAAAAACCCTATTGGATTTTGGTCCATTAAATACATAGTTATCTCTCGAAGTGGTTTTAAGAAATTTTTTTTGAGTGGTCACTAATAAATTTAAATTATATAAAATCTAATAAAACGATAACTTGAATATTTACTACAATTGTGAGTCGAGTTATTAAAGAGAGTAAAATTGTTGTGGCTTCAAAACTAAAAAGAATATTTGTCATCACCATCAAGGAGAACTGACAACTATAATATTTTTCTTAGTACAATTTTTTAGGAAAAAAAAAAAGAAATTAGAGATTATTTTTTTGACATGTTTTTCTTTTCTTTCTCTTAATTTTTTTTTTCTTGAACTTATTTGGAATAGGGAAATGAGAGAAATGAAATAGAAATAAAAGATTTTTCAAAGAATATTCTATTAATTTTTTTTAATTTCTATTAGTTTTAATTTAAAAAAATTAAATTTTCTCTTTTTCATTTATTAAACTTATTTAATTAGATTTCATAGAACAATGAGTAAGCTTTTTTGAAATCTACAATTGTTTTTATAATTATTCAAATTTCTTAAAAAAGATTAATTATATTTCTATGTTAAAAAGTTACGTGAAACATCACAAAAAGAATAAAAAGCGTCCAATAAGTAATCAAGTGCAAAGTTTTGACATATTCATAGATAATTATTCTCATCTTATTTCATTATTATTTTCTATTTTTATACTTGTGTATCTAAAAAAAATACATAAAATTTAAAAAGAAAATAATTTTTAATGAATTATTCAGCTCTTATATATATATACACGTACTTTATTGAGGCGAAGAAAACCGCCTTAACAACATTGCGTCTCTCTGATTGCAATATCCTTATATCCCCAAGCCAAGCAAGCTTGTAGACAACATGTCATTGTTTGTAAACCTTTTTCATGCTAAAACATCGTTTGGTTTGTGGCGAAAACAGCTCCATTTCACTTTGAACTCGTTCATCTTCTATTGCTGTTTTTTTGTTTATTTTCTCTCTCCCTAACTTCCCAGGGATTTTCTTGGCCTTTCTGGCACCAAATGGGGAAGGGAATGAGGTGGGATTCGAAACCTTTATCATTGCACTACAAACACAATCATATCTTCGTGAAGTTTGGTGTCTCAATTCTCTTATTGGGTCTCGCTTTTCGCCTTTTCTCCTCTGATTCAATCAGAATTTCTTCAGTCCTAGAAGAGACTCACACACCACCTCTTGCAGAAGCAGAGCCAAAAACAGAGTCCCCTGTTGTTTCTCAACCAATTCAACCGCCTCTTTCTTCTGTTTTTCCTGAAAATGAAACTCAAACAACTGAGATTGGTGAGGAAATTTTCTATCTTCCTACTTTTTGATTGTTTCAATACATCCGTGAATGAGAAAAGGGGAATTCATTTTGAAAATTGGTGTTCTTTATTTCTTTTTTTTGCCCCCATTTATAAAGATGGTAGGCTGATTTTTTTCTTCCATCTTTTTTATATTTTATATTTTTTGGTTTAATTCACTGTTTTTGCTATTTAGAAATTAGTTTAAATATAACTGGATATTCGATTTCCAATTGAGCATTTCTTCTCTCTCTTGAATTTATGTTTGAATATGATAATTCATCATTTACCCTACTTATATATCATTTTTCCATTAAATATTTATAAAAATAGTTTCTAAACTAATTCCTTTGGCATTCTTGAACATTTAAAAAAAAAAAAAAAAAAAAAAAATTATGCGATTTCCTTATAGTTTAGCAAATTTACTGAATGAGAAAGTTCAAATTGAAAGACCATTCCCAAATTAGAAGGAAAAAGAAAAAAAAAAAAAAAACATTTTTGTTTAATGTTATTCCCAATGTAGTCCAGCTAGATCATTAAACTAAAGTTGTTCAGTAGTTGCGTGTTCAGAAACTGGTCTTTAAGTCGCTCCGCTGTCGCTAGCAGTTTTGGAGTTGGCATGTCATTGAAGTGTGTGTTTTCCATCAAAAGAAACTGGTCTTCAAGTCTCTCTCTCTTTATATATTATATACGAAACAGAAACAAAAAAAAGTATTCAGTTTTGGTAAAAGATAAAGAAGTACTAACCTCACTACCTTGTAAAACTTTTTAGTGGATTTTTTTGTTTGTTTAATTCTTTGTATGGTTGTATTGATATTATTATACGCAATACAGTTGCAGAAAAATGTGACATTTTCATGGGAGATTGGATAGCTGATGAATCAGGTCCAGCATACACTAATGAGAGCTGCCATGTGATTGAGGGTCATCAAAATTGTATGAGTAATGGACGTCCTGATTCAGGTTACCTGTACTGGAGGTGGAATCCACGGAACTGTAAATTACCAAGGTTCAATTCTGAGAGATTTCTTGATCTTATGAGGAGTAAGTCATGGGCCTTTATTGGTGATTCCATCTCTCGTAACCATGTCCAGTCATTGCTTTGCATCCTCTCTCAGGTACTCCTTAAATTTTTTTAGGAGTTTTAAGTATATGCTTTGAAATATTAGATTTTGACACATGAACTTTATAATCTACCATTTTCTAGGCTGACCTTTAGAAAATAAGTTTTTTTTTTTTTTTTAATAAGTCTTACACTGTGTTTAAATGTATCTTAAGTATTTTGCTTCTTTTTTTAGTGAAATTTTAAGTAGATTGCTTTAGCGCTATAATAATTTCGGGTGTGCCTTATGCTATTGCTATTTTTTTACTAGCTTTAACAATTATTGGAACTATAGCCACTTCTCCGTTGCTAAAGTGAATTGACTTATAATTATAGATCTCAATCAGTCATCACAACAATTTTCACAAAATATTTAACAACCAATGATATATCAAGTTGTGAATAGTAGATGATGAAGTGGTGAATTCAGATGAGAATTAATAAAAACTTGCTAATTTAGTTGTTGTGAATATTGTTTTTCATATACTAGAGGAATAATATTGTCAAATCATCCGTGTAAGGCATGATCTCTTCTATTTTGGTCTTATTTTAAAAAGATTACAAATGGTGGAATGAAATAACAAAAAATCATGTTATGTGATTTATTTATTTGAATTACTATTATTTTTTCAAATAAATTAGTTTGGATTAGCCTTATTATTATTGATAGATTATAGGAAATTAGTATTTATCATTATCTACCAAAAAAGAAAAAGAAAATTTCCATCCACGTTCCATTTTCTCTCAATTTTTTTTCTTCTATCATCTCACATATTCAAACAGTGCCTTATTTCTTTTATATGCTGCTAGATCATTTTGGAACTCATAATCCAACTTCAACAATCAGTGTTGATTTCATTTGTGGAAGACAGCTGCCACTATTATGGTTAGACTACTGTTCTGAAGTGGTTGTGGTGTCTTAATCTGAACAGGTTTACCAACCATATGGCTTCTCTTGAACATTAATAATTATTGATAAGTACATTACTATTTTTTTGGTTTTTCTATGTTTATCTGTGTCAATTAGTATAGTTTCACTTTGAACGAAGTCTTCAGGTTAGAAAAAGGGAAGAAAGAAACACGGGAGACCAAAACTTACATTTGCTCCATTTTCGTGTGGTAGTAATACTTGTATTTCGGTTGTTGAGTAGTTTACCAGTTTGGTCTCCATTTAATTTCTAACATTTGAATTGTAAATCATTTTTCCAAAACAGCAAAATGAGAGAGAGAGAGAGAGAGAGTTACAATATATTGTCGATGTAAATGGCTTTAGTTGAATATCTCTGTCATGTTCATGTTCTGCTTTATTCCCCTCATATTCTCCACTATCAGTAAGTGTACATGTTCAATTTAAATTATATTGTCCACATTATAGAATATGTTGAGAGAGGTCTCTGTAGACAGACTCTAGTATTTCCATTCTATTGATGTAGATATCCCCCTGTGGTACCCAAAGACCTCAAATCTTCCAAAATTCCCATATCATATACTAGGACCTACCACCACCTGACATATTTAGTTAATCTTTACCGTCGATCTGGAATGGCTTCTGTTGTTTTTTTTATATTCTAGAGCGAGCGTTTGTATGTTCTTGGCAATACGTTATCAACAATTTGGTCCCACCTGACATAATTTGGTGATTGTGTGCCACAGGTTGAACAAGCAGTTGAGGTCTACCACGATGAGGAATACCGGTCCAAAAGATGGCACTTTCCTTCTCACAACTTCACTCTTTCAGTAATTTGGACCCCTTTCCTCATTAAAGCGGCTATCTTTGAGGACTTAAATGGAGTTTCTTCATCAGAAATCCAGTTATATCTTGACAAACTTGATGAAAAATGGACCGAACAATATAAGGATTTTGATTATGCAGTAATTGCTGGTGGAAAATGGTTTCTCAAAACAGCAATTTATCATGAGAACAATAACATCACAGGCTGTCATTACTGCCCTGGAAAGAACTTTACAGAACTAGGATTTGACTATGCATATCGCAAGGCCCTTCAGCTGGTTCTCAACTTCATTACAAGCAATGACCATAAGGCATTTGTTTTCTTCAGAACTACGACCCCAGACCATTTTGAGAATGGTGAATGGTTCAGCGGAGGAAACTGCAATAGAACCATGCCGTTCAAAGAGGGTGAGGTTGATATGCGTGATATAGACACTATAATGCGTGACATTGAATTGGAAGAGGCAGAAAAAGCTGTCGAAGTTGGATCTGGAAATGGGGTGATCTTGAAGCTATTAGATACAACCCGCCTTTCAGTATTAAGGCCTGATGGGCACCCAGGACCCTACAGGCAATTCCAACCTTTTGCAAAGGACAAGAATGCTGAAGTCCAGAATGACTGTCTTCATTGGTGCTTGCCTGGGCCAATAGATTCTTGGAATGACTTGTTGATGGAATTGGTGGTGAATGGTGAAAAATATAGATGATCATTTTTCTTGGCCTTGGTTTATCTGGCTTTTCAAGATACCTTGCTATTATTGATTTTGAACATTTGAGAGGAGGTAGCCTTCATTGTGTTCTCCAGAAATGGTTCTCTGCACGCTGATTTATATATGAAAGCTGCTAGCTAGGGAGTCATTGGCCACACAATGCATAGATTGTGCATTACAGAATTATATTTTTTTGCCACACCTTGATTGTTACTACTCCTTTTGTTTCTTGGTAAATAAAGATAAAGTAGTGTTTTAACCAGAAATTGTTGACAATTCCTATTTGCAACTAGAAATATGCATTAAAATAGAAAAATGAATTTGGATGATGAAGCAACAAAGCTATGGGTATATTAAAAACACCAGATCCACGATGAAACCAAAACCTAGTCGGTAAAATAACTTCTACATTAGGATGAGGACTCATATATTAAAGCTGCTTTAGACATCACGAGATTATTGTTGAGGACCTTTGAAATGATCGGGCCGGGCTCAATCTCTCATGGGGCCTAAGACAATAATACTAAGTGGGGCCTCTTTCTTGTATTTAAATATTATTTAACTTTTGATATAATTTTTTTTCATCTATAGATATATATATATATATATATTTTTTTTCTTTTTTTATTTAACTTTTAGACATGTAAAACTTGTAATTCAGTTTTTATTTTCCAGTTCCACTAACATTTTATTTTTTCAATTGATTTTATATGACTAATCCACTAATCTTTTCATCTACAATTCTACATTATTATTATCTTCATTTTCTTTTAAATGTTTTCAAATTTTGCTAACATTTTCTTTTTAATTGATTTTATGGCTAATCCAATAAAAAAATGTGATTGGAAATTTTAATTAAATTATAATTTGAAAATTAATTCTTTTTTGTTAACATCTAGGATATTATATAATACATAGAATTTTTGGATGTGGATCATCCCGTAAAGAAACAAAGAAATTGAAGTTGAAATTTTATTCTAAAAAGAAACGTAATAAATAAGTATGAAATGTAGTGGGTTGTGATTACTTGAAAAAAAAAAATAAAAAAAAATTATAGCTTTTTTATTATTATTATAAAACCTATGCTATCCCAACTGTCCCTGTCCCTGTCCCTACCCCTACCTCAATTTGTAAGTAAATAAAATTATAAAATGGTGAGTTCTAGTTAACTCAACTAGTAAAATCTTTGATGGTTGAATAAGAGAGATGTTCAATTCCCGCCTATTTCAAAAACCGATTGATGTCTTAATCTGATGATAGAGAGCTAAATCATAGAAGCGAATGTCGTTGAAACTCTATAATACATATCTATATATATATATATATATATATATATATATATATATATATAGAGAGAGAGAGAGAGAGAGAGAGAGAGAGAGAGAGAGAGAGAGAGAGAGGTCTATCAATGTTTGTATCAAAATATGAGGACTTTAAAGTAATGCATGCACAAAGAAAAAGTTCAGAGAAAGTGAATAAAACAAAGCAAAGTAAAACAGGAAACTGAGCTTTTAGAAAAGAAACCTGAAGGGACAGACTCAACAACAACGCTCAACAAAGAAGAAAGTTTGGAGCACAATTTTGGAAGTTAATTTTATTTTAAAAATATAAAGCACTATCCTTTCATCCGTACAAAGAAGATTGAGGCTTGAGATTGAAATTTTTTTGTAATTTAATTTCTGTTTTGTTTCGTTGAGAGGGTGATAGAAAGTGACTTTTCAGCTTTTACATGTGGAAGATTAATGAGTACTACACTCTAGACCTCCTATAAAGAATAGGAATGGTTAATCACACACATTTAATCGTACCCGGATTTTGACCCGTGCTTGACATTGTCCCCCAGCCGTTGAGGGTTTTTCACCTGACGAGGCGTACTTGGTTCAAAATGCATAACGTGTGTGCCTGTGTGCAACACTAGGGTGAGGTGTGTGTTAGTGAATATTTTAACCTATATTTATTTTTAAGGAGTTGACACCAATCATTGGGATTCTAAGGTGTGATTAGTCACCTAAATCTAATTGATTTTATTTCCTAATTTAACTAAGAAACTCTTAAGGGCTCTTTAGATAAACAAGAAAATAAAAGAACCTCTTGAACCAGACATCAAAGATTTGGAAGTTCAATTACGTGTGGAGAGGTGTTAGGCACTCCAAAACGGCTATCCAAAAGGATAGTTCCTTGTTTCAAATTTAATCTTGAAACTCACTATTTAAAGAACAACTTAAAATATTTGGCATTTGCTTTTAAACAAAAATGACATGCATGTACATGTGAAATGAAGTAATGATCAAGCTTATCCTAGGATGACATGTAATCTATCCTAAAATAACACGTAAAAATAACATGCATAATTTATCCTAAGATGGCATGTGAGAAATGATATGTACGTATCCTAAAGTGACATATGCGAAGTGATATGTATCTATCCTAAGATGGCATGTGAAAAATAGCATGCACTTGTCCTAGGATGACATATAGATGCATGACGTTTACAACCTACCTTGGGGTGACACGTGAATGCATGACCTTTACTAGGAAAGTAAAATGCATAAGGAATTAAGTAAAACTTACTTCACTCCATAGCATAGCATACAAGATGCAATTTTGCAATTCCTTTTCTCTAAAGTATTTTTCCTTATGCTAAAAGACAAACAAAAAAAATGATAAGAACCCAAAAGTTACGTTTCTTTAAGGATGTGAAAACAATGTCATTTGACAAATTATTGATCTTGAAGAAATCATTTTAATTTTGGCAAAACAAGAACAATCATTTTGGTGACCTCAAGGGCCTTTGTGCAAATTTTGAGGTTTTAGGGTCAAAATGCAATTTCGTTTGGGAAGTTTGGGGTGAGAGGGTATAATTGGAAAAGTTTTGGGTCAAAAAGGTATTTCGGAAAATATTTGGGGTTGAAAATGTGATTTGGAATGTTTTGGGTCAAAATGGTAATTTTAAAAAGATTTGGGGCTGGTTTGTAATTTTGGGAAGTTGTGTTTTAAGCAACTGATGGGTTTAAGTGCAAAGGCTGGTTTTTGTTTTTAGGTTTGGGCTTGACAAAGTTTTGGACCTGGGCTTGGAATTTTAAAGTAGGTTTGAGCCTTGATGAGTTGATTTGGAATTGGGAACTTCCATTTGGGCTTAAACCTGGTGGTCTTTGGACCAAGTCTGTCCTGGTCAACCTACATTTATTTTTATATATATTTATTACTTATCTTTAAAATTTATCATTTTTATTTGTTAAAAAAAAATTTAAATTATAATAAATACAAATTATTAATCTTTTTTAATTCATATATATATAATATATATATAAAAAATAGAAGATCCTCTATTTTTTCATATTTATTTTCTTTTAATTTTAATTTTAATTTTTTTAATTTTATTTTGGTAAAAACCAAATCCTATCGGATTAAACTCCTAATAAGCTCTCTAATACGTGTCCCTCACTCCCAAACCTCTTCCTCTCTTTCCTTCAAACCCAATCCTAGCCAAACCTCCATGGCCGAACTCAAGAGTTCCTCCCACTCTCTCATCCTGTCAGCTCTTGGGTTCCACAGGGGACAAGCCCGCACGACCAATACCACTACCAACAGGGATGGGTGTCTACGGCACCACCACAGAGGGCGGCCGCTACTTCTCTGCTCTTTCTTTCTCTCTATCTCTTATTTCTCTTTCTTATTTTTCTGTTTTCATTTATATTCTGCTCTTATTTTTGGCCGAATTTTTCTCCTTGTTTGGTTGTTTGTGGGTTTGAGTTTTGAAAGGTGGGATTTTTTGGGTTTGGGGTTTGTTTCAAATGGCTGTGTGTGTGTATTTGTGTTGCATTTGAAATGCAACCTCGCGTGTGAGAAATCTGTGTCCAAGCATAAGCAAGTATGAAACTGACAGAAAAGAAAAAAAGATGACCTTTTATGTTGAAAAATGCATGCTTGTGTGAATCAAATGATATGAGCATGTTCATAAAAATTGGTTTCAAGTAGACACAGGAAAAAAAGAAAAAGGAAATGATATTACCCATCTTGTTGTTCTCTGTTTTTGTTGTTTGTTCTGCTTCTCCTTGTTTGTCATTATCTGCTACTGTTGTTTGTTGTTGCTGTTGTAGTTGCTGGGATGATGAAAAAGGGATGACCTTTAAGGGATCTCTTGGTTTTATGCTTTGGTTCTGTGTCTGGGGTTTTGGAGGTTGTATGGCTGTGTTTTCGGATTTATGAAAGAAAGGAGGGAGCTTTTTGTGTTTGCTGTCGCTTTGGGTTGTGCTGTTTTGTGTGGGTAGTTTTTGGAGTTTTGAGTCAGTGAAAAGGGTTGGATTTTTCTGGGTATTTTTGCGAGGCTTTAGGCAGGTGAAAAAAGATTAAAAGAAGGATTTTTCTGGTGTTTTTGGCTTTGCTTTGGGGATCAAATGGTTGCTGATTTATGCTGGGGAGAATGGGGGAAAAAGGTGGGATCTTTCTTGTGTTATTGGTTCTGTCTTTGGGTTAAGAAAAAGGCTGGATTTTTATGGGTTCTTGGGTTATCTTCTCGGAGCTTTGGAGAGATTGAGGTGATGGTTGTTTTGAGTTGCCCTGTTGTTATTTTGGTTCCTTTTTGTGAAGGAAGGAGCTGTATTGGAGTTTGGGATGAATGTTTTGGTTGTGGAAGGAGTTGATGTGATGAAAAACAGAGGGAAAGACACAGGAGCCCGTGGGAATGGGTAAGGTGGGATTTCTAAGACCAGGGATGTGGGCCTCTTGGATGCCGATCCTTGTGAATAGGAGAAAGAGTCATATTTATATGGGCTCTCTTAGGATTTTTGAGAAAATGGATAAAAATGGCCAGATGAGTTTTCGGATAAAAATAACACGTGTTACCAGAATATTCTAGCAATTTTAGATCAAAGTCATAAATTACCCATGTGCAGTGCACTTAAGGAACTGGATTAATAAATTCAATAAATCTTGACATGCTCATTAAATAAATGAAATTAATTTGATTTTAAAATAAATAACATGCATGACATAATAAAAATAAAAGGACCAAATACGATAAAGTAAATGAATCAGGATAAAAATAGGACATGTAATTTATGAAAATCAATTGTAGGGACATGATTTTAGTTAACCCGGTCCTGAACTGTTAGGCCCTGGCTTAATGAGTCCCACACAATGAATTTTGTAGAGTATGGGCTGAAGAACTCGGTCTCGGTTGGCTCAGACGGTTCGTTGCATGTCCTTAGTGGATATAGAAACGTGAATCAAGAAAATAGATGTGGAACTGGAAGTTTTATTCATGGCTATGCATTCGTACAATAAATCCTTGTTTTTTTCTCTCCTCTCTTCCCTTTTCTTCCCTTTTCTCCCGTCCCTTCTTTTGGGGGACTCCTACGTATTATATAGGCTCTCTTTTATCATCTGGGCCTTACACTTGTTGATCATCCAAACCCCCACTTGAGCACCTGTCTCATCAGACGCCTTTACTAGTTCCTTGTGAGTTGCAGTGACCAAGGTGGCACTGTTCAGGGGTCTTCTCCTCATTAATGCGGCTAGGAGAGTAGCTGCGGTGCATTTAATGTGGTGGTGACAGCCTTTGTTGGGATATTTCGAATCTTCTTTCTTTTTACGTGCTTGGAGTGAGGGCTACAGTAACTGGGATGCATCATTGATCTGGACTTTGGAATGTCCGAGGAGGAATTACTCCTCGGACGTGTTTTCTTTGCCCCAATTGGCTTGGGCAGGGATTCTGGACCGCGACGTCTCCTCGGAAGGAATGGTCCTTGGACGGGCCCAAGGCCCAGCCCACTTGTTATTCTGGGTCGGTCCCCACATCAATTAAATTTTTTAATCAATTTGATGCAAAAATCTTAATGGCATGCTTAAATAAAAAGACTCAAATGATGTATTTAGTACTAATTTTCCATGGAAATCACACTAAAATTTTAGCATGTGTTCCATAGAAAATTACATAATTTTTCCACAATTAAAATGCAACATGGGTAATTTCATTTAATCAGTGATATCTCATTCAAATCAAGTCTGATTTTTTTCCCATGACCAATCAAATTGCATGAAATTTTATGGTTTTAAATATAACATCAAAATTAATCTAATCGCATGGTTAGATTTCAATTTAAGCTCAATCAAATTGATAAAAATCAACAAAAAATGAGGTTTAACCATTAAACCCGTGCAATCCTTTAATTCAAGACTAAAACTTTTATTGAAATCTAAAGCTGGACAAAATAGGTCATCAAAAAGTACTACACTCCATTCTAAAAAAAAAACAAGTACTACACTCTAAACCTCCCATGGAGAATAGGAATGATTATTCACACGCATTTAATGAAAAGTTTTTCTTTTTACCAAATAATTATTTTTTATTTATTGGTTAATATTTGAAGCCTAATTAATTATCTGCATAGCTCACAGGTAAAGCAATATCTTCATTAATTAAAATTTAGGTTGTTTATTATTATTATTTGGGGCATTGTTTTTCTTTGATAAAAAATTACTCTTTATTTATTGGTTAATATTTAGGACCTAATTAATATTTTACCAGGTAAATAGATATCTCTATTGGTTAAAGTTTGGAGTTCTTATTTTGTTTGGGGGCCTTAAGCGATTTCCTCACTCGCCTTATTCATTGAACCAACCTTGGTATTGGGTAACCAACTATAGAAGTCATCTTTCTATTACTTTTTTTTGGTATCAAAATTTCAAAAGTATTTGTAAATTGTCAAAATTTAAAATTTTCTCGGCAAGAGTTTTTAAAAATTTAGTAGAAACACTACAAAACAATTGTCAAGTGACGGATCAGTAGATCTTATTCTCTTTGATAAAGCTAAATTGCTAAATAGAAGAAAAAATACCCTGAAATTGAGAAACTCGTTCTTGTAAAATTTTCCTTGACATTTTTGTTGAGGAGGAAAATCTTTTATCCGTTTCCAATGGGAATAAATAAAAAATTTAAAAATAAAATAAAATCCTTAATCAAATTGCAACTTACATGTAAGAGCATTTCCTATGAGTTTTTGAAAACCATTATTTTGGAAACTACACCCAAAAAATCATCCTCCAGTATTCTTCATTTATAGTTGATATTTCTTTAGAGTTTTTTAGTGGCTCTCCACACCTAGAGAGTCACTATCGCTATGTAAACAAATTTTTATACTAAAATATTCAACACTCTCTCTCCGCACTGCATAAAAAATTATTTTCCTCTCTCTCTTGTCCATATCCCAAGACTAGTCTTGCTCATGAATTGATTTATTGATTTTAATGTGTGGTTGTAGTGAGACACCACCCAAAAAAAAACATTAGAATATGTTAGGGTACTGTTTATTACTAAAAATTAAAAATTGAAAACATTGTAACAAAATAATTTTTAAATGTGTGAATAGTACCGTAGAACTTAGTTTTAAAGTTTTTTTTTGCTGAAAAAAGTATTTGCAGGTTCCATAAACAATGCCAAGGCCCACTGTTTTTCAGCAAAACGCAGGAACGCACGGAAAAGTGCGTTCCAAATGCACACTTAAGATCCATTTGGTTGGAAAAGTATTGAGATGAAAAACTATTTTATTTGATTGAGAAGAAAAATAAGAGGATGGAAAATGTACTTAATACAAATTTACTCTCACGTCCTTATTAGATAAAAATAACAAATTAGAGGGAAAAAAAGGATGAACAAAAAAAGAAAACCAAAACAAATAATAAAAAAAAAACCTGAAAAAAAAAAAAAAAAAAAAAAAAAAAAAAAACTCAATGAGAAGTACAAAAAAAGAAAAGAAAAAACCAAAAAACAGAGAAGTTGAAAACCAAAGGAAATTAAAAAAAATTAATAATAAATTACAAACAAATGCTTTTGTGTGTTTCGACAAGTACTACATGAATAGTTTAATGATATTTTGCAATGGGATTGCCCGATTGGTTTGAAATTTTTATGGAAAGGCGAAAGAAAAAAACACAAATACTGTTTGAAATGTGCACGGTTGGTCACGTGGGTTTTTGGTCATCCTTTTCGGTTCAGGTTTTTTCTTCATTTCTCTTTAATTTAGAGTGAAAACATTTTGGTGGGTCTGAAAAAAAAAAATCTGGGTTCTACTAGTTTTCCTTCCATAAATCCACCCATCCAAATACTCCATTAAATTTCTTTCCTCCCCATTTTCTCTCCATTTTTTTTTCCCATCCTCCTTAAAGTCCACCAAACCAAACGGACCTTTATGGCCTGTTTGGAAGTTTAGAGAGAGAGGAGAGTAGAGGGGAGTAGAAGGGAGGAGAGTAGAGGGGATGGTTATTCTCCACCTTGTTTGGATGTTTTTAAAATTAGTAAAGGAGAATGGAGTAATTAGCCCTTCCTCTTGTTTGGATGTTTTAAAAATTAGGATGGAAATGAGAGGAAATGATTTAAATAGACAAATTTACCTCTATTTGAAAATAGACTTGCAACATTGATCTATGATTAATTTGTTAAATTAAATAATTATTTAATCAACATTCTCATTCCCTCAAATAACACTAATAAAAGTATAAAACTACTATTAACTATTATAAAATAATTTTTATTATCTCAAAACAAATTATAATAAAAATAGAAACCTGTGATGGGGTTTTGGTGGAAATGCTGAAATTGCCTCTCATCAGAAAACAGAAAAACACATCAAATTTTTCAAAATATTACAAATTAATTTACTAATTCTCTCAAAACACCCAAACAAAAAAAATGAGGAAACAAGCTAATTTTGATAATTCAACTCACAGATAAAAGAAAAAAAAAATCCTTTATCATTAACCAAAAGAAAGAAAAAAAAAAAATGATTTTGATGAATATTCATTTTCTGTTCAGGTCGGGTCTTCCTAGCCTTTTTTTTTTTTTTTTTTTTTTTTTTTTTTTTTTTTTCACAGATGAAGATTCATTTTCGGTTCGGGTCGGGTCTATTTGATGATCATTTTTTTTTTCTTTATCGTCAATTCCTTTATCATTTTCTTTCTCGTTAACCAAACAGAGGCCTTTATAATTCGTTTCTTTTCCTACACTTTCCCAGCAACCAAACAAAACGATGCGAGCATTTCTCAAATATATATTAAAAGGATGAGGACGAGCTCTGCCGCGTCATGGACGAGCTCGACTACGACCACGACGGCTTCATTTCCCTAACCGAGTTCGCCGCCTTTTGTCGCTCCAGCTTCGAAGATGGCGGAGCCTCCGAGCTCCCGCGACGCGTTCAAGCTCTACGATCAAGACCAGAACGGCCTTATCTCCGCCATCGAGCTCCACCTCGTCCTCAACCGCTTGGGCATGAAATGCTCTGTCGAAGATTGCCACCGGATGATCTGATCCGTCAATTCTGATGGCGACGGAAATGTCAACTTCGAGGAGTTCCAGAAGATGATCCAATCCGCTGCTCTAGGTTTTCATTTTCTCTTTTCTGATCCATTTTCCTCTTAATTGTCAAATGCTAATGATGGGGTTGTGGTTGTTTTTCTGTACTATTAACAACGACTTCGTTAATTACTGCTTGTTTCTAGGTAAAATGTTACTTTTTCGGAGAAAATATCCTGTCAAATATTGAAGAATTTCTTTTTAAATAATCAAAGATTATTTATATAATTTGTTTGTAATTTTGTTAATTTAGAAAGGGTAAATTGGAGAATTCATTTGGTCAATAATTTATCTACTCTACTCTCCCTCCAAATCTCTCCAATTTGGGAG
This sequence comes from Quercus tomentella, assembly GCA_028535165.1. NCBI lineage: Eukaryota > Viridiplantae > Streptophyta > Magnoliopsida > Fagales > Fagaceae > Quercus > Quercus tomentella. Next base: position 49,579,807 of record JAPQVY010000156.1, read on the forward strand.
AATTAAAAATGAGGGGTTAAAGGTAGTTGAAACCCCTTCAAACTCCTCCCCCTCCTTCCTTAAAAAACTTCCAAACAAGGTAATTGAATTACTCTCCCTCCCTTTACTCTACTCCCCCTCCTTTTTTAAACTTCCAAACATGCCATTAGTTTTATCCTCGGACACATTAAACCGAGATAACATTCATTGTTATAGACGGGATATTTTCAAAGATGTGGAATTTCATAATTAATTAATTACTTTTGAAATTTCTTCCGAAAGAGATTATTGATACTAAAATATCGGTTCAACAAATTAATGATTTTGCATACTGTCTCAATACCTTTACTCAATAGTTTAACATACGAGATACGTGTACATGCTTAATGAAGGAAGATGATTTCCCACACTTGTGTCTTATTTGTTGTGCATGGGTATGTGCTAAAATTTTGGGAAATAGTTAGGCATATCCTGTGCCTCAATATTGTAGTCCCACATAGAATAAATATGCAAGCTTAACATGTGCTCAACTTGACTAAGATAATTTTCCACGCATATGTCTAATTTTTTTCTTTTAGAAAGAAGATTGTAAATTTTATTAAGACTAAAAAGCCAAATTGGCTAAAATTACAATATTGAGGTATGGAGGAACATCCTCCATCCACACTAGTAAACTTCTAACATGTCTAACTAGGTTATAAGTTACATATTTACCTTGTCTTCTAAGATGAGAGAAACTGATAATAACGAAGGCTTATGCAAGTATTTTAGCATCAACAATCAAGTGACTATAGGATGCAAAAGAATCAACTTCGTCTATCAAGGCGTTGATGATTATCTTTGAATCGCCCTCCAAAATAACTAAATAGACACCAACCACTTCAGCAAAAACTAATGCTCTCACTGCCGCCATATCTTCTACTTCGCCAATCAAACGAGAGAGGGAATTCTACTCAGAAATGGAGGCTATAACCAGCCCTAAGCCATCCCAAATCCCCACTCCTACACCTGCTTCTCCCACTTCCTAGAAAACCGCCCCATCAAAATTTATTTTGAAGATTGAAGAAGGTGGAGGTCGCCAATTGACCCCATTATTACTTCTATCCGAGGAAGAAGATGCTATGACTAGGAGTGCACGAACAAAGTTGGTGAGAGCTTGCCTAGCACTAGGAACGACTTGGGTCATCTGATGGTCGCTATTACTAGTCCAAAGCTGATTCCTACGGTTCCAAATGGTCCACACGAGCATAGAAAAAGCTTTAGTGTCTCTTCCAGCATCCAGAACTTATTGAACTATATTAACAAACAGTGGAATATGGTTGGTTCTGGGAAAATTCCACTGCTGATTTGAGTCCCACATTGCTGATAAGCATGGACATTTCCATAAAGCATGATGCACTTCAAGATCTTGCTTATAATGCTCACATTTATCCGTTTCCAGTACATTCCGTCTTACCAAACTAGTATTCACAAGAATTGCATTCCTACAAGCACGCCTATGGGCGCAAGTGCCCCCACCGCTTTGAGTGGTAGTGGTTTCCTCATGGGAAGTACGCCTCGGCCTAGGGTGGACCGGGTGGAGGGTGTAAATGGAGTGGCCACCTAAATTAAGTTTATGAATCATAAATATAGCACTCTTGTAGAAGGACTGATCTTTACTAATGCACGTGTCTGGAGTTTAAGTATGAGGATGGGAAGGTGTTAGGCACCCAACCCCACCTGACCCGTAGGTCGGTCTCCACTCATTGTGTTCCACATTATAATCTCATCAAAGGGTCTTCTAATATGTTATTCTAAACTCACATACACTTTAACATGCATCTAAAGCAAACAACATGACATATAATCCCCAAACCCTAGCATTCTTCTATCAAAAAGCAACACTCATAACTGTCCAAGGGCAACAAATATATTATAAGACAAGACAACATCAAGCATAATCATTATCCAAACGTCATGGCATTCAACCAAGCATATTGTTATATTTAATCAACTCATGTTCAAACAATCAAATGCATGTTCATATGGCTTATTGCATGACTTACCTCATTACATCACAACACCTATGTATCAATGCATGTTCAAATTCATATGCATGTTCATGGAATTCAATCACTTATAAACCCTAACCATTAATCTATCAATTAAACAACCCAAAACATGTTATTCTACTGACTCTAAGACTTAAACATGTGAAATTAGACCAAACAGAGGCTAAACATGTGAAAGAAAGCAAATAAAAGCAAGGAAGGGCTGAATTAGTTTCTGGGCATGAGTGTGCATGCACATACATAGGGTATGTGAACGCATCCCAATTGTATGCGTATGCAAGCTAAGAGTACGCGCATGCATGCATGAAGCATGCACACACATACATGCCCAGAAACTTAGCCCAGAAACACATAAACAGAAAAAGAAACCAAGCAATAAAACTAGCAACCTATCATGCTTATAATACAAACATAAAACAAACCTAGGCTAACACAAGTATATTGAAACATGAAAATAAACAAATAAGTGAAAAGCCAAAGTTGAACCTTTACCTCAACACAAGAACTCTCTAGAGCTTTGATTTGATTGTTCATTACAGTTAATCTAGTCAAGAACAAAACCAATTAGGTTAGTAAACTTTAGAACTCAAAGGCCAAGAACAAAAAATGTCTCAACCAAGTAAAACTTGACTTGAGGATGTTTTAGTGTAAAATCTCCATCTTTGATTCACTATTTTCTAGTGAATCTTGTATGTTTCCGTCCTCATTTGTAAAATTGCCTCTTAAGGCTTTTTATAGTAGTCATAGAGAGGTGTAGAGCGGCTTCCAAATGATGTGGGATTCACTCTACACAAATTTATGTTTCTGTCCTCATTTGTAAAATTGCCTTTTAAGGCTTTTTATAGTAGTCATAGAGAGGTGTAGAGCGGCTCCCAGATGATGTGGGATTCACTCTACACAAATTTATGTCCAAAAACTTTCATTTCATACATCTTGGAACCCTAGATGCATGCGGATACTTGAGGCATGTGTGCACATGCCCTAAGTATGTGTACTCATACTTCAATTGAGCGTGTGCATACGCGTGTATGTGTACGCACACTTAGGGCTTTTCTACACTTTTACTTATCCAAAAATAGCTTTTATTTTTTGAAAATAACTCTAAAGTCAAGATTTTACGAGATTAGGCCTTAAATTAATCTTGGGCCTTTAAGTGATGTCGTCATTGGAGAATGGTGACTCGGTTCGTAAGTGATACAAAATGAGGTGCCTACAGTTGCCCATCATTTTGATTCGTGAGCCTTACTAATGAAATCAAAAGAAAAAGAGACAAAACATTTTGTTTTCACATACGGCTCGAGCCTAACCCACGCACATGACAAACAACACACATACATGGAGTGGGGTGCAACTTTGAAGAGTTGTGTGAGATTCGTATGTCTAAAGTCTCACGAGTGTGTAAACACCGCATTTTGTACCCCTTATGACTTTGGCCCTCATTCCCCAATGATATTGGAATTCTAAAGCCCAGGGTTGGTTTAGGCCCAATCATATTGAAATTGACTTGAGGAAAGTGTTTTTGGAAAAATATAACTTTTTAATGAACTAAAAAAAATCTATTTTTGGAAAATTAAGGCCAAGAAACCCTAGGGCATGCATACGCATGCATGTGTATGCGCACACATTTCCCAAAGCTGCGTGTGCATGTCTCATGAATGCGTATGCATACACGGGCCTATGCACACATGCTAAGGTTATGAAAGGAAAGTTTTTCAGCATTAAGTGTAAGGTTTGGAATGAATCCCACATCGTTTGGGAGCCGTTCCAAACCCCCATTTTTCAACTATATAAATCCATACATAGTAGCTTTTCAAAACAAAACAGAAAATCCTAAGGAAAAACATAAGATTCATTAGAAATAGTGAATCAAAGAGGGAGTGTTTCACAAAACATCCTTAAGTCAATATTTTTCTAATTGAGGCCTTTATTGGCCTTGATCTTGGAGTTTTAAGGTTACTAATCACTTTCTTGTTTGATTGTGAATAAATTTAACTGAGGGGAATGGTCAAACTCAAGCCAAGGAGCTTTGTGTTTTGAGGTATAAAGCCTTTCCTCTTTTCTCCTTTTCTTTATTTTGATTCTTGTTTTCCTTGTTTCTTTTGTTTGTTTATGTTATAGCATGTTTGTTTAGTTTAGGTTTATATAGTTTTTCTGCCCTTAAGTATGTTAGGCTGTTAGATTTAATAGTTCTAGTTCTTCTCTGTTTTGCATTTCTGTGTTTTTGGGTTAGGGTTTAGGGTAATGCGTATGCATACAACTGGACTGCGTATGCAGGCCCTATGTATGCGCACACATACTCATGCCTAGAAATCCTAATTCAACCCTTTCTACTTCTGTTTCTTTATTTCTTTTATACAATATGCCTCTGCCTTGTTCCTCTTTTATGTTTGTAAGTCTCTGTTTCTCCGTTTATATATTTGTTTGTCCTTAACTTGTTAGATTAGGGTTTCTTTTCTTCTTTTTCTTTGAAATACCATGAACATCCATATGATATGACCATGCTATGATGCCTATGTGTTGTGGTGGAGAGAGTTAAGTCATGCATTCATATGAACATCTATTTTGATGATGAATATGAATATGTTTGTTTAGATGATGCAATCACATGTTTGCTCACCGTGTCTATGTTTCTGCGCAGATTTGATATATACATGTTTCTGCCTTGGATGTAATATGATGATATGTGTGATAGATGCATGCTAGGATGATATGCAATGCCATGATAGATGTATGCTAGGGTTTGGGATGAAAATGTCATGTTATATGTTAGATGCTTGTTAGCGTGTATGTGATTCTAGAATGATGAATGTTGAACTTGCCTTTAACGAAATTAAGATGTAAGACACAATACGTGGAAGTCGACCCACGGTCGGGCGGTCTTGGGTGCCTAACACCTTCCCAAACAGTACCTAAACTCCGAACCCATACTTTGGTAGTAAGATTAGTCCTTCCATGAAAGGACGCTATATATATGGTTCCTAGACCTAATTTAGGTGGCGACTCCAACTTTCCTTTTTCGCCCTAGTCCAGTCAGCCAAGGCGTACTCCCCCCCTGTTGCACCCATAAGGTTTTACTTGGGAAATGAGTAACAATAGGTTCACTATCCAAGAACCTGGTTTGCCAATTGTCAAGTAAAAGGTGAGTGACTCACTATCGTAGAGTCGCTAAAAAGAAAAACAAACATGGCCAACGACCTTAAACATTAATCAAATAAACAAATTGCTCTTACAAGTTCAAAGGATACATTTCTTTGGTGTCCATCTATGGCTCTTGCCTCAAACTTCTTCGGGTGGCTTTCGCCTTTGGGTGGCTCATGCCTTTGTCTCAATCTCTTCTGTTCTAGGTGGCTCATGTCTCTGTCTCAATCTCTTTTGTTCTTGGTGGCCCATGCCTCTGTCTAGGTGTACATGTTGTAGATATTGCATTTTGTACCCCTTACGACTTGAGCCCCTGTTCCCCAATGATGTTGAAAGTCTAAAGCCCAAGGTTGGTTTTTGTCCCAATCAAATTGAAATTGACTTGAGGAAAGTATTTTTGAAAAATATAACTATTTTTATGAATTAAATAAGCTATTTTTGGAAAATAAGAACTACGGAAACCCTAGGTCATGCTATGCATACACGCGTTTGCGCTTGCATGCTCAAGTTCCTTGTACGTATGCTTCATGCATGTGTACGCATACATGGGCATGCGTACGCATGTTAGGGTTCCAGAAACTATGAAAGACTTGCATTAAAATTTGGGTTTTGAAACGAATCCCACATCGTCTAAGAGTTGTTCCAAACCCCAATTTTCGAACTATAAAAGGCCATACAGTGTAGCTTTAAAAACACACAGAAAATCCTAAGGGAAAACATAAGATTTACTAGAAATAATGAACCAAAGAGGGAGTTTTTCACAAAACATCCTTAAGTCAATATTTTTCTGATTGAGGCATTTTTTGGTCTTGATCTTGGAGTTTTAAGATTACTAATCACTTCCTTATTTGATTATGAATAGATTTGACTAAAGAGAATGATCAAAATCAAGCTAAGGAGTTTTGTGTTATTGAGGTATATGTTCTAACTCCTTTTCATTTCTTTTCTTGCTTTAATCTTTCTGTTTCTTTTGTTTTTCTTGTTTGATTATGTTATAACACGTTTGGTTAGTTTAGATTTTCTTTATTTCTTTGTTTTAAGTATGTTAGGTTGTTAGTTTTAAGTTTTTGTTTTGCTGTGTTCTTGTTTTTTGGGTTAGGGTTTAGGGTGTGTATGCGCACGCATCCTTAGTGCATGCGTATGCATACTCGAAGTATGAGTATGCATACAACTAGGATGCGTACGCAGACCCTATGTATGCGCACGCATACTCGTGCCCAAAAACCCTAATCCAACCTTTTTTGCTTCTGTTTCTTCTTTCTATTTACACAATATGCTTCTATTTTGCCTTGTTTTCATGCCTATAAGCCTCTACCTTCCGTGTTTGTTTGTTGTTTGTCCTTCATATGTTAGATTAGGGTTCCTTTTCTCCTTTGATTGATATGCCATGAACATGCATATGATATGACCGTGCATTGATGCATAGGTGCTGTGGTGCAGTAAGAAGTGAGGTAAGTCATGCATTCGCATGAACATGCATTTGTTTGAGATATGATCTTGATCTTGCCTTGATGAACATGAATAATATTTGTGAATGCTTTGCCTTAAATGTGATAATTTGTTTGTTTAACATGCTTAACATGCCTATGCTTCTGGTTTGGATATGATATGTTTGTTTGGTTACTACCTTGAATATGATGATATAAGTTGCATGATAGATGTATGTTAGGGTTTTGGATGAAAATGCCATCTTGATTGCTAGATATATGCTAGTGTGTGTGTGAGTCTAGAATGACAATATTGAATAAGTCTTTAATGAGATTAAAACGTAAGACACAATGAGTGGAAGTCGACCCATGGGTCAGGTGGGGTTGGGTGCCTAATACCTTTCCATCCCCATACCTAAACTCTAGACATGTGCTCTGGTAGTAGATCAATCATTCCATGAAAGGTGCTATATATGGTTCCTAGACCTAATCTAGGTGGCGACTCTATCTTTTCTCCGCCCTGATCCACTCAGCTGGGGCGTACTCCTCTCTCGTTGATTCCAACGTATCTTACTTTTTAATCTTAATAAAGGCTTGTTCAATATTTGTTTGCACACACTTCACTTGGTTCTTTTGTCCTTTTCACCCTAGTTGGTGATAAGTGGGAAGATAAGTACAGTTCATTCAAGCCAAATTCTTCTGGAGTTCATCCTACCAACTTACAATTTGTGCCATTACCTATGATGGACTTTGAGTACATTAACGGTTTGCCACCAATCCACTACGGTCCATTTAGGCCCAAGGTTGGAACATGGCCCACCTAGTTGTGAGTGACCTACTAATTTGTCCCTTCAGCTCTAGGGAGCCTATCCACACTTAGAGAGATTTTGGATCCTATCAATAAGAGGCACCCTTTATATTTCTTGTATGTTCAACCATATATCTTGTGTTCACCTAATTCTAAAGGACAAATAAAAGATGTAAAATTTTGTGGATGAACCAAAAGGTATGGCATACCCTAAGATGTTGGGATAAAGTAAAAGAAGTCCTCACATGTAAGAGGCTTGTCCCAAAATCCAAAGGTATATTTTAATTTGAAAGGTTCATAAGACTATAGCCTAGTTACTATCATAAGCCCAAATCAAAAGGCCTCTTGAAAAGGAGAACCTTGGGCTCAAGGTAACAAATATGCTATGGACTTAGCATCTAACATCCTACAAAGCCAATATGAAATTCCCTAATCTTGGGGCTCCTTGTTGCATGCCTAGACACAAAATGATGAGAAATTCATGGACTTTGAAAGGAAGGCTACAATATATTCTAGCTAGAGGGCTACTTCAAAAAAAAAAAAAATGATAATAAAAAAAAGAGAAAAAGAAGAGCCCAAAGGTGATGGATACATTGTTAGTCTATATTTGAGATAAAGGGTTGAAAATCTCTAAGTACATTCTAATGAAAGCCCATGAGAGTAAGATGGGAGCTTTATTGTAAATGGACTAAAGCCTAATGAAACAAGGGGCAAGGTTCATGAGAGGAAAGGGAGTGATTTTGTAATTGGGCCTTCATTAAAATGGACTTAAAGATTTCTAAGAACATCTAAGTTAATGAAAAGAACCTTTTAATTGAGACATGGGCTTAATAAAATGAGACTTTTTATTTATTTATTTATTTATTTATTTTTTTCAGGCACCATTGTACCACTAAGATCAAGAAAGCACGTCCCCACTCCAATTTGGGTTAGAGAAAAGAATGGAAGGTGTTTGGTCAAAATTAAGGAAACATATCAAGAAGAGGTATTTCAAGAAGAGACATTTCAAGAGGAAGTATCTCAAGAAGGAATGGCTGCTCCAATTGATGACACAACCACACAAAAGATATTCAAAGCAATAAAAGAGCAAAGTGATTCCCTCAAGAAGATAGGAGGCCGTCTTTCCAAGCTAGAAGAGAGCAAGCTCAAGAAGCCTATACATGTGGAAATACATGATGAAGATGAAGGGGAGGATTGAGATGAAAGGGATAAGGCCAAATATGAAAGGAACAAGAAATTTGAGAAACTCACTGTGGATACCGTGGCCATGAAGGAAAAGATGGACAAGATGCAAGTAGCTTTTCGCAAGGCTTGAGGGATGGATGATTGTCTCTACAACATGGGTGGAGTAGGCTCAAGACTCCTATTGCATTGCCTTCTAAGTTCAAAATCTCAGATGCGGAAAAATTTATGGGACTAGAGATCCTAAGCAACATGTTAGGAGATATCTAAGCATTGCTGAAATGAAAGGATTGGATGAGAAGCAAACTTTGCATGCATTTTCCCTCTCACTTATGGGAGGTGGTACTATAGCTTGGACCCAACTAAGACTAAGGTGTGAAATGAGCTAGTAGAGTTATTTGTGGATCAACTCATCTTCAATACCATGATTGATGTAACTTTAAGGGACTTGGAGACTACCAAGCAAGGAATAGGGGAGACATTTTCCTAATACATGACAAGATGGAAAGGAAAGGCGTCTAGGATGGTTAATAGGCCAAATGAAAAGGAACAAATCAACATGATTATCAAGAATTTGCTTTCAGCATATAATAGTAGGCTTTTGTCATTGCCCATTAACTTTTTTGGAGAGTTGTGTGATTGTGGAACTACGATTAAGGATGCCATCAATAATGGGCAATTGGAGAAAGGTGAGAGCAAGCCTTCAATCAAGAAGACATATGGGGAAGGAGCTGCCGCTTCTAAAGCACCTAGTCCTATGAATGTAAGTGCCATCATATCTCAACAACCCTTAGCCTACCCAAATTTTACAAAGAAAGATTGCCGAGAATTCTTTAACTTAGGAATGACCCTTTGCCTAAGCATATGAGAACATAACTTCCAAAAGATTCATCAAACCCTTGGACCTTACACCTATGCCTAATCCTATGCCTCTTACTTGGAACCTTATTAAGTATTGCCACTTCCATTAGAAATTTGACCATAAAACTGACAATTGTTTCCGCCTCAAGCACGAGATACAAGAACTAATAGACAATGGAACCCTTCCAAATCCAAGCATCATCACCAAGCCTAACATGAGGAAGAACCCTTTGCCTGATTATCATCGAGCTCTTCCTCTATATCAGAATTGGGTGCAAGTGAAAGAGATTTATTGGGATTGTTCAAAGTTGATAGAAATCGTAGAGGCTAATGCGATGGAAGTCCAAGTAATATAGGATGAGGAAGATGAGGTGTTGAAGAGTGTTGTGGCTGTGTAGGGAATACTCCCTAAAGGAATTACCAAATTGAAGAAGAGGGTCCTAGAAGACAATGTGACAAATATCACTAGGAGTGGGAAATACTACAAGCCATCCTTTTTGGAGAAGGATCATCCTGGTAGGAACATGGAAGAAGGGTCCAAGCTCGTTGAACCTAAAGGGAAGGAAGAAAAAGAAGAGGAAGATAGGGTTTTGACCCAATTGAAGAAGACTCAATCTCATATGTCCATGTGGGGCTTATTGATGGCTTCTTACAAGCATCGTAGTACTCTCTTGGATGCTTTGAATGGGAAAGAAGTGCCCATCGAAACTCTCTCATAGGAGTTGAGGCCCTATCTCATCCTTTCCTCACCTTTTCCGATGAAGAACTTCCTCCCAAAGGGGCCACTCACACTAGACCTTTGTAAATCACCATTGAGTGCATGGGTGCCAAGGTTCCAATGGTGCTTATCGATAATGAATCTACATTAAATGTATGCCCTTTTAGGATCGCTCTCGAAATTGGTTTAGATGTGGAGAAAATCATTCCCTCTTCTTTGACTATTAGAGCTTATGACAACACTTCAAGGAAGGTCATGGGAACTTTCACGGCTCCTTGCCACATTGGTTCGTTGGAAACAATTGTAGAATTTCATGTGATGGACATCACTCCTAACTACAACCTTCTCTTGGGAAGGGCATGGCTTCATCTCATTGGGGTTATTCCCTCTACTTTGCACCAAAAGATGAAGATCCCATGGAAATGAGAAATCGCTATAGTACTTGGAGATGGTGAGATTTTAGCTCCTATTTTTGGACTCGAAGAAAGAGGAAATGAGCTTCAAATGAGTGGCTTTGAGTTTGTGAACATGGCTGATTATGGATTGAAGGATGAAAAGTACACGGATCTGCTTCTGTATTGTAGTCATGAAGTGATTGCAATGATGAAGAAAATGGGGTATATGCTCGGTATGGCTCTTGGAAAGGAAGGAAGAGGGGTGGCTAAATTCCCCGAATTCAAGACTCAACTGACTAAGGAAGGTTTGGGATTCTTTGAAGGCTGCAATGGAATCAAAAAGAACTTTGGTACCCTAAATGGGAACTTTGTGAAGGAAGGAGGAGACTTTCCTTTCTGTGGCTTACCCGAGCTTTGGGTGGATAGAGATAGAAAAGTGAATCCCGACTAGGAGATAATCTTCAATGAGAAGCTTACTTTCAAGGAAAAACCTACTGTGGTGATCAAGGAAATTCAAGAGGAGGTTGACTAGGTGGACTACATGGATGCAAAAGCAATGGGAGCTATGCTAAAAGTGGAGGGTGATGTGCTCGCCATCACCACCAAGGAGCCAAGTGATCCTTCTGCCTTCATCATGCCTACTGATGGGTAACTTAGCAATTGGAATTGGGTTGGGTTTTCTGAGAATATGGGAAAGAAATTTTGTAATGCAAGTTTAGATGTACTTTTCAACATTTTTAATAAGATGAATTCTGATTTTGCTTATTTTGATGTGTCCCAGAATATTGAAATTTTGCACTTAAATGATTCTAATGAATTTGAAAATGAAATTAATAAACAATTGGAAAAGAAAATTGAACCTGTGGATAGGGGTGTGCAAGGGATCTGAGAAGCCGTTGCAGCTAACCGGAGTCGAGAAACCGCATCGCACTTGAAGCCGACAGCAGGAGCTGAGGCCAGCAAGCGGAGACCGGTGGTCTTTCTGACGCCGGTGCGGTGATGTAATTAGAAATCAATTCTGATTACTGTAATTTGTATCGAACCAATATGTTAATGCTCCAGTCCAGTTCTATAAGATGATGATGCTATGAATCTATGATTCCTATTTCCTAATATATGACTTAATGAAATGGAATGTTTCAGTTTCACAGGTCTATTTAAAAAAAAAAAAGACGTTGTTTTACTTTAGGGTTACAAATTTTAACAAGCATATAAATTGTTCTTTTCACATAACCTGCTTTAGCTCTCTCTCTCTCTCTCTCTCTCTCTCTCTCTCTCTATACTCTAAGTCCACGAGTACTGACATCTTTTTTTTTTTTTTTTTTTTTTTTTTTTTTTTTTTTTTTTTCCAGAAATTTGATTTTGAGGGAGACTAAGAGAGCTTTCACTCTTCAATCATTCACTGAGAAAGATTTTGAGCTATAATCACTAATGATTCAAAATATTGCTTAGTATTTTTCAATTTTTTCAGTATTTTTGTATTTTTATTTTTATATTGTTTGACTTGGGGATTTTGAGCTACTTAATGAACTACTGTGGTACTGCCATGCTACCTATTAGGCATTGGCTTTTGTTTATTTGTTGTAGTATATATTCATTGTAAATCATTTCTTTGGTCAAAAAAATTATTTGTTTATTTATTTTTACACGGAAATCAATATCAATTTTATTTGCATTACATTTTGATTTTAGTTGTTTAGGTTCTGCCTCTCTATTGAGTTGATATATATTGAGATTGAGTAATGTATATTGTTAATGCCCGATTGAGTAATGAGTAATTATGGTATAAGTATGAGTTGGAATATGCTTTTGTGTGTTGGCTAGATGTAGAAAAATATTATTTGGCAATTTTGCTTTTGTTTAATTTGACTTTGTTTTTGCTTCTACTTTATGTGTGACTAGATTTTTGATGGCTTGCTAAATAAAAAAAACAATTTGAATTTACTTGAAATCTTGAATAGGTTGATATGTTGATATTGGGCTTGAAACCCCAATTTTTTTATTATTTAAATTTTTTTTTTTTTTAATATTTCAAACCGATCAAAACGACTAAACCAACTGCAACAAACCGCACCGCTATAGGTCAGAAAACCGACCCTAGGCAATGTGCATTGGTTCCAATTATTAAAAAACTGATCCTTATCGGTTCGGTGATAAATTTGGGAAAAAACTGCACCGACTGAATTGCGCACACCACTGTGGAATTAACTTTTGAAACTCTTAATTTGGGCTATGGTGAGAATCCAAGCTTATTTAAAATTGGCTCAACCCTAAATAAAGAAGAAAGAAAAGATCTCCAAGACTTACTCATAGAATTCCAAGAGGTGTTTGCATGGTCTTATGAAGATATGCCTAGCATTGACCTTGAGATAGCCTAACACCACATAGATACCCATGCTCACATGGTGCCCGATAAGTAGAAGTTGAGGCGTATGAGAATCGAATGGCTCCTTAAGATCAAGGAAGAGGTTACAAAACAATTGAAAGTAGGGTTTATCAAACTCGTGCACCAAGCCGAGTGGATAACCAACGTTGTGCCTGTACCCAAGAAGGATGGAAAAGTAAGGATGTGTGTAGATTTTAGGGACCTAAACAAGGCTTGCCCTAAGGACGATTTTCCTCTTCCTCATATAGAGGTCTTAGTGGATAACACTGCTGGTAGTGCCTTGATGTCATTCATGGATGTTTCTTAGGATATAACCAAATCAAGATGGCTTCTAAAGACATGACCAAGACCACCTTCACCATTGAATACGGGATTTATTGTTCTACGTTGATGCCATTTGGGCTTAGGAATGCAGGTGCAACATACTAAAGAATGGCTATAGCCTTGTTACATGACATGATGCACAATGAAGTAGAGGTATATGTTGATGAAATGATAGTGAAATCCAAAGATGGATAGGGGCATATCACCAACCTAAGAAAGTTCTTCGAAAGGATCAAAGAGTATAGGTTGAGATTGAACTCACAAAAATGTACCCCATACATGGAATGATGAATATCAGAAAGACTTTGAACTTATCAAGGAATACCTTCTCCATCCACCCATCCTAGTACCCTTAAAGCATGGAAAGCCACTACTCCTTTATCTCTTAATCATAGAGAATGTAGTTGGAAGTATGCTTGCATAAGAGGATGATGATAAGAATGAGAGAGTTGTATACTACTTGAGCAAGAGGTTCCATGATTACGGGACTAGATATATACCCATAGAAAAGTCATGCTTTGCTTTTGCATGGGCTGTGTAGAAGCTGTTTGAGAAGCCAGCCCTAATTGGGAGACCATCAAAGGAAGTGCCATGTCAGATTTTTGTGCTGAGAATCCCATATAGAAAGAGAAAATGGTAAAGAAGACTTCCCAGATGAGGATATTTTGGATATAGAACTAGTGGCATGGATGATGTATTTTGATGGAATTGTGAACCAATATGGGAATGGGATAGGAGTACTTTTGATCACCCTCGATGGATCTCGTATACCTTTGGCAGTCAAGTTGAACTTTGAGGCAACCAACAATATGGCAAAATATAAGGCTTGTATCACCGGAATGAAAGCTCTCTGAGAGCTAGGGGTAAAAGAGGTAAAGGTCTTTGGAGATTCAACTTTGGTTATAGCCCAAGCACATAAATTATGGAAAGTGAAGGAGGAACACCTGAAGCCTTATCAGTAATATTTAGAGGATTTGACCAAAACCTTTGACGAGATTGAATACACTATCATCCTTAGGGCTCAAAACCAGTTTGCAAATGCCTTGGCTACTCTTGCATCAATGGTGGAAATACCCGAGGGAGTAAGGACGCGACCCTTAGAGATTGAACAGAGCTATAAGTTGGTACACAAGGAGAAGACAAAGTCATTAGTTTTGGCTATAGAAGAAGGAGTCCATTGGTATTATGATATCATGAAATTCCTGGAATTGGGTGTATATCCTGACGATACTGATATGAGAGAGAGTCGTTCGGTTAGAATGATAATGATGCAATACATCCTATGTGGAGGTCAGCTCTATAGGAGATCTTATGATGGTGTGCACCTTTGTTGCCTAAAGAAAGAATAAGCTAAAAGATTAATGGAAGAAGTCCATCGAGGGATTTGTGGTCCTCACATGAATGGGGGAATGTTGGCCAAAAAGATCTTAAGGATGGTATTGGAATAAAATGGAGATCGATTGTGTGGACTTTGTGAAGAGTTGCCATGATTTCCAAACACATGCAAACTTGAACCATGTGCTAGCTAGTGAGCTATACAGCATGATCTCTCCATGACCTTTCTAAGTATGGGGAATAGACGTGATTAGAAGAATAGCCCCCAAGGCCTCAAATGGACACGAGAACATCTTAGTGACAATTGACTATTTCACTAAGTGGGTAGAGGCAGCTTCTTACTTCATACTAAAAGCTAAGCATGTGGCTTGATTCGTAGAGAACAACATCATTTGTTGATTTGGGGTACCACAAGAGATCATCTCGGATAATGGTTTCCATTTTGAGGGGGAAGTTCGAAGGATCATGGAGTTGTACAACACTGAGCATCACAAGTCTTCACCATACCAACCACAGACTAATGGGGCCGTAGAAGTAGCCAATAAGAACATCAAGAATATCTTAGCTAAGATAGTAGTGACATATAAGGATTGGGCCAAAAAGCTTCCATTCGCCTTATGGGGTTACAAAACTTCTATCCGTGCATCAAAATGTCTACTACTAAAAAATGTTGTCTTCTATAACAACAAAATTTTATTTTTATTTTAGTGATAGAAATTCATTTAATCCCCCCCTCTTTTGTTCTATAAATTAATTGAATTTAATCTGTTAATTAAGGTAAAGTTCCATAAAAACTCCTGTCTTCTTCGAAATATCATGTGTACGTTTTTAGACCCCTTAAAACACATTTGGATTAACCTAGTTAATTAGCCAAGTGATTACTCAGTCCGAATTTCAGATCTAGGTTAACACAATCATATAATCATATTAATGTAAAGTACGGAATATAAAGAACACAAAGATATGACGACCCAAGAAACCACACCGGTAAAAACCTGGGGAGGATTTAACCTAGCTATCCTCAAGGTAAACTTGAATCCACTATGAAAGAATCGAAGTTTTACAATAGCAACTTAGACCACTAACATCCTATTGCTACCCACCAGTAGAAAACTTACTGACACGACCACGTGACAGCTCCGAGACCATGGACTCCTTCTTTTTTGGATTCTCCAACAAGTACAAGCACTCCTGCTTGTGTATCTTTAAGCTTTTATTGCAGCAACTGAATGATCATCAAGCTTTCAATGAAATCTCCTTCTTGATAATCCTAAGCATGTGTGAAGGCAACCACCTCTCAGATCTCACAAGAGTTCACACACACAGCAAATAGAGCAACCACAAAAATGTGGCTAGGGTTTCCCTTTTATACCTAGGGAAAAACATAAAACCTTACATGTCATATAGGCTTAGGGCTGAGTTGGAAATTCTGCAGAAAAAACATTCTGCCAAACTTTCGATCGGTCGAGTCTAATTCTCGATCAATCGAGCCAGACCGAATTGCACAATGAATTCTGCAGTAGCTCGATTCCAACTTTATATAAAACACATACTTTGAGCAAGACTAAAACAAGACTAAAAACCTGTTTTGATCACGGTTTGCCAACAGTACAAATTAGAGTTCTAATACATTAGTTCCTAAGTACTTAGAACCTAACAAACTCTCCCTTTGGCAATTCGTGACAAAACACAAACACAATGCTCAAAGTTACAAGTAAAAGCCCTTTACAAAAACAATGCCCATTCCAAAATAATCCAACCTAACTACTATCCATCAGTTGCAAGTGTAGATAGCAGCACGACTGAATCAACCAGTATATTTCCTGAAATACTTCAACAAACGCATAAACGCATGTGTGGAAAATGCAAGTAAAACAAAAATAATTTCTTGACTTCACACAACACAAAACAAAGACATATATCATGAATAACTCATAAATATAAATCAATGAGCAGTGAAACAAGAAACATAAATAACAATGTATCTCCCCCTAACATGAATAGCCCAAAAACAATACATCAAGAGCCAAAAAGATACATACACAGTGAAGCACCTAGATACAATCTAAACTCCACAAGCTTCAGCAAACAAAAACTCTCCCCTTAACTACAAAAAAATCCTCTACAAGTGTCCAAAAGTACTCCCCCTTTTTGTGACGGAATGCCAAAGGGCAATCAGAATCCATCATCAAAAGGAGGTGGCGAAGGCGAATGTCGAAGATGCGCTAAATCTGCTCGCAAATCACAGAGCTCATCAAGCACGTCCACCAAAATCTGACCATGAGCCGCCTGAACGGTCATGATAGTCTCCAATGTATGACGAATGTCAAAGTTATCTGAAGTAGGTGGTGGAGGAACAGCAGCACCAACAGGATCAGCAGATGCCTCACCAGAAGTAGTACCTGTAGACGAAGGAGGGGGTGCGGTACCAGAAGGGTCAACTCGAGGGCGTTTAGAGCTCTCTCTCATTAAGTAGCCATCTGCCTAAGAAAAGTGGCACCTATGGGAGCAATAATGTGTACGGGCTCAAAAGCGGGGAAGTCATCTAAAACTAAAAACAACAAAATCCTATGAATGAAAACAGGATGAAAAAGAGCATAAGCGGTAGAGGAACTCCTATGAACTTCGTTCAAAGAATGAAGAAACAGATGAGGAAAACTAAGAGGAGCATCCATAACAAGAGCATACAAAAATGCACATCGCTCCAAAGGAATGGTGTGCAGATGAGAGATAGGCCACAAGGAATGACACGCTATCCTAAAGAAAAGATAGGTAGTCTTAGTGAGCTCAGCAGAAGTGATCCGAGGATCAGAACCCTACCGGATAGAAGTGCTAGTGATGTAAGACATGATATCGTCTAGGGGAGGAGACTCATCATAAGGATAAACAGGGTTCGGGACCATGGGTACCCCAAGAGCATCAGCCACTATACGAGGAGTAATGGTGAACTCTACACCTCGTATCCAACTCTTGCTTAAAGTGTTGGAATTATAGATGTGGATAGAGAGATTCGAGTAAAACTCTCTAATCAGGGTAGCATGAGGAGGATAATCAATATCTAAAAGTGTCAACCAGCCCCGACGCTCAAAGTTTGCCCTAATGGTAGGATCTAGCTCATCTAACAAAGCCTTATGCTCAGCCCAAATTTTTCTCTTAAGGTTTAGTGTCTCATACAACTCTTGTCTTTTCTCACTCCGAAACAAAGTGCCCACAGAGGAAGGAGCAGAAGAAGAGGAAGATGTCCTATGGGCTCTAGTCTTCCTAGGCATGGTGCTAGGGTAAGGACAAAGACACAAGAGAAAGAACAAAAACACCAAAAAATATACCAAGGGCAGACTGCAAGTTAGCACAAAAAAAAAATATAGAAATAACAATCTATATGATGCATGAACAGAAAAATGTCATGATGCATGCTCTAATGCAGTGATAATAAGTTCAATTTAAGTTTAGAATCACAAAATTGGCTTGAACATAGAGTTTATAACAAAAAACCCCAAAATTTTGAAAAACCACTTGTTTAATTTGTACTAAATTGACCAATTGATCATCACACAAGTTAGAAAACAATTTATAGTGATCAAATTAATCAATCCAACAAGCCAATATCTTCAATTAAACTCAATTTGAACAAAATCCCCAAATCGGGTAGTTTCAAGCCCTAGAATTTTCAATTTCTCACAATACAACAAATTGATCAAATTAAACATCAAAGATCATGTTTATAACATCCCCCAACAAAAACCCATTGATCAATTGTGAAAGAAAAGGCTTAATTCATCAAAAACCCCAAAAATTACATAGGTTCGAAATTTCCCAAATAATGCATGATTTGATGCATGAAAAGTGAAAATAAATGCAAAAGGAAGGGTATAAAGGTCTTACCGGCCTTGGGAGAGAAAAACCTTGCAAAAAGAATGGTGGAAAATGACAAAAAAATGGATTGGAGCCTTAACTGAGTTGTATAGAGAGAGAAAAAGTTGAAAACTTTTGAAAAAGTGAGTTTGAACATGTGAAAATCAGTTTTTAAAAAATTCTCTACACGATTTTCGATCGATCGAAAAATAGATTCGATTGGTCGAAAATGCTTCGATTGATCCAACACCAATCGAGCACCGATTGAAACAGACAGAGACTCACAAACATTTTTAATCGCAATTTCGATCGTTCGAAAAACAATTTCGATCGGTTGAAATTGTGGAAAAAACAGTTTTTTGAAAAATAAAGCAAAATAATGCAGAAACTCCTTAAAGCATTGAATTTTATGAATCACATGCATGAGTATGAGATGAAATACTTTTCAAAAACACATGATTTGAACCCAGTTTTCCCAAAATTAAGATTTTCAATCCAGTCTCTTAAAATCTCAACCATCAAATGTGTTTTGCATAAAACTCAAGGAATTTTCAAACTTGGTTGGTCAAACCAGAAACTCACACAATAACATGTACAAAGTTTAGAAAAGAGAAACTTGTGCAGTGTGTGCAACTAGCAAAAACTTGAGATACATGTGAGCTAATATGTGAATAGAAATCAAACACAAAGTCTACAAAATTCATCACATAGTGTTTGAAATAGACTATCACCTAAAGAGTTACATCATATAACTCCTACATCTCCTAGATCATAAGCTTGCAATCATGTAAGTTTCTTGATTTGCCTCATATTATACACACAAGTTCTAATTTAGCAGAAAATTATTAAATTAGCCGGGATAATGTACTCACCAATTTTATTTGATTGATTTAACTTTAGGTCCAATAATGTACACACCAATTTTAAGCAATTTAACCGAGGCTACACCTTATTTTCTTTTTGTGCATGTGCTACACTTTCTCGAGCACAAAATCTTACGATATGCACTAAGGTGTTCAAGATTGGCTAGTGAACAGTGGTGAGATGGTTATTTATGCCTTTCTCCAAAGGTTCAAGTCCGACAGTCAAAGACATGTGACTTCAAGATCAAGACAAAGTGATCAAAAACTATATACATCTTTCCCACACAACATACACTACAAAGTTTCAACTAGTAAAGTGCAATAAATAAGCTCATTCAAGCTAAACAAGGTACAAAGACATGTTATGTGAAAATAAATTGACCAACCTTGTTTTCAATGCCAAGAAAATAAATGCAAAACACAATTTGCTTCCTTTTATTTTATTTTATTTTTTTATTTTTATAAAAAGAAAACAAAAACAACCTAGAATGAAATGCATGAATGATATGCAATGCAAATCCTAGAAACAAAGAAAACAAAAACCAAAGAACAATGGTCATAAAAAGTAGAGCAAGGAAGCACAAGGACCATGTTAGAAAGACTCAATTTGATTGAGCCTTTTGCATCCAAAACTTTTTAGATGCACCTCGAGCATTGGAGTTCTTATTCAAATGAGAATGATTACCAACTTCAGGATTGGAATAAAGGTTTAGAGCCTTTACCAATTCACCAATGAGTACCATAGGATCTTTTGCTTGAGGCACAGGTACTTTTGGTTTATTTGCTCTCTTAGCAGCTTGCAGCTTGTAACAATTTGGACAAATGTGCCCAGACTTTCCACAAAAATGACAAACCCAAGCAGGCTTAACATGTGTCTTGCCCTTAAGAGGGTTAGAAGCCTTAGGTTTAGACTCATGAAGATCAACCTTAATCTTCCTAGGAGGTGTAACTTCTACAGATTTAACCTCACTCACAGAGGGTTTGACAACCTCACTCACATGGGGTTCGGAAGAAGAAGAAGGAACAAAATTTGTAGAATGGGGTGCAGGCACAGAGATACTTTCTACAAAACCTAAGCCAGTTTTTTCAGAGGGAGAGTTTTGAACACTCAGCATGTGATTAAGTTTAGAGCTTGCAGACCTATCAGTTTGTTCTCTAGCAACAGATAGATCATGTTCCAAATTCTTAATTTTTTCAAGCAAAAGCATGTTCTCAGACTTCACATTATTCAAAAGTTCAGTAGCATCAAACAAATTCACAAGCAAAATTTTCTTATCAAGCTCAAGAGATGCAATTTTCTTCAAGCCTAATTCAACACTCATAGCATTCTTTGCAGCAACTTTACAAAGTTTATTATAGGCTTTTTGAAGATCTGCATCCTCAGAGAGTTCCCCATCCCCATCAGAAGGGTTCTCTTTAACAGACAAGCTTTCATTGACTACGGCAATAGCAATGAAAGCAATGAAGTTTCCATCCTCGTCACAACCAGACTCATCATCAGAAACTTCATCATCACTTACAGCCATAGCCTTACCCTTAGACCTCAAGTATGTAGGATATTCAGATTTCATATGACCATACCCTTGACATCCAAAACATTGAGGACCTATAGAATTATTAGAAGATTGACCTACTTTTTCTCTAGGTTTTTCAGTGTTGTTAACCTTAGTGGGATCATTCTTCCTAAAGTTTCTAGGTTCAGTAGTGTTCGTACCTCTTGCCCTTCTGTTGTTGTTTCTAAGGAAATTCCTAAAATTCTTGACAAGGTAAGCAATCTCTATAGCAGAGAGCTCATCATCAAATCCACCAACATCAACATCATTAACTGACTTAAGAGCCATTGATTTGGATTTGCTAGTTTTGGGTAGGTCCAACTCATAAGATTGAAGAGATCCTACAAGTTCATCAACAGGGATGGAGTCCACATCCTTGCTCTCAGTGATAGCAGTCACTTTGGGTCTAAAATCTTCAGTTAAAGATCTAAGAATCTTCCTAACAATTTTAGGTTGATCATAGCTTTCACCCAGATTATATGCAGAATTAACAATATCATTAAGTTTAGCATAGAATTCTTTAAAAGATTCATCATCAGACATCCTAATGCTTTCAAATCTAGTTGTTAATTGCTGTAACTTATTGATTTTAATAACCTTTGTGCCTTCATGCACAGTCTGGAGGATATTCCAAGCAGTATGAGCAACCTCAACATTAGAAATTCTCTTAAATTCCTCCATAGAAACAACATTAAAGATAGCATTCATAGCTTTACTATTGAACGCAGCTGCTTCTTTTTAAGAAGTTTGCCATTCACTAACAAGAGTAATGGGCTTCTCCCATCCGTATTCAACGGAGTTCCAGACTCTTTCATCAATAGATTTCAGGAATGCTTTCATCCTTACTTTCCAATAAGCATAATTATTACCATCAAAGTGAGGAGGAATAACCAGAGAGTGTCCGTGTTCCATGACAACAGGGGTCAAGGATCAGCTTAGAGATCAAAAGATCTACAACAAGAGAGCTACTAGCTCTGATACCACTTGTACGTTTTTAGACCCCTTAAAACACATTTGGATTAACCTAGTTAATTAGCCAGGTGATTACTTAGTCCAAATTTCAAATCTAGGTTAACACAATCATATAATCATATCAATGTAAAGTGCGGAATATAAAAAGCACAAAGATATGATGACCCAGGAAACTACACCGGTAAAAACCTGGGGAGGATTTAACCTAGCTATCCTTAAGGTAAACTTGAATCCACTATGAAAGAATCGGAGTTTTACAATAGCGACTTAGACCACTAACATTCTATTGCTACCCACCAGTAGAAAACTTACTGACATGACCACGAGACAGCTCTGAGACCACAGACTCCTTCTTTCTTGGATTCTCCAGCAAGTACAAGCACTCCTGAGTATCTTTAAGCTTTTATTGCCGCAACTGAATGATCATCAAGCTCTCAATGAAATCTCCTTCTTGATAATCCTAAGCATGTGTGAAGGCAACCACCTCTCAGATCTCATAAGAGATTCACACACATAGCAAATAGAGCAACCACAAAAACGTGGCTAGGATTTCCCTTTTATACCTAGGGCAAAACATAAAACCCTACACGTCATATGGGCTTAGGGTTGAGTTGGAAATTCTTCAGAAAAAACATTCTGCTCGACTTTCGATCGGTCGAGTCTAATTCTCGATCGA
This sequence comes from Quercus tomentella, assembly GCA_028535165.1. NCBI lineage: Eukaryota > Viridiplantae > Streptophyta > Magnoliopsida > Fagales > Fagaceae > Quercus > Quercus tomentella. The sequence goes on from JAPQVY010000156.1 coordinate 49,602,327, forward strand.
TCGAGCCAGACCGAATTGCACAATGAATTCTACAGCAGCTTGATTCCAACTTTACATAAAACACATACTTTGAGCAAGACTAAAACAAGACTAAAAACCTGTTTTGATCATGGTTTGCCAACAATACAAATTAGAGTTCTAATACATTAGTTCCTAAGTACTTAGAACCTAACATCATGAATAGTTCCCGTAGGTTAAGCACCCCTTTCAAGGAAATATAGAACAGCAGGAACATTTAAATAGGTTTGATTCTTTATCAGATCTTAAAAACCCACTTTCCGAAGAGCTCTTCCTTCTCTTCGGCATCGAGCATCAATTGTAATGATTCGATAAACCACCCATTGGGATAGATGTATATGAATAATAAATCAAAAAATAGATTTTTGTTCAAGAATGAAATCTTAATTGAATTGTCTATATCAAGTTCATCATTCGGAACCATATCACAGCCCTTTACGACTTCTGCTTTGCTAATGATTAAACTTACTTCGTTTGATACATTGTTGTCAATACGAATGTAAATCTTAAGAAAAGAACACAATGTGGAGAACCATATATTAAAATAAAAAATAATAATTAAATATTGAATTAATATAATAAAATATAAATTATACAAATAAAGAAAAAACTAATGACTTGTATTGAATTGACACCAACTATATATGGATAATAAACATGGATACAAAAGGATAATAAACTTGCCTTATTTTAAGTCCGGTCTGTTTTTGGCTATACATAAATTTTCATAAATAAACTGTGGCAACCCCTTACTCTTTAGTTTATAGGAGTGATGTAGTACTTCTTGTTGAGGTGGAGATACAATCCTTGAGGGTACTGGTAGAAACTAAAGTCCTAGAAGAAGAATGGATGAGAGAAAGATATGAACAGTTGACTTTAATAGATGAAAAGAAAGCTAGAGCACAATACCATGCATAGGGTTATCAAAAGAGGATTGTTAGGACATTTAACAAGAAGGTGAAGCCTAGAAACCTTAAGGAATGAGATCTAGTCCTAAAGGTACTTAGAGATGAGACTTTCGATCCAAGAGGAAAGATGAAGCCAAGATGGTCTAGGCCTTTTATTATCAAGAAAAACATGTCAAGAGGTGCTACAAGAATTACAAATTTGGATGGAGAAGAGATGCTTTGCCCAATCAACCTAGATAGACTTCGAAAGTATAACATTTGAAAAAGAAAAAGAAAAAAGCTTGTTAGGTTGAGCACTCGAAAGGGCGGCCTAGGCAAAAATTAAGGCAAAGAAACCCCACTAGGTTGAAAACCTGAAAGGGCAATTTAGGCAAAAGATAGAGGAAAAGACCAAAGGCATGGCGAAAGTTCCCACGAGGATGTCATGGGCAAAAGTTACGTGGCAAAGAAAAAAGAAAAGAAAAAGAAAAAATATAAAGACAATAAGCAAAGATAATAAAATGGTAGATTCTCTTATTGCTCAAATTAAAAGATACTAAATTGTTTCCATAGGGGATTTGGAACATTCCAATCCCTTATTAAACTCAAAAGAAAAGACATGAGAATCATAAAGTGCAGAAAAGTAAAATTTGGGGCATATCAAGGTAGTCAATCGGTTCTCTTCCTTTTGTAAGCCTTCTCTTCCCTCTAAATCCCACCTCATGTTAGCAGATAGCCACTTCAAGTACCCCGAAGATGGATGGAGGAATCAAGGAAAAATGGATGTCCTTAGCTGTTATCCTCCATGAGCAAGTCTCACAGAGTTTACCCAAGATCCTCTCAGTAAAAGCCAAGGTATGGAAGGAACCGTCATCACTAGGAGCTCCTTGGCGGTCACCAAATTGCCTTGCAATGCGACATGTAGAGTAGTAAGAGCAATGATGAGGCATAACCAAAAGAACATAGTTATCCTTGAATCTACGGTTGACCATACCCGTGATGCACCACCATTCCACCACCTATTGGATACCTAAGGGAGAAAGACTTCAGAAATTCAATTAACTCAATCGGATCCATCTCTCCATTTTTGAGCTTGCGGTCATGATAGTACTTTGGTTGATACTGACTAGGAGAAATAGTGGGAGGATGAAGGAGAAAAAGAGTGCATGAGTGTTGAGAGGAAAAATGATAGATAAAAAGGAAAAAGAGAGAGAAATATGCAAAGACGATATAAGGATCCTTAATGGGTTTAAAACTGTAAGACCATCCATGAAAAATTAGAGGAATCCTGCTAGGTTGAGAACCTAGGCAAAAGTTAGGGAATATACCTGAAGTAGGAAAGGACTCCCCGTAAAGAATGTTGCTTCCTCCTTATGGACTGTGTCCAAGCCATTGAGGGTTTTAGCCAAGATAAGCATGATTGGGCTTCCCCTCCCTAGATTTTTAACCATTGAAAGAATTCTTGGGTCTACACGAGATGTCTCATGCACTAAGAAATACCTTGCAAGAATACAAAGACAATAGGTATTAAGGTAGTAAGAGCACTCCACCCCAGCCAAAGGGACATTCCATTGAGAAAAATACTTGAAAACCATCTAAACATTCAACTTATTAGGTGTGCACCATCTTTCTGCCATAGCTAGAGGAACCCCCAAAAGTTGATGAGCCATGTAGGTAAGATCCTCTTCAAGAGTGGGAGCGATAATAGAACCAAGGTTGGGCTTACCCATGATTGCACCAAATTTTTCAAGAGTGGGGCATTATTCCACACCATTGAAGTGGAAAACATGCCAAGTAGGGATCCAAAATCCAGTAGCAGCACAGAGAAGAGGCTCATTCACTCTGATTTGATGGTGGAAAGGAATGCAAGAGAGACCGAGAGGAGTGAGAATGTCTTTGAAAGTGGTACCAAGCTTCTTAATCCACACCAAAACTTGCAAAGAGGTGAATTCTGCCAATGGGGAACTTTACTGAGCGTTTCTTGAGTTTAGAACATGTTTTATGAAGGTTTAGAGGCCTCTTATGACTATTTTATACTAAGAAAAGTCGGCTAGGGTTTTTTCTGCCTAGCGGCATGTGTATGCATGGTTAAAGGTCCGTATGCATGGTTAACACCTGCGTACGCATATATGTGTATGCACATGTAAGAAGCCATACAGATTCATCCTTTTCCTATTTGGATTATGGTTCCTTCACCAAGGTTTCTCTCATGATTCCTATAACCTAGAAGATTGTTCAAGGCACACATAAGCTTAGATTTTCAAGCATCAATGGAAAGAGAAAAGTGAGATGAGTTGTAAATGAGAGAATTCTGCCATTGGAAAACCTTAAGAGGTGTTTTTTGAGCTTAGAATAACATTTTGTGAAGATTTAGAGGCCCCCAATGGCTATTTTATACTTAAATGAGGCGGCTAGAGTTTTTCTATCCTGCATCATGCGTATGTAGGGTCAAGGCTGCGTATGCATGGTCAACACTATTAGGGTTTATGCCCTAAAATCCAATTTATTGGCATGTTATAAATAATTAAGTTGTTTAATTATATGAGACTATTTATGAACTAATGGGACATTATCTTAGTCCATGAGATGCATAGTATGTGATTTATGTGAAAAGTCACAGAAAGATATAAATCACAAGTTCTTTGTAAACTCAGAATTTTAGTTCGTAGTCGATGATGAAATTGGGCATTTCATCTACGAAGACTATAACATATCAACTAAGATGATTTGTCTTAATCATGGAAGTAGAGACTTTTAGTTGATATGTTGATATGTTTTAAGAGTTAAGACATATTGAACTGGACCGTTGTGAGATTTATTATTCTCCTAACGATCGTCAAATGAATAATAAATCTCACGACTTCTATTTACATCAACTCTAAATCCTGAGAGAATAATGGACCTGATCATGAGGTGTAGGTTGCTTTGATATATCAGGAGTGAGATCTATAAGTCACGATCAAAACCTCAGTATGTTGGGCAGCTGCATTTAGTGTTGATGGAACATATATTCTCAAGATGGAATTCATAATCTCTTAACGGAGATATAAAATATTCCCTTGAGATAAGTTTAATAGGTTTGGTTATTCAGAGTGTTGGGCCCAACCACTTTAGTAAGGAGTGGGTACTCAAGGATTAAGATGTAGTAATCTTCAAAGTGGCAGTCAACATTCATGACTTTGTATTACTACAAATATTTTAATGAAGGGGTTGCATGTATAATAAAGTCTTGGGATATAATTTATTAATAAGGCCTAGAGTGCAATTATATTCTTATAGTGGTATTGAATATAATTAATGGTAACTTTGGACTCGTCAAGAGTTGATAGAAAAGCCCAAGGCCCATTGGAGCTAGAGTCTTATTTGTTCCCTTTGGTCCAATCTCAAGCCACAAACTAAAGCCCAATTGGGTAGGTCCAAAAGGCTAACCCAATTAGATAATAAGTTTTTATTTAATAAGAGTTATTAAATGAGTAACTACTATGGTAGTTAGTATGTATGTATGATGAAAAGAAAAGAAAACAGTTTTTCTCTACAAGGAGAAAAAAGAAGGATTTTTCTTTGAGAATCTATGTACAAAAGACTGATTGAGAGACCACACATCTTGGGCACCATGTGGAATTGAGATGAGGATTAAAGGTATTCTCAAATTTTGGTTTTGAATTTCACTGCATCAAGGTACGCTTTCAATTCTTTATTCTAGAATTCAAGGTTACATGTTATCTTTCATGAATGAAGTAGATCCGTGATTGTTGCTTCCGGTGTATGTTTTGTATGGGATACAAAACCAGATTTTCCAACAAACTTGCGTACGTAGGCCCGTATATGCCCACGCATGGAGTAATGGAGAACTAAATCCTTCTCTTGTTTGGAGTGTCACTCCTTCCCTAATATTTCTCCTGTGATTCCTATAGCCTAAGGGACTACTCAAGGCACAATCAGGCTCAGATTTTCAATCATCAATGATAAAAAAAAATTAAAATTTCATGAAAACAAATGTAATCATCCCCATGAGTTATAAATTAAGTACATGTCCTAAAAAGGAAAAAAGTAAGCAGAAATACAAAAGATGTTCTTAAGATACAATGTAATGTCTCAAATCAAATCCAAAGTGCAGGAATACATACTAAAAAATAATAAAAAAGCAAAAAAAAAAAAAAAAAAGGTAAAAAGAAAGTGCTGTGTTTATGTCTCTTTGTCTGTTTGTCTGTCTACAGGATCACTAGAAATGCCTCTCCCTCAGCTGGTAGCTTGGAGTAGTCTCTGAATTGCCACCACCACTGTCATCATCATCATCATGATCATCACCATCACCTAGGTAGGCCAACCTTCCAGAACCATACATTTGCCTAGAGTACTCAGTCACCACCAGTTTGAGGTTCCTGGTAAGCCAGACGAGCTCCTCGAGCTAATGGGCTAATTTGAGAAAGAAGAAAATGTTAGAATAAGTGATTGAGGGATGTAAGAAAAGAAAAAGGAAGGACAAGGCAAGGAATGGAAGAGAACTCACTGCTTGTGTACCCTCAGGAAAAGGGTAACCCATGACATTTATGTTGCGAACCACCGCACGCTCACGAACAAAACCATCAAGACTGTAGGCATAGATCGACCAAGGTAAACAAGAAGGGTCAATAGGAGTACCAGTAGCAAGGCCAGCCTTACATAAGTATTCCATTTGAATATCATCATGTGAAGCAACATAAAGGAAAAATGGAAATAAATGAGCGAGGGAAGAACACATACCGTAGGAGTGAGAGAGGGCATGAGGTAAGTATCATTGATAATCCTGCTCGTCCATAACCTGTGCAGCATAGGGAATTTCATTCCTTCATAATTGGTACTCAGCCTCCGTCATGGAAAGCGAGGAGAGCATAAATGCTGAAGGATCCATCAGAATTTGTGGGGCATCCTTACCCACCAACTGGCAGCGTACCTTCTCTGCCAAGCAAAAGACCCTCAAGCTAGCACCCTCAAAGGGCTGGGTGATCCCAAAAGTGACAAGAGCAGCCACCTTCAAGTTCGAGTCTGTAACAGGGGGGAAGGCTGGCCTATGGGCTCCATATGACCTGTGACAACACATAGGGTTTGAAGAAAGGCCCTAAGAAACATGCAAGGGAAATAATAAGAGGCACTGAATTCCTAACTCACCTCATCGAAAGATAACCTATTGAAATAAGCCCTAACTGAAGGGATGCTCTTCAAATCTACCTTTGTACCATGAGCAATGAGACTGTATTACACGACCCAGCACTAGAAAAGAAAGCACAATTTGCAGGATGATAGTTTGCAAGATTACAGTTTGCAAGATGGTAAGAAAAGCAGTTACAGTTTGCAAGAAAAGCAATTACAGTTTGCAAGAAGACAATTTGCAAGAGAAACAGTTATAGTTTGCAAGGTATAGATGTGGGCAGTTTGTAAGATGATATTTTACAAGATAAAGGAATATATGCCATTTGCAAGAGCATAATGTATGGTTTTCTTTAAGCCTAAATGACATATGGATGGAAATAATTGCAAGAGTGGGAAATACATGGGCTACAAATGAAAAATAAAGGGTAACTAACCACGAGGATCTTCCAAAGCCCTACTAGCTGGCATAGAGTCCCTCGACTAAGCGTGTCTAAGGAGGAGTACAAGTAGGCAACACACGTCTGCCTTTAATTTGCCTCTTAAACCTCCCCAAAGTCACGGAAGAGGGCTAGCCACCTTAAAGATACTGTCTGCCTTCTGTTAGCAAAGAGATATGCCCCTAGAAGGTACAGGAGAAAGGCCCTAGCCATCCAGGCATAGTCGTTGGCTGTCACCTACGAGAGAGGCTTGTAATCCATCTCAATGTCGAAGTAACGGATAGTGTCGGTGGTGTACCTCCTCCCGAGCAAGTCTATTCCTAGCTAAGTGCCTGATTTACCCTTTAAGTTTATGTGCACCCCGTTGCACTTAAGGACGGTCATGTGGTGGAAATCATGGGGATTCACAAGCATCTCTCTATCAACAATGTTGAAGGTGTGGGTAGTGTCCTACCACCTCTCAGCCAAAGATTGCACTAGAATGGCGTTGGAAGATCTCTCTAGCAGTAAACATATGATTGGCCCAAAACCTGTTGCACAAAAGAGGGCCCTTGTTTCCGTAGTGAGGACCCTATACCATGCCGCCACGCTATTGGTGCTTCCCCTACTTGAGAATGAGGACAAAGTTTGCAAAAGTATGAAAAGAGGATGTTAGATTTACATTTGGATGAGAAATAGATGAAAAACGGGTTAAAAATAGTCAAAAGAGGGTTTCTGGTTGCCAGCATATGTACGTAGGCCCGCATATGCATATGCAGTTACTATGCACTCATACGCAGGTTAAAACCCGCATCCGCATGCATTGAAGAACAGGGACGTGTACTCATGAACATGACCATATACGTATGAAGCCTAGTTGTGTATGCATGAATGTAAGCTGTGTATGTAAGCCAATAGCCACATATGTATTAACCCAGACAGAGAGTTGTTCTTTAACATTTTCAAGCACATTTTGATCAAAACTCTTCCTAAACATGTTCCTACCCCTTCTAAGGTGTCAAGTTTTCATCTAAAATCATCCCACAGCAAAACCCAAGCATTTACATATCCAAAAATAGATTAAAATGGAGGAACAAAGCCAAACTTGAAATGGGAAAAGTTTGAAAAACTCACTAATCCGGCCCTTGCATTTGCCGAGAGATGATCTTGTGGCCCAAAGGACAGTGGAGGAGACTCATTTAGCCTTACAGCCCCATTCCAACGTGTGAGATTGAAGGCATCACTAGAGAGCACATAGGAGGTTTTCTTGGTCTTGGATTTGGGTGCCATGGAAAAGATGAGAGAGTTTGGGAGAGGAAGAGAATTTTAGATGAGAGATTTTTAGAGGGTAAGATTAGATTATGAGGAAATGAGAGAGAGGTAGAGAGTTTTTGTAGAGAGAGAGAAGTTGAAGATTAGGGAGAATGTGAAGAGATGAGGAAGGTGAAGAGAAATAAGAAGAAAAAGAAAATAAATGGTTGGTAACCAATTGGAAAAATTTGAAGAAGCGGGAATGCATCTGATGTCTAAACTACATGTAGTTTAGGCCTACCCACTAAACTATGTGTAGTTTAGTAAAAAAAGAAAAAGAAAAAATTTCAAATATCCCTAGTGGATTCCCAGAAGGTAGGAAGTACAAAAGAAAATTCAAGAATGCATAAAAAATGACAGAAATACCGTCAGTTGTGTAAAAGACATAAAGACCCTTAAAACATCCCTAGTGGATTGAAAGTGTCAAGAATATCCTTCAGCAGATCAGAAATCACCAAGGAAACTCCCCCATGAGTTAAGACCATCAGCCAAATCCCCAGTAAAGTACAATATCATGGAAGGACTCTCTCACGGGTCCAAGGCACAAAGACAACCCCCTCGAGAGTTGTGAAGGAAATTTCCCCATGGAGTTGATAAAACCCCCTCATGAATGGAATCAACATCAGTTCCCTAGTAAGTCATAAAGGAGAAGAAGAAAATTTTCCCTAGTGAACTACACACTATCAAGGACTTCCTCGTAGGTCAGAATCACCACCAAACTCCTCAATGAGTTATCTTTCCCCGGTGGACTACACACCATCAAAGTCTTCCTTGTAAGTCAAAGTCACCAAGATGGCTCCACGTGGGCCACTAACACATCCATTAGCAAAGTTATTTTCCTCAGTAGATCATACACCAAGGACTTCCTCATGAGTCAAAAATACAAAGAACTTGTGCAGATATTGTCGACACCTCGCGGCTGAAGTCGACCACCCATTGCGACAATGCGCTCGCGCACCTTTTGTATATCTCGGTGAGAGAACAGCATGGAGGTGTATCGTACCTTAGGTGTGGGACTAGAATATGGGCTGATTTTAAGGAAATTACTAAGGGTAAGTGAAGTCACCACCAATCATTGGGTTTTCTCTAAGGTGTGATTGGTCACCTGACTCCATTTGATTTTATTATCGATCCTACGTTAAGAAAAATGTCGTTTTTCCTAATCTAATATGGATGGGCAAAAATTCTTGATTCTTGAGTTTAGAAGTTTGGTTATGTGTGGGGAAGGTGTTAGGTACCCCACAATGCCTGTCCGAAGACAGTCCTTTGTCTTGGTAAAATCATAATTTTTAGACATTGGCAGTTGAAAACAGCTATTGGCATTAGCTTTTGAAGCTTTGAATGTGTTGGGCTTTGAGGTTTGGTTTTGGAATGGGTGTGGTCTTGATCGATGCTTTCCAAGTGTGTTTGAAGTCACTACCAAATTTCCATGGCGAAAATCTGGTAGCATTTCGCTTTATTTTCATGGCGGAAATCCGGTAGCGCATCGCCTCAGATGTGTCATAGCACTTCAAACGCTATTCTCACCAAGCTTTCGATGTGAGAATACAGCAATGGGGATACCCCATTTTCACAGCAAAAATCCGACAGAGTTTCGTGTTTGGTACATTATGGCGCATCGGCAGGGTTTAGATTCTGTGTATACAGCGCGTATTGACATGCTCGCACTGTGATGAGTCGAAGACCTCTAAAGTGTTGAGCATGTTGATGTGTGTCGTATACACGAGGAAACCAATGTTACTTGGTGACATGGCTCAAGACAATCACACCGCGATGATCGTGCACACAATATAGCATGAATATGCACCTACGGCAATCGCCTTGAGCACATTCCTATACTACAAGGTTAAGGGCTTTCATGACTAGAGAGGGTCGCTCACATAGCCACTAGAGTCCATCATACAAAGTGCACAATCACCCACACACACACACACACACACACACACACACACACACAAATATGAATCATGCATAATGCTATCACACAGAGTGGGAAAGTAAATTAGACATTGCCAACGTTCTAAGGGTATGGCCCAACAAGGTACAGGAAATGTAAAACAGACATTACCATACCCAGGGAATGTGGCCCAAACAAGGAGTAGGAAAATAAAAAGGGGGTACATGGATGGGGATCCTAATACATGCTCTAGGGAAGAGGCTTTAAAGAGAGGGAAAGAGGAAACTGCTCTAGAGGGGCTAGGCCCCCTAATCTACTAATCATTGCCCTTTGTGGGGTTGCATCCTTTTGCTTGCTTACTTGCCCTTTTTGCTCACGCCTAGGAGGTCACGCCCTTGCTCCAAGTATCCTCGCTCCATGAGTGTACATGCAAAGATAGAAGAAAACAAGCTAGTAGACAAGCAAAGAAACAAACAAGGAGAGATAGGGAGAGCATGCAAAGAACATACTACCAAAGAAAGCCAAACGGGGGCAAACAAATATGTGAAGTATATGAAGAGGCAAATAAGCATGTTATCAAACAAAAGGGGGTGTCTTAGGAGGACAAATGTAGGTTTGGATTGAGTGTCAACAGTTCCATTAGATTGGAGTATGGACGACACACAGATTCATGCATGAACATGTAGTCAAGCATGCAAAGATGCAAGGATATCAACATGTAGGCAAGTAAGGCAAGCATATCAACATCGCACGGAGTGGAGAAACATGTATATCAAGCACACCAACACCCCAGAGGTGTATCTCACAAGTGGTTATACCCAAAAAAAGCCCTAGGAGGGACAGATATAACCACACAAGCACAAACCCACGGAGGGCACAAAGCATGGCAAAGCCTAGATCTAGAAAGGCTAACATAGATATAAAGCGTGGAAGCAAGCAAGCAACATCGAAATGCAAAAGGAAATGATCCAAACTCTTCAATATAGGCCTAGGAGTGCGAATGTAGGCCTAGACCACAGGATCTAGATCTACAATCCACTGAAAGGGCCAAAAAGCAAGAAAGAGAGATATCAGGGGACAAAGGGCTAAAGTAGCACATTGCATAGCAACCAACATAGATCTGAGCATACAAGCATGGCATGGAGCACATAAACACATAGATCTAAGCATATGAACATGGATCCAAGCACTAACATGTAGATCTAAGCATAAAATGGCAAAGAAAACAAAAGCATGTAGATTTAAGCATAAATATGGCAAGGAGCTTAAAAATGTGTGGATCTAAGCACAAACACGAAAAGTAGGCATATCCTAGCCCAAGAAGGCTAGGCCAACAACATCAAAGTGGTAAATCATGGCAAAAAGCAAGTAGACATGCTAGGAAAGCTATAAATCATGCTAGGAAGCTAAAACATTATAGGAAAAGCAAATAAAGCATTTTATTAATCAAGAAGAATAAGGAAAAGAAATAAAGAGAAAATGGTGTGGATTGTAGCTAAAAAGCTACATCCACAACCCTAAACCTCAAATCCACGGTATGAAACCAAGAAAAGGAAGATTAGGTGCAAGAACACTACCTTGAAGATTGTGGAGAAAAATGAGAATCTAAGGTGTTTTGATGTGTTTGGATGTGTTTAGGAGAGAAATTAGAGAGAGAAGAGAGAGAGAATCTGCCCAGAAATATTTTTTTTTTTTTTTTTTTTGTAAAATGAGGGGTCTAGAGGCTTTTATAGTAAAAAATGACCTTTCAGCTGCTGGCGCACCTTGTAGGGCCACCGACCACCATGCTGACATCAGTAATTTTGGCCTTGTTTCGGTTCAACTTTGAAAGCATATTTGAAGGCCTTCCTAAACTCGGATTGAGCCAATCTTGGTGATCCTAGAAAGATTTGGATGTCTAGTTTTCAGAACACTAAAGAAATTGAAAATCCAACGGTTGGATCAAAAGTTATGGCATTAGGATGCATGTTGATGCGCTTTTTAACTCCAATTTTGACCCATGAATAGTTGTTAGAAAGGGAATTTGATAATCTTTGCAATGGCACTAGTCCCAACCCGTTCTAACGGTCGGATCAAAATTAGGATTTTTGGTGCTCTCGGGAGTCAGCCTCAGATCAAACTTAGTTAAAGTTGACAAAAATCATCGAGTAGCTCGGGTTTGATGTAGAAACATGAAAAATGTTGCTTTGAGATGTGTTGATGCCCACTTTGGCAAGGAGGCCTAATAGTAGGATGAAGCCCAACAATATGGGAGAAAAAGAGTTAGTAAATCGAAAGAAAACCCTTAAGCCCGAATGACAGGAGTAATGGACCATAGGTCTAAAAAATAGCAAAAGGGCCTCAAAGAAAGCAAGCGGGCTTAAAGGAGCCTAGAGAAAGAAGTGGTAAACCCATGGGCATTATGAGAAACAAAAAGCAAGCAAGAATGGGCTAGAGAAGCCCAAGTAAAGAATTAAGTAAATAAGGGGCTGGTGGAAAAGCCCATAAACCCCGAAAGTAAAGGATATGGTAATTTGGGTCGGGGAAGCCTAAAATACTTAGCAAAAGCCCATAGGAATGAAGAATTGGAATGGGCTAAGGATGCCCAAGGAGATGAAATGGGCCAAGGATGACCAAAAGAATGAAATGGGCCATGGAAGCCCGAGAGCGATGAAATGTGCCAAGGAAGCCCAAAACAGCATGAGTACTAGCCCAATGATAATGCCGGGCTACTGGAATTGGGCAAAAGGAAAGCATACAGCAGGCCCAAAAGAGACCCAGCAATCACAAGTTAAATAATAGCATGGCAGGAATAACAGGATGGCATGACAGAAGTATTAACCGACTCGCAAAGAGGGTAAGGAATGGATTAGAGAAGGAAAAGCCCACAATCAAGCAAGGCCTAGCCCAGGAAATAAGTAAGACATAATGAATGAAACTCAGAGACTCATTCATGCCACAAGAGGTCAAGAACGAATAGTAGAATGTGCAGATGAGCCTTCAGGTTATGGCAAATGCATGAACAATAGACAAGCCATGGACACACATGGAAGTGGAGCACGCATAAGGCTCAGGCACCACTAATTTGTACCCAGCCAATACAAGAGTGGTGGGCCATGGGTCAGAGGTAAGAGAAGGTATGGTCTGGCGGTGGGGAGAAGGGGAGAGCTTATTTTGGGGTTCCCGCTTAAATTCTTTTGGGGCAAATATCCTGCTGGGATGACGTGCCACCCAAAAGAGGGAAAGATGAGTTGAAATCACTCGATGCATGCCATGAGGGATAGTAAGAGGGAATACCCACCCTTTTCTGGATGGGAATGCCACGGTGAACAAGAAAACAAAATAAGACTCTTTGTCTGGAATGGAATATGGCACGGCCAACATAGGTAAGTGGTGATGGCTGGGCAGCTGACAGACCAGTGGGTGGTCTAGGAAGGACACCCATACCAGGACAAAAGCGGTTAAGGGGTAAAATAGTAAAAACCCGATACGGTAGGTAGTATAAAAGGGGTCTCAGTCGTGCATAGGGGGGGGGGAGAACAACAGAACAAAAGAGTGAAAGATAGAGTAGAAAACTTAGAAAGGAGAGAAGGAATTAGAAAGAAAAAGAAAAATAGAGAGCAAGCAAGAGTGTGATAGTGGGCATGCACCAATAAGCTATTCCCTTTTCTCCCTCTAAAAGCCTACCCTCTAGTAAGGATTAAAGAATCTGAGGATAAGCCATTTAGGCCCATTCTCTCAAAGTGGGTAATTTCCGTGGTAGGATTTCCCCGTGAGATTACCCACATTGAAGAGTGGTTCCCTTCCTGGACTTAACTCTATAGAGAAATCAAGCATGGCAAACTGACCATTCTTCCTTTATTTTGTTGATTAAGCATTAGTGTGATTTCCTTTCTTTATTGTTATCATTTTATTTATGTTGCATTTATATTACTGCATTGCTTCTTCCTTTATTAAGATCATCATTTAGTATTTTCTATGTTCTGACTGACAGTAAGCATTTTCTTTTTATTTTTGTCATATTACACCTGCCTGCCATGACTCTTTTGTAATAGTTTCCTCTGCTATGGGCATGTGACCAAGGTTTTAGCGAAGGGGATTTAGTTTGTGCACAAGCTAGCTTTGGATGTGTTGCAGTCAAGCCAATCCTGAGTCTCCTACCTAAAACCATTAGGCCATAACATGGCAAGAGGTAGCCCAGCCCGCAGCTGCGAAAAAGGCCCACCACATGATGATTTTGACCGACTTTGACTTTTGGTTAACCTAGGGTTGTTTGCGGCATATTGGTCAATTTGACCTGAAATGGCACTTCGAGTGTTCTGATGCTTGAACGGGTTGTGCCACAGCAATCTAGATGTTTCCACAGCCTCATGGAGAAAAGATAATATTTTTGGAATTTTCAAGGTCTGGCAAGCAAATTGAGGTCGAACAAAATACGATGTCTATAGCTACCCGTTCTTTATCTGACATCTTGAGTGCAATGAGAGGTGTCAGATAAAGATTGTGATTTCACATTTTGTTTCCCAAAATTGCGTGTAGAAACTGCACTGTTCATGGATTGAGATCGGTTTTACCTAACACGGTTGAGCTGTTGTAGCTGATCCGAAAAAATTTTCTCTGGCTTAGTCCTTGGAATTGGGCAAGAAACTCTGGGTTTTTTTTGGTCAAGGGTCAATTGATCAACTTTGACCGAACGCTGATCGGCAGCCCTTGTAGGTGCGCTAGGCAGACTTGGTGGCCCTTCAAGGTACATCGGGCAGCCTGGTCAGTACAAAGCCTTAGAAATGGGCCCTAAAGCCTCATTTTGGCCATTTCATTTGCATTTCTCTGAAATCTCACCTCTAAAAAGTTCTCAGGCTCCGAGGCATTGTGAATCATGGAAACTAGCTCGAAGCTATGGAAAGATGCTTCCGGAAAAGCATTATCATTGATGTGTGGGATAGATGTCTCTTGGAAGATAGTCATGGGCTTTTCAGCCATAATAGTGATCAACTGATTTTCAGAGATGAACTTGAGTCTCCGATGAAGAGTAGTCACCACTATGCTTACTGTATGCAACCAGGGCCTTCCTAAAAGAAAATTGTAAGGAGAGTCAACCTTAATCACTTGGAAGTTGACCATGAAGGATCTTGGGCCGATTTCAATCATTAACTCGACTTCACCTTGCACTTCACGACATGTACTGTCGAAGGCTTTGATGATCATAGTGCTAGGCTTAATAAAAGACATATCAACTTTTAGGTGCTCAAGAGTGGTCATCGGGTAGACATTCAAGCCTAATCCATTATCAATTAATACCCTTGTGACAATCATGTCTTCATATTTGACCATAATATGCATAGCCAAGGTATGATCTCTACCTTTTGGAGGCAACTCATCATCTGAAAAGGAGACTTGGTTGGTGGCTAACACCAATGATACCATACCTTTAAAAGAGGAGTTTGTAATACCGGTAGGAACATGCGTTTCCTTCAACACCTTCAATAGAGCTTCACAATGGACCTTGGAAGATAGCACTTCAATTGCTGAATCACACTGTAATCGACCTTTCAGATTCTTTTCAAGAATTCCTTGGCTTCTTTAGTGGTGACCCTATTCCTGATTGGCTCGGTTATGCTCTTGCCAAACTCTTTCCTCCTCTTTTCTAGTTCCACAAGAGTGTAACATCGACCATTCCTAGTAAGTCTAGCTAGGCCTGAAAAGATATTAAAGCAAACCTCTTCCTTTCTAGTTCGGGTGGAGATCAAAGTCATATCGTACTTCCATGAGACACAATGGCTAGAATTTGTAGATTTGGCACCAGGGAGAACATCTTTGGACTGATGATGACTGGACTAGGTAAAGCTGCATCTAAGGCCTTTGGGCCAGGTATTCCAGAGATTCTTGAGATAGACCTGGCAGAATTAGAGGATTAAAACCTCGAATGGCGGGGACGATAGGGGTTCCTTTTTGGATAAATCCTGGAGATGGCTCTACGACTATAGGCAAAGCCAAGCCCAAAGGAGTGAAACCTTCAATGGTTAGTATGGCTTGTCCTTTCTTTGGAGCTGGTGCCCTTGAACCCACAAGTGATTCTATGATCTCTTCGATAACGACTGAAGTTAGAGGAGCTGGCATCCTCATCCTTAGAGGAACCTTATAGAGGCACTCTTGAAAGTATTCATCCTAGTCTTTCCTTAATCTTATTGTAATAGTGCTATGGCTAGTTCCCACTTGGGTACTTGGAGGGCAAAGTCTGGTTGCCGAGCAAAGTCTGGTTGCCATGCAATCACTCCTTCGCATGACCTCTCTTTTAATCTAGATGATACCACAGTTGGCTAGACTCTAAACTTGTGCCCTGAGCACTCTACAACCGAATAGGGCATGTCGGTCCCCACTGTGACAGAATGAGCAAACTTCCCAATCAAAACTTGGGGATCCTATGTTCTCTAAAACAATGTGATTCTTGGGCTAGAGCCCATAACATGGCTTTCCAAGGGAGTGAAGGGGATGAGAAATATGGGATACTCTTATCCACTGTAGAGATAGCATTCACGTTCCCTTCCGGATGATAAGGCCAGGCATTTAGGGTTGTATAAGTAGAAGTAACACCCCTTGGCCCTTTAGGCCTTTTTTCAATCATATGAACATCAGCTTCTTTCCCTTTGCAGCCAATTGCCTTTTTCACCTATTGTTCTATCATAGAATTCAGAGCCTCAGGATCAACTATTTTCTTGCTTCTAATACCCTCATCAATGCGCTCCCCCAATAGGAATCAGGATTGCGAAGTGAATGACCTAGGCACTGGTCATCTTCTCATAGTAAGGAGGTTTAAGGTTATCGATGAACCACTTGATTATTTTGTCTTCCATCGTGGGAGGGAGCACTTGGGCTGCTAGCTTGTGCCACCTTTAGGCATACTCATGGAAAGATTCCCCAATTTTCTTTTCTGTCCTCTAAAGAACTGTGTGGTCGGGAGCTATCTCAATGTTGAACCGGTAATACTCCAAGAATGCATTGGCCATCTCTCTCTAGCTGGAGGTCTTTTCCAATCTCACATACCATATGGCTGCAGGGCCAGTCAAGCTAATAGGGAAAATCTGGCAGAGCAAAGGATGATTGTCTCCATATGATGACATCGTCCTACAAAACATGCGTAGATGGGCGTGAGGATCCCCAATTCCATCATACTTGACAAAATCAGGTGCCTTGAACTTTGGAGGCATAATGACCTGAGGGAAATTGGTTAGGCTGTCTAGATCAACATTTCCTCAGGTATCAGAGCCCTCTATGATACAGATTTTCTCAGTTAGGGTCTCTACTTGACTTTTGACCTGACAGTAACTAGACTTTGAGGTCTTATCCTTAGAAGGATCTACTTCTTGGTTATTCCCTTGTGGGGTGAATGGTGGCGTGGTTTGGCCCTAATTTGGATCTAGTGGAAGCCAAGCCTCGTTTTCAAAATGGGGTGCAGAGCCCTCTAGAGTGGGTCCAGATGGATCTCAGTTCCCTCCTACAACCAATTGTTACATTATGCGCATCATTTCTGCCATTTGCTCTTTCAGGAGAGCGATCTCATGAGTGTTTTCCTCGATAGGGGAAGGACTACTAGTAGACATCTCTTTAGCATGAGACCCAGTGATGATAGGATCATGATGTGATGATAACTTGGATTGTTTTCGTTAAGCAATCTTTTCTCTTTATAATCCTGGAAAGGAAAAGAACAAGATGGGAAAGAATGAGGTACATTTGAAAATTTGACAATGTGGAAACATGAAACAAACACATAGTTAGTTTAGGTTCTTGCTCATTTAAAATGCACCTATTATTTTTTAGAATGTTATCTTGAACCCTTGAGAGGGTTTTTATCATGATGAGTTTCTATAGTGATGTAGAATTAATGCATAAGCTTGGCAAGTAACTGGAACTTTCATATCATGCATGAAATTGCGGGATGGACCCTTTTCTTTTGTTTACGTGGAAAGTAATGCTTTTACAAAACTTGGCTTTTTACAATGCCCCTAAATCATGGGCTACAATGGCTCCAACAGTGGGCCTTTCACAATACAAGAAATTCAAATTTATAATGAAGAGGTTTCGTTCTAGATGGCTTTGCCTTCTCAGAGAAGATCTTGAACTTTGGCAATGTCCTCCTTGGTGCAGAGTTCTGGCTACTTGCCACAAATTTTATTTGTACACATTTACATGACAGAGCCATTAGTGTATGCATGCATGCTCTTGTAGGGTTGGAAACCCTTAGGGATTGGGTATGATCTAAAGTGCAAGCAACAGGGTTGCTTTTCCTAAGGGGTTAATCACAGATGTTGTGTAAACAGGATGGATAGAACCTGGAGTAGAGCACAACTCTTTGATGCAAGCAAAAAAGGTGAACCTGCAAATAGAAACTGGACACTTTCCCTTTGACTCATTTTGAAAACAATCCTATGAAGAATATCCTACCTTAGGCTGGGATGTTCACTCGGATTTGGCTCTTCCTAGTCCTCACGGGTTTGACATAGTCTAGGCTAACTATTTGAGACATGGCTTAACTGGTAAGTTAGTCCTATTCTTAGGGGGGACCTTGATCATCTAATCCTTCCCTTCATAGAAGTTATGGGATAAAGTGGATCAAGCAGGGCCTTTTCAGCTACTCATGTCCACCCATGGACCCAGAAGTGCCTACAAGTCGGTTCTCAGTAACTATCTATGGTATGTATGTTAGGTGGTAACCTTAAACCACTGAGCTTGCATTCGACTCAAAATAAGGGGTGATGTCATGCATTTTGAAATGAAAGGGGAAAGACTTACCAAGCTTAATAGATATATGCACAGATAAAGGTATAGTAGAAATTAAATCTTACTACCCTAGGTTTGCACATGTGAAGGAAAGCTGTAAAGTATGCTTAGGAAAGCAGCTTTATACATACAAAAATACCTCAAAGGCTGTTTTTGGAAAACCATTTGAAAAACTCTTTTGAAAAATATTTTGGAGTTTTGAAAATAGTTTACTAGGATATAGTAAAAGCATTTTTCAAAAGGAAAGCCTTGGAGGCTAATGCCAATTTCAATGTTTTTTTGAAAGCCAATGCCCAAAGATTATGATCTTATCAAAATCTCTAAAGGCTAAACTCTCTAAGTATCCCAAGTGAAGTCGTCATTCTGTTGACGCCTTGCGGTTGCTCGACCACCCTTCACGGCGACGCTCATGCGCCTATCTATCTATCTCTCGACGCGAGAAATATGATGGTATGGAGGTGTCTCATACCTCAGGTGTGTGACTGAAATCTAAGTCGATTTTAAGGAAAATACTAAGAGTAAGTGAAGTAGCTACTAATCATTGGGTTTTTCTAAGGTGTGATTAGTCACCTAACTCTATTTGATTTTATTACTGATCCTAGGTTAAGAAAAATGTCATTTTTCCTATTCTAATGTGGATGGATAAAAAATATTGATTGTTGAGTTCGGAAGTCTGGTTACGTGTGGGAAGGTGTTAGGCACCCCACAATACTTGTCCGTAGACAGTCCTTTATTTTGGTAAAATCATAATTTAAGGACATTGACAGTTGAAAACGAGCTATTGGCATTAGCTTTTGGGGCTTTAAATGCATTGGGCTTTGAGATTTGGTTTCAAAATGGGTGTGGTCTCGATCAATGCTTTCTAAGTGTGTTTGGAATCGTTGCCAAATTTTCGCAGCGAAAATCCGGCAATATTTCACCTTATTTTCATGGTGGAAATCTAGCAGTGCTTCACCTCAGGTGCGTCATAGCACAATAAATGCTATTCTCACCAAGCTTTCGACGTGAGAATATGGCAATGGGGATGCCCCATTTTCACAATGAAAATCTGGCAGAGTTTCACCTTTGGTGCGCTATGGCGCACCGGTAAGGTTTCGCGTCTATGTATATGGTGCGCATCAACATGCTTGTATTGAGACAAGCCGAAGCCCTTCAAAGCATCAAGCATGTTGATGTGTGTTGCATATACAGGGAAACCAATGTCACTCAAGTGACATGGATAAAGAAAATCACACCGCGATGATCATGCACACAATATAGCATGAATATACACCTACAACAGTCACCTTGAGCACATACCCACACTTGTGATCAGCAAGGGTTACTCGCATAACCGCGAGAGTCCATCATACAAAGTGCATAATCACCCACACACACACAAGCATATATATATATATATATATATATATATAAATACTTACATCATGCATAATGCTATCACATAGAGTAGGAAAGTAAAACAGACATTGCCAATGTTTCAAGGGTATGGCCCAACAAGGTATAGGAAATGTAAATCAAACATTGCCATACCCAGGGAACGCGGTCCAGGCAAAGAGTAGGAAAAGTAAAAGGGGTACATGGAGAGGGGTAACCCTAATACATGCTCTAGAGAAGAGGCTTAGAGAGAGAGAGAGAGAGAGAGAGAGAGAGAGAGAGAGAGAGAGAGGAGAAAACCACTCTAGAGGGGCTAGGCCCCCTATTCTACTAACCATTGCCGTTTGTGGTCTTGCATCCTTACCCTTTTTGCTTGCGCCAAGGAGGTCGCGCCTTTGCTCCAAGCATCCATGCTCCATGCATGTACATGCAAAGACAAAAGAAACAAGCTAGTAGATAAGCAAAGAAAGAAACAAAGGAGATAGGGAATGCATGCAGAGAACATACTAACAAAGAGAGCTAAACGGGGGCAAACAAAGCATGTTAAGAAAAAGAAAGGGCAAACAAGCATGTTATCAAACAAAACAGGTGGTCCTAGGAGGACAAATGTTGGTATGCCCAATATGGTGTTAATCTTTGATGGGTTAACTTCTATCCCTCTATCATTTACTAGGAAACCTAGTAATTTTCCTGCAGTTACTCTGCAGGTGCATTTCTGTGGGTTCAGTCTTAGTCTATACTCCTTGATTCTTTCAAATAATTTTCTCAGGTTAGTGATGTGGCCTTCTCTTTCTTTGGACTTTAAGATCATATCATCGACATATACCTCTACCTCGTTGTGCATCTTGTCATGTAGTAAGGCGATGGCCATCTTTTGGTTGGCTATTCCTACATTCTTGAGTCCAAACGGCATTACTGTGTAACAATAAATCCCCCATTCAGTGATCATGCTCTTGTCCCTAGGGGCCATTTTGATTAGGTTATATCTTGAAAAGCCATCCATGAAAGACATTAAAGCACTACCAGTGGTGTTATCTACCAAGACGTCTATGTGAGGCAAAGGGAAGTCATCCTTAGGACAAACCTTGTTTCAGTCCCTAAAGTCCACACACATTCTCACTTTCCCGTCTTTCTTGGGTACAAGCACAGCATTGGCTATCCATTTGGCTTGGTGCACAGATTTGATGAACCTTACTTTCAATTACTTGATGACTTCTTCTTTGATCTTAAGAAGCCATTCAGGTCTCATATGTCTCAAATTCTACTTGACGGGCACCATGTGAGAATGAGTATCAATGTAATGTTGTGCTATTTTGGGATCAATGCCAAGCATATCTTCATAAGACTAGGCAAACACTTCTTGAAATTCTATGAGAAGCTCTATGAGATCTTTTCTTTCTTGTTCATTTAGGGTTAAGCCAATTTTAATTAAGCATGGATTCTTATTATTGTCTAAATTAATAGTTTCAAAAATTGGTTCCATAGGTTCAATTTTCTTTTCCAATTGTTTGTTAATTTCATTTTCAAATTCATTGGAATCATTTAAGTGTAGAATTTCAATATTATGGGATACATTAAAGTAAGCCAAATCAGAATTCATCTTATTAAAAATGTTGAAAAGTACATTGGAACTTGCATTACAAGATATCTTTGTCATGCCATTAGAAAACCTAACCCAAATCCAATTACTAAGTTGCCCATCAGTGGGCATGATGAATTTAGACCGATCACTTGGCTCGTTGATGTTGATGGCGAGCACGTCCCCCCCACTTTCAACATATCTCCCATTACTTTAGCGTCCATGTAGTCCATCTAATGACCTCTTCTTGAACATCCTTGATTACCATGGTAGGTTTCTCCTTGAAAGTGAGTTTTTCCTCAAATAATATCTCCCAGCTAGGATTCACTTTTCCATCCTTATCTATCCAAAGCTCAGGAAAGCTACAGAAAGGAAAGTCTCCTCCTTCCTTCACAAAGTTCCCATTGAGAGTACCAAGGTTCTTCTTGATTCTGTCGCAGCCTTTAAAGAATCCTAAATCTTCCTTGGTTAGTTAGGTCCTGAAGTCAGGGAATTCGACCACCCCTCTTCCTTCCATTATGACTACAATACAGGATTAAGTTCATAGTGTACTTCTTTGAAGTTCACACATTCAAAGCCATACCAGTTGTGTTCACAAATTCAAAGCCACTAATTTGAAGTTCATTCTCCCCCTCTTCAAGCCCACAAACAGGTGCTAGGATCTCACTATTGCTAAGCACCACAGCGATCCCTCCTTTCCATGGGATCTTCATCTTTTGGTGTAAAGCAGAAGGAATAGCTCCAATGGGATGAAGTCATGCCCTCCCTAAGAGAAGGTTGTAGTTAGGAGTGATGTCCATCACATGAAATCCCACAATTGTTTCCAATAAACCAATTAAGGTGAAAAAAATTGTTAGTCTTATGGCCTGATTTTGGATGAAAGTTACAATATTCATTGAGGTTCCAACTATAAGGCACAGGATTAGGCATTGGTGTGGGATCTAAAGGTTTAAGAAATCCTTTGTAGTTTAGGTTCTCATATGCTTGCGCAAGGGTCATTCCTAGGTTGGAAAACTCTCGGCCGGGCTTTCTTTGTGAAGCTTGGATAGGCTAAAGGTTGTTAAGGTATGATGGCACTTACATTTATGGGATTGGGTGCTTTAGAGGTGGTTGCTCCTCCCCTATATGTCTTCTTGTTTGTAGGCTTGTTCTCCCCTTACTCCAATTGCCCATTATTCATGTCATCCTCAATCCTAGTTCCACAATCACACAATTCTCCAAAAGAACTAGTAGGTGATGACAACAACCTACTATTGTATGCCAGAAGAAATATGAAAAATAAAACAACATGAAAAATACTTGGGGCTGCCCTCACTTGTTTGTAAAAGGAAGAAATCAAGTTTTAATTATATCGAAGAAAGGGTTTAGAAGAAGTTGCAAGGTTGGGATGAGAAATTGTTTTCTTAGGCGGGAAGAGTGATTCTTATTAAAGCAGTGGAGCAGGCCATTCCTCTCTCTTACACCATGAGTTATTTCAAATTATCCTTGGGGCTATGTAATGAGAACAAAAGTTTGAATAGGAAATTTTGGTGGGGCCAAATGGGCAATCAGAGGGAAATCCTTTGGGTTAGCTGGGAAGAGTTATGCAAGCCAAAGATTGAAGGTGGTATAGGGTTTAAGGATCTAGCATTATTCAATGATGCTCTTTTGGCTAAGCATGTGTGGAGACCTCTTCATAATAAGCAGTCCCTTTTCTATAAAGTGTTCAAAATCATATTATTTTCCAAATTGCTCGATTATGGAAGCTCTAAAGTCCACTTCAGGTACATATGCCTGGAAGAGCATCTTAAAAAGGAGGGAGGTTCTTGGATGAGGGGCGAGATGAAGGATATGAAATGGTGAGTCCATAAAAAATTGAACTGACCCTTAGCTACCTTCCATTGAACAACCTAGGGTTGGGTCTCCTTTGGTGGTCCAGTTCTTGGAAGCTTCCGTAAGAACACTATTTAATCAAAATTCCAACTCTTAGGATTTGAATTTGGTGAATTTTTTATTTATCCCTTAGGAAGCAGATATGATTCAGTAAATTCCATCATGTCGTAATCTAGTTGAAGATAAATTGGTTCGGCCTTCTGTTTGGTCAAGTGTGTACTCGGTCAAATTAAGCTATCATTTCCTATCTAAAAAATATCCCTCTTGACCACAAATCTAAGGCATGTAACTCAATCTCTAGAGGTACAGAAGAAAATTTGGAGGTCTGCAGTCCCTAATAAAGTCAAGAACCTTTTATGGTGTTGTGGACACCTCATTTTATAACCCTTACGACCCAAACCCTCGTTCCCTAATTACAACATCACTTGAAGGCCCAAGATTGATTTAAGGCCCAATCTCATAAAATCTTGACTTGAGAGTTACTTTCAACAAATAAAAGCTATTTTTAAAAAAGAAAAAAAATTCAAACCCTAAATGTGTGTATGCGTATGTGCACGCACACTTGAAGTATACATACGCATACTTAGGGCATGCTTCTGCATGCCATGAGTATGCGCACATATCAAGGGCTCCAGAATGTATGAAATGAAAGTTTTTGGACATAAATTTGTGTAGAGTGAATCTCACATCATGTAGGAGCCACTTTACACCTCTCTCTGACCACTATATAAAGCCCTAAAAGGCACTTTTACAAAGGAGGATAGAAACATACAAGATTCACTAGGAAATAGTGAATCAAAGATGGAGTTTTTACACTAAAACATCCTCAAGTCAAGTTTTACTTTTTTGGGACCTTTTTTGGTCTTTGCCTTTAAGTTCTAAAGTTTACTAACCTTCTTGGTTTTGTTCTTGACTAGATTGACTGAGGGGAACGGTTAAATCAAAGCTCTAGGGAGTTCTTGTGTTAAGATAAAGGTTCAACTTTGGCTCTTCACTTCTTTCTTTATTTTTTATCTGCATGTTTTAATGTTTTGATATACTTATGTTAGCCTAGGTTTGTTTTATGTATGTATTATGTGTACACACACTTGTGCCCAGAAACCCAGATTCAGCCCTTGCTTTTATTTGCTTTCTTTCACATGTTTAGACTCTGTTTGGTCTAGTTTCATCCTGGAGTCAGTAGAATAACATGTTTTGTGTTGTTTTATTGATAGATTGATGATTAGGGTTTATGAGTGATTGAATGCTAGGAACATGCATTGATGCATAGGTGCTGTGATGCAGTGAGGTAAGTCATGCATAAGCCATATGAACGTGCATTTTGATTGTTTGAACATGAGTTGATTAAATATAACAATATGCTTGGTTGAATGCCATTATGTTTGGATAATGATTATGCTTGATGTATTCTTGTAAATGTTACTACCTTATGATATATGTGTTGCCCTTGGATAGATATGAGTGCTGTTTTTTGATAGATGAAAGCTAGGGTTTGGGGACTATATTCCATGTTGTTTGCTTTAGATTCATGTTAAAGTTTGTGTGAGTTTATAATAACTTATTAGAAGACCCTTTGATGGGATTAGGATGTGGAACACAATGAGTGGAGTCCAAACTACGAGCCAGGTAGGGTTGGGTGCCTAACACCTTCCCATCCCCATACCTAAACTCCAAACACGTGCTCTAGTAAAGATCAATCCTTCCACAAGGGTGCTATATTTATGGTTTCTAAACCAAATCAAGGTGGCGAATCCATTTACACCCCAAGCCCGGTCCACCCTAGGCCGAGGCAAACTTCCTATGAGGAAACCACTACCGCCCAATGCAGTAGGAGCGCGTGCACCCACAGTGGCAACTCCACTTGGGATCGAGAAGTTTGACTCCAATGCATTCCATCTCCTAATCCTAACAAAGGCTTTTCTAATATTGTTTTGCACAAACTTTCACTTGGTTTTTTTGTCCCTTTGCCATGGTTGGCCATGAGGGGAAAGTGGAGGTTCCATTTAAGGCCAAGACTTTCCGAAGTTCATCCCATTGACTCACAATCCGTGCCATTGCCTATAATGGGCTTTAAGTACATTAAAGGTTTGCCACCAATCCATATGGAGTCCATTTAGGCCCAAGGTTGGAATAATGACCCAGCTAGTTGTGAGTGACCTATTGATCTACCCCATTAGCTTTAAGGTGCTTACCCACACATAAAGAGATCCTAGATCCTATCAAAAGAGGGTACCCTTTATAATTCTTGTTTGTTCAACCATATATCTTGTGTTCACCTAATTCTAAAGGACAAAGAAAAGATGTAAAATTGGGAGGATGACCTAAAAGTTATGGCATACCCTAAGGTTTTGGGATGAAAACAATAGAAGTATCTCACATATAAGAGGCTTATCCCAAAGTTCAAAGGTATGTCTTAACTTGAAAGGTTCATAGGGTCATGGCCCATTTGCAATCATAATGCCCAAAATCAAGGCCCTTTTTGTAAAACAAAGACTTGGGCCTAAGGTAACAAATATGCCATGGAGCTAGCATCCAAGATCCTACAAAGTCAAATGAATCTCTCTAATTTTGGGCCTCCTTGTTGTATGTAAAGGCTAAAATGATGTGAGACTCATGGGACTTGATAGAAAGGCCATAATGTATTCTAGCTAGAAGGCTATTTCATAAAAGAAAAAAAGAATTGATGATAATAAATGAAAAATGAAAAGCCCAAAGGTGACAATACATTATTGGCCTATGTTTGAGACAAAAGGTTGAAAATCTATAAGCACATTCTAATGAAAGCCTATGAGTGTAAGATGAGAGCATTTGTAAATGAACCAAGCCTTAAGAAACAAGGGGCAAGGCTCATGAGAGGAAAGTGAGTGATTTTGTAATTGGGCCTTCATTAAAATGGACTTAAATATTTTCTTAAGAACATCTAAATAAAAGAAGCTTTTGAATTTAGGACACAAGCTCATCTTCTAAAAGTCTCTTGTATATTTTTTTCCACATACCACGATGCCTGGCTACACACCTCAAAAGAAGATTGACCATGTTGTGATTGAGGGAGTGGTTCGCTTGCTTTTCCCAGTGTTGAAGGATGTTCCAGAGCCATGGACCATTACAAGGGTTAACGACTTTTCTGAAGTTGGGAAAGCTGGATCTTGGGAAGATGAAAACTAGACGAGAATAGAAGGCCCTGTCCAATATGCCCCAACTATAATTTTGATTAAACGAGATCCTACTTCACCCCCCGATGAAAGGCGATACTTTGTCTTGGCTGAAAATGATGAGGAGGAAGAAGAAGAAGACGAGGAGATTGGCCATATGGAGCATTGGACCGATAGTGAGCATAACTGGTCCGTTGGAGGAGAGGATTACATCTTTTCCAATTAAGAAGATGTACCGTAGGTTTTAGCAAAAGCAATACATGTATGGAGCCCATGGGAAGAGGAAGATTGGTCTGTTAGGATATGTGCCCTTTAAATCCTATTGTATAATGCTATGTATGACATTATGTTTTGATTAATAATTTTTTTATTATTATTATCTAAAATAATGGTAACATGAATATTTGAACATTATCATCTAGTCCATGAGATGCATAGTATGTGATTTAGTCGCAAAAGATATAAATCACAAGCTCTTTGTAAACTCAGAATTTTAGTTCGTACTCGATGATGAAATTGGGCATTTCATCTGTGAAGACTATAACATATCAACTAAGATGACTTGTCTTGATCATGGAAGTGGAGACTTCTAGTTGATATGTTGATATGTTTTAAGTGTAAAGACATATTGAACTAGACTACTATGAGATTTATTATTCTACTAATGACTGTCAAATGAATAATAAATCTCACGACTTCTATTTACATGAAGTCTTAATCCTAAGAGAATAATGAACCTGATCATAAAGTGTAGGTTGCTTTGATATATCAAGAGTGAGATCTAAAGTCACGATCAAAATCTCAGTATGTTGGGCAGCCACATTTAATGTTGAAGGAACATATATTCTCAAGATAGAATTCATAATCTCTTAACGGAGATATAAAATATTCCCTTGAGATATGTTTAATGGGTTTGGTTATTTAGAGTGTTAAGCCTAACCACTTTAGTAAGAAGTTACTAAAGTATATATTTATGAAATTGGATTTCATAAATATATGATGAATAACTTAAAGGATTAAATTGGGTACTCAAAGATTAAGATGTAGTAATCTTCAAAGTGGCAGTCAACATTCATGACTTTGTATTACTATGAATATTTTAATGAAGGGGTTGTTAATAAAGTTTTGGGATATAATTTATTAATAAGACCTAAAGTGCAATTATATTTATATAGTGATATTAAATATAATTAGTGGTAATTTTGGGCTTGTCAAGAGTTGATAGAAAGGCCCAAAACCCATTGGAGCTAGTGTATTATTTGTCCCTTTTGGTCCCACTCCAAGCCACATACTAAAGCCCAATTAGAATGGCCCAAAAGGCTAGCTCAAATAAATAATCAGTTATATGTAAGGAGAGAAACATACAAAATTTAGTAAGGTATGAAAATGGTGTGTATGTGAGTGTAAGCCACTCTCTTACTCTCCCTTGAACACATACATATAAACTAATTGAGATACCACACTTCTTGGGCATAAGTGGAATTGGAGTGAAGATTAAAAGTGGTTCCAAGTACTTTTAAGCTTTGGTTTTGTATTTCACCACACAAAGGTGCGCTCTCTTGTTCTTAAATTTTGAAATTTACATAGTACATGTTATCAATTGCAAATGAAGTAGATCCGTTAATTTTCCGCTGCGTATGTTTTGTATGCGATACAAACTATGTTTTTCCTACGGTTGGTATCAGAGCGATCTTCAATTTCTAATTTGTATAACATGTTTTGTGAGTTTTGGAATCAAAGATAGTAATTTCATGATGTTAGAAGATTCTACAATCAAATTTCTGCATGGTTATTGAAATTAATGTTTGATAAAAACTGATATTGATGTTGTGATGTTGTTTAAGTTTGATATTAAGTATGTTAGATTGAACTTTAAGGCTACAGCATCAATGGAATTTAGTTTTTGATCACAATCTCAATTGTTTATGTTCATATCATAGAAGTTTATTCATGAAAACTGTTGAAAACTACTTCAGAAAAATTCTGAAAAAATTTAGTTTCACGAGTTTCGATCGATCGAGAATCACCTTCAATCGATCGAGTGAGACGGAAACCTCCTGGAAAATTTCATCACATGTTTCGATCGATAGAAATTTATTTTAGATCGATCGAATGTTCCTTTTCGATCAATCGACTAGCAATCGAGAGTCGATCGAATTGGACAGAATGTATGTGACGATTTTCTTTATATTTTAATTGATCAAAAATTGCTTCTGATCAATCGAATGTTCTTTTTCAATCGATCAAGTTGTGATCGAGTATCAATCGAGCTCTGCAGAAGGTTTGGTATGAATTTCTTCACTTTTTCGACCAATCGAGAAAAAGGTTCGATTGATCGAATGCTGTGAATTTTGAATTTTTCTAAGTGCTTTCACACTTTATATGTGCAAGGCTATGTGTGATGAGATTACAAATGATTTCTAATTAAAAACCTTTCTTTTAAAATATCTAGTGGGAGAGAGATTCATGGGTTGGATCTCACGACGCCCATGATTGGTTCATAGTAGTATGGGTAAGCACCTCGTCTTGGCATATATGCCTCATAATCCCAAAGGAGGGTGTTTACGTCATAGTACTACAAGATTGAACTTACTTGTTTAAAGTAGTGTGAACAAGCACCTCGACTTGGCGTATATCCCTCGCGATCCCAAATGAGGGTGTTTTGTTTCATGGTACTGCAAGTTTAAACACTATAAATGAGATGAAATGTGGCTACACATGATTCTAGATAATGGTGTACACTAGACTAAGAGTAATGTTAACTTCCCAAAGGAGCTATGTCATTATTTATTTAGAGGCTAAAGTTAATATGGCATATTATTAGTGTTTGATAAGAGTTATCATGATAGCACTAATAATGAGAATAGTTCTCAATCAATCATGATTTTTATAATATACTTGCTACCAAGGAATTATAGACATGGCTTGGGTTGTTGTTGCATATTTTATGTTATGGTTTTATTAAGGTTCCAAACTATATGTTTATATGCTAAATTGATAATGTCCGGTTTACTTATTGTATTCATGTTTGTTATTTTCAAATTTAAATCATGGCATCTTTTAGTCCACTTGTTGCTATTCTTAATCAAAACAAACTGACTGGATCCAACTATATTGACTGGAAAAGAAACTTGGACATTGTTCTCACTGCTGAAGAGCACAAATTCGTGCTTTATGAACCTTGTCCTAACTTCCCATCATTAGATGCTCCTCCTGAGAAAAAACAGCGATATGATCGTTGGCAGAAATCTAATGAGATGGCCAAGTGCTATATCCTAGCATCTATCTTAAATGTTCTACAGTATCAAATGGAAGATGTAGAACTGGCATTGGACATAATGCTAAGTCTGAAGGAGATGTTTGGTGAGCAAGGCCGTTCTGCTAGGCAAGAAACTATGTGGCGGATTTATAATACCAAAATGGCTTAAGGTACTTCAGTAAGGGAGCATTGTCTTAGGATGATCTCTCATCTGAATACACTGGTGGTTTTAGGTGCCGATATTGATGGAGAATCCCAAGCGGATATGATTCTCCAATCACTACCAGAATCATTCAAGGAATTCAGACTTAATTATAATATGAACAAAAAGATTTATACATTGTCTTAATTAATGAATGAATTGGTGGCAGCGGAAGGCATTCTTGGTACATCCAGTGTTGATGCTAATATAGTTGAAGCTTCTTCTTCTCAACCTAAGTCGAAAGGCAAGGGTAAAAAGAAGAAGAAAAAGGACTTCACCAAGCAAGATGGTAAACAAATTTCCTTAGGAGTTTCCAATAAGAGAAAGAAAAAGGACTATGCCAAAGGAAAGTGTTTCCATTATGGTGAGAAAGGTCATTGGAAGAGGAATTATCCAAAATTCAAAGCTGCCAAGAATAAGGGTATGAAAAGTTCATTCCTTCTTGAAACATGTTTAGTACAGAATTCCATGAATTCCTGGTGTGTGGATTTAGGTTGTACTAATCATATCTGGAATTCTTTGCAGGGGTTCCAGGAGACTAGAAAGCTGAATGAAGGGGAAATGTTTCTTACTTTGGCTAATGGGAGCAGAATTTAGGTAGACATGGATATTATGTTATCTTGAAAGACAATGTTGTAATAAAGAAGGATAAAGTATTTATCTGTTCTAACAATATTGTTAATGGTCTTTATATTTTAACTCCTGATAAGCATGAATTATACAATTCTAAATTAGATAATAATTCTCATGTAAAATCATTAAAGAGAAAGTTTCCTTCTACTAATGATGCATATCTTTGGCACTTGCATTTGGGTCATATTAAATCAAACAGAATTCAAAGACTAATAAAAAATGGACTCGTAGAGCCATTGGACTTTGATGGATTTCTAGTTTGTGAATCTTGTTTGGAGGGCAAAATGACCAAAAGACCTTTTAATGCAAAAGGTAGAAGAGCCCAAGAGTTGCTTGAATTAGTTCATACAGATGTATGTGGTCCTATGTCAACCTAAGCAAAAGGAGGTTATGAGTACTTCATCACTTTTACAGATAATTACTCAAGATATGGTTATGTGTACCTAATGAGATGGAAGTCCGAAGCCTTTGAAAAGTTCAAAGAGTTTAGGTCTGAAGTTGAGAATCAATTGGGTAAACACATAAAGGCCATTCAATCTAATCGAGGTGGCAAATACCTTCTTGGGGATTTCAAGGATTACTTAACCAAAATGGGATTATATCCCAATTGACTGCACCTGGAACTCATTAACAAAATGGTGTAGCAGAGAGAAGGAACAGGACTCTTTTAGAAATGGTTAGGTCTATGATGAGTTATTCAACTTTACCAATTTCCTTTTGGGGATATGCACTAAAAACTGCAATGCATATTTTAAATTTAGTTCCATCAAAATCAGTTCCCAACACACCTAAGGAATTGTTGAGTGGGCACAAGCCTAGTATGAAATACCTCCACATTTGGGGATGTTTAGCACATGTGTTGAAAGGGAAGTCTGATAAGTTGGAAGCAAAAACAGAAGTATGCATGTTTTTAGGGTATTGAAAGGAAATTAAGGGTTATTTATTCTATAATCATAAAGATAACAAAGTGTTTGTTAGCACCAATGCCAATTTTTTGGAAGATGATTATGTGAATAATTTTAATCCTAGAAGTAAAG
Organism: Quercus tomentella; assembly: GCA_028535165.1. Lineage (NCBI taxonomy): Eukaryota > Viridiplantae > Streptophyta > Magnoliopsida > Fagales > Fagaceae > Quercus > Quercus tomentella. Next base: position 49,633,848 of record JAPQVY010000156.1, read on the forward strand.
TTGTCTTGGCTGAAATAGATGAACCTGTAATTGAACAACCAATGGATGAAACTAGGGATGATGTGACTGTATTAGATACACCACAAGATATTACTCACAAGATGACTAGTACATAAGAGTCTTGTCGTAGTGGGAGGATTATAAGGCCACCTGTAAGATTTATAGGTCTGGGAGAAACTTATGAAACTATCTCAAAAGAGGCTGAATCTAATCCTTACACTTATGAAGAGGCAATGAACGATATAGATGCACCTCATTAGGTCAAAGCTATGAAATCTGAATTGGATTCAATGTATTCCAATCAAGTTTGGGATCTTATAAAGGTGCCTAACCGCATTAAACCTGTTGGTTGCAAATGGGTTTACAAGAGGAAGAGAGGGATATATGGAAAGGTTGAAACCTTTAAGACAAGGCTAGTGGCGAAGGGTATACACAAAAAGAAGGTATTAATTATAAAGAAACCTTTTCACCAGTAGTAATGCTTAAATCTATCAGAATTCTCTTATCCATTGCTGCTCATTATGATTATGAGATTTGGAAAATTGATATCTAGACTGCATTTCTTAATGACAATCTTGAAGAAGAAATCTATATGATGCAACCGGAAGGTTTCGTAGCAAAGAACCAAGAGCATATGGTATGCAAGTTGAAAATGTCCATTTATGGACATAAGCAAGCATCTAGATCATGGAACATCAGAATTGATCAAGCAATCAAGACATTTGGTTTTGAAAAAAATCTAGATGAACTTGTGTGTACAAAAGACATCAAGATAAAGTAGTAATCTTCCTAGTGCTTTATGGTGATGACATTTTACTCATTAGAAATGATGTAGGGGTGATGTCATCGGTCAAGATATGGTTGTCAAGCCAATTTGATATAAAGGACTTGGGTGAAGCTAGCTATATCCTAGGGATCAAGCTTTGGCGAGATCGTAAGAATAGGATATTAGGCTTATCTCAAGTAGAGTATATAGACAAGGTTCTAGAACGATTTAGCATGCAAAATTCCAAAAAAGGATTACTCCCTTTCAGACATGGACTTCCTTTGTCTGATGATCAAAGGTCTATGACTCTTGAGGAAGAAAATATGATGAGATAAATTCCCTATGCTTCTGCAATGGAAAGTCTTATATATGCCATGCTTTGTACTAGACCAGATATCTGTTATTTAGTTGGCATGGTCAGTCGATATCAATCAAATCCAGGACTTAAACATTGGCAAGCTATAAAGCATATTCTTAAGTATCTAAGGAAAACGTGAGATTATATGCTTGTTTACCATAGTAAGGATTTTATTCCTATTGGTTATACAGATTCATATTTTCAATCAGATCTTGATTTCAAAAAGTCCACTTTAGGTTGTGTGTTCACCTTAGGAGGTGGAGCCATAAGTTGGAGGAGTGTTAAGCAATCTTGTATTGCCGACTCCACCATGGAAGCTGAATATGTTGCTGCTTGTGAAGTAGCAAAAGACGCTATTTGGCTCAAGAAATTCCTTTCTGATCTTGGTGTTGTGAGAATGGAGCAAGTTTCTATCACATTGTTCTGCGGCAATAATGGAGCGGTTGCATAATCCAAGGATCCAAGAAATCACAAGAAAGGAAAGAATATTGAAAGAAAGTACCATATCATTCGAGACATTATTGTTCGAGGAGATGTAGTAGTAGCAAAGATTGATAGTGCAAATAATCTAGCAAATCCCTTTACCAAAGCCTTGCCCCAAAGGACTTTTGAGTCACATTTTCAAGGAATGGTAGTTAGATTACTACACAATAGTCTTTAGGGCAAGTGGGAGATTGTTAGGATATATGCCTTTTAAATCCTATTGCATGATGCTATGTATGACATTATGTATGATATTATGTTGTGATTAATAAAATTGTTTTATTATTATCTAAAATAATGGTAACATGAATATTTGGATATTATCATATAGTCCATAAGATGCATAGTATATGATTTATGTGCTTTAATCATAGAAGATATAAATTACAAGCTCTTTGTAAATCAGAATTTTAGTTCGTAGTCGATGATGAAATTGGGCATTTCATCTATGAAGACTATAGCATATCAACTATGATGACTTGTCTTGATCATGGAAGTAGAGACTTCTAGTTGATATGCTTTAAGTGTTAAGACATATTGAACTGGACTGTTGTGAGATTTATTATTCTACTAATGACTGTCAAATGAATAATAAATCTCACAACTTCTTTTTACATGAACTCTCAATCCTGAGAGAATAATGAACCTGATCATAAAGTGTAGGTTGCTTTGATATATCAAGAGTGAAATCTAAAGTCACGATCAAAACCTCAGTATGTTGGGTGGCCACATTTAATGTTGAAGGAATATATATTCTCAAGATGGAATTCATAATCTTTTAACGGAGATATAAAATATTCCCTTGAGATAAGTTTAATGGATTAGGTTATTTAGAGTGTTAGGCCTAACCACTTTAGTAAGAAGTTATTAAAGTATATATTTATGAAATTGGATTTCATAAATATATGATGAATAACTTAAAGGATTAAACCGGGTACTCAGATTAAGATGTAGTAATCTTCAAAGTGGCAGTCAGCATTCATGACTTTCTATTACTATGAATATTTTAATGAAGGGGTTGTATGTATAATAAAGTCTTGGAATATAATTTATTAATAAGACCTAAAGTGCAATTATATTTATATAGTGGTATTAAATATAATTAATGTTAATTTTGGGCTTGTCAAGAGTTGACAGAAAAGCCCAAAACCCATTGGAGCTAGTGTATTATTTGTCCCTTTTGGTCCCACTCCAAGTCACATACTAAAGCCCAATTGGAATGGCCCAAAAGGCTAGCCCAATTAGATAGACAGTTATATATAAGGAGAGAAACATACATAATTTAGTAAGGTATGAAAATGGTGTGTATGTGAGTGTAAGCCACTCTCTTATTCTCCCTTGAACAAATACATATAAACTGATTGAGAGACCACACTTCTTGGGCATAAGTGGAATTGGCGTGAATATTAAAAGTGTCCCCAAGTACTTCTAATCTTTGGTTTTGAATTTCACTGCACCAAGGTACGCTCTCTTGTTCTTAAATTCTAAATTTTACATAGTACATGTTATCAATTGCGATTGAAGTAGATCCGTTAATTTTCCGTTGTATATATTTTGTCTGCGATACAAACTACATTTTTCCTACATGGTGCATGGAGCTGAAGACTTTGTTTGAGGAAGGGAGCAAGGAAGACATTATCAAATAATTTGCGTTTAGGCATATTATAATTATAAGAAATCTTTTGGTTATTATTTGCAACATCTAAGAAAAAGAGGAGCATAATGAAAAGCCGAATGATCCTTCTACATTCATCATACCTACTGATGGGCACCTTAGCATTTGGACTTGGGTCGGTTTTTCTAAAGTCAAAGGGAAAATGTCCTATAACACAAGTTCTAATGTACTTTTCAACATTTTTAATAAGATAAATTCTTATTTGGCTTATTTTAATGTGTCCCATAATATTGAAATTCTACACTTAAATGATTCCAATGAATTTGAAATGAAATTAAGAAAAAATAGGAAAAGAAAACTAAACCTGTGGAACCAATACATGAAGCTCTTAATTTGGGTAATGATAAGAATCCATGCTTAATTAAAAGTGGCTCCACTTTGGATAAATAAGAAAAGAAAGATCTCAAAGAACTTCTTACCAAATTCCAAGAGGTATTTGCATGATCCTATGAAGATATTCTAGGCATTCATCCAAAGATGGCATAGCACCATGATCAAAGAGGTTACCAAGCAACTGAAGGTAGGGTTCATCAAATCTGTACAACAAGCCGAGTGGATAGCCAATGTTGTACTCGTGCCTAAGATGGATGGAAATTTGAGAATGTGTGTGGATTTTAGAGACCTAAACAAGGCTTGTCCTAAAGATCATTTTCCTTTACCCCACATAGATGTCTTAGTGAATAACATTGCCAGTAGTGCTTTGATGTCTTTCATGGATGGTTTCTCCGGATATAACCAAATCAAGATGGCTTCCAAAGACATGTCTAAGACCACTTTCACCATAGAATGGGGAATCTATTGCTACACGATGATGTCGTTCAAACTTAAAAATGTAGGGGCAACCTATCAAAGAATGACCACAGCCTTGTTACAAGATATGATGCACAATGAGGTAGAAGTATATGTTGATGACATGATAGTGAAGTCTAAAGATAGAGAGGGCCACATAACCAACTTGAGGAAATTCTTCGAGAGGATTAAAGAGTACAAGCTTAGGTTGAATCTATAAAAGTGCACCTTTGGAGGGACAGCCGGAAAATTGCTAGGCTTCTAAGTAAGTGATAGAGGGATAGAAGTTGACCCATCAAAGATCAAAGCCATCTTGGACATGCCTCCACCCAAAAGTGAGAAAGAGATAAGAAGATTCCTAGGTTGATTACAATACATTAGTCGATTCATTGCTAAACTTACTTCCACTTGTGAGCCTATCTTTAAACCTTTAAGAAAGAATGAACCACATACATGGAACAAGGAGTGTTAGAAAGCCTTTGGAACCATTACGGAATACCTCCTTCATCCACCTATCCTAGTACCTTTATAGCCCGAAAAACCTTTACTCCTCTACTTATCAATCATAAAGGATGTCATGGGAAGCATGTTAGCCCAAGAAGATGATAATAAGGATGAGAGAGTCATGTACTACATAAGCAAGAGGTTGTATGATTATGAGACTTGATACACACCCATAGAGAAGTCATGTTTTGCTCTTATGTGGGTTGTATAGAAATTGAGACACATCATCCTACCATTCCAAGGGCAGATAGTTGCCAAAATGGACCCTTTGAAGTACCTATTTAAGAAACCCACGTGAGTGGAAGATTATCAAGATGGTTAATCTTATTGGCCGAGTTCGATCTAAAATATGTGGCTAGAAAGACTATTAATGCGCCGAAAACCCTATGGAGGGAGAGGGTAGTAGGGAAGACTTTCCTAATGAGAACATAGAGCTTGGACCGTGGAAGATGTACTTTGATGGATCGATGAACCAATACGGAAATGGCATAGGAGTATTGTAGATTAACCACGATGGATCACATATACCCATGGCCGTTAAGTTCAACTTTGAGACAACCAATAACATGGTAGAATATAAGGCTTGTATCACCGGAATGAAGCCCTACGAGAACTAGGGGCAAAGGATGCCAAGGATTATTAAGCCATGAAGTTGTGGAAAATGAAAAAGGAACATCTAAAGCCCTACCAACAATACTTGGAGGAGTTGACAAGTACTTTTGATAAGATTGAATATACCATTATCCCTAGAGTCCAAAATTAGTTTGTAGATGCATTGGCTACTTTAACCTCCATGGTTAAGATACCTGAGGGAGTGTGGACACATCCTTTGGAGATTAAACAAAAGTATCAAGTGGTACATAAAGAGAAGGAAAACCTAGTCATCTTAGCCAAAGAAGAGGAAGGAGTCCCTTGGTATTATGACATCCTAAAGATCCTAGAGTTAGGAATCTATCTTGAGAATGTTGGCAAAAGGGAACGCTGTTCTGTGAGAATGATGGTGATATAATACATCCTATGTGGAGGCCAACTCTATAAGAGATCTTATGATGGGGTACACCTTCATTGTTTGACGAAGGATGAAGCTGAGAGAATCATAGAAGAAGTCCACCAAGGAATTTGTTGTCCTCATATGAAGGGAAAGATGTTAGCAAAGAAGATCTTAAGGATGGGGTACTATTGGATTACAATGGAAATTGATTGCACAGATTTTGTGAAGTGTTGCCATGATTGCCAAACACACGCTAATCTAAACCATGTACCACCTAGTGAGCTGTAAAGTTGTAATTTACAACTATATATTTGTTGGCTATTATTCCATGCCAAATTTGATTGTAATTATGTTCAATCTTATGTACCCTGTATTTCATGTGAGATTTATTTGTAAGAGTTGTGTGTGAGAGAGAGAGTGTGTGTGAAGACTCAAGGCAAATTGAAGACTAAAGCTGTTTTCGCGGGTAGCTCGCGAGTAAGCTTCCCACGAAGTGATGCATGTGCCCTACACATGATTAGAATGCGAAGAGTCAGGACAGAATGGAGATAACTGGTTTTCGCGAGTGTCTCGCGGGTAAAGCCTTCCCGCGAGACATCGGCGGAACATTCTGTTTTGCCAGATTGTCATTTCTAATACACTCTATTCTTACCCACACTCTATTCTTACCCACACTATATATACTCCCATTACCCACATATGTTAAGGAGTGTTTCTAAGAGAAAACCCTAGACACAAAAATTGAGAGTTAGAGATTGTTATACCCACAATTCTCTACACAATTAATTGTGGACCGATCACAATCGCTCAATGCTCCACCATTCTTTGATGGGAGCAACTATGCGTTTTGGAAAGTCCGCATGAGGGCTTTCTTGTGTGCTATAGATGAGTCGGTATGGGACTCCGTCGAGAATGGGTATGTTAAACCCACGACAGCCAATTTCGAGTGGGACAAGGCAGCTCTTGCTTTGGCTAATGCAAACAGTAAAGCTATTAACGCTATATTCTATGGTGTGTCTACTGATGAATTTCACAGGATATCACATGTGGAGTCAGCCAAGGAAGCTTGGACAATTCTTGAGACTACCTACGAGGGTACCAAGAAAGTCAAGGACACGAAGCTCTAAATGCTTACCACCAGATTTGAAGAGCTCAAGATGGGTGACGATGAGTCTTTCGATTCATTCTATGGAAAGCTCAATGAAATCATAATTGCTAAGCTCAATCTCGGAGAGAAGATTGAGGATGCTAAAATGGTGAGAAAGATTTTGAGGTCCTTACTGGAGAGCTTCTGTGTGAAGGTCACAGCTATAGAGGAAAGTAAGGATTTGGATGAGATCAAAATCCAAGAACTTATTGGATCTCTCCAAACATATAAGCTGAGACTACCTTCTCACAAGACAAGAAAATCTCTTGCTCTCAAAACCATCACCGAGAGAATGGATGACTCCTTCGAAGAAGATGATGTGGAGAAGGAGGTAGCATTCCTTGCAAAGAACTTCTGAAAATTTCTGAAGATGAAAAACAGTGGGAAGCCATTCAGCAAAGGAAAGTTTTCATCCTCCAAAGGTAATAGGAAAGGGTTCAAGAGGAAAGATGGAAAGGAGTTTCAATCCCCTCAAGGAATTGTGTTATGAATGCAATGGCCATGGACATCTCAAGAATGAGTGTCCCAACTATTTGAGAGGGAAGGGTAAAGTGTTTTCCACTATCCTTAGTGATTTTGACAACTCAAATTCAAACACGGAAGGAGAATGTGACAGTGAAGGAAACTACAAAGCCTTCATGACAATTGCCTCCATTGATTCAAAGAATGATTTGAGCAATTTGGTTGATGAACTTGGTAATATTTCTGAGGATGAGGAAATTGAAGAATCAGAAGATGAAGACGTGTGTCAAAATGAAGGGGAGATCAACCTTCAAGAAGCATATGATTCTCTGCTGGAAGATTGTGGCAAATATGCCAAAATTGCGAACCTTGCTGTGAAAAAGATGAAAAAGGTTGAGGAAGAGCATAGGTGTTTACTTGTGCAACACAAGAAAGCAAAGTGTGAAGTAGAAAGACTCAAGGGAGAGTTGGTTTAAGCTTACTCTAAGATCAAGTTTCTTGAACTTGAAATTATTCAAGCTAATGTCAAGGTTGAGCGCATCTCCCCCAAGGAACTTGACAACGTGTTGTCCTCTCAAAAATCTTCTCATGATAAGACCGGTTTGGGCTATACAGGAGAAGTTCTAGTAGTGAACCTAAGAAGAAAGTAAGGTTCATATCAGCCAAGAATGATGAGAAACTCAAAGAAGTGAAGCCTGAGATTGAGACCCCTGCTACTGTAAAAAGAACCATTGGTGCAAGACCAAAGGAAAAAGGGAAGTCATTACCCAAAAATCAAAGGGGGCCTCATGTGAAGCATGTGTGTCATCATTGTGGCGTACAAGGGCACACAAGGTCGAAGTGTTTCAAGCTTCATGCACTCAAGAAGGCTGACTCTATGCGTTGTCAAGAAAGTTCAATGAGAAGACCAAAGGGAGCACAAGCTAAGGGAGCACAAGAAAGTTCAAGGACATCTCATTGGAGACGTTATGGAAATGCTGAAGAACATATCACTATGCCTTGCTAGCTTCACTCTGAGGTTTGAAAGTTATGTTGGTTGTACCCCACCATCTAAGGCTCTCACCCAAAATACTCGTAAAGAGTGGGTGAAGAAGGGTACCTATGCATGATCACTCTCTATGCCCATGCATTAATACTTCCGATGTTTAGGGCCATAGGTTCATGCATCATGACACACATAATTCTCTTGTGTCATTGCTTCCAGTTTATAGCATGTTTCTTTTTCAAGTTTTTCTTTGTACTTGTTGTTTTGTTGATCTTGCTTTTCTTGTCCTATTTTTAAGTGTGTTCAAAAAATTCAAAAACCCATAAAAATTGAAAATTCTTCAAAAAGTTTGATTGCTTGTGTTGTGTATGTCACATGTGAGTTTGGCCTAGTACCTTCGTACTAATGGCATAGTGCATTTACGAGATTAGCTTGTTATGTATGCACATATATCTTTATGGGAGAAATCTTGAAAACTATGTGTGATTGTTGTAAATAGATCTTCAAACTTGTCATAAATGATTGGTAAATAGTCTTGATGGTCTTGATACTTGCAAAGACTTGTGCTTATATATCTTCCCACCTTTACTTTTATGTTTTTGCATTATAGCTCACCAAATATAAATCTCAAAATGAAAAAGAGATTAAGAGATGCAAAAGCCATCGCACATACTAGTATTTGACTAGGAAAAAGGGAAAGCAACTTGTAAATTGAAATGTATGGTGCTCAAAAAGCCAAAGGCTCACTATCAATGTTGAAATATTAAAAATTTCAAGCACCGATCTCAAAAATGAGATGTATTGTTCAAAAAATGATCAAATGTTATGATTTGTACAGAAGCCAAATGAAAAGCTTCTAAGATTTGTAATCATTTTCTTGTGGGAGGTCATATATGTTTATTTCTATAATTGAGATAAACCACTTGACTTAGTACCAGTTGTGTGCGACTTGATTGAATTGATCATTGAAGCTTCACTTTGATCTAAGGATTATTCCACATTTAATACTCACCCACAACACACAAGTTTAGTTCAATTAATGCTTATCTCATTTGTGTGATTGTACATGCTCAAATGTGATGTGTATGCTCAATTGCTTGCCGATCAAACCCAAAAGGATTTTTGAGTATTTTATATGTTTTTGAAAGTGATTTCATACTTTTGTGCTTTAAGTTTTTGTTCAAAATGCATTTTTGTGTTGTTCTTAAAAAACTTGTTCAAAGGCTTTTTCGCGAGAAGCTCGTGACTAAGAGCTTCCCGCAAAATGAGTTTAAGGGAAAACTAAAAATCTCAAAATTCATACAGAAAGTATTGCGACTATTTCGTGACCAAGCCCTTCCCGCGAAAGTTTCTGTGCTTCAGTGGTGTTTTTCGCGAGTAATTTTGCAACTATCTAACCCGCGAAAAACGCGTGTTTTCAGTTTTATAGGGCTGATGTGACAGATTTTTAAAACACTCTCTATTTCCCTCTCATTGCTTCACTCGAACCTCTCTCAACCCAAAACTGAGTTTCAATCAAACTGCATCATTTTCAAGCTTGATTTCTGCACAATCAAGTTAAAGGTATGTTTTTCTTAACATTCTTCTCATTTTTTTTTTTCCTAGATTATGCAGAAATTAACTTAGGGTTCTAAAATTGGGGATTTTTTGAAAAAGGGGTTGGGAACGTTGTTTTTGGGCAAATTTTTTCAAAATTTTGATTGGGCTGTGTCCCATTTGTTTTACGTGTATCTGTGTTGGCCCCTTGTGGCATTTTAAACCTATATTTAGGCCTATTTCCACGTGTTCATGCATTGCCCATATGTGTAGTGTAATGTTGCATGCCATGTGTTTTGACAAAATGCTCTAGTGACATTTTTGTGGTGTTTTGGACTCAATTGAGTTCCATTGTTTGGGTTTACCCTTGATTGAACTTGCTTGACATGTTTTGATCATTGGGTGTGTGTTTTACACACTTTTCCCAACTTGTGCCTCACCATGCCTTGCCATGCATCACCTAGGCACACACTAGGCACCAACTAGGCACACACCATGCACACCTCATGCTCAGAAGATGCACACACATGCACAGTTACTAATTTCTTGCATTTTGTTAATGTTTACACAGTTTAGCACTTTAAGCATGTTGTTTTAACTTTGTTGTGTTCAATTTTAAGTATTTATACTTATGTTTTGGACTAACTTGAAACTAATCAAGTTTGTGCTCTGTTTTTTGTTTTTGCACCTGTTTTGTTTTGTTTTATGTTTCCTTGTGAGATGTCTCCCACCAAACATTCAGCTTCCAAGAGATCCTCCAAATGTCCGTGAACAGATTCTAATAATTTCAAACATGGCTTACAATGATTGCTTCAAACAAGCCACAATAATCATTGAAAGAGTTGTCAAATTGGATACCTTTGAGGATACTTGCATACTTGAAGTGTTCAAAGAGAGGACATGGACGAAGCTGCTGAATCCGAGTGGAGTTGTGTACTCGGAAATCATCAAAGAGTTCTTCTCGAATGCAAGTGTGGATGGAGATCATATTATCTGCTGGGTGAGACATAAGGAATTTGTGATTACAAGGGAATCAATCCAAGAATTCCTTGAAGTTCGTCCTCCTTCTTAGCCAATCACTGTGCAATATGATGATCGTTTGCAATCCATTGAGGAGATGGTAAAGATTCTTGGTGGTACACTAAACAAGAAGTCCATGAACACAATTCCATTCAATCCGAAGATGAGGACTCTAGCTTATGTGATGATCCACAATCTGTATCCGATCACCAACTTGATGACATTGTCCGCTCCAAGGACAATTTTCTTATACAATCTCTTCACTCATAAGGAGATTGACATTTGTGGACACATCCTCCATCTCTTGACCAAGAGCATTGAAAAGAGGAACTCCAAAACTATCATGCCATTCCCATCACTCATTATGGGCCTCATTGCAAAGACTAAGCTCAAACTTCCGAGTGGTCTCACCGTAGTACAAAGAGACTATCCCATTGGTGAACACACAATGACTCGAAGCACAGCTCACATTAAAGGATCCAAAACCAGTGTGTCTCAAATACCAAGGGATCGTGTTGAGGAAGAGGGAGGAGATACAGAGGAGGAGATTGAAAGATTCACCTCCGCACTAGAGAGTTCTGCTTAGCCATCATCTCAAGCACTAGCACAGGGACCCGATAGACTTGATCACCTCATTTCCAGAGTAGAGCAGATGTATACCACGCTAGACTCCCATGTGTAGCACACTGCAGACCAGTTTGCATACATCCAGGGTCAGATCACTGCATTATCCTCACAGATTGAGGACATGTCGATGGAGCAGGGATCCAAGTCAGAGTTCGAGCAGTTCTAGCCTCTTTGGCCATTCCGGTCAAAAAGGAGGAGAAAATTTTGAGGAGGAGAAAATTTTAAGGGGGAGCTTGCACAATTGAGGGGGAGTAGAGCTTAGACATAGATATTGGTTCATTATTGGTAGTTTTGTATCATTTCTTTAGTATTTTTAGATGTTGCAAAACTATCTTAAGTATCTCACACTTGTACCCTCGTAGGTTCTTGTATCCTAGATGCAAATACTTCGTGTATTTTGCATTGGTTGTGTGTTGGACATGCAATTGATCATTGTGATTGGTCTTTATTGCATTACATGTCCGGATGAGCATTTACTAGCTAAATGTTCATTGTAGTCATTCTTTAATGACTGACCTTGTTTGATCAAGATATGCTTACATGTTATATAGTGTTTACAAACTTGATCGCACTTTACTTGCTCATGTACGTACCATGTATTCAACTTGTCATAAGCTTAATGAAAGTTTTGTTTATGTGCGAGTGTTTCAGGTTACAGGTATATACATGCAAGTGCTTCACAGCTTCTAGATTAGGTGTGAGTGAGTTTTGCCACTGTTCCCAAACTCACGTTTAAATCTAGAGTCTGTTTTAGGGGTTTTGTCACGGAATAGCCAAAGGGGGAGATTGTAAAGTAGTAATTTACAACTATGTATTTGTTGGCATTTATTCCATGCCAAATTTGATTATAATTATGTTCAATCTTATGTACCCTGTATTTCATGTGGGATTTATTTGTAAGGGTTGTGTGAGAGAGAGAAAGTGTGTAAAGACTCAAGGCAAATTAAAGACTAAAGCTGTTTTCGTGGGTAGCTCGCGAGTAAGCTTCCCACGAAGTGATGCATGTGCCCTGCACATGACTGGAATGCGAAGAGTCAGGATAGGATGGAGACAAATGGTTTTCGCGAGTGTCTCACGGGTAAGGCCTTCCCGCGAGACACCAGCGAAACATTCTGTTTTGCCAGATTGTCATTTCTGATACACTCTATCCTTACCCACACTATATATACCCCCATTACCCACATATGTGAAGGAGTGCTTCTGAGAGAAAACCCTAGCCACAAAAATTGAGAGTTAAAGATTGTTATACCCACAATTCTCTACACAATTACTTGTGGATTTTCCTTAACTCCTACCTCTCCATTTCCATACCATTGAAAGGTTGATAGCCCAAACACTTACCACACCCTTTCAGAGTATCAAGTGAGGTTTTGGTGCTACTGGGAAGCATTGGAAGAAGCCAAGCTTTGGCGGATGCAATCAGGCGTATTATGGGATTCAGAGAGATAGACAAGACACAGTTCTGAGAAGCCTTATTGGAGTAGGAGCTTGGAGGGCTTAGGTGCATTGGGTAGACTAGGGTTGGAAGGTCTTTTGGTATTCATGTATCCCAATTGATTGTCTAGTGGATCGATTATCGCTTGGAGGCGGCGGAGAGGTTTTACGCCGAGTACTTCGGTTCCCTTTTCGATAACACATCGGCGTGTCATCTTGTGTTTGCTTTCTTCTTCCCTACTCTTTTAGCTTTCATTTTACTGCTGTGTTGTGATGAATATGGCTTTCATTTGTACGCTCACATTTAGTCTTTTACGCACTTTGTATAAGTTAGAGTAAAATCAATCGAGCTGTAATTTTTAATTTGGGGGTCTAAACAGCTCTTGTGTTTTAACACATTTTTGAGCTTTCATGAGCTATATAGTATGACCTCCCTATGGCCTTTCTTCGTATGGGGCAAAGATGTGATTGGAAGGATAGCTCCTAAAGCCTCAAATGGACACAAGTACATTTTGGTTGCAATTGACTATTTCACTAAATGGGTAGAAGCTGCCTCCTATTCTATGTTGAAAGCCAAGCACGTAGCCCGATTTATACTGAACAACATCATCTATCGGTTTGGAGTATTACAAGAGATCATCTTCGACAATGGGTCTCACTTTTAAAGGAGAAGTCAGAACGATCATAAAGTTTTATAAGATTGAGCATCACAAGTCTTCACCATATTGACCGCAGACTAATGGGGCTATAGAAGCAGCCAACAAGAATGTCAAGAATATAGCCAAGATTGTGGTAACATACAAGGATTGGGTAGAAAAGCTTTCATTTGCTTTATGGAGCTACATGACTTCTATTCGAGCATCAACTGGGGCAAGTCCCTACTCTTTGGTGTATGAGAGTGAGGCGGTACTTCCTATTGAGATGGAGATATAGTCTTTAAGAGTGTTGGTGGAGACCAAAGATCTAGAAGGGGATTGAATGAGGAAAAGATATGAAAAATTGACCTTGATAGATGAGAAGAGAATGTATGCCCAATACCATGTGCAAGGTTATCAGAAGAGAATTGCAAGAGCATTCAACAAGAAATTCAAGTTGAGAAATCCAAAGGTGGGAGACCTAGTTCTGAAAGAGCTTAGGGGAGAAATTTATGACCTTAGGGGCAAGATGAAGCCAAGATGGTCTTGACCCTTTGTCATCAAGAGAATCATGTCGAGAGGCACTATAAAAATTACTGATTTGGATGGGGAAGAGCTGTTCCAACCAATCAACATGGATAGACTTTGGAAGTATAACCCTAGAAAAGAAAAAAAGAAAGAAAAGAGGAAAACCCCGCTAGGTTGAAAACCCAAAAGGGTAATCTAGGCAAAAATTAGAGGAAAGCCACGGTTATGGTGAAAATTCCCATAAGAACATCATGGGCAAAAGTTACATGGCATAGAAAAAAGAAAAGAAAAATAAAGACAATAAGAAAAGATAATAAAGTAATTGATTCTCTCATTGCTCAATTAAAAGATGATAAATTGTTTTCATAGGGGATTTGGAACTTTCTAATCTTTTATCAACTCAAATGAAAAAACATGGAATCATAAAAGTGTAGAAAAGTATAATTTGGGACATATCAAGGTATTCACTCAGTCTACTTTCTTTCGTTGGATTTCTTTTGATCATTTTCTTCCCTATTAACTACTCTCATATTAGTGGATAACCAATTCTTGTATCTTGTAGACACCGCATTTCGTACCCCTTACGACTCGGGCCCTCGTTCCCCAATGATGTTAGAATTCTAAAGCCCAAGGTTGGTTTAGGGCCTAATCAGATGAAAATTAACTTGAAGAAAGTATTTGTGGAAAACATAACTTATTTTTGAAAGAATAAAACTATTTTAGGAAAATAAAGACAACAGAAACCCTCAGGCATGCATAAGCATACACGCGTATGCACACACATGCTCGAGCTCTGTGTTCGTACGCATACATGTGCAGGCACGCACATGCTAGGGTTCTAGAAACTTTGAAAAAAATGTTTCATGCATTAAAATTTGGTTTGAAACGAATCTCACATCGTTTGGGAGCCGCCCAAACCCTTATTTTTTGACTATATAAAGCCATAAATGGTACATTTCCAAGGGGGACGAATTCTGGTGGTAAAACACATAATATTCACTAGAAAATAGTGAATCAAAGAGGGAGTTTTTTCACAAAATAACCTCAAGTCAAATTTTGTTTGATTGAGACGTTTTCTAGTCTTGATCTTTGAGTTCTAACTTTGGCTCTTTGCTTTCCTTTGATTTTCCTTGTACATATATGTTTTTATTTGAGTCTATGTGTTCTAAAATGTTTGTTTAAGCTTAGGTTTTCTTTGTGTTTATTTCTGAGCATGTTAGGTTGTTAGTTTCTTTTTTTTAGTGTTTCTATTTTGTCGTTTCTAGGTTAGTGCTCTTAGGGCATGAATGCATGCGCATGCTACTTGCATGTGTATGCATACTCATGGTATGCGTACGCATACAGCTAGGCTACGTATGCATGCCCTATGTATGTGCACACATACTCTTGCCTAGAAACCCTAATTCACCTTATGTTTATTTTTCCTTTGTTTTATCTACATGTTTAACCTAGTTTTCACATTTGTATACATCTGTTCACCCTATTTTGTTTCACTTTTCTTTATTTCATGAAATTATGTTTATTAGGATTTTGATTTGCTTGGATACCATGAACATGCATATGAACATGAACATGCATTGATGCATGGATGCTGTGATGCAGTGAGGTAAGTCATGCACTCACATTAACATGCATTGGTTGGAATATGAGTTTGATATGTCTAAATAACATGAACATGTTTGGTTGAATGCCATGTTTATGGTGTTTAGATGCTTTAACATGTTTTGTTGATTCTGCCATGTGATGTTTCTGCCCTTGGAGATATTTGTTTAAATGCCATGATAAATGATGATTAGGTTTGGGATGAGTGATGCCATGTTGTGTGTCTTAGATGCATGCTAGAGTGTGTGTAAGTTAGAATAACGTATTAAACCTGCCTTTAATGAGATTAAGACTTGGAACACAATGAGTGGAAGCCGACCCACGTGTCGGGTGGGGTTAGGTGCCTAACACCTTCCCATCCCCATACCTAAAGTCTGAACACGTGCTCTGGTAAAGGACCAGTCCTTCTAAGAAGGGCGCTATATTCATGGTTCCTAGACCTAATCTAGGTGGTGACTCCATTTCTCCACCATAGTCCACCCTAGGCCAAGGCATACTCACCCAACTACGAGGATGACACCATGCACTCATGGGCGCTTGCGCCCACAATGGCGACTCAGTTAGGGATAGATAGTTTGATTCTAATGTGTTCCATTTCTTAATCTTAATAAAGGGTTGCTTAATATTGTTTGCACACACTTTCTTTCAGCTCTTTTATCCTTTGCCTTGGTTGGTGATGAGTGGGAAGGTGGAGGCTCCATCAGGGCTAAAATCTTTTGAAATTCATCCCACCAATTCACAATCTGCACCATCGCCTATAATGAGCTTTGAGTACACTAACGGTTTGCCACCAATCCATTATGGTCTATTTAGGCCCAAGGTTAAAATCATGGCCCACCTAGTTATGAGTGACCCATTGATCTATCCCTTTAGCTTTAAGGAGCCTACCCACACTTAGAGAGATCCTAGATCCTATCAAAAGAGGATATCCTTTATATCTCTTATTTGTTTAACCACATACCTTGTGTTCACCTAATTCTAAAAGACAAATAAAAGATGAATAAATTTGAAAGGATGACCCAAAAGTTATGGCATGCCCTAAGATATAAGGATGAAAAAGAAAAGAAGTTCTCACATATAAGAGACTTATCCCAAAGTCCAAAGGTATATCTTAACTTGAAAGGTTCATAGGACCATAGCCTAGTTGCTATCATAAGCCCAATATCAAAAGGACTCTTGAAAAGGAGAACCTTGGGCCTAAGGTAACAAATATACTTTGGGCCTAGCTTCTTACATCCTGCAAAGTCAATATGAATCTCTCTAATCTTGGGCCTCTTTGTTGCATACCAAGACCCAAAATGATGAGAGATTCATGGACTTTGAGAGGAAAGCCATAACATATTCTAGCTAGAAGGGTACTTTAAAAAAATAATTGACAATGAATATAAGAAAAGAAGAGCCCAAAGGCGATGAATACATTGTTGGCCCATATTTGAGATAAAGGGTTGAAAGTCTCTAAGTGTGGTCAGAGTACCGAGAAGTTAGAATAGTCACGCTGACTTATTGGCCACTTTGGCTTCGTCGTCTGATGAGTGTGTTCCATGAATGATCTTTGTAGAGTTGTTGGAGCAACTGAGCATAGAGCATTGCCCAATTGTAGCCTCGGCTTTGGTGTCTGAATCAAGTTGGATGGACCCTTATGTTTCTTTCCTAACTGATGGATCTTTACCAACTGATGCAGAAGAGGCAGAGAAGGTAGGGATAACGTTGGCTCGTTTATGGTTATCTGAGGATAAGAAGTTGTATCGGCGATCGTTTGGAGGTTCTTACCTATTATGTCTCCACCCGAATGATGTTGCTGAACTCCTAGCTGAGCTGTACGAAGGGATTTGTGATGGAAACTCGGGGGTAAGGTCTTTGTCCCATCGAGTTATGACTCAAGGATTCGGTGGCCAAACATGCAACAGGATGCAGCTAAGTACGTCAAGAAGTGCAATCAATGCCAGAGACACGCCCCAATCATTCATCAACCAAGTGGAAACTTGAACCTGATCACCAGCCCTTGGCCCTTTATGCAATGGGGTCTAGACATAATTAGGCCATTCCCTCGGGCAACGGGAAATAGAAGGTTTGTATTGGTCGCCACTAATTATTTTAGGAAGGGTGGAAATCGAAGCCTTGGCGAATATCACAGACGTTGATGTGAAAAAATTTGTATAGAAGAATATCGTCACAAGGTTTGGGGTACCCCAGACACTAGTTTCGGACAACAAATTGCAGTTTGATAGTAAGACATTTTGAGAGTACTGTAGCGATCTAGGAATCATTAATAGGTACTCATCACCAGCATATCCCCAGATTAATGGACAGGCGGAAGCTACGAACAAGACAATAGTCAATGGTTTGAAGAAGAGACTAGAAGGGGCAAAAGGGAATTGGGTCTTGGAGTTATTGAGTGTTTTATGGGCTTACCGAACTACACCGAGGAGGTCAACAGGTGAAACTCCATTCTTCATGACATATGAGGTAGAAGCAGTCATTCCAGTGGAGATAAGCATGTCAAGCTTTAGGGTCGCTGGTTTCTCTCTGGACAACAATGACACTCAGATGTTCGAGAATTTAGATTTCCTAGAAGAGAGATGGGACATGGTGTTCGTTCGGCTTACTGATTACCAACAAAAGTTGGCCCAGGGGTACAATAGGAATGTAAAGCCCTGAGAGTTCATGGTAAGAGACCTCTTTTTGTGCAAAGAAATGGGAAATATGAAAGACTGGAATGTAGGGAAGTTTGCCCCGAACTGGGAAGGGCCCTACCAAGTGACAATCGTGGTTGGTACAGGTGCTTACTACCTGGAGGACATAGACGAAAGACCCTTACTCCAACCGTGGAACGTCTACAATCTAAACAAGTATTATCCTTAAATGAAATATGGTTATTGTAAGAAATTTTCAGTATTGTAAGTAGGTTCGAACATAAAACATGGAATGGATTTCGTTGATTTGCATCATATTGATTCTGAAGCTTAATAAATTTTTCTAAGGACAGAAACCTAGCCTCGGCCTGACCCCAGTCACCGACTAGGTGGAAACCTTAGCCTTGGCCTGAACTCGGTTACTGGCTAGGTGAAAACCTTAATAAATTTTTCTAAGGCCAAAAATCTAGCCTCGGCCTAACCTTGATCACCGACTAGATGGAAACCTTAATGATAAAATTTTAAGGATAAAAACCTAGTTTCAATCAGACTCCAATCACTAGTTAGGGGGAATCATCACCAGAGTTTCTGCCTCCAAAATAGAGGATCCAACCCCGATAGAAGTCAGATTGGTAAAAGGACCTTGGCTATAGTAGTTAAATTATAAGTCTTTTCTTTCAGGGAGTCTCCTTCATACTAATAGCGGTTACTCACAAAACTTTATAATATTAATAAAAGGTCACAATAAACCAACATCTCAATCAGAGGGTACAGTTTTGTCACATTCAGGTCGCCGATCGTTTATACTTAGAATATTTTAAAATCCGATGGCATAATTTCATTCAAAGACTGTAGGTCATTTGTACAAAAGGGGTTTGGCTGTGTAATCACATACTAATCAAAATACTGTAATAGTCTAAAAAATAGAGTAAACATAATAATAAAACAAAATGAAACAATAAGTAAGGAATTTAATCAAAGAGACTCAATCCCCAATATTAAACAAACCAAATAGTGTTCATATACACAGACAAGTGCCACTTAATGGGATACATGTAGTTAGACCAGTTAAAAGAAAATACATAGAAAAAGAGAAAAGAAAAGAAGAAAATAGGAAGCAATAAGCAAGTCGGCGAAATTATGCAATCAGGCCTTGAGTCATGGCGGGGGTGGCTGGGGAGACTTCACTAGCAGTTGGAGGGGTCGGCCCTAGGCCTGCTTGAGGGGCGCCCTGTACTTTGGTAGCGGCAATGGTCGCCAGATTATCCACATCGATTACCACTACGTGGGAGTCTATTTGTTGGGCTAGCTCCTCCATGCTGGGGCTGTCCTCCCTCTCTTCTTCATCCCCGTCATCCTCAGGTTGCTCCTAGGTTGGTGCGTCCATAGGCGAATCGTTGGGCAAGGGAATCTGATTTGCATACTTGAATGTAGAAGATTCGGGAAGACCAATGGCATTCACAACTGCCATCCAGCCTTCCAAAAACCTAAACCTTTGAGCTTGGAAGACAACCGCGCACCCACTGAATTCTCAGCATCTTTAAACCCCATATTATAGAAAACTTGCTCGCAAGTCTTCATGGTCTCCTTAAGGTTGACCAACTCCTTGTCACAAGTCGAGACAATGCTAGCAGCCTCGACAAGCTTGATCTCAACCTCCCCAAGTTTCCCCTGTAGGTCCTCAGCATTTTGCTCGACCAGTTCCCAAGCCTTCTTAGCAGAAGCTGCCTTCACTCTGTCATGGCTAGCTCAAATACTTTTTCATTTAACGTGGCCTCAGCCACCTGCTTCAGGGCTTTCTCCTTATCAGCTTCCTCCATGACACCCTTCAATCGACCCTCAACAACGTGAGTCAGTTGGGTGGCTTGGAACAATGACAGAAATGATAAAAGAATTAGTATAGACTGAGAAGTAACACTTAAAAAGAAAAGGGGGGGGGGGGGGAAGAATAGCATAGGATAAGAGAAGGAGAGGATACTCATAGCTATGTTGTGCCACTTTAGCTTGAGGACAAGGTCCTCATTCCGAGAGCTGAGTAGTGTTCCATATCCGTAGGCAATAACAAGGCCTACCCAAGGCTGTCAGAAGTTGTTCCTCCTAGGCCACTCCTTTAGGTTCTAATAAAGGAGTCGGTGGGTAGGACTTTACCGCCCAACATAAAAGTGCACTCCCATCCTGAGGATAGGGATGCGGAAGTGGAGGCCACATTGGACCCGACGATCACTGGTTGATCGGCAGGCCTGGTGTCTAAAGGATTTTCCTCGAGCTGTTGAGCCTCTGTAGTGATTGGTATTAGGGTGGGGGCTAAACGGTAAGATGGGTTCCGGATCCGAATGAAGGATCATTAGCACCCCTCTACCTCTTCTTGCATTGTCCGGGGGTAGGGGTAGTTGTCTACTGGGGGGTCAGTTATGGAGTAGTTTGACCCCCGGTAGGTAGGGCGCTTGGGAACCATCAATCGAGGTCCATAGTACGTCGTTGAACCATCTCTTCAGTCAGTTTAGGGGGGACAGGAGCTTCAACCAGAATGTATTCTGCTTAGCTGTGAAAGACTATATCTGTCGAACCATCGCAAATTGGCTTGAACGAACCCTCCCTTATTCTCCAAGGTCCCCGATGCCAAGGTTCACCAGTTGTAAGACCGTTAGGCAGAAACCCCGACAGCCGAATGTCCAAGTAAGAAAGAAGAGGGCTATCGACTGTTAGAGTGCTTGACGAATCCTGGTAGCTGGTGTAGGAGGGCACGCAGATAAGGATTAGATGAGACGCCTTGGGTTGACCGTTGTAGTGCACGAAAATCTCCGAGCGTAAGATGAAATTAAGATCCAGAACCTTTACGACGTTTAGGTCGAGTTGAAACCTTTTGGAAACTGCAGTGAGAAACAGGAAATAATGTAAAAAATAAAAAATAAAAAAATAAAAGAGAAAAAAGGAAAACAAACAACAACATACAACAATAACGGAACAAATCGCAAAGTGTAAAAAGTAGAGAGAAAGTTAAAGCTAAAATCTATACTTGGGGGTTACACTAAAGACTCAGGAAGAAGGATATCGACCTATCTGCTAAGGAGAGGCCAGGCAAGTGAATTCGCCATTAAGCTAATTCCCGCTCACTCTCACAAACTCCCCCACAAAATTCCTATTGGAGTCGGGGAGGCATGATATCAATCTAACCATGGTGTGTCAGGTCTGAAGATAATATCCATTCTTTAGACTACCCCGAATACTGTATAGGAAATTGATGTCGTGGTGTGTGAGGCTTAGGCCGTATAGTCGATTAAGATGCCCCACACAATTCACTACCCTGTAAAAGTTGAGCAGACATTAGTCGGGACTTAGCCCGTAAAAACTAAGAGTTCTAAGTAAAAGGGGGTCTACTAGAAATCTAACCCCACCCTCTAGTATGGACATTAAGGTGAAGAAGACTACTCAGGGCAATCTTTGGTCCTCTATATCTCCCTCATGACATTATGATATATTCACGTCACAAGGGATATTGAACCTAGATTTAAAGGATTCTACGTCTGCATTAGGGTTTAAAAGATGCAAAAAACCCATTTTTCCTATTAAGATAATTAGGGAAGAACAGGAATGAAAGAGATAGGAGGAAGAAGACTTACTGAGTAACTTCTTGATAGTAGGGATGGTCTCGAGAGAAATTTAGGGGCTCAAGAAGAAGAAAGTAGTAAGAATTTGAACTTCGAAGAAACTAAAGAAGGTTATAACAAGCACCATGATTGTATTTATAAGGGAAAAAACCATTTAATACAACTGCAAGAAGTTAATTAATACCTGCCGTTACTTCTTTTCACGTGTGCCTCGGTAATCAAAGTGTCAGATCATCTTGACTGTCCGATGTCACAGATGCTGCCACGTGCACATAAAGAGCGAGTTATCATGTTTGCTGCATTAATTGATCGACGGCTGATCTTCCCAAGATATAACCATCGTTTTGAAAAACCTAGCCAACCACCAAGTAGAAGAACCCCAATCCGGTCTCCACTTCATGAAAATGGGATCGTGGGGGGCTTGGCCCGAGTGACCAAGAACGGCCCATGTAACCAAGGCCCAAGGCTGGCCTAGGTAACAAAGGCTATCCCAGGTAACTAAAACTGGCCCAACACTGTAGGGATAGGCCCAGTCCAATGACAAGTGTGCAAGGGTCTAAGGATTGGCGTTTGGGGGAATCCTATTGTGTCCGGGCCAAGTTAGGCTCAATATTGATTAACAAGCCAGGCGGAGGCCAATGAGGGGATGGTCAAATATAGGTCGGTCCCCAAACACTGTTAGTGCCTTTGGAAAGTTCGATGTCGAATGCTATTTGGCATCTGTGACAAGTTTCAAGAGAATTCTCAAAAGGAATCATTTTTCCTTGGAATTATAGACAAAAATTGGATTGCGTGGGGACTAATGAAAAAGTAATAATTTGGACCCCCACTAATGGGAGATTATAAAAGAGAAGAGACGACGAATGGCAAGGGGGTTCTTTTGGGTTGGCACACACATGGAGAATAGGGGAGGGTGAAAGTTCAAAGGGAGAGAGGGAGGTACTTCGAGGGAGAAGAAAAACTAGAGGGTAGGTGAGAATTGGGCTTAGAACCACAAAGGTAAGGAGGTTGGGCTGTCAAGGCAGTGTTTGAGGCAACAATCAGTAGGAGTGCAAGGAAACCCACCAACAAATAAATTGAGCCCAAGTCCTTCGTCCCTGAAAGCTACACTCCTGGATTTGGGTACCACATTAAGCTTATCATTTAATAACTTATTACAATTTACACATTTGGATCTACTATTCCAATTTCATTAAAAAAAAAAAAAATCCTAAAATACCAAAATAAATAGAACTAAAAAAAAATTAAACTAAGTCCCAAAACCTTTAAAAAAAATGTTCTATCTAAACTATTAATAGTGTGGATCACGTAAGGTTATTTGGGTTGAATATTGGTTAACCACAACTTGAACATTGACCCAACCCAAGTTTTAAAAATATATGGAAAACAACCTATCAGCCCATGTATAACCAACCCAAAGCGTAGGGATGAGTTTGGTTTGTCAGGTTAGTAGGTTGAATCCATGACCATACTTGGAGCTCCTTATTTTTTAGCGTTAAATAATAATAGAAAATGTGTGAAGAATGTTACAATTTCATAATCTAATTGGAAATAATCCTAATATTATGTAGGTTCTGATTAGCTTAACTAGTAAAGTCTCTAATGGTTGTATAAGAGATTTGGGATTTACTTTCTACTTACATCAAAAACTGATTGGTGTCTTGATTTGATGATTCTTTATCATCAAAAGCGGATGCCATTGGTTGAAACTCTCTATAAAAAAACCCTAATATTGTAGTTTAAACTTTCACTCTATTGTTTCTAGTCATTTTGGCAGAAAGGAACATCTTGACATATGCTTTAGTCCGTGTCTCTTTCACTTCAAGTATTCATTGAAGCCAATAATGGTGACAATTATTGTACTTATGAAGCATAGTATCACAAGCACTATAAGAGTCCTCTTCTAACTAAAATTTAGCATGCAATAAGATCAATTCTAAGTTCACTTTCATCTCTTAAGTATTTGATGTCACTAATGATATGGCTTTATCCCTGCTTGATCTTAGTCAATAGGAATTGTATTTGGTTTCTTCCTTGTCTCTATAGTTCTATCATCTAAAAAGTGCAGTCCCAAATAACAAAATCTCTCAATAATAATTAAAATAATCATGTTTTTAGAAATATCAAAACAATGGTTTTTAGCATTGTATTTTTCTCCCTCTTGGGGAGAGTATTATAATTCAACTAGTATTTTCTTGGTATTTTTATGGAAGTTTTCCAAGGTTCAAGTCTCCCCTGTAACTATAAATTTTTTATTCTCTTTTTATTGAAGATGAGTTTTTTTGTTCTTTTAATTCTCAGAAAGCATATTTTAGAAAACCCAATCAAGTAAGGCACATTAAACTTTTACTTAAAATAAAATAAAATAAAAAACCCATGTGTTTCAAGAATTGAGATTTATCCAGAAGGAAAACGACCTCGGCTGCATGCATACCGCTTGGACTTTTGGAAAATGGAATTGCAGGAAAGCCACTCCATTGTTTAATACCTCTTACTTTTCCATTGATTTATGAAAATTATATCCACTAAATGGCCTTAACGTCAATGCCGAGCCACCTAATCGTTCTGGCTAAGTGACACACTTTATGATGAGATAAGGAAAGTTCGAAGTAGTTGGACCCACTCTATTTTGGCTTGACTAGATGGTATATTATATACAATCGGGTCATGCTGGTGCCACAATTTGTGTCACAACTTGTTCACATTGTGAATTGTGAGAGGTGAAGAAGTGATGACTGGTCCATGTAGAAACACCCTTCCACCACTCACAACTCATCAAATAGGCAAATTGTGGCATGATACCGCATAACTCTATGCAATGCCGTGGCGACACCCAGCGCACCAACTTTTATATATATAATGTTTAGGGAATGGTAGCTTTTTGCACAATAATTGACATTACTTTTTTGTAATAATAGAAATGATGTAAGTATTAGACTCTGAATTAAAAAAAAAAGTTTGAAATAAAATTGTGAAAAAGTTGTATAGCTCAAAAGAAAAATAATGGGAAGTGAAAGTGATAGCTGTATGAAAAGCAACTCTAGATTAATAAAGCAAACAAGTATTATACAATCATGGGCTATAGACCTTAAAAAGAAAATAATTGCAATTCTAAAATAAGTTACTTTGCGTTGTTCCACTTGAGAGCCAACTCAGAAAGTGCCTTTGTAGAAGCCCCATCTTCACTCAGATTCCTTGCTGCTGCGTCCTTTAGGTCCTTCATTTGGTTCCTGAGCTTCTTTCCTTCTTCGCCTTCCAACAAAGCTTTGCTCACTTTGGCAATCTCCTCTCGTTTTACAAGCCCATTTTCACTAGGCTTTGCTCTCAATGCCACCTTTATGTCCTCAGTTAGCATAACTGCATTCATTTTTTGCTCAGCATAGAGCGGCCAAACAATAAGTGGTATACCATTGACAACACTTTCAAGGATAGAATTCCAACCACAGTGCGTAAGGAACCCACCAGTTGAGCCATGGCTCAGTACTTCAGCTTGTGGTGCCCAAGATGGTACCACTAGACCCCTCCCTTTGGTCCTTTCCAGAAACCCTTTTGGCAAGAAATCAAAAGGGTCATTCTGACTTTGGACACTAAAAAAGTTGGCATTAGCAACCTTATCATTTGGGCTCCTCACAACCCATAAAAATCTTTGTTCACTCATTTCCAACCCCAAAGCCAACTCATTGATCTGATCATAAGAGAGAGTCCCACCACTTCCAAAAGAAACAAATAACACAGAACCATGTGGCTGTCCATCCAACCATGTCAGACACTCAGACCCAGACCCATCAACTTTTCTAGTTGAACCCATATTCACAAGAGGCCCAACAGGGTAAATTCTCGGCTTACCTGGTTCTTCAACTTGCAAAGATTTAATGGCACCTGGTTCCAACTCCATAAAGCTATTGACCATGACTCCTTCAGCCAAAGCGTACCTTTTTGCGTGGTGAAGAACCCACTTGTAAGCCTCGTTCTTCCTAGCTTGAACTGGGTCTAACAAATCTTTACCATGAATTGGAATACACCCAGGAATTCTAATCAGCTCAGGATGGTCTCTATACTCACAAGAAACCATTTCATCTAGCTTTGGTAGATAAAGGAATAAAGACAAAGCCATGGCTGTGGAGGGAAAGAAAACATAAGGCAAGACATTAAATTCTCTAGCAACATCAAAGGCTTCAGTACCAAAAAGATCTACAACCAAAGCCACTAACTTGGTATTTGCACAAGTCTCAGTTAGAGTTAACGACTTAAATAGTTGGCGCAAAGAAGGAAGAGAGCGAGCCACAGTGAGAGAAATTAGAGGCTCAATCTGTGTGCCTTCGGGTTGATCATCCAAATTAACTGGTGGGAGAAAGGTGTAGTTCATGGAACTAGGGAGAGCATCTAGGACAGACTTTTGAGCTGTGGAGGGAGGTCCATCAGTGGGAACAATGAAGGTGATGGTGAAGTTTTGGTGGCGTTGGACAAGTCTCTTGGCGAACCCAACTAGTGGGATTAGGTGTCCCATCCCAGGACTAGGTAGAATAGCTACATGGGGTTGGGGTGCTTGTGTTTGTAGTTGTGGACCTTTTGGTTGTTCCATGGTACCTTAATTTGGTGTAAGAATAGATGGATAGAAAGAAAGAAAGGAAACTACGCAAAATTATTGAGAGAGAAAAATGGGGATGCTTTATTATGAGAGGCTTTTTGGGTTTTGCCTTTTGATTCTTTTGGGGTTTGTGTAGAAGGATGATGGATATATAGTTGGGGGGGCGGCTTGTATGTTTGTTTTGTAGTGTTTGATTATTCGCTAGTTGGTGCTTATGGAATTGAATATGGAAAATGGAATCGAATTTGACTAGTTGTGTGTGTGTGTGTGTGCGGTAACTGTGACAGGAATTTCTAGAGGTTATGGGCGTAAGCGTAATCGTACAAGTGGTGATGATGTCAGTTCAAACGTAAGGCTTATGTTATCAACAATCATCGCCATGTCTCGCTTGTTTGGTGTTCGAAATTCGAATGGGATGTTTTATTGTTTTTTATTTTTTTAGAACTATTATTTCAATATACACAAAATTTTGGCCAACTCATTTTAAAAACCACACATATTAAAGGTTCCTTTAGTAATGTTGTTTTAGTAATATTGTTTATATTTTTTAAAAATACGAGTCCATTTGTTACTGTTGTTTAAATAATCGTTTTCAATATTTAAACAACATTACACGTATTTTCACATACTTTTCACTCACACGTATTTCCAAAAAATACAAACAACGTTATTAGAAATCTCTTACAAAATAGACCTTACGTGTTGGTGAAAAAGTGTACGAAAATACATGTAATATTGTTTAAATACTGAAAATTGTTGTTTAAACAATGGTAACAAATGGGCCCTAATTAGTGTAAGGTTATGTATTTATGATCAATTTTTCATTCTAGTTACTATACTTATGTAAATTTATATAACTACTATGACCGTGTATATTCATATTTTATTCATTCTTCATGTTTTCTTGAGAATAAAAGAAAAGGATTTTTTTTTTTTTTTTTTTTTAATAAGAGAAGAAGAGAATGTTGAAATGATGGTTATGATGTGTGAAGTGAGAAAAACAATTATAAAAAAAAAAAAAAAAGATATTTTAAAAAAATAGATAACTGAATAGATAATCAAATCCAGATAATGGGTGCCGCATCTGTTAATATAGATCATTTTTAAAAAGTTTTGATACAAATTTTATGGGAAATATACAAAGTTGCAAAAAAAATTAAAAACTTTTTTTTCCTTCTTAACTAATGCTCTTAATACATTTATTAACTTTTTTCTAGATAATTTGATGTGAGTGTTTTTGAAAAGTGTTATTTAAAATATAAAAAGTATGTTCTTATGCTAATATGACATATAGAAACGACACTTTACTCAAAATGTTTAAGTTAATGGGTATGAGTTCAACTATGTTATACTAAACACTCATTCTTCTCATTTGTATCCAATGTGAGACCTCACTACTTAATCAACCACGCTAACCACACAAGAAGATTCCAACAACTCTCCTTCATGTGTGAATCTTTTACCAAGTCACTTATGGAATTTTGGTTAATCTCTCCCTTGAATGGAAGGTTTTTTCTTGACATCCAAGTGTCCTACATCACCAACACCAATTATGTGCCCTTTACTCAATCATGCTTGAAGCGAAAATGGGAGTTTTCTTGCGCACACTTACCTTTGACACGCACCTAGTAGAACATTTACTCAACCATGAGTGAGAGGACATGAGAGTCTTCCTTGTTCTACTTGATGGAATCCACTAACAAGCACTTACCCTTGAACCATCGACTTTGATACCACTTGTTGGGGAGAGAACATCTTGGAGAATTTCTAATTGAGTAATTAATATAACATATAAGGACAACACTTAACCCAAAAAGCATAAACTCAGTGCGAAAGTGTGTGATATGAACAAAGATATGATTTCATTATTGATAATGTGATATGAGAGATGAATCAACTCTATAGGTACTGAAAGCTCGAAAATTTGTTAAAAACACAAGAGCTGTTTAGACCCCTAAATTAAAGTTAAGGCTCGATAGATTTTAAACTAACTTAATTCTAAGTACAGAATAGTGTAAATGCGAGCAGATAAACAAACAAGCTACTCTAACACATATTCATATACTCATAGCAGTAAAATGAAATGTAAAAGAGTAGGGAAGAAGAATGCAAACACAGATAATACGCAGATGTGTTATCGAAGAGGAAACCGAAGAACACGAGGAAAAACCTCTCCGCCGCCCTCCAAGCGGTAATCGATCCACTAGACAATTAGTTAGGATACATGGGTTAGCAAGAGACCTTCCAAGCCTAATCTACCCATTGTACCTAAGCCCTCCAAGCTCCTACTCCAACAAAGTTTCTTGGAACCGTGTCTTGTCTAGCTCTCCGAATCCCGCAACAAGCTCCATGTTGCATCGGCCATCCTTGGCTTCTTCCAATGCTTCCCAGCAACACCAAAACGTCACTTGACACTTTGAAAGGGTGTGGTAAGTGTTTGGGCTATCAACCTCTCAATGGTATGGAAATGGAGAGGTAGGAGTTGAGGAAAATCCACAAGCAATTGTGTAGAGAATTGTGGGTATAACAATCTCTAACTCTCAAGGTGTTTGGCTAGGGTTTTCTCTCAGAAGCACTCCTTAACATTTGCGAGTAATGTGGGTATAAATAGTGTAGGCACAGAAAGTGTATATCAGAATTGACAGTCTGGCAAAACAGAATGTCTCGTAGGAAGGCCTTAACCGCAAGATACTGTCCTAACTCTTCGCATTCCAGCATATGCAAGTCACATGAGTCACTTTACGGGATGCTTAGTTGCGAGATACCCGCGAAACCTCTTCAATCTTCAATTGCTTGAGTCTTCATACTCTTTCTTTTTATCACACAACCCTTACAATCAAATCCTACAATAAATATAGGGTACAAAAGATTGAATAGAATTACAATCAAATTTGGCACGAAATTAAAGCCAACAAAACACATAGTTGTAAATCACAACTTTACAATCTCCCCCTTTGGCTATTCCGTGACAAAACCCCTAAAACAGACTCTAGACTTAAACGTGAGTTTGGGAACAGTGGCAAAACTCACTCACACCTAATCTAGAAGCTGTGAAGCACTTGCACGTATATACCTTTAACCTGAAACGCTTGCACACAAACAAAACTTTCATTAAGCTTATGACAAGTTGAATACATGGTACGTATATAAGCAAGTAAAATGCGATCAAGTTTGTAAACACAATAGAACATGTAAGCATATCTTAATCAAACAGGATCAGTCATTAAAGAATGACTACAATGAACATTTAGCAAGTAAATGCTTACCCGGACACGCAATGCAATTAAGAGCAATCCCACGGATTAATTGCATGTCCAACACTCAACCAATGCAAAATACACAGTATTTGCATCTAGGATACAAAATCGTACTAAGGACACAAGAGTGAGGTACTCAAGACATATTGGCAATATCTTAAAAGTACAAAAAGATGCTACAAAGCAATAAGGTAAACATAACATACTAAATATAAACTGAAATTAAAAACAGAGTACTAAAGCTTTAAATGAAAGCAGTAAAAAATATACGCAAAAACAACTATCCAAGAGTTATAAATGCTGAAACAGTTTAAACCAAAACAAAAATAAAACTAAACCGCCTGTATGAACCAAAGTTTCTAAGCCTAAGCTATGTCAGTGCTCTACTCCCCCTCAAATGTGCAAGTTCCCCCTTAAAATTTTCTCTCCCCCTTTTTGACCAGAATGGCCAAAGAGGCTAGAACTGATCAGACTCTGAATCTAATCCCTGCGCCATGGACAAGTCGTCGATCTGTGAAGACAATGCAGTGATCTGTCCCTGGACGTATGCAAATTGGGTCATGGTGTGCTGCACATGGGAGTCTAGCATGGTGAACATCTGGTCCACTCTATCCAGGTGGCAATCAAGTCTGTTTGGTCCTCGTGTTGGTGCAGAAGAGGATGGTTGTGCTGAAGTCACTGGAGCAGAAGTGAATCTATCAATCTACTCCTCTATATCTTCACCCTCGTCCTCAACACGATCTTGTGGTATCGTATGCACACCTGTTTTGGAGCCCTTGATGTGAGCTGTGCTCCTAGTGACTGTGTGTGCACCAATGGGATAGTCCCTCTGAACCACAGTGAGGCCACTCGGGAGTTTAAGCCTTGTCTTCGCAATTAGGCCCATAATCAGTGAGGGAAAGGGCATTATAGTCCTTGAATTCTGCTTCATAATGCTCTTTTTCAACAAGTAAAGAATGTGTCCACAAATATCAATTTCCTTGTGGGTGAAGAGGTCGTACAAAAACATTGTCCTTGGAGCTGACAATGTAGTGAGGTTGGTGACCGAGTATAGGTTGTGAATCATCACATAGGCCAAAGTCCTCATCTCTGGTGAAAATGGTATTGTGTTCATGGATGACTTCTTCGATGTACCTCCAAGTATTGTCATCATCTCCTCAATGGACCCTAATCTGTCTTCATATTGGACTGAGATTGGCTGAGATGGAGGACGAATCTCCAAAAACTCTTGTATGATCTCCCTTGTAATCACAAATTTTTTGTGCCTTACCCAGCACTCTATACGATCTCCGTCCACAGCAGCATTGGAGAAAAACTCCTTTATGATCTCTTAGTAGACAACTCCACTTGGGTTCAAGAGCTTTGTCCATGTCCTGTCCTTGAACACTTCAGGTATGAAAGTGTCCTCAAGTGATTCCAATTGTATGACCCTTTCCATGATGATCATTTTATCCTTATAGCAGTCATTATACTTCATATCAGCCTCAACAGACCTGAAGTTATTAGAATCAGTGTGTGAACATTTTGTGGATTTCTTGGTCGCAAAATGTTTGGTAGGAGACATCTACACAAATATCACAAAGACCAAGAAACAAACGCAAAAACACAAACACAAAACACAAAACTTGATTAGATTCAAGTTAGTTCAAAACAAAGGTAAAACAACCTAAAACAGAGCAAAAACAACTCAAAACAAAGCAAATAAACTCAAACAGCATGCTAAGGTGTTAAACCGAGTAAGCATAAACACAATGCATGAATTCAGTAACTGTGTCTGTGTGTGTGCCTAGGCAGTGTATGTGCTGGTGCATGTGTGTGTATCATGAGATGCATGAGGTGTGCCTAAAGGGCCCTAGTGTGTGCCACATGGGCAAAGTGTGTTAAACACATAATCATTGACCAAAACAAGTTAAACAAGGTCAAACAAGTGTAAACCTAGAAATTGGAATTCACTTGAATCCAATTTAGCACAAAAATGTCACTAGGACATTCTGTGTCAAACACCTAACATGCAACAAAGTACACAAATGATGAAAGATGCATGAACATAGTGAAAAATGCCTCAATACATGCTCAAGCTGCCACATGGGGCCAACATAAGATCAATCACAGCAAATGGGACTCAGCCCAATCAAAGATTTCGAAAAAAATTTCATAAAAACTAAGTACCCAACCCAATTTTCGAAAATCCCCAATTTTTGAACCCTAACTTAAATTTCTGTATAATCTTAGAAAACATGAAGAAAATGTTTAGGAAAACATACCTTGAAGTGATTTTGCAGAGATTTTTGCTTGAAAATGAGGAGGTTTGAGTGAAAAATGGTTTTGGGTTGAAGGGGGTTCGAGAGAGTCTAAGCAAGGAAAATGAGGTGATTTTGAAAATATGTCACATCAGCTACATAAAAACCGAAAACACGTGTTTTTCGCGAGTAAGAAAGTCACGAAATTAGTCGCGATACATATTGAAGCTTTTGCGAGAAGCTCTCAGTCGCGAAACAGTCACGAGACAGTCGCGATAGCCTCTGTATGAACTTGAAAAATTTCCAGTTTTGCCTAAAAACATTTCGCGAGAAGAGTTTAGTTATGAAATACTCGTGAGGCAGTAGCGAGACTTTCTGTATGAAAATGTGACTTTGAAATTTCCCTTAAGCACATTTCGCGGGAAGCTCTAAGTCGCGAGCTTTTTGCGAAAAGACCTTTGAACCAGTTTTTGAAGAAAAACACAAAAATGTATTTTGAACAAAAACTAAAATAAAAAAAGTATAAAATCACTTTCAAAAACATATAAAACACTCAAAAATCTTTTTGGGTTTGATCTGCAAGTACTTGAGCATACACATCACATTTGAACATGTACAATCACATAAATGAGATAAGCATTAATTGAATCGAAGTCTTGTGTGTTGTGGGTGAGTATCAAATGTGGAATAGTCCTTAGGCCAGAGTGAAGTTTCAATGATCAATTCAATCAAGTTGTACACAACTGGTACGAAATCAAGTGGACTATCTCAATTATAGAAATGAGCATATATGACCTCCCACAAGAGAATGATTACAAATCATAGAAGTTTTTCATTTGGCTTTTGCATAAATCATAACATTTGGTCCTTTTTGGATAATACATCTCTTTTTGAGATCGGTGCTTGAAATTTTTGATATTTCAACTTTAAGATTTAGCCTTTGGCTTTTTGAGCACCATACATTTTGATACAAAAGTCGCTTTCCCTTTTTCCTAGTTAAATACTAGTATGTGTGACAGGCTTTTGCAGCTCATTATCTCTTTTCATTTGGAGATTTATATTTGATGAGCTCTATAGCAAAAACATAAAAATAAAGTGGGAAGAGATATATGCACAAGTCTATGCAAGCATCAAGACTATTGACCAATCATTCATGACAAACTTGAAGATCTATTTACAACAAACACACATAGTTTTCAAGATTTCTCCCACAAAGATATATGTCCATACGTAACAAGCTAAGCTCGTAAATGCACTACGCCATTACTATGAAGGTACTAGGCCAAACTCACATATGATATACACAACACAAGCGATCAAACTTTTTGAAGATTTTTCAATTTTTATGGGTTTTTGAATTTTTGAACACACTCAAAAATAGAACAGGAAAAGTAAGATCAACAAAAAAACAGGTATAAACCAAAACCAAAAAAATGCTAATAACCAGAAGCAGTAGACACAAATAGAATTATGCATGTCAAGATGCATGAACAAATGTCCCTAAACATTGGAAATATTAATGCATGGACATAGTACGTGATCATGCATGAGTACCCTTCTTCACCCACACGTCACATGTGTTTGGGGTGATATCCCTATAGGATTGGGTATGAGTGTTGTGGCCTTCAAACCTTCTGGAGAAGCTTGCCAAATAGGTGGTGAATGCATCGATCATTTTCATCACATCCATCACTCTGGAATCACCATCTCGACCTCTTGATTGCTCAACAGCCCAATTCCTTTTGTTATTTCTTGGTTCTCTTGGCCTCTGAGCACTTGCATTCTTCAATGCCCTCAGCTTATGACAATTTGGTCTGGTGTGTCCTTGAAGTCCACAGTGATGGCAGAAATGGTTTGTTCTAGGACCTCTTTGTGGTCTTGGGAGTGATTTCCCTTTAGCTTCAGACCTAACCACAAATAGGTTATGGGGCTTGTTTAACACTCGTTGGTCAGCCACATTCTTCTTTTTCTCAACCTTTGCCTTCTCCACAGTAGGTGCAACTACAACTGGCTCTTTGGTCTTCACAAACTTCACTTCTTTGGAGATATTCACAGCTGAACTACTTTCTCCGGTATATCCCAATCTGGTTTTGTCGGAGAAAGGTTTTTGATGAGAAAGGACTTCATTGAGCTTCTTGGAGGAGACTCGCTCTACTTTAGCATTGGCTTGAACTACTTCAAGCTCAAGAAATTTTATCTTTGAGTAGGCTTCGGTCAGTTCTCCATTCAACGTCTCTATTTCACATTTAGCCTCCTTATAATGCACTAGAAGACTTCTATAGCCCTCCTCTGTCTTCTTCATCTTTTTAACAGCTGCTTGGCCACCCTTACATATTCTCCAGACTTCACAAGAAGGGAATTGCAGTTCTCTTGAAGGCTCGTTGAACTTTCATCTTCTTCAACATCCAATTCTTCTACAATTCCCATGGATTCCTCATCACTATGCTCCTCAAGTTCTTGCACAAGCAAATTCAAGTCCTTTGAAGATTCAACATGAGCAATAGTCATAAATGCTGAGAAGTTCCCTTCTTCATCATAGCTATCCTCGAAATCTGAATTGGAAGAGTTAGAATCACTGAGAGTTATGGCATATGTCTTTCCCTTCATTCTCAAATAATTAGGACATTCTCTCTTGA
Source organism: Quercus tomentella (assembly GCA_028535165.1). Classification (NCBI taxonomy): domain Eukaryota; kingdom Viridiplantae; phylum Streptophyta; class Magnoliopsida; order Fagales; family Fagaceae; genus Quercus; species Quercus tomentella. The sequence continues at coordinate 49,668,352 of JAPQVY010000156.1, forward strand.
CATGTCCATGTCCATTGCACTCGAAGCAAGTGATTCCTTGAGTAGACTGAGACTCCTTCCCTTCTTTCTTCCTAAATTCCTTCCTATCACCCTTGAGAGATGAAAACTTTCCTTTGTTGAAAGGCTTCCCACTGTTGTTCATCTTCAGAAATTTTCGGAAGTTCTTTTCAAGGAATGCTACTTCCTTCTCCACATCATCCTCTTCAAAGGAGTTGTCCATTCTCTCGGTGATGGTTTTAAGAGCAAGAGATTTGCTCGATTTATGAGAAGGCAGTCCCAACTCATATGTTTGGAGAGATCCAATTAGCTCTTAGATTTTGATCTCATCCAAGTCTTTACTCTTTTCTATAGCTGTGACTTTTGCTCGGAAACTCTCCGGTAAAAACCTCAAAATCTTTCTCACCACTTTAGAATCTTCAATCTTCTCTCTGAGATTGAGTTTGGCAATTACAATTTGATTAAGCTTTCCATAGAAAGAATCGAAAGCCTTATCATCTCCCATCTTAAGTTCTTCAAATCTGGTGGTAAGCATTTGAAGCTTCGTGTCCTTGACTTTCTTGGTACCCTCATAGGTCATTTCAAGGATCGTCCAAGCTTCCTTAGCTGTCTCCACGTGCAATATCCTGTGAAACGCATCAGAGGACACACCACAGAATATAGCATTAATGGCCTTACTATTCGCATTAGCTAATGCAAGAGTTGCCTTGTCCTATTCGGACTTGGCAGTTGTGGGTTTAACATACCCATTCTCAACGAAATCCCATACAGACTCATCTATAGCACACAAGAAAGCCCTCATTCGGACCTTCCAAAAAGCATAGTTGCCTCCATCAAAGAATGGTGGGGCATTAAGAGATTGTGACCGGTCCATCACAAAGGGTCAAGGAACACACTCAGGTATTTAAACCACAGCGAGTGTACTTGTTCTGATACCAATTCAAAGCTAAAAAATGTGTTAAAAACACAAGAGCTGTTTAGACCCTCAAATTAAAGTTACGGCTTGATAGATTTTACTCTAACTTAATTCTAAGTGCGGAATAGTGTAAATGCGAGCGGATAAACAAACAAGCTACTCTAACACATATTCATATAATCACAACAGTAAAATGAAATGTAAAAGAGTAAGGAAGAAGAATACAAACACAGATAACAAGCCAATGTGTTATCGAAGAGGAAACCGAAGAACTCGGCGAAAAACCTCTCCGCTGCCCTCCAAGCAGTAATCGATCCACTAGACAATCAGTTGGGATACATGGGTTAGCAAGAGACCCTCCAAGCCTAATCTACCCATTGTACCTAAGCCCTCCAAGCTCCTACTCCAACAAGGCTTCTCGGAACCGTGTCTTGTCTAGCTCTCTAGATCCCGTAACAAGCTCCATGTTGCATCTGCCATCCTTGGCTTCTACCAATGCTTCCCAACAGCACCAAAACCTCACTTGACACTCTGAAAGGGTTTGGTAAGTGTTTGGGCTATCAACCTCTCAATGGTATAGAAATGGAGAGGTAGGAGTTGAGGAAAATCCACAAGCAATTGTATAGAGAATTGTGGGTATAACAATCTCTAACTCTGAAGGTGTTTGGCTAGGGTGGTTTTCTCTCAAAAGCACTCCTTAACATTTGTGAGTAATGTGGGTATAAATAGTGTAGGCACAGAAAATGTGTATCAGAATTGACAGTCTGGCAAAACAGAATGTCTTACGGGTGTTTCGCGGGAATACCTTACCCACGAGATACTCACGAGACACAGCTGTCTCCATCCTGTCCTGACTCTTCGCATTCCAGCATGTGCAAGTCACATGAGTCACTTCGCGGGATGCTTAGTTGCGAGATACCCGTGAAAATTCTTCAATCTTCAATTGCTTAAGTCTTCACACTCTCTCTCTCTATCACACAACCCTTACAATCAAATCCCACAATAAATACAAGGTACAAAAAATTGAATAGAATTACAATCAAATTTGGCACGGAATTAAAGCCAACAAAACACATAGTTGTAAATCACAACTTTATAGGTACAGGTACAGGTACGTACACGATTACATCAACTTATTTTTTAATCTAGCTAAGGTACAACTTTTTACAACACCACTTTTCTTAGGTACAATTGTATTTTAAACTAACTCAATTTCTAATCAAAATAAGAAGAAAAATTACATTTTATCACCCTAAACTATACTCTCGATTACACTTTGCACCCTAAACTTTTATAATGCACATTTAGCCCTAATCCAAAACATGTGTTACACTTTGCACCCCGACGTCAATTCTATAGTTATCTTGAACGGATAACCCAATCATGTGCGAATCACGTGACTCATTTCGATGTTTTGAATTGGTGCCACTTAAGCAAGACTTACATAATTCGCACATGATTGAGTTTTTCATCCAAGATAACAACAAAATTGTTGGCAAGGTGTAAAGGGTAACATAGGTTATAGTTTAGGGTGCTAAATGTGCACTCTAAAAGTTTAAAGTGTAAAGTGTAATTTGTAGTATAATTTAGGGCAGTAAAGTGTAATTTCTCCCAAAAAGCCAATGAAAATAAAGTAGGGTTTGATTAATGGATACTCTTAGGGCATATCTTAATAAACTATTTTAAAAAAGTTTTGATATCACTATTATGGAAAAATAAAATTTGGCTACAGACTTGTTTGTAACCTTAGGTTATAACTCCACTTACTATCTTTTTATTAGACGTGAATTTTAACAAATCCACTATTAGTTTATATTTTCTTCTTATATCCTTCATACTTGTAAAATTTTCAAAAAATAAAAAATCAATATTTATGTTATCAACTAAATATTTATATTTTAAGTTTTTGTAATTTAAAATTATATATAAAATAATTTTATGAATTAAATAATAAATAATATTCAATTGACTTAAAATTTAATATGTATATTACAAGCTTAAAGAATATACCATTCAAGATTTTATAATTTAAAAGAAATGGTTTATTAAAGAATGCGGCTAGTGCATCGGTTTGTCAAATCCAATAAAGTATACCAATTTGATCTCAGCCACACATGAGTTCAAAGTCCCACATTGTTTCCAACCATACGCATGTCCAAATAATATCTTGTCCTCTCATCATTCTTGCCCAAGCTCAAGAATTTTCCACATAAATATCTTGTCTGCTCTCTTTATTATTCACTGACATTCTAATGGCGCTCAAATGTAGCGATAGTTAAACAACCTTAAACCGAGTGCCATGCTAAACCCTCCTTCAACCATAACTATCATGTACATCAAGCACACTAAGAGCATTCACATTCAGAATTTACAAAAAAATTCTATTCTACCATCTCAAAAGTTATTTTATCATTTATACCATACCATTTTACAACACACCTAACATTTCAACTTTTATTTTACCATACTACACATTAAAATAAAATAATATAAAATTATTATCACTTCTCTCTCACAGAAAGCATGCTCATTCAACCACAAGCAAACTCACTGATCAACCACAACTCTCAGCAACCCACGGATCTCCACCGCTGCACGAACCCTATCGGAACCACCACGTGCGATTTTGCCACGATTCACACTGACCACCACGCATGACCTCACTGATCTCCACCGTTGCACCCATGAATAATCCACGACCCATCAATATCGAAACCTAGCTAAACCCACGAACAACCCATCAACAAACCTCCACCCCAGGCTGATCGCCGTGAGACCCATCAACCATCGTGAGAGAGACCCATCAACCACGCACGATCCACGTCGACCACCAAAATCAAAACCCACTCACCTCTACCGTGAGTCCATGACCCACCTTGTCAAAATCCACGCCGTGAGTCTGTGACCCAGCTCGCTGTGACCCACCTTGCCACGCACAACCTTACCACGACCCACACCGTCACCTGACCCACGCCGGAGCCCACGCCAGAAAATACCCACCACCGTGAGCTAAAGAGAGATGTGATGGGAGAAAGGAGTCTGGATAGGGTTGTTGTGGAGAGAGGGAGAGCAGAAGTCTGAGAAGAGACACTGAAGAGAGAGAAAGATCTGAGATTTGGAATAAAAAATAATATTTGGGATTTGGGATTGTGCTATAGTATGCTCGTATATTTGGGACAATACTGTAGTGGACTTGCAAATTTTTTTGGGTTTACAATTCTGAATGTTGGGTGGTTTTGGAGTTTTAATGCTAAATCATCCCTACATATCCCATTTGGCAGTTCCAATGGGAATGCTCTAAAGGGGCGTTTGTCTCCTCTCTTTATTCTTCATTGACATTCTAATGGCACCCAAATGTAGTGATAGTAAACAACCTTAAACTGAGTGCCATGCTAAACCCTCTTTCAACCACAACTATCATGCACATCAAGCATGCTAAGGAGCATTTGGTTCGTTGTGATGTGCTTTTTATGTGATTCACATTACGATAATGTGATATTAAGATTTTTTTGTTTATTTTATTTTTTATAACATTACTATAATTTAAAATTACAAAATATATCACATCACCTTAATCTCATTACTTTCCTAAACAATGTAATGTTGTATTCTTGTATTAAGAGTACAATAACGTAATATTGCAGTGTAATATAATATCATGGCAAACCAAATGCCCCCTAAGATTTTATGAGTTCACTCCTTAATTACATCATTAATGTTCTTTACACGAAGATGGTAAGTTCTAAAATTATAAGCACATACATGGATTCATTGTCGGTAATGTAATATCATAATTGAATTGATATTATGGTATGCACTTGATTGGTTGGCTAAGCTAGCCAATGCATAATTTTTTAAAACTTCACTACTTCATGATACAATTATATTTTAACTTAATTTATTTTTGGGAAAAGAAAAAAAAAGTCAATAATTAAAAATAAGTTATACTAAACACAATAAGATTATAAGTTTAAAATACTTAAATAAATCGTCAATTTTCTTTACATGAGGATGATAAAATTTGAAATCATGAGGCAGAGGTCAATTGTTTTAAATCGGTACCTCTTTTCTTTTAACAAGAGAGAGGTCTACTGTTCAACGAATGAAATTTGAATTTCCATTACCTATGTTTTCTCATCCTTGAGTGTTGTTTTATATGTCATTTTGTTCATTACATTTTGGAGTCATTATCAATTTAGTCCTTATAAATTTAGTAGTAGTCAATTTAATCCATGTTATTTTCAATTTACGGTTAACTTTCAGCCAATTTCCATTAGTGAGTTGACAGTGAAGATCAAAATGAAATTTTAACCTTTTATTTATCAAGTATATATAACACCACTACTATTGCTACTATGATATCCTCTTCTTCTCCAAGTTTTTTGGTCACTTGATTTGAGCTCATGGGCTAGATGACTATGATTTTGCATAATGGAATTACAGTTTGGGGCTGCAGTGGTTTGCAATTGTTGATGGTGGCCACCGCATTGGGTTATAAAAGATTTCGAAGGTGGAGAGATGATAGTGAATATTTTATTATCTTGGTTTTGAAGAGGATAAGGGAGAAGAAAATAAATACTAAAGGAAGAAGTAGTTGTTATATGCCCATTTTATGCGACTTAAGAGCATTCGCATCAGACTAGTCAAAATAGCCTAATTTTAAAATTTTCGCTAAAAACACACAAAAGGCCCATAAATTAGTCTCAATAAACTAACAAAAAAAATTAACATTAGATACTTGCTCGCCACAACTAATGAGACTCAAGTCTTGCTACTAGTAATAAAAATATATTTTTATTCTCTCATATCTCTCTTCGGCGTAACTATGTTTTACTCTCGGCCAAAATTGGAAATTAACATTGTTTGCCAAACAATATAATTAGTAGGCACTATTTTCAAACTATATTTTTTACTAACATCTCAAGTTTAAAAAACTCGATTTAGGGTCTATAAATCGAGTCTCAAAAACTTGGTTTCCATGGTCTGATAACGTCTGATGTGGCATTTTTTCCACGTGGTGAGCACCTGGAAATCGAGTCTCTAAGACTTGATTTATAAGCCCACCCTTTAACCCTGCATATTCAGCCTCCTTACACTACAAACCATTCACCCCACCCCACCTTCTCATCAGACCAGAAGCCAAAGAACCCATAGCTGCCTGATCCAGCCAAACCACGCCACCACCGCACCACTGCGCCAGACTCACGCCGCGCGACCTAGGCATCAACCCACAGCCACCCGATCCAGCCAACTCACAGCCACCCGATCCCGATCCAGCCAACCTACAGCCACCCAAACTCCAAACAGAAGCCAAAGAACCCACAACCGCCCTATCCAACCAAACCACGCCACCACCATGCCAAACCCACGCCGCGTGACCTAGGCATTAACCCGGCGAGGTGAGGTGAGCTCTCTCTCCTCGGATTCTTTCTCTCTCTGATCTGATTTGGGTTTTCAAGTTCAGTTTTTAGTCAAAATAGAAAAACCCAGAAAAATTGTTTCATTGTTGAATAAATAGCGAATGTGTTTCATTGTGCTGGGATTGTTGTGTTTCTGGGATTTCTTAAATTTTTTTTTTTTTTGGATATTTTTGGGAATGGCTTGTACATGAGAGACTTGAGACTTAAATTTTTTTTGGCTTATAAATCGAGTCTAAGAGGCTCAATTTCTAGGTGGATGCCATGTGGAAAAAATGCCACATCAGACGTGATCAAACCATGGAAACATAGTCATTGAGACTCGAGATGTTAGTAAAATATATACTTTTGAGACCATGCCTACTAACTATATAGTTGGGAAAATGGGCTTAATTCCCAATTTTGGCCTTTTACTCTCTATCTATATTTCTCTCTTCTCTCTCTCTTTCATCATATTTGTTCTCTCTCTTTGGTCCCTTGCAAAGATGTTGAATGGGTTCTCACTCTCTCACATAGATGGTGGATGGGTTTTCTCTCTCTCATCCATAAATCTATTCAATGATAGTGGTAGATGGGTTTTAATGGCTGCCGATAATTGGTGGGATTGGTGATGTTTAGTGGTTGAAGGTGGGTTTTGCCGATGATTGGATTTGGTGCTAAAAATTGAAATTAGGTTCGTGGTGGAGCTCATAGATGTTGGTTGGTGGTTTGGGTTGTCTGTGATGGAGTTGGGTTGAGAGAGAGTGGTTTTATGGTAGAGAGAGAGAGAGAGAGAGAGAGAGAGAGAGGCGGCAAGTTTTGGTCTGGTTTTTTTTTTTTTTTTTTTTTTTTTTGTGATTTTGTTGGACAACCGCCAGGGGGGGGGGGTGCTTGGTGGTGTTGCTGAGGGAGGGTCCAGTAGAGCATAAGGAGTCTATTAAGTTGCTAGGAAAGGGGTGAGGAAGAGAATTAAAAAAAATTAATTATTTTGGAGAAATTTTTTTTTTTTAATAGAGTAGATAAATAGATATTGAGAATGATGTATTTGTGTATTTGTTAAAATAGTATAAGTAAATTTTTTTGGATTAGTTTAGTTAAAATTCTATTCAGACCGATATAAATGCTCTAAAGTCACTGGTATAGCAAAATATACCACCTAGACATATAAAATCTATTAAAGCTAGAATTGTTTGACTTTTAGTTATCTTTATAACATTTTGCCACCTAAGTTTTTGCCCCCTCATAAATTTACACACCATTATTCTAATATATATATATATATATATATATATATTTTTAATTGAATTAGATTATATTCTATATTTAAGCATTCCATTAGAATATTGCAATGTCGTGTTTCCCTTACACATATACAACAATAATAAATGCCTATTAAAAATTACAATAATTATCAATTTTATATTTAAGAAAAAATTAAAATGAAAAAAAAATTATTAAACATTCCGGAGCATTGCACAAGTTACTGCCTAGTTTTATTGTAATTATGTAACATGTAAGTATTCCTTTGGACAACTCAATTTCTATGAGTCATATGGCAATAAGGGTAACATTGAAACATGTTTCAAATAAAATAAAAAACTAAGGACAAAATTGACATAATTAATTTTTTGAGGACCAAAATGAAATTTACCCTAAAATCTACGGTTCAAAAAGTTCCCCCCACCCCCCCTTCCTCCCCTTATATTCCCCTAGTCCTTATCTTGATGCACATAAGATTAACAAAAATAAAAAGGAGGGAAAAGCACTTTCTACCTCTATGTTTGGGGTAGTTTACAATTTTCTCATTTATTTTTAAAACTAACTAACTTTCCCTTCAATGTCTAGGAATAAGCAAATACGATCCAATTCTCTACTTTCTCAGTTAAATTAAATGAATTTTTTTGAAGAAACTATTAGTTGTGTACCACAAAAGAATAGAGAAAGTTGAGAATTGTATTTTTGTTTTCTTAGATTGTATTTTTTATTGTTGTAATTCTATTGGATTTAACTAAAAAAGTATCATATTGAAAGTATTTGCTAATTTTCTACATATAAAGGATAAAATTGATTGGTTTTAAAAATAATAGGGGAATTGTGAACAACTCTTAACATAGAAAGGGAAAAGTACCTCATTTTCGTTTGAAAAATAAAAAGGGTTACTACATTTGATGATCACTTCCTTGACTTGGAAACGCCAAACACATTAATTTTCGTTTGTAAAATAAAAGAAGGTTATTGAATTTAAAAATTAGTTCCTAGACTTGGAAAGGACAAATATTATCATACTCAAATCGGAACACTGAAAGAGCTAGATTTATTTTTGAAGATGGGGGGAGCCCAAGTGAAGGACCAAAGATTAGAAGGGCTCAATCAGTGGATAATACTGTACATGAGGCCCATTACATCTATGGATCACATCTAGTGAGAGCCCAAAGTCTGGATACTGGACTGGAAAATATATGCCAACATGGACCTCAAAGGCAAAACCCAATTTCAACATCTCCGGTGACCTTTAATTTTGACCCAAGCTAGAACTCAAATCTACTGTGTGATGAAAGTACAAGTAATAACAGAGGATCAACAAGGAAAAGGCTTGGCATGGAGATAGGAAGGTTGGGGAGGAACATTCATCAAAAACTACTCTACAGTTGCCTCGGCAATGAAGGTAACCCTGCTTTCCTTAAGGGTTATACATGTTGCAATGTTTTACACTGTGCTTATCCTGTTGATGATCATATCCCTCTTAATCCAAATGGGTGTACACAGCTTCCCCAGCAGCCATAAGGATTCTAAGTTGGAATTGTAGAGGTTTAGGCAAATCCTCTGCAGTTCTACAAGTTCAAAAAATTGCCCAAGATTTTAATCCTAATGTTATGTTCTTAATGGAAACTCGTCTAGCTAGTAATAAGGGTAAGGATATTTGGAATAAATGTGGTTTTTTTGATGGCTGTGAGGTTCCTAGATTGGGTTTAGGTGGAGGTATTATTCTTGCTTGGATGCAAAGGAGTTATCTCAGGGTGGTTCATGAATCCCCACACCTTATACATATAGATGTTATAGATAACAAGGGCAAACCTTTATCTATTACCTTTGTTTATGGCCATCCAGAACTAGCCAAGAGGAATGAGGTTTGGCAACAATTAAAAACTCTAAAAGATATAGCTCAACCTAGTTGGCTTTCTATTGGAGACTTCAACCAAGTGCTCTTAAGAGAGGAAAAGTTCTCTTTTCACCAAAACCCCAATGCTGGTGCTGAGTTATTTCAGCAAGTGTTGAGTGATCTTTATCTTTGTGACTTGATGGCCACTGGGCAACAATTCACCTGGATGAATAAAAGGGAGGAGGAATCTTTTGTTATGGAGAGGTTAGAGAGAGCTTTTGCCAGTACTGAGTGGATCAACCAATACCATTTATATTACCTAAGGAATCTCCCTATTATAAAGTCTGACTATGGACCTGTAATCCTGGATTTTGAACATCAAACACCCTTCAGAAATAAACCCTTTAGATTTGAGCACATGTGGATCACCCACCCCAGTTGTAGGTACATGGTTAGTAAGGCCTAGGAATGGCAGTCTAATGGGTCTAGAGCTACAAAATTGAGGAATAAACTTAACAACATCAAAATTGTTGCCAGAACAGTATAGAGAAGTGTTTGGTAGAGTAGAGGTTGATATTAAATCAAAAATGGACCAACTACAGCAAATACAAAACTTCATTAACTCTCTTGAGGACATTAGAAAGGAGAGGCAGATGAGTGAAGAGCTTGAGGACTTACTTGATAAGGAGGAACTTAAGTGGGCTAAAAAAGCTAGGAATAATTGGATCCTCTATGGTGATAGAAACACAAAGTATTTTCAAACTATAGTGAAACAAAGAAGAGCAAAAAACAGAATTCTTCAGTTAAAAGATGGGGATGGCAATATTACTAACAATCTTGATGAGATTGAAAACATTCTTCACTCTCACTTTGAGTCAAATTATGAAGATTGTAATATCAGAAATGTGGATAACATTATTGAGGAGCTCTAAAATCTCAACATCCCTACCTTAACAGATGAGCAAAACTTATCTCTCAACAAAGCAATATCAGATTTTGAAATTAAGTGTGTTGTGTTTCAAATAGGAGCCCATAAAGCACCAGGTCTTGATGGCATCCCTGCTTTCTTTTTCCATGTTTTCTGGGACATTGTGAAAGAGGATGTTACAAGAGCTGTCCAAGCTTTCTTCCACTTAGGTTCCTTATTTAAACCTCTAAACCACTCCTACATTGTTCTTATTCCCAAAAAACCCTTCCCTGATGAGGTTTCTCACTTCATACCTATTAGCCTACGCAATGTGATCTATAAGGTGATATCCAAAGTGATGGTTAATAGATTGAAACCTGTAATGGATAGTTTGATAACTCCATACCAGAATGCTTTCATACAGGGGAGAAACATTTCAAATAACATTCTTCTAGCTCATGAGATCATGGATACCCTAAAGAAAAAGAAAGGAAAGAAATTCTCTTTTAGAGCTCTAAAAATAGACATGTCCAAAGCCTATGACAGAGTCAAGTGGAATTTCTTGAAAGTTGTCCTAACAACCATGAGGTTTGATCCTAAATGGATAAGATGGATTATGGAGTGTGGATCTTCTGTGTCATACACTCTTCTAGTTAATGGGAGTTTAACTTCAACCTTTCATCCAACACAAGGCCTAAGGCAGGGAGATCTCTTATCTCCGTATCTCTTTCTTTTGTGTGCTAACATTCTCTTTGTTTCTTTACTACAGGCTAAATACTCTAATAAGATCAAAGGAGTCAGAGTAGGAAAGAGTGGTATTCCTTTCACTCATCTCTTTTTTGCAGATGACTCTCTTCTTTTCTTCAAGAATGACAAGAACTCTCTAGGTAATATCCAATCCATCTTGAACTAGTACTGCTCTATCTCGAGCCAAAAAATAAATTTAGCCAAATCTGACCTTTTCTACTCCCCAAACATGCCTAAGGATTGTCAGGAATCCATAGCTAGAAGTTTGAATGTGAACCTTGTCCAACACCCTAGCAAATATCTTGGTATCAATTTTAATTTGAGAGGGAATCGTATTGTTGATTTTCAATTTCTGATTGATAGGCTTAAGTCCAAGCTGCAAGGTTGGAAAGCTAGGCTTCTTTCACAGGTTGGCAGAACTACACTCATCTCTTCTGTTCTCCAATCCCTTCCTTTATACACCTTCTCTTGTTTTAAGGTTCCTGAATCTATTTGCAACAAGATGGATTCTAGTGTGAGATACTTTTGGTGGGGTCATGAACCTGGAGAGAAAAAGCTTCATTTGATCAATTGGAATAAAATTTGCAAGCCTAAAAGATTTTGGGGGGGGGGGGGGGGGTCTTGGAATTAAGAAGTTCAGCCCTATGAACCAAGCTTTGTTGGCAAAACAGTATTGGAGACTTATTAACAATCCCCAGTCCCTCTTAACTAGAACTTTTAAAGCTAAGTACCATCCCGAAGAATCCTTGCAAGCTCACAAACCTAAAGCACACCACTCCTGGGTATGGAAAACTATAGTTCAGCAAGGTGATCCTATTCTTAGAGAAGGCAGATGGTTGGTTGGAAATGGTTTTGATATACCACTTACACATCCTAATTGGTCACCAAACTTAAGGGATAGTTCTTTTCTTCCACTTTTACAAACAGGCATAGTAGGAGATCTTATTGATCAAAATTCTAGAAGTTGGAAAGTGGATTTAATTAGGAGCTTATACCATCACACTAAAGCAATCAACATTTTGCAAATGCCCATTTCCAAAACTAACGCCTTTAAGGATAGGCTTATGTGGAAGCACTCAATGCTATTATTCCATGCAAAACCCATTAAGGATCATTAATTTTGTGTGGAAGCTTCTCCATGATAGCCTACCTACCATGGCCACTCTACATAACAAAGGAATCAGTAATGATGACACTTGCCCCTTATGTAATTCTGATGAAGAGACTCCTACACATCTGTTTCTCTTATGCATTTTTTCTAGAGCTTGTTGGTTTGGATTGGATCTTGGTCTGCACACTTCTGAGATTGTGTTTGTTCAGATTTGGCTGAAAGACTATATCATCTCTTCCTTAAATAATGAAGATCAAAGCATGGACATCCTTCAACCTTCAATCAATGTTCATTGTTTTGTGGTTAATTTGGAATCACAGAAAACAGAGTGCTTCACCAAGGCTTTAACCCAAATCCCTTAGAGGTTATACTAACAGCCAAAAATCTATCTTGCAGGTACAAGAAGTCTTATGCAGGTCAGCTCCATCATACTAGAGAGTTTAGAGTAACCAAGTTAGCTCATCTCATAGCTGCAGGGCAATATCAACTCATCATCAAATTAGCTGAAGCAAGAAGGAAGAAGCCACAAAGGAGAGCATACGCTTTTGTAGCTGTAAATATGCAGGGAGCAAAAATGTTTTCAAGGGTTAATTGCAGTCTCGCCAACACAGCAATAAGAGCTCTACTTGAAGCAATGGTGGAAGCTGGTATCATAACTAAAAACCATGGCATCCAACACGTTTTGTTCTTAACCGACAGGGTTAATCTCCATCAAGTTTTCAAATTGAGGAAAAGCGCAGATTGGTTGGATAGCAGTAGGATAGTTGATATGAACTTTCTTTCTCAACATGGTTTATTTTGCAATACTTTAGTTGTTCCTCATGTAGTAGTTAAGGTTGTGTGGTGTTTTGCTAAACAGGCAGTTAACAGGCCTTTGTATAATAGGTGGTACAATCCTGCTATATATAACCTTGTATGAGTTACTCTTCCTTTGTTTGGTAAAAAAAAAAAAATTCGGTTTGGTGTATTAGCTACAACATGATATAGGAAGCCATTTTCTAGGAACCCATTAGCATTTTTAATTTTTGATGCGTCTAAGAAGCCGGTGAAATGATGCTTCGTTGTCTTCAATGGAACAATTTGTTATTTTCAAATGATCAAGGTATCAAAATAAAATTTTCCCTTTTCTTACACATGACATGGTCACAGTATTTGATCGTTTGTGCCTGTTTTTGACCATTATTACTTTAAAAAAATGCTGTTATGTTCTTAGCAAGGTTTTCAAACCCGGACCGTTCATTGAACCGTAAAAGGGAGAGGTTTAAGGTTTTTGAGGTCGAACCAAGGTCGAACCGGGGTCGAACCGTGATGACGTCATAATTAATTTAATAATTAATTAAAGCCTAATATAGATATTAAATTTATAAAACTAGCAAAATTGACAATATATCTATATATGCGAGAGAAATTTAATGATTTTCAAGCATATATTTAATAATTAAATAAGAAAGTTAATAAAATAAAATAATAATCATGAAAACATTAAAATTTATAATTAATTTTTGAAGTAAAGTTGAATATCTTTGAAAGATTTTAATTATAATTTTTTTTATTCCTTGTAAGAGATGGATAATTTAATTAAGTAGAATAAAATTGTGTTAAGTTTTTTTTTTAAATTAAAAAAAAAAAAAAAAAAATTGCTAAGGGGTTGGACCGCACGGTTCTCACCGGTTCAAGCGGTCCAACCCCGGTTTTAACGGTTCACGGAATTAACAAAAAATCCGGTTCTTTAGGCTTAAAAAACCGGTTTTCATTCCGGTTTCCGGTTTTTACGGTCCGACCTCCCGGTCCGGTCCGGTTCTGAAAACAGTGGTTCTTAGACCTATCAATCCATGCATTATCAATAATGCAGGCGTATAATATAATAATAATGACAATTTTATTTCTTTAAAAAAAATGACAATTTTATGACGAAAAGCTGATGCAAATAAGAATAAAAAGAAGAAGAAGGATTAAAAGTCATAGTCAATGCTGGGCCCGGCTCCTATTTTGTTCTTGTCCGTGGGTAAAGTCAATGTTGGGTCCTGCCCTTCAATTATAGAAGCTGCCATGCTAATCTTGATTTTATTGCTGTTGTAGGTGTAGAAAGGATTTTAGGATCACAAATATATTTTTGTCATAACTTTGTTACAATTTGATAGGTATGTCAAATAGTTGGGTTTGGGTGGGTTAGGGGGGGCATTATTGGATTAGGTACATAAAACTCATTAGACAAAGTTTAGCTACAAACCCAGTTGTAGCCTAAGACTACAAACTGCTCTAAGAAAATGACATGTGTAAAAAATAGCATGTGCATTGCACCTGATTATTTAAGTAAACTTAAGTCAACAAACCCTAGTTAACTACACCATCTATTAAAAAAATAAAAAATAAAAACTAAAAAACCAAAACAACCAAAACGTAATCTCTCTCGCTCTCTTTCAACGAAGAAACCCAGACACTCCACAAGCTGCTGAGGAGCTCCAAAATCAACGAAGAAACCCAGACACTCCACAAGCTGCTTGTAAAGGCTGTGGCTTCTTTTGGTTTTGGATTGAACCACCTATGACTATCACTATCACTATCCATTTCTATTCTCTAATAACAACGCACCATTCTATTTTTTTTTTTTTTCTTTCTGGGTAAATTTACCAAAAAAAAAAAAAACCCTTTTACTATCTCGCTGAAACAGATTGCAAAGTCACCATCTTTGTGTGCTTTAGTTTTAGTCAATTTGTCCTGTTTAAACTTAATAAGAGAACAATTATACAAATCAATAGTGAACTACTACTCTTTATTTTATTCTTTGGATTGGTCAATTATGCATGCCTTCATCCAATAATCCAGTAGTGTGTGTATACTGTTTAGTATGTTTCCAAAAGATATTGAATGCACAACTACACGGTCAACCTACTTTGGGTTGGCCAGTCGGTGGTGGAGATAGGAGGCTATGGGTGATCGGTTGCAGCTAGGTTCTGGGTTACATTTTGCAGAGAGAGAAGTCCATGAGAGAGAGAGAGAGAGAGATCATACGTATAGACTTTTTTAGGGTTTTAGTTTTTATTTTATTTTTTATTTTTTTAATAGGTGGTGTAGTTAACTAGGGTTTGTTAACTTAAGTTTACTTAAGTAATCATGTGCAATGCACATGCTATTTTTTACACGTGTCATTTTATTAGAGCAGTTTGTAGCTTTAGGCTACAACTGGGTTTGTAGCTAAACTTTGTCCAAACTCATTTACCTATATATTACTCATTTAACTAAATACTTCTAACCAAAACTAAACCCAATCCAATTATTATGGGTAAACCCCAACCAATCCAATTACCCAATAATCTAAATTACCAAAATGCCCCTAAAACTTGAAAATGACCAAAATACTCCTAAAATCCTTTAAATTACCAAAATACACTCTAAACCTAAAAAATACCAAATATGCTCACAAACAACTAAAGTTACCAAAATACTCTCGAAACCTATAAAATGACCAAAATACCCCCAAAACCTATAAAATGACTAAAATACCTCTAAAACCTATAAAAATTACCAGAATACTCCCTTAAAACTTAAAATGACCAAAATACTCTCAAAACCTAAAAATTGACCAAAATTCCCCCAAAACCTAAAAAATGACCAAAATACCCCCAAAACCTAAAAATGACCAAAATACGTCTGAAACCTAAAAAAGGACCAAAAATACTCTTGAAACCTGAAAATTACCAAAATACCCCCCTAAACTTAAAAAATGACTAAAATACCCCTTGAAACCAAAAAATTAACCAAAATACCACCGAAACCTAAAAAATGACCAAAATACCCCTGAAACCTAAAAAATGACCAAAATACTCTTGAAACTAAAGAAAATGACAAAAATACCCACAAACTAAAAAAATGACCGAAATTCCCCCCGAAACCTAAAAATGATTTTGTAGCTTTCTTCTGTCTTTATTAAAAAAAAACAAAAACAAAATCACAACTCAAACCTCAATAGAATGAGATTTTCCACGCCCTTAACTTCTATCTTAGCATCATGGGTATTTTTTTCTTTTCTTTTCTTTTGCTGAAACATAACCTAACAAACAGGAAACAGCTACACAGACTAGCTGCCCTAAGCAGAAATCAAAGCAAAAGAAAAAACACCAAACAAAAATAACTTAAGGCCTCTCTGGGAGCACTAGGCGAGAAAAACTTTGAGGAAGATTCATTGGACTTAAAGAGCCGAAAAAAGAATGAGAATCACCCCACTTAAGGAGCAAGTGAGCAGCTAAATTCCACACCCTATTCACCCACATAAAGATAAACTCTGAACCCATTGCATTCTCTATCAAGGCTTTGATATCATGGGTTTGTCTGCTCAGACATTGATCTCGTCCATGGAGAGAACTGGGAAGTCTTTCATGGGGATGTGTGAATTGTGACTTGTGAGGAAGGAGTCCAAATCTACTGTCCCATATATTGTGTTCCACTCCATGATCCAATAATAAAAACATGACACCTGGCTTCTTTTATTTATTCGGATTTTTTTTAAGGCTTCAGGGGTGTTTCGCCATTTTTTTTAATGTTTAGGGGGCATTGTGATCATTTTTTAGGTTTCAAGGATATTTTGGTCATTTTATAGTTTTAAGGGTATTTCGGTCATTATAAAGGTTTCAGGGGTATTTCGTCATTTTGTATGTTTAGGGGGTATTTTCATCACTTTCTAGGTTTTAGGGTGTTGGTTAAGATAGCTTGACCCCGGTTAATTAATTCAATTACCCAAGTAGATTAATTAGGTTCAATTGCATGCAAATCATAAAGGCACCAAAAAATCACCAAAAATACTAAGTGCATAGGAAAATAAATTAGACATGGTGATTTGTTGACAAATGGGGAAAACCTCATAAGGCAAAAACCTCACTAGGTGATTTTAAGGTCACCACTCTCAAGAATCCACTAATCAACAATCAAGCGGTTACAAGTATAAAGAATCTTACCAACAATACTGGCCTATCCGGAAATACCAACCTATAGTTGAACCCTCGCTCCAGTACCTAATTGGACTTGATCTTGTAGTAGCCTTCTTTCCTTTGATGCACAAATCTTTAATCTGTGACTAACTCCTTTGCACGGATACCAATACGTGACTAACTCCACAGCAACCCTTTGATTGTTGAAGTTGATTTGCAACAGCTTTACATAGAAATACCAATAAGATCTTCAATGTTGGTGTAAGGTTGAATTTATTCAATCATGTGTTGGTTTTATTCCGTGCCAAATTTGCTTGTAATTTAGCAATTAGATACCTTGTATTTAGGTGGAAATTATGTAAGGGTAGCGTGTGAGAAAGTGTGAAGAAAGCTCAAGAAGTGTGCACTCAAGAAGAGCCTCGCAACTCGATCTCGCGACTGGCAAGTCATCAGAATGGCACACGTGTGAAGCATGCAGGGGGAGCTGAAGGGTCACGCTAGCTGTAGCACTATAGGACAAAACTTCCAGTCTGGCTAGGCAGTTAGCTCGCAATTCAAACTCGCGACTCGTTCCAATCGCGAGGTCAAGTCACCAGAATGCCTTGTTTGGTTGTAATTGACTCTTCGAATTCCTCATACACCCTACTATAAATACCTTTATACCCACAAAATGTAGAGAGCTTCCAGAGAGAATTTTGAAAGAGAAACGCTAGAGAAAAACAAGATTGACTCATCCTTTGATTCTCTATCTTATCTCACCATACCCATATCAGTGAGAAGGTTTTTTGGTGCTTGGAAAGCAGTTCAGAAGGGACCAATTCATTTTGATTGATGCAATGGGCTATTGCGAGATCCAGTAAGCTAGAGAAGACAAGGTTCGACATAACCCTGTTCGAGCAAGAAGCCTGAAGGGTCTTCTGCTATTCATGTATCCCAACTTCATTCTCTAGTGGATTATTAACAGCTTGGAGGGCGGCAAAGAGGTTTTTCGCTGAGTACTTTGGTTTCCTCTTCGATAACATATCGCTATGTTATCTTTGTGTTTGCATCTTTCTTCCCTTTCTCTTTACCTTTTAATTACTACTGTGATTGTGATTAATTATGGTTTAGAGTGTGTTACCAAATTTGGTTATAGCTTATATTTCATATTCCGCACATATATTGTTTGTTTATAAGCTAGTGTTGGTAATTTTTAATTTGGGGTTCTAAACGTTCATAGGTGTTTTACACACTATTTGAACTTTCAGTTGGTGCTAGAGAATTTGCTTGGTAACAGAACCCAAAGGCGTACAAAAAACACAGCAAGAACTCTTTCTTCTATAGGAGGAGGCTAGGGTTTCAAAAGGAAAACCTTACGAAACTTTCTAGGGTTAGATTTTTCTTTCTCCACCTCCTTATTTAAATATGAGTTTAATGGGCCTTTTAAACAGGCTCTCCTATTCCAATTAGGTATACACAAATCTTGGGCTTTCCTAAGGATTATGCAAACCCATAAACAAATAGCCTTTAGGAATCAAAATGTTGCAGGTTGTATCAGAAATCCCGTAAGCTCAATAGATCAAGAGGTATCGAGATTTAATAAATCTCGATAGATCGATAGGTATCAAGGAGGTATCGGGACTTGCAAATTCAGCTTTTCTTGAGTAGTTCTTGAGTAATCTCCATGTCTTCAATGTAATCACTTGTAATGATCATCTTGGACCTACTTGAATTCACGCAAATACAAGTAAAGTGCGTTTTGTCATAGGATATGCCAATTACATACAAATATGAACCTAACACAAGGGTATTTTGATCATTTTTTAAGTTTTGGGGGTATTTCGGTCAATTTTTAGGTTTCAAGGGGTATTTTGGTAATTTTTAGGTTTCGATGGTATTTTGGTCATTTTCTTGGTTTCAGGAGTATTTCGGTTATTTTAAAGGTTTCGGAGGTATTTTAGTCATTTTATAGTTTTAGGGGATATTTCAGTCATTTTTAGGTTTCGGGGGCATTTTGGTCATTTTTTTGGGTTTTGGGAGGGGGGTATTTCGGTCATTTTCTTGTGTTAGGGGCATTTTGGTCTTTTTTTGGTTTCGGGGGTAATTTGGTCATTTTCTAGGTTTTGGGGGTATTTCGGTCATTTTATAGGTTTAAGGGGTATTTTGGTCATTTTTTTAGGTTTAGCCCTATTTTGGTAAATTTTAGGTCTCAGGAGGTATTTATGTCATTTTTAAGGTTGGGGGTATTTTGGTCTTTTTTTTAGGTTAAATGGTTATTTTGGTCTTTTTTTGTGGTTTTGTGGTATTTTAGAGTTTGGTGATTTGTAGAAATGATACTTAGGTCATAATTGGGTCTAATTGGGTATCTAGTTAAAACCCAATAAACATTAATGTTAATTGGATTAATACCTATTTAACCCAATTAATAATTTGGTGGATTTGGGTCTTACTTAAGTGGGTGGGTTTGGGTGGGCAAATAGGCTTTAGTTGATTTTGCCACCCCTAAATTTTAACGTGACAAGTTATAAGTGATTGAGAAAAAATGATGCGTCAATCAAAATGATGACAAGACAAAAGAAATTGTGATCCTAGAATTTGTTCTGTCAAATTTGCTTATCAATCCACTTATTATCTAAAACGAGAATTTACCCAAGCCAATCAATGGAAATGTATTTGGTAGATTCCTTGTTAAAAAAAAAAAAAAAACAAAAACAAAAAAGTCAAATTTTCATTTTGGAAAGCCTGTTAATGCCTCGCAACTGTTCGACCACCCATCACAGTAATGCTCGCATGCTTCTCCTTTCAGGAGAAGGGGGCATGCACGTGCATACGTAGCTCGGAGCACGGGTGTTGTGGAGGAAGGTTGTACCTTGAGAGTGTGACTGGAATATGAGTCAATTTTAAGGAAATTTCCAAGGGTAACTGAAGTTGCCACCAATCATTGGGTTTTTCTACGGTGTGATTGGTCACCAGACTCTATTTGATTTTATTATCGATCCTAGGCTAAGAAAAAGGTTGTTTTTCCTAATCTAATGTGGATAGGTAAAAAATCTTAATTCTTGAGTTCGGAAGTCTGGTTACGTGTGGGGGAAGGTATTAGGCACCCCACAACGCCTGTCCATAGACAGTCATTTGTTTTGGTAAAATCATAATTTAAGGACATTGGTAGTTGAAAATGAGCTATTGGCATTAGCTTTCGGGGCTATAAGTGAATTGGGCTTTGAGGTTTGGATTTGAGTCTCGATCGATGCTTCCCTAGTGTCTTTGGAATCGTTGCCAAATTTCGATGGTGAAAATCCAGCAGCATTTCGCCTTATTTTTGTGGCAGAAATCTGGCAACGCTTTGCCTCAAATGCATGCACACAATATGCTATTCTCACTACGCTTTTTCCGTGAGAATATGGCAATGGGGATGCCCCATTTTCATGGTGAAAATCTGGCAAAGTTTCACATTTGGTGCGTTATGGTGCACCGACAAGGTTTCATGCCTGTGTATACGGCACGTGCCTACATGCTCATGCTAGGATGAGTCAAAGCCCCTCAAAGCATTAAGCACATTGATACGTGTTGCACACATGAGGAAACTGATGTCACTTAGTGACATGGATCAGGATGGTCACACCGCGGTGACTATGCATACAGTATGACATGAATATGCACCTGTAACAAATGCCTTGAGCACATACTCATGCCATAAGGTTAGGAGCACTCATGGCTAGAGAAGGTCGCTTATGTAGCCATGTGTCTTGCCATGTGTGTGCACGATCACCCACACACACAGAGGCATATATATATTCATGCGTCATGCATAATGCTATCACACGAAGCAGGGAAATAAAAGAGAAATTGCCAACGTCCTATAGGTATGACCCAGCACGGTGTAGGAAATGTAAAACAAATATTGCCATACCCAAGGAATGTGGCCTAAGCAAGGAGCAAGGAAGAGTAAAAGGGGTACATAGAGGGGAACCCTAATACATGCTCTAGAGAAGAGGCTAAGAGAGAAAGGGAAAAAGAAAACCACTCGGGATGGGCTAGGCCCCCCCTAATCTACTGAACATTGCCCTTTGTGGGCTTGCATTTTCTTGCTTGCATCTTTGCCCTTTCTTGCTTGTGCCTAGGAGGTCGCACCCTTGCTCCAAGTGTACATGTAATGACAAAGGAAACAAGCCAGCAGACAAGCAAAAAAACAAGTAAAAAGAGAGCATGCTAAAAGACAAGCTATCAAAAGGAGAGAGAGCCAAACGAGGGCAAACAACATGTTATCAAACAAAAAAAGATGTCCTAAGAGGACAAATGTAGGTTTGGATTTGGTGGCCATAGTTCCATTAGATTGGAGTATGGATGACACACAGACTCATGCATGAACATGTAGGCAAGTGTGCAAAGATGCAAAGAAGCAATGAAAGCCAAACGGGTGGCACAAAGCAAATAAGGCAAGCATAACATCGCACGGAGCTGAGAAAGGGTATGCATCAAGCAAACCGACACCACAAAGGTGTATCTCTCAAGTGGTCATATCCAATCAAACCATAAGAACGACGGATGCAACCACATAAGCAAGTGGCCCCAAATACCAACAAGCACAAACCCACGGAGGGCACAAAGCAAGGCAAAGCATAGATCTAGATAGGCCAACATGGAGATAAAGCATAGAAGCAAGAAAACAAGCATAGGCATGCATAAATGAAAAGATCCAAACCCTTTGATATAGGCCTAGGTGCACGAATGTAGGCCTAGACCATAAGATCTAGATCTAAACCCTACCTAAAGGGCCAAAACACAAGAAAAAAGGGATAATAGGAGATAAAAAGGCATGAAGTACTCAAAGATATAGATCTAAACACAAGAATGGCAAGGAGCACATAAACAAATAGATCTAAGCATAAGCATGCTAAAAGGCACCTAGGCACATGGATCTAAGCACAAACACAAAATTTAGGCATATCTTAGCCCAAGAAGGCTAGACCAACAACATTAAAGCGGTAAAACATGGCAAAAAGCAAGGAGACATGCTAAAATGGCTATAAAACATGCTAGGAAGCAAGATAAAGTAACGATATACTATGGAAAGCAATAAAACATGTTATGGAGTAAGATAAAGCAAAGGGTGTAGATTTAAACTAAAAAGCTATATCTACACCCTTAGAACCTCAAATCCAATGTCCTAAGACCAAGGAGAGGAAAAAGAGTGTAAGAAAACTACCTTTAGATTGTTGAGAAGAGAGAGGAATCAAAGGTTTTTATTTTTATTTATTTCTTTCTTTCTTTCTTTTTTGTGTTTGGGAGAGAATTTAGAGAGAAAAAGAGAGAGAGAATCTATCCAGAAAATGCTCCAAATTGGCTAATTTTCGATTTTTATTTTATTTTATTTGAGTGGGATCTAGGGGTATTTATATTAAAAAGGTGACTATTCAGCTCCGGCAGCCACTTAGTGGCCGCCGACTTGGAGTGGCTTGATGGAGGCCTTTCTAAGCTTGGATTTGGTTGATCTTGATGTCATGTGCAGTTTCTAGAACACTAAAGAACTTTAAAATCCAATGATCAGATCAAAAGTTATGGCCTCGGGAAGCAAGCTAACGCACTTTGCACCATTTTCAAGATATTTCAACTATTTTAACTCCAATTTCAACCCATGAATAGTCGTTGGAAAAAGAACTCAATAATCTTTGCAATGACGCTATTGTAAATACCGTATTTTTTCCGCCCTCAATTTGCATGCTAGATCCCAAAAATCTCAAAAATATTAACTTTTCTCCAAGGGGCCGCGAAAACATTTAGATTGACGTGGCGCAACCTATTCAGGCATCGAAGCACTCAAAGTGCCGTTTCAGGTCAAATTGACCAAAATGCCCCTAGTCAACCCTGGGTTGATCGAAAGTCAAAGTTGGTCAAAATATCTCAAAACAACATTTTTCAGATTTCTACACCAAACTTGAGCTACTCGGATATTTTTGACAACTTTAACCAAGTTTGACCCAAGTTTGACTCCTGAGGGTGCCCAAAAACCCTAGTTTTGATCCATCCATCAGAACAAGTTGGGATCAGTTCCATTGCAAAGATTATCAAATTCCTTTTCCAACGACTATCCCTGGGTAGAAATCAGAGTTAAAACAGTTGAGATATCTAAGAAACTGTGTTGGGCATGTCAGCTTGCATCCCAAGGCCATAACTTTTGATCCAACTGTTGGATTTTCGAGTTCTTTAGCTTTCCAGAAACTAAACATCTAGATCTTTCTAGGGACACCAATATCAGCTCAATCCAAGGCCAGGAAGGCCTTCAAAATTGCATTTGAAGCTGGCGGCCACTCTTTGGCCACCGGGACAAAACCAAACAGTCACGTTTCAGCTATAAATGCCCCCAAACCCCCCATAGACTAGGAGGAACGTTTTTGGGCATTTTTGGAGCATTTTCTGGGCTGTTTTCTCTCTCTTTTCTCTACATTTCTCTCCCAAAAACACATCAAAAAAACCTTTGATTCCTCCTTTCTCTTAACAATCAAAAGGTAGTGTTCTTGCACCAAATATTTCTCTCCTTGGATGTAGGTTTAGGGGTGTGGATGTAGTTTTTTAGCTACAATCCACACCCTTTTCTTTTCATTGTTTTTTCTAGCTTTTTCTTGTTCAATAATATTCTTTATTGCTTTTCCTAGCATGTTCTTGCTTTATTTTGCTTCCTAGCATGTTTATGGTTTTTCTAATATGTTTCCTTGATTTTTTTCCATGATTTATTGCTTTGATGTTGTTGGCCTAGCCTTCTTGGGCTAGGATATGTCTAAATTCCATGCTTGTGCTAAGATCCACATGCTTTTAGGCTCTGTGTCATGTTTATGCCTAGATCTACATGCTTTTAGGCTCCTTGCCATGTTTATTCTTAGATCTACATGCCTATTTGTTCTTTGCCATGTCTATGCTTAGATCCACATATTTATGTTTAGATCTACGTGCCTATGCTTAGATCTATGTGTTTATGTGCTTCATGCCATGTTGGTGTGCTTAGATCTATATGTTGGTTGCTATGCCATGTGCTTCTATAGCCCTTCTGTTCATTAATGTCCCTCTTTCTTGTGTTTTGGCCCTTATTGGTGGGGTGTAGATCTAGATCCCGTGGTCTAGGCCTACACCCGCACACCTAGGCCAATATCAAAGGGTTTGGATCATTTCCCTATATGCATGTCTATGTTTGCTTGCTTCTATGCTTTATGCCTATGCTTGCCTTTCTAGATCTAGGCTTTGCATTGCTTTGTGCCCCCCCGTGGGCTCGTTCTTGTGTGGTTACATCCATCCCCCTCATGGCCTATTGGGGTGTAACAACTTGTGAAACGCATCCTCATGATGCCGGTTTGCTTGATGCATACCCTTTCTCCGCCCTGTGTGATGTTGCTTGCCATGCTTGCTTTGTGCCACCCGTTTGGCTTTCCTTGCTTCTATGAATTCTTTTTACACGCTTGCCTACATGTTCATGCATGAGTCTTTGCTTGCTTATGTCGTCCATACTCCAATCTAATGGAACTATGGACATTCGATCCAAACCTACATTTTTCCTTTTAGGACACCCTCTTTTGCTTGATAACATGATTTTTTGCCCTTTCACATGCTTAGCATGCTTTGTTTGCCCCTATTTGGCTCTCTTTAAGTGTGTTCTTTGCATGCTCTCACTATTTCCCTTGTTTCTTCCTTTGCTTGTCTGTTGGCTTGTTTCTTTTGTCTTTGCATGTACATACATGGAGCATAAACACTTGGAGCAAGGGTATGACCTCCTAGGCGCAAGTAAAAAGGGCAAGGATGCAAGTAAGAAGATGCGAGCCCATAAAGGGCAATGTTCAATAGATTAGGGGGCCTAGCCCCTCTTGAGTGATTCTCTCTCTCTCTCTTTCTCTCTCTCTCTAAGCCTCTTCTCCAGAGCATGGGTTAGGGTTCCCACTCTCCTTGTACCCTTTCCTTTTCTAGCTCTTTGCTTAGGCCACGTTCCATAGGTATGGCAATGTCTGTTTTACTTTCCTGCTCTATGTGATAGCATTATGCATGATGTATGTATGTATATATATATGCCTGCGTGTGGGTGGGTGATCGTGTACTTTGTATGATGGACTCTCATGGTTACGTGACTAACCCTTTCTAGTCGTGAGTGACCTTCTCTGGCCATAGGTATTTTTGACCTTGTGGCATGAGTATGTGCTCAAGGCGATTGTTGTAGGTGCATATTCGTGTCATATTGAGTGCATAGTCACCGCAGTGTGATCGTCTTGATCCATGTCACCAAGTGACATCGGTTTCCCTGTGTATGTGTCACATATCAACGTTTTTAAACGCTTTGATGGGCTTCGGCTCGTCCTAGCACGAGCATGTTAGCACACACCGTATACACAGGCACAAAACACTACCGGTGTGCCATAGCGCACCAAACGCGAAACTCTGCCGGATTTTCGCCGCGAAAACGGGGCATCCCCATTGCTATATTCTCATGTCAAAAGCTTGGTGAGAATAGAGTTTTGTGAGCTATGGCGCATCTAACGTAAAGCATTGTTGGATTTCCGCTATGAAAATAAGGCGAAATGTTGCTAGATTTTCACCGTGAAAATTTGCAACGATTCCAAACACACTTGGAAAGCATCGATCAAGACCACACCCATTCCAAAACGAAACCTCAAAGCCCAATAGATTTAAAGCCCCGAAAGCTAATGCCAATAGCTTGGTTTGAACTGTCAATGTCCAAAAATTATGATTTTACTAAAACAAAGGACTGTCTGTGGACAGGCGTTGTGGGGTGCCTAACACCTTCCCCACACGTAACTAGACTTCCGAACTCCAGAAACAAGATTTTTATCCATCCATATTAGATTAGGTAGTAAAAACGACATTTTTCTTAGCCTAGGATCGGTAAAAAATCCAACTAGAGTCAAGTGACTAATCACACCTTAAAAAAACCCAATGATTGGTGGTGACTTCACTTACCCTTGGTAATTTCCTTAAAATCAACTCATATTCCAATCATACACCTGAGGTATGACACACCTCCACACCATATCATCATCTCTCGCATCGAGATAGAGCAGCACACGAGCGTTGCCATGATGGGTGGTTGAGCAGCCGCGAGGCGTCGATAGACTAGCCACTACACTGGGGACACTTAAAGAGTTTAGCCTTTAGAGCTTTTGATAAAACCGTAATCTTTGGACATTGGTTTTCAAAAACATTGAAATTGGCATTAGCCTTCGAGGCTTTCCTTTTTGAAAATGCTTTTACTACATCCTAGTAAACTATTTTTAAAACTCAAAAATTTTTTCCAAAATTTTTTTTCAAATGGTTTTCCAAAAACCGGCTTTGAGTTATTTTCATATGTGTGAAGCTGTACTGCTTTCCTAAAGCATGCTTTACAACTTTCCTTCACATGTGTGAACCTAGGGTAGTAGATTTAATTTTTGCCACACCTTTATCTATGCATATATCTATTGTGCTTGGAAAGTCTTTCCCCTTTCATTTCAAAATGCATGACATCACCCTTCATATTTGGTCGAACCCGGACATAGCGTTGAAGGCGAATGCTGGAGGCGCATACCATAGATAGTTACTGGATCTCAAATTGCAGGATTTTCCTAGGTCCATGGGTGGACAAGATTATGCTGAGAAGGCCCCCTTGATCCACTCTATCCCACAACTTCTATAAAGGGAAGGATTAGATGATCAAGGTCCCCTCGAAGAATAGGACCAACTTACCAGTTAAGCCGTGTCTCATATAGTTGGCCTAAACTACATCAAACCTGTGAGGACTAGGAAGAGCCAAATTCGAGTGAACATCCCAGCCTAGAGTAGGATATCCTTCATAGGATTGTTTTCGAAACAAGTCAAGGGGAAAATGTCCAGTTTCTGTTTACAGGTTTGCCCTTTTTGCTTGCATCAAAGAGTTGTGCTCTACTCCAGGTTCTATCCAGCCTGTTTACACAGCATCTGTGATCAAACCCCTAGGGAAAAGTAACCCCGTTTCTTGCACATTAGATCATACTCAATCGCTAAGGGTTTCCAACCCTACAAGGGCATGCATGCATACACTAATGGCTCCATCATGTAAATGTGTGGCAAGTAGCTGGAATTCCATGCCAAGGAGGACATTGCCAGGAATCCAAGTTCTTTGTCGAGAAAACCAAGCAATCAAGAATGAAGCTCTTCATTATAAATTTGAATTTCCTTGTATTGTAAACGACCCAATGTTGGAGCCATTGCCTATAGCCCATGATCTTGGGGCGTTGTAAAAAGCCAAACTTTGTAAAGGCATTACTTTTTCATGTAATCAAAAGAGAAGGGTCCGCCCTGCAATTTCAAGCATGATATGAAAGTTCCAATTACTTGCCAAGTTTGTGCATTAATTCTGCATCACTATAGAAACTCACCATGATAAATACCTAATCAAGAGTCCAAGCCAATATTTCGAAAATGATAGGTGCATTTTAAATAAGCAAGAACTAAACTAACTTCATGTTCATTTTGTGTTTCCACATTGTCAAATTTTCAAATGTACCCTATTTCTTTCCTATCCCATTCTTTTCCTTTCTAGGACGATAAAGAGATAAGATTGCTCAAAGGAAACAGTCCAAGTTACCATCACGTCGTGATCCCATTATCACTAGGTCTCGTGCTAGAGAGATGTCTACTAGTGATCCTTCAGCTTTTGAAGTAAGTGTTGTTGAGTTCATACAGATGAAAGAACAGATGGCAGAAATGATATGCATGATGCAACAGCTAGTTGTAGGAGGGAACCAAGATTCATCTGGTCCCATTCCAAAGGGCTTTACAACCCATTTTGAAAATGAGACTCGGCCTCCACCAGATCCAAATTAAGGCTAAACCACGCCACCGTTCACCCCACAAGGGAATAACTAGGAAGTAGATCCTTCTAAGGATAAGACCTCAGAGTTCGGTTACAGTTAGGTCAAAAGTCAAGTGGAAACCCTGACTGAGAAAATTCGTATCATAGAGGGCTCCAGCACTCAAGGAAATGTTGATCTAGACAGCCTGTCCAATTTTCCTCAAGTCATTATGCCTCCTAAGTTCATGGCACCCGAGTTTGTCAAGTATGATGGTACTGGAGATCCTTGTGCCCATTTGCGCATGTTCTGTAGGAAGATGGCAACCTATGGAAACAATTATCCTTTGCTTTACTAGATTTTCCCAAAGAATTTGACTGGCCCTACAACCATATGGTATGTGAGATTGGAAAATTCAGCTAGAGAGAGATGGCCAACGCATTTTTGGAGTATTATCGGTTTAATATCGAGATAGCTCCCGACTACACAGTTCTTCAGAGGACAGAAAAGAATGGGGAATTCTTCCATAAGTATGCCCAAAGGTGGCGCGAGCTAGCCGCCCAAGTGCTTCCTCCCATGATGGAAGGCGAAATAATCAAGTGGTTCATCAATAACCGTAAGCCTCACTATGAGAAGATGATTAGTGCCCAAGTCACTCACTTCGCAAGCCTGATTCCTATTGGGAAGCGCATTGATGAGGGTATTAGAAACAATAAAATAGTTGATCCTGAGGCTCTGAGTTCAATGATAGAACAACAGGTAAAAAGGGCAACCAACCTCAAAGGGAAGGAAGTCGATGTTCATGTGATCGACAAAACACCTGAAGGACCAAAGGGTGTTATTTCTGCTTATACAGCCCTAAATGCCCAGCCTTATCAGCAACAAGTTCAGCCAACCTAGGCACCTTACTAAGAATTCAATCAGAGGGAAATAATCAAGTGGTTCATCAATAACCGTAAGCCTCACTATGAGAAGATGATTAGTGCCCAAGTCACTCACTTCGCAAGCCTGATTCCTATTGGGAAGCGCATTGATGAGGGTATTAGAAACAATAAAATAGTTGATCCTGAGGCTCTGAGTTCTATGATAGAACAACAGGTAAAAAGGGCAACCGACCTCAAAGGGAAGGAAGTCGATGTTCATGTGATCGACAAAACACCTGAAGGACCAAAGGGTGTTATTTCTGCTTATACAGCCCTAAATGCCCAGCCTTATCAGCAACAAGTTCAGCCAACCCAGGCACCTTACTAAGAATTCAATCAGAGGGAAAGGCCCGATCAACCCCAATATCCCAAGGCGGAACCACAGAAATTCTCTTCGTTACCCATGCCCATGGCAGAGCTTTATGCCTATCCGTTGGAGAAGAAGCTAATGGGTTCCGCACAATTGGTTAGTCACGTACTAGGAGCCGTGCATTACGAGGAGAGATTGTCACTACAGAACAAGTCCAATTGGGTATTGGGGTAAGGGTTCAACTGTAGGTTGGTATAAGGTACTAGGATTCCTTTACTTGTAACTGCTTGTTTTGATAATAGTGGATTCTCGAGAGTGGTGACCTTAAAATCACCCGATGGGATTTTTGTCGTGTTGGTTTTCCCCATTCGTAAAAAATCACCATGTCAATTTAATTTTCGCTGCATACTTAGTTTAATTGGTGATTTGTTTGTGCTACCACACATCTTGCATGTTAATTTGATTAATTAACAAAATTGACTAATTAATCAATTAATTTATCACAAGGGGTCAATTCGTTTTTAGCCTATCAAGTGCCATTAGTCATTTTGGTATTATAAATTTGCCTCATAGTTTCTTGCCTTATAGAACGGCCTTACTCACCAAACATCTCCTTCAGGCTTAGCATAATGTCTGAAGCTAGTTCTACATCCTGCATTTGATGCTGTAGAACATTTGAGATAAATGCTAGGATATAGCACTTAGCCATCTCATTAGATTTCTGCCAACGATCATATCACTATTTTTCCTCAAAAGGAGCATCTAATAATGGAAAGCTAGGACAAGGTTGAGTAAGCACATATTTGTACTCTTCAACAGTAAGAACAATGTCCAAATTTCTTTTCCAGTCAACAAAATTGGATCTAATCAGTTTGTTTTGATTAAGAATAGTAACAAGTGGGCTAAATGATGTCATGATCAAATCTGAAAACAGTAAACATGAATATAATAAGTAAACTGGACATTATCAATTTAGCACATAAACATATAGTATGGAACCTTAATAAAACCATAATATAAAATATGCAACGATAACCCAATCCCATGTTTAAAATTCCTTGGTAGCAAGTGAATTTTAAACACTATGACTGGTTGAGAACTATTCTCATTATTAGTGCTATCATGATAACTCTTATCAAACACTAATAACATGTCGTATTTCCTTTAGCCTCTAAGTAATAATGACATAGCTCCAAAGGGAGGCTAACATTAAACTTAGTCTAGTGTACGCCATTGCCTGAATTCCGTGTGAGTCATTAAGTAACTCCACAGTAGCATGGTCGTTCTTAATGTAAAAACACATATCATCCATCATTATGAAGTTTAATCTGTAGTACCATGAATTAAACACCCTTCGAAGGGAGCAAGGCATAGATGCCAAGGTGAGGTGCGTAATCATACTACTATAAATTGACAATGGAGGCCATGAGATCCAACCCTTGTATCTCTCTCCCACTAGATGTTTTAAAATAAAGGTTCTTTAATTAGAAAACATGTGTAATCTAATCACACATAGCCTTGCTCTTTATATGTGAAAACACTTAGAAAAGATTCTAAATTCTCAAGTTTCAATCGATTGAATGTGTATCTTGATCGGTCAAAAAAATTAAAAAATTCATACTTTGACAATCTACCTGGCTCGATCGGTGCTTGATCGCTTCTCGATCGATCGAAAAAGAACAGTCGATCGATCGACTAGCAATTGAATATCAATCGAACCAAACACAACAATCTGCCTGGCTCGATCAGTACTCGATTGATCGAAAAAGAAAATTTGATCGATCAACTAGCAATCGAATATCAATTGAACCAAACAGATTGGTCACTATTTCACTCCATCGATCGAAGGTAATTTTCGATCGATCGAATCTCGTGAAACTTGAATTTTCCATAATTTTTCTAAGGCAGTTTTCAACGGTTTTTCATGTACAAACAACCGTCATATGAACATGATAGACAAAGATTGATATCAAAACTGAATTCCAATGATGCTATAGCCTTAAAGTTCAATTTAACATAATTAAATTCAAATTTAAACAACATCCTAACATTAATATTAGTTTTCATCAAACAATAATTTCAACAACCGTGCAGAAAATTAAATATATAATCTTCTAACACCATGAAATTATTATCTCTAATTATAAAACTCACAAAACATGTTATACAGATTCGAAATTGAAGACCGCTTTGATACCATTTGTTGGAAAAATACATGTTTGTATTGCATACAAAACATATGCAGTAGAAAATTAACGAATCTACTTCATTCACAATTGATAACATGTGCTATGTAAATTTCAAAATATAAGAATAAGAGAGTGTACCTTGGCACAGTGAAATTCAATACAAAAGATTAGACGTACTCAGGAACACTTTTAATCTTCACTCCAATTCCACTTATGCCCAAGAAGTGTGGTCTCTCAATAAGTTTCTATGAATATGTTCAAGGGAGAATTAGAGAGTGTCCAACACTCACATACAAAACCATTTCATTCTCTTAAAAAATTTTATATGTTTCTCTTCTTATAACTGATTATCTAATTGGGCTAGCCTCATGGGCCATTCCAATTGGGCTTTAGTACGTGGCTTGGAGTAGGACTAAAAGGAAACAAATAAGACACTAGCTTCAATGGGCCTTGGGCTTTTTTGTCAACTCTTGACAAGTCTAAAGTTACCATTAATTATATTTAATTCCACTATATAAATATAATTGCACTCTAGGCCTTATTAATAAATTATATCCCAAGATTTTATTGTACATGCAACCCCTTCATAAAATATTCGTAGTAATACAAAGTCATAAATGTAGACTGCCACTTTGAAGATTACTACATTTTAATCCTTGAGTACCCAGTTTAATCCTTTAAGTTATTCATTATATATTTATGAAATCTAATTTCATAAATATATACTTTAGTAACTCCTTACTAAAGTGGTTAGTCCTAATACTCTGTATAACCAAACCCATTAAATTTATCTCAAGGGTAATATCTCCGTTAAGAGATTATGAATTCCATCTTGAGAATATATGTTCCATCAACACTAAATGTGGTTGCCCAACATACTGAGGTTTTGACCATTACTTTAGATCTCACTCTTGACATATCAAAGCAACCTACACTTCATGATCGGTCCATTATTCTCTCAGGATTAAGAGTTGATGTAAATAGAAGTCGTAAGATTTATTATTCATTTGACAGTCGTTAGCAGAAAAATAAATCTCACAGCGATCCAGTTCAATATATCTTATAGTCTTCGCAAATGAAATGCCCCCACCAACTACAAACTAAAATTCTGAGTTTACAAAAAACCTGTGACTTATAACTTTTGTGACTAAATCACATAAATCACATACTATGCATCTCGTGGACTATATGATAATGTCCAAATATTCATGTTATCATTATTTTAGATAATAATAAAACAACTTTATTAATTACAACATTAAGTCATACATAATGTGATACATAGCATCATATAGTAGGATTTAAGGGCATTAATCCTAACACCTTGGGTATGGCAATGTCTATTTTACATTTCCTGTTCCTTGTTGGGCCATACCCTTGGAATGTTGGAATGTCTGGTTTACTTTCTCGCTCTATGTGATAGCATTGTGCATGATGTATGTATATATATGTGACTGCGCGTGTGTGGGTGATTGTGCACTTTGTATGATGGACTTTCATGGCTACGTGAGCGACCCTCTCTAGTCACGAGAGCTCTTGACCTTGTAGTGTGGGTATGCGCTTAAGGCGATTGCTGTAGGTGCGTATTCATTCTATATTGTGTGCACGATCAACGCAGTGTGATTGTTTCGATCCATGTCACCAAGTGACGTTGGTTTCCCTGTGTATGCATTCATCAACATGCTTAACACTTAGGAGGGCTTCAGCTTGTCACAGTGTGAGCATGTCGATACGCACTGTATACACAGTCACAAAACCCTACTAGTGCGCCATAACGCACCAAACACGAAACTCTGCCGGATTTTTGCCAGGAAAATGGGGCATCCCGATTGCCATATTCTCAAATCGAAATCTTGGTGAGAATAGCGTTTGGCATGCAATGACGCATCTGAGGCAAAGTGCTGCTGGATTTCCGCCACAAAAATAAGGCGAAATGCTGTTGAATTTTCACCGTAGAAATTTGGCAATAACTTTAAACATGCTAGAAAGCATTGATCGGGACCACACCTATTCCGAAACCAATCCTCAGAGCCAAACACATTCAAAGCCCCAAAAGCTAATGTTGATAGCTTGTATTCAACTGCCAATGTCTAAAAATTATGATTTTACCAAAACAAAGGACTGTCTACGAACAGGCGTTTTGAGGTACTTAATACCTTCCCCATACGTAACCAGACTTCCGAACTCAAGAATCATGAATTTTTTGTCCAACCACATTAGATTAGGAAAAATGCCATTTTTCTTAACCTAAGATAGGTAATAAAACCAAATAGAGTCAAGTGACCAATCACACCTTAGAAAAAACCCAATGATTGGTGGCGACTTCACTTACCCTTGGTAATTTTCTTAAAATCAACCTAGAGTCCAGTCACACACCCGTGGTATGACACACCTCCATAACAACTCTCACATCGAGAGAATTGGTGCATCGAGCGTCGCCGCAAGGCGTCAATAGATTGGCAACTCCACTGGGGATCCTTAAAGAGTTTAGCCTTTAGAGCTTTTGATAGGATCCTAATCTTTGGACATTGACTTTCAAAAACATTGAAATTGGCATTGGCCTCCGGGGCTTTCCTTTTGAAAATTGCTTCTACTATATCCTAGTAAACTATTTTCGAAAGTCATAAAATTTTTTCCAAAATTTTTTTTCAAAATGGTTTTCCAAAAACCATCTTTGAGGTATTTTCGTATGTGTGAAGCTTTACTACTTTCCTTCACATGTGCAAACCTAGGATAGTAAGATTTAATTTCTTCTACACCTTTATCTGTGCTTATATCTTTTGTGCTTGGAAAGTCTTTCCCCTTTATTTCAAAATGCATGACATCATCCCTCATAGTGAGTTGAACCCAAGCTCAGCATCGAAGGCTAATGCTGGATGCGTATACCTTAAACTGTTACTGGATGCGGAATCATAGGCTTTTCATGGATTCATGGGCAGATAGGATTATGCTGAAAAGGCCCTCTTGATCCGCTCTGTCCCACAACTTCTATGTAGGGAAGGATTAGATGATTGAGGTCCCCCCTAAGAATAGGACCAACTTACCAGTAAGCTGTGTCCCATATAGTTGGCCTAGACTATGTCAAACCTGTGAGAACTAGGAAGAGCCAAATTCGAGTGAGAATCCCAGCCTAGGGTAGGATATCCTTCATAGGATTGTTTTCAAAATGAGTCAAGGGGAAAGTGTCCAGTTTCCGTTTGTAGGTTTGTCCTTTTCGCTTGCATCAAAAAGTCATGCTCTACTCCAAGTTTTATCCATCCTGTTTGCATAACATTTGTGATTAGCCCCTAGGGAAAAACAACTTTGTTGCTCACACCTTAGATCATACCCAGTTCCTAAGGTTTTCCAACCCTACAAGGGCATGCATGCATACACTAATGGCCCTGTCATGTAAATATGTATAGATAAAATTTGTGGCAAGTAGCCGGAACTCCGCGCCAAGGAGGATATTGCCTAGAGTTCAAGATCTTCCCCAAGAAGGCCAAGCTATTGATAATGAAGCTTTTCATTGTAAATTTTAATTTCCTTGTATTTTAAAGGGCCCATTGTTGGAGCCATTGTCTACAGCCCATGATCTTGGGACATTGTAAAAAGTCAAAACTTTGTAAAAGCATTACTTTTCCATGTAATCAAAAGAGAAGGGTCCATCCTGCAATTTCGAGCATGATATAAAAGTTCTAGTTACATGCCAAGCTTGTGCATTAATTCTACATCACTATAAAAACTCACCATGATAAATACTCAATCAAGCGTTTAAGCCAATATTTCGAAAATGATAGGTGCATTTTAAATAAGAAAGAACCAAAACTAGCTTCAGGCTTGTTTTATGTTTCCACATTGTTAAATTTTCAAATGTACCCCATTCTGCTCCCATCCCATTCTTTTCCCTTCTAGGATCCTGAGGAGGAAAGATTACTCAAAGGAAACGGTCCAAGATACCATCACTAGGTCTCGTGCTAAAGAAATGTCTACTAGTGGTCCTTCCCCTATCGAGGAAAACAATTATGAAATCGCTCTCCTGAAAGAGTAGATGGTAGAAAAGATGCACATGATGCAACAGCTGGTTGTAGGAGGGAATCGAGAATCATCTAGTCCCACTCTAGAGGGCTCCGCACCTCATTCTGCTAGCCAGAACCAACCACCCCCAAAGCCAAATCAGGACCAAACTACACCACCATTCACCCCACGAGGGAACAATCAAGAAATGGATCCTCCTAAGGATAACACCTCAGAGTTTGGTTATGGTTGTTAGGATTAATGCCCTAAAATCCTATTGTATGCCATGTATGACATCATGTATGACATTATGTTCTATGTAATAAACTTGTTTTATTATTATCCAAAATAATGGTAGCATGAATGTTTGGACATTATCATATAGTCCTTGAGATGCGTAGTATGTGGTTTATGTAATTTAGTCACAGAAGATATAAATCACAAGTTCATTGTAAACTCAAAATTTTAGTTCGTAGTCGGTGATGAAATTGGGCATTTCATTTACGAAGACTATAACATATCAATTAAGATAATTTGTCTTGATCATGGAAGTGAAGACTTCTAGTTGATATGTTAATATGTTTTAAGTGTATAAAACATATTAAACTAGACCGCTGTGAGATTTATTATTCTATTAACAACTGTCAAACGAATAATAAATCTCACGACTTCTCATTTACATAAACTCTCAATCTTGAGGGAATAGTGAACCTAATCATTCATGGATTGCCCCTAGCTCGGAATAAGTCCACCATTTTCCTTGTTGCTCTTCTTCGCTTATTTTCAAAGTGCCCTAACTTTTGCCTAGGCTGCCTTTTCAAGTTTTCAACCTGGCAGGCCTCTCTTATTTCTTTTCTTACTTTTTTTTTCCCTTCTTTTCCCAACCAAGGCTAGGCTTTCCACAATTTGTAGGGCTAAACAATCTCAACTGATCAGAGAGGACTTGTTTTTGGGCTGTAATGAGGCTGAGGTTCTAAGGCTTAAAAAAGAAAAGGTACTTAAGGCTCAAATTCAATTTTATTCTCAGTGTATCCTAATTGCCAATGATTACTACTCATCTCGTGCTTGCATTGTTTTCTTCTTTTTGATCCATTTTTCCTTGTCCATTTTGATTGTTAGTGCTTCCCCTACCTGAGAATGGGGGTAGATCTACAAAAAGATGTATAAAGGATGTTAGATTTACATTAGGATGAAAAACAAATAAAAAAAGGATTTAAAAGGTTTCTAATTGTCAGCCTACATACGTAGGCTCGCATCTGCGTATGCAGTCAATAGGCATGCGTACGCAAATTGGAACCTACGTCCATATGAACTAAAGAACATAGACGCGTACACATGAACATGTCCGCGTATGCATAAAGACTAGCTACATACGCATGAGCACAAGCTGCATAAGCAAGCCGATAGCCATATACGCACACACCCAAGCAGAAAGTTTTTCTTCGACAGTTATAAGCACATTCTGATCAAAACTCATCCTAAACATGTTCCTACCCCTCCTAAGGTGTCAAGTTTTCGTCTAAACCCATCCCACAGAAAAACTCAAGCATTTACATGTCTAAAAACATATCAAAATGAAGATCAAAGCAAAACTTGGAAATGAGAAAAGTTTGAAAAACTCACCAATCCGACCCTTGCGTTTGCCGAGAGATGATCTTGTGGCTTGTAGGTCAATGAAGGAGGTTCATTCAGCCTCACAGCCCCGTTCCAACACATGAGATTAAAGGTATCACTAGAAAGCACATAGGAGGTTTTTTTGGTCCTAGACATAGGTGCCATGGAGAAGATGAGGGAGTGTGGAAAAGGAAGAGAATTTCAGATGAGAGATTGTGAGAGGGAAAGATCAGATTATTAGAGAATGAGAGAAAGGCAGGGAGTTAGAGAGTTAGAAAGAAAGTGAAGAGATGAGAGAGATGAAGTGAAATAAGAAGAAAAGAAAAGAAACTGTTGGTAACTGTTGGAAAATTTTGAAAAGGCGGGAATGCATCTGATGGCTACTCTACATGTAGTTTAGGTGTACCCACTAAACTATGTGTAGTTTAGTAAATTAAAAAAAAAAAAAAATCCAAATATCCCCAATGGGTTCCCAGAAGGTAGAAAGTGTAAAACCAAATTCAAGAATGCATTCAAAATGACGAAAATACCCTCAGTTGGGTAAAAGACACAAGGACCCTCAAAACATGCCTAGTGGATTTAAAGCATCAAAGACATCACTCAGCAGATCAAAAATCACCAAGGAAACTCCCTCGTAACTTAAGACCATCAATCAAATCGCCAATGAAGTACGATATCATGGAAGGGCTCCCCTACGGGTCTAAGGCAAAGAGGCAACCCCCTTGAGAGTTGTGAAGAAATTTCCCCATGGAGTTGATAAAACCCCCTTATGAGTGGAGTCAACATAAGTTCCCTGGTGAGTCATAAAGGAGAAGAAAAAATTTTCCCAGTGAACTACGCACCATTAGAGATTTCCTTGTAGGTTAAAATCACCACCAAACTCTCCAACGAGTTATCTTTCCCCAGTAGATTACACACCATCATAGGCTTCCTCGTAAGTCAAAATCATCAAGATGGCTCCCCCGTGGGTCATCAACACATCCATTAGCAAAGTTATTCTCCCCAGTGGATCACACACCAAGAACTTATGCACACATCCTCCGGGAATTGAACATGGAGGCACAGATCTTATGCAAGCCAAAATTTGTGCACATATCTTGAGGGAATTGAATATGCAGGCACAACAAAAGAGGTAAAGATAGAGATAGAAACCAAGGTCACCCTGAGGCAAGAGCCTCGCAAGAACAGGTAGAGATAGAGATAGAGAAGACGAGTATTATCTAGAGGCGCAAGCCGCTTGAAGAAGTTTAAGGCAAGAGCCCCAGATGGACACCACAGATATATATCATTTTAATCTTGTAAGAGCACCTTATTTGTTTGGTTGATGGTTGCAGCCATTGGCCATATTTGTTTTTCTTTTTAAGTGACTCTAGGATAGTAAGCCACTCGCCTTTTGCTTCCAATTGGAAAAATAAGTTCTAGGATAATGAACCAACCGTTGTTCATTTCCTGAGCAACAAAGGTGGGAATTTGGACATATAGATCCCACGTAACTCTGTGGGCTTGCACCCTGCCCCATATATGAGTATTTTGTGCCGTGTGCGTGGGTTAGGCCCTAGCCGTACGTCGAAACAAAATGTTTTGTCTCTTATTCTTTTGATTCTGTTAGTGGAGCTCACAAATCAAAAGATGGGCATCTTTAGACATCACATTTTGTACCCCTCACGACTCGAGCCCCCAATCCCCAATGATGGTAAAATTCTACTATTTAAGGTTGGTTTAGGGCCCAATCAGATTACAAATTAACTTGAGGAAGATTTTTATGGAAAACATAACTCTTTTATGAATAAAATAAATCTATTTTTGGAAAATAAAGGCCACGGAAACCCTTGGGATGCGTACGCATACAGGCATATGCGTATGTAGGTTTGATGTATGCATACGCATACACGGGCCCACATACATAGCTAGGGTACCAAAAGCTATGAAAGGAAGGTTTTCTGCATTGAAGATTGAGGTTTGGAATGAATCCTACATCATCTGGGAGCTATTCCAAAACACACTAAAAATTTTAAGGGAAAACCTAAGATTCACTTGAAATAGTGAATCAAAGAGGGAGTTTTTCACAAAACATCCTCAAGTCAATTTTCTTTTTATTAGGACCTTTTTTGGTATTTATCTTCAAGTTTTGAAGTTTACTAATCAATTTTGTTTGGTTGTGAATAGATTTGATGAAGGGGAACGATCAAAATCAAGCCAAATAGCTTTTGTTTTTGAGGTATAAGTTCTAAACTTTCTTTTACTTTCTTGTTGTTTCTTGTTTTAATCTTCCTGTTTCCTTTGTTTTTCTTCTTCTTTTTTTTTTTTTTTTTTTTTTTTTTTTTTTTTAATGTTTGTTTAGCCTAGGGTTTATTAATTTTTATGTTTTAAAGCATGCTAGGTTGATAGATTTGTTGTTTTAAGTTTCTGCTCTATTTTTCTATATTTCTATTTTGGGTTAGGGTTCTTGAGTGTATATGCGTACGCATGCCTACTACATGCATACGTAGACTCGAAGTATGCATACACATACAAGTGTCCTACGTACATAGGCCTATGTATGCCCATGCATACTCGTGCCAAGAAACCCTAATCCAAGTTTTCTACTTCTGTCTCTTCATTTCTTTCATATAATATGCTTTTGTTTTGTCCCTATTTTATGTCTCTGAGTCTCTATTCCTTTGTTTAATTGTTTGTTTGTCTTTAACACGCTAAATTAGGGGTTCTTTCTATTTCTTGCTTTTATACCATGAACATGCATTCACATGTCCATCTATTGATGCATAGGTGCTGTGATGCAATAAGGTAAGTGAGGTAAGTCATGCATTCATATGTGTAATGATAAAAATAAAAGTGTTTGTTTGGATGAGTTGTTCTTGATAATGATATGCAATAACATGTTCATATGATTATGCCATGATTTGTTTGCTGGCTTGGATGAAATGATGTGATGTATATGATAGACGTATGCACAGGTTTGAAGTGAAAAGTATGATAGATGTATGTTAGGTTTTGGGATTAGATGCCATGTTGATTGTTAGATGCATGTTAGTGTGTATGTAAGTATAGAATGCAATATTGAGTGTGTCCTTAATATGATTAAGACGTAAGATACAGTGAGTGGAAGCCGACCCACGGGTTGGGTGGTTTTGGGTTCCTAACACCTTCCCAAAACCATACCTAAACTCCGAACTCATACTCTGGTAGTAAGACTTAGTCCTTCCATAGAAGGGCACTATATTTATGGTTCCAAGACCTAAACTAGGTGGTGACTCCATCTTTTCTCCACCCCGATCCACTCAGTTGAGGTGTACTCCCCTTTCCTCCCCAAGGAGGGAAAAAACCGCCATGGTGCCTGTGGACTAATGGAGTCGCCACCTAGATTAGATCTACGAACCATATTGGGCCCTTTGGGCCAATCACTTACACACATGAATCCACGTACCAGATTATGGGTCCGGAGTTTGGGTACAGCTTGGGAAGGTGTAAAGCACCCAAGACTGCCCGGCTTGTGGTCCGACCTCCATTATGTGTTTCTAGGCCATATTTAATTAAAGAGTTTATTAAGAGAGCCCTAATCCTTAACTTAAACTTACATCATGCACTTTAAATAAAAAACACATACAATATGTCAAAAACATATCACAATATAAAAGGAAATAAAGAAAGCGTAATCAAACAAAATAAATTAAACGTGGCAAGTTGACAATTAAATAAAACACATAAGGAAATAATATCAAATAGTCTAAACATGGCAAAAATACTAAAACAAACATGGAAAATAATTTAACCTAAATAATTAACCTAAAATAGAGTCAAACAGAATCAAAGATTATGTGAAAAATGATTAAAACAAATAAAAACAAGATTTTACCATAATCTGGATTCATGGTGCGTGCGTATACTCAACTATGCGTACGTATGGTTGAACCACGCGCACGCATACTCGATGATGCGCACGCATACTTTAACACAGATTTGAAAAATTACATTTTTATAGATTTAGTCAAACAAAGATAGAATATATGAGATAAAACAAGCATGTTAGAAACCCTAAAAACTAAACTAGCATAAAATAAAAACACAAAGAAACAACATAAACAAATAAACATGAAACAAAACAAATAATTAAAATAAACTACATAAAATAAACATATATGTTACTTTAAATGAAACCAAAATAACAAACTAAGGACAACAAGAATAGATTATAAACAACCTAAAATCATATTAGAACATATCAAACATAATTAAAACATCAAACACGTCAAATATAACAAATGGAGAAACTATATCAAGAAAATCATGTGAATCATATTAAATAAGATGGTAAATCATGGAAAAGAGACTAACCATGCTTTAGAATCATAAATTTGATGTTATATAACTGGCCCCTCAGTGCCTACAATCACAAAGGTAAGATGGAGAAGACAAGGATAATCAAAGAACACAATATTTGTTAGTAATCACAACTCAAGAACAGAAAGTTTTGAATAGGATTTTAGAAAAAAATATTGAAAACAAATTTTCTCCCTTAGAACAACTAAAGAGATCTTTTTTGATGATTAAAAAACGTGCTAAGGGGCTGCCCTCCAGTTTTGAGAAGAGAAAAAAAGGTTTTTAAGAAGATGGAGGCTAAAAAATCGCTCTTTCTAGCTAGGGTTTTGATTGGAGGCATAAAATGAGTATTTATAAGTTAAAATTAGGGTTTTGGGGTTTATAAATTGTCTTTGGACGTTCCAAGGGTCTATGGACCAGCCCACATCAAAGCATGATGTTTTGGGCCCCTAAAATGAAGCTTTAAAATCCAAAAAATCGAACTACCCAGTTGGCCCAACTTGAATTGGTCATGACTTACTCAATATAAGTCCAAATTAGGCAAAATTTATGTTCAAATTGAAGCCTAGGATGTCTACTTTCCAATGAAACAAACTTGACACCAAATTCTTTGTGAATTAAAAGTTATGGTCAAAATAATGAGCAAAGGTCATTTTTTAGTATTGATTTCAAAGCGATTTGAGCACTTTTGAGTTGTGATTACTTCCAAACTATTGTGAACTCTTTAATTACCCTTTGTTGACATATTTCAAGCTCATCATTAGGGCCAAAGACCAAAATTTATTAATGGGTACAAAATGCGGTGTCTACAAGTGCCCCTCTTTTAACTTTGCTTTCACTACAAATATAGTTAAAAGACTGAAGAGACAACATTTTGTAAGTTAATAAACTTTGAGTCCACGCCCTACACACAAACACAAAAACATTCAAGCAAACATGCAAACATGGGAGCGTGCTCAAAAGAGGTGATTGGTGCACTTCCAACAAGAAGTGTGAAAAACCACAAAAAAAGGAAAAAACTGTGATGTTTTCAAGTTTTAAGGACTCTACCTTCATGACACACATACATGCAAGCAATCATGCAAACAAGAAATGTATCATAAGAAAAATCTGGGATGCTTTCGAGTTTTAAGGACTCTACCTAAAGTTAGGGGGACCACTCGCAGAGTGAGCAATTAACATCCAAACACAAACAAGCTACTCAAAAATTAGAAATTTACACCAAGGGAGACCACTCGATCAAGCAATTTATGTCCAAACACAAATAGGCCACTCAAAAACGAGAAATTTATGCCAAAGGGGACCACTTGGCCAAGCAATTTACATCCAAACACAAACGGGCCACTCAAAAATGAGAAATTTACTCCAAAGGGACCACTTGAAGCGAGCAATTTACGTCCAAACGCAAATAGGCCACTCAAGAATGAGAAATTTACGCCAAGGGGACCACTCCAGACATAAATAGGCCACTCAAGAATGAGAAATTTACGCCAAAGGGACCACTCGATCGAGCAATTTACGTCCAAACACAAACAGGCCAATCAAAAATGAGCATTTACGCCGGAGACACAAATAAACATACATGACTCACACAAACACACAACCACACAAGGCCTGCAAAAACAAACACACAAGATTCATACAAACATTCAAGAATACAAAACATAAATACACATGACTCACATAAGAAAAAGAACAAACAAATACACAATACTCACATAAAACATCAAACAAACATGTGATCAAAAAATCTATCAAAAAAGGTTGAACACAACAATGTAGGAGGCACATAAACATAACTATGAGAGAACTCAAAAAAAGTATCCCTCAAAAAAGAGATTCGGGTACCTTTTAGGTCACCTCTCTTTTTAAGTAAGTGGTATGAAGTCGCCAGTTTTTTTTTTTTTATAAAAAAAATAAGAAAGAATAAATACATGATTGAATTTTTCTCTTCATTAATTGAATAAAAATAAAATACATAATTGGAAAAATTGAAAGATTACATGGCTTTGGATCCTAGTTACAAACTACCAAAATACATGGCTCTTTGTCCTAGATACATTCTACCCAAAATAAACAAAGACAAGGCTAGATCTACTTAACCAAAAACCTAAATCTTGAGGCTAGGTTACGGAATGGGAAGGTGTTAGCCACCCATTCCGCCTAGACAAAGTCCGGTCTTCTAGACTCTTGTGACCAATGTACCATTTTATGCATGTCATGAATGATATGTTAAACATATGAAACAAATATCAAATCACACAAATTTATTTAGGAATGAAGTCTCTTCTTTTGTTTTAAAAACAAAATTCAGATCTGTTTTGATTGGTAAAAAAAATGATTTTGATTTGTCAAAATACTAGATCTGTTTTGTAGTATTTAGAAAAAGTGGTTTTTGATGATAAAAATTCATATATGTGTTGTAATGATAAAAAAATGATCTTTAATGACAGAAAAACCAGATCTGTTTTTATATGTTTTAAAAGAATGAAAAAGATTTTTTAAGAAGAGAGTTTCACTCATAATTTAAATTTATGAAACATGATTTACATAAAACAATCACAAACACAATCATGTTTAATCTTTTTCTTTATTTCAAAAATCTGCATGTATTAAAAAATCAGATCTGTATCTAATGAAGATACAAATCAGTTTTGATTAAAAACTCAGATATACATCTAAGGAAGATGAGATCCGTTTTATTTTGAAGAAAAATTCAGATCTGCATCTAAGGAAGATGCATATCTTTTTTTCTTTTTTTTTTCTTTTTTTTTTAAGAAAAAGAGTTGATTACATGCAGATCCTTAAAACTAAGAAACAGATTATACCAATGAAAACACTTTCATAAACTAAATTAACAAAGTAGAATATGAATATTTAAGACAATTAAGCATGTATCATCATAATAAGAGAAGCATAAAAATAAGGGGGTTAGAAAGCAACCTCTTGCATGAGCACTCTACTTCTTGAGAGGATGTTTTAGGGTTCAAAGAAATTTATGCAAATCTCTTTGAAACCTAAAAACCCTAATTGAAGCAGCAACACTCAAAGAAGGGATCTGAAAATATGAGCAATTTGAGAGCCTAAAACG
Organism: Quercus tomentella; assembly: GCA_028535165.1. Classification (NCBI taxonomy): domain Eukaryota; kingdom Viridiplantae; phylum Streptophyta; class Magnoliopsida; order Fagales; family Fagaceae; genus Quercus; species Quercus tomentella. The sequence continues at coordinate 49,712,672 of JAPQVY010000156.1, forward strand.
TATGCCTCCCAGAGCGTCAAAAAAAAGTGTTGAATTATAAGGTTCAGTCTCTATTTATAAAGGTTAGAGGGCTCTAAAAAATAGTCACGGACGATTAGGGTGTGAATCTGGACGCGTCCTTTTGTGAAAAGATCGAAAAGGGTATGCATTATCGTCACCCGAAAGCCGTTGGGCCAAAGCCCAATACATGAAAATTAGGCCCTTTTAAAGTGCCATTCAGCACTCCAAAAGTGCCGGATTGGCCTTTGGACTCTGAACGTTCTTTCGCGTCCGAGTGCCGTTTGGACTCCTCTTCTAAGGTTTTTTAGCTGGTCCTTGTACCTAGACGTGTTTTCATTCTTTGTCTATGATTTTTCATCTCTTTTTTGGATAATTCAGGCTATTTAAGAGCAATTATCTTGTAGATAATTACCTTAAAATAAATCTTGATAAAGTTCAGATTATCCACATTTTTATTGTTATCCAATCATCCATTTTATTCCTATGCATGCAATCCTATTTTAAACACTAATTATCAACCAATCACAAAATTATTTAATTAATTTTAATGGTTTAACCAATCAAAATTAATTTAAACTAATCATGTGTGGTCGACCTTACCTAGACACAATGCATGTTGACCATGCAAACTTGATCATGCGATATCTTTCGATCCGATGGTTCGATTTGAAAACCGAAAGCACCGTTGCAATCGTTAGAATCTTAAGATCATATTTATGATATGCGATGAATGAATTAATGCATGTAATGCAAAGACAAGTTGATGCATGTAATGCAAGAACCAATTAATGCATGTAATGCAATCATGATTTTTGAGGTACATGGATGGTCATTCAAGTCATTCTCCTTGATTAAATCATGGGTGCAAAATTGAGTGTCTACAGAATGCCCCTCATTGACAGAGCTTTCATTGACAGAGCTTGAAAAGCAAATGTCAATGTAAAATAAAGACACTGATTTTGGCGACCATGATTTTATTAAGGTTGAATTTTCAAAGATTACCTAGCCCTCGAACCTAAAATCTTGGAACATAGAACTAGCCTTATCTTTTGACAAAAAAAAAAAAAATACTGGACTTTGTTGGTAGTTGATAATTCTGGACATGATTTTTGGCAATTAGGGTGACCAAAGGACTTTTCAATCCTAATCTTGGAATTTTGAAATGTTGATCAAAGGTCATCTTCTACTTTGATTTGGAATTGTTGGAGTGTCGATCAAAGGTCTTCTTCTACTTTGATTTGGAATTGTTGGAATGTCGATCAAAGGTCTTCTTCTACTTCGATATGGAATTGATGGAGTAACGATCAAAGGTCTTCTTCTACTTTGATCTGGAATTGCTGGAATGACGATCAAAGGTCTTCTTTTACTTTGATTTGGAATTGCTGAAAGGGCGATCAAAGGTCTTCTTCTACTTCAATCTGGAATTGTTGAAAAGGTGATCAAAGGTCTCCTTCTACTTCGATCTGAAATTGTACTGTCGATCAAAGGTCTTCTTCTATTTCGATTTGGAATTGTAATGTTGATCAAAGGTCTTCTTCTACTTTTATCTGGAGTTGCTGGAATGACAATCAAAGTTCTTCTTCTACTTTGATCTGGAATTACTAGAATGTCGATCAAAGGTCTTCTTCTACATTGATCTGGAGTTATAATGTTGTTCAAATGTCTTCTTCGACTTTGATCTGGATTCGTAATGTCGATCAAAGGTCTTCTTCTACTTCGATCTAGAATTGAAATGTCGATCAAAGGTCATCTTCTACTTTGATTTAGAATTGTCTGCAAAAAGTCAAAATTTAGAGTTAGACTTTAACTGATAGGTGCTTCGTGGTCCCACTATTTCTAAGATGTGTGGTTTTCATTTGCTCATTATTGATTTGAACTTTATCAAGAAAAGTTTAATTGACAAAAGATTTTTCTTTTGAGAAACATTTGATTTTTGAAACTTGGAAGTTTTGTAATTCTTATTTCAAATTTTAAGACTTTGGAACCTAGAAATTTTTTACTTGAAATCTGGAACTTAAAATCTAAAATTTTGAGACTTAGAATTTTGAAAATTATGGCTTGGAATTTTGATCATGAAATTTGAAGTTTGAATTTTTTTGAAAACTACAAATTTGAGTTTAAAAGTTGGGCATTGAGAGTGTGAAATTGAAAATTTGGGAATCAAAATTTTGAATTGAAAATTTGGATTTTCAAAGATACTTGAAAACTTTGAAAAAGAAGATTTTTTTTTTTTTTTTTTTTTTTTTGGGTTGATTGAGTTTAACTGTGGGGGCTGAAATTTTGGCCCCCCACTTCTTTGTCTCTTCTCTTTTCCTTTTTTGCTTTATCTTCCATCAACTTCTCTTCCTCCATTGACACTATTCACCTTCTTCTTCCCCTTGATTTTTCTTCTTCATCTCACCATCTATTCTCACAAAAAACACTTTTCTAAGCTTCTTAACTCTCCCTCATCCATCTCTATCAATATTTATTTAGATCTTTGTGTTTTGAGCATTTTCATCCCACACCCATTTTTGGTGAAACCCATTTTCCAAAACTCATTTTCTTTGCATCAAAATGGCTTCTTCCACCAAGGGATCTTCTTTTCTAGCTTCTCATGCTCCATATTGTCATGTAGACACCAAAGACCTTAGGACCCATGCTCCATATTGTCATGTAGACACCAAGGTGAGTTTTTCTTTGGTTTCTTTGCTTGGAAAAATGTTGTTGCATGTTTTAATGAAAGTTTCAAAATGATATATTGTCATTTTTGAAATTTTGAGGCATTGTGTGATTGATCATGTTTGGAAATGTTGGCTTTGAAGCATTCTTGAAGTGTTTTTTTTTTTTTTTTTTTTTTTTTTTTTTTTTTTTTTTTTTTTTAATTTATGGTGCAACTTAGACAATGTTGGTGGCTTATGGAATTTTGACAATGTTGGTAAATTGTGATATTGTTGAATGAATTTTGGTTTGGATTTTGGGAGTATTGGCTATGGAAAAATTTGGTAGTTGTGAATGGATATGTGAAAAAGTTTGATTGTGGTGAAATTTTGGTGGGGCATTGATTTGATTTTGTGGTGGTGGGGCATTGGTTGTGAGAATATTTTTTATGGAAATTTTTGGTCATGTGGGTTTTGGTTATGGAAATTGATGAGCTAAACTTTTTATGTTGCAGAGTCTCAAGAGTCAAGTCAGTCTCCAGATGTTGAAAAGTGCATGGGCAGCATTGTCTCCTAGCATCAAAAATATCATCAATGAAGCTGGTTTTGGCACTTTCTTTGAAGCTTTGTTAAATCATGAGATACATGAGTACAAAGATCTTCAATTACTTCTTGCCTTGGCAGAGCGTTTCTAGGACACTACCTGTACCTTCCATTTTCCAAGCATTGGGAAGTAATGTTGACACCTTATGACTTTTCTGTTATCACCGGTCTGAGGTTAGGTGGTAAAAGAATTCTTGTCAATGATTCTTTTACTTCAACTGAGCTCAAGAAACTTCTAGGTGTAGTGCCTTCTAGAATGAGGAGTAACAATATCCCTTTATCTTGGCTATATGAGAATATTCCCCAATGTGAGACTGTGGCAAAGGGTGCTCACATGTTCATGCTTCTTTTTATTAGGACCTTTCTGTGTCCGGATTTAGGTAGTACTGTGAATCTGTGCTACTTGGGGAGCTTGAGAAAAATTGAACAAATCTGAAATTATGACTGGGGTGGCATGGCCTATACTACTTTGATACATTTCATGACCCAACTCTCTAGGCAAAGCCTTTCAAGCTTGGGTGGGGCTCCATTTGTTTGGCAGGTGAGGTTTGGTATTTATTTTGGCTATTTGTAGGTGGTGAAAATTATTTTGATTATGTATGGGTTATTTTGGCTATGTGGCAATGGTATTGTGAATTTTTCAGGTCTAGATGTATGAGTGTTTTGGAGTTGGTCCTGAAATTTGGGAGGAAGTTGCTGGCATTTTTCCTAGATTTCTCTATTGGTTGCCTGAACATCATTTGTCTATACCCTCTAGGCATTCTTTGGAGATTTGGCGCTTGGTGATTGACAACCTAACAATTGATGATGTGAGTTCTTTCTTTCTTCTCCTTTTTAAATCTTTGGCACTTGGTTAAGATTTAGTCTCTTCTCTTTTTAAGTTCCTTTTTGTGATTTTTCAAATGAACTTAAATCCTTGGGCTGGATGTGAGGGGTATGCTGAGTGTGAGTGGGCTCTAGAACTAAATGGCCGCCAAGTATTGTTTGAATGTGGGCATGGAAAACACTGGTATCTTGGTAATCGGGTGTTCCCTAAGTTGAACATGTGTATCCTCCTACCACAATTCTAACTCCTCCTTATCGCACTGTTCGGTTGGCTAACCTTCTGGCTGATGAAGAAATTTTTCGGGCCCATGATGGCTATATTGTTGCAGGAGTAGAAGGAAATTATTATGAATTTGTCCGGGATCATCTGCAAGGTTGCTTGGTTGGCAGAACGGTATTTCTCTTCCCTTCTAAGATCAAACTTTCGTTCCGCAAATTCATTTTCCATATTTCTGCTTAGTAACCGTATTTGCATGTTGCACTTCAGCCTCCTACTTCTGAAGGGGAGGAAGGGGGAGAGGAGGAGGAAGAGATTCCCTCTCCTCATCATGTTGGTAGTTCTTCTAGTTCCTTCATGGAGACTTATCCTCATTTTCTGGGATGGCAATACGATGTGATGAATCCTAATGGAACGTATAGTTCCATGCCTTTGACTAGGCCAGAGCACGTACCAAATGTTCCTTGGCCCGATCCGGTATGTTCTTGAATGTTCAGTTCTTTGTCCTTATTTTCTTCTTAACTAGATGAATGGCTCTTAATCTGGTAGAGTTGCTTCAGGTTGATGTGGATCTGGTGGAAGAAAGCATGTGGATGATTGGAGGCTTGCAGTCATTGGCTCGCACTCAGTCCTCCCAATATGTGCTCAATGATTCAAACTAGGTATGCCATGTTGCTTTCTGAGCATCTTTGGCTTGAACTGTGCTTGATGGTGAAATCAACACTTGATTTTGCAGACTTTTCAGGCACATCGAATGGAAACTGTTGATGTTGCCAAAAGAACTTTAGAGGAAAGGATTAGGAGCCTCGAACTTGAAAATTTTCAACACGATCCTCGCTTTTTCGCAAGTCAGGAAGGAAATACTGAAGGTGGCTCCTCTTGAGGTGGATCAAGGAGATCCTCACGTAGGTGGACTTAGAGTCCCAATTATGTATGACTTGTATTTTCATTTTTCCTGCAAAACAAAAGTCTTCCTTAGACAATCTTGTATTATTTCCCATGTTTAGCTCTTTGTCCTTGGCATCACCTCGGATCATGTAGAAACTTTAACTAAGACAAGTGTAGATTTCACCTAATGAGGTCTTGTAGTACTAATTTAAACTTATCTTACTTGGCTCTGTTGGAATCTGCACTTACTTGAATAAGGTGGAGCCGAATGCCCCTAGTTTAAAATGAATGCATGATTTTTGGAAATCTTGACAATGATGATTTTTTTTTTTTTTTTTTTTGAGATGATGATTTTTGGTTCTTTGAAAATGAATGAGGCATAGGCGAATGCCCCTAGTTTGGAACATAAATCCATGAGTCTTGAAAAAAACTAGATTTGATCAATTTCAAAAACAATGATGCCGGTAATGATTTTTGAAAACAAGTGAGTTAGACATGTCAAAATGTCCCAGTTTGATTTAAAAAAAATCTTTTTGAGTGTCAAACGGTCTTCAGAATTACACGAGAACGTAAAATTGCATGGAATTGCATGAGTGTAGGACCGAGGGGCTGTGTGCCACTTGGCAAATGAGGAGTGCCATTCGGCACTTTTGGAGTGTCGTTCAGCACTTTTAGAGTGCTGAATTGCACTTGGTCACGCCATGACTCTCACGCCATGGTGGGCCGACTCCTTACGCCTTTCTAATGCGCATCTTGCGTTTTCGCATTTTTTGAAAAACATTTACTTTGTTTGTGATCATGAAACACTCTCCTAGTCAGATACAAACTCTCTGAAACCTATTTCAAACCTGATTAGGAACTGATGCAGCTTATTTGAACGAATTCTCCTGTGACAAATCTCTGTATAAAGGTTAGTAAAACATAATAATCACAAGCAAAAGTCATCCATGGGTAGCAATCATAATTTTTCTCATTCAACAATTCATGATATCAACAGATGGGTTCGTAGCTTTGATTTCAGTACCAAAACCAATTTTACAGCCTTCAAATTAAAGGGAATCAAGCTCTGAGGAATGTCAAAATCAAGTGGGACTTCCTTCGTGCTGTTGTGAAATTCTGGGATCTTGTAGATCATGTGTTTCAATTTAATACTGCTAAACTCTGTCTGACAATTGAAGAATTTTCTACTATTCTGGGCTATGATCCCAAAAAAAAATCTGTAGTAGTTTCTTGTGATCCCCAGTATAAGGAATCTATGTCTGATGCTCTCAGTCTTCCTACTTCCATTACCGATAGTATGATTGAAGGTCATATGGTGAATCTTCATGCAATTATCTCTCGGCTAATTAACAAACGCACCTATGGAGTGACCGATAATATGCAGAAAAACTTCGATTTGGCTTTATGCATGGTGGGAGAACTTTTGCTTTGTTCTAGAAGGCGCGGTTTTGTGGATGCTAGAGCCATAAGTGTTGTGAATCAGATTAAGGATGGTGATAACCTTGTTTGTTTGGTCTTGGTAGAAACGATTCTAGGACTAGATTCCGTATTTCATGGTGGAGAAACTCAAAACTTCTTAAGGAGTCCTTTGACTTTGCAGATATGGCCGATGGAGTGATTAGACATGATTGCCACAACCAGTAATTATGGGCCTAACAGTTTTCTTAGCAGGGCTGTAATCAAGACTGAGTGCCAAACTGAGAGTGACTGGGTGAGGTTCTTAAACAAGATATCCAGTACCTCAATTCAATGGGACTGTTATTAGTGGAAGTGCCCACCCCCTCTATTGAGGTCTCCAAGATCAGACCACATCTTCCATGTTGGATTGCGGAGGGCAACTTTCTACAAGGGAGATAAACTCTTGAGGCAATTCAAATATGAGCAAGGAATGCCTCGTGGCAAAAGAAGAAGACCTTTCTCTCCTATGGACACAATTCCTACTTTTGTAAAGAACATGCTATTAGGTCTAGAAATGGCTGACCGAGTGGACCAATCTTTTGTCAAGGTTCACTTTCACAAGATGACTACAAAATACTCTAACTGTTTGGTGAACAAGATTGTTAACAAGGAAGCTAAGATGGTTGCTATGAGAAAACAATTCCTCAAAGAAGGGACAACTTTGAATTCAAAGGAAGGGTCAGTGATGAAAAAGCACCTTTCACAGAAGGAATTGGTGATCAATAGAAAGAGAAAAGATTGAAGATAAAGTGACCTTCTTATTTTTTTGGCTTTGAACATGTCTATTTTGGAAGTTGATGTAAAAACTCTTATGTTTAGGAATTATTTAGGACTTTTTGGTTAGGATTCTGTTTAAAGTGTAGGCTTTTGGGGTTTGGAATTTTTTATTTTTTTATGGTTTGGTTTAGGGTTTGGGTTCTTGGATTTTGTGTAATGACATGGTTTAATGGGATGGTTGAATTTTTGGTAATTTTTGTTAATGGGCAAATGGTGGGTTTTGGGAAATTGTGACCAAACCAATGCATGGTTGCCTACGTACCTCCTTGATAAAAGGATCAGGTCATCACGTAGTTCATGGATGATGATGGTTTTTTTTTTTTTTTTTTGCCTTAACTTTTGCCTGGGTCACCCTTTCAGGTTTTCAACCTAGTAGGCTCTCTCACTCTTCTTCTTTTATTTAATTATTTATTTTTTAAACTCTCCTTTTGCATAGATTGCCCTTTCAAGTTTTCAAACTATCTTTTTTTTTGTTTTTTTTTTGTTTTTAATTTTTTTTTTTTGTTTGCTCTAACTTTTGCCTAGACCGCCCTTTAGGGTTTTCAACCTAACGAGCTCTTTTTTTTTTTTTAGTCAAACTTAAGAAGGGAAACAACATAATTTACAACCACCTCAGATGTGGTATTTCTTCAATTGATCCATGTTGGTTGGCTCAATGAAATGGTTTGCATCCAAGTCCATCAATCTAACTGCTCCCCTAGAGTATATCTGCTTGATAATGTATGGTCCTGCCTAATTTTGCTTGAACTTCCCATTTGCATCTTGAACTGGGGCTCGGATTTCCTTCAACACTAAATCCCCCAACTTCAAATCTCTGGTTCTCACCTTCTTGTCAAAGGCTTTCCTAAGCCTCCTCTGATAACCTTGAATATGATACAAGGCCTTGAGTCTTTTCTTATCTAGCATGCACAACTGATCATATCTGCTTTGTAACCAATATGTTTCAAGGATTTCACTTTCCAATACTATCCATAGTGAATGGACACCCATCTCAATAGAAAGGACCGCTTCCATCCCATACACCATTGAATAAGGAGTGGCTCCTGTAGAAGATCGAATTAATGTTCTATAACCCCAAAGTGCATAGGGCAACTGTAGGTGCCAGTCCTTGTAATTCTTTGTGCTCTTCTTCAAGATTCGCCCTATATTTTTATTAGCAGCCTCAACTACTCCATTGGTTTGAGGGCGGTAAGGTGAAGACTTGTGGTGTCGAATATTGAACTGTCATAGTAGCTTCTCTATTTCTCCTTTAAAGTGCAACCCATTGTCTGAGATAATTTCATGCGGTACCCCATGTCTGCAAATGATATTGGTCTGAATGAATTAAGCAACTTTCTTTGAATTCAGGACTTTGTATGAAGCAGCTTCTACCCATTTGGTAAAGTAGTAAATGGCTACAAGTATGAATTCATGGCCATTAGATGTTGTTGGGTGAATCTTCCCAATAATATCTATTCCCCATGTAGAGAATGGCCAGGGCGATGTCATAGTATGTAGTGGCATGGGTGGCATATGTTTCAAATATCCATGGACTTGGCATCGATGGCATTTTCAAACATTAGCCACACAGATGGCTTCCATAGTGGTCCAATAGTAGCCCTGTCTCATTATCTTCCTTAACAGCAAGTGTGCATTCATATGTGGCCCATAACTTGACTCATGAACCTCTTCCATTATTTGTTGTGCTTCATTGGCGATTACACAGAGGAGATGAATTCCATCATATGATCTTCTGTAAAGCTTTTTCTCCATAAATGATGTAATTAGTGGACAACTTCCAGATGGTCAACTGATCATTCTTGTCTGTAGACTCCAGGTATGTCCCATCCTTGAGGTATTGTAGGATGTCTAAATACCATTCACCTTCCTCATTCTTTTCCTCATCTTCTTCTATTGTCATGCAGTAGGCTTGTTCTTCTTTTTGTTCCAACACTATCAGTCTAGCTTCATCTTCTTTTTGCCCATCCATCTTGGATGCCATGGTTGCTAAGGCATCTGTGATTTGATTTTGCATCCTCGACACATACTAATATTGGATCTTGCTGAATTTTGATGCTCACTTCTGAAGACATTGATGATAAGTCTTTCTTCTTTGATCTTCCAGTTATTCTGCACTTGAGAGATTATTAATGCTAAGTCTCTGTACACCTCCAACTCTTTTACTCCAAGGCCTAGGGCTGCTTGTAGACCCATGATGCAAGCTTCATATTTTATGGCATTGTTGGTGGCAGGGAAATTGAGTCTGCCAAAAAATGGAATCTTTGTACCTTTTGGAGAAATTAAGAGAACTCCAATTCCACTTCCGTTTTGATTTATTTCTCCATCAAAATAAATCTTCCATGATTCTACTTCAATCCCCATGATGTCTTCATCCAAAAACTCTCCTCGGATCTCTTCAGCTTCTTCTGGTGAACAATGGGCAAGGTGATCGGCAATTGCTCTCCCTTTTACAGATTTCTGAGTCATGTACTTAATATCAAATTCTAACAAAAGCAAAACCCATTTGGCAGTCTTTCCATCTTGCATAGGTTTTTCCATTAGGTACTTCAAAGGATCCATTCTTGCAATCAACCAGACCTTGTAAGCAAGCATATAATGTCTGAATTTATGGGTTGCCCAAATGAGTGCTATACATGTCTTCTTTAATGGTGAATACTTCTCTTCATAAGGTAACATCTTCTTGCTAATGTAGTAAATTGCATTCTCCTTTCTAGTCTCCTCTAGGTATTGAGCAAGTAAAGCCCTTATTGCTGTATCCATAGTGGTGAGATACAACAATAATGGCTTTTCGGGAACTGGTGGGACAAGTATAGGTGGTTTCATCAGATAACTCTTAATCTTCTCGAAGGCTTCTTGGCATTGTTCATTCCACACTATAGGGACTTCTTTCTTGAATAGTCAGAAGATTGGTTCACATGTCATAGTGAGTTGGGCTATGAATCTGCTAATGTACTGTATCCTCCCCAAAAATCCTCGAATCTCATTTTCAGTTCTTGGAGGCGTCATCTCTACAATTGCCTTGATATTTTCAGGGTCAACTTCTATTCCCCTTTGGCTTACCATAAACCCTAACATATTTTTGGATGTGACTCCAACAGTACACTTCTTTGGATTCAACCACAACTTGTAGAACCGGATTCTTTCAAAGAACTTCCTCAAAGCCGGTATGTACTATTCACGATCTTTGGACTTCACTATCATGTCATCAACATAAACCTCTACTTCTTTGTGGATCAAATCATGCAACAAAGTGGTGGTTGCTCTTTAGTAAGTAGCACCAGCATTTTTAAGGCCAAATGGCATGACCTTGTAGCAATATGTTCCCCATGGAGTGATAAAGGAGGTTTTCTCCATATCTTCTAGAGCCATCTTAATCTGGTTGTATCCTAAAAATATATCCATAAATGAGAGCAAAGCATGCCTTGCTGTTTTGTCAACCAGGATGTCAATGTGAGGCAATGGAAAGTCATCTTTTGGGCTGGCCTTGTTCAAATCTCGAAAATCTACACACATTCGGACCTTCCCATCTTTCTTCTACACCGAAACCACATTAGCTAACCACTCTGGATAGTTGACCACTCTTAGGAATCCTGCATTGTACTGTTTCTCTACTTCTTCCTTAATCTTGAGAGTCCATTATGGCTTCATTCTTCTTAACTTCTGCTTGACTGGCTTCATGGTTGGATCTGTTGGAATGCAATGTTGTACTATATTTGTATCAATCCCAGGCATGTCTTCATATGACCAGGCAAAGACCTCCTTGAATTCTGTCAGCAGTGCCACTAATGCATCTTTCTCTGAGGTGGTTAGGGTATTGCCCACTTAGATTATTTTGGCCTCATCATCGGTTCTCAGGTTAATAGGTTGGGTTTCTTCTTTAATGGGTTCTAGGTATCCATGTTTTAATTCCTTATCATTAAGAGTTTCTTTACCAAATTCAGAAATAAAAACATTCAAAGCTAGCAAATAAGCAGAATCAAAAATCATATTAAAAGGGAAAGAGTTTTTAACAAACTCTACAAACTCAACAGACTCAACTGGAAAACTATCACAAACAGACTTAACAGGAATAAAAACATTAGCAGAAATAGACTCAATAGGAATGGAAACAACATTCTTGGTAGGAGTGACTGGCTCAACGATCTTGATCTTCTTGGCAAAAGTGACTAACTCGACGGTTTTGATCTTCCTCAAAGAGTCCTCCATAAGGTGGGCGTCTCCCACTCATGCCCAGTTCTTCAACTTGATCGTGGCTTCCACAATGGCAATTGGCTCCCAGTAAACTCTTTCTTCCCTCAGCATCAATATTGTGGGATCTACATCCATATAATCTGTAGCTTCTTCTTCAACCTCCATATCTGTGGGCTTGTCAGTCACAAAAGCATCCAAGCGCTTTATGTTATCCATCCATTCATCAAATAGATCGTGTTTGTCTCTGTTGCCCAAGTCGGTGGACTGAGGGAGATATTCTAACTTACTTTCTTCCATTTTCTCCTCATCATGTTCAGCATTCTCAAGTGTCATGATTCTGAGACTGTGGACCATCAATTTTTGGTCTAGAACGGCCAGCCTGGCATTTATGTCATCCTTCTCTTCAGTATGTAGGGTTGGTGTACTTGGTTCTGAATCATAATACGACCCCAATTCTAGAACTTCCCTTCCATGCTTGTCATACCTAGGGCCAAACCTTGAACTAACATTAGTGATATCACTCTAATCTGAAAGATGCCCATAGGGATATTCATCATGATACATTTGATTGGCTTGTGCATTCTCCTTTCTTGCATTCTTTAACATGTTTATTAGCCTGTATTGATCACTATCAGTGTCGCTCCACCTGTTAGCTTCAGCATCATCTTCAATATCATGGTCATAGTAGTCCACATCACTGTCATATTCCTCATAGAATAGGTCTGCATTCTCATCTTCTCTATCACTAGGGGGTTCACCCCAATCATCTCCACTATATGGGATATCATAACTTCTATTGCTGTTGTCATCACTATTGGTGTTGCTGTAATCATCATCATGTCCACTATCACTGCTGTTGTTGTCACTACTACTATCACTCTTGTCTTCACTTCCATCTTCATCATCACTAGGGGTTGTTCCCCCTTCCTCATCTTCAGTAGTAGCTCTTATTTCACACAGGATTTTCAATGTATGTTGGCAAGCCTCCCAATATTCTTCTTCTTCTATATTGCAAATAGGATCTCCAAGGAGTGTAGTCATGGCATCAAGATCCATGGGATCATCCCAATCAGTGGGAATCCAAGTTGTATCTTCCATTTTCAATTCTGGAACCTTGTTATTGCAATCAAGTAGTACCTCGAACCCAGGCACCATTGTTCTTGTTACAGGATCAAATCTTGGCTCAGGGAATCCCCAATAACGTTGACTTTCTCTGGCTTTTACAAACTTCCCATTCAATGTAGGAGTATAGGGTTTCAGAGGTTCGAGAGGACAAGGAAGTCCTTTTGCTTTGGCTTTGGCTCGAGCCATCCTTCTTACTTCCATCTCTAGCAAATCATCACCGATGGGCTTATAGCCTAGCCCAAAAGGTGGTGTGGCAGTAGGAATTGCCCAGTCTTAAACAGTTGGCTTCTTCACAGCTCTCCCCAAATTCATCCCAGGAAAGTAATTCATTCTTCTCATCATTACTACCACATTATTGTTACTATAAGTAGCAAAGTCCATTGGGATCTTCTCAACTTCTTCTTCTCTCTTTTCAAAACCAGGCCTCTCAATCTCAAAGCCATCCAAAGTCAATGGCTCTTTCTCAGAATCAATACCATAAACAGGTTTAGGCACAATCGAAGTATCCCCATAGATGGTCACAATAGCCCCTTCATGTGGAAATCGTACCTTTTGATATAGGGAAGAAGGTACGGCTTCTGTGTCATGGATCCGTGGTCACCCAAGGAGCATATTGAAGCATGAGGCTATATTAAGGACTTGAAAATCCACATTCTTGACCATTGGTCCTATGGTAAGCTCTAATGTTATGGTTCCCAAGACCTCTCTTCTACTTTGTCATATGCCCTCACATGTTGATTAGTAGGCACAAAGTCTTCAACGCTCAGGCCAAGGCAGCTTGTAGTCTTCAAAAGACACGTTCAAGGAACTTCCATAATTTACCAAAACCATCGGTATTCTCTTCCCCATGGAATCTACAATGATATGCAACGGATCATTGTAGTGCTTCCCCTACTTGGTCAGATCCTTGTCAGAATAGGAAATAGCGAGTTCTCTATTGATGGACCCAATCATAGCATTCAGATCTTGAGAGGTTGTGGTTGTAGGGACTTGGATTTGGTTGAGCAGGTCCACTAGGTTTTGTCGGTGTTTATATGAGGCCATGAGTAAACCCTATAAGGATATGTTGGCATGTGTCTTCTGTAGTTGCTTAAGAACTTCATCTTCCTCGGCAAGTGTTTGTTGGGTAGATCTATTTAAAGCTTCCACTGGGTTGTCAATCTCTAGATATGAGGGTTTAAAATGTCTCCCCCCTTGTGATGTGGGCAATTTTAGTTGAGTCATTAGGATCAATGTCTCGGGGTTTGAAGTGTCTCCCCCCATTTGTAGGTGCTTGGCTATTTACTTGGGGTTTGAAGTGTCTCCCCCCATTTGTAGGTGCTTGGCTATTCTCTTGGGGTTTGAAGTTGATAGGCCAAAAACGAATTGACCCTTTATGAAAAATTAACCAATTAATTTAGCCAAGTGAATTAATTAAGTTAATTAACATGCAAACGCATGGTAGCACAAACAAATCACCAATAAACTAAGTATGTAGTAGAAAATAAATTGACATGGTGATTTGTTTACGAATGGGAAAAACCAACATGGCAAAAACCCCATGGGGTGATTTTAAGGTCACCACTCCCGAAATTCCACTATTATCACAACAAGCGGTTACAAGTAAAGGAATCCCAGTACCTTATACCAACCTACATTGAACCCTTACCCTAATACCCAATTGGACTTGTTCTATAGTGACAATTTCTCCTTTTGATGCACGGCTCCAAGTACGTGACTAACCAATTGCGTGGATCCCAGTACGCAACTTCAATCACCAACTAGAGAAGATTGTTGGCTGCAAAGTTCTTCAGTTCATCCCAACAATGAAGATCAAGAAGATGCTTGATCACAAAACTCTACAGTGCACAAACACAGCAACTTCTTCACAAGAAAAATGAACTAGGGCAAATTCTGTCTCCGGTCACAATTTGCTTGAACAAACTGTGCTCAACACTTGTGCAACTTGTGAACTCTTTGACGGCCCTTAAAATAATCCTTTTATATGTCTAGAGTTGTGAGAAAAGAAAGCCCAAACACATAAACACGGATTGGAGTCAAAACAGAACTAAAAATCTGTTTTTCATAAACCTCGACAGATACCCTATCTGTCGAGCTGCTGTCAAGCCACGAGGCTGGAACAGCTTCTTAAGCTCAATAGATGGCTAGTTGTCGAGTTTTAATGATAAGCACTTCTTCAGCTTGTTTCTTGGACAGTCTTACATGTCTTCAACACTTGATCTTGAAACACAGTTTCTTGAAGTATTAAACATATCCTAGATCTACCCAAATACAAGTAAAGTGCGTTTTGTCAAAGGATTAGCCAATTACATAACTTAGTGACATATGTTCCTAACAAGTGAATCACATATGTCCTAACAGAAGTGTCTCCCCCCTCTTGTGGGTACTTGGCTATTCTCTTGGGGTTTGAAGTGTCTCCCCCTACTTATAGATGTTTAGTTGTTTTCGGGTTCTGGTATTTCATTCCATATGTCATATCCCACAGTGGTAGTAGAGGTCCTATCCATTAATTCTTCCCATGTCATCATGAAGCACTTGGGTAGGTCATAGATCAAGTTAAAGGGGTCTTCCTTAATCTCTTCTTTGGTTATTAAGAAATTAATCCTTGGTCCTTTCCCAAAATTGTGATTAGGCAAGGGACTATTAGTGATGCTAGGCCTTGTAGGCGGCGTAATCACTTTGTTGTCTATTAAGTCTTGAATTGCATGACGAAGCGTGAAACAACGGTCAATTTCATGACTAAGGACTTGGTGGTAGGCACATCTTTTATTCACATCAAACCTTGAGGACAAGGGGTTCGGAATTGGTCTTGGGTCTAAGGGCTTCAGTAGCCCTTTTGCTTTTAACTTATTAAACACTTAGCTCATGGGCATATACAACTCATGAAATTCTCTCTTGGGTCTAGGCCTTTGGAGTACTTGCACAGGTGCAATGGGTGCAATCAATTGATAAGGATCATTTTTATGAATATTGGAAATTTCTGCAGCCTTAAAATTAGACCCTACATTCTTTCTAAACCTTAGAAGGTCATCAGTCTTTATAGTACCATTGTTTATAGCATCCTTAATTTGGGTTCCAGCAACAATTAAAGCTTTAAAATTAGGAAAATATTGTGCAAACAAGTATTTATGGTATACAAGCAATAAATTCTTTACAACCATGGCTAATTGTTCTTCCTCACTTGGCCTACTCATCATCTGTGCGGCCTTGGCTCTCCACTTGGTAATGAAAGTAGAGAAGGATTCTTTCAACTCTTGCTTGGTAGTCTCAAGGTCTCTTCTTGTGATATCCATTTCCATATTGTACTTATATTGCTTATGAAACTCTCAACAGATGTCCTCCTAACTTCTGGCTCTTGCATCATCCAAGTTGAGGAACCACCTAAAAGCGGCTCCGGTTAGTGTGTTTTGGAACATTTGAGCAAGTACTTCCTCAGTTGCGCCTAAGGGCTGCATAGCCCTCATATACATCTTCAAATGGGACTTTGGGAAATCGGTCCCATCAAACTTGTCTAGGGTTGGCATCTTGAACTTAGGTGGCAACCTTGCATTGGGGAATAGGGAGAGAATCGTAGTCCATAAGTTCCTCCATCTTACGGGCTCTTCTAATCATCTCCTCCATTTTATTCATCCTCTCGTTGATTTCCTTATTCTCTAGGGTTGGTGGATCATGATCAGTCTTGTCCCCCTCTTGATTATTCTTTGAATTCTGAAACTATTGCATTATACGATTCATGTCTTCCTTCAGCTGAATCTAACTAGCTACCATAGTGTTGAGTAGCTCTTGGGTGTTCATGGGTTCCTCTATGTTTGGATGTTCTCCCTCTTTTGCCATATTGCTAGGAGCTTCAAACTTCTTGTGGCTAGAACTGTCTTGGAGGTCAAAGATGGGGTTATGATGTTGCAGTAGTGGAGTCTCTTCTATGCTTGAAGGCTTTAGTATTGTGATAGGAGTAACAAGCTTGGAATTGGAGCTACTGGCTTAAGTGTCAGACTTTGGTTCTCTTTGTAGCCTTCCTTCAAATCTTGACCAAATTCTCCCCTAATGACAGGCTTAGTTGGGTTAATCAAAACTAAGACCCCATCCACATCCATCAATCAATCAAAACAAACACACACAAAATGCAATGCAGTTTTAACTAGGACCGACCTAAGGGTAGGTTCTAAGTCATTATGTTGTAAGGTGGGTTTGTTGTTTCATTGTTTCCCATAGCTAGGATGTTACACCTCCCAACTTGTAATTTAATGAACATTGCATTGGTCCGAACGGTATGGTTTGTCCATTATAGTCAGCAGGAAATGATCGAGTGACTTTGGGCTATGAGTTGGTGAGTTCGCCACTAGGTATCCGAATCTAATAAAGACCAGTGATCCATGGTTACTACGACCACAAAATTGTTGAAAAGGGGTGCATACAATGACAGTTGGGGAAAGATTTCAACAAACAATACAAACAACAAATTCCATACACCAAAATATCATACAAAATTCCATCAAACATAAATAAACAAACAACAACTATATCATGCAAGAATATGCAAAACAAAGGTACATATTTGGTCACTTAAGTCTAATACGAAGCTTAACCTTCGACATCCCCAGTAGAGCCGCCACTATGAGAGACCTCGAAAAAAGTGTCCCTCAAAAAAGAGATTCGGGTACCTTTTAGGGCACCTCTCTTTTTGGATAAGCGGTATGGAGTCGCCACTTTTTTTTTTTTTTTTTATTATAAAAGAATTAGAAAAAATAAATACACAATTGAATTGTTCACTTCATTAATTGAATAAAAATAAAATACATAATTGGAAAAATGGAAAGATTACATGGCTTTGGGTCGTTACAAACTACCAAAATACATGGTTTTTTGTCCTAGTTACATTCTACCCAAAATAAACAAAGACAAGGCCAGATCTACTTAAACAAAAACCTAAATCTGGAGGCTAGGTTACGGAATGGGAAGGTTTTCTAGACTCTTGTGACCAATATACCATTTTATGCATGTCATGAATGATATGTTGAACATGTGAAACAAAGATCAAATCACACAAATTCATTCATGAATGAAGTCTCTTCTTTTGTTTTAAAAAAATTCAAACCTGTTTTGATTGGTAAAAAAAAAAATTTGATTTGTCAAAATACCAGATCCGTAGTATTTAGAAAAAGTGGTTTTTGATGATAATAATTTAGATCTGTGTTGTGATGATAAAAAAATGATCTTTAATGACAAAAAAATCAGATCTGTTTTTATATGATTTAAAAGAATGAAAAAGATTTTTAAGAAGAGAGTTTCACTCATAACTTAAATTTATGAAACATGATTTACATAAAACAAACACAAACTCAAACACAATCATGTTTAATCATTTTCTTTACTTCAAAAATCTGCGTGTATTAAAAAATCAGATTTGTATCTAAGGAAGATACAAATCAGTTTTGATTAAAAATTCAAATCTACATCTAAGGAAGATGAGATCCGTTTTATTTTGAAGAAAATTTCAGATCTACATCTAAGGAAGATGCAGATCCGTTTTATTTTGAAGAAAAATTCAGATCTGCATCTAAGGAAAATGCAGATCTGTTTTTATTTAAGAAAAAGAGTTGATTACATGTAGATCTTTAAAACTAAGAAACAGATTATACCAATGAACATATTTTCATAAACTAAATTAAAAAAGTAGAATATGAATATTTAAGACAATTAAGCATGTATCATCATAATAAGAGAAGCATAAAAATAAGGGGGTTAGAAAGCAACCTCTTGCATGAGCACTCTTCTTCTTGAGAGGATGTTTTAGGGTTCAAAGAAATTTATGCAATTCTCTTTGAAACCTAAAAACCCTAATTTACGCAGCAACACTTAGAGAGGGGATCAAAAAATATGAGCAATTTGAGAGCCTAAAATGTATGCCTCCGAAAGCGTCAAAAAAAAGTGTTGAATTATGAGGTTCAGTCTCTATTTACAGAGGTTAGAGGGCTCTAAAAAATAGGCATGGATGATTAGGGTGTGAATCTGGACGCATCCTTTTACGAAAAGATCAAAAAGGGTATGCATTATCGTCACCCGAAAGCTGTTGGGCCAAAGCCCAATACATGAAAATTCGGCCCTTTTAGAGTGACGTTCAGCACTCCAAAAGTGCCGAATTGGCCTTTGGACTCTGAACGTTCTTTCGCGTTCGGGTGCCGTTTGGACTCCTCTTCTAAGGTTTTTTGGCCGGTCCTTGTACCTAGACTTGTTTTCATCCTCCGTCTATGATTTTTCATCTCTTTTTTGGATAATTCAGGCTATTTAAGAACAATTATCTTGTAGATAAATATCTTAAAATAAATTTTGATAAAGTTCAGATTATCCAGAATTTTATTTTTATCCAATCATCTATTTTATTCCCATGCATGCAATCCTATTTTAAACACTAATTATTAGCCAATCACAGAATTATTTAATTAATTTTAATGTTTTAACCAATTAGAATTAATTTAAACTGATCATGTGTGCTCAACCTTACCTAGACACAATGCATGTTGACCGTGCAAACTTGATCATGTAATATCTTTCGATCCGATGGTTCGATTTGAAAACCAAAAGCACCATTGCGACCGATAGAATCTCAAGATCATTTTTATGATATGCAATGAATGAATTAATGCATGTAATGCAAAGACAAGTTGATGCATGTAATGCAAGAATCAATTGATGCATATAATGCAATCATGATTTTTGAGGTACATGGATGGTCATTTAAATCATTCTCCTTGATTAAATCATGAGTGCAAAACTGAGTGTCTACAATAACAAAGCATGCAAACACACAAGATGCTAAAGAAGATGGGCCTAGGGCCCAAGATAAAATGAGGATGGGCCAATGGCCCAACATAAAGCAATGAGAGGACTGAGGCCCAAACGGAGTATGAGATGGGCCAAAGGCCCAAGATGGAACAAGCAAATAAACACAGATGACATAAAAACAAACAAAAAAGATCAAAGACCAACTGCAAGGATTGCAAAACAAACATGAAGACACCAAAGACAAGCACAAACCCGACAACTTCTAAAGAAGAGACAAACAAAGAAAAACCTTGAAGAACAAAAGGATAACAAAGATGACAATGGGACACATAACAGACTCTAAAAAAAGAAGACACAAAACAAGACCAACCTAAAGAGCATGGTAAAAACAGGAACCGATCATTTGATTCATTATGGATAATTTTTGAGATGTTCAACGTTAGACACGTCCTCCTTGTGGGGAACACCTTGCCCCTAGCTTGACTGATTCACATTCTTTTCTTTCTTTCTTTTTTTCTTTTTTCTTTTTTTACCCTAACTTTTCCCTAGGCCGCCCTTATGGGTTTTCAACTTAGCGGGCATTTTTTTACTTTACTTTTCTTCTTTTTCTATTACATTTTTTTTAAGGCCCTAACTTTTCCTAGACTGCCCTTGTGGGTTTTTAGCCTAACAGGCTCTTTCACTTTTACAAGAAACAAACAAATGAGATGCAATGAACAAGTGCTACAACTTATCCTCAAAAAATCATGTTGATTCAAATTCTCAATACATGAGTTACAAAATTTACATGATGTGATGTGGCTGCACCTCACAAGGTTGCCTACATACCCAAAAGGGATCAAGCCTAATGTAGTTCACACGAACAACTTCAATTAATCAGAGAGGACTTTACTTGGCTTATAACGAAGGCTTTGGTTCTTGGCTCACAAAGAAGTGGATAATAAAGGCTTAAACTTACTTTTTTGAGGGTTACAACTTGGTCAAGGATTACTTTTCATCACTTTTGAACTTTCTTCACTCTCACTTCTTTTTCACTTCACTTTTCATCTTTCTTTTCTTTTCTTTTTTTTGCATTTCACTTCACTTCACTTTTACACCTTTTTTTTCTCACTTCTGATTCACTCTCTTCACTTTTTATTTTTTCTTTCCATCATTTTATTCATTCACTGCCCATAGTGTAGGGGTAATCCTTGAAGGGCTACTTTGAAAGAAAACAACTTTGAAGGCTCAAAAGGGGTGAGCAAAGGGAAATATGTTTAGGATAGTAGAATAATGGCCTCTCTTCATCCTAATTTCCATTGTTCAATTATGGGTAAACATGCAACATCATATATTGATAATCAAATCAACTTGAAACTTTGGAACTTCTCATAAAACTCAAACCATTGCAAACCACTTTATTGATTAATTAAAAGAGTACATAAATTGAAAGACTCACTTAATTGAAACAAGAAAGACATACTGAATTGAAATAACAAAAAAACTCCAGAATTGAAAAAAACTCTAAAATGAATTACTTTTATGAACAAAGACTAAACTTCTTGATCAATCAACCCCAATTAGGAGGAGGCACACCATGATAGTCAAGGAGAGGATTAGTCGATGTTTGGGAGGTTGATGGGTGGCAAAGGGACCTTGCCAGATTGAATGAGGTCTTCAATGTCATTATGGAGACGAGTGCACTTATCAGTAGAATGATCATGGCTCTGATGGTACTTTCAATACTCACTTGCATTGTAGATTAGAGTATACCTTCCAAGATCCAATGGCTTGATGAGTCCTTTGTTTGACAATATTTCAAGTGCTTGGGATAAAGTCATTCCCAATTGAGTGAACTTTCTTCGAACATCAACAGCATTAACTTCACTTGTCTTACCACCGTTGTTACCACTATTACTTGAATTCCTTACCCAAAACTTCTTTTGAGGTTTTGCAATACTCTTCTCAATAAGTCCACTATTAATAGCATCCTCAACTTGTATACTAGCATCATACAAAAAGTCTTTAAAGAAATTGGTGCAAGATTCTTTTTAGAATCAATGATGGGTCACCTACAAGAGACTTATCCTTATGAGAAACATTTCATGAAGATCACCAACAATAAATTTTACATTCAATTCCCACTTGACCATGCCCCTGAATGAGACCACAATGTTTAGACAAGACCTAAAAGAATGAAACTTGAAGACACAACAATGAAGACACCAAAAGATGGCAAACCTTGACAAGACTGGGCCTAATGCCCTTAGACAAAAAAGAGTGGGCCAAGGGCCCAAGACAAAAGACAAGATGAGGTAACAACCCCAGACGACAAGACATGGGCCTAAAGCCCCAAAACAAAAACATGGAGAGCTCAAAGCCTAAACAAAATCAAGGATGGGCCTAGGGCCCCAAGACAAGACAAAGATGGGCCTAAGGCCCAAGATAAGACAAAAGTGGGCTTAACACCCCTAGACAAAACAAGGACAGGCCTAAGGCCCAAGACAAGGCAAAGACAAAACACAAATGGACCTAAGACCTCAGACAACACAAGAATAGGCTTAATGCTCCCAAAAAAAACAAGAATGGGCCTAAAGCCTAAGACAAAACAAAGGATGGGTCAAAGAACCAACACAACACAAGGGTGGGCTTAATGCCCCTAGACAAAACAAGGATGGGCTTAAGGCCCCTAGACCGGACAAAGGTGGGCCTAAGGCCCAAGATGACACGAGAATGGGCTTAATGCCCCTAGACAAGACAAATGTGGGCCTAAGGCCCAAGACGGCACAAGGATGGGCTTAATGCCTCTAGACAAAACAAGGATGGGCCTAAAGCCCAAGACACAACAAATGATGCGTCTAAGACCCAAGGCAACACAAGGGTGGGCTTAATAATGCCCCAAGACAAAACAAGGATGGGTTTAAGGCACAAGACACAACAAAGGATGGGTCTAAGACCCAAAGGAACACAAGGGTGGGCTTAATGCCCCTAGACAAAACAAGGATGGGTTTAAGGCTCAAGATAAGACAAGACAAAACACAGATAGGCCTAAACCCATGACAATGCAAAGGAAAGACTCAAACATCAAACAAAAAATGGGCTACTAGAATGGGCCAACCTTTGAAAAATTTTATTACTAAAGAAAAACTCAAAAGATTTTTTTGAAAATTTTTATTTTGAAAGAAGCTTTTTTTTTTTGGAAAACTCAATTTGATTTTTTTTTTTTTTATTTACAGAAAACTCACTCACTTCTTCTTCTTTTTTGAAAAACCTTTCTAGGAATTTATATAAAAATCTCACTAAAAACTTACATTTTATTTTTTGAAAATTTTTTATTTTGAAAGCAACTCTTTCATGAAAAAAAATATATATTTATAAAGAAACTCACTCTTTTTTTTTTTTTTTTTTGAAAATTTATTCTTTTCTTTTCTTTTTTTTTTGGGTGAAAACTTCATGCATTTTTTTTTTTTGAAAATTTTTATTTAAAAAAAATAACTTGAAATTTTTTTTGGAAAACATAAAAGACTAAAGAAAGATTGACCCATTTTATTAGCCCAACAAAAAATTCAAACAAAGCACACACACACACACAAAATTGGGTAACCTTACATGGTTGGGTTTTAAGTTCATCTACGTGCAGGTAAGCCCCTTAAAGCTAAAGGAACAGATCAGTATGTCACTCACAACTAGGTGGGCCATGATTCCAACTGAGGGCCTAAATGGACCTTTGTGGATTGGTGGCAAACCATTAACATACTCAAAGCCTATCATAGGCAATGGCACAAATTGTGAGTTGGTGGGATGAACTTGAAAGACTTTGGCCTGAATGGAGCGTACTCATCTTCCCACACATCACCAACCAAGGTTACATGGGTACAAAGTGAATGTGTGTGAAAAAAAAAAAAAAAAAAAAAAAAAGATTGGGCTCAATTAATAAAATTTTTATTTAATTAAGGCCTAACAGCATGTCGGAGTTTAACTTCATCTCTATCCCCAATGAAGTCACCATTGTGAATTAATGGAGTTGCCACCAAGATTTGGTCTAGGAACCATATTGGGCCCTTTGGGCCAATCACTTACACACATGAATCCACGTACTAGATTATGGGTCTGGAGTTTGGGTATGGCTTGGGAAGGTGTTAAGCACCCAAGACTGTTCGGCTTGTCGGCCGGCCTCCATTATGTGTTGCTAGACCATATTTAATTGAAGAGTTTATTAAGAGAGCCCAAATCGTTAACCTAAACATACATCATGCGCTTTAAATAAAAAACACATAAAACATGTTAAAAACATATCACAATATAAAAGGAAATAAATAAAACATAATCAAACAAAATAAATTAAACATGGAAAGTTAACAGTTAAATAAAATACACAAGGAAATAATATCAAATAGACTAAACAGGGTGAAAATACTAAAACAAACATGGACAATAATTAAACCTAAATAATTAACCTAAAATAGAGTCAAATAGAATCAAAGATTATGTGAAAAATGATTAAAACAAATAAAAACAAGATTTTACCATAATCTGGATTCGGGGTGCGTGTGCATACTCAACTATGCGTACACATGGTTGAACCAAGCACACGCATACTCGAAGATGCACACGCATCCTTTAACATAGATTCAAAAAATTACATTTTTAGAGAATTAATCAAACAAAGATATAATATATGAGATAAAACAAGCATGTTAGAAACCCTAAAAACTAAACTAACATAAAACAAAAACACAAAGCATCAACATAAACAATTAAACATGAAACAAAACAAATAATTAAACTAAACTACATAAAATAAACATACATGTTACTTTAATTGAAACCAAAATAACAAACTAATGACAACAAGAATAGATTATAAACAACCTAAAATTATCTTAGAACATATCAAACATAATTAAAATATCAAACACATCAAATATAACAAATGGAGAAACTATATCAAGAAAATCATGTGAATCATATTAAACAAGGTGGTAAATTATGGAAAAGAGACTCACCTTGCTTTAGAATCACAGATTTGATGTTATTTAACTGGCCCCTCAGTGTCTACAATCACAAGGGTTCGATGGAGAAGACAAAGATAATCAAAGAACACAATATTTGTCAGTAATCACAACTCAAGAACAAAAGGTTTTGAAAGAGTTTTTAGAAAACAATTTTGAAAACAAATTATCTGCCTTAGAACTAACTAAAGAGAGCTTTTTTGATAATTAAAAAATGTGCTAAGGGGCTGCCTTCTAGCTTTGAAAAGAGAAAAAAAAAAGGTTTTGGAGAAGATGGAGGCTAAAAATCACTCTCTCTAGCTAGGGTTTTGATTGGAGGCATAAGATGAGTATTTATAAGTTAAAATTAGGGTTTTTGGGGCTTTCTAATTGTCTTTGGTATTAAGGTTTGTGCCCTAAAATCAAATTTATTGGCATGTTATAAATAATTAAACTATTTTATTATATGAGACTATTTATAAATGAACTAATTGGACATTATCATAGTCCTTGAGATGCATTGTATATGATTTATGTGATTTAGTTATAGAAGATATAAATCACAAGTTCCTTGTAAACTCAAAATATAGTTCGTAGTCGGCGATGAAATTGAACGTTTCATCTGCGAAGACTATAACACACCAACTAAGATGATTTGTCTTAATCATGAAAGTAGAAATTTCTAGTTGATGTGTTTATATGCCTTAAGTGTGTAAGACATATTGAACTGGACCACTGTGAGGTTAATTATATAATTAACAACTGTCACATGAATAACTAATCTCACAACTTCTAATTTCATAGACTCTCAATCCCGAGAGGATAGTGAACCCGATCATGAAATGTAGGTTACTTTGATATATCAGGAGTGAGATCTAGTTTAGCGGTCAAAACCTTAGTATGTTGGATAACCACACATAGTGTTGAGGGAACACATATTCTCAAGATGAAATCCATAATCTCTCTCTATAGAGATACAAAATATCCCCTTGAGATAAGTTTAATGGAAACTGATTATTCAAGGCCGGCCACTTTGGTAAAGAGTTACTAAAGTTAATATTTTATGAAATTAGATTTCATAAATATGAATAACTAAAATATTAAACTGGATACTCAAGGAATAAAATAGTTGTTTACAAAGTGACAGTTTATTATGACTTTATTCGCTATGGATATTTCATGGAGGGGTCAACTGGTATCATATTAGAGTCTTGGGAAATAATTTATTAATAATAAGGCCTAGAGTGCAATAATATTTCCAAAGTGGTACTTATTATATAATTAATGGTAACTTTAAGCTTATCAAGAGTTGACAGATAAGTCTAAGGCCCATTGGAGTTAAAGCCTTATTGGTCCCTTTGGTCCCATCCCAAGCCACACACTTAAGCCCAATTGGGCTAGCCCAAAGAGCTAACCCAATTAGATAATCATTTTTTATTTAATAAGAGTTATTAAATAAAGTAACTACCAAGGTAATTAATATGTACGTATTATTTAAAGAAGTGAAAATAGTTTTTCTCTACAGAATCTTGGAAATACACTTTTCCAAAGGAAAATCAACATACACAAGAACTGATTGAGAGACCACTCATCTTGGGCACCATGTGGATTTGGGATGAAGATTGAAGGTATTCTCAAGTTTTGTTTTTGAATTTCACTACATTAAGGTACGCTTTCTTTTCTTTGATCTAGAATTCAAGGTTATTATGTTATCTCTCATGAATGAAGTAGATCCTTATGTTGCTTCCACTGTGGGTTTTGTATGAAATGCAAAACCAGTTTTTCCAACATTTGGATGCTTCAAGGGGCTATAGGCTGGCCCACATCAAAGCATGATGTTTTGGGCCTTTAAAATGAACTTTTCAAACCTAGAAAATCGGACTGCCTAGTTAGCCCAACTTCAAATTGTCATAAATTACTCAATATAAGTCCAAATTAGGCAAAATATGTGTTCAAATTGAAGCCCAGGATGTCTACTTTCCAATGAAATAAACCTCACTCAAATTTGTGGATCAACAGTTATGATAAAAAAAGTGAGCAAAAGTCATTTTTCAGTATTGATTTCAAAGCGATTTGAGCACTTTTGAGTTGTGATTACTTCCAAACTATTGTGGACTCTTTAATTACCCCCAGTTAACATATGTCAAGCTCATCATTGGAGCCGAGGACCAAAATTCATTAACGAGTACAAAATGCGGTGTCTACAATGCCCACAGCGGGTGCGGGGTGGGTGCGGGAGAAAATGTTAGCACCCATCCCGGCCCCATTTGTTATACAGGGTGGGTAAAACCCGTTCATTAAGGACGGGTGAGGTGGGTACTCACGAGTCCAGGTTTAAATTGTCATTCCTAGTTAAAGCCAAATAGACACTAGATTTTTTCCACAATCCTACAGACATACTCAATTTCACATCATTACTTAAATTGTTAATTTATAACGAAAGTAACATTACTTTCACATGGGTTCAACGTCTTTGAATTGTCATGCATTTTTTCAAACACAATTTAACATAGGTGTGAAATCGAGCTTTTCCCTAAACTTATTTGCATGCTTCCGTCACATACACTGTGCGAATATTTGGAACCCATTTTACATGTGGGACCCAATCCAACTCATTGTGATTTTGATAGTTCCATTTTGTGAGGTGATAAGTGACATGCGCTGGTTAAAAGCCATGTAGAAAACACAGGGCTAAGTGTGTGCACCTGTGGGAGAGGGCAGCAAATCAAAGTAATAAACATAATAATAATAACTAGTTGCAAACTAGAATAAATTTAATAAAATCTTAAATTGATTATGAAATTATATCAAATTTAGTCTTTTATGTTAAAATTTGATAATTAAAAAAGAAAACCATTGTTTAAACGTGCAATGGGCTTGCAAAAAACTACTAGACGTTTTTAGATATGGCAAAAATAAAAAACCTAAAAAATTTAGATATTAAAACTTTTGAAATGCCAAAAAATATTAAAGAATCAAATGATTCATTGCCTAGAAATTATTGAAATAAATATGTGTGTGTGTGTGCGCGCTCGTGTGTGCGCAAAAAAATGAACTAAAAAATATAGATGTTAAAACTTTTAAAAGGACAAAAAATTAAAAAAATTAAAAAATTCAAAGCCTACAAATTATAGAAACAACATTAAAAAAATAAAAATGAAAATAAAAAAAATCGTGTTTCTTTCTTGTAGTAAAAGTTGTTTTTAAGTCTGTTTTCTACTTATCAAAGACTTTTGGTTTGTATACGGTTTTTGAGTTTTTGGTTTACACGTTTGTTTTATGGGTTTTAGGGTTTTAGAGTTTATTATTATTATTATTATTAAGTTCTTCCTTTTCATCCGTTACTTGAATAAAAAGTTTCTTTTCATTTGTCACTTCTGTCATCTTAAACTGTGAAAGTAAATAAATAAAAAATATAAGACCTAAAATTTTTCAAATATAAATTGAATAGAACTTGTACAGTTTTAATAAATTCAAATTGAAGATATTTCATTGTTGAAAAAGAACAAAACGGCTAAGAAATTTTTTATGAAATATCTAGTTGTATAAATTGGATCTATTATTTAAAGAAAATAATCTGACATTGAGCAATCACATCAAAATTAGCCATTAAATTCAAATTGAAGCTATTTCATTTCTGAAAAAGAACAAAACAACTAAGAAAATTTTTATGAAATATCTAGTTGTATAAATTGCATCTAGTATTTAAAGAAAATAATCCAACATCAAGTAATCACATCAAAATTAGTCATTAATCGTAAATAGTCAAGACCACTTAGAGCCTCATTGTGATGTAGAACACCTCTTTCAAAGCATGCAAATCGAATTTTATATCAAAGTTCATCAAGAAAATAATCACAACGCCTATCAATCATATCCATGAAAGCAATAAGTCCAAATTTTATCAGAAGCAAGTTAGAATTGTAAGGACGTAACTATCTTAACCCCTAAGTCTTTAACTTATATTAGGTTTTCTGGCTTGTTTTTAAGGCAACTCGCTTGTAATAAACCACATATGATTCATGCATAGTTCATAACCAAGTCATGCAACATAATTCTCATTTAAAAAAAATAAAAGCATGCAACATAATAATAATTAAATTTCAGTTCATCAACGTATCATAATTATACCTTTTTTTTTTTTTTTTTTTTTAATAGAAGATGATGAGAATGCAAATTGTCATATTTTTCTCCCTTAATGATTAGTCTTTTATATTTATTTGGTGCCTAAATATACTCATTATTCTTATATTTTGATTTAGGATGCGATGGAGGAGTTAAGTGCAAAACGTAGCTAATTGGGCGATTCTGGACAGTTTTGACATCGCTTCATAATCTGGGCATAACTCTCTCATCCAAGCTCCGATTGAGATGATTCAAGATGCTATGGAACGCCAAGACAAATCTCTACAACTTTAATGTTTTGAGTTTTGAGAGATACGGGCTGCATCAAGGTTGAAAGCGGGCTTGAAGTTGCTGCACCTGCACTGCTGACGTTCTGGAATGTTCCTTTGCCTGCAATTCTAATACGCAGATCTGATGGGGTTTATTTTCAGAAGCTTCCAGATCTGGTGCACGAAATTTCCAGCTGAAAAGCACCACTTTCCTAGTTATATTAGGACTTTGTTTTATTTTTAATATTTTTCCTTAATTAGTTAGATTTGGATATTATTATTGAGAATATTTTTAGGAGATTTTGTAGGCTTGGGAAAGGGAGAATTAAAGTGTAAAAGGGGGAGGAGAAATCAAAATTGGACACACACGCCTCTCTCTCCCCTCTTCTCTGATTTTTTTCCTCTGAGTTTTCATCATGGCCCTACTTGGCTAAACTTTTATACTTGGTCGAAGGAAACTGAAACCTAGGAATCAATAAAACTGTGAGATCTAATTTGTTTTTATTGTTTAATTTATGCTTTGAATATCGGATGTTCTTCTGTGCCTATTTTCATGATTGTCTCGTTTAATTACTAGGAGGCCTACTAGTTTATTGTTCGTTGCAATCTACTGCTAGGTTAGATATCAAATCCATAATTGTTTGATCTCTCTAACTTGTGAAGCAACCAAGATTTAATGATTTCCTGCGTCAGAAATTATTAGATCTTAGGAAGAATGTTCAACTAAATTAAATGCAACCGCTTGTGTTTGTGTTGTTTAGTTTCATCAATCTCTCTAATTCTTAAGGCTGCTACTAGATTAAACTTTTAACGCTTGTCTTGGGTTGTTTAGTAGTTAGGGTTTATTAGATCGCTTGTTTTCTAATTAACTACGACTAAGGAGAGATAGGAAAATTGTTCCAATGGTGAATATTCAAAGTGTGAATTGATATATACTTGCATCGATGACTAGTTGTAAAATTCCGATGGTGGATGTTAACTTAGACCAAGGTTTGTTCTTTTGATTAATTTCGATACTTTAATTTGAATTGTTCCTTAGTTGTTTTTTTTTTCTTAAAATTGTTTTCATTATACTCCACCCCTCCCCCCCCCCCCCCCCCTCCTTGTTCACGTAGCATAAAACTAGGCTAGATACTCTCCGTGGGAACGATCCTTACTCGTACTACTACATATATTTTTAGGAGTATAGGTTTTATTTTTGGTTCCCTGCGACAGCACACCAAATTTTGGCGCCATTGCCGGGGAGTGATTCTAGTTGATTTTTTGTGAACCTTATTTCATTCTTGAAATTTTCAACAAAAAAATAAAAAATAAAAAATAAAAAATAAAAATAATAATAATAATAATAATAATAAAAATCGTTAGTTTTTGATAGTTACGGTTTTGACAAAATTCTGATTGCAGTAGAACTAGGCCTTGATAGTATATTTTTCTGAAGGTAAATGACATTCTAAGCAAGACTAGTTAATCCTATGGATTACTAGCCCCTCCCTTTTGAGGCCAGATTCCACTGTTTTCTAGGGTTTTTAGGCATTTTTTGTGTTTTAGCGTAGAATTTTGATTTATTTTCATTACTCTAGATTTTTCCTGGTTTGTTTTTCATGGTTTATTAGAGTTTCCTTGATTGTTTATGACTGTAACTCGATC